>CM046672.1:6462500-9142500 GCA_025594165.1 Tamias sibiricus
ACTCACAACAACCCCTATCACCAGGAGTCAGGGCCCACACCCCTGCCCAGTAAATTCCATCAGCCAAGGGCCTTTGGGGGAATCCTGTTCCCCAGAAGCAGCAGGATTCTCTGAGCCTCCTTTTGGACTGACAGCTCTTCCCTCCCTGGCAAATCAGAAAGAAGACCCAGGCATGCGTTGCACGGGGGCGAGAGGGGGCAGTCTTGCATTCCTATGCTTGGGTTAGAGGAACAACCGTAGAGAGCTCTGTCGCAGGAGCCAGGCCAAGTCCCTTCCATCCTGTCCTCATCCTCTGAGTCTGTGAAAGGACCAGCAGTGCTTTGGGGAAGTTTCATTTGGGACACAGGAACAGACCTGTGTCCTGACGGGGGAGCCTGTCTCTTCACTCCACACCAGGCCCCACAAACGGCGTAGCCAGCTCTGAGTCAGGCGTCTCCAAACGGAAAGTACTCATGAACCGCCCGGAGACCTTGCCTGGGAAAGCCCCAGCCTGCAGTTCCAAAGAGCTCTCCCATGACAATAAGGCTGCTGGTTCCAGGCCCCACGCTGAGCAGCCTGGTTTCTAGACCAGTGGTCTTAACCCTGGCTGCACAGGAGAATCATCTAACAAGCTTCCAAATGGTGCATGCCCAGGCCGCACCCCAGACCTTGTCAATCAGGGTCCCTCAGAGGGAGCTTAGCTACAGCAGAGGATCACAAGTTCAAAGCCAGCCTCAGTAACTTAGCAAGGCCCTAAGCAACTCAGTGAGACCCTGTCTCTAAATAAAATGCAAAAAGGACTGGGGATGTGGCTCAGTGTTAAGTGCCCTTGAGTTCAGTCCTTTGTATACACACAAACAAACCCAACAAAAATAAAAATGACCCAGTGATTTTAATGTGCACTGACCACCTCTTTGAGGGCAGCATCTCTCAAATTTAACACGCACAAATCACCTGAGCACCTTTGTTGTTGTTGTTGTTGTCATTATTATTATTTTGGTACCGGGGAACGAACTCAGGGGCACTCAACCAATGAGCCACATCCCCAGCCCTATTTTGTATTTTGCTTAGAGACAGGGTCTCACTGAGTTGCTTAGCAAGCCTTGCTGGTTGCTAAGGCTGGCTTTGAACTCGCGATCCTCCTGCCTCAGCCTCCCGAACCTCTGGGATTGCAGGCGTGAGCCACAGTGCCCGGCTTGTTTAATGCAGACTCTGATTTAGTAGGTCTGAGTGGAACTGAGACTACACTTGTGACAGACTCTCGCAGCATGCTGATGCGGCCTGTCCACAGGCCACGTTTGGAGTGGCGAGGCTCTAGGCTTAACTCCTTTTCTGGTTAGCAGCATCAACAGTAATTAGAGTGGGGACAGAAAAGAAAAAAGCCAGAACAGGAGTCTTCAGGGCCCCTTCCATATCTAGATAGGGCACACTGAAAAGTGACACCAAGTTACACGTCCCACCAGGTATATCTGTGCAGGCTGCACACTGCCCAAGGTGGTCTCAGCCAAGGAGTCCTCTTACATCTTGGGTTTGTGTATTTATTTTGACACGTTTCCAGCAGATGGCAGTAGAGGGTTCTAAGGAAGGGATGGGCAAGCACGGCTTCCACAGGAGTCCTGAGAGCACCACTCACCTTCCCAGTCCAGACGCAGCTGCAGCCATCTTGTCATTTAAAAAGTTATTCTTTGGTGCTACTTTTTTTTTTTTTTTTTTTTTTTTTTTTACAAGTGCAATTCATGCAACACAAAATAAACCATTTTAAAGTACGCATCCCGTGGCATTCAGAATCTTCACAAAGTTGTACAAACACCATTTCAATTTCGTTCTCAAACACATTCATCACCCAAGCAAAACCCCATGCCATTAAGCAGTCTCCCCCAACCCCGGCCCCTGGCGAATGCCCATCTGCTGTCTCCACAGAGCTGCCTCTTCTGGAAGCTTCCTACGGAAGCAGGTGCCATGCATGCTGTGGGCATGGCTTCCTTGGCTGGCACCATGCCCCCGAGGCTCCCCGTGTTGTAGGTTGTATGAGTACTTGGCTCCGTTTGAGGACCAATGTCCACGTACCTACCTGTTCCTGGGGTACTGACCGCTCTGGTCAATGGACATTTGGGTCGTTTCCACCTGATGTCCTTTTAAAAGTTGTGGGTAACAGATGGTAAACTGCCACATCTTCATTGCAGGAAACACCCCCTCTCCAGGGTCAGGACAGGTGCACTGCCATCATGCAGACGCTCCCTGTGCCCTCTGGGGCCCACAACAACCCCCGTGCAGAGACAGCTGCCCTGTGACCTCTGGAACCACGCGGGGCTCTGACTACTCCTGAGCTCCCGGGCAGGCGCACTAGTGGTCCAGTTTATCCACGATGCTCCGAGACGCCACCTCGGTTGTTCCTCCCTCCCGTTCTGTGGAAGTCTTTTGTGTCTGTCTCTGTTTCCTCCTTCTCCAGCTAGGAGGACATTCATGTTGTCCCGCCGTGACCCTCACCTGCTGTCTGCTCTGTTGTGGACATTTGAGCTGCTTCCGCTCCCTGGCTATCGTGACTCGTGCTGCCAGGAACCTTCGCGCTCCTGTTTCGGAGGCCGGTGGCTTTGGCTCTCTCGGGCACACCCCAGGGAGCTCTGGCCTTGGTGGCACTTGCAGGGCTTCAGCGGACATGCTTCCCACGGGCTGGGCTGGGGGGCCGCCAGCACCCACCCCCTTCTCCAAACACCAGTGCAAGCTGGTTCTCGGGCCAGGGGGTCCCTCAGTCGCGACAGGCTGGCAGAACTCCCCCGGTGACCATGCAGTCCTCTTGGGAGGGCTTTCAGCTCACCCCTTCCTCTGTCCCCTACCGTGGTTAGTCACTTAGTTGCTTGGCCTTCCCCAGAAGCACACAAAGAGGTGAAGGCCAAATACAGGAGGCTTGTTCAGGAAGTGGTCCCAGAAAACACCAGGGGACGATGGGAAGGCCTGGGAGGGAGGGGGAGGGAGCGATGTCCTAACAGGGCCACCAGGGCAACTGGGGATTATCTCCAGGGAGGGACTGGGAGCTGTCCACTCCCCTCCAGGAGCAAGGGAGCCGGGGACTACTGCTCCATCCATCATGGGACAGGGCTAACTCTGGCCCTGCAGTCTGCCTTGGGAAGAAGGCAAGAAAGCTGAAGGTCGCCCTTGCCTGCCTGCCTGCCCACCCTGCTTCCGAGCCAGTCACCACGTTCTGCAGCTCACACCTGGCCTCTCGGGGGCTCCTGCTCCACGCGGTCCAAGCCCCAGCCACAGCAGACCTTCCCACCAGACCTGGGCTGTGACCTTGGCTGTGTGGCCTTGCCAAGAGACCCAGCCTCTCCGGCCGCTACTCCCCGGTGAGTTCAAGGGGATCCTGTCAGCGTCTGCCTCAGAGCCTTGCCAGGAGGGGCGTTCTTTCCCCTGTGCCCGCATTTCCCTCACGTAAGGACACCAGTCATGCCTCATTGGACAAGGTCCACCCTCGGGACCTCATTTTAACTTAGTCACCTCTTAAAGATCCTGTCTTCAGGGGCTGGGGTTGCAGCTCAGAGGTAGAGCACTCGCCTAGCATGTGTGCGGCCTGGGTTCGATCCTCAGCGCCACGTAAAAATAAACACATTGTGAGCCGGGCGCGGTGGCGCACGCCTGTAATCCCAGCACTTTGGGAGGCTGAGGCAGGAGGATCGCGAGTTCAAAGCCAGCCTCAGCAATGGCAAGGCACTTAGCAACTCAGTGAGACCCTGTCTCTAAATAAAATACAAAAAAGGGCTGGGGATGTGGCCCAGTGGTCGAGTGCCCCTGAGTTCAATCCCCGGTACCACAAAAAAATAAATAAATAAATAAATAAAAAATAAAAAATAAACACATTGTGTACAACTGAAGCAAATAAATAAATATTAAAAAAAAAAAGATCCTGTCTTCAAATAAAGCCACATTTTGAGGTAATGCGGGTTAGGACTTCAGCTCTTTCAGGGGGACAATTCATCCCCAGCAATTCCATACCCCAAGCTTGTCCCCCCCACTCCCCACTGGCAGTCCCAGTGTTGATGGGCTCTGGTTGTGGCCCAGGCTTGCCCTGCTCCTGTCTCCTCTGGTGATTGGCAAGTGTTCTCACTCTTCATGTGCAAGGCCACCTCCTCCAGGAAGCCACCTTGACTCCCAAAGGCCCACATGCACTGCCCACCACCTGTCCCTGCCACAGTGCCCTGTGGCGGAGTGTGCTGTGTGACAGTGTGCCTGATCACTCCTCACCAGCCGGCCTCCCACCAGGCCCCTCGATTCCCCCACCCCCACCTTTTTTAGTACCAGGGACTTAACCCACAGGTGTTTGACCACTGAGACTCATCCAGACTCATCTGTTTTACCACATCCCAAACCTTATTTTTGAGACAGGATCTCACTAAGTTGCTTAGGCCCTTGCTAGGTCACTGAGGCTGGCCTCAAACTTGCACTCTTCCTGCCTCAGCCTCCCAAGTCCCTGGGATGACAGGTGTGCCCCACCACGCCAGCTCCCCATTCTTTTTCTAGGCCACTTTGTTGAAGTGTGATTGACGTGCAAGCATCTGTGCCTGTGGAATGATGAGTCTGGAAATCGGTATGCACGTGACCCCGTCCCCACAGTCTGCCATAAACACGCCCATCCTCTCCAGAAGCTTCCTCCCACCCACTTAATATTATTTTTTCCATCCTAGGCTGGGCGGCAAGATGAGGCCAAGAGTTTTGTTGTGGGTATGTGCACACAAGGCCTGTGGCTGGCCACGGTGAAGCCAGGGCCATCCAGGCTCCTGCAGCCAAAGGCTCTTCAGAGTGAGGACTGGACTCCTCCCTGGGGAGGCCTGCCCCACCCCACTGCGGGGCCAAGGCCCAAGACTCCCTCCCACAGTACCTGCATCCTGCGTCACCAGAGCAGGTGCGCACTGGGAGACAGGAACCACGTTCTCACAGGGCAGGGCAAAGGCCTTCCCAGGAGTGGGGAGGGGTGTACAGAGATGGCAGGTGGCGGGCTGGAGGTGGAGAGTGGCGAGGGGGTAGGGGCAGAGGGAGCATGACACACAGGCTGGGCACTGGGCAGCGTGGACACCCTGACGAGACGGGAAACCTGCAAGACGACAGTTTGGAGAAGAGGGGTGGAAATAAAACTTCTCTAGTTGGACAGGCTGAGTCTGCTTCCTGGAGGCATCTGGGGGAAGCGGCAGCTGGTGGACAGGGCTGGGTTCTGGGATGGAGAGCCCTCCCCCGAGCCAGCAGCAGCTGCTTGACCAAAATGCAGAGTCCCAGGCACAACCCGACCTGCAGGGTTGGAACCTGCACTTGGACAAGATGCCCAGGTGGCTGGGGATGCGCTGGGCTTCCGCATGGCCTGCTGAATAGCAGCAGAGGCCGGGTCTACAACACAGGCTCTCGCCAGGTGAGCAGTTGTGTCCCCTGGCAAAGTCTGGAGACCTTGGGCTGTCACGATGGGGGGTGGTACTCAGGGCAGGGACCAGGGATGCTGTTTGGCACGTCCTAATGAACAGCTCAGCTGTGCAACAAAGGCATGGGCCCAGGGTCAGGTGTCCAGGTCGAGAAGCCAGTCTTTATGGATGCAGGAGAGGTGCCCTGCTACTGTCCTGGACCTTGTCCCCCTTCCCCAGCCCCCAAGCCACACAGAAAAGCCAGACATCGATGAGTCACTTACAGTTTATTTTTGCCTGAAGTATTTCACATCTCTTTGTACACAGCTACGAGACAGTAGTAGCAACCATCAGGAAAAGCGACAGTGGGGGGAGGTGGCATGTCTTGTTTCTTCCTCGTCTTCTTTTTTTTTTTTTATTTTTCTTTTTAATTTTTTTTTTTTTTTTTTTTTTTTTTTTTTTTTTTTTGCTTCTGCTTCTTCCTGCACCGGAGTGCTGTGAAGTACGGAACTGGGGGGTAAGAAAGTCAAACCAAACAACGGAAAACAACAACAGAAAACGGAACACAAAAACGGAACACACTCACACACGCACACACAGAAGAAAACCTGGCACGTAAAATGAATTAAGACTGAAACCCAATTTCTTTTTTTTTCCTTTTTTAAAAAAATGAGGGCATAGTAGGGGGGTAATAAAGTCTACTAGCAAAGTATAAAACGACAAAGCATGGTTTCCATCGAGTAAGATTAAATATATATAAAACAATGACATTGACTGTGGGTTAGGTCTGAGGTGCCGGTGTGGGGGGGGGACATATTTGTGCTGAACCAACAGAAAAGGGAGCCGGGGGAGAGGGGGACCCCAAATAAACCATCGCGGGACTGTCCTGTACAGTGAGGGCTTGTTAAGAAAAAGCCAACTGTTTATAAAAGAAATGGAGGTTGTCTGTCTTCAGAACAGGTGGGGGGACAGAGGGACGTCTTCACTGCAGCGGTCACGTTGGTAGAGGTGGCGGGGCGGTCAGGCTGGCGGGGGCGAAGGATCTCTCTTCTCCCAGGAGACCATGCAGAGGCGGGCATGCGTGAGGGCCACGGGGGGGCAGGGACACGATGGCTGGGGAGGCCACAGGTCGCAAGTCCAGTAGGGGACAGAGAGGGACAGCAAGGGCTGAGGGGGATGGGCGCTCCGGGCGAGGGCGGCTCTTCCACCAGGGAGGGTGGCGAGAGAAGGCTAGAGCCCCCTTCCAAATCTGAGACAGGGGACTAGGGAAAGAACTGTTATGGGCACCCCTTTCTTCCTCCTCCCCCGAGCCTGACCCCCACCCACGGGAAGCTGGAGATGTCTGGAAATCAGGAACACACAGTGGCAGGAGGGGTGGGGCAGACAGACGGGAGAGCATTAGCATACAGAATCCTTTACGAAAAAGCAATTAATTTTCCAAGGAGGGTCTTCTTTTTTTTTGTCTTTTTTTCCCCATCTTTTTTTTTTGTCTGTTTCCTTTAAAAAAATAACAATACTACCACTAACCCAACAGCTGACTGGTTCGTACAGTACTACACGCCAGGGGGGTGGGGAGGGTCAGACTTCATAAATAAGAGCAGGTCCCAGACCTGCAATTTGTCAACATTTCTTAAATAGGTGCATTATTTAAATCTTATGTACAACAAGAACCACTTTGCATAGCAATGGTGAGGACACAGGACGGTGCGATGACGTGACTGGTCTTCTTGTCTGACGGCAGGGGCGGATCCCACACAGCTCGGGCCTCCAGGAAGAAAGCGTCCTGGGCTGGCGAGATGGCGGCGTCCCAGTTGACAGTGACGTTCCCACATGGCATTGAACACAGAGGCAAAGAAAACCCACCAAGGGCCCCGCTGCCCCTTCCTGCCCGCTGAACCTCCTCTTGTTGCCACAAAGTCCGCTTTAGATCAGGCCGAAGGTTCCGATTATGAAGCTAAAAGAATCAGGCGGGGTGGGCGTGCTGTGGACCCCTCCCCCGCCCCCAGGCTCCCCCTCTACCCGCAGCGGGGACCCTGGACCCGCTGCCCTAGGCTATTAGTCAAGAGTCGCTGCTGCAACGTCACCCTGCCACGGCCAGGGCTTCACCAGGCTTCCGTGTAGCGGACATCCACCTCCTTCAGATTAGGAAGCTTGGCCTGTGGACAGCAAGAGGGGTCCCCGTCGGTCACACGTGCCACTTGTGTCTGGAACCAGGTGGCATGGAGCGCCACCTGCGCTCACCTCGACTCTGCAGGCAAGGTGGTGCGACCCAGCTCTGCCACTCACTGGCTGCCCGACCTGGAGCGGAGCCCCGGCCTCTCTGGCCTGGTGTCCTTGTGCCTGGAGAGCCACCGAGTCCACTCTCAGGCTGGAGGGACGGTGCTAGGGGCTGCCCATCACCAGAGCCCACCCTGGTGTCGCTGCTGTCCCCGCTCCCTGTCACCACGCCATGAGTGGGAACGTGGAGTGGGCCATGGCTGGTCCTGGGTGCGAGGCGGGGAGGCCAGGCTTTCCCCCGCTGGGCTCCCCCAGGGCCTGGGCTGCGATGCGACCCCACCTCGACACCTCAGCGCAGCTTCCTGCCTTCCGTCCTGCGGCTCATCTTGTGTTGTTTTCCTAAAAGCTTTCACAGCCCAGAGGCAGCTGCCCCTCCCAAGGTGATGCCCTGACGCGCACACACGTGTACACACGCGCACACACAGGAAACTCCAGCCGCCACGCGCCTGCGCTCAGCCACCCCCAGCGGCCCCCGCTGCCCGGGCAGGGGCGGCTTGCTGGGCCTGCAGGTGCCAGCGCAGGGCGGGAGGCCGACGGGAGCCAGACTTTCCAGACCAGGAGGCCCACAGAGGAATCTAGATTTCCAGGTTCTCTTGAAAACCAGGAAGATCAGGCCACGCGGGCAGCGAATCCCATGGCTCTGCCTGCCGGGCCCAGCGCGCAGGCCTCCTGCTCTGGGCCCCTCATCGCACCATGCTTTTCTTGAGTGTGTGAAAACAAAATCTTGAAGCAGCAACTTTCCCCTGGGCAGCCTTTCGGGCACCGGGCACCCTGCAGGGCACAGCAGCACTTAGACTCTGGGCACCTGGACGCAGGGCACTGGGGGCTGCTCCTCAGGCTGGGCGGGGTGGGTGCACAGCTAGCCCTGGCAGGCACGGTGCCCTGGCCCTGGCCCTGCCCAGCCCAGGGTGTGGATGGTGCGTGGGGAAGCCTCAGGGGGCGCGTGGGTGAGGCCCTCCTCCGGCACCCCTGCCTCCTGCGCCCCTCTGGGCGCCCCTCTGGCCGCCCCACCCCTCGTGCTGGTCCCTCTGAGCCCTTGCTTGCCGGGACTGAGTGTGCCTTCTGGGAGGGGTCCTGGTGGGCAGTGGGTGCTCGGCGAGTGTCTGCAGCTGGGCCCGAGCAGTCCTGGCCGCGGAGATTGGCTGCACAGGAGCTGCTGGAAGGGGCCTTGGGGCCTTGCTGGAGGCGGGCCTCGGCCAAGGGCTGCTGGAGGACTCCCTCTAGGAGGCTTCCCGGGCACGGAGGTGCCAGGGCGGCTCGTGGTGCCCCCTGTGCCTTCTGGCCCTCCGACTCGGCCCATGCCCTCCGGGTGCCAAGTGCTGGCCTCACCTGCTCCTTCTGGAGCAGCTGGCACAGCCCAGGACGGTGGCAGCCGCGCCTGCCAACCTCCCCAAGCAGCTCTCTTCCTCGAGGGCCAGCGCTGGGTCCTGCTCCTGCGTCCAGGCTTCCGTTGCCCACCTCGTGCAGCTGGGAGCCAGCTCCTCAGCTGTGATGGCACTCGCCCTGTCAAATGCTCAAGGCCTGCTTCTACTCTGGCTCCCACACAAAAAAATCTGTTTCCACACAAGGGCCCGAGCAGGCTTTGAAAGCATAACTTGGCACCCTGTGAAGAGCCCTTGGAGGCTTTCTGCTGAGTGGCCGGAACCCAGAGGCCTCCCGCGACTTGCCAGGGCTTCTTCACCAGCCCTGCCTGCTCCCCCTCCCCTTCTAGCTCACGTGCAACAGCCAGGTTTGCCCGTCTCTGTCTCAGGGCCTTTGCACTTGCTCTTCCTCCTGCCCTGGGCATCCCTGGCTCCGTATCTTTTGGATCTCAGTGTACGTGGCCCCTTTGAAGGGAGCGTTGCTGGTCCCCCGCACCACACGGCCTGCCCGCTTTCTGGTCTCTGCGTGCCCTGCTGGCCTCCTCCTCACCAGCCCACCCCACCTGCCCTTGATGCCCTCCTTCACCGGAGGAGCAGCTCCAGGTGGCTGAAAGCCCCGCACCTGGCCGCCTGCCGCAGGGAGGGCGCTTACCTTCAGATCTTCGTAGGTGTCGGCCGAGAGCTTGGTGCTGTTCATGTTCAAACTGCAGAGACTCTTCATGGCTGTGAAGGCAAGAGGCAGACGGTGGGCCTGCGGGAGGAGCACTGGGCTGCCATGCGCCCCCGTGAGACGGCGGGGAGCTGCCCCCAGGTGGGGTCTGCTTCAGGCACAGGCTCGATTCTCACCCTGCCCTCTGACCCTCCCTCCCGGCCAGGCCCTCGGCCAAGGCCCTGCAGCGCCTGGACCAGGGCTCCCAGAGCTCGCCTGACACCCCCCGAACCTGCGCAGGAGGTGGCCCCTCCCCACAGGCAGCAGGGGCGCTCTCGGGGGGGCGCAGGCTCAGGTCCGCTCCTCAGACGCAAGCCTCAAGCTTGGCGTGAGTCGTGCGGGGATTTGTCAGAGACGCTGGTCCCCTGCCCGCTCCCAGAAGCGCTGAGAGGCGGGGACAGGTCCGGGGATCCACATGGCCCATCAGACACCTTCCCATGACTCGAGGAGCACGCCCCGCCCTGCATCCCGTCCCCAGCCCTGCTGCCCCCCACCATCTGAACCTGCCAATGCCCAGAGCGTCACCTCCCGGGCCACCTCTCACCATCGATGGCCACCCCCATAACCGGCCTCTCAGGAAGCCCACTCTGCTCCCTGCCCGCCGAGCCAGGGGCCAGAAAAGGGAAAGCCAGTCAGATGCAGGCCCCCAGGTCCCCAGGTCCGCGCCCCAAGACTACAGTTCATTAGGCCAGGGCCAGGGCACGGGGATCTGCCTTCCAGGTCCCCTGAGGACCCCGAGGCTCCTGTGTGAGGCAGCACTGCTCAATCTGGAATGGCCTGCAGTGGCCTGGGCACCTGAGTGCCAAGCGGCTCTGTCGGGAGGGGCTGGACGCCCTCGTGGTTCCTTCTCCTCCACTGTAAGCTCCACGAGGGCACAGACGGCCCCTTTCCCTTTTGCTCCCACACTGGGCAGGTGCCTGGCAAAGAGCAGGTGAGCCAAACGCTATGGTGCCATCACTCCGCGTGGCGTGGAGTGCACGGCCTCCCCACAGCCCAGACTCACAGCTGAGGGCCAGCAGGCCGGCGTCGGTGACCGGGGTCTCGCACAGGTTCAGCACCTGGAGCATGGTGAGGTGTTCCGACAGGAGCCGCAGGCCGGCGTCTCCAAACTGCGGGCACAGAGAGGCCCAGCTCACCCAGGACCCCAGGCTGGGCAGAGCCGGAGGAAGGCGCTGGGGCCGTCTGTCCCTCCAGGGCATCTGGTGTCTGCCTGTCCTGGTTCAGCTCTGCTGGGGGCCAGGGGATAGGCAAGGGCCCTCCTGGAGTCGGTGTGTGTCCAGGAGGCTCTGAACTCGGTGCCCCTTCAGCTCCCGGCGGCACCTGCCGGGCAGTTCCACGGTGGCAAGGGTGGAACTGGGTGCAGAGGGCATGGGAGCAACATGCTTCTCTTCCCTGAAATGAGGTGGTGGCAGAGCCTGCGCTTCCAGGACAGACAGAGAGTGCAGCAGGTGAGCCTGGTGCAAGGCAGAGCAGGGCCAGCTGGTGATGCCCTGCGGGAAGCAGCTCAGGAGCCACCTGCATGCTCCTTGCAGGCCAGAGAGAGACCTGCTTCCCATCTCAGCCTAATTCCCACCAGCTTGACGCTCTCTCTGCACAGCCTCACCCTGGGCCTCAGTGTTCCCAACTGTGAAATGGGCCACTGGGTTTGCAAGCCCTGAACCCCCTCCTACCTGCGGGATGGCACTGAGCTAGAGGAAGAGGGTGGTAGCTGGGCCCGTGGGCACAGGGCAGGGGGAGGGCAGGGGGGAGGGTAGGGCGAGGAGGGTGCGGGGTACGCACCTGAGTGGACCACAGGTTCAGCTGCTTAAGAGAAGGCAGTTTGATGAGGTGCTCAGCGCAGGCACTGGTTACGTTGGTGAAGGCCAAACTGAGGTTCTCCAGGTTTCCAAAGGAGCCTGAGCTCAGCAAGCGAGCCAGGTCAGCGTCCTGCAGAGGCGCGGCGGGCTCAGGGCAGTGCTGGGCCACCCAGCGCCCCCCAAGCCCCGCTGCCTCCTCTCCCAGAGCCTCGCGTTCCCTGGCCCTGTGGCGAGGGCTCTGGGCTGCAAAACCTGGGGCCAAGGCGATGGCGGGAGGGGCGCCTCCACCCGTGCATGGCCACTGCAGGCGCAGGTGAGGCCTTGTGTGACTCACATCCTGAGTCCCCGGCTCCGGCGCTCCGAGGCCACACCTGTCTCACAATGCGCGTGCACGCACGTGTGTGCTCAGCCAGCCAACGCGCTCCCAGGCAGCTCCTGCCCATTTCCCACTTGCAACCACTGAAGCGCCCGAGACTGACCAGCGCCTGAGCACCCTCTCCACCCTCCACCCGAGCCTCAGTCGCCGCCTGGCTGCCCGAATTAAGCTCATCTCCCAGTCCCCTGTACAGCTAGGGCCACGTGGACCTTCTGGAAGGGTCTTAAAGGGAGGCCATGGCTGGAATGTGGCAGGTTTCTTGGTCTGAGGGGAAACCATGAGTCGAGGGCAGCAGGGCAGGGAGATGAGTTCCCTGAAGACCTCGGAGGGGGTGCTGGCACCCAGGCCTCACAGGGCTGTCGTGGGGACAAAATGAACCAACAGCACAGCATCTGGCATTCAACGCCCAAGTCACCACTGTCACCACAACAACTGGTGGCACTGTCACTAGTATCACCGACATCCGTGTCTATTTGCTGAACCCAGGGCTCAGGCATGCTGAGCAGGTTGTACCACCAGCCACGTCCCTGACGTCACAGCGTTTACTTTCTCTTCTTGGTTTTCATTTCTCTCCCTGCAACCCACTGACCCCCGCAAGAGCTGGCCTGCCCCGTGCCAGGGGCTCCTTCCCGGCCTCCCACACCAGCCGCAGGTGTCCACCACTCCCCAGCAGGGCGGCCCCCACACAGCCTCTGTCCCCAGCCCCACAGAGAGCCCAACCCACTCACCGTGGACTTGGAGGGCAGCGTCAGTCTGGTGGGCCCGCCTTTCCTTTGCTGCAACAGAAACCAGATTGGTCAAGCCCTGTCCCCCTCTTCCACCCCGTGATCTCCCCTGGTGGGGCTACACTATGTGCCCAGAGCAGAAGACAACTGAGCTCCCGCGAGCACAGGCGCCACCAATCCAACTCTTGCCGGGGCCACTGGTGACAGATCCCACTGGGGGCCCTGGTGGAGGTGGAGAAGCCGTCTCTCAGTTCCCTGCCAAGGGCTGAGGGGCTGGGTGTGTCACATGGTCTCCCAGAACCCACCGGGTGAGGGCGGCTCAAGACCAGGGGCATCAACTCCCTGCCACTTCCCCCACTTGAGGAAGCTTGTGTGGCTGCCCGAGGACACAAAGTCCACTGGAGAAGAGGCACAGGTGCTGGCACTTGGATACTGGCCATGCACGGAAGCAGAGGGAAGCCGGGCGCAGGCAGGGAGAAGGAGCCAGTTCCGGCCAGGGCGGTATGAGCTGTGTGACTTCTGGCCACTTACTTTACCTCTCTGTCCACCTGGAAAGTGCCTGACGACAATCGCCGGCCCTGGGCTGGAGGCCCAGGCGGGGCAGACTCACCAGCTCCTTCAGCTCCCGCTGCCGGTCACACAGCTGCTCGTACATGCGCTTGCCCACGTCCGTGCTCTCCAGCGTGGAGATGATCTGCAGCTGCGTGTCGTTGTTGTCGATGATGTTATACTCCAGCATCAAGCACAGGATCTGCCAGGACCAGAGCGGCACTGAGGGCCAGGCCTGTGGCCCTCGGCAGGGTCTCCTCGAGGGCGCAGAGGGTGAGCCCTCCACCCCGGAGAGGGTCTCAGAGAAACCCTGCACGTGGAGAGCGCCGGGAGCAGAGCCCATGCAGCTGTGTGCGGCGTGGGCCCTCGGCAAATGTGCCCAGGAACGAGGCACGCAGGTCCCTGGGGGCTGCAGGAAGCCCAAGGACAGCCGCTTTCTCCCCGTGGCCCCAGTGCCTGGCCGAGTGCCAGCAGGAGAGGGCATGGGCACAGCCACAGAATGCACTGCCCAGGGGTCTCCTGCTCTGTCAATACCCTGCACAGCAGTGCCTCCAAGACACCCTTTCCAATGACCGCCTCATTGCCAAGGGGAGCCCACCTGGCCAGCCCCTCACGGCCCCGCTTGCCTGCCTCCAGTCTCCCCGCTCACCCTCTCCCCACCCCACCTCAGCCCCCACCACAGGGCGTCAGACCAAATCTGGATTCCTCACCAGCCCCTTGGGCTGCTGACAGGCTGAGCATGTCCAGCCATCCTGGCCTCCAACAAGCCCTTTTCTGCCATAGGGCCTTGGCACGTGCTGTCCCCACAGACTGGATCTGCTGTTCCTGTCACCCTGCTAATGCCTGCTTGGTCCTCACACCTCACCATGACCTCTAGTTCCTCAGGAAGCTTGTGGATCTAAAACACGCGTGCAGTTCTGACGCTCTTCCCCTGAGAGATGGCATCTAGTTCCCACAGCCTTGACTAGCAGGCCGGCTGGCGACTCACGCCTACCGGGCAGAGCGTGGCAGGCGTGATGCTGCCTGACTTAGGAGGCTACGTTAAAAAGCAACATGGCGGGGCTGGGGCTGGGGCTGAGCGGCAGAGCACTCGTCTCGCATGTGTGAGGCTCTGGGTTTGAATCTCAGCACCACATAAATAAAATAAAGGTATTATGTCCACCTACAACTAAAAAAATATAAAACAAAACGAAAAAACAATAAAACAAGGTAACATGGCTCTGGCCTGGTTCCTCCTGAACAGCTGCTGTGGGAATCCCAGGCTTCGGGGACTTTGTGCTGGTGGTGGGGAAGCAGGGAGACGGGCCCCGCAGGGAGAGGCTGGGGAGTCCTGCTGCTCTGGCCTTGCTTCCTCTCAGGCCAGGCAAGAGGCTGCGGAGGAGGCCCAGGCCAGCCTCCATGGACCGGCTCACGAGGCCCCAAGTGAGCACTGCTGAGCTGGGCCAAGCCACCCAAGACCCACGAGCTAAACGAGCATCGCTGTTCTCAGCCCCATCTGGGGTGCGCTGCGTGGCCAGAGGAGGAGTCGAGAAACGCCTCGACCCCTCTGGCCAACACGCCGGGCGGGCCACAACGGAATGAAGACGCTGACCCAGAGACCCGCCGAGCTCAGAGGGCTGGGCTGCTCCCACCTCACCGGGTCTCCCCATGCTCCCGTGACAGCTCCTGCTCCTGGGAGCCCAACCAACAGGACGGAGGGTCAGGCCAGCTCCTTACCTCCACCATGGTCTGGTTCCCCCTCAGCGCGAGGAGCATGCAGGGGCCCAGCTTGTTTTCCGCCAGGGAGAGCAGAAACTTTTTGGTCTTGTAACAGGAGCCCATGAGGATGTGCACCTGCGAGGCGAGAAGGCCCAGGTGAGGGCAGGGCCACCAAGGGAGGGCCCGTGGCCACCAGTGCTGGCCTCCTGCCTGCTGGGAGGAAGGGGAGCCCGGAGCCATTGAACAGCGCCTTCCAGGTCCTATGCAGGAAACCAGACCTTCAGTGACCACCACACGCTCCTTCCCCAAGTGGACAGAACTAAAGGACGTTAGGCTGAGCAGACAAGCAGGAACAGAAGGACAACTACGACCCGTGTGGGGCGGGGACGGGTGTGCTCCCGGAGGCAGACCATCATAGTCTAAAATGGTGACTCTTGTTAAAGTCCCCTCCAGTGTCCAGGAGGTCTGCTGCCATCCGATCCTCTGAGTTCTTAGCACTGCTGGAACCAAGGGGGAATCTGTGGGCAGCCTCACTGGGGAAGCACTGGCCGGCTCCCACGTATGGGGCAAGTTGCCCCCCACTCTGTGTCCCCGCCAAGCCCCACCCCCAGCTCAGTGTTGAGGGAGAGGCCCAGCCTGCAGGCTGAGAGCTGGGGACGTGCTCCCGCCCATGGTGCTCCTGGTCGTTCTTTCTGGTGTTCGGGGAGGGGTCCACAGCAGGGACCCTCTGTCCCCCAACTTCACACAACAGCAAATGCCCTCCTAGGCTGGGACGGCAGCCTAATCCAGGGGACACTGGCCTTGCCCTGCGTTGCCACAGAAACACCCCATCTCCGCCCTGTGGCGGCCTGCTTCCTTCCCGGGTGTATTTTTTTCCGCTCGGTCACTAACAACTCTGGCATAAGAACGAAGGCGCCCAGGGGGGAGGCTGCCAGCTCCCCGAGTCTCTCACACCGAGTCCCTGCATCAGGGTGGGGGAGCACTGTGTTGCCATGGTGAAGCTGTGCATCAGAGGCCAGAGAGGCTGCGAGGAGCGGAGCAGTGGTGCGCACAGGCGGGCGGCAGGACAGGGTTCTGGGTGCAGGGACACTCGGGAAGGAGCCTGGGCAGAGAGGCGGTGGGGAGGGGTGTGAGGAAGGGGCCCAGTCAAGCCCCGCTGGAGCGGGTTCAGAGGCAGCACACCTCGGGGTCGTCACCGCACTGGGACTTCCAAAGTCCACTGCAGTTAGCCGTCTGCCCAGCCCACAGGCTGCCAGCAGAGGTGACGGCAGCCACGGGCAGCAGCCTGTGTGTCCTGCCTCACGAGCATCTCGTCACCAGCCGAAGGCTGACGAGCCAGCACACAGCTGGGCAGCAAGCTGAACCCGGGGCTGGCCGGTGCCCGTGCTCTCTCAGGGTCACCTGGACTCGGGAGCCTGCGTGATCAGAGGACGGAGCTGGTTTAGTCAGCAGGTGGAGGAGCTGGGGTCAGTGGTCACTAGGGTGGGGCACCTATCTTGGAGGAAGAGAGCCTGTGTCCCTTTGGACTGGAAGAAGAGGCTGCCTTTGACGGTGTGCCACGGACAGCTCACAAAGGAGGCCTCAAGCGAGTCCTGAACCTCTCTGGGCCCGTTCCGACCCAGGGGTAAAGCGACAGGAATGCCGAGCAGATGAAAGGGCCGCGTGTGCGAGGTGTCTGACAGGGCACAGGAAGGTACCAGGGGCACTGTGGCTGCAGTCCTGGGGTTGGCAGAGTCACCTGACCTTGACCCCTCTCTGCAAGGACTAAAGGGGTTAGTGGGTTCGTAGTGCCTCCTGGAATCCCCGGGGAACCGTGCACTTGGGCCTCTGCTCACAAGCTCCAGTGACTGTGGGGCCTGCAGTAAAGGCGCTGGCCTTCAGTGGCCTCATCTGCCTACAGGGTAATGGTAAGGGCTCCTCCTTCCAGAGCCAAGTGACACGGGCAATGCTGAGCTCAGGTAAGAAACGAGCGTGTGACCCTCGGGACGGACTTTCTTCACCATCAGCGCTGTTTCGGTGGAGGTATTCGAGGCAGGCCGCAGAGGGCTTGGGGCAGCTATTCTGCTGGTCGGGAGGGCAAACCATGTGCCTAGCTCTACAGAGCCTGGCGCGACATACCATGCTGGCAAACAGCTCCCCATCATCGTCACAGGCCACCCCTCCGGGGCTGTAGAGCTGAAACCAGCCGTCCTTGCCGGCCCGCACGCTGAGCAGGCAGGAGTGCACCTGCGGCACAGGAGAGAGCGTCAGCCTCCCACAGGGCCACAGGACCTGGTCCACACAGGAAAGAGGCCAAGGCCCAGCAAGGCCAGCGGGCGCGAGACTCCCAGCTGAAGACCTTTGGGGAACACAGGTCCCCACACTCTGGGAAACACTAGCAGCTACATCAGCTCCCTGGAGTGGAGGCCAGGGCCGGCCACACAGCGTACCCCCAGGGCTCCTGCTGGGAGGGCCGTTTCCTTCCTCCTCCTGCCTGGCTCTCTGCCCCTCCCCGCAAGCCTCGGACTCCTCTCTCTCGCTCTCCCCGCCTTTCTGTCCCTCTCTTGTCGAGGTCCTATGGCAGTCTCTCGGTCGGCCTCCTGCCCACCACTGTGGTATTCCCTGCCTCTCCCTCTGCCGGGGACCCTGGCATCTCCTCATGAGGTCTCATCTTTGCGTCCCTCTCCATTGAAGGGTCTTTGTCCAGGGTGGGGACAATTTTAGAGACCAAAGCTGCAGTCCTGGATTCCTTCCCAGAGCTGTGTGTGCGCCTCCACATGCATGTGTGTGGGAGGAACTCTGTCCCCTCTAGTCCACATGAGACAGGGACACAGTCACCCGCACGCAGACCTTTGCTTTTGTGCCCATCCCTCCCCGTCCTCAGAAGCAAGCTGAGAGAAGGACTGGTCACATCCTTCAAAATTAAGGGACGGTCCGCTGCCAGGAGTCACTTATTCGCAGGTGTCCAGGTAAACCCAAGGCAACGGCAGCGACCTCCATGCCTCCCTCCCAGAAGTCACAGCTCTAGGGTGTGAAATGCTAACCAGCCAACACGGCACGGAACCCCCAAGGAGACAACCTGCTTCACTTAGGAGGGAGAAAGCCGGAGGGGAGAGGGAGGAAAGAATGAAGGGAGGCGAGACGAAAACGAGGAGCGGCAGAGAAAACCAAGAGGCCAAGAGGAGAACAGGGCCACGGCGACGGCCGCGGGGGCGCACGAGCAGGGCAGCAGGCTGCTTCCTGGGCGGTCCCTGGGCCTCAGCTCGACGCCCTGGCCTGGCCCGGCCCTCCCACAGCTGCTCTGCCTCTCCACGCTCTGGTTCTCCAGACTCGAAGGTCTGCTTGGCTACAGGGTCCCTTCCTAGCAGAGCTCTGGGACTGTTCTCACCCAGTGAGGGTGACTGGGGTGATACACCCCCAGATGACTGTGGCTCACAGCGAGGCCCTAAGCAACCTGGCAAGACCCTGTCTCAAATAAAACAAAAAGGGCTGGGGTGTGGCTCAGTGGTTAAGCTCCTCTGGGTTCAATTCCCAGTGTCAAAAAGCTCCTGCCGGGCGCAGTGGCGCGTGCCTGTAATCCCAGCACTTTGGGAGGCTGAGGCAGGAGGATCGCGAGTTCAAAGCCAGCCTCAGCAATGGCGAGGCACTTAGCAACTCAGTGAGACCCTGTCTCTAATAAAATACAAAAATGGGCTGGGGACTTGGCCCAGTGGTGGAGTGCCCCTGAGTTCAATCCCCAGTACCACCAAAAAAAAAAAAAAAAAAGCTCCTATCTGGTGTTTGGGCTTCCCTGCAGCCCAGGCCTGCTTCTGAATCAGCATTTACAATCAGATGTTTAGAAGCAGATCCTTCCAGAACCAGGCTTCCCACCGGGGCCAGGAGACCACATCAGAACTACACAGGATGCTTCACACGGAACAGTGAAGGGGCAGCAGGAGGGAGTCGGCGTGACGGCTCTGCAGCGGGGTGTGCCCAGCACGCGTGAGACCCGGGCTCCCCCCAGCTCACCTCTTGCCGCGGGTCTTCTGCAAACCTCTGAATCACATACTTCAGCTCCCTGGAAGAGACGGGCAGGCAGGTCACACCTGGCCTGGGTAGATGCGGGGTGGAGGCGAGGGGCTGGGAGGGGTCGGACCACAGAGGGAACATTGGGCGGGGCTGACAGGGCAAGGCGAGTTTCTAGGACACGCCTGGCCGGGCCTGGCCGGGCTGCAGAGAACGTCCAGGAGGAGCCACGGCTGCCTCCCAGAAGGCATGTGGCTCAGAATTCTCTGAGCTAGAAGGAGGCTGGCCATGGAGGGTGACCTCAGAACAGAGGACGTGCCACCCACAAGGAGGGAGGAGGGAGGAGGGTGCTGTCACTGGAGTACTCACTTGGTGAACTTCTCGTGCGCGAGCGCTCTGTGGAAAATAAGGAAAAACGGCCGTCAGTGCACGCGTCTCAACCGCCACGCTCCAGAGCCCACCTCGGCCTGTCTAGACTTTGTGTCTGACTTGAAGAATGAACGGGGTTGAGAATGAAATGCTGACGTTTTGTCCCCACTCAGAGCTCCAAAGAAAGGCCTCCTTTGAGGAGGTGACAGATCCTAGCATGGTGACAGGCTGAGCCCCACCCTCCTGCCACCAGCAGGGGGGGCGCTAACTGGGTGCGTGAGCTCATGCAGTTGCAGGTGGGCTCTGGGGACCCAGGTGTCGTTAACCGTTCCACAGTCAAGGCCTGGCTGCACTAATTACCCTGCACATCAGCAGGCAGCCAGGGACCATTCTTCAAGCGAACTGCATCATGGGCCTCTGTCAAGTGCGTGCCTGGGCCTGTGGGGACACTGGCTGTAGCCAATGACGCCACAGCCCTTCCGAGACCGAAGCAGCTCTCAGGAGTTGGATTTCTCCGGTCTCCAGACCTTGGCCCCTGTGGGGACAGGCCGGGCCAGCAAATGGGGCAATTACCGGTGTAATGCCTCCCTTAGAGGAGCTGCATTTCATAAACACAGGCTCCTTAATGGGCTCCGGAGAGAGCCCCGCAGGCCCCCGAGGCCTGGCCTCTTCACATGGATCAAAACAGACCTGGAAGCATGTGGAGACCTGGCCCGAGGCAGAGCTCCCGGCTCCTCTAGGCCAGCACCCCAGATGGCACTGTTTTCCTGTGATACATCTGACACTGGCATCAGGGCTGGCAGAGACAGACAGAGGGTCCATTTCAGCCCCGATTCGCGGTGGAGCCTGAGCTAATCACCATCACAGGCGTGGTAAGAGCTGCCTGCATTTCACCATGCTGCCGCCGGCAGACGGTCCAAGTGCATTTTCTTTTGGTTCTCACCATCCCCCCCGGAGACAGGAGTGGCAGGTGTTACTTCCCATCTGACGCATACTAAAAACTGCTAACTTATGCTGCAAGGCATCATGGGAAGGCCACTGCCTCCTGAGCTCAGTTGATCCTTCCCAAAGCCTCGGGCGTCTCCTCCACCTCCCCGTGAGAGGCGGTGCCCCTGCCGTGACGTGCCCCGGGAGGTTTCCCTGCAGTGGAGGCTCAGGGCCGTGGACTTACTCTTTGGGGAATGGAATGGGCTGAAGCAAGCTGGCCAGAGACGGTCTCCAGTCATCGTAGTCCGACCTAGAATGAGAAAGCACGCGGTGAGGGCAGTTTGCAGGGCGAGGCTGTCGATGTGCCGTCCTGGGTGGGTGGCAGGATGAGATGCCAGTCTAGTGAGTTCACTCATTTCATAGTCCAGGAGTGGCAGAGGGCACAAGTGCCTCATGTCCACAGTGCAGCATGAGGTCACCAGCAGACCCTGGCCAGGCTTCCAGTGGCAGGGTCACTGCCTACTCCCCAGGATCTCAGACCTGCCCCACCTCTGAACAAAGGCTTCCCTGTCATTATTCATGCCCTCTCTTGAGCCACCAGAGGTTGTTAGGGGCCAAACAGGGTCCCCCTGACACAAATTCATGTTGGAGTTCCAGCCCCCAGGACCTCAAGAGTATGACTGTATTTGGGAATCAGTCCTTTAAAGTCGTTTTAAACTGCGGCCGTCAGGGCAGGCCCAGTCCAAGCCAACTCATGTCCACACACGAAGGGGAAGCCCAGACACCAGGATGCAGCAGGTGTGTGTGCACCGTGAGAAGGTGACCCCCGGAGTGCTCAGGTGAGAGGCCTCAGGAGAGACCACCCTGTGGACACCCTGATTCCAGTCTCCTCGGAGTGGAGAGACCACACGCTTCTGTTGGTCACACTGCACGGTCCTCAGTGTCCTGTGCCGGCCGCTGAGCACACAGACATGGGCATGCTCACCTTGACCAGAACCCAAGGGGCAGCTGGGGAGCCGCGCTGTTTGAGAGCACTTCAGGCGCCCTCCCGTTTCCCTGGATGCTCCTATTCCCGCTTCCAGACAGGAGCTTTCTTTCTGCAGCCGCGGCTGACGACAGTCAGCAACGATAAAGAAAAGTAGTAGATGCTGCGATTTCATCAGACTTCCTGCCTGCGCTGCACCAGAGCTCTGCCACCCAGTTCACTCACTGTTCCTCCGAGAGCAATGAAGTAGATGCGACTGGCCCTACTGAACAGGTGAGGAAGCCTGAGGCTCAGAGAGGGTAGGCCCGCTGTTCAGGCTAACACAGCTCTGGCAGAGACATCAAATCCAGGCTTCCCTGGCCGCAGAGCCTTGGCTCTCACCTGGCCCAATAGCCTGTGGCCAAATCTTAGCAAAACCAACACCCACTGGGAAGGACAGGGTGAAACCCCAACCAGAGCAAGGGTAGAGCGCCCATGACGCACTGTTTCACCTTGTACGACCCTCCAGCGGCTGCCTCCCCTGTTGCTGTGCGTGACCACAGAGGTGGCTTCTGAGATAGCCACACGGTGGGGGACAGTGGGGAGGACTCTGGAGCAGGCTGTTCAGGTTCCCGCACATTGTGTGACACCAGGTGACTCCGGGCACAAGAGTATCACACCAGCCTAGCTTCTGAGTATGACAGCAGAAGAGGCATCAGCACTGAGTAGGGCCATGGCGCAGTCCCTGAGCGCCCCTGAACCGGGCCCCGCGTCAGCCCCTGGAGTCTGCTGGGCAGCCCTGACTGAGCCCCGACTGTCCCTGACAAGCTGTCAGGTGACCTGGAGTGAGTGCAGAGATGGTCCCACTGTGGGCCATGGTGGGAAGTGAAGCCGGGAGGCCCCTGGGTCAGCAGGGCTTCTGCACCCCCCGCCCCCAGCACAGCTTCTGAAAGAAGCGAGTCCGCTGCCAGAGCTTGCCCCAAGAAGCGGAGCAAGAAGGTCCGGAGACGGCGGGGGTGCCAGCGCCTCAGTCTGCCTGCACCGGCAGCAGAGCTTCCTGGCGGCCCGTTTTACAGACGAGGGGGACTAAGTGTCAGAGATGCCTGTGACTCGCTGGCAGTCGGAGCTGGCAGTTGAGGTGTGCCTCTAAGGCCACGACCCACCTTGTCCCCTCCCCGAGCCTTCACTGACTATTTGTAACCAACTTCCCCAACTGGGTTCCCGATTTCTCTGGCTTTGGAGACTGAACTGAAAGCAAACCCAGAGGCAGGTGGCTCTTGCAGAATGTCCTAAGCCAAGCCTGGCACTCCAAGGTCCAGGGCCGAGGCCCTCCCGCAAGCCGAGGAGCTGCCCCAAGCTGCCCCGGCTCTAGCATGTCTCGCCTCCCTCCAGCCCAGGCAGGGGCTGGGTCTCACCTATGCGTCCCCTGTGGTACGTCCTGGCCTGGGACATGGTGGGTGCTTGGGAGAAGGTTGGAGATCTGAAGACCCTGTGCACACAGGGACTGGGCCAGCGACACAGCCTGGGGACTGTGGTTCACTTAGAGCAGAAAGGGACGCTGATAAGTCTCCATCCTGTGGAGCTGCAAGTGCGAGGAGGGCCGGGAGCCTGTCTTGGGCCAGGGGCAAAGGGCTGGCACGTGGGGGTATCTACCCAATGGCTAGGCAGAGGGATGACAGGGGCCCCCAAGCCTGACTCCTCTTCTTGGGACCCTGTGTCTCCCTCCCACTGAGAATACAGCCTTCCTCTCATGACCCCTGCCCGGGAGCGGTTTTCCTACCCCCCCCCCCCCACATATGATCTCAACATGCTGGTGTCTGTGTGTGCTGTGCATCCAACAGGGCCTTAGACAGAAAGAGCAAATTTTTTCCACCACCAAGGACAAACACTAGCTCCTGTGGATAATGGCTGGCTTAGATACCCACTGGGGGGGGGATCTTCCTGGCCCGCCTTCCTCCAAACAAACCCACAATACAGGGGCAGCCTTTGGAACCTGAACTGTTCCCTGGAAGGTCCTGAGGAAAGGCCCAGATGTTGGACGTCTGGGAAAGAATTGCCAGGGAGCCTGGTGGCCCAAGGTCAGTTGTATTGGCGATACTGCGTGACAAGTGCCAGGTACACGTTAGGCTCTGGTGACCTGAACACCAGGTGAGCTGGAAGAGCAGGGCCAGGGAGCCTCGGCCCAGGCATCTGAGAAGCATGGCGGGCCTGCTGCGGCTGGAGGTCTGTGAGCTCTGCTGCCCGTGGGACTTGGGCCCCAGAGGCCCCAGGCTGCAGGCTGGCACGTGCCTGTACCCTCAGCACTTTCTGGGGGCAGGTATCCATTTTTACAACTAGTTTGCCTTCCCACCAAAAAGACCCCCCTCGTCCTTTCCTCCACCCCTTTTCACGGTTCTGAAAATCTACACGTGCCCTCAGGTACGGCACTTGCTGAGTGCCACGTTCTCTTCCAGAGTCCTCCTGAACGTCAGCCCGTGTGGTTCTCTTGCTACCCGGTCACGCGGGCATTCCTGCCACCCTACTGCACAGACAGGAACACCACGACGGGAGAGGACTAGCCTGGCCGCAGCCCCCAGCTGGGAAGAGCCCAGCTCACGCCAGAGGAAGGCGGCTCCCTGGCTCACAGAGGGCACTGACGTTTAATCCCTCTGTCACTGGGGCCAGGGCTAGCTATGGAACCTCATCTCACAGATGAGCGCTGGAGGCCCAGAGAGGTGGAGACACCTGGTGAAGTTCACAGAGCAAATGGGGCCCTGCGTGAGCCGTAGAGGGTGCCCCCTGGGTCTCCCGTGTGGGATTCTCAGCTGGGTGCTCGGCCAGCTGCCAGTGACCAGCGACCTGGAGCTCTGAGCTGTTCTGTGACAAGAGGCTCCCTGCCAGGCGGGCCTCCTCCTCCCCACGCAGCCCCGGAGCAGCCTCGCTGCCCAGAGAGGCCCGGAGTGAGGCACAGTGGAGGCTGAATGGGGTGCGGTTGGTCCCCGCTGCTCCTCCCAGACCTCAGGCCACCTTCGTGGGCTTTGTGCTGAGCCCGCTATCCTGTCCAAACCCCACCCCACCTCCGTCTGCCAGGGCCACTCCAGCCAGGCCTCAGATGACCCGGTTCCCCTCTCTGGCAGGAGCTCCTCACGGAGCTGAGGCGTGTGGTGAGGAGTCTCCAGAGAGCAGAACTTCCCTGGGCAACACTTGAGACGGTCCCCTCTGGTCCTGCCCGTGTTCCAGCAATGCCCCCCAGCCATCAGAATACCCCGAAGCGTCTGTATTTCCCCGAAGACCCTGAGGGTGGGGTTCCGTCCAGAGGAGCTGCGGCCTGCCAAGCCCCTTTCAACACCAGCCTTTGCAAGGAGCAGAAGGCAGCAGAAGAGGCGGGCCAGGAAGCCCTCCGCAGGCTGCCTCTGCTCCCTGGACAGAAGTGCACCCCGCTGCCACGGCCCCCCACGTGCCCACTGCACCCCGCCCCACAGGGCACTCAGTGTTACTCCTTGGGCACGTGACGATCCTCAGGTTCTGAGGAACTGAGGCAGAGAACAGGCAGAACCCCTGACGTCTGGCACAGAACCTGGTCTACTGAGGTGAGGAATAAGCAGGGAAGCAGGGAAGCGGGTGCGGTGCGGTGCACGTCTATAATCCCAGCAGCTCAGGAGGCTGAGACAGGAGGACAGAGAGTTCAAAGCCAGCCTCAGCAATGGTGAGGTGCTTAACAACTCAGCGAGACCCTGTGTCTAAATAAAATACAAGTAGGGCTGGGGATGTGGCTCAGTGGTTGAGTGCTCCGAGTTCAAGCCGGTTACTGCCCCCGCCTCCAAAAACAGAATAAGCAGGCAGATTAATGCGAATGGCCCCTGGGACGACACCCGCCAGAGGCCCCAGGCCTGCTCCCCTGCCAGCTCTCTCCCTCACGAAGCCAGCCTGGCCCCCCAGCCGACTTTCTGGCATCGGTCTTCACTGCACTTTCAAGGGTCTCCAGGGAATAGCCACAGCTTTCGTTACTTTGCAAAGTGTCCAGTTCTAGCGATGCGGGGGCCTTCCTGTGGGAACACGCACAGCCATGACTCAGGGACTGCGCCTTTCTGACACTGTCCCTGCTCCTCTCTAGCTGTGGAGACAGCTAGGGTGGGCTGTGCTGGCACACACCCCCAAGGACCATCAGTGTCCTCTCCCAGTGGACAGAGGGGGCCGTGCTGGCCAAGGCTGAGTGCAGGCAGCCTCCTTCACCCCACAAAACCTTCAGTTCCACACTAAGTCTACTCTGCACGTGACCTCTCCCGGGGCAGCAGTGCAGCCCTGCTGGTGGCATCACCCTTATCAAGGTCGGGAGGCCAGCGCCGGGAACCTCCCACCTCCCCAAGTTCTCACAAGAGCTCTCCAAGGCAGGGAGGCACCCATTTCACAGACAAGAAAACTGAGGTCCAGGGGGCCAAGAATGCTGCCACGGCCACACAGCAGAGAAGCCACATGGCCACGGTCCTCGATGCCCACGTGTAAGTTTCTGGCAATGCAGGTGTCTGCTGAAGGTCAGACTGGCTTTTTTCCCTCAAAAGCACTGGTATTAAATCAGTGGTGCCTCTTACTACCTCAAAACAGACACCGCGGCTGTGTCACAAGTTCCAGCGACTCCATGTGCAGGTGCCACCTTGTGCAGATGGCTGCTGTGCCGGGCGCGAGCCATCTCCTCCCTCTTCTCCCCAACGGCCAAGGTGGTGGTGAGCACCGCGCCTCCCAGCCCAGGAGCCGAGGCTCAGAGCGCCCCCCCCACCACTTCCCGAGGAATACGTGACACACAGGAAGGGCACAGAGCCTGGCCTGGCCGTGCTTTCCCAGCGCGTCACAACTGCAGCCGTCTGAGCGGCGCAGCTGCTTGGCTCCAGCAGGCCCGAGGTCCCCAGTGCGCCAGGAGGCGGAGCGGCCCACTGGGTTAAGAAAGAAGGCTGGGCAAGCAGGGGACACTGCAGCCTGCTCCAAGCTCCCCTTCAGCGACAGAGGCTTCTGGAAGTTCAACCCCACTTTGCAGAGACCTCTGACCCCGCCTGCCCGCCAGGAAACCCAACCCCAGCCTGTGCCCTGGCAGTGGCCACAGGGTGGGCAGGCCAACGCCCAGCAGAACTGTGCCTCCTTCACAGGGTGCAGGGAGGGAAACCGCCGTGAGGTGGAACACAAACCTCAGCGCGGGTGAGCCCCAGTCAGGACCCAGGAGATCCAGGCCTGGCGTCCTCGAGGGGCGAAGACAGCTGAGCAAGGCCACCTGGACCTGGGCTAGGAGCCCCGCAGGACTCTGCCCTGCCTGGAGGACACTCTGGGCAGAGCAGGCTCCCAGTAGCATCGGGAATGCCCTTGCTGGGGGTGGTCCTTGGGTGTGGTGGTGCCCTCCCGGGCTCTGTGTGTGGCTGGGCCCACACGGGAGGCTGGTACTGACCCTTGGGGTCCCGCCTCTTCCTGGCCAGGGCCCACACCAGGGCAGAGGAAGCTGTTTGGGATGCTGCCTCCATGTCCTCCTTCAAACCACAGGGAGCCACTGCGTGACCACACGCCCACGTGTGTGCACACGCACGTGTGAGCATGGAGGGCTTCATCTTGCAGGCACCACAGTCCTTGCCTGGGAGCAAGGAGGCACCTCCCTGCCACCTCACCAGCCGGTGTCTGGAAGCTGGCCTCCCCTTCCAAGCCCTGGGCACACTCTAGGAAGCAATATGACCATGACTCGGGGACAAGCAAATGCCACACTGTTGCACGACAAGAGGGTCTCAGAGAACCCTGCCCACACTGACAACAGCCCAGGTCCTCCCCTCTGAGAGGCCCCTGGTGCCCCTGGTTTAGACAGGCACAGACGGTCGGTTCCTATGTGATGATGCAGCCATGCCTGGTCCCCTTGGGAAGCCCAGCGGTCACCACTGACTGTACCTGGACACGCACATCTGTGGATCTGGCTCCAGAGAGAGCAGGGCAGAGCACCAGTCTGAAGCAGGGGTTTGTGGGAGCCACCTGCTGAGGGTCTCCAGACATAAGCTGGTCCCCCCAGGCCTCAGCACAGGCCTAACCAAGTGGCCACCCAGGCGCCCCAAAGCGTGGCTCCCGGAACCAAGCCCACGTTGCTTGAGGGGCTTGGGCTGGCAGAGTGGATGGCGGGGCTGGAAAGGCCCCTGGGGGCAAGGACCAAGCCTGCCACTCCAGACTCACACAGCCGAGAAGACGGGGACCACAGCACACAGCTTGGAAGCCGCGCCACCAGAGCAGAGGGACCTCGCTCCTCCTGCCATGCTCAGCCACCCTCGCTGCGCAGGCCTCCACAGGACCCGCCCCGCCCATCGGGAGCTCAGCCAGGACAAGGCCTGGGCCTCAGCATGGTCCCGCCGAGCCGTCCGCCAGAGACGCTGCCCTGACAGGGCTCCTGTGCACGGACCACACGAGGCACGACCACAGCCACACGGGCACACAGGCCCCCACACAGACTTCCACACCCCCGCCTGCGCAGGCACACGCCTCTGTCCACAGATTCACTACACACACACACACACACACACACACACACACACACACACACTCAGCCACTCATGGACAACACCAGGACAAGTGCCTGGACACACCAATACCTGTGCATTTAACACTGGAGACACAGTAGGCCTCTATGAGAAACCCACGTGAGGTTCACTGCCATACACACTACAGCCACGCAGACACCCTCACAAGCTCAGAACGAACCCAAACCCAAACCAGAATGTGCAGAAATGTCTGCGTGATCACACAAACACAGCCATGCACGCACTCTGCGTGTGTACACTCCCAGGCACACTCTCGTGTGTGCCCACAGACTCTGCCGTGTGGACTCACTCTTGTGTGTATCTGTACACCCATACTCAGCCACACTGGCTGGGCACACTTCTCTAGACCCCAAGCAAGTGCGTGCACTCACACCCACCCTGCCCCACCTCACATGTGGCACGTCAACAAACGTGGCCGTGCCCAGGGACAGAGCGGCCCCCAGGCCCCGTGGGCGGCAGCTCGCAGGGGACTCACAGCAGCTTGAGGATCTCCACGTAGCAGCCGAGCGTGCGGTCGGCCTGGGGGCCCAGCTCGATGCTCATGGTGCTGCAGGCGGGGCTGACCATGAGGCAGTCGATGAGGTTGGGCTCGCTGTCGTTGCCCGCGCTGGCCGTCAGGGCTGGCTTGGCAGTGCTGGTGCGTTCCACCTCCACGTGGATCTCACTGGAGGCCACGACCACAGACTTGAGCCGCGCCTCGGACAGCGTGGCTTCCTGAGACACCAGGTCCGGGCTGGGGTGCAGAAGGCGCAGAGGTAAGGTGGGCTTCCGGTCGCAGGGCTGCTGGCAGCCGTTCCGGATCTCCTTCAGGCTGGGGGAGTTGTCACGGCTGGTGAAAGAGAGGAAGGGCAGGTGAGGACGGGCCTGGTGGGCCTGAAGGGCCTGGAGGGGGCCACGGGCAGAGAGCGAAGGAGTGCTCACCATACAGAAGGCAGCAGGCCGCTAAGCGCCTCCCCAGTCCCCACAGCCAGGCCTGGAGGGACAGCACCCTCGTCCTGCTCCAGGAATGGGGAGCGGCTCGCTGACAGCCCGCAGGCAGGAAGCAGTGAACATGGCTCCAGACCTGGCACACGGTGGCCTCAGAAATACCTGCTGACCCCACAGAGCGAGCGTCTCTGAGACAGCCACAGGCTCCTGGGGCTCACCTCCACCGGACGCCCTCCCTGGTCACCTCCTGCCGATAATTCTGCGCCCATCTTAAAGCCAGTGTCCTCCCGGGTCCCGCTACAGTGCCCACCCAACCAAGTGAGAGGCCGGCACCCAGGAGCCCACCTCAATGGCTCCCAAACCCCAGACTGCCATCAACACACCCATCACAGCTGCCTGCCCAGGGTGTTACTAGAAGCAAAAGGGCCCCATGGCATCATTAATGTCACATTTGTTTGGAAAATGTGGGCCCAAGTGGTAAAATTAGGCCTCTTCACAACAGGACTTGCCAGCACTTTGACCTGGTTAAAACCCCTCCTCTGAGTGTTCCTAACACTTGGTTCCCAGCAAGGCGCACACTAACGGGCAGCAATGGGTGTCCTGGGCTGGTGCCTACAGGCTGGCACTGTGCGGAGTGCTGCTATACAGACGCTCCAAATACAGGTGACAAAAGTGTTCCCAGAGGTCAAATGGCCTCCCTGAGTCAAGGAAGCTGGGATTTGAAACTGGATCTCTCTGGTACAAAGCCAGGCTCCTCCTCCCAGGGTCCTTCCAAGATCTCCTCAGACCCTGCGCAGGTTCCCTCTTGAAGGAAGCCTCCCTTGATTTCTTCCTGCCATGGAACTCTAAGCCACAGCTTTCACCCCTGATTAGACACCAGGATCTCCTGGGGTACTTCAAACACCCCAAAGTCCAATTAGATCAGAACCCCCGAGTAAGGCCTGGACATGAGTCATGTTCAAGGCTCCGTGTGTGTGGTCAAGGTTGAGATCCTCTGCTCCGACTGACTGAGTGCAGTGGCATGATTGCAAACAATGTCTGTCCAGTGTAAACAGCGTCTGTCCAGGCCTCCCCAAGCAAACCTCACGTGCGTGCCCTGTGCCTCTAGCACACTCTTGGGTGCAGGGTGGGTCGTGCACCTGTGTTCTGAGCAGCAGCATGAGGGGCCTTATGCAAAACTCGGACCCTGCGCACAGGGAGGGTCTGAATTTACCCAGCACCTGCCATGAGCCAGGGCTGAGCTGAGCCCACCAAGGGTGTTTAATAAACACGCTTTAAACTTTGCTGGGGGGAAATAACAATCCCCTGGCTAACATCCAAGAACTCTGTGGTTGATGGAAAATTGTGTGTGGCCTGTGGGGGGTGGGGCAGCCCGAATATCTCCTTTGGTTCAGACCTAATTTACTCCCCAATGCTCAAGGCTCCATTTCCTTTGTTTGCCGTTGCTGGGATTGGGAGTGGATTTTCAAGGCTGTTTGGCTCTGATCAGTGATTTTCCCGAGAGCCATGCTAACCTGGGTCGAGCTGTCTGTTCTTGTGCCTGTGAGTACAACATGTGCCCACCGGAGCTCTGTGGATGGCCTGGAGGACGCTGCGGCTTTATCTTGGAGGGACTGACCAATGGGGGTGCAAGGGACGTGAGCCCAGGAACATCTCCCTGGCGGGGACCCTGACTCCTTTGGGCTCTGAGGGGGTTCAGCTGGGCTGAGCGGGGAGTTGAGGCCAGCCTGGGGGGAGGTGGCAGAACTCCCCTCGCCCCCTCCCTGTTTCAGTAGCTGCCTGAGCCCCCCCCCCCCAGGTGGCTGTGCTGTCTCCTCCAGGCCATCTTACGTCCAGCAGCAGCATGACCTGAACCTCTGGCACTGAAATCACATGGGACCCTCCTTCACTTCAAACCTATGTTGACCCTCCAGCATTCTCAGAATAAATCCTGCCACTGAGACAGTGCTACCCAAAGAGTGGTCCCCACCCACAGCATGACTGTCAGATCAGGGAACCTGTCAGATCTGCAGGCTCCCTGCACCCGAATCTGCTTTTTAACACCATCCCCCGGAAGGTGTCAGTCGCAAAGGTCAAAGAAGCTGAGCGGGTCTCGCCACGCCTGGGCCTGCCTCCCTCTCCAGCTCCATCTTCTGCCTCTCTCTCTCCTCTCTCTCTCTCTCTCTCTCTCTTTCTGCTCCACTCACACCAATCTCCTCTGGCTCCTCCCCTGTGGAGCGCCTCTACCTTCCCTGCGAAGCAGAACTACCTGAGGAGTTAGGGATGCAGATTCCTGGGCACACGGCCCAGAAGAGCCGCATCCAGGAGTCTGTATCTGAAAGCGGTGTCCAGGTGGCTCTGAGGCAGGTGCTCAAGGCCCACAGACAGAAAAATACCGTGACCATGGGCAGCGTCATCCACCCCCGCTGGCCTTTGTGTGCACTTTGCCCTCCGCCTGGTCACCTGCCTCCTGACCGCCGACAGCGGAGGTCTCAGCTTACCCAGCACCTTCCTGCGGGATCCTGCCTAGTCTCCCTGGAGCAGGGCTCTCAACTCTGGTGTGGAAGTCAAAGGAAGCGAGCAAAGCGCGCCAGGGCCACTCTGATCCTCAGAATGGCAGGCAACTGGTGGGGCCCAGGGACCCTGTTCTTTTTTTTCTAGGGACACACCTGCAGGATGCTGGTAGATGTCTAACAACCAATTCTGCAGGAAAAGACACCCTGGCTGGCAGCATGTGCCAATCTCCATGGCCTCAGTATCTCTGCTGCAACTACCCCCAAGTGACATGGCATCACTGGCTACAGGGCTGGGGAGTGTGCCTCCTGAGGGGCAGGGGCCACCCTAGCACAGCTGGGCCTAACTTGCCAGGGTCGGCAGAGGGTGTGACTCCTGGGCACAGAGGTAATTTCCACACACACCCCCTGTGCAACAGCACCCTGGCCAAGGCTCAGCAATGGGGCTCTACTGGCATCTGGGGGTGGAGAGCTGCCTTCTGCCTACCAGATGCCAGGAGGGACTGACCAGCTGTAGCAACCAGCTGTGTCCAAACATTGCCAATCCCCCCTGGGAGGAAAACTGAGGACACAAAGCAGCATGCAGGGTAAGGACTGCTTCCAGGAGCCTGCCAGCTACCTGCCGCCATTCTGCTCTGCAGCCACAGCTAGTTCTGCCCAGCCCCGAGGGGTATCCTGTGGGCCTGGCCTTTTGCGCTCAGTGCAATGTGTGCTTGGTGAGGTTCACTCTTGCTGCTGTATGTGGATCTTGCGCAGTGCTTGCAGCCTCTGCCAGTTTCTTCAGGACATAGTTTGTCTCTCTGCTCCACTGTCGTGGTACACTCGAGTTGGGGAAGATCTCAGTCTGGGGCTGTTGGAAGCAACGCCGCCACCAACGTCCTCACACGTGTCTGTGGTGAACGTGCAGCACAGGTAGGAGCGGAACCGCCGCTCACAGCCTGGCTCTCCTCTGCAGTTGTCTGAGACCTTCCCAGGAGGCTCTGAGACCCCAGCCACACGGCAAGGGTGTGCCTCTCGCCCCAGCCCCCACGGCCCCGATCAGCCCACGCTGGACGGTGCTCCGGCTCCCGCTGCTTCACCTGGGTAATGTCAGCACCTGGCACGTGTGGCCCCTGGACAAGTGCTGGGGAGGAGACCCTGGCGGGGCTGCTCCGCCTGAGCAGTGCAGTGTCCTGCTCTGTTCCTTCCCCCCTCTGACCTGGCCCTGGGCGTGAACTGGAGATTTCCAGTCTTCTTGTCCTTCTGCCTCCTGCTCCAGGCGCCCTCACGGAGTCTTGTGGTCGCCATTTTCTGCTCCTGACCCCCACCCAGTGCAGGTGTGCAGGGCATCCTGCAGGCCAGGTGAGTTAGGTGTCAGGACAGGAGCCTGGGGTGTCCTGTGTGCATCTGTGCCTCAGAGCTGGAGTCTGAGGCCAGGGCAAGTGACACCAGTGTGTTCAGGGAAGCCGTGGGTGGCCAGGGACTGTCTTGACTTTCTTTTCTGTATTTTTTTCTTTCTCTGCTTACACATGCTGCAGGCCTTAGGAGAGGCACTTCGAAGAGCCAGCACGACCTCCACGCCCTAACCACAGGGTCTGGTCACAGTTGAATATCAGGACCTGGGACTGAGGGCACGAAGAACAGCAGCCCTCCCTCTTAATGCTCTGCCTCATGGGAATACCCCAATTTACCAAGACCCCTTTCCTGCTCCTTCCCCTAAACCTCAAAGCACGGTGCTTATTCTAGAGTCCCGCCTGCCCAGGGTTTTCTGTTATGGTGTGGATGTGAGATGTTCCCCAAAAGCTCACAGTGACACAATGCAAGAAGGTTTGGAGGGGAAATGATTGGATTGTGAGACCAATTAACCCAATCAGTGACTTAATCCCCTGATAGGGATTAACTGGTAACTGAAGTGCTGGGGTGTGGCCACAGGAGGTGGGAATTGGGGTGTGGCTTTGGGCATATGTTTGGATCTGGCGAGTGGAGATCTCTCTTTGTGCTTCTTGATGATGGGAGCTGCTTCCCTCTGCCACACTCTTCCTCCATGATGTTCAGCCTCACCTCAAGCCCCAGGGAATGGAGCTGGCCTTCTATGGACGAAGACCTCTGAAACAGTGAGCCCTCAAATAAACCTTTTCTCCTCTGCAGTTGTTCTGGTCAGGTCCTTTAGTCACAGCAATGAAAAAGCTGACTAAAACACTTCCTGTGCTCTACTGCTTTTTCTTTGAGAAAACGGCGAGGTCCACTCTGCTGCATCCCCAGGTACGGCGGTGCCCGGACACTGATTCCCTGGAGTTGTGCAGTGAACTGCCTGAACAACCGGCTGGCTGCAGCAGACCCCATCACACACCACCTGCCTCATCTTCTGCAATGACCCAGAGATCACTGCAAAAAGCTCTTCACGAACTCATGGTACCCAAGTGGGTCTATCCCAGGAGTGAGCCTCTACCAGGGAGGAAAGGGGCCTGGGAACTGCCCAGTGTTGTCCCTCAGGGGATGACTGAGCACGTCCTGCAGTGGTCACCTGCTTGCTAACTCAGCTGGACTAGCTGTCCCCTCTGCTTCCACCTCATCCTGGGTTCAGGGTTAGCCCTGGGGGATCTGATTCCAGAAAGCAGCCCTGCAGGACCTCTTCCCGTCCCCTGCTGCCTCCCTGCTCTGCCTCACCGCGTGCACAGAGCCCTTCTGCCCAGCTCACACGATCCCGCAGCTGGCTGGCCTGCAGGGTAGAACCCAGACCTCAAGGGCCACACTCAGTCTCCAGCACTGAAAACCACACCTGGCCTGAGGCAGGTACCCAAGAAAAGCCAGCAGAGACCCTGTGTTCTCAAGGACAAGGCAAGGGGCAGACCTCGCTGCAAGCCCGTGCCACGCACACACACCCACACACACACACCCCCACGTGCATTCCCATGTGTGCACACCCCCCCCACACCCTGCACACCAGCTGGTGAGAATCCTCGGCACATAAGCCGGTTCCCAGAGCCAGCCACCTGGCGCCCACAGGTGCCGGCACAGACACAGCACTTGCTTTCTCAGCACCCTCCAGGGAAGTGCCCCCCACCCCCAACAGGCCCAGGGGACTTGGCAAACTTGAGTCCAGCCCAGCAAAGCTATTTTACCTCCCTGGTGACCTGTCCCCCACCTCCCAGGGGTGGCACTGACCTGTTGATGAATTCTTCGTAGCAGGAGTAGATGGCAGCCAGGCACACAGCCACCAGGTTGGGCAGGACCCCCGGGGATGGGGACAGTGCCCTGTGGGGCCATGCATGCTGGAAAAGAGCAGAGGGCAGGGGTGAGCCAGCTGTGGAGCACTGGCCCTGCCCAGGTCAGGGCTGCTCCATGCAGCTGGTCACACTGGGCTTGACCCTGGTGGTGACACGCGTGGGCAGCGGAAGGCCAAACTCCAGCTGCAGCCAACAGACACAAGGTACCCCCCGCGCGGAATCCAACTGAGTGGCCCGGCATGCTCCCCTGTGTCAGTGGCTGTCCCACGAGAGGAACAGGCCCCTTCTCCAGAGTGACAACACCCCCCACCCCCAACAGGCCCAGGGGACTTGGCAAACTTGAGTCCAGCCCAGCAAAGCTATTTTACCTCCCTGGTGACCTGTCCCCCCACCTCCCAGGGGTGGCACTGACCTGTTGATGAATTCTTCGTAGCAGGAGTAGATGGCAGCCAGGCACACAGCCACCAGGTTGGGCAGGACCCGGGGATGGGGACAGTGCCCTGTGGGGCCATGCATGCTGGAAAAGAGCAGAGGGCAGGGGTGAGCCAGCTGTGGAGCACTGGCCCTGCCCAGGTCAGGGCTGCTCCATGCAGCTGGTCACACTGGGCTTGACCCTGGTGGTGACACGCGTGGGCAGCGGAAGGCCAAACTCCAGCTGCAGCCAACAGACACAAGGTACCCCGCGGAATCCAACTGAGTGGCCCGGCATGCTCCCCTGTGTCAGTGGCTGTCCCACGAGAGGAACAGGCCCCTTCTCCAGAGTGACAACGAGCATCAACTTCCAAGTTCATAGAAAGACAGTGTTGGGTCCGGTGTGACCTGGGACAGTCACACCTGCACCTGCTGCTTCTGAATAACCACTCCTAACTCTCTGCTGTACTCTCTTGGGAGAAAAATCCTTATGGTCATCTGGGCTCGGCCTGGGGTCTTGGACAGTCACTAAGCCCTCAGCAAATGCCAGCTGTTACCACCTGTTGTGTCCGTTGCTGTGCCTCAGTTTTCTCATCTGTTAAAATGGGCCAGCTGCAGGCCTGCAACTTTTCTGGGAAATGGTCAAGGTGGCCACTGTCTTCTGTTTATTTTTACTTGGTGCACCATGGTTACGTGAAATTGGAATGTACACATGATTTGGCCAGTTTCGTCCCCTGCCTCTACTCTCCTGATCTGCCTTCTGTTTGCAAAGTGTCACCAAGTCAGGCCTCACCCAGTGAAACCCCACTAACCATAATGGGGGCCATAGGAAAACCTGAAGTCCCCAGGGTTGTGGCAGAAGGACACAGCACCTGGGTTTGGAAATGCACCGGAGGGTCAGGTGGGATACTTCAGAAACCCGCAGCTTCAGAACTGTTTTAACCACACTGAATTCCCACACCCCAAGTGAAGTGGGGTACTTGGGGGTTCATTTTGGAGATAAGGAAACTAAAGCATGAAGGGAAAAGTAAAGAATAAAACAAGAAAAACAAGCAGGCAAAGCCCGAACCACAGAAGTGGGCAAGAGCAAGAGCAGCTGGCTGCTTCCTGGTCCCCGAGCGGGAGGTGACCCTAAGTCCTGCAGATTCTTTGAGACCACCAGGGTAAAATCCTCTCTCAACCACCCAGTGGCACCAGGGCTGAGGGACCTGTGGAGAAGCTAGCACTACTTAGGACTCCCACCACTTCCCAAGTTCCTACTGAGCAACACCTACCACGCCAGGGGCTGCCTCGTGCAGCACCTCGTTTAACTGCATGCCCCCACCCCCAATATAGGAGGAAATAGGATCAGAGAGGTTGGCACAGTGTAACCCAGCAAGCAAGCAGCTCAGCCACACAGGGTTGGGAGGATCCAGTGGAGTTCCTTGTAAACCATGCAACAGGGCTGTGGAACACCACCCCAACTTCCCCTGGGCATCGTGGAACAGGCGGCGCTGGGCCGAGAGGGAGGGGAGCCGCCAGGGGAAGAGGCCAGGCCAGGACCCACCTCTGAATGAACTTCTTCACCACTTCCATCCCCGCGTTGAGCTCGTTCAAGGCGAGGATGTACTCCTGAGTAAACAGCCTCAGTCGCGGGCACTTCCCAAAGTCCTGCAGAAGAGCAGAGGGCGGGGGTTGGGGAGGCACCAAGGAGCAGGTGGGGTCCGGCTCTGCCAGAGCGCACAGTTCAGCAGGGTCACCTGGAGAAGCAGCACTGTCCTGCTCTCACCTTTGATGACCCACGGCACAGGAGCTGTCCAGGCTCAGACCCTCCTCTGCAGGACCATGCGGGACCTGCAGGGCCCAGCCAGCCTCCCACAGCCTGGGGAAGCCAGATACGCCTCTGGGGCCACCTGAGAGTTCTGGTTCCTCTGGGCTGTGACATGAGGCCCTCAGTCCAGCAGAGCTGAGGGGCCTGGTGCAGGCATCGACTTGGAGAGGACTCTGGACTTGCTGGGGTGTGGAAGAGATAAGCTAGCACCGGACAGAAGCAGCTCCCCGAGTCCCCGACCACCATGCTTAGTGGGGAGTGACGGGTGGGAAGGTGGCCCACATGCAGACAGTGCCCAGGTGCCCTCTCCAGGACCCAACTAAGGAGCATCTGATGACGCTGCGCTGAGGCTGGAGAGAAAGCCACCGCCAAAGGCTCATGGGGACAAAAGGCAGATGGAGAGGCAGGGGAATGCTGCTGCTCAAAGCAGGGTGTGGGAGAAGTGGTGTGGGCGGTGTGGGTATGAGGGCATGGGGGTCCTGGGGCTGCCAGGCACCTGGGTGACCCTGTGTGCCCAGTACATGCCTGGTGTCCTGGGCAGCCAGGAGGGTGATCCCAGAGCCATTGTGTCCAAGCTCTCTGGACAAGTGGCACGGCTGGCAGCAGGACACTGGAGGACACCTGGTACCCCCCAGCTCATCCTCTGCCTTCCACCAGGGGACCCATCAAGAAAGCCACCAGATGGCCAGGGCACTAGTGGTGGGGGGCTTGCCCAGCCTGCGCAGGCCCTGGGTTCCATCCCAGCACTGAGAGCAACTCATCAGAGAAGAAAACCACCCGATCAGGGCTCCCACCTGCAGCACAGGAAAGTGGAAGGAGACCCTTTCCTCCAGCTGCAGGGCTCCAAGCGCCAGCTGCTGCTGCCTCGCCTGGGGTGGAAGGGGCTGCCCAAGACCCAAGGACCACTGGGGCAGTGCCTGATCGCACTGGCCACGGCCTCGGCAGCTCACTGGGCACGAAGGAGCAGCCCTGAATGAAGGTCAAGGGTCCGCTGTGCCTGGCTGTGCTGCCGGGACCCCAGGCGTGGCCCCGCCTCAGCCCCCAGCGCCCACAGCCGGCTCTTCCCAAGAGCAGCACTCGCTCCTTGGTCCTGTCTGCGGTTCTCTCCTGACACCTGTGTGAAGTGCATGACGCTAAGAAGCGCTGGGGTGCTCCTGCCCGAGGCCAGGCCCCGAGGCTGCTGCGGACCCCAGGTGTGCCCTGCAGCAGTTCTGATTCTATGCAAGAAACTTAGGTGGCCAACACCCAGGGCTGTGAGCCTGACCAAATGCAAGGGTGACAGAGTTTTGACTTTCCCTGATGTCAAATGTCCCCCCAAAGCCCTGTGAATAATGACTACCATGGAGTATGCTAAAGAGCAAGGTCTGTGTGCCCCAGAGACATCACCTGGCCACGTGGGCCTTGGGCACGTGGCTCTGCTTTGACAGGTTAAACCCCTTGCAAAAAAATTTAAAATCCCAGGCCTCTGTTCTGGACCCTCACCACCCCACATGCCAGCAGGCAGAGGCCCTGTCCTCCCAGCTGGCCAGAGCAGACAGTGCTCCTCCTTAAAACTGGAAGAGCCCACGTCAAGGCAGAAATCCCCTCCTACCCTGTTGTCTTGGAGAGAGAACTGCATGGGGTGTCCCCTCGTGTTTGGAAAACAAGAGATGAATTTGCGCCAAATCTAAAGGATTCCAGAAACAAGCAACAGTCCATCAGGGTGTGCAATGGCTGAGAGTAGAGAATGCTAAGTAGATGTCCCGATGACCCCAGCCGGCTTCGGCTGGGGTGGCTGCCTCGGACGCTGTGTGGGGAAAGAGTCTGAAGCCGTCTCGGGCTCTGCAGGACAGTGCTGCTGTGAGCAAGGACGCCTGCCATGCGCGTGGGAGGGGCAGCGCCAGTGCCACCTTCTTTTGGGCACAGTGTCGCTCACCTCAGGAGACAGGAAAGGCCCATCACTATGGAACGGCTGGCAGCTGCCCTCTCCAGGTGCTCCCCTGTGCCAGGGACCTCAGCGTCCAAGCTGAGTACCTCGCGGGTGGGAACGGGCCCTGGCCTGGGTGCCTGCTCCTTGGCCCCCTCACGAGAACCCACAGACCTGGGTGGGACACCTCCCGGTCTTTCTGGGTCCCAGGCTCCTGTGCTCATGGTGCCACAGGTCCGCCATGAGGTTGATGACGCTGCAGGCACTCTCCCTGGCTCTAAGAAGGTGTGCGAGAAACCTGTGAATACTTCTCAGTCATTCTTACTTCTAGCTGTGGCCTCAGTGGCCGGTCAGTGGACCTTGCTACCTAAGCCTGCCTCCCCCTGCTCCCGTGGCGACGAGAGACCACAAGGGCCACAGATCCAAGTGCAGGATCCTGTAACTGGGCAGTCCAGTTCTGAACTTTATCCAGATTTCCATCATTTCCCCCTAATGTCCCTTTTCCGCTTGGGGTCCCCTCCAGGATCCCACGTGACGCCTGGCTGCCGCGCCTCCTCAGGCTCTGGCTGTGCCAGGTCCCACTTTCCCGGGCTTGGCTGGCTAGGTGGTTTGAGAGTGCTCTCTGGCTGGTCCCTCAGGTGGGCCGTGTGTGAGACGGGTGGTGGCTACTGGGAGGGGTGCAGTGCGTGGTCTCCATCACTCGTCTCACGGGCCACACTGTCAACACAAGTCGCTGCTGCTAACTTGGGTCACCAGGCTCTCCGCCACGGAGCTGCTCTCCCCACCCCACTGCTCCCTGGGAGGAAGGTGTTCTGCAGAGCCCAGAATGCGGGGTCACCCCCGGGGCCTAGAGACGAGTGCCCCCACCCAGTGCTGCTGCTGTTCTAACCGACTATGAGAAGACTTTTCCTGTGGCCCTAATGGAAGAAAATCGAGTCAAGGAAGGTGGGCGCACAAAGCCCCCAGCTCCTTGAACAGCTGCTGGGAGGCTGGGGCATGGAGGTCGGGGGTCAGGAACTCACCATGTTATGCTTGAGGATTCTCTGGACCACGGGGGTGAACACCTCGATGACCACCATGGACCGGGGCCGCTCTCTGCAGTGCTGGGGAGAGGGGGTGGGGTGAGTCAGCCGGGACATCCCACACGGCCTGCAGCTTCCAGCAGGCTGGGGACAGGGAGCCCAGAAGTGGGGCCCGGCTTATTTTTTAAAAACCTTCATTTTTTACAGTAGTTTTAGGTTCATAGCAAGACTATAAGGAAGATGGTGAGATGTTCCATACGCACCCGCCCCCACTCCACCACATAGCTCCTCTGTGACACCCCAAGTGCACGGGGATGCTTGTCATGGGCCACAAAGCCACGCTGGCGTGTCATGAGCACTCACAGTCCACTATTTACACTGGGGCGCACCCTTGGTGCCCTATACTCTCTGGGTTTGGACCAATGTGTAAGGACACGTGTCCACCACTACAGTAGCAGCAGCTAGAGCAGTCTTGCTGCCCTAAAGGTCCTCTGTGTCCTGCCTCCTCACCCTACCCTCACCCCAAAGCCTGACAACCTCTCATTTCTGTTCTGTCTCAACAGTCCTGCTCTTCTCAGAACATCAAATATAGATTGAGCACCCCTTCTTTGAAATGTAAGAGACCAGAAGTGTTTCCATTCTTTTTTTGGATTTTGGAATATTCATATGTACATAATGAGACATCTTGTGGATGAGACCCAACTCTAAATATGAGAGTCATCTGCGCTTCCTATCCCGTTACCCACAGCCTGGAGGCAGTTTTGTGAGTTTCACAACATTGTTAGTGGGCCTGTGTTTTGACTGTGACCCGCCAGGTGAGGAGCATTCCACTTGTGGCGTCACATCCGTGCTGGAAAAGCTTTGGTTCTGTCGCATTTTTTGGATTTCAGATTGGGGATCAGGGTTGCTACGCCTGCAGCTGGAATCACACAGCGCGCAGCTTCTCTGGCGTGATTTCTTTCATTTCAAACATGCCTTTGTGGCTCGACAGCTCCATTCTCTTGAATGCTGGGTCTGACACCCCCGCAGGGATGCACCACAGATTTTTATTCATTCGTCCACTGAAGGGTTCTTGGTTGCTTCCGGGTTTGGGCAGTTATGAATGAAGCTGCTATAAACATCTGTGTGTAGATTTTTGTACGGATACAGAGTTGTTAGCTCATCTGGGTAAAAACAAAACAATGGGGTGCCACGGTTTTTTTTTTGGGGGGGTAAAAAAGTGGCATGGAATAGGGTCTTTGGTTAGCTTTTTGTTTTGATCTAAAAGTTTTTTTAAATATATTTTTTAGTTGTAGGTGGACACGATACGTTTATTTTATTTATGTGGTGCTGAGGATCGAACCCAGGGCATCACACATGCGAGACGAGTGTTCTACCGCTGAGCCATAGCCCAGCCCCTTGATCTAAAAGTTTGAGACTGTTTCAGATGGTACGGTCAAGGATAAGGAATCCGCTCCAACAAGATTCCTACTTATTAGATGACAAGACTCTTGCACAACCAAGAGCCAACACACCTAGCTGGATGGACCTTGATGATCAGGTTCGAGAACACCCAGGACCTTGAAAATGCTCTGGCTTTAGCAATCTCAGCTGCTTTCCTTCCAACAGCAAGGTGCTGCTTTCTGAATTGAAATGTAAGGTCTTCATGCCGAGCAGACCCCCACCCCCGCCCCTCACTGTTCTGCACATGCTCATAACTCACCTGGCCCCTGGAGGTGCTGAGCTACCCACCCCTGGATGAGGACAATGGACCTGGGATATGAGAAACCAGGGCTTCTCTGGGAAATGGAGACAGGTGGACTTGCAAGCCCGGAAGGGGAGGCTGCCTGTGAGTCCAGAGAGCTGATTAGGCCAGCTGCATCCCCGCAGCTTCCTCCTGGGCTCCCACCCCAAGGGAAAGTGGCCAAAGGCTCACTGGGCTATGGCATCCTGAAAGGCAGGCGTCCTCCATTTCGGCATCTGTGGTTTCCTGTACGGTTCTGGGCCCTGAAACGCACCCCCGCACCTCAGGCCTGCAGGGTGTGGTGGCTGGAAAGGATCTGGGCTGCAGAGGCAGGCTGAAGGCGGAGGCCCAGTCCGTCTCCTTCTCCAAGCTCCTACCCTCGACACACAGAGCACTCCCGGGCCTTTCTGGCGCCCGGTGTACCTGAGTCCCCCTCTCCCCTGGCGCCTGCTCTGTGGCCTCTCCAGCTTGTCTCGCAGGTGGACACAGGGACTGCACGTCCCCTAAGGGCAGCACAGGCTGCCCTCATGTGCCCAAGGAGCCGGGGCAGAAAAGAGGCTGGGCAGTGCGGGAGTGGGAGTGGGGGAGCCCCGGGAGGGGTCAGAGCCAGGCCAGGCACAGCTGGTGCCGCCTCCAGGCTGCTGCCCGATCCTGGGAACGCAGGAGGCCTGGCCCTGGAGCTGCTGGGCATCGCTGCTCGGGTCCTGCCGTGAGGCTGGCTCTGAGTCCCTGGGAACGGACGCCTGGCTTCAGGGCTCCTCTGGGCTAACCTGGACACTCTGCCAGCTTCCCCTGCCCAAGGAAAGCCCCGCAGCTGGGCCCCTACCGTGGGCCAGCTGGTGCTTGGAGGAGCCTCGGCTAAGAATAACCCGGCTCTGACGTCAGGAGCCCAGAAAATCTCTGCAAACGGCTTCCCAAGACAGCCAGGGAGTTAGTCCAAAGGAAACCCAGATGCTTGCCCCTGACCCCCAGGCTGGGACCCTGTTCTAACTTGTCAGCCTGTGTGGCAGAGGGGCTGTAGTCCTGAGGACATGTGCCCTGCACGTCCTCTGCCTGTAGCTGGGACCCTGGCCCCAGGCTGGTGGGCCTGGGTTTTCGGCCTCTCTGTGCCAACCTGCCCCTGTCGTGTGGACGCAGCCCCAGCTCAGCAATGCCATACCTTGCAAAAGAATTCACAGAGGTCTGGAGGGGGGTGGTTGTTTTCCAGCAGAGGAGCGATGGCCTGAAAGACAAGGAGAAGCATCAGCTGGATGGAGCTGCGCGGCGGCCCGGGTGGGGCTGGGCCAGATTCCTGCAGGAGAACAACCTTCTGCCACCCCAGGGCAGAAAAGCCCATTTTCTAATCTGTGGACCAGCTCCCTCCAGAGGCTGAGAAAAGCTCTGGTCTCCCCCCTGGGAAAAACGCACACACGACGGTGTGTATAAATCTAGGGGCTGCATGACCTGTTTGCACCCCCCATGTCCCCTTCAGACCCATACCCTGGGACTGCACAGGACATCAGAGTAGGCAGGTACCACGCCACTTGAGGCAGGGGCCTGAGCACCCCCGGGTTCTGGTTTCCGTGGTGGGTGCTGGAACCAACCCCCCAGGTGCCAAGGGACAGCCACACAGGCTGGGGGCACAGTCCCAAGTACAAACCCTGACTCTGCCGCTCCCTGGGTGTGTGGCCATTATAACAAGTTGCCTTGCCTCTTGTGACCCTTGGTTTCCCACCTAGAAAGGGGTCTAGAGCCACCTCAAGGGTCACCTGCAGGACAGGTGGAGAGTGGGGCTCCAGCCTTCGCTGTGGGCCCATCTTGTGCACCAGCTGCTAGGAGCACCCTTCCCAGTGGTGACCACCTAGTGTCTCAGGGCCACCTCTTAAGCCAGCCTTCTGTGGCTAGCTGTGCGACAGCGCTACCAGGTCTGCTCGCTCCAGGGACCATAAGGGAAGGGGAGTGGACTGGCCACCGACTGTGGAGCTCTCCAGGCAGGTGCACCCCTGGGAGAACGACGCGACTGCGGGGGAGGGCCCTGCTCCCTAGCACCAGCCACAGGCCCAGAGCCGGGCCCAGGCACGGGTCTTCTTGGCTAGGGTGGCACAGGTATGGAAAATTCCGCTGGACACAGTGGGCGGCGGTGGGGCTCCTAGCCTTCTGCGAGGGGTGAGCCCCACGCGTCAAAATCCCCACTGCCATGCGAGCCAACCGCTTCCCAGTACTAAAGCACTGACCATGACAAGAGCAACAGCCATGACACCGAACCTGGCTCGAGGCCACCTGCATGGCAGGGCTTGAGTGTCACTGTGTGCTGGGAGGTGGGTGTCGGATGCCCTCCTTTCCCAGCTGGGGAAGCAGGGCAGAGATAAGGTCTGAGGGCCAGGGGTGCACAGTGAGAAAGAGGCGGAGCCAGGGCGACCCCAGAGCCTGCGTGTGCCCCAGGCGGGGAAGCTCTGCTGCTCAGACTGAGTTCTGGAACCACCTGGGGAAAAGGGACCTTGGTCAGGCAGTCCCCTCAGATTGGGCCCCTGCACACCAGACCTCTTTTCGATAGGAATAAGCGAGGGCTGCGAGTGGCTGGCTGTGTGCTTCCACCGCCATTACTTCATTTCGTCCTCATGACAAACCCACGAGGTCCAGAGGTGGCTTCATTTGTACAGATGAAGAGACAGAGGACCAGGGGGGTTACCAGGCTTGATCTGGTCACAGAATGATCTACACGTATCACTGATAAAAAGGGTTCTTATCTTAGCACAACTTTTCGACAAGCCTGTGCCTCTGTTCGGCCTGGTACTGCATTAGCTCACAGAATTCCCCAGTGGCCCTGCAGAAGGGCACCAATATGTCCGTGTCACAGACGAGGAGACTGAGGCTTGGAGCATTAAGTTGGCTGGAAATGACGGGAAAGGACAGAGGTATTCAGAAAGAACAGGGTAGGCCAGGGGCGAGTCAGCCCTCTAGGGGAATCCCTGGCACACCTGGGGACCTCTCTGGCCTCCCGTGGGTCAAGGCTGGAGACAGGGCTGACCAACAGCAATGCACACAGAGCCCCAAACAATGATCCTGCCTCAGATGTCACCCGAGCCTTGGCAAGAAACCCTGGGGCAGGTCATGTCCAAGACCAGGAAGAACCTGGAAGACATTTTAGTGGAAAACCAAATGCACAACAAACACCCTGTAACATCATGGATGCTAAGAACGAGAAGCCACGTGGACTCTGGCTGCCAGGGTGCTCCACTGGAGAAGGGGACGCTCTGAGGAAGGCCAGTCCGTGTGGCCCAGTCCAATCCTTCAAGACAGCCTGGTCCCCTCCCGGGAGCCCTCTGTTCTCTTCCCCCAGCACCCTCCCTGACACCCTCAGCGCTTCCGACACCCAGGCCCCTCCCCGGCGACGCCTTCTGTTTTGCAGTGAGAACACACTCAGACAACAACACCGCGACAGTCAAGACACAGCCACCATCAGAGCTGTGGCTCCCACGTCTCTGGATTCAACCAACTGTGGATCAAAAGTATTTGGAAAGCGACTGTGTCAGTGCTGAACACACACAGCATTTTTCTTGCTATTATTCCCAAACGAGAGCACGACAACTACTTGCAGAGCACGGACGCGGATCAGAGGCTCGGAGCTGCCCAGAGACCCTCCAGGTGTGCAGGAGGCTGCGCCTCATACCGCAAAGGCCACTCCATTCCATGTGGGGCGTGAGCCACCATCGACTGTCACCCTCAGGGGTCTGGAATCGATTCCCCAGATACTGAGAGATGACCGTATTTTAAATGAACTCAGAGTTCCTCTGTTGCTCATCCAAGGCCACAGCCAGGTCTGAACCTGGCTCTGGACTTGAACCCACACTGGGGTGAAGCCACCATCTTCACTGCCGGGCTGAGTGTCTGCCACACGGTGAGCGGGACTCTGGCTGGGGTCTGGAGGCCAGGCCAAGCCTTGTGCAGTGACACCCAGCTGTGACCGCCAATGGCTCCCCTGGCTCCGGTGCCTGGCCGATGGAACGCAGAAAAAAAAACCAGCTCTCGCTGAGGGGGAGAACTGGCCTGTGTTAGCCGCCCACGCCTAACATGACACGGTGACTAGGGCGGGACAGGGCTCCGGGAGACTTCGCAGCGGCAGTGACAGCGACAGCCATGGTAACAGGAATACCGAAAGGGAGGCTGCAGCACGCGGGGCGAGGGCCAGGCCTGCCACCAAGCTCTTCCCTGTCCTCAGGCGTCCCACAGCGAGGAGGCTCAGCCCGGCCCAATTAAGAGTCCAGCTCAGCCAGATGAGCCGGGAAGTGCAGTCCTGTGCTGACCGGTCCCGCCCCCGCCTCTGCACAGGCTGGTCCCTGCCCGGACTGCCTGTCTCTGTGGCCCAGTCCCTCCTTCAAGACTCAGCCTGGCTCCCTCTCGGAAGCCCTCTGTTCTCTCCCCCAGCACCCTCCCTGACAGAGGAGGCTAATGGCCCCCTTGGCGCTCCCCGACACCCAGAACAAGCCTTGACCTGCCAGGCGCCCGCCCGCCACCACATCCTCAGGGCAGGCCATCTCCGGCCAGGCAGCTCTTGGTCGGCACAGGAGCAGGTCTGGGCACTCTGCGGAGTCGCTGATTCACTGACGCTCCACTAGGAAAAGGTGGAGGTGACTGCGGCTGCCAGGGTCGCTCTTCCCTGCTCTGGCAAGAGAAGGCACAGGGACTGGCAAACACCAAAGCACCTCTTATGCACCAGGCGCTCTTAAGACCCTGATTCAGCCTGAGGGGCACAGGGCCTGGGACGCAGCTCTCCTGGGACAGGCTGCAGCCACAGGACCTCCTGAGCCAGTGAGTTCCAGGTTCTCTCAGGACACAAAGCTCTGCCTCTTGCTTCCATTTTAGGCTCCATCTCCCAGATTCCCACTCCTCATGCTTCACAGTCGAGCAGAGCTGGGGCTCCCAGAAATACACCTGCTACTTTAAGTCTGAGCCTCTGCACAGTTTCTCTCCTCTTTCCAAGATGCCTTTACTGCCTTTTGCAGTAAACTCCTATTGATCCTTCAAAACCCAACTCAGACATCACCGCCTCCAAGACGCATCTTGGCTCCTCTCTCAGGTGAGGTTGTCACCCCAACCCTCCACACCCCTCATCTATTTTGTGGTGATCACAACTGTCTTCATACAACAGACAATGAACTCCATGAGAACAGGGCCATCTCAGTCCCTGGGGATTCAAATACAGCGCTCTGTGTGCAGTAGGTGCGATTCCATCTCTTCCTTCTCCCTTGTGAGAGCCATATTTCAATAGCTTAAAGTTGCCCAGGTAGGTAATTTACTCCCAGTGGTGCACATATCATTATTGAGCCCCAGAAAATCCTGTCTTACTTTACACATGATAGGGAATTAAACCCAGGTTCTATTTGCAGGTTAATTAGAAGACAGGTTCTGGGGTAAGAAAGACACCATTGACCTTTCTGCTCACACAGTGATGGTCGTGCTTAAACACATCTCTGCCACCTCCCGCCCTCACCTCCTGCAGCAGACCTCGCCACAGACTTGAGAGTGATAATCACCCCACCCCCACCCCGTCGCAGTCCAGCAGGGCTCTGAAGTGCACAGGGCAGGAAGGAGGGCAGCACCCCTGGCTTGATGGGAAAGACAGAACCAAGCAAAGGTTGGAGCTACGGTGCTTCCAGAAGGATCTTGGACTGGCTCTGGGAGGAGGGCAGAGGGTGATGGCCAAGAGGGACTTACCACAATGATGTTCTCATGCTCCTGGGTGGTCAAGTTTGTGTTCTAAAGGACAGATGGAGAAAAAAGGAGGAAAACAAAATTAGAAAACAATATATTTGGACTTCAAAGGTTCACAGAGTTTCAAGTCCTTCAAGAGTGGTTGTCACTTTTTCTTTTGTTTTGTGGGGCTGGGACTGGAACTGGAACCCAGGGCCTGGTGCACGCTGGGCGAGCCCTCTGCCAACGAGCAAATTAGCGAGGCCATAAGCAACTTAGAGAGACCCTGTCTCTAAATAAAAAAGGGCTAGGGATGTAGCTCATTGGTTAAGCACTGGGTTCAATACTTGGTAATAAAATAAATAAGTAAAGTTATTTATTTATTTTAATAAAATAAATCAGGGAGGACATGACAGAGGACTGAGTCCGTGCCTGTGCTCCACGACCACGTGGCCTGGAGGGTGGTCAGCTCTCGGTGGGACTCAGCTTCCACGTGGGTGAGCGGGGACCCTGCTAAGCTCACCTGCTGAGGCTGCCGTGACAGGGTGGAACTTCCTAGAGCTGGAAGGCAGGTTCGGGACAGACGGAGAAGCACTTTTTGTGAGTCTCAACTCAGTGCCAGGCAGTCTTTCAGAACAACACATATGTTGTTGTTGTTATTATTATTTATTTTATTACCAATCATTGAACCCGGTGCTTAACCTATGATTAACCTATGAGCTACATCCCCAGCCCTTTTTCATTTAGAGACAGGGTCTCTCTAAGTTGCTTAGGGCCTCGTTAATTTGCCCCGAGGCTGGCTTTAAACTTTCCATCCTCCTGCCTCAGCCTCCTGAGCCACTGGGGTTACAGGTGTGCACATGCCCAGAAACACACACTGTTTCAGGGGTTCTCAAAGTAGGTTCCCAAGAAACACTGGTGTGCCATGAGTGTGCTCAAGAGGTTTTAGCTAAGTTCAAATTCTAGCAGTTGACTTAGAAAAGCAAAATTAGGTTGAAAGGATTAAACTTGCTGTAATATTAGTTTCATCCTCTCTGATCTGGCATCTGTGAAACGATCGTGTCTATACCTGCCGTCTTGAGTGTGTGAACCGGAAAGGGTGAAAACTCAAGGCAGCCCTATTTTCTTTTCGGCAAGATTTGTGGTGCGTCCTGTATTGTGAGTCTGTCCGGGTGTCCAGTGGCTTCCCTGGTGTCTGCTCGTACTTCCTAACAGAGCCTGCCGCTCAGGAACCAGCCATTCATCTGAGCAGTCCTGGCGAGAGGGGTGGCCCTGGCACCCCGGAGGTTTAAGGTGTGCAGGGCTCTGAACTGGCTCCCACCAGCCCAGGCAAAGGAGAGCCTGCAGGCAGGGAGCTGCTTCTGCCCAGTAAGCTGCTGCCTGGGATCCGAGGGAGGCCCCACCCCAGGGTCAAGGCGCCCTGACTCTGGTGGGTGCTGACCTGTGGTGCCAGGAGTCTGGGGACACACGTACTGCCGCTTTTGGGATTCCTACACCTTTTCCTCCTTCTGTGGCCATTAGCGGAGCCTGGGCGGCCTGTTTACGGTATAGTTAAGTATCAGTGAGTCTTAGCTGGGGAGAAAAAGCCTGGCTGTCTGTTCCTGTGACGTGCCTGCTGGGTCCCAGTCTGCGGGAGAGCTCTGCTCTGCGCGTCCCGCTGGTCTTGCTCATCAGGACGCCTTCTCCCACTGCCCCACGGACTGCAGAGCTGCCCAGGACGTGCAGGGGTGCTCACGTGCAGGGGTGCTCACGTGCACAGTGCTCAGGAACAGCGATGGGGTCGGAACCTGTCTGTCCTGCCTGCTGAGCCTTCATCTCCAGCCACTGAGCTCAGTGGTCACCAACCCAGGGCTGGGCTCCATATTTCAGGCTACCAAGGGCACCACAGCCTCTCCAGGAAGTCTCTGGTGACCCTGGATGCCATTCCTTCATCCCAGCCACAGAGCAGCCCATGCGTTCGGCAGGGGAAATTTCCTCCTCCAGGGCCACTGCCACCCCGGAGAAGAGCTCTCGCTGGCTGAAGCCACCACACTGGAGGGAGCACTTGGATCCCAAGCTAAGTGGCCACTCCACACTGTCAACAGAGGCCCAGGGAGGCTGGAGACGCCTGGCTTTGTTTTGCTGGTGGGTGAACAATTCTTGGTCAAAACTGCCAGCTCCCAGCACCTGTCCCTCCAGAGCCTTCCATCTTCTGGCCACTGTGACGGTGCCTGGAGCATCTCCAGAGGAGGCCTTAGGAACAGCCTGGGTGAGGAGAGCAGAGGCAGAATATACCCAGCACTCTCACCAAAGGCCTCCCCGGCCACCCTGTCTGGACTCCAGGCTGAGGTGTCTATGGAGTCCAGATCACAGCCAACTCACAGGACACCGAAAATGTGACCCCTGCCTAAAGGCACCCTGGCCATCAGGCTTAGTGCCAGGGTTTTGGGTACACTGGATCCTCAATTCTGTAATGTGGGTACTTGTCTCAGCCCCAACTTACAGGTGAAACCCTGGGCACAGAGAGGTCTAGTAACTTGTCCAAGGCCACCAGGCGACTGCTGGGGCGGGACCAGCTCTCCTGACTCCACAGCTCACAACCCAGGAAGGACATGGCCACCACCTAGCTGAGCGAGCCACGCTGTGGAGCTGTGGTTTGCTCCTCTGTGCACTCTACCACTCAGCCTAGCAGGGCCCTGGGAGAGGCTGGCCAGGCTGAGAGCCTGTCAAAGTGACCACCACAGACTATGCCCAACACAACATTAACGCCCCTCAGAGAGACACTAAGCCTTCTAGGAAGGGAGGCTGAGCCTGTCTGCCTGGATGGGATGCCAGCTCTGCCCTCGCCATGGGGGAACACTGACCCCTGGCCTGGCGCACAGCAGGGGCACAGCATGGAAGCTTCTTCCACTTTCTTTCTTTAAATATTCTTATCCCTCCACTGGGGGGTCAGCAGACTCAGAAAGGTTGCTTTAAAGCCCAAGAGGAGCTGGCGACAGTGGCCACACCTGGATCCCAGCCAGTCGGAAGGCCAAGGTAGAAGGACCAAAGATTCAAGACCACCTGAGCAAGATCCTGTCTCCAAATAAAAAATAAAAGGAGCGTGGATGCAGCCCAGTGGTAGAGCACCCTGGGTTCAAGCCCAGTACCACAAAAAACAAAATAAAACAAACAAATAAATGAATAAATAAAATAAATCCCAAGAGGGCAGAAGGCCAACGGGCACATGGCTACTGGGAACATGCCTGAGTCGGGCTAGGATCTGCCAGGGGCGACAGCAAGGCCCGCCTGTGCCCTGGTCTCATCCTGACGACGGGCCTCGCTGATCTAATTTGACGGTGGTGTCATGGTTCGGCTTGGTGAGGCTGGAGGGCTGGGCAGTGTGGCCTCCAGTCAAAGAGCCAGGCAGCCCCCACCACACGGGCTGACAGGTCACTCGGCGCCCTGGCCACAGGCCACGTTCAGGGAGGACGTGAGTGCCATCAGCTTTGGCCTGGCTTATGGAAGGTGCGCTGTCGTCCCCTCTCTGGAGAAGTGTGAATGCAAGGCTGGCCCTGGGCACATGGTCGGGGAGCTCAAGACCTTGGCGGCAGTTCATTTCCGAGCCTGACTTCCCCCTTCTGCAGAGCAAGGCTGTCCCTCACTGAGGACACGGCTGTGCCCTCCCCCTGTGCCATCACCACTACCCACTCTCTACCTCTTCCCACCTCCTCCCAGCGAGGGACCCTCCACTCAGCACTGCAGAGGTTCCTGGACCAAGGGCAGCAGCCTGGGCCCACAGAGTGGGCAGCAGGGCAGAGGAAGCTCACAGGGAGCTTGCAGCAGTGACCCAGGAGGGAGGGGGCCAGAGGGCCCACCCTGCTGGCTGTGACTCGTTCGACTCTGGGTCATCAACTGCAGCTCCCTCCTGAGCTCTGGCAGGACTGACCCGTGATCGCTCGCTGCCATCTCCCTGCTGGGACACGGACAGGGAGCGCAGGGGCTCGACTTTACTCCAGGCCCAGAACGGAGCCTGGCACGTGCACACACTCCCAGTGTGGGGCTGCCAGTGGGCAGAGGTGCCAGGCTGCTGAATGACCAGTGACAGCCCCAAACTGCAGCTGACTTTCTGATAGTTTTTGAAGAAAACCTGGAAATTCTCATTTTGTTGTGAAATCTGATTTTAAACCTTTTTTCGTAATATTTATTTTTTAGTTATAGGTAGACACAATATCTTATTTTTATGTAGTGCTAAGGATCAAACCCAGTGCCTAACACGTTAGGAAAGTGCTCTACCTCTGAGCCACAACCCCAGCCCCGATTTTAAACCTTCAGCGAGCTAAATGAAGCCTATCAGGAGGCTGCATGGGTGACGGGGTGGAAAACTGACATAGGTCAGGAGCGATCGGCAGGGTCCCAGGCACGTCACCCTCGGGAATGACCAGATTTCTAAAGTCAGCACCTTGAACCTGGGGAACCCCGTTGCCACAGCTGTCACGGCCACCAGCCCAGGCTGGGTCTGCTCTGGGGGCTTGGCGGGGGCAGCAGCTCTTGCCTCCTCCCTGCTACACTCCCTGGGTGGGAGGAGCAGGACCAACACCCAGGACCTGGGGTGGGAGGCGCTCACTCCCTCCGCAACAGGGCGAGGACAGGCCCGGGAGGAGCTGTGTGCATCTGCTTCTGGGACGGGGCTGGCGCTCAGTGGCGGTGGAGGCAAATGACTTACAAGGGGACAGGGGTGCAAAATCAAGCCAGGGGAGCGTCTTACTTCTGAGAGCAGTTTTGAGACGATTTCCAGTGGGGCTTGGTTGATGGAGTCATCCTGCAGGGGGGATGTGAGGGCCATGTCCACCAGCGTCCGAATCTCCTTCAAGACAACTTCCCAGCGGCTTGGGTTACTCAGGACTTTCTTGTATTTGTAAATCTTTTTCTGGGTGGGAGAGAGGAAGAGACACGCACATCACCGACTTGAGGAGGGCAGAAGACACGAGCTGATCAAAGAATCCCGAGCATTAGACTGCGCCAAGCCCTCGGGAGGGACCACCCTCCCCACAAGGAAGGGACACCTGAAGACAGGAACGGCTTCATCCAAGACCAGGCGCGTCTGCAGACAGTCAGCTCCAACAGCGGAGGAGCATTTCCTACACCGTTCCCACAATAATTAAAAAAATAAAAAAGGAGCGAGAGATTTCTCTTTCAGATCACATTTTCTACCGAACTTGTCCCCCAGAGATCCCAGTGCAGTAAGAGTGAAAATACTCATGGTCCACGGAGGGGCTGTCTTTGAGTCAAGGCACTGCTTCTGCAGGTCCTGGGAGGCCCTTGGAGACTGGTGTTCAGCTACAGAACACGACAGCCCCGGCGAGGGCCACGACTCTGAGCCCAGTCAGGGGGGGCCGAGCCCAGGCTGAGCATCGCCCTGGAGCGGGAGCAGGAGCGTCTCACCTCCGCTCAGCACCAGCTCCCAGGCCAGAGTGCCGGGGTCGGGCTGCTGCCTGGCATCTGAGGCAGAGTTGGTTCCGCCCTCTGACATCACGGAAACAGAGGCATCTGCGGCGGAGGTCCCAGCCCAGTGCTCCCTCCACACCGTCTCCAGGAGGCCTGCCCCGCTGCCCGGTGAACTCCTTCATTAAGCGCCACTCCTTGGGGAAAGCCTAATTTTAGTGTTACCGAGCCAGCAACCAGCTGGGGTGACTTGTCACAGTCTCTGAGACAAAGTCTGAATGAGGAAAAGGGCTGAAGGAGTGGGGGGAGGGTCCCCCCTGACAGCAGAGGCGCCAACAGAAGCTAGTAGGCCACCAGGGGCTGAGGACCCAGTGCCAGCTGGGAAGGATTGGGAACATGCTCCGTATCACACGAACAGCTGGCACTGGGCGTGGCGTCCCCTGGAACAAACGCCCCTTCTATAAACGGGGCATGACGCTGCCTCTCAGGCCCTTTCGGTGTGTAGCCCGTGTAAACCCTGCGCCCATCCTTGGAGATGACCCACAAGTACAGTCCAGGCGGAACGGCCGACACCAACAGGAAGAGCTCCGATGCTTCATTCATCTCTGGAAACCTCAAGGCCGTGAATCGTACGATCCACAGCAGGGAAAGCAGGCTCTGTTTTCCTCCCCACCATGTTTTTATGCCCCATGCTCGTCTGGGGCCTCTGTCGCACGTCATGCCCCATCGCCACCAGTGCCGCCCACACAGATAGGCATCGGGTGTGTGTTTACTCTCCCCCTTGGCGCGCAGGATCTTGCTTGTGGCTCCCCCTTCTTTCTGCTTCCCCGTTCTTCCGCCTGTCCACCCACCCCCTCGCTCTCCTCTCCTACCCTCCTGGCCTCACTGTTCTTTGCCCGCTTCCCCACTCTGCACCAGGACTTGGAAAGAGGCCCTGAGGCCCAGCAGGGGAGGCAGAGGGCAGTGTGCATCAGGTGGGGGTGAGGAGGGGAGGTCGGGGACAGTTACAGAGCTTCGGGACCTCAGGGACTGTCAGAAGCTCACAGCAAGTTCTGCTGGGGGTGAGCCTTCAGTGACTCGTAAACACGCTGCCATCGGCGAGGACGGCCACCACAAGTGTTTGTCAAACTCCACTGCTTTAATGACAAGACACATCTGGTTCACCGAGGCTTCTCTGGAACTGTCACCAGCAGCCTTCCTAGTTGCCAGCACCTGACGCTGCCCGCCCCGGTGTGGGGAGCACAGCACTGCTGTAACTGCACAGCCCCGTCCAGGCAAAACAGGAAGCACCCACCTCTACCGCAGGTCAGACACGTCCCAGTGCAAGGACCCAGCCCACCCCAGGAGATGCCGGCTCCCCTGAGCCCGGAGCCTATGGTCTTAGTCTGTGCCCAGAGATCTGCTTAATTTTTAAATGACCATGAAACGATCACAGAAATTCACTGTATGTTAAGAGCACAAAGAAAACCACACTGATTGGGACCAGTTTTCCCACAGAATGTTCTAGATCTGAGCATGGCCCGAGCTCTTAGAGGCCTCTCTGCTGATCAGCCATGACTTACTTCTGAGAGAATAATGACTTCATCCTTTTTTGTGAAGATGATGCATGCTCATTAAAAAAAAAAAAAAAAACAAAAAAAAAAAAAAAACATTAAACATACTGAAAAGCACAAAGGAGGGGGCCAGACTCAGAAAGGCCTCCACAATCCTACAATCCAGAAACAGCAGGCATCGTGTCAGTTGAGCGTCCTTCCAGGCAACGTTCATTTACACTCTGTAGAGTGTGACCAACCTGTGGGACTGGCAGCTGCCACTGCAGCCTCCCGCACCCCACAGAGACTCAGAGGCCACCTGTCTGAGGCAAAGCAGGCCTGCACAACACCTGCATCAGTGTGGCTTCAGGGACCAGCCCCATCGTCAAAGACCCAGCCTCAGCACTCATCAGAGCAGGGAGGACGACTGCTCTCTGGCCCTGTGGGCGTCTGAGCCCGGGCTTCAGGGACAGCATTCCCAGCCAGGTGCAGCGGTGAGCTGGTACCACGTGCCTACCACGGTGCTAAGTGGACGAGCACTGTCTCATTTAGCTCTCACAATGACTCTGTGAGCCAGGGACTGGCCACAGGCCAAGCCCCCTGGGAGCAGACCCTAAAACAAGAGACTGTGCACAAATGGGTTATGATTTGTGGAGTGGTGGGCGAGTGGGGAAGGAGGCGGGGAAGAGGAGACAGTCAATAAAGAGGGCATCCTCCAGCAGGACATCGTGGGCAACTGCCAATGCCACCCACTGTGGGCAGCAGGGATTTAATCTGCTGGGGACTCAGGGCAGAGCTACCTTGGAGTAGACCACCTGAGGTAGAGGAGTGGGGCATCTGTACCCGCTTTACTCTCCAGCGCTCTGGCTGCCCTGTGTCCAGGCCAACACAGTCCCAGAGCCACAAACCATGTGACTGCGCGGAACCACGGGTGTCCACAGCAAGCAGCCTGCAGCTGGCAGGTGATGCTGGGGGCAGGCCTTGGTTGATGAGACTATCATGGTCTGGGGAAGGGAAGTGACTTGCCCAAGGCTAAGCAGCGGAAGGAGACAATCCAAGAGCCAAAACGGTCTCGGGCCAGCTCCAAAGCTCTCGCTCCTGCTATCACACAGGTGAGAGCCAGTGCAGCGGGGGGAGCGGTGGGACGGATTCTCCAAGAGACACTGAAGAAGGCATCCAGAGTGGCGGGTGGAAGGGGGTGCGGGCCAGGAACAACCCCAGGAGGCTCTGAAACCTGGGTGTCCGGCAACCAGAGGGAGGAGGAGCCCGGGATGTGGGAACAGCAGGCAGAGGCTGCACCGGGACGTCACAGATCTGGTTCCAAAAGAGGCTCTGAGCACTGGCTCGGGCAGCCTGTCCAGGGCCACAGAGCCCTGCCACTCCTCAGGTGACAAATTAGCCTATCTCATTCCAGGAACTCTGGTGAGCTCACCAGGTGATGAATCACACCTTCAGCTTGGCAACAGGGTCCTCCCCCAGTCCTCTCTGCCAGGAGTGGGTGGCCTTGTAGTTTGTCTGGTGTGGCTCCCCTGGACACTGGATCCCTTTGAGCTGGGAGGCTGGGTAGACAGGGGCCTTGGAACAGCCTTGTGGCTGGCCACCCAACAGGCGTGATGTAGAAGGGAGCAGACTTACGGAGGGCTGGCAAAGTAGAGCATGTGGGCTCACTCAGCCCAGCCCCTGCCTGTAGTCATGTGAGGACAGATGGCCTTATGTCCTTTTAAGAGTTGTGACATAAAAAATAAAAACCAAAACAAAGAATATGCAACAGAAATTGAATAGGTACTATATGGACTTTTATTAAAAAAAAAAAAAAAAAAAAAAAGTCTGCCCAGCCCTGGCTCACAAAGTCACATCCCTGCCCAGGAGTAAGTGTGAAAAAAAGATGTGCAAGGCCATCAGCCCTCAGGGAGAGGCAATTTAAAAAACATACAGACACACCATCTCAGCCCTGCTGGGAACGCTGCAGTCAGAAAGATAACACCAAGTGTTGGCGATGGTGTGGAGGAAACGGGGCCCTTGCGCTCTGCTGGAGGGAGGGTAAACTGGGACCCAGGTTGACAGCTTCTCAAAACACTAACCATAAGCTTGTCACATGGCCCAGCCGTCTTGTTCAGGGAATCTGCCTGAAGGAACAAGACCTGCACACGGAACCACGCCCATGCACTCCCATGCCCGTGTGGATGAACGAGCAGGTGTAAGACAGGGTGCAGCCAGACAGAGCCGTGCTCACAACGCAAAGGACGGAGCTCACGACGCTGCAACGTGGGTGAGCCTCACCCAGCACACGGAGCAGAGGAAGCCAGACACAAAGGACATACTGTAGATTCCTTTTTATAAAATGTCTAGAAAAAGCACATTTGTAGGCAGAGAGTGGCCCAGTTGTTGCCCAGGGTTGAGGAATGGCAACAGGGATTAAATGGCAAATGGGCACAAGGGCATCTCTGGGACGAAACTGGGGTGTGTGATGGGCACAACTCTAAACTTACGAACACCACTAAATTCCATATTTACAATGGGCAAGTTTTATGGGATGTAAATGATGCCTCCGATAGGCTATTTTTTAGAATGACATCTTAGGGAGTAGATGTAGAGGTCATCAGACAAAGCAGTGTTGGAGAGTACGGGATTTGAAGCAGACTTTGGCTCAACTCTGAGCTTCATCCACCCACCCGCCCACCCGCCTGTCAGTCAGTCACTCATCTATCCAGTCACCATCCATTCATCCGCACATCTCACCCACCTACCCACCTATCCTCCATCCAATCACCCAACAGGCTCTTTGGCACTGTCCATTCTGATAGGCCAAGCACTGTGCTAAACACTGAGGATACCCAGGGTGAGCACAGCAGACAGGCCCTGGTGCTCATGAAACTTACAGTCTGTTACTGGCACCTCGGTTTCTTTATCTGCAGAGCAGGAAAAGAGTAACTACTGTCAAAGGCTTGCTGTGATCATCCATGAAACGTGTCCATATAAAGCAGCCCAGTTTCTGGATAAATAGCAACTAACTCCTATCACCTACCAAGTCCAGGAGTGAGCGGTCCAGAGCAGGAGGACTCGGGAGGGCTCCCAGAATCTGTGACTCAGTCCCACCAGCTAACGACAAACAGAGGCAGCAGGAGCCTCCTGCTTCCCGTCTGGCAGAGCCAGCCACTCCACTGCTGTCCTCACCCTCTCCGCTTGTCAGGGAAGGGACGTTACCTGGGCAACACCCGCCATCTCTCTGGTAACAGCTCCCGCGGCAGAAGCAGGCACAGACTCTGGAAATCTCGGGCCTGGGAAAGCAGAGCTGGTGGGTTTTTCCTCAGGAGACAAGCTGTCAACAGCAATGTGCCCCTCGCCAGGAGAGGCGTGGCTCAGAATGTACTGGAAGCAGGCCTCGGGAGGACAGGGCTGCGGCTTTGCAGCTCGATGCAGCCGCTGAGGCTCGCACGCACACAAGCACGCATGCTCCCACCTGCCAGGAGAGGGGACGCCACACGGATGCTCGTGGAGCTGCGGAGGGGAGGAGGACCCTGCAGACAGGAGGCGGCGGGAGTCACGGACTGGCTTTGACTGTCTCCCCAGTGCAGGTCCCGGAGCAGAGCTCCAGGCTGCAAGTCACTGCCCCAGGGGCTGCCACCAGTGAACTTCACTAGAGTGAGCTAGAACTAAGACCCAGGGCCATGGCCACGCTAGTCACACTGCAGTTGCTAGTGGCCACCACACTCGATGACACAGAGAACATTTCCATCGCTGTGGAAAGTTCCATTGGGTGGTGCTGTCCTGCGGAAAGGCTGGGCCCAGCCCCAAGTTACTCTGTTTTATAAAGCAGCAGTTTGCCATGAGTTACTCCCTTTTGAGTCCAAGTGCCAAGGTAAAATGAGTCTACACCTTATTTGTACAAGTAAACAGCCACCATCTGCCCAGCACGACCATAAGCACAAACTGGTAAGTAAGTTAATCGTGCTAATAAATGCTGACCACCCGTGAACTTAATGGAATTAAATTATAAGTAGAGGGACACGTGGACTTATCAGACCCCTAGCAGAGAAACCAGGCCCACAGGCTTCTCAGTCTCACCAGCTGTAAGCCCCTCTATAGAGACCTATAGAAGGAGAAGCCCCCAAGACAGTGGCACACAGGGGCTCTCATTAGATCATCTGGCAAACGCATCTCAAGGCAGATAAGCCACAAACCCTGGGCTCTGCACTGATGTTTCTGCTCAGCTCAGTCTCCCTGCCCCAGCAGCCACCTGGAAACTGCCTGCCCTCCAGGCCCACGCCTAGCATAAGTCCCTCACCCTGACAGCTCTGCTTCTGGTGGAGTCCTCACTGGTGGTCATCTTACCTGACCACCTGCAGTGACTTGTGCTTTAGCAGCTGCTCTGGCCTTTGCGTTCAGTGGAACCCTGAGGACGCTTTAACCCCATCTTAGTCTTTCTATAGCCTGCACACACCATTGTGTGAAGTACGGTGTGTAAACTGAGTGCTGCAGGTGTTAGTGATTAAGACTGGAAGAAAAGAACCTGTGATTGCCTGCCGTATAGCCACCAAGTGACCCACGAGTACTCTGTGGATTGCTTCTGTTGGAAGAGGCCCGTGTAGTTTGTGAACTTCTCGTTATTCAAAAAATTCCAACACTGTGCAGACACAACAGTGTCCAGTCTGTGTGAGTGGCATATCTCACCATATGATGTGTCCTGAAGTCTTGGGGTGCCCTCTGTCACCATGCCCCAGAGGCCCAGCTACACTTGCCTGCCTCTCCCCATCACCGCCGAGGGCCACTGCCTGCATTAGCACATGACCCCTGCCCGCCCGCTCAGGTGGTGACCCTGCCTGAGACTTCTCCTGCAAGGTCCACCAAGGTTTGGTACCCTCAAATGTGCCTTGCATACCCAGGCAGATGATGGGTTGGTCAACATCCTGGCTTTCCTGACTCAAGACGCGCTGTGTCTGTGCGTGCTGGTATGTGCAACAGTCTGCTGTCTCTGTCAAGCCAGTGGCTTTGGCAGCCCTGGCCTCTTGGGCACAGGTGCATTTTGGCCTTGCCTCCCCCCACCCCACATATTTTACTGGTGCACTACAGTAGTACATGATGATGGGAGTTGTTGTGACATTTCATACATGTACACAGTGTAACTATAATTTGGCCAGTATTCCTCCCCAGTTCTCCCCACCTCCCACCTTTCTGCCCTCTCCTCTATTGATCTCTGATTTTCATGAGCTCCACCCTGACTTTCTTCTCCAGCTCCCACGTATGACCCTTGACCTTTTGAGTTTGGCTTATTGCACTTAACATAATGGTCTCTAGTTCCATCCATTTTCCTGAAAATGCCATAATTTCATTTTTCTTTTTAGCTGAATAAAATTCCATTGTGTACCACATCTTCTTTATGCATTCATCTCCCCCCCACCCCCCGGAGTGCTAGGGATTGAACCCGGGGCCTAGTGCATGCGAGGCAAGCACTCTACCAACCAAGCTATATCCCAGCCCTCGATCCATTTATTTATTTATTTATTTGCACAGGGGATTGGACTCAGGGGCATGTGAACACTGGGCCACATCCCCAGCCCTTTTTTTGAGTGTTATTTAGAGACAGGGTCTCACTGAGTTGCTAAGTGCCTCACCATTGCTGAGGTTGGCCTTGAACTCTGGATCCTCATGCCTCAGCCTCCCAAGTGCTGGAATTACAGGCGTGTGCCACAGCACCTGGCTTCCATTCATCTTTTGATAGACACTTACTGTAGTCCCATGGTTTGGCTATTGTGATTTGTGATGCTATAAACATGGGTATGCATGTATCACTGTACTAAAATGCCTTTAATTCTTCAGGAAAAACACCAAGGAGTGGTATAGTTGGGGCATATGGTCCATTCCTAGTCTTGAGAAACCTTCATACTGATTTCCATAGTGGTTGTGCTAATCTACAGTCCCACTAACGGTATAAAAGTATTCCTTTTTCTCCACATCTTCTCCAGCATTTATTATTGTTTGTGTTCTTTTTTTTTTTTAATTATTTGTATTCTTGATGACTGCCATTCTGACTGGTATGGAATGAAATTTCAGTGTACTTTTGATTTGCATTTCCCTAATTGCTAATGATGTTGAATGTTTTTTCATATATTTATTGGCCATTTGTATTTCTTGAGAAATGTCTGTTTAATTCCATTTGCCCATTTATTAGTTAGGTTATTTGAATTTTAAGTTTTTTGAGTTCTTTGTATATTTTAGATATTAATCCTCTGTCTGAGGAGTGGCTAGCAAAGATTTGCTCCCATTCTGTGGGCTCTCTCTGCACATTCTTAATTGTTTCCTTTGCTGTGCAGAAGCTTTTATATTTGATGCTGTTCCATTTATTAACTCCTGGCATCATTTCCAGAGCTCGCAATAGGGATCCTACTGCGAAAGTTGTTGCCTGGGTCTAAAAGCCGGAGTGCTGACCCTACGTTTTCTTCTAGGAGTGGCATAATTTCTGGTCTAATTCCAAGATCTTTGATCCATTTTGAGTTGATTTTTGTTCAGGGTGAGAGAATCATTATTCTACAAATGTTGTCCCAGCACCATTTGTTAAAAAGGCTATCTTTTCTCCAATATATGTTTCTGTCACTTTTGTCAAGGATTAGATGACTGCACCTGTGTGGGTTTGTCTCTCTTCTATTCTCTACCACTGGTCTGTAATTTTTTATGCCAGTACCATGCAGTTTTTGTTACTACAGCTCTGTAGTATACTTTGAAGTCAGGCATTGGGATGCTTCCAGCTTTGCTTTTTTTTTTTTTTTTTTTTAGTGTAGATGGACATAATACCTTTATTTAATTTATTTATATATATTTTTAATGTGGTGCTAAGGATCGAATCCAGTGCCTCACACATGCTAGGCAAGCTCTCTCCCACTGAGCCACGACCCCCAGGCCCCAACATTGCTCTTTTGACTTAGAATTGCTTTGGCTACTCTGGGTCTTCTTCCAAATGAATTTTAGGACTGTTTTTTCTAGTTCTGTAAAGAATGTCATTGGCCTTTTTATGGGGATGGCACTGAATCTGTACATTGCTTTTGGCACATGGCCATTTTAATAATATTAATTCTGCCTGTCCATGAACATAGAAAGTCTTTCCATCTCTGAGTTCTTCAATTTCTTTCTTCAATGTTCTATAGTTTTATTGTAGAGGTCTTTCACCTCCTTGGTTAGATTTGTTGTTTGTTTTTTTGGAGGGGGGAATGGTACCAGGGATTGAACTCAGGGGCACTCTACCACTGAGCCACATCCCCAGCCCTATTTTTTGTATTTTATTTAGAGACGGGGTCTCATGGAGTTGCTTAGTGCCTCGTTTTTTTTGCTGAGGCTGGCTTTGAACTTGCAATCCTCTTGTCTCTGCCTCCTGAGCTGCTGGGATTACAGGTGTGCGACACCGTGCCTGTCCTATTCCTAGTTTTTGTTTTGTTTTGTGAGGTTATTGTGAACAGAACTGTTTTCCTGATTTTTTAGCAGATTGACTGTTGGTATATAGGAAAGCTATTGATTTTTGTATGTTGATTTTGTGACCTGCTACTTTGCTGAATTTCTTTATTAGCTCTAGCAGTCTTTTGGTGGAGTTTTTGGGATCTTCTACGTATATGCTCATATCATCTGCAAACAGTGATAATCTGACTTCTCCCTTTTCTAATTTTAACCCTTTGATTCCCTTCTCTTGCTGAACTGCTCTGGATAGAATTTCTAGCACTATATTAATTAGGAATGGTAAGAGTAGATATACTTATCCCAGATTTTTTAAAAAATGCTTTCAGTTTACTCCCACTCACTATGATGTTGGCTTTGGGTTTTTCATATATAGCCTTTATTATGTTGAGGTAGGTTCCCTCTATCCCTAGTGCCTTCAGGTTTTGTTTTGTTTTGAAATCAGGAATGGGTGCTGAGTTTTGCTGAAGGCCTTCTCTGTATCTACTGAAGTGACTAAGCAATTTTTGTCTTTATTTCTATTTACGTGATGAATTACATTTACTGGTTTGCATATGTTAAACCATCCCTGCATATGTGGAATAAAACTAACTTGGTCACGATATACAATCTTCTTAATATATTGGTGAACACAATAGCTAATATTAAGTATTTTTGTATCTAAGTTCACCAGGGATACTGTTCTATAGTTTTCTTTCCTTGATGTGTCCTTATCTGGTATGAGTGTGATACTGGCTCCATAGTTCTGTGAAGAATGGCATTGGAAGAATGTCACTGAATTTGGAAGTGTTCCATCCCTTTATATTTTATGAATTAATTTGAGGAGCATTAGCATTATTTCTTCTTTAAAGGTCTTGTAGAGTTCAGCTGAGAATCCATCCATCTGGTCCTGGGCTTTTCTTTGTTGGAAGGCTTTTTTTTTTTTTTTTTTTTTTTTTTTTTTGGTACCGGGGATTGAACTCAGCGGCACTTGACCACTGGGCCACATCCTTAGCCCTTTTTTTGTATTTTATTAGAGACAGGGTCTCACTGAGTTGCTAAGTGCCTCGCCACTGCTGAGGCTGGCTTTGAACTCACGATCCTCCTGCCTCAGCCTCCCAAGTGTTGGGATTATGGGTGTGTGCCACGGCGCCCGGCTTTCTTTTTAAAAAAAAACTGCTTCTATCTTATAAGTTTTTGATCTGTTTAGATTTTCTATATCCTCTTGATTCAATTTTGGCAGATATTATTTGTGTAGAAATGTATCCATTTCTTTTAGGTTTTCTAATTGGAGTATAAGTTTTCAAGATAGTCCCAGTTATCTGCTAGTTTCTATGATGTCTGTGATGATTTATCTTTTATAATTCCTAATTTTACTAATTTGGGTCTTCTCCTCTTTTATGTTTTTATGTTTTGTGCCACACACACACATTGTTGAGGTAAAATTCACATACCATTCTTGTATGTCTGTTTGTTTTCATTTTTTTGTTTTGTTTTTGTTTTTGAAGAACCAACTCTTTGTTTCATTGATCCTTTGAACTGGTTTTTTATTCTCAATTCCACTGACTTTGGCTCTGATCTTAATTATTTCCTTCTTTCTGCTGGTTTTGGAATTGGTTTGTTCAAGATGCATCATTAGGTTGTTTACTTGGGATCTGATTTTCTTATGTAGGCACTCTTAGCTATAACCTTTCTTCTTAGAGTGACTTCATAGTGTCTCAGAGGTTCTAATACGTTGTATCACTATTCTTATTTAAGTCTAAGAACTTTTAAAGTTTCTCCCTTTATTTCTTCTATCACTCATTCATCATTCAAAATTGTGTTCTTCAATCTCCATGTGTTTATATACTTCCTGTAGGGTTTTTGGTCTTAATTTCTAATTTCATTCCATTATGATCTGGTAAGAGGCAGGAGTTTCCTATTTGCTGAGCTGCTTTGTGCTGGCCTTCTCTTTCCGACTCCAGAATGGCTTCCCTAATCCTTCCCTTAAATCCTTTTTGGCATCAAAGACCATTGTTTTGACTTCAGAGATGACAAAGGCCTTGTGACTGTTCCACATGTACCCCCAAACTGCCCATTTGGCCCCAGGTCTTCATCATTAATTCAAGACGAGCTTATATCTGCAGAGATGCCAAGGGTCACACGCAAGCTCAGACTTTGTTTCCACACAGGAGAACTGGAGGGCATTCACGTGCCTCACTGTGGGGCCTAAGCAATTAGGAGATGTTCACCTTACACCTACATTATGTCACACCTACAAACCAATACACTCAGATCTCATTTTAAAAGAAATATTGTAAACGCATGTTTTGCTTGTTTTTTTTTTTTTTTTTTTTTTTTTTTTTGTTGTTGTTGTTGTTACAGACCAGGCCCTTCTGTTCTATAAATGTTCTGAGATTAGACTATTACTTGCATTTCTCTACAGCTGGGATTCTTCCCTTACTTGAACAGCGGTAGGAAAAGCTCCTACTGCCTCTGGGAATTAAAGGGCTTCACCTGCGCCAGCCCACCACCCTGGCTGCCTGGGAGTCCAGGCGTGGGAACCAGCTCTGCAAGGCTCCAGCTCTTACGTGCACATACATGGACACACACCACCCCACACTCACACTGCCCACACGCCACACACACCTATTGTTGAGGTAGAATTCACATACCACAAATTAACCACTGATCATTTAAAGAGTTGGATGCAGGCACACTTAGTGTACACACAATATTGTGTAGCCATCGCCCAGAAAAAGCTCTGTGCCCCTACTCCCCCCAGCACCTCACAACCACTGGTCTCCTGCCTGTCTCTGAGAGTCCCTGTTCTGGACAGTTTGTAAGAACAGAATCATACAGCAGGTGGCCTCTCGTGACCACATCACACTCAGCATGATGCTTCCGCATTCGCCATGCTGCCGCAGGTGGCAGGGCTTCGTGTCTTTTAACGACTGTGCCACTCCACTGTGGACACACCACGGTCGGCTCCCTGCGGGTGGGCATCTGGTTGTTTCCGCCCTGCCTGTGGCGAGCGGTGCTGCCCTGCACTCTGTCACTGTCTTTTGCCAACAACAGGAGGTCAACACCCTGCTTCGGGATCTCAGCTGCACCAGGCCTGCCTGCACGTGCCACTTTCTGCCACAGGGCAGTGCAGGGTTTAATGGTCTTTCAGGGGACCACAAGTTAGCCAGGACAGTTACTGTACTCTCGCTTGTTGGTCCAGTAACTGACAGAGGGACTGGTCAACAACTGCCCTCCAGGACCTGTGGGCTCAGGATGGTAAAAGGGCATTGACTGCATGGTGGGCAGGGAGCAGGGGAACAGCCAGGCCCGTGCGCTGCCCATCTGGCTGCAGGGCAAGGCATGGCCCCATCACTCTAGCATCCACTAATTACAGTGACGACGGCTACCGCTCAGCGGGGAACAACTGCAGTGCAAGCGAGAGCGGGGCGCAGGACTCTCCCTCCAGAGGACCTCAGGGCCCGGCCAGCGCTCAGGGTCTCACCTGCATCGACTCTTCTAACCCCAAGTGGCGTATGCAGCCCCACTGTGCAGCTGAGAAAGCTGAGGCCAAGGTCAGTCACACAGCCTAGCTTTGCATCCTGGGTGCCACGGACAGGGGTGAACCTGGGTGCCTTCTGTGCCCTGCCCATGCTGCCACTTCCTATCACACACTCTCTCTCTCTCTCTCTCTCTCTCTCTCTCTCTCTCTCTCTCTCTCTCACCTTTCCTCCTTGGCTGCCCAGGGGCAGGTGCAGGCTGGCTGCTGCTGGGTGCCCAGCTGACATGTGCCTTGAAACACAGGTTCCTGGGGAGACCGACAATTTGTCTGGATGAGGGACACAGGCCAGGCACTCAGGCTCACTGCAGCCATTAGCGCTGCCGCCACAGAAACAGCAGGCTCTGGGCATCTGCTGGTTACCTAGGTAACCATGAGTCTGGTTGGAGAGGAGATGACTTGGCTTTGGTGTCAGGCTCCCAGCTGGGCACCACGTCCTACCTGCACCTCAGGGCCTGCTGCACCTGGGCAGTCTAGCCATCACTGATGCTGTCTGAATGCAACAGAAATTGCATGCGGCTGCTTTCCCATTGAACATGAGCCCAGTGGAGGTGGGATGATGCCTCAGCCGTTTCCTCAACGTCTGGCGTGGTGACTGGAGCCACCAGGGCTGCTCGGCAGGTGCATCTGGTATTTGTGAAAGGCAGGATAGGCAGGGAGGAGGATGATCATCAGAAATAACAGCTAGCAGTGTTCAGTGCTCATGCTGCAGCGGGCCTGTGGCAAATCCTTCAACCCACTGTCCCCTGCATGGGGACCACTGGGGTCAGGGCGGGCCTCAGCAGTCCATCATGGAGCTTGCTGGGAAGACTGATGTCCCCGAGCCCTCCACATGGTGAGCACTGATCCCAACACTCTGCGGGGGCGGACACGCCTCTCCTGCCCCATGATGCAGAGCAGACGGGGCGGGGAGGGGCTGCGACCTTTCCCAGGGTTGCGCAGCTGTTGTTGTGGATTCTGCTGGGCCTCCCAAAGACAGTTCTGACCACTGGGTCTGACTGTGGTCTTCTTTGAAATCAGGCCTTCAAAGACGTGATCGTGTAAAGAGGAGGTCACAGTGGATCAGGTTGGGCCTTAAATTTGCCTGGAGTCCTTGTAAAAAGGCCATGTGGACGGACGGGGACACACACACACACACACACACACACATTCTTGGGCACACTCGGAAGAGAAGGCCACATGAAGACAGGCAGGGGCTAGAGCACCACGTCTGCAGACCCAGGAGGCCGAGGATGCGCAGCCCCCAGAAGCTGGAGGTGGGGCAAAGAACCCCCGGAGCAGGAGGGAGTAGGGCCCTGCCCAAACCCTTGATTTTGGACTTCGGGCCCCAGAACGGGAAGAGAGCAGATTTCTGTTTGAAGGACCCAGTTTATGGTAATTTGTCCTGGCAGCCACAGGACACCACACAGCTGGCTGGCGGCAAACAAGACTGACCCAGGAGGCGGCTTCTCAGGGCTCTGCTGCAGCTGTTCACGGGACCCACCAGCCCCTTAGTCCACAGAGTGGGCGGCGGGGCCCATGGGACTCTGGATGCGAAGGCCTCAGTTCCCGGCTTAGCCTCGGTTTAGTCTGTTGGGTTTCACCTTCCTGGTGGCAACCTGGCTCTGTCCCTGTTTGCTCCTGCAGTGGGTAGAAACACTGGCACTAGCCTGAACACCTGCCCAGCCCATTACCCGACTGCATAAGCCCCTGGTCCTCGCTGCCTTGGGAAGGCGGAGCCAGGAGGCCTGCACACCTGGGCACCTGCATCAGCAGTGATGTCAGAAGGAGCCACCTGGGGACCCAGGAGCCTGCAGGAAGAACTTGCAGGAGAGCCTGGGCAAGGACGTCAGCTGGGGGCTGACACAGGGTCCCTGGCAAAGAATGGTGGGGGAGGACCCTAGCTCAGAGCTTTTCTCACACCAGCAGCTGCTGGCATGCCAGCTGACAACTCAGGCTGCCCACAAACCAGCCACGGCTCATGCCCAAACAAGCCTTAAAACACACTGCAGGCCCCTGGGGGCTTAACAAAATCTCAACCATACAGTCAACTACAGCCCGATCCCATCAGACCGCGCTGAGGATGGTGGAACCCAGGCTCAGTGTGTTTTTGGGCACTGGTATGCTTACAAGTCCATCTGTACACACACAACAGCCAAAGGGGAAGCAACCCACGTCCACCCACTGATGAACCACCAAGGTGCCAACAGGCAATGGAGTATTATTCAGCCTTAAAAAGGAAGGAAGCACTGGCAGGAATGAGCCTTGCTAAGTGAGTTGAGCTGGTCACACCAGGACAGCTCCCGTACAAGTCCATGCATAAAAGGTGACTGAAGCAGCCCCAAGAAGACAGAAAGCAGAATGGCAGCTGCCAGGGGCTGGGGGAGGGGGATGGGAGCTGTCTTTTCATAGGTCAGAGCTTCATTGTGGGAAGGTGAGAAAGTTCCAGAAATGGATTGTGGTGATAGTAGCACAAAAATGTGACTGTGATTAAGAACCGTACACTTTAAGATGGTCAAAGTGGTAAATCACATTATATTTATTTAATACAATAGACAAAAAGCATGTTTAGAATCTCCAGATGGCTCACTGGGCATGGTGGCCTGTAATCCCAGCCTCTCAGGAGGCTGAGGCAGGAGGACTGCAAGTCCTAAGCCAGGCTCAGCCACTTAGCAAGTCCCTAAGCAACTTAGCAACCCCGTTTCAAAATAAAATATTTTTAAAAAGGCTGGGGACGTGGCTCAGTGGTTAAGCGCCCCCGGGGTTCATTCCCCAGTACCAGGGTCAGCAGGGATGACCCCCATTTTACAGGCACAGAGCCCACAGGGAAGAGGGGAAAAAAGGAGCCAGCTCAGGACTGCCCAGGGTCCTGGGGCCTGAAGGGACCGGGCTGCATGCGTGGGTCCAGCCTGACACCCCTGGCACTCTGGAAGGGCTCTCCTGGCTTCAAGAAGCCTTAACCCCAGGGGAGGCTGTTTACCCTGCAAACCTGCCAGGCGCTGGCGCAACAGCAAGCATAGCATGGCCCGCAAACTGTGCGCTCCACGCACGAGAGGCAGTACTGTCTCCCGAATCCAAGAGCTGGACGCAGCCACCCTGCCTCTGCCCTGGGCCCAGGTCCCGAGCTTCCTTCTCAGTAGCTGGCAGAAGCCTGTGGGTAGGAAGTGCCTCCTCCTTCCCAGGAGGCTGACCTGGGGCAGGAAAGCTTGTCCCTGCCAAGTGGGTCCTCAGTGGGGTTTTTAACATTAGAAAGAAAAGGAGGGCGGTGGTGCACACCTGTAATCCCAGCAACTCAGGAGGATCACGAGTTCAAAGCAAGCCTCAGCAACTTAGTGAGGCACTTAGCAACTCAGTGAGACCTTTCTCTAAATAAAATACAAAAAAAGGGCTGGGGATGTGGCCCAGTGGTTAAATAGAAAGAAAGAAAAGGAAGAAAGTGACCCATAACCCAGTGACTGAGTGTGAGAGTATCAGGAATGAAATCAGTGCCCTTATCAAAGGGACTCCAGAGCTGTGTCGCCCCTCCCACCATGTGAGCACACACTAAAAGATGGTCTTAGGAACCAGGAAGCGGGCCCTCACCAGGACCGGAATCTGCCTTGATCTTGGGCTTTCAGCCCCCAGAACTGGAGAAATAAATTCCGCTGCTCGTAAGCTGGCCAGCTTCTGATTTTGCTACAGCAGCCTAAATGGACCAAGCTACAAAAGAACACCTAGAGCCACCAGAGCTGGAGGACAGGCAGGGTCCTGTCCTAGAGCTCTGGTGGGTGCAGGCGTTAGCAGCCCTGGGACACTCACCCCAGCAGGGAATCTCCGGCTTCCTCGGCCCTTGGCCCTCTGCTCTAGCAAAGCTACAGCAAACCCCATCAGCAGTGCCCATGAAGGGCTGCTCCGCTTCCGCCTCTGGCCCAAGCACTCCAGGCAGCCTTGCAGGTCCCGAGGCCCATGCTCAGCACCCCAACACCTCATGCCCTCAGCTCTTTGATTATTCTTAAGATTTCTTAAAAATTGTTTTTGTAGTTGTAGATGGACAGAATGCCTTAATTTTATTTATTTTCATGTGGTGCTAAGATGGAACCCAGTGCCTCACACATGCTGGGCAAGTGCTCTGCCACTGAGCCCCAGCCCCAGCCCCATGATTATTCTTCAGATTTTGGGCCTTCCCCTTCCCGGAGTGGAAACTCCTGGGAACGAAAGACCCTGGAGTGTGTATCATAATAAACTGAGAGTGCGGCGGACCCACATTTGGATTTCTTTCCTGCTACTTAAAAGTTGTGCAGCCCGCCTGTAATCCCAGTGACTTGGGAGGCTGAGGCAGGAGGATCGCGAGTTCAAAGCCAGCCTCAGCAATGGCGAGGCACTTAGCAACTCAGTGAGAACCTATCTCTAATAAAATACAAAAAAGGGCTGGGATGTGACCCAGAGGTCAAGTGCCCGAGTTCAATCCCTGGTACAAAAAAAAAAAAAAAAGTTGTGCAGCCTTAGACAACCCATGTCACCTCTCTGACCCTATTTTCATCATTTATAAAAATGAGGATTTTAGTGAGGATTTTAGTGTCATTTGCCTCGTGGAGCTGTTGGGAGAATTAAATGTAACATTCCAGGCTTGACAAACAGTAACTACTGAGATCAGTAGATAAGTGCAAAAGCTAAGTGACTGACCACAGGCCCATGATGGAGAAATGCTCACGCTGTGGCCCCCAGTGCACCACACAGCAGTTAGAGCCCGGAACATGCAGAGCAGCCTGGACCCCACCTCCACCATCACCCAGAGCCAGGCCTGCCGGCCCAGGGGGAATCCCACATCCAACCAGCACGGCTGGCTTCTCTGCAGAGGTGGCTGGGGAGGGATCTGGGCGGGGGCTGCGCTTGCTCCATAGCAGATTCCAGTCACTGCAGGGAGCCCTAGCCAGGCTTCCAATTAAAGAGAAAGCAAAGAAGGAACCCCCAGAACCTCAGAACTGGGATTGCGATGGTGGTACTGTCTCTTGCCGAGTCTCAAAGTGGCCAGGTCCTAGTATTTGCACTTTTTAGTGGTGGAGCGTGTTATCTGATTTTTAAATATGTGGTCTTTGAAAAGTCAGGATTGTGCAGAACAGTGAGGACAGAGAGCAGAGCCAGAGCGGCACCTGCGGGACGATGCCTACCCTCTAGATCCAGGCGACCTCATTTCATGCATTCTCTTCCATTTGTGTGCATGCACATATGTACACACATGTGAGCTCGCGCACACACACACATGGGCACGTGATTCTGGGCGGTAACATTCCATGTTGGCTCTTTTCTCCCATCGCCTTCACCCTCCCCCACCCTGAATCCACACTCATGTGGGGCTCAGGAAACCTTCTCCAGAGGGCCAGAGCAGCCACAGTCCCCTCCTGCAGCCACCCGCTGCTGCAGCGTGGGGGGCGGGCTGTACTCCAGACCCCGCTGGTGAGAACAGGCGCGTGCGCACCGGGCAGTCGCGCCCTTCATCAGCATCGCCAGCGTCGCCTGTGTCTTCTTTCTCATGATCCTAAGGAATCAAACAGGTCCACAGAGCAGAGTCTGAGGTCCTCATTTTGTTCATAAGAATGGCACCGCCCTACAGTCTGTCTGTGCGTCTGGCTTGCTCTGCTGTCACCTGCGGGAGCCACTCCGAACAACTTCCTATCGATTTCTCCATCTGTGTGCCTCAGAGCAAGCCACCTCAAGTGCGCTGGCAGAGGCAGGGCATCCTTTCAAGACATGAAAACGAGGCCCGCAGCAGTCCTGCTGCCTGGCCTCAGTGCCACATGTCATCCTCCTGGGGTCACCTGTGGGAGTGCCACTAGCTTCTGCTCAGTGACTTCAATGACCTGGTCCTGCCTCCTGATGAGGGTCCAAAAGCTCTTTGCACCCAAAATTAAGGACAGGAGCAGGGCCTCTTGTTACTCACTAATCTGAGGTGGCACTTTCTAAGGAAACCCCTGATGATAGCAGCCCACCATACAAACTGAAAAATGCAAAGACTGTCCCAGAGGCCGCACTGGCTCTGGCTCCAGGCCAAGGGGGTGCAGCACTGGCGCGTGGCCTGGCCTGAAACCATGGGGCAGGGCTCTGCTTCCTCTTGGCCTGATAAAAGGAACTCTATCCCAAGCAAGGACTTCCCTTGTGTGCATGCGTGCACACACCCCGCGATGTGAACCTCAGGACAGTAGCATCTCTGCAGGGCCTTGCTGTTTATTTCACCAGGAACTTTATCTAGTGCCTGCAGTACTTCAAAGGGCATCTGCTCTGTCTGCGGCTTTGTTTGGAAGCCTCCGCTCCGGCTGGGCTGTCTTCTCTGGGCTGCAGCCACTGGCTCCTACCGCGAAGGGCCTTGATGAATGAGCGCCCTGGGAAAGGATCAGTTCCCTAGTCGAGGAACTTCTAGTCCGTCTCCAACATGTGTTTCCAGACAGGCCGTCATGTTGCGCCTGGCCACGGGGCGCGGCAGTCCTGCCTCCCCGCAGCGGCAGGCCTTACATGGGGCTGCTCCTCCTGTGTGGGGGCCTCGGGTGGCCAGATGGGGAAACCCACACCCACGGGGAAGGAGTGTGAGTTCCAGGTTCCTGGTTGTGGTGAATTCTAAGTCACCTGTACAATGGAGAGGACACTGCAGAGAAATCCAAAGGCTGCGGACAGAGTCGTGAGGGTCACAGCAACAGGACCTGGCGGGCACTGAAGGCGTGGGACCCTGATTTGAGCTCTGGCTTGATGCACAAGGAAGTCACTTAATACGCGGACATAGCACCCACCTCCCGGGGACACTGCAGCTTGCAGGAGGCGACAGGTGAAGTGCATGGAGACCAGGAGGCTTCAATAAAGGCTCGCTGCACGTCCTCCTTGCTTCAATCTGTTGTGTTAGCTCTCAGCCCTGGTGTGCATCAGAGTCACCTGAGGGTGTGTCAGAACGCAGGTGCGCTGACGCAGGTGCGCTGAACGCAGAACGCACCACCCCGCCCCACCCACCCCCGCAGTTTGTGAGAGAGGGGACTTACATTCCTAAGTTCCCAGATGACACAAGTATGCAACCCCACTTTGAGAATCACTGAGCTACTGTTCAAAAGCCCTGGATCTTAGTGGGCAGGAGGCTGGGGGGACAGGAGGTCCCTCTGGGATGAATTCACTGCAGACTTCAACAAGGCCCTCAGGAGTCAACAGCCGCAAATGGTCCACTGGAGCCTGCCACTATCTCCAGCCAGTGCCAAGCGCCCCTGACTTCCTGGGCATAACTTTTAAGGTCCTTGTGCTTCTGGGCACTCTCCCAGCCCAGAAGTCAGGGTTAATCCAATCTGGCTGAGGGTTCTGTCCGAGCCTCTGCCAGCCACTCTCCCTGTGCCCACCTTCCTTCCCAAGAGCAGAGCTGCTGCCCGCGGGCATCCCCGACTGCCTCTGGCTGAGTGAGGACCTAACTCCTCCGCAGGGTTTGGTGCTGCACTTGTCTCCAGACCAACAGACAGATGGGAGCCTCAGAGGCCAACACAGAACAGCGGGCCACCTTCCCTCCTGGGGGGCACCGCCCAGCCACGGCGCTGCCCCGAGAGCGGGAAGTACCCTGAATCAGGAGCCCCTGCTGCCCGCTGCAGCCCAGAACAGGGTCCTGCTAGTGAAGACATGCCCTTCTGGTTATGTTTGGAAACTGCCTATAGAGAGGGAAGAGAAAACAATAAAGTTCCGCCACTAAGAGCAGAGAGCAGGTTCACCCCAAGCCATTCACATGAGGAACCTCCCTGCGGGGCTCATGACTCGTCCCCCTTCGTGGCGCGTGCTGGGTGACACACCAGAGCTCTGGTGCCCCGTCCTTGCCTGGAGAAAAAGAAAAACAAAACAGGCCCACAAACACCACTTCTGTCCTGGACACGGGGAGGGCCAATGTCCTGTACCATTCCTGAGGTCCAGGGACACAGAAGGGGGACAGGGCTGTCTGTACAAGGTGGGCCCTCCAGAGGATAGGTGGCCTAGATGTACGGTGCAGGTCACTCTACCCACCCCCAGGCTCTGGGTGCTTAGTGATAAAACATGGGCAGCCGCGGAGCCGCAGTGGGAAGGTCTAGGGGTGGGTAGAGAGACCTGCATTGTCATTCAACTGACAATGTGACAACTGACAGTGTCAGTGTCATTCAACTGACACTCTCCCCTGGTCCTTTCAGAAACTCAGTTTCCTCATTTGGACAATAGTGTTTACTAAGAGATCTAAGCACCATCTAGCCGGAAGCTTGTCTGAACAGAGGATAACAGTTCCCCCTTCCACATTTCACTTACCCAGGGTCAACCATGGTGTGAAAATATGAGATGGAAAATTCCAGAAATAAACTATTTATGAGTTTTAGATAAAGAATGGAACAGGGTGATGAAAACCTTGTGCCGGGATTCAGTGTGTCCACCCTGTATACACCATCAGCCCGACAGTAGCCTCTCGGTTACCAGATCAACCTTGGCAGTATCCATATCGCAGTGCTTGTGTTCAAGTAGCCCTTGCTTTACTTAATAACAGCCCCAAAGCACAAGAGTAGTGACGTGAAGGAGGTGCCAGGGCATAAGGCAGGAACACGGAAGCACAAACCCTGGCACCTGTGGCAACGCTGTGGGCCACGCAGGAGAGAAGGTTGTCTGCCAGGCTCTGAACCAGCTGAGGATTCAGGCATCCGCGGGTGTGTGTGTGTGTGTGTGTGTGTGTGTGTGTGTGTGTGTGTGTTAGAACATGTCCCCCACAGGTACAGGGGACAACCACTTCCAAGCCACAAAAAGGAACAGAGTGGATCTGTGTGGGGCGACCAAGGAGACATGAGGGCCGCACGGGCTGCGAGGGCGGGGAGAGGACACGCACAGGGGCAGCTGTGAGAGCCTTGTGAGGGGCAGCTCTGCCCAGGAACGTGTGGAAGCCTGGCACGACGTGGACACTGCCCGCCTCTGGAGGAGACTGGCTGAGTCTTATGGCTGCCTACGCTCTCTGCAGTGGCCACACGTGTCTTGGTTTTCCTAACTGTTAACAGGATTGGACAAGGTGAGGGGCTGGCTGGGGCTGGCTCCCCGGGGCGATGGAAACTTGGTGGTGGTCACTCAGGTGGACGAGTCGACCATCTCTGCACGTGACCATCAGGATACGTGTGCTTTGTCACACATAACTGCAGGCTGACTTTGAAATATCATAACTGTTGGGAAGATTTATGAACAGTGGGAATGTTCTTAAACTTTTCTTTGACCTTTTTAGTATTTAAAAAACACTTAGTGCCGGGCACAATGGCAATGCCTGTAATCCCAGCGACTTGCAAGTTTGAGGTCAGCCTCAGCAACTCAACCAGGGCCTAAGCAACTTACAGACACTTTGTCTTAAAATGAAGAATAAAAAGGGCCAGGGATATAATTCAGTGACAAAGCGACACTGGGTTCAATCCCCAGTACCTAAATAAATAAACAAATACCTTAGTAGGTGTACTTTTCAAGTGTCCTATAACTTAGGGTTCTCCTACCCCTGAGAAGGAGCAGAGGGACAACCACACCAGAACTCTGCTGGCCAGCGTGACTGAAGGCGACCGGAAGTCTGTCGCACAGCGCGATGACTTAATTCTCAGCACACGCTCAACAGGATGTGGACACACACACCAGGACGTTTGCTCGGTTCCACCTGTAACAGCCCCAAACTGGACGGATGTGTCCACGGTGAACAACCAAGTCAAGAGCACACCTGGCAAAGCAAGGAGGAGACGACCGCAGCATACAGCACGACAGCTGGACGCCAGGTCACAAGAGTTCAGGTGGCAGGATCCCACTCAGATAAAGTCCCAATGCAAAATTAGCCCGTGCTGCTGGAGTCAGGGCGGCAGCAGCCGCAGCGGGGAGGCCCGGGAGGGAGGCCGGAAGGCCTGTGAGTTCCCTGAGTGGCGGTCCGGTGATCTGTGTGCTTCTGTCCACATGCTGTCCTGCAGGGAGGTTTTTACAAAACAGACAACGCGGTCCCTCATGAAGAGAGTTCTGGTCAGAAAGCAAAAACCTTGCCCCCAGCCCAGCTGCCCTGGCCAGGCATGAGGCTAGCCTGGAGGCCACCACCCTGGGCTGCGTCTCAACTCTGCCACTGCCCGCTCTGTGCCTGGGGACCAACCCCTCTGTTCCCTCGGCTCCTCCTATCAGCTGGGGTTTCCTGAGACGACACTGCACAGAAGCCCCCCACACAGCGCCTGGCAGCGGCGGGTGCCTAGTGGCTGTTTCTCTTCCTCTACTGTAAAGAAAGCCAGTGGGAGCTCGGGCTCTTGTCCCCAAGGCTGCCCAGCTCTCTGCCACTTGTTGGTTTCAATCCCAGAGGCTCCACTTGTTGTTGGTTACAGGGTCCCCTGTGGCCCACCAAGTGCGGCCTGTGCTGCGGCTGGGAGGCGCTGGAGACGGTGGCCTCCTCGGGGAACTGGCAGCCTGGCCTCCACCCTTGGGCTCCACTGAGCACAGGGAGAGTGACGCCTCCTGACTGGGCGCCCCCACCTCAGAAAGGCCTTTGCTCTGGGGTCTCTGCTTAGCCACCTCCCACTGGGGCCCCCTGCGGCGGGGAGAGCCCTTCTTGCACAGTGCTCCTCGGAATCCCTCTGATCCCTCTTAAGAGGTCACTAAGTCCTCTTTGACTGAGAACCAGCAATTAATCTGGATGGAATTCCTGTTTCAACCTGGCGGAGGAGGCACGTGGCTAGGCCCTTGAGCAGACGGAGCCCAGCTCCTGCCCACCCTGGCCCTGTTCCCACTTCGTCCTTCTCAGACTGCAGGATACCTGGGGCAGCACCTTCCTGTGCCACAGGAGACACTCAGACTCACAGGGTCTGTCTGGGAGCCCCGCAAAGGCCCCTGTAGGCAAGCCCCAGAGACACAAGCGGAGCCAGCGGCGCCACACCTGGAGTCCACAGCGCCCAGCGGCCCTCGGCCTAGGCGGACACTGCAGCAGGGTCCGGGTACTTCCACTCCCTCAGCCAATGGAGGTGGGCAGCAGGGCTCTGTGGGCAGAGCTCTGCCTCTGGGAAAGTGTGCTGATTGATTGGTGATGCCTGCTGGGGCTTGCTGGGAGCGGGGGCACGCGTGCCACCCAGCACCTCCCTGCTTCAGGAGCCCTGTCCTCCAGGGTCTTTGTTTACCCGTGCAGAGTAAGAAGCAGCAGCCACTGACTGCTTAGCATGGGGCAGGTGTGGTTCTAACTTCTTTGTGGCTACTGACCCACGTCATCTTCCTAAGAACCTACTGAACTCGGATATGCTATGAGCCCCACTCATGTAGAAGGAAAAGGAGGCCCAGAGAGGAAAGTAGCCAGGCCAGTGCCACAGGGCCACGAGGTGGCAGAGCCAGGCCTGGACCGGGGCCCCTCAGCCCGGAGCCCTCACCACTCAGCAACGCACACAATGTTGTTCTGGGAGCAAACTGGCAATAAGTGGCCAGAGCCACCACCCCCCGCCCACCCCCTGACTCCTTCCCAGTAACCAGTGTTCTGGAAACTGCTGTAAAAGGACTTGAAGGAAGCAAAGCTTAGATGGGATAGGACAGCCACCACCACGCCATCTCAGAGGAAAAACCGGGCCCAACCCCAAGAGCCAGCAGCCGTGGGGCCTGGACATCACAGCCCCCCAGACGGCTGCGCAGGAAGCACCTGCGTGAAGGTGCGCAGCCCCAGGAAAGGCGTGGGGCGAGGCCTGGCTGGCGCAGAGGGGCTGCCGTCCTCCATGCAGCAATTAAAAGGTAGAGAAGAGCTGGGGGTTCTCAGAGGCGGAGCCCGCCTAGTATGGGGAGGGCTGGGTTCCATCCCCAGCACTTAAAAAAAAAAAAAAAAAAAAGAATTAGAGAAAGACAGGACAGCAACAGAGGGCAGAGAGAGGAAGGCAGCTCTGCAGTGGCTGCTAGGTCAACACAAAGGGACGCCCCAGCAGCAGCCAGGGAGGAGAGCGGGGCAGAGCGGGCAGAGCACGCAGAGCCGCGACTCCAGCCTCCAGGCGCACGTGACGCAGGGTTTGGGGCAGGTGAGGAGGTGGGGCAGTCCTGTGCTTCACCCTCCGGGGCCGGGGGGCCGGGAGACAGGTCTGTGGGCTGTGCGGACAGGCGAGACAGGGGAAGGCAGCGGCAGGCACCCAGCGGGGATTTGCAAGGCAAAGGTTAATTAGCATCATCGGGTCCATGACGTCCACGGGGCAGGAAAACATAAAGCTCCCGGGCGCTGCCTCGTGAGATTAAAATGCCAGGGCACCACGCGAGGGTCTGCGGAGGGGCAGGAGCTGTAGGGTGAAGTGTGCCTCGCCCTCACACCTGTGGGCAGTGAGGCAGCTCCTGCTGCAGATGTGCCGGGTTCTGGACTCGGTCAGGCTGCTGTTCAAAGCCCAGCTGTGTGCCCATGAGAGAGGTGGGACTCTTGGTCTCGGTCTCCACATCTGTAAGATGGGAAGGTAGGAGGAGCAGCCCTTCCTGGGGTGGAGAGAACCCGAGGGGGTGAGGTCAGTGTTGGGGGCAGGGCAGTCAGAGCCTGTCGCGGGCATGGTGACCACCTGCTACTTGGTGCTGAGGGCTGGGGGCAATTCAGGGGTCAGTCTGGTTGGATAAAGCTCAGGAAGGGCTCTGCAGCCTAGAATGGGGAGCCTGGGCCACAGCCAGGGGTGTGGTGCCCGCTGAGGGTCCTGCCCTGAGCTCAGGGCTCTCCCCTTCCCAGGGGCCTCCCTAGCTCAGCCCTCGGCAGGCTGGACAGCAGGCGCACCAGCTCAAGGCCCTGGTTCCCTGGGAACACTGGCACAAGTTGGGCCTTTCTCCCTGTGTGGGCAGTCCTGCTTCCCAAGGGCATGGCCAGATGGTCACATTCTGCTCTAGCTGGGGACTCTAACAGCAGCTGTCCCTTGGTGTGGGCCCCGAGCGAGCCCCAGGCTAATCCTGATGCCTGTCAACCACTCAGTGCTGGAAACAGCCTGGACTCAAGACTGATCATGGAGCCCCAGAAGCCAGGGGCTCGAGCGCTGTGCTAGGAGCCGCCATCCTTGGTGATGTTCCTCATCTCCTGGGACTCTCAGGCCCCATCCAGGAGATGAAGACTTTGCAGAGCTGTCACGAGGCTCAAGGGAGCAGATGCATGTGCCGTGCTGGTCAGGGAACGCTCTATTGACCTGGGGGACACTTCTCCTGAGGACAGACTTCCTAGCGTGGCTCCTGGAAGCCTCAAGTCTGCCAGGACATGCTGGAGGGAGCTGGCAGGGGCTTCCAGAGGGACTGGCTCCTGCCAGGGTCCCTTCTACCTGCTTCATAGACAGGAACCATGAGCCTCACAGTAATGCAGCAAGTGAGGTACTGCCACCCCACTCCAGCTAAGAAGACTGACCCGTTCCACAGCCAACACACGCACACGCAATGTTGTCTTTCTCTCTCCACCGCCTCCCACATTCTTTCCTGCTTCCTTTACTGTACAGAGAAGGGACCAGGCCTGGACAGAGTGGCCAGAGGCTGCGGCCGCCCCAGGAGGTTGGGAAAGCCTGCCTGGGAGGAGGCAGCTGTGGCCAGGGCAGGCAGCCAGAGGGGGTGCAAACACGGGCTGAGACTTTCCCAGAGCCAAACGCATTCCTCTGGCCTGGCCAGCCTGGGACAGGGAAGTGGGCCAGCCTCTTGTCGCACACGCAGTCTATTCCTCGGGCTCAGCTCTGGCGCTGGGCCCCTGGGGTTGTTCTGAGTGACCCAGCTTCCCCGGGGATAAAACTGTCTTGGATTCCAAGACTTCTGTGCAGCGGCCTTGGAGCCCATCAGGAGGCGGAAGGGCTGGAGTCTGCACAAGTCCCAGCTGCGCCGAGCAGGTGGCCCTGGGTTCCTGGGGCTCCATGATCAGTCCAGAGCGTCTCCTCAGCCTGGTGCCCAGTCAGGCCCACCCTCACGGCTGTGCTCGTCTGGGCCCCTCACCCCGACGTCCTGGACACAGGAGTGGTCCATTCCTCCCATGGCTCTGTGGATGCATTCCTGGCCTTGATGCACAACCCAGCTGTCCCCTCCGGGCCCCGTACACAAGGACCCAGCCTCCAAGGGCCAAGGAAGGAGCAAGGTGGCGCATCTCAGAGTCAGAAAGGAGGCCTCATTAACCCAGCATCGTTGTTTGTGCTTCCGAGCCCCCGGGAACTGGCCTCATGGGCCCAACCACCAGAACCAAACAGGGCCAGCCTCCCCCAAGCGCCGAGGACCTGGGCTCTCTCCCGCAGCTTGCAGGAGGCCTGCTACTGTCATGCCACCCAGAGCAACCCACCCCTGAAGCCCCACTGGTGTGGGGACGGCAGGTGCATTCTGGTCCTTGTCCTGTGGGCTCCAGGTCTCCTTGGACTTCCCTGACTGGCACTGGCTGGGAGCAGGGACATCACAGTGCCCAGGGAGGCGGGGGTGGAGGGAGGACCCTGCACTCAGATCTCATCTGCAAAGGCTGACCACAGAACCTGTTCAGACACGAGATAATCCACAGACACGGTGCCCAGCAGAGGAAGTCCCCCAGCAAGTGGCGGGGACGGCAGCAAGCACTCTCGAGGCCACGTGAGGCCTTTCCAACAATGGCGCCACCGGTGACCAGGGATGAGCAACAGGGCACCAGAGACAGCACAGTCGTACCCCACCTCACCCAGGAGCCCACCCACAGCAGCACTTCTCAGCCTTTCTCATGGCTGTCCCCCTGCCCCGCACTGGGGACTGCACCAGGGCGCTCCACACTGAGCCACACCCCCAGCCCTGGGTCATTTTTATTTAGAGACAAGGCCTTTTAGACAGGTCTCCCCCCTTTGCTTTCCTCCTTCCACCAAGCAATGAGGTTTTAGTGAACAGAGCTGAGCTTCAGAGGGCCGCAGGGTATTTAAAAAAAAATAAGTATTTAAGCCCCAAAGACCCAATTCTGTCCCCGAGGGGGCTTCGTTCCTATGGGGGACTGCGCAGAGAGGGTCGGCACAACTTGACCACAGCTAAACCCGAGGATGGTGTCCCAGAGGCTGCGCTCTTCAGGAGCAGAAGGAAGCTTTCTGCACGTGCACGGCACCAGGCAGGCACGCGCACGCCGGCGCAGGGGCTGAAATGACAGAAACAACCCTCAGAAACGCAGAGACTCAAGCTGAGGTGGGGGGATTTCCAGACGTCCCTAATTTTAATAGTTTAATGCTTATTCCCCCCCCCCCCCCCGTTAAGTAGCAAAAGAGAAAAGAAAAAAGGAAAGGAAAGCTTCAAAATGGCTGGTCGTATTGTAAATATGGGAGAGAGAGTGGTTGTCTCAGGAGCGGCAGGGGGTCCTGTCCCGAGTGGGTGAAGAGTCTGCACCTCAGTCAGACACGGTTTGATCAAGGAGGACTGACTGGACTAAAATTAAGATCTAGCTGCTGTGCAAATATAAACAAGTCTTCCAATCTCTCTGAGCCTCAGTACCCCCATCTGCTGAATAGCAACGAACCTGAATGTACCCAGCCAGGCCTGACACACTGTAGGTGTTTACTAATTCCATCTCAATTAAACGAACATTGGCCGTAATTTTTTCCAGACCAGTACAAGTGAGTCACAGAACCAGGGTTCAGATCCAGGTCTCCCAGCCATCTTGCCAGCCAGCCACACCTCCCGAACACCTTATGCTTCTTCCTTTCCCATTTTGAAAGAAGGCGAGTTAAGCCCCCTTAACTCTCCTCACAACTAGGTGGCTAAGAGCCACAGGAATTGAATCAAGTTGCCAACACTGAGAAACTGCTGCCACCTGGTGGTGGCATACCTAAATTATGGGGGGGCAATTGTCGAAGGGGAAAAGCTGCCAGTGTCTCACACATGCTTCAAACACAAGCCCAAGCGCACACAGTGGAACTGGGTCACCAGCCACCACCTGGCAAAAGGCCAGCACACCACCAGGCACCTGGTGTTCTTTGACGCCTCTGGCTCAGCTTCCCTAGTTGCCCCCCCCCCCATTTTTCTTTTAATTGATTAAATTAAATAATCATCAATAAACCAAATACCACCATATCTGAGCACAGATTGTCTTCCCAAGAACTGCCGGACACCCACAGCCCCAGTTCCAGGAGAGCTTACCCAGCCACCTGAACGCCACGTGGAATTCTTGACAAAGCAGTGTTTCAAGCTTGAACTTCGAAATCAACTTTTTGGCCAAACTCCCCTGAAATCCCATTTTCTGTGTCCGTCTTGGTCACCCCTTGCAGCTGGGTAACGTTCACAGAATTTGCGGCGCTGCCCACTGGGTATGCCTGCAGTCACCACTGAAGGAACGCTGGCCAGGGCAAGGCACAGGCAGAGCCCTGGGTGGCACCACAGCCCCTGCTCACCCCCATCACAGTGCCTGCTGGGCGAGGTGCTTCCCAGCCTGTGCACCCCAGCCTTCCCTGTCCTGGGCAAGAAGACCAGCACATGAGACTCCCAGAGAACCGATGAGGCTGGACCAGGGAGTCACCGTCCCTGAAGGCAAAGCAGACTCTTCCTTTAGGAAAAGCTCTGGAGGGGCGTGTGCCATGGTGATAGCATGTGACAGGCCACTGCCGCCCAGTTATCATTCGTCCCTCTAGACCACTGTGGCATTTAACTCCCAGATGGCCCGGGGGGGCCTGTGTCCCCCAATCCTGGGCACACTGGCCTTGGGCATAGAGTGTGGCAACAGGGATGTCGACCCTGTGTGAGCTGAGTCAGCAGCATGCTGGTTCCAGAAGCAGGTGTGTGCCACCTGCCCCCTCAGCTGCCACCCGGGGACCCTCGCCCCAACTATATCCTGAACCTAGTGGGAGAGAGGGATCTGAACCCACAAACCTGCCTCTGCCCTTGTGGCTACAGGAGCCCAGACTCCAGCCTCAACTTCCTGTGTGTACAACGGGGACAATGATAATCATTGACTTCACACGGTTCTGGTGAGGGTGAAGTGGACATCGTGAGACTGGCACCGCTCCTGGCGCCCGGGGGAGGTCAGCACACGCAGTCCCAAACCTGGAGACTCGTGTCCAGCCTCCGAGACTTGGCCCAGCCGTGGTGAGAGCCCCGTGGAGGTACAAGGAGCCCGGCCTCCCTCAGTCCTCCTGAGAACCCCCAGCTCACTACAGATGACAGCTCCCGGGCACGCCTGCCCCTCCAGCTGGCCTGCCATGCTCATCCTCAGCGGGAGCCAGGGAGGCACGGATGCTCACTGGACGAGCTGCACACCTGCCTGCATGTGACGCCACTGCCTAAGTCCCAGAGCAGAACCTGGGCTGCAGGGGCCCAGGGACCCTGCTTGGCAGAGGTGGCCCCAGTCTCAAAAGCAACCAGCCAAAGCTGACCTTCTCTTTATGTGTCAGAAGACTCTAACCATGCTCTGCAGAGTCACAACCAAGCAGTCAGGCCACAAGCCAGAAAGGGACAGGAGGGAGGAGCCGCGGGAACGTGCTAGTTTCTCTCCCCACGGCTCTGTGCAGCCTCCAGAGTCACCTTCTGCACTGCCCTCTCCAACAGCAAACAGATCTGGGACCCTTTGAGCGCAGGGACACCAGTGCAAGGCCCTGGGCTAAGCACACCAGGTGGGAACACAGCCTCAGCGCTGCAGGGGACAGGCCCCTAACCCCAGGGCACAAAGGGCAGAGGTTTCTATACAGTGGGTGGGGCTCCTCTGCAGAGCCGCCTGGTGGCAAGTGTCCTCTGCCTCCATGCTCTGGGGTGGCCCCAGTGAAGGAGCAGCCTCGCAGGACTTACCTTCCACTGCAGAGAATGGAACCACTGGTCTCGCAGGTAGCTGTTGGCAGCCTGCAACGAGAACAAGAGAAGGTCCAGTCACCAGAGGGTGGCACGTGAGCCCCTGCCTGCCCTGGGCAGATGAGCCCCGAGAGTGAACTGTCGTGTGCTAAAGCACAACAGAAGCACGCCGAGGACTTTTCTGGAAAGAAGACGTGGCTCTGGTGTGTGCGGGCTGCTGGCTACGAGAGCTCCGCCCTGCCGCCCGCCCGTGCACACACCCGACTCACGGAGTCAGGGGAAGGGCGGGAAGAGGCAGAGCTAAGGCGGCTTCCGTCACTGCCTGCTCCACAGAGGAGAAGACCAAGACTCCAAACTCTCACACTACGTGCATTCAGACCCAGGTGGGCCGGCATGGAGGCCTGTGCACTTCACCAGGACCCTCGTGACATCTACAGGTCAGGGTGGGCAGTGCCAACCTTGAACTCGGCCAGACCTAGGTAAGGTGTGGAGCACAGAAGCAAAAACTGGCCTTCACCAGCAGCACACACTGATCCCGAGAGCAGGCCGCGCAGCCTTGACTTTCCCATCTGTGAGTGGGAGACAGCCTGCTCTTGCAGGGCCTCTGAGGACTGGAACGTAAGCCACCCGGAGCGTGCTGCGCACACGGCAGCGGGGAAACAAAAAGAAGCCATTGCGGCCATTCTCACCGTTCTCTCAAGTAAAACGTGGCCCAAGCAGGCTGCCACTCCGGGTGGGGACGGCTGCTCTCGGGCCGCCTCCAGCAGCAGGCCTGCCACCCGCAGCAGCCGCGCTGACAGTGTCTGATGGGACCCGTGTGGACAGGCCTTGCAAGGCAGCCCCGGGAAGACGGGACTGTCCGTATCTCATGGTGCAGAGGAGGAAACTGAAGTTAAAAACTTTCCCAAGGGTTCAGACAGGACCAGGAAATGAGCTGGAAACCACAGCACTGCAGTGTGCCGAGCCGCCTCCGGCCACCCAGGCAGTGCCCACAAACCCCCCTGCTCCAAGTGACCCTAACTACAAAGGTCAAGGGACTCTGACGAAGGCTGGAACCACTCTCCAAGCACAAACATCCACCTCTGCTTCCAACACACGCACACACAGGACCCAGGTCTTCTCTAGACCATGGTCCCCACCCCCGACTGTCCTCAATAAGCAGACTGGTTGGTGCCTGCGCGGCAGGGGTCCCGTGGGGGAGCTCAGAGACGCCTTTCAAATGCTGGACAGTCACACCAGCCACCTGAGGCAGGCCGAGCTTGAGTGCTGAGCAAGCCAGAGAGCAGCTTCTGTGTTCACTGGGACTCCCGCGATGGCTGAGCCTCCAACAGACCCGGCGCAGGTCCTGGCCTCTGCCACAGTCCAGCAGCGTGCCCAGGAGAACGTGCCTGAGGACTCGGCCCGTGGCACCTGCTCAGGACTAAGAGGAGAAACAGCCCCTGCAAGGCTGTGGCTGGGTCCCTGAGGCCAGCACTGACCCAGCATTCTGGTCTCCTGACAATTCTTGTTCATCAGGATGACAACATACATCCCCAGCTCAGGGCAAGTGACACTAAGACCCCAGACAATGAACTAACCCCGGGAAAGAGCTTACTCAGCACGCCCCAATGCCGCACGAAGGCTCTGCAAACACAGCCATTAGGGCCGTTAGGGTCAGCAGCAGCCACAGCAGTGCTGTGCCCACACACGTTTAGCAATGGGCTCTCCAGGGTAAAAAAAAAAAAAAGCCAGGGCTTTTGTGAACAACGCCACCTCAGCTGACTGGGGGGGGGGGGGGGGGACACGGCTGCACCACCACCGGGAAGCGCGCAGGGCCGGCTCTCACGGCAGGGCACACCAGGAGGAGCCGGCATTTCCACGCTGCTGATCACACCCAGGTGGCCAGAGGGGGCTGCGGCAAGCAGAATGAGGTCCCCAAGACATGCTCTGGGATTGTCATCTTAACATAGCAAAAGGACTTTGCAGATGTGACTGACAGAAGGCTCTTGGGATGGGAGACTACCCAAGATTATCCACCTGGCCCAGGGGAGTCACAAGGGAAGAGGGAAGGTCAGAGTCACCAGCAGAAGTCAGAGGGATGGGGTCGGGAGCCCGGGCACATGGTGGCCTCCAGCAGCTAGAAGAGGCCTCTCCCGGGAGCCTCCTAAGGAGCTGGTGCTGCTCACCCTTGATGTTAGCCTGGGGGACTTGTTTGAAACTTGTGACCTGCAGAGATACCCACAAGTGTGCACACCATACATTCACACCCGCTACACACACACACAAACACACACTCACACACAATTGTGCAGGCAGCTTCACGATACATCACGAATTGCAGGCTAAGGACCAAGATCTAACCTCCCTAACCTTTCCTCTGATGTGGAAGCCAAGGTCCAGATTTCCTGCACCTGTCACCAGTTCTATTTCCAGCGACCTTCTCTACATGGCCGCGAAGCTGCTCTGGCCAACGAGTGTGAGCTGACGGACGAGCCAGTGCACTGAGTCTGCCCCACCCCCACCCGGGCCCCGCCGCAGGGAGCAGCACATTCCAGAAGGCACACACATGCGGACACGCAGCCGGCGAGCAGCAGTCCTCACTGCCTTCCACCACATGGCACGTGGGCTGCTGCCCACGGCAGCATGACCTGGCCCTCGCAAGGCCTGAAGCCCACCGCCACTCCCTGCCCAGGAACACCTGCCTTCACCCCTCCCCCCAGGGCCTACTCAACTCCCACTGGACCCTCAGGTCCCCCTGAAATGCCTCTTCTCCAGAACTGAGCACTACCCCCCAACACATTGCTCTACCTTACAGTCACCTGTCTGGTGTCCCGTCCCTAGGTCAGGAACCATGTGTCAAAAAAAGCCAGGGAAATGTTTGTCAGTGAGACGGCTGACAGGCTGAATGAATGAATGTTGGAAGGATGTGAGGAGGGATGCGTGCGACAGGAGGACAGACAGAAGGGTAAGTGAACAGGCAGGCAGATGCATGGGTGCATGGAAAGACAGGAGGACAGACAGATGGCAGACGCATGGGTGGATGGGCATCAGTGTACCCACTCTGTTCAATGAAGATGACTTCATGTGTATTAGAGCTTCAAAAGAAGTCTCCAGTCCTGACATCCTCTCTTCCCCAACTTGTATTTGATGAAGCCTCTAGAAATAACCATGGTGCTATCTTCCTGACGTACTTTGTACCAATGTGCCAAGTGCTTTACGTAGAATCTATGACCCTCTCTAACAGCCAAGGAGACAAACATTATGGGTCCAGTTCACAGATGTAGAAAACAAGGCCCAGAGAGGGTCCTTCCTGCCGCTAGGGTCACACAGCTACCTACACAGCCATAGCAGTGTAGGTGACACAGCGAGTGCATGGCAGATCTGGGCTGGAGCTCAGAGTGCCTGACCCCAGCCTGCTGTCCCTACTGCCCATCCCTGGAACTGGTGAGCAATGTGGCCAGCTCCTCTGCACCCCAGGACCTGAGCTGGGAATCTGACAGCATTATTTCCCCTGCGACTGCCCTCTGATGAAGGGAGGAAGGACCTGCCACCCTGTTCTGGGCACTAGGAGGCCCCACCTAAACAACAGGGTGGGCCTGAACTTCCTTCCAGAAGGGTGGGTAGCAGCTGATGGGGCCAGAGACTGCAACGAGGGTGGCCGGAAGCTGCTCCTCCCTTGGACTTGTATGGTTTTGAAGGACCACTGCTGGCCCAGGGCAGCCTGTCTGAGTGGCTTCTAGCACAGGGAGAGCTGCCCAGCTGAGCCTCGGCCCAGGGAGAGGCTTCAGCAAAGTTCCCATGCTGCTCTACTGGACAACCCAGACCCCAGGGAGCGCTGAGTCTGAGGGTTACTCAGAGGAGGAGCCACTGGAACACAGGCAGGAGCCCCCGGCCCGCCCAGTGCTACTCAGGCTGCCCTCTGATGGTTCCTAGTAATAAATCTTTCCAACCAAAGGGCCTGGTTCCAGGCAAACTCTGCCTAATTTCCTCTTCAAAAGTTGCCAAGTTCTGGCTCATTGTTGTATTGTCTACAGAGGTGAGAAAAAAACAGCCCAGGGAGCACCGGGGGACTGTTCCCAGGTCCCCTTCCCTGGCCAACTCTTGGGGACAAACAGCCCATGCATGCAGACCGGAAAGGGCTTTCCCTCCAGCTTCCAGTAAGAAAGGAACCCACCCTGTCCCCTGCCCTGCTGCCAGTGTTTGGGGAAAACAGTTGCCTGGCTCCTGTGGGCTTTCTGGAACAATGACGAGCAGAGCCAGGTATCTGAGACACCCAGCAAGTGGTGATGGGGTTGGGGAGGAGGGTCCCCTCACTCTCATGTCACCAGGAACCTTGCTGAGGCTACACAGGGCTCTCCATTCCTCACCAATGTGTTCAAACCCAATTGCGAGGCCCAGCTCCTGAAGACACCCTGTCCTGCGTCGCTCCTTAACAGGTGCGTTCTGCACCCAGGGATTTTAATAACATGGCATTAGGGAGCTGGCACTGAAATCACAAAGCACCCAGAATTGCAGCAAATGGACCATTTGGAACGCTGGGTGCTCGTGTCTAGCACTGCAACCTGCTCAGCTTCTGGGGCTGGAGAGGAGGCGCTTGGGCCTGAGCGTCCCCCAGGCCTCCTCCATCTATCAGGTCAGCTCCCAGAGGCTGGTGTGGGGCACCAGTTGAAATGTGGGAGCTTTGAAATGGGGTGCCAGGGAGGCAGGTGGAGAGAGAAGAGAGGAGAGGAGAGAGAGACACAGACAGAGATGCAGAGAGTCCAGGAGGAAGACACCACAGAAGAAGACATGGCAAGAGCAGCAAGTGAGGTGGCAAATGGAAAAGGAGGAGGAGGAAACAGGACCGGGGAGAGGGAGGGAGGAGAAGTACCAGGGAGACAGGGGGACAGAGACAGGCACAGGTGCAGAGAGCCCAAGACAGAAACAGACACCAGGCAGGCAGGGACAGGCAGGGGACACCAGGCATCTCCCCAGGGGTGCAGTGACTCACGCACAGTAAAGGACTCCACCTTGGGAGCCTATTTCCATGGGAGGGGCCTGGCCAAACAAGAGGCTTCAGGCCAGCAGCACCCACAGAACTTTCTGAGATAGCAGAAATGCCTCTCTTGGGGGCAGGGGACTACCGGGGATTGAACCCAGGGGTGCTCTACCACTGAGCTACAGCCCAGCCCTTTTTATTTTTTATTTTGAGACAGGGTCTTGCTAAGTTGCTGAGACTGGCTTTGAACTTGCAATTCTCTTGCCTCAGCCTCCCAAGTGGCTGGGACCACAGGTGTGCGCCATGGGGCCCAGCCAGAAACGCTCCACACCTGCTGTGGCTAACGCAGTGGCCGCTGGATTACTACAGGAGTGACTGCTAGTTACTACTAGTTACTCCCTGTAACCACCTGGCATGCAACCGTGGCTGGTGGACTGAGAACGTGCATTTTTAACTGAACGGAATAAATCACTCAAACACACATGACCCAGGAGGGTCCTGGCTGCGGTGCCAGGCAGCAGCTCAAGGTACCTTGGCTCCTCTGTCACCTGGGGCACTCAAGCCCTTCTGATGGGCTGTGACACATCAGCCCACCTGGCTGCCCCTAGAGCCCCTGCCCCCACTCTGGAACAGGAAAGGTCTATCCCAGGGACCCTGAGGTTGCTCCTGGTGACACCAAGCTCTGGGTCCTAACACAGCAAACCATACACGAGTCAAGGCCAAGAAGAGATCCTGCCATCTGCCACAAAAGCAAGTGGACCCCATCGGCCATGGGGAAGGCCCCACTCAGCACCCCGAGCTCTGTCCTGGAAGGCCGGGGCCACCCGGGCACCCCCATACCCACACAGAGCTCCAGGCTGGAGCCCACTCCGGAATGACTGGGATCTGTCTCTGGAAAGAGGCAGCCACACAGCAGCCATGAATCACAGGGAGGAAGCAGAGAGGAGGGCGAGGACAGAAGCCAGGTAGAAGCTGCTCCAGGGGCCACCTCCCCAGCCCGATGGAAATGACAGCAAGGGAGACTGACAGGGTGGGGGCCGCACCCACCTGGGCCCCCTGGGGACGGAAGGCCACGGCTGCTCCCCGCCGAGCTCTCCTCCCGCTCTGGATCCGAGGAGCTGTTTGTCTCCCTCTCCCCTTTCCCCTCCTCCGCCTCTGGCTGTGCCCCCGCTGGAGCAGGGTGGTGAGCAGGGCGGTGGGAGCAGGGCGGTGAGCAGGGCGGTGGGCGCTGCCGCGGCCAGCTCGTAGCTCTGCAGGGGGGGCTCCGAGGCGAGGCACTGCCCACTGCAGCCGGCCAAGCGAGTCATCACAGCGGGCCCACGGCCACAGCCGGGTTAAAGGGACACTCCGGCACTAGCCAGAGACCTGTAACCCCCACAGCCTCACTGCTCCTCTGTCCCCAGGGTGGTGAAGCTCTGGACTTCCTTGGGGACAGGGTCATCCCTTCCAGTCTCAGAAGCAAGAGACCCTCCTGTGGGTGGAGAGGGACCCAAGACCTCCCTTCTCCAGTTCAAGAGTCTCCTCCGGTCTCTGTCACCCACACCTCCAGCCCCTCTGCCCTGTGACCACGCTCACCTATCTAGTGTCCCTTCTACCCCTGGAGCTTTCAGTGGCTCCCTATTGCTGTCAGAACGAGTCTGAGGCTCCTCCTTCAGCCAGCAAGGTCTGTAAGGTCCAGGCGCACCCACAGGTCCTGAGCCCCATCCTCTAGTGATAGCAAGTACCTGCTCCCCAGATTGGCGCTTGGCCCCACGTCCTCTCGGCCCCAGAGGTGCGGCCCCCACCCCGCCCTGCTGGCACACGCCGCCCATCCATCCCTCTGCACCCAGCTTCACACAGCATCCTGGGGAGGCTGCTCTGGCACCCCAGACCGAATGAGTCACTCTGTCCTCTGGGGTCCCAGTCCCCTGGGACTGGCCTCAACTTCGGTCCTAACTGCAGTCATCATCTGCTATGGCCCTGCCTCCCCAGATGCTGAAGAGCTCTGCCAGGAAGGGCCTTCCTCCACTCAGGGAGAGCAGCCTCACCACTGTGAGGGCGGCAGAGGCACGCCGGTGGGATGTCCCTGAGTGTCCCTCCCTCTTGAACTACCAGCTCTCCTGCTCCAAGGGGGCTGCACTGCCCACCCCCTGCATGGACCCAGCTATAGCCATCAGACTGGAGAGGAGGGAAAGAGGAGGCAGGGAGGCCGGTGGGAGCAGGGATCTCTGGGAGGGGCTGAACTCGTCTCTACGATGGAGATGGGAGAGGATCGGAGGACAGAGGGAGCTCCGCTGGACAGAGGGCCTCAGGAGCAGAGAGACTGGGGCTTGGCGGGGCTGGTCCTCCAAGGAGACAGTGAAGACCAGGACTCCCCACACGTGTCCAGCTGTTCCAGTCGCCATCGTGCTCAGCACCCCACAGAGGCAAACAGGGTGACTCCTGGCCTCGATGCTGTGACCCAACCTAGTGGCCGCTGCTGAAGCAGGCCGTAGGGGGCCATTCCTGGGGCCAAGAGAGAGATTCCAGGTGAGAAAGAAAACGTTCCTTAGGAGAGGCCAGGGCTGCTCCCCTCCCCCAGCAAGAGGGCGCCCCGCCTCTGGCTCAGCGTCGGACCTGCTTCCTCAGAACTGGGGGGCCCTGGCGTGGCATGCAGCACCCAAGTATGCTGGGTGACCACTGGCTTTGCTGCCCCTTCTTTCAAGTGTACCCACACCTCCGCCTCCACGTGGTCCTGGGGGGTATCCACCAGAACACAGGCTGCCTGGGGTCAAGGCTGGGCGGGGCAGTGTGCTCCCAAGGGGCGGGTGAAGGCACCGGCAGGGCCAATCAGCAGCTTCTCTGAGATTTCACATGATGCTGGGAAGAAAGGGAGCTCTCACTTTTGTAAGGGTTATAAGAACGTGGCTCTGGGCCACCAGCAGCTCACCCTTCCCACCATGAGTGAGACTCTGCCTCACGATGAAACCAACACCCAGAAGCAGAGCCAGGAGATGGGGCAGATGCTGAATGTTAATGATGTCATCTGACCCCTGGATCCCGGATCCAGCCATGCTTGAAGTTCTCTCTAGGACTTCCCAGATATATTGTTTTAATAAACTTTTTAGTTGTAGATAGACATAACACCTTTGTTTATTTTTATGTGGTGCTAAGGACAGTACCCAGTACCTCACATGGGCTAGGCAAGTGCTCTGCCACTGAGCCACAACCCCAGCCCTTCCCAGTTATTTTGATGGTTAGAGCACTGTATTCTCTCTTCGCCTTACTAGTCTTAATAATGCCTGTCATCTCTAACCAAGAGTCCTGATTAGAACATACAGAATGCACATCCTTTTTCTGAGAAACCATACTTCTACCAGTCTCAAAGATTAATCAACATGAAGTAAGAACCCCCTCAGTCAACGTAAAGCAAAAGGCAGCACCTAGTGCTCACGGGCTTTTCACCGCCTTCACGACTGGCCCGTGTGCCTCAGTTTCCTCATCTGCAAAGCAGAGACGGTAAAACTCATTTCTCAGGTTTAGGGGAACTAAATGAGCAACGTGAGCTCCCAGACAGTAGCAGTCATGCAGCAGGTGCTCCATCCTTGCACGTCCCCTCCTCCTTTCCTCCAGTGAGCCCTAGTATAAACCTTTCGTACACTCGGAGTTAAACCCCTCCCCTCCAGGTTGCTGGCTGCCTCCCTCCAGGGGAAAGAGGGGTGGCCAGCCGGGGCCGAGAAGAAACTGCCTGTTCATGCTGTTTATCCTACCTGCAGCAAGACGGTCCCCCGGGGATTGTGAGCTGTAAACAGTACTTCGGGGCGTTCTCCCCAGGACAGCAGCTGAACGTCTTCAATGGCGCTGTAGGAGACTGAGTTTTCCATGTACCCAGTTGGCTGCAGCAGGAAAAGAGAAGACGCAGAGGTTACAAGGGCAGGCCTGGCCCTCGCCTGAAGAGGCTCCCGAGACTCCCCACTCTGGAGAGGGCACGGGGAGCGGTGCAAAGGTCCACAGCTTGGGGGGTTCTGTCGCTCCTAGCTGGGGGGATGCCCGGGGCGGGGGGGAGATCCACCCTGCGTTCAGGAGGGCAGGGGCTGGGGTCGCTCCCCCCGGGCATCCGCGGGCCCAGCCCAGGGCCTAGCTGGAGTCCCAGCATCCCTCACCAGCACCCTGCCACTGCCACCCTCCCAGCCGCAGCATCGGCCCCCCAGGAGGCCCTGCATCCTGCACTCAGGCCCCAAGACGGCAACCTCGGCCCACTGCCCACTCAACGCTGCCCAGTGGCTCCCAGCAGCCCGGGTGTGAAGTCCATGCCCACGTCCCCACATGGTCGGCCCACAGTGCCTCTAACGCAACCTGCTTCTTGTCCCCAAAGGCCCTGGCCACTCGGGTGTGTCCTCCTCTCCTCCCGGCCTCCCTCACAACTCTGGAGGAGCCTGCTCCCTCCAGACCCACAACCCAGTGGGTCGCACACTTCCCTGCGCCTCCTCCCTGGGTGCTCACTACACCCTACTTAACCTGGAGTCCGCTGGGCGCCCGCCTCTGGCCGGGCGCAGGTCTGTCCTGGCCCCTATCTCCCCGGTGCCTGGCCATGGCAGGGCTCAACAGCATGTGCTGGAAGACAGAACGAGCAGGGCGTGGGACGAGGCTGGAAGGAGCGTGGGGAAAGAAGTCCACAGACACTCTCTGCAAGAGGCCCCGGTGCCAGGGCACATGCTGGCCATCAGGCTCTGGCAGTGTCCCTGTCACTCTGGCCTGGCATGCCAGAGGACGGGGGGGATCAGAGGCAAGTACGGCACAGCTGAGAACGTCCACAGCTAACACCTCCCAGGCCTCCCGAGGGCCGCACGCTGCACTTCATCTACTCGTCACAGGGAGCAGAACCCAGGGCCGTCCCCATCACAGGGAAGCAGAAGCTGAGGCTCAGGTGGCCCTGTGACTTGCCCAAGGTCACCCAACTAGGAGTGAGTGGCGTGGCCAGGGTTGAGCTCAGTTCAGATTCCAGAACCCACACGGCCCCGTGCTGCAGTGCCGGGGACAGGTGGCTTGATTTCAAGCCTGTGAGCTGGCTCACCGCGAAGACCTGGCCCGGGGGTCTTCCCTCTTTGTACCTGCCTGCCGCGTGGAGACGGGCCGGCTGGCAGCCTCAGTTCTTTTGGACCACCCTTGGTTGCTCAGTCCCCACAGTCTTCTGGGAGGCCCTAAGGGACAGCGAGGCCCGGCCACAGCTCCTGGAGGTGACACAGCTGCTCGTGGGACTGGCTGGGAGCGAGTGGGTCTGGCCACTGACCCTGCCTGGGCTGTCTGAAAGCAGCCTGGATCAGGAGTTGCAACCAAGGCTTTCTGGGAAAAGGCTGGGTATCAATAATACATATTGTTTTTAAAAGCAGATTTATTGCCTTCCCATTGTTTGTAGCAGCATTTGGCCAAAAGCAGAGTTTTCAGAACAAATGAACCTATGTCTGAGCCACCAACTGTGTCCTTAAGCAAGTTAGTGCACCTCTCTGAGCCTGGTTCCTCCAACAGTAAGATAAGAATTGACTCCATAGACACAATTATGGGAGCACTGGAAAAGATCTAATTTGTCAAGGGCCTAGACAGCATCTGGAACACTGTGAAACCTCAATAGAAAGAAGCATTATGAAACTGAACTTTATCTCTGGGGCCGTCCGCCCCAAGCCCAAGTCTAACCACGAGAAAAACATCAGGCAAACTTCAACTGAAGGACGCGCCTCAAAACACCTGTCCTGCCCTCCCCCAGAACAAGGAAAGCCTGAGCAGCTGCCCCGGCCAGAGGCTCAGGAGGACATGGCTCCCGAAGGTCTTAGGGGACCCAGGACAGAAAACGGACATTAGGTGCAAAGGAAAGGAACGCGACAGCGTGGACACAGCAGTGGGGTCCACACCAGCCCCCCACACCCGTCGACAACAGGGACGCCAGGCGCCTGGTGGGGACTGGTCATCCTCACCCTCCCTCTCCATCCACACTGTCCTCAGAGGAAAAGCTCGCCACGGCCACCCCACTGCTGCCGCTCCCCACCGCCTGGGGCCGGGGCCCGAGGCTGGCACGGGCGACCGGATGGGCCGGACAGAAGGCCCCTGGACGTGGCTGCGCTCCAGCCTCGTGGCCACGGTGCCTGCCCTACCCTGGTGTCTTCATCCTGTGAGGACGACCTTAGGGTGACTGTCAAGGCCTGGTGACCGCAGCAGGCTGATGGGGCCATGGCAGAGGAGGTCCTGCAGGGAGAGCCAGGCCAGACGGAGGCTGCAAACACCCCCAGGGCACAGCTGGGCGGTGGTGAGCAGGCCGCAGGGTGGGCCATCCTGGGGCCTGCAAAACCGTGGGGACAGGGTCAGGCCAGCGGCGGGTGGCCAAGCTCGCGCAGGGGAGGGCTCTCTCGGCTATGGTGCTGCTCCCCAGGGTCTGCCCAGCGCCCAGGTCTGCACACCAGGGTGAGCGTCACTGTTCCTGACTGGAGGAGGCAGGGCGTGACGCGGCAGGGAACGGGCAAAGTGGTGAACAGGAGTGGCTCTCCTGGAGGCCACCTTCTGGGCCCCGCATGGTACCTGCGGGTCACCTGCCTGTGTTCACAGTGACTTTTCACAGAGCCCCAACAAGCGGTGCGAGCGGTGCCTGTGACTGTGACGCTTACTCTCGGTGTCAGATCACAGATGTCACACATCCTCAACAGCGGGCCCCAGGACCCCCGTTTGGTAGATGGAAACCTTCTTCCACCCTTCATCCCCTCCCTGCGTCCCCTTCAACAGACAGTGCCCGCTCCGCTTCACGCTGCTCTGACAACTCCTCGGCAGCGCCCTGCGGAGCGTGTTTTTTCTGCCCTATATTTAGGATTATTTCCTTAGGCCAGATTCCCAGAAATGGAATTACTGGGACAAAGGGTAAGAGCATGTTTCACGCTGCTGCCAAACTGCCCTCATTAGGGAGACGTTCAGAGCCCTGGGAGCCCTGGTGGGCACTGAGGCCCCGCATCCCTGGCCACCAGCTCTGCTGGGTGCTGTCGGAGGCACGTTCTCGCTGGTGGCTCGGCAGCTGGGCCAGGCCAGTGAGCTGGGCCTCTGACCCTCTGCTCTGGTGACTGATGCGGACTAGCTGTAGGGGCTTGTGTTTGCTTGACCACGAAAAGGTCACCCCACTCTCAGCCACTGTCTCTGGGACGAGCCGGCCTGGAGGCCTTCGACACCTAGATCCAAACTGGAGGGGGCAGGCAGGAGGGACGTCGTGAGGACCCCAGGGACCCCACAGGACTTCAGAGCCTACATTCCCATCTGGGTTCCTCCTTGGACTTCCCACCCAGTCAGGGTGGGCAGAAATGAGGTGGCCAACCCCCGGGTCCTCCCCAGCCCCCACGCTGCAACCAGGCCCCCAACCCTGGACGCCTCCTGCCTTTCCTGAAACAGCTCCCTCTGGCCCAAAGCTGCCTGCCGGTTTCCATGGGGACTTCTCTAAAAACGAACATGAATCACGGCGTGTGCAGCCCTCAAGATGAGGCTGGGGCTGACTCAGGCTCAGGCTCAGCGGGGCAAGGGTGGGAAGAGGGGCTCCGGAGATGGGGAGTCAGTCTGGAACACCCCCCCCAAGCTCCATTGAGGCTGGGGATAGGGGCCAGTCGGGAAATGGGTTAAAACAGCAGGTTGTTTGTCACAGGGTATTTGTGGCCCAAGGGGTAGGCAAGGCAGGGTTGAGCCCTCTACTTGGTGGAAGTCGCCTGAGTCATAGTGCAGGGGAGACCCACGCTGCTCCGCGGGTTCCCTGTGGCACCATCCCACTGGCAAAGGAAGCATTTGCCCGTGCCCACCCACAGGCCAGCCCACCTGACACGTGTCATGTTGGACGGCGGGGAGTCCCCAGCCCAGCCTAGAAGGTCAAAGACAAAGGTGCCACTGCAGCCTTGCTCTGGATGGGGCACCATGAGGGGCCCGGGGAGCGGTGGTCTGCAGTCCTGTGGCCAAAGCTGGCGGAAATCCACTGAACTGGACCCCTCGCCCCTCAGAAGTGAGCAGTGGGGTGGCGCTCAGCACGCTCACCGCGCGCCATCACCCCACCAAGTTCGGGACAGTGTCATCTCCCCAAAGGGACCCCACACCACCATCAGCAGCGACTGCTGCCACCCACCCACCCACCCTCTCTGAGGCAGGCGGCAGGCGTCCTGCTCTGGCTGCCTGCTTGGTGGCCCGCCGCGGAGTGCCCCGCGCTGCTCCACTCATCTGCGGTGGACGCTCGGTGCCTCCACCGTCGGCTGCTGTGCAGAGCCTGCCGTACCCTCCCCACATGGCCGGAGGACACCGTCCTGCACATGCCACCCGCCAAGCCCTGCCACAGACGTGCCAGGCAGTCACCGTGTGGCCAGCACCTCCGAGAGCTCCATGTGTGGCACCTTGTCCTCGTTCCAAGCAACTCTGGTGTCTGTCCACGTGCTGTGCAAGAAGGGACCGAGGACCGAGAGGTGGTGACATGTCACAGACACCCTGCTGTGAAGAGACGGCGGCCACGCAGAAAGGGGAGGGGGCAGCACGGCTGGGGTCTCCTGCTACCCGCCTTCCCATGGCCACCCAGCCTGGAGGGTCCCCATGACACCTGGAGCTCAACGTGGCCTCGAAGGCTGAACCCCCAGATGCTCACTCAGGGAAAGCCTGTCAAAATGCTCATCTTCCTTCAGTCCCCACAAAGGGAAAACGACAGCTACAGGGTGGCAGGGGACAATCTGCTGCTGGGGGCCGCCCGCGGCCTGGTCCCAGAACAAGTCTCCCCAGATGCCCTTCACAGGCCCCGCCCCTTGTTCCCGAGGACCAGAGGCGCTGAGTGTCACCCCGCTCCCCTCGTGGCCCCAGGGCGGGGCCAGCACCGCTCCCATCACCGTGGGCGCCCCGGCCTGGACAGCTGTTTGCGGCCACACTCAGTGGCCCAGGAGCTGACGGCACTGCATCTGTTCCGCATCGTTTTCCAGTGATCCTCCAGACACCAGGTGGCCCCTTCCCACGGCTGCCAGTGTGCGTCCCCAGCCACCCCCAAAGGTTGCTGCTCTTCCGTGGTAACCTGTGACACCAGAGGACCGAGGTCGCTGGAACTGTGCGTAAAGTGGAAGGAAAGAGGCGTCAAACAAGGAAGCCTCCTGGGAAAGACCACACCCCTCCGGTGTTTTCCTTGGTGACCAAAGTTCTTCACAGTGCTGCCAAGTACGACTTCCTGCAGTGACAGGGACACTCTGGATCTACGCTGCCCACCATAGTGGAGCCCACGGGCTCCTGGGCACTTAAAGAGTGACTAGTACCACTGAGGCACCGGCCCGTGAGCTTTCCTTGATGCCCACTCATTTAAATTCAAGTGGCCACACGCAAGTGGAGTGACCTCCCCAGTCAGCTCAGCTACAAAGAACACTCCACGTTTACCTGGTGGGGTCAGTTTCTAGAACACATTCGTCAACCAGCACATTCACGCTCACAAGCAGCTGAGGCCGGATTACTGCTCTAGTTACACAAACGAGAAACTGAAGTCCAGCATGAACAGGAAATTGTAGGAACCCTGTTCGGGGAGATGGCTTAAATTGCGGTTGACTATGGGCCATAAGGATTTGGGCATTGTCGCCTTCCGTAGTCTCATGGGACTTGGCCTGGGATCTCGCGGGACTTGTCCCGGGATCTCGAGTGACTTGGCCGAGATTGCTGATCAGGTCAGCGCCATTTTGGTGGTGTGTGTGGTGTGTGTTAGTCGTTGTTAGAGCCAGAGAGAAAAGTTATCAGAATAAAAAGCTGTTTGTTTCCAGTTTGCCTCTGAACTTCTTCCCGCGGCTTCGTTGCTCCAAGCGGCCATCGCTTCAGGGGGCAACAGGAAATATCATACCTTGATCCTCCAGGACACTTTCCATGTGGGAGCTGTCCCCTTAAGACGGGAGCCACGCAGTCACTCAATGAGGGGAGGCCTCCCATGTGCAGCCCAAGGCCAGGGTAGACCAGAGACAGAGATGTGGCCCACAATCACATCACTGAGGAGACAGACGACACATGAAGGCAGTGGCCACGTGGACAGAAATCCAGTCCTGGGGGCATGGCCATGTCCATCCATGCCACTGGGCACTGGACGGCTGGGAGACCATCAAGGCTCAGAGGCCTCTGGAAGGGAGCCAGGATGGAATGACAGGATCCAGCACCTGATCAAACTCCTCAGAGCTGCAGGAGGGCACAGGCCCAGGCATGCCTACCCCTGCCCCAGTGCCAGGACCTTCACCAGCCTCCGACCTCTGCACAGCCCTTCCCACCTTCACCTGGATCCCAGATCCCACCACCAGATCTACCACCCCACGACAGACCAGAAGTGGAGGGTCCAAGCAGGTGTGCACCTTGACCGACCTTACAACTGCTTGGGACAGAACTGGAGACCAGACCAGAACTTCGTGGTCTGGTCCTTGTACAGCCAAGCGGGTTACAGCCAGGCGTGTGAGCCGACCACTCAGCCCCCTGGCAGGCTGGCTCAAACACAGCGAAGCCACACGAATGGCAAGTGCCGGCGGCGTGGACAGAGCAACGGCACGCTCCTCGGTTCCAGGGGACTCACTCAGAAAACACTGCCACACACCAGCCACCAGGACCCCCTCGTGCGCACAGGAGCACCCTGGACGTGTTCCAGGACACCTGCGCGCAAACGCTCCCTGGTGTGCACTGCGCAGCCCAGACGGGAACCGCCCAGATGTCCATCAACAGAGGGAAGCTGGAGAAAGGGCCTGTTGAGCCAGAGGGACGAGGCGTCCCTCAGAGTGAGTGACGAGCACCCCGCCCGTTGGGGACCTGCCAAAGCTAGTGCTGAGCAGAAGCCCCCGCCTCTCGCTTCCATGCACACGAAGTCAGCAACGGGCAGACCTCCGCCGTGCTGGGAGGTCAGTGCAGGAGCCCTGTTTGGGGATTGACTTGAATTGCAGTTGACTATGAGCCGTGGAGATTTGGCCATTGTCGCCACCCGTAGTCTCACGGGATTTGTTGCGGGATCTCGAGTGACTTGGCCGAAATTGCTGATCAGGTCAGCGCCATTTTAGTGGTGTGTTTGGCGTGGGTTAGTTGTTGTTAGAACCAGAGAGAAAAGTTATCAGAATAAAAAGCTGTTTGTCTCCAGTTTGCTTCTGAAGTTCTTCCCCGCGGCTCCGTTGCTCCAAGCGCTTCAGGCGGCGACAGGTCAGCATGTGGTTATGGGATGGCAGATGCACCGCACCGGGAAAGTCCTGGGAAACAGGAGGAGTCAGCGACCCACCCTACTGTTCACCGGGGGACGTTCCAGGGCCAAGCAGGATTCTAGGTCTTGATTCAGGCAGGTGTTCACTTTGTTAAAACCCGTCACGCAGTCCACGATGGGTGCACTTTTCTGTGGATGTGCTGTTTCAATAAAGAGATTTTTTAACAAATCAACAGATGAGTGCACACACAAAACACGGCCTACCCACACAACAGAACATCACTCCGCCATCAGGAGGGCTGAGCAGAGACACTCCACAGCCTCAAGGAACCTTGAGAACAGGGTGCTGTGTGAAAGAGGCAGACAACAAGGGCCACAGACTGTCTGATTCCACTTCTATGAAGCCCAGAACAGGCAGCTCCAGAGACAGGCAAGACTGCTGCCTTCCAGGGCAGGGCTGGGGAGTGGGAACGGTCACTAAGGGGTGTGGGCCTCTTTCTGGGAAGACGAAAATGTTCTAAAATCGGGTGGTGGAGATGGCGGCACAACCACGAATGCAGAGAAGATAACCAGGTGCCACACTTTGAAGTGGGGACTCTTGTGGCGTGTGAATGACATTTCAACCAAGAAAAAGGCAAGCGAGCCCTCCCGCGGCTGAGTGGAGGGAAGCGGAACAATACCACACCATGCTCAGAGACCCCCTATGACAGAAGACCATGCTACACTGTCACCTCGCTGCCCCAAGAAGGTGCTGTGCAGCCTGGCAGGGAGAACATGGACCAGAGACACATGACCAATGGCAAGCGGACGCGTCAGTTCCCGAGGGCCTGGAGTCAGACCTGAAGGACATCACTGGCCATAAGATGCGCCCTCACAGGTGGGCCTGCTTCCTCCGTCCGTCTCAGCCAAGCCCCCCACCGCCCATCTCTCCTCAGGGACCTGAGAAGGTCAGCTGGAGGCCATGGGATCGCTGGGATGACTGGAAGACGGCTAGGCCTCCTCCCTGCTGCCCAGAGCCCAGCGCAGCAGGCTTGCTGCCGGGCTGCAAGGGCAGGCTGCTCTGGGGCTCCGTGGAGACGGTCGAGAGGCACATGGGGGCTCAGTAATCACAGGTCCTGCTATGGCAGAGGCCCCCTTTTATGGCCAATGGCTCAAGGAGTTTAATAATAGAGTAAAGGACTGATATTTCCACATATCAGACCCTTCCAGCCCCAGTCATCTTTGCAGGCATGTGAAAAATGGGAATCTGGTCCCCGGGGTACAGCACAGAGCATCTGTGCCACCGGGCACCTTTGCCATGGGAGCAGTTGATGGGGTGGCCTAAGGTGCTCCAAAGTCAGCAACGTTCCCAACCATCAAGTTCATGGATGAGAGAAGCCAAACTGAATGGATCCCACTCCAAATGCCAGAGTGAGCTCAGCTGTGCGGGCACCACCTGCCAGCCCCTCACGAGGACCCGAGAGTCCCGCGAGGGCTCCTCCTTCAGAGGAAGCAAGGGAGGTTCGGGGCCTCCAGGTAAGCAGCCCAGGTCATGGCTGGTCAGTGGAAAGGCCACATAAAAGCCAGGACTGTCAGCTGGGAGGCCATATCCTTAGGCCCTGAACCACATCCCCGCCAGCTCTGCCAGACACGGGCCTGGGAGCTCAGGCATGGCGAGGGGGCCTCGTTATGGGGGCGGGAGTGCAAAGGTAACAGCACCCTTACGGAGGAACACGTGGCGCACGAGGCCAGGAGAGGAGGGGACGCCGTGAGACAGGCTGCTCAGAGGTGACCTTCGAGGAGATCTTCTAGGAGATGGCTGGGCATTCCCAGTCAAAAGAAAGGGACACTGTGCGGACCCTAGCCTGGAACTGAGAAGAGGTTAGGTGACACTAAGTACAAGGAGGCCCAGAAAGGGGCCTGAGAAAGGACAGAGCCCAGGGGACAGCTCTCCATTGCCCAATTCTCAAATTTCTGAACTGTCTTATTCTCTGTTCCTTCCCTTTGGAAAAATACTTTAAGTCTAAATAGTAAAGTCCATAAAGCATCAAAGTACACGCACCTCGCGTGTGCTGCTGGATTTCTTCTCACACGCACACCATGCGCAGCCACCACCCAGGCTGAGTCTGGAGTAGCCCCTTCACTGCAGGAGGCCCCTGCAACCTGCCCAGGGGCCTCGGCAGCGCTGGCCTCTGTGGCTCTGGGTCAGTCTTGCATGTTTCTGAACTTCTCCCAAGTGCAATGACAGAGCAGATTCCCAATAGCTGGTCTTGACGGCGTCTCAGCGCACCCCACCCACCTGCAGCCTCTTTCGCACCACTGACCAGGGCTCCCAGGCCACGGTGTGTGATCTGTTTATGGACACAGGGGCTGTTCCCTGTTTGGGGTTTCTCTGAACACCCTTGTACATACTTTAGGGGGAACAAATGCACTCTTTGGGGTAAATACCCAGGAGCAGGATTCCTGACAACATGCCTCTCACCTGAAGCCCAATGAACACACAGTCCCTGGGAATTTTAGGAAAGTTTATAAAAACGAGTGCCATTGCAGGGGCTGGCCCTGCACAGAGACTTAATCCTCAGGAAGATGAGACTGCTGAGCTCAGGGGATGGAGTCAGGCTGGCAACAAAGATCAACGTTCTCAAAAGATGAAGTGTACCCTTCACGGAGGGGACTTCCGAGGCCTACAGAAGTGGTCCTGTTCTCAAACCTGGACTCAGGGTCCCAGAGGACGTGGGGTGAACATGAACCTTTTTGTGACTTCAGACACACACTCGTGTGACAGAAGGGTGGTGGCTCCCTCCTCACCACAGCAAGGACAGCAAATGCCCAAGCAGGAGCTCAGAGCCCCGGGTTGCAGATAACAGCTGCCTTTTTAAACATTACATCTTCTCAACTCCAAAATCACAAGCCCAAGGCCACGCAGGCCTGCACCCGTGTGGTGTCCCACATAATCTGACGGTGCATTTTCAGAACATCAGCACTAGCTGATGGTGAAACCCAGCCGGGGGAAACCGGGCAATGACAGTACAGACACTCATGCGCCCTGCTCTGGGTTCTCAGGGCTCAGAGGCACCTTGACCTTGGGCACTTGCTCTGTACTGGTGCCAGCTGTCTGTGCGCCAGGAGCTCCTCGGCCCTTTAATGCACCACCAGAGCTCATTCTCACTTTTAGTGACTTGTGACACCATCAAGGACCTCCTTGAGGCAGACATCTTCCCACTGCTCTATGAGATGACACCATTATGATTCTATCTCACAGCTAAGAAAACCAAGACCCAGCGAAAAGAACTTTCTCTAAGCCACGCTGCTAGTTATTAATGAAGTCAGGCTCTGAAGGTGCTCTGACTCTAAACCAGAGGCCAGGGGCTGGGGTTGTGGCTCAGCGGTAGAGCGCTCACCTAGAATGTGCGCGGCCCGGGTTCAATCCTCAGCACCACGTACAAATAAACGAATTGTGTACAACTAAAGCAAATAAATAAATATTAAAAAAAAAAAAAAAAAAAAAAAAAAAAAAGCAGAGGCCAGCAAACATTTCTGTAAAGGGCCAGAGAGTAAATTCTTCAGGCTTTTGGGCCACAAGGTCTCTGTCCTAACTACTTGACGATGCTGCTACATCGTGAAAGCCACACACAATACACATGTGGCCAGTTGTGTTCCAATGAAACTTCATTTATAAAGACCAGTGGCAGGTGAGGTTTGGCCTGTGGACCACAGTTTGTCGCCACCTGCTCTAAACCTGTGTGAGAGAAACACAAGCTAAGGAAGGGACTCAGGCATGCAGGTGAGCGTGCAGGAGAGTGTAAGTGCAACCCATTCTCTGCCTGCCATTTTCCTAAGGTGACTTCAGCACAAGGCACCAAAAGATGTGTAAGTGGGCGCATGGCTGGCAGATGAACTTGCTATCTGCTGTGCTCCCCAAGACTGGGTCCTACTGAGAAGTGCATCACTCTTTCCAAGAATTAGCCTCAGTCCTAGCCCTGAGTTCTGTGGAAACATAACAAGTTCTGCAGAAATTTCCCAGAGGACGAACTTGGGGGAAAGTTCCCCAAGCCCATCCTTAAAACTAAAGCAAACGGGCCAGCTGCCAGGAGCCTCTCGGGGAAGCAGCTGCTGCACACCCTGCGCTCAAGCCCCTGGGCAGGCTGAGCAACTCTCCGCTCTTCTTGGTTGTCTTGTTGTTGTTGTGTTTTTTTGGTACCAGGTATTGAACCCAGGGATGCTTAACCGCTGAGCCACATCTCATCCCTTTTTATGTTTTATTTTGAGACAGGGTCTTGCTAAATTGTGTAGGGCCTTGCTAAGTTGTTGAGGCTGACCTTGAACTTTCTCAGCCTCTCAAGTCACTGGGATTATAGGCATGCACCAGGTGGCTGGCTCCACTCTTGTTTTTGACCTCATGGGAACAAGCTGCGTGAGTGACACATGGTTGAGACCTTCTGATGGTACAGAGAAAGCTGGGGACAGTGATTTCCAACAATGCAAGCTTCCAGGAAAAAAAAAAAAAAAAAAAAAAACAGAAGAGAGGATGGAAGGAAGAAATGGGAAAGAAGGAAAAGAACAAGAATCATGTTGTGGTCCAACATGCAGAAGAAAACTGAGGCTCAGAGAGGTACAGCAACCCCCACGGTCACTTAGTTGCAGGCGCAGAGATGGCAGAGATGGCCTCCTGGAGGGCCCCAGCTCTTCCTGGGTGGTGAGCAGACAAGAGCTTCAGAGTGACGGGCTAGCCAAGCCCCTGCTGAGGTCACTCCCTGCAACTGCTCCCCGGGCCTCCAGTCAGGACACCTGCCCTCGCCTGCATTAACTCACAACCTTGCCACCTGGACTTGGTGCTTTTCTGAGAACACAGGAGACCCAGGGCAGGTGCCAGCCTATTATCACACGTGCCATCATGGGTGGACACTGTCCTTTTACTCTGAGTTTAGTTTTCGCTGAACAGAAAAGCTCAGAGGCTGAGTTGCCCCCTCCCTCCATGACAAGCAGAGGGAGGGTGGGAGACTCCCAGGAGTCTGAAGCGGGTGCTTTCCGTATCTCGTGCACAAAGTCCTCTAGGTTGCTCTGGTCAATGGCAGTGCATCCACGGGCAAGGACACAGCAGGGCTGGCAGACTTGCTTTGTGACTTTCTCTCACCATCACGCCTACACGGCCCAACAGGGGAGCCCACATGTGCCAGGCACATGCCAGGCTCAGGATCCCACAGTAGGCGAGCCCTGCCCACAGCCACCGCCTGCAGACAGAGGAGAGCGCTTGTTTGTATGTGTGTGCGCACTGTATTTAAAAACAGGCAGGTGCTGCTGTTGGGAACATGGTTTGTAGAAAAGCAAGCCAACGTGCTGAACGTCAGAATGTCTCGATGGAGTACTTTGTTTCCTCCAATTGTAATGGCAAGCACACGCCTAGGCTCAGAAACCTGACCACCCCTCAGCTCTGCCTCTCACAGGCTGGGGGTCCTGAGCTAGAGAAGTCTTCTGGAACCTCAGTTTCCTAATCTAGGAAGTGGGAATGCTAACAGCCTATGACAGGGCCATGACGGGGCTGAGGGGAGGCCACGGTAATCCGCTCGGCTCAGGGGCAGAGCTCCCCAAATGCGCGCTGGGACTAACAGCCCCTACACGTGTGGAACCCCCCCGCAAGTGGGGGAAATGTACGACACAAAACAAAACACAAGTACAGCATGCAGGATGTTAAACAGTAAGTGTAAGAAAGAAAATAAACAAGGGAGATAAGAGAGGAGGAGAGGGCTGGGGCAGCTCAGTGGAACAGCGCCTGCCCGGGCATGCCCGCGGCCCTGGGTTCCAGGCCCAGCACCACAAAGAAAGGGGGGTGTTGGACATGATGGCCACAGAAGATAGCCACATAACTGCCACCAGAAAGGAGGGAACACTGCAATCCCCACAGACAGTCCTGGAGAAGCCCGTGGAAGCGCCACTCAATATTTCTCAGGGTAAGCACCCGGCCCTGGGACCACAGGCCTGACACCAACAGGCTCCTTAAAGCAAGGGGCAGAATTTACAGAAAAACCTTCTGCTAATATAGCAACCCAAGTGGCACACCTACCCAAAATCTCTTAAAGAGCTTAATCTTTAATCTGTGCCTGGGGAGAAAGAAGAAGGAACAGAGATTCCCAAAAGATGGGTTTGTATGCCTTTTCTGAGCAGAAAAATAAAAAGCACGATGGAAACCACCGCCCTTTTGCCACCTCGACAGAGACCAGTGAGCAGCCGCAGGACACTTGGGAGGGAGTGTCGGCCTCTCGGGGATCCTGAGGGTCTCCCTCTGCCTGATCCCAATCGCCGCATTGCACACGGTGTCTTGGCTCTGAACGCCCCGGCGGACAGGGCATGCCCTTAGACTGACCAGCACGACATTCTCAGCAGTTCCCAGGAAAGTGGTGCTGGCAGCCTAAGATGGCATGCGTGAAGAAGGGGAGAGGCCCTGGTCGTTATTCTCTGGGGTCTTGCCTGGAGGCTGAGGGCTTCCAGCCAAGGGTTCCTGGGAAGTGTGATGAGAGAATTCCACCAGGCCTGTGCACGCTAGCTGCTCACGGACCCTGTGATCTTCCAAGCGGGCTGAACACAGGGCCAGAACCACCTCTGAGGCCTGGGCACGCTCTCATTCGCCACCAGGAAGGGATCCGTGTGCACTCTCCTGAACCACCACAAAAATATCTGCTCCCCAGGCAGAGGCAGGCTCAGCTGTGTCTGGAAGGCAGGTGGGGTGGAGGAAGGTTCTGGAATGTGGGAGCCACGGCTTGTCCCTGGGTGTCCTCTGACAGCTTGGGTTTGGTCACCGGTGACATGGGAATGAGAAGGGTGTTTGGCTTCGGTACTGCTGTGATGGCTCTCGCAATCTGTGTTGGCTTGGGTGGCAGAGACTTGCTAGGTGGCCACCTGAAGGCCAGTCTATGGGCCCAGGCCCCGTGTGTGACAGGGACACAGATCGGTCACCTTTTCTATCCTACCCACAGGTTCTCCATCTATTAAAATTCTGCCTAGCAAATTAAAAAAAGGCAGAGGTGATATCAAAAGTGTTTAATGGCTGTAGCTGGGCGGTGGCGCACGCCTGTAATCCCAGCACTTTGGGAGGCTGAGGCAGGAGGATCGTTCAAAGCCAGCCTCAGCAATGGCGAGGCACTTAGTAACTCAGTGAGACCCTGCTTCTAATAAAATACAAAAACGGGCTGGGGATATGGCCCAGTGGTCAAGTGCCCCTGAGTTCAATCCCCGGTACCAAGAAAAAAAAGTGTTTAATGGCTGACACAGCACAGAAAGGGACCAATGAGAGAGCAGAGTGGCCATGAAAGCTGGTCCCAGGGCCAGGTGCGTCCAGGACCGTGCCACCAGCAGTGAGTGTTCCCGCTTCCTTTTCATGTACAAAAGCCTCTATCCCCCCACAGGCAGCTCAGATCAGCACCTTGTAACCAGTATTACTCAAGCCAATAGAATGTGTTGTGTTGGAAGACGAAAACCAACCAACCACACAGATCCCATCTCACATCCGCTGTTCTTCACACTTTGCAGAACTGGGGAAAGAGCTCCCAGGTCCCAGCAGACCTACGTGACCCCTAGGGCCTGGGCACGCTCTGGAGCATCCAGATTTGGATCCGGTGAGCTTTTCCTCTTCCAGTTCTCTGCCACGCCTCCTTCGTCCACTGTTAAATACGCACCCACACAGACACTCCTGTTCACCTGCTGTCCCTCGACCGTGCAGTCGTGTGTGGAGTCAGACACACCCATGCACTCTAGCAATTCTGCGTGTGCTGTGTGCAGATGTGGAGGCAGGGGCCTAACTCCACCACAGGCCACTCAAGAAGCCTTCGGAGAGCAAGCGAATTGGGCTTTGAAGGGTGAACAATCCATCAGGCAGAGAGAGAGAGAGAGAGAGAGAGAGAGAGAGAGAGAGAGAGAGAGAGATAGAGAGAGAGAGAGAGAAGGGTTGGGGAAGATGAGTCAGAAAAACTGGCTGGATCCGGATTCTGGAGTCTTGAATGGCAGGCTGCAGTGACTGCATTTACACTGTGACTAAGGAACGTGGGGACTCCCGGGGAGTGGATTCTCCTGGTGTACAAGAAACCAAGTGAGCTAACAGGGCATGGTAAAGAGGGCCTCCCAGGACCCCACCCAGGGGCTCTGGACTTCGGTGGCTCCTCGGGTGGGACAGCTTTGAACCACCACATCCTCCTACATCAGCGTGGCTTGTGACAGTGACAGCGAGCCATCACCCTGGGGACAGAGGCAGCACTGGGTTTTTCTTCTCAGAAACTTGGGCCAGGAAGTGATTTTCACCTCATCCATAAAAAGCTTCTCTGAACCTTGTGTTTTCAAGAGCCATGTACAGGCTGCCCCTCCCTCCAGCACCCACCCAGGGCTCCCACGCCCCTCTGAACAGGCCTGGTAAAGCAAGTCTTAAAGATGAGGTGAGGTGTGGAGTGACACCAGTCCCCACAGCAGGTGGTTAGACCCCAGAACACCCCAGGTCCCTTCTGGAGATGACAGGCACATGCAGAGATAACAGCATGACAAATCACAGACACCAGCAAGAGAAGCAACGCGTCTGGGTTCAAGGCCAACGGTTTGTTCACCGTGCCACACATTCACTCAGCAAACCTTCCCCGGCAGCACCTGTGTGCTGTCCTCCGGGTGCTCTGAGAACAGGGGTCTGATCAGCATGGGACAAGATAGGTGCTCTGAAGGGGGGTGGCGATAAAGACACCCACCACCACCAATTCTGCTCTGAGTTAAATCTTGATAGATGAGTAGGAGTTTGCAGGACCAAGGAGACAGGAAGGCCTGCGGGGATGGAGAAGCTGAGTTGTGGCCAGGCTGGCCTGGGAAAGGTGGGAAGGCCAAGCAAGCTCCAAGGTGGCTGTTCTGAGGCTCTGGCCAGGCCAAGAGGTGACCAGAAAGTGTGGGCACCACAGCCCAAGCCTCATGAAGGCACGACGAAATGTCCGAGGTCCAGGGAGGGAGCTGACAGCAGCATGCTGTGCCATGGGACATGCACCCTCAAATGCTGTACTTTGACGCGCCGCCGTGCGCAAGATGTGATGGAAGTGCACTGACAGCAGGGAAGCATGGAGAAGGACCTTGAGAACGTGCCGCAAACCCGTTAAGCCAGACAGGAAAGGCCACGTGGATGCCGTTTACAGGACGCGTCTAGAACAGGCAGAGCCAGAGACAGAAAGCAGACGGGTGGCGGTTGTGGGGGCGGGGGACCGCTGACGGACTTGGGGTTTCCTTCTGAGGGGATGAGAAGATTCTGGAACTTGACAGAGGTGGTGTTGTTGCATAACACTGTGAAAGGACTGAGTGCCAATGAACTATACATTTTAAAATGGTTTTGACAAGAAGTGAATTCATCTCCATTTTAAAAATTCAAAATGAAGGCACTGATTCCGAGAATTTTACAAACTCGAGGGGGATGCAAAAGAGGTGGGTCCAAAGCCTCTGTTCTTCCTGAATAAAGGCCCTGGACAGCCCCAGAAGACGCGGGGGCATGGCACCCAGTCCAGCGGACTCTGCCCACAACCCCCCACACTCCTCCTTGGAGAGGCCCGCTCTCCTGGACAGACACTGGGGGAGAAGCAGGCTCCAGGGGAGGCCTCACAGGCCAGTTCCAGAACAGAAAGTCGGCTCCCGCCTGTAACAAGAAGATGGGGCCAAGATGTGGGTCTCCCTCACAGGAGGAGCCAGGTGGCGTGCCACTGCAGAGACTGCCATCAATCTGTGTGGACACACGCTCCTCACGTCACCAGCGGCCTCATCCACTTCCGCGGACAGCTCTGTGACCACTGCAGGTGAAGCGGGGTCCTTCTGACAGGGAGAAGGACGGTTTCGTGCATATGTACAAACACTCGCTTGTACTCAGCTTGAAATAAATAATCTAAAAGCTGGATTAAGAGTCTGTTTCCTGAGCTTCAGACTCACAGTTTATCCAGTCATCAAATATTTATTGAGTGCTTCCTGCGTGACAAGAAGGCCCTGCCAGCGTGGTCTGGGTGTCGGGGACACCTCTTCACACAGAACAAGGCTCCTGGCCTTCATGGTGTGGTTCCCCTGGGGGGCTTGCCACCCAGGGGAACCCCACCTGGTCCCAAGACCCTCGCAGCTGGCTGCTGCCACATCTGCAGGTCACCCGCACTCAAGCCACACTTCTCCCTCCACCTTGAATTCAGCCAGTCACGGGGGCCAGCCCCGCCACTCCCTGCACCCCTCCACGATGTCCTCTGCCCTCGGTGCTAGCTGTCACCGCTCATCTTCTAGATGCTTCCTGTCTGGAGTTCCTGCCTCCAGCCTGGTCTCCTACACTCTTCTCCACAAACACAGTCAAGGGAGCTTTCTTCAGTGGTGGTGTCCCCTGGCTTGACGACCTTCAAGGCGACCTTTGCCTGCAGAGAAAACCGCAGCCTCCTCAGCCCTGCACTCAGCAGCCCCACTGGCTTTTCCAGATGCTCTGGTCCTTCCCGAGGCCCAGCAACGCCTCTGCAGAAACAGGAGGGAGGATCTGGGTCCAAAGAAAAGACAACAAATCCCTCAAAAGCCTCGACTGGGGTGACACTGAAAAGAAGGACAAGGACACACTCTGCTGGATTTGGCTCCTCTATTCCCCCTCTTCCAGCTGAGGTACAGGATTCCAGAAAACCTGTGCTGGCTGCTGGTCCTCTCTCTGCCCAGAGACAAGTATTCCCAAGGATTTATTAAAAGCAAAATCAAGTGTGATGGAGAAAGAATTCAGGTTTTGCCTAGGACAGTTGCTCAGCAGGTAACAGGATGGAGCTTCCGTTACTGCTGTGGGGACCACGGTTAGATGGGAGGCCCACGGCCCAGCCTTGGAGGGTGGCCTAGAGATGCAGGAGGCCCAGGACTTTCTCCACACTGCTGGCGCCAGCGGACAGGCAAAGGGGCTAGGCCCGCAGCCCAGCTGTTAGCAGGACCCGTGCGCAGCAGGAAGTTCCTTCCTACCCTGCCTGGTCAGGCAGTCAAGGACAGAGGCAATCCACGCACAGCTTGCCCTGGGGAGCACCAAGGCCTCCAGAAATGTCAATAATGTGACAGAAATGCCCCTTCTTCCCTTGCTTCCAGCAGGCCACATATCCTTTGCTCTCATCTTGATGACAGTTGCCATCTGGTGCCACCTTCTCGACGCACTGGCCCTGCCGGGGCTCCTGGGTCAGTGTCCCCACTGCTGTGCACGGCACCTTCACTTTCCATCCTGGCCCCTCCCTGGACGGCAGGCTGACAGGCTTCCCGCGGACAGCGCGTCCATTCATGAACGTCGCCTACCTTCTCCTCCTCTGCTGCTTCTAATGTCCTGGTCTCAGAAACCCAAGCTCAGGGCTGTGCCCCTGGGAAATGCGCGCTGTGAGCTGAGTGTGTGGCGGCTACTCCCTGGAGACGCCTCTCCCTGGGGCCCTGAGCAGTGTTTGCTGGAGAGCGGCCTTGGAACGAGCGGGCGTTCCCGTTTACCAGCAGGGAGGCCCGCTGCTGACTCAAAGCTCAGAGTTCTTGCAACTGGACAGCCAGGGTGCAATTAAAGGCCACTTGCCGCCTCTTAGGGCAGGTCTTTGATTCCCAGAGGAACCATTCTGGGTCCCTACCCCTCCAGCCTCGCCTGCCCCTCGCAAGTCCCATCTGACAAGTGGCCTTTAAAAGCATCACCTTGACCCGGGCAGGCTCTGGCTCAGAGAGACAGGGAAGAACTGGCCGGTTGGCAAACATTCCCAGGAGGAATTTCTGCCCCGGGCTGAGGACTTGGGGGTTCTAAGACATGGGAAGAAGCCCCTCTGGGGAGGGGTTTGCAGGCCTCTCCGGGGAGAAGGCAAAAAGCGAGAACCAAAGGGCTCTGGGACCAGAGCTCCTGGGTCATGTGACGTAAGGCGAGCAGATCCCTTGCTCTGAGCCTCGGTTTTCCCATCTGGATGGACCTCAGGGTGTCAGCAGAAGGATTACAGAAGGCATTGTTACTAAACCACCCGCTCAGCCACGCCCCTCCTGGTGTACACCCAAAGGATTCAGAAACAGAATCAGACCCACACGGGAATGCCCAAGGCAGGGTGCTCCTGAAGGCCGACTGTGCACCGACAGACAAAGGCATGAACAGACATGGCAGCCACAGCCAGTGAACACCAGTCGGCCACAGAGCGGTGAAGTCCAGCGCACGGCACAGCATGGACGAGCCCTGGCGATGCCAGGCACGAAGACCACTTCCTGCGGATCCCACAAACTGTCCAGGATGGGTAAAGCCAGACGGGCCCAGAGCAGAGGCTGTCGGGGGCTGGAGGAGGGAGCAGAGGGGAGCGGGGGTGCCTGCTCGTGGGCACGGGGTTTCCTTCTGAGGGATGGCTGCATGATGTGCTCAATGCCACTGCACTGCCCACTTCAAGATGGGCAAAGCCACTCACAGTGATTTTTACATCAACGGAAAAGATTCACACACACACTCTAGCTCAGGGCCAGCACGTGGCTCCCATGTCACACAGGCTGTGGAGTCCCAAGGCCCTGGCTACCTCCTTTCGCCGACTCCTCAGTCTGTCGCTCAAAGGGGTCACACCACCACGGGGCAACTGTGAAGGGGAGACAGGTGTCTCAAGTTAGGGCAGAGGCCTCTCCTTCCACCCTCATGGGGGAAGGAGCTCAGGCCCTGAGGATGCTGGACACACTTCTTCTCCAGAAAGACGCACAGCCATGCCTCCCCCGCCTAACACCTGCTGAGCCTTGGTATTGTCCACGCCTCTCGGTGACAGAGCCAGCTTTTCAGATGAAATCCCTGTCCAGAGTCCCAAGCAGGCACAGCCAAGGTAGGCCATGCTGGGTGGCAGTGCAGGGGCCTGGCCAGACCCTCCCAGCCCCTCGCTCAGGGTTGCCAGGTCCAGGCTTCCCCACCTCCCGAGCGAGCCAGACATGAGCTGCCAGCAGGTCCCTGGGGCTGCCACTTCTCTGAGGGACAGGGTCCCTTTCCAGCTATAGACTGGAGGGCTGTCATTGGCACAGAGCAAGGTACTGGGTTTGTGGGCGAAAGTGAACTGGGACCAAAGGGTGCGAGTTAGAGGGATGGAGGTGAAGGCCCCCAGGTCCCTAAGTGATGCCAAGGCGGGTGGGGCCCGAGGACCAGCCGCTGCCTCATCTCGGGCTGACCCTTCAAGCTCCTCTTCCCTGGTTAAGAGATGCCCCTCATCATCCTGAGAGCCCTGTGATGGGGCAGTGCCACCCCCATTTCACCACAGTGGAAACTGAAGGCCAGCTGGAATTCCCACCTGCACTTGCGATCCTGCGGGTGAGAAACCAGCTGGGGAGAGGGAGGCTGTCTCCTGGAGGCCACCAGGCCTGCCTCCTGACTCCACGGGGGCCACTCACTGCGCTTTCCAGGAAAGGAGAGGAAGGGACGCCTGGGGTGGGACGGACCTTGAAGGCCAGTTGTCCTTCTCTAACCAGCCAGGAAGAGCGGCTGCCCATTCCATCAAGATTTCAAACTTTCTGGGCAGAAGTGCGGGTGGTGGGGGGGACAGACGGACGCAAGCTCTCTCCTGCGTGGGCTCCAAGACGGGACAGTTTGCAGGGAAGGGAGTCCCACAGACAAATATGCTTGGAGAATTAACTCTGTCATTCCCCTGGGGGTTCAAATTCAGAGTAATATATCTTAGAGACGCTGAGAAATCCTGTCACCAAGAAACCTGTTATACTTTTTTTTTTTTTTTTTTTTTTTGTACCAGGGAATTGAACTCAGGGGCACTTGACCTCAACCCCAGGGTCACATCCCCAGCCCTTTTTTGTATTTTATTTAGAGACAGGGTCTCACTGAGTTGCTAAGTGCCTGGCCATTGCTGAGGCTGGCTTTGAACTCGCGATCCTCCTGCCTCAGCCTCCCAAAGTGCTGGGATTACAGGCATGCACCACACCGCGCCCGGCTGTTACACTATTTTGATATCAGAACTTTTGGGCTCTCTGGTCTATACTGTTGTCCCTGCTGTTTTACCAGCCTTCCTACCAACATCGTAGACAAAAGGCATGTTAGGAAACATCAGGCTACCATAGTCCTCATAGAGGTGAGCGTGGCAGTCACCTTCTTTGGGAAGGAGAAGAAATCCCGTCAACTCAATGCCTGCCTTGAAGACTCTGGATGGCTCTTAGGTAAAGTTCAAACCCAAAGGCAGCACGAGGCCCTGGACAATGGGGTGGTGGCCTTCCTTTCAGCCTCACCTCCTGCCACTCTGTGATGTCCCACACTCAGTATGCAATCCCCACAGGTTTGGGCAACAGGTGGCACGCTCAGATCCTGACTACCTCTCACTGGTTGTGTGCCCTGGAGCAATTTACTGTAGTTCTCTGTGTCTTGATTTCCTCAACTGTAAAAGGGACATACACTGCATCTCATCAATTCAAAGACACACAGGTGAATCTCCCGTAAAGCTGCTGTGCTCACAGAGCTCTGCTGCATTCTTTTCTTTGCGGTAGGTGAGAGAACAAGGTATCTTCCAGGCCATCTCAGGTCTGATGGGGACAGTAGCCCCTACCCTACAGAGTTATTACAGGGTTAGAGGAGATTAGACATGCCCAGCACTCAGAAGGGCCCCAGGCACCCGCTGAGAACGTGTTCACGTGTTTGCTAAGGGTTTGACATGGTCAGACTTTGAGACAGACCCTGTATCAGGATGCTCCCCCGGCCCCCATCAGAAGCTGACACGGCTAGGAAGGGCCTCCTCGGACCCAGCCCCTGCATCCGAGGCCCCAGGGCCTTGCATGGTGAGACTCAGGCTCAGGGCTGCACAGTCCAGGCACCAACAGTACCGCACAGAGCCCTAGGGGGGTTGAGGAGGAGGAGCTGCCCCTGGGGCTCCTGCCCCAGGGTCCTTCACCCGCTTCCTCTGCACTAATGGATGAAGGCAGTCTCCTTTCCATGGGACAGTCCCTCCTGGGGACCAATCACCAGATCTTCACTCTAGAGACCCAGGCTCAACTGGGGAACTGTTTCCCTCCCTGGCAGCCACTGTCCTCCCTCAGGAGCCTGTTACAAAAGGTGGGCAGCAACAGCTCTGGAGCTGCTCGAGGGGACGGACAGCCTGGGGAGGGATGGGTGCAGGTCAAGCCCGTCCAAATCAGCTCCTCAGGAATAATCCCCATGCCACCACTTTGTGGCAGGGGCTCAACTGCCTGACTCTACACCTCGGTTTCTTCTATAAAATGATCCCAAGAGGGCCCTCATGTTTGTTGTAAAGGTTGAATGAGCTAATCTGGGCAAAGTGTTTGGCCAGCATGTAGTAAGTGCTCAGTTAGTCTTAGTTATACGTCACGAGGTGACTCCTGGAGCACACTCCAGAAGCAGCAGGGCACACTGAGTGCATGATCTCCTCCAGGCGGGAACAACAAAGCCAGAGGTGCGACCAGGACCCCCATACAGGCGTCCCTCCAGCAGCTGCTTAATGGGCACCAACTGGGTGCAGGTCCTGGGACCCACAGGGGACAACGCAGTCCTTGCCTGTGTGATCCCACAGCGTGGCTTGCTCCAACATTCAGATTTTTGTAGAATTAGCATGGCCCAGCTGGCCTGTGGTCTACTAGGACACCTGTCTGTTTCCCCTGCAGGTCTGTGACCCCTAGAATGCAGGCAGAGTGACCTGTCCCCAGCGGCCACCACTACACCCCGAGCAGTGGCAAGCGTCTGCACACTGAACCTGCTTGCGGACGGCAGAGAACACTGAGCAAAGGTGCGGGACGGAGCCTCAGGCCCGCACAGAGCCCCGTTTGCACAGCACCGCCATGATCTCACCCTTCCTTTTTTCACGGGGACTAAAAAGTTTCCAGTTTGATCATTACTAAAGCTTCCAAAAGCTTCCCCATTTTTTGCCAAACCACCACCTTTCTTTCCCGGATGGACTAGCAGACACCACAAGCCCGGGCAGGGCCGTGCAAGCTGAGATCTCAGACCTCACCGGGTCCCGCTCAGCCAACAGAGCCCGTTGCCAAGCCTGGCAGCCCGCCAGGCCCTCTGCCAGCAGCAGGAGGACTCCTGGGGCCACGGGGAACGTTGGTGCCAGGCTAGGGCAGTCCCAGGATGGGCCGAGGAGTGGCAGGCAGGGGTGGGGAGAGTGAGAGGGAGGTGGCCAGCTGGGTGAGTGGGTGGGGACACCAAAGACCCCAAGGCGCAGGCACATTCAGAGTTGGCTGTAGCACAGTGTGGCTCCTGGGCTCTGGGCTGGCAGGCTGGCAGCACCAACCCTCTAGACTGGCCCTAGAGAACTTTCTAAGGCAGTAGAAACGTTCTCTCTCTGCGCTGCCCAGTGCAGTGGCCACAAGGGCCGAGTACCCGAACGTGGCTGGTACGACCAGGAGTCGACTCCACAATCCACGGGGTTTAACCTGACCAGCCACGTGTGGCAGTGCGACCTGCTACGGGACGGTGCAGACCCTGGACGCCGAGGGTTAGGGGTGAACGAACGCAGGAAGGCGGCAGAGAACCGAGGGCAGGCGGAAAAAGCAGGCAGCTTCCTGCCCTCAGGCGCGTGGCCTGCTGGGGCGCTGGCGCGGGGGCCAGTGTCACACTGCACCCCACCCTAACCGCCACTGCCGCGGGTGAGCAGGACACCACCCACCTCGCTGATGAGGAAACTGAGGTTTCCTACGTTTGAGCCACTTGCTTGAGGGGCACGGGATTGAACGCAGACTGCCCTCTGGGCCCCTGCCCGCCCTCCCGCAGCAGGGGCACTGGCCTGGTCCCCAGGCTGGGCATCTGGAAAACAGCGGGGGCTCCTGGGGGAGGTGGGCTGGCCCTGAGGAGCTGCAGCTCCCGCTGGAGGCCCACGGGCTCTGGTCAGCAGCTGGACAGGGACGGGGTTCCCCAAATGACGATGGGCCGCCAGGCTTAACCGTGGGCCTGTTTGGTTCTTTAATTTCTGATTCCCTCAAGCCCCTCCCTCCTGCCAGCTCCCTTCAGCTCATCCGCCTCTCGCCAGGACGCACCCTGGGCCCTGGGCCCCCCCTCAGTGCTGGTGTGGGGTGCTGTCACCAGCCTTCTTCCCTCCACCCTCCTCCCACCCCAGGGCCCCAACCCACAAAGCTATTTTTCAATAAAACTAACAGGTCACATTGATTTTTTAAAAACACAAATAACACGCTCTTTTCAGTCATGAGACTCAACCTCGGTGCCCTTAATCTTGCCCTCAAGCCAAAGGTCTTGGGTGGTTTCAAGGACACAGGGGACACAGGAGGGCTCAGGACAGTGGCCCTGATGCCAGTGGCCCTGGCAGGAGTGACACCTGCAGGCCTGAAGGTGGGCAGAGGCACGGACCGCTGGAGGCAGGGGGTGGCTCTGCTGGCCACGTGTCCAGGAACCCCATTCAAACAGGACGGGGTTTCTCCAGGGAGCTGGGAACCCTGGTGCCTGTCCACTTCTCCTCCAGGACTCTGTGGACCCTGAAAGAAGAAGGGTCCCTGTGAGACTCTCCCCGTCTGGGGTGGGGGCGGGTCTGCCCAGGGGCCTCCCAGGTCCAGCCTCTGCGACACCAACCTCTCGCTCGGGGAAGCACCGTGGTCAGCAGGCACAGGAGAGCTCCTCAGACCAGCCAGTGCTTGTCCAAGGCCATCCACCAGAGGTGGGCTGGCTTCACACCCTCGCGGGGATCCCAACAATGGCGGCCCTTAAGTCCCAGGTCACTTCCTCCAAGCTGACCACAGAGCAGCAGGGTGGCTTTCAGGATGCACATGGACCAGCACACGCTGGAGCACCCAAACGTGGGTCTTCTTGCGCCCCTGTTGGCCACACAGAACCAGGGGGCCACACGAGTGGCGATTTCTAACAAGATGAAGAGGCATAGCCACCCTGGATCAAAACTCAGCATATGAGAACCCAGCCGCAGCCCCCTGCAGGAGGGCATGGAGGGCAGATGTCCCCTCTCTGCTCCCAAACCCCAGCCCCCGGGAGGGAAAGAAGGTTGATTCTAGGGCAGGCCCCGCTGACCCCGGATGATGCCCAGGAGAGAGGACTGCTGGGGTGCGAATGGTCAAGGACGCGTGCGCCCCAAGGTAGACAGCGCTGCTCCCCGCCCGCACCCCAGTGCTCCTCACAGAGTCCCGCAGAGTACAGGGGCGGCCGTGAGAACACTCGGGACCTGACGGAGTCGCTGCCCAGGAGTGGCAGCGCTGCAGCACTTGCGGAGCTCCCAGGAGTCCCCTGAGCCCACCCCTGCCAGGCCCTGCGTGCAGGGGCCTCGCTTGACCAAGCAGGGCTGTTTCCCCAGGGAGCAAATTCACCCCCGCCCAAGCTGGCAGGCTGCCTCCTGCCTGCTGCTCTCTGCCACCAGGCCACCCTGCTCGCTCTGAATGTGGGGTTGTGTGCATGTGCGTGTGGGGGTGAGGGGAGGAGTGTGTGTCTGTGTGAGAGAGAGAGAGACGGGGTGAGGGGAGCGCAGGAGATGCTCTGCGGGCTCCCCAGGCTGCGTGAGGAACCCGCTCTGCGCGTCTAACACTACAGAGGAGTCATCCCACCAAGCTGAATGACGCCACCTCTCCTGTAGCCCACCGCCTCCTTAGGGGGACCGTCCTGTCCACCAGCCCAGCAGGTCACGGCCACTGCAAGGTGAACTGAAGAGACGCCAGCATCACCTGAGGGCCAGCCAGGGGCAGCCGCTCGGAGAGCAAGGAGGAGGCAGGACACAGCTGCGCCTGCGCGTTGGGACGGGCTACCCGGGGTACGCTTAGGTACGTGAGCCTCGCCCAGGTCCCTCCGCCACTCTGTGCCTCCAAGTCCCCGTCCAGGACGCGGGGCGCTGCCGTGCTCAGACTGAGACGGCACAGAGAGCGGCTGGTCCAGGGCAGGTGCCCACGAGCTGGCCAGGAGGAGAGGTGAAGGGGAGCGTGGTGGGCGACCGAGCGAGGGAGGGACTGTCCACAGGGCTGCAGGGCTGGAGCCGGCTGGTCCTGCCGCGGAGGAACTGCAGCGCCTTTTTTTTACTCCAGGTCTCTGCTCAGGGGCGGCTGGTGTCCCGCGCAGCGCCCGTCCTCAGCACCCTCACCCCAGCGCTGTCATTTCCCCTCCTGCTTTCTCCTCGCGAAGGTCGTTTAACCCCTCCGTGGCCAGCGCTGCCGGCTGGCGCTGTGCTAGGTCACCACATGCCTTTCAGATGGGTCTGTGGGTGTCTGTCTGTCCTCCCTGCTCAAGGGTCACTGTGTTAACGCAGCCAAATGCGGCTCTCCTGTCCTAAATGCGGCTCTCCTGTCCTTGGCAGCGTCGCCTGGTGGTTGCTGATCTGTGGGGTCGATCCTGCTCACTGGCTTGAAACTGAGAAGCAAATGCGGAAGTTCCCTCTCTTGTCCCCGTGCCCCTGGCGGGCCGAGCACCGTGCTCCCCAGGCCTTCCCTCTGTGGGGTCAAGGCTGGCTCCTGGAGCCCCTGCCTGGCACAGAGAGACAGCGACTCTCTCCTGAGGCACCATGCCCTGTCCTGGGTTCCAGTCACACCACGACGGGAGACACGTGGCTACGGGCTGCTGGGCTTTTACAGAGTGGCTCCTCACACAGGGTTGGGGGACAGCTCCCTCTGGTGCCCCTATTTCCAAAGGGCAGAGGGCAGGCATGCGCCAGAGGCAGTGGAGAAGAAGAAGCGGAAATGAGGGAAAGGCCGGCTGCACGGACACACCACAGCCCACGGTCAGAGTCGAGGGTGGACGAGGCCAGAAGCTCCCTCACCCTCCCTGGAGCTGTGAGGAAAGGGCAAAGAGAGCCCAAAAAACCTTGGCGTTAAGTGCGGGGACCGCCATCGAAGGCAGGCCTTGGGCTCTCTCGTCTCGGCCTCCATGTCTGAGAAATGGGTTTCCCATCTATCCACTACTGCCAGCCGGCCGGCAGCCCCGTAGCACCCAGCACCCAGCACCCAGGATGAGTGTCCCGGGGAGCTCTGGCCCCAACTCCACCAAGAGAATCACTTTACAAAGGGTTAGTTTCCAGGGGACAAGGAAGCAGAGGCGGTGCCAGGAGTGGCAGAGGAGGAAGGGCCCGGCAGTGTGGCCCAGGAGTGGCAGAGGAGGAAGGGCCCGGCAGTGTGGCCCAGGAGTGGCAGAGGAGGAAGGGCCCGGCAGTGTGGCCCAGGAGTGGCAGAGGAGGAAGGGCCCGGCAGTGTGGCCCAGGAGTGGCAGAGGAGGAAGGGCCCGGCAGTGTGGCCCAGGAGCGAGGCAGAGGAGGCGCTGCTTCTGCTTGCTGCGGTCCAGCAGGGGGTTTTATTTGGGGGTCCAGTGTGGTTGCGGGCTCTGAGCAACACAGGGCAGCTGTGGCCAAGGGTCCTTCTCTCCGGGAGGGCAGGGTTCAGAGCCACTCGGGCTACTTCCAAAACCGGGTCCTGCATGAAGAAGGCGGCACACGGGCTGACACGTGCACACGTGTGACCACCTTGAGCTCCCTCTCACCCCTTCCCAGCAGCTGCCCTGAAGTGACCGTTACTCCGACCTTTATCACTGCGCTCATTTTACCTGGTCTGGAACGTCACATGACGCACGCACGCACACAACGTGTGCTCATCCGTGTCTCCCTTCACTCAATATAACATCTGCAATGTGGCGGGACGCGTCATGTTCGTTGCTCTATAACGTTCCATTGTGTGACTAGGCCACGATTTGTTCATCTGTTCTACCAAGGATAGACCAGAGGGTGCGGCTGATTCTGGGCTGGGTATCACTAAGGCTGCTCTGAACACTCTCATTGGTGTCTTTGGTGGACTGAGCAGAACCAGTGGTTCCTTGATGTAGGAGCACATGTATGGGCCTTGCTGGGCCAGTATGCAGGCCACACTGCACGAGGAAACAGAAAGCTCTCGTGACGTGCCCACAGCACACAGCCAGGCTGTGGTACCAGGCTCGGCTGTGCAGGGCTGCAGCTCCAGGGTCTCCTTGCCCTACCATGAGCCCGAGAAAGAGTGCGTGGGAGGATGATGCCCCTGCACTCCCCAGACGATCATCAAGGCCCAACCTGTCCCCAGGAGGCCGGGAGACCAGGTACAGGGCCTGGCGGGCTGAGCAAACAGAGACGCATGAATGAGGCCTAAGTCCACCCAAACCCAAGCACATAATTTCATCTGGAAGCGAACGCACCCAGCCGCACGGCGCGCCGCCCTCTGGAGGAGCGGGCAGCCTCCCGTCTGAAGCGCCTTTGTCTCCCCTGGACTATCCGAGACAGAGTGGCAGAAGCCTCGCTTGTCCAAACAAATGACAGGCAACCGTCTCCCAGGCCCCCCACTGCCTGGCTGCAGCCTCAAAGAACCAACTATTTGCCGTCTCTGGAGTTTCTCACTGGAGTTTCCCAGTTGGCTGTGAGCGTCCACAGCGGGCTCTCTGGCTATGGTCCTGAAACCTGAAGGAGGGGACAAAGTGACACGTCCACCCTGTTGATGTGTGCCCACTCCCAGGCACAAGATGGGTGAGAGCCAGTCTGTCCCAGAGAAGGCCACACTCTGCTCCACATAGGGCTGAGGAGGGCTGGGGGTCCTCCGGGAGGGGGGACGCAGGTGGCAGGCTGCTACTTTCTCTGTGTCCCCCTCCCCTTACAAAGTCCCCTCTGAAGCTCCCCTGCCCCACAGTCTGTGGAGCCATGACAGTTACCCAGGAGGCTTCCCTGAGTACCCCAGGCCCCCGCCTGGACCAGGGTTGACATCAGCCAGAGCCCCGCCACAGTGGTTCCCTCCCTGGGGGTCTCGAAACCGGGAGGGACGAGGATCAGAGAGGTCTGCCTGCGGGTGCTGAGCTGCCAAGTCCTGGCTAGAGCCCACTGCAGACCAGGCCTCAGGATGAGGGGACAGAGGGAGAGGCAGAAAGGCAGGGGCAGGGGGACCGTCCCAGCCCACTGGCTCTCCCGCAGCCCCTGCTCGGCTGCTGCGACCTGCACCAGAACTGGAGATTCCTGGCAGCAGCCCACCTCTATGGTATGGGTACACAGGATGAGGACAAAGGAGACTGGCCGCTCCCCACTGAGGGCAGCCTGAAGACACGCAGCCCCATCCATCTGGGCCCAGCCCCGGGGCTGAAGTTCACAGTGGTGCCCCGCCTTGATCCAAGGAGGGGCTTGTAAGAGTGCCCTGGTAATTGGTGATCCACCCACACCCTCTGCTCCCTAAACTGAGCCCTATGGTCAGACCAAAACTGAGGTTCCTCCTCAAGTGTCCCAGCCCTTGGCCACGCAGCAGAGCACCAACCCTCCACTCAATGGCTCTGCAGACCCCGCCTGCCCTGAGCGCCCCAAGCCCGAGCGTTCGTCATCCCACCTGCCCCAGGCACCTGCGGGGGTGCCTTCCCTCCCAGCACAGCCTCGCTCCAAGTGCTGCTGCCACGGCACCTTCCCCAGCAGGGCTGTCTGATCCTTCCTGCAGTCGCTCCCTTCACCAGCTCCTCTCCGCTCACCAGCTCCTCTCCGCTCACCAGCTCCTCTCCGCTCACCAGCTCCTCTCCGCTCTCCAGCTCCTCTCCGCTCACCAGCTCCTCTCCGCTCACCAGCTCCTCTCCGCTCACCAGCTCCTCTCCGCTCACCAGCTCCTCTCCGTTCACCAGCTCCTCTCCGCTCACCAGCTCCTCTCCGCTCTCCAGCTCCTCTCCGCTCACCAGCTCCTCTCCGCTCACCAGCTCCTCTCCGCTCACCAGCTCCTCTCCCTTCACCAGCTCCTCTCCGCTCACCAGCTCCTCTCCGCTCACCAGCTCCTCTCCGCTCACCAGCTCCTCTCCGCTCACCAGCTCCTCGAGGCCCAACCTGCCAAGGCTTCCCCAGACCCCAGGTTCTAAAAGCACCATCCTCAGGGTGGCAGCATCAGAGGGTGACTGCACAGACTGCACAGTGGCAACCCCCTGCCTTGCTCAGCACAGGCTCCCCAGGGCTGCCACCACAGGGGCTGGGCAGGGCTGGCTTGGCTGCTCCTCCTGGTTCCCGATAGCGACCCCTCTTGCCCAACGACCCCAGCAGATGCCAGGGAGGGGCGCAGAGCCCTGTTACAGGAGGAGAGGTCCCTCTTTCCGCGCTCTGTGGCCTCACTTCTACCGAGAACATCACATACACGCCCGCGGAGCTGCAGACACACCTTCAAGTCCAGTCTCTGGGGGTCGTCAGAGCTCCTGGGGGAAGTTCCCAGGACACGGGCTCGAGTGGGGGAGGGGCGGTGCTGAGGAAGGTGGGGCTTTGGTCCCGCTGTCCCTGGCCTAAGGGGGGGCCGCATTCTCTCCCCCTCCACAGACTTACTCAACCAATTAAAATCTAGCTCCACTGTGACGTCAGTGGCCACCTGCTTCTTTTTGCCACCCCAGCTCGCTGGGCCCACAATACAAGGATCTGTCCTAAAACTACGAGGCAGACAGAAAGGGGAGACTGAGCAGCAGGCCAGTGGGCCCTGGCTGGGGCTCAGCAGCTCGTCCCCACGGGACGCTGGGCTCCGAAGGCCTGGCCCAGGCACCAGCAGCCAGGAGCCAGCGAGAGGCCTGGCAGGGAAGGCTGGCTCCTCGGGTGCTGGAGCAGCCAGGATGGCACTGCCTCCCCGCAGGATGCTCTTCCAGGTGTCGTCCCGTCTTCCAGGACCCCTCATCTCTGCACCAGGAAGCCCCACGGTGACAAGAGTCCAGAGTCTGCGAGAGGCAGCTCGCTATGCAGAGGCCAGGTCTTCCAAGAAGAGGGTGCCCACCAACTGCCAGGTGGCAGCACAGGGAACAGTGTGGCCCTAAACTCCTCTGTTCAGCCTACACCCAGCTCCTCAACTCCACAGCCACATGAGTCGCCTGGGGGTCTGGAGATAGGCAGGGGTGGGTGGGGCCTGAGACCAAGTCTCTAACCAGCTCCTGGGGGACCCCCTGGGCGGACAGAAGGCAGGAGCACACGCAGGCCAGGCTTCCCATGGCACCACGGCATCCCCGGCCTGTGCACCTCGCAGAGAGCCCGGGGCAGGAAGAGGCCAAAGGTCGGCACCACATCTTCCCTGGGTCATCCAGCAGCCCCCCGCAGGCTCCCTGACCGCCACGCTGCCCCCAGTCGACCACGCTGTCCACGAGGACCTCCTGCCGTGACAGAAACCTTCTTTGTCAGGGTCAGGGATGGAACACTTGAAATGTGGCTCTTGTGACTGAGGAGCTGAATTCTCAACTTTGTTTCTTTTTCTTTTCTTTTTTTTTTAATTTTATTTCTTTCTAGTTGTTAAGAGAACTTTATTTTTATCTATTTATGCGTGGTGCTGAGAATGGAACCCAGTGCCTCACACATGCTAGGCCGCGCTCTACCACTGAGCCACGGCCCCAGCCCTCAACTCTGTTTCTTTTTGATCAGCTTAAACCTAAGCGCCACACACCTCTCGTGGCTCTGGGTTTGAAGGCTTAAGACAGCAGCTGGCGGATGCTCTTTAAAGCCAGTCAGAGGTGTCCCTCCTCCCAGGACCACCTGCAGTACTGTGAACCGGTCCGTTGACCTGTTTCTCCTCTGTCCCGATGAGAAGCTCAGTGAGATGAAGGAACCATGGGGACAGACTGGGCGCTGCTTCCATGAACTCAGCCCTGGGCAGGGCAGACAGCCCGGTCCACTCAGCCAGGCCCAGTGTTCTCGACAACACCAAGAAACACCACCCTCTCCTGCTGCCCAGCACCCTCTGCCCTCGGGTGCCAGAAGCCGGAAGCCCCAACACAAGGAGGAAGTCCTGGTGGCTCTGAGCAGCAGGAGGGACTCCCGGGCCTGGTTGCTGGGTAACCCTGATCATGCACAAACACGGTACTCGGCTCCACGGGGAGGGACCCTGTGTTTGCCCGGTCACCTTATCTGCTGGGCTTGGCTGCCAGTGTTTGCACCTCGCTTTAAAAAGGACAAAGTACCTCAGGGAGCAAACACTGGGGAGAACCAGACTGAGATCTACAGGCCGCTGCGGGCAGTGGAGGAAGTGGGCCTACTGTGAGCAGCCCAGTCCAGACTGCCAGCCCTGTGGTGTGCTGGGTTAAAGGAGATAGCGCGAAGCCGGGCGCAGTGGCGCACGCCTGTAATCCCAGCACTTTGGGAGGCTGAGGCAGGAGGATCGCGAGTTCAAAGCCAGCCTCAGCAATGGCCAGGCACTTAGCAACTCAGTGAGACCCTGTCTCTAATAAAAAAATACAAAAAAGGGCTGGGGATGTGGCCCAGTGGTCAAGTGCCCCTGAGTTCAATCCCCGGTACCACAAAATAAAAAGGAGATAGCGCAAGAACGCTGCGAGAACGCTGCTCCCGGCGTCTGCACACCTGGACACACTCGCCAGAGCCCACTGCAGCCTGCCAGTCTTCCTTCTGGAACAGGCTCTGCCCCTCGGGCCTCCTCTGCTCTCTTCCTCTGCCCCCCCCTCCCTCCAACCCACACAGTGGGAGCCTTGCTGGGCTCTGCAGGGGGCCGAGCAGCAGTCCTGGTCTCTGCCCACTGTGGGGAGGAGTGAAAAATGGCTCAGCTGCCGTGGGAAACAGTGTGGCTCCAAGAAGCACCTGGATCACCACCTGACCCTCGGTCCCACCTCTGGGTACCGCACCAAAGGGCCTGGAGCGGGCTCTCGAGAGACCTGCGCACGCACGTTCACTGCAGTGCGGCCGGGACAGCGAGGGGCGAGCGGGGAGGTCCGCGGGGCAGCGGGAAGAAGCCCCGCACGGGGAACGGGGACGTCACAAGAGGCACCCAGCCACAAAGGACCCGCATCACGTGCTTCTGCACATGAAGGGCCTGGAGTCACCGACTCACAGGGGCAGAAACTGGAGACGGCTGCCAGGGGCCGGGAGGGAGCAGGGCGCTCGCGTGTGGTGGGCAGCCTGAGCCCTGCAGGACGGAAAGCGCTCTGGAACGGGCACGGCGATGGCTGTGCCGCAGTGGAAATGCACTTAATGCCACAGACCTGTCCGCTTCACGTGGTCAAAATGAGGCAATCTGATGCTACGTGTACTTTACCACAGTTTTTTAAACTGCCACCAGTCACTTCCAGATGTCCCCTGGGGGGCACATTGGTCCCACTGAGACCCCCTGCTCTTCTTTCCTTTTCCTTTCCCTGGCAGGCTGGGTGCCCTGATCCTCCCGGCTCATCCACTGGCCTCTCCCCAGCCTTCAGGTCCCAACTCAGAAGTCATTTCCAGTGCTGGCACAATTGAGGTTCTTGAGAACAAATGGAGGGACTCTCCGGGGTCATTTCTAGTCGCTTGGTTTGGCTTTATCCCCTGTAAAGAGGAATTCTGGGTTTTGTTGTTGCTGCTGTTGTTGGAGTAAAGGCATTTTGCTCACAAAGAGAACATTAATAGGGCACGGTGAAGAAGTAACAGGGCGTTGGCTCTTGGGGTGGGGCACAGCTCCAGGCCCCGAGAATATTCTCTTAGCTAGAACAGCAATGAAGGCAGAGACTCGGTATTTTCAGGATCTCAGATGTGCCAAGATGGTACTGGACTCTGAGCCATTTCCCTGCTATTCCTCGTGCCCTGCACACTCTTCCCTCCACACTCCTGAGCAGGCACTGCCATCCCTCAAGCCAGACACTTACTCCTTTTAAAAATATACGCTTCATTTTAAAATAGCTTTAGATGGATTGTACAGGACAGTTGTAGAGGTGGTGCGGAGAATCCAGTCCACCTCCTACCCAGTATCCACCGGCGTGACCATCTCACATGACTCAGAACATTTGTCACAACCAACCAGTCAACACTGGCACATGACAACTGGCCAAACTGGGCCTTGGTGCGGATGTTACTGGCTCTCCCCAGCTAACTCTCCCTGTCCTGGGTGCCCCCCAAGGTCCCACACTGTGTCAGCTGCCCTGTCTGGTGGCCTCCTCTGGGCTTTCCCTTTCTTAAGGACATGCTGGTTCTGACGTGCACTTGCCAGGTGTCTGGCAGGATGTCCCTCTGCTTGGGCTGCTCCCGTGTGACGTCTTTCCTGTGTTTGCGATTCCACCACTTGTGCGTAAGGGCCGGTGGCACTGGGCACATCCACACGGCTGTGCAGGCATCCACCGTCCACCTGTAGCACCTTGGCATCTTCCCAAACAGAAATGCTGTCCCATGCCGTCCCCGTCCACACTAACTGCCCACACCCCTCCTTCTGGATGGTGACCACAATTCTGCTGGTCTCCATGACCGCAGGTGAGAAGCGCGGGGAAGTGACCCCATGCCCGTCAGATGGCCACTGCTCAGGAAGCAGCGATACACGCGAGAGGCCGTGGGACACTGGAATATCGCAGGTCGCTGGAGGGACCATCTAAGGCGTCACTGTGTGGCACAGTTAGGTGGTCTCTCAGGACCTCCACACCAAGTCACTGATCCAGCAAGGCCACTCGTAGTTATGCGCAAAAGCAAGACCCCGCCCAGCCCAGCCCCGCCCAGCCCAGCCCAGCCCCGCTCACGGCTCCACTGGAAGGTGCGCACCTGCGCCCAGAGCAGCGTCCACAGCCGCTGCAGTCCCCGCAGCCCACACGGCCACCGGCACCTGCCCTCATGACGGGCACAACCACCAGCTTGACACCAGTCTCCTCCTGCCCCATCGGTACGGAAAAGGCTCCCTGATGATGCACAAGGTGACAGTGGCCTCGCTGCCCTTCCCCACAGGCCTCGGGAACGACAGCAGAACAAGGGGGCCTGCCTTTGCCAGGGAAACGGCTTCACAGAGGCGGCGAGTCTCATGGCAGGGACTAGACAGGTTGTAAGACAAGTGTACGTGACACCAAAGAGTTCCTATTTATTAAGCACTTACTGAATGCCACCGTTTAGCTCCCAGCTGTCATCGTCACAGCTCTCCGTGGGGAGGTGTTTTCATGGGTTCAATTTAGAGACAAGGGACCTAGATGCAGGGGAACATCATGGGCAGGAGCCAGTGCCCTGCTCAGGACAGACTGCGACTGCCCCTGTGGCAGTGCCCGGCAGGCGAGCAGCTCGCTCCGGCCTGGAGCGCACGGCTGGACACAGCAGAGCAGAGGGACTCTGGGATCCCCAGGCAGGACAGAGGCCTGGGAGGCAAAGACGCCGACCTAGGTCGAGGGGCCAGCGGCACCCCCGCCCCTCACAGGCGCACACAAAGACTACCGCTGGAGTTGGCATTTCTTGCACCTTGATTTTCAGTTTCTATCCTACAGCTAGTTAGTTACTCATCCATGGAAAGTTCTAGCAAAGGTTCGATGTGTGTCCAAAGGAGGCAGCACAGTTCAGCTCACCCACACTGCATCAGCAGCACCAGCTGCACACCCCGACTCTGCCCTCCTCGGAGGCCGCAGGGCCTCAGCGGGGCCTCAGCGGGGCCTCCTCCTCTGCAGCAGAGGCTGCTCCTGAGATGGAACCTGGCTGTGGGTGCCTCACGGTGCCCTCAGGCACAGGGACATGGACAGAACGAGGAGGGGCGTGCTCCTGCTCTCCGCAAGGGCAGGGCAGGAGACTGAAAGCTGCTGATGAACCCAGCGTGAGCCCCAGAGGACCCAAGCCTGGCTCCCAGCCCCGCACCTGCTCCTGCTGCTCCCCACCCACAGGCCCTTCCTACCGGGGCTATCTAGGGCTCTGCCCGGGACTCCACTTCCCTGGGAGGCCTGGCAATGTCACCAGTCTGTGAAGGACACCTGGCCAGGGAGCAGGTCACCATCTCTGTATGTCACCAAAACCAAACACAAAAAGGAAGAGAATGTCCCCAGCTAAGTCCAGGAGGATCCTGATTTCCCAGAGCAACAATAACCCACTTGGGGGGAGAAAGACCCAGGCTATCTATTTTTCACAATGCTCAGTCACGTTTCTGCTCCCCAGATGATGCCTGGTGCTTATTATAACTATGACAACATCGGAAATATTTCTTGTGGATTTCCACAGGGGGGGAAATGACAGGCTTTCTGATCTCTCTGGCTTTTTGCTGAATGCTGCAGACCTGAGATAAGGCCCTGTGGGTGTGCGACGGTCCCGAGGCTGGGAAGACTCACTGCAGAGGCAAGGCCATAGGGCGGGAAGGGTGTGCAGGGGAGGCCTCACCCAGGGCCAGGAGACAGCCCCCACCCCTGTGTCCCTGGGCATGTCCCTCAGGTGGCTAGGTCTCCCACTTGTGGAGGACCCAGGCAAGCTGCCTGGACTTCTTCAGTGCCTTGGTCCCAGTGGGCACTGTGCTGGCGCTCTGCGCTGTGGCTGGGCCCCCCAGCCTAGTCAACCTTAGGATTATCCCAAGGAACCGACGCTCATGTTGTTTTTGGTTTTGTTTTATTCTGTTTTTTTGGTACTGGGGATTGAACTCAGGGGCATTCAACCACTGGGGCACACCCCCAGCCCTTTTTATATTTTATTTAGAGACAGGGTCTCACCGAGTCGCTAAGTGCCTCGCCATTGCCGAGGCTGGCTTTGAACTCGCGATCCTCCTGCCTCAGCCTCCCAAGTGCTGGGATTACAGGCGTGCGCCACCACACCCGGCCCTATGCTCAGATTTACACGGCCCGGGAGGGAGCCGAAAAAAGAAAGGTAACTCTGACAAGACTGACTAAAGGAACGGGAAAGTGAAATCATAGGCCCAAGTCAGGAAGGAGAAATTTGGAGGTCAAGGTGAATTAGAGTGGATGGAGATACCCGCCAGTGCCTACAAGTTCCTCCGGTGCCTGGCAGAGGCGTCCCAGAGGCATGCAGAGGAGGACTTGCAGCTGCACCTGAAAGAATGGCACTTGACCACTGATATCTGCCCTGGCACAGCCGTGGAAAGCGTGGAACAACTGGCACGTTCATCATCATACATCCCTGCCCAAATCCATCACCAAGCACCCCTCCACTGTGAATTCTTCTGACAGGGGATTCCTGGGTCCTCCCCCTCCTCAGCTTCCCCTGCACCAAACTCAGGTGCAGAAGGGCCAGCAGGAACGCCCTCCGAGGAGGACAGTGCTCTCTCTGATGCTAAGTTATACACCTGGAATTTGCAAATTCAGAGATAAAATTTGATTTTTACAAGAAAGGCACGCGATACACACTTACTAAGTGCTGATTGTATACCAGGGTCTCTGCCTTCACTGAGTTTAGAAAACAACTGATAAGTGTGTAATAATTATTGTTGTCTTAAATGCCTTAAATAGAAAGGACAGGGCCCTGTCTCGGCCCACTGCCGGGCGCCAGGCCTCCCTGCAGCGGTTTGACTGGCGAGGAAAGCGAGTTCCTGCTCACAGTCCCCTGGCAACACCTGCACATGGGCTCTGGCCTAGAAGGGTGCTGGGCAGCCAAGGAATGTGGGCGCATAACACCCAGGGCTGCAGGAGGCCGTGCTCCCAGCCCAGGAGCCAGGGTGGTCTCCCTGCCAGCTCGCTGTCCGTGTTCACTAACTAGAAGCTCATGCCTCCTCCTTTGATTTTTCCACTCCAAAGAGGAATCTTGGCCACACCACCTCTATAGCTTTTGGCAAGGGTGGAGGGCATGGCAGAGAAAACCCACCGGCCTCTGGCAGACTGGGGGGCGGTGGGCGGCTGAGGCTGGGGAACTGCTCAGCTTTTCTCTGGGGGCTGCAGCGAGAGGCCTCGCCCCCCACCCCCATGAGCAACCCCGCCCACCGCCGAGCGGGGAGCCACGGTGCGTCACAGCCGCCTCCCTGTCCAGGGCTGGCACCAGCACAGGCAGTGGGGTTTGTGTGGAGTATATGCTCTTCATCAGCGGAGTCTGGAACAGTCACCCTTTCTGGTCTGGAGAGGAGGAGGGCCCTGTGAGCCAGCACTGCCCCCGTGCAAACAGCCCACCCCGGTGGCTTCGACTTTGCTGCTCCTGCAAATGCATCCTGAGTCCTGTTTCCCACCCCGGGAAGCCACACTGGGCCCGCCTCCTCCAGGCCTGGCCTGCCTCAGTGCCCAGACTAGGCCGAGGAGAAGGCCATCCCGGCCCCACCTCCAGGGTGCCAAGGGTGGCCGCCACCAGGATGGACAGAAGCAAGGAGAGGCTTTCAGAACCAGAGAAAGGCGACCGTGGGTGCTGGGACCCAGCAGTGCAGCAAATGACCCCTGTGACTTCTAGTCCCCAAGCCGCCCACAACAAATCTTCCTCCTCACTCCTGAAGAGGCCTTTCCCGTCCCCCTTGGTACCCGGGCTGCCTGATGAAATGCTCCTCACTCTTGCCCTGGACGGTCTGTTGAAGGTCAGTCTCCCCCTGTGGAATGGACTGGCAGCTCCATGAGGGCAGGAGCAGGGCCGCCCGCTCGCTCCACCACGGCCCTAGTGCAATGCCTGGCAGGAAATCAAGGGCTACAGAGGTGGGAGCAGAGGCTGCGTGGCTTCCCCTCCTGGGCAGAGGAACAGCCCCCAAAGATGGACTTTCCAGGTGGAAGTAGCAAACGAGGGCAAGATGGGACCGAGTCTGGTCAAGCAGGTGGCCTACTCCAGCCAGGTGCCCTCGCTGGAGGAGGTACAGAGCAGGTGGGAGGACACAGAGGCCGAGTGATCTGGAGGAGGAGGAAGAGGCCAGGAGCCAAGCACGGGAGGCCTCCAGAGGCTGAAGCAAGTGAAGGGACTCTCCCAAGAGGAGCTGCCCTGCTCTGTGCGCTCCCTGGGTTTAGCCAGAGGACCCATCCTGACTTCTTACCTCCAGGACTGCAAGAGGATACAACTGTGTGGTTTTAAGTCAGGATGTGACTTCTAGTCCCCAAGCCGCCCACAACAATTCTTCCTCCTCACTCCTGAAGAGGCCTTTCCCATCCCCCTTGGTACCCAGTCTGCCTGATAAAACGCTCAGGCTTAGGCCTAGGAAGCCAGCACCCCTACTGCATGTAGGACACTCTTGGGACCCTACTCCAGCACCAGCAGCCCAGCCAGGCCACCCGGTGGTATGCAGGTCACTGCTGAGTACCACGCTGCAGCTCCCCTCTCCTTCCAGGGACACGAGGATTGGGAAGCTAGGCCACGGCTACTCCTGGGTTCTGGCCAACAATGTGCAAGGAGGGGATGTGAGTCACTCAAGGCCAAAGGACTGAACTACCAAGCTCTGCTCCGAGTCCTCCTGCCCCTGCCCCAGCGAGCCTGGGCTCTGCGTGGAGGTGGCAGCAGCGCACAGCGAAGAAGCCCTCCTGTGGGGCCCTGCATGCTGCCCGCGGCCCTGCCGACCAAGCGAGAAGAAAACTGAAGTCTCCAGACTGGGGCGTCCTTTGTCACAGCACCAGAACCCCACCCATCCTGACGCTACACTCAGACCTACCTATGGAAGCAGCAGCCGTCCACTACAGGGGTCTCAGCCACCTTTGAGAGGAGATGCTACCTCAGTCACAGACACCCTGCCATGTCCCCAGGGTCCTGTGTGCCTGGGGTGGGAAAGCTGGCCTCAGTCACCGAAGGACCATGGAGTGGAAGTCACTTCTTCCAGTGTGGAGGCAAAGGGGACGTGGGGCAGCTCCCCACACCCCCACGTCCAGGGGGAGCACTTGCAGCTGCAGCCTCAACACCCCATGTGACTTGGTCCTCTGCGCGCAGCCACCTTGGGGCCCTCAAATGTCTTCTTGGTTTTCTGGTCCTGGCCAGACCCATTCTGCCATGTCTGTGGCCAAGATTTTATAAAGTCGAGGGGTATTTTCAGAGCTTTAGTGTCCCATTTGTCACTTGCTAATTAGCAGGGAGTGACTAATCAGAAAACAGCAGCAGGCAGAGAAAACACTCCCTTGCTCCTGGCTTCCCGTTGCCCGTGGTTGCTGGGAGCGCTCTGGTGCATCTGCGGGAGTTGGGGTGGGACAAATAGGGGTGAGGGCTTCTCTGTCCTCCCGGGCAAGTGTGCAGAACCACGGGGCTGCCACCAGGAAAAGGGTGCTGCTTCAACTTAAAACAAGAGCATGTGGCCACCTCGGCCACCCGTGACTCCTCGCTGCCGAGCCAACCTACAGAAGCAACCCAGGCCCGCGGGGCCACCTCGCCTGCTGGCGAGGCCACGCGATGGCCCATGCGCACCCTTGCTCCCGTGCTGCGGGAGAAGACAGGCGGCAGCCGAGGAAGCAGCTCAACCCCCGCTGCCCTCCCGCGCCCCCAGGAACAAGGTCACACCTTCCCAGAGCTGGGGAGACCCGGCAACAGCCACCCTCTCAGAGCCCGGCGCAAGGCAGCACACACGGTGACCCGCGATCCTCGCCACAGCGCCACACTCCTGCTGCCCCAACTCCCCGTTTCACAGAGCAGAACCCCGAGGCTCGGCAGCCACACGACCAGCCTCAGATCACACAGCAGGCGGCAGGCCAGGCTGCTGTCCACCCGGGTCTTTGTGTCCACAGTGTGGGAGCACCCAGGGACAACCACCAAGGGCACGTGCTGGTGCTCAGCATGTCATGTCCCAGTCCTACAGAGGAGGGGCAGAATCACACTATGTGAGTGCACGCGTGTACACACGCACACACGCACGTGCCTGCCCGCACATGTTCACATACATGAAACAGTGCACGCGTGCAGGTGCAGTACGCGCGCACATACACACAGGGCCTCCCAACCTGGAGGGGAAGGGGCTGTACGGTCAGCAGGGATGCCAGCCAGCACCCAGGACCCCACTGGGCAGCCAGGCCCACTACAGGGTGCCTGTCCTTGCTGCCTCTGCCGTATGGGCCATCTCATGGACAATGTGCAGCTTGCAAAGACAGACAAGAACCAAGACCTCGTTCTGGGCCACTTCCTCCATATCCCCCTCCCTGACAGACAGACACACATAGACACACACGCACACACCACAAACCAGCCCTGGGTGACCCTCTACAAAGGACAGTTTCCTGGGGGCAATGACAGGGCAGAGCTGGTAAGGGAAAGCAGGAGGAATGGGCCTGAGAGGAACTGCCCAAGGGCCTCCACACCACCGGCTGCTGACCTGGCCGGTAGTCAAGTCCGGGGAAGAAGGTGCAGAAGGGAGGCAGACAGCCACATTTGCAGGGCTGGCGTTTTCCAGGGTAAAGTTCTAGCTCAGCTGGGTTAATCATTGCCATGCAGGAACAAACGGCTCCCTCAATGCCCAGGCTGGGCCCTGGGTGCCAAGTCAGAGACCAGTTCATGGACAGGGCTGTGCCCACTTCATCCCAGCACCCCTGAACTTGGGGTCTGCTGCTGGCATCAAAACAGCCCCTTCCAGCCGGACATGGTGGCACATGCCTGTAATTCCAGCTGCTTGGGAGGCTGAGGCAGGAGGATGATGAGTTCAAAGCCAGCCTCAGCACCAAGCAAGGTCCTCAGCAACACAGTAAGACCCACTCTCAAAACAAAAGGGGCTGGGGATGTGGCGCAGTGGTTAAGCACCCCCAGGGGTCAATCCCCAGTACTAAAAAAATAAAATAAAATAAAATACAAAACAGCCCCTTCCCCATCCACTTACTACGCACCCAGCATTGGGCAATACTTTTTTCCTTTAAACTGAAATAGCAGAGGATTAGCGGCTGAGAATGTGGGTCCAACAGACAGACCCAGGTCCAACTCTGACGACAGTGGGGGAGCCAACACCAGTTGGATCCTTCGTCTTATAAAAAAGGGGCATCATAAGAATAAACAGGCCAAAGTGTGTGAAGGGTGGTCCTCTACGGGGGCATCTGGCAGGGCCTGGCGATATCTTTGGCTGTCACACTAGGGGAAGAGAATGTGCTGCTGACATCCAGCAGGCTGAGGGTAGGGACAGTGCTGACCACCCTGCCTGTGCAACATACCCTGTGATAACGAGTGACCCAGCTCCAGTGTCCGTGGTTAACACAGAGATGTTTTGGTGTGGCGTGTGAAGTGCAATGCCTGCGTGAATGTCAGCTGTAGTCATCATGCCAAGAGGAGGTGGGATCAGAGTATGGAGGGACTTGCTCGGGTGCGGTTTGGGCAGGGCAGAGCTGGAGACTGCCTGCATCCCTGTGTTCCTTTTTCCCATGGTACCAGTCTGAGGTATGGGCTGGTCCCCTTCCCTGGGGACCCACTGTGCCATGAAGATGCTGAAGTCCCTTGAGGCCCTGAAACTGCAAGCCAGCCTCTCCATGTGCAGCTGTGCGCGCGGAGGAGGGGCCGCTCCTGACCCGCTTCCTTGGTGGACAGACACCGGCATTCGGACCCTGCAGACCACTGCCTTCCCTTTCCTCCTCCACTCCTGAGCCTACCTGCTGCAGCTTTTTCCAAAAGGGTGAATCTGTCCCCGAGAGCCAGCCTCCCCCTCTGGCCCAGAAAAACAAACTCTCCTCTGGCAAGCTGGCTGTCCCTGGCTCAGGGACCCCCCCACCTGGCACACCCGAGGTTAGAGATGGTCAGGAAAAAGCATCCAACCAGCAGGGCAGCAAAGGATCCTGCAAGAGCCTGCTCTGTCTCTCCATCCAGCCTCGTGCTGACCTGGATGTAGCCATGGCCTCGGCCACAGGAACACATGCAAGGTCTGCAGTCTAGCCACGACAAGCCGTGGCCAGCCCTGACACCAGTTCTTGCCTCTATGCAGTCTGTTGTCCCTTCCATGCTGAAACCTCTGTCCCCAGGGCCCAACATGGCTGGCTGTCCAGCTTCCATGTGGCCGTGACTTGGCACAGACTGCCCTGCGCTGCACGGACACGTGCTCATCTTCCCCCAACACGAGTCCATGAACTTCCTGGTGGCAGGGGCCTGTCCAGGGCAGTGCCACGTTGGCAGAACTCTCCACTATGATGGCATGTCCCAGCTCTGTGCGGCACAACATGAAGAGCCGGCTGTGGCCCGAGTGCTCGGGTGTGGCCTGTGCACCCGAAGAGTGGCACTTTTAGTTTTGTCTCACTTTAAGGAGCCGGACACAGCCACAGGCGGCTAGTGGCTACCACGCTGGGCAGCCCAGGCAGAGAAACGCTCAGACATGGCAAGTGCTCAGGGCCACTGCGGGGGGAGCGAAGGGAAGAACATGAGTGGACAGCCCTCGTGCGGCCCCCGGCACCACGCTGCGGTCATCAGTACCCAGCTCCTCCAGGACGGGCTGGCACCGCTGACCTTGCTCACCACAGCCCAAGTCTTCTAAGGTTCCTGGCGCGCAGACCCACAGTGAGAGCCAGCTGAATGAGCTCGGACCCACCGGCCCCCGCCCAGCCTCAGGACATCCCTGATGAAGGGAACAGCCACTCCGGCTGAGCTGGCTTGCGACCCCGGCCCAGCTCCTCCTCTTGCCGGAAGCGCTCTGCCTCCCGGGCACCCTTTCTGCACTCCTGTCTCCCAGAAGCAAGGAGGAAGTAGGGCACACTGTCTTCTCTTGACTCAGGGAAGACGGAGGATCTCCCTCCCTGGCCCGGCTCGGGTGGCAGCCCCCTGGGAGGTTTCGGGAGAGATCACCACTCCTCACTAGGAAGGACTGGGAGTCTGTACCAGCAAACGCCTTTCGTGCCGACTGCTGGCTGCTATGCTGCGGCGCCGCTACTCACTGCGAGCATCATCTGTGTCCTCCCGCCCACTGCCCCGTCCCACTTCCTTCCAATGTAGGTCACGCTGGATTCTCCTGCGTTCACTACATATGCCTCCAGTGAGGGGGTGACACCGCGGAAACAAATTTAGGAATTCTCTCACAGACACGTGAGGACCCTGTGCTCTCATTCAGCCAGACCCAGATCCTCAACCACACATGGAGATCCTGTGCAAAGGGCCCGGGGCTTGCTCCCAAGGAAGCTGGCTGGGCATCTGGAGCTCAAAAGCCACCATTACACGGGAACAGTGCCAAGGAACAGTGCCCAAACAGAAGCAGATCAGCCAAGAGGTAAGCGCCCTCGGGTCACAGTGAGCATCAGTTCTGTGGCCTGGGGCCTTGCTTTGCCTTCTGTCAGTGGGGAGAAGCCAGCTCTGCCTCACAGGCTGTGCAGAGGACAGAGGCGGCACCTGCCAGCGCTATGGCTGGGGTCCTCACCTGGAGTCTCTCCCTGCGCAAGCTTCTTGCTAGGAAGGCTCAGCTTCACTCCTCCGGCTGCCTGGCCTGGCCTCACACCTCTGCCAGACACTGCCCTGGGTGCTGCTCACATAAGACAGGTCAGTCTGTGGCTGGCTGCAAGCAGTGCAGCGATCCCTGGCACGAGGGCCACACTGGGCCACACGGAGCAGTACCATGGTTAGTGTCTCAGAGGGCTGGAGAAGCTGATGAGCCAGGACAGGCGGGACCAGGAACAGGAAAGGAAGGGTCCCTGGCCAGGTCCAGGAATGCACAAGACCAAGGGCTCTCCAGCAACAGGAGAAGGTCATTTGAGGCACAGGGAGCCTGGTTAGAAGCTGGCAGGAGATGAAACTGAAAAGACTGAGTCTGAGCCAAATTCAGCCTCTGCCCGGAAAATGAGGAGCTGAACTTTGAGCTGTGGACACAGGAGGGTTTTAAGCACCACTCATGAAGTTACTCAGGCTGGAGACCAGGAGCCTAGCCCTCCATACGTACATGTGTATACACACACACACAGCACACATACACTTCCCTCCATACTCATGCACACACACAAACACCCCTCCTTACACGTGTGCATGTACACGCACATGTTCATGTGCATACATGCAAGGCTCCACACTGTGCACACACACACTTATGCCTACACAACAGTCCTCGTAAAATATGCACACGCGCGCGCCCACACACACACCTACACATGTGTACACGTATGTCCTTTGAGTAGGGCCAACAGCTGTGTGACCCAGGGCAGAATGGAGAACCGAGGCATGGAGCTACAACGGGAGGTGGCATGGAGATGGAGATGTCCCCACAGGCACCCGCATACCCGCACTCCCCTGCCCTGATGCCACTGCATGTCAGGACCCCTGCAAGCAGTGAGACTCTGGGATGAGAACCCAACCTTTTTCACTATGTAACTTCCCATCCTCCATCTTGTTTTAGGGTGAATTTTCCTCCCCTCGTTTAAAAGAGGCACGTGCACAGTGACTTAGGAGTCTTCTCCAGGAATTCAGGCCCCAGGCAGGAGGCCTCGGCAGGCACAGACAGGGAGCCCCACAAAGGAAGCGTGATCAGGGAGGGGCAACCTCTCCCTGTCCAGCGCCGGCACCTCTCGCCCTCCCTCATGAGCTAGGAGACTGTTCTAAAGGAGGAGTGGGCACCCCAACGAGGCTCGCTGGCAATGAGAATTTCTTGTGCCAGGTGGATGCAAATTAAAAGCACCCTAAAATAGTTGCACTTTCCTAAGCAGATAAACCCTTTTCTTTCACAATATGGTTCCCACCAGCCGTCGGCTCAGCAAACACTCTTCTTTGGAAAGAAGGAAGTAGGAATGACGTTGAAGGGACTTCAGAGGTCAGAGTGGATCGGTGGGAGTCCATTTTTTAACCAGTGAGTCAAACATAGCTATTTCCTTGGAAGAAGAGACTGCCTGAGCCAAGCAGGAACTTCGTCTCAGATGACGGAACCCCATCTTTGTCATATCCGACACAGAAGCTGTTAAGGCAGCAGCGTGGCCTATCCTCATGGTGACTCTAGGTGGGGAAACTGAGGCACCAAGAGGGAAGTGACTTGCCCAGGTCTGAACTAATGATCAGGCACTTGCCCCACGGGCCCCATCGTCCCCCCGCAAGGCAGGCCAGGTGGCCAGTGGCAGGGTCCCGAGCCCCTGTGAGCCTGAAGGTGGGGGTGGCTGGCCAGGGCCATGTCCTAGGATAGGCAGCAGCCCCTGGGGTACTGCGACTGTATCCAACAGAGGGGGCTCTCCGGCTGTCATGCAGCATGGCATGTGACCGGGAAGAGACAGGCACCTCTACTTAGGACAGACGGCCATGAAATCGGGTCACAAATGCCACTGTGCCATCTCAGAACTTCTCCAGCTTCCCAAAGCCAGACCCAGCCACCTACAGAGTGGAGAGACCTCCCGAGGTCACACAAGCAGCTGGCAGAACCACCAGGGGCACACAGGTGACAGGAGGCCAGACCTGCGCCCTACTACCAGGTTCCAGCCAGGGGTCAGGCCACCGCCCTTCTGCGCAGACCCCAGAACTACTCCCAGAACTGACCTCTTGCCTGGCTGCAGAGAGCCCACCACCCCCAAGACAAGGCCACAGGCCAACGTAAACCTCCCCCCAGCGCCACTGTCAAACACTGCTTCCCTGGCTCCTCCACGCTGGGGGTGGGCCGAGGGGCTGGGTGTGCCTGTCCACCCCCTCAGTGCACATGCTGACGTATGTCCTAACTCCCGACTGGGATGGTATCTGGAGGGGGCCATGGCAGGTGACTAGGGTTACAAGTGGCCACAAGAGTGGGGCCCCACAATGGAAGCAATGTCCTTACAAGAAGAGACCAGGGCTCTCTCTTTGCCAGGAATGGACACCTCTAGAAGGTAGCACCCTCTGCAGCCAGGAAGACGGGTTTTTGTTTGTTGTTTGTGCACTGGGGATTGAGCCACATCCCCAGGCCTTTCTTATTCTTTATTTTGAGACAGGGTCTCACTATGCTGGTAAGGCTGGCCTCAAATGTATGGTCCTCCTACCTTAGCCTTCCGAGCTACTGGGATTGCAGGCATGCACCACCACACCTGGCAGAAGACAGCTCTTGCTGGAAACTTCTGGCAACCTCGTCCATGGAACCAGGACCCCTGCCTCCAGGACTGAAAAGCAAATGCCTGTGGCGTTTCCTTATGGCAGCCCAAGCTGGTGGCGACAGAGAACATGGACCGCAGATGAGGGCCCAGAAAATCAGACCCTTACAGCCTCTTCTGCCAATGAAGACTATTTTAACCCACCTCTCAAGAGTAGGCCCCCACATTACGAACCACCCACCCCAGAGCCTAACGCAGCACCTGGCACATGGATGGGGCTAAAATGCGTGCTGAGCAAGTAGCCGTGAGCAGGCAGTGCCGTCTTCATGGAGCCGGAGCCGGGGAGCCTTCAACTTCAAAACCAGCCCACTCCGCGCCTTCTCCAGTGGAGAAGCCAATCATGGGCTGCAGATCCACCCAGAGGCCTGTGGCCCACGCCCAGGAGCCCCTGTGAAACTCATGCTCTGCGAGAAAGAGCCTTCCTGTCCCCACCACCCCCAGGCAAAGGCTGCCTTTCATGAGTCTGACAGAGATGAGGCAGGTCCACAGCCAGCAGGGCCAGTGGTCAGATGTGAACCCCAGGCCCTCAAAGGAGAGGACTGTGGAAACTTGGAGGAGACACACAGAGAGCCATGAGTGCGCACCTGCTCTCAGTCTCCATGGCTCCTCAAGGCCCACCCAAAGTCCCCTCTGTCCTTGGGCATGCTCCTACCTAACGCCTTGCTGACAACCCGCAGTCTGCAGTCCTTGAGACCACGGCAGGCCCCTTCACAGGCACGTGGGCACGGGGCCCTGCTCCCAGTCCTCTCGTTGTGACAGTCTGCTGGGACCCTCCCCTCCTCAGCATTCCACTTGATTTTTCATAGAAACAACCGCTGTCCTCACACTCACAGTCCATGAATGGAAGTGACCCCCAGGTAAACTGTGTGGTCACAGTAACGCCTACCTTGGGCACAATCGGGTCTGGGAAGAAACACAACCAACTCCTGGCAGACAGGCCACTCGAGGAAGAGCACTGGGGATGTCTCAAGGGTGTCCCACCTGTCCCAGGCTATGGGCATCCCTCGTGGCAGAGTGGCGGGCAGGCTCTGTTCGGTGGGTCCCTGCCGTTTACAGGTAGTGGGCGAGGGGAGTGGCAGGGCCCCCGAGGCTCTGCTGCACAAACCCATCGCAACGTCTAGCCGAGTGGAGCAGCGGCCTGCAGACAGGTCCGCGACCCGACCCTCTGCACGTACATAAAGAACCTCCAGGACAAGACTGCTGTGCGCTTTCACAGAGGAAGGCCTGAAGGAGGACGTGGGAAGGAGCAGGCTGGCGGGCAGGAGGGGAGGGAGGCTTCTGTAGGGCACCACTTGGCACAAGAGCATATGTCTACGTCAAGTATATGACTGAGCTTTACTTTATTATTTTTTTAATAAATTAAAGAAAGGGGTATTTTTTTTTTTTTTTTTTTTTTTTTTTTGTGTGTACCGGGGATTGAACTCAGGGGCACTCGACCACTGGGTCACATCCCCAGCCCTTTTTTTTTTTTTTTTTTTTTTTTTTTTTTTTTTTTTTTTGTATTTTATTAGAGACAGGGTCTCCCTGAGTTGCTAAGTGCCTCGCCATTGCTGAGGCTGGCTTTGAACTCGCGATCCTCCTGCCTCAGCCTCCCAAAGTGCTGGGATTACAGGCGTGCGCCACCGCGCCCGGCAAGGGGTATTTTTTTAATATTTATTTATTTGCTTTAGTTATACACAATGCAATGCATTTATGTTTATGTGGTGCTGAGGATCGAACCCGGGCCGCGCACATGCTAGGCGAGCGCTCTACCGCTAAGCCACAACCCCAGCCCAGAAAGGGGTATTTTTTACTCAGCCTTTCCTTTCTTTTTTTTTCTTTTAATATTTATTTATTTGCTTTTAGTTGTACACAATGCATTTATTTTTACGTGGTGCTGAGGATCGAACCCGGGCCGCGCACATGCTAGGCGAGCACTCTACCGCTGAGCCACAACCCCCAGCCCTGAGTTTTACTTTTTTTAATCAATGAGACTTAACAGGGAAGTTCAGCACCCAAACCAAACAAGCCCGGAGCCTGGTAAGCATGTAGCTGAAAACAAAACGAAAATCAAAACAACGCTCAAAACAGGAAATATTTGGCTACAAAGGACAGGCCCTCGGCCTCCCTGAGCCAGGTGAGCAGGTGGATGGCACGGACCAATGGCATGCAGGGGACGGAGCCTTCAGTGGGCAGGCCTGCAACAGCGCGTCCATCGGCTCAGAGGTGAAGGTCAACCCAGCGGCCGCTCAGCTGCGGGTGACCAACTACCTCAGCCCTTGCTGTTTCTCCAAGTGTCCTGAGATGCTGCGCTTCTGGCATGCAACGGGACCTCCCCAGGTGGCTGAGGTCATTCTGCCAACTAGAGAGCGCCTCGGCCTTGCTCCCTGCCGGCACAGGTACCAACGGTGGGACACTCCCCACTCTACCCAGGCACAGAGCTCAGAGCCGGGGACAGACTTGTGAATGCAGAGCTCGTGACCTGGCAGAGAGAGACACAGAGCAACAAAGGACAAATGATTCTTTCAGGTGAGCTGTACTGGGGCTGTAAAACAGCCCAGAAAGGGAACCACCTGTCCCAGCCCAGGTGGGGCAGGACGGACCATGGAAGGACCAGGGAGGACCCCACAGAGGTGGAGTGGGCACCTTGAGTGAGAAGGCGGCTGTCCTGCTGAGCGAAGGAGATGGAACTCCACAGCTGAACAAGGCGGGGGTTCAGGGTGCAGCAAGAGGTGGGGGAAGCAGCCCGGCCCTGCAGCCCAGGTCAGGACTAGCAATGGGAGCCAGGACAGGACACTGAACGGAGGCTGGGGCTTCGCCACGTTCTTCCCTTTCTTTCCTATGCAGCTAATTTAGCAGCTGGGCTTCCCAAATGGTCCCGGACAGCCCTCCCCAGGGCCCTGCAACACTTGTTCCAGGCCCCCTCAACAGCCAGGCCTTTCGCAGCTGCCCCAGCCAGTGCCACCACTGGGGACTCCCAAGGATGCCTGTGAGAACCTTCTCACCATTTCAGCCACGCCCTGGGACTGCTGGCCTTCTGGAGACATCCCACGGTGTCTTCCTGAGCAGTTGAGAGGCCTGCCCGGGAAATCCCTGCCGCAAGCACTTCTTCCTCCCGGCAGCTGCACCCACTGCTCTGCTGTAAGAGTCTGCGTCACCAAAGGGATATCCCCAGCTAATTGACACCCAGACCAATGGAGACACCTGGCTGCCCGAATCCAGGCCAATCACGTCCCACCAGTATGTGCCCTTCCTCGGCATGACCTAATCAAATTTCCTGTATATGTGAATATAAATACTGTTGTTTGACCCACGACGAACTTGTAAACAGCCTGATTATATCAGCTCTAATAGATTAGGTTTGCAGAAGCAGATGGACATTGTTACTTTTATTTCAATTTAAAATGAACACAATTTCCATTGGATACAGATAAAATTAATGACTTTAGAAGGAATCAACTTGCCTGTGGAAAACAAAAAAATCAGATGATCATGTTACTGCCCAAGATTACAACAGGCTGGGTTTAAGAAGCCACATGCTGTTTTGACCTTAACGCCTTTTTCTATTTTCTTAGAATGAGGCCATTCTACCACATTCTTTGGGGTGGACTGAACGTCAGTGTGACTTAGCTTAACAGGCAGGGGCTAGATCGCCACCCCAAAATTACCGAAACCAAGAGAAATCCACAGGATCAAGACCAGACCAAGAAAATCTTACAAAACGGTAATCGAATCAACTTCCTTCCAAAGCCAGACTCTTCTTAAATTACAGATAGCGACTCACTCAGCTTAGGAAGTAAGCACACAAGACGTGAGCCGTTCCCAAGCAAGCCCATGAGGAAGAGCCCACCAGCCCACAGCGCATTCACCAGCATGACCGGACGGGTTCCGGACGTGTGTCAACTTCATCTGGCCACCCGTGTTACGAACAGGCACTTTCCCAGTCTTGTGTCCCCACACTGGAGACAGAGCCCTTGGTGTTTCTCCGGGTCTCTACTCCAGGTTTCCAGGGCAGGCCAGGGGACGCTGATCTCAAGTGTCCTTCTGAGAACCAGACACCTGGCCTCAGTCCAGCTCTACTTACTAGTGCCCAGTCCAGGGCAAGTCATTTCACCTCCCTGAGCCTCAGTTATCTCTTCTAAAAATGGATGCGATGACAGCCTCTGCCTCACAGAACCTTGTGAGGGCCCCACGCTGGGATGCTGAGTTAAGACTTTGGTGACATGCTCAGCAGTGACCAAGGCAGACTGTGGTTCTGTCCAGAGCACCTGGGCTCTTGCCACCCAGCTCACCTCGACTCTCCTGCTCCCTGTCCTCGCAGTTGCCCAAGACTCTACTCCTCCCACTGACCCCTGTCCCACACTCCAGTGCGGCCCTCCCATCTGAGCCCTTGTTGTCACTCACAACACTACAGGGGGCCTCCCTAGCAGGTCCCAAAATCTCCATGTCTAATTCCTCCACTGAACTTTTGTGAAACCCCTCATTTTGGCCATTTCTACCCAACTTTATTCCTCAGGATTCCCCAATGCTCCCACTGGCTCCCTTGGTGTGAAAACCAGGAAGAGGGGCTGGCAGGGCAGAAGGGCCCCTAGTCCACACCCAGTTTCTCCCAAGCTCTGAGGTCTCCAGAAAGTTACTTTCAAGGTCACAGAAGCATCACATAGTGCGGGAGATGTCAGATCATACACAATCACACGTGCTGAGTGACGGTGCCTTCGTGGATCCCAGGAGCCGGCAAGGCTCTCTGGATGCTGACAGAGCCAGGACAGCAGTGCTCAGCGTGTCTCTTCTTCACCTGGGGCTGGGGACACATGTGCACTAGGCTGGAGAGCAGTGTGTCACTGTGTGTGTTTCCAGATGCACGCTACATCCCTTAACATTTACCGACAAGAAAGGATACTCCACCTCGGTTTCCTCATCTGTGAAAGAGGAGGTATTGGCAACTTTCTGAAAAGCTCCAGCTCCAAGCGCAGTGCACCGTACCTCAAGGTAGGTGCCCATCCTGGCAGGCAGCCCAGGCCTACCATCAGGACGAGCTGCAAACTCCTGGAGGCCGGAGGCACAACATCGGGGGCATGCTCAGCACTACCAGACCGTGCGCTCCAAAGGGCTGCGGAGGAGCCCTGCCCTATGGTGCTGCACCACAATTTTCCAAACTGACGGGCAGATGAACTGTGAAGGAACATCTGACTCCTGGATACGAGTTCACACCCGAAGAGCGGACAACGGGGAGAAAGACCCAGGGCAGGCTGGCAGGACACACTGGGTCCTCCCAAGCCGCGTGCTCATCCTGGCACAGCGAGGCGGAGATTCTGATCTGGACAGGAGGGGCGACGGGCACCTCCTGTGGTCACCTCCCAACGGTTCAAGGAACTGTAGTCGCCTTGTTTCCAGTTCGTCTCAAAACTTCTTCCCGCGGCTTCAAGCCATCGCTTCAGGCGACTACAAGGAACCACTTATTGTATTAGCTTTCACGGCAAGCAAGCCTCTCCTTGTGCAATTTTAAAGTAATTAACGCTTATATGATTTCAGAGTTTTTTACAGGGAAATTAATCTTTGTGCTGGCTGGTGGTGGCTGCTTTCAGACCCAGGAGGGGTTGCTGTGCCCCTGCGTAGAAGCTTACATGCAGACAGGATCACATGGACCCTCAGGAGACTGCAGGCATAAGACTGTCACTGAGGTCTCAGGACCCTCGGGGGACACCACTCTGGAAGGAGACCTAGGTGGTCTCGCCCTGATGTCAGAGTGGACACTTTCCCCAAAAGCCTGGCCCGCTTGCACTGACAGTCCTTGTGGCTCAGGGCAGTGTTAAAAGGGCATAGTTTTATCACTATGGCAGCTTGTCAGCCCATGCAGAGTTGAGAGCCACCTCAATAAACTTATCTGAGGGAGTATAAGGTGGGCAGAGAGGCAGACATTTGTGAATGAGAGGATCCTGAGAATTCAAGATGTGGTCACGTACTCACGGACAGTATGAAGTGAGAAAGTAACTTATAGTTACAACTGACGGAAATAAGAGTAGTTGTACTAGCACTAATAGGTTACGAGCTTTTTAGGTGCCAGGCACAGTATACAAAATGCACAGGTCTGATCTCATTCTTGCTACTAATTTTACATAGCTGCTACTATGACTAGCTCCACTTAGAAATGGAACTTACTGCAGGTAAGTTAGCATTCTAGCAATACGAATGAGTGGAAATGATAATAAAGGAAGCACAGGAAGTCATCATAAGACACAACCTACAAGGTCAGACGCACTGAAAATTGTATGCATGTGAGATTCTGAGACACCACCTAGCTGTGTGGCCTGGGGCCTGTTACCTGGCCACTCTGTGCCTCCCTCCCTTCCTTCTTAAAATGAAGGGATCAAATTTTAAACACGATAAATCTAGAGAAACTCAAAAAGCATGGTGGCTAAGCAAGCAGAGTAAACCAGGGGTAACTAACAGAAAGCCTAAGCCATGAGCCAAGCATCTGGTGCGGGGAGGTTTCCAGCAGCAGGCAAGGAGCCTACCAGGGGATAGCACTGGTACCCAGGGTGGACAGTGGGACAGCTGCACCCTCCTCCACCCTATGCCAAAACCAAGTCCAGGTTTTTACAGCCATCCATTCTTTAAAAGTGGGGAATGTTTGCTTGATACTAAAACTTGGAGAAACTTTCTACGCTACTAATCAAGACAACCATCACTAATTACAACACTCAAGTCTGACCACAGAAATAAAGCTTCTATAGATCAATAAATACATCCAACACAATTAAGAAAGAGGTGGAGAGCTGGGCGCAGTGGCGCACGCCTGTAATCCCAGCACTTGGAAGGCTGAGGCAGGAGGATCACAAGTTCAAAGCCAGCCTCAGCAATGGCGAGGCACTCAGCAACTCAGTGAGACCCTGTCTTTAATAAAATACAAAAAAGGGCTGGGGATGTGGCCCAGTGGTCGAGTGCCCCTGAATTCAATCCCTGGTACCAAGAAAAAAAGAAAGAAAGAGGTGGAGGGGAAAGATAAATTGGGGTGGGGAGAAGCAACACTGATAGATAAATGACTGACAAGGATTAACTGGTTCTTCTATTTAAAAAAAAGAAACCCAACAAACTACTTTTCAAAGCCAGGCACACTGGCACACACCTGTAGTCCCAGCACTTGGGAGGTCTGAGGCAGGAGGACTGCATGAGTCCATGAGTTCAAGGCCAGCCTGGGCAACACAGCAAGACCATCTTTAAATAAATAAATAAATAGATGCTACCCCAATTATAAATAATATGCAGAATGTAAACAACTTGCAAAAGAATGGTAAATAGCTAACCAACCCACAAAAAGAGGGAAGTGAGCATGATTGAAAGGAACAAGTCCTGACTGAGGGCACCAAACGACCACCAGCACTTTTAGGATCGCAGAGGCCTTCACGGTGACCGGCATGTGTGGCCGGAAGGCTCGATCCTGAGAGGCCTGGCCACAGGCTGCCCGGGACGTGCCTGGGTGCAGGAAGCCCAACCCAGACAAGCAGAGCCACCCCAGCCTGGAGGACACACCCTCAGACCCACGGGGCTGCTGCGAGCAAGCAGGGACTCCCGCGGGCTCCTGTCCTGCCCTGTGGGGACTCAGAAGGCAAGAAAAATGAATGCTCACCCCTGAAACCCCCCTTCCCTGCCTGCCAACTCCTCGACTGCCACCAGGGCTGGAGGGGACGGGCGGGGAGGAGATGTGCCTGCTTCTTCTCTGGGCTGGTGCTCCTGCCGCTGGGCGCCGACCTGGCCCTTGACCTGCTCCAGGACCTCCTGATGCAGCCATTTCATCTTAAAAACACAACACGTCACATGAACAATGACAAGCAGCTGCTGTGCACAGCGCCCGCTGCGGACCTGGTAGGCACGCTTCGCTCCGGGAGCAGAGCGAGCGACGCAAAGCTGAAGCGATTCGTTCGTTCAGTCGGAAACTACCAAGAATCAACAGGTGCCATCCGCGGATGCAGCAGGGTGGAGACAGAGGAGAGCCCGGCCTTCCGAGCAGGAGGAGTCGAGGAGCAAAACAAGGACCTCAGTCTGCTGGTGCAGGGCAAGCGCTAGGGAGGGCGGAGCGAGGCGAGGCGGGACGGACCATTAGGTAGACATGGTGGGGGTGTGGAGGGTGTCAGATGGACTGGCCAAGGAAGCCTGAGAGGTGCTTCCTAGAAGAGAGGGGAGGCCATGAGGGCCACTGAGGCACTGGGCATCCCGGACAGAAGAACGTGGGAGGCCTCCAGGTGCGGCGAGCTGGGCGTGGCCACCCAGAAGGCTTGGATCACACCACTGCTGTGAGCCTCCACTTGTCTCAGTGCCCTTGCAGACAGGCACAGGAGGTGACATGGGATGCCCACAGTCACACGTGAATCACTGAGAGACCATCCAGGCGTCACCGTGGAAGAAGGGCACAGAGCCGCTTCCTGGGAAGAGAAGCCCATCCACGCCCCAGACGCTGCTATGCCGCTCGTGGGACAGCAGCTCTTCCTGGGCACCAGGACATCCCACCAGCCCACTGCTCGGCACGGGTCCCCTGGCTCGGCCTCCGGTTTCTCCAGCCTCCCGCAGCTGCAGCACTGAGCAGCAGGCTGCCGGCCCCGGTCCCGAGGGAGGCTCAGAGCCAATCGTGGGATTTAAAAGGTACTTGAGGAGACGGCAACAAGCCAGTGATTTATCTGCTGGGCTCAGTTTATTGAACTGGCAGGAGAGGTCATTCAGGAAACGTTTCAAAATTGGTGATGGTCAACATTGAGAAGACAGCTAAACACGTGCCCCTGCCTCCTGCCCGGGCACAGGGCGCACACCGGCGCTTCCGCAAAGGTGAGCGCTGGGTTTGTCTCGTTCCGATGTCTCGTAGTTATGAGGCTGCTTGCAGATGCCATGGGGATAAGCAACGCGGCACAGAATCCTGAGTCCCAAGACTGCAGCCTGACACCAGCCCAAACGCCTACGAGACGTGAGACCTCAGGCATCTAACGTCCTCAGCTGTCCTTGGCCTCAGTTTCTTACCTGTAAAATGGGGCTCCCTGGATTAATGTGAACACCACAGGAGACAGTAAGCACCCACCCACACACCTCAGGGCCCGAGGTGCACAGGAGAGCCACCAGGCGGAAGCCATCGAGGCACAGCATGGCTTCAGAACCATCCACCATGCAATCCTTTCGCGGCAGCAGACAGACCAGGCCCCGCGCAAGCAAATTTATGAGCCATTTCTAAATGCAAAAGGCAACGGAGGTGAAGATAATCAACAACTAGCACCAACCAGTAATTTGCAACAGAAATGAATATTTTAGTCAATCATCCTTTTTTCTTTTCCGGGCAGTGGAGGGACTGAATCAGCCCATCTGGGAAAAGCCACAGTGCTCGGCTTGACCTTGCAAAAGCCGTTAACATGGAAGGAAGGGGAATGATTCCTGGGCCCATTGAACACTGCACGCCAGGCAGAGGCCAGAGCAGGCCTGAGCTTGCTCCCTGAGGCATGGCTTGGCCTCTTCAGCAGTCTGAGCAGGACACCTCCTGACCCCTCTGTCAGCTCTAAGCAAGCAGGTGGAGACAGTGGCGCCCTGGGAGAAAGGACAGACAACAGGCAGCAGCAGACTCGAGACCACAGGAGCGCTCTAGTGTCCCCAGGGTGACACAGTCTCACCAACTGGGCAACTTCAAACACGAGCAGTCTGCTCTCTCACAGGAGGCCAGAGGTCGAGGTCCTAAATCAAGGTGCTGGCAGGGCAGTGGTAGGCTCTGTGCCTCTCCCCTGGCTTCTGGTGGCTGCAGGGACCCCTGGCTTCCTTGGCTTACAACTGCACCCCAGCTCCCTACTCCAGCATGACCTCCTCTTAACTGATGAAAACTGTTCCCAAATAAGGTCACTCTCATGGGCACAGGGTTAGAACATAAGCATGCCTACTGCGGGTCATCTTTTAACCCTTAACAGTGACCACCACAGCTGGGGTATGCAATGTCCCCCAACAGTGACCGCCACAGCTGAGACATGGAATGTCCCCCAAAGGCCCATCTGTGTTAAAGGCTCGTTCCCTGCACGACACTATGGAAAAGCAGTGGAGCCCTAAGAGGTGGGGCCTAGCAGGAGGTCTGAGGTTGCAGGGGGTGTACACTTCAAGGGGACAGTGGGACTCCAACGCCTTCCTCCTCCTCTCTTTCACACCAAGGCCACGAAGTAAACAGGCCTCTCCTGCAACATACCCTGCTGTGCCATGCTGACGTCCCACGGGCCCAGAGGTCACGGACCAAAACCTCCAAAGCTGTGAGCCAACACAGGCCTCTCCTCTTTTTAAGTTGACATCTCAGCTATCTGTCACAGTAACAGAAAGCTGACTCGTGCAATGGCCACCTTAGAGCATGGCAGAAGCAGCCCATGGTGGCCAGTGGCTGATGCCCACAACCAAGCAGCAGAAGGTGGGGAATAAGGGTGGCAGGTGCACCGGGTGCTCTGGTCTAGGGACGGCAGAGAGGTCTGTCACTAGTGAGAAGGGGGCTGTCTGATCAAGATGGTGCACATGAAAGAGGGCGCATGCCTGGCATGCAAATGCCACTCAGGGATGCCACCAGGGCTGGCATCTGGAGGAGGCTCACAGTGCTGACACTCGGTGATATTTCCACTTCCCGTGACACAGAAGCCTCGGAGGCAGCGCCGCACAGGCCCCCGTGAGGAGGGAGCGTGGGAGGGGGGCGGGCCGCTGGGGCGGGGGCTGAATGGAGGAGCCGCTTGCGCGAGGGCGGCAGGGACTCCAAGGCTCTGTCGGGAGCATCAGCGAGGGTGCAGGGTGAGTCACCGAGTCAGACGGCCACGCGATCCCACAAAGACAGATCCGCCCACCCGGGAGACGCGTTTGACTTGCGGCAGGAACAGGCTGCAGTGATACTCCCCACACGCCCCGCCCCGGGCGCTCCCGGCACACCAGCCGGCGGCAGTGCAGCAGCAGGACCCCCAGCAGCAGGTGCCCACCTCGGCTCACCTGGAACCCGGCAAGGACGGATCTGACCCTCTGGTTTTCCTGGCTCCCGAATGAGGCTGACTCCCTCGGCCTTAAATGTGAGGCCAGCCACCTACGGGGAGCACCGCGCACGCTGCCGAGGGAGACGGCCCTCTGGGGCTCTCGGGTCACGGTGGTGGGCTACTGCCCTCACTGTCCCTGGAGGGTCGGGCCACCCCTACCCTCCAGCCAGACCCTCTGTCCAGGCACGGCCTGGTATTCAGACGACCCAATGCCTACCTCGTGGCAGCTTCCCGTGGCTCGGTACAAGTGACCAACTTGCCCTCTCCCGGCTCTTGAGGCCAGAGATCCACAGTGGGCCTCCCTGGGCTGCCTCAAGCGAGGGAAAGGCGGTCCTCGGGCGCCAGCTCCGCGAGAGTGTGCCCTTGCCTTTTGCCTCTCCTGAGGCCACCTGCTTTCCTGGCCCCACGCCCCTTCCTCCTCCCTCAAAGCCAGCAAAAGCATCCCTCCTCCCTCTGCTCCCTCCCATCTCCTCTCTACACGGACTCTCCTGCCTCCCTCCGGCCCTGAGGAGGACCCCATAATCCAGATCGCCTCCCCATCACACCCCTCTACTACCCGTCCGTGGCAAAACCCCCTCTACCCCACACTTCCAAGGCCTACGCTCCTTGGAGGCCAGCAGGGCCGAGCTCCCTGGCTCTGCCCACCTTGCCAGGGCTGCGTCTCCAGCCCGCCCCTCACTCTCCACACCCCACCACATGGTGGCCCTGAGGCTCCCGAGTGTCCCAGGCACTGCTTACCTATGTCTCCACTGCAGAGGCCACAAGCCCCTTCTCCCTCCCTACCCTCCTCAACGGCCACTCCCAAGACAGTCTCAATACACGGCATCACACTGTGACTCCAGAAGCTTTTCCTCGTCCTCCCAGCCTGGCTAAGACACCTCTGTGCTGTCCCCCTTGCTCACCCATCGCCTGTGCCATGCTGTGTGAGAAGCATCTACTTCACCAGGTCTTCTCCATGGGTTTCCCAGGGGAGGGCCTCAAAGGCAGGACCACAGTCCAACTGACGTGTCTAACCCAAGTCCTCACTCACCACGGTCACTCAGTAAGTGTGGATGGAGGGAGGGAGCACGAGTGGATGGGCAGAGATGGAGATGGGCGGGTGGGTGATGGACAGACGGATGGACAGGCAAATGGAAGGAAAGGTAAAGAAAGGGTGGGAGGGACAATGGGTGAGCATCCAACAAAAAACATGCCATGTTCCCTGAACATTTGTTGAGTGAAAGGCAGGAGGGAGGGAGGGCGCGGACTAAGGCCACCACCTACGCTGAGGAAAGCCAGTTAAGCAGTGGCCAACTCGAGGACAAAACTCACTTGAGCATCATTTGTGCCCATTCAAAAAGGGACAACCCACCAAGCAGGTGGCTGTGACCTCAAACCAACGACAAGGCGCACTCCAGGACAGGTGTACAGTCAGCCAGAACCAGGAGAACATCGACGGATGGCAGCCATTTCCCCGGCCGACTCAAAAGCACATCTCTCTGGGAACGAGCAAGAAGCAGGACCACACTGCCCCAGCACCCGGCACACCTGAGCACACTCCGGGAGCTCCCGCCTGGCCAGGGTCCTCGTGGTCGAGCTCCAGCTTTTAAAACTGGATCCAGGACTCGGCGTGGGCCCAGAGCAGCCAGGGGAGGAAAAGGGTCGTGGCAGATAGGACGGGCCTTGGCACCAGGCAGAGAGAGGCACAGTCTTCAGTCCAAGGCCAGCAAGTGCCAATTTCAACAGTTTCCTTAAAAACACTTATTTCTCTATGAAGTTGTCAAGTGAGTGGGAATGATGTTTTTTTCAACACTTTATTATGAAAAAAACTTCAAACATAAAGAAAACTTGAACACTGTTCTACACCCACCAAAATGTCTAAAATTAAAAAGCCTGGCAATAACAAATACTGGCATGGATGTGAAGCAACCAGGATCTCACAGCCTGGGAGTGTAAACTGGTACAACCACTGTGGAATCTGTTTAGCATTCTCTACAAAAGTTGAATCTGTGCAAAGCCAGAGGCCAGCTTCCCATTCCTCACACCAATCTCACACCCATATTCCCCAAAAGGTGTGTGCAAGCGTACTCCTAGAACTGTTACTCGTAGCAGCCTACAGAGGGAGAGGACCTGAATGCCCACCAGCTCAAAATGGCATATTCCTCAGATAAAAAAATCTATGTAGCCACAAAAAAAAGAACACAAAGGAAGGTCACACACTGACGCTGAGCCAAAGAAGCCAGAGGTAGGAGAAAGTACACCAAATGGTTGTCTATAAGGTCGAAACTGAAGAAAATTAGGTATACACAGACTTAGCGGTTAGGAGAGCTGCCTTTGGAAGGATCGGGAAAGGTGGACAATAGGAAGGGCTGCAGGGGATTCTGGGGTGCAAGCAATGCCCCTTCTGATTGACAGAGTGGATGGCAGGTACGGCAGGTACATGGGATGAGATAATTCAGCGAGCTGTTCATTTCAGTTGTATATTTTTTTAAAATAAGTAAAGCCTCTTACAGCAAATACCCATCACTTAGAGTCTTGAACATTTTACTCAATTCTTGGCTTTTTTCATATCTGTTTCCTTCATCCCATCAGGTGTTGTTATTGTTGCTGATGATAAACGACAGTTCTGATCACACAGGCCACAAAGCTCAAGTTTCTCAAGCAGCCCAGTCGCCTTCCCCCCTCCCCATAGGCTCCTGGCCATGTCAGAGCTGGCCATGACTTAACCCCCACTGTCACCTCGTTCCCACGCCCCCTTCCCTGTCACACTCTGAGCTGACAAGCTGGAGAGCAGAGATGTTCCGGCGTGGGCAAAACCCAAGGCGACCATTCCTCTTCAGGTCGGACCCATCTGGCCCCCCGTGTGGTCCACACCCTCAGCCTGGGCTGCTTCCTCCAGGGAAGCCAGGCCCCAGACACACATCCCCCACCCGGTGTGAGCAGGCCAAGCCAGACGGCACAAGACATGTCCGCAGCCATCCCAGGAATCAATGGATGATTCCAGTAACTGCAAAGTCAAATTTCTCTTCTTACTTTGGAAAAGTAGAGAGAGGCCCGGGGGCCCTCCAAAGAGACCCCGACTGTCCTTCTCAGGGCTGCCTGGGAGCAACACACCGAAAACTCTGGCAGGCTGGTTCCTGCATTGAATTGACCCCTCCCAGGGGTGCCCTGAGAAACACGAGTGGGCTTCCTAAGCTTCTGGGCGCACCAGACCCCTTGGCACCCTCTGAGCCCCCACTTAGGGTGATTTTTTTAAATGCATAAGATAAATTCACAGGAAACTGCAAAGGAATAGACTGTGTTGAAACAACTGTCAAAATTTATCTCAAAACCTGTGATGGAGAAACAGCTGTCTTCTTTACTAACCCTTTAAGTAACAAGACTCAACTGCAGGCTGGTAACTACTATAACTCTGGCAAAGTGTGGGTGTGAGGATGTTCCCAGACACCCACAACCCAGGACAAGGAACCTGAAAACCCCCATGATGCCGCTGAGTGGCTGTCACAGGTGCTACCAAGGCCACCATGGCTGGCACTGCCTCCAGGCACTAAAGGAAGTGCTGAACTCCAGCTATGGCTGGTGACCGTCCAGATGGCCTTTCTTTTCACATTCAAGCTCGCAGCTCTCCTGAATTCCACCCAAGGATCCACAGTGAAGATCTCCCAGAAGTTAGGGGCTTTCTTTTCATTACTTTTATGTTATTCCTGATGACCAAATTGCTCCCTGCCCCTAAGAACATAAAACACACTGAAAACAGGGACTCAGGTACTCGTGAAGCAGCGACTCAGGTGCTCGTGGCCAGAAGGTAGAGGCAACCCAAGCGCAACTGACGGACAGATGGACACACACACGCTAAAAAAAAAGAAAGGCCGGGCGCGGTGGCGCACGCCTGTCATCCCAGCACTTGGGAGGCTGAGGCAGGAGGATCGCGAGTTCAAAGCCAGCCTCAGCAATGGCGAGGCACTTAGCAACTCAGTGAGACCCTGTCTCTAATAAAATACAAAAAGGGTTGGGGATGTGGCCCAGTGGGCAAGTGCCCCTGAGCTCAATCCCCAGTACCAAAAAAAAAAAAAAAGAAGAAGGAAGGAACTGTCTGACACAGGGTGCAACATGCATGAACCTAAGTGTGAGGTCCCCAGAGCAGTCAACCTCATAGAGACTGCCAGGGGTTCGGGGCGGGGCCTAGGGAGTCGGTGTGAGCCCCAGGCAGAAGACAAGGGGTTCTGGAGCTGAGTGGTGGTGCCCCTGCCCACCAGTGTGGATGTCCGCAACGAGCCACGCGGGCATGAGACGGTTAAGGTAGGCAACTCCGTGTTGTGTGTTTGAACACAATAAACACTTTAAAAACAAGCCCAAAGGCTCCCTGCAGAACACGTGCAGAGAGCGGCTTGCCTGTGGCCCAGGGCGGAGCTGCCAGGGCTGAGCGGTGCCTGTGCCCCAGACACATGGCTGCAGAGCTGCTGCACCACTTCCAAGCTGGGCCACCCCAGGCAAGTCACTTCACCTCTCTGACCTCAATTTACGCATCTGTGAAATGAAGGCCATGGCCACAACTGCAGCTACCACACGTTAGGCAACAATGACATCAGCACACAGATAAGCATTTGCAGTCACTATCTCACCAAGACCGTGAAGTCGGTGGCACTGTGGCTAGTGCCTTACAAATGACTTCGTTAACTTACCCAGGGTCATGGCAGAGCTGGGCTGGCCAAGGAACCTGGACTTGCAATTCTCTCTGTATCTGTCCCCCACGCTGCCGCAGGCCAGACACCATCTCTGCTTCCTGCGCCATGTTAGCCCAGAGCCCACATCCGAGCAGGCCCTCCACAAACACTTGTGGGGCAGCGGGACAGACAGAGTTCACAGGACCCAGCGCCAGAAGGTGGTCTCTCCAGGGTCTGTACCTTCAGGTCTCCAGGCTGGCGTGTCCCCAGGCGGCAGTGGGGGCTGAGAGCCACAGCGAGGTGCACATGGACACGGTCCACGTGCAGCGGCATGTACACACACACCTGGCTGCACAGCTGGCCGCACACCTGGCCACACACCTGCGACTTCAGAAGCAGCTGCTGTGCTGTGCGCTGCTGACGGAAGAAGCCAATGCTCACTGAGGATTGGATCGGGGGATCCAGTCTGGCTGAGGAGCCCAGGGTCAGCATTACCTTGGTGACTCAGCTCAGGGATGCCCTCCCAATGGGGAGGTGAGGCCAGTCAGGGAAATGGGCACACGGCTCCCCAGACTGAAAGCGCGTGCTCAGGTTTCTGTCCAGTATTCACTGGAGGCCACACATGCCGTGCCCTCTGGGGAGGGGCTTGGCAGTGACCTAAGTGAGGCAAACACATTGGGCTGGACAACTGGAGAGCTGGCATTTGTCAGACTGGCTCAGTCAGCTGCTGGCTAGGGCCCGGGTGAGCTGGAGGTGTGGCAGGGAAGCCCTGCCTTCCAAAGCCAACCAGGGCGGCCTGGAAGACTACCAGGCCTGCCAAGTGGCTGTGGATGCTATGCATGTCTTTGCAGGAGGGGTGCGTCCGCCCCATCCAGGGCTGCCCTGCAGTGGGGCAAGATGGCAGACAGCTAGCCCTCTGCCATGAAAAGAAAGGCACCGAGCCACAGGAACCAACAGTCTCCAACACATGCCACAGGACTGAGAGCACGGGCCAGCTGTGAGGACCTGCTAGAGGCAGACCCAAACACAGCTCTGCCTGGCTAGGGTCACCTGCGTCAGAGCATGTGACCACAGCAAACCTGCAACGCAGGGGACCTGGAGAGGGCAAGTGAACAAGAGGTGACGTCAGGGTGACTGTACCTTTGCTAGCGGTTTATTTTAAAACATGACCAACAGTCAGGTCCAGCGGCGGAAACAGGAATCTCTGGCTGGCCTTGGCTGCTTCTGCCCCCTCCTGCTAACCAGCTCACCTGGAATCAGCTGACCGTGGTCCAGCCCCACTGACTGTCCTAAGCTATATGCATCCTTCTTATTTTTAAAATCAAAAAGGGCTAAATCTAAGCCGGGCGCGGTGGCACATGCCTGTAATCCCAGAACTTGGGAGGCTGAGGCAGGAGGATGGCAAGTTCAAAGCCAGCCTCAGCAATGGGGAGGGCACTTAGCAACTCAGTGAGACCCTGTCTCTAATCAAATACAAAAAAAGGGCTGGGGATGTGGCCCAGTGGTCGAGTGCCTGAGTTTACTCCCTGGTACCAAAAAAAAAGGGGGGGGGGGGGACTAAGTCTGGCACCACGTGCAGTGCTCACTAAACACATCCTCTTGCCTAGAACCCTCTCGCCCCAGCTCTGCTAAAGGACATCCCCTGGCCTCTGGCTACCTTCCACAGGACAGGTCTTAGTGTCCTTCAGTGGAGGGACCAGCATGATATGTCAGCTCTCTCTCTAGTTTCAATTCGGGGTATGGCCACCTGGTTGAGGGTCTGAAGACGTGTGCAGTCCACCAACCACACCCCAGGAGCCCAATGACATCATCCCTCACCAACCAAAGCTCAAGTGAGGGGCGCTGCCACACCAGACAAGCGGGGGCTCCAGCTGCAGGCAGAGACACGATGTCCCCCCTCTCCCAGGCAGCCTTATCAAGTGCAAGGGTACAGGAACCAGTCAGGAGCTCCACGGCCACCTGCACCTAGCTCTCAACTCCAGGCTGACCCTGGAGTGGTGGCAGCACCCCAGCCCTCTGACCCGCGGCCCTTCCCTGCCCCCACGTGAAGAAGAAATGGCTCCGGACGCTACATGTCACGGTACCCAATGCCCGCCTTTCTGTGGGGACAGAAATCTGTAGATTTCTGACACAAAGAGGAAAAGAATTGTTCAGTGTAAATTTTGCCGGCCAGCCCCCCTGAGGACAATGGCCACATGGAAGCTCCACCGAGCCCCTCCAGCTGTGGCCATTTTGAAATCTGGATGCAAGGTAGTAACCAGGAGTCTCAACAGCCGTTTGTTTACTGCTAGCACATCATCCCACATCTGCTCAAAAAACAAAGAGTACCATGGATGAAAAGGAGGTCCCTCTACAGAAGGGGCTTTGGAGAGGCCCCTCCCAGAACCAGCCTGCTGGGTTCAAGGTCCATACATGAGCCCCTCCCACCCTGAGCTGCAGGGCCCCTGCAGACAGAACCCCTTCCTTAGGAAGCAAATGGCTCCTGTGTGGTCCTATCCTTCCAAGAACCAGCAGTGACACTTCAGGGAGGTGGCCAACCTCAGTGGTCACCATTTCACAGAGCACAGTGACAGTGGGGGCAGCTCATGTTTGGTGTTCAGGGAAGCAGTGAATGTAGAGCCACCAGATAACTGAAACCTCCACTGTCTTCCTGCCACTGCCGACCATCACCATAGGAACCACATCCTGCTGCTACCATGGCAACCATGCAGTACCAGCCCTCAGCAAGCAGTGATGCGCAGGCCACTCAGGAAGGCCTGCTGCAAGGCCTCGGGGTGGAGGGGGTCCTGTGGTCCACAGTCAAGGGACCAGGAAGTGACAGATAAAAGCCTTCCAAAGTGATTCATTTTATGGTTTAAAAACCTTCTTCCTGTTCCTCAAGTATTTGCCCCCAAATTACAATCTTTCCAAAGTACATTCCTAATACTGGGCTCCAAGAATCTCTAGGGCAAAGGCATCCATTCTGATCATGGGGTAGTTTTGGAACATGGCACAGCTAAATAAAAGGGAATGAAACCAAAATCAGGGGGCTCCCCACAGGACAGCCTGGCACTAGCTACAGCCAAGTCTACACGGCTGCACCCTGCAAGAGCAAAGCCTGAGGCCGTCCTCACAACCCGGCTTGCAAATCTAATTTCCCACTTCCTACCCACATTTCAAAGAGGAACTAGCCGCAAAGAGACCAGCAACTTGTCTAAGGCCACACAGAATACGGGCAGGGCCTTCTGAGAGTGACCTGCAGGCCCTGAAAAATTCTAGTCAACTCAATTATACCCAAAGCAGTCTTATGGCCAACCTCACTTATTTATAGCAGCTAACGTTGACCTTTTTTTAAAGAATGTATTTATTAGCCGGGCACGGTGGCGCATGCCTGTAATCCCAGCACTTGGGAGGCTGAGGCAGGAGGATTGTGAGTTCAAAGCCAGCCTCAGCAGTGGTGAGGCACTTAGCAACTCAGTGAGACCCTGTCTCTAATAAAATACAAAAAAGGGCTGGGGATATGGCCCAGTGGTCGAGTGCCCCTGAGTTCAATCCCCGGTACCAAAAAAAAAAAAAAAAAAAGTATTTATTTATTCTAATTTGTTATGCATGGCAGCAGAAAGCATTTCAATTCATGGAACACATAAAGAACACAATTTTTCATGTCTCTGGTTTTACACAAAGTAGAGTCACACCATTCGTGTCTTTATACATGTACTTAGGGTAATGATGTCCATCTCATTCCACCATCTTTCCTACCCCTATGCTAATGCTGACTTTTAATAACATTATTTTAATAAATGTTCAGAGCTACTCCATAGAGGTGGGTTTATATTGTGTGTGTGTTGTGTAGATCCTTTACAGGGGCATCTTCCTTGTGTCTCTCAGTGTCTATGGGGTTGCAACTACTACAGATGAGGAGACTGAGGCACAGAGAGATGAAGTAACGTGTCGGAGGTGGCACACAGCAGGCCAGAGGCAAGCGTGGGCTTCACACCTGGCTGGGAGGACTCCACAGAGGGCTCTTGGCCACTTGGCCATACGTACCGTTCCCTGCGAACTTGGGTGGCCCAAACACAAACATTAGATCCCCCACCAACAAAAGCCAACCTTCCAAATCCTACCCTCTGGGTTGCTCCATCACCCCCTGAAACGGTCTGAAATGACCCATGTGGCTGCACAGGGGCAGCGGCATCACCGCTCCACCACTGCAGCCCCCACAGCAGCCCCATCAATAGCCCCTTCCGCCCATGGGGGCCCTTCCCAGGGAGTGGGAGGGCTCCAGGAGACTGCGACCCTGTGCAGTGTCTGGTCTGTTCTGCACCTGGCCAGGGCACTTCCTAATGTCAGGCTGGGCTGAGCAGTGTCCAACTGCCACTCCGGAGGTGAAAAGTGGCCAAATGCTGGCAATTTCCTCGGATTTAGCCTACTGTCTGAGCTTCATAACTGCCCCACTTTACAGACGAGGAAACTGAGAATCAGAGAGGTTGAAATATGGCCCAAGGTCACAGACCCAAGATTCAAAAACCCATTAGTCTGGTTTCAATGCCCAAGTCCCTCCCCACCATCACGCCCATGCTGATTTGCCACCTGCCTTCAGTTGCAGAACAGCCAGGGTGTGGACACGTGTGAATCCAGACCAGAGGATACAGGCCCCCTCCTCGCTGTGAGAGATCTGAATTAGGGAATCAGGGTTTTCGTGGGGGCAGCCCAAGTGCTGCTCTCAAATTAAAGCAGGTGCGGCTCAGTGGCAAGACTGTAATCACAGGGATTTTGTGTTTTTAAATCAACAGACATGGTACACAGGAAGCAGGCAGACAATACTTAACTGGTCTGGGCCCCAGGTGGCTAAGGGGTCAGGTGGCTGTGACCTGGAGAACAGACACCAAGGCACTGGATGAGAGAGGAGTGCAGCCCTGAAGCCAAGCATGGGTCCTGCCTCAGCTTTCTCCCAGGATGCAGGGCGCAGCCCACCTGGGCCCCCGCAGGGATTTCGGGAGTTGGCCTGCCCCGGGCCTGGCTTATTGTGCGCTCCCAGGCAGGTCAGGGGGCTGTCTGTATTCTGGCCATCACGGGAAGGCCACTGTGGTCACTCACAAGCCTGACACCTCTCCACATCCCGACTCCAGGCATCCACCAGCCCCGTGGGCCAAGTGAACTGACCCTTAGCAGGTGGCAGGTCACACTTTCAAAATGAGGGTGGAGTCTCTGTGCTCAGCTCTCTTCGGACCTCAGAGAGCCAAGAGGAAATGGAGGGCTGGGATAATCCAGGGCTTTAGCCGCAGGCGGTTCAAAGCTGACTTGGGAAGCATCAAGCCTTTGCCTCCAGACCTCCAAAGACTGGCAAGTCCTCAAACTGCCACACACCACCCCTCCTTCCCACACGCACACGCTCACATGACTAGTCACAGTGCCTGCAAAGAAATTCCACAAGTCCACTGGTGTTCATTTTCCTAGAAAATCCTTGAACTATAGAAGGTTCCCATTGTTGTGGCCGGAGGTCAACACTGAAAATAGATGTCCTAAGCCATTGCCAACTGTGTGCCACGGCTGTATCTTCCAAGCCTCCTGAGAATATCAAACTCCAGAAATGGCATCCCCAGAGGACGGGGGCATTTCCGAGAGAACCTGAGAGTGCCGCCCCGCGCTGGAGTTCTTCAAAAGACCGTGTGCCCTGCACCACCTCCCGGATGTTTTCAGGGGAGACTCCTGGGACATGCTGGCCAAAATGAAGGGCTTGTTTTGTACTGGTTTTGATACTGGGGATCGAACCCAGGGCGCTTTATCACTGAGCTACCCTCCCCAGTCTTTTTATCTTTTTATTTTGAGACAGGGTCTGACCAAGTTGCTTAGAGCTTCCTAAACTGCTGAGACTGGCCTCAAACGTGTGACCCTCCTGCCTCAGCCTCCTGAATTGCTAGGATTGTAAGTGCATGCCATCATGCCCAGCACGAGGGGTTTTTTTCCTTTCCCTAATAGCCTGTTACCTGTTTTCCAATTATACAACTAATATGCGAATACAGTGCTGTCATTCAAATCAGAACAATGTGGAAATAGGAAGAGTGAAAAGCAACAAAATCCCCTTCACCCATTCAGGCCCCCCCTCCAAGTGCAGAGGGTTTCCTTAAGTCTTTTTTTGTGTGTGTGTGTGTGGTGCCAGGGATTGAACTCAGGGGCTCTACACCACTGGGCCACATCCCCAGCCCTTTCTTGTGTTTTTATTAGAGACAGGGTCTCACTGAGTTGCTAAGTGCCTCACCGTTGCTGAGGCTGGCTTTGAACTCGTGATCCTCCTGCCTCAGCCTCCCAAGTGCTGGGATGACAGGCGTGCGCCACCACGCCCGGCTCCTTAAGTCATTTTTGAGGCATCTGCACACACATCAGAAATACCTCTGCCTTACACTTCTGTGCAACCAAGAGTCTGGGACATAACAAGCCCTGGCACCTTCTCAGAGCCCAGCACTTTGACTTTTCCGTTCTCTGTCGCTGCTGCATTACCTTCCCAGAAGTAGAGCCTCGCCGTTCACTGGTGAACTTGGCAGCCAGCTACTTCTTCACTCTGCTACCTGACACAGCATGGGGCACGCCTGCACATGCAGGGACTTCAGGACAGACACCAAGGAGCTCTGACACTAGGAGGTAGGTTTGGCCACAGTAGAGGAGCAGCGCCTGGAGGGCCCAGGGAGGAAGCAGGCCCGGGGTGCTCGGCCCGGGACACAGCTCTCACCTGCAAAGGGCAAGAGGTGAACCAAATATGGCTCCCTCCACCCGAGGCGCTCCAGTGGAGAGCAATTTGCCACTGAGAAGCCAGATGCACTTTGTACCTTGGAAAGTGCACACAGAGCAGGTCAGGGCTGAGGGGCTGAGACACAGGCCCTGGCCACAGGAAAGGCCACATCAGCAGGATGAAGGCCCGGGAGGGGGGGACAAGAATTCAGGAGTCGTTCATGCGTGGTCAACAGAAAGGTCAAAAGAACTGATGGCCGGGGCTGGGGTTGTGGCTCAGCGGCAGAGCGCTCGCCTCGCACGTGCGCGGCCCGGGTTCGATCCTCAGCACCACGTAAACATAAATGCATTGCATTGTGTACAACTAAAGTAAATAAATAAATGTTTAAAAAAAAAAAAGAACTGATGGCCTAGCTCAAGTCCAGGGACCAGCAGCCCTGCGGAAGCTGAGCCGTGCCATCTTCGCTGCATCAGCGTGGCTGAACCCTGAGTCCAAAGTCACCTGAGCGTCTGGACTTGAACTCAGGGAAACGGGCACACACAACAGAAGCCTGGAGAAGCCAAACAGGGGACAATGAAGCAACCCAGAGATGAGGAGCAGCAGGAGGCTGCCACCACCCACACACTGGAGGGACAGAGAGAGGAGGCGGCGGTACTGAGGCCAGGAGCTGGGATGGCCAACCAAAGATGGACCTCGGGGTGCACGGGGGCTGCAGGTCCCAGAGCGGCACAACTGCTGCCAGACGCCTGCGGAGCCCAAGGGCAGAGGACAAACTCCCTGCAGTCTCCCTTCCCCCCAAACCTCACATTCGAACTCAGTGACCCGTACGCCTAGACACACCGCGGCCAGCCCTGGCCACGTGGCAACCCAGACCAAGGCCAAGGAGTGCGCCCCAGGCCCAGAGCCACCCCGGACCTGGGACAGCACCTGCAGACACACTGACCGGAGGGAGAACATGAGAGGGGCTCATTTCGGAGGCACCCCCACCCCCCACAGCTGCTGCAACAGGCCTCGCTCATCCCAAGTCCTCAACAGCGCAGCCCCAGAGCCGATGGGAGCGGCCCTCCCTTCCTGGCACACAGTAGTGCCACCCAAGAGGTGAACCAAATATGGCTCCCTACGCCTGAGGCGCCCCTGGAGGGGATGCTGGGGAGTGGAGAGCCACATTCTGATAGATGACAACCCCAGAGATTCAAGGACGAGAGCCAGAAGTCCAAGGTGTCCTTTCCAGCCACGGATCACCATGGGCTCCGAGCACAGCGGGAGGAGGCTCACCTGCTCGGCAATCCCCGTCCTGAGGCAGACCCGAGCTCAGCACCAGAGCAGCTGCTGCCCACAGGTGTCTTCTGCTGGAGTCCCGCTCCTGGCCTAACTGGTAGGAGGAAGCCCTGCCCAGGGAAGAGGCTGAGGGCCATGGGACAGGGCCCTGCCAGGAACCAGCCAGGTGGCCATGAGCAACCTCCAGCCTCAGGCTCCAGCTCTGGCAAATGGGAGAGCTCTGACCTCCCCCTGGGCTGTTAGAGGGTGTAAGGAGTTAGGCCTGGCCGGCAGCAGGCTCTCGGACCAGGAGGCCCTGGGGTGCTCTTCACTGCTTCTTCTGCCCTGGAACAAAAGGCCCCACCTGGACCTGTGGCCACCTTATCTGACAGCTGTCAGTACCAGCAACAGCTGGAATCCAGAAGCCAGTCCCCAGCAGTGCACACAGAGCCAGGCATCAGCCTCAGCGTCAATATTCACAACAGGCCAGTAGGGGAAATACTATCCTCCCCACTTTACAGATGGGGAGACTGAAGCACAGAAGTCTGGAAACTGAGCCACAACACATGGACTATTCCTGACCCTCTCCCCGGCTCTGGCTCCAGAGCCCACTCTGCTGGAGCCGTCTGTGGTGCCCAGCAGGCACCAGGAGCCTGGCATAGGCTTCCAGGGGGCTGTGCCCTTCCCCCTCACAACAGCTCCACTTACGGTGAAAGAAATGGGGCTTCAGTGAAGTCAGGCCATTTGTCCCAGGTCACAGACTTACAAGTGGCTGCTGGGCTTGGAGCCTGGGTGGTCTCGTGCCAGGAGTGGCACTGCTGACTCCCTCCCCGGCTCAGCCTTCCTCTGGAGGTGGTCACACCCCCACACACAGGGCAAGGCTTCCTGGCCCCCTCCTCTTCCCTGCCACCCCCAGCTGCAAGGGCCAGAACACCTGTCCCTTCACAACAAAACCGGACACAAACCCATGCCTCAAATAGACCAGAAGTGTCACCGGATTCTAGCTTCTTACATAGTAAATACATGAGGTCACTCTCCATAAACTGACACATTATTGGGGGAATAAAGGTTCTCTGGACATCAACAAAGCTGGCAGCAATTTTGTCTGTTTTTTTTTTTTTTTTTTTTTTTTTTTTTTTTTTTTAAACAAGCAGCAGCAACCACAACAGAAACCCTGGGGTCCATTGTAGGGCCAGAACAGAAGCTGTCCCCTGTCCCATGGCTGCAGGGCCGTGGGCAGGAGCTCTGGCCAGGGTACGGGACGGAGGCCCACACTGCACAGGCCACAAGTCAGGAGTGAAAGCCAATCCCGGAGGTTCAGAGAGCCAGAATCCTAAAAATTCACACAGGAAGAAGTCGCACCACATTGCCAGGAGCCACTGGAGCTACGCCTGGACCCTGGGCAGCTGCTCGCCTGGCAACAGGGCCGCTCTGCTCTGGGAGTCACCAGGCTGACCCTTGCCCCACTGCCTGTACCCCCAGGTCTGCAGAGCAGCCGGGCCAGAAGAGACAAGGTGGCGCCCAAGTCAGCACCCACCCAGGACACCAGGAAGGTGCCCCGGATGCTGCTGCAGAAAACCTAAGGCCAGCTCTGTGCGCGAGTGGCCTCCCTGGAGAATCCCAGAGTGGACAGGAGCCCGTCTGGCCAGGTGCTGTGCAGATCAGCTTTCAGTCCTTTCGTTCACTCGACAGCTATTTCCGGAACACCTACTACGCGGGGCTTGAGCCAGCTGAGCCGGCCTGCCTCTTCCACTCCAGCCTCGTGCTGGGAACTGGGCAACGAAGCCCAAGAGAAAGGTGGCTCATCTATGAATAGCCGCTGGCAGGAAGGCCCACATCCCGAGCCTGGTGAGCAGCAATGAAGGCGGGCAGCCCCGCTCTAAGGATGTTCTCACCACCAAGAAGTTATCAATGGTCCAGGGATGGATGTGCTAATGACCCTGTGTGGTCGTCACACAACATATACAGGCATCCAAACCTCACACTGGGCCCCATGAACACCTACAATTATTATGTGAAAACCAAACAGAAGCAAAAACAAGAAACAAAGAGGAATCGCCCAACCAGCTAAGCACAGGAAAGGACACGGAGATTCACAAATGGACAAGGAAAAAAAATCATCCAAGATAAGACGACTAAAGAATCCACAAGTACAGTAATTGCAATGGACTCATCAGACATAACAAGAATTCACTGTGATGGTAAAAAAAAAAAAAAAAAAAAAAAAAAAAAAAAAAAGAATAAAGCCAGGCGTGGTGGCGCATGCCTGTATTCCCAGCACTTGGGAGGCTAAGGAAGGAGGATCGTGAGTTCAAAGCCAGCCTCAGCAATGGCGAGGCACTTAGCAACTCAGTGAGACCCTGTCTCTAAATAAAAATACAAAAAAGGGCTGGGGATGTGGCCCAGTGGTCTAGTGCCCCTGAGTTCAATCCCCAGTATCAAAAAAAAAAAAAAAAAAAAAAAAGAATAAAATGACAACCTCTGGAGGAGGAGCCTACAAACTCTGCTTATCACTGTAAACCTTGACATAAGGAGAAGAATGAAACACTTTTGCTGTCTTTCCTGCAGATCCTAAACATGAGGACCACCAAGAACTTATGAAGGGAAGCCCATTCGAATAATTCCACATAACAAATGAAGACAGAAAGGCAGACTGGTATCTTCACTGTGCAACCCCTAAAGAAATAAGGGGTGTGAGCAACAACCATGGATGACTACTAAACACCAGCGAAGAGCTGATAGGGAAGCTGTTAACAGACGGGCCAGGCTGTCAGCGCCAGAACATGCCCAAAGATCATCAGAAAGACCCTGGATGTGAAAGGACCCTGGGTGGGCAAGAGGAAGGCGCAGCAGCTCCGAGGAAGGTCTTGAGCAGAACATCTTAAGCCAAACCGACCAAATCCTTAGATCAGCAGTCTCGATAGAAACAGAGTGAGCCACGGAGGCAAGTTTAAATTTTCTTGTAGCCACATTTTTAATAAGTAAATGGGTTGACTTATTAAATGTTAATACATTTTATTTAACCCAACATAACCAACACGTTGTCATTTCAACATATAATCAATATATAAGTTTATCTAAGACTTTAAAGTCTGGTGTACACCTCACCCTTTAGAACGTGTCCATTTGGACCACCCACGTTGCAAGGGCTCAATGGCCACGTGTGGCTGGTGGCTGCAGTAGGGCTAGAACTGACAGAGATCCACAGAGGTCCAGGAAACTCCCAGGACACCAGCTGTGCCGAGGAGCACGCTGCACGGCACCACGAGGAGACAAGGCGGAAGCTGCATGTGGAGAAGTCCACGGGACAATGACCTGATTCGAGAGATTTTAAAACCCTTAAGAGACACACTGAGCAAGAGATGCGGAGGCCATGTCTGGATTTGTGTTTGAACAAACCCACAGCAAAAAAATCATTTCTAGACAACTGAGGCAAACGTGAAATGCTGACTGGACATTTGCTCTCGGGGAATTACTGCCCGTTTCTTAGGCATGAGAACGGCATTATTACACTTATGCTTATTTTTTTAAAAAAAAAGCCTTAGAGATTCAAGTCACTTCTATTGAAGTGACAGAACATCAAGGACTTGTGTAAACACAGTTTAGCAGCTGGGGGGAGGGGAAGCACGTGGGTCAGCTCTGCCACAGACTGGCCGTGTGGGTACGGCAGTGCTGTGAGGGGCACGCCAGGGTGGCTCATTTTATCCTTCTGTGTACTCAAGTTTCCCAAAACGAAGGTTTGAACTTTGTTTAATTAAAGAGAAAAGCATTAGTCCAGGGCTGGTGTGACACAGTACCCTGGGTGGGGGTGTGGCTTTGAGAGACTAGCTTTGCAATCAGGAATTGCACCTCCAGGACTTAAATCCTGGTTCTCTTCCTGGCTCATCATGGACGATGGACATGTGCCTTTGGGTGCTCAGCCTCAGTTTACCCATCTGCTAAATCAAGCTGAAAATCATAGTGTTCCCTAACAAAACTGCCCTAAGGACCAAATAAGAATCACCCAAGCTAACAGACTGAGCTTAGCCAAGGGCACACAGTAAAGCTAGGTGGTAACAATACTGTCATTACTGTCACCCTCCTCATGCTCACTGGCAAGAACATCAGTGGCAGGGGTGTCAATTACAGGCCCGCTTGGGCAATTCACATCACCAAGCTGAGCTGTGGTTTCCATCCTAGAGAAATGAAGGCCCCAAGGCTGACTCGGTGAGGTTCTTGGAAAAGTCGTGAGGAGAGGCTGTGTCCTGGTCTCCAATCAGACCTTGAGAACCATAACTCACAGCGGGAAAGAGCAGGCAGCACGGTGACGGGACAAAGCCGGCACTGACATCGATGCGTTGACAGGGCACTCACGGCTGAGTCGAAGCCAGTCAGCATGGCTTCTGCCAAATGCCCCATCACAGACACAAGAAAAATGCCCTCCCTGAAAACGCTAATGGAAACTTGATCGGAAAATAAGGTTTGACTTGGCAGCTGGACCTGACCCGGGCGGGCACTTCTCTGGGCAGGGCTTCATGGAGAACAGGAGGCCGGAAGGTCCTGACAAAGGGGCCCTCCCCCATCTGATCAGCCCACTTCTGTGCTCCGGCCAGCAGAGCCAGCAGCCTCCTCCCATCCAATCAGGGCAGGCAGACAGCAGAATGGGGGCCAGCTAGGACCTAGCCCCAGAGAGGTGCAGCTGACACAGGCAGGCCCAAGAGACACCAGGTCAAGCACACCTTGGGTAGTCCAGTGAGGATCCCAGGTCCTCTGATTCAGGGCCTGAGCCCCCACTCCAATGTGAGGACAGAGCTCTGCTTGTGGCCACACTGGCTTGACCTGCTCGGGGTAACTGGAAGAGGCAGGCAAATGGGCAGGAAAGAAAGACAGCCAGAATGAGGCTCCCTGAGCACCACCCTGGTCAGCACCAGTGGGAAGGTCATCCCCACTTCACAGCTGAAAAACCAGAATTGAGAGAGGCACCAGAGGTGGCGCAGGCGGGAAGAAGGGGGCCTCGATTTCACACCCCAAGAGCCAATCTCCAAAGCCTCGCTGGCCCCCGCTGAGGGCACGTGGCCCTGCAACAGGGTGGACCTGCCCGAGCTGCTTCTTCCCGCCCCGCGTGCCCGTGTGTGGAACGGAGCTAACAGAAGTCAGCCGCGGCGTGGATGAAGCCGGAGGAGCAGGAGGCAGGACCCGCCACACAGGCACACTCGGGGCTGGCGTCACCTGCACGCAAGCTCTTCCTGGGGACCTGCTGGCACTTTTCCCCTAGGAGTACACCTTTATTTGAAAAGCAGTGCACAAGTGACTCCCTCCCTCGTAGCAGGAGCTGCTCCTGAGGCAAAGTGAAAAGCAGCCTGAATCATACCCAAAAGCTCATTGCTGGGAGTGGGGGGCTCACGCTGAGCAAGAAGAGGGCCCCACGTTCCACACCTGCTTCTTCTGAACCAGACACGGCGTGCTGCGTGTGCAGTGCCAGCAGAGGCCGCGCCGGCCGTGCCACCTGCTCCCCTAAGCATTCCCAGCCCGCGCTGCTTAGCTGACAAAGCACATGCCAGAGAGGACCCGTCCTGGCACCTGCTCGGTCCCTCTGGCAGGATCTGACTGTCCTGCACACCAACCTGGGCCTGCACAGGCCATGCTGAGACCTTCCCCGTGGAGCACCGTCTCGGGCAGGCGGGGGGTGCAGACAGTCCAGCGGGCTTTGGCAATGCCTACTGATATTCCGAAAGCACATCTGACCTTTGACTCAGCTGTTCTGCTTCTGGGAATTTATCCCACACACTCCTCTTGCATTTGTCTCAAAATGTACCTGGATGGCCACTGCAGTGTTACTTGCAAGAGGAAAAGGCTGGAAATGCGCCCACCTGTAAGAAAATGGCTGAAGAAGCCCAGACGGTAGAAGAGCCTGCACCCCACAGGCCGAGAACGTGGGGTGGACAGTCCCTTACTGTTCTTCAGTGAAAACATAATAGGGGGACAAGTGTACCGCACTCTGTCATTTGTTTCAACAAACACAAGAAAGGAAACATCCCTTGGTTCATATCTACCTGTGTTCCTAGGGCGTCTGGAGGGGAGAAGGCCAGCACAAGTGACCCCGCGCCTGCCGGGGGAGGTGTGGCGGGCTGCAGGGCGAGGCGCTGGGCACTTCTCAGTGCTTTCTGAGGTCTGCACCATGTGAAAGCATGACCTACTCTAGAGCAGACACAGGCAGCACAGCTGGGGACCACAGGAGGCAGCTGCAGCCCGGGCTGGCCTGAGGGAGAGTGGGCTTGGCTGAGAAGCTTGAGAAACCAAACGGGAAATAAAGCAAGAAAGGTAAAAATCACCAGAGCAGGCGGCCCCAGGAGGTGGGGCCAGCGTCCTGGCAGCCACAGGACTCACGGCCCGGCCCCCTCACCACGACCATGGCAGCCCCTTCCCGACAGCCCAGGCCCCTTACTCTTCCAAGAACCCCAAACACGCCGGGCGCGGTGGCGCACGCCTGTAATCCCAGCACTTTGGGAGGCTGAGGCAGGAGGATCACGAGTTCAAAGCCAGCCTCAGCAATGGCGAGGCACTTAGCAACTCAGTGAGACCCTGGTCTCTAAATAAAATACAAAAAAGAGCTGGGGATGTGGCCCAGTGGTCGAGTGCCCCTGAGTTCAATCTCTGGTACAAAAAAATAAAAAAAGAACCCCAAACACAAAGCAGAAGAACACCACGCGCTGCACAGCCACGCCACCAGCGTCCTCATTCGGGTCTTCCTGGAGTTTTACCTTAGCGAGCCCTGCCACCTCTCACTAGGCCCTTCTTCTGCCTACTTTAGTAACAAAATAACATCGCACAAGACTCTCTGCTTAAGGAGTTTAACCTGTGCCCCTCACCAAACCTTCTGAAGTGGGTGTGGCCCAAAAGGGGCACCCTGTTTTAAATTACACACCAGCTAAAGCACTTAACCTCTCCACCTCTCGAACAAAATGCTCACTCCCAAGAAGGTGCGACACGTTTTAAGTTATTTGTTAGTGAAATTATTTAACTTTTCCCTCTGGATCAATGAATCAGTGGACACGTGGGGAAGGCACACTGGATTTGAGCTACGGTTTCTCACACTCCTGACTTCCTACTGGGCTGCCTGTACTCCACTTTGAGAAGAGTAGTTTTAGGCTCATTTTGGCATCTGCAGAAGAAGGATACTCAAACTCCCAGGAAGCCAGGGCTGGACAAATGGTCTTTCTCCAGGGAACATTCAGGAACAAGGGTTTGGGCCATTTCAACTTCAAAGACCCACTTTATTTTCTTTATTTTTTTTTTTTTTAATACGAAATAGTTTTTGTTTCGTCTTTGTTTTTTATGAAATAGATTTTATTTTTTTAAATTTTTATTTATTTATTTTGCTTTAGTTGTACACAATGTGTTTATTTGTATGTGGTGCTGAGGATTAGAACCCGGGCCGCGCACGTGTTAGGTAAGCACTGTACCGCTGAGCCACAACCCCAGCCCCCACTTTATTTTCTTTCACTGAATAATCTTTGTATTTGGAAGACCTTCTCCCCTGCCTTGAACCACTGTTCTTAAGACATCATTGATGCTTATTTTCACTTTCCAGTGTTATTTCATGGAAGGCAAGTTTTTAATTAATTTATTAGTAATACAGGCAGAATCAGGCCTGCCTGTGCAGTGAAAGGCTAAATGTAACTGAGGCAGATCCACCTCTCAGGAATAAAGGTCCAGGGCTGGGCTGTGGCTCAGTGGTAGAGCACTTGCCTAGCATGTGTGAGGCACTGGGTTCAATCCTCAGCACCGCATATAAATAAATGGATAAAGTAAAGAGGTCCGTTGACAACTTAAGAAGAAGAAGAAAGGTCAAGATCTCACCGGACTTCTTGAAGGGTTGAAAATGTCTTTGGGGCCCTTCCTCACCTCTGTCTGCTCAGCTCCCAAGTCAGTTAGGTACAGTCAGACTGTCCCTAGCACAAGCTCACAACCACACAGGCAGATCCAGCCCCTGCTCAGCCAGTCTCTAGCTGGGGGACCCAGAGGAAGTTCTTTGGTAACTCCTAGATTTGCTTTCCTCATGCATAAATCAAGGCTCAGTACTGTCCCACTCTGAGGGCTGCAGGCCATGGATGAGTGGCGTGTGAACACTGCCCCACACGGTGACCAGCACATAGGAAGTGCTCAGTGAGCGGCCACTGCTACTCCTGCCCCAAAGCAGCCGCTGAAGCAGCGTGAGGCGCAGGAGGGGCTTCCCTCACATACCCTGTGGAAAGGGACAAGACGCAGTTTTAGGAAAGCACCAGAGCCAACCTCCCTGGGGACCAAGAGCCAGCTGAGCAGTACCCACAAAAACCAGAGGTGAATGGCCGCAGAGACCTGGCAGCTCTGCAGGCCACGGGAGCCCACCCAGCCCAGTGGCCCAGGCACACATGGGCATGAGTGTGACAGCACAGCTCTCCCCACGATGTCTGGTCTTTCCTGCAGGAGCCCTGTTTGGGGAGATGGCTTGAATTGCGGTTGACTATGAGCCATGGAGATTTGGGTATTGTCGCCTTCCGTAGTCTCACGGGACTTGGCCCGGGATCTCGAGTGACTTGGCCGAGATTGCTGATTGGGTCAGCGCCATTTTGGTGGTGTGTGTGGCGCGTGTTAGTCGTTGTTAGAGCCAGAGAGAAAAGTTATCAGAATAAAAAGCTGTTTGTCTCCAGTTTGCCTCTGAACTTCTTCCCGCGGCTTCGTTGCTCCAAGCGGCCATCGCTTCAGGCGGCAACACTTTCCTGTCTGTGGGTAGGATGGGACTCCACTTCTCCTCCCTCCCTCCCGGCCCTTTGCATAGGGATGGCCTCATGACCTGCTCTGGCCAGTGAAATGTGCAAGGTGATGTGCGTCACCGGGGGCCCGTGTGCAGACGGTCAAGGGCGCAGACATGGCATGGTGAATGGAGGCACCATCAGCCTGGGTCCCGGGTGACAGATCAGTAAGGCCCCCCGTGAATGTGCCCTGGACGCCTAGCACAAAGAAAGAAACATGGGTGAGATAAACCATGCGTTTATTATTGACGGGCAGGGCTGTGTCGCTGCAGCAGGACCTGGGGTTAAAGAGCACAGTCTATGACTGCATTTCTCAGACTCTCTGGGAGAGATTCACTGCAAAATAAGATAAAAACATCAGCCGGGCGCAGTGGCACACGCCTGTAATCCCAGCATTTGGGAGGCTGAGGCAGGAGGATTGTGAGTTCAAAGCCAGCCTCAGCAATGGCGAGGCACTTAGCAACTCAGTGAGACCCTGTTTCTAATAAAAATACTAAAAAGGGCTGGGGATGTGGCCCAGTGGTCGAATGCCCCTGAGTTCAATCCCCGGTGCCAAAAAAAAAAAAAAAAAAAGATAAAAACATCACTGTCAGAGCAAGTTGTGAGCAGTTTCTATATCCTCACAGAATGGTAGCAAGCAGCCTGCAGTCAGCTCAGATCTCCACACAGCAGCTGCCGTCAGGAGTGCGACAGAGGCGGGCTTGGGCCCCAGCTCATCACTCCTAACCCTGGGAAGCCCTTTGTAAACTGAGAGTGATACCTAAACATGGAGCTCAGAGAGCATAAGCCAGGCACAAAACATCCTCAGTGACACAAGTTGCTCATGACCCCCACATCCTGTCCTAGTCCAGGTGAAATCTGTGTCACAGGCGAGGCCTGGAAGCTACCCTAGGGATCAGGGGCAGGGCCACAGGACCAGGCGATGGGATGGGATTTGGACTCCACTTCCACACATCCATTCTAAGACAAGATGACCAGACTGTCATCTAAAGGAGGAGAGCTGCCTGGGGCTTGGCAGCCCACCTGGTGGTCCACTGAGACCGGAGGAGAGCATTTCCTGCCTAATGCCACAGGGAAAGTCTTAAGGTTATTTATAAACATTATGAGACCAACGTTCATGGCCATGTGCAAGGTGCGTCCGTGCTAGACTCTTTTTAGAAATCACTGATGCTTCATAGTAACCAGTGAAATATGTACCATGAAGCCCACTCTGCAAGAGAAGAAAATAAAGTTGTGTGGTTAGAACCATACCTGTGGTCACAGAGTGGAGCCAGGCATGACCCAGGCTGGGTCAACTCCAGAGTGCGATGATCTCAGGTTTTCCTGAGACTGAGGAGTTTCCAGGAACATGAGACTCATGTTTTATAGAGGGGACAGTCTTGGGCAAAGTGGCACAGACTGGCCCTGGACTCCAACCTCATGTCCTGCAGCCCTGGGCATTAGCATGAGCTGCACCAAGGCAGGTCTTCAATGCAACATCAACCAGGAGGCTGGAGGACATCCTGGCTTCTGGGGACATCCTGTCTGCCGAGGACAGTGCCTGGGAAAGCTACTCCCACGAGAGCCTGCAGCCACGATGCAGTACACGGCAGGCGGGGTGACGTGCTTCAGATGAGCCCCTTATTGCGCATCCCGGGGACGGTTTGGGAACAGGAACTTATAAATGCCACTCAGAGGCCTTCTTCTTACTCGTTTTGTTTTTTAACCTTTATTTTAACATTCAAACAATAGGTAATCAGAGCGTGCGGGAGTAAAGGCCATACTGTCATAATTTGCCAAACAAAGCAATGAGAATACCAGGTAATACTTTGCATTTCTCAGAAGGGTGGGTCTTGGATGTGATTCCACTTCCCAGAGCTGCTGGCTCTGCCTCCTTCTTGGTCCTCCCCTTTTGTCCCCAAGAGCATGACGCCCAAATATCTGGCATATGTGAGGTGTCCAGGGATTGCTGGGTGAATGAGTTGACAAATGAAGAGCTCTCCATTCTGCAGGTAGCTAGGCACCAAACAAGGCGTCCTACGGTCATGTCACCTCCCCTCCACGGCTCACGGCTTGTCCCCATAGCCTGTTCTAAGCACCCGATACACAAGCTGACCACGCACCTATCATACAAACCAGGGGGTGTCTGTTAATGAAATGGGGCATCACGGGTGGTTCCAGCAGGAGCACAAATACAAACTAGAGCAGTCCAGGCAAAGCAGGCAAGCGGTGACCCCACCACAGAGGCAGACCCGCCCCCACAGCGGCCCCCTCCTCAGCACACACCAACCCACCTAGAGAGGCAATGCAGTCTGGGATACAGGCCCGCTCCCTGTCTGAAGTGCAGCCCTGCCACCTACCAGCTGGGACAGTGACTGACCCGCCCTAGGCCTCACAAAAAAGGAAATGAAGGTACAAGGGGCTTAAGTAACATGACTGTTGGGGGCAGAACTAGATTCACAGCGAAGACTTGGCCGTGCCTTACCCACCCTGCAGCCCTGCCCCACGCCCTGGGATCTACAGCACCTCTCCCCGCACCCAGGAGTGGGGAGCATGGGTAGAGGAGGAAGCACAGGAGCCCAGATGGCCTGTGCCCTGGGCATTCCCAGAGCTCCCTGGGGCCAAGAGCGGCTGACTCAAAAGAGGGGACTCAGGTCCCCTGAGACCCGTGGCATACACAGACCAAGAGGCACCAGCCCCCAAATAGGAAGGGCATCAGCTGCCGGTGTGTCACAACCCAAAGTTCCCCTTTTCGTGTCTTGCCAAATTACCTGATCTCAGAAAATTCCTTAACAAGACAAGATGGAAATGCAATCCCCAACCCCGTTGGGCCCCGTGGAATCTCAACAACGTGAACTGCTGCGTTCTCCAGGAAAATGGAGGAAGCGTGCCTGAAACTCAGATCCCTGGTGGGTCTTAGAAAGCTCAGGCACACGGCGGCTCCGGGAAGCAGCAGGAAGTGGTTTGCCTTTGCTTATTTTCCAAAGGATAACCACCAGATTTGCTCATAAAACTTTTCAACCAATTGGCAGAGGGCACCTGTGCTGTCCAGTGATCTCTCATCTCCTTTGGTTTTTCTTCTTTGTTAGTTCAGTTCATGGGGCCTTCAAGAAGCAGATGATGGAGGCCCTGGCACACGGAAGGGAGGGACGGAGGGAGGGAGGCGGAAGGGAGAGATTTTGATGAAGAATCCAGATTTGGGCTGGGGTTGTGGCTCAGCGGTAGAGCGCTCGCCTAGCACGTGCGCGGGCCCGGGTTCGATCCTCAGCACCACGTAAACATAAGTGCATCGCACTGTGTACAACTAAAGTAAATAAATAAATATTAAAAAAAAAAAAAAAAAAAAAAGAATCCAGATTCACCAAAAGCAAGTGCAATCGCAGTCCTGGCCTCTTGGCCGGCAGTGCTCCAGTAGCACTGGGTATCAGTTCCAAGAGGTCATGGGCTGAGGGGGCGTGGCCTGCCCCCAGGGAGAAGGGCAGGGCAGAGCACAAGGGCTGCAGATACGGACTCTTCCCCAGGACCTAGGTGGACCTGGGGTTCTGAGAGAAAGAAGCAAGGGCTGCCGCAGAGGGGACGGCCCAAGCAAAGCACAGTGACAGGTGGAGCCCAGCGCGCGCGAGGGCTTTGATGGGCCAGGGCAGGAATCTGGATCCTTCTGATGGGGCCAGGACAGGAGAGTCTTGCCCTGCTGACAAGCCCAGACTTGAATCTGAGAGCCATGGGCAACAAGTGAAGGCCCTGGGCAGGGCAGGGCTGGGCAGGGCTGGGCAGGGCTGGGCAGGGCTGGGCAGGGCAGGGCTCCTGCAGCGCACACTGCTTCAGGTTCAGAGGCGCTGCTGGGTGGGGACGGGCTGGAAGTGAAGTGCGGGCACAGAGGATGCCGGGAAGCGAACCACTGTAGGGGAGCAGTTTCCTGCCACAGCCTCACGGGAAGCCTTGAGGAGTCACTTCTGTGCCCTGGGATGAGGCCGTGAGCCCAGCCCCACCTACGGTGGATACTAGTGATTGTTGGAAGCTGGGGTGGGGTTGAGGTCCTGGGCCAGCAGAGACGCCAACTGGGGTTCAGGCAGAAGAGAAGGAGGTGCTGGGCAGACAGATGTGAAGGCGAGGACACAGCTGGGTCAGGGCTCCTCCTAACTGAGGTCACGAGCTGGAGGGGCTGACCCAGGGTGAGGTGGGGTGGGCGAGTCCAGACCTGTGGGATCACTTCCTTCCCAACCCGCAAGCGCAAGAAAACAGAACAATCCAGACAGGACTCTCTGAAAGGCAGTGGAGACTGGGGCGATGCTGGGTAACTGTGAGTGTGTGCGTGCTGTGCACCCTTCCACACTCAGGTGCGAGGCATGTGCATAAGATGGGTGTACGGTGGGCTGGAGATGTGGCTCAGCGGTGGAGCGCTCACCTAGCACCTGTGTGGCTCAGCGGTGGAGCGCTCACCTAGCACCTGTGTGGCTCAGCGGTGGAGCGCTCACCTAGCACCTGTGTGGCCCGGCGGTGGAGCGCTCACCTAGCACGTGTGTGGGCTCAGCGGTGGAGCGCTCACCTAGCACCTGTGTGGCTCGGCGGTGGAGCGCTCACCTAGCACCTGTGTGGCTCGGCGGTGGAGCGCTCACCTAGCACCTGTGTGGCTCGGCGGTGGAGCGCTCACCTAGCACCTGTGTGGCTCGGCGGTGGAGCGCTCACCTAGCACCTGTGTGGCTCGGCGGTGGAGCGCTCACCTAGCACCTGTGTGGCTCGGCGGTGGAGCGCTCACCTAGCACCTGTGTGGCTCGGCGGTGGAGCGCTCACCTAGCACCTAGCACGTGTGTGGCTCGGCGGTGGAGCGCTCACCTAGCACGTGTGTGGCTCGGCGGTGGAGCGCTCACCTAGCACGTGTGTGGCTCGGCGGTGGAGCGCTCACCTAGCACGTGTGTGGCTCGGCGGTGGAGCGCTCACCTAGCACCTGTGTGGCTCGGCGGTGGAGCGCTCACCTAGCACCTGTGTGGCTCGGCGGTGGAGCGCTCACCTAGCACCTGTGTGGCCCGGCAGTGGAGCGCTCACCTAGCACCTGTGTGGCCCGGGTTCAATCCTCAGCACCACGTAAAAATAAATGCATTGTATACAACTAAAAGCAAATAAATAAATATTTCTTTTAAAAAAAGATGGGTGTACGGCACTGCATGCACACACTCCTGAATGAGGAGACCAAATCGTGCCAAGGGCCAGAGCATGGATTACAGCCAGACTGGAACTGACTCCTGGTCTTGTCCTTTGCTAGCACGTGACCTTGAGCGAATGACCTGACTTCACCATACCTCGGTTTCCTCATTTGTAAGATGAGGCTAATGATAGCAACCATCTCCTGCAGTTCCTATTTGTAAAGTATTGGCCAGGGCTCCACGTGTGTTAAAAGAGTAAAATCTGAGCACAGGTCACGCAGCCGGAGTGCATCTGTATGTGCAGGATGTGCACGGCCCAGGGAACAGGAGCGTGTGCAGGACACGCAGGGCTGGGAGACGCCTGCTGGGTGAGCACAGGTGTGCAAAAGTGAAGGGCATCTGCCCATCTGGGCACGGGTAAGGAGCGCCGAGGGAGGACACCGGACTCACTATCTCACCCGACCCTTTTGGTGGCCCAGGGAGAAGTGCCACCTCAGTTTCAGGCAGGAAAACTGAGCTCTGAGCGGCGAGAAGCCTGGCCAGAGTGGCGGTGAGGAGCAGCAAACCCCAGCACACGCTGCCCAGCCCTGGGCTCTGCTCTCGGCAGCTGCGCGATCCTGAGAACAAACAAATGCACAAACAGCGAACCAAGAGAAGGAAACCAGCACTTAGCACCCAGAAAACGGGCAGCAGCAGAGAGGTGCAGACACACCCCCCATGAGCCTGGAAGAGGGCAGGACCCACTCCCTGTCATGGCTGGAGCAGCAGAGAAGGTGTTCTGAGCAGGACCAGGACCCCAGCTACGCAGGTGGAGGAGCCACCCATGCGGCCCCCAAGGCTTCCGAAGCAGAGGGGCAGGCGAGGCCCTGTGTGGACCAAGGCTCCAGAGCACCAACCTGTGGCTCCACAGGGCCTGGCCCCGGAGCCTTCAGTGGGAACTGAGCACGCTGGCACCCCGAGCTCAAACTCCCACGGGATTCTAGACTAACAACATCTCAGCTGCCAAGGCCCAGACCCCCGTGGAGAGTCACCATCGCTAGAAGGACAGGAGCTGGCGAGGAACCGGAGCACGCTCGCGGCCAGGTCCTTTCCACACACAGGCTGCGTCCACACCAGCTGCTCACGCACCCTCTGAGGCAGGCCCCATTTCACAGATGACGAAACCCAGGCACTGCTGAGCTGAGCACCCCAGACTTTGGAGTCTTCGCGGTGCCACCCTCTGTCCGTTCCTCGTGCCCTTCAACGGACCCTGCAGGAGCCCTGTTTGGGGAGATGGCTTGAATTGCGGTTGACTATGGGCCATGGAGATTTGGGTATTGTCGCCTTCCGTAGTCTCACGGGACTTGGCCCGGGATCTCGAGTGACTTGGCCGAGATTGCTGATTGGGTCAGCGCCATTTTGGTGGTGTGTGCGGCGTGTGTTAGTCGTTGTTAGAGCCAGAGAGAAAAGTTATCAGAATAAAAAGCTGTTTGTCTCCAGTTTGCCTCTGAACTTCTTCTCGCGGCTTCGTTGCTCCAAGCGGCCATCGCTTCAGGCAGCAACAGGGCCCCACTTCCTTCCTCCTGGCCTAGCTGCTCACCTCCACTCCTACAGGTCTGAGCTGGGGCGCAGGACGATCACCTCCCGCTGCAGAGACAGCAGCCTGAGCTCCCAGCTTCCTGTCTAGCTGGGGACAAGGTGGGAAGACCATGCCACCAACAGCAAAGTCACTGAGGGGGCTCCACGAGGGTGGGTGGTATGGCGGACCACGGCTGGGGCCTTCCCAGAGGAGGCCAAAACCCTCCAGGTGTCTCAGGGCCTCCAAACGGCAGCAGGCGACACTCTCTACCCTCTTCCCAGGGACACAAAAGGAGAGACACCAGGATATCGCAGACCAGAGACACACCGTGCCCCCCGGAAGTGGGTCTGCAACTTCAACCAGCCTGGAGCTGGCAGCAGAGAAGGCCTTGGGCATGGCCCTGGGCTGGACACAAGCCCCACTGTCCTCACCACACGGGCCCACACCCCCACAGCCTGTCCCATCCTTCCCCAAACACCAGGGTGGAAATCCGCAACTTCCCGCCTCACAGGAAACGCAGCAGCAGCCAGCGGGTTGGCGTGCTGTTCTCTAAGCATCCATGCAGGGCAAGTCTGGGCCCGCACGAGCGCCCTGCCCTTTACTGCCACGCTCCCACTTAGCACAGCGCCAGCTCTCCTGCGGCCTTGTCCACAGGGTTCTTCCTTTGCTTCCCCCAGGGCGAATAAGTCCCATGTGGGAAAACATGTTATGGTAGATCAATGATGATAAAGCTAGCTGACACTCAGTGAGCATCCACCATTTGCCAGGCACTGGAATTATTAATTCATCTAATTCAAATCTATGCCACAGGGAGCACAATTAAGTCCATTTTATAGAAGAGGATACCGAGGTTCAGAGAGGGCACCTGACTTGCCCAAAGCCCAACAGTGCCTGAGTATAAGGTATCAGTTATCAGAACTGGTGTAAGTCACACCTCTGACTCTAACTCTCTGATCTCTGGCTAGTTCCATACTGTTGTGGCCTCAAATGTCCTCTTCTGTAAAGTGTGATTGAGATGCTCAAATTCATGGGCTTCCCTAGCAGACTACACAAGCGAGCACCTGGCCTCCAGAGGCTCTTGATTTGCAACCAAGCACCCAGTCGTACCAGAGCAGCACAGCAAAGTCAGAGGGTCTGGGCTTTGGAGTCCCCTGGCCTGGGTGCGAATCTGGGCTGGGCACTTTTCACTGTGTGGCCGTGGCATGGTGGGCACTGTAAGGGGGCAGCCCCAGGCCCACAACCACAGGAAGCAGGCAGCCTAGCACGGGGCCTCCTGGCCAGGCTCCCTGGAACTCTGAAAGCCATGCTTCCTGTAGGAAACTTTCCTGCTTCCCTTCCTCCCAGAGGTAAGAGGGGGCTGTGGCCTTCCCTTGGAAAGTTTCTAAGCAGGCCCGCCCTGACCCAGGCCAGGCGGAGGAGGCCCACCCTCTCCTGGCGCGGCCACGTGGCACTTTCCCACCCCTGGGGAGAGTGGCGGCTCTGCACCTGCTGGGTTCTCAGCGCCATCTGGACACACCCTGGGCTGGCCAGCACCACTCCGGGTTCCAGGGCACTGAGCTGGGGATAGAGGGGATCTGTCCTGGGCTGGAAGGGGCGGCCTCCTGCAGCCTGGAGCCAACCTAACCCTGCATGCTTCCCCGAGTGACCCCAAGGATGAGGACCAGGCCTGGAGGGAAGCTTCTGGGTCACTCCTCACCCGGGTATATGGGGCTGTTCTTTTGAGCCAGGGATTCTAGCCTTGACCTCTCAGATCACGTGATGAATTACGCTTCTTCACGCTCACACAGTCTTTTAAAAATTAAGAGAGAAAAAACAGCTAATAAGCCAGTCGGCCTTCCTAAGGCTTCCTGAAAATGGCCAACCCATACGCCAGGCCTGGAACTGAAAGGACTCACACGGGCCACGTGACTCGTGGGGCAGGCTGGCTCTGCAGTCACAGGCATCCGCCTTCGGTGCTACAGTCCCTCGTGCTCCGTGAGCCAGGCGGGACGCGGCTGTGCTCTGCCCCATGCACCTGCCCTCGGAATCGCCTGCGTGGTTTCCTAGCCCCCGAAGCCCGTCCTGTGGGTAAGGACAGGTGGCCTAACTCGCCGCACTGCTGGAAGGCGAAACGAGGCCAGGCCCTATGCAGGGCTCACACTGTGTGTCTTCATGGTCGCCGTGAAGAGGGCAGTCCCGGGTCCCAGCACCCGTACTCCAGCCTGAGCACCAGCCACTGCAGGTGTGTCCTGTGTCCTACTCCACTGGCTTGACGGCTGAGCGGCAGGCAATGTCCACACCTGCGCTTGAAGGGTGGAAGGCAGTGGGGAGGAGGTGACCACTCAGCAGGGCCCTGCCTGGGGCCCCAGGCCTGCTAACCACCCGAGACCGGCTTCAGGTACTAGCTGTGGCCCAGGGAAGACCTGGCAGGGTGACTCTGTCACTGGGACCCCTGTGTGCCAGGACTGTGCTCAGATAGATAGGTCCCCAGTGAGGACACTCACAGCTAGCAAGGGGCAGTGCCAGGTGGGGACTCAGTCTCCCCACTCCGACTGTGGCTCTTCACTTCCTGTCCAGCCTAAAGCGATGCCAGTGGGGCCCAGGCCTCCCTTCTCTCCAGCTGCCCTTTCCTTCCAGTCTCCGTCCGGTCTCTCGCCACACCCACCAGCCTGCAGTGCTCGCCCTCACCCCGCGGGCCGCGCGCGCTCCCTTCCTCCGCCGCTCACACCCTGCCCCGTCCTCCTTACCCTCGCTGCCTGTCGTCTCCGTGGTCTAGTTTTGCCAGCCTCTGTCTTTGTTTCTCCCTCCTGCTTTCCTCCAGCGCCCTCACTTCCCTCCCAGCCTTGCCTTTGTCCCCAGACCCACAGGGCAGCCTGCAAAGCCCCACTGCTGGTGCCCCTGCCGCTGCCGGGGCCCTGGTGCTCTGCACTTGGCCTTCCAAGCTGCAGTGAGAACAGGAAGGGGGCTTGAGCGTCTCTGCTGACAGTGGTGCCAGGGCTGAGTGACAGGAGACAGCGGGCAGAGGTCACACCACAAGCTGAGGACGTAAAGGCCAGGTCTCAAAGCCAGCTGTTGAATAGTAACACTTGAACGTGACACTATTTCAACCCATGAAGTGAATTTATGATAAAAAATTAAAAGCAAACCACCCAAGGCCGAGTGAGTGGGAGGATGCATAACAGATGGGTCCGACTCCCAGACAGACCAACTTCAGGGATGTCGGAAGCCCACACGTTCCTACCCCTCTCACCTCTCTCCCGGGAATTTTTCTAATCACTCAATCATCGTGGTAAAGCACAAGGGGGCGGGGCTTGCCGCCCGGGGTGGCGCTGCTCTGTGGAGAAGAGCAGGAAGCACCCTGCACCTACGCAGAGGCAGGCGGACCCCTAAACACCGGCCACTCGAGAGAGCGATGAAAACCACGCTGGGCGGCCTGCGCGACCACCTCTGCTGCGGCAGCCGGGGAAGAAGGGAGAGGAACGGGCCTGCTCAGCTGCCTCTCACGACACAGGAACAGGTGAACAGAGGAACAGGTCACCCTCGCAAGCCGGCTCCACTCGCTCCTGAGTTCACACAGTGAGGAGGCCAAAGATGGGAACCCGTGTGGTCGCGTGTTTGGGGCCAGCGCGCAGCCAAAGGACGCACTGGGAAGCACGCCCCGCTCTGCCCGCTGGGGTGCGCGGCTGGGCTGCTGGCCACTGCTGCGTTCAGGCAGCAGAATCCTAAGTTTTTCTCCTTTCTTTTTCTTTTTTTTTTTTTAAGTATTTATTTATTTACTTTAGCCGTACACAATGCAATGCATTTATGTTTACGTGATGCTGAGGATCGAACCCGGGCCGCGCACGTGCAAGGCGAGCGCTCTGCCGCTGAGCCACAACCCCAGCCCGAGTTTTTCTCTTTTCTTTTAAATTCTCTTTAGTGTTCTGTTGGTACTGTTTTTGCAATTAAATAAAGACAAATCAGAGTCTCACAGGTGGACTTTCGAGCAGCGAAGGACTTTGCCTGTGTAATCTTCCCTGATCCTCATAAAAGCTGCGGCAGCGAGGCGGGGCTTTCCTGGCCCCACTTTTTTTTTTAACCAAGATGAAAACTAGGAATCAGAAACGATGTGACTTTCTGGGAGTCACATCACCGAGCAGTGGCAGAGCAGTGACTCGAGCCAGGCCCTCTGGCAGGCAAACCCAACCTGGGCCTCTATGAAGCCAGCTCCGCCACCAGAGCTCCAACCCTGATGTCTTCAGCTGCTGGGCCGCACCGCGCTCTAGCCCGCCAGGAGCCCTCACAGAGACGGCACCGCGGGGCGAGCCTGGCCCAACAACATGACCCACACGTGGCAGAACAGGGACCTACAAAGGAAACCCACACTGGTCTCTCAGCTGGGCCCAGCAGCCATCAGGGTGGCCAGCACCACAATCACAAGAGCCAAGGCTGCTGCCACCCAGGGGCCACCAGCTCTAATCCTACTTCCTCTACTTCCTGGCTGTGTGTCAAAGCCCTCAGTAAAAATGGGAATTATAACAGGACTGACTCCAAGGGCTACTTACTCCAGGGCCCACAGTCAGCACCACCATGCCACCATGCTCTCCCCGGCCTCTGCACTTGTCCCCACCTGGAGGGTTCTGCCCAGACACCAAGGTGGCTCCTGCTTCAAGTCTGAGCCCAAGCGTTCCCGGTGGCAGCCCGGTCACATCACGAGCATGCCCCTCCCACCCTGGGTCCTTCGTGGCCCTGATCCACACCTGATGAGCCAATTATCTACATGAGGGGCTTGTTAGTTCAGGGCCCTGTGCTGGGCGTCCCCACCACAAAGCAGGCACGTGTTGACTGTGCTGCTGTACTTGCAGCACAGTGCAGCGGCTCAACAAGGCAACAATCACTGGACGAGCAGTGGTAGAGATCTTGCCAGAAGCAGCAGGAACCCTGGGCCAAACTTAACCACTGACCCACACTAACCTTCACAGCCTCCAACAGACGTCAGTCTCCCAGGACACCACGCCTCCAGCCCAGGCTGCAGTGTACACAGGCCCACGCCCCAAACCTAAGGGGCACAGTCCAAAGGCTGGCACCAGGAAGGCATCAAGAATATAGCAGCCAGAAACCCACGAAGAACTGTCCTGCTGCGCGGGACTGCAGATGTCAGCCCAGCCCCTGGATCCTAGCGCTCTGCAGGAGGACAAGGCCAACCTCCTAGCATCAGAAGGCTGGGGAAGTTCCAGCCCCTTGCCCTGTGCTGCCTCCTGCCAGAGCTGGCACTGGCCAAAACCTCCCCTACAGCAGACCCTGTGCCAGGTTCTTCACGCAGGTGGCCACTACCTCTCCCTACCTGGAGCAAGAGGAGCCTCGTAAATCACAAAGGTCACCCCAGGGTAGGGGCTGAGAGTTTGGTGGCTCGTGGGTCTGTGCTGGGTCCTTTATTCTGCAAATGAAACTGTCCCAAAGGCTTGAGACCTCCACATGTGCTGGCACTTTTCAAACAGGTACTTACAAAAGAGACCTCTAGTGCTGGTCTCTCACCCAAGCCCCCAAATCCAAGGGATGTGCCCGATTATGGGTAGAGGGCAGAGCCAGAGTACTGCAGGTCTGGAAGCCAGTTCTGGGTAGGAAGGGCTTCTTGCTGGGGACACCTTCCCCCGCCCCTTCACCAGATCATCTCTAGCCCCTCCCCAGGGGCTCACACAGATGCCGCCTTCCCTGACCCTTCAAAGTCAGCCCCCAGAGCCCGTCAGCCTCTGTAGGGCCACGACACATGGTGCCGCAGCTGGGATGGGAGGCGCAGAGGCCTCGGACCTGGTAGGCCCTTTCAAGGTGCCTCCTCCAATCTGAGACTATGGCCAAGACATAGCAGAGGCTCAAGGATTAGAAAATTGACAAATAATCAAAGAATGAATGAACAGAATGAATGCAAGCAAGAAGAGAACAGGAACAGACAGAATCAAAGAACAAAGCCCAGACAGAGCACACAAGGCCTGAAAGGCGGTCGTGCTCTCCTGGTGCCAGTCCAGGCCAGTAGCCAAGTGTCAATGACAGCAGCGTGCCCCTGATTTCACAGTCACAACCTCCGGGCCACACTGGTGATTACTCTCTCCACATCCTCCAGGTCACAGAGCCAGAGCCACAGGCCAAGAGTCAGGGACGGGGCGAGAGCCCCCAGGTAGAGCGGAGTGCAAAGGCTCCAGGCCCCAGCACCCCACGTGCAGCCACCTCACTGGGCAGGAGGAAAGCAGGGGAGCTGATGACCAGTAGGAGGGCCACCAAAAAGGAGCCCTACTGGCACATCACCCTCACAGCAGTCCCAGGAGGCTGGCATTTGTCCACTGCTCTGAGAGAAGCCGACGTGGAGGAGGCCACAGACAAGACTCATGGATGGATGGGACCATCGTGGTAACCATGGTAACACCACACTCCATGCACTGCGCCCCGCTCCAGGCACATACTACCTCGTTCAGTCCCCTGACAACCCCATGAGGTGGTCAGTATCATCTCCAGTTTAGAGACTGGGAAGCTGAGGGGGACTCTCAGTCATGGACCCCAGGTTACACAGCTGAGGTGCGAGACGAGGACCTTAAACCCACGCAGGCTGCTTGCAGGATCCGAGCTCAACCACCACGGTCACTGTCTCTCGGCTTTCATGTGCAAAGCCCACGCAGCCACCGATGACAACAAAAGTAAGGCAGCCACCTTGAGATGCCCAGGTCATACGGCCAATCAAAAGCAACAGCATTCCCCTCAGCTTAGTGCACGAAGGTCACGTGGCCAATAAAAATAATGACAGGGTGTCCCAATGACACCCCAGAACTGTGAAGGACAGGAGGCAAAAGCAATAATTCAGTGAAAGAAAAGGCACCGGGCGTCTGTCCAGTGCTGAGTCCACAGGGCCTGCGGGGCTTCTTCTCGGTCTCCAGGTCCACGGAGAGTGGCTCAGAGACAAGGCTGGGCCAGACCCCAAGGCTCTGCAGCTCTGAAGGCCTCTCCCTGCGGGGCACGGAGCTGCAGGGATGCCCCTGGTGCACAGAAGCAGCCAGCTGATGCTCAGGGAAGGGCTGAGGGACCTGCCCAGTGTCACACCACGGACTCCAGCTAGGAAGTGGCATTTGAACTCAGCCACACTCTGATCGAGCTCCAGACCTGGTGCTCTGGCCCTGGCTCCCTCTGCCTTCAGAGGGAGGAGCCGCCCCTCAGCACAGCAGGACAAGCCGCCCAGGCTACCTGCCCCCGCCAAGTCGGCCCCTCAGCCCGCCACAGGCCCGGGAACCCCTCACTTCAAAGTGATTCACCCTCCAGGGCTGTGGTCTGGTCTGAGGCCTTGGGCAGTGAAGGAGTCAGGCCGTGCTCACCCCTGACCACCCAGGTCCAAACTGGGCTCCCCAAGACCTCAGGAATCCAGGTGCCAGCTCACAGCCACCACCCAGCCGGAGCTGCCTCCCTCAGCAGGACGTAGCCATCTCTCAAGAAGTTGAGTTGAGCCCCCAGACAGCACAGAAAGGCTTGGGAGAGGTGGGGGTGCCCAAACCAGCCCAATGCCCCCCACTACTCAGCCAGGCTGGCCTCCATTCCCAGCAGGACCCAAGCTGGCCCTCGGGACCCCCACCCTGCAGCCTGGCCAAGCAGGACGCCTCCTCTGCTCCTCCAAGGACTGGTGTCCAGGAGTGTCATCACTCTGGCCACCCCCGCCCAGTGCCCAGCGCCCCACGCTCCCTTAGAGCACTGCCCTTGTCCTGGTCAGTGCGCGACACAGTTCTCTCCTGCCTAGCGCCTTCCAACCCCAGGAGGCCAGGGAACCTGGAATGTACGATGCCTGAGGTCAGAGCCCGGCTTGACTGGAGCTGGGCTGAGATGAGGGGAAAGGGCCAAGAACAACTCGCTCATTTACTTCATTTCCAGCCTTGGCGGCTGCCGGGACTCAGCTTCCAAACCAAGCTGGCTTTGGCCAGGACATCTGCAGCAGTGCGGCCACAAGGCACATCTGGATTCACTTAGGGAGTTAAGAGCCATAAAGTTTCTTAAGAAATTAGTTCCTCAGGAGCCCGGGTCTCTCTGGGGATTGGGCGAGGGGCCCACCCCTCAAGCCTCACCCCCCTGAGCTAAGGACACCCAGAAACTGTCTGCCTGGGAACGGAAGGGCTTTGAGTCCTGCCTGGAAGGCCACACGTGCTGAGTAAAACTCGGAGGGCACAGGCAGCACCCTGCATGGGGCACTTCCGGCCACGTGGCCCAGGGACACCTCTCACCTTCACCCCAGTGAGCACCTGAAGTGTAAGTGTCACGTCCTGGTCTGCCACTGCACCTCAGCCCACACAGCAGGTGACTGAGGGAAGCAGCCTGAGCAGGAATGGCTGGCCTCGGCCTCCTCACTGACAAGTGGGGCTGCCCTGAGGGCGGCTGGCAGGACACGGTGGCCCTGGAGCAGGGTGTGCTTGCTCTAGTTTTTAACTGACGTTTTACTGACATATAGTTACTGGGTACACGTACGCACGTATGGGCCATGCGGTGCCTAGACACATGCACACGTCATGTGAGGAGGACGTCATCAGCACATCGTCACCTTAAGCGGGCATGGTTTCTTGGTGGTAACTGCATTCAAAGTCCAGCAGCTCAGACCTCATAGCTGGGTCAGGAAGCCTGAATGTCCCAGAAGTCAACCTGTGACCAAAACGCCTCTGATTCTTCCTTGGAGCCCTCTCATCTGAATGTGACAAACCGGCTCACTATGACCAAGGTGACAAGCGTGCAGACCAACACGTACTGAACCCAGTGTGATGACCGTGACTGCAGCCTTCACAGGCCCCTCTCAGCCTGCCAGGCACAGCGCCAGGCTCTCACGCCTGGCCCTCGTCATGCTCGACCATCAGCTAGGCACAGACTCAAAGCAAGACACAGGAGTGACTCTCTGGAGGAGGGGGCAAGAGCCAGGTGAGTACAGGGGTCCCATCCCCCTCACTCCCAGTTCTGTCACTCAGGGACAATGTGACCCCTAGCACTGTCTCTTGCCTCGACTTCCCCACCTGCATCTGGGGTTGGAGGAGGACCTCCTTCACCCAGCTGCTGTGTCTGTGTGAAATGGCCCCCGTCTAATCACACTACACCCAAAGCTCCCAAAGACGTCTCGGCATAGCAGAAGTGTTCAGTGACGCTTAGCCCTTACCACCCCCACTGGCCAGCTCCAAACAGACCAAATGAACAGGTGCCCAGTGAGACCAGAAGGATACAGGAGGCTGCCGTGAGAAGTCGCCTCCAGTGTGCTAAGCTGAGTTTTCACCCCGGCGTCACCTCAGAATCACCTGGGCAGTGTTTACAAAAGGCGACTGCATTCCTATGGACAAGAACTATTTGCGTGATTATCGCTTTCTACAGGAAGAGTTGTAGAGTAACTCAAAGACATCCAAAGGTAGAAACAGCTCAGACAGGGAGCTGGATGAGACACCCAGTAATCTTTCTCCACCCATTTCAAAGTCATCTGTGGTATTTCTTGACAGACATGAGCTCACAAAAAGATGTATGCAGAATGTATTATAGTAGGAAAATTTAGAAATGTAAATGTCCATCAACAGGAAACTGGCTTAATAAATCCCAGCATATATCTGCAACAGAATCCTCTGCAGCTATAAAAATAGATGCTATCAGAACAAAAAAACAAGATTCCCCATCTCAGGGGTGGAACCCAGTCCTCATTGCTGTGCAGACTCAGATTGGGGAATGCTACTCTAAACCCCCACAAAGAGGTCCTCCAGGGTAGCCAGGGACAGGAGGGAGGGCAGAGGGATGGGGAGGCAAAGGGATAAGGGAGCCAAGGCCCAGGCAGGGAGGATCAGAGGGAGAGTAAATCCCACACTCTTTCCAGAAGGCACCTGGCATCCTCCAGCCCCACGCAGAGCCTCCCAAGTGCTGAATCTGCCCAATAAACTTCTGGGTCTGCAGAAGTCTGCTGGGTGGCTCTTACCTCACCAGGTCTGTGTGAGCAAACTGCAGTGCAGAATCAGAAACAGTTGCCCACCTATGCCACCCAAAAGCCCACTCCTGCCTCCGGTTTCCCACCCACATGGTCCTTGGGGAAAGGTGATCCCGTCTGCACCGTGGGGCTACGTGCAACCACATAACCTTCTCCATTAGAGGCAAGATGGAGCTCAGCTAACAACATCTTCCAGGAGCCTCAGGGTGGTGGGTTGCCATGGCAACTGCACACCCAAAGCCTTGGCCCACGCCAGGACCTGTGGAGTGTCCCAAGGCTGCTGCACAGGCGTGCTTGCTTCCCAGTCCCCCAGAAACATCCTCAGGCTGCAAGCGCAACTCCATCTAGCCGCTGCATCTGTGGGCCACAACCAAAGTTGCCAGGAAAAATGGGGGGCGCTGGCAGGGTCCGTCAGGAAAGGATGCCTCTACCTGTGGGCCTCTGGGATGACCAGAAGTGCTGATGGAGGAGGACAAAGCCAGCCACGTGCAGACCACTTCCCTAACACACTGGAGAGGGTATCCGTTCATCCACCTCCAAATCTCACAACTTGCAGAAAACATAGCGCACAGTAGGTGTTCAAAAATATTTACTAATTCCCTATGCTTGAAATGGTTAAGTACAGAATAGAACTAAACTGGATGCCACTTCACTGCAGAGCGCAGCGGGAGTCAGGTCCAAGCAGCAGCGCCCGGGCAGAGAGCTAGAGCGCACGCTGCTCCCTTTACTGCAGAGGGCCATTATCCACCTAGAGAGGTAACAGGGCAGACGGTGAAGTTCTAGAGCAGTTTACAACCCACAGTGCCACAGGAACAGAAGAGCCGTAGCGACAGCAGTGACGGAAGCTGCAGGGGACGTGAGTGGTCCCCAGACTGGACTGTGGCCGAGGCTGCCGCTTAGCGTGGCAAGTCTTGATGGGCCCAGCCAGTCCCACCAAACAGAGGCAGGAGGGCAGCAGAGAAGCTTCTGGAGTGGCCGCTTTCCTGAATGCCTGCCCCAACACTGAGCCAAAGCCAAAGGTCCTACAGGGCCCCACACCACCTGGCCACACTGGCCTCACCTCCTGCCACCTTCTTCAAGGTTCCCTCTGCTCCAATCACATTTCCCTCCTGCATTCCCAGGAAAAGGCAGGCAAATGCCTACCCCAGGGACTCTGCACATCACAGCTCAATCCCGTGTCTTCTCAGGCCTCTGCTCCAATGTCGTCTCCTCATCCAGACCTTCCTTGGCCCCCTCTTCAAGGTGCTACCACACAGACACTGCACCCTCCCAGCTGCTACCGTTCATCCAGGGCATTTGTCAACAGCTGACCAAAGTCCACGTTCCCCTGTCCATTCTCTTCACCCAGAGGAATGGGCTTCAACAGGGCCAGGACCTGGTCTGCTTGCTCTTTGCCTAGAACCGTGCCTGGCTCACGGTGGACGCTCCGCCAGCCCTGCTGTGCGGCAGGCGAGCGCCCACCCTGCACTGGTGTGGCCACAGTTGGGCTCAGCCGGTCCTCAAGCTTCCCCACGAGAAAGCCACCGTCTCACTGCCATTCTGCAGTTGAGAGGGGGCTCAGCTTAGAACACAGGGAGTCCGGCTTCAGTCCAGCCCCACGACTCTTCAGCAGGGCCTCACCTCCCTCGGTGCTGTGAAGACACTCTGTCTTCCAGCCCAACCCCACAGGAAGGAGCTAGTGGGCAGAGGGGGGCTCCCCACCATGCTCCAGCCTCCAGGCACACCTGGCCCAGGCCCAGGTGGGAGCAGAGGGGCCCTTTCTGGATGCCACTTAGTAGGTGACCAGCTCCCAGCCAGTCCAGTGGCACACAAGGCCTTCCCGAGCCCACTGGGCCCCACCTGTCCTGCCGAGCCCTCGCCCAGACACCCTCACTCCAGCTCAGATGCCACTGCCCTCCACCAGCCCTGCTCACTTGTCATACTGTCCCTCCAGTGCCACCCTCCTGCTGTCACAGGCACAATAATGGCCCCAAAAGATACCCTATTCCTAATCCTTCCACCCTGTGAATAAGTGGTCTGAGGTAGTAAAAGGGATTGTGCAGAGATGCTTCAACAAGGGGCCCTTAGGAGATAATCCTGGTCCACCCAGGTGACACAGTGTCATCACAGGGTCCTCCGAGGAAGAAAGTAGGAGGGTCGGAGTCAGAGGTGACGTGACAATGGAGACAGCGGCTGTAGTGACACTACCAGGAGTGAGGGGCAGCCTCCAGGGGTGACGGGCAAGGAAGGCAGGTCTCCCTGGAGCCTCGAGGAGGAGCAGCACCTGATGCCAGGCCGAGACCCACTGGGACTCCTGATCTCTGGCACTGCGGGATGACGACCCTGCTCAGTCGTGAGCCGCCAAGCTCATGGTCATAGGTGACGGTGACCACAGGGGACCAATGCACTGTGAGCCTGGCCGGCAGACCCCCCAACAAATGCCCCCAGGCTTCCCCCTTTACAACCACCCGCCAGGTTCCGTTTCAGCCTGCCTCTGCAGCCCCAGGACCCGGGCCGCCTCCCGCCTCTCAGCAGCCCCGCACCACCCTGCATGGCTCCCAGGGGCCACTGGAGACAGGGCCTGGCGCACTAAGGAAGCAGAACACCCCCATCCACATCCACTGCAGGATGACCGGGTCTGTAGTGGATAGAGACTGGTCCACCACTGCAGGAGCCCTGTTTGGGGAGATGGCTTAAATTGCGGTTGACTATGAGCCATAAGGATTTGGGCATTGTTGCCTTCCGTAGTCTCACGGGACTTGGCCCGGGATCTCGCGGGACTTGGCCCGGGATCTCGAGTGACTTGGCCGAGATGCTGATCAGGTCAGCGCCATTTTGGTGGTGTGTATGGCACGTGTTAGTCGTTGTTAGAGCCAGAGAGAAAAGTTATAAGAATAAAAAGCTGTTTTTTTCCAGTTTGCCTCTGACCTTCTTCCCGCGGCTTCGTAGCTCCAAGCGGCCATCGCTTCGGGCAGCAACACACCACAGGTCCCCAGAGTCCTAACCAGGTCCTTAGGTCTGACAGTATCTGTTGACTGAGCGAGTGAGCGAGCCCCGCAGCACCAGAAAACTCCCACGAGACACGGGGAGACGGTGAGCCAGCACCCTGAAGTGTGAGCTTCCAGCTCGACGCCTACGGCCCGCAACATTTCAAACTGACCACTGCCAAGGCCTTGCCACAAAAACGCTGCGTCCAGCTCCAGACCTGGCCCTCAAACTGACATTACACTGACCAACCTTCCCTCCCCCCACTCCTCAGTGAGGCCCCCACCATGACAGCAAGGGAAATCCTCTCCAAGCCAGGACAGCTGAGGAGACCCACCTTCTTGCAAAAATGTCCGGGGAAACTTCTGTCACCACAATAGTCCCCTCTGCACAGGGTCACCACAGAGGTAAAATGAGAGAAGGGGAATCACATATGCACAGAGCCTGACATGCAGCCGGCACTCCACAGATGCTTGCTGGATCGCTTTCAATCATTTTGTTCCACAGTATGCATTCAAGTGACGATAGGTCCCCTTTCAAAATCACCTACAGCAGAACAAACTGAGGGAGGCTGGGGAACAGGAAAGGCCAGGGCTCTGCTATGTGAACTTGCGTAAGTGGCTTCACCCCTCTGAACCTGTCTCCCACCTCTAAATCGAGATGACATCCCCTCCTCCAAGGGAGTGCCAGGGCTCAGTGGAATACCGCATGCCAGCCACTGCCACACTGGAACCACCTGAGCAAGTGCCTGAAAAAGGCCATTGCCCAGGCTCCCCCAGACCAGGGCAGTCAGCTCTAGGTGGCACGAGGAGGGCCCAGGAATTCCCTCCCGTGGGCAGGGAAGCAGCACAGCTCCTACCAGGCGCCCAGGAAACCCAAGCTCCAACCATTGCTCCATCCACTGGCAAGGACCCCAACCAAGCCCTCACGGACCTTCCCGCGGAGGCCTCCTATATGCAAATTAACGGGTTTAAAAGCATCTGCTGGCTGCCAGGAGATGGGGGCAGGGGAAACAGGCATGGGGTTGCCTTCTGGGGTGACAGGAATGCTCTGGAACTAGGTGGAGGTGGGGCTTGCATAACCCTGAATGCACTGAATGTCACAGAATCGTTCACTTTTAAACAAGTGTTTGGGCTGGGGAGAGAGCTCAGTGGTAGAGCACTTGTCCAACACTCACAAGGCCTTGGGTTCACTCCCCCCAAATCAAAAAGAAATCTACACGTGTGTGCACGTGCACGTGTGTGTGTGTGTGTGTGTGTGTGTGTGTGTAACAGAAGATTTCTTGTTACGTGAGTCTCATCTCAATTTTAAAAAGGCAAAAAAATTCATGATCTACGCGCTAAGGGCAAATCCTGTAGGATCCCTCTTACAGAGGTCCCCAGGGCAGTCCAGCTTCCAATGACAGAGCGCAGACTGCGGCTGCCAGGGCTGGGGGGTTGAGGGCGCAGGCTGCGGCTGCCAGGGCTGGGGAGTGAGGGTGCAGGCTGCGGCTGCCAGGGCTGGGGGGTGAGGGCGCAGGCTGCGGCTGCCAGGGCTGGGGGGTGAGGGCGCAGGCTGCGGGTGGAGGGGGATGTTCTGGAGGTGGAGGAGTGCTGGCTGCACGACACCAAAGGTGCCCGACGCCCAGAACACTCGGCACAGGTAAAGTGGGGCCATTAATGCCGGGAAGCGCCACCACCGTGACACCAAGGTGGCGCCCAGTGCCCAGTGCCCGGCGCAGCACAGGAGCTGCCCGCGGGCCACGGTGCATGCACTCGCTCCTGCAAGCGTCTTCCCCAGTTTTTCCAGGCCAGCAACAGCAACTTGGAGTAACCCACGCCCCCTTGACAAACAGGCCAGGACAGGGACAAGGCCAGACTAAGCAAAGAAAACACACCGGCCCCTCCCCCCAGGAAAAACCCTATCCGGTGGAAGGCAGAACTGAGGGCCATGCGACTTTCACTTCCCCCTCCACCTCCTCCTGGGCGTCCAGCAGAGCCCCAGCCAGGGGTGGCAGCGGCCCATCTCCACTGGACCCTTGTAAGCAAGACGGGCTGCATGGTCCAGGCAGGCCGTGGCAGCGATGGCTGGGAAAGGCCCTGACAGGGGCACGTGGGGGAGGCCCTGGGTCCCCCCAGGGCCTCTGCCCTAGGCACCTCCCAGGGCACCATCCCAGGCAGAAGGTGAGGGTTCCCTGGTCTGCTCTGCACCTGGCCCAAGAAGGCTCGCGCCGCCGGGTCCAGAGCCTGGGTCCTTCTGCTGCAGCAGCGGGAGCACGTTCTGAAGCACGGCCTGTTCTAGAACAAGAAGCCTGTCCGCACCAGTGTCTCCCCGCTAGCCTGAACCTTCCCGACAAGGGAATGGAGCCTGGCCCTCGGGCACCTGCAGAAGGGCGGGGGTGTGGCTGGTGTGGCCTATGCCAACACCCTACTGGACCCTCTGCTCCCTCCTCAGCGAGCTGCACGCTCCTGGCAAAGGGCTGCATCTCCCAGACTCTCTTGCAGCTGGGGCTACTGTGTGACTCGCTCTGGTCAGTAAGATGAAAGCAGAAGTCTCTTTAAAAGGGTAGAAGTCTTTCCTCTCCACTCTTCCCACCCCCACATACACACTCCCAGTTCCTGCTCACTAGAATGTAAATGTAATCACAAGTACCTACTTCCCACCAATTGAAATGTAGACTAAATGGCAGGAACTTGAGCAGCCACCTTGGACCATGAAATAAGGTGGTAAAATGGGGCAGCAGCAAGACAGAAGGACCTGGGTCCATGAGGCACAGACCACCACACTCATCCTAACATGACAGCCTGCATCCCAGATTTCTCTCATAGGAGCAAAAAACATTTATTTGTGTTGAAGATGCCAGGTTTTTTAAAATCTTAGGTGAACCTGACTTAAATGCAGGATAAACCAAGTCCGACTCCAGATGGTGAGCAAGCCCAGCTGCCTGCACAGGAGGCCAAACGCCCCGTCATCCTGAGCAGGAAAGGGCCCTGGTGATTTCAACAGCCCAAGTCAGGCCTTAACATCTGCCCCTCAAGAATTCCAGGGTGAGGGCTGGGCGTGGTGGCGCACACCTGTAATCCCAGCACTTGGGAGGCTGAGGCAGGGGATCGCGAGTTCAAAGCCAGCCTCAGCAATGGCGAGGCACTTAGCAACTCAGTGAGACCCTGTCTCTATCTAATAAAATACAAAAAAGGGCTGAAGATGTGGCCCAGTGGTCGAGTGCCCCTGAGTTCAATCCCCGGTAAAAAAAATTCCAGGGCGACATCTCAAGTTTGATATTTCTTCAAAGCCAGCGGATGGACTGGTGTCCCCTAGTGGATGGGTGTAGCCCCACCATTTATCAAGCACCTACTGTATGCCCCAGCTACTCAGCTTAACATCCTACACGAATTATCTTAGACCCACAAGAAAAAAATAGCCCTGCTTAGATGAAGCCCAAAAATGTCACCAAGTCAGGGCTAACACCCAAGATGTCCACCAGCCTGTGGCTCTTTCCATTCCTCTTCACTGTCTCCAAATTCCTGGGCTGATCTTGGCTGACCCTGGGAAGTGAGGACCAAAGCAAGGGAGAGCGGGAGAGGGTAGGAGAATGGGGAGAGGGCAGCAGGAGGAAGCCCCTCACTCCTGCACGGGAGAGGCCCGAGATGTCTGCTGCGGCACTGTCCCTAGCAGCAGAACCCAGGACAACCCAAGAGGCTGAACAGAATCAATAAACGGCCATGAGACAACATCCTGGGACGACGGAGATGCCACGGCAGGCCACGTGGATGCACAGAGCCCCCAGGCTCCTGGAGGAGCTGCACGAGGGTGAGCACAGCAGCAGAAGGGAGCGCAAGAACGCCAGGCGGGATGCGGTCGTACGGAACCGGAACCCGGGGCCACCACACAGGCCCTGCGAAAACACAGAGCGTCCCAGGACGAACCAACATCAGCGCCAGGAACCAGGGAGGAACGGGAGCGATCGGAGAGGCACCGCAGGACATGCGCTGGGATCATCTGGTGGCTCGTGGGCATGCTCACGTGCTGTCACGGCCCAGGCTTCTGCGGTGCCCGGAGCAGGCCACCACCCCGGAGCGCAGGGTGTGCGGGGATGCAGGCTGGGCAGGCGCCCACCACTGGGCTGCACGGGCCTCGCTCACGAGTCTGAAAGGAAACGGAGAACCTGCAGCTTACTGCTCGTCAATCACACCTCAACCAAGTGACTTTTTTAATGCACCCAAAAAGAAAAGAGGGGAGAGAAAAGAGAAGCGGGAGGCATGGAGGCTGAGATGGAGGCCGAGGCCTCCGTGCGACACCTCCTCACCAGAACCGCGCTCCTCCCTGGAAGCAGGAAGCGCAGTCACACCGCTCCGTCCAAGAAGGCCCAAGTCCTCTGTGGAGAGGGCAGTTCACCTCCACGTTGCTGGAGCTTCCTCAGGTGGAATGGCATCTCAAAGCTTCCAAAATGAGACACCCTCAAGTCTGGCCACCCCCGGAACCACGTTCCACCCACCAGCAGCTTCTGCCTCCCTCCTGCCCCCACGGCTGGAGGCAGGGTGGCCAGGTTGGCTCACCTGGCACCAAGGGAGACAACGGGCGGGAGAGGCAGGTGGAGGAAAGAGAGCCCCAAGAGGTCGCCACAGCACGGCCACCCTGCAAGGCCCTCCGCAGGTGTGCAACAGCTCCTCCGCCTCCCCCATCACCCTCTGCCTGCGGAAGCGTGGCCGACGCTGGACAGGAGTCAGGGTCTCACAGAGGCGGGGTTCCCAACTGCCAGGACCCTCGCGAGTCACCTCTGGGGCCCTTGGGCAGCACCTTCCACCAGAGGCCTGGTCTGAAAGCAGGGCAGAGCCTGCATGAACCCAGGGTCCTCGTGAGCACCAAGGAATTAGGGGGCGCGGGTGGGGGAGGAGGGAGACAGAAAGGAGCCGGGGGAAGAGGAATAAATCAGAGGTAGTGACTCGACTGGAGGAACAACAGCCACCACCCTGCCTCCCCAGGCTCAGCACGGCGGCAGGAAACAAACCTAACCTAGCGCGGAGGGCCAGGCGTGGCTGGGGCGAGTGGGGAGCAGCTGCCAGCCCAGAGGCCACGGCCCCACGGGCACAGCCCGACAGGGCCTGCCTCCACGCCCCACTGAGGGATGGGATAGCGACAAAATGGAAATATGGCCCTTTTCTGTAGGGAAATTCTCCCAATCTTTAAATGCAGGCAACTTAACAAGGTCACCCCGCTCAAAAAAAAAAAAAAAAAAAAAAAAACCACTGTGGGCAAAGTAAAGCGCGCGAGTCTGTAGGTGACCTGGCCCATGGACAGGCTCCTGAACTCCTCCTGCGTGTCCCTGCCCCTCCGAGGCAGGCCGGGCCCATAGCCCCACAGGCCCCCAGTGGCCACAGATCACCCCACTGCCCCGGCATCCAGCCCAGTCTGTCAACAGGAAGTAAACCTGAGTCAACCCCCAGCAGCCCCCAGGCCACAAGGCCAGGCACTGCTACTATCACCCACCACATCCAAGTCACCAGTTTTATTTCACAGGAAGGAAAAAGACCTATTTAAAAAAGAGAAGAAAGGGGGGGAAAAAACCAACAAAGGCAAACTCAAAAACACCCGCTGCTGACTTGGGCGCAGCCCCCGCCAGTCACAAGGAAGACAGCCTGGGCCTGAAACCGTCCCAGACACGAAAATTACAGAGCAGCCTGGCCGACACCCCTGCTCTCTCTGTGTCACTCACTCCTGAGGAATGCAATTACAGCCCCTCCCCCAGGACAAACAAGAAAGAAGACAGTGACACCACAGGCTCGCTGTCCATGGAGACAGGGACTGGGCGCTTGCAGGCTGAGCGCACCACAGGGCAGCGGATGGCCCAGCTGAGGGCTCCTGCTTCCCACCCATTTTATAAATCAGGACACAGAGGGGACAGAGAGAAGATGAGATCTACATAATCCAGAACCCTCCAAGGAGGGGCGAGGGGCTTCCTCACGCCCTCAGGTGAGCAGGTCGGCAGACCACCCCTCAAGCACTCACCGGGCAGCGCTGTGTGGCCAAGTCTGAAGCAGGCCACAGGAGCAGGAAGGTCCTGGACAGAGTGCTGACCTCCACAGCAGGGACCTGCCTGCCCTCCAGCCTCCACCGCTCGGCCCCTGGCCTTCCAGTGGGCTCCTGTGTGGGCCCCACCTCTGGAGAAACACCCCCAGCTCTCCCGCCACTGCTTCCACATCTGTTACCGTCCAGCACCTGCCACCTCTGCAGTGGCCCCGGCGGTTCATGAGCTCATCTGTGTGCTGTTGGCCCCAGTGATCTCCCAGCTTCCTGAGAGCAGGGGCTGTGACAGAGGGCCTAGGCCGGTGCAGGAGCTGGCCTCAGTGTGCTGAGAGAGTGGGCGACTGAGCCCACCATCTCCTCAACTGGGGAGAACCAGGGGAGAGACAGGCCAATGCCCCAGGGCAGGCCAACCAAGCAACATGGGGACACAAGGAGGGGAGCCCAGGAGCGCCATGAAGACCACCACCAGGCTCTGAGCCTCGGCCTGGGCTTGTCCCTACATGACCTCCCTGAATCCTGAGCACACTCCCAGGAATAGAGTGTGGCTGCGAACCTCATCGTGTAGATGACACAGCAGAGGGCTGGAGGTCACATGACCTGCCCGAAGTCATACACCTAGTAAGTATGAACGTGGCAAGAGAAGTGCCAAAGATAGCCTGGAAGATGTACGTGTGCGTGTGGGTACATATGCACCACGGGTGCAAACGGGTATGTGCATGCACATGCACGTGTATACACGTGTGTATAAATGTGTGCATCTGTATGGATATGCATCTACACGTGCACATGTGTGTACATATATGGGCACCACATGTGTGTACGACATGCGTGTCTGTCCCCATGGGTACACGTATGTATGTATATCTATCTGTACACTGCATACCTGCATGTGTGTGTGTGTGTGTGTGGTGTGTGTGTGCGCGCGCGCGCGCGCACCAATCATGATATCCCCTCTTCTGCCCCAAGAAAAGGTTTCTTTCTGTATTGACCTTGGAAGTCTTGGGGCTACTGAAAAAGATGACACCAGAAGCTAGGAATTGTGTTTACTTAAAAACTAGTAGGTCAAACTCCAGGAAACCAAGACTCAAATCATTTTTTACTTAAATCGCAATCTCTGTGGCTCCCTCTGGTATTGCCCTGGGAGCCGCCACGCTGTGGCCTCCCAGTGGGCAGGCTGGGTGGAAGGGGAGAGGCCAGCCCCGCTCCTCCAGGTAGCCCATCAGTCACCTCCGCCCCAACCCAGCCTTATCTTCAACACCCTCCAGACAACAGGAGTGGACAAGAAAGCCGCTGTGAGGTCAAGGGTATGAAGCATGTCTCACTGACCTGGCCTCCCCGTGCAAACGCCACAGCTCACAGGACATTAGCAAACACCATGCTAATGCCTGGAACCCCAGCCACCAGAGCTGGCATCCTGCAAGTGTGAGCCAGCTCCACACTCAAGCTACTCAGTGAGGCACCTCTAGAACCCACGGGGCTCTCCCAGACCTGGGGGGGACCCTGGGCCCACACACAGAAGCAGAGTGGAGTCCAGAGGCAATTATTCATCTAATACTCTTAACTCCAAATTCTCTTTAAAATGACACTGTCAGAAGTTGCATCTGATAAATCTTTAGGCTGCAGAGGAAGTGGTTTGTCCTTCCTTGCTCACAATTTCTGCAAAAGATAACACACAGGGGTTGGTGAGGCCAGGGCTCCTGATGGGGGCTGAGGAAATGCAAGCCATAACCCAGTCTGCTCTGCTCTGCTCCTATGGAATACCTGCTGATGGCTGCTGGACTCCACACAAGGTCAAGGGTGTCACAAACGGGCAGAAGGAATCCAGAGAGCACTGCCCCTTCCCCCACCCCAAAGGCTGTCAGCAAATTTTATCCCAACAGGAGAACTGACCAAGCAGCTCCTACACCCCCACAGCAGCCCTGGAGCTGAAAGCTGTTATCCCATTTTCCAGGTGAGGTAACTAGGCCATCAGAATGTAACTAATGTGCTCAATTTGACTTCAGTAACTTGCCCCATGTCACCCATGGCTACAAACTGGTAGAGCCTGAACTTAGGAATGTCTGACTCCGGAGCTTGATGGCACCTGCCCTGGGAAGCCCTGTCCAGCCCCTCCCTGCCCTGGGTTGAGTCAGGCCCTCCTCTGGAATCTGGGTAACAGCCGTAACAACAGTGGTACGGTAAAAAGAGCCTCCTCCTGCCCCGTGCCCTTTCTCTGTGCCAGGCACAGCGCACTCATGATGGGTGAGTCCTTTTCAGAGCCCCTGGGATCAATACCACCATTCAGCCCATTGCACTGATGCCAAACAACAGCTCAGAGAAGTAAAGTCACTTGCCCAAGGTCACACTGCAGACCAGCAGCAAAACCCAAGGTGGAACTCAAAACTCCTGCTCTGATCACTGGCCAGTGTTTCGAGTGCCAGGCGGCTCTCTCCATCATCCTGAGTCTAGATGCCTCCAGTCCAGGGTGACCGACCGCAGGGCCATCCTCTGGGTTTCTCCACCAACACCACACACTGAGGGAAGGAGGCCACCTCCCAGCTGGCAATGCTCTGAGCCCACCCTCGTCACCCGCTAGTATTTCCTGATCCTCAGCCAGAGTAGGACCCACACCCCGGCAAGGAACTCTACCTTCCCAGGCTGAGAAGGAAGAACGTGCCGTTCAGGCAGTGATCCTGGGATTTGGCTTCCATACTGACCCCCAGAGCCCTGAGGCCAGCACGCAGGACGGTGCCCCAGGCCCACCAGCCACTGAGGCCGGGATCGATGCCCTCCCCTGGACGCACCAGGCCCGGCCACGCCTCCGGGCTTGGCGCGCAGCTCCCTGCTGCCCCCTCTGCCCGGCCAGGCTGACACTTGCCAGCAGCCTTCTCAAGGCGCTTCCCAAGAGCACCCAACAAGAGGCCCCGTGTGTGCTGGCACCACAGGGGCACCGACAGCAACGGTGCACAGCTCTCTCCTCCCAGCTGCTGCCCTGTGTGCCAAGCCCTCGGCGTGACACCGGGTGCCCAGGAGATCCCCTACGGGCATGCTTTCTGGCCAGAGTCCTGACACCAAGTAAGGAAAGTCCCCACGCACTTGGAGGACAAAGTGCGCGCAGGCACCTGTCTCGGCCTCCGGAGCCGCTCCTCACTTCATCCCCGAACGCTGCGTGCCCACAGGAAACAGAGGACCACACGGTTGAAGCAACCACCCAGGGTTACACGCATGGAGTGGCGGGGCGGGGACCTGGGCTGCAGACACACTGCTGGAGCCTGAGGGGGCGGTGGACGAAAGTGAGCCCACCTCTGGCTCAGTTCAGATAGAGACCAGAGCCCCGCTGCACCTGAGAAGGTGCTTCCCACCCACACCGGCCAGCGAGCCTGGCCTGTGAGCTCAGCCTGAGGGCCACAAAGGCCCTGCCGACTGTGTGCTTCACATTGTCCCCTGGCCAGAGGCCCCAGTCAGAGAAGAGGGAGCAAAAAGGAGGGGCCAGCAAAGTAGACACCAAACCCCCTCCCAGACCTGAACTGGTGCACGTGGCGTTTTTAAGGGTGGGGTGTTCAGACCCTCCCGACTCCTCCTGGCAGGCACATGTGAGGAGGGGAAGGGGATCGCCCTTGCTGGGGAGCCAGGGACCCTCTCAGGGATGCTCTATGCTAAGTCCCCACCCTGACATATCATTGCATCACACCTCCCCGACACAGCAGGGTAACATCAAGCACCTTACTTGGGACCAATCAGTGACGGAGGGACCTCAGGTCCCACAGTGAGGATCAGGCAGCCTGTGGCATCACCATGCCCTCCAGCAGGCAAGCAGAAACCCACTCAGCGAACACAGAAGATGCCCATGCCCTGGCCCTGCCCCTGCCCCTGCCCCGATGGGATGGGCCAGCTTCAGAGGGCAGTCTAGGGTTTCTGTTTGCTTCCTTTCCTGCAGAACTGTTCTGCTCGTCTCGACCATCTGCCCAGAAGAATCAGTTCAAAATGAGGCCAGGAAAAAGGAAGAAGTCTGCGTGGCCACACGCCTCCCGGGGCTGGCTGCAGAAACCCAACTTGGGCTTCCAAACTGGAAGGAACAACAGGCTCTTTCAGGCAAGTCCCTTTTGTTCCTCATTCACAGGGAGAAACAGAGATTTGACATGGGAGGGGGTGGCTGACCAGATTCGGCTGAGCCAAAGTGTCTCAGGGAAACGATGCTAAGTCCACCCTAACTACTCACCTCCTGTGAGGGGTGACCACCGATCAACTGGGGGCCCAGTGGGGAATTTTACAACCATGTAGCCTCAGATTCATCATTCAGTGGTGGCCCATTTGTGATGACAATAACAGCAGCAGGCACCAGGGAAGGGCTTTATGTCCCATGTCTCACAAAGACCCTGGAAAGCCTCACACTATCCTCCCTCGCTATCCAGACAAGGAAACCAAGGCCCCCAAAGCTGAGGATCACTGCCAGGATCACTGCTGGTAAACGGCAGAGCAGGGATTGAGCGCAGGGCCTTCACATCACCAGCTTCCACTTAGCCAAGAAAGTGAACTGGATCAATTTCTTAACAAAGAAAGAAAAATGCAGAAGAGAAAAAGAAAAGAAAAACAATACGTTTCTCTTCATGACACTTACTATTATCCAAAATCACCTCCCCTCTTTGTACCAGGAAGGTGCCCATTTCATCTTGCCATAGCCAGGCCCCAGTGAAGGCTCTGACATGCAGGAGGCCCTCAGCAAATGCCTGAGGAGTGAGGGAATTCTCACGACCTGCTGTCTGAACCCCTTCCCAGAGGACAGAGGGACAACTCATGGTCAGTTACCCCACCCATCACCTCCACCAAGGCTCCTGCTGCAGGCAGCAGATGAATAAGTCTGGCCCAAGAGGGCCAAGTTCAAGGTCACTCGCTTGTTAAGTTCATGCATTAGATCATTTCCTCATTCATTCAACCTATTTATGGGCACTAGCACCATCAGGCACTGTGCTAGGCAGTCTCCTCGGGGCCAACATCAGGCACTGTGCTAGGCAGCCTCCTCGGGGCTTCACAAGTCCATTTAGGAGGTGCATGTTAGAGAAAGGGACACAAAACAGGCCATAAACTGGGCGTGGTGGCGCAGGCCTGTGATCCCAGCACTTGGGAGGCTGAGGCAGGAGGATCGCGAGTTCAAAGCCAGCCTCAGCAATGGCGAGGCACTTAGCAACTCAGTGAGACCCTGTCTCTAATAAAATACAAAAAAGGGTTGGGGATGTGGCCCAGGGATCGAGTGCCCCTGAGTTCAATCCCCAGTACCAAAAAAAAAAAAAAAAAAAAAAAGGCCATAGCAATCCCAGGAGAAATCAAGGACACCCCCTGGAGATGGTTAGGAGGCCAGCTTGGTCACAACAAAAGAGTGGGGGTCCCCTCTCCTGCCCAGGGTCTTTCTGTGGAGTTTTTATATTTCTAAACAAAGATCATCACCCACCATCAGAGACGGCGCATACAGCAGAATCGCGCACACAGCAGAATCGCGTACAGATGGAAAAACCAGCATATGCAAATGAGCAGAATTGTTAGTTACCACCTCTGGTGTCAGCATTCCAGGTGAATTTCATTTTCATCTTCTGTTTACGTGTGTTGTCTAATCATTCTACAATCAGCCTGAGTCCTATATGTGATGGGAAGGAGCACCTCTAAAAAAATAAGCATCTACTTTTAGGTTCACATCCCAAAAAATGGCAGGTGGGGACTAACAGGGAGTTGCAGCAGCCACAACAGACAGCGACTCCTGGAAACAGCCGCAGGGTCCACAGGGGAAGAACGGGCACAGGAGATGCGGCAGGCACACGCCGGAATGCCCCCCGGCTCAGCAAAGAGGAGCTGTGACACCTACACACAAAGGTGGAACCTGGAAACCCAGTGCTGTCACAAGCCAGTCACAGGGCGGACGGATGCCACAGGACACCACACAGGCACCCAGAATCACCAAGCTCAGAGACTGAACAAAGATGGCAGTTACAGTGGGTGGGGTGGTGGATGTTTATGGGCACAGAGTTGTGATGAAGAGTTGGGGCCACGCCATGCTGTGAATGTATTAATGCCCCCGAATGGTGCACTTCCAAATGCTAAAGCGAATATATTTTAGCACAGAAAAAAAAATTACCAACAACTCAGAATTTCAAATGCCAAAATGAATGAATGAATGAATGCCACCCTCCCTGATCTTTCCTGGCCAAGCCTTGCCTGGTTTGTGTAGTAAAGTGAGCAGACAGGAAGCTATACTGAGGTAGGGATGATGCCCGCAGTAGTGGCTCGTTCTTGACTGTGAAATAAAAGCATCAGCCAGGCGCGGAGGCGCACGCCTGTAATCCCAGCACTTGGGAGGCTGAGGCAGGAGGATCGCGAGTTCAAAGCCAGCCTCAGCAATGGCGAGGCACTTAGCAACTCAGTGAGACCCCGTCTCTAATAAATTACAAAAAAGGGCTGGGGATGTGGCCCAGTGGTTGAGTGCCCCTGAGTTCAATCCCCGGTTCCAAAAATAAATAAATAAAATAAAAGCATCAGCCCAGATGACCTCAACGGCGCCCCAGAGCAGACGGGTGGCCTGACCAGATCTGATCTTCCTCCTTGGGTCTGAGAGTTAATTCTAGCAAGATGCTGGCAGAGGCCCCCTCATGACCCTCCCCTCCCTGCTCGTGCCCCACCCCCTCCTCAAGCCCTGCCTTCCCTCACCATGCCCCGCCCCCTCCCCTCAGAGCCTGGTCTTCTTACCTGGACAGTGAGGCTGATGATGAAGCTGCCTTCTCTGCACCCCTCCTTCCTTCCCACACTGGCAAGGGCTCCCCCACCCCAGGTCAGAGAGGTGAGGTGAAGAGAAGCCTAGCTTCATGCCAGAGCTGGCTGCCTGGAGGACACCGTCCTTCCCCACCAGGTGACTCAGGGAGCTGGGACAGTCCTGGCCACCCCCAGGCTGCAGGCAAGGCCTCTGGGCTGCAGAACTGAGGAACTCTCCAAGGCCTTCCTTGTCTAAGCAACACCCACTTCATTCTTCCTTCAGTGGAATCTCGCAAGGGGAGAGGAACATGAAGGACACCCGGGAGGTGCAGTGGGGCCCTCAGGAAAGGCACAGAGGCTCAGTGGGCCCGACCTGCTCTTAGATCACTGCTCCATGATTTGCAGCCACAGGACCCTGGAGACACAGGATCTCTGGGCGCCTGTCCCCTCTCCTGTAACAGGGGAACACCACGGTCCCAGGGGGGTGCCAAGAGGACTAGACAAGGTGTGCAAGACCTTGGCACACAGTAGGAGCCCAAGAAATCATGAATTCCACAATGTCACCTGGCCTTGCCCTCCCCTGGCAGTCAGGACGGGCTGAGCCTCAGGGAGGAGAGGCCGCCATGCACACGACTGCACTTTGAAAAAAACGAACCCGAGTATAAAAACACAGCCATCATCCCACCAGACTGCCAAACGTGGTGGGAGTGATGAGGCAAACAAAAGGAAAAAAGTTCAGCTACATTTTTGGCGTAAGAACATGCAAATACAAAATTCAGCAGCAAAGAAATGATCCCAGCAAAACTGCCTGCCTACATCTGAAATGGCCCGGGAACCCCTCTCTCCAGTCCGTTAAATGACACCTCGCTCCAGGGCGTGGCGAAACACTGGAGCCAGCCAGTGCTGAGGAGGCACAGACCCTCAGAGGGCAGATTCTGGGGAGCCTCCATATCAACAGCCAAGGAAAGCCCTTGGCTTCTCTTCCCAGTGCCTGGTTAGCCTCGCCACAGCGCCGGGGACCCACATCAGAACCACACACTCGGCCACCTCGGAGGGCACTCGCAGGCTCCAGCTGGGCTCGCCAGGCAGCCTCTCTAACACACTCAATAAAAATGCCAACCTCTTGCAGCACTGGGACCCAGACTTCTGAGTTAAATTCAAGGCACTTAAATGCAAAATCTGCCATGGCCTACCTGGGCACTTTCTGGGCATATTAGTTAGCCTTAGTGTTCTTTAACCCCTGACCAACAAGGAGGTGTGGACATTCTGATCCTCTGCCACACAGGTCAGAGAGGTAAGGTGGCCCACATCCACCCTGTGTTAGCCACCCTGAGTGCTGGGGTGAGGCTGAGCCCCACCTGCCTGACTCCAGCAGCAGGGCCCTCTGAGAGACACCCACATCTTCCGTGACGTGCTCTGCCTTATCAAGGAGTGAAGAACACTTCTCAACCTTTAAGTAAATATTTTAGGGGCAAGAAGTGCCAACCTTGAAACTCCAGACTAGGATAAAGGAAGAAATATTTCACCATCCCCAAGAAGACTAAACACAGCTCAAGCAAGTACAAAAACTGTGTGCGACAAACCTGATCTCCACCCCCCACCATCCTGGCCCCCAGAGCACAGCAGGGAACAGAAGCCCTGGCCTTCACACTTAAAGAAATGTCCTATCATCCCATGTCCACATGTTCACTTCCGTGTGAAGTTCCATTTCCTGCTGCTGTGAAGCCGCACCGCCCCTGACATGGGCTTATAACTGGGGACAGAGAGGCCCAGGAATCCCTAAGAACACCTAAATTATACATGCTAAAAACTAGAGAGACACTGAACTTTACAAGCCTGTCATCTTACCATTTTGCCAGGAGAAGGATCCATAGTTTAGGCAAAATTTCAAAAGGAGTTCCTCGCTCACAAAAGTCTAGGCCCAGGGTCCCAGAACCCCCATCCACTGCAATCTGTTGTGGTGATAAGACTCCCTGCTCATCACCCAACAAGAGGACAAGGATGACACCAGGAAAGAAAAGAGAAACAAATCATTTCCCAAAGCAAGTCACATGAAAGATAAATGGGCCAAAATGTGAGCAGACGAAGCAGGAGAGGTCAAAAAACGACGATGACAATATAGACCCAGGCCTCTGAAAAGGGACAGGAAGAAAGGAAGCGCCCTTCCTGGGGGACAGCCAGGCTCTCTGGACCCAGGGGCCTCCTCTGTGCAGCTGATAGCCATCTGGAGACCCAAAGGTGACTATGAGGCACTTTGGAAATGCCTGCTAGGTGTGTGACACACACACCAAGTCATTTCTTCCTTAGGATCCTGGGACACGGGCACTGCAGCCTCCATTCCCAGACATGGTTCAAGGAAGTTAGGTGACTTACCCAAAGTTACAACCACGGAGACACAAAATCAGGATCTGAACCCCCGATCCATACACTGCTGTGCAAAACCCAGGTCCTGTCTACTACACCACCCCTTGTTCAAACACGGACTTTCAGCCCAAAGCCATCTTGTCATAGCAAGCACCCCGCGGGAAGAAGGCTCCACACCCCGGGGGCTCCTTGGGTTCCTAGTACAGACAATGGAGAGGCTGGACTGCATTGGGCTGGCCAACACGTCTCCCTACACACCAACAGTGTCTAGTGATGGCTGTCTCTGGGGTCACCAGGAAGACTGATTATGCTAGGGTTGATTAGCAATGTTGACCACAGGCCAGGCTAGGAAAAGGAGTAGCATCCATGTCATGAACTGGCCATCCTAGAACTAGACGACTCGCAGGTTCTCCTCCAACTCTGGCTGGATCTGACTCTAATTATATAAATGTGTAAAGGGGTAAGGGGCAAATGGAAAACAGATTCGTGTTCCAACATGAGCCACAGCTGCGTTTGGCCAAACCAGAGCTGGCCGCCCGCCAGTCCAGCACACTCGGTGCCACACGGGAGAAGTGGAAAACATCAGACCCCAGCCCTCCGGCCCCGCAAGACACCTGACGCACGCCAGAAGTTACAAAAGTATGGGTTTTGCAAAACACCTCATTGGTGAGCGTGCAAGCTCACAGGGAACCCCGGACAACCCTGGCCAGACCCCTTGCCCAACCTAAGCCTTGGCAAACTACTTCCTCTCTCTACGCCTACTTCCTTCACTCCAGGAAGTCTTCACCACATGGCATGGGGATCAAGTACAAAAGTGCACCAACTGTCTCCACTGCAAGCCGGGCCACCACTACTGTCATCGTCATCACCATCTCACCACTGCTCTCGGAAGAGGGAATGTTCACAAGAGTCCAGGCAGGAGAGCTCCGTCTTTTTCCCACACTCGGCACCATGCCCGTTTGGTGACCGTGTGCTCTCAGGGGAAGAAGACCTGGAAACAGCTCCGTCCTCCCCGCGCTCCTGGTGTCGGCCAGGGTCCTGGGAGGAAACAGATGGCTGACACAAAATGGTGTGATTTGAGGAAATTTTAACAAAAGGACTGCAGACTAAGGTCCGGAAGGAGTACAGGGAAAGAGGCTTTTTCTACCTGGGTAACCTACTGTCCCTGTCTGCCTGGAAATGGGGGTTTCCTGGGATACAGAACTTTCAGTGCAAAGCCCTGGGCAGTCCTGGGCAAGCCAAGACAACTGGTCACCCTGCCTCTACCGCAAGTGTTCCTCCCACTAGTCACTCAAACCTGGGTGGAGGGGTGACAGCACTGCAGCTGTGTGGAAGTTATGCCCCGCCCCCCGCCAGGAGGGGAGCTGGAGAATAGGACCCCACTAACTCCCCTTTCCCTCATCTCCCTCCAGGCTCTCTGCCAGGCCCACCCAGAGCCAGGGGCCTGGAAGCTGCTGATGAAGCCAGGAAAGAATGGCGGGTGTGGTGTCCAGGCAAACGCTGAGACAGAACAGCTAAATGGACCGGGGTCCACCCTGGACGTGGCCTGTTAGGAAGGTCCACAGTGGGGCCTGGTGGGGACTCGTGGTCCCCATCCTCATTCAACAGACAGGAAAGGACCTTCCCTCCGAGCAGGAAGAGGCACTAGAATCGGGGTTGCACAAACCTACTGTGGCGAAGGTTTGGATCTCAGCTTTCAAACATGGCTGGCAGGGTCTGGAGGAAGAAGCCCCTGGTGGCAGCAGAGATGTGGTGATGGGCTGACAGCGTAACAAGGCTGATACCACATGGCAAGCTGCCCCCAGAGAGGGTGGCTGCCCGGGCTCTGTCAAAAGCAGGTGCTCCGGCCACGGTGGACCCACATGGGGGACCTGCGGCAGAAAGCCGGCCCTGGGTGGGGTCCTGCGACAGATCCAGCTGTGCCCGGGGAACACTGCGAGCAGGCTTGTCACATTGCTATGCTCAGACCGCGGCCACCGCTCAGATCCAGCACATGTGTCAGGGGCAATATCGTTTAGAAAATAAAAGCAACTCTCAATTCTGTTTTTAAATCATATTTTCCAAGATCAAAATCTTATTTTCCAAGCACTGCTGCTGAAAGCTGAGGTGAAACCACCAATAATGTCTTACGGCTCCCAGCGACAGGCTCCCTCCTCTTGAGTTGGGGACTTGGCAGCTGGAGTTAGGACCTGGGCAGAGGGCCCACTCCAGATTTCAAGACCTGGAGTCTCAGCATGTGGTCACAGTCACGCCCTACAGGAGCTTCCCTTGACTCCAAGGCCACCAAACAGGGCAGGGGTCCCTCAAGAAAACGGAGACTTTTCTCTCTTCACAGCCTGGGTCCCCAGTGCTCCCCTTCAAGCAACAGTGTTCATTCAAAGGTCTGTACCGACATCAGGACTCTAGGACACGTGAACTCCAACCCTGCCTTCAAGCAGGAAGTCAGCACAGGGAGAGCAACTGTAAGGCAGAGCTGGCAGCACCACCATGGTCGATGGAGATGGCGGAGATGGTGGAGATGGCGGAGATGGCGGAGATGGCGGAGATGGTGGAGATGGTGGAGATGGCGGAGATGGCGGAGATGGCGGGTAGATGGCGGAGATGGTGGAGATGGTGGAGATGGTGGAGACGGCGGAGATGGCGGAGATGGCGGAGATGGTGGAGATGGTGGAGATGGTGGAGATGGTGGCACGCTGGCTCCAGGTGTCCACTGTGCTTAGCCCTTCCCAGGCACTGTCTCCTCCATTCTCAGGACAACAGGGCCAGGTGCATGGCCCATGCCTGTGACAGCTGAGGCAGGAGGGTCCCAAGTACAAAGCCAGCCTTAGCAACTTAGCGAGACCCTCTTTCAAAAAAAAAAAAAGGACAACCTGAGAGGTGGCGCCTCTTCTCATCCCAGCCTGCGAGAGGAAACTGACCTGGCTCCCCGGCAGCGAAAGAGCCAACATGGAAGACCCGAATCCCAAACCAAACTGGCCTGTGAGTGTTCCCTTTATGGAAGCACTGCCCGGGTCCAGCAGGGTCTTTAATGCCTCATCCCTACCCCACCCCAATTCACAACGGAGAACCAGTGGGTTTGGGGTTTCCAAGTGGGGCTAGTTTCCCTGTTCCCTGACCTAGTCCACAGGGCAGGCCTCCTCAAGGAAGGCTTCCCAGAGAGGCCAGGCAGGGTGGCCTGCACAGGAGCACCCAGAGGAGGGCGGGCAGGGGCTGAAGCCCTGCTAGGCTCAGCTCACCCAGCTGGGCCCCCCAGCAAGGACTGCATTAGCCCCAAGGGCACCACTTGCTACTGAGAGGAGAGCAGAGCCCCCTCCTCGGCACTACTCCCTGGCCTGAGCCCCGCGTCCTCTTAGTCTACTGGCAAGACCACGCGCCACTCCAAGCCTTCCTCCCCGCATCTTTTCTGAGGATGTAGTTCCGTTAGCTCCAAAAAGCAGAGGATTTCGCTGCACCACCTTGAGTGGAGCTTGAGTACAGCAGGGGATGGCCTCTGTGGAAAGCCAAGGAGCCAGGGGCCACCCAGACTGCTCGCTCTCCCCGTCTCCCTCACCCCCACCCAACCTGCTTCCACTCACGCAGGATGCATGAAGCAGGTGTCAAGGTATTTTACTTACACCAAAACTTTCTAAAGTTAATCCTCCCTCCCTCCCTCCATATCTCTCTCTCCCTGCCTCCCCTTCTTTCTCTCTCTCTCTCTTTTGGTATGATGCAACTCCCTTTTCAACCACCCAGGTCTCTGAAGTCCTGAGTCATCAAGGTACAGGGGTGGGTCACTGGGAGTGATCAAAGGTAGGGGACTCTTGCTAATGTCCTGGCTGGCCAGGGCTTCCTCCTGGGGGCAGGGGGCCAAGTCGCACCTGGATCTTGGCCCCACCATACCAGACACAGGGGAAGGGGTCGACTCTGCAGCCCTACAGTTGTCACAACCCCTCGAGGCCAATGCTGAAGAAACAAGGTGACTACAGTAGGGGCAAGAGCTCCCAGCTCTGCAGAGGGCGGCCTGCTACAGGAAGCAAGACCCACGAGGTGGGGGCGACAATTACTTGCTTGAACTCAGTGATTCTCACCTGAGGGCAACGTGGCCCCTGGGGACATATGACAACATCCTCTGACTGGCTTACAGCTGTGGGAAGCAGTGTCCTGGCCTCTAGGGACACTGCTCAACATCCTGCAGTACACAGGTCAAGCGAGCCGAGCCCTCGGCTGGTCGCCTACTACTGCAGAGCCTGCCGGGAGTGCCCAGGAGGGCACCTGGCGCTGGAGACCCCGAGAGGCGCTCACGGGCCTGCGCTGCATCCGCGGTTGCCCTCCAGGGAAGGAGCAGAGGTGGCTCCCCCGCGGGAACAGGGACTTCCGGGGGCAGGGCTGTGGGAGAGCGTGCCCTCCTCTATCCCGTGAGACCGTCAATCACTGTGCTGTCACTTCTGCTGCCTTTCGAGTAGAGAGTGAGCAGCTGGTACAAAGGTGAGCCGGGGCAGGGCTCCCGGGCCACCCCACTGGGGAATGCCACACCATGGGGGAGCAAGTCCCACTTCAACCCGGGAAGGTGGCCCTTAAAGGCTGCCGAGGCAATGGAGGGGCGATACGTGTGCCAGAACTCGGAGGCAAGAGAGCCTCCACAGAGGGCGGGAGGACGCGGCTCACAGAGGCCAGGGCTCCCCTGCTGGCCTGGCCTCGTGCTCAGGCCCTCGCCGACGGGGCGGCTGCTCAGACTCCAGCCAGGCAAAGAGACCAGGGCTCCACGAGAGCGCGTGAGCACCCGGGACCAAAGAAGGGCCCGTGAGAAGCACGCGTCGGCCAGGGCCCTCCACAGGCAGGTCTGGGGACGATGGAGGGGGTCTGGTGCCGGACCCGGCAGGTCCTGGGAGGCCGCTCCCCGGTGACCCTCTGCTCGCTCCACAAGACCCTCCTCGCGGCACGGAGGCACCCCAGGCCCATCTTCAGGACTTCCTGACGCTCTGTTCTTGAGCCCCAAAGCCCTGCCACCAGCCGCAGCAGTGGTTAAGCTCTGGGGCTCGAGAGCCTGGGACAGACGCCGGCTCCACGGTGTGCTCGGGTGCAACAAGGGACATCAAGGGACATCACAGGACTCGACGGGCGCTCACCTGCGTGAAGGCTGAGGCTGGGCCCGCACACAGCGAGTGCTACATGGAGTGAGCTGTGGTTCCGCTGCCTGGCTGGTAATCCAGGTGCTGCTGCCACAATCCTGTGGAGTCGCTGCAGCATTCGCAAGAGGCCACTGGCTCTGGGTTCCACTTGGGCAACTGTAAATCCTCGAAATCTGTTTTCCTTCCTAGCACATGGGGATGACGGGGGAATCAAATGCACAAATCCGGCTAAGGGAACCAATGGCTGGAGGAAGCGATCATTACTATCCTGGGGCCACCCTCGCTCCTCCTTGGAGGCGCGCGTCACTGCGCTGTCCGGCCCCCTGGAACCCCCAAACCCTTTGTTGCCTGCCCCTGAAGCAAGCCTCAGTCACAGGGTCACAAAACAAACCAGCCAGAGCAAAACACGTCAAGGAGTCGCGGTTCCCCTTTTCAACAGGACAGCCCTGCCCCCACCCCAGGACCCCAGCACTTCCTCACTGCACACAAAGCCCCGCGCCCCTGCATCCGATGCCGGTGCCCAGCGTCTCTCAGCCTGGGCCGAAGCCCACTGGGTCACCATCCCAAGAGCCCAGGCCTATTCTAAACAGGCCCCAGGCCTCAGGGAAAGGAAGGTGGGAGAAGGGGAGCCTGGGGGCCGAGAGAAGGGGAGGGTTAGGGCCTGGGGCTCCAAGCACTGGAGGCCCCTGGTAGAAACCCGTCAGGACCTGCCTGGCCACTGCGACCGCACAGGCCGCAGCGGGGGCCAGGAATGCTGCACTGGTGTCCACGCGGAGGCTGGCTGTGCACACAAGATGGTCCTGACTGAGCCAGTGTCGTGCTTGGGGCGCCCGCTCTGCAGGCGCAGTCCCTGCTGCTCAAGGCCCCACGGTGACGATGCTGCCCGCGTGCTCTCTGCAGCTGGACCACAGCCCTGGAGCAGGGCAGAGGTGTGACAAGCCTGATACGAGAGCCCGAGAGGTGTGCAGGTTATGAGGAGGGGAGGCTGGAGGTGTCAAAGTGTCCTTCTCCCTGTGCGGGCCTCCCTCTCCAGAAGGAGGGCTCTCCTGGCTAGGCCGCTGCAGGTCTCACTGGTTCTCGTTCACCCATCCAAACACTGTCTCAGAGGCACTGCCTCAGTGTCCCCATCTGCAAAGTGGGGAGAGTAAAGGTTGTAGGGCTCACCAATGCAGCCCACCAAGAGCAGCGCCTGGCTAAAGGAACGCTGATCACACATAGTGGCCATCGTGTGGCCACCACTGTGACTGACCACCTGGCCCTGGGGACCTGGAGATCCCTGAAGCTTCATGAAGAGGCCTCCTCGGTCTCTCCACATGGTCACCACCATCCGCCCTGCAGGTGGTCATCAGGTCCCTCCCTGCTCAAGTGCACACGGGTAGTCCTGAACCAGCAGGCAGTAGCAGGCCTGGTCATCTACCACTCTCCACCCCGATGGCACGTACCACTGGAGAACATCTGTCCTTTTGCTCCTATAGTGTCTCTGCCCACTCCCCGCTGTGACCATCATCCTGTCTCCAGCAGTCTCAATCCCGCCTCTGGCCCCCCAGATGGGCCTTTCCTGTGAAGGTCCTCCATGCCCGGGGTGGCATTACTTCCTCCCACAAAGAGAAGGACAAGGCACAAACCTCTCTGAGGACGTGCGCTCTGCTCTGCAGCATGCTGTGATTTGCAGTCACCCCCAGTAGCTGCGAGCCTACTGGGAGGGAAGATGGTGCCTGACTGTGCCAGTGCAGTACCTGGGGGCACCCGCTCTGCAGGCGCAGTCCCTGGTGTTCCAGTCGTAACAATATGTCTTGACAAATCCTTGCCGTTCACCTCCCAAATCCAGGCCTCTGAGCCCCCTGGAAATACCTGGCAAACACTTAACTGCCAAGCCCACTTCCGCCCAACTCCGATGTTTCTGCAGGAGGCTGAAGTCATTGTGCGCCCATCCAACAGATGCAGCACACACACTCGTACACACGCGCACGAACATGGGGTCACACCTGGCTTTGACTCCCAAGTCCACCTCCTCCCAACTCCCTCAGAGTCTCCATCATGGCATCTGTAAAATGGGAATAATGCTCACCCCATGAGACTGCTCTGAAAACAAAATGTCACAACGCCTGTCACACGCTGGGCGGTGAGCAACAGGGGTATGATCATGATGCAGAGCCCCAGGTCTTGCAACAGGGTCTGTCACCCTCTTGAATTCCCCAATAGAGAAGGCTGCAGACTTTCCCAACCTGCCACCAACCTCAAGCTCAGGAACTAAGGAGACCTTGTCTGAATTTCCTTTCCAGAGAAGCAGCTCTGCTGTTGGGACGCTGGAAAATTCCAGGGTGGGAGGAATCGCTTCTTCAACCTCTTTTCCTCCTGACACACATCTGAACCACACTTCCAGCCTACTCTGTGCATCGCGTCGGTAGCCCCCTCTCTTGTCCCACCTCTCAGTGGAGGACTTAGAGGAAGGGACAGGCCTAACACAGTGTGAAGGAGCCTGGGGACCCCCGAGATCAAGTAGGACAGCACCCTCTGGGCACTCCCCGACTTTGCTGTGAACAAGAAGTAAACACTGCACGAAGCCACCCAGATATGGGTGCTGTTTGTCACAGCAGCAAGCTCACCTGGACAGCCCATTTTACAAAGTGGCTGCACTTCCTCCCTGGGGAACACGGTCACCTGAGCTGTACCGGGAGCCACACGGGAGGCAGGGAGCCAGGTCTGGGTTTATCCAGACTGCACACTCCATTTTCAGCTATGCTAAACCATTAAGGTGCTTGGGACTGGCCCAGGACACCCAAGAAAGCCAGTAGGAGGTCTGGTGTCTCTTCCCTCTTCACGTCAAGGAAGCACCTGCCTGCCCGGTCCACACACCTGGGCACTGAGGAAGCCAGCTCACCTGCCTCCCTCCAAGAAGAGTCTCCCCACCTCGTCACAAGCTCTCATCTCTGGTAGCCACTGGACACGCACGGCCAGGAACAAAGACAGGTGCTGGAGGCAGGACTTGGGTGTGAGCCCCAGCTGGGCAAAGCTGGGGGTGAATTAGACGAGTCTAGATCCAGGATGCTCGGAACCTAGTTACTGACAAAGGGAGCTAGCAGGTTTTTAAAAGTTTTGCTGGGCTGTGTAATTTAAGAGCCTCTTAAAGCACTACTACAAAAGTGTTCTTGGCTATTTACTGGGAGGGAGCCAGGTTTTTACAAAAAGAAAGGAAAAACACCCAACAGAAGTACTAGGATGGAAACTTCCTGAGGTAAAGGGCTGCCCATATGCCCAGCACCTAGCACACTCGAGATGCACACTGAGTATTTTTTTTTAAATAGATCACAGCTCCTGGAGAAAACGGAAAGGAAACCAATTAGAGAGCACCTACTGTGTGCCCAGAGCTTTAGGGTGATTTCTAATTCCCATCCAGCCTCAGGGCCTTTGCACTCGCCACTCCCTCTACCTGGAATACTCTTCCCAGGTCAGTATCACTGCCTCCCTGACCACTCTGCACAAAGCAGCAGCTCCCAGTGCCCCCTTGCCCGATAGCTGCCTGCCTCGCTTTCCCCACAGTCCCTATGGCCAGAGTCTATATTCACTCGCTTAGCCATGCACGTCTTCCAAGTGCCGGGGTCTTCCAAGTGCCAGGGACAGTGCGCTAAGCTGCTGAAGGAAGGCGTGAGCGACCTGCAGCCTAACCTCCCTTGACCCTGACACCAAGGCTAGAAGGAAGTCCCCATAATCCTCACCTTACAGATGAGGGCAGGGTTTGGGTGGCCTGCCCAAGGTCACCACCTGGGAAGACAGAGGCAGGACGGAAGCTCCCCTGGGTCCTCCCCCCACCTCTGCCAGGTCTGTCATCTCCTCTCACTACCTCAGGGACACCTGGCACAGGTAACTGCTTCATGGTGGTGGGGTAAAGAAATGGCTCCTGAAGGTGGGAACTCATTCCAGCCCCGGAAATCTTTCGCAGGATGCCCTTTGCCTCAGTACACACGGTAGGCACCGCCCCTGCAGGCGCCCACGTCCCCACCCAACTCCACACCCTGCAGTTTCTTAGGGCTCCCCTGGCCTAAGCGAAGCTCCCCTGCAAAGTGTGCACAGCCCCCCGAGTGCCACTGACACACCGGGGCTTCCTCTCCAGGCCAAGAGTGGGGAAGAGAAACTCTCACTTCCCCCTGCCTCGAGGGCCCAAGTAGCCTGACTTCCACACTGGGCAAAGCAGGAAGTCCAGGGGCAAACACAACGCTCTCAGGTAGAGCAGCTCAGACCCTTGTCCTCAGGATAGAGGTCAGGGTCCCTGTGAGAGTCCCAGCTTCACTAGTGTTCTGTTTGAGGGAGGGCCAGCTCTCCCTTCCCAAAGAAGCAAGCAAAGGTTAAAACTGTCAAAATAGGAACAACTCCACTAAGTAAAACTGCAAGTGTCAGCAGGGCACATCTGTAATCCCTGCCGCTCAGGAGGCTGAGGCAGGAGGATCGCAAGTTCAAAGCCAGCCTCAGCAATGTAGGGACACCCTAAGCAACTCAGTGAGACCTTGTCTCCATTGTCTCTAAACAAAATATTAAAAAAGGGCTGGGGATGTGGCTCAGTGGTTAATCACCCCTGGGTTCAATCCCCAGTATCAAAAAAAAGTGTCTTGTTTGAAATAGCAAACAACTAGGCCTAATGTCAATGTCCATCAATAGGGGATGGTGCACCCACTCTACAGCAAGCCTCAACATCGGAAAGTTACGCAGCTGTCAAAAAGAAGACAGCTGCTGATCTGAAATGATCTCTAAATACGGTGTCCAATGAACAATAACTGTACATGCTCAGAAAGGTCAGCAGGAGGGGCTGGGATTGTGGCTCAGCGGTAGAGCACTCGTCTAGCACGTGCGCAACCCGGGTTCGAGCCTCAGCACCACATACAAATAAACGCATTGTGTACAACTAAAAGCAAATAAATAAATATTAAAAAAAAAAAAAAAAAGAAAGGTCAGCAGGACACACAAGAAACGAAGAACAGGGTCTGCCTTGGCAACAGCAATGAGGGGTTTTAGGGACATGGAGACAATTTAAATGTACTGGATATGCACACAACTGCTTCCCTGGGGGAGGCTGTTTTTTAAGAAACCAGCCTGTGCCCCTGAAGAATTCTTCTTAAACTGCTTGCAACAGTCTCAGTGCCTTCATTTACAGCAGATCCACTCAACACCCCGAACTTTCCCCAATGCCAGGTCCCTCTCAGAGGCTCTTCTCTGGAGACGGCCCATTCTTAAGTACAATCATCTCTTCCATTTGTAGAGAGTCTCACAAAGCTTTCAGGAAAAGCAGGAAACCAGGAGTGGGAATGTGGATCGAATGTCCCACCCTACTATGCGCCAGCTGTCCTAGCAGGTGGTATTTGAGTCCTCCATCGTACAGCTACCCCATAAACAAAGCACGACCGTGGCCTACAGATGGAGACGAATCGAGGCCCACCGAGGGAGAGCAATATGTGAAAGTCACGCAGCCAGGAAGTTGGGACCTCAGCACCTGGACCCAGCGCCACGTGAGAACACAGTCCAAGTTTGTTCTGACCCATGGTGGGGACACCCTCCATAGGCCGCCTCGCTTAATCTCATTTAATCCTTTAATCAAAGGCATAACCAGCCCATCTCAAATATCCATTCCAACAAAACACCCAGTGGGTCCCCCTGGGAAGAGTAAAGTCCTGCCTGGCCCACAGAGGTGGCCAGCCCGCTGTCCTCTGCCAGTAGAGGGGTGTCCCGGGATGCTTGTGGGGATGACTTGGCCGCTAGGCTTCCCCTGAGCTTTGCCCCAGACGATGCCCCAGGAACACCTGCTTCCCCTGCCAAGGAAGGCATCAAGGAGCAGCCAGGACCAAGCCACAACTTGCCTCCCCTCACAGGCCGGCAGGAAGCACGGCCACTCGGGGTGAGGCACCCACTACCTGGACTGGCACAATGTCGCCGCTGCCAGAAAGGGCTTCTCTGCTAAAATGCACCCCTCGTACAGCCTGGGAAGGCGGGCGGCAGTGGCCGGCGACGCAGAAGCTGGCTGTTTGTGCCTCGCCTGCTCACAGTCCCCATCTCCAATCAGACAAGGTATCTAGGAAACCAGTCTGGTGAACGCCAAAAGCTGACGACCAAAAAAAGACAAAACTGTTTACTAACTACCATGAAAAACACCAAAGGAGGGCTGGGATTGTGGCTCAGCGGTAGAGCACTCGCCTAGCACGTGGGCGACCCGGGTTCGATCCTCAGCACCACGTACAGATAAAACACATTGAGTAAAACGCATTGTGTACAACTAAAGCAAATAAATAAAAATATTTTTTTAAAGTATTTGTCCAATTAAAAAAAAAAAAAAAAAAAAAACCAAAGGAGGCAAGGAAGGACTGGCACATGGAGGAGGGGCATATGTGACAAAAATGAACAAAATTAACATGCGTGTGTGTACACAGATGGGTTCCAGGACTGGCGACTCCTCTGGAGGACAGACTTTAGTACTCAAGTAGAAACCACAGCATCTGGACCTTTAGCTCAGCTCAGATGTGACACACAGTAGGTCTCAGGAAGCATCTGCTAAACAAGTCCAGGTTTAGAGGACGGATGCGCCCCTCCCCCCTCCCACCCTGAGACTGAACGCAGGTGGCCTGTCTTCCCACGGCTGACAAGATGCCCAAAGCGTCTCAGTCCAGCAAGAGAGTGGTGAAAATTTTAGAACCAGCTCAAATACAGCTTGTGCCCCGCTGCCACTTGTGCCCCAACCCCCGTGAGTAAAGGACCTTCGGGATTACATCCACCATTCTGAGATACTGTGTGCCACGTTTTTTAAAAGGTAAGCAGCTTGCTGTGCTTCCTTGGTGCAGAGGAAACAAAGACCAGACAAAGCCTCCGCCAGCAGACAAACACGTCTAGCAGGTGATCAAATCCAGCCCGGGGACCAGGACAGCAAAATGGATTCTGGTGTTGCTGAGAGCAAGCGGAGGCAGAGCTCCTGGATGCTGATGACAAGCACACCAGCGACAGGCTGGAGGGCCGGAGGCCGGGGCTGGGAGTTTGGATGCAAAGGGGAACAAGGCACCACATCCAGATCAGGGTGTCGCCAGGGCTCGCCACCTCCCCTCCACAGCAGCCTGGGCTTCCTCCTTTGTTTACGAGCCTTCAGGATCCAAAGTCTCCCAGCATGGGGCGCATCAAACCTGGCCGCCTGTCACAAGACATGTCGGGCACACTGTTGGCTCTGCAAGGATTTAATCAGTAACCAGCCCGGGAGACCAGGCACAGGGCAGGCGGTGACCCGACCCACAGAGGGCAAAGTTTACAGCCAGGCCAGCACCAGAGTCCTTTTTAGGTCTCCCCAGCAAGGACCCAGGAGAGGTCCAGACTAGGGGTGTGCCCTACTAAACCCACCAGTCAGGGAGGGCTGGGGCCCCCACCAGCTTGCACCCCAGCCTAACGCAGCCGTGGTCCTGGAAACCTGCTTTTTATTGCTCATGATTCAGTTAACTGGATCCGTGTAGACAGACTCCGTAGGCAGTTTGGGCAAAAGAGTGTATTTGGTTTGTTTATTGGTTTGAATCCAGATCAATCATCGTGGGTCTGTTCCTAAAGCCCACACAATTAACTGGATAATTACCAAACAGTTTTGACTTGGGCTTAAAAATGAGCCACATACACTTCTTGGGAGGATATGACCCTATGAAACACACCTGATCTATCAGCAGCTCAAGGATAGGCAGGGAACGCTGCAAAACCACAGGGCTGCAAAGGGTTTTTGTTGTAGTGAAATGCACTCGAAATTCACCTTTGTTTCATTTGGGCTAATATTTCTCAATAGAGTGCTTGGACGCAATATAAAATGCAGACAGATTACATAATGCCCAGGCCTTTGGGAAACCCCACAGGGCTCCTTTGCTTCCTGAGAGCCTGGACACCAACCAGGTGTCTCACCACTGACAAAGTCCCAGGTGGCAATCCCAACCCCACCTCTGCCCTGGAGGTTACTGCTCCAGCCTCCCCACTGGCCTGAAGGGGTCCCACCTCCACACTCCCAGGCCCTGAGGGTAGGGGGAGCAGTGGACCTCACCGGAGCCCCCAAGGAGCAAGGGCTAGACTGAAGGTTGCCCAGCCCACAGCGTTTGGTGGAGCAAGGCAGTGGAGAGGGGACAGTGCCAGCCCACTGGCTCTTCCTCCTAGTTCCTCTTCCCACATTTCCTAATGCAGGGCAAGGCTCCGCCAAGACAAAACTTGTTCCATGGCTAACCCTGAGTCCTAATACTGGAAATCACAGGTGCTCTTCAGGAAGGCACAAGCTGGCAAAGGTGCCAGCACCTTGCCTGGCCAAGGTGGGCAAGAGGCCTCTGGCTGCTAAGAACAGAGGCACAGCTTCAGTCCCTCTTCTTTCCTCTCCCTCTCAAACGTGCCTCTTGAGCAACCAGGGTGAAGGAGGGCCTGTGGCCTCCAGAGCTGGCTTCCCCCAAACCAGGAAGACCAGCAGCAGAGCGATCAATACTCCTGGCTTCTCCCGGGGGAGCTCGGGCTCGGCCTGCCCTTCCCACAGCAGGCCACTGTTCCTCTCAACTATCTTCCTCGTGCCCTCAACCTCCTTCATTCTGAGGGGTGGCAGAAAAAAAGAACAAAGCTCAGTAAAGCCCACCAGCCAGGTGAAGATTCTGAAGCCAGACTTCAGAGCCCAGGCAGGGAGAGGTCACCAGAGCCTCCGCATCTGAAACCCTGGGTGCTGGCAAATTTGAGGAAGCTCTCCCTCCACCAAATGAAAAGCCAAACACTGAGGCCTGTGGCTAGAGGCAGGTTTGAGAACGTGTACCAGACTGGGAGCAGGACCAGGCCGCCTCACGGCGGCCCGCGATCCTGCCTGAGAAAGCAGTCTGCAGATACTGCACCAGCTGCCCACAGGGAAGAAAAAATAGGTGTTCTAAGCACGTTGGACCCAAAATTCAGAATAAAAGTCCATGTGTGTTTCAACCCTCTGGGGGCTGGGGTGGGGGGCAGAAGCAGGAGTAGGATTCTTGGGCTAACTTTCCCCCTCCCCATTCCTCGGAGCATGTGTCATGGCCTGTGACACACTGCCAAGGGAACATGGATGCCGGGGAAATGTCTACACACGCTACACGTTTGTGACATGCCATGTAAGCGACACCCTGTTTCCTGGCTGGGCTTTCTGGCACAGGTGTGGGCAGGCGCTGGATTCTGCCCCCTCCCACTGTGCTTAGTAAACAGGATTCCAGCTGCCCTGGGGGGAGTGTGCATTCTGGGCCAGACTGGGCCCCCTCTCCCAAGAGGATGGGACCCCCACAGCCAAGCTCAGGCCAAGCCGGAGCCTGTATTTGAAACTGTCCTTGTTTCAAAACACAAAAGCATCCTGTTCAGGCTCCTACCCGCCACCCCCTCTCCCCCCTTGAGCCCACCACAGCTGTCTTTCTCCAGGAAGAAGGCCACCATTTGCAGATTCGATTTCAAAAGGAGATCTGTGGATTCTCCTCTCCATCTCATCAAGCTGACCCGGCCCCAGCCACAGAGTGAAAAACAATAACAATAACAAAATAGGTCCTCCAGCGACAAAACACGCGCACACACACTCCACAGACAATGCACTCCCGGCTTCCACCAGAACTTGACCCCCGGCCTGAGCCGTTCCAGGACCCCGGCCCCCCTCCCCCGCCGACCTCCCAATGTGCGAATGAGATTTTCCGAAAGGGAAGCACCCAGTTTTGCCTGCCAGCCCGGGCAGGAAAAGAATAAAGGACGGGCCAAGCAAAGAAAGGCACTGGTTTTCTGGGAATCCTTTGGGTCTGGGGGCTTCAAGGTTTTCTTTCTTTCTCTCTTTTTTTTTTTTTTTTGGTCCGCTCTATGTTCTGGGTTGTTTCGTTTTCCCCATCAGCTCGGATCCAGATGGGCCACGGGTTTCCACAAGAGGAACTCCACCACCCTCGGGGCCCGCCCGGCCATCCGCGTCCCCGCAGCAGGAACGCAGGACCGGGGCGCCGTCCCGGGCACCGGCCGCAGCCGAGCCTCCGCCGCGGGGTCCCCGGGCCGGGGGCGGCGCGGGCTCCGCCGGGGGCGGCGCGGACGGCCGGGGGGCCTCGCCGCGCGGGGGGACTCACCGTGGCGGACGCCAGGCTGTTGTCGGCCAGCGTTAGGTGGTGCGGCTCCCAGCGCCTCAGGAATTTCGAGGTGAGGATCTTGCTGAGGAAGGTCCGCGGGTGCCGGATGACACAGACCTGGATGTCGCCCTCCTGCAGCAGCTTGTACCTCATCCCGTTGCAGAGCAGCAGGGCCCGGCGGCAGGGCACGGCGCCCATCTTCGTGCCCTCGGGGGCCGAGACGTCGCCCCCCAGCAGCGGCTTGGTCTCCTCGATCTGCCGGGGGTCGCCGCCGCCCGCGCTGCTGGTCAGATCCATGGCCGGCGGGGGCGGGGGCCGCGCGGAGCGGGGCGGCGCTGCTCTGGGCGGCGGGGCCCCCGGATCCGGGGCCCGCACCCCCCCACCGCCCGCGAGGGTGGGGGGGCGGGGGGCGGCGCGCCGCGGGGGGCGGGCGCGGGGGCGGCGGCGGCGGCGCTTCCTGCGGGCCGGCTTCCTCCTAGCTCGTCGGGTGCATGCTCGGCGCGGACGGCTCGGCTCGGGCGGCGGGCGCGGGCGCGGGCGGCGGGGGCGGGGGGGGCCGCGGGCGGGCGTGTCTCGGCCCGCGCCGCCGCGCGCTGTGCAGTGCGTGTGTCCGCGTCCGTCCGCGAGTGCCTGCGGGCGGGGGCCGCGCCGGCTGCCGGGGAGATTGCGGGAGCGCTCGCGCCCGCGCGATTGGTCCCCGCGGGGTCATGTGCCCGCCCCTCTGACGTCAATGGCGGCAACGGCGGCGGCCGCCGCGGCTTCGGCCTCTCGCAGGCGGAGCCCGCGGCCGGGCGGGGACGGGAGGCGGGCGCGGCCCGACGGGAGGGCGGCCCTGGGGAGGGGGCTGGGGCGGCGAGCCCCGGCAGGCCTGCGCCCCGCCCGGAATGCGCGGGGGCGGGGCCCGCGCCGGCCGCGCCCCCGCCGGTGCCCAGGCCAGTGCGCAGCCCGCGCGCGACCCACGACCCCGCGCCCCCGCGCCCCCGCGACCGCTGGGCTGGACTCGGGAGGGAAACCGAGTCCCCACGACGGCCGAGGGGCGGCCAGGTGCTGGAAGGGTGGAGGCTGGACCACTTGACAGCCCTCCCTAGCCACGGTTGCCAACCCGGCTGGCCAGATGGCAGCAGAAGATAGCTTCTTCCAGTTGAAAATGTCCCCTGAGTTATGCGGAGATGACCCCATACTGCCCTGCCTCAGGCTGCCTGACTCTGCAGGCCTCGCCTCCTCCTGGCCTTTGGCTGATGTCTGCTGGCCTTGGCCTTGGTGTCCTCAAACCTTCAAGGGACAGCCTTCCTTTCTTCTGCCCAGCACCTCCCAAAGTCATCCGGCCACCCCCTGCTCTGCCCTTACCCCAGGCAGCTAAGCTTCTTAATCGCCATCACCACCACCATCCCCAGAGGGGACCTGGTCCTCACCTCTGGATCCCCAACCCCACAGCAGCCCAGGAGAGAATCATATTCCAAGGGCCTTTGTGGAATGAACCACAGCATCCCCAACTCCAGCTTGGAAGCAAAAGCACTCCCTTTCTGTCATCACGCGGAGCCCCACCTGAGGCCACCCAGCCACTGCTCAGTCTGCAGCCAGCCTTTCTCCCCTCCACAGTCTTCTGCGGCTAACACCTTCAAAAACCCCAGATTTGACCACTGCCTTCGTGGTGAGCAAAGGTGCCTTTGGAGAGAACACACGAGTGTTGCAGCGTGTGTTGAATTGCATCAGGAATGCTGCAGAGTGTCCACAGCATCTCTGAGGTGGAGATGTTCACACCCCTCTCTCCAAGAACAGCCAGCCAGGGTAGGAGTAGGTGGTAGAAGGCAGGTCTCAGCCTGCATCCCTCGCCAAGTAAGACTCATGTCCAGCCTGCCCAGCAGTTGGGCAAAGCTGTCTCTGCCCTGGGAAACGCACTTAGCTTATAACCATTAGAAATTCATCATATTCCCACAATTTGCTGGCACTTCCTTCAAGTCATGAACTTCAACATTCTTGAGAAAACCAGCAAGCAAGAAGGGTCACGCACCAGACCCCAGCTTCTGATATGGATGTGGGTGTGGGGAATGGTCAGTGCCAAGAAACCCCCAATCTGTTTAGGGGTTAGGCCATTCCTTTGAACCTTTATTGCCTTCCTGCTGTGCACCAGTTGCAGGCCAGGCAACAGTGTGTTAGCAGCAATTACTATGATAATTGCACTGCACAGACCAAGACCTCTTATGTGCCAAGGATTTTGCTTGCCCATGTTATATTCTCTGACAGCAACATAGGTGCTGTTGTCATCCACTCTTGCAGATGAGGGTACGGAGAGCTTAAATGATTTGCCCAAGCCCACTGAGGTAGTTGGATTGGTCCCAGGTTTCTTTGGCTCCAGAGCCCCATGACTTAACCACAAAGCACGGAGCTAAGGGTCCAAGACACTATAAAAACAATGGCCACAAGTATGCTCACGCTACAAGGACAGAGAGGGGACACCTAGCCCAGTCGGGTGGGAGTGGCACCAGGGTACATATCCCTACTCCAAGAGGTCTTTAGGTAAAGAGGACAGGAGCTCCAGAGAAAGGGAATGGCCCAAAAAAAGGCAGAGTTGGTAGGATACTTGGCCTGTTCAGGAGACTCACTCACCATAGTGAGCAAGATACCCAAGGGAGGACACAGGCAGCGCCCTGAAATGCACACCCAGTGACCCGCACAATGGAGAGGGAACACACAGACCATGCAGGGGAGTGACTTGTACATAGCATTTTCAAAAGGTCAATGGCTGTGGTTTGATGTGGTTGAGGGTTTCCCAGGAGTAGTCTGGAGGTGGGGAAGGCCAATGATGAGGCTGTCATGGGTACCCAGGAGGGGAATGATGAGGCCAGCGCAAAGTTACCAAATGGGGAGGTCTGGTGGCAAGCAGAACAGCTGATGTCCACTTTAGGGAGACATCCATGGACCTTCCTCTATCCAAAGTCCCAAATTCCAGCAGAAGAGGAGATTAAGCAGGATGCGCAGGATCTCCTGTTGCTTCCAGGACATTCCTGACCTTCTCAATGCCACTTAGATACAGCAGTTAATAAATAAGTGAACACTAAGCAGGAATATGACAATGATGTCCACCACCCACATGCCAGGTACTATGCTAGAGGCTCTGTATGCTCCCATTGCTCCCAACCAGCCCAGGAGGTGGGGATTTTTATGACCCCCATTAGAAGAGTGAAAATGTTGAGGCCCAGAAAGGATCAGCTAACAATGGGGACCCAGCCAAGATTTGAGCCTGAGACTCCATTTGACCCCAAATTCCACATTTTTCCTACTCTTGTGCCAATTTTGGAAGACATTGCAGATGTCTTCTTTGTAATGGTTTCCTGAGCAGGCATCCAGGAAGAAAGGATTGAGTTCAATCATGTGATCTTTAAATACTATTTCTTGTCTTTGGTTTAAAATAAGTGAAATGGAGCCTCCAAGATATTGCAAGAAGAAAAGTTCCTAAAGGCAGAAGCCAGGCGTTCTGGTCAATGACAGTGCCAGCTCAGAACCTGCAGGTAGTCAGGGCTCCATAAATAAGACACTGATTGATTGTCAAGGTCACATTTCCATGGAGCTCAGGAAAGTGCCAGTCACGGGACTAGTCCATAGGTTGCCATATGAGATGGGAGGGCGTTGGTATTCAGTCTGTGATGGTCCCCAGCCTCTTAGACTGGGACTCAGGTAAGTCATTGCCTCCCTGGTTACTGCCTCCACCTGACCCTGATTACTGACCTAGAAATGAATCTGAGTCCGGCCATCAGACTATCAGAACCCTCATCCCAGGAGTTTCCCAGCCCATCAAGCTTCCATGAATGGGTCATGCATCCAAATTGTCCTCAGTGCCATGTGAGTCCACTGATGTCCTGACCCTCCCAAGAATTGTCCAGGCCCCTCCAATTTCCCTCCCAACTTGAGAGGTTTACAGAGCCACAGGAAGGCACAGAGTCCATGCACCCTTCCCTCTCTATTCAGGAATTTGTTGAGGTGGCAAAGTCCCTGTGGGAGAGGAAAGCACTGGAGCTGGTGGCCAGCCTAGGAGAGCCAGGCCAAGCCCTTCCTTCAGCAGCCGCACCTGCAGACAGTGTTCTCCTCCTCAGGTTCGTCTCCAGCGGTGACCCCTGCCCACCTTTACCCAGCTCCTTTCTTGCCCCACCCACCATGAAATGGTGCACGAACCCCAATCCACTGGACCCACCAGGCGGGCAGGGTTCATTCCAGGGTTCACATCCAGAGGCATGCTGGTAAATGTTTAACAGTCAGCTTGCTGAAAAAAAGAAAAACCCTAATTTATACCCGTGTCAATCTCCCTGATGCAAATATTCCCACCATACATGGCTGAGCATGGAGTTAGGAAGAGGTGAACCCCACTCTAGAACATACAGTAGACCAGGGGTTAGCAAACCACAAAAGACCAGACTCAGCCCCTGGACTGCAGAGCCTACAGTACTTACCACCTGGCCATTTTACAGGGAAAGTTGGCGACCCCTACAAGAGACATAAATAACTTCAAGACCAGAGATACCAGCAAAATGTAGAATGATAATTAGGAGATGTTGGGTTTTATTACCTTTCTAAAGATATAACATATTTAATCGTAACCATATATAACTTAATCTTTTTTAATGGCTATTTGACAACCAGCTTGCAAAATTCCTGAGAAATTAGCGATCCAGAGTCATGAGCCAACATAGGTCAGCTCCAACACACACTGTTTTCCTAGGACCGTTCCTGATCAGATGCAGAGGCATTGTCTGTTGGATGGCTGCCTAACTAACTGCAGGAACAAGGTTCTAAGCCCTGCACTGCATTGCCCAGTTGCATTCATTTGGGGGGGGGGGCGATGCTGGGGATTGAACGCAGCCTTGTGCATGCTAGGCAGCACCTTACCAACTGTCACTCATTCATTCTTTCATCCCATTCCACTAATACCTATTTATCAGCACCTCCTTGAGTGCTTCAGTTTTGTCAGGTGCCACAGCTCCAATTCATAGATGCTGCCTTCCTGGAGATCACAGTCAAGTATAGGGAATCCAGACCCCAAATCAGCACCACCCTCAAAGAAGTATCCCAAGAAGAAAACAAATCCCTATTCTTCCCGTACTCAGCCATGGATATCCTTGGTTGCTTTACCCTAAAGTGGGGTCATCGCAGCACCTTCCTCTGGGTCATAGAGATTCCATGAGAATCAGTGTCAAACTCTTTGCATTTTCAGTAAGGTCTAGCTACTTCATATCCCCAGTGTTATTTCAGAACCCTTGTTGACACAGCCCTGACAACTGACCTGCATATGGTCTGCTTCTCTGAGTCTGGCCCATTTGCCCCACACCTGGGGTATGGCCGTTCCAGATGCAGCTTCTCTTCAGGTTAAAAGCAATGTTTCTGACCTCAGCACTATTAACAGCGTGAACAGAACAGACTAAGTGGCAGGCGACCGTAGTGTCAGCCCCCTCCCACCCGACTATCCTGGGAGTCCTAGACTGGGGGAGACGTATTGTTCTACCGGCACAAGGTGCCCCATCCTCAGATGCCATGGACAGGAGCTGGAAGCAAAGCTGCGCACAGCCAACTTTTATGAGACTGGAGCAACACAGGGTCCTAGAGAATGGACTAGATGTGACCCAGGTGAGGTGCTAGTTCTGAAGCTTATTTAACGGCTCGAGGCCTCGCGTGCAATAAAATACCAGGCACCGAAAGCAGGTAACAAAATTGCTTGTTCCCGAGTGGTCCCGATTTCACAGCCACCCATTGTGCTGTGGCTTTGGGGGAATTCTCTGGAAGCCCCGTCTGAAAACTCTGTCCCCAAATTACATCAACCGGGAGTGTATTCCCGAACTTCATTTTTACCAGGCATCAGACACCAGAACATACACTCCGTGCCCGTGGCATTCAATGTGCTGCTCAAATAATAAAATGTGCTTATTTCTTCTCCTGGTATAAAGAGAAGAATCCTGTTTTCTTCCCAGAGTCTGCAAACATCCTCCTCCCCCTCCTCCTGAGCTGAGGCGAGCCAGCGTCATTTTCTAGACTCCATCAGTGAAGAGGGGGAGAGGGCGGGAGGCTGCTTTCCACTTAGCAGCCTCTGATAGTGAATGGCTGAATGATGAGCCCACTGCGTCCCTCCCACCTTCTCTGGTTTCAGGGGAGAAAGAGGCCAACAAGGGAACAAGAAGGGCTGAATTCTCCCTCTTTCCTTCTCTCTCTCACCAAATAATTAAATCTGGGGTTTATTTATTTATTTTTTAATTAGGTATATAGGAGAGCAGAATGCATTTTGATTCATTGTACACAATTGCAGCACAACTTTTCATTTCTCTGGTTGTACACGACTTCGCATCGCCCCATTTGTGCAGCCATACATGAACCTAGGGTAATGATGTCTGTCACATTCCACCTTCTTTCCTGCCCCCAAACCCTCTCCCCCCTCCCTCCCCTTGGCCAATCAAAGTTCCTCCATTTTTTCCCATGCCTACCCCCCTTATGGATCAGAATCCACTTATCAGAGAGAATGTTCGGCCTTTGGTTTTTTGGAATTGGCTTACTTCACTTAGCATGATATTCTCCAGCTCCATCCATTTACCTGCAAATGCCATAATTTTATTCTCTTTTCATGTTGAGTAATATTCCATTGTGTATATATACCATAGTTTCTTTATCCATTCATTTCCTGAAGGGCATCTAGTTTGCTTCCACAGTTTAGCTATTGTGAATTGAGTGCTAGAAACATTGATGTGGCTGTGTCACTATAGTATGCTGGGTTTTTGTGTGGGGGGGGTGGTACCGGGGATTGAACTTAGGGGCACTCGACCACTGAGTCACATCCCCAGCCCTTTTCTGTATTTTATTTAGAGACAGGGTCTCACTGAGTTGCTAAGTGCCCCGCCATTGCTGAGGCTGGCTTTGAACTCATGATCCTCCTGCCTCGGCCTCCCAAAGTGCTGGGATTACAGGCGTGCGCCACCGTGCCCAGCTTAGTATGCTGATTTTTAAGTCTTTTGGGTATAGACCGAAGAGTGGGATAACTGGGTCAAATGGTGGTTCCGTTCCAAGTTTTCTAAGGAATCTCCATACTGCTTTCCAGATTGGTTGCACCAATTTGCAGTCTCATTGGGGTTCATTTTTTAAAAAGTATTGCAGAGGGCTGGATGTTGATCTGGAGCTAACATTTCTCACAAATGGTTGGTTGATTGATTGATTGATCTGCATGTACACACACCAAAACTTTAACAGTGGTTATTATGTCCACTGGAATTACAGGTAATTCTATTTCCTTCCTAAGTCGCTTACTGAAGTACACTTTTATGTGTAATAAAGTGCAACCATTTGAAAAGAACAGGTTGATAAGTTTTAGTGACTGTGCCCAGGCGTGTTACCACCACCTCAATGAAGATTTGAATCTAGAACATTTCCACATAGCAGAACATTTTCTCTGTGTCCTCTGCAGTTAATCCCAGTCACCCACTCCTGGCTCCAAGGAATCCCTGATCACCTTCCATCACTACACATAGTTTTTTCCCTTTCTTGGTTGTCACATAAATAGAATCAAAAGCTATGTCCTCAGAGGGGCTGGGGTTGTGGCTCATCTGTAGAGCGCTGCCCGGGTTAGACCCTCAGCACCACGAAAACATAAAAAAGGCATTGTGTACAACTGAAAAAAAAAAAGCTATGTCCTCTTTGGGGGCTGGTTTTGTCTCGGCCTAACATCTGTGTTGGTGCTTGTATCATTGTCTAGTCCTTTTAGTTGCTGGCTAAGGTGTCCATGACATGGAGATGCCACGTACGGGTGGGTCACTTTTGTTTTCAATTTGCTTTAATTAAGAAATAATAAACATCAAAAAAGCCACACACAAAAATAATAATAACAAATGCCTTTTATTTTTTAAAACGTCACAGGCACTTTTTCTGAAGAGTGCAAATAAATGCCAGGTGATTGGTGACTTGTGGAAATGGCTGCCTGGCACAGCTCTGGGGAGGGGAAGGCCATGGATCATGTTTTTTTAAAAATAACAGCCACCGTGTTTTTCAGATTAATACATCTCGCTGGCATAGCAGCCTTCGCGGTGAAGCTGCTCAAATTGACCAATTTACGTGTGGCCCCTTTCTTCCCACCTCCATCGGCGCTGAGTCAGTTGCTAAGAAGCAGTGACAGGGAGGTATGGGGGGTGGCGTGTGGCGAGCATGCAGCTCTTCTGAAACTCATCCCCCTCCACCTTTGCGTCAGCTCCTCCTGTCTTCACATGGGCAGGGGTGAGGGTCTCACCCCATTTTGCAGATTAGGGAGCCCAGGCAAGGTCAAGGTTTGCCTAAGACCCTACAGCAGGAGACAGCCACGTGTAGGGGCTCCAGGTAGGTTGGTGAAAATGCTGAACAAGTTTGGAATTTGAATCCCAGGTCTGTCTCCATCCTCCTTAGCTGGGTTATGCTAACCAAATCTCTTAATCTCTCTGAATCTCAGTCTCTTGTCTGCGAAATCGAGATCAGATTGTGATGCTCACAATTGAACCAATGAGATAATGCACTGAGGGGCTTAGCGCCAGGCTTAGGAAGAAATCAGTGCTCACTAAATGGGAGGGCAAAGTGGCTTCCCGACCCCGGTCTCCTTCCTCCAACTATCACACAAAACTGCATCTGACCTCAGTCCGTCTACATGGAGGGAAAAGCAGTGGACATTTCCTTGTAGCTCCAGGGAACAGAGCCTCGTGGATGCGGAGAACTGAGAAGACAGGTGGAAGCATCCAGAAGCCTCGGTCCTAACAGAAACCAATCAGAGTAGCTTAGAGCATGGCTGTGGGTTACAAGGGCTTGAAGGTTTCTCACAGAACCCCAGCAGCCAAAGGAGAGCCAGGACTCAACAAAAGTCAGAAACCAAAGGCCCAAGGGTCTTCCTTCTGTCTGCTTCTCTCTGTAGCAGACTTTCAGTGCTCCATTGTTTTGGCAAGAGAGAAGGGCGGCCACGACCTCCGGGGACCAGCTCAGAGCCATAGGTGATACATTCAGCCCAGTTCCTAAGGAAGGCTGGCCCACCTTGGGCCAGGTGCTCACCCCAGCCTGTGTGTGGGCCACACTGTGCCAGTGTAGTTGCTAGTGACCAATCCCTAAGGTGAGAAGAGTGGGCACGTGGGGCATTACGAGCTGAGCTGGCCCGCAAGAAGCATCCTATTACAAAAACAGCCACTTATTCCCGTGGAGTCCCCAGTCTTGTGCATTTATTTTATTAGTTGCAGCAGCTAAGACTAGTATAGGACTTAACAGATGCCAGACACCTTGGTAAACAGTTTGTATATTTTGACTCATTTACATTAGTCCTCACAACTCAATGAAGTTTATTGTGTCCGTTGTACAGATGAGGAGACTGAGGCACAGAAGACTAAAGAATTTGCCCCAGATCACACTCGAACAAGACCAATCTGATACCAGATCTGTTTTCTCAGACTCCATGCCAGGTTGCCTATTTTAGCATCAATCATTTTATAATTCATCTGTTAGCCCATGTCTCTCAAAATGAGAAAAAGATGGAGAAGGGGAAAATTTGAGATCTGGCATTTCACAAAAGCATCTGACAGCCGCCCCATGAAGGCTGGAGCTTCACTGACCATCCTCACAGTTCTTTGGACCTGGAGTCAGGGGAGCAGGTGTGGCAGTCTTATGCAGCCCCATGGCAATAGGACCAATGGGCCTGGGCTCACCCAGGGCCCTGGCCTGGGCTTCTTTACTGTGCACCTGCACACAGCAGTGTTTTTTTTTTAGTTTTGTTTTTGTGGTGCTGGGGATTGAACCCAGGGCCTTGTGCATGTGAGACAAGCACTCTACCAACTGAGCTACACCCCCCAGCACACACAGCAGTGTTTAATAAGGGTTGTCACTGTTGAGAAAATGTGTATTCCTCTTGACAGTTTTCAAAGCCTTTCCAAAAACAGGTGAAGCAGTCAGCTAAAATCTTGGCCCAGTGATACCTTGGGGACGGGTGACTGATGGGAAGAAGACACATGCACAGGAACCAGCAGGTGCCAAGCGACAGGCCTCAGGAGAACAGGAGCCAGGGTGGGCCTGCAGAGCTCTCCTCTCTCTGCCTGCTGGAGTCTGTTCTGGCATCGCACCTTCACCTTCCTGATGAGCTGCCTCTGTTTTCGTGTCTGGTACCAGGGCCCAGAGGGCTGCCTCAGCCCAAAGGCCCAGGGCAAGTACCCAGTAAGGAGTCCGCTGGGCATGCACCTTCATCCAGCCGGGCCCAAGCCTTAGGTTCCCAGTCCAGTCCAAGACTTGGGAGCCTGCCCAAGGCTTCCCAGGAGAAGTTTCCTGGGGCTGCCCTGACAAAGTGTCCCCCAGTGATGAGATGTATTCTCTCATCGTCCTGGAGGCCAAAAGTCCCCAAACCCAGGAATCGACAGGGTAGATTTCTTATGAGGCGTGAGGGGGAATCTGTTGCAGGCCTGTTGATGGCACTCTTTGACATTCCTTGGCTTATATGTACATAGACACATACGGGATCTCTGCCTTCACAGTCAAGGCCTTCTCCTGTCTGTGTCTGTGCCCAGACTTCCCCTTTTTTATAAGGACACAGTCATCGTGCAGTAGGATCCCACCCGACTCCAGCATGACCTCATCTTCTTACCACATCTGCAACAACCCTATTTCCAAATAAATTGACATTCTGAGGCATTTGGGGGTTTGGACTTCAACGTTTTGGGAGGGGGTACACAGTTCAACCTATAGAGGAGCCCAAAGGCCACACAGACGGGTACCCAACCTGCACCTTGCTCCCAGCTGGGTCTCACTACAAGGCCCCTGGCGCCCAGGGCCTCCTTTCAGCCCCGGAGGACATGGCTCTCCCCGTTTTATCAGCGCACACTAGAACATTCAGCGGTGTAGTCATGATTCTCAGGCTCCACACGGGCGTCCTGGGCAGAGCATGACTCAACTCCGGCTCAGCACTCAGAGGGCTCGCATCAGACGGGCGGTCCATTGTCTGCATCACTCCACCACGCTCCAGTTTCATGGGGCAATTTTAGAGGCATTAAACCTGAACAGCTCACAAAGGACTAATGAATTTCATTCAGCATGGACGACAATGACCCATGAATCTAAGCCGACCAGTGTTCCCTCTGCCTGTGTGGTTTCACAATAGCAGTGGTTGACAGATGGCTGGTTCCTAGCCAGGGATTCAGGCAAGTGGTTCATTTCTCTCTCTGTTCACTTTTCTATCTGGCTAGAAATCTTAAGCAGATCTTGCTTGGAGGTGAACTAACCAAACCTACCATGAGGACTAGTTGCATTTCTGAATCCCTGGGTGTGGCTCAAGGTGGGAAAGCGGATCCTCTATTCTTCAGCCAGGACAGACATCACCAATCAATCATGGACTAAGATCACAGGCCAGCAAGCTGCCGGGTGGGGACTGCCCACTTTATGCTTTGATTTGGAGACTCACATTTTTGAGTCTGTATTTGGTGTTTGCCTCCTTGTCAGAATGCTAAAGGGACCACTGACACATCCAAATCCCAACCGCCGTGTCCCTTTCATTCTCCCTCAGAGAGCAGTCAGTGGGATGGAACTTGCCCTTACAAGAGATGGGAAAACTCCTTGAATTTTGGTCCTCTCCTTGTTTATAATGGTGAAACTGAGGCTCAGAGAGCGAAAAAGGAGCTTTACCCATTGATGTTAAGAAATTGTTTTTAAAACTTTGTTTAAAGCCAGATATGTCTGTGGTCCCAGCTACTCAGGAGGCTGAAGTAGGAAGATCACTTGAGCCCAGGAATTCAAGGTCAGCCTGGGCAACATAGCAAGACCCCATTTAAAAAAAAAAAAAAAAGTTAAAAAAAAATCATGGTAGGGCTGGGGATATAGCTCAGTTGGTAGAGTGCCTGCCTCACGTGCACAAAGCCCTGAGTTCAATTCCCCAGCATACACACACATAAAAAATCATGGTAATGTTTTTTTGCCAGGTATAGTGGCACATACCTGTAACCCCAGTGACTCAGGAGGCTGAATCAGGAGGATGGAAAATTTGAGGCCAGCCTCAAATTTAGCAAGACCCTTCATTTCAAAATAAAAAATAAAAAGGACTGGGGATGTAGCTCAGTGATAAAACATTCCTAGGTTTAATCCCCAGCACCAAAAATCAAAACAAGCCAGGTGCGGTAGTGCATGCCTGTAATCCCAGTGCCTCCAGAGGCTGAGACAGGAGGATTGTGAGTTCAAAGGCAGCCTCAGCAAAGGCAAGGCACTAAGCAACTCAGTGAGACCTTGTCTCTAAATAAAATACAAAACAAGGCTGGGGGCCAGGTGTGGTGGCGCATACCTGTAATTCCAGCCAGTTGGGAGGCTGAGGTAGGAGGATCATGAGTTCAACCCAGCCTCAGAAATTTAGTGAGGCACTTGCAACTCAATGAGACCCTGTCTCTAAATAAAATATTTAAAAAGGGCTGGGGATGTGACTCAGTGGTTAAGCACCTCTGAGTTCAATTCCCAGTACCAAAAAAAAAAAAAAAACAAAAAAACAAAAACAAAAAAACAAAAAACAGGGCTGGGGATGTGGCTCAGTGGTTGAGTGCCCCAAGTTCATTCCTTGGTACCAAAAAAAGAAAAAAATTGAAACAAGACAACAAAATCATGGGGATGTTTTTTAAAACAGTCTCTAGGTTTGGGATTTACTGTAAAATAACCAGGAGGGGAGGGATGGAGTAGTAAAGATGAGACAAGATTATCGACTTATTGCCAGTTGTTGAAGATTGGTGATGGGTGATACAGGTTCATTATTCTATTCCTTCTTCTTTTGTGAACTTTTGAAAATTCTTATAATAAAAAAATTCCCTACAGGGACTGTACATGGTAGTGCTATTATTTTGCAGTGGAGAACACTGAACTAATGCTTAAAGATGTCAGGTAATTTGCCCAAGATCCTCTAGCCAACAGATCCCTGAATTTGGATTTTAAAAACTCCTGCCTGGCCCCAGCACCCACTCTCAACCTCTTGTGGGTATCTTCTAGATCTTCCATGCACGTAGCAGGACTTTGGTTTAAAAACACGCAGCAGGCTGCCGGACTATCACCTTGCAACACAAACTCCTTTAGTGTGTCCTCAAGCATCTGTTTCTGCCGTAGAACTGCAGAGTAGGAACTAACCCACAGGCAGCGCTCACTCGGAGCCAACCGCTCAGGTGTGTGACTTAGAGGACACCCCGCTGTTCTCTGGCATCTCTGGGAGGTGAAGGTTTTTCTATCTGCCCCATTTTTACAGAGAAGGAAACAAACTCAAAAGGAGGTTGCTTGCCCAAGGTCACAGAGAGAACGATTGATACACAATCATGCAGGGTGTTTGACAGTGCGGCCTGAGGTTATAAACACCAGCCTTCCTCTCTTGACTGACCTCTAGGAGAGCAGCCATTACTCCTGCTTTCTTCTCCTCGTTCCCTGAACTGGATAAATTTTTTAAAAAGATTCTTTAAAGGAACAAAGGAACAAGTACACCCCTCCTTATCAGCTATTACACAAAGCATCTCTCTTTTTTTTTTTTTTTCCTAACTATGGTAAGATAGGCAACATAAAACAGACCCGAGCAACCCTGCGTAAGTACAGTTCTGTGGCATTCGGTCCATTCCCACGGTGGTGTGGCCCTGGCCACCATCCGGCTCCGGAACTCTTTCATCTTGCAGAACTGAAACTCCATGGCCATCAGCACTAAGTCCCCCTTCCCTCCTGCTCCCAGCCCCTGGTGTCAGCTCCACTCTTCTCCTCTAGGAATTTGACTACTCTGGACACCTTCTTGGAATCATTCGATGTGTGGCCTTTTGTGACTTGCTCATCTCATTTAGCATAAGGCCCTCAAGATTCATCCATGCTGCGGCACGTGTTCAATTTCCCTTCATCTTTAGGGCTGAATGCTACGTGATCACATGATGATAGCACATTTTGCTCATCCATGCATCTGCCAATGGACATTGGGTTTCCACCTTTTGGTGAACGGGGGTGCGCACATATCCCTTGGAGTCCCTGCTTTCAATCTTGTCAGTATATACCAGAACGGGGTTGACGAATCATGTGACACTTTTTTTTTTTTTTTTTTTTTTTTGGTGGTGCTGGGGATTGAACCCAGGGCCTTGTGCATGTGAGGCAAGCACTCTACCAACTGAGCTACACCCCCAGCTGAATCCATTTTTTTTTAAAGATTTATTTATTGGTTGTACACAATGCCTTTATTTATTTATTTATTTATTTATTTATTTTTTTTGTGGTACTGGGGATTGAACTCAGGGGCACTCGACCACTGGGTCACATCCCCAGCCCTGTTTTGTATTTTATTTAGAGGCAGGGTTTCACTGAGTTGCTAAGTGCCTCGCCATTGCTGAGGCTGGCTTTGAACTCGTGATCCTCCTGCCTCAGCCTCCCAAAGTGCTGGGATTACAGGCGTGCGCCACCGCGCCCGGCTCCTTTATTTATTTTTACGTGGTGCTGAGGATGGAACCCGGGCCGCGCAAGTGCTAGGCAAGCGCTCTACCGCTGAGCCACAACCCCAGCCCCTGACTCCATTTTTATTCTGTATTTTTTCACCTAATCAGGAGCCTTTCGGTGCTGCTGTGGTTTTTGTCATTTTGATGCTCACACGTGGGCCCCAGCAGGGGGCGTGGTTCCCTGTCACGTCATCTTCCTTGTGGGCTGCCCTTCCTCCTGGGGCCTCCTTCCTGTCTTTGCCTGGTCTTGAGTCCCATCTCAGAGACTCATCTGGGAGTCATCCCTGAGGAACTAGTGGCTTGGGAAACACCTGAGATGCTCACCTGTCCCTCCCTGCCCTGTCCTGACTTTCATTACCTGATGGTTTGGATCACCAAGTGCCGACGCTTCTCTCTCGTGGGGGAACAGCAATTTCTGACTCTTGTCTTCTGCTGTCTTGCTTCTGTGTCTACTCCGCAGTCTCTCGGTAATGTGGCCGGGATGTTACTGAAGTAATTAAGTAATTACCTCCTCTCCTGGGGGTCGCTTCCCACATTTCAGGAAAGCGGCGACAAAGAGAGGTTTTGTTTTTGTTTTTGTTTTTTTTTAGTCTATGAAGATGAACCAATTCCTTAAGATAAATTTACAGGAATGGGATAACATGTCACTGGATTTGGGGAGGGGGGGATAAAGAAAATGGCAGATTGGGTGCTATTCATCAAACAAGGGAGCCAGAAGGAAGTGCGTATCCTCTAGGGTATGACTGGTGAAGGGCGCTCTTTCCCCATCTTGTAGGAACTCCTCTTCTCCCCACCTTGCAGAGGGTCCCTGGAGACATTTGAATGTTCCCTGCGCCCCCATCCGGAAGATATGTCGGAATTTGTGGATGTGTCCTTATTTGGAAAAGGGTCTTGCTGAATGTAATCAAGTTAAAGATCCTAAGATGAGATCATCCTGGATCGGATAGGCCCTGAGTCCAATGTCAAGTCCTTGTAAGAGCAGAGAAAGGGAAGCAGCACTAGCGGTGCTGTGGGGTTGGGGTGATGCATCTACAAGCCAGGGAAGGACAAGGATTATAGGTGGCCCCCTGGAACTGGGAGGGGATGTGGAACATGGTTCTCCTCAGACCCTCCTGAAGAAATTCACCCTTCAGGCAACTTGATTCTGAACCTGTAGCCTCCTGACCTGTGAGACAATACCGTTCTACTATTTTAAGGCGCCAAAGTTTGTGGCATTTTTTTGTACCAGGGATTGAAGTCAGGAGGACTCAACCACTGAGCCACATCCCCAATCCTATTTTTAAAATTTTATTTAGAGACAGGGTCTCACTGAGTTGCTTAGAGCCTTGCCCTTCCTGAGGCTGGCTTTGAACTTAGCGTTCTCCTATCTCAGCCTCCTGAGCTGCTGGGATCACAGGCGTGTGCCACTGTGCCCACCTGGCTCAGTCTGTGGCAATTTGTTACAGCAGCCACAGGAAACTAACCCAACACCCGTCTCTGCAGCCCCTTGCACAAGAACACAGCTGCAGTTGCAGGTTCAGCTGGGCTTGTCCTCGGGACAGGCAGGGCTGTCACTGGGGTGGGTGACTGCTACAATTTGGACCTGGAATGTCCCCCAAAGGCCCGTGTTAATGGCTTGATCTTCAGGTTGGTGCTACTGGAAGGGGTTAGAAACCTTTAGGAGGTAGGGCCTAGGGGGAGGTCACGTAACAGGGGTTCACTTGATGCTGTGACTATATCCCTTGTGGCTTTGAAACGTACATTTTTTTAAAATTTCTTTTTCCCAATCTTTTTTCCCCTAAACTTCTCCTCCCCTATCTTCTTTTCTCTGATCTTCTCCTTCCTGATCTCTCCTCCCTAATCTCCTTTTCTCTGAATCACCTCTATAAAACCCCCCCTGTTCCTGCTGACGGGCAGAATCACAGCCTTGGGGACAGGAGTCCCCTGTGTTTCTCTGTTGCTAGCAAAGCAATAAACTTTTTTTCTTTTTCTCAAGACCTTGTCTTCCTTATTGAATTGGCCTTGAGGATGAGGACGGAGCTTTCTGTTACTGTTAGGTCATTTAGGGGCGTGCCCTCAAAGGGGATCATAGGACTCTGGTCTCTTCCTCTTCCTCTCCCTCTTTCACCTCCCAGTCAGGAGGTGAATGATTTGCTGCACCACCCCCTCCCACCACAATGTGCTCCCTTACCACAGACCTAATGCAACAGGGCCACTGACCATGGACCCAACCTCTGAAACCACGAGCCAAAATAAACCTTTTCCTCTTTTTTACGTTACCTCAGGTATTTTGTTACAGTGACAGAAAGCTGACTAACAGAGTGACTACCATTTCAGAGGGAACTACTTGGAGATGTAGCAGGGGCCAGGGAGCACGGGCATTTGTCCCAGCTCCCAGGGCTGCTGCTGCAGCTGGTCTGAGAAATGCACTCTGAGAAACAAGGAACCGGTCCAGCAGCCTCAGCCCTGGCTGCACAGTCTGAGGGCAACTGAGCCGTGCCCCCCCCCCCCAGCCCATTAAGTCAGATCTCTGGGTAGGGCCTGGGCACTGGCATTTTCTAAAGCTCCCGGGTGATTCTAAACTGCTGCCAGGCTGGAGAGGCACATCCTAGAGCAGTAAAGTCCCTGGGGAGCCCCTCATCACTCCCCTCAACACAGCCCCTCAGTACCTTGATGTAGACTAAGATGTGGCCTTTGTAGCTGAGTCCCCTGGGTATGTTTGAGCTCACTTCCTTCCCCTAAAGTTTGAGAGCAAAGGGCTCTCGAACCTGAGTGTGCCCCCAAAGCCCCGGCAGGGTTCATCAAAGCACAGGTTTCAGGCCACACCCCGAGTGTCTGACTCAACAGGTCTGGAGGGCCCACCCAGAAAATGTGCTTTTTCTACCAAGCTCCCAAATGCTGCTGCTGCCGGCCCGAGGCCCACACTTTGAGAACTACTGCTCTAGGGGGCCACTGGTACCAGAGCAGGGAGGCCATCTGGAATATTCATGGGAAACTTCATGTATTTTTTCTTCAGTGATGGGGATCAAACCCAGGGCCTCATGCATGCTAGGCAAGCACTCTACCACTGAGCTACACCCCAGACCACAGAAATGTATTTGAAGGTTGAAAATCAGAAACCACCTATTTGGCCATAGTTATGGGATGCACACACACTCCAAAGACAGTGAAGTCCTAACCCAGAGTGTGTGAACGTGGCCTTGTTTGGAAATAGGGTCTTTGTTGATTGTCACTAAGATGAGGTTATAGCAGATCCTTGTCCAAAATGACTGGTGTCCTTTATAAAAGGGGGGAAAATTTAGACACTGGGACAGAAATTGATAGAAAAGGATGGGAGGGATGGAGGGGAAGGCAGCCCAAGCAGGGAATGCCTCCTGGCTGGAAGCTGGGAGGAGGCACAGGACAGACCCTGCCTCCCAGCCAGAGGGACCCTCCCTGGCCACACCTGAGTCTGGACTTTTGACCTCTCAAACCAGGAGATAATGACCTTGTTGTTCAGGCCACTCAGTCTGCGGAGCTTGCTAGTGGTGGCCGAGGGAACTAGGACAGCCCTCACCAAAGAATGGCTGATTCATTGCAGGACACCCTGCAGGGGATAAGCTGGGAGAGTGGACGCCATCAGGGAAAACAAGTGGCAGAGTGACAGATGGCGGGGTGCCGTTTACACACAGCCTGAAAACACACAAAAAAATGTGACATCTAGTCTTTGCAAGCATAAATGGGAAACGCAGGGTGAGCGTCCCTAGCCCGGGTCCCACGTGCTCCAAACCACAACGTCTGAGTTCGGACACGAGGCTGCAAGTGGAAAATTCCACACCATGCAACCCTTTCGTGCACAGAAGAATACAATTATTGTATAAATTTACCTTCAGGCTTTGTGTCTAAGGTGTATATGAAACAAACGAATTTCATGTTTGGACCTAGGTCCCGTCTCCAAGATAGCTCATTATACATGCAAATATTCCAAATTAAAAAAAAAAAAATCTAAACATATAAAGGATTCTCAACCTGTAGTGATCTGGAAATACTACGCACTAAAAGAGAAACACCAAATCTTATCTGGAGAATGGCGATACATCCGTGGAGAGAGAAGATTTAGAAAGTCCCCCCTGAGATGGAGATCCAAATGTATCTATCATACAAGAAATAAGGTAGAATTCGTTCCATCAACAGTATTAGCTGAGAACCCAGTGGGTAGGGGATAGGGCTGGGCTCCGAGAAAAACTGCACCCAAGAGTCTGGTTGAAGCTTCTTGCTTTGCTGTCCTGCTTTGGGCACACATCACCCTCTCCCCGCAAATATCTTACATGCTCCTCACACACACGGCGAGGTTCAGAAAGCAGCAACCCACTGATGTGTTTGGGTATGTACGCGCACACACACGCGCGCGCGCGCGCGCACACACACACACACACACACACACTTCAAGAAGAACAGCATGACAGAGCAACTTCCTCTCCCTATTTTTTTTTAAACATAAAAAAACAAAGAATTCAGATCCATCTTCCATGTCACGGTGACAGAAAAGAACAAAAATATACCAAGGAAGAAGTTGACAGGAAAACAACACGTTGAGCCCAACTCCCAGTGAAAAAGACATGCAAATCCCACAGCCCGAAACCCACAGATGCCCAGGAGGAAATGCAAAGAAGAAACAAATTCAATGGAAAAATGTCTAACCACCAAGATTGTGGCCACCCCCACTAGGGACAGCTAGGGTGAGGCTGGCTTCTGGGGCAGGGGGGCTCCTACCTGAGCTGGCCACCTCAAAAACCAAGGGAGAGGGAGCCCCACAAGTCAGAGGGAGCTGGTCATGTTCAGAGAGGCCAGTAGCCCAGAGCATGCACAGGAGACCAGGCCGGAGATGGTTGAGACCCTGGGTTACGTGGGGAGGCCAGGGGTCCCCCAGTGCCGGTTTCAATACAGACTACCTACGACTGTCCCAGCCACGGGCAGTTGACTAAGCCAGAGAAACTAAGAGTAAAGTGCCATTTTATTCTATTCCCAATTTTTTTGAATGATGCTACCCAGTGTCAGGAAGATGCGGTAGAGTTGGGTAAGGAGAGTTGACACACGAGCAGGAGATGAGTCACCCATTAATTCACTCAGCACCCACCAAGCTAGAACCTACCACGTGCCCGGCCTGCTGATCTAAACACCAGGGAGCCACACGGTGGTCCAAAGCCACGTCCATCGGAATCTCGGAATCCACAGCCGCATGGCTGGAGGGGAACAAGAAGAAATCAAACAGATCCAGATGGAAGGAACTTTCAGGAAGGCCCCGGATGTGTTGTTTTTGATACAAGTAGGGCTCAGGCTGGGAGCTGGCAAGACAGTCACCCCAGTGTCAGTGTGGATTGGAAAAGCAATTTGGTAACCTATAGTTAACATAGCAAAATTGTTCACCATCTTTGAATAACACTGTGCTTGGAAATCTATCTTTCCTTTTTTATTAAAAAGCTATTGGAAAGAAAATGTTCTCTGCGGTATTATATTAGGAGAAAATAAAACTAAGCACCCATGGAGGGCAGTGGTTTCCATGGTTTGATAGTTTTATCATGTCCCATTTGCCCAGTGAGTGACATTGTTTTACAGCAACGGAAATGTAACTTTGATGACTGAGGAGCAATATGGAAAACTCTTAGGATACTAGTGGTATCTATGGATCAGAATAAAAACGATGTGTGCCTACGTCTGCAACTTTGCAAATGCTTCTGATTGAGTGTGGGAAGGACGCGCAGAGGGATTGGTGGGAGGGGGATAAAGGAAGACTTTTTAAAATTAAAATGAGTTTTTAATCCTGTTATATTGTCTTTTTATTTATTTTTTATTTTTATTTTTTTGGTACTGGGGATTGAACCCAGGGGCACTTAACCACTGACCCACACCCCCAGCCCTTTTTCGTATTTTATTTAGAGACAGGGTCTCACTGAGTTGCTCAGGGCCGGGCTAAACTGCTAAAGCTGGCTTTGAACTTGCCATCCTCCTGCCTTAGCCTCCAGAACTGCTCGGATCACACTGTGCCCAGCTACACTGTCTTTCTTAAAAGGAAGGAAGGAGCAGGACTCGGTGGCACATGCCTGTAATCCCAGTAGCTCAGGAGGCTGAGGCTAGTTCAAAGCCAGCCTGAGCAAAGTCAAGGTGCTAAGCAACTCAGTGAGACCCTGTCTCTAAATAAAATACAAAATAGGGCTGGGGTGTGGCTCAGGGTTGAGTGCCCCTGAATTCAATCCCCAGTACAAAACAAACAAAATAAAACAAAACAAAAACAAAATAAGGAAGGGAAACTAGTCATTCTAGGCTCATGAACTTGGACAAAGACATCACTTGCAAAAAGTCTTTGAGCACAGGTGGAAATAGCCAATGATTGGAAACAGTGTGAGTGTCTATGGAGAGGCAATGCTTAAATTAACAAATCTGGTTCATCCATAAATGGGGCGCTATGTAGCTATTCAAAAGAATGGGGCACCGTGGTCTAATTCCAGCTACTCTGGAGGCTGAGACAGGAGGATTGCAAGGTGGAGATCAGTCTGAGTAACACAGAGAGATCCTTTCTCAAAACAAAATAAAAAGGGCTGGGATGTAGCTAAGTGCAGAGACCAAGGGGAGGGGTGGCCATTAATCTTCAGTAAGAAGAGAAGGTCAGCATCTAAGCTAGTAGCATGCAATCAAGCTATTATTTAGGTAAAAATGACACACACAGACATGTACATATATTCCTATATATTAGTAACTGTCCCTGGAAGCACACGTGGGGACTTTGTGGAGGGCAGTGGATGGCTGGAGCCATGGATGGGAAGGGACTCCTTCCCATGGTGTGAACTGTGTCCTCCCCAAAGGCATATCGCAACATCAATGTCCTGATCCCTATAACCTGTGAATTCGACCTGACTTGGAAAATGAGTCATTACAGGTATAATTAGGTTAAAGGTCTTCAGATGACCTCATCTGGGATTGAGTTGCACCCTAAATCTAATGACAACTGTCTTTATGAGAGACAACTGTCTTTATGCCTTGTCACAGAGAGGAGAAGGAGTGAAGTCAGAGGCAGAGATTGGAGCAATGCCACCACAGGTCAAGGGACACCTGGAGCCACCAGCCTGGCAGTAGGGAGTTTCCCATAAAGCCTTTGGAGGGAGTGTGGTCCTGCAGATATCATATCTTGACTTTGGACTTTTGGCCTGCAGAATGATGAGATAATAAACTTGGGGGGTTCTAAGCCACCGACTCTGTGAAAACTTGTTAGAGGTACCCTAGAAAGCTATTGAGGTTTTCTGGTGTCATATGATTGCATTATCTACTACAAATAAATTTAACACACACAAGAAAATCCGTAGCACGATCACCCAACGTTGGAGACAATCTGAACATCTCTTGGGGGCTGAACGGGAAAGATCAGAGGTGGTGAGTAGTGTAGGGGGACCCCCCCACTTGGCTGTGGAGTCAAGGGACTTCAGATCCATCTACACAGGGACTCTCACAGGCATTCCGTCCTCAAGTGGAAGAAGCAGACACGGAGAAGACACCCAGAGTGTTGCCATCCACCCGACGTTTGCGACCAGGCAGGCCTGACCACAGGATGGAGGTCAGAACAGGGCTGGGGGGGTGCTGGGCTCGAGTTCTCCAGCGGGATCTCAGCGGTAGCGTCTTAAGGTAAATAAGAGCAGAGCCCCATGAGCTTTGCTTGCTTTATGGTTTCCGAGTCCTATCTTAATTTTTAAAAATTAAAAATCAGCAAAGCCTGGTGCAGTGGTGCACACCTGTCATCCCAGCACTTGGGAGGCTGAGACAGGAGGATCGCGAGTTCAAAGCCAGCTTCAGCAATGGCGAGGCACTTAGCAACTCAGTGAGACCCTGTCTCTAAATAAAATACAAAAAAGGTCTGGGGATGTGACCCAGTGGTCGAGTGCCCCTGAGTTCAATCCCTGGTACCACACACACACACAAAAAAAGAAAGAAACAATGGGGGGCACTGTGTTCAATTATCAGCACTGCATATAAACAAACAAACAAATAAAATAAAGGTCCATCAACAACTAAAAAAAAATTTAAAAAAACAAGAAGCCAGTTGTGGTGGTGCATGCCTGTAATCCCAGCAGCTCAGGAGGCTGAGGCAGGAGGATCATGAGTTCAAAGCCAGCCTCAGCAATGGCGAGGTGCTAAAGAACTCAGTGAGACCCTGTCTCTAAATAAAATACAAAATGGTTCAGTGACAAAGAGCCCCTGAGTTCAATCCCCAGTACCAAAAAAAAAAAAAAAAAAAAAAAAAAAACCAACCAAACAAAAAAAACAAGAAATACTGGTAGGGGGCCTGAGGACATAGCTCAGCAGTGGAGTACTTGCCCAGCACGCACAAGGCCCTAGGCTTCATGACCAGCAGTGCCAAAAAAAAAAAAAAAAAAAAAAAAAAGTGGGGGGAGGTCCTTACCAAGAAAGAGCTGGACACGCCGGTGTGAACGATCCAAAGCAATCTTTTACGCTCAGCATAAAAAAGTCAGCACACACACAGGAATTTCCAGGAACTTTCCAGCAGCAGGCAGGACTTGGCAGTGGTCATTTCTGCCTGCCCTGAGGGAGAAGGGAGGGGCACCTGGCTCTGGCCCTGAACTTGATTTACTCTCAGTCTCCTGAGAAGGGAGATAGATGGTCAGTGACCTCAGGGTACAGTCAGCCAGGTGCTGGGGCACAGCCCTGCCCAGCAGGACTCTCCTGGGTGGCAGAGGGCAGTTCCCCACCTGGTCCTCTACGTGGTAGCTGTGCTGACGTGGGATGAGGAACGCGTGGAGACCTGCTGGAAGGGCAGGCTCCCCTTCAGTGAACAGTGTGTGCAAAGGCCCAGTGCAGACCTGGGGGCATGGCCCAAGACACTAACCTCGTTGTTTTCCTGGGGGCCAGACTGTCCCCACTGACATTGAAAATTTGTCCAGAGTCACTGGCATTTGGTATTGCCAATGGGCAGGAAGGCTAGCTGTCCTGTGCTGTGCTGGACAGTCCCCTGCAACAAAGAACGGGCCCACGTCCCATTCACCCAGGTGAAAATCCCGCTTGAAATTATTGGTGCCTAGAATCTAATTTCATTTTACACAGAAATGCATATGATTTCCCAGGAGAGCAACCATCCTGTATGTTGAGAGAAAGCTGTTCTTTGCTTCTTTTGGATATTCACCAAGACTTGGTCACCGTTTCAGAAAATCACGTCACCAGCAGCCTCCCTGCCTTTGATGTCTGAGTCACCTGCAGGGCACACCTGTGTCGGTCTGCACTTGTGGCCATTACCTCCCTGGGGATCCTTAAAACAGGGTTCGTGCCTGGTCCCTCCTTCATGTCTTGGAGGAGGTCCAATCTCCCCCATATGATCTTATGGCCTGCTTTTAGTCCTCCTTTACTTTATGAATTAGGGCACAATATTGATATTTCTGAAACGACATGCATGGGTGAATTATATTTCTAGGAATCCAACTTCCAGGTGGAAAGTCACGTTACCAAATACTAGTTTTACGCAAGCAGCGCCGGGTCTGAGCATTTGTGAGCCCTGTATTGGGGGAACCAGGGGACGGTTTTGCAAGGGACGGGCCAGGGCTGAATGGAGTGCCCAACAAGCTGGGCAGATGGGGGCACGACCCTAGGAAGGCGCATATGTGGGAATGGCCCAGGAGGAGGGACTCAACTCAGGTAGTACCACCTTCTCCAGGAGGAAACTCAACAAGCACCTTTGCCCGGTGCTGATCCATCTTGGGTGGTGAAGACTCCAGTCCCGAGAGGAGTCACAGGCGCATGGCAGACAGGTGGGGGCTGTTTATGCACAACGAGACTTTGAACCTGAATCCACGTAAGACACAGTCATCCTTCAGGAGTGAGTGCCTAACGTCATCCGCCCGTGACGGCAGGAACCTGTCACATGAAAGATGCTTCCCGATTAATTATCAGTTCTTTGATAAGAGTGCTGTTGATTTCACCCAAAGAGAAACTATTCTTTTTTTATTATTATTATTTTTATTTTTTTGCTTTTTAGTTGTACACAATGCGTTTTATTCAATGTGTTTTATTTGTACGTGGTGCTGAGGATCAAACCTGGGTTGCCCACGTGCTAGGCGAGCGCTCTACCGCTGAGCCACAATCCCAGCCCCGAGAAACTATTCTTTACATTAAAAATAATTTGTTTGGGGGCTGGAGTTGTGGCTCAGCGGCAGAGCGCTCGCCTCTCACGTGCGCGGCCCGGGTTCGATCCTCAGCACCACGTAAACATAAATGCATTGCAATTGTGTACAACTAAAGTAAATAAATAAATATTTAAAAAAAATAATAATTTGTTTGTTTTGGTTGTACACAATGCCTTTATTCTCATATGGTGCTGAGGATTGAACCTGGGCCTTGAACGTGCTAGGCAAGCGCTCTACCGCTGAGCCACAACCCCAGCCCTTAAAAATAATTTAAAAAGTTTTCCTCTTTGATAAATATGCAAATATTTAAAGACTACCAAGAGGCGACAAATGTCCTGCCTGGGCCCTGCTTGTTGCTTAGAGGGACGAGGCTGGAGGCCTTGAGCTAAGAGGCTCAAACTTAATCCTGAGTTTACTGGGAAATCGCTTGGGGTGTTAAACAGCAGTAACATGAGCAGATTTGCATTTTAGACAGAATCAAACTGACTACAGGGGGAACAACAGAAAGGAGGGGCAAGACCAGAGGCCAGAGGCCAGCTGGAGCCTGCCAGGGTCATCAGGGTGTGCGGGCAGCAAGGTCCGAGTCCTCCAGAGGTCAGGCAGGCGTTGGTACTGTGGATCGCGCAGGGCACGCGGTGGTGGCCAGGGTCATCTGGGGTGGAGGGGTTGGAATGTCACCCTGGTCATCTGGGAGGGTTAGGGAACGAGATGGCATGACTATGGTCTGGACAGGCAGCAAGAGACAGATGGTCACAGGCAACCTTCTGTAGCCCTGTGCCAAGCCCTGCTCCCATAACCCTCCCAGCCAGCCTCCACGGAGCGTCCATTCTGGTTATAATCACCACTGTCACACGGGAGGGAACTGACATAGTGCTAATGCCTCTGCCACGCTCACACTGGCGGGACTGTGGCCAGCTGAAGCGTGTGCCCCGGCCCGTACGCCTGCCTGCCGGGAAGACGGTCCAGGCTCTTCTGGAAGCAGCGTTGACAGGTCCCACTGCTGGGTCCATGCTAGGGTAAAACTCGTGTCTCAGTGACAGTCCAGAGCTGCCCGACCTCACAAGTGGACAGAGGCCCCAGGCCCTGCTCTTCAGCCCTAACTCAGACTCATGCATGCTACAAGCTGAGGGACGGTGGCCCTGAACTGCGTAGGTACAACCCAAAGCAGCCACTGTGTGCCCACGGATGCTCCGGAAGCGGAATGGATCAGAATGACCTCTGACTTCTGAAGGTCACGGACAGCCCTGCGTCAGGACCACCAAGGGTACAGGAAGCTTTCCATCATGCACCGTCACCAGCACTTCCAGTGCCTAGAGGTCTCTGCACTGGGCCTGGCTGGGAGAGGAGAGGGGATGGAGCCGCCCTGACCTTCCCACTCTGTTCTGGGATGTGGCTCCTCAGGCCCAGAGCTTAGTCCCTGTGGGCTTGGAGCGCCCTCTGCTGGAAAATTCCATTTCCTGCTGTCTGATGCCAGGCTCCATCTCAGGGCATGTGGGGGTCTGGTCTGAGGCAGGGTGAGGACGGAGAGGAGGTGGGGAGGGAGGGGCAGGCCCAGGGAGAAGACGGCTGATCCCCACCCGTGAGGAAGAAGACACGGGCAGAGGAGCCTGCACTTTTCATCTACAGGCTTTGTGCCCCCATTTATCGGGGTGTCCTTGGACAGCACACACTGACCGCGTGGGCTGTCTCAGTGTATCTTTGATGTAGTGTTCACTACAAAAATAAGAGCATTAAAATTATTTTAACGAATAGAACGAATCCTCTCAGTTGTCACTGGTTATCACTTGAGCAGAGAGAACCCCTAAGAGCTGTCACTCACTGAGTGGTCCTGACGATCCCCAGGCTTTGTTACCTGCCTGACCCTGAGCGTTGTCATCGAACCCATTGTTCAGATGAGAAGACCAAGTCCCATGTCCAAAGTCCAAAGCTGTGTAAGTGCAGAAGAACAGAATTCTCTACAGGGACAGCAGGCAGCCCTGGGTGAGACTCAGGGGCCAGTGCTCTCCCCTTTCCCTGGCTGGCTCCCTCAGCCAAGGTACCATAGGGACATCACCTAATGCTCAGGACCCCTTGCTCAGCCTTGAGGCGAGGGGGACACTTCTGCAGGGTTCTGGTGCTTGGGGAGATGTGCGGAGGGAGAAGCTGACACTTGCTCCCCCAACCTCCCACCACGGCGGGCGCCTTCTCTGGTAGCTCCTAATTTGAGAAGGGAGGGGTTGGTGCAAGAGGCTTTGGGCCTGATACGTGCTCCCAGAGTTCCTGCAGGGCCTTCAGCACGGTGGGGTGGGTGGTGGGGATGTCCCCCACCCCCCAGATGGCCCAGCAGCGCGGAGGTGCAAGGGGACTTTGGGGGAACCCTCTGTGTGCTCAGGACTGTTGATTAAAGGGAGGGCCAGGTTTGGGGGAGACACAGCCTCTCCCAGCAACATCCTTTCAAAATGAGCCCATCTCAGCTCTATGGGGTCTTCAGTGCTTCATGACGATCCCCCCAAGCCCCAAAGAGTCCCTTCAGGGTTCCTCCCGTGTGACACACCCAGCATTGACATGAGGTGGTGGGGGCAAAAAGGCAGCCCCAACCCCTCGGCCAGGCCCGGGCCGGGGGTTCCCCACTCACTATCTCACTGGCTCGGGAGGAGCAAGTGCTCGTCCTTCGCCCTTGGGGAGGCTGAGGCAGAGACCCGGGGCTTGCAGCTGGGGAGGCCCGGGATTCAAACCCTGACCTTTCCACATCCAGCCAAGGGCTCTCTCCATTAAAATGACACTTGGATTCGGCCCGAGCCCCATGTGACTCACATCTTTTTGTTTTCCATGTTTGCACAAAGCCAGTCTTACCCCATCTGGCAGAAGCACCCCGGAGTTCAAGTGCACGGACTCCAGGGTTTAATCTTGACCCCTGGGCAGATACAGTCACTGCTCTGTGCCTCAGTCTCCTCATCTGTCAACTAGAGAGGACAGCAGTGCTCACCTCAGAGGGATCGGGTGAAGAGTCCAGGAACTAAGACTTGTACAGATAAACCTCTTAGGGCCTGGCTCAAGGTAAATGCTCAGCGAAGGGGGCTTTCACTAGTCACTCTGCGAATCCACCTGGGAGCTTTAGCAACACCCCCAGGCCTGGGCTCTGATTTAATCAGTCTCAGGTGGAGCTCAAGGGTGGGCATGTCAGATGCTCCAGCAAGGTGAGGGGCATCAGATCAGGCCCCCCTGGCTGGTGTCCTGGGTCTGGACAGTGGGGGGAGACACCAGCAGGTGTCAGGAAGTGGAAGGCTGCTCCAGGCCCTTGGTGTCCACACGCGCTTGACTCAGCGTGGGGTCACGCTGAGCTTGGCTCTCCTCTCTCATGGGTTGGGAGGGAGCCACCTACTCAGACCCAGGTCATCAGGCCTGAAATAAAGACAGGCTTTGTCCCATCCCGAGAGTCTGTAATCCAAACATGAAGTCATGCCCGCCCTCCTCTCTGCCAAGGGCTATGGAAGTTCCGCTGAGGACCAGGCTGAAAGGGTCCCGCCCCCTTTCTTCCTAGGTCACAGGCTGCTGGCCCCCGGCTTACCCGGATCTACCAGGAGCAATTCAGTGGAGCTGTGGGGGTGGGTGGAGGCCACCGAGCTCCCACTGGTGGCTGAGGTCCAGGCCCATGTCTTCTAAGCCACTCAAATCCCTCCCTGAAGGGATGACAGTTGGCAACACTTGGACATGACTTCAAATGGGTCTTCATCATCTGGAAAGAACTCACAGATTTAGATTCTCACGATGGATGACAGAGTAAGGCTGTGTCATGTCCCTTCAGTGTGACAAGCACGCCGGGGTTGGCTCAGGGGACGCCCAGAAGCACCATGCTGGCTGGTGGACTTTGGTCGCATCGCGGGATGAGGGCTGTGGGGGTTCCGGGATTAGGAAGAGACTGGAGAGAGGGAGAGAAAGTGGGTTTGCCCGGGTCAGACTTACCTCCTCGCTGGAGTGTTCGTAGCGGGGGCTCCGCCCTGGACAGGGGCCTGCCCAGGGAACTGTGTCGCCGTCTGTGGTAGGGAGGGGCTACCTGAACATCCTCATCCTTGCTTTTCAGGCCCTAGGACAGAGGCCCTCCAGCATGTGGGCAAATTAGAAAATGTGCTCCCCGCCAAGCCAGTATGTCTGCCCAAACACGCGGAGACCAGCATTTCCTGGGCGCCTCCGTGGGAGGCCTGGAGCGAGAGGCCCTGCAGGGAAGTGCGGGCGTGACCATTCCCAGCAGCCCTCAGGTACAGGTCTCTGTCCCAGGTCGAGGACAGCTGCTCCAGAACCCAAGCTCACACTTGCCCACGTGTGAAGCCGTGCTGTCTCCATGCCAGAATGGGCTGTGCTTGGAATACCAGCCCGCGGCCAGAGGAACCTCTCTTACGACCTTTTCTTTTTGGTTCTGGGGAAGGAACCCAGAGGTGCGGTGTCACTGAGCCATATGCCTAGTCTCTTTTATTTTTTTTTTTATTTTTGAGATAGTGTCTTAGAAGCTGCTGAAGGTCTTGCTAAGATGCTGAGGCTGGCCTTGAACTGGTGATCCTCTTGCCTCAGCCTCCAGACTCACTGGGATGACGGGTGTGTGCCACTGTGCCCAGCCCTTCAAAATGACACAATGGAAGCTGAGGAATGAGTCTAGAAGGTGCAGGTTCCCTCATGGAGGTACTGGCTCCCTCATCTCGGGCTCCGTGTGGTGAGATGAGGGGTTGGCACTGAGAAGTCTGCTGACCTAGACATTCATTTAGTCATTCTTCTAATAAGTCCCTACTGGGCGTCACCTGAGGCACTGGGATCTGAACAGGAAACAAAGTCCACGGGCCACAGAACTGACGTTTCAGGGAGTGTGTGGGAGCGGGCGGGTGGGGAAAAGAGAAAATCGTAAACCAGTAAACAGAGACGAGGAAGGATGGCAGCAAGGGCTAGCTAGGGGTTCTTTTTTTTTTGGTGGGGGGGTACTGGGGATTGAACTCAAGGGCACTTGACCACTGGGTCACGTCCCCAGCCTTTTTTTTGTATTTTATTAGAGACAGGGTCTCACTGAGTTGCTAAGTGCCTCGCTGTTGCTGAGGCTGGCTTTGAACTCGCGATCCTCCCGCCTCAGCCTCCCAAGTGGTGGGATTACAGGCGTGTGCCACCGCGCCCGGCTAGCTAGGGGTTCTTGATGGTGGCATCACCAGTGCATCCCTTTAGACGGCCACCATCTATGTCCTCGCCATCTACAGAGTGGGCCGGGTACAGCTGGAGGTCCTCTTGCTGGTTTTGCTTGAAGCCCTCCTGGCCTGGGGTGTCGTGTGCAGCCTGACCGGGGCCTGAGGGCTTTGGGAGGCCTTGATCCCACTTCTGGGCTTGGTGCGCTGTCAGCTGGACCTCTGTCCATGTGGCCTCTTGTGACCACACCGTGGTCAAGCTTTCAGGCTTCCCTACATGGTGGCCAAAGGGTTTCAAGAGGACCAAGGCACAGCTGCAGGGCCATTTTTGGGCTCCGGCCCTGTAACTAGCACGATGTCACTTCTGCCACGTCCTATTGACCAACACGAGTCACAAGAGTCACCAGCCCAGAATTGACCAGCAAATGGGAAAATTAACTCCCTTTTTGAGGTGGGAGCAGTCGCAAAATAATGAGGCTAGGAGACAGGTGACAGGTGACGGGCAGGGCAGAATCAGAAATCAGGCTGTGGAGAAAACTTGCCTGGTCTAATTTTTTAAAATATAAGTAAGTGTAGAAACCAGAGCATTTCCTGTAAACCTCAGATTTTCCAGCTTCTTTGGAAAAGTCAGAAGATAAGGCAGCCCCTGGCCCACGTTCCCTCAGGGACAGTTGGCACTGCTTCCCAGCTGTCTTTCTGCCTCTCGCGGTCCTGACAACAGAGCTGAGAGGAGAGAGGAGCAGCTCTCCTACTCGGGGCTCCACCTAAAGTAGGAGAATTAAATGGACCAAGAAGAGCCCACCAGGGGCTGGGGTTGTGGCTCGGTGGTAGAGCGCTCACCTAGCATCTATGCGGCCCGGCTTCGATCCCCAGCACCACGTAAAAATAAACGCATGTGTACAACTAAAACAAATAAGTAAATATTAAAAAAAAAAAAAAGAAAAGAAGAGCCCTCTGGGTTACCTGTGTTTGTTCTCTGGTTGCTCTTTTTTTTTTTTTTTTTTTTTTTGTGGTACCAGGGATTGAACTCAGGGACACTCGACCCCTGGGCCACATCTCCAGCCCTTTTTTTGTATTTTATTAGAGACGGGGTCTCACTGAGTTGCTAAGTGCCTCGCCATTGCTGAGGCTGGCTTTGAACGCGCGATCCTCCTGCCTCAGCCTCCCAAGTGCTGGGATTCCAGGCGTGCGCCACCGCGCCCGGCTCTCTGGTTGCTCTTGAGGCTGCTTTGGCCCTTTCAGACGCGGGCTGGGGAGGAGGCAGAGGCTTCCTGATGCGGTGCCCTGCCTGAAAAATGAGAAGCTGGCAGCTGGGACGAGCCCGGGGTGGGGGGTAGACGGCACGTACCAAGGTCCAGGGGGTCACAGAGGGCCCTGTGAAAACGAAGCTGAGCAGTGGGTAAGGGACATCTTACAGTAGTAGCTCAGAGGCCACAGCATGATGGCTGAACTTCATTCTCCATAAGGTTAGGAGGGCTTTAGGCTAAGGAGTACCATGGTGGCGTTTCCAAAAACACCACTGGGAGTAGACTGGGAAGGAGTGGCCAGAACTTGGGATGGGTTTTATAGGAGCGGAGGGATCTGCACAGATGACTGGTGAAGATGCAAGCTTGGCCTGGGGCGTCCCCTTGCCCCTGGCTGCTGTCTGAGGAGGGGCCTGTTAAGGAGAAGCCTCAGCACACCTTTCAGGGGGTGGGAAGTCTGAGCAGCTCAGAGTGCAGCTCTGCCCAGCGGACACCTGGGCAGTGTCTGGCCAACTCTGCAAGCAGAGGTCTCATTTCCAAATGCCCTCGGAATGGTGGTTCTCAGCTCACCCAGGCCCCTCCAGATTCATCGAATTCTAATTTCTCTCTCTTTTTTTTGGTACCAGGAATTGAACACAGGGATGCTAAACCATGGAGCCACATTCCCAGCCCTTTTTATCTTTTATTTTGAAACAGGATCTTGCTAAGTTGCTCAGGGTCTTGCTAAGGTTTTGAGGCTGGATTTGAACTTGTGATCCTCCTGCCTGGCATCAAATTCTAATTTCTTGAGAGTGGGACTGCATTGGTGTCCTCCGGCTACTGTGACAAGTTAACACAAACTTGGTGGCTTCAAACAACACACATTTATCACCTTACAGGTCTGGAGGCCAGGCACAGTGGCACACACCTGTAATCCCAGCAGCTCAGGAGGCTGAGGCAGGAGGATTGTGGGTTCAAAGCCAGCCTCAGCAACTTTGTGAGGCACTGAGCAATTCAGCAAGACCCTGTCTCTAGATAAAGTATTTGAAAAGGGCTGGGGATGTGACCCAGTGGTTAGGTGCCCTGGGTTCAATGACGGGTACCCCCCGACACACACACAGCACACAAAAACCCCAAACAGGTCTGGAGTCAGCAGTCAGCCACCAGGCTCCCTGGGCGGACACCAAGGTATCCTCAGGGCTGGCTCCCTCTGGAGGTGCCAGGGGAGAGTGCGTCCCCTGCAGTTCGGCCTCCTGCTCTGGCTGGCGACCTGCATCCCTCCCACCACCTGTGCTCATTTCCTCTTTCACGATGACACTGGGCCTGCCTTGGTAATCGAGGGTCACCTCCCATCTCCACACACTCATCACTCACACAAGGTCAGGGAAGAGAGTCACTGGTTCAGGGATGAGGATGGGCAGGTGCGTGGGGGGCACGGGGCATCATTCCACCTACTACAGGGTTTGGCTTAGAGTGTTTCCCGCCGCCGAGTGATCTCAGGCAGGGACGAGCCTGTGTGTGCTGGCTTGGAAGGACCCGTCACGGGCCTGGCATGGCTGTTGATGCTGGCCCTGCAGTCTCTGGTCAGCTGAGAGGGTTGGAGAGGACACCAAGGCGAGCTGACCCCAGGGAAGCGACCCCCCACCCTCCCGCCCCACTGCTGCACTGGGCAGACATGAGCTGCGTCTGTGACCCTGTGGCCATGAGCAAGCATTGGCTTCCGCTTTCCTGGCCATGGCTGGCGAGCAGGTCATTGTCGCAAGATCCCGGCCCGGGATCTTCTGAGCACCCGTCCAGCCCGCAGCAGCGTGTTGGCCTGGGCCTGTGGACAACCGGGGAGCAGGCAGTGTCGAACGGCAAAGGGTGCCCACTCCCAGCCTGTGCTTGGGACAGGATAGGGAGGCTGTGGTGACACCTGGGGAAGGGCAGGCCGGGCTGGCTGCAGCAACGGCGCAGAGCCGGGCAGTCACAACGCCCAGCACTGATGAGCTCAGACACAAAGGCCTCCCAGAGGGCGCGGGCTCTGCGGGCAGCGCTGCTCTCAGTTCTCACCACGCCCTTCTGGCTCTGGCTCCTGTACTGTCCCCAAGAAATGAGGCAGAAGGTAAGGATGAATTAGTGGCAGACACTGGATCTGAACCCAAGTTTGGCTCTAGGACCTGGACTTTTTTTTTGGTACCGGGGATTGAACTCAGGGGCACTCGACCACTGGGCCACCTCCCCAGCCCTTTTTTGTATTTTATTAGAGACGGGGTCTCACTGAGTTGCTAAGTGCCTCACCATTGCTGAGGCTGGCTTTAAACTTGTGATCCTCCTGCCTCAGCCTCCCAAGTGCTGGGATTACAGGCGTGCGCCACCACGCCCGGCTAGGACCTGGACTTCAAAATCGCAAGGCTATCACCCATGGAATTCAAGCTAGAGAAGCACAGCCGTGCCAGGCACCCCCAGTGTCACTTCAGAACCCCGACTCAGGATCCCAGAGCTGCTGAGGCTCAAGCCCCTTCTTTAAAATGGCGCAGCATCTGTATGCGACCTGCACAATGCCCCTGTACACTGGCAAGCATCCCTGCTGCGTACATCGCCTAAGCCAAAGCAAACAGTCACAACCATGCTGTCCAGGCATGACGGCAGGCAAGGAAGCAAGTCTGCCTCAGGGTACGCAGACGCCACCGTCCCTGTCCTGACTCTGTGGTACGCAACCTCGGTGGCTGAAGCTGAGGACGTGGAACTGGGGATGTGGAGAGCTGGTCACTGTTCCCAGGCAGAGGCATGTGCTTACAAGGCCCCTTCCGGGTCTCCGCAGTCACGGCAGGTTGGAGATGGCCCCACACCTCTAGCGGCTCCTCTTGGGCCCAAGTCTGACTGTGTCCCAGGACCATCTCCAGGGAACACCCTCTGGATAGGAAAGTGGATCCCCCATTTTCTCAGGGTAACAGTGACACAGCTTCTGTGGTATTGGTCATTTTTATTTGCTCCCTCCTCTCTCCCCCACTTTCTTTTGAGGTAAAATCCACACACCATACACCATTTAAAAAAAAATATCTATTTTTTAGTTGTAGTCGAACATACTACTTTTATTTTATTTATTTATTTTTATGTGGTGCTGAGGATCGAACCCAGGGCCGTGTGCGTGCTAGGTGAGCGCTCTGCTGCTGAGCCACAACCCCAGCCCACCGTACGCCAGTTTTGAGTAAATGGTTCGGTGTCATTTAGGGTATTTAGAATTTTGTGAAACCACCATCTCCATCCGGCTTCAGACCTTTGTCAGCACCCCAAGCAAAGGGCATCCCCGTGGGCCTCTGGTCTCCAGGGATCCGCCTGCTCTGGACATTCGGAGACGGGCTCACCTGCAGGACAGCCCTTTGGCTGGCTTCTTGCAGCCTGTTCTTGAGGCCTGTCCGTGAACACCGGAGCAGTCTCCAGCGAGGGGCCAACGCGCACAGTGCTAAGGCCAGTCGTGAGCAAGCGCGTGTCCGCGAGTCCCTGCTTTCCTCTCCCTTAGGTCTACCCGCCCAGGGGCAGGACTTCCGGTCACACGGCAGCTGTTTACCTGGAGGTGAACCAGGTGAGGGGTCGCTTGCCTGGAGCCAGCTCACCTTGGTGTCCTCTCCTACCCTCTCAGCTGACCAGAGAGGAACCGTCAAGCGACTGCTGGGCATTCCACCCGCGGTGCTGAGGGCTCCCCCTCTCCAAGTCCTCGCCGACTCTTGTTCTTTCATTTAAAAGGAGACATTTTAAATTACAGCAGAGTTCCAAGTATTTATCCTTCACTTTGCAAAGCAGAGCTGTGAGACCACATGGCGCCACCCCACCAGTCCAGGGAAGGGAGCAGATCTGTCCAATCCTGTCCCCTGCAGGACCCCTGGCTGGAGTGGACAGGCCTGCGGAAGCAGCTGACCCAGCCCTTGGAAGTCCCATTTTGCCCTTGGTCCTATAACGATGCCCTGCAGGAGCAGGCCCTACTCATGTCCCAATCCCAGAGGCTGCTCCAAACCCCACAGACAGAGTTCATGTGAATGAACCCCCTCAGGCCTCCAGAGGGGTAGGCTTCTTTTTTTTCTGGTGCTGGGAATTGGACCCAGGGGTGCTACATATCCAACCCATTTTTGCTTTCTATTTTGAGACAGGCTCTGGCTAAGTTGCCACAGTTGGCCTTGAACTTGCAATCCTCATGCCTCAGCCTCCCCAGTTGCTGGGATTACATGCATGTACCGTGAGGGTGGACTTCTTTAATAACAAAAACTCACCCTGCTAGGTGTGGTGGTGCACACTTGTAGTTCAGCTACTCAGGAGGCTGAGGCAGGAGGAGCCTGAGTTCAAGGTCAGCCTGGACCACATAGTAAAACCCCACCTCAAAAAACAAAACAAAAACACCCTCAAACTTGGTATTAGTTAAAAAAGAAAAAAAGACCCAACAGGTGCTGCCACACAGGTGTCCCAAACCAGGCCCTATTGCTCCAGCAGCGGCCAACAGGCCTCGCATCAGCTCTCTTCCAGCTGAAGTGGTGGTTCTTGCCAGGAAGTCTCCTGACTCGGGCCCACTCCCGCCTCACGTCCAGCCCCACGTCGTTAAGTCAACAACAGCGCAGCTTTCAAGAAAGTCTGTCCAGCTGGGCCGGTGCGCATCTTTCATCCCAGCTACTCAGGAGGCTGAGGCAGGCGGGTCACTAGAGCCCAGGAATGAGGCCAGTAGGGTAACACAGCGAGACCCCGGCTCATGAAAACACAACAGTTTGCGGGCTGGGGATGTAGCTCAGTTGGTAGAGTGCTTGCCTTGCACGTACAAGGCCCTGGGTTCAATCCCCAGCACCACAAAAACAAAACAAAAAAACAAAAAACAAAGTTTGTCCCTTCCCAGAGAGACAGGCAGAGCAGTGGCGTCACTGGGGGTGTGGATGTCGGAAGTGGCCTTCGCTTGGCCCGGGGGTTTGGCAAAGTGACCTCTCGGTGCCCAGCTTCCTCTGGTGGACGAAGACAGCAGCATTCTTTACAGGGTGGTTGTGAGGACAAAGTGCTCGGCGTCTGCCACACAGGTGTCCCAAACCAGGCCCTGCTGCTCCAGCAGCGGCCAACAGGCCCCAGGACCAAGTCGGCCAGCCCCACGCAGCGACACGGTGTGGTGCGCTCCCGGCCGCAGCAGACGGCATGGGGCGTGTCCCTGCGGGCCAAGCTCTCAGGCAGAGTTAGGTGCCACACATAGAAAAAAGAGGGTCTTGGGAGATCGTCTGGTGCAGGGTGTCACTACTGGGTTCTGCCACTGCCCTTGTCCTCTGGACAAGGAGACCTGGAGATCTGGTCTGATTTTAGAGATGAGAAACGGAGGCTGAGTGGACCAGGACTGGGAGGCCCCTCAGCCCCGAGTGGGCGTGGCCAGGAGGGGAGCACACGTGCGTGGCCAGCTTTGCACACAGAGTCCCAGTGACTCCTCAGTGCGGCTGGCAGGGGACCTGCAGGTCAAGAGAGTGGAGCTCGGGACACCGCCCTCTGCACAGACCCACTGACAGGGTGGAGAGACCAAGGTTAAGGGCGTGGAGTGTGGCTTCCAGGGCAGCTCCCAGACCATTTAAGTCACCACGCGAGGAGGACAACGTTCTGCTCAAGAACCGAACCTCCTTGGGTTGACAATGCTGATTCAGCAGGAAGCACTCAAAACTGGAAGCAATTAGAATGCCTTCCCCATCAAATTGTTTTATTAGGTTAGTTAAACAGCTTAAAGACAATTCATTTTGTTCAGTACCCTTCTAGAAAATATTTCAAGTTTTAAATGAACTTCCAATACATAAAACAGAATTACTTTACCATACACAAATTTCAGATCAAAATACAACACTCTGTTTCTGTTTTCTTACAGTTATAAAATCCAGTCAATACAAACTACGTAAAAAAGATAAAACACTTTCACTGATCCTTGGTACAAGAGAACAGCACAATGGCAATAAGTCCCCACAGCACGGTCCTGTGCTCGGGACAAGGGATCGACCCCATAGTTACCCCACGCCATGCCGAAGCATGTAAACAAAGTGCGTGCTACTCAAGAAAGTTAACATATTCTTTTGCATCAGTATTACTTGTAAACCATAAAACAACTTTGTAAGAAAGGTTACTAATTAAAAATTACTTCAAACTTGGCTAAATTTCATACCAGCAAAGGAATAGAAAATTACTCCACAGAACAAACTGGTACATTTGAACCACAAGATGCATGACGTGACATTGCAAAGAAATCAAGTTAGCACAATTTCTCTACTATCCTACTGAATTTGGGGAGTACAATTTTACAAGTGGCAACCTTCTGGTCCTTCAACTATCTTGAACTTCCTACATAACATCAGTTTCTGTATGTTTGCTGCAAGTCCCTGTGTCCTAGTGGGAGGGCTCTAGTAGGGGGCACCTGCCTAGGCACAGCGCCACTGCATCTGAACACGTGTTGGAGTAGACTTCCCGCCGGCACCTTCACTAGACCACAAAAGCTGCAGGGTTCAAACTGCAAACCATTCTGCATGTACCACGTACCGTGTCAGACATGTCAAGTACACAGATTTGGGCTTAACAGGATGATTTTTTTTTTTAAATTTGGCATTTATAAATTGTCTTTATGGAATTTTCCCTATTGTATTAAAAGCATCAAAGTGACAAGAGTGTGCTAATAAAAACCAGTCCTTTACCAGGGTGACAGTCATAGTCTAAGTGCCTGGGACAATACAGGCAGGAGCCAGTAGGAGTGAGATGGGCCATTCTGCTGGGCGAGGACCACCTGCAAAAAGCAGCCCCCAAATTTGGGGGAGTCACACTGAACTTACAATCTTGTTTTAAGGATCTTCCAGGACAGCCTGCTCTCCTAGCAGAAGACCAAGGCCGGGACAGCAAGCGATTCTCCAGGCGGAGTGTGCCACGGCGGGTCTCATTAACAGAGCACAAATGTCCGTGTCACTAGTGACACTCAGCAACAGCACAAGGTCTGTCCCAGCCTGCCCGCGTGGCCTCTGCAGCGAGGTTGACCGGCACAAAGGAGGGAAGTGGGGAGCGCGGAGCCGTCTGCAAAGCCGTGGGGGCCCCCAGGCGTGCGCCCACGACCTGCAGGGCCAGCTGCAGCGGCTGCTCCACACCTCTGGAGAGGCCACGCGGGGTTTTTTTTTTTTTTTTTTTTTTTAAATAGCTGTCACAATTCACAAATGGTCTGACACAAATGGTATGTCACTGGTGGCTTGACGGTGTACAGAGGGAGGAACCGAACAAAAGCTGAGTTAAATGAGTTCAAAATGAAAAGAGCCCCCATGGGCAGAAAAAGCCACTGATAACTAAATAAGTTCTGCTAAGTAGCCTGTGCTTTTCTCAACTGAAGGCCACCTGATGCATTTCCCTACAGAAAATTATTTACCCATGGAATTTAGACGACTTCTGTTTTCATGGAGAGCTTGAATTTTGAGATGCCCTGTTGGAAAGGGAAGTTCTAATACACCTGATAGAGGTTTATGCATTTATTTTTTAAAGCTGATGATACCCTTTTGCCCCATGTACTATGGTTTTTTTTTTAAACAAAGCCTAAGAGTCAATTAGCTTTGCTAAATTAATAGCATATTTTCTAGAGTTTACTTTGAAGCAAAAATTCCTTCTGACAAAAATACAAAAAGATGGTTTCTCCCATTGTAAATGAGCAATTTTGATTTCCAATTCTACTCCCAATTTGGAGTGCAGGGTGTGTTTAAGTCAGAGCTAAATAAGAGAGAAGGAGAAAAAGGCCCCAGTCCGCTCTTGGAACGTTCCACAGGACGCACAGGACAGAGTCCACCTGGAGGCCCCAGCTGTGCTGTGCGGGCAGGACACGGCGGAGTGCTTGTTAAGAGTTTCCAAAGGCACCCTGGGCCCTGTGCACGTCTCGCTGGACAATCTGGGGCTGCACAGTGCTTGCTGGGTGCTGGGTGCTGAGGTAGTATGTGAGGCCTGGTGTCCGCCCCTCCCCTGGCTCAGAGAGGAGCCCCAGTGGCCTCCAGGGCAGGCGGGCAGGACGCCTGCTCTAGGCTACAGCTGCTCAGGGCTGGGGTGTGCCTTGGCCGAGCCTCAGAGGAAGAGCCCTCGGCTCCAAACTCAGGCCTGGGATGCTGCGGGGCCTGGCAGGCAGGTCTGGCGCTCTTGCGGTCACGGAAAACACTAGCACAGAGGCGTGGTCAGGGCTAGAAGAAGGCTGTCCCTACAAGCTCCACAAGCGGTGGTCCTGGGGAGCTCGAGGCTGTGGGGGCTAGGAGAGTCGTGTCTACCGTCCTTTCTTTGCTCCCTAATTCAAGCAGTTAGAAGACCAGGGCAGGAGAAGGGTGGGATGGAGGAAAAGGGCGGGGGGCAAAGCTACTGCCCAGGGAAGAGCGTGGCTAAGGATGGTCGTCAGCAGGGCCCAAGCGCCCTCCTCCCTGGGACGCAGAGGAAGAGACCTGACTGTGGGAAGGGCCTGTCTTCCCAAAGTGACTCCTCGTCAGGGGGTCTCTGGGTGGTCAGTGGACACAGAGAGAGAATACTGGCTCCGACGAATGGTCACAACAGGTGACAATGACAGACTTGAGGCATCACGGGCTGTGCGGCCCATGGATAAAGCTGCTCCTCATGACCACAGGGTCACCTGTGGCTGGGCAGAGGCACAGAGAGTGGCTCACCCTTCCCCCAAGAACACAGGGGGGATCTGCAGTGGACTTTCACTGGAGCAGGGATAAGATGAAACCACAAGAACAAGATGCTTCTCAGGGGATGACAAAGAGACGCTCCAGCAAGATGAGGCCCAGGAGAGGGGTGGGACAGGCGGCTGAGCACCTTCCCCAGAGCAGGGCCCCCGCAGCCTGGCCACCAGGCTGAGGCCTGCCTGCCTAGGGTACGACTTCTGCCTTCGGCTTTCTTCAGCCTGTTGAGGCAGCGCGGGATTTAAACCAACACGCAGAGCAAGCATCGTGCCTCTAGTGGACAATACAGTGTAGGGAACTCTCTAGAAGGGTGACCATTCCTGAAAGTTCTACTAGAGAGTCAACACGACCAGGTGACAGGGCTGCTGGGGTGGCCACGGCCACAGCTAAGGAGCTGAAGAGGTGATGGGTGGAGGGAGGGGAGGAAGGAACAGGGCACAGAGCACAAGGACCATGGACCCTCGCCCCCCGCCAAGTTCACACACGAACATTGTCTTTTCCCATTCTGACTGACAAATGACCACAGAGCCTTCCACTTGCAAGGTGCTCTGGGCTCTTGTCCTCAAGGTAGAAGTGCCCACAGACCGTTCTGCCTGCAGAGTGGCTGCAGGCCTCCCACCTGCCATGGGCGTCAGAGAGGGCACTCAGCAGTGCAGAAGGCGCCACTGATCCCGAGGCAGTGCTGTCTGACAGCCCTGAAGGCGACGGACTGTCCTCGAGCTCTGCCTGCTGGTCTGAGGGAGGCTCCGGAGCAGGCACATCTGCTCCTTCCTAAGCTTTCCGAGGCTCTGGTCACAGCTGCCCCGTGCCCTGCCGGCATCCTCTCAGACTGTGCACCTGGAGCAGGCAGCTGCAGGCAGGAGGCCCGTGGCCCAGGCAGACCCCTTCTCGGCCTCATCCCACACACGGCCAAGTGCTGGGCAGCCAGCCCGCGTTCCAAGAGTTGCAGTGACCCACCTGCAACTCTTCCCCTCTTTCATGTAGCAGCTATCTTTTCTGGACCCAGACGTCAGACTTTATATTTTGCCATTACACTGTAAAGAGCACTGGAGATCTGAACACCCAACCTGAACATCCCTCCCTGTACTTTGCTATGTCTGCTCTATTTTTACACAAAGTTACTAATGAAAATATTGGGCCTGGTCCTCAGCCTCTGCTGGCTGGGTTCCTACTTCCTTCTCTTGTTCAGAGAGAGCGCAAGAATCTGTCAAACGCCTAACCACCAGCTGAAATCCCCACCAGCTGGGCACGCCACAACTGCTAAACCCACCAGCCTCAGAAGCTGAACTGGAAGGAAGTGATATTATAAAAGGATAAAGAAGTTCACTTTTGGTAATAACCGTCTCTATTTGAAGGTACAAAAGCGCATGCACACACACACATACACACTCAACACACATACCACAAAATTTGTTGGTTTGTTTGTTTGTTTTTAAGTTTCACATAACACCCAAGTTAAGAAAGCATGGTTTAGGTCTGATTTCAAACAAAGATCTAGAAAATATCCAGTTTATTTGACCAATACAGACCACTATCTTTGATGTTTTAATGGGAAAAAAAAAAAAAAAAAAAAAAAAAAGTCAATCTTGGTAAAGAATTTTAAGTGCTATTAGAGGACTTCATTAGGCAAATTGTTAACAGAAGGCTATTTATGAAAACTCTAGACACTCTAACCCATGTTCTGGGATGTTCCAGGTATTAGAATCGTGCTGAATATAGACACTAGAGGTGAAGGAGGAGAGGGGCACAGGTCCAGGAAGTGGTGATCTCATAGACACAGACAGACATTCACTTTTTTTTTTGGTGCTAGGGATTGAACCCAGAGGTGCTTAACCACTGAGCCACATCCCCAGCCCTTTTTTGTACTTTATGTAGACACAGTTCTCACTGAGTTGCTTAGGACCCTGTTAAGGTGCTGAGGCTGGCTTTGAACTCTCGATCCTCCTACCTCAGCCTCCTGAGCTGCTGGGATTATAGGTGTGTGCCACTGAGCCCAGCAGACATTTACTTTCATTTCATCTGGTGGTAGACACTGGAATAAAGGAGGCCACGAGGCCTCAGCTCTTCAGCACTGAGCAGCCCCCTGCCCACCCAGTGTCGCTGGGTACTTTGTGTGTTGATAGCTGACATCGTCAATGGGGCAGTGACAGCTGTCGCCACGGTGTGCGAGGACCATCCCTTCTGTTCATCTGCACGACCTCCTGCAGCCACTCTCCTTCCACAGCTTCTACAGGCGCGTGCCCAGCTCAGCCTACTTCTGCAGGTAGACACTGAGCTGAGCCTCAGGCTAAAGTGCTTCCCAAGGTCATGGAGCCTCAGTGGTGGAACTACTCAGGAAAGTACATAGAATAAATATTTAAAGGTTTGAGATTTCCTCAGAATTACTAAAATAAGATTATGGGGCATCTTGTGTCTGCTGCCAGATCAGCAGAGGCCTCATGCACTGTCATCTAGAGAAGCTTTGCCATTCTTCTTGGGGGAGCAAGCCCTTTACTTTGAAAAGCACAGGCATACTAATTAAATCTTGCTCATGTGTAAGAGAGACAGTGTTAGACTTTACTGGTACTTAAGTCACTCTGTGAATGCAAGTCTTCAGGAACAGGCATAACCTTGGCCACCAAGGGTTACGGAAGTCTTCCACTGGCCCCAAACTAGCTCATTCCCACAGGAACTATATCCTGGGAGGGTCTGTCCATAACTGCTGAGCCCCGAGCCTCTTCCTCCTGACTTAGAAAGCAGCTAAGGTGACAGACACTGGTGTGAAGGCACAGACAGGAGGAAGTTGAGGGAGATCCACCAATACATGGGACAAACCAGATTATTCATGACTTTAAGTAAAACACAATTCTGTATACTTTGGCCAACCTCAACTGGGGTTGTACTTGGGAAATACCCAGTTTCATTTTAAAATCCTGGATTATCAGGACTAAAGGAGAGAGATCCTTGGGAAACAGCAGCACCTTATAGGAAATGAAAAACAGCAGCCTTAGTATCTAGGTTCCAGACAGTGTGTCCAGATACAGAAGGACACGTTTTCCTGTCTGAGACTAACAGGCATGGAAACCACGCCCTCTGCTTTACACAGCAGTGGAGTTTAAATAGACTACTTTCTGTTACATGAATACACAGCCTTTTTAAAAGACTCTTTGAAGTTCAAGTCAAATTTCAAGTAATCACTTTGCAGTAGCTCTAGGAGAATTATTGTTCCTCCTGATTAAAAGTGCCTATTTTTAAAAAAGTAGTAAAATGGAAAACAGGCCTTGGAGAATCGTGCTCCCAGAGGCCACTCACTGCTTGCTTTCTGGCTTTTGCTAAAGGACGGAACGTGTGGAGTTCTTCTAAACTGGCAGGGATCAAGCACAACACTACAAGACGAGGTAGCCGAGAACATAGAGAACAGGAATCAATGCGTGTAATTCTCACCCAATTAAACAGGAAGTGCATTGTATGACTGGAAAAACCTAATCCAAGTCCTAAGGTTCATCTTTTTGTATTTTTTGAGTACAAACAATAAAAATAAGGAACCTGAACCTGCTATTTGTACTGAAGGGCTAAAAATAAGGCCCAAGTAAAGAACTCACCAAGCAGCAGAAAGATGAACCCACGTGCACTTGGGATCTAGATGATCTGAAGTGGCCATTCACTTACATGAGCCCTCCTGGCTGGCATGGTGCCCGCTTCACCTCACCCAGGTGGGCAGTGTCTGGACTCTGGGATGTTGCCCCCTCTGCCCGCACCTTCTCTAATTCAAATCACAGTGATTTGGAAAAGCAAAATGCAGGTTTGCTATGAGCGAAATGCTTGTAGGAATGGAAACTCAACAACTTGGTTGAATCAAGAGGAAAACCGTATCAAAATGTATCATTAGGCCAAATTTCAGTTGAGTAGCAATTTAAAAAGAATAGTCTTTATTTAAAAAAAAAAAAGACAAAAAAATTTCTCATCAAATTATTACATGATATAGTTTTTTTTTTGGTACCAGGGATTGAACTCAGGGGCACTCGACCACTGGGCCACATCACCAGACCTTTTTTGTATTTTATTTAGAGACAGGGTCTCACTGAATTGCTAAGTGCCTCGCCATTGCTGAGGCTGGGTTTGAACTCGCGATCCTCCTGTCTCAGCCTCCCAAAGTGCTGGTATTACAGGCGTGCGCCACCGCGCCCGGCTCCTTTTTTGTATTTTTATTAGAGACAGGGTCTCACTGAGTTGCTAAGTGCCATTGCTGAGGCTGGCTTTGAACTCGCAATCCTCCTGCCTCAGCCTCCCAAGTGCTGGGATTACAGGTGTGTGCCACTGTGCCCAGCTCATGATATAGTTTTGTTTATAGCTTACTTTTTCATGAGAAAGATAGCTTTAAAGTCCAATCACTTGAAGAATGTCAATGATAGAACTGAAAAAAGAAAAAAAAAAAAAAAGAATAACAAACAAACAAAAAACTTCACTACACTGAGAACCTCAGACCACAGAATTCTGAGGCATCAGTGAAGTCCTCATAGGTCCCTAGAAGGAACTATTAGAAACAAGATGATGCTGAGATATACTTAAAATGAACATCTCTAATTTCTAAATAAGCTGTAGAGAATACTTCAGGGATTACTAAAAGGTAGCAAAACATCTTCCTCAACATTCTGAGAGTTTCTTCCCCCTGCCTGAGCATCTGGGGCAAGAGGGAAGTTCAGGAAGCTTTGGCTCTTCACAGGTCACCTGCCTCTCAGTCATGACCTCTGTGTCCTGACCCTGGTGAGTTCCTATGCTTCCTACTTCTAAGTGACAAGGAAAACCAAAAAGATCTTTCAGCTCACACTTGTGTCACTTGCAAAGGATTGTCTGGGCGTTTACACTGTACTACACATGATCAAATATATTTGCATGCCCAGAAAAATCAAGCAATAGTCTCATAGGCTGAGCGGTGAACTGATAACCCACAACCGGCTTCTGCTTTTGTTCCTTGGTTCTTGATCCAATCTGAAGTGAGAAATGAAGCCATCACAGAGATGTGAGGATCAAAGCGGTATGTTCTGGAAAAGATTTTGATCCCATTGTAAAAGGCAATAAATAAAACTTAACATTAAACATGATGAACGCCAGGCATGCTGGGCCTAGGGTCTCAAAACTCCTACAGACCATAGAGACAGGCTGTGCATCCCGCGTCAGGCACTTTGCATTTTTTATTCTGCATTGGTTTTCCCGCCATAGAAGGTCAGCCTGTTTGTGCACAAAATCCCTCATTTAAAATTCAGTGTGATGAAGAGCATCACTTTGGTCACAAGGATAATATATTCATTTGCCAAACATTTACTGATTACCTACTCTGTGCAAGCACTGAGATCAGCAGATGACAAAGGCAGGTCCTCGCGCAGCCCACACTCAGCAGCTGGAGAGGGAGAGCGGCGGGACGTCTGCCTCGTGGTCAAGCTCCCAGGCGCAAGCTCCGAGCATCTGTCCGCTGGCCCAGAGGCAGGCTCTGCTACTCCCCGACCCATCTGTCACTGCTGTCCTCAGGGTCCCAGTGGCTCAGGGGCAGCCCTGGAGAGCAGCCTCGCCTGTCTCTCCCAAGGGCAGTTTTCACTGGGGGTTTCAGTGCCTTTCAGTCCCATCAGTGAAAGAGCCCCCTCATTCTACCCCAGATACTCAAATGTTTTCATGTGACCACAGGAAATCTCTCGTCAGCAGAGTGGGCATCCTGGAAGGGAACAGGCAGGGTTCCTCATTCCTTGGGAAACTTCAGGGAGTCTCTGGTTTGGAGGACTGGGTAGGAAGATGAATGGCTCCCCGGTGGACCAAGGTAGCTGGGCTCTTCCCTGGAAACCTACCTCACTGTCCCTGCGCAACTGAGGTGCCATAGGTCAGTCCTGTCCTGGCCACATTCATACAAAGAATGCAGTTCCTCCCCCACTTGCAAATCATAAAATCACACTTCCAAACCATCAACAAAGGAGGTACCATTAGAACAGTGAAAGTACAGCTCAGAGACCTCTTTAACACAAAGCACGCTGCCCTGCACACCCCATGGGGGTTACCAACTCCTCATACTAGTGAAATACTAAGCCAAATTTCTTTCTTTTTTTTTTGGTACCGGGGATTGAACTCAGGGGCACTCAACCACTGGGCCACATCCCCAGCCCTTTTTTTGTATTTTTTAAATTAGAGACAGGGTCTCACTGAGTTGCTAAGTGCCTCACCATTGCTGGCTGCTGACTTTGAACTCGTGATCCTCCTGCCTCAGCCTCCCAAGTGCAGGGATTACAGGCGCGTGCCACCGTGCCCGGCCCAAGCCAAATTTCTTAGGCCAAATTTTTACAGCAAACCAACCCCTGGGTGGTAAACACTGCTTTTGATCCTGCCACAGAAGAGAAACACCAAGTAAAACTAATTTCACACTACAAATAATTCCATATTTACAGTCAACACCAATTTAACACAGTAGTACAAACTAAAGGTCAACAGGCTCAAGAATTTATCTGAAGCACCAGGAGACAGTAATATATTGTAGTTTGGAACCACAATTCAAAAAGTAAACATACACACAGACCCACAAGCCACATGGCACAGCACACACAAACGGTGCACACGCACCTTATGCACTTGTCTCCACCACACTTTCTCTCACAGATACGCACACTCAAAAAAGCAAACACTTCATTTTAAATTAAATATTTGAGTCTTTGAAAAACTCAAGTTTGGATGTGTTAAACAAACAAACAAACAAACAAACAAACAAACAAACAAACAAACAAACCTACCTACTTTAGACTGCAGTCAAGGAGAGCTCCTTTAAATGTTCACTTCCTCTAACCTGAGACAGCCTCCCTCTGTGATGGGATGAGGAAAACAAATTGCACTTCCCCCGAAGATACTGTGTTTAAAATTATAAGACTTATCCTCAGCCAACAAACGCAACACACACCTGGTCAAAGTGCCTTGTAGAGAAAGAACCACCCAAAATCTATCAAGAAACAAAGTTTCAAGGCATAAGTGGAATGCTAAAACACAAACCTGCATGAAATGAGTTATAATTTACTTCACAAGACTAAAATAAGTGTAACTTACAAAAAAGTCAAGATTAATTTTGGAACATAATAAAATTCAACACAGCCTTACGCTTCAACACAATAGTACTGATCTATGTACACTAAAGGAATAGTTTGGCACTTAGCAGCTTCTGTTTGTTATTGCATCCCATATTAAGTGGCAAATTTATTTTATGAAACATTTAATTTCTGCAGCTACAGTGTCAAAGAACTGAATTAAAAAAAAAAAGAGATTTTTAAAGTGAATTGACCAAGTCACACAGGCACTGATAACACTGCGATAGGATTCACTCATTCCTAAATAATGCACTGTCTTCTTGGAGAGGCCTGATGTAGACTGGGAAGGATTTTAAACTTCAGGAATTGGAGAAAGAGCACTGTTGCCCACCATGGCCGTAACAGATGTCAGGACCCTGTAGCGTGTGCCGACGGCAGCTTCTGAATGCGAGAGTCCACCAAAGCACATTCACTTTCTCAGTAAATCGTTTCCTCTAAAACTAGTAACTAACTGTAAAAAGAAAGTGCTCTTTGTTTGCAGTGGCCACACAGCATGGGGAGAATGTGCGGACAACAGCTTCTGACACACGCGACAATCCCAGGCCTGGCACTGACGCTGCCTTTGCCGGGATGCAGGAACGCAGCACACCTGGCCTGTGCCTCTGGTGCGCAAGATAAAAAAAATGCTATGCCTCCTCCTCCCCAGCACCTCCTGGCCACACGGGGAGTTAAGGTGCCACACTAACACCCTTCAGGAACCCAAGCCTGGCCTCTTGTAATGACTTTTGTGTTAACCGACTTCCAGCAGGTGTACAAAAAACCTGCAGAGAGTTCACCCTTTTTGCTGTCTGTGGGTGGGAACATGCAAGCGATGTTTCATATGCACGCTAACTGCACACAAACATCCCCCACACGGAAGATAGTTCTGTTCTCAAATTTACAACCAAAGGATGTATTTATACATTTAGTAATTATTAAAGACAAAATGCTACTTCTTAGAGCCATATTCTAAGAGAAAAAAAAAAGTTGTAAAAAACAATTAGAAATAAAGTATTCTATATTAAATTGATTAGAAATTTGATATTGCATAAAATTCAAACTATGAAGTAATCAAACACTTTGAAGTCCCTGATTTCACACCAAGGTGGTATAATTTGAATGGAAAACAAAATATCTTAAAAGGTAAGTTCCACTAATGAAAAAACTCTCTCTGGGAAGTGGGGTGGAGTAGTAGGTGGAGGTGGGAATGAGTGATAGGAAAGGAGGGAAAGAGAAAAAGAGTAATTCCTCTACTATGAACAGAATGAAATTAAGTTGAGGTAGTTTATTCTACCAGCCAAACGTTACGAATAGCATAATTTGTCTAAAACTCTTACCACCGAACAGCATTGGGAATACTCTTATTACAAAGACCGGATTCTCAACACAGATTCGCATTCTAAGACACATTTTCAAATTCTAAACAGTAGTAAACAAGACTTTGTGTGCTTTCAGACAGATTATGTTAAAAAGGTTTTGATCCCTATGTATTTTATCTGGACAGTTTTTTTTTTTTAAAGTCATAGCAGACCTTTATTATTTATCTGACTCAGGTCTTTCCTTTATAAAATCTCCTATCCACTCGTAATTATAAAATGGTTCAATCGATTGGAAAGGAAGAATGGCACTGCATGAGATCCTTCACAACTCCACAAGTACTACCCCAGAAATCATGGCATGACATACCTTAATCTAAAATGAGAGAAGTTAGCAACTTCCTTGAAGTTCACACAAGAGCTGTGACCTGACTTGTCAATTTACTGGATCTGTACACGACTAAGACAAAACATCATGAGAGAGAAATTTTATCTCAGTTTCAATTCATCATAATACAGTCTTAAAAAGATTCTTAGGACAGAGCACTAGTAATAAATGGAGACTAACTGGCATCGAGTCCAATCTAACATTTTAGGCACAAATTCACTGGACAGGGTTAGGCATAATATATCCTTCCAAGTGCAGTAGAAAAGCAATCTTGGTATGCTTGGATGTGTTGATTTGCATATACGGATTTTCTGTTTGTTTACCAAAGCCACGTGCTGAGCACAGCAGTCAGTTAGACATGAGTTCCCTTCAGGGAAAATGCACCTTATTGTTTTAACTTGGAACTTTACATCATACCATTTCCCACTCCCTCTTCCTTTTGATATAATTTACTAGCTCCACGGTCTACAGACACACCTCCTTGGAGGAACTGATTCCTCCTAGGCAGTCTTTCAGCAGTGACATGGTCTCCAAACAAGAGCAGAAGCTCAAGCTCCTAAGCACTATAAGACCCCCGCGGAGTACCATACCGCAGCCCAGCACACGAGCAAGTCTAGCTGCATCTCTGCTCCCCTTTCCATCCAGCTATGTGATGGTGCGCTCGGGGCAGGACCTCACTTTCTGCTCTGCGTCCTCCTCAAGGTGAATGAACACGAATTCGGAATAAGCCTTGTTGAAGCTGCAGGCGGAAAAGCTTGCAATTTGCAATACGCAAGGCCGCACACCCTGTGCGGCGAAGGTCGGATGGAAGGAGTGGCTTCGTGTGGTGCCAGGTCCCCGTGCTTCTTTTAAACTCACGCACATAGTCATAGTTGGTACCTAAACCATGAAAGTAAGCAAAGGTGAGATGATGCGACTTTGATTCACCAGGAAACACTTCTGGGAAAAAAATCACTGTAGCACTCTGACCTGTATCAAGATCTCCAATAACATAGATACTGGCTCCTATGGGTACAGCTCCATAAACAAAAGAAGAGCTGGCAGGGATGCACAAATTCTGGTCATTAAGATAGATCCACCTGCAAACAGAGTCAAAGGACAATAGTAAGGAAAGAAAAGCGTGACCCCAATATTTAGGAAGACTAAGAAGAGATGGGAAAACTTGGTGAGCCACCCACAGCACTGGGCACCACAGCAATCTCCACCCTCATGCTCCACCTCCAGGCGGCGGCTGTGGTGCTTCCTGTCGCTGCAGAGGGGAGCTCTGCCGGGGCTGGAGGGTGGATGCCACTCCATGAGAAAACGCCCCTCCCTTCAAACGTGTGCTGTATTACGCACTCTGGTTAGCAGTGCAGAGTCCTCGTGGGTCAGTCTTTTAAAAATTTTAGCTATCTTAATGATATGCATTTCCCTGAAGACCAGTGACGCTGAACATCTTTGCATGTGCTTATTGGCCACTTTATGTATCTTCTTTTGTGAAATACAAGTTCAAAGATTTGCTTATTTTTAAAATCGGGGTTACTACCTTTTGTTGAATTGTAAGATCCTTTGTATTGAGTGAGTACAAGGCCCTTGTGAGATACGAGAATAGGAATACTCTTCCCCTGCATGTGTGTGCCTTTTTCTTAATGGAATTTTTTGAGAAACAGATTTTTTTTTTTTTTTTTAAATATTTATTTATTTGCTTCAGTTGTATACAATGTGGTTTTGGTTTTACATGGTGCTGAGAATCGAACCCGGGCCGCGCACGTACTAGGCGAGCGCTCTACCGCTGAGCCACAATCCCAGCCCCGAAACAGATGTTTTTAATTTGAGATATCTTTTTCTGCTTTTATGGTCATGTTTTTGGTGTCCTTCTAGGAAATCTGTGCCTCCCCCAAGGTTTTATAGATTTCTCTCCATGCACTCTTCTGGAACTTTATGGGTTTAGCTTCTACATTTAGGCCTAGGATACATTTCAAATTCATTTTTACATATGGTGTGAGTCAAAGTTCTCCCTTTTCCATTCAGATAGCTAACTGTTCCAGTGCCATTGCTGAAGGCTTTTCTTTCCCCACTGAAATGTGCCTTGGCACCTCTGTTGAAAAATCAATTCAATAACCATTAAAGAATCGAGAGCTCCAGGAACAAGTGGTTGATTCTGGAGCAGAGGCAGAAAGAACACAAGATGAGACTGTATGTAGCATCTCGTGCTGCCAGAAAGAAAGTCCTTCAAAAGGGAGAAGGCACAGCATGAGGTGTGGGAGCCAGCAGGAGGAGCTCCCAGCACAACGCAGAGCCATCTGAGCAAGCGGAGAGAGCAGCAGGACCGGCTCTACAACATGGAATAAGACAAATACCTGTGCATCAGTGCCAATAGAAAGAACGGAAAAAAATTTAAAAATAGGAAGGGGTAGGTTTCCTTTACAGAATTCCAACGTAGAAGATGAGGAAAACAATGTGCCTACTAGGCAGACACCACAGCGAGGACTGTGCCTCCATCAGCAGTCGGAGCTCATGGAGAAGAACTGCGCTTGCACCTCCTCCCAGACCCTCACCAATCACACTGGGAAAACAGGGACTCTCCAGAGAAGGAAGCCAAGGGACACCACCTCCACCTGCTGATCCAGGTCAAGGCATTTGGCAGTCGAGCTTATAGACATTTCTCCTGACCCACTGCAGAGAATGCAGTGTTACTTCTGTGGTGTTGCCAAAAGGCACAACCCCAGGCTGACCACCAGACACCATGAGCTCAACTCAATTTAAGAGACATTCTAGGAAAAAAACCTGACTGTTAATCTTTTTTTTTTTTTAAACATTTATTTATTTACTTTAGTTGTACACAATGCAATGCATTTATGTTTACGTGGTGCTGAGGATCGAACCCGGGCCGCACACGTGCAAGGCGAGCGCTCTGCCGCTGAGCCACAACCCCAGCCCGTGACTGACTGTTAATCTTTAGGAGTCTCAAGGTCAGAGCAGAGGAGGAGACAAAGGAATACAATGTCACAGCCTACAGGACACCAAGGGAGCATGGTGACCAGATGCACGTAGGATCCTGGACTGAATCCAGAGATGCCAGGTGAAGTTGCAGGAGCCTGGAGTTTAGTCAACACCATGCAGTATAAATATCCTATCGTGACACTTGCACTCTGGTCACAGAGGATGTCAGTAACAGGAGAAGCAGAATGCAGGGCTTATGGGGACTTCAGCACCATGCCTGCCACTTCTCTACAAGTCCAAAATTATTTCAGAATGAAAGCTGTCTTTGCTTTCTTTTGAAAAAGTAAAACTAAGCAATTGGCCAAGCAATTTCCTATTAAGAACCAACAGGCATGCTGTCCCCGTGATGTCAGTAGGACCTCAGGACTTCAAGGGCTGCCAATGTCCACTAACCTCTGGCACACACAGGTATGCAGGCATCATTCCTGGCCTGGCTTACTATGCTGTGCCAGCACCTTAGGATTATAGCATTTCCATGTCAAACACCACTAACATTATTTCATAAAGAGCACCACTTTTATCCAATGGACACTCTTCCCAGATTGTTACAAAGTAGGTAGCTTCCATATTTTGAGTTCCAATAAACAAAGGTGCACACTGGTCCAAGGGTCCAAGATCGTAAACAACTCACAAGCAAAGACAAGTGGCCATATTCCTAAATGTATGCTCGTAACACTTATTCTTTTAACATCTTAATGCTGACTGGTGTCAGTTAGTTTGCTGGGGCTGAGAATACAGATTTTGGTCATTGCTTCTAAAATGATTCCAATAAAAAGGAAAAACTAAGAGCTCTCACTGAAAGTAAAAAATGGAGATCGTGAATAAGCTTTTGAAAGAAAGAGTCTGAAAAATGTCAGGCTACAATACTCGCTTACTCATTTCACATCTTCAGGGGTAAACATTATTAAGCCTCATCATTTAAGTTCCTCTCAGTTTCTGAATCAAAGCTGATGAGTACCACTGTGCCTTGTCCACTGCTGAGCCCGACTGCCAGGACACCCTGACAGGCCCCTCTGGGCAAAGCCGTGGGCAGGGCCATGTCTGCTCACAGGGTGAGCAGCACTCCCCCGTCAGAGATGTGGGACTGTGCTGCTGCGAGAGCCCACTGGAGCACGCTGATGCTCCTCAGGAATTTGGTTGACCTGAGAATGTAACAAAATGCATTCCTGGAATAATGGTATGAAGCTGAAGAAACTGGTCTATGTAGATGATCTGCCGAATTTGGTCCTCAGCATATCACTGATACAGAATTTCTAGCTTCAAAAAGAAAAAAAAAAAAATAAGCTTAGGGGATTGAGGTTATATAATATAATGCTGAGAATTCAAGTGAAATGTAACTTGGAAATTTCTCTGGACCACATATTGAGCTGCTGCTGCTCATAAGCAGGTAGGAAGGTTTAGAATACTGTTCATCACTTCAATGTCCTTGGAAATGCTGCTAACTGAGCCACTCTTTCCTCGTCTATAAGGCAGGCAAATGCCTGCTGTGGAGTGAAATGAGCACCTGTATGGTGTCCAGTACGCTTCAGATGTCACCTGAGAGTCACTTCTATGAAGAACAAGACAACACCATGTGTTCACAGCCACCTTCTCGACCACAGGCTATCAGTACTTGGAGGCCACGATGACATGTCCTCTGATGACTCAGAATTAAGACTACCCCTGAGAATGACACTTTAAAATACAGAATGGACTACAGTAGTGAGTTTTAGAGAGTGAAGGACAGCAAAGGAGAGGAGGCAAGGGACCCGGGGAGAAGGCAACGAGAGAGGAGAGAGAAGCAAGCTTTCACGAGGTGAGGTGTCTGCTGCTTTTATTTTTTGGTTGGGGGTGGGGGGGTTTACCAAGATTGAACTCAGGGGCACTTGGCCACTGAGCCACATCCCCAGCTCTATTTTGTATTTTATTAGAGACAGGGTCTCACTGAGTTGCTTAGCACCTTGAGCTTGGAACTCATGATCCTATGCCTCAGCCTCCTGAGCCACTGGGATTATAGGTGTGCGCCACTGCACCCGGCTGACGCTGCTTCTTGACCAAGTGCTGCTGCAAGTGTCAGCTAAAATCTCTGGACAGAACACAAAACACAGCTACCAGAGGGCTCTGGTTTGGGGAAGAAAACAAAAGTTGAGTGAGCAACCCCTGTGGAGCGAGTTTCCTGGTCCTTCATAGTCAGAAAGGCAGTGTGAAGGCGGCAGCACTGGGTAGCTAAACCTGGCCACCTCTCTGGCTACAGGAATTGGGAGTCAGGGTCAGGAGCCATAGTGTGTCAGAAAGGACAGGACAAAGGAAGCCTTCGTGGACGGGCATCCACTCATCTCAAGTCTTCTGCCGAGTCTGGGACCACGTGTGCTTCAAGAACTGAGATGAGCGCCGAGGCGCCTCCCACTGGAGGTACGGCAGGCAGCCTGCGCTGGAGTTGACCATGCCGACGGCCTCCTGAGACGCTCAGTGCCACGCTCTTCAGGGCCTCAACAGTATAATACTCACAATGTCCAGGATGCAACCCAGAACTGCTCAACAAAAGAAGAGCCAGAAAAATGAGAAGCCATTCTCAAGGGAATAAACAATCAACAGACGCCAACTCTGCGATGACTCAGATGCTGGGACTGTCAGGCAGAGAGCTGAAGGCAGCTACCATGACCACGCTCAGCGAGCAGAAGGAAAGCAGGCTTATGATGGAAAGAGAGCCAATTTCAGAACAGAAAGAACGAAAAGAAAACCAAACAACAACAAACAAAACCCTAAAAACAAACTGCACAAAGATTTTAGAATTGAAAAGATAATATTTGAAATAAAAATATTTTATTTGCTGGATGGTCTTAACAACAAGCTGGAGATAGCAAAGGAAAGCAGCAGGCTGAGGACAGAGCAGTAGAAATCCTCCAACCTGACCAAGGGGAAAGAAAGTGCTTCACACTGAGTGAAAATGAAGAGGTGATCGAGACGGTTGGGGCGCAGCTAGAGCGGTGTTGTGTGGGGAACCTGAAGCCTCAGACCTGCACATTGGGAGCAAACAGGGCCACCACAGTGATCTGGACAAGGAGGCCAAAAGAAGCCTGCAGTCAGTGAGAGCTGGGAATCACTGGGATGGCAGTGGTGTGGCAATGGCTTGAGCTAGGACGAGTTGCGACAGTGTAGAAACCAACGGGACAGATGGAGCCAAACCAGCAGCTGGCTCTGTCCACAGAGGCGGGAGCAGAGGGGCCGCTCTGCCTCCTGCCGCAGGGCTATGTGCAGGCCAGCGCCCACCTTCCTGGAGCGCCTCTGGCTCCCGCACCCCAGTGCTCTGCTTGCAGTGAGCACAGCAACACTCCCCCAGCAGGACGATCTCAGTCTCAAGGGCTGGAAGGACTCTTTCCAACTTGTTCCTTCCTAGTGTCCTTCCTTCGGCCCTAAAGTTGTAGCTGTGCTTCTCACACCAGCTATTTATGCATTCTTTTTTCATTTTTTTTGTTGCAGGGACGTTGGGGCCTTGTGTATGCTAAGGATACACTCAACCACTGAGCTGCACCCCCAGTCCCTATTTCTGCATTATTTCAAGTCCTCTCTCATCTTTTTTAGTAGCTGATCTTTCTTATTAGTTAATAATCAAGTATATGACATTTTCCCTGTTCAGATGACAGGTGTAGCTTCTGTCTCCCGACTGGATTCTGGGTGAAATTTTGTGGTCAAGAGTGGGGTTCAGCTCCCATCCTCCAGTTCACGTGCCTTCTGGAGGCACCTGCAGTACCTGCGGCTCCCTAGCAGCAAGCTCTGATGAACAGTGTAGAACAACATGGTGTTCTGTACGTCGCAAAGGCGATCAAATCCCGTGGACTCCTATACGGCAGAGGCAGGATGACCTGAACTTGGGGTGAGACACGCAGGTTAACTGTTGGCCCTGCCAGGTAAAAGCAGATGGCTTCTGGTGAGCCCTGAAAACTGGTAGGAATTAAAAACACTGGCTAGGCCACCAGCTGCAGGGCAAGGCCTGGGACCATGCTGCATAAAGACACAACCTTTGTGTAAAGGTACGACATCTGGGATGGCATCTGTGATCAGCATAGCCACCTGACTGAAGTTTATGACACTACAGTCATTTTCCAAGATCCACCTGTCATGTCTACTTTTTCTAAATGGATTATGGAGGGCTGTGGAAGCCATCATCATGCCTGCATTTTCACGTCTTCGGTGGTGTCAATTTCCCCAGGATACAGTGGTACTTCTGGTTTTCTAGGTTGGTAGGAAATCAGAGTTCCAGGGTTCCACTCAGCCCTTCCTGCCACAATGGCCCCTAATCCCTGGATCAGAAACCAACACGAGATTCTGCCAGGTGCCATGCATGCCTATTCCAATCATGCATTCTGGGAAGAAAAGAAGAAAACGACAGATCTGAACTTCAAGTTAACCTGACTGATAGCAAAACTGAAAGTGGGGGCACGGAGGGTGAGCAAACGCACAGGGGCAGCTGGAGGCAGGGAAAAGTCCATCTCCACAGGGCAAGAGAAAGGAGCGTGCAGGAGAAGACTGGACCCAGAGGACGCCGAGGAGGAGGCTGAGCACGGTGGTGTGGACGTGGCAAGTGACGGGAAAGCATGAAGAGGTCTGAGCAGGGGATGAGAGGGCCCGGGCTTTTGTCCAAGTCATCTTTCAGAGGCACAGGCTGGGCATTTGCCGAGGCTGCTCTGAGGCTGAGGATGCTGTGCACGAAGGTGTGTGAGAGAAACTGTGCAGACTGCAGGAAAGACAAGACGTGGCAACTGATGACAGGGCGGCACAAGAGTGATCAGAAAGGGCCTTTGTGAGTATGGATGGCTGGGAGGATGGCAGTGTTACTGACAGGACAGGACGCAGGACCAGGAAGAAAAGGTCTCGCTCTGGCTGAGTGGTTACTAGGACTTGGGAATAACTTATGGCAATTTCTTTGCTTTCCTTCTAACAGTATTGTTTTTATTCAGAAACACAGAAAATAATAAGATATGGCATTTTTCCAGGAAAGTTTTAACCTAAAAATAGGGAACAAAGACAGGAAAAACAAGAGATTACTTAAAAACAATCTAAATGGTCTCCAAACTAATACACATTGCTGATCTGGCAATAGTTTCCATAATATGCAATTAGAACGTGCTTGGGAACATCCAATCTATTAAGAAATGAATGGCTCCTATATGATATTTTTGACTGTAGATATTTAAGAAAAAGCCTATATAAAAAAAAATATATATATATATATTATTATTATTTTTTTTTTTTTGTGGTACCGGGGATTGAACTCAGGGGCACTCGACCACTGGGCCACATCCCCAGCCCTTTTTTGTATTTTATTTAGAGACAGGGTCTCACTGAGTTGCTAAGTGCCTCGCCATTGCTGAGGCTGGCTTTGAACTCGTGATCCTCCTGCCTCAGCCTCCCAAAGTGCTGGGATTACAGGCGTGCGCCACCACACCCGGCTTATATTGTTATTATTATTATTATTTTTGTGGTGCTGGGGATTGAACCCAGGACCTTATACATGCAAGGCAAGCACTCTACCAACTAAGCTATATCCCCAGCCCTAAAACCTGTATTTTTTAAGCCAATAGAGTGGGGTCACGCAAAGGAGAACTCTAGAGCCAGCATACCTGAGTCTGAATTTAAGAGCTGCCACCACCAGCTCTCTGTGCTTCAGTTTCCTCATGTAAAATAGGGCTAATTAAAGAATCTACACCTCAGAGGCCTGTTTTGAAATCCAGAGAGTTAAGTGACTCATATGTGGCACTATCACATATATGCTTAGTGTGATCAAAACATGTGAGAATCCTTTGTGCTATGTTGACAAGAGCACTTAGCTCTCTTCATTCTACTTACAAATGAACTTGACAGCCTAGAAATAAGGAAGATGAAGATGTAGAATCTGTTTATTTTTATTTTTGGTACTAGAGATTGAACCCAAAGGTGCTTAACCACTGAGGCACATCCCTAGCCCTTTTTTATCTTTTATTTTGAGATAGGGTCTTGCTAAGCTGCTTAGGGCTTTGCTAAGTTGTTGAGGGCGACTTCAAACTTGCCATCCCTCTGCCTCAGTCTCCTGAGTCATGGGGATTACAGGTGTGGGCCACAGTGCCCAGCAAGATGTAGGAATTTCATTTGGGGGTGCTTTTAAATAGCAACAAAAGAGTGAGATTTTTATGTTTATAATAATGAACTTAAAGCACATAATAAAGTTCATCAACTACAAACATGAAACAGACTGATAGAATTATAAAGGTCCCAGCAGTTTATAGCAAACCAAGTAGTAGGACGAGAAACTTCACAATGAGAACAGGGACAGAAGTGGTAAAATCGTAAGCAGGAGTTATGCTTCATGCTGTCTGAACAGCAATCCAGTCTTTACAAAATAGCTTTACATCAACGTCTTATCAAAAACCAAACACATTGCTACTGCTTGTTAATGCAGCTGGGTGGACTGTCTCGAGACTGACTGGGGCAGGAAATTAACACCCTACTTCCTACCCTGGCAGTCAGCTGCAGTAGCACCTTCAGGAAGGAGCAATGGGGCTTTCAAGTTCTCTGCCCACCCCCACTTAACAAACATCTCTGAACCTTCTCACACTTGGTCTAATGCAGTCTCCTGACAGTCTACCCCTACCATTGGAAACAAAAAAGGCTATGAAAATATCCTAAGTTTAAAGAACATTAAAAATCAGGTAAAATTTATATGTATTTCTAACATTTGGGATCTGGGCATTGTTTGCCCTATTGTAAAATAATATGAAATAAAACATTATATTATAGCACCCTCTTCTGGTAACGACTGAGATTACATTCAGTGCAGCGGTGTCCCCTGAGGATCTTAAGTACCAAAGCAGTAAGAGTATAGCAGTTTCATGGTTACAACAACAGAATATGTAAAAGGAGGGGAGAGGAGGGAGTCTGGAAAAGATGCTGTCACCCTACGAGATGCACATGGCACTGGCCAGACATCATAAGCACCTCAATGCCACATTTCATCTACTTAATCGACATCTGAAGAAGTGTGATACAGGCCAGGCATGATGCTGGAAGCCTGGATGCAAAGCTGACAGGTGGGACCTTGCCCTGAAGGTGTTTATGATTAGTAGTTACAAACCCAGAGAGATGTACACAAGAGACTAGGGGGTCACAGACTGAGGGACCCAATTCAGACTGGAAGATGGGATATAGCTTTCCCCAGGCAGAGACATAGCATAGTTTTGAAAAAGGTCAGACAGAATGAACATTGGGAAGGGAAATTTTCGGCAAAAGGAGTAGCACACAAGGGTAGAGCTGAGATAATCATGCATGTTTGCGGGGAAAAGTGTCTCTGTGTGAAACAACTGGGTTGGACTGTAGCAGAAAAAGTAGACAAAGGCCTTATCACTAAAGGCCAATTATGCAAAGTCAAGAAGTTTAAACCTTTTCTTAAAAGGTATTGGAAGCCAATGAATTATTTTAAGCAACCAAATGTCAAGATCTGGTCTACATTTTTTTTTTTAACTTTATTTTCTTTTATGTGGTGCTGAGGATCGAACGAGGGGTGAGACGAGGGGTCTCTACCGCTGGGCCATAGCCCCAGCCTCCTGGTCTACATTTTAGAGACATGTTTCCATGGTTTTTGCTGAGTTACCAATACTTCTGAGGTCACTGAATAAACGTCTTTGATCATATTTCCTAAAGAGATAACTCAATGAAGTACCGTGAAATCAAAACTAAAAGCTGAAACATGCTTTTAACAGCGTAAAGTCAAAGCCGCAAAAGCTACATGAAGCTGTTTGCAATTACCTTTTAAACTCATCATGGTAGAACTCGGATTTGCAGGTGACCATCTCGCCACCCTGGATGTCCTCGCGGCTTCGGACTCCCCCAAACACGTACAGCTCCATGGCAACTCCACAGGCCACGGCTCCAAATCTGAAAGGCCACACAGCACAGCCAGCATGAGTCACGGCTAAAGACCCAAGTCCCAGCTCCTCTAGCACTTGCTATAACTACAGCAGCCAGCACTTCACGCGCTTGAGGGACTTCCTTTCTAGGAAGTGTCAGTCAAATGAAAGGTCACTTTGAAAGCAAGAGGAAGAAGAGCAGGGCTAAGGGCTTCAGACCAGAAAGGGAGCCAACCCAGTCCGCGCTCGCGGCCACTCACCTCCTCTCCTTCAGGGGACATATGGCAGTCCATTGCTGGGTCCTGGGGTCGTAGCATTCCACAGATTCAAACAGTTTCCCATATGATCCTCCACCCATGGCATAGATCTTCTTCTTCATAGCTGCATAGCAGCCAATCTGAAAGGAAATAAAAGGTATGGATGGGCACCATTCATTATTAAAGCTAGATGAATACACAGTAACTCATCCAGAAACCCATTTATCACATAAAGGACTTGATTCCTAACAGTAAAACTATAGTGCTTTCCAATGACACCACAGGACTTAAAAATGAGAAGAGCAAGGGAACACACACACTGTGAATCCCAGAGGAGGAGTTCTTCTGCATCCTAAGTGGGTTAGGTCAACAGTCCTACTTTCTAAAAGCTCTCCAAGGCTGGGGGTCTCTAGCTCAGTGGTAGAGCTAGAGGCTGTGGGTTCAAATTCAATATATCAAAGGAAAAAAAAAGCTCTGGTCTTTATACTTTTTTTTTTTTTTTTTGGGTACTGGGGATTGAACCCAGGGGCACTGGGCCACTGGGCCACATCCCCAGCCCTTTCTGAACTTTATTAGAGACAGGGTCTCACTGAGTTGCTAAGTGCCTTGCCACTGCTGAGGCTTTGAACTTGCGATCCTCCTGCCTCAGCCTCCCAAGTGCTGGGATTACAGGCGTGCACCACCACGCCTGGCTGGTCTCTATTCTTTTACCAATATTTGAAGATCCGAAGATAGAGATTTCATAGAGCAAGAAGTCACTTAATTCCTATCCAAATAGCTCAGCTGAAAGGGCACAGAGTGTGTTCCCATACCTAAAGACGTAAAATACCTATGGTAATACACGAAGCTTTGACTTCATGGATAATTCCCCGCCTACAACAGGACTATAAATAAAGATGGGCTTTGCTCTAAACATCTATGTGAGCCATTTGCTTTCACCTGTACACTGACTAATGTTTCTCCCCCGTCCTGAACCGTGGTTAAGGAACAGGCGGGGACATCTGGCTGTTCCCCTAGGTTAGCGCACGCACACAGCACTGCCACCTCCTGCCCCCAGAGTCAACTCTCAGTCACGCCCCCTTTCCTATCTTGGCATGTGGCTGTTGACAGGGACAGGAAGCTACCAATAAAGACAGAACTCTACCATTTTAATTCTTTTAGTACTCTGAGTTGTACTGTATTAAAGGTATACTAAAGAAATAAACAGACTAGTTATCATAAGCTGCTGTCCTCACCTTCCTAACCATGGTTAAATCAGGTTGCTTCGTCCAGGTTTTAGAGTAAATGTCGTAGCATTCCATGGAAATCAGCTCCTTCTCACCGTCCTCCCCCTCCCAGAATGTACAGCATCCCATCAATCTCCACGATTCCAAAATTGTGTCTTGCCTGCAAAGACATCAGAGATCTTCATATGCAAAAGCTGATATTCAGTATTTGATACAGACTGGGGATGTCATTTTATTGCAGTGTTCCAGCAAAGAAGTGTTCAAAGCCACTTCTCCTAATGCGTCTTCAGCATTCTTGGCTTCACTAGCAGCTCGCTCCAGTTTTCAGAACAAGGGAATAACATATGGTGAATTCACTGGCACAACCATTACTTTTTTTTTTTTTTTTTGTGGTACCAGGGATTGAACTCAGGGGCACTCAACCACTGGGCCACATCCCCAGCCCCCCCCCTTTTTTTTTTTTTTGGTGTTTTATTTAGAGACAGGGTCTCACTGAGTTGCTAAGTGCCTCGCCATTGCTGAGGCTGGCTTTGAACTCGCGATCCTCCTGCCTCAGCCTCCCAAAGTGCTGGGATTACAGGCGTGCGCCACTGCACCCGGCACAACCATTACTTTTTAATTCACAATAACTCACAACAAGAAAAAGAATATTACCTTAGGTAACAATGGGTTCCACAGAATTGTTTTTGCATAGTAATGGGCTGCGGGTTTCCAGGGAGGAGTGAAAGACAAGAAGAGCCACAACTGGGCAGACTCTCCACGAGAGGCAGTGGGGAGCACAGGGCTGCTGAGGTCCTGGGAGTGGCCGAGGCCTTGGTGCTGACCATTCACCCAGCCACCACCTCAGTGTCCCATGTGCTGAGCCCTGCTCCAGCATGAAAGTGCAATGGGACAGAAGGGACTTCCAGCCATCGAAGAGCCTCCATAAGGATTAGGAAAGACCTCGTGTGTGAGAAGGTGGCACTTGGCGTGAAGAGAGGAAACAGGAGGAAAGCCCCCGAGAAGCAGGAATGCAGCAAAGGACTGAGGGAGGTGAGGAGCAGGCCATGCAGCCTCAGGGAAGGTTCAGACAAGAAGGGGCAAACAAAACAAAGGCCCAGGGTAAGAGCAGGTGAGGCCTGGGCAGGAAGGAGAGAGGCAGGGCAAGGGGGGTCGTGAGCGCACCAGGCTGGGCCTAGGCAGGGCTGCCTCTCCTCTTCCTGGACACTGGAGCACTAGGCCAGCAAAAGTACCAAGAGAAAAAGAAACATCAAAGAAACACACGTGGGGGCTGGGGTTGTGGCTCAGCGGTAGAGCGCTCGCCTAGCACGTGCAAGGCCCGGGTTCGATCCTCAGCACCACGTAAAAATAAAATGGCATTGTGTACAACTAAAGCAAATAAATAAATATTAAAAAAAAAAAAAAAAGAAAAAGAAAAGAAACAGACGTGGGTTACCTCATTCATGGGTGGCAATGCAGTCCACGTATTTGCGTCTGGATCGTACTTTTCTCCTGAGCTCAGGGTCTGCTTATTTTCATCTTGGCCCCCGAATACAAACAAAAATCCCTCTGCAAAATCCACAGGAGATACATAAGACACCTGAAATACACACCTTCAGCACGCGAAGCTCCACAGGGGAGCAGCATCTGCAGACCTTTTTCAGCCACCACGGCTTTGTCCTTGGACTGGGGACCTTTGGCCCTTGGTGACAGAGCTCAATTTGTGAGTTATCCTGACCACTCTGCTTTACTCATTAGTGTCTTTGAGGGAATCCCACACCTATGGTGAGAAGCCAGGCTGACAGCACCTCCTCAGTCACCAAGCAGCTCCAGATCATCTCAGTTCATCTATTCTATTTCTGGCTCTGACTCTCGTGCAACTTTTGACCCACAGGCCACACCTAACCTCAAGACCCCAGGGACACTCACAGCTGAGCAGTGGTGTGCACTCCATGTTCAAAACAGGATCCAACAGTAACAATTGAACTTCTTATGTAAAGGTGGATTAGATATTCTTTTTCTTCAAATCAAATCTACATTATTGGATAAAACACTTAGAAAATAACCTTAGAAGAAGAGAAGCCAACAAAACAAAAAGGAAAAACTGAAGGAAGAAGCAGAACCTCTAGAGTGGTTACCAGGCATGGAACCAATTTGCTTCCAAGGCATTTTCCACTCTGAGTAATTTGCACTTTTGTCCTGGGGATGAGGAGACAGAAATCTAAGCCATAGGCCCACAAAAGATCTGGCTTCTGGCAAGAAATCCTCTTCAAAGTTCTACACTCTCAGGATGCAGGTCAGTTAGAATCAGGGCTCAGATTTGAACCTCCTTGCTTGCCTAGGAAACCTCCAGCATTGAACTCTATTTACAGTAATACCAAATTAATGGTGTTCTTAGGCAACAGGCAGAATCAAATGCAAAAATTCCATAGATGAAAGTACTTTCATGTAAGCCTTAGACTGTTAGCATTCTAAAATTTAAAGCATCAATTATTCATACAAATAATTATCAATAAAATCACCAGCATCTAGTCAAAGATACTTACAAGTACCAAGAAATTAGGTTGTACAAAAAAACAAAAGCAGCAGAAGCAGAAGATGGGAAGCAGCCTTGTACAAATTTCAAATATTAGAGTACTCAGAAAGGTGATAAAACAACAATGCTTATCATGCTTCAAAAATAAAATCTGAAGATAACTCTAGGAAACATGGAACTATAGAAATTACAGCAGATTTCAGGTAGGCGATGAGCTGCACCAAGAGGAAGCTGACTATCTCCTTTCCAGCCACTGACTGCCAGAAACTCACTGAAGTAGGCGATGAATGCAAACTCCGTACTTTTTATATGTTGTCAGAAAACCCTTAAATGAGGAAGGCAAAAAACCCAGGACCAAAGCACCAAAGATGCAGAGCCTCATTGCTCCATGTGTCCTGCAACACAAGTATAGGCACATTGCCCTGGAGAAACAGCATACTACCAAGAACAGGGAAGAGGCTGCAGAATATGCCAAACTTCTGGCCAAGAGAATGAAAGGAGCCAAAGAAAAACATCAGGAAGAGAGTGCCAAGAGATGCAGGCTGTTCTCTCTGAGAACTTCTACTTCCAGGTCTGATGAGTCCAATCAAAAAGAAGAATTTTTAAGAGTAACAAATAAATAAGATCAGATCTTGAAGAAGAGGAAGAGGAAGAAGAAGAAGAGGAGGAGGAGGACGAGGAGGAAGAAGAAGAAAGAAATGATAGCAGATTTCAAAAAGATTAAAGAGAAATTCTAGAAATAAAACAATTAGTGGGTTAATAGATTCATCAATGTTAAGGAGAAAACTTGATGTATAAAAACAAATCAAAAGCAATCGTCAAGGGCTGGGGTTGTGGCTCAGCGGTAGAGCGCTCGCTTAGCACGTGCGCGGCCCGGGTTCGATCCTCAGCACCACATACAAATAAAGGCATTGTGTACAACTAAATCAAATAAATAAATATTAAAAAAAAAAAAGCAATCATCAAGAGGGCTACAAGGATGAAAAGATGGAAAATAAAAAAGGAAGACAGGAGGTAGAGGATGGAGTTAAAAAGTTGTGCAGTGTTGAATGTGACTTCCAAGAGCAGAGGGAGAGTGGAGACTGGAGCAAAGGCAATGTGAAGACAAAATGGATAAGAATTTCCAAGAACTAGTGAAAAGTCAAGCTATAGAGTCAGAAGGGCCAACAATTCCCAAATGTGATACAATTTTAAGTAGAACACACACACATACATATATATACACACACACACAGCAGTAAAATGGCAAGAAAAAGAAAAAAGAGGGCAGGGCAAGGAAGAGTTAATTCTGGGAAGACAGAGAAGGAAAGATTTTTAGATTGACAACTGACTTAAAAATGAAAGCCAGAAATCAGAGGAAAGACACATCAAATGTGTTGAAAAATAATATCAACCTAAAATTCTATACCCAGCAAAAATGTTCTTTAAGAATGAAGGCAAAATAATGACATTTGCAGACAAATACATCTGAAGAGTTTTCCATCAAGACCTACTTTAAAGGAAATTCAAAAGGATGAATGTCAAGAGAGAAGGAAAATGATTCTAGTTGTAAAGTCTGGTGCATTAAAAGGAAGAACAAAGTAAACTTTCTATCTGTACAGCTAGTCATCCAAAACACAGATAAAAAATATATATATATTACACATACACATCTATTAATAATCCATGTATTTTAATACTGTAAGACCATGGAACATGAAAAATAAGCAATACCTTGAAGGCAAATAAGCATACTTAAGACACAGGCTATAATATCTAATATAACTTCCCCAGAGGAATGTAAAAAAGAATATAACTTCCAAACAAGTAGAGAAGAAAAACTGAATGATGAATAATAGCCCAAACTAACTTTTTAAAAAAAAAATTAAAAAAAAAAGAAAAATAGAGTAGACTGGGGCAAGAGAAAGGAACTAGTCAATCATTTAAGCTTCAGTCAATACGACTGTACACAATCACTTTTTTCATTGTTTAGTGTCTGAAATACCAACCCATCCAGAAAATCTGCGAAACCTGGTGACCCAGGAACCTCTGTGATGGGGGTATATGAGTGCAAAGTATGAGTGTGCCGTATGATGGGGGAAAGTTTGATGGAGCTAATTATGGGAAGACAGGAAAACTAGACACTCATCCTGTCGAATGCACTACACTATCTAACTCTTTATTATTGACAATAACTCCTAAAATTTTGAGAGTCATAAAATGATTTCTACAAAACTGTAAAGCTATAGCCATTTTTATGGTATGGAATGGCACACCTTTAAACATTTAAAGGTAATGTTAGTGGGCAAGCAGAAACAAGTAATAATTCCAGGAGGACAGCCAACAAACACTAGAATGATGTGAAATGGCACTTGTTGGGTGAGCTCAGGGTCCAAGGAGAAGAGAAAGGCAGTCAAGCACGGCAGGGCAGCAGTCCCAATCCTTCCTGTCATCCCCTGAAGCAGGAGCTCTGAATAATGTGGAACAATTTTCAAACTTGTAAACGTCAAGTAAAACATAATTTCTGTAGTAAAATAACTTTAAGCTACTGCTAATTTAAGTAATATATTCTAAAGTCTCATAGGAGTTCCAAACAGCATGAACTCTGAAGATGGGAATGTATGGCTCAAGGAAATGCCCGGACCACGGATGGCTGCACAGCTAATCAGGGCAAGCTCTTTCTTGGTGACACCACCTAGTCGATGACTGTGTACTGAGACCTGGAAACAATGAGGACTGACATAGATGCTCTTCTCTCAACCATGGTCTTGAAAGCTGGACCCACACTGACAATGTCATCATGTAGAGACAATAGGATTACATCTTCAGGTTTTAGTCATTCCATTTGACCCTGAAATTATATATCACTGGTCTTGTGTTCAACTAAAACTGACCACAGGATGTTACCTGCTGAGAGAACTCCATGGTTAATTCTTGGCATGCTCAAAGGTGCCAGTTCAATCCAAAGCTGCCTGTTAGGGTCATAGAGAGGACACATGCATCGCATCGCGGCCGTTGGTTTCCGGGAACTAAGGAAATAAATAATTGATTAGCAGTTAATATTTTATGTAGTTCTGCTTACAATAACCATTACTAGCTTCAGTGCTCCATAGAATGTTTAAAACATTAAACCACTGATTGCTATTATGCTTTAGAAACTGAAAAATATTCTGAATTCTTGTTTACACAGAACTACTTCTTCCTTTATCCCAACTTTCAAACACCTCATGCCCAAACTTACACTCTTTCCTCCCCGCCCACAGTCACGATGCACTCCGAATAACCCCGGGGCTTGAAGTTGGCCAGCATTGCCTCTCCCTGCTGGGGGCTGGCTGAGCGGAATATTGCTGCACTCTTTGACAATTTCTCGTACTAATGGTTCATTCAGCATCTGTTCCCGTAAATAACTAGAGTCCAACCCTGAAACCCAGAGGGCTGACATGACATCCTTCATGTGGACCTGCAGGAGGGGAGAAAGGATGGGATTAGCCTCGGCAAGCAGTGGGGGCTCTAGAGCACAAGTCCTCAGACTCGTGGAGAATTGACTGTCAACAGTCCCGCTCTTAACAAGTAAGGCATCAGGGCCAGGACGGCTTGAATGCGTGCTCACCGCTTTCCTTCCCACTTCCCAGAGCCTCAGGAATAAAAGCTAAAAATTTTAAAACCATCTATTTATATTTATATTTGGGGATCAGTGCAAAGTTTCAAGCAGCAGCTTTAAAAAAAAAAAAAAAAAAAAAAAAAAAAACCACATCCACAGGGTTCTCTTTCCAATAAGTAAATAGGGTAAAAAAGGGCTATAATTTGCTTTATAGCAACATAATTGGATGTACTGGGAGTTCACCTTTATACAGGTATTATATATGATAATATCATGATATAATATGGTAAATTTAGATAATGTATCAACATTAATATTATAAGAAAAATACAGGAAAGCCCAAGTTAAAAAAATTCTGAGTATTCTATAATCATTTCTGTAGTAATCACTGTTCAAAATTAGCTAAGACATATAAAATGAATCATATGCTTCTGCTGCTCTACACTGAACCAACTACTGAACCCCACATATGTAAGATGAAAACACTGTAAATGACTGTTTATTAATTGGTATATTCTGGAGATTTTTCTTGGGTTTCAAGTAGTCATGTTAAGGTGTACTCTGAGTAATAAAAGCCAAGAGTCTTTATGGCATCAAGTTCAGATTAACCAAAGGGCAAAGAACTGCCTCGTTTCCCTAGCAACCAGTGACCTTAAGCATTCTCATCCCTCTGAGGCAAGAGTTACCAGCAGAAGCTGGAGAGGAGCAGTCTCTCCTGTGGTGGTCTCCACGAGCAGGGCAGGCGGAGACACTTCTATCTTCTCTTCTAATTTACCCGACTAATGTGGAAAAGAACACAATTGTGTCCTAACTAAAACTAACAAAAGACTATACATAGGATTCTCAATATACATACTTTATGACATTTAAAAAATTATAAGATAATCATTAAAACTTAGGTTACTAGTTTCCAAGAACAATTAACAGTGCAACTGTACATTTTTGAAATCCACTCTCTAAAACCAACATAATATATTTCTCATTTTAAAATGAGTAATTGGAGCTAGTTTCTAATTTATAAAGAGCAGACTGGAGCTGGGCGCGGTGGCGCACGCCTGTAATCCCAGCATTTGGGAGGCTGAGGCAGGGGGATCACGAGTTCCTCAGCAATGGTGAGGCACTTAGCAATTCAGTGGGACCCTGTCTCTAAAAAAAAATACAAAAAAAAAAAAAAAAAAAAAAAAAAAAAAAAAGGGCTGGGATGTGGCCCAGTGGTCGAGTTCCCCTGACTTCAATCCCTGGTGCCAAAAGAAAAAAAAAATAGCAGACTGGAAATGAAGTCCTGTGCTTTTGCTCCCTCCCCCAGTGTGCTTCCGATTTGGATCTAAGCCTTGATATTCTCTGGGGCCCTCTTTCCCAAGCTGTCATCCCAGAACCTCACCTGGGTGTGTGGAAACACATGGCTACGTAAAACTCCAGAGCCTGCCTGCTTCCTCCCCACCTGGTGCCAGTCTCTCCAAGGAGAGCCCATGAAGTGGCTGAGGCATGCCCATCACCTCTCTGCTGGACTCCATGTGCCTGCTGAGGGCAGCTGGGGGAAAGGGCACACCCAGCAATGTAGCAGGCAGGAGGGATGCCAAGGGTAGAGACCGGGCAGTTCTGCAACCTCCAGCTTAGGCTTGAAGTGCACTTTGTCATTAAAAGCAAGGCAGGACAGATGTTATGCTTCCTCCCAGGTCCATCGTCCTCATGGATACAGACTGGGCTGAAGGCCCACTGCTTTAGGGATAGATGGAAGATGCCTTACAGATACCTTTTTTTTTTTTTTTTTTTTTTTGGTACTGGGGATTGAACTCAGGAGCACTGGACCACTGGGCTGCATCCCCAGCCCTTTTTTGTAACTTATTAGAGACAGGGTCTCACTGAGTTGCTAAGTGCCTCGCCATTGTTGAGGCTGGCTTTGAACTCACGATCCTCCTGCTTCGGCCTCCCAGGTGCTGGATTACAGGCGTGCGCCACCGCGCCCGGCTCTTACAGATACCTTTTAGGTCACAACTTGGTGAGTCTTTTCAAGTTGAAAAAGAAAGACAAAACAACTATAATTTGGATTAAAAGCAAATAAAAAGGCAACCTGAGACTACGCTGTCAATGACAGGTACCTTTCTTATTTCTGTGTCATGCGCTATCCACCGAATCACTGCTTCAAACACATATCTTTCATTGCCCACATTCAACTTCTCAAGAGAAATCACTTCTTTGAGCTTCTGAGGACTCAGCTCCAGGAACTCTTCTGTGCTGCTGACGTCCCGGAAATGAGTCTCCAGGTACTCAGTGGCGAGGTAATGGACATGGTGCAGGCAGTAGTGCAGGGCAAAGTCGCGGATGCCGATGCAGTTCTCAGCAGCAATGCAGCCTTCCAAGAACTCACAGCACAGGGTCTTCAGGTCCGTCAGCAGCAGTAGGTCTGCCGCCTGCACAACGTCCTGGATTGTGTCTTCATTCAGCCTGATCTGGAAGAGATCACAGCATTTGATATCTGAATGTAGGTATTTAAGACCCAAACCACTAATCTACTAGCTAACCCACATGAAGTTTCCAACTGTAGGCCAAAAATGAGTGAATATCTGGGATGTCACGCACCTCCACCAAGAGTCCACCCTCGCACCAATGTGAGCAGATGTGTGCGTGTTTCAGTCTCCTCAGCTGTCCCCTGCTGCACCCATATGAACTCCCCAGCCCTGCCGAGGTGATGACCCGTCTCACTTCTGCAGCTCAGAGGAAGCTTTGGAGTAGAATGCTTAGGACACAGTGCCCTGCCTTATGGGGAACATAAGGTGGTTTCTTTAAATCCTAGCACCAGAGATGCTGAAAATCTTGCCTCCGACGACATGGGTCTTCTCTTCTGCCAAGTGGTGTGCCCAGCTGAACGCAGGCCCTGAAGGAGAGCTGTCTACCCCTTGGTATCCCTACTCTGAATACCAAAATGCCACATGGAGCAACTGATACAATTTGGCCTTGAGACTATCTTTTGGAATAAATTCCTAGCATAAGGGTTTTTTTTTTTTCCTCATTATAAATCTTTATTTTCCTTTGTTTTACTCAATTTCTTAATCAATGCTTTCAAAGCAATGTAGAAATATGGGCCACTAAAATACTTCCACAATCGCAAGTGAATTCCCCAAGCAAGGGTACTGTCTTATGTTCAGAAATGTAAAGGAAAGAATTCAGAGAGCATAGCAAGAAACATTTTCGCCTTATTCTACATATTTCAGACCACAAACAAAATGTATAATTGCCAATTGCTTTAGAAACCGAGCATCAAAACTGCAGAAAGCAGTGCACTGAGTAAGCCATAAGGGAAATTACCCATTTATGTGACATATTAAATTCAGCCGTGAGATAGCAGAGAGCTATCAGATATTGGCATGTGAAAAAACACTACATTACATCTCAATAAAACTAAACTGACAATTCAGGAGTTTGTTATAATTTACATTGCCACCATGGTTTTACAAAAATGGAAAGGACCCACAGAAGTTAATCCGCAAATACAGTCTAAAGTCTGGGGTCCAACCCTGAGCACGCATGCTCTCCCTGGCCTGCGATGTGCGATGCTGACTCCAAGTAGACAAGGAGCTCACCCTGGGCCTGGTCTGCAGTGCTACAGTCTCTCAGGATTTTAAGAGCTGACCCCAAGTTACTTTAACGCTGTTCACTTTGAACAATCACACACATACACACCTGCTGCCTGTGTTTTGAGAAGAGAGGAGGGAATACTATGGAATCACACCACACACATTAAGGATGAGTCCTGAGTGCGGCTCTGGACAGAGCGAATGTGCTTAGAGAAGGCAGCAATATGCTCAGGACACCTAGAAATACAGAGGAGAGTGTCCCCACAGAGAGAAGAGAGGAACAGAAACGGCGTGGAGGAGACATGGAGAGAGCTGGGCAAGACCTCAGAGAGGAAGAGGAGGAAACGCACTCTCCTATCACAGCGTGAGCCACCCAACCTCCTGTTAAAACCAGCTCCGACTCGCACCCAAGCTAGACTTGAAATCACACTGTGGGGCTGGGGGTGGGAAGAGGGTAAAGGAAAAGCAAGATGTCTAGTCATTTCTTCCCTGGGTATCACTAAACCCCCAGAGAGCAAAGGGCAATCAGGGAGAAAGACTAGGGTGAGAGGCAGGGTGGGGTACTACTGAGACACTGGGACCAGGGCATCCCCACTGTAAGGGTCTCCGTCATTTGTGTCAACCTTCTTTCTTGGGAGTGACCTGTAAGGAGCTCTTCACTTCTATGAGAAAAGCCCACTGCCCAAGGAAGCTCCTAGCCCTGCTGTGGGGACAGAACACATTCTCTGACAGCATGGACAGGAGCAAGACTGGATTTAAGATGCAGAAGCAAGACATCAGGGCAGCGGTGAGGGCCCACACGGTCCCCCCAACCCATCCCCGGCAGTGTGGGTGTGGGCTCCATGCAGCAAACACAGACTTGGACTGGGTCCACGGCTGGTCATCAGCTGCTTGTTCAGGAGCAGAGCTGGGAAGGAAGACCAGCACAGAGTGCCACCACCAGGAGATACCACTGAAAGCCCACAGTCATGGAAGATGAAGACAGGGTCACTGGGCCACGTGTGGCTGGAAGGAAACCCTGGACCTGAGCTGAGAAGCCTCCTGGGCCTCCTCCCCTGTGTCTCATCATACCTGCCCGCTGAAGATGTAATCCAGGATCTCTCTCATAACCATTACCGATATCCCTTCAAGTTCAATCTTATAAGTGGATCCATCATCTTTTGGGGGATTATAGTTTAATTTTGTCCTAAGAAAGGAAAAAAAATGTAAAATTTCTATGAAAAAACAAATAGCTATAAATATTTATGCACTAAATATTCTGATACATATTAGCTTCACACCTCCACCCAGAAAATTTAGTTTATTAACTTAAGTCAATATATTTTTTATAACTTTGAACTATAAAATATTGGTACCAATGTTCAAGATGCTGCTTCTTTAAAAAAAAGGCAAAACAGACAACTGAAGAACTAAGATCCATGTGACCATGAGTCTCTGTTTCACTTGGAAATCCAAGTCCCTTTAGTCTTATGATTAGTGTATTTATTTATCCAACAATTATTTTCAATAATGTAACAAGGACTCCACAAGCCCACTACCCAAAACAAAAGCTAAGTGTTGAAAATAATGGCTTTAACCAAATGGTCCTCCCTGAACCACACACTACTGTGCTTCTGTCATCAGAAGTAACTATAATCCAAATCCTGTGCTGAATTTCTTGCTTCCTTTATTTGCTCATCCACAAGAGCACATCTCCTGGTTCTGCTGTATAACATTTCACTTTCCTATGGATGGTCTCTGAGGTTGTCACCAGGTTCTTGATGGTGGGAACATGTGTTGCTGTAACTATTATATACACATCTCCTTTTGTACTCTGTAAAAGAACTTCCCTTGGGTGTGCCAGGGAATGGAACTGGGCTGCATTATCCTCCAAAGCAAAAGATGATGATAAATATTCTCCACAGCTGGAGCAGCCGACAGCCTCATCTCTGTGCTGTGGATCTACACATTCTATGATGCCTGAGCCATCACTCTGAGGTTGGCCCCAAAGGTGACTGTAGCATCTCACTGAGACTGACAATCTGCATTTCCCTCATCATCCAGGTGCTGAATGTCTATTCATGTGTTTGTGGCCATGTTTCCTCTTCTGTGAATACCTGTTCAGTTCATGTCTTTCTTTTTGAGGTGCTGGGGGCGGATGCAGAGCCTCATGCATACTAGACAAGTACTCTATCCATGAGTGACATCCCTAGCCATCCTTCTCATATCAAGTGCTTTACATATTCTTGAAACTTTTTTTTTTTTTTTTTAAAGGGTCTCACAAGCCGGGCGCGGTGGTGCACGCCTGTAATCCCAGCACTTTGGGAGGCTGAGGCAGGAGGATCGCGAGTTCAAAGCCAGCCTCAGCAATGGCGAGGCACTTAGTAACTCAGTGAGACCCTGTCTCTAATAAAATACAAAAAAGGGCTGGGGATGTGGCCCAGTGGTCGAGTGCCCGAGTTCAATCCCCCTACCAAAAAAAAAAAGGGTCTCACAAAGTTTATTACATCCTTGCTAAGTTGCTGAGGCTGGCTTCAAACTTAAAATTCTCCTGCCTCACCCTCCAGAGTCACTGGAATTAAGGTGTGCACCACCACCGAGCCTGGCTATATTCTTGATATTCATCCTTTGGTAGACTTTAGCTTTTGCAAAGGTGATGGAAAATTTGAAGAACAATTTTTCAAAGCCAATGCTTGTACGTCTTGTTTAAGAGTTTGCAATCTACCCAAGGTCTAAAAGATATTCCCAATATTCTTTATTAAGACTTTATGGCTTGGGCTGGGGTTGTGGTTCAGTGGTAGAGCACTTGCCTCACATGCGTGAGACACTGGGTTCAATCCTCTGCACCACATAAAAATAAATAAATAAAATAAAAAGGTATTGTGTCCATCCACAACAAAAATATTTTTTTTAAGAAAAGGTTTTATGGTTTTCAAAATTTAAGTTAAAATTTTAAAATAACTTTGAAACATAATATTGACAGAAATGACAACTATGTTAAATCTCAGAAATGGCATTATGTTAATTGCTACCAAGTAACTATGCTTTCTAAAGAAAAGTAAAGCGCATCTCACATGCTGATCCTAAGCAGCAACAGCTACATGGAGAACATCTAGAAACCAGCATTTAAACTTACCTTTGCATTCAGAACTCTCTAATAAAGTAAACAAGAATCAGACTTCTGGTAGAAAGAATACAAGGAGAGCAGGAAACCACATTAACAAAATTTGCCTGAACTAGAAACAGACAAGAACATCTGACCTGAAACACGAAACATGGAGGACGTGAATCCTAGCTCAGCAGTGAGCAAAGGCCACACACAGAACACACCCACAGACCCCCAGGCTTAGGAACCATGGGATCAGGGAGCTGGGGAGGAGGGGAGAAAGACAAACAAAAAATAGCAAAGTCTTCCGGAACAGCTGAATTCCCACATCTTCCCTCCGCGTGTCTATACAGCTCCCTGTGAAGAGGTTAGCGAGGCTCTCTCCAGTTGTGCTGGAAGAAAAGTGATTTATATTCTGGAAAGTATGGAACTGAGGGTCTTGACAGGGGCACCAGGCGCAGCTTTGGGAAGGTCTGCTGCACCAAATAGCCTGAGAGAACGTGTGCACCTGCTGAACCCCAGCCCCCACCAACTCAATCCCTTACATGCTGAAAGCAAGACCAATATCCTCAAGCGAGAAACTCTAAGACTTTCCTGGAGAATTCCACCAGCCCAAGAGTACAGACCTTACTGTAATGATGTTGATCTGTCCCAGGAAGATGGGCCAACTTGATGAAGAAACAGTGAAAGGCCACGGTCAGCAAGTGTGGCCCATGGGCTCCAGGCTTTTCCATGTTACAACACGGTAGGAAATGGAGTTTACTCCAGGTAAACAGGCCCCAGAGCCAGATGGGCTAAGACTCTCTAGGTGCTGCCCAAGCTATCAGAAGACTGTGCTGTCTTATCTTCACACACTTTTTTTTTGCACACTAGTTAAGAAACTGAGAGCCCCACTCTTAAAATTGAGCACACAGGATTCACTAGATATGTAAAAAAAGACAATAGGCAAACCAAAATCAACAGGAAAAAAGTGAAGATTAGGCCAAATTGAAAAGTTCAAGGAAAAAAGAAATCAAAGACAAACAAAAAATAGCAAAGTCTTCCGGAACAGCTGAATTCCCACATCTTCCCTCCGCGTGTCTATACAGCTCCCTGTGAAGAGGTTAGCGAGGCTCTCTCCAGTTGTGCTGGAAGAAAAGTGATTTATATTCTGGAAAGTATGGAACTGAGGGTCTTGACAGGGGCACCAGGCGCAGCTTTGGGAAGGTCTGCTGCACCAAATAGCCTGAGAGAACGTGTGCACCTGCTGAACCCCAGCCCCCACCAACTCAATCCCTTACATGCTGAAAGCAAGACCAATATCCTCAAGCGAGAAACTCTAAGACTTTCCTGGAGAATTCCACCAGCCCAAGAGTACAGACCTTACTGTAATGATGTTGATCTGTCCCAGGAAGATGGGCCAACTTGATGAAGAAACAGTGAAAGGCCACGGTCAGCAAGTGTGGCCCATGGGCTCCAGGCTTTTCCATGTTACAACACGGTAGGAAATGGAGTTTACTCCAGGTAAACAGGCCCCAGAGCCAGATGGGCTAAGACTCTCTAGGTGCTGCCCAAGCTATCAGAAGACTGTGCTGTCTTATCTTCACACACTTTTTTTTTTTTTGCACACTAGTTAAGAAACTGAGAGCCCCACTCTTAAAATTGAGCACACAGGATTCACTAGATATGTAAAAAAAGACAATAGGCAAACCAAAATCAACAGGAAAAAAGTGAAGATTAGGCCAAATTGAAAAGTTCAAGGAAAAAAGAAAACCTCTCATTAATATTCCCAGGCAGAAAAGAGAAGATATTGTGCTCATGAAATAATAACAGGATGTGCCAGAAAGAATCAATCAAAGACAAACAAAAATATTTAATGGTTGCAAAACAAACATTGAACCTCTAAGCCACATCCCCATCCATTTTTATTATTTTGAAATGAGGTCTCACTAAGTTGTTTAGGGCCTTGGATTTGCAATTCTCCTGCCTCAGCCTCCTGAGTTGCTAGGATCACAGGTGTGTGCCTTAGTGCCCAGCACAAAATAAAAGTTTTCGAATACAGAGTCAAAATGAAAAGTTGAGGAATCTCCTAGAAAAGAGAGGAAAAAGACTAAGACAGAAATAGGAAAGTCAAGAAAACTATGGTATCAGTACAGAAGGTTGGACACCTGAAAACAGGAACATTCCACAGCAAAAAGAATACCATGTGCTCATGACATGGACGAAACAGACCCGCTCCAGTTCTCCTCATTCTATTTCAGAATAGTGAAAAGAAGGAAAAGTTCTTAAAGCTTTCAGAGAGAAAACAGGCTACACAGAAAGGAAGGGAAATCAGAATGGCTTCATGCTTATAAATGAAAGTAAACAATGGGAAAGGACTTCAAAATCCTGGAGGAAAATTATTTCCAACCTAGAATTTTTTGTTGCTTTGTTGTAGTGCTGGTGATTGAACTCAGGGTCTCACACATGCTGGGCAAATGCTCTACCACTGAGCCCCATCTGCACACCAACATAGATTTTCATAACCGATCAAGCTATCAATTGAAGGAGCCCTAATTAGGAAGGGCTGTTGCAGCTAGCTGGAAGCCATAAGTTCCACCTGATATGTATGTGACGCACCTGTAGGCACCCGCAAAGCTAAAGGTATATAACCGGGTGAAAGCAGTCCGAGTTAGGAGAACGAAGGAGAATTCATTCAGTCAGTCGTGCAGTCGCTCGGTTGGTCAGAAGAAGAGTTCAGGTCGGAGAAGAAAAGAATCAGAGCGGTCAGAACGTAGGCAGAGCGGTTACAGAAGAGAAACCAGATAGAAGAAGTAATTGCTGGTCAGAGTTAGGCCGAGGCTCCTGAGGGCTGGTCAGAGTTAGGCCGAGGCTCCCGAGGAAGAAAGAAGAAGGAAGAAAGAAGAAAGAAGCTCTAAAAAATAATCTTTCTCTACGAAAAGCTCTCTAATCTTTCTCTCTAAAAATCTTTCTTTCTCTCTCTAAGCTCTCTCTAAGAAAGTAGAAGTAAAAGTAGTAATAGCTTTACTCTGCCTCTGAGTTTTTCTCCCGCAGCGGTCAATGGCTGGCCATGACAGGCAGCTTACAATCAATAAATAAAATATCAAGATAGAATAAAAGCCATTTTACACACACGAGATCACAAAACAATTTACCTCTCATGGAACCTTTCTCAGAATGTTCTTAGATAATGTGCTTCAACCAAGTCAAGAAAGTCTCTGGTCACTAAAAAAAAATAGGATCCAGCAAAGTAAGTGAAGGGAATTCAGGTGCAGGTACAGGACAGTCCCAGGACATCGGCTATGGACCAGCACAAGGGTGTGCTTAGGAGGCGCTTGCCAGTCTTTAGGAAGATGTGATACATAGTGTATCTGAAGGTATAACGATGGTGTTTAGACAACTTTGCTTTCTCCCTACATTTAAAATCTATATTCCTGTGTCAACAGCTTCTATTGAGCTCCAGGTTTTATTCAATAGGCACTTCTTGCAGCACCCTGAGGTTTATCTATATGCCTGACACTTTTACTAATAATCAAAGAAAGATTTCAGTCAATTCTTAGTTAAGAGAGAAAACAGAATGCGGTAAGACTAACCCTAAATCACTAGCACTTGGCTTTAGACACTGTACCATCTTGATGACACAGGCATGTCTTTCTGGTGAGTTTCACTTAGGATGTCACTATCTGTACTTGCGGCTGTGCTGGTTATCAATGCATTGCTTCTAGCTTTAAATTCACCCTTTTTGCTCACTCAGTGAAAATGGGTCTGGGCCTTTTAAATCATTTCCTTTGTCAACTGGCACAATGTTAATTTCCTTAGGAGAGGGCACAGGAAAACACCACAGGAGGAAAGGGTTTGCTCCCTGGTTCTGGCTCCCTCTGTGTAGGCCTCCCTCCCGGCTCCAGGCTCCTGCAGCGGGCAGCTGCCAGCAGTGCTCTGCGGTTGCCTGGAACCTTCTTCAGGAACCTCCCATGAAGCTTTCCCACTTACCTTAGAGAACAGACTTCTAGCAAGTTCTACCAGTGTGGCTTTTCTGCCATTCCATGAGCCAGGGGTATGTCTTGACTAGGTTGTTTAGCCCTGAGAGTGGTAGTGCCCTCCCTGTTATTCCTATACTTGTAGAGTTTTCTTTACTTCTTACAAGCCAACCCCCCATCACTCCAATCTCCTGATGTAATGATTTTTATATTAGACTTGCCTTGTTCAAATTAGTTTCTTATATTAGACTTGCCTTGTTCAAATTAGTAGTTTCTCTCTCCTGACTAGGCCCAGACTGATACAGCATTAGTCTATTTAAAAAGGTGCTCTGGGGCTGGGGAAGATAGCTCAGTTGGTAGAGTGCTTGCCTTGCATGCACAAGGCTCTAGGTTCAATCCCTAGCACCAAAAAAAAAAAAAAAAAAAAAAAAAAGTGCTCTTGGTAGGGGTGTTTCAACATATAATTTGCATTTTTCTTATTTAGTGTAGTCCCGTTCAAATAAAAGCTCATTGCATCTGCACATGCAATGCAGATAGCAACTGGACGAGGGAAACTAGGCCACCAGGGAAAAGGGCTACCAGGATACTGTCATTGTTTCCCTTTCTATTTTTGATGCATGTGACCAGATTTTTAAAAAGATGACTATACGGTCATGTTCTTACAACGAGAGGGAACCCTTTTAAAGAGTGCAGTTTTCACTGAATAGGTTATAGAACACAGAAGATGACAAAGAGGACAAAGAAAGGCTAGTTTAAATATGAGCACTGATCCTTTCAGGCTTCTATGATTCCAAAGCCTGTGAAAAGATGAATTGTACAAAGTCTTTCCACATGTGAAGGTTAAGTGAGAAAACTAACTACGGTTGAAACTTGCCTGCATCAAACTCTCCTACCATCCTACCTGACCTGACTTCCCCTTGCAACCTGTGCACATCCAATTTCCACCTGTCCCTGAAAGACCAGGTCCTCTGTAACCAGACACGTTTCCCAGATCCCTCTGTCCTCATGCTGTTCTTGGGGCGGGTACAAATCACCTCCCTGCCAGAGACTCCCCAGGCGCTGCAGCCACACTTTTACCATGACACAGTGTGGGACCATCTCGGTCTGGCCTGCAGTGCAGAATTTCTGTGCTATTTCCTTTACTGAACCACAAGGTCCTTGAGGCTGGAGTCCTTTACCACTGTAATCTGCAATGCAGCCCAGAGGTTGATGAAAAATAGACACACTCAACAATTACTTGTAAAATAAGTTTTTGAACTCTTGAGGTGCTGTCACACACAAGAGTTCTCCTGATGACCCGGATCCAGTGAAGCTAAGCCAGAACCAGTACTGAGGCAGCACTTCCTAATAACTTCACCTGTCCAGTGCTGAAAGGGCCAAGGCCCAGTGCTTCCTTCCCTCTAACTCACTGGGGACCTGGTCAAACAAGGTTCCCTGATTGAAAAAGTCGGTGGAGGGCCTCAGTGTCTGCATCTTTGACAAGCTCTCTGGGGATGCAGACAAATGCCTCTGGTCTCCAGACCACTCTCTGGGAACCAGGGGCTAACTGGTGCTTCCCAACCGATCCATGGTATTTTATTGTATTTTCAACCCATCCCAGATGGATATAATGTAAAATATAATAAAAATTAACTACTAGGAAAATGAAATAGAAAAGGCATAAAAAAATACAGGCCCCGATAGTTTCTATCATTAGAGTCAACAAATAACTCTGGCAAATTGCTGCCTCCGGGAGCTGCCGAACTCTTCCCCTTGATGACTGCACTTAGGCTCTCATGCACAGGTGACACACAGCTTGCAGGCCACGTTGGTAGCCTCAGGGTGGAAGAGCTTCAGTCTGACACAAACAGTGAAAGCTGGAAGACTGGTTTCTAGAACCTTCCAATCTCAGATGAGTCCCTCAAATCTGCCGTGCACCAGCCTTGTTGCAGAGACTCTGCCACTGCATTGCAGTGGCTCAGGAACTTGTCTCAGACCCCTCTTTGCTTTTCCTCCTCCAACTCCCAGTTTAAATCTCTGTATGCCTTTAGTTCCTACTCCATTCTATTTGACATTTCGTTCCTTTGATATACCCCAATTTTTTGAATCCCTATCAATTAGCTGTCCCCCTCAATCTCTGGACCAGTTTCCATTGTTCTTTTTTTTGTGTGTGTGTGTGGTGCTGGGGATTGAACCCAGGGCCTTGTGCACGTGAGGCAAGCACTCTACCACCTGAGCTGTACCCCCAGCCCCAGCTTTCCCTTTTTTATGTAGATTTTCTCACTTTGCACATAATTTCTATCCCTGTCACATATAACTGAGAATTCAATGAACTGCACTCAATGAACAACAATATAAAGTTAAGCTAAAGGTTAATAACAGATTGTTTCAAAAGTTAACTTATAAATTATATATCAACTTTTCTGTTCTCCATCCCTACTGCAGGAAGCTACAGGGTCATATATAAATTTGTCAAGGGTCACAATATCCTTGGTTTTTATTTATTCTTTGTCTTTCCACATTTAAAAAAAAATTTTTTTTAGTTGTCAATGGACCTTTATTTTATTTATTGATACGCCATGCTGAGAATCGAACCCAGTGCCTCACACATACTAGGCAAGCACTCTGCCTCTGAGCCACAATCCTGGCCCTCTTTCCACATTTTTTATTGGTGCATTATAGTCCTACATAAAGGTGAGACTTGTTACATATTCACATGTGCACACAATGTAGCAATATAATTTGGCCAATATCAATCCCCAGGACTTTCTCCCTCCTTGTTTTTATTATTATGTGATGTCAATTTACAATTCTCTCATAGAAAATGCAGCAGTCAAGAGACCTGAGATGTCTTCCATACAACTAGACCATGACATCCAGTCAGGCAGAGCCATGTGATATGTTACTGTACTGACTCCTCCCTGAGACCTGGCCTCCTGAGTCCTCTGGGGCTAAGCCTGGCCAACTGAAACCAGTTACAGAGCAGTCACACAACCCTCTTGCAGTCAGAGTCCAAGTTTATTTTTATCTAATCACCTATCCTTTGGCCAAGCATTTAAAATTTTGTTTTATTAAAGTTAAGCAAAGAAGCCGGGTGCGGTGGCGCACGCCTGTAATCCCAGCACTTTGGGAGGCTGAGGCAGGAGGATCGCGAGTTCAAAGCCAGCCTCAGCAATGGCGAGGCACTTAGCAGCTCAGTGAGACCCTGTCTCTAAATAAAATACAAAAAAGGGCTGGGGATGTGGCCCAGTGGTCGAGTGCCCCTGAGTTTAATCCCTGATACCAAAAAAAAAAAAAAAAAAAAAAAAAAAAGTTAAGCAAAGAGTGATACAAAATCAAATTTGCTTTTTTTCTCAACAACACTGAAAAATAAAAGGTCTGATGAGAAAAAAGTTGGGAGCAAGTAGCTAATAAAGAAGTTGGGGGCTGGGGCTGTAGCTCAGTGGTAAAGTGCACTTGCCTCGCATGTGTGAGGTGCTGGGTATGATCCTTAGCACCACATAAAAATAAATAAAGATACTGTATGTTCATCTACAACTAAAAAAAAAAAAAAAAGTTGGGGCTGGTACAGTCATGCACACCTGTAATTGTAGATTTGGGAGGCTGAGCAGGAGGATCACAAATTCAAGGCCAGCCCCAGCAACTGAGCGAGACCCTGTCTCAAAATTCTATAAAATAAATAAAAAGGGCTGGGGATGTATGTAGCCAGTGGTAGAATGGCCCTGGGTTCAACCCCCTGGGCTACAAAACAACAACAAAAAGTTGGTATATGTTTTTGGTGCTGGGGATTAAATCAGGGCCTCTCTTGGGTTACCACTGAGCTACACTCACAGCCAAGAAGCTGACATTCCCGAAAGCAGTCTACAACTTTTAAATAATCGTGGTAGACACAAAGGAATCTGTTGTGTACATGGAGTCTCTTCATAGGGGCTTTGAAACTGCTGAGGAAGTTCGATGTGTCTAAATGCCACAATGGCAGTCCAGGTAATCAGGCCCAGTTCCCTCTCTTCCAAGAATCACTCCAGACCTCTCTGCAGCGGATTTGATGTGACAGCGAGAGAGACTAAGCAAAAGACTTTTCCAAAAAAAGGAAAAACACATACACAGAACATAGGAGAATGTAATGTTCAAGTAGCCAAACTTGAGAGAAATGTGGAGTGATTCATGGGCATTACGCATGGTTTAATGATTCATGTCATCTGGAATTGTGTAGCCACCACAACCAGGCTGATATACGAGGACAGCGCCTGGCCGGCCCTCTTATGCCAAACTAGTAATTCATGCTCTTTTGGGGAACTGGTTTTGTAGATGATCCCCCACTCCTCTTTTTACCTTCACAACCTTTCAAAAACCACATCAAAAATGGATCTTTAGGGTAGAGGATTTTCAGGGCAGTGAAGCCTCTCAGTGTGATCCAGGAGTGGTGGATACGTTTCTTCACACATCTGTCCAAACCCACAGAGAGCACGACGATGGGAAGGAACCCTAATGTAAATCAGGTGTCAGTACAGGTTTATCAATAGTAATAATTTGTCACTCTGTGGGGGTTGGTGATAATGGGGGACGCTATACAAGTGTGGGGTCAGGTTCAGGGTATATTTCTTTCTTTTTTTGTTTTTTGTACCAGGGATTGAACTCAGGGGCACTCGACCACTGGGCCACACCCCCAGCCCTTTTTTGTATTTTATTAGAGACAGGGTCTCACCGAGTTGCTAAGTGCCTCGCCATTGCTGAGGTTGGCTTTGAACTCACGATCCTCCTGCCTCGGCCTCCCAAGTGCTGGGATTACAGGCATGCGCCACCGCGCCTGGCCCAGAGTATATTTCTATGCCTTCTTCTCAATCATTGTTATTTTTACAGTGCCAGGGATCTAACTCAGGGTCTCATGCATGCCAAGCAGCTACCTCTCACTTCTGCTGGGAACCCAAAACTGCTCTAAAAAACAAAATCTAAAAAATAATAATAATAATAAAATTTATTTTTTTTTTTTTTTTTTTGGTACTGGGAATTAAACTCAGGGGTACTCAGCTACTGAGCCAAATCCCTGACCCTATTTTGCATTTTACTCAGAGATAGGGTCTCACTGAATTGCTTAATGCCTCGCTATTGCTGAGGCTGGCTTTGAACTTGTGATCCTCCTGCCTCAGCCTTCCGAGCTCTGGGATTACTTTATGCACCTGGCATAAAGTCTATTTTAAGGGATGTTTTAAGCTCTATTCAAGTTAGCTCACTTTACAGCATCTTCTCATGAAGGCCTCTGGCGGCACACCTGAGGGTGGGAAAACAGGAACTGGTCTATGTCACAGTCCTGCCACCCAGGAGTCCCATCAACACAGGAGGACAGTATTCATAGATGTCTGAGATGTGACTGGAGGTCTCCAAGAAAAGCCTAAGGAAGCCCCTTGGCAAGTGGTGGACGTGGGCAGGGTCCACAGACCCACGGTAAGCTCCCCTCCCAGCACGGCAAGCTGCAGGTCCCCAGGGCGTCTCCTGTGGCAGGCCAAGTGAGTACTGAGGGCAGGGAGCAACAGGACCATGGAGGGGAGCCACCCTCAGCCTCCCTGGGGCGCTGGGAGCATTGCGGGCTGGGAGGAGGTGGCACGCCAGTGGAAATTCAGTGCGTTTCCTTTCCTCACGGTCTCCTGGTTTCCTCCATGCACGCTCTCCTCTCACCTGGAGAGATATGGTCTTTGCTCGCCATCAAATTTTTTTCCCCCTGGGCTGGGGTTGTAGCTCAACGGTAGAGCACTTGCCTAGCATGTGCGCAGCCCGGGTTCGATCCTCAGCACCACGTAAAAATAAACGCATTGTGTATAACTAAAAGCAAATAAATAAATATTTTTAAAAAATTTTCCCCCTCACTTAGATGCTGGAACTACTCATAACTTGAATGGATTTTAAGAGCAGTTCCCCTACTCCACTTCCCAGAACCTTCTAGAGAACCTTTACAGACAAGCAGATTCATGGGTCCATCCCAGGCCAGCTAGATCAGGTCCATGGCTGTGTATGTGTGAAAAGCTCGTGGCTCCTCCTGACACGCTCCCTGCCTGGCATGCCCCCATCACTCCTCTCATTGTGCAAGTCCTAAGTTTCGCTCCAATGACACCTCCAAGCTGCTGGGCACCCATCACCTTCTCCCTCCTCATCTTTATGTTGCTTCACAGAATTTATAACATCATCATCTAATAAACTTTACTTGTCTGATGTCAACATCATGAAAACAGACTGCTTTGGAAGCTGGATCTCTATACCTAATAAAATGCCTGGGATTTGATGTATTTGTGGGCTTGATAACGAGCACAGGGCCAGGTGAAGGAACAATGGATTTTCACCACGTGGTGTCAGAGGCTGTTTTCACGTGGCCTTGAAATCAAAAGACCACACATGGCAGAAACATCTCACTGATCAGCAGAGTGAGCTCTTACCACACCTGCCGGCTTGTGCTTTCCCTGCACGTGGCCCAGGTGTGCTGCAGTCAGCAGTGCAAGCATTTAGAACCCACATATTCCGAGCGGCCCAGCGGTCCACAATGCAAGGATCTGTCCTCAGACTGAGGCCCTGTGGGAACTGGACTGCAAGGCTGGATATAGGAGGCACCCTCTGCCCTGAAAAAGCCCAGTTGCAGCCCATCTCCGGTGCTCTACTGCTCCCCACTCACTAGCACTGCCTGGCAAAACCCAGAGTCACAATGCAATGGAAAAACACAGGGCCTAGGAAAGGTGTCAGGAAATCAAGGGTTTACTGTCCAGGTGGCATCCTGCCAACCAACAGCAAGGCGAAGTTGAAGCAGATCTCCTGCACCAGAGGATCAGAAACGACCTGCGCCTTCCCATTCCCTGACGGCCTCTTTCCCCCAACTACGCAACACACAAGGAGGCACCAGAATGCTGTCCATTGTCCCCCTGAGAGCACATCTTCCATTCTGAAGATGAAATTTAGCATCGTGTATCTGGCTGTGCTCTGAGTTGGTTGTCAATTACCTTGGCATCTAGAAGAAACATGAAAAGAGCAATTGTGTGTCTGAGAGTCACGTGATTTGAACGAAGAAGAAATCTATCTTAAGGAAGAACATGTTTTCTGAAAAGAACATGAAAAGAGAATTATAACTTTACAGGAGGATAGCTCAAGGTAACTTGTGCAGAGTACACATGTCTGGGGACAGGAAGCAGGTTTGGCAGTGTGCAGAGACCACAGGGAAGTGGGTATGTACAACTACAAGAGACAGTGACACCAGGCAGAAGCAACTATCCTCACAGGGAATGACATAAGGTCTCAATAACCAATGCAAACTGAGTTGGGGTGGTGGTGGGCAACAGCTTTGTTTTGTACAACTAGCCCCTTCAAGGTGCCAGGCACCATAGTTATCAGGAATGAATTTAGAAACCTGATCTCAACCTGATCAACCAACCCTTCATGAACTGACAAATGAGCGCTTCTAACCATAAACTTACTGCCAACAAAATAAAATGCTACAAATCATTACATCAAAGGTTTGGGTTTTATTTTTATTTTTTAAAATATTTATTTATTTTATTTTATTTTTATTTCCTTTTTTAGTTGTACACAATGCCTTTACTTTTTAAAATTTTTTAAAAAATATTTATTTATTTACTTTAGTTGTACACAATGCAATGCATTTATGTTTACGTGGTGCTGAGGATCGAACCCGGGCTGCACATGTGTGAGGGGAGCCCTCTGCTGCTGAGCCACAACCCCAGCCCCCAGGGGTTTGGCTTTTAATTCATTCAGTGTGACACCTCCAAGCATTATGTCCCATAAATCCTTTCTCCCCACTTGCTAAAGGCTATTCCTCCCCCCAAGGGTCCACATCTAGTAAATGGTACTGTTTTCCTCTCACCTATCTAAGTCTAAAATTTTGGAAACCAACTAATATGGACTGCAGGAAAGAATGAGTTACAAAATCTTAGTGGATATTAAAACTAGTGAGACAAAGTTGAGGAGGAATGCCGTGCTCACGTGATCTCAAAGCAGCAGTCCACAAATGCCTGTTCATTATAAAGAGGAAGCAGTGTGCTAGCCAAGGGGACTGCAGTATCACCAGTGGGGGATATGGATGTCATTATGGGCCCTGGATCTGATGCACCAAGGAGGTCACAATCTCACTTATGGGCATGCATTCTTGTCAACAGTGCACAACCTCAACCTCCTTGTAAAAAATTAGCAAACTCAAGTAAAGGGATGGTTTATACAACAATTGATCAGTACTCATTAAAAAGTGTCAAAATGAGCCGGGCACGGTGGTGCACGCCTGTAATCCCAGCACTTTGGGAGGCTGAGGCAGGAGGATCGCGAGTTCAAAGCCAGCCTCAGCAATGGCAAGGTACTTAGTAACTCAGTGAGACCCTGTCTCTAAATAAAATACAAAAAAGGGCTGGGGATGTGACAGTGGTCGAGTGCCCCTGAGTTCAATCCCCAGTACCACAAAAATAAATAAATAAATAGTGTCAAAATGAGGGCTGGGGTTGTGGCTTAGTGGTAGAGCACTCGCCTAGCACGTGGACGGCCCTGGGTTCCATCCTCAGCACCACGTAAAAATAAATAAATAAAATAAAGGTATTGTGTCCAACTACCACTAAAAAATGAATATTAAAAAAGTGTCAAAATGATAAGAAGAAAGACCAATAGATTAAAAGAAGGGGGTCAGAGGTAGGGAAGAGAGGAAAGAGGGTAGTACTGGGGACTGAAATGAAGAACCCTGATATATGCATTTACAAGTATGTCCAAATGAACCCATTATATATAATCATAATGCACTAAATTAACAAAAAAAATACTTGCTTTAAAATTTAAAAATAAACAAAAAGTGTCAAAGTCATGAAAGATCAGGAAACACTGAAGAGCCTCCAGGGATTGGTGAGGCCAAAGAGTTGTGACAAGGAAGTCCCCACAAACACTGGATCAGACACTATGCTGAGGACAGGAGGGGCAAGAGTCAGCTCTCAGGGGACAGCAGTCAGAGGAGACCGCCCAGAGGGGGCACCTGGAACAGGCACTGCAGGGGTTTTCTAGGCATTTGAGGAAGGAGGAGAAGCATGCCAGGAAGGGTGCAGCCAGAGCAGCAAGGTGTTCAGGAAGAGCGGGTGCAGGTTAGAAAGCTGCAGATGAGTGGGCGGCCGTACAGGGGCAGAGGACAGCTCCCACCTACTGAGCAACTTGCAAAGGAGCCTGGACTTCACCTTAAGAGACAGAACTGCTCCTGGTGGTGGTGTTTTCTTTTCAACTGCTCTAAAGTAATTTTAGACTTAAAAAACAACTGTACAGTTACTCTAGTCCATTCATCCAGCAATTATCAAAATGAAGAAATTAATACTGGAGCAGTATTTTCAGCTAAATTACAGAATTTATTCAAATAGCGTCAGTTTTTTCTGGTCTTTGCTCTGGGATATAAACTAGGGTCCTGAACTTTGTTTAGCTGCCATCTCTGATCTGTGACAGCTCTTCAGCTCTCCCTTGTCTTTCATGACCTCAACACTTCGCTGAATACTGATGGGTTATTCTTACAACATCCCTTCACTTGGGGTTGGCAAATTTCTCATGGTCACTGAGGACAGGCACTTACACAGGAGGGTTAAAGAAATAATGCTGTGCCCTAAATGTGCCTCACTACTGGTGACATGACCTGGTCTCTTGATTATGGTGGTTCTGTTGTGTTTCTCCATGGTTATAATTTTTCCTTTTCTTATTAATAAATATTTTGGAGGAGACCATTTGAGAACAGACAAATATCACTGTCATCTGGAATTCACCCACTGATCTTAGCATCAGCCCACTGGTGGATCTGCCTGCAACGATTATCACTGCTGTGTTTTCAATGATGATTTTGTCTTCCTATCCCCACCACCCTGCCTCAGTCTTCCCATGTAGCTGGGATTACAGGCACATGCCACCGTGCCTACCTTCAGTGATGATTTCCTATTCTGGTTCCTTCTACATATATTCACTGAAATTCTTGTGTAAGAGAGGTCTGTCTCCTCTCTTTCATTAATTTATTCATCCATCCATTAATTTATTCATCCATAGACACAAGAATGTTTACTTTATTCTATGGCTATATTCCAGTATCATTGTTATTTATCTTTTTTGCTTAAATTGCTGCAGCTTTCCTTGGAGTTCTTTCAGGTTGGCTCTTGGGTCCTTTCAAAAGTCTCTGTCTTCTTTTGTGCCCCTCCTTACTTTCTGGCACAAGATGCTTCAGGTCAGGGGGTATTTTTCTTTCCCTGGCACTGAACCAATCAGGTCTCCTAAGACATTAAAGTTTTAAGTACTATCTGATTACATTCTGGAAACCTTCCTTTGGTGGCAGCAGAATGGGAGACTGATGGGTACTATGCCTGGAGGCAGACAGGCCACTAAGAGCCTCTGTCACAACCCAGAGCTAGTGAAAGCTGGAACTGAGCAGAGGCAGTCCAACAGTAAGGAGGAGACAGACTCCAGAAATGGGAGAGAGAGAAATGATAGTTCTTGGCATCAGTTCGATGCTGAGGAGTACGGGGGTGGGGGGTGGCATGTCTCAAGCTTCCCCTGGGGAGTCTGGTAGCTAGTAACCAGCACAGGAATGAAGGACAACCTACCTGGGGGTGAGGAAGTTGGCCCACCTGGGCTTAAGGTGGCCACAGGGGAGCCAGCATGTTTGGTGTTGATGAGATTGCCATGGAGAGAGGGAAGGGTGAGGTCACAGTCCAGTGACTAATCAAGGTACAGACAGAGAGCCAAAAAGCAGACTACAGGGGAAATGGGACAAAGGATGCCACAGAAGCTTGCAGAGTGTCGAGAAGTTGCTCCACAGTGATAAATACAGTAGACAGGTCAAATAAGATAAACACTTAAAAGTTTTCACTTGATTTGGCAATTATATTGACAATTTAAAAAGAATAGCTTTAATGTAATAATGAGACAGAAACCTAACTGCAGAGTGAAGACAGACAGAAGATGAGACTGTGCACAAGATCAAGTGGCGTGATTCTTTCAAGAATCCTGGTTTGCAAAGTCAAGGAAACCGTGGCACCTGCTAGAAGAGAATGCGGTCTCTTTGCTTTCTACTGATGCACCAATTCAACACTTAAAACCTCTCCTTTAAGGCGGGCACTGGAAAAGAAGGAAGCACTCTTTCATGAGAGGGAGGCGGAGCCAGGAGAGGAAGGGAGAAGGAAAACACACAACAGAACAGGAGAGGACAAGAAAGACAATGGGTATAGACGGAGGAGTGGTATAGCTGGGTCATAAGGTGGTTCCATTCCCAGTTTTCCAAGGAATCTCCATACTGCTTTCCATATTGGCTGCACCATTTTGCAGTCCCACCAGCAATGTATGAGTGTGCCTTTTTCCCCACATCCTCTCCAATATTTATTGTTGTTTGTGTTCTTAATAGCTGCCATTCTAATTGGTGTGAGATGAAATCTTACAGTGGTATTGATTTGCATTTCTCTAATTGCCAGAGATGTTTAACATTTTTTCATGTATTTGTTGATTGACTGTATATCTTCTCCTGAGAAGTGTCTGTTCAATTTCTTGGCCCATTTATTGATTGGGTTATTTGTTTTTTTTTGGTGTTAAGAATTCTGAGTTCTTTATTAGTGCTCTATCTGATGTGCATATGGTAAAAATTTGTTCCCAATTAGTAGGTTCTCTATTCACCTCACTGATTGTTTCTTTTGCTGAGAAGCTTTTTAGTTTGAATCTATCCCATTTATTGATTCTTGATATTAATTCTTGTGCTACAGGAGTCTTGTTAAGGAACTTGGGGCCTAATCTGACATGGTGGAGATTAGAGCTTACTTTTTCTTCTATTAGGTGTAGTGTCTCTGGTCTAATTCCTAGATCCTTGATCTACTTTGAGTTGAGATTTGTGCATGGTGAGAGATAGAGGTTTAATTTCATTTTGTTGCACATGGATTTCCAGTTTTCCCAGTACCATTTGTTGAAGAGGCTATCTTTTCTCTAATGTACATTTTTGGTGCCTTTGTCTCATATAAGACAACTGAAATTATATGCTTTAGTCTCTGTGTCCTCTATTCTGTACCATTGGTCTACCAGTCTATTTTGGTGCCAATACCCAAAGGACTTGAAAACAGCATACTACAGGGACACAGCCACATCAATGATTATTGCAGCACAATTCACAATAGCTAAACTGTGGAACCAACCTAGATGCCCTTCAGTATATGAATGGATAAAGAAAAAGTCACACACACACACACACACACACACACACACACACACACAATGGAGTATTACTCAGCAATAAAAGAGAATAAAATCATGGCATTCGCAGGTAAATAGATGAAGTTGGAGAATACAATGCTAAGTGAAGTTAGCCAATCCCAAAAAACCAAATGCCAAATGTTTTCCCTGATATAAGGAGGCCAATTCACAGAAGGGTCAGCATAGGGGAGCACAGGAGAATTAGAGGAAAACTAGAATGGCTAATGGATAGAGAGGGGAAAGGAGGGAGCAAAAGGGTGAAGAAAAAAAAAGATGATAGTATGAGATGGATATCATTACCCTAAGTGAATGTATGAAGTCACATTGCATACAACCACAGATATGTAAAAATGTGCTCTATAAGTATAATGTGAAATGTAAAAACAAAAAACAAAAAAACAATGGGGTGTTCAGTCCTGATTGTCAATCTTTGCTTTATAAAAGAATGACAGGTAAATAATCATTACATTACATTCAAACAGCATTAAAAGTATTAAAAGTGGCATTCATATTAAAAGTGTATATGTCCAAATATTTAAATTCTAATACAAGTGAAAGATTAACAAATTATAACTTGCTGTTTTTATGTGACTTTTAAGCTAAAAATGGTTTTTATCTTTAAAAATGGTTGCTAGAACAAGAAGAGTATGTGACGGACTTCACATGTTACCTGCAAAGCCTAAAATATTTCTGACCCTTTACAGGAAAATCTGTCAGTCCCTGCTCTGGATAGCAAATGCACATCATTTCAACAATATGCAAAATAACAGTTTTGAGAAATCATTTCTAAAAGTCATAAAGTAATGGCAACAGATCTTTAAAAAAGAAAATCAGACACACACTGCCTAGGTCTCTAGGTCACTGTCTTTAGGTCTCTAGGTCACTGACTTTCTGGACAGTGATCTGGTTCCAGGTAGGAGGAATAACAATCTGTTCTACCTTCTGACCAGGGATACAGTCCTTAAGCTGGGTCTACTGTACTCACAAAATACAAAGAAAAAGGAATTGAATTTTTTTCTTTATTTGTTTATAATGTCACTATTCAAAAGGAAAAAGAACTAGAAATTAAAACATCAAACAGGAGAATGATGAAGCAAATTACATGGAACAGCAAAATGATGTAATAACAAATAGCTATTAATAATGATGCTTATGGGCTTTTGCGTTGAGAAATAAAAGAGGGATGAAATGACTTCAGGTAAAAAGCTGAACCACAAAAAATGTGCATACGTGGGTTACTACTATAATGCATTTAATATGCTGTTCAGAACCAGAAATTAATTTAGAGTGCCATAAATAATTCAACTCTCATGTGATTTCCATATTTTTGTACATAAAATAGATTTTAAAAATTTGTATCTAGCTTTTGTAATTTCAAAAGTAAAGAAGTCAATACAATTTACCTCAAGAGACAAGGTTTGATGACACATGTTCAAATATTAAGATGAATTCAAAGACAGAATCATGATACAGCAACTTGAGAAGGAAAAAAAATTCTTCTAGAGTGAAACAAGCCTGGTTCCTTGTTCTGGTCACACCCTGACCTTTTGAAAATACCCATAAAAGACAGACACTCATGCCACAACCTGTCAAACAGCTCCAGATTTTCTACTAAGGAATTATTTTTCAGACGCTATTTAAGAGAGGCTCTCTGGGTCCTTGAGACCCCATGTAGAAGGTCACTTGGCGAGGAAGCCCCTTTGCTTCTGGGGCCACTGCTGCATGTCCTCCCTCCCTCTCTGGAAGCTGCTTTCTGGTTCTTTCGTGCTGAGCATACAAGTGGAACTAAGCATGGCAGAAACACCACATTTCAGCAACAGGTTCACAGCTTTGCTCACTTTTCAATTTTTCTTTCCCAGTAGAAGGAGAGGGAGGGGTTATGACTTTTCAAATAAAGTGGGCCTCCCGAATAAATCCAGAGGGCGAGTGTTACATGAATTCATCGCAGTCTTTGTGTCCATTCTTTCAAACCAAAGCGCTGAGTGAATGTTAAACTGCTTCTCTTTTTTGAAAAGGAGAGCAGGGAGTCGGGGACACTATAACTAAAGCATCCACCACCCTCCGCCAGGCTCCCTCCAGTAAAATGAGGGGCAGCTCTGGGATCAGCTTCCATTCAGCACTTTCCGCTCCATCTCAAAATGACTTTTTTGCTTTGGCACCTCCTTAATTTATAATCCCCTGCTATAAACTTCTCCAAACAACTTGAAGCTGCAAATGCCTTCCAACATGTTGTCAGGGGAATGAATGCTTCTCCACCACTTCTTTAGTCATGCTGGAACAAAAGCTCTCACTGAAGCTACTATTTCTGAATAGAAAATTTGGTCTCTCCTTCTCCCAGGTTTCTTGGCATCAGAAATTGATTTTGTTGGAGCTGTGCCATCTAAAAAGTACAAAATAAGGGCTCTCTTATAGGTTAAACTCTACTTAAGATGACAACGTTGTCCCTCTTCCCTGACCCCCCATATATATTTAGCCATTTGGCAAAATATTAGGGAAAAAAGTTTAATCTTATTTGGAAGATGGGTACTTATAGGCAGCAGTCAACTCCACTCTCTTATGCACGGAAGTTCAATTTATGGTTTTAGTGCCCATGGCCCTGGAACTTCAAGATGACGAGCTCTGAAAGCACCCAGCCCAATGACCTCTTTCATTTCTCTCACTAGATAAAGGATCAATGGATGCCATGCTAAAGGTACACACCACACACAAAAAATCTGTAGGAGGGAGGGACTACTTGGCAGAGTTGGGAAAATGTTATGGAGAGGAATACTTGAATCACATCTTCAATGATGATCACATTAGCTTTTCATTGCTGTGACAAAATACCTGAGAAAAACAACTTAAAGGAGGGGAAATTTATTTTGACTTACAGTTTCAGACGTTTTAGTCCATTGTCAGCTGGCTCCATTGTTCCTGGGCCTGTGGTGAGGCAGTACATCACAGTAAAAGGGCATGGGTGAACAAAGCTGCTCACTTTAGGCAAGCCAGGAAGCACAGAGAGACAGAGGAAGGGGCCAGGAACAAGATATAGTCCCCAAGATCAAGTTCCTAAGGACCCACTCCTTCCAACTGGGTTCTACCTCTTATAGTATCCACCTAATCCCAATGGTCCAATCCACCTATAAATTCCTCAATGGATGAATCCATTGAGGAGGTCAGAGCACTCGTGATCTAACCACTTCCCCATAGCCCCACCTCTGGACACTGCGGCACTGGCAAGAAGCCTTCAACATGTGAGCATTTGGGGGACAGTCCAGATCCAAACTGTAACAGTGAACATGAACTTAGCTGCCAGAAAGCAGTAGGATATCAAGAACAGACAGACAAGACACACATGTGTAGATAGTAAAGCACTTTGTCGAACTGTCAAGCGGCAAAGAGCACAAATAAAGTGTTCATACATCAGTGTTACTGCGATTCAACAACTCTGACTGCTACCTTCCATTCTTCCTAACACAGCCCAGCTCAACACCTACATCTCTATTTTTTCCTTCATCCTTGGTTCCTCTGTCCAATTAGCAACCAGTCGGTTTCTTCTCTAATCCCTGATATTGGCCAGACTCTGGTACCTAGGATATCACCATGATGCACTAACCTGAATCATCCCAGTTGCATCCCCTCCCAGTACTATCAATATACAAAACAAAATCACCTTCTTAAAGTAGAGCTCCATCTTATTACTAGTACCATTCTTTAATGACTACCAACTAATGATTGACAAAAATCTAAACCTAGCACTCTAGAATACTGTTATTTTTTCTGAACATCCACATTCCTCATCATTCTTAGATGAAGCTTCTGGTCCAGTCGTGCCTGTCTCCTCACTGCCTAGGGCACATATCTTCTGCTTCTGCATATATACCTCAGTTACACCAGAACAATCCCCTTGCTTCCTCTTCAGTTTCCTAATCATCCACTCCCAGCTCTCCAAGGCTCCCCCATACCTGAGGACCCAAGTAGTCTTACCCTCCAAAACCAGCTTTTGTTTCATACTTTCAAAAACTAGAGTTCGCAGCTAATCAGTAAAATTTAATAGTAGATTCTATACTTCAGAACATCTTTCTAAACTGCCCCTAGTTAGATGCACACAGTTAGTGATGTTTACTGGTGGTAAGGAGGAAGTCGCCAAATGAGCCTGGGAGCAATCCTTATCTTTCCTTTTCTTTCTTCTTTTTTTTTTTTTTTTTTTTTGGTACCAGGAATTTAACTCAGGGCACTCCACCACTGGGCCACATCCCCAGCCCTTTTTTGTATTTTATTAGAGACAGGGTCTCTCTGAGTTGCTAAGTGCCTCACCATTGCTAAGGCTGACTTTGAACTTGAGATCCTCCTGCCTCAGCCTCCCAAATGCTGGGATTACAGATGTGTGCTACCACACCCAGCTTTTCCTTTTCTTTGTTAACAAATCCCAGTACCAAATATCTCCAATCCCCTAACTTTGCTCCAACCCCACTACACAGCGCCAGTCCCGGCTTCCTACTTCCTGTCTGGACAACTGCAGTCAGCCTTGTAAAGGCCTGCTTCCACTCCTGAGTTTTATAATCCGTTTTCAATGCTGCAGCCTGAGTATTAAAAATCATACAAATAAAGACTATATATTCCCTTAAAATCCATCAATGCCTGCCCATAACTCTCAAAAGAAAACCTCATCTATCTCAGACTAAACTACATCATAAAGTTGTCTTTTTGTCCCTTCATCCTCCCTCCCTCACCAGCTCCCCAAGCACATTCAGCTACTCAGGGACATATTATAGGGAACATTGAAGCTTCTTTGGAAGTAGTATAAATGCCAGCCTGCCTCAGGGACCACAGGCCCTGAGTGCCACTCTGATCCCTTGAAGACATCCTGCCTGTTGGTCCTTCTCTTGGGACTTGCAGGCGTCCTGCTCCCCGCTCTTCTTCTGCAGAAGCTGCCTCCTCTGCCAGATCTATTTCAAAGGTACTTGCTCAGAGCAGGCTCCCTGCACCCAGTCAGTCCACAGGCAGCCCCTCCCATCCTGTGTGTTTCCCGTAGAGTGTTCCCATCCCTCTGTAATTAGACTTATTTATTGCGGCCTCCCCAGCCAGACTCCTGGGCTGCGAAAACCCTGTCTGTCTACTTCATGGCAGTGCCACATGTGAACATTCAAGAAAAGTTTATTGAGCGAATAAGTATGTCTGAGAACCTCAGTCGGGAATTGATGGTCTCTGCTTAAGACAGTGGTGTCTGTAAATGCGGCTCACCAGGGCTGCTGATATGGTAGTGACTGGTCCAGGGAGCCAGCGCGATCAACTTTCACAGCAGACTTCAGAAGCGGCTACTCAGAAAATTAAGCAAACCTACTCTTGCCCCATTCTTGAAATTCTGATACTATCCTATTATACTAGGATAGGCAGTATCGCAACATTAAGTGAACATCAAAACTAATTTAAAAACCTTTAGTTTTATGTCTATTTCCTTTACTAGCTCCGCTGAGGTAGAAAAATAAACATGCTGAGTTAGGTTTCCATATTCTTGGTTCTTACACTGTGGTTCGCTCAACTGGCAAGTGGTGTACAAGGAAATGAGCTTTAAGGGGCACACTATGGGGAAAACCACTGAGATGTAAGTGCCAGGTGGCAAGTGCCTTTGCTAGTCGTCCACCACCTACCAGTTGCTGAGGTTTCCTGAGTTATCCCCTGTGTATTTGGTGAATGAAAGTAATTAGCCTGTATCAACCCCCTGAACAATCAACACTAATTACATACCAGGTCCCTTTACTGTGAAATGTATCTGTGATGAAATAATACACACTACATTTCAGTAACTTTGGACAATGCTAATTCTTGAACCGTAATCTATTATTGGGTTAAGGCAGTGATGATCTTCCTTCCTTCCTACCTTTTTTCCCTTCTCCCCCCAACCACCCTTTTTATTGGGTATTGAACTTAGGGTGTTCTTCCACCAAGTTACATCTTTAACAGTTGTTATTTTTTATTTTAAGACAGGGTCTCAGTTGCCGAGGCTGGACTTGAATTTATGATACTCCTGTCTCAGCCTCCTGGGATTACAGGTGTGCACCACTGTGCCTGGCAGTTGTAACACTTCTAAAGAATGTCCTGACAGGTGTGACAGTGGTGAATATTTTCATAAGCCCCTTTCCTATCAATACAAAAGGAAACTGAAGGAAGACTACCAAGACCTTTTCTCCTGACCCCACTGCAGGTGATGAGAATGAGCATCTTACTCCTCCCTGCCATCAAGAGGGCCTATAATTTTTATGCAGGGGACAAAGCCAGTAGTTTTGCTTATATAGGACAGTAGTTGTCAAGGAGTTCAGGCAGTATAGCAGACCAATGAACCGCATGCCCAAATAGAAGCCTCTAATCTGACACAGGAAGTATAAAGCCTCACTCCTGCTCCAAGTAGGACAGGCTGTTATTCTTGGGGGACTGGGCTCACCCATTACTAAGCAAACAAAGGCGATACAATCAGATGGTGGGTCCTGTTGGCCTCCATCTCTGTCCCCAAAGTAGGTGGGACAGAGAAGGGCAAAGTAATTAGCAGTGTTCTTTCTAAGGATTCTCAGCACCCTTCAACATCTCACCAGTCTTGAACTCCTGGCTTCATTTTTCGCGAACATTCCCTATGTGTTAGAAGAGACTCATACAACCTCATATCCTAAATAGAAGTTTCCTCCAATTCAGGGATTGGTCAACACAAACAATTTAAGTGACAGAGACTGCAAAGCCTTTGAGCTCAATAATATTAAACAATTTGCAATTATTCACAGACATAGGCAATTGGTTACTGATGAATGCTTATATAAAACTATAAAACCATGTTTCAAATTCTGTCTATTCAGTTGCCATAAAAATCACCTGTGTGTGTGGGCATGCAAGCACCTGTGCTCAGTGTGTGCATGTGTGTGTGTGGGGGGGGGGTGTAAAAGAGAAGGATTTATTCAAGTGAGAATAAAAGAGCTCCCACAGGGCGAGAGGCAACCTAATGGGGTTGCCCTCAAATGGTCATTAAAATTACTTTTAAAAAGAAACAGAAATACTTTGCAGTAGAGAACCACAAAATAACTATAAGCAAAAATATACATTCAAGTTTTTATATCCATTAGTATGCTAACTCCAAAAAAGGGAAAAACATCACCTGTCTGTATCTCATCATTTAACAGTTGGTTTTTAAAATCATTCTCCTCATTTTTCCATTTATGATGTACACTGCTCTACAAAGCTTTATTGCTTGAAGGCTATATCTGTTTTATCTAACAAAGTATTTTGCCAAGATCTTATTACCCCCAAGCATTACATTTACCTAGCATCTCTGAAGAGAGGGAAAAGGCAAATTTCTTCATTACCACAGTATATGATAAAAGCACTATGTAGGCCGAGTATTTCTTATCTGAAATGTATGGGACCAGTGTGTTTTGAGTTTCAGAATTTTTTTTTTTTTTAATTCTGGAATATTTTCATATACATGAGATATCTTGGAGATGTGACTCAAGTCTAAACATAAAATTTACTTATGTTTCATATACACCTTATACGTATAGCCTGAAAGTAAATTTTTTTTTTTTTTTTTTTTTTACCAGGGATTGAACTGAGGGGCACTTGACCACTGGACCACATCCCCAGCCCTTTTTTGTATTTTATTAGAGACAGGGTCTCACTGAGTTGCTAAGTACCTTGTCATTGCTGAGACTGGCTTTGAACTCACAATCCTCCTGCCTCAGTCTCCCAAATGCTGGGATTACAGGTGTGTGCCACTGTTTCCGGCTGCCTGAAAGTAATTTTATACAATGTTTTACATGTTTGCATTTTGAGTGTGCTCCATCACAGAGGTCAGGTACGAAATTTTCCACTTCTGGCATCATATTGGTACAAGAAGTTTCAGATTTTGGAGCATTCTAGATTTTGGTATTAGGGGTACTTAACCTGTATATTTATATTTCATATTATTCCCATAATAATTTTGAGACAAGTTAGGGCATTTGTCATTTATTCCCACACAGAAATGGAAGCAGCAAACATCAGATCATTGTTCTATGGCCAACTCACTCTCTGGGAGTATGTTTTAACTCTGCTGTTTCAAGGTCAAGAACTCTGGCCAGGTACTGGAGCATTCAGATGGACATATGACTTTTTCCCTCCATAGAGCTAGAGTTGTCACCTTCGCCTCTGATTTCCTTTCTTCTTTGGACTCATTATGGCTTAGGAGGCAGAGAACGCATGGGAAGCTCTCAAATTCAAGGTTGCAACCAGAGCCTGCCACTCATCACACCTCACACCCCCACATCTCCACCCTTAGCCCAGAATTCTAACTTACAAATTATTCATTTATATTACAGCTTTAGTATACAAAATGATAGCCTGTGTCCTTCCAAAGGATGACGCAGCTCTCTAAAAGACTTGCTGCACAGGACTCATACCCCAACCACTCCCTATTTGTCCTAATTATGTTTTCTTTATGGATTATAAATTGAATTTTAGGTGCCACTTTGATAACATGAGAAGAGCATATTAACACCTTAAACAATGCATAAGGTGGTTTTGTAATCTGGATGCTTAGTCTATATCATCCAAATCTAAATCCTTAGGAACCAGAGTTTCTAAGTGGAAAAGCACTACTTGAATCTCTAATCTGGAAAATAAAAATTATCTTAAGAATGAGGAAGGGGACTTACAAGGGAAAATACAAACTGTAAGAAGAAGCAAAAGTCAAAAGGATATAGGTAGAAGATGGGGATTAGCATTAGACCAACAGTGTTAATTAGAGCTAAGTTTTATCACTATTACTCAAAATAACAATTCTCAGGACCATTCTACAACATATCCAAATATTCCACATCCAAATTCTTTTTTTTTAAATGTTTTTCTTTCAGTTGTAGATGGACACAGTAACTTTATTTATTTGTTTTTATGTGGTGTTGAGGATCGAACCCAGTGCCTCAAATGTGCTAGGTGAGCATTCTACCACTGAGCCACAACCCCAGCCCCTTCACATCCAAATTCTACAACACTTCCAAATATTCAACACTTCCCTTTATGTTAAGAGCCACTAGTGTAACAAGAATTTTATTGATTTGTTTCATCATTTGAAACCTTCTAAAAGCCTTTAGAATCAGCACACTCTCAGCCACAGCCTGGTATAAACACAGGCATCTTTATGCTGAAACAAATCCTCTGTTCTAGACTTGGAGCACCCACTTACAAGTGCATGGTCTCCCCAGAGGCCCAGACAAAACCACTTCTCTGATCATATGAAACTGAACACAGTTTAATATTACATTTGAAAAACTCGATATGAGAATGGCTTAACCAAACAAGACTGCAAATATCAGGGGGAAGCTGGGGAGAGAGAAAGAGAAAGGGAATATAATTTTAAATCACTTGACTATAAGACCTTCAGGACATTAAATCTTTTGAGCAGCTGTTAGGGATAAAAACAAACAAGGCTGGGCTGGGGTTGTGGCTCAGCTGTAGAGCGCTTGCCTAGCAAATGCGTGGCCCTGGGTTCGATCCTCAGCACCAAAATAAAATAAAGGTATTGTGTCCAAGTACAACTAAAAAATAAATATTTAAAAAGATAACAACAACAAAACAAACAAGGCCTAGATTCATTAAAAGATAAGGCTCAACTCATTTCCCATCACCATAACAGCTGGACAAGAAAAGGGGAGAGCCAATTTGATTTTAAGAATACTCAGGATCTGGCAAGAGATTCAGACCCTGTAGCTTCTAACTGGATCCCCGAGCACCAAGAAACTTAACAGGCTACAACTGCTACTCAAAATCCTATGCCAGGGCTGGGGTTGTGGCTCAGCGGCAGAGCGCTTGCCTCACATGTGCGCGGCCCAAGTTTGATCCTCAGCACCACGTAAACATAAATGCATTGCACTGTGTACATCTAAAGTAAATAAATAAATATAAAAAAAAATCCTATGCCAATCATTCAGAAGTTGCTCTAGATAAGGACAACTGCAAACTGACAGCATACGTGGAAGTGGGAAAAAAAAAGGATTATTAAAATATCATAAAGAAAACAAAATGTTATTAACTGAGCATTTCTCTGAAGTCACTTTGCTGCCTGCAGACTCTCCTGGCCATCAAGGGACCTTCATGGATATAGCTACCTCAGGGGTGTGCGTGGCACCAACAAGTAGAGAATCTGAGAAGAGGCTGCTGGGTCACTCACATGAATTAATCAAGAAAAGGGACCTGGGGACTAAACGATCTCTGTACAGAGTAGACGATATAATGGACTTAGTGCCCCTGTGACATTAAACCTCAGGACAAATTTCAGATCCATAAAAAGGATAACAATAACTCCCATGTTACTATAAAATCTGGACCCCCGACAGAGACCTCATTAGTGTCCTTAAGTGGTTTTGTCAACATCATCTATGAGTCAAATTTATGAGTCAAATTTTAGATTTAAATGGCAAAACAGGATCATCAATAATTAGGCCTTGGAACATAAGCAAATGAAGAGCATGAAATAAATGCTTGTTACAACACAGTGCTATGAGGCGGGATTCACACAGCAGAACACCAACCAAGTCCTGCCGGGCAGCAGAAGGGAGATGTTCAGACATCAACACATAATGATGAAGACTTAAGAAAGAGACCCGCCTCCCTACAATACACACATAATGAGCAAGACAAAAACAGCATGCAATTTAGGCTTAAAGGGAATTTGTTCTTCATGTAGCAGAACTGACCTCACTTCACAGATAAGGAAACTGGGTCCTGGAGAAAGTGTCCAAGACGACCTATGCAGGATTTGAGGCTCCACGCCTCATTCCACCCTCACGAGGCCAGTTTTCTCTCAAAAAGTAAGAAGGAAAAAAAAAAAAAAAAAAAGCCACTTACGTTGTTAGCTGACTCATCAAAGGATCTGAAAATCTTGGGAATCTTTATTTCCTTTACTCTCAAGGACTGAAAGCTAAACAAAATAATATTGCCGAAAGACAGCAGAACGAATCGTACATAACTTTCCTATGTTCATACACAAACACATGACCAGTGAAGCTCCACAAAATGTACAATAACAAGAATGGGATCCTAATTAGAATAAGTATAGTTCATGTATGTATAATATGTCAAAATATACTCTTCTGTCATGTATATCTAAAAAGAACAAATAAAGATTAAAAAAATAATAATACTGCCATAGGTCCCTAGAAAAACCTAACATCTCAAAAGTGAACACAAGACCAGGAACCTGTACAGAGCCACTCTAGCATCACTGCAGAAGTACAGAGTGATGCATCTTTCAAACCTTTCCTCATGCATTGTGCCCCAGGAACCAGGATCAGAGGAAGGAGTCTGAACTCCCCATGAGGGACAATGGGATCAGGCCTGAACCAGAAGGGCCCCAGACACTGCAATATTCCAAATAAAAGGAAATTTCCTGAGCCCCACGGAGGACTCAGCATTGCTGAGAAAAGAAAGACTAAGGATTGAAGATTGTTATATATATGGAGTCAGTCTTAGCTTGCTTTCTTTTTTTGAGTCTTGCCATTCTCAAGGGGCCTCACTTCGGTCTACATTTAGTTTTTCCAACAAGTCAAAGGAAAAACAAGTTGCTTTAATTGCTAGTGTGACAGAGTTGGATTGGCTCCCTCTGTTAAGCATACAGGAAGCAATACATACATGGCTTCTAAACTATATACCTCAGACCTTCAGACTTCTTGTGAGTTACTACGAAGTTCACTAAAGACATTAAACAAAACTCACATTTATGAAACTTCAGAGATTACCAGACTGTTAAATATGCAATTCATATGTTAATGATATCACAGATCTAAAAGCTTAAGCTTCAAAAGGAAACAATTAAAAATCAACCAGTTCTAAAGCATACAAATTCATTGTTTCAGTGTAATTCTCTGAAGTAACATCCATACAAAATAGATACATTATAAAAGACAAATATCATTGGCATTAAAATTACTAAGCAGTTTGTTTCTAGGTAACAATAAAGATTATTCAAATTATTTTGAAATAGCCTTGAAATTGAAAAAGAACCACAAAACATTCTATCACTTCAATAGCCAAATAAAGTAATTCATCTGTTATTGAAGAAAAATATTTATTGATTCATGTCTATTGGTAAGATGTTAAAAATATCTATCTTAAGAGTTGCACAAAAGGGTTGAAAATGATGAGGCTAGGGCTGTAGCTCAGTGGCAGAGTGCTTGCCTAGCACTTGTGAGGCACTGGGTTCAATCCTTCACACCACATGAAAATAAACAAATAAAATAAAGGCATGCTGTCCATCACCAACTACAAAAAAATAAAAGTTTAAAAAAAGAGTTGAAAATGAATGTGAAAGTGCTTGATAGTCATTTAAGTTACAACATACTATAAACTATCAAGTGGTAGGTTTACACCAGGAACAGTTAAATACAAGGAATGTTCTAACTTGATGGTTAAGAGCTGAAGAACAGCCATTATGAACTTGGAGTCTACTCCTAGTTCAGCCATCAAGTACTAGTAACCTCATAAAACATGTTACTAATGCTCAATAAGTGCCCATTCTCCTACTTTAGAAAGTGACAGAATTGGACCACAGGAGAACTTTCCTAACTGGCGGGTTTCACTATCTCAGTAGACCTGTGTGCAGACCCGGCAAGTGTTCAAAACATTATTATATACTTCTTCACAGGTGGCTCAAAGATGTATTGAAAGACACATTTTATCCCTCATTTGTCAGATTACTGAAGCAAAGACAAGACTAAGCCATCTATCAACTCAGAGCTAATATGAGTAAAAACAGGAAACAAGAAGTAGGTCTTCAAACTCTTGAGTCTGCTTGGCTAACAAGGAAACACAATGGAGCCAAGCCTCTATGCCCAGTGTGCTGTGACAGAAAAGCAGGCAGGCTTCAACACATTAACTAAGCCTCTAGGCACTGCTCTTTCTGGGTGTGAGGGGCCTAGCAATGAACCAGAGAAAAATCTGGCCTCACTGGGCTTACACTGTGGTTGAGAAAGATCCACAAAGTAAATGAGTAAAATACAGGGTATATTATAGTGGTAAGTGCTATGGAGAAAAATGAATGGAGATAACATGTATCCCAGGATTTGCAACTTCTTTTAAGCTGACTACACGCCATTCAAAGAACTACAATAACCAATCAAAGTTTTCCTGAGCATTTCCCCAAACAATGACCACTACTGTGGACACAGGGAGGCCTTGGTCTGCTGATTTTGGTACTGACTGTCCTAACCTCTGAATTGCCAGCTATATGGGCTATCTGTCACATTGATGGTCTAAATTCCATATTAACAAAGACTCTTCCCCAGCCCCTTAAATTTGCCAAGGAAGAGTGCAAATATAATTATAGGAGAAAGCCAGAAATTTCGAGGGCACTTTAACTACTTCTGAGTTAGCACAAACATCTCCTAATGCAAATGTGAAAATGCAGTTTGTGTGCTGGGTTCTGCTGGGATAAAGCACTAAGAATACAGCACATCTCATTTTGCTTTTTCTGATCTGTCAATTCTAGAGACATTCTCTACCATTAGTCTATATTTAACCAGCTTACTGGGCACTTTATCCAGCTTTTAGCATTCCCCCTCCCATCATTTACTAAAAGAACAACCCAGTTGGCAAGAAAGTTGCTAATACAGAAGATCGCTGCCTCCTGCACTATCTGATACGCTTGTATAAGCACTATCTTGGCCTTTTAATTAAGCTGGTTAGTTGAGCTGGTAAATCAGGTTAAGCTTCGTTTTACTGAAGTTTTAAAACGCACTATTGATCGCTAGACTATCAAGGTCCCCGGTTTGTAATCGATCCTGAGCATTACAATAGGTTTGGGGAAATTCGCCAACAGCTTTCTTCATCAGTAACACACAACCCTTCTCCCTAGCCGAGCTCTCACGAGGAGGGAAGTCTCGTTTGACAGGAGCCCCGCGGCCGGGGCCGGGGGCTACCCCGGGGCTTTCCTTCCGCCCACGCCCGGCGCGGAGGTGTTGGTTCGGCTCCTCGCGGGGAGGGGCGCTCCCCGCCCGCCCGCCGCGCCGGCCCGGCCCCCTGCGCGTCGATCCGGAGGCGAGCGGCCGGCAAACTTCTGCCGGGATCGCGGGCCGGGCCGGGCCGGGCCGGGCGCAGGGCGGCTCTTCCCGGCGGGCCCCGCCCTGCTCGCGGGCGCGGGTCCCCGCCCGGCCGGGGGACCTCCGGGGCTCCTCCCGGGCTCCTCCGGGGCGGAGCGGCCGCCGGGGGTCCGGGGGTCCGGGCGAGCGCCGAGGGGCCGCGGCCCGGCCGGGGGCAGCTCCGGGGGCGCGGGCCCGGCCCGGGCGGCCACAGCGCAGCTGTCCCGGGGCGCGGCGGCACGGCGGCCCGGCCGGGCGTCTCCGGGAGGGACGCCGCGCTGAGGGCGACGCCGCGGACCCCGGCGGCCGGGGATGGGGACCGGGGACCCGGGGACACGCCCCCGCCCCGCCCCGCCCGGCGCCGCCCGCCCGCCGGCCGCGGCCCCCTCCTCACCTGATGTACGGGCTGGCCGCCGCCAGGATGTTCTTCTGCACCGGGATCTCCTCCCCGTCGAGGACCAGGTGCGCGTCGCAGAAGCGGGACTCCTCGCGGAAAGAGCTGAGCGCTCGCAGCAGGCGTGCGGCGTGCTGAGGGTCGGACACGGCGCTGCCCTCGGCCATCGCGGCGCCCGCTGCTCAGCGGCCGGTCGGGCTCCCGAGGCCGCCCGGCCCGACCCCTCGAGCCGCCCGAGTCCGGCGCGCGCCCTGTCCGCACACCGCGCGCGCGCCCGCCTGGCCCGGCTCTCGGCGCTACGAGCAGTGGCTGGAGCCTCCGGAACGCGCCTGCGCCATCCGCGGCGCGCGGGACTGGCGCCTTTAAGGAGCCGCGGCGTTGCGTCATTTCCCCGCGACGCCCTCGCGCCCTCCCTCTAGCTCCCGTCGCCGGAGGCGGCCAATCAGAAGCTGCCTAGCCCCGCCCGGGTCAGTGGCGGGCGCGAACTGCGCGGGTGCCGGAGAGCTCGGCGGGTTGGATCGCGCGCCGCAGGCCCGGGCTCCTGCGGGCTCAGCGTACTAGTAGTGTGGCCGTGGGTGAGGTGCCTGCCCCCGGCTTCCAGTGTGAGATAACGCGTGTGAGCAAGGGCTCCGTAGGTGTAGCGCGCATCGTGAACCAGGGAAGAGGAGCTCCCCGCGGAGAGCAGAGCCTGAAAGGACCGTTTTGGTTGCGGGCCGGGGAGGAGATGGAGCAGGTGAAGCTGGAGAAATACGCGGGATGCCTTAAATTTGGAAGGGCCTGCTTGGCTGTGGTAAGGAAGTTGATCTTGCTCCTGTAGGTGTTAGGAACTATGGAAGGTGTTTTGTTTTGTTTTGTTTTATAAAGATCGCTAAGCTACCACGTAGAGAATGAGGTGGCGGTGGGGGTGCTAAAAGCAGGTAGGTGCTTAGATTCTGTAGTGCTTGACAAAGGACTGGTGGCCTGGGTGAAAGGTTGGAAGTGGACAATAGTGGATTGCTTTAAAAGAATAGAATAGCGTGGGAAAGGAAGTCAGGTAAACGTTCTTGTTGAGTAACTAACTACTTGGACGTTAGTTCTTTTAAGGAAAGGTGGGAAACACTGAAGAGGTGGGAGGTAGGATGGGACCAGACTCTCAACGCAGTGAACATCAAGACTGTAACAGGAAACACCTCTGGGTCGCCTCTGCAAGGCGAGCCTCATACCATCTGAAGTTTCCCTGAAAGCTATGGAAAGCACATGGGATTATGGAATGTAGTTCCCATCTTGTGTAAACATTAGGTACTCGGTAAGCCTCCAGAGAATTAGCAATTTTATAAGGACCAAGGATCAGAAACTGGTCAGCAGCATATCTGACAAAGGAGAATGCAGTTTTCACAGATCAGCTCAGTCTTCAACCAACACAAAACCTCCAGTAGAGTCTTAGGACTTTACCGTGAGCCAGCCAAGTCTTGGTGTCACTGGCAGTAGATATCTGATTTCAGGGCAGAAGACTGGGTTGTGGAAAGGAAATTAATAGTGGAAGATTCACACATTTCCAATTCCTTCTTCAAAGGCAGTTCAGTATTTGTGGATGCAGTGATAAAAATGTCTAGGATTTGCTTCAAAGCAAAGGGATAGGGAAAGCAGGTAGGAGTAGAGATGAATCAAAAGTGGCCATGAGTTATTACTAATTGTTGAAGCCAGGTAATGGGTTGCACTATTCTATTTTTTTTTTTTTTGTACTGGGGATTGAACCCAGTGGTGCGTAACCACTCAGCCACATCCCCAGCCCCCCCCCCCCCCCTTTTTTTTAAATTAGAGACAGGGTCTCACTGAGCTGTTAAGTGCTTCACTAAGTTGCTGAGACTGGCTTTGAGCTCGCAGTCCTCCTGCCTCAGCTTCCCAAGTTGCTGGCATTACAGATGCGTACCACTGTGCCCAGCTCTGTATTTTTGTGTTTGTTGAAAAATATTATATTAAATAGTAAGACCTGGTACAGTGGTGCATGCCTGTAATCCCAGTGACTTGGGAGGCTGAGGCAGAATGATCCCAAGTTCCTGGACAGCCTCAGCTACTTAGCAAGGCCCTCAGAAACTTAGTGAGATCCTATCTCAAAATATAAAATAAAAAGCTGAGGATGTGGCTCAGTGGTAAAGTACCCCTGAGTTCAATCCCCAGTATCAAAACACATACACACACTCACACACAACCAAACAAGAGAAGCAATGAGAGCTTATCTTCTCTATACCCAACTCTGGGCATAGTCAACACTGCTTTCTACAAGTAATTGCTGTACTTTGAACATTGCACTAGCAATAAACTTGTTGTAATAAGTTTATTTGTTTATGTTCCCTGCTAATTTGTATCATTTATTGTATCTTGGCATGATTTCCAGGTGCCAAGAATAGTATTTGACACATAGTAGTACTCATTGAATATTGGATGGGTGGAAGGATTTAAAAAAAAAAAAAAATCTGTGAATACCAGACACTTAATAAAGGTTTTCTGAATTATACTCTCTGGTCTTAGTTAATTTGTTTTCTTCTCAGTTGGTCTCAAAAAATGGTGTATTTGACTTGGAGAGTTCTCTGTCCAGTGTAGGTATTTGATAAATACTTAATTGATTGCTTAGAATACTGGGCTATTCTTCAAATGTCAAAGGTTCCAATATAAAACAATGAGTCCCAATAACAGAATCACCTCAGGTAACCAGTTATCCCAGAATGGGAAGGTTGCCGTAGTTGAGATAACTGGAAGTGAGTTAGAGTTAGTCAGGCAGCCTCTTTCTTCCTGGTAGAGGTAAATCGTCTCTATTTTGATGGAAGGAAGGAATAGGAAGACCTGGACAGGGGCTCATACACAATGTCAATCAGGAGAAGGGTGGTTGCTGGCTGGAGAAGCTCATTTGTGCAACTGGCAGAGCAAATCAGCAGAAGACCCCTGGATGCTTTTAATACCACTCCCACTGCTTCCAATATTTCTCACCACTCCATCTGCCTGGTGCTCTTGTTCATCCTTTGAAAGCCAGCTCAAATGGGACCTCCAGGAAACCTTCAGCCAGCTTCCCAGAACAGAGCCACTCAGCCATCTCTGAGGCCTTACTATGCCATATTCATGCTTTCTGGCTGCACTTGCCACACTCGCTGGACTTTCATTTACTGGTTTGTAAGTCTGTCCCCCGATGGATTGTGAGCTGCTCCCCAGGTAGGAGCTATGTTGTGCCCTTGTCACATGCTTTACATAATTAGCTAGAAGTAGCAAATCAGGCAAATGAGACTGGGATGTGGGATGTCAGACAAAGGGGCCAGGTGGGGTTTTGGGGAGCTGAGAACACCACATCCCTCCACTCCAGCTGATGGCTCCGAGGGCCCAGTGATGCCAGATATAGCAAATTTTCAGAAGATCCTGAAAGCTCAGTTCTACATATTGAATGTTCTGGTTATTCACCATTAGCAACTAATTCCACGGGGGTAAGGGGCAGAGTAGCATGGGTCTGCAGGCAGGATCTAGCTTTAATTCATTGTCAGAGGTAATTAGAAAACTCTTAGTTCACTGAAAAGGGAGTTGATAATCCAAAGGATGGTAGGTTGCCAATAAAAAGTAAAGTGATTAGCTGAGTTCAGGTGCCTTAAGAAATCTCATCCTGGTGCCATGGGGAGGGAAGAGGGTCCAAGCATGGGAGGAGGACTTGGGAGGCAGAACACAGCCTCCCACTGTGGCAGGAGCCACTCCTGGTTGAGCCGTTGACAGCTTTGCAGTCTTTCTGTATATTGCTTAAACTGAGCCGCCCTTGATAATATTTATGACCATCAGAATGGTGCAAATAATGTTGTTGTTTCCCGACATTCCATAGGTATCAGATATCAGCTGTTGTGAAACAAGCAATCTGAGACATCTGATACTGTCCTGGCAGTTTCAGTCTCTGATGACTGACTATGTGGAACTCTTCTGTTTTATAAGCTATACAACCCCCACAGGAAAAAAATTTTTTTGCCTGATATTAACAGTAATCATTCAACAAATGTGTCTTAGCTGCTGCTGTCTGATCTGCTGCATATACAGTGATGTGAGAGACAGTTATCTTAGTGGTCTTACAGAGACCTTATTCTCTGCACTTTCGTATTTATATTTTCTGCAATGATCATATGTCATTCTTACAACCAGGAAAAAAAAAAAAAGAGAAATTGGAAAAGAAAAACATGCAATTTCCACTTGCAAAAAAATAAGCTTTATTTTGCTTTGGAAGGTGAGCCTTTAAGAGAAGAATCACCTTAGAAATCTGGGCCTTTATTTTTAAATAACTATTAGACAGTCCTGTAAAATAAATACTATGAAACAAAGAAAAAGAACAAGTAGTTTGAAAACTCTTTAGAAAACATTGAATCAGATGGATTCAGCTTATTGAAGAGAAAACTGAAGTACAGACTAGCAGAGGTCTTGGTCAAGGTCATTCAAGTGACCTTGTTGAGCAGAACAGAACTGCCTTCCAGCCCTGCAAGCTTTTCCATTAAACCAGGTTGACTCTTCATAAACACCAATTTGGTTGAGACAGTCTCTTCTGATTCATTTTAAGGTAGACTTCAGACATTTTATTGGGTAAATTTGTCATTTGTCCAAATCTATATATAGCTCTTTTCTTTCCAAAAAATCTAAGCTCTTCCAAATTGCTGAGTCAGAGAACATCTTAGTATTTATAACACTTGAGATTTGATTCTATATATTTCACAGTAGTCAGAGAAGTGTCTCAGAAACCAGAGAACTAATTAAGTTGTAATGAAGCTCCAAGAACACAAGGAGAGTTTCTGTCCAAATCCATGCTCTACCACCACCCTGTACAATGCCGGACACATAGTAGGTGCTTGATAAATATTGGCTGAATGTAGCTGGGCATGGCAGCACATGCCTGTAATCCTAGCACCTCAGGAGGCTGAGGCAAGAGGATTGCAAGTTCAAGGTTAGCCTGGGCAAGTTATTGAGCCCTGTCTCAAAATAGAAAGGGCTGGGGATGTAGCTCAGTGGTAAAACATGCTAAGTTCAATCCCCAGTACCAAAAAATAAATACAATAAAAATAAATACTTGCTGAATAAATCAGTGATAATAGATAAGGAGATTGAAGATTTTTCCATCTATAAGGGGCTGTTTTTATAATTCCCCTCTGAACCCTAAACTGGTTTACTCAACAGCCTGCTAGCCACCTCCAATTGGATGTCTTATTTGTTTGTTTTGTAGAGGAGGAAAAGTTTATTTTGGCTCATAGTTGTATAGGTTCAGTCCATGGTCAGTTGACTCCATTGCTGTGGCCCAAGATGAAGCAGTCCATGACAGCCAGGAAGCAGAGACAGAGACAGAGAAACCAGTTGGATAGCTAACAGACATGTGGAACTTCATGCATCAGGAAATAAATGGATTTTACCCCTTGAACCTAATTATTCAAGTAAGTGGCAGCACCATTCATTTTTTTTTTAAACGTGTACAATTTACTGTCAGTTTTTTTAAAAATATTTATTTATTTGCTTTAGTTGTACACAATGCGTTTTTACGTGGTGCTGAGGATCGAACCTGGGCCGCGCACGTGCTAGGTGAGCGCTCTGCCGCTGAGCCACATCCCCAGCCCGCACCATTCATTTTTCCAGATAGAATCTTGGAGTCATTCTTGACCTCTCTCTGTCTCTCAGGCCCTTCATCCAACCCGTCAGCAAATCCTGCATGTCTTAGGCAAACTGTCTTCTGAATCCAACCCTCCTCACAGCCTCCACCAATACCACCATGATCCGGCCCCCATTCAACTCTCTGGCCTCTTCTCTTGATTCCTTAGGAAGTCTTTCTCCCCATAAGGTAATTAGATCAAGCCATTTTTCAGTTCAAAATCTTCTAGTGGCTTTCCATCAAACTTATAAAAATGATCTCATGTCGCTACTGTGGCCTACAAAGTTCTGTGTGATCTGGCCTTCTGCAACCTCACTTCCTGTCACGTCCACCTCTCAGTGTGCACCAGCCAAACTGGCCTGGCATGTTCCCGCTTTTTACTGTCTAATTTCACAGACTCTCTCTTGTATTCTCATAGCTTGCTCTTCAAAGTATTGCTAGACCCTAAAATACTTGGAATATAGCATGTGCTCAATAAATATTTACTTTCTGAATGAAGGTGTGACTGAATGCCCTCCTGCATCTTTCCATCTCTTGCCGTCTTATCTAACACTGCTAACTTGGAGGAAGTGGAATTATCAAGAGTCATTCAAAGGACCTGAAACCAAACTTCCATGCCTTGGGAGGTCACAATATAACAGCTCTGGGTATAGATGTTCCCAATAACGTTTTCAAATGAGGTCCAATGCCAGAACTTTATTTTCCTCTGTCAAGGTGCACTGCTTTGCACTTTTTAACCTATAAATTTGGTTTGGGTATTGTATGCTGGTCATATAAGCATCGTGGGGAAGGTACTCAAAAATTTGTCCTCCCCAACAGTCCTAGCTGGTGCATAGCTGGATGTTCAATGAGTCAGTTTATTCAGTAGAATTTCTATTGTGTAACTGGCCTGAGCCTTAGGGTCTTTTTTAAATGTCTGAAGTCATTTGAATCCCTTTAATTCATCGGATTTCTTAACTGCCTCCCTTTGGGTCTCTTTCTCCCAGCCTTGGGGATTTTGGGTAAGTTCCATAGCTTCTTAGTTTCTTCTTCTGTGAAATTGGGATAATAAAACAGTTCCTCCCACAGTGATCGCCAGGATAAAGTGACATGATGTTGGTGAAGTGCTGATAACTGGGTCTGACACATAGAAAGTGCTCAATAAATGCTGAGTAGTATCTTTATTATCCCCACCACCATCGTCCTTGTTTTAGTGGCATCCTTGCCCCACTCAGTAATTATTAGTTTCCAGTTGACTTTAAGTGAAAACCTAGTCTCTCCACCTGCACAGTCAGGACGCTGGCAGCTGCACCCCCTCCAGGCCTGGGTTGACAAGCCCCCTTCGTGCTTCTCCCTGATAATAACCCTGAGATTTGGGAAAACTTCATCTATATTCTAACTCTGTATGACACTTATAGGTGTTTAAACATTCCATTCTACCCCATTTTATTTCATGCTCCCTGCCTTTGTTTCTTTATTTCATGTTCCCTGCCTTTGTTTTTAACATTTGATCCATTCATCTATTATTTGAAATATGCCAGACCTCTTCTTTCATCACCAAGTTTTGGAACTAATTAATACTTCATTTATTTTTTTAAATGTTTCTACCAAAGTGTAGCATAGAGTAAGGTGCACTAATTCCACGTGTGCAGCTCAATGGACATCTGGGGATGGTTACACCTGTGAAATCACCAGCCATTTCAAGATGAAGGACATTTCCAGTAAGACCCAAAGGTTCTCTCAGCCCTGCTGTTCCTCAGTACTGCTCTTCCAACTTCTCTCTCTGTTGATCAGTTTCTCCTGTTCTTCAGCTTTTGTGTTTGGTATCTTTCACTCAATATAAGGTTTTTGAGATTCTTCCTTTTTGCCACTTGTAGCAATAATTTCTTTATTGCTATGAGTGTACCATTGTGTGAATCTTATTTCTTATTGATAGATCTTTGGATTGTTCACAGTTTGGGACTATTACAGTGAACTATTACGGATGTTCTCAATGAGTCTTGGTGGGATGTGTGCACTTTTTCCTTTGGGGGCTATGCCCAAGAGTTGAACTGTTGAGTTGTAGGGTGGGCATATGTGCAGCCTGAGTAGGCACTGCCAAAATTTTCCAAAATGGTTGTACCAAATTATACTCCCACCAGTAATGTCTGAGAGTTCCAGTTGCTCCACATCCTGTAGTAATTGGTGATGTCAGTCATCTAATTGTATCCTCTGATCAATGTGCAATGACATCTCTTATATTAATTTGTATTTCTCTGATGAATGATGGTGGTGCATGCCTTTTTAATATACTTTATAACCACTTGGTGTTCTGTTGTTGATGTTAGGAGGTTATCCAAGTTATGTCACTGCTGCTTCTTTTTTGTGGCGCTGAGGTTCCAACCCAGGGCTTCACTCATGCTAGGCAAGTGCTCTATCCCTGAGCCACACCCCCAGCCCCATTGTTTTAAATTAATTTGTAAGGGATTCTTCATTAAGTATATGTAAAGATGAATTTCTGCCTCTAGTCCATAGCTTGCCTTTTTACTTTAAAGTCGTCTCTTTTAAAAACGGAAATTCTTAATTCTAATGAAGTTCTATTTATCAGTCTTTTCTTTGGTGGCTGGTGTGTTCGTATTCTGTTTAAGAAATCCTTGTGATCAGGATATCCTCCTGTGCTTTCTTCTAGAAGCTTTTCTTGTTTTCCCCATTTGTACTCAGGTCTGTGATCCACCCCAGATGTATGCATTTTCTTAAATCTAGCTCAAAATTCAGTTCTTCAGAGACCATGGACCTAAATGTAAAATCCACTCATGCTTTTAACCACTTATTCATTCAACAAAAATTGTAAGCACTTACCAATGCCAGGTACTTGTGGGAGACCACAAGCAATTAGGGTCGGCATTTAATTTAAGGAACTAATTGGCTTCTAGGGGAGGAAGTGGAACTTGTACATGAACAGTATGTGGAAAGTTGTAATTTAGTTGGAAAATATGATGAGGCCACTGGTTCCAACGTACTGTTGGAGTCACCTCCTCTTTGCACACAGGTAAGTGGAGCACAATCCCTGCTCCGAGTCTGCCTTTAACATCCTTCATTGGTCCCCATATCCTCCAGGTAAAAAGTCCAAGTCCTGTGCCTGGCCTTTCACGTGTCCCACTACGCTGTCTGCTCCTCCTTTCCTCATCTTCTAGAACTCACTGTCCTCACACCAAAACCTCTACACTGACCCTTGAGCTCCTGACCACGGTGGGCTGTGTCCTGCTGGCTCCACGTACCTGCTTTGCCCTCCTGCCCTGACACCTTCTCCCATGCCTTGGGGCCTGCAGAGCTCCTCTTTGCCTCTCCAGCCTTGCCTCTGTAAAGCCCTCCTGTGTGGCTCCTTTTTTTTCTCATTGTACCTTGAAATCTACCTCTGGGGTCAGATGGCCAGACTGAACTCCTGCCTCTGTCCCTTTCCAGCTCTTTGCCCTGGACATGCTGCTTAAATGGCCCGAGCCCCAGGCTTCTCACTGGGAACAACTGGTCCCTGCTTCAGACAGTTTTGTGCAGGATGAATGGAATCATCCAGGTGCAGTTGTGTGCCACAGTGTCTGGCATGGGGCACACATTCAGTAAACATTAGCTTCAAAAACTACAGTCATGTTGGAGAGGATGTGGAGAAAAAGGCACACTCATACGTTGTTGGTGGGACTGCAAAATGGTGCAGCCAGTATGGAAAGCAGTATGGAGATACCTTGGAAAACTTGGAATGGAACCACCTTATGACCCAGCTATCCCACTCCTTGGTCTTTACTCAAAAGACCTGAAAACAGCATACTACAGGGACACAGCCACATCAATGTTTATAGCAGCACAATTCACAATAGCTAAACTGTGGAACCAACCTAGATGCCCTTCAGTAGATGAATGGATAAAGAAAATGTGGTATATACACACAATGGAATATTACTTAGCAATAAGAGAGAATAAAATCATGGCATTTGCAGGTAAATGGATGGAGTTAGAGAATATAATGCTAAGTGAAGTTAGCCAATCCCAAAAAGCCAAATGCAAAATGTTTTTCTCTGATATAAGGAGGCCAATTCACAGTCGGGTTGGGATGGGGAGCATAGGAGGATTAGAGGAACACTAGAATGGCCAATGGGGAGGGAGGGAAAGGGAGGGGGCAAAAGGGTGAAGAAAAAAAAAAAAAAAAAAGATGATAGAATGAGCTGGATATCATTACCCTAAGTGCATGTATGAAGTCACGAATGGTGTGAATATACTTTGCATACAACCAGAGATTTGTAAAAATGTGTCTATATGTGTAATATGAAATGTAATGCATTCTGCTGTCATTTATAACAACTTAGAATAAAAAAATAAATAAATAAAATTAAAAAAAAAAAAAAACTACAGTCGTACCCATCACACCTTTATCTGTTCAGATTGGACCTTTCCCCAGACTGGGAGTTTCTTGAAATCTATAGTTGCCACTTTCACTAGAGCCCTGCTGGGAAGTTCCAACCAGAGCCCATTCCCTGTGCAGGGAGCGCTGTGTCTCTCACCCCGTCTTTACAACCACCTGCAGGGTAAGTGTGAGGCTCTTCATGTTATGGTCTAAGAACTCAAGGTTGGAGAGGCGAAATGGTCCCTTGATATTGTCCTCAGGGACTTAGTGGAGGAACCAGGATTGTGAGTCCTTGCTTCTTTGCAGAGCACTGTGTCACTGCCTTTCTACAAACCCCAGGCCCTACGTGGTGAGCTTGGTAAGTATTTGATGAAGGGAACTGAATTGGAGTGACTCAGAACCTACCCAAATGCGTCGGAAAGGAGTGTGAGTTTATTTGGGCTGCTGAAGTTCGGAACGTGACCCTAGGAGTCTGATCAATCAGAAACTGAGATGTGGCACGGCAGATAGCATCTGGGTAGGCAACTGTTTTCAACTTTTTCTTCTTGGGAAACAGCAGTTTCAACATCAATAATTTGCACTTGATGGCTCCGAGGCGTGCTCTTGAAGTGACACAATGCTGCCTTTCCAGGGGAACAGGTTGTCACTTTCCACAAAATTTGTCCTATTTAATGAAACTGTATGTTTTGTGTCTAGTGATCATATATTACTTTATCATTTCTTATATTACTTTACACAGTCCTAAACTATTAAAAGTGCTGTGCCAAGAGTCTTGGGGAGATCCTCTTGGGGCTGATTCTGGAAGCCTGGCCTCTCCAGCCCTGTTGTAAGTGTCCGGAGGACAGGGACCACATGGAACCCTCTGAATCTCCCATGGCACTGGGCTTGGGCAGGCAGGAATTCAATAAGTCATTGCCAAGTTCATTATCTGGGAGCCTGTTTCATGCTGGGCACTGGGCTAGGCCCTGGGAGGGAGAAAGGAGGAATTAGATTCAAATCTTGCCTTTGGGAGCTTCTGAACCAACCGAGGAGAGAAGAGGGGTGTGGGTGGGGAGTGTGGCAGAGAGCTACAGTGGGGTGTACCCCTTTCTGAAGCACTACTCGTCTCAAGATCGGGGGAATGATTTGATATTAAAACAAACACTGGTTTGACAAGGGGCATGTTGTAACATGCACCCATGTTTTCATAGACTGTCCCCAGACCCATCTCTGTGGCTGCCCTCTTCTCTGCCATCAGAATGTGGGGTGGGTGACATTGGCCAACGTTGGCATAAGACAGAATCAGATCTTCAATCAAACTCTCTCCACCGCTTGTGACCCTTGTGACTTGGATCACATGGCCTGAGCTCTCTGAACCTGTTTATTCATGATTGTTTATGAGGGCCAGTGTTTTGTATAAGGCTTTTACAAATGTACACGGTAGCTTTAATGCTTACTGTGAGAAAATGAATGTTCCTGGGATGTGGATGGAGGGGGACGAGATAGTCTGGCACTGCATAGCAGAAGAGGCACTTGTCCTCTTTATCATGAATGCTTTGCGATTTTGTATCATTTTGTGCCCACAAAGCACTTTGTGTCACACAAAAATTAAAGCAACTAGAGCTATCCCTGTCTCACCTATGAGAAAACCAAGACTTCTAGCAATGCCCAGGGTCTTGCAGAAATCAGGATTGGCCAATCTGAGATTTGAACCAGTACCTGGTTCAGCATCGTTAACAACAGCTCAGGGTTAGGGACAAGGCCGAGGGCACACCTTTCAAGCCACTGCCCTTCCTTTCTGAGCTGGTGACCAGCTGCCATATGTCACAAGTCATAGAAGCACACAGTGCTCAGTGCTTCTTCTGAGCCGGCTGAGACTCTGAGGGCAGCTGCGTGTCTTCTTTCCCTGGGAACACTCACGCACACAGATATACACATGCAATTTCAGGAAATCTATGGAACCATGCAGCCCTCCTACCAATCCTCCTCAGGGATTCAAGACCTCTACAGCAAACATCCTGAGCCTAAGCAACCACAGACACCCAGACTCACAACCTCTAGGCAGACCAGTGCAGACAGGATAACCCTACATAACCAGCCCTGGCAACTTCAGCCCGGGACAGCTTACCACTACAACTCTGCAGTCTTTTTAATTCCAAGAAGTTTGTCCTTCAGTACATATTCAAAGTCAAACCATCTCTTTCCCTCTGAGACTTTTGCAAGTCTTGGTAGAGAAGAGAATTGAGGTCATCCATGTTTTAGAGATCTAAGTTGGCAGTATGATAAGGGGGTGGGGGTGGAGACCAGTGAACAGGATAGTCCATAGATTACCTGCAATTGATTGGTTTCATAACAGGCAAGGACTTCATTGCCATGAAAGCCAAGATTGGTAAAGAGGTTCGAAGCTGAGGGGTTCAGTGAAGCCATTCAGTTCACAGGTGTACACAAGTGTATTGAGCACCTACTATGTGCTCAGCACTGCCCTATACCCATAGGAAATATCTGAGACCACAATGGAGTAAAATTCTTGCCCCATGGAGTTCATATCCTAGTGAGGAAAACAGACAAATACTAAGAAAGGTAATAAAAAAGTAAATTATGTGTTATATTAGAAGACAAAAAGCTATAGGGAAAAGGAAAACAGGCTCAGAGGATCGGGAGTGTGGGTGGAAGAGGCAAGCTACAGTGTTACATGAGGGTCAAGAACCCGTCACTGAAGAGCAAGACCTGAAAGAGGGGAGACAACACACCACACGGGGAAGAGCTTGGACGCCGCCAATGACAACATTTGGCATTCACCCATCGGCTGTGAGCTCACACTGTCATCCACAAGCCTTTATTGAATACATTAAGAGCTTGGTGCTTGTGGTCACTTGAATTAGCCCCAAAGATATCCAGGTCCTAATCACTGGAACCTGTGAATGTGGCCTGATATGGCAAAAGGGACTTTGCAGATGTGGTCAACTTAAAGATCTAGAGATTGGTGTGCATGTCCTGGATTAGCCAGCGAGGGCCTGCGGAATCACAGGTCTTCCTCAGACAGACCTGGAGAGGGGACGGAAGCAGTGGCGGAGAGCGTGAAGCCACGCGGGGACAGAAGCCAAGGGCCAGGGAAGCTGCAAAGTCGAATGGATTCTCCCCCAGAGATTCCAGAGGAAATGGCCCTCTAGACACCTTGCTTTTTATCTTCACAGCGTTCGTTTTGGACTTCTGCCCTCCAGAACCATATGAGAATCAGCTCGGGCTGCTGCGAGGCACTGCCAAGCTGCGATAACTTGCCACGGCAGCAGCAGGGTGCTCCTGCTCACGCGAAGTGCTTCAGTGGGGCGTTTGGCACAGCATGCCCTGTCAACATCCGTGAGCTGTTATTACTGCTGTTGTTTTCATAAGGAGGAGGCTCAGTCCCTGCCCTCACCTGAGAGGATGCGCAAACAGTGTGGACACCACCATCCCGCCCACGTGAATTCCAAAGGCAACGTAAAGAGCCCGGAACTAGGCTGGGGCCTTCTGTCCAACCAAGTCCGAAGAGACTGAAGACAAAATCAGAATGCCAAGCTGGCCTTCAGGCTGCCCACGGTGAAAGGCACCCACCGGCTCTCCCAGCTTCTGGAATGCAGGGGGATCTCCAGGAACTTCTGGGACACGTGGATGCACTTACATAGAGAAAACACCGGTGAATCCCACCAGAATGTATTACGTTGAACACGGATATGCTGAACATACCTGAATGTCACCAGGACCCGGGGACCAAAATAAGGAGTCACTTAAATCTCCAAGAGAGAGCGCCATGCAAACCACCCCTGCCTGGGCCTTCTGTTTCCTGGTCTTGAATCAAAGCAGAGAGCTGCCCTACCACTGCTTCTTGGAGAAATGCCTTTATTTTTTTATTTTTATATGGTGCTGAGGCTTGAACCCAGGGCCTCGCACGCGCTAGGTGAGCGCTCTACTGCTGAGCCACAACCCTAGCTCCCCTACCACTGCTTCTTGCTGGGTGAAGGAAACATTTTCTAGGACATGATGGTGGGAAAGGGGCTATATATATATATATATATATATATTTTTTTTTTTTACTTGGAAGATTTATTAATCCTAAAGGTGACTTTTATGCTGGGACAATTGGGTATCCATTTGCTAATGAAGGAATACAAATCCTTTCTCACGCTTAAGACAAAAATTCACTCAAAATGGATAGTAGACCTAAGTGCCAGAACAATAAAATCCTTAGAAGAAAACATAGGAACAATTCTCTGTGGTCATGAAGTAGACAACAGTTTCTTAGGGAGGCCACCCAAAGCACAAGCGATCAAAGGAAAACTAGATGAATTGCACTTCATCTAAATTAAAAGCCCCTTATACTTTGAAAGCACAAGCAAGAAAGTGAAAAGACTATCACAGAAGGGGAGAAAATGCTTGAAAATCATAATTTGACAAGGGGCTGACACCACACTTTATTTATTTATTTATTTATTTATTTTTTGGTACCAGAGATTGAACTCAGGGGCACTCGACCACTGGGCCACATCCCCAGCCCCCTTTTTTGTATTTTATTTAGAGACAGGTTCTCACTGAGTTGCTAAGTGCCTCGCCATTGCTGAGGCTGGCTTTGAACTCGCTTGCGATCCTCCTGCCTCAGCCTCCCAAGTGCTGGGATTACAGGCATGCGCCACCGCGCCGGGTAAGACACCACAATTTATAAAGAATTCTTGTAATTCAAAAGTAAAAAGGCAGTTATACCCCAGTTAAAGAACTGGAAAGGATTTAAGTAGATATTCCTCCAAAGAAGATGGATGAAGCACTAAGAAGCACGTGGAAAGACCCTTACTGTCATTTGTTGTTAGGGAGGGACAATCCAATCCACCATGAGATGCCACTGCGTGCCCACAAGGGTGGCCGGATACAAAAGGTGCTGGGGGAACATGGACACACGGAGACTTCTCAGACGCTGCTGGTGGGAGTGTATCACGCAGCCAGTCTGAAAAAGTCTTTGGAATTTTCTCAAAATGGGAAAGAGCTACCATAGAATACAGCAATTCCACTCCTAGGAATGTGCTCGAGAGAAATGAAAATACTGTCCACATAAAAAGCTGCCCCTGGATGTTCACGGTGGCACTATTCATGACAGCCAAAAGGAGGAAACAACCCAAATGTCCTCCAGCTGATGAGCGGATAGGTCAAGTATGGTGGAGTGGGACAGCGTGACTCAGCCACAAACAGTCATGAAATAGCGATTCTATGTGACACAAATGTTCCCAAATAGGTGGTGGTGATAGTTGTGAAGTAGACCAGGTAGCCTCACCCAAAAGACCCCCACCATAATCAAGCTTCTCCTCGTGTCAGAAAGAGTTTTACAGAGTATCAGCAGGATTTCCCAGGAGTTCTGCGGAGAGCTCAATGTAGTTTGAAGCTTTCTTTTTCTTGTAAATGCCAGGTTTGCAGACAAAACGTGTGAAAACTTTATCTAGCCCAAGAATGTGGGACAAAGATAACTGTCATGTTCCCACCTACTCCCACTGTTATGTTACCATCCCACTGAGAGTAAATCTAAAAGGATTTCCAGACTTGGGGTTCAGAGATTTTTTTTCTTTTTTTTTTTTTTTAAACATTGGCCTCTCTGGACCACTGCAGCTTAAAGAAACCTTCTTCCTGAAAATCCCTCAGTTGTCCAGCCTCATCTGTCTTATCTCGTTTGGTGACCCAGATGGGACAGAGGAGGTGAAGATGGCTTTTCTGCCTCTCTTGTCCCCGGGGTCTGGCTTCCTTGGAACGCTGGAGGACAGTGCTTCTCTTTGCCGCACCACAAGCCACTTTGCCTGTAGGTGGGGCAACTCACCTGGTGCCCCAGAGGGGCTGCCCCAAAGCCTAACGGAACCCACCAGGAACAGGAACCAGGAATAGGGGAACCTGGAGCACCGCCTGACTGGGCAGGTAGGACCCGTCCGTTAGTGGTAGCCCACCTGACTTCCGCACAGAGGCCTACTCGGGTGGGAGAGAGAGGCTTGGTCAACTTTTTTTTTTTTTTTTTTTTTTTTAAGATGTTGATAGACCTTTATTTTATTCATTTATTTGTATGTGGTGCTGAGAATCGAACCCAGGGCCTCACACATGCTAGGCAAGTGCTCTACCACTGAGCCACAATTCCAGCCTCCTTGATCAACTTTTGAGGGTCCCTGAAAAGGAGTTGGAGGTGAAAAGGGCCCAGGGAGTCGCCCAAGCAGTCTCTGTTTGGGATCCTGGAGCAGAGGGGAAACCATGACTCATTCTTTGGTTTTGGAATTTGGGGAACTGGGGCAGTGTAGAAATTTTGCTCTGACCAGGTCTGTCTGAAAGTGTGTGAACGAGAAGGACAAGGGCGGGCTTCCAACACAAGCCAAGGGCTGAGGCGAGTGCGGAGCCCGTGGTCCCCCACACACTCTGAGGCGGATTCCCATCAACCGGCACCCAGGTGGAGGCTCCAGGTCAGGGGCTGATACCCACCCTGAGAAGGGAACGGTTGGAGACGGAGGAAGCACGTCTCGTCCTAAGTGTGTGACACACTGCAGAGTGGACCATGGGAGGCACACAAAGGGAACTGAGTCCTTTGAGATGTATATCAGAAAACTTTAAGAAAGGCTTTAAAGTTTGACTATGGGGTGAAACTCACTCCACAAAGGTTACATACCCTCTGCAAATTAGAATGGCCAACATTTGAGGTAGGATGGCCACCAGAAGGATCTTTAGGCAAAAGTGTCATTAGTGAGGTCCTTTTAATAGTTATTGGAACCCCTTGGACACCCAGACCAATTCCCTTATATCAGTGGCTGGCAAGAGATAGTATAGAAACAGCCTCCTTGGTTGAGAGCCTGTTTAGAAGGACAGTCCAAGTTGATGAGTTGATGTTACCTCAAACTATGGTGGCCTCTAAGACCCAACCGAAGGGAACTAAGGGGAAAAAAAAAAAAAAAAAAAACTTGACAAAGAGAAAGGAAACCAGTTTTGCCCAGTGAGCCAGAAGACAGCCCACCACCTTATGTGCTACACTACCCGACTTTGTCAAGGCCACCCAAACAATATCCTGTCCTCTCAGCCCCTTTGTCCCCAGAGGCAACAGATGATGGTCCAGCTACTCCTTTCTTCTTGATGTCCTCGGTGCCAGAGGCTTCCCCAGAGCCAAAGACGACTCTACCCACCGAGACTAAGACCAGAACTTGTCCCAAGACCAGAGCCATAACCCAGATGAGAGCTCTCCAAATGCCTCTACTAAAGGACCTGCCTAGGTTGACCTGGAGGGAAACACACAAGGGGAACTATGCATTTTTTTTAAAATATTTTTTATTTATTTGCTTTAGTTGTACACAATGCGTTTTATTCAATGCATTTTATTTGTACGTGGTGCTGAAGATCGAACCCGGGTCGCCCACGCGCTAGGCGAGCGCTCTACCGCTGAGCCACAATCCCAGCCCACTATGCATTTTTATATGCCAGCCCTTCACCACCATTGATCTCTTAAACTTGAAAAGTCCTATTCCCTCCTACACAGAGAAGCCCCGGGCCATGATTGATTTGATGCCATCCATTATCCAGACCCACCATCCCACTCTGGTTGACCGAGGAACACAGATGAGTGACCCAAGCAGCTTTAAAATGGCCAGAGAGGGGCTGGGGCTGAGGCTCAGTGGTAGAGCACTTGCCTAGTGTGTGTGAGGCACTGGATTCGATTCTCAGCACTGCATATAAATAAATAAGATAAAGGTCCGTCAACAACTAAAAAAAATGTTCAAAAAAATGGCTAGAGAAACATGCTTTGGATGCATGAGGCAACATTCAAGCTATACCCAGACCCAATTCCCAGACACAGACCCAGGGTGGGATTCCAACAAAGAGGAAGACCTTCTAAAGATAAAAGGCTTCAAGAGGCTCTCATTGGTGGCTTAAAAGAAAAGGGGGGAAAAGACCCCTAAACATGACCAAAATATCAGAAGTACTCCAAAAGCCCGACAGAAGCCCCAGCCAGTTCTATGACCGAACTATTCCAGGCCTCTGACCCCACTCCCTTTGATCCTGAGGCACCAGACAACCAGCAGATGATCAACGCAGCTTTGGTGGCACAAGCCCAGGGAGACATTTAATGAAAACTCCAAAAACTAGATGGCTTTACTGGAAAGAATGCCAGTGAGCTGACTGAAGTGGCCACCCCACTTTTCATCAGCCGAGACCAAGAGGCCCAACGAGAGACAGACCAAAAGATAAAGAAGAAGACGGGTCTCCTTGCAGCTGCCATCACTGCAAGCCCAGAAGTCACCCAAACAGGGGTCCCACCAAGACGAAGTCAAAACAAATATCAAAACTGGGGCCAGATGCAGGTCCAAAGGAAGGTCTGGATGGAAGGACCACCTTACCTGAGGAGAAGGCTGAGACTAAACTCATATGCCTACTGCCATCTAGAGGGCCACTGGAAGAAAGAATGTCCCCAACTAAAGGCCAGTTGACCTATAGACCAGGCTGCCACAGGGCTTCAAAAACTCACCTGTTGCCGCCTGAAGCGATGGCCGCTTGGAGCAACGAAGCCGCGGGAAGAAGTTCAGAGGCGAACTGGAAACAAACAGCTTTTTATTCTGATAACTCTTCTCTCTGGCTCTAACAACGACTAACACGCACCACACACCACCACAAAATGGCGCTGACCTGATCAGCAATCTCGGCTCAAGTCACTTGAGATCCCGGGCCAAGTCCTGCGAGATCCCAGGCCAAGTCCCACGAGATCCCAGGCCAAGTCCCGTGAGACTACGGAAGGCAGCAATGCCCAAAACTCCATGGCCCATAGTCAACCGCAATTTAAGCCATCTCCCCAAACAGGGCTCCTACACTCACCAACCATTTTCGGGGAGGCACTGGTGTCTGATTTGAGAGTCTTTCCCAGCAAAATCTGGGGATGCTGCCTCTGCTGGGGACGCACGTGGCCCCCACGTGTGGGTGGCCTTCTGCTGGCCAAGCAACCTGAAGGGACTGCATGAGGGGACACAGCTGCTTCTCACTCTCCTAGGTGAAAGTGACTACAGAGCCCCGAAGAGAGTCAAGGAAAAACGTCAAGGGCCTCCGTTTCCATCTGACTCAGAGACAAAGGCAGCTGCGCCCTGAGAGGAAAGAAGCAGTCTGCTCAACTCCGGCCCCTTCTACCCACCGCCAGATCTGAGAGTTCCTGCACGCTGCTGAATTCTGCTGTCTATGGATCCCTAACTTTTCAGTCACGGCCACGCCCCTCCATGAGACAAGAAAGGGAAGAGAAATAGGAGCCTGTAATGTGGGGGCCAACACAACAGAAAGCCTTTGAAGACATTAAACAAGCATTCACAGTGCACCTGGAGGAGGACCCCCTGACCCCACAAACCCTTCCTTTCTGTATGTCCATGAACCGTCTGGAATAGCTGTGGGAGTCCTGACTCAAGTGCTGGGGGTATGGCACCATCCAGTGGCCTATCTGTCTACACAGCTGGACTCTGTGGCTCAAGGCTGGCCACCTTGTGTATGGGCCCTTGCAGCCACAGCTCTCCTATGGTGGAGGCTGACAAGCTGACTATGGGACAGGAGCTGACACCCTGTACGGCACTGTTGGGGTTCAAAGGACAATATTGGCTGACTAATGTGAGCATGGTCAGATACGGACACAGAGTGATCTCAAGTGCCATTCGGACAATGTGTGTTCCCCTGTGGAACTGTCTGATGAAGGCAGGGGCTAGAGTCTCAGCAACGACTGTTCAGCCATCAGAAAATTTCCACCATCTACCTGGGAAATAGCAGGGTATGTTATATGGAAATCCACATGTCCACTTTGAAGTCACCTGGATTCTAACCCAGCAACTTTGCTGCCCATCAGGCCTGGACGGCCTGATCACAACTGCATTGAGGTCATGGATAAAGTGTTCTCCAGTAGACCGGACCTGACAGACCAGCCCCTCAAGAACCCTGATGTGGAGTACTTCACAGAGGGAAACGGTTTCACAGAAAACAGGATACGTGCCTGGCACAGTGGCGCACGCCTGTAATCCCAGCACTTGGGAGGCTGAGGCAGGAGGACCGCGAGTTCAAAGCCAGCTTCAGCAGTGGCGAGGCACTTAGCAACTCAGTGGGACCCTGTCTCTAATAAAATACAAAAAAAGGTCTGGGGATGTGGCCCAGTGGTCAAGTGCCCCTGAGTTCAATCCCCGGTACCCAAACAAACAAACAAAAAAAAAAAAAAAAAAAAAAGAAAAGAAAACAGGATACGTCTTGTTGGACGTCCTTTCTACTTTACCAGAACTCGTAAAGTGGTCGCTCTGGATTCCACCATTGAGGCAAAGCCTCTGCCTCAGGGAACCTCAGCACAAAAGGCAGAACTTACTGCTCTGACCCGAGCACTCAGTCAGCAGCAGGAATCTATGTAAATACAGACCCATAATGTCCCTTCCCCACTCTTCATGTTCACGGGGACTTATGTGAAAAAAGGGGCTAATTAACTCAGTAGGAAAAGTCATAAAATATGGACAGAAAATTCTTAATATTCTAGATGTAATATGGGCACCCAGAAAAGTTGCAGTTATGCATTGACAGGGTCACCAAAATGGAAACACTGTGGTTGCTCAGGGCAACCAAAGAACAGACAGAGAAGCAAGAGGAGCAGCTTGAAAAAACAAAGAACAGCAACAACAAAAACACTCAGTCTTAAACACTGCTCTTCTCCCTAATCCTTTAATAAAATAGGAACCAAAATATTCCCAACAAGAAAGTAATTGGTTTAAGACTGGGAAAAAAAAAAAAAAAAAAAGCTATTTCCCAGGTAGATGGTGGAAATTTTCTGATGGCTGAACAGTCATTGCTGAGACTCTAGCCCATGCCTTCACCAGACAGTTCCACAGGGGAACACACATTGTCCGAATGGCACTTGAGATCACTCTGTGTCCACATTTCTACATCCCCTGGCTCACAAGTATTTCCTAGAGGATCTGTAACAGTGTAAAACAGCAACCCATGTCAGGGACCAAGACTTCCATCAGGAATCCAGACTACAGGAGGAGCACCACTCGAGGACCTGGAAGAAAAATTCACTGAACAAACTCATGGGGCATAAATAGCTTTTTGGGTTTTGTGTACTCTTATTCTGGCTAGATGGAAACCTTTCCAACCCACACTAAAAAGGCTCAAGAGGTAGCCAGGATGCTCTTCCGGGATTTTTTTTTTTTTTTTTTTTGGTGCCGGGGATTGAACTAGGGCCTTGTGCATGCGAGGGAAGCACTCTACCAACTGGTCTATATCCCCAGCCCTCTTCTGGGAAATTATTCCCAGATTTGGCATTCCAATAACCACTGGCTCAGTCAATGGACCAGCTTATGTAACAGAGATGATACAATTTTTGGCCAAGAATTTAAATATCACATGAAAGTTACATACTGCTTATAAGCCACAGAGTTTTGGTAAAGTAGAAAGGATAAATAGGACTTTAAAGGCTCAACTGGATAAGCTGTGTCAGGAAACTCACTTGCATCGGGATGAAAGCCTCCCTGTTGCAGTGTTAAGGATTAGATCCACTCCCGCTAAGAGGACTGGATTCTCTCCCAGAGAGATCATGTATGGCGGCCTCCCCCACTTATCAGGGGACTACAGGGAGACTCAAAGGAAATAAGAGAATTAATATTAAAACAACAGCTTCAAGCTTTAGGAAATACCTTACAGACTCTCAACCAATGGGTCAAAGAAAAATTGCCAGTAAGTTTGACCACAGATAGATACGTACTCTTTCAGGCCTGGAGATTCAGTCTGGGTCAAAGGATGGAATATTCAACCCTTAAAACCTTTTTGGAGGGGTCCTTTCACTGTTATTTTATCCACCCGAACTGCAGTAGAAGTTATAGAGATAAGTCCCTAGATTCATTATACCAGGCTTAGTGGTACAGTGTGACTCAGCCACAAAGAGTCATGAAGTCACGATTTATGCAACACCATAGATGAACCTTGAAAATATTATGCCAAGAACCCAGTCACAAAACCTCACATGTTACATGATTCCACTTATATGAAAGGTCCAGACTAGGCAAACCCAGAGGTACAAAGTAGATTCGTGTTTGCCTAGGAAAGGTGGCAAGAGGCATGTGGAATGGGGAGTGACACTACCAGGTCGGGGTTTCTTTGTGACACAGATGTTCTCCAATAGGTAGTGGTAGCCAGGTGAGGTGGCGCATGCCTTTAATCGCAGCATCTGGGGAGGCTGAGGCAGGAGGATTGCGAGTTCAAAGCCTCAGCCAAAGGGAGGTGCTACGTAACTCTGCAAGACCCTGTCTCTAAATAAAATACAAAATAGGACTGGGATGTGGCTCAGTGGTTGAGAGCCCCTGAGTTCAATCCCCAGTACCCACCCCCACCAAGAAAAACCACAACAACTCAAAGAGGTAGTAGTAATAATTACACAGCTCTCAATGTACTAAAACCATCAAATTGTACACTTTAAGTGGGTGAACTCTTTATTTTTTTTAAATATTCATTTATTTACTGTAGTCGTACACAATGCAATGCATTTATGTTTACATGGTGCTGAGGATCGAACCCGGGCCGCGCACGTGTGAGGCAAGCGCTCTGCTGCTGAGCCACAATCCTAGCCCAGTGGGTGAACTCTTATAGATACAAATTAGATCTCGAAAACTCCATTATTGAAAATTGCTCTCAGCCCTTGATTGTCCTTGAAACTGTCCTTGGAGCCTTCTCTCGGTGCGTGTCAATTCCGCTTCTCCCCTGAGCACAGATACATTGGGATCTGCCTGAAACTCTGGGCCTCCGGCCCACCTTCTACCCACCGCTAGGGTTTCCCAAGTTTACCACCTTCTCCCTAACTCTGGGCCCGGAGCCCCATTGCTGCAGGCCACCGCTGTCATCCCTGCCCATGGGCTGGCCCCGGGCAGCACAGCGGCTCTCTGAAGGGCCTCATCACACCCGCTGGGCTGTGCCAGGGGCCTGTGTGCTGCGCTCTGTGCCCTGGGGCAGCCGTGATGCTGGTTTCCCCAGCACACCTGCTGAGTGAAGGACCAGGGGACGTGGGCCTGAGAAAGAGCGTGGCCCTGCATGGAGGGAAGGACGCGGGGAGCAGAGCCAGGAAAGCGGGGAGGGAGGCTCTGGACTGCAGTTCTCTTATCTCGGACCCATTTATTTCCATTTCTGGGAAATGTGTTTCTCAGCCTCAGTCACCTTGACCCATGGAGCCGTTCATATCCAAGAAAGCCTCCCCAGGCGCAATCCCTGTCAAGAAAACACCCCAGATCTTGCCCTTCTACCCTTTGGCTCAGAAATCCCAAGGTGGAAATCAAGACAAAGATCACAGCAATAATAGCCCCCACATACAGTGGGGCCACAAACACTCGAATTTCAGGCAGAAAGTGACTCATTGTGGCACTGTTTATATAGTGAAAAACTGGAAACAACTGAGGTGTCTGACAGTGGGGTCGTGGACATTATACCACGAAGAATTTAATGACCTGGGACACAACTGCATCATAGGTTAAGTGGAGAAGACGGGTTACAAACTGGTGGGGAGTCTACAAGCCCATCACGGACACACAGACTGCCCAGAATAACACGCTAGAAAAACACACCAGAAGGACATCAACAGCCTTGTCTGGGCGGTGGGACTCGGGGTGTCTTTTCTCCTTCTTTCTTTAGCTTAGCCAGGTGCTCTGCGATGAACATATATGAGCTTCATGATCAGAGAGAAAGTGACCCCCTGGGTCTCCCACGTGTCTCCACGACTCTTTCTTGGGAAATTCCCTGGACACCTGCTTTGTTCAGCCAGCCCACACCCACCTCCAGTCCTCAGCTGCACCCTCCGCCTGCAGGGAGCAGCCCCTGCAGAAGCTCTTTTCCTGATCACCAGCACAAAGAAACCATGCTGTCCCCACCTGCCCCAACACAGCACCCCCACACCTCTCCTTGCTCCTGTGTCCAAGCAAAACTACCTGCCTCTTTGCAGGGGCTGGCCCTGTCTGCTTCTGTAGCTGGTCTCTGAGTCTGAACTTCCCGGAGGAGGTTCAAGTGTTAAGGCCATGTCTCATCCTCGTTGGACGCTGAGGATGATGGAGATGGCTTCTCAGTCCACACATTCTGATTCACCACAGGTAAGGCTTCTCCTGACCATTTAAGAACCACCTAAACAATCTTAAACAACTTAAGAAGTGATCACAGGTGTTTTCGCTTATCCTGGACCAGCAGTCTTTTTAAAGAAGTCAGCTCTGTGCCGGTGACTTCGCTCTGGAGGGAATGAGTATGAACAAACACAGTGAATGTAGCTCAAATGCAATTCAATTTTTCATGAGTCAATTTGGCATCCTACTAGGGAAACCTTTGGTGGAAAAGTTAGCAGGTCAGCAAACCTGCGTACGACACTTAGGTCTCAGAGCACTTGGGAAATACCATGGCTTGATCAAAGCAATAAACAAACCCAGAATGATTTTGTTTTTTTGCAGAACTTCCTGGTCATCTTTACACCCACATGAAGCATAACACAGCAGGCTTGGGGGATAACAGCCTGTCTTGTGGTTCCTTCGAGAAAGGAGCATGCAGCCTGCACCATCATGCTCCTGGAGGTTTGAGCTGACCGCCCTGGCCCCTGTGTGCTAAATGCAATGCATCCGAGGATCCCTGCAAATCAAACCCTCTGCCACCAACCTTTGGTGTTGTTGAAACTGAGAAAGGCAGATATGGAGTGTCAGCCTTCCTCATGACTCCGGCATTCCACCTGTCCTCTTCAATAAGGTAAACAAACCACAGACATAGTTCTCTGCCCGCAGAACTGCACCCTTTTTCAAGATTAGGTCTGGGTGCTGTTTGGTGATCGGAATCAAGTAGGACAGAGGCGGAGGCCTTCCTACATTCCACCCTGCTTTCAAGTACGCAAAGCAGAGGATGAGTAGGCAAGCGACTGCTCCTTTGCCATCTCTTTTCCATTCCTGCCACCAAAATGCAGGCCTTGCTCGAATTTCCTCAGGCCACAGCCCATCTTATCAAGGCCACGCTTCTGACAGTCCCACGGGAGCTGCTGAGGAAGGTGAATGTCTTGGTCCTGCCCCTTCGAGGTGTGTGTGTTCCTGGAGGGGCTGTGTAACCCCAGGGCTAGATGGACAGCGGAGGTCAGCGGAGAGGAGAGAGGAGACAGGGACAGCGAGAGGAGCCTTAGTGCGGAGCTCTGTGTGCTGCCTCTGGTTCTCTGTGGGCCGTCGTCCCAGCTCCCAGGAGCCCCTCAGTGAAGCTTTCTTCTCTTGCTGGTGTGCTGCCAAGCTGAATCTACGAGCTGGGGGAACTCGTGCACTTGTTCATCCAACCAGCGCTTATTGGTGCCCGCATGACACAAGGCAGTGCTTTTGAGGCCAGGGTAAATTAGGGAATAGGACGTCCCACTGTGTAACAACCAGGGTAACTGCACACCACTGAAGACTCTCCAAGACACTCTGCTCTGCGAGGAAAGCCAATCCCGGAGGGTGGACGCTGCACAAGTCCATTTATATCACACTTCCAAAAATGACAGCATTTTACAAATGGTGGCCGCCAGGGGTTAGGGATGGGGGGTGGTTAGCGGGAGACAGGTGTGGTGATGAGGAAGCACCTCGGGGGCCCCTTGTGCTGATGGACTATTCAGTAGCTTGAATGGTGAATTCAGGAACCTACCAGTTTTATGCAGGCAATTAAACTGTTTAGGACTAAACCACACACAAATTTTAAGTTCAAGTGGGGGAATCTGAATAAGATTTGCGGGTGTTGTCAATGCCAATGGCCTGGTTATGATGTACTCTAGAGTTTTGCAAAATGTTACCTCTGGGGAAAAGTGGGTAAAGTTGGCCTTGGAGGGTCCTATACTACTTCCTAGAATTGTATGAGCATGTATAATTATCTCAATAAAAATTGCAATTTAAAAAACATAACTGCTGGGCATGGTGGCATACTCCTGTAACCCCAGAAACTTGGGAGGCTGAGACAGGAAGATCCCAAGTTCAAGAACAGCCTCAGCAACTCAGCAAGTCCCTAAGCAACTTAGGGAGACCCTGTCTCGAAATAAAAAATTAAGATGACTGAGGAGGTAACTAAGTGGTATAGTGCCCCTGAGTTAAACCCCTAGTACAAATAATAACAACAATAATAATAACAACAACTCCCTGGCTGAATGGAAACTACATTTTGGAAGCCAAATATTGTTTCATGGTGGTTGCTGGGAGAAAGCCCCAGCCATCCTGGACAGGGCCCCCCCTGGGGTATTCCATGACCTGCACCTGTGTCTCCCCAGCCTGGAGGCACAGCACTGAATCTCCTTGATGACTGAATGGAATCTAGACTCAGCACAAGAGTGTGCACCCCCGCTACCCTGGTCCCATGACGTGGTTCTGGGACAGTCCAGCCTGACTTTAGTTGTCTGGAGAAAACTTGTTTGAAACTCCATGCTGCGGGCGCCCACCGGCGTGAAGGTGGGACTCCCATGCCCACGAGGCTCCCAGCAGCTGTGTGGAGTCCCGCAGGACTTGTTCCTGACTGCCTGCGTTGCCATTGCCACCGTGCACAGGGACCCTCGCCTCCTGCCACTCCACTCCGCCCCACACACCTGGTCTACCCTGACAGCACATGCAGTTGGGGAATCTCAGACGCAGGGGCCGCTCCCTGCCCTGGTTTTCAGACGCGCACAGGCACTGCTCATGCCAGCCCTGGCCTCGGTTCTCACTCCTGGATTCTAGCCCTCTGCCATGGCTCATCAGGCCATTGTCCTGCAGGGGGAGGGGGGGTCCCACACATACCTGTTAGTCCCATCAACTCGACCATGAGGCATCCTGGTGGCTCTGAACCACAAGTTCTACAACTCTATTTTATTGCTTTAGAAGAACTTCAGAGGAAGAAGCCACGTAAAAATAAAACAAGGTCTGAGCAGACTTTTAAAGATTTTATTCTTTTATATCATACCACGTCGCACACGGAATGCCCACATAGCAGCGTGCCTTCCAGGCCACGTCACTCGTCACAGGGCGTGGCTGAGAAAGCAGAACTCCGTGCCCACAGTTCAGTGCATTAGGAGAGAAGAAGGTGGGGGGAGCAATGACAAATACTTCTCTCTCTTGTCCACCATGTTTGTGGTGGTTCCTCATTGTAAGAATGATGACAATGTGATTTCAAACAATTTCTGATTCATGATCAAGGTCTTCATTAAAAAAAAAAAAAAAAAAAAAAAAAAAGGAAAGGGGCTTCCTTAGCAGTGCTAGAGCTAACCAACACACATTTGACTTTCAAACAATGTTTCTCCAGACAAAATCCAGGTGCAGATACTGACAGGCTCCATCTCCATGTTTTTGTCACAGTGTTCATGGACAGAACAAGTGCAAAGTGAGACCCAGGCCCCGTTCTCCCAGAGCTGTTCCCGCCAGCACCATCAGGCCTGTGGCCCTGCGTGGCAGTCTGCGGCCTCCTCTGGCTGGGTCTCTGCTGGGGCCTGGCTCCTGGTGCCTGGGTCCGTGCCTGGGATGAATAACCCATGGAGGTCCAGGTGCATCTCCACGGCAACTGAGGCACGAGCCAGTTCCGTAAAATTTTTGGCATCCAGAATAAGCAGAAAAGGTGGCTTTTGGGGATCAGTAGAAACAATGGCAGATAAGATGATTCCTTTGGGAAAAAACAAAAAGAAAAAGTGCTTGCTTTCTTTTACTTGAGGTGCTGGGGCTAGAGCCCAGGGTCACATGCATGCTGGGTGAACACTCTACTACTGAGCTGCATCCAGCCCTAAAAAAAGATACTTTAAAAAAGTGCAGACTTGAACATCCTCTGGCTGGGGGATCAATTTCTCAATTATCTCTCCCTGTTCTCTTTAAACTTACTCATCTAATCCAAACAGGAGGAAAGAGAATTTGATTTTCTATATGAGCAGAAGAGAAACCCGGGAACCAGAAATCAGAAGACCTGTCTCTAACCCATTCTGGCCCAATCCCTTTACCTCTCTGAACCTCAGTCTCATCATCTGTACAGTGAGGATAATCCTCCCTACTCTCACAGGGTTGCTGAGAGGATCTCTTGCAGGGTGGGTTATTGAAAGCGCTTTGTAAATTGTTGCAAGTACTGAGGAATGGCTATTTTCCTACTGCTTAAAAACTCAGATGACATGGGAGTCCACTCCAGGAGTGCATTTTGGCTACTGCGTGTCACTTAGCTAAACTCGGACTTGTCACAGGCCATTGGTGTTCAAACAAGTCCAATTCATCTTTTGTACCTGCAGCCAACCCTAGTCTCAGCTTTTCCTCTATAGAACGGAAGCACCCCAGGTGTACTCAGCACCCACTCTCAAGGGATAGACAAGAGATTAACGAGTCCACACACTTCCAGGGGGAGTGAGAGCCCCACCCCCCAAGGCTCCCAGGATGTAGAGCAGTTGAACACAGGCGAAGTCAGATTGGCCTGGACTCAGATCCTAGATCTGTGCTTTGGGGGCGTGTGAGCTTGGGCAAGTTGTGTCACTCCCTGAGCCTCCCCGTGGTAGAATGAAGACAGTGGCTCTCTTCCTACAGACCAAGAGAACACACAGGAAGCACGTGCCTGGCTGAGTGGGAGGCCAGCCTCACCTGGTGTTGATGCCAGCAGCCCTCCACCTGGGAGATGACAGTGACACGGAGTCTTGGCTGGTGTAGGAAGCAAGGCCGGGCAGAAAGCCGCTCCCTCCCCACCTGAGGGAAGAAGCTGGCAGGCTCCTGGGGCCGCCTGCCCTCCCCTGCAGGTGTGGGCAGCCCCATCGCGTCTTGCCAACTGGCGACCCCACCCAGCCTCCCCGGCATCCCCAGGGCTGTGGGCAGGGCATTTCTGAGGCAAGGGCAGAGTGGAAGGAAAGGACGCTTTGGTCCTGTGGCAACCCAGAGAAGGGAGATGGGCCACAAATACACACTCTCTGTGTGCTCTGTGAAAAAGGCACATGTTTATAGTCAGAAATTCGGATCCACCACTGCGATGAATTCCCCACCCTGGGAGAAGTTAGTGTCACGTGGTGGGAAGGACATGGACTTGGTATACTATGGAATTTAACTTCGCCCCAAGAGGGGTCTAACCTTTGTGCTTAGAGGTCCCCTCTAAGTCCTTGGAATGTCCTGTCTAGCAGCTGGTTCACCTGGGGGCCTCGGACCCACCAGGGAGTCTATCCTCGCAGTGTGGTTTATGGTGGGGCCTTGGGCCACATGCTATCAGTTTAACCTCTGAGGGCTGAAGACTAAAGTTTGGCCACATAAGTGGCCCAGTAAAACTCTGGACGCCAAGGCTCAGCTGAGCTCCCATAGCTGGCAGTACCTGGTGTGTACTATCCAGTAAGGTCCCTGGGAGAGGTTGCGCTGAGGCTACGCTGGGAGAAGATAAGCGCGACTTCCCTGCTTGGCCGCTCCTGCACTCGTCCTGCGGGTCTCTTTGCTTTGCTGATTTTAACCTGTATCTTTTCACTGCAGTAGACCCAGCCCTAAGAACAGCAGCCTCCAGCGAGTTCTGTGAGTCCTCTTGAACGGGTGGTTCCGGGGGGGGGGGGCCCCCTCAACTTACAATTGATGTCAGAAGCAAGAGGGGTCTTGGACTTTTTTTTTTTTTTTTTTTTTTTTTTGGTACCGGGGATTGAACTCAGGGGCACTCGACCACTGGGTCACATCCCCAGACCTGTTTTGTATTTTATTTAGAGACAGGGTCTCACTGAGTTGCTAAGTGCCTCACCATTGCTGAGGCTGGCTTTGAACGCGCGATCCTCCTGCCTCAGCCTTCCAAAGTGCTGGGATTACAGGCGTGCGCCACCGCGCCCGGCTTGGGTCTTGGACTTTGACTCAGACAGAGTTCAGAGCAGGCCTCCCCCAGCTGTGTGACCTGGGGGACGAGATGCCCTAGACAATGTCTCTGTTGCGGGGTGATTGCTGCAGCATGCAGCCATCAGTCTTACCGTCGTCTTCATCCTTGGCTCCTGGAGCAGGCACAAACAGGGGTTCCGCAGGCCAGCAACACTCCTCACCCCACTTTAAGGTCGACTTGGTGAGAATGTCATATTTTAGAATCTGTACATCCAAAGAAGGAAAACGTGTGAGTCACCTGTTTGAAGACATGCTGATTTCCTGGGGACAGGTGGGCATAGAGGCCCACAGAGCGGGGAGGTTGAGTCCCCACATCTAGACTTTTGACATCACCTCCAAACGACATCTGCCTCTGGTCAGCACAACAACAAAAAGGAAAGAACTGAAATTCCTCCTCTGGCTTCAAACACAAGTCCTCTAGCTACCTCGTGGCCAACAGTGACAATGAATTCTCAGAAAAATCCTGAATTGATCTGGTATTTGGTACTACATTTCAATTTTATATGTTAAATAAACTAATGTGTTCAATGCCAAAGCTAAAATATAATGCAATTCCTTCTTGCTTTCAAGATGAAAGACTCTGGGCAGAGGGATAGCATGCACAAGATCCTGGGTTCAATCCAGCAGCGTGCAAAAAAAGGAAAAAGTCCCTGGGCCTCTCTGAAGTTCTCATAGGCCTACTCCCCTTTAGGGTGTAGGATTAGTGGGGTGTGGCTTAGGGTGTCTGTATGTGTGTTTGGGAACTTTAATTTTTGGCTTTGTATATTTCTGCCCTGTTTGCATTATTTTAAAACACAAAATTATTAATAATTGAAGATGTCAAAGAAAAGCGAAGCCTGTATATCGCTTTGTACAGTGCCCAGACATAGTAAGTATTGACACACATTAACTTAAAAAACAAAATAAACCCTCCAAATTCCAGTCGACACCCTCTCTGCTCCAGAGGGCAAGTTAGTTCCCGAGGGCAGGGGTTGGGACGCCCCTGCTGACTTCTTTGTCCTCAGTGTCTACCACATGGTAGCACGTAGTTGGTGCTCAATAAATACATGTGGACTCAAGTCACTGCCTGAGCTCCAACCAGGGCTTCTTGAGCGGTAGCGCATGAGGCATGGCTCCCTCTCTCGGATGGTTCATCAATACTTGGGATTTATCTTATCCCCAACTGATCTCCTTTTCTGATCAACGTCCACACAGTTCCAAAACCTTGAATTCAGCTTTGCAGACAGATGAGCTCATTCTAGAAAACCAGCCTGCGGCCACACAGGGGTCGGTACCTTGGTTGGGATTGGGCTCCACTGAACCTCAGCAGCAAAGACATAGCGGTATTGCTTTCCGTTGTGAGCGTATTGATCCGAGGGAGCTCTAAGCCTGGAGAGAAAGGAGGCAGCAGGTAAGCCCCTGTCCCTGGGTGAGGAGCAGCCACCCTTCCTTCCAGGCTCGGTGGCCTCCTTTCCACAGAAAAAGTTCCCGAGCAGGATTCCCAACCTTGATTCAGGCTCCAGATTGGATCAAAGGCAGTCAGAGGCAGGGGAGGGAACCTCTGATAATGACCCTGGCTCTATTAGAAGTTTCAGGAGTAAGGTATCATAGGCCAGGGTTTTAAGTGTGTAAGCATCTTTAATTATCCAAGATAGAAATCAAAGAGAATTGCATGATTAAAATCAGAGGCTACTGCAAAAATTCAAAGCTGTTTTTAAAAAAAGTACTTGTGTGTGTGTAGGGGCTGGGGTTGTGGCTCAGTGGTAGAGTGCTTGCCTAGCATGTGTGAGGCACTGGGTTTGATTCTCAGCACCACATATAAATAAGCAAAGGTCCATCAAAAACTAATAAAAAATATTTTTAAAAAAGCACTTGTGTGTGTATGTGTGCACACACACGTGGGGGTGTGAAAAGAAATTTTGGAAGCCACAGTAAGAAGTATCAATGGGGAGAGCAAAAAAAAATCTGATGAATTCTATTATAACATTATGAAAAATGATGTTTGCAGAAGATTTTAATGACATGGGCAAGTATCCATGTCACGAAACTAAAGGCTGGTTATAGAATGATCTTAATTATGTTACAAATGAAGAGAAAAAGTTTAAAAGTACTGCTGGGTTAGAACTGCCTTGTAATTTATATTTTATATTGTAGATTCTAAGTTTTTCATTATGTAAAAATTTCATTATGTCTATTGCTTTAATAATCCAAAAAAATTCCATGCAAATGTGCATATCTTTATATATTCCTGTTGTGTCAAGCTGAATTTCTAAGTCTGAATGTCGAAGGGAAAGTATTCTCTTATGACATATTCCAGGTGGTTGGAGCCAACTGCTGGTGAAGACGTAATGTCCAAGAACAGAGGCTGCAGAGGCGACCCGCCCACCACCCGAAGGCCTCCTGAAAGGACCCAAGGCCTTCTTGGCTCCTGCAGGCTCAGTGGGGATGGAGGACAATGGACCACTGGGATGGGAAGGAGATGTCCAAGCCCCAGATGAGTAACTGTGACACTTCCAAGGGACAGGCCAAGATGAGCAGGAGAAGGATGGCTGCTCACGTACTTAATGAGAAGCAGCCTACGGCTGGCTCCAAAGCAGGCCTGGGTCTAAGACCTACATCTCATTTCTTAAGGCGCCAAGAGGCGGAAGTCCCTCACACAGCAGGTTCAAGTGTCTGCGGAAGGCCATTTACAGAAGCAGGTTCTTAGGCAGCCAGGCAAATTCAAGTTTTTGCCCGGAGAGTCTCCAGAATTGTGTGTCCTTCCAGACACGGAACCTGACACCCCCCCCCGCCCCCTCCCCCCCAGATACAGGCAGGGAGGGTGCTTGTTACCTTCATAAAGCACTTCTGGCTGGCAGTAGACCTGGTCATCTTTCTCCTTTAGGGCCGTTGCTGCCGTAGATACCCCTTTGATTAAATTTGAGCCTACTTCGGCATTCTGAAAAGAATCAGTTTTCAAAACAAAACAGGAGGACGTTTTATTCAGAGCAAATCTTTCCCTCAGTGTGTCCACTTTAGAAATGCTTTAGCATAAATCGACCGGCTTGGTCTCACATTAACCATAGGAAGCAGCTATTTTATTGTTGTGATCCTATTTTCAATTTAAAAAATGAGGGTTAGCAGCTGAAAGCGGCTCCTCCAAGGTCACTCAGCCAGTAAGTGGAATAACCAGGGCTCTCAAACCGAGGGCTCTTTTCTCCCACTCTGGGCGGCTTTATCCCTCCCAGGGAAAATTAGTATGCTTATAAGAGTAAATTCTCACTTTTAAAATACTGGATGATTCACCTGTCAAACGCTGCATCAGTCATTAAAAGGTGTTTATAAAGATCATACAATAAGATGAGAAATGCTTATGATACAGTACCAGGTGAAAGTTCTGGACTAAATTGCGTATAGACTGAGCTCAACCACGTACACAAAATTACTATAAAGAGACTGGGAGAGAGACGCCAAATATTGACAATACAGTGAGTGGTGGGTTATGGGGACCTTCCTTTCTTTCTCTGTGCTCCTGTGGATTGTCAGTACTTTGACCTGTGAAAATGTATTCCTGCTGAAATGAAAACAAATGTGATATGATTATATGGGAGAAAAACAACTTTCAAGGCCATCCCTTGGTCTCGGGTTATAATCAGATTGCTCTGTTCAGTAGATTTCTGTCACCAGTATAACCCAGGAGAAGGACTTAACATGAATAAAATATGCATCGAACACCTAATATTCCCTGTTTGCCCCACTTCCTAACCATGGGCCTTGAGCAGGTTAGTTAGCTTCTCCACAATTCTGAGGATGAGAATAGTATCTGCATTTTTGAGTTATTGTGAAGATTAAATGAGATCATCCTCACAAATGGTCTACAAGAACGCCTGATTAGCTTAAGTGCTAGATAAATGTTAGCTGTTTGATGACATCTTTCTTGTGATAGTTATCCCCCTTGTCCCTAGGGAATACATTCCAAGCCCCCCAGTGGGTGCCCACTGCAGATAGTAATGAGTCCTGTGTATATGCACTATGATGCCACAACAGTTGATCTGATAACTGGGCACACATGAAAGGATTAACAGGCAGGTAGTATATACAGTATGGATACACTGGAAAAGGGATGACTCATGTCCTGGATAGGACAGAGCAGGAGGGCGTAAAGTTTTATAATGCTGAGAATAGCATGCAATTTAAAACTTATGAATTGCGTATTTGGGAGTTTTCATTTCATATTTTTAGACCACAATTGATCATAGGTAACTGAAACTGTATAAAGCAAAGCCATAGATAACAGGGAACCACATATGATGATTATTATTACCATTACAGTAATAATTCGTACCACTACTGCTGGGGGTGAGTACAGATTAGGCACTGGAAGACCAAGAAACAAAATCACAGATGCTTATTTTGGCTGATTTCTCATTTAAACTTTTCTCTACGTACCAATTTTCCAAAATCACTTTTTATAATGAGAACCAATCTATTTTTTTTTGCTGGAAAGGAGGAAAAGCTTACTGCATCCTGGTAGTTGAACTGCAGGAGTGCTTAGAGATTTGTCTAGATTAATCCGTCAATCTATAGAAGAGGGAAAAGCCACACAGAGAGATGCAGAACTTGGGCTCAGGCTTTTGCACTGTGATTCTTCTTCCTAGAAGCAAGAGCATCGTAACAGAGGGCAAAGCAAGAGCAAAGGCCCTGAGACTGGCCAGTGCCCATCCTGCCCGTCTCTGCTCAAATGTCCCCTTCCCTAATAACTCAGTCTGAATCTGAATCTTCAGTGTCTGAGACATTTGCCCTAAGTCATGGTTTCTCCACTATGGAACTGTTTCCTTTTCTTTAAAAAAAAATTTTTTTTTGTCGTTTTTAGATGTACATGACGGTAGGATGTATTTTGACATATTATACACAGCTGTTTCCTTCTTACGCTTGTCTTCCCCATAAAGGCAAGGACCAGACTTTGCCTCCTGCACGGCATACAGTCAGTGTCCAGGAAGTAACTGCTGGGAGGAGCAAATGCATAACTCAAGCTTTTCCTTCAACTACCAAGGGGCGACACACTTGCTTCCCAGGCCGGCTGTAAGAATCCAGTGAGAAGAATGGCATGAACAGAGTAGCCCGGTGCCTGGCACACTGGCAATAAACAGAAACTCTAAGTGCCGCCCTCACCTGTGCGCACAAGGAGCCAGTAGGAGGCCTGCCTGGTGCCTTGCTGGACACGTGACAGCCACAGGCCCCTGGGCATGTCCCAGCCTTGATACACAGGGAGTCGGCCTACAGAGACATCTTATAACTCCAGCCTGAAACTGGTCGGACTGGTTGAGGAATAAACTGAATTTTTCCACACACAGCAATAACGAGCATGACTCGGCTGCTTTTGGCTGTCCATACACTCAGCTTTGGAAAGAAATCGTTTTTCCAGCCAGAGTTCAACAAAATCCTGGAGGCCTGCTTTAAAATCCCTCCACCTGAGGGAACTCCCAGGAAAATCAGTCATTTCAGGAATCCCCCCACACCAGTGTTAGCACGAAATCTCACTTTACAACCTTCTATGTGAACTCGGGCCCAGCCTCAACCTCGCTGGGCCTGCTTCCTCGACGGTCACAAGGGCGGTTGAGAACAGGCAGAGGTGCTTCCTCCTGCCTCTGAGGATCATGGTTAGCAGGAAATCCTAGTTGTTGAAACATCTGGTCCAGGGTCAGACACACTGGAGTTAGTGACCTGGAGCCAGACAGACAAACACGCAGATCCCGATACAAATCCCATGGCTGATTCCTTGATGTTGGGCAAGCTACTTTCACTCTCCTCTGTAGACAAGGGGAGAAGGCATAACTACAAGGGTGTGATGTGGATTAGCACAGCACTTCACAGTTCCTAACGTGTGCAGGACTCAGGGCGAGAATGAGTAGAGGATCACAGACCCTGACCGTCAAGCAAGTTGAGCAAAACACCCTCTCTCTCCTACTTGGACACATAGACCTTAACATGGTGGAACAGCTCTGTCCACATACTGCCAGCCAAATGTGGCTATTTAAATCAGCTTTAAACATTCTGATGTACTCTGTCAAGTGTCCCACAGAGCTCATGGTTAGTGGCTCCTATAATGGAGCAGGGAGAATGTTCCAGCCGTGATGCAGGTCCTAGTGCATAGTGCTGTTCTGGAAGGATTGTGACTTTAGGATTCTAGGGTCCCCTGCAGCTCTGAGCTGGATGAGATGGCACAGAGAGAGCCAGGCCTGGCCCCTGGCTCTGTCCTTAACTGCACAGATGCCCCGGCCAGCCCTGCCACCTTGTGGGCCGAGGTGGGTACCCCAGTGGCACAGTCCACTCTTAGGGGGGGCAAGGGCAGGCACTGAAGCAGGTTTAGGATCACAGGCATCCAGAGTCTGGTTGGGGTGAGGGTGGGGAGATGCCCTTCTTGGTGGGTGCAACCCCTTGGGCCCTGTGCACACCTCACCCTGTGAAGAAGGGGCCCTGCTAGAGACAGAAAGCCAGATCAGGGGCCCCCTTTGCCAGGGTCTAAGAGCACCAAGGGCACTTGACAGGCCTGGAGGGCAGCATGCTCCCAACAGCACAGCTTCTCTAATATCTGTTTTTATTTCTGCATTTGGAGACAAAATCCAAATCTCCTGGTCTAGGAGTTGAAGCTGCTGCTTCTGGATCCAAAGTGCCTCCTCCTACGACAGCCTCTTGCATGTGGATGACAAATGCTCTGAACCCACCTCCTGCAGCACACAGTGCCCTTTAGGACAAGGGCAGGGCTGAGGCCCCTGTTGTCTGTACAAGCCATGGCTCTCCCTGCCGCTCCTCCTCTCCTGAGCCCTGCCCTAGACACCCGCTGCCCTACATAGACAGGCTGGGGGGCGGTGCCCAGAGGCCCCAATGGCCACACCTTCTTTTGACCCTGGCTGGCCCAAATGCAAGAGAAGCCAGGGCAGGCAGTCGGGTGGTCCTGGGCCTCTAAGCACAGTGCCCTGCTGCCCATTCCCTGTGGAAAGCATTTTTCATTTGGAGACCTTGGTTCACATTTTCATTCATTCACTCCTCATTCACTCCTTCCCGATACTTAAGAGTGAGCACCCTCTGAGCTCAGGGACGACTGCCAACAAGACAGAGTCCCTGCCCTCTTGGAGCCTGTGCTTCAGCTGGAAGAAGGGACTGAGCAAGTCCCTCGAGCTGGAGGTAAAGGTGGCACTCTGGTGCCGGGTGTGCCTGCACCCGAGGGCGGAGATGACCTGAGGCCTGAAGGTTGGGGAATCCACCGGGCCCAGAGTTTCTCTCTCCTGGCTGCACAATGGACTCCCTGGGGGCCGAGCCCAGCCAGGCCTGGCTCCCCTGGGGGGTCCTGCTGTAGTGGCGTGGGCGTGGCCTGGTCAAGCTCTGTAGCAGATTCCAAAATGCCGCCAGGGAAAGGAGTGATGGGACAGTTCAGTGTGGCAGGCAGAGGGAACAGTGATGGGCCAAGGTCCCAGAGCAGAAGGACATCTGAGAACGGACTGTGCTCCTGGGGCCACCTCCCTGCTAAGACTCTGGACAGGATGGGGCCGGGCCGCCGGAGCCGCGCATGTGCGGCCAGATCCACCTGCCACCTTCCCATTTCCATCCGCAGCAGCGGAGTGACTTGAACGTAGAGAATATGTTTTGAAGGGACAATAAAGGGCAATTAACCAGCGTGGCCAGAGCTGCCCATCCCAGCGCTTGCTCTTCTTTGCTAATTTCAAAGCACCAGATGGCGACCCAGCGACCTTTATAAACATACCCGCTCCCTTTCTAAGCATGGTCCTGGGGAAGGGAGCCATTTCCAGGGCACGATGAAAGGTCATAAAACCCTCGGTGTGGGCAGCAGGAGGAGGCGCACTCCTCTTCCTGCATCATCCTGGGCTGAGAGCGGCCTTGTGAGTCACCCCTGTGTGCTTTGTGACACCCCATTCCTCCTGGAAGTGGGAGACAGCCTGCTGGGCTGCACTGTGGCCGCTGGGTCAATAGCCCTGAGCGCACAGGGAGGGAGGTGAAACCTTTCTACTGGGTCCCTCAGAGCGTCAGGTACCGCAACGCCTGGAACCCCTTCTTTCTCGTTTAAATGTGGCACTGGTGATGGAACCCAGGGCCTCTGAGCTGCACCCCAGCCCCTCCAGCTGTTTTGCAGGAGATCAGACCTTGGTGAGCAGCAGCCCCCGCTGCGGTCCAGACCTCTGCTTCTCGTCTTTGTCTTAGTCACACGCCTGTCTCCTCTTTGCAGCGGCAGTGCCAGCCTTCGGCCTTGTGCTGTTAGGGACGCTTCCCTCCACACGAGGGAAGAGTTGGTTAAAACAAACAAACAATTTCATAAGTTGTTAAATAGAGGCAATATCAGACATGGTAAAGCCACGTACACAAATGACCGCAGGTGGGGCGGTGCCGGAGTGACAGGCGAGAACCCCGACTCTGCAGACAGAGTAACCCGGCTCCCTGCTCAGCATGTGGGAGGAAGCTGGACCCCTGCCCCGTGGAGCTTGCAGTGAGGGTGGGGAAAGGCCCCCTGGGGACTGGAGGAATGCATGTTCCTAGGCCTGCGGAGCCCTAAGAGGGGTCAGGGTGACCGTCCCGGGCTCCGTCCAGGAGTGAGCTCTGCTATGGAGAAGGGCAGTCACTACCACCTCGCAGCTGCAGATGTGGTGTGGAGAGAGGCGGGAGCGGCTCTGATCTTAGGTGGGCTGCTGTGGCCTTGGGCACATTCCTTCACCTCAGAGCCTCTGCTTTTTCATCTGTAAAATGAGGCTACCGGGGACTTCTCCCATAGGTCATCCTGACCGGTCACTGATGTAAGGGAGATAGAGTGCTTAGCCAGGTACCTGGCACCTAGCGTGCAGGTAGTAAATGTGAGCCATCACAATTTAATTGAATTTGGCTTCATTTAGATTAATTAAGTCATGAAGTCAGTGAGTTCTGGAGCCAGAAGCCTTGCTGTAGCCTCCTCGTGCCCAGAGCCACAGCAGCCTCACCCTAATTGAGCAGGACTACTGGTTATTTCTGGTGTAAGAACAGAACTGTTCAACATCCGGGAATTGTGTAAGCCAGTGGTAATGAATCCTGGGCACGGACTACTAGGTAAACATTCAAAATGGTGCTGTCAGAAGATATTTAATGTCATGGAGAGATGTTTAGATATATTAATAAGCGAAGAAAGGAGTATGCAAATTAGCATTCAAAGATTCAGCCATAAAAGGGAACAAGTACCCATATGCCACATTGTGGAAGGACTTGGAAAGCATGCTACCTGGAAGAAGCCAGTTACAAGAGGCTGCTTGCCCTGTGATTCCACTGACACGAAAACTCAGGAAGGCAAGTCCTTTGAGATGGACAGTAGGCTAGTAGCTGCCTGGGACTGTGGGGAGGGGAGGGCACTAGGAGGTGATGGCTAAGGGGTGTGGGATTTCTTTTTTGGGGTGATGAAGATGTTCTAGAATGGATAATGGTGATGAATGCACAACTCCATGACTATATCAAAGGACAATGAACTGAACACTTTAAATGGGCCAATTGCGTGGTATGTGAATTAAATCTCAATGAAGCTGTTAGAGTTATGTAACAGTATGCTTAAATTGAGAGATATATACACGTGTGCATATTGTGTTTGCACGTGTGTGTGTTGGGGGGGCAGACAGTTCAAATATGTCCACAGTGATCATCTTGGGTGGTGGTTTGTGGGGATTTTTTTTTTAACTTGCCTATATATTCCAAAGTTTCTACGTGAATATAGATCACTTTTGGAAAAACAAGGAAAGCATCATTTTTCTTAACAACAGTTCCTTTTGGATTTCAATGTCAATCAAATAAAGTGCCAAAGGACTTCCTCCTGGGCTCCTCGGGTGTCCCTAGGAAGAAACAGCTGCTCTCTGGCCCCTTTACCTTGTCCACGTGGAGGGGCACGGCAAACCTCCGGAGGGTGGGGACCGAGGTGAGCCTGCAGTTCTCCTCAAAGTCCTGGTTGAGGTTGGCCAGGTAGAACATCTGGTAGAGGCTATTGTCCTCGTAGGCGATGACGTCGAACAGGACACAGTCGCCTTCCTCGTAGGCGTTGACGTGGTGAAACACCACCATGGCATCTGTGTAAAACTTGGTGGCCACAGGCTTTCTGGTCCTCTGGTCGATGATGTGAATGTAAGTCTGGAAGAAGAGGCCCACCTGGCAGTCAGCTGTCCCTCTGAAGCCTGGCACGGTGGCGTCTGGGGACTGACGACAACCGGCCCTAGCTGGCACTAGCTCATGGCCGGGGGCATCCTTTCCCTCTCCTGAGCTCTGTGTCCACTCAGAAGTACCAGACAGGCAGAAGCACTCCATGGACGGAGCTGCCCCTTGTTGGTTTCTGCGGCCGCATCTTTAAGATGGAAGGGGGGCCGCTCTGCTGCCAGGGCCTCTGGGCAACGTTTGGGGAGGCTCCCGAGGGTGCACTGCCCCGCATGCCACAGACGGACTCCAGTGGGCAGTGAATGCAGTTTCCCTGTCAGCGGCCACACTGGGGAGGACCTGCCAGGTGTCAGGCTCCATCAGAGGCTGTAGTCCCTAAGAGCCCAACTGCCCTGTCCTCTGGGTCCCCTCTCCTGACTGGTACTGCAGGGCCCGCTTCCCGCCTTTGCCTGTTCCCCAGGAGGTGCCTGTCACAGCATCCCCCCTTGTCCTGGGGTGTTGCTGCCTGAAGCGCCTGGAGCAACGGAGCCGCGGGAAGAAGTTCAGAGGCAAACTGGAGACAAACAGCTTTTTATTCTGATAACTTTTCTCTCTGGTTCTAACAACGACTAACACACGCCACACACACCACCAAAATGGCGCTGACCTGATCAGCAATCTCGGCCAAGTCACTCGAGATCCCGGGACAAGTCCCGTGAGACTACGGAAGGCGACAATGCCCAAATCTCCACGGCTCATAGTCAACCGCAATTCAAGCCATCTCCCCAAACAGGGCTCCTACACTGGGGGACTGCAGTGGAGCGGCCCCAGTGCCAGCTCCAGCCTAGGAGCTGCACCAGCTCACCAGGTCCTCAGGCACGCCTCCCTGGTGGCACTGGCTGGCCTCACCCCTGGGCGGTAATTAGCCCTATCTGCAGCCAGTTGCCTAATCCGACGGGGTGTGAGTTTTTTCTTTTGGCAGGTCTGGGCTAACCACCTCCTCCTCAGAGGAAGGGAGGCTCACTCTGGTCTTTCTTACCCCCCAGAACCAAGCTTCAGGTGTTAGGAGAGCTGCAAAGGAAGGAGGCTCTGATTGTGGTGGTAGCGGGGTGAGAAGGGGGAGGTGAGGATGGTGGCGATGATTTGAGGCTTTTTCTCTCTCATGACTGCAATTCCTGAGCCAACCACTGGGATCTTGCAGGAAGTTCTCTTTCGAAGTTGGGCATGGTGGCACATATCTGTAATCCAGGCTACTGGGGAGGTCGAGGCAGGAGGATCACAAGTTTGAGGTCAGCCTCAACACTTGTCTCAAAATTCAATAAAAAGGGCTGGGGATGTAGCTCAGCTCAGTGGCACAGCACCCCTGGTTTCAATTCCCAGTATTGTAAAAAAAAAGGAAAAAAGAAAATTCTCTTCTGAACTTATTTCAGAGCTTTCCCCAGGGCTGTCTGCTCTGACATGTGGGCTCTAACTGGTCTGTCCCTGAGACTTTCTGAGGGCCAGGGACTCTCGAGGGGTGCAGGTTAGAGGCCTAGAGGGCTCCCAAGCTCCTGTTGGCAGGAGCTCCCAGGGGCTCCCCAGGAGACTGCTACAGGACACACACAGCTTTGGTGGGCTTTTGGTCCTTCCTGTTTAAGCTGCAAATATTTGTTGAGGGGCTACTAGGCACCAGGGGCTTCTTCAGGAACTGGAGAGACAAAATAATCCCAAACTCCTTTCACAGAGCTCCTATGCCAGTGGGGGTGAAGCCTGTGTTAAATACCACATCTACACATGTCAAGGTGATGGGTGCTCTTGAGAAAAAGATAGCAGGGTGGAGGTGGGGAGACCCTGTGCAGGGTCTGCTGCAGATGGGCTCAGAGAGGAAGGCCGGAGATCAGGGGTGTTGAGCCACAACCTAGATTTAGGGCACACATGGCAGCCAGGTGCAGGTGGGGAGCAGCCCATTCCACGAGAGGCAGACAGCGCAAAGCCCTGAAGCAGGGCCGTGTCTGGCTGGTTCGGGAGCAGGAGAGCCAGGAGGACACGGGGACGCAGCGGGGAGCGAGGGGTGGGGGGGTGTGTGGGGGATTTCAGGATCTTATTCTGAGGAAGATGGAAAATCACTAGAAGGTTCTGAGTAGAGGAGGGACCGTAGCCAACTTTTTCACTCCCATAGCAACCCCACTCCTGAGAAGGGAGAGGACGGGCCTTAAAGAGGTGGCCAGCCACAATTTTTTTTTTTTTTTTTTTTTTTTTTTTGGTACTGGGGATTGACTCAGGGGCACTCGACCACTGGGCCACATCCCGAGCCCTTTTTTTGTATTTTATTAGAGACAGGGTCTCACTGAGTTGCTAAGTGCCTTGCCATTACCGAGGCTGGCTTTGAACTCATGATCCTCCTGCCTCACCCTCCCAAGTGCTGGGATTACAGGCGGCGTTCACTACCATGCCCGGTTCACAATATTTGTATATACACATTAAATTGCTTACTCCTGGGACAGGGACGCTGGGCTGGAGGGGACAGTACATGTGGCTTCTATACTCACATATTAGTTGAATAAATAACACTGAGAATCACTTGATATTTTTCAAAAGTAAAGTAATATCAGAAAATAAACACAAACACATACGTGCATACACGATCACACATACATGCCTCTCTGAGCACTCAGGCATGCCTGGGCTGGAGATGTTTCTACTGAAGCACGTTGGGGAGCCCTCTATCATTATGGGCACCCGCTGTCCCCCCAGCAACACACGGTGAGGGCAGAGATGCCAAAGGAGCCTTGTCAACGGATGGTGGAGGTGTGAGGGGCCTACTATCCCTTAGGATGAGCACTTGGTCCCTTTGCAGCTGGGCATGTGGGGACTGGGTGGGTGGCCTTAGTTACCTAAGGTCTCATTCTGTATCCAGTGACTTGCTGAGTGGGGGTGAAAGGCCCAGGCCTCTTGCCCTAACTCAGGGCTACTCTAAAGCACCACCCAGCTTTAGGACTCTGGAAGGTTGGGGCTCCTCCTGGGAGTCTGCCTGATGGCGGCTCTCCTCCCTCCCTCTCCTTCCCCGACACCTGCCGTCGGGCTCCCTCTAGTCTGCTCCTGCGGCAGGCAGCGACATCCCAGCCAGGCCTCACCTTGTCCTCCCTGTGGAAAGCCATGCAGGACGCCCAGCTGACTCCCCGCATGTATGCCGTGGCCATCTTGAGAATGTCCAACCTGAACGGCTGCTCCAGAAACACGACGTAGTTCTCGGTGATTCCAAAGCTGTGGTAGTAGCTGGGGGAGAGGAGCGAGCGGGAGGGGATGGAGCAGAACACCTCCGTGTGCCTCAGAAGGCTCTTCCCCTTCCTCTTGGCCTCTGCAGAAAAGCAGGCCTGGAGTCACACGGGAACCAGCCCAGGACAGGGCCACCAACACAACTGGCACCCACAGACTGACGGCTGCTAAGGAGACCAGGCAGAGGGCCGGAGAGCGTGCCCTCGGGCCACCCCCACTATGAGGAGCTCAGGTTCTCCAGTCTGAAACCCTCTGGTCCACCAGGGGAGGCCTCTAGGCCAGGGGTCAGCATGACAGCCGGGGGCTCACCGGAGCCTCCACCTGCTTGGCAAAGTTTTACCTGGAACATGGCCCCACCCCCACTCCTGTGCATCATCTGTGGCTGCTTTTGCTTCTAGCTACAGTGGCCTGTGCCATACGGTCCTCAAAGCCTTAAATCTTTACTATTTGGTCCCTTTACAGAAAAAGTTAGCTGACCCCTGCTGCAGAGCGGTGCTTTTCAAACTTGAGGCGCATGTGAATCCTCTGGGGGTCGTGATAAAATGTGGAGTTTAGCTCGTGTGGGGGCTGGGGCCTGAGTCCACGTTTCCACCAGGCTCCCGAGAGATGGTAACTTGCTGGGAGCCATCATTCGGCATGATGGTGGAGGAGGAAGCCACGGCTAAGCGGCCTAAGGTTTCCACAACTTTCTCCTGCACTGCCCATGACGAGACACCTGGGAAGGGACTGACTTGTGATAAGGGGCTTTTACATATACTGTGACAATCAAGCCACGCTGTCAGATGCCCACTGGAAAGAGGAGAGACTGAGGCTCGGTGACATTGTCTACCACTGTGGTCAGAGCCACAAGGTTAAGCAAGAAAACATGGCCCTTAGCCGTGGCTTCCTCCTCCACCATCAGGGTGTGTAGCCCTCAGTGAAGGCAGAGACCAGGATGAGACAACACAGCGGTGGGGGAGAAGCTGACCCCTTGTCCTGACTGGGGTTCCAGCACCTCACCTGGCGCACCTGACACCAGAGGAGATCGGTGTTTGGTTTTCTTATTCCTCTGAAAGGATGAGTCACCCCTGGCCAAAAGGCCTCCCCACCCAGGCCTGGGGCCGGTTTATAACGAGTTACCTGCAAAGGTCCCCACCTTCCTGTGGCCACCTGTGCACACTGTAAACAGCTGTCTGGGGAGGGATGTCGTGGGGCTGTGGGTAGTTCTTTTCTTCACAAAACAAATGAAGCACAATGCAAATTGAGATGACAAGCACCTGGCCCGGGAGGCACAGATGGAGCAGGAGTCCCCAGGCCAGTCCCAGCTTGGAGCAGGAGCACAGAGGGTGTCAGCGCTCCTGTAAGCTGCAGGCCCCAAGTTTTCACCTGATCCCCCAGCCTCACTGTCCTCCTTGGTAACATGAGGTGGCAAACAGATGCCTACTCTGGCAGTCTAGGATTCTGACTGGAACTTATATTCCTTTATTGTCTTAATTAATGAGAGTTTTACTTAAAGAATACTCTTTGCGCTTTCTGACCTGAGGGACTCACATCTCCCGGCACAACCTGGAAATCCTCTCAGAAGTTTCTACAGGACTGTGGGGGCAGGGACCATCAGGATCACAGATGTAAACTAGTTTCCTAAACCAGAAGGTCAGGTCAAGCACCCTCAGAGTCCTGCACTGCCTCCGAGTCCTGCGTGGCAGCCCTCAGAGGCCCGGTCTCCTGGGTGTGGTTCCTAGGAGGGTCTTGGACAAACACGGGGTAGAAACCTCACCCTCTTCCCCCTCAGGAACATGCAATCCCCATTGGCCTGGGCTTTGCTCCAGGATCCCAGCCTAAGTGGAGAAGATCCAGGAGGCCCAGAGAATAGGGTGGGGATTTGGAGTGGATCCCAGCAGAGCTGAGCTCCCTGAATAATCCTGGGAGCCTGGCTGCAGAGCTGGAGGTGAACCCTGGCCATGCCGAGATTGTCAAGACTTAAAACATGGGTGGATGGGTGGATGGATAAGCCAATAAAATAGTGGAGTTTAGAGAAAAGGTTGAAATAGGATAAATGGATGGGTGGTGGATGGATGGATAAAATGATGAACTGATGAAAGAGGTTAGAATAATACAGGGATTCCTTCCTCCAAAAAGATTCCAGAAACTTCTATTTTCTTTCTTTTTTTTTGGTACCGGGGATTGAACTCAGGGGCACTCGACCACTGGGCCACATCCCCAGCCCTTTTTTGTATTTTATTAGAGACAGGGTCTCACTGAGTTGCTAAGTGCCTCGCCATTGCTGAGGCTGGCTTTGAACTCACAATCCTCCTGCCTCAGCCTCCCAAGTGCTGGGATTACAGGCGTGCGCCACCGTGCCCGGCTACTTCTATTTTCTTTTAAAGGAGGAATCTGAGTTCATGGTCACCTGAATGCCTACTTGATGGGGAAAGTATCACCCAGTGCTGGGTCGTGAACAAAACCCAGCGCTCCTCAGCAGGAGCTGCCCTGGGCCGTGTGGGCTTCATTTCGTGCCCCAGAAGGACCTACCTGGCACTGTGGCAGGGATCTTAAAGATCACGTATTTTGTCTTCCCCTTGTCCACAATGGATGTGCCCATGTTGAGAACGTCTCCAGCCCCATCATAATGAGGATGTGACGTTGCCAGGTTTATAGCCACATATTTACGATAATCAACCTGCAAAATAAGACAGCCTCGAGGTTTTTAAAGGGGAGAGGGTGAAATATCTTGAACACCTGATTGATTCTATGTCCAAAGAGGTGAGGGGGATTTTTGCACATTTCCAGATTGGAAAATAAGACAGAATTTGCCTAAGTGGGTGTGGACCTTGGGCCTGATGCAACCCTGTGTTGGGAGGGGCTCCTACTGCAAAGAAGTAGAGGAGAGTCGGTGAGCCTGTGTGACTTCTGTGGCTGTGAATCTCCGCTGCGGCCTGTCCCCACCAGGGCCCTCAGCATGCAGACAGGCTGTCGTCTCTCCCCGCGGGAAGCTGGAGCAAAGACCTTGGCAGGAGACCGCAGCCTTCCAGCTAATCCCGGCCACTGCTCTGTTAACTCATTTAGATTCACCCCCTTTTGCCTTCCTCAGAGCAAAGAGCTCCGGGCCTCTCTCACGGCATTGTTCTGGGGATAGAGAGGGTACAAAGCCTTCTGGTCAAAGTGAAGCTCCACACGTAGGCTGAACAACCACCCCTTCTCTGCACAGGCCGCAACCGCAGAACCACGAGATGGCCAGGACCAACTGTCCACCCTTCCGCCCCGAGAACAGCACACCCTCCAGCCCAGAGTCAGGGAGGGCTCCGTCCTTTCCCGTTATTTCCTCTTTTGTGGAAAGCAGGCATCAGTTGGACCCCTGCCACCTAGCTTAAAAGGAGCTGGACATAATTTCCCAGCTAAGAAAAGCACTCTCTTTAGCAGATCGTTAAAACACCTTGTGAAGACACTGGGGCTTTGAGCGGCCAGCTGAAGAAAATCAAAACCGGGTCTATTGATTTTCACAAAAATGTTGACTTGATTCTTCCCAGGAAAGGCATCTGCTAGGACATTTATTTTTATGCCCTCGATCTCTGCCCAAGGCCTCCCTCTGCAGGTCAGTATGGGTAGGGCTGCCAGGAATCCGGGCACTCCAACAGCCAAACGTCATCAAGCTCCCTAGGTGCCAAGAAGTGTGGGTTGAATTGTGTCTTCCAATAAGACATTGAAGTCCTGCTCCCTGATGCTTAAAAACGTTACCTTATTGGGCAACGGGGTCTTTGTAGACGTAATTAAGATGAGCTCATACTGCATTAGAGTGGGCCCTAAATCCAATGGCTTGGGAGTTTATGCAAAGTGAGAAATTTGGACTCAAAGACCTGTGAGGAGATGGCTGTGTGGTGATGGAGGAGGAGACTGGAGCGACAGGCCTACAAGCTAAGGAGCACCAAGAATTGCTGGCAACCACCAGGAGCTGGAAGAGACAGGGAGGGATCTCACCCTAGACCCCTCAAAGAAAGCCTGTCCAGGAAATTTTTTTTTTTTTTTTTTTTTTTTTGTGGTACCGGGGATTGAACTCAGGGGCACTCGACCTCTGGGCCACATCCCCAGCCCTTTTTTGTATTTTATTTAGAGACAGGGTCTCACTGAGTTGCTAAGTGCCTCGCCATTGCTGAGGCTGGCTTTGAACTCACGATCCTCCTGCCTCAGCCTCCCAAAGTGCTGGGATTACAGGCGTGCGCCACCGCGCCCGGCTAGGAAATTCATTTTTAAAAAATAAAAAACAAACTAATGTTGAGTTAGGACCTCATCACTCATATTATCAGAAGGCAAACTCCAAGTGGGAACACCTTCATTTTAGACCTCTGACCTCCATGACTGAGAGTAAAGTCCCCTAGTTTGTGGAATAGTCATGCGTTACTCAGTGATGGGGACATGCTCTAAGAAACGCGTCAATGTGTTTTTGCTGTTGTGTGAACATCACAGCATGGACGAAGACAGACCAAGGTGGTTACAATGTCACTAGGCAATATAATCATGGGGCCACCATCGTTTAAGTATTCTGTGTTGATAGAAGCATGGTCACGGGGCACGTGACGTGCTTTGCTACAACCACTATGGAAAATCAACACAGCCCCAAAGATGAAAGCACCACCCCTGCCCACAGGAGCTTAGAATTTAGTACCAAGCACGACTAGGGGCAGCCCAGGGTGGCATGGCACGTTGGGGAACCTCCAGTGAGCTCCTTGCAGGCCACTGGGTTTCACTGAGCATACTCCTCCCTTGCATTTGGAACTGAAGCCACTAGAGGTGTGCTGATACCTTCTGCAAGGTCTCCAGCGTCCATGGGTCGATTTTCCTGATGTAGTTCGTCTCTGTGGTTGCGTAGAAGTCGTCTCTCACACTTCATGATGTTGATCAGGCAGTTGTCCGTGAAGTCAGGGATGGTGTGGGACAAGTAGGAGAATGCTCTGGGGAAAGAGGCCAATCAGCAGGGTCATGGCTCTGCCTACCCAGCCAGAAAGTTCTGCCCCGAGGGTTTCACTTTTCCTATCAGTTTAATGCTTAATATCAACTTCAGGAGGAAAAGTCCTGGGGTCTCAATGGGTTCTTAAGCAATCTCGAGGACTCAGATATCTGGTTCCCCAAAGACGCCACCACAATGAGCCGGCCAAAGAGGGAGTTCCTAGGCCACCAAAGGATCCCCACTGAGCTCCCAGAAATCCACAGGCCTCTTGTGCCAGAGCCAGCAAGAGCTGGTGGGTTGTTTCCAGCTCTACAGAAATCACACACATGCCATAATGGCTGTCAAAGCAACACAGTGAATTCCTGCTTTGTCCACACTGGTTTCCTCAAATTTGGCCAGGAAATTAGTTTTTAAAAAAGGAAAACAAACGAATGTTGAGTTAGGAACTCAGTAGTCATCTTATCAGAAGGCAAACTCCGAGCGGGAAGGAAGGAGACCTAGAGGGGTTCACTGGAGCAACCAGCAATCCTAGGTCCAGGTCGTCACCCCCTGCTGACAAGGGGTGGCAGGAGAGGCTGCTCCACAGCTGTGGTCTTAAACTCCACCCCTGCCCTTTCTGGCTCCGCCCCATTTACAGGTGTGAGCACAGCACTTCCTTGTGCAGAGAGCCTATGCCATTCTGGAGAAGCAGAAGCAATCTTGCATCTCTGGGCCAGTGTAGCCCCAGCCTCTCTGTCTGAAGGGTATCAGAAAGGAGATACTGGCAGCGGGCCTGCTTCCCTGGCCAAGAGTTTAACAGTTGAACTTGTGATACCTACATATGCATCAGAACCCCATGATCTGAAATCCATGCAGTGAAAAGTCTCCCCCACTTTGTGGTCCACCTGCCAGCTTCCTCTCTCCCTTAAGCATCCTTTCAGACTTGACGCCTGAGCAAGCAAAAACTAATCTAAACCGGGCGCGGGTGGCGCACACCTATAATCCTAGCACTTTGGGAGGCTGAGGCAGGAGGATCGCGAGTTCAAAGCCAGCCTCAGCAATGGAGAGGCACTTAGCAATTCAGTGAGACCCTGTCTCTAAATAAAATGCAAAAAAGGGCTGGGGATGTGGCCCAGTGGTCGAGTGCCCCTGAGTTCAATCCCCGGTACCACCAAAAAAAAAAAAAAAAAAAAAGTAATCTAGATTTCCTTCTGCTTTTGGACACAAAATATAGCACATTATACGCGCTTTCTTAACCTTGCTGTTTTTTCTTTTTCGCTTAATAATATGTCTTGGAAATGTTCTCATACAGAGAGTTTCCTCCTTCCTCTTTACTTCAGCATGGTGCTTTCTTGTACAGTTTTACTATTATTGGCTAACCACTCCTCTGTTGATGAGCATTTGGGCTGTTTTCATTTTCTTGTTATAACAAATGACGCAGCCAAGAATAACCTTGTGTGTGCATTTGTCACTTTGGACACCAGCAAGTGTATCCCTAGTCCAGAGGGAAGGTGCATTTGTAACCTTGACAGATGGGTCCTAACTGCTCTTCCCCAGTCACGCGGGAGAGTATCTAACAATTAATCAAGAATTACCAGCAACTATGGTCAAAGGCCAGCCCTGTGGAGTTTTTATCCACCCTAAAGAAAACCATCAGAGGGAAAGTGCTGGTTGTTTGGACCATCCAGGGCGTCAAAGAGCATGACATTCAGTCCAATTCTAAATGGGCAGTTACTTGGAAAGATGTTTTTGCAGGGGTCCGGATAGGCCATTGTTCCAAACTCCGATACCACGATTCTGTTCGCCTCGATGTTGGCATTGTAGGTGTCACTTCTCAGGTATTTGCTCCTGTAATAAACCTCGCCTGAAAGAGAAGAATCAGATCAGTCCCTGGTCGGCACGTGCAGGCTCTGTCCTCCATTCTAGGGGCTTGATGAGGGAACGGGGAGGTCGGCTCCCCAGGACAGTTTCCTTTCATGCAGCACCACCACCATTCAGAGTCCAGTCCACACACAATCCTCCCACTTGAGATTCACAGTAGTGAGACAAGCTCAGTCTGTCTGTCTTAGCTCCATTTCCACAGGAGGGAGCTGAGGCTCAGAGACGCGTCATTGCCTGGCCCAGCACTGCCAGGCTGTATACCATTCCTTCCGTCATGTTGGTGTGCCCCTGAGGGGTGGCACAGGCTTGGAGCACTGGTCTGAAGGCTGCATTCTCCCCCCACCCCTCCAGAGTCGGGAGTCCTGCCTTTAGAAGGCTGTGTGGGCAGCTGCAGCCTCCTGGAGTAACACTGATATCCACCGGGGGCCACCTAACCTTCAGCTCTGTAGATGGAGGGTGGGAGCTCTGCTGACTCTGTGACCCACCCAGACCCCGGAGCAGCTCCGTCTCACTGCGCTAAAGCAGGGAGCAGGTCCCTTCATCAGGACCAACCTGAAAACGGCAGAAGAATCTAGACCTTATGGGTTTGCTATAGCTGCTATAACAAGTTGCCACACACTTTATGACTTCAAACAACACACACCATCTTACAGCTTTGGGAGATGTGATCGGAAATGGGTCTTTCAGAGCTAACATCACAGTGTCCATGGGGCTAATTCCTCCTGCGGGCTCGGAAGGAGAGTCTGCTCCCTGCTCACCAGGTCGGTTCGAGCTTCCTGAGCTGCCTGCATTCCTTGGCTCAGGGTCGCTGTCCTCCAACACCTTTCCATCATCTTTTACTCTGATCCTCCTGTTTCACTTTTTTTTTTTTTTTTTTTTTTTTTTTGGTACCTGGTTTTGAACTCAGGGTGCTTAACCACTCAGTCACATCCCCAACCCTTTCCTGGATTTTATTTAGAGACAGGATCTCACTGAGTTGCTTAGGGCCTTGCTAAATTGCTAAGGCTGGCTTTGAACCCACACTTCTCCTGCCTCAGCCTCCCAAGCTGCTGGGATTACAGGAATGCACCACCATGCCTAGTCTAGCCTTCCTCTTATAAGGACCCTGTGATTACGTTAGGCCACCTAGATAGCCCAGGGAAACATCCCATCCAAGATCCTTAGCCTGAGCACATCTGCAAAGTCTTTTTGTGATGTAGAGAAATAGGACATATTCTCAGGCTCCTTTTAGGGAGAAAGCAGGGGGGGAAAGAGAGCACAAATCCAGCCGGAAATGCTCAGGAGAGGCCTCCTGGAGGAGGAGCCATTGAACTGGTCCTTGAAGGATGAGTGGAATTTGGGAATACAGGGGCAGGAGAGAGATTAGGGCATTCCTACACACTACCCCTAGAAGTCTGTAAGCAGAGGTCCTGGAGATGGGTGCATGAAGACCACTTCCCGCAGAGCTGAGGCAGGTGGGCTGAACACTAGGAAGGGCTTGGGGGCTCTGCAGGAGCTGAGGGCATTGCGGGATGGAGGGACTGCAGGGCTGTGGGCACCCTGGCCTTTGACCTTTCTTTGATGGGCAATTTGAAACTTCAGATAGGGCCTGGGAAGGGACCATGTTTTTTTCACTGTTGATTAGCAAATGACACTGTTTTGATCCCTTCCCCCTTTGCAGGAGAACATGTGCTTCCAGCGTTGGTACAGTTACAACATGCAGAAAAGCAGGGCGGGACACGATGAGACTTCATCCCGGCAGACAAAAAGTTGATCACAGAAAAGCCCATCTTAGACCAACTGCCACAGCAATGAACTCTGAGAGGACAACTCATGCCCAAGAAGTTCTTACCAGTGCCTTTCTATATTTTAAGGAAGGAAGGAAGCCCTAGAACTCACATTCACTGAGCAGGGGTGTGCTAATACTGTGTTGGGCACGTTACGTGGATTACCTGCTTAAATGTCCCCAACACTGAAAGTGAGTAGGATACTCCAACTAGGAATGTGTGCCTTAGAAAAAACTCAACATGTCATCTGCAAATTAACAGCAAAACAAAACAAAATCTAAATGATACTCAGAGGGTTTATCTCACCCTAGTCAGAATGGCAGTTATCAAGAATACAAACAACAATAAGTGTTGGTGAGGATGTGGGGGAAAAGGCACACTCATACATTGCTGGTTGGACTGCAACTTGGCGCAACCACTGTGGAAAGCAGTATGGACATTCCTTAGAAAACTTGGAATGGAACCACCGTTTGACCCAGCTATCCCACTCCTCGGTCTATACCCAAAGGTCTTAAAATCAGCCTACTATAGTAATGCAGCCACATCAATGTTCATAGCAGCTCAATTCACAATAACTAAACCGTGGAACCAACCTAGATGCCCTTCAATAGCTGAATGGATAAAGAAACTGTGGTACATATACACAATGGAATATTACTCAGTATTAAAAGAGAATAAAATATGGCATTTGTAGGTAAATGGATGGAGTTGGAGAGTAGTGTGCTAAGTAAGTAAAGTCAGCCAATCCCCAAAAACCAAGGGCCAAATGTTCTCTCTGGTAAGTGGATGCTGATCCATAATGGGGGGGGGGGCATGGGAAAAATGGAGGAACTTTGATTGGGCAAAGGGAAGGTGGGGAGGGGAGGGGGCCTGGGGGCAGGAAAGATGGTGGAATGTGATGGACATTATTACCTAGGTACATGCATGACTGCACATACAGTGCGACGCTACATTGCGTACAATCAGAGAAATGAAAAGTTGTGCTGCAATTGTGTGCAATGAATCAAAATGCATTCTGCTGTCATATATACCTAATTAAAATAAGTAAATAAATCAAAAAAATTTCTTTACAAAGGAAATACAAAAGGCTTGGGTACTCAGGCCCTGCTGACCTATTTCTCAGCTATTAAAATTGAGGGACAGAAAGGTTAAGTACACCGCCTTAAGCCACACGTCTAGTGAGCACTAATGGATTGAAAGCCCAATAATGGGCATTGAAAACTGGCTCTCCCAACCAAGATCCTACCACAGTAGCACAACAGGTTTGACTATATTGTCTGATCCTTGGTGCTAAAATATACCTGTAGAAATGTGTTTCCATGACCGAATAGCTTGATGAAAGTGCTAGGAATCCACCCCCCACTGTAGAACAGCCACACACCCGGCCTTGGTCAGAAGCAAGCCTCGGTTCTCTCCACGTGGACATGAGGATCACGGTGTTTCTTGTACATGTAGAATCTAAGACCTGTACAGCGTGTAGTAGGTGCTCAAGAAAAGTGACAGTACCAAGATGCTATAGACAGAGTGGTCAAGGCTTTGACTCTGGGGCTTGTCCCCTCCCAAGCTGGCTGACCGGTGGGGAGGTGCCGTCACGGAAGCCGGGGACTCCAGAGGTCTCTGTGCCTCGTTGGTAGTTTACATGGAGTAAGATGGAGAACGGCCTCCGGCTCCATGGCACACTGTGTGTCGAGGGCTGCTGAGCCTCTGGCAGGTCCGGCGAGATCCAGGAGGTGGGAGGCCACGCCTGGCCCTCAGCTGTGTACTGCTTAGAAGCAGGCCTGCGTCAGGGCCAGCCTGGCCACTCTCTCCAGAGTGTGCCACCCCCCCGTGTATTTTGCTGAGGTTCTCGGGACCCGTGGATGCTTGGCCCGCAAGACTGGATGCTTTTCACTGGAAATGTAAACTCACAGTCCAGGCCACCCGTCTCCTATAAACATCCAGCAGCAGAGCCGGGAGCACGGGGGCCAGGGGGCACAACGTGTCTCTGGAACTGCTCAAGGCTGACCCTGGACTTTGAGGTTGAGAATAAAGAAGGGGCCTCTGTGTGTCCCCACCCCTGCTCTCGGGAGAGTCCAATTAGCCACATTCCTTCCCCAGGACACTGTAAGCACACATGTCCTGCCTGGGAACTTTAGCAGCTGGGTCACGCCTGATATTTTGGGGAACAGAGGAGGCATATGCACACACACACACACACACACACACACACACACACACACTTTCCATTATTCAAATCCTGGTGGGACAACTTTCCTTCTTGGATAATTAGTAACTATCATTGCTGGAGGAGACCTGGAATCACTCACCTTCTTAAATGTTTTAGAAACAAAACCCTTTTTTTTTTTTTAAATGACTTTAGAGTTAGAGGAAGGAATGCTTTTATACACCCTTCGCCTAGCTCCTACCCCATTCTCCACTTCTGTCCCTTTTGTCCAGTCTTTGTTGTTTTTTTATTTTATTTTATTTTATTTTGTGATGCTGGGGATTGAACCCAGGGCCTTGTGCAGGAGAGGCGAGCACTCTACCAACTGAGCTACATCCCCAGGCCTCTTTGGCCTCTTTGTTGGTTTTTTTTTTTTTTTTTTTTGGTACCAGGGATTGAACTCAGGGGCACTCGACCACTGGGCCACATCCCCAGCCCCTTTTTTTGTATTTTATTTAGAGACAGGGTCTCACTGAGTTGCTAAGTGCCTCACCGTTGCTGAGGCTGGCTTTGAACTCGCAATCCTCCTGCCTCGGCCTCCCAAGTGCTGGGATTACAGGCGTGCGCCACCTTGCCCAGCTTCGTTGGTTTTTAAAGCATCCGCTTCTTCTGGTCCCTGCTGAAGGCTAAGAGCCATTTTGTGGCCTTTTCCCCTTCCTGTCTCAGAGTCCTCTCCCACTGTTCAGCTCTACGCAGAGCTTCACCGGGTCTCAGGATTCACTGCTGTAACAAACAGCCCAGGGCAGTCTGAGGGAGGAGGTATACAAAAGGCCTTTAGAGAAATCCCGTCTCTGTGTTATCTGCCCATCAGAGACCCTGATCTCCCTGCATGGGCTCTCTTCTGAACTAGGCACAGTAGTGAACTTAACCTACATTCCCACTGTTAGATAATGGGGAGCCACTGAGAGTCCTAGAGGAGAGGAGGGCTGAGGCTAGGCCCTGCCGTGCCAATGTTGGCCATCTAGCAGCAGTGAGGGGGCTGGGCTGGGGAGAGGGAGAGCCTGGTGGAGTGGGTAGAGCAGAACCCGTACAATGGCTAGGACTTGAGATTCTGATTTTGGAAAGCGCAGGGCTTAAACTTGACCTCTACCACCTCTTTGCCACGTGCATCTGGGCCAGTTTAGGAGCTTCCTGCACATCTCCTGATGAGTCCGATTGTTACAACTTGTAACCATCACAACAGCTGTCTAGGGGAGGATGGTTTTGCCAAGGAGGAAGCCGAGGCTGAGGGACCGCAGTTCACCCATGCGGGAATGCAGAGAAGTCTCGCCACGCCCGGGCCGTTGGGCACAGATCTGCCTTCTCTGTGACATGCTAGAGTCTTATGCAACCAGCCTGGACTTCTTTAAGAACTTGTCTCTTGAGAGCCACCAAAGTGACAAACCAGCTCGGTGGCCAATAGCCGAGGATTCACAGTGCACCTCTTAAGCCGGACACCTGACTTCCACCTGGTAGGGCTCTGCTCAGAGGAGCATTTGATTTAGGCTCAAGTGGCCTGGCGGGTCCCTGCCTGGTGAATAGGACATTCAACGTCACTCTTCAGCGCGAGATGCTTCCTATTCTGACTTGATGCGTCTCTGAGTCCAAAGTCCGCCGTCTTCCCTGCGCCCTGGTGCTCCTTGTTGAACATGCATCCTGTTTTGCAAGATGAACTGAGGGAGCGCCCCGGACACCCCTCCAGAGAGGCTTGTGCTTGCTGTGGACTGAATAATGCCCCACCCCAACATGTTCACAGCCTGGTCCCTGGAACCTGTGAATCTGTTACCCGACATGGCAAAAGGGACTTTGTAGGTATGATTAAGTGAAAGGTTTTGAGAGGGGAGATGACCCTGGATTATCCAGATGGACCAGTGTCATCGCAGGGTCCGTACAAGAGGATGGCAGGATTTGTGACAGTGGAGAGAGGGCAAGGGGCACGAGGTGGCGGGGGGCTGCAAGACACTAGGCTGTGGGCTTTGAAGAAAGAGATGGAGCTACAAGCCCCAAATGCAGGCAGCTTCTAGAAGCTAGAGAAGGAAAGAAAATGGATTCTCCTCTAGGGTCTCCAGAAGAACGCAACCCTGTCAACACCTTGATGTCAGCCCGGCGAGACCCATTTCCCACCCCTGACCTCTATAACCGAAAGAGAGTAAACCTGTGGTCTCAGGCCAAGAACAGCAGCGGTGGCGGCCGCAGCGCTCTCACCGTCTCTGATGGTGAAGCTGTGGAGCAAGGCCAAGCCGTCGAACCAGTGGTTGTATCTGCTCTCCCCGACCACGTGCATGCCAGGCCCGTTGCGAAGCAGGGTCCCCTGCAGCCACGCCGGAATCCTGCCTGTTGAAGAAAGAATGTGGAGTCGCCAGGGAGAGGAAGGGGTCTGGGCACCCCGACCCTGATCGGTGCCCCTCCTCATTTATTCCACAGGTACTTCTAGAAAGTGCCTGGCATTTTGCTAGCACTGAAGATACCAAGATACCAAGATAAATAGACACGGTCCCTGCCTTCAAGTGGCTCATTGTCCATGGAGGAGACAGAAGAGGACACACCCGACGTACGCTGTGACACAGGCAAGACTTCAGGCCCAGCAAAGTGTGCTACATGGAACAGAAGCTCCCCGGGGAGTCGAGAGCAGGAGTGTGCAAGGGCTTCCTGGAGGAGGCAACCTGGCAGGCTTGAGGGAGAGGGTCTGCCTCACAAAGGCACAAGAAAGAACATTCTAGAGCTGTACCATCCACCATGGCAGAGGGCAGCCCCGTGTGGTGACTAAGCATGTGAATATGGCCAGTGAGAACTGAGGTGGGCTGTAAGGACAAGGCACACGCTGGATTTCAAAGACTTAGTGTGAAAAGAGTGAAATATCTCACTTGCTATGTTTGCGCATTGATTTCACATGGAACTGATAATAGTTTGGATATGTGTTAGATAAATCAGCAATGAGACAGAATAAAATCATGGCATTCACAGGTAAATGGATGGAGTTGGAGAATATAATGCTAAGTGAAGTTAGCCAATCCCAAAAAGCCAAATGCCAAATGTTTTCTCTGATATAAGGAGGCTGATTCACAGTGGGGTTGGGATGGGGAGCATAGGAGGATTAGAGGAACACTAGAATGGCCAAGGGGGAGGGAGGGGAAGGGAGGGGCAAAAGGGTCAAGAAAAAAAGGTGGTAGAATGAGATGGATATGATTACCTAAAGTGCATGTAATGAAGACATGAATGGTGTGAATATACTTTGTATACAACCAGAGATATGTAAAAATGTGCTCTACAAGTATAATACGAAATGTAATACATTCTGGTGTCATTTCTAACAACTTAGAATAAAAAAATAAATTTGAAAAAAAAAGCTAGAAACATGAAGGAATAAAGACATACGCATAAATGGAAAAAAAACATTCTGCTAAAAAAAATACACTATAGCAGTTAATTTCACTGGTTTCCTCTTACTTTTTTTGAATGTGTCTACTAGAAGATTTAAAAGTACCAACGTGGCATGCACCATATTCTATTGGACAGTGAGTGCTGCTCTAAGATAGGGTGCTGTGGCAGACACGGCCAGTCCCCCCACACACAGGTCCCCCACAGCTGGACGAAGCCACAGCCTTTGCATGGCCTCCCGGGCAGGGGTCACCACAGGCACAAACTTGGGTTGTCTGTCAGCCAGCATTGTCCAGATGATTGGGCTCCACCCAGGGCTCTGGGTCTGCACAAAGAATCAGAAGGCCTGTTGTCTGCTGGCTGCCTGGCCTTGGACAAGTCGCTGTCCTCTCCCACCTCAGTTTCCCCATCTGTCAAGAAGGGGGTCTTGGGCTAGAGCAGAGGTCCTTCCCCTGGAAGCACCGGGGGGCTTGTGAAGATCAGACGCTGGCTACACCCCACACCATCTGGTCTGGTGGGGCTAGGGGAGCCCAAGATTGTGTGCTGCTGCCAAATGTCCAGGAAGTGATGACCATGCAGGTGTCCCAACCCTGCTTTGGGAACTGCTGCTCTAGAGGATCTTTGGAGTCCGTTCAGCATCTCAGGTTCTAAGATTCTTATTTTCTAAAATTTCCTAGGATTCCATGCAGTCATGGGTCATGAGTTGTAAAGGGAGGTGCAGTGACATGGCAGAAAGTTCTGGATCCTAGAGTATAAATATGAAGATCACAGGCTCCCTTCTTATATATAAAAAATTAATTGTAAATGTTTATTTGCTTATTAAAATTTTATATTTTTCAAATATAATATTATGCCTATTTATATTTCTTGAATATAAAATTCATGTGTCTTGTGAAAACTTAAGGGAAATAGACCCAAATATTTCCTTCTATGTTCTAATTTGCACTTACAAATTATACATATAGCCAGGCGCAGTGGTGCACGCCTGTAATCCCAGCACTTGGGAGGCTGAGGCAGGAGGATCGCGAGTTCAAAGCCAGCCTCAGCAATGGCGAGTCACTTAGCAACTCAGTGAGACCCTGTCTTTAAATAAAATTCAAAAAAGGGCTGGGGATGTGGCCCAGTGGTCGAGTGCCCCTGAGTTCAATCCCTGGTACCACCAAAAAAAAAAAAAAAAAAAAAAAAAAAAAGCCCAAGATTTTACATATAATTTAATACATACCCACACACAGAATAGCATCATACATTGATATTATCTTTGTAATCATGAAAAATGGACATAAAAGCAGATTTTTTTTTTCTTTTGAAAGTCTTCTAAGGCAATTCTGTGGTTGAGAAATCCCAGGGGACTCTCCACCCGCCATCTGTCTGTGAGGAGGCAGAAGTGCCAGGTGCCCAGGCTGCCCCAGCAGCTGCTTTCAGAACCGAGGGACTGCCACCACGGGGACCAAAGAGCTCAGAGCCAGCAACAGCCCTGCAGAGTCTAGACAAGATGGTCCCAGGAAAGAGGCAACCCGCAAAAGGAGAGAGCAAGAGAAACAGCAGAGGAAGAAAACAAGACCCGAGGCCAGTTGAAGAGTGGTTCTTGACAGGGCCTCTCTGCATCTCTTTTAGTGGACCTGCAGGTGTCCACACGCTGAAGCCACACCTGTGGGCGCCCGAGAGCAGGTCACATCAGGCTGCAATGCCCTCCACGTGGGCGTGGGCATGGGCAGGAGCTCACGCGTGCTTATTTGCATTATAAAATCAGTTTAGGATGCACACATCGCAAAACAGCATGCATTCAGAATAGCGGCATTTGTAGCCCGATCCCCTTGCATGTGTGGAACCCGAGCGTTCCCAACACCTCTCTCCTGGAAATAGCAAGAAGGACTCTCGCTCTCCCTGGAGATGGACTTACAATGTGTAAAAGCACACCCAGGTCATCACAGAGAATATGTCTGGATTGTGGGTCATTTTTGCCCTTGTAGAACATCTCCCAGACTTTCCAAAACTAATTCACAATTACAAAAAAACAAAAAAACAAAAACAAAAAAAAAAAAAGATGTCCATCTAAATAGAGCCAGTCGATGGTACAAGATGCTCACCTGTCACTTTGGCCCTCACGGGCTCCAGCTGTTCCTTCTTATTCTTGCCAAATATCAAATCCATCCTGCTGGCTGCAGAGCGGGGATCCTCAGGGAACTGACAGATGGCTGCAGTGTGCTCACAGGCGCTGCTGCTCCTCCTCCTCCTGCTCTGCCTTCAGGCCTTCCCTCCCCGCTGTCTTCACATCTGGGGGGTCCCGATGCCACCCTCTCTCCCTCAGCTTGGTCTCCCTCCGAAGGCCCTGAGTCTCTGCACTCGCAGGGGAAGCCGCCCCGCTGGCGTTATTTACAAGATGTTCGGTCAAAGGTCAATTCCCAAGCCATGTGCCGTGGCTAATCTTTAATCCTGTTAGTGTGTCCCCGACTGTCCCTCTCCCCTTTCACTGCTGGCTTATCCCAGGAAAGCTCCTTTCTGAATGGTGGAGAGAAAGCAGGGCATTCTGCTTAGTTAGTGGGCTGAAGTAATCTCTCCCGAGGGCTGGAGGTGTTTGTGATCAGAACAGAAAGGGACTGTGCGGACCAGCAAAGGCGCCTGAGGACACGGGTCATGCGCACGCCTGCTGCCCCGACCCTGGGAAGAGCCTTCTGCAGAGTTGGGGAAGGGAGTTTGGGGCTTTGTTTTTAATGAGGAGCCCTGATGCTCCCTCCCCAGTACCTAAAGAGCAACTCAATTCATTATTTTATTTTTGGAGGAAGGAAAGATGTGTCACATACCCATTTAAAACATAGGCCAGGGAACCAGAGTCTTGTCAGGAACTGAAGAATAGTTAAAAAACAGCTTCCTGGCCCATCAGGAGGGCAACGTGTGACTCTATCTGACTCTAGCGTTTCCCACCCCTCATGGGTCTTGACATGACGCCATTGCCATGAATCCACAGTGACGTTCCTGTGAGCATCGGGTGAAGAGAATGAACTCGTAACTCACATTGCTCGGGGAACAGTCATTCCCCATGGAAAAGGCCGTGGTGTACCTGATTTGCTCATTGCATGGCGTGTCCGCGCGTCGAGACATCCCATGGTACCCTGTTCACATGTGCAATTTGTATGTTTGATATATCAGTTAAAAACACATTTAATTAATTAAAATAAAATTAAGTTGTTTGAAGAGAACGAAAAGGCTCTGGTGCTGGCCTTGATGCAGCCTGATCCCCCTGTGCATGTGGAACGGGAGTGTTCCCAACACCTCTCTCCTGGAAATAGCGAGATGGACTCTCGCTCTCTCCCTGGAAACGGACCTACAATGTGTAAAAGCACACCCAGATCATCACAGAGAATATGTCTGGATTATGGGTCATTTTCCCCCTACAGAACATCTCCCAGACTTTCCAAAACGAATTCACAATGAAGAAAACAGATGTCCATCTAAATAGAGCCAGTCAATGGTACAAGATGATAAGGGTCAGGGCTGGGCTGAGACCTGAGTGTCCCCGCAGGCTGCACCTCCTGCCCTGGATGCACGTCCCAAGCACCCGGTGAGAGGCTGAGAAGCGCCCAGGCTGGGCCTGGCTCAGACCCCCGGCCCAGACCTCCCGACTCAGAATCTCTGCAGGTGGAGCCAACCACCAGCCGTGTCCAAACCGTCTCCCGATGATCCTAATGCGTGCAGCAGGCACGGCGGAGCCCTGACCCAGGGAAAGAGGCCGCCTGTTCCAGCTGGTGCTAGATTTGAATGCCAGTCCGTCCCTCTTCTGTGTGTCCGAGTCTTGTGTCCCTCTTTGAGCCTCCTTGTCCTTAACTGTGAAGCGCGGTGTGGTGATCAGTCTCAAGGCCACCGTAAATCAAGGGTCTAGCTAAAGTCCCTGCCCCAGATAGCAGTCAATCAACGTCATTACCCTATTCTCCCATTCTCTTAGAAGACCCTTCCCTTTGACCCACGTGTCCGGTGAGCTGAATAATAACCTACCAGTTTATCCCACAGTTGGGTCTAAACATGGGCCACCTCAGCAGGGCTTTTGCTCCTGGCTTGTTAGAGCCGCGTCTTGTGAGAATGTCTGGCGTGCACCGAGGGCTGGGGTGGGGGTGATACTGCCAGGAGAGGGAGAAAGCCCAGGCCTTGGAGAGCGGAAGGCCTGGGTTTGAATCTCAGCCTGAGATCCAATAACTGCAATGGCTGTCACATTACCCTTGGGAGCCTCGCTTCACCCTGCAAAACCTGGATGGAACTGCCTGCGTCACAGGGCTGGTAGGAAGGACACCAGCGAAGTTATACAGGTGAAAACATGACCAGGTTTTTCTTTCTTGCCCCTCTTTGTGCATTCAGAAAAGCCACAGCCTCCGTCCGCGGAGCACCATGAGTCAAGTTCCTTGTGGAACCCTTACCTGTACAGCTCACCCTGGCCTTCTGCTGTCCCATGAGATGCATACTCTTGGCACTGTTCTAGAAATGAGAGAACACAGAGAGGCCAACCAGTTTGCCCCAAGTCACACAGCAATGAAGAGACTGAATTAGAAAGCAAAGCTGGCAGCCTGGCTTCAAGGTACACACCAACGATTCCACACAGCTCCGGGCATGAGGGGTATTGGCTGGATTTTTAGTGAATGAAGTAATGGGGGATAGACCCCAAGAAGACAGGTCTTGGGTTGATATTATTGCATCATTTATGATACCAATGACAGGTGCTCTCATCTAGGTCCCAGCCACACCCCAGGGATAAAGTTTGCTTTTTTTAAAAATAGTGGTGATAATACATATCATAATGACTGATATCTGTATTAGTTTGCTCCAGCTACCATAACAAAGTACCACAGACCGAGTGACTTAAATTACAAAAATCTATCTTCTTACATTTTTGGAGGCTCAAAGTCCAAGATTGAGGTGTGGACAGGGGTGGTTTCCCCTCGGGACCTCCCCTCAGCCCCGTGTCCTCACATGGTCTTCCCTCGTGTGTGCCTGCCTGGCTTCGCTCTGGGTGTCCAAGTTCTCTCTTCTCATGAGGACACCAGGCAGGCTGGGTCAGGCCCACCCTAATGACCTCATTTCAACACAATCTCCCTTTGAAAGAATCCATTTCTCAATGGTCACATGTTGAGGTCCTGTAGGTCAGGGGCTTCACTAAATGAATCTGGGCTGGGGACAAAGTTTGGTGTACAATGATGTCATTAGGAGTTGACAAGTAAGGGAAGACACTTTGGCTGCAGGTAACAGACCATCTGCTGAAACCCAAAGGCGTGCTTTCGCCTCAGTCACGTAGCTAGCTGTCTGGAGGTTGGGATCCTGGGTCCCTTGGAAGCTCATCTGGGTCATTCTCTGGTCAGTGCCTGTCCCCAACTTCCACATGGCCATTCTCCAAGGGTTGGCTTCTCATCTTCAGGTTGCTCAGGTTTGGTTACAAATGACTGCCTCTGCTCCAGGAATTGGGTCCTTGCAAGTGGTGTGCGAAAGCAGGGAGGGAAGGTGGGGACAAAGGAGGCTTTTTCATTCTGACATCTCTCATTTCATGCAGGAGGAAAATCTTTCCCAGAGTGCCTTGAGCAGGTTTTCTCTCACATCTCATTGGCTGAACTGCATCAGGTGACCATCCCTGGACCAAGCCCTGGCAAAGAGGAACAGAACAGTCTTAATTTCCTTAAGCTCCTTGATAGTCTCCTCTGGGGTGGCAGGTTGCCACTCAAATCTGATTTTTATGAGCAGGAAAGGAAACAGGAGGGATGGCTTGGGATAGGCAACCATAGTGTCAGTTGGAAGCAGAATATCACTCATCCTCACATCCATTCATTCAAAAAATTTATTGAACACTTACTATGGGCTGGAAACAGAGTGGAGAACAAACCAGGAAAACAATTCTGTGCCTTCCTGGAGCTGACACCTGCAGTGTGCCAAGTTCTGGGAATGCAGAGGTGACTGACAAGACCCACCTCTGCCCTCTTAGACCCCCACGATGATCTTTTTTGGGGGGTCCAGGTTGGGTGCACTTTCCCAAAGGGACTGGGGGCCCTGCAGAGGTTCTCCTGATGCCTTTGTGCTAAACATCTGTCCTCCCTCTCTCTAATCAGAGCAACAAGAAGCAGCCACTGCTCTCTCTGCCCAAGGAGCCCTGGCATTGCGCTGGTCCCATAGCTCTACCCGCTGTGCTCTGAGTCTTGACTAATCTGGGAAGAGTGGGATGAGGGACGTGTTCCGGGGAGAGCAGTCTCTGGCTGCTCCTCCCCTGCCCTGCCTCCGATTCTGAGAACCCTCTTTGCCGTGTGCCTGACCTGCACCACGGGCTGCGCCCTGGGTTCTATTGGCGACGTCGCATTTCATCCCTCCGTGGCCCTACAGGGCAGCATTAGAAATCTCGCTTTTGTAGCTCACAGTCGTGACATCACTGGGTTGCGCTCATTGCAGGGTCCTCCCCACTCCACAAAAGTGCTCCCCACCTTTCAGAGAGGCTGGCTGGGGCAGACGAGCGAGCGGATAAGCAAGAGCAAGGGGCGGCTGTTTGTCTAGTGCAATTGCTGCCTTAAAGGGGCCTGAAAACTGGCCAGTGTGTAAGAGGCTGGGGCAACGGGACCGGAGAAGGAAGCGGCTCATCTTTTAAAAAAAACATTCATTTATTTAGTTGTACACAATGCTTTCACGTTTATGTGGTGCTGAGGCTTGAACCCGGGGCCGCACACGTGCGAGGTGAGGGCTCTACCGCTGAGCCACAACCCCAGCCCCAGAAGCGGCCCATCTTAAGCAAGAGTCCTGGTTACCCACTGCCAAACACGCCGGCTTAAAACAACCACCGTTTTTATTCTCTCTCACTTCTGTGGGTTGGTGGGCTCCTCTGCTTTCAGGGACTGGGGTCCTCACACAGCTGCTGGTGGTTGACTGGGAGGTGGGTGGGAGGCCTAGGCCGCTCTCCCTCCCTGTAGCCTCGGGACCTGCCCTTGCCCCCCTGTGGGTCTCTCCAGAAGGAGCAAAGGCTCCAAAAGTGAGAGAGAGAGAGAGAGAGAGGAGCATAAGTGTCCAGTCTCCATCGAGGCCCAAGCTAGAACTGGCACAGATGCCCGTCCATGGCTTCCTATCATTTGGCACCAGTCACGGGGCCAGCCAAGACCCGGTCTGCTCATGGGGCAGGAATATGGGGTCTGACCAGGTGGGTCCTCTGGGCCACTTCTGGGGACTAGCTGCCCCACAGACCCTTAGCATTTGAGCCTCAGCCTTCCATTTACTTGCTGAGTGTCTGAGCCACTCACTCAAATCTCAGACCCTCAGTTTTCTGATCTCTAAAATGGGAATCATAACACCTGTTTCACTGGCAGACTGCAAAGCTTAAATAGTGTGAACTCTGTGATTGTGCTTGTCACAGATGCTTCGAATATGGCAGGAGCTCATGTCATATTCCTTTCCTCTCTTTTCTTGGAAAAGATAAAAACTAGATATATAATGATTGAATATACTGATTTCTAAGTAGGTACAATGCACACAACATGGCCTGCCACAGGAAGGAAACTAGACACCAATGACCTAGTCGTGACTTTAAGTCTCTTTAGATGGCTGTCACCCAGTGAGCAATGAGCAGCCACCAATCTTGCTGCTCTGTGGGATGGCACAGGCAGGAAGTGTCTGGGTGTGCTGAGGAGGGAGAACTTACCCAGGCTGAGGACCGGTACAGAGGGCGTCCTGGAGGACAGGGTGCGCTGCCGAGCCCTGGAGAGAGGGAAGGGTTGGATGGGCCAAGAGCACGGAGTGGAGCTTCTATGCAGAAGGACCAGTGTGAACCATGAGCCACTCTAGCAGGGGGACAGCAGGGAGGCGGCTGGCTCCGCAGGGACCTGAGGAGAGGAGGGTGATTACAGCTGCTGTTCGGGGGAGTTTCCCATGCACCAAGCTTTTCTAAGCCGGTTACTCGGACAAACCCACGTCCTCCTATGATAACCCGAGTTCAGACGTTTTGCCCCATTTTACAGAGGAAAAGCAAGGCACAGAGGAGCTAAGTAAGTTGCCAGGCACCTCGGAGTGGACTTTGGACCCCCCAGCCTGACACCAGAGTCTGGACTTGCAACCACTACTGCTGAGAGGGGGTCGAAAGTTTGTAACAGCTTGGCTTTTACACCACAGGCAGCGGAGTCCTGAGTCAAGTAATGACGCCCTGCAAAGGCACTCAGGAGCCACTAACCACAGTGGCCCTTTCGGCTCAAATATAAATTAATTGCAATGAAATTAAATAAAAAAGCCAGTTCCTGGTTCACACTAGCCACATTTCAAGGGCTCCAGGGCTGCCATGTTGAACAGTGGAGACACAACATTTCCAGAAAATTCTATTGGCAGTGCTGAGCAAGGACAGCTGCTAAGATGGCATTATATGTGACTAGGGGGTCAGGCAGCTATGACTGAATGACAAGCCAACCTAGAGGACACAATGTCAGAGAAGCCTGTGGCTGCCAATGGAGAACGCAGAATGAGTCTCTGGGCTCACGGGTTCATCTGTTTCACGGTGTGGAGCGCCCCCTGTGGGCAGGGGCAGTTCCTCAGGTAACACAGCCCCCCCCCCCCCCCCGAGGAAGGAGTGGGGAATCTTCCAAGGCTGGAGGTGCATGGTGACGCGAGAGAGCTTGAGGAAGGCTTCCTGCAAGGACCAAAGCCTGAGCCAAGACTTGAAGGGTCACTAGGTGCAGAGTCAGAGGCATCGCCCAGCATGGCCGCCACAGGGTGCTCCGGATGATGGGAGGGTTGGGGGTGCTTTGTGTAGGGCTGTGGCAGGAGAGAAGCGGGGAATTGGGAAGGGGCCAGGAGAAGATGGCAGGTGGGACAGGGAGGGAGGGAAGAGGACCATGAGAGACTTAGGGTCATGGAGGTTCACATTGCTGAGAGGAAAATGGGAAGAACAGAGAGAGAGGAGGTTGGCACTCTGTGGAGGCTCCGGGCTCTCCTGGGCTCCCTCCCAGGTCACATGCTGGCTCAGGTTGGCTACGTGCCTCCCCAGTCGCCCACAGATGGCACGCAGCCAACCTGAGCCAGCACGTGGGCTTGCTCCTACAGGGTGGAAGGCCGGGTATGGAGTCCTTGGGAGATGTAAGAAAGTCCGGGGAAGTGGGCAGCCTCGCCGCCTCCTTTGAGGAGGGAGGAGGAATGTGAACCTCGAGGCTGATGAAGGAAGGAGTTCACACAGGGTCCCCAGGCCTGTGCTGGGCACAGGTTGCGTCTTCTCACCCTTGCACATTTACCCCATCTCGCAGAAGCAGCAGCTGAAGCTGGGCGAGGTTGCGCCCTCGGCCAGAGATCACGCACCATGTGGCACGAGGTGGTGGAGGTTTCTCTCCCGATCCTCGGGCCTCAGTAATTTGGGGAAGGAGTCAGGGAGATAGATGGCGCCTCTTCTTTGAGGCCACTTATCACACAGGATGGGTGAGCCTATAAAACAGTCATGGGGTTAAGAAGTAACAGCTGAAATCAAAAAGAGAAGTTTTAGGGACTATAAAAAAACAAAAAACAAAAAACAAAACAAAACAAAAAAAAACACCCAACAGCCTTAGTTTGCAATTCTGTATCTCTTGTTACAAAGTTTTATTGCCTAAAATAAGTTAATATTTCCCTTTTGGAGATAATGTTATCATATCTAGATTACTTTGCAGTTTTCCAATTAAGTTAATGTCTAAATCGTGCCTCTAATTAGCCAGGGTGATAAACTGAACAGACAACACCGAAATCTCAAGACAGTTGGGTTCAAGGTGACAGGCAAAGTCCCCACAGATGCGGCAGCTGCCCCTGTGAAGCGATCATCCTCCCTAGAGCTCCTAGAGGAAAAACTGCCCAAACCAAAGGCCCTAAGTTATGCTCTCGGCATTTAAGAGCAGCCACTACTTTTACAAAGTCCTGAGCAGCAGAGACTAGTATCATGTTGACTATTAGAGACAGAAAAACTAGGAATTCCAGCTCCTGAGCTCAGTGAATTCAAAGTCTAATAAGGGAGATGGAAAGGCAAATAATAGTGATAAGTGCTATTATTAGAAATGGAAAATGACAAACCCCAACAGTACTGAGCCCCGGGAAAGGGGAGCGAGAAGGAAAGCCGTACATTGAGAGTTTGATCCTTTCCCAGTACAGTTCTTTCCCGGTGATAAAACAAACCCTGAGGAGGAGGTGTCCATCACACCTGGAAAGGCAGTCTCTGGGAAGAGGCTGAAGCCTTAACCCTTCTGTAAACAAATCCTTCCTAGGTACCAACCACTGACCCCAGGCCCTCCATCAGGTCCAGGACAATAAATTCCAGAAACTGACAACTGACCCTAGACTCCCTCCCATTTCGCCCTGTAAAACAAACCCTAAATCCCTAAACACTAAAACTGACTCCTTCACTGATTGACAGACAAACTCCAAATTCCTGGGTGCCCAAAGAAAACTGATATGCTCACTAGACCACCTCTCAGAATACCTTATATAAGCCCAGGGCCTTTTCTTTGTTCGGGGGCTCATTTTCCACCAGGAAAGTGGGTCCCACCACGGAATCATTTCATCCCTGCCTCCCCTGCTCCTGTGTGGAACTTTGTTCCTGAATAAAGCGCTGAGCTGATTTGTGAAGTTTGCGTTCATCCTGGTCTTTTTGTGCTAACAGCTATAATTCATAAGACAACAATAGGCCACACTTAGGAAGTAGAATCAGCCAGACTGACATGCAGAGGGTATGACTGAAAGAGAGAAAGAATGTCTTTTTATGCCTGACTTGGAAAGTTCCCATTTCCCATCCTGTACTTTGAAGCCCAGTCTATGACCCTTGGCAAAGATTCAGTTTAAAAAATGACTCCCAAGCCGGGCGCGGTGGCACACGCCTGTAATCCCAGCACTTTGGGAGGCTGAGGCAGGAGGATCGTGAGTTCAAAGCCAGCCTCAGCAATGGCGAGGCACTTAGCAACTCAGTGAGACCCTGTCTCTAATAAAAATACAAAAAAAAAAAAAGGGCTGGGGATGTGGCCCACTGGTCGAGTGCCGCTGAGTTCAATCCCCAGTACCAAAAAAAAAAAAAAAAAAAAAAAAAAAATGACTCCCAGGTTGGAGCCTGGATTACAACCCCATCATATCTACCTCTTAAATAATTGTTAAGATCATCCCTCTCTCCCAGCCCACCAGCCCCTGTCCTCTCTATGGTTAACCTCTTTGGTACAGCTTCCTCAAGGGCCTCCCTGCCTCCAGTCCCACCCCGTCCAATCCACCTTCCCCACTGCCACCAGGTAACCTGGTTGAGCTTCAAACCTGATCGTGTCTCTCTCCTTTGTAACATCTAAATAGTTGCAGGCACATAGTATTTAGTGAATGGATGAAGAAATGCTTGCCTGCTATATGGTCATGGTTTTGGTGTCCTAGGGCTGCCACAGAAAACTACCACAAACAGAGGCTTAAAACAACAGAAATTTACTATCGGTTCTGGAGGCCAGAAGGCGAAAATCAAGGTGCCAGCAGGGCTGTGCTCCTGTGGACTCCGGGGGAAGATCCTCCCTGTTGCCACCGGAAAGGGATTTGCAGCCCGGAACGGCGGCGCCACGGGAAGGAGCCCGGAGACAGGATGGAATCAAAAAAATTCTTTTATCTTTCTCTCTGTGTCTCTTGTAATTTCTAACACCACATACACACTCTCACAAGAAACCAAGGCACGTACTCTTACAAGAAACTACAATATATATACACAATAGCGTTAACCCCGTCCGTTCTCTCTCAGGTCTCATCTCACGCGCCCGAGCAGGAATGGCACCAGCCCGATCTGCAATCTTGGCTCAAGTCTCTCGAGATCCTGAGCCAAGTCCCGCGAGATCCCAGGCCAAGTCCCGTGAGACTATGGAAGGCGGCAATGCCCAAATATCTCCATGGCCCGTAGTCAACCGCAATCTTAGCCATCTCCCCAAACAGGGCTCCTGCAGCTCCCTGCTTCTCCCACTCTGCTGATGGCCTGCAGTCCTTGGTGTACCTCGGCTCATGACACATCACTCTGATCTCTGCCTTTATTTGCCACGACATCCTTCCCTCTATGTCTCTGCGTCCAAATTTCCCTCCTCCTCTAAGGAGGCCAGTCATGGGATTGGGCCCCATTCTACTCCAGTGTGACCTTAACCTTGATGACATCTGTCAATACCCTGTTTCCAAATAAGGTAATATCCACAGGTCCCAGGGAGCAGGATTTCACCAGCTCTGTTTGAAGAACACAGTTCAACCCACAATAAGTCATTAAGTGAAAGCAATTTAAAAAACGGGACTGGGAAAAGCCAGAAATGGGTTTATCTTTACAGCCAAATTCTTGCAGTTTCTCTCATGCCCTCTTTTTTAGACACTGCTAAGATGGAAGTGGATTGAACTGCTAGGAGGACAGAGACGATGTGGTAGTTAGTTAGCTCCAGTGAGACCTGGGAAGGATTTTGAGAAGAGGTTGATATTTGAGCTATTATGGGGGGAGGGAATGTAAGTATATCAGCAAGTGGAGAAGAGACGCATCTCCACAGAGGAAATGGCATGTGTAGAAGTGTGGGGGTGGGACCAGGGTTGCAGACCACTCAGTGCAGGACAACTGGTGAAGGAGCCCTAATCAGAGAGATGGCTATTGCGGTTAGCTGGGAGCCATAAGTTCCACCCGATAGACATACGTTATTCAAAGTATGCACGTGACGCACCTGTAAAGCTAAAGATATATAACCGGGTGAGGTCGGTTAGAGAGTCAGTCAGAAGAAGAAGAAGAACGTAGTCAGAAAGAAGAAGATGTAGTTAGAAGAAGAAAAAGAGTCAGAGCGGTTAGACCTCAGAAGAAAAAAGAGAGCGGTTAAGAGTTCGAGAGGTTGCTGAAGCTAGAAAAAGCCAGAGAAGCTAGAGAAAGAAAAAGAGAAAGCCAAAGAGAAAAAGAAGAAGAAGAATATAAGGAAAAGAGTTTAGTTTAGAAGCTAAAGAGAAAGCTAGAATAAAAGATTCCTGCCACCGAATTTCCTCCCGCGGTGTTGTGGCTGCAACAGCATCAGGCAGCTACAAACTGGGGTGACTGCAGTTTATGCAGGCTTGGGTGCTGCTGAGGAGGAAGCCTTTGCCATTCTGTGTCCCTCCCTGAGACGCCCTTCCTACTAGCTCTGCGCTCACCCAACCTCCAACCCTATCTCATCCAAGGCCCAGGTTACCAGCCACCTTATAAAAGCAACTGACTAAGCATATATGAGCAAACTTGTAGGGCTCACCACAAACAGGCTTTAAAAAAAAAAAAAAAAGAGGATCCTATTCACGATTCCAATGATAGAGGTTAGTACAGGTTGCTCCTTGGAAATGATCCCCGAGTGCAGAATCGACACCCTCAGGAGGGCACCCCAACATGCCTCCAGCTGTGCTTGTCTGTTCCCCAAGATCTGCTCTGCCAGTGTGAGTCTTCAGGTGGGACGACCAGCAACAGGAACGACAGAGGATCATTGATTTGTTAAATGGGATGTTGAGCCGGGCGCGGTGGCGCACGCCTGTAATCCCAGCACCTGGGAGGCTGAGGCAGGAGGATCGCGAGTTCAAAGCCTGCCTCAGCAATGGCCAGGCACTTAGCAACTCAGTGAGACCCTGTCTCTAATTAAAAAAAAAAAAAAAAAAAAAAAAAAAGCTGGGGATACGTCCCAGTGGTTGAGTGCCACTGAGTTCAATCCCCAGTGCCAAAAAAAAAAAAAAATGGATGTTGAGTCCATAGCAAGAATCATGAAGTTGTCACACCCTGGGTCCAGGTCCAGTTATCCCACTTCTGGGAATATCCGTTTATGCTTGGGCTCCCCTAGAAGCCAATCCTAAGACAAAGATTCAGGGTCACGGAGTCCCTGTGGGAGGTGAACCCAGGAGACGCCAGCAGGGGGGTGGGGAAGTGACACAGGCAGACAATTAACAATAGCAAGAAAAACCATGGACATGACAACACTATAAACAATGCTGATGAGCCGGGGGCGGTGGCGCACGCCTGTAATCCCAGCACTTTGGGAGGCTGAGGCAGGAGAATCGCAAGTTCAAAGCCAGCCTCAGCAATGGCGAGGCACTTAGCAACTCAGTGAGACCCTGTCTCTAATAAAATACAAAAAAGGGCTGGGGATGTGGCCCAGTGGACGAGTGCCCCTGAGTTCAATCCCCGGTACCACACACACAAAAAAAAAATGCTGATAAGATGTTATTTATAAAACATTGCCAATAACGACAACAAGAAGACATTAATAATGCATCGTCAAGTCTGTTGGGGACTCCTAGAAACAGCGTGAACATGCCTTAGGGGTGCCTTGAGGAGTCAGAACATCACCAACTTTGATGGGTCGAGGCTAAGTTTCTTCTTGAGAGGTGTCAACTTCCAGGGCCTTCTGTCCTGTCCCACATGTGCAGAAGGAGGTGAAGGGCCACGAGGCTTGCATTTAGAAACTCTTGTGGCAAGTGGGGCGGGGTGCCGACAGGGTCTGCTACAGTCCTCGAGAGAGAATTCTGCCCAGAAGACACAAGAAGATGTTCCCAGCGGTGTTGGCTGGAAGAGCAAAGCCAAATAAAAGGAACCTGGAGGAGTACAGGTCACAACTTGTGCAGAAACGTGGGGACGGTCTAGGGAATGTCCATCCAGTGAAAAGGGGGGCTCAGCCTCCACCTCGACAACATGAAAGCCCATTCACAACCCGGGAAAGAATGCGTGTCCAGGGCTGAGCAGAACTTCAGGGTGCAAAGGGAACCATACGTGGGGACCCAGGTGATACCTGTCTTCAAGGGAACAGGACCCATGGGATGGGAAAACTCATAATTGTTTTGAATGTGTTGTCTTTTTTTTTTTTTTTTTTTTTTTTTTTTTTTTTGGTATTGGGGAGTGAACTCAGGGGCACTTGACCACTGAGCCACATCCCCAGCTTTTTTTTTGTATTTTACTAGAGACAGGGTCTCACTGAGTTGCTCAGTGCCTAGCCATTGCTGAGGCTGGCTTTGAACTCGTGATCCTCCTGCCTCTGCCTCCCAAGTGCGGGGATTACAGGCGTGCACCATAGCACCCGGCTTGAATGTGGTGTCTTTTTGATCTAAAGGAGGGCAGAGTTTCGATGTGATCAACAAAGACACCAATTCCCACAGAGATTCTGCCAGTAGTTTCTGGAGACCTTCCTAAATGCATTGCTCGCACTTAAATTCTTCTCTATGTTGGCTTCTGGGGAACCCGAGCCAAAATGGGTACATCCCCAGACTGGAATGTAAAGGTCCTCCTAGTTCTTTTTGACCCCATCCCCTATTGAAACAAATCTCTGTCTTCCTGCTTTCCTGTCGTTGATCCCACTTGGAGGTCCTGACAGCTGGTCAGATCATTGGAGACATCACATATGGGGCCAGCTATGTCCTGCTTACTTTCAGCTTGAGCCTCAGGACACAAAGGTTAAGGGACACTGAGAACTGACATCACCAAGACGAATTCCCTGCCCAGGAGCCTGCAATTCATCAGAATGTAAAGAATGTGCAGAAGGAATTTAGCCCACAGATTTGCATTTGTTATCAAATGTCTGCAGGCCTGTTCCTTTAGGGACATAAATTCAGCCTGCGAGATACATTATCACTGCGTGTGGCCTTCCACATAGTTTTCTAATGGAAGTCATTAGAAGTTTGGCCTCCAGAGATAAGAGGCCAGTTCTGCCCAGCCTTGCTCCAGCCTGTGAGTCAGCGATGATGCTGTATCCTGCCTGGGCGCCTGCCCGTCCCCCTTCTGTCTGGCAAGACCACTCCAGAGGGCTTAGAGGGGTGTCCAGGAAAGGAGGGAGGCCAAGGGTCAGTCCAGCCAGCTGGGAGATGGGGCCAAGCAAATGTTCACTGAATCGTACCATGAGCCAGCCATGGGACAGAGATGAAGAGAAGTTGTCCCTCCCCCAGGAAGCTCTCTGAGTGCCCATCACCGGAATGCCCACCAACGGAAGGTGGAGAAATGACATGTGGCCCACTCCTATAATGGGTACTATACAGCCCTAAAGAGGAACAAAGTGCCCGCTCGTACAAGGATCCAACTGGAAGGCGGGAAGGGAAGCGACAGACGCATTGCCTGCTTCCACTTGTATAGCACATCCGTAGAAACAGGAAGCAGAGTGCTGGTTGCCAGGACCAGGGCAGGGAAAGCAAGGACAAACAGGGCCCAGTCAGAGCAAGGTGACAGCTTAAAATCAGACACTAGACTCTGTGTTCTCCAAAGTCTCTGGCCACACAAGAAACTGTCTACCTGGCACTTTTTCTGGAGATTCCAGGGTCCCCCCACCCTGCCCGGCCCCTTCTCTTCCTCAGATGACCTACTTCTTAAGTGGACTAGTTCATCCTGCTCTGGGTTGTGGTTTAGTAAAGTGGTTTATCAACCACTCCCTTGGTGTGCCTCCTGTCCCAACCCAAATGGGCCCAGGCTGGTATTTTCTAAACAGAAAGTTTTCAAGGGGAACTCTGGTGCTCGCAGTTGGGAATTCCCCCCCCACCACCACCACCACCATTAAAGTAACATTAGTAATTTGGTCAAATTTAATTGATTTTGCACAACAGACATTATTTGGGCAGGCAAACAAAGACCTACGGTGGGGATGTGTTAGTTCTTATAAAACCATCATTCAGCGTTTACTTGGGGAAATTACTGAGTGCCCCTCAAAAACAGGAAGAACCTTGGAACAGGATGGTGGGGGCAGAAGCCAGACACCACAGGCCCCATACTGAGTGATCCCATTTATGCACAATGTTCAGAAGGGGCAACTCCACAGAGGCAGGGAGGGAGGAACACTTTTCAGGAGATGGGAGGGGTAATGGGAGCAGCCGATCAATGGGTACCTTTCTTTTTGGAGAAATGAATGTACTCAAGTCGATGATGGCAACGGTTGCTCTCTTGGTGAATAGACTAAAGACCACTGGACCGAACATTTTAAATGAGCAAATTGTATGGTATGTGAATTTTATCTCAATAAAACTATTGTTTAAAAAAGAGCAAGGAAACTCACAGAGGCATAGGTCATATGCAGCAACTTCTACAAAACTCACAAAGGAGTGTTTGAGTTGAGCCTTCAAAGATAAGGAGGTGGTCAGAGAAAGGCTGTGGACAAAGATATCCCTGGTAGAGGGATTGGTAAGATAGGTGCACAGAGATAATGAAGGAAGGTTGCAGCCATGGATTGTGGTAGCTGGGAGGAACTATGAGGTTGAGCTTGTGGGAAATGATGGGGCTGTGAGATTGAAAAAAAAAAAAAAAAAAGAATCTATTATTTATTTATTTTTTTAAGTTGTCAATGGACCTTTATTTTATTTATTTATACGCAGTGCTGAGAATCGAACCTAGTGCCTCACACATGCTTAGTCAAGTGCTCTACCACTGAGCCCATCCCAGTCCCAAGAATCTATTATTTTTGAACAGGTAATATATTTTCAGGTACAAAAGAGAAAAGTTGGAAAAGGATGGCCAACAAAATAAAAGTTTCCCTCCCTCCTCTGTCTCCCAGGTACCTAATACTTTCCTAGGCAATCATTATCGCCAGTATCTGGTATGTTCTTTATGAGATATATCACATGCATACAAATATTTTATGTTTTTTATACAAATTGGATTAGGCCAAATACAGTGTTCCATATTTTGGTTTTTTTAAAAAAATTTTTTAGTTGTTTATAGACCTTTATTTTGTTTCTTTTTATGTGGTGCTGAGAGTCGAACCCAGTGCCTCACACATGCCAGGCAAGTGTGCTACTACTGAGCCACAGCCCCAGATCCCCATATTTTGCTTTTAACGTGAACCAGAATCTTAGAGAACTTTCCAAAATTTTGTCACATTTTTAAATTGGTGCATTAGAGTTGTACACAATGGTGGGATTTGTTGACACATATTCATAACGTGCACAGTACAATTTGGCCAATACAGTTCCCCAGAATTTCCCCACTCTCTCCCTCCTCCCTCCCTTCTTTCTTTATTCTATTGGAGATCCTTCCATATTTGTCTAGGAAGGAGGTTTTTGTTTTTAAAATGTTTTATAGGATATGCCACACGTTGTTAACCAGTTTTCTATCAGAGTACATTCAGATTATCTCCAATTTTCCCTTCTACAAAATTTTGTAGTGAGTAACCTTAAACATGACATTTCACAAATGTATGAAGTGATGAAGTGGACTTGTTGCCTTATAGAGTTTGTGCTTTAAAACCTTGATATTGTCACACTGCCCACAATTATATCAATTTATACTTTCCTCTGCAGGGAGAGAGAAAGCCCATTTCCCCACAGTTTGAGGGGTATGTTTGGAAATTTTGTCAGGGGTCAGGCTATACAGAGCCTTTATACAAAGCTAAGACGTTTGAATTTGACCCATGAACCCCTGAAACCCACTGAAGGCCTTCGGTAATGGGTAAGGGTGGGCAGGTCTGAGTTTATTTTCATGATGACATCAAATACATTTTGTAGGCCATTTTTATCCTCCAGCAGGTGAAAAAGGATGAGTGAAGATGTGATGAATCAGAGAGGCCTAGTTGTCCACTAGGATGTCAGCCACGTGGGGAGGGGGCCGTTATCACCCTAGCACAGCTGCTGCCCTCAACAACGGGATGGCATCTGAGTGCTGGGCAGTTTTGGCTGTCCCATAACTCTGACTTTCCTGCCAGTTTTCTTTTGTCACCTATTTCCCACATGCTGATGGCCTATCCTGAGACGTCTGGCCCTCAAGTAATGGCCTTGACTCAACAGCAAAGGAGCTTTTATCTAGCGCCAACAGGTGACCAGATGACAAGCAGACAGGTGACAGAGCTGCTTGATCTATTTCCAGAAGATCTCTGTGAATCAGCCGGCTCCAAACAGGCCATGAACAAAGAGCAGGGTGAAGCAAAAACGCAGACACATTCATCCTGAGTCTTTGTTTCTTAAACAAAAAGAGCTGTTGTTGTTCGATGCAAAGAAAGAAGGGAAGATGGATGGCGGGTGGTTGGGAAGGCCCTGGAGTATGAAAGGCCCCAGAGCCAGCTCAGCCCGTGGTTCCAGCATGAGGGCAGCACGCTTGCTACTCTTGGGGCTGGCTCTGAGGCTTAGGGCCATCACTGCTAACCCAGAAGAGGACAGCTTTTGCTCTAAGAGCCAGGTGGCCTTCAGAGATGCTTGTTATGAATTTGTGGCACTCGGACGCCCCTTCCGTGGTGCCCAGAGCTGGTGCGAAGGGCAGGGAGGCCATCTGGTCTTCATTCGTGATGAAGGGACCCAGCGGTTTCTGCAGATGCACGTCTCCCAGGACAGGGAATGGTGGATTGGACTCACGGGGACCTCAGTGCACAATGGAACCACAGGAGGTAGGCGCTGTGATATCTGTTTTATGTGAATCAAATAAAATAATTCAGGTACAGGACCCAGCACAGAGTCCAGCCACACAGCCGGCAGTCTAGAAATGTCCATTTCTTTGCATGCATTCCCCCCCGCCCCAGTGCTGGGGATTGAAGCCTGGGCCTCATGCATGCTGGGCAAGCACTCTACCCCTGAGCTGCATCCCCAGCTCTGCAAGTACCTAATAATAATGCCAGCTAGAACTACTTCAGGTTCTTACTAGAATGGTGCAGGACACTATCCTGAGTGCTTTGTGGCTATTATCATGCTGGTCCGTACAATAATCAATGAGAAATGATCATTCTCCTCATTTTACAAATGAGAAAACAGTCTCCGAAAATAAAGAATTAGCTATGTTCAAAGTGCATTCAAACCTTTTCTCTAGTTGTTAGGAGATTAAAGCAGGCCAAGCGCCCTGCACAGCTCTGTTCACATTAAATGGTCTCATCTGAATGGTCTTCCCGGAGACTCTCCCTGCTCTCAGGTGTGGGGCTCCTGCTGCATCCTGGCACAGTTGTGAACTTCTGTTTTAAACATCATTCACGTGCAGCTAGGGGAGTGGTGTCTGTTAAGGTCTCCCAAGGGACACTGTGTGGTAGTTTCAGAAAACGATGTAGGTCTACTAGGTTGGTATGCAGCAACCTGCAAGATTTAATGTCAGTTACGAAAAGGGGCCAGAACACTGTGAGCAATATAATTGTTTCCGTAAATAGATTTCAGACACTCACAAATGCTGATGTGTGCTTAAGATTCTTTGGGAATAATTTACAAGAAACCTACTAATGGGAGCAGTTTGTAGGTTGGGAGAGGGAAGATGTTTGCATACCCCTTTATAGCACTTGAAGCTTTATTTATTTATTTTTTTTGCATGGATCTATTTTCTTTTTAAAATGAATAATTATACTCTTTGAGTCTTGCTAGTGAATTTTTCTTATGTTTTGGAGCTCACGAATATCTTTGAAACCCTTCTTCATCTCACACACACACACGCACGCACGCACACATGCACGCATGCACACACACCCTACCTCTTCAAGCTGCAGCAGGCTTTTCAAGGTGCTGAGGGGTCCTGAAGTGATTCAGACTGCTTACATCTTAAGTCAGCCACATGCATCTGACCAGGACCCTGGTAATGGGTGACACACCTGTGACCATCCACGGCACTCTTCTGGGCTCTCGCTCTGATCATGGGAAATGATCTAAAATGAAAGGGAAGCATCATGTATCGAGTTGGGCCACCCTCTGTGGGCTCTGCGCTCGGGTGTGCCTGTTCTTACGTCGACTGTTGGAAGCTAATGGTGAGGCTGTGCCCCTCCTCTGTCTGGGGAAGGGAGCCTTGACCCACCCACGCTGGCTGAGCCTCTGTGGCATCCCAGGACTTGAGCTGGGGCAAGCCCTCCACGTACAGGAGAGAAGAGGGGTCCCTGCCAGGTCCTAGTGGCTGTGTTCCCATCCCAGGGCCCGGGACCTGGTTGGACACTTCAAACGTGAGCTACAGCAACTGGCAGCAAGGGCAGGCCACGGCTGCCCCGGGCACCTGTGGCTACATCGGGAGAGGCCCTTCCTCCCAGTGGGCTGCCTCTGATGACTGCACCCAGGCCTTGGCTTTTGTCTGCGAGTTTGGTGAGCTGGCCCTGTCCGGGGCGCCCTCCCCTGCCTCTCCCTGCCTGCCCGCTCTGTGCCAGCTTCGCCCCTCCCCCCCGCCAGCTTCCATCTCTCTCCTGCTCGGTCTCGGGCTCCTCTTGGTCTTCCTCTCCCCTCCTCTCTCTCTCTGTTCTCCCTCTCGGTGTCTCCCTGTACCTCTCTGAGTTCCCCGTCTCCCTTTCTCTTTGGTGCCGTCCCTCCATCTCCCTGTCCCCCTGTTGAAGAGCCTGCCTCTTTGTCCTTTCCTGATCCCTCCTCTGGGGGTCCAGGACCGTCTCCCTTTCGGCTCCCGTGCCCCCCACCGGGCGTGTCTCTGTGTCCGCTTCCTCTCCGCAGCTCCCCTGCTCTCTCCCTGTCCTGGCACCGCGCGGCCCTGACCCCGCAGCTGCCCCTCCCGCTGCCCCTCACACAGCTGCTCGTCCTCTCACTGTGAGTCCCCTAAGGCACCGCCTTCCCTTTGCCACAGGGGTCGGCCAGCGCCTGGCCTGTGGGGGCCTCAATGCCACCATGCACTGCGGCTCAGGGGAGGTCATCCAGATCCAGGATGCCTTCTACGGGCGCCAGACCCCCCATTACTGTACCCAGGCAGTCTGGCCTCCCTCGGACCTGGAGGAGGATTGCAGCTGGGTCAGCGTCAAGGACGAGGTGGCAGGTAGGGCCCCTGCTCCTCTCACCTCCGGGTCTATAGCATGGCCCTCGCTACATTTGGAACAGGATGGGGAGAAGCCATGCTGGACCCAGCTCCTGGCTCCCTGTGACTCTCCTCGTTGCTTCAGCAATCCTGACTGTGGCCCCAAGGAGGAAAGGCCTCCGCTGGACAGGCTGATGCACGAGCCCCCTTCACCAAGGCATGCTGGGGTGGACAGGGAGTTTCCCTCAAAGGCTCACCTGCAAGTTTTGGAGACATGGCAGCCACACCCCAGGGAGCACTCTAGAGGGGAGTCCTGCACCCCACTGCACAGGCTGGAGGAGATCCGGAGGGCCCTGGGGATCCATCTATATCTACTTGCCCTGGTCACTTGCCCATTCATTTGGCCAATAAACATTTATTGAGAGCCGATGTTGTGCTATGCGCTACCCTGGGCTCTGTGGACACAGGGATGAATCAATCTGTTTTCCAAAGAGCTCAAAGTCCAGTGGGGAGACAGATGTGTTGGTACAGGCGGTTAACTAATAGTGTGATAAGTGCTACATCAGAAGGGAGCAAAAGGCACTACAGATTTGCTCATGGGTAGTGCTACACATGCAGCTCTTAACTCAGATTGAGGGGTGTCTCTAACTGGGTCTCACCAGAAATCACGCTAGGGAGCTAGGGGTGTAGCTCAGTGCTAGAATACATGTGTCACATACCTAAGTCCCTGGGTCTGGTCCCTAGTAACACACACACACACACACACACACACACACACACACACAACCCCACACAAGTCACAACTCAAAGAATCAGTTCTTACAAATGTTTTGAGCTGGGTTCAGCGGCACATACCTGTAGTACCAGATACTTAGGAGGCTAAGGCAGAATCCAGAAGTTCGAGGCCAACCTGGACAATATAATGAGACCCTGTCTTGAAAAAAGAAAAGGAAAGGAAGAAAGACAGATAGGAAAGAAGGAAGAAAAAAAACAAAACAAAACACAAAGTTAGTTACCCTATGTCTTTATATATAGGGAATTTAATGCAAGGGGCTGGTTTCCCAAGTTGTGGAATTTCTGAGAGGCCAAACAAGGGTTGTCACATTACCCTAATCCCTGGAACTATGGCCTGGGGCGACACCGCACCTGTGAGAGTGTTAACTGACATAGCACAGGGGCTCTGCTGATGTGACTAAGTTGCTAGTCAACTGGTGTTACGCGAGGGAGATTATCCGGGATTATCCAGTTTGGCATAATCTGAACATGTAAGCCCATAAAAGCAGAGAACTTTCTCTAGCTAGGAGCAGAAGAGAGAGTGGGAGGAGAAGTCAGACAGAGTCCAGCTGTGAGACAGACTTGAGGTGCTGTGCAGGGCCACGTGCAAGGACTGAAGAGAGACCTCCAGGAGCTGGGAGCTGAATTCTGCCAACACAGATCATATCAGAATCAGACCCTTCCCAGAGTCTTCAGAAAGGAGAACCGTCCTGCTGATCTCAGCCCTATGATACCCTAAGTAGAGCCCAGCCCAGCCCAGGCCAACTTCTCACCCCAAAACTGTGAGATAATAAATCTGTGGTGTTTTAAGCTGCTACGTTTATATTAATGTGTTGCAGCAGCAGTTGGAAACGAATACACACCCTCCACCCTTCCACCACGGCCTACGGCCTACGTGGCCAGGCCCACCTGGAAGCCAGTGGACCAGGGGGTTTGAGAAATGTGGGCCCCTTTGATGTGGAGCAGGTCAGGGCGAGCAGGGGTCATGGGGCAGGGGTGAGCAGGGACCTAGGGGCCAAGGGGCCAATGACTTTCTACTGAAGATAAGAGGCAGGAGGTGACCAGGAAAAGCACAGGTGGGGGCTCAGGGAATGGGAGGGTGCGTGCAGAGCCCTGCAGGCAGAGGGCTCGGTGGTGTAAGGACTGCAAAGTGCTCAGCTGGTTCTAGCAAGGTGAGAAGGGGACCTGCCCAAGGAACCTGGACTGGATCCCAGCGACATTGGAAAGCTCTGGAGGGTCTGAGCGGAAGAGGGTTACGGAGGTTTGTTTTAGAGACACCCTCGGGTGGCTGTGAGTTCAGTGGGGGCTGGAAGATGGAGAGGCCCAGGCGCTAGAGGCGAGTGGTCCCGAGGCCGACAGGGGAGGAAAGTGCGGATTCTGGAGACAGGTGGGGTTGGCCACTGATGGGAATCCAGGATGACCGTGGCTTGGGCCTTCCGGGTCTGGAGGCCGGTGGGTGGGTGTGCAGAGAGGGAGCCCAAGAGTGTGGGGGAGCAGCAGCAAGGGAGGTGGAGAGGCAGAGCGGTGGGTGTCCCAAAGCTTCCAAAATGGAGTCCTGCCTGCTGGGGGGCTCTGACCAACAGAAATCTACCCTCTCACCGTTCCAGAGGCAGGAAGCCCAAAATGAAGGTGCCAGCAGGGCTGTGTTCCCTAACGACCTCATCTTAACTCAATGACATCTGCAAAGGCCCTATTTCCAAATAAGGCCCATTCACAGGCTCCAGAGGTTAGGACTTCAATATATCTTTCTGGGGAACACGATTTAGCCCATATCAGGGATCAAGACCCCACCTTGGGGTAGGAGGAGGAGCCTGGAGCACCCTCTTCAGACACAGTTGCACAGGAGTTGTAGGCTAGGGAGTCATGGACCCCTGGGTAAAAACCAGGTACAGGAGACAGAGAGAGCAGGGGAGGAATTCAGGCCCAAGGGAGCATTTGGTGATCCAGTGGGGGTCTTCCCTGGCTAAGCAACCACATAGGCATTTAGACAGTTTGAAGTCTAGAGCAAGCATAGGTTTTTGAGTGGCAAAGGAGGACCTGGATGCATAGGCACTGTCATGCAGAGCCTTCAGGATACGCTTAGGCCACAAGGCCTGCCTGCCCCTCTCTCTCAGGCTGCTAGGCAGGCTTCTAATACATGGGCAGAGGGAGAGGTGTCAGATGATCCTGATGTGGGGTCTCCATGCTCTTCCCTTTTGTAGGCATCTGGCACCCCCGAAAACCACAGGATTCCTAATCGTGCTCCCTCTTGTTGACTCCCAGGCTGTAAGCTTCTACTTAGACCATCTGGCTAGATGCTGGTGGGCCAGAGGTTTCAAAGTGGGGTCCGTAGGCTGGCAGCATGGGCATCCCCTGGGAGCTTGTTAGAAAAGCAGGATCCTGGGTCTCACTCACTCAGACCTACTGAATCCAAATCACTGAGGGCAGGCTCTGGAATGCCGTGACTTTATAAGCCTGCTGGAGGATCTGGGGCATGAAAAGTTTGAGAACCAGGGTTCCAGACCTGAGCTGCTAATGGTCAGGAATATTACCTATAAAGAATACCTGCGCGGAGACCTCTGAGGAGGCACACAAAGAACAGACACAGACACGTAGGGTACAAGCAGGCAGAGAGGATGGAGCGGAGAGGAGGGAAGTGAAGAGGCGAAGAAGAAGTGTAGAAGTGAAGTGAAGTGTCTGCTCCTCCCTGCCTGCGAGTTTATTAACTCAAAGAACATATACCTCCTGTTATCACGACTACATTGTAATCAGTATTTCTTTAACCCTGAGTGCTAGCTAACTGAGATAAGGTCCAGGTTAATGTAAACACAGAGGCCCCTTCTCTGCAAGGACATTACCATGGAAACTAGATGCGCACCTGCATAGTTATCTTAGTAGCCTCAGAGGGAGGCCACTGGGCATCCCAACCGTGGGAATCAGGGCGCCAGTTACCCCCTGGGAGTTTGCTCACCAGGGGGGACACTTCCCTGTACACTTACACTTACCTTCCTGTCCCCTTAGCACCTAACCCAATGCCTGGTCTTTGGCAGATGCCAATGGATGTTGGGTGGGTGGCAGGTAAAGGAATGGATGAACAGTAACTGATCTCTGCTGTGTGTCCTTGTGTCGTGCACATCATCACTGCTGCTGCCGGGACGTGGATGCTTCTCAGGCCAGTGCCAGGGGCTGCAGGCATGCCAGGTAGCAGCAGATGAGACCTACTTTGGAGACCTGTGCCCCACTCAGGGCAGCTACCTATGGGTGCAGTACCAATGCCAGGAAGGTGAGTCCCCCACTTGCTTGGATATAGGAATGGTTCTTATTTTTGTAGCAGGTCCGGCTTTCCCCTGAAGGAAGAGGCAGCAGTGCCTCTGTGGGTGCTGAGAGGCTTCCTTACCAAAACAGCTTTCCTGTATTCTGACCACCTTGCAAGCTGGCTTCTTAGGGTAAAACATTTGCAGTGTTAACCCCAGGACCCTTCAAATTAAATTTCCTGGGAATGACCCAGTCCCCAAAACAACCAAAAACCAGGTTGCTTCATTTGGAAGAAACCAAAAAGGATCTCTCACTTTTAAAAATACAAATCTTGAAAGCCACAAAAATCAATCCACATTATCACTTTTTCATTTATAAAAGCTTTATACATTAAAAAGGGGGGAAAAATCTTCCCTTCAATTTGACAATCCTATTCCCCATAAGGAAACACTATTAATTATTTAGAAAAGAAACTTTCCTGCTTTTAAAAATATTTGCACAGACATGGCTATGTATGAATGTATTTGCCTATATTTTTATAAAAACATATCATGTGAAACATAGTAGTCTACAACTCATTTCTTTTTCACTTAACATTCCTGGACATCTCTCCGAGTCACTACCTTATTCTTTTAATGACTGCATTTTCTTCCATCACTAGATTATGTCAAAGCCCCTCTCTTGATGGACATTTGGATTGCTCCCAATTTCCTTTGTCACATGTGGCTCTGCCAGTGTTCAACCTCGTGCATCTATCTTCATGTGTGCCTGGGATTATTTTTAGAGGAGAGATCCCTACCAGCGGGAGTGCTGGGTCACAGGGTGTGTGCATTTTAAAGGGCAACAGGCATTGCCCTCTAAAGTGGTTGCATCCCATAAACAGGGTAGGAAAGTGCTGGCTTCCCCCACGGCTGTAAAACCACACTGAGCCACTGTCTGGCAAATCATGTAGAACAGCAGCTTCTACTGAGGGCAAGAGCAGCAGGGACAGGAGCTCTGAAGGGAAATGATGATCCAAGGAATGCTGGGGTCCTCAGGGGACATCTAGGACAGAAGAAGGGGGGAGGATCCACAGAGGACAGGGTGCAGAAAAGGGAGGGTGGCAGCTAAGGCAGGTTCTACCAGCATCGTGAGTTTGCTGAATGTGTCTGGGGGAGTTAAGAGCAAGCGAGATGTGTCCATCTTGTTTTTTGGGAAGAGCGGGCCTTGTGTTTTGGCAGCAATTTCCATTTGGTGGTTTTGCTAGTGGACAAAGGGTGCCCCCTGGAGATCTGCCAGCCGTAGCATTGCTGTTGTTAGACAAATGTGTCACATAGGGCACAAGGATGTGCTGGGTCTGGCGACCATGTGGACCAGATTTCCTGCCCCCTACCCTGATTTTTAACATCCTGCTCCCTTGTGAACCAGTGTGTTCTGATCACAGTTTCTGATTCGTGAAGGAAGGGACTTTATCCAGTGCCCTGCTGACTATATCCAGAGGGCCCGGCTGCATCCTGAGCACCTTCAGGAAACTCTGAATCAGGACCCTGATGGCTTTCAGACCCGCTCCAGAGGGTCCTTTCCAATGGCATTACAGTGCCCAGGCACTGAAAGATTGCAGTGCTTGGATTAGCCCAGGGCAGTGGGGAGCCACAGCTACGTCCACTTCCCTCACCCCATCCTCTGCGCCAAGTTTTGAAGTTCAAGGTTTTGTACAATTTAATGTGCACTAAGTAGCTTACATGATCCATCTACCACCTTAACCAAGTAGAGTTTCTTAAAGGGGTTTTGCCTTTTGTCTTTTTAACCATCATAAAATCATTTAGACAATCAATAGAATCCTGGCTTTATGAATCAGGGTACATTGTGCAGCTAGTAAAAAAGAAGAAGGCAGCTCTAACTGTGGTCATACAGAGCAATCTCAGATATGCTAAAGATACGAAGAAAATGCGAGGTGCTGAACAGTGAATCCAGCAGGCACCACGTGTGTAGATAAAGTAGGACCTATGTGCTGTGTGTGTGGCTGTCCTGGAAGGTGAACCTGGACTGGTAGCCACGGCTGCTTCTGGCACAGAACTGGAGCTGAGGGACAGGAGTGCAGGGGAGGCTGGCTTTTCATTCTGTGCCCTTTATACACGTCACACTCATATTACCTTTGGATGAAAATAAAATTTTAAAGAACTTTCAAAACCAAAAATAAACTTTAAATGTCTCACATAGAAATAAAGGTCAGATGGTAGAATAGGGTAGGTTTAAGCAGAAACGTGCGACTTTGCTTCGCAGGGGCACAGGGTGTCTTGTGTTTGGATCTACAGGCCTGCGACTGGTGGTAACCAATGGGAGTTTCATCTTTGACAATGTCACCATCTCCTTGACGTGGCTCCTCTCTCCCTATATTGGAAATCTGTCCTGCCTACTCAGCATGGGAGATGGCCACACTCTTGATCCCTACTACCCTCCCAGGTAAGAGGACTCTCTGAGCCTGGAGTTACATTGCATCAGTCAGTTGTTGCCATGTAACAAGCACTGTCCCCAAGAACCTAGTAACTTAAAACAATAGTTATTATTTCTCATGGTTCTTGGGCTGGATGGCTTTTCTGGTCTGGGTTGACTTTGATGGTAACCCAATTTCATGTAAAAGTTTGTTGGACCTTGATGCTACCCACCTAGCTTCTATCATAACTAACATCAGGGTCATATCGCAGATGCTCTCTTGTCAACACCAGCAACCTTATTTCTCAATTTGCAATATGGAAAGGGCATAGACTCTAAGTACACAGAAGTCACAGGTTTTGTGTGGATGTCATTCTGCTTTTCTTTCACATGTTATGCCGACTCCCATTTTTTTATCAACTCCCCGTTAGTCTAAGAGGAAGAGATCTTAAAATCAGACCCTCCAGGTCTACTGCAGATATATACATGAGTTGAGGGGGAGACTCCAGCCTCAAGTGGAAATGGTGTCGTGGAAGTCAGAAACCCTTCTTGAGGAGCTGCCTTCCTGCCTGACGCTCTTTGGGCCTTGTGACCATTTGTACAGTGGGATCTTTCATTTCTCTGTTAAGAAAAACTTTCTGGGGGCTGGGGTTGTGGCTCAGTGGTAGAGCACTCACCTCGTTCATGCAAGGCCCTGGGTTTGAGCCTCAGCACCACATAAAAATAAATAAACAAAATAAAGGTATAAAAACAAACAAAAAAAGAAATAGAAAAAGAAAAAGAAAAGCTTTTTGCGTTTCTGAGATTGTATCGTGGGCCTTAGGGGATGATTTTCACAAGGCAAAGTTTGTTCAAGGTCAGTGTTGGGTAAGCAAGCGCCACCCACTGGCAGATTGGGGGGTTGACACCATTATTTCATCCTCATTCAGAGCTGCCACTTACACAGAGCTGAGGAACTTGTGGGAGACCATGAGTCCTAAGACAGCACAGCCTTAGAGTGACCCTGTGTACACAGGCCGTTGGGAGGCACAGAGGAAGGTGATGTCAGAAAGGACTCTAGAGTGGAAGTCGTTTGGGTTGGGGGGCCCGAATCCTAAGGCAGGAGCATCTAGGGAAGAGGGACAGTCTGGGCCTGAAAGCCGTGGAGTGCTCAGAGGACTGCTGGTGTCTCATTCTACAGGGCATTCAGGGCATGGTGACAAATCAGAGATGCCAGGAAACACACCAGGGCTTTAATGCCTGCCAGTCTAAGGAGAGCAGAGGAGGGTGCGCAGGTTGGGGCCTAGGAAAAAGACGGAATTGGAGCGCGGGCGGGGTGCCAAGAGGGGCAGAGGGAGAAGTGGAACGGAAGCAGCCTCCACCGAGGTCCTGTCAATGCCATGGAGACCCGAGGGGGTGGCTCTCGGGGGCCTCTTGAGTTGAGGCCAGAGAGGGGACGCTTACTCCTGGCATCGAGCAGTCACTGGTACAGAATGTCCTGGGGAGGGGCTGTCACCTGGGGTGACTAAAGGGGTCCCTGACGTTGGATTCAGCCGTGGGGCCTTGGAGGAACGCTGCCTCCAGTCTTGAGGGAACTTGGGCAACATGCCACAGCCTCCACTACAGAGGAGCAGAGAGGAGTTTTTAGGCTTGGGAATTAGATGGCCTGTATTGGCAATATGATTTCTAAATTTTAAGGAGCACATGAGACCACAAAGAACAAAATAACTGGCAGAGTTGATTCCTTAATTCTTACATCAGTATTACATAAAAGCGTATAAACATTTTTATTTCATAGACCAAGTAGCACACACCGGCATCCTGTTAAACAAAAAGCACAGTATTTGGGTTTATTATATACCAGGCACTTCCTCGGCTGTTGTATCCTTTAAACCTAACAACAACCCTGCCAGGGCTCATTTTATCTTCATTGTATGGACCAGGGAATCAAGGCTCTGGGAGCTTAATTGAGATATTAGGTTAGATATTAGGATATTCGGTCCTGCAGGTAACCAGTGGATTCCCTAGGAGATGTGACCCCCCAGTTCCCCACACTTTCCGCTCTATCCCACTGCCCGACTTGGTCAGATGGCTTCATCTGCCAACCTGGTAGGCCACTTCTCAGTGACATAACAAAGTGACACAGACTATGGCATTCTAGACAGCTAGATACTAGGAGCATAGGCCAGAAAGGTGAGCTTTTGCTTCAAAGAAAATTGCATCTCATTAAAGGTCAATATTAGCCATGAGTGCAAATCATTGAGCGACAAGAATCTTGAGCTTTTTTTTAACCTTTTTTTTGAAGTACAATGTACGTACAGAAAAGTGAATAAAAAGGCAGGGTTTATGGGGCTGGGGTTGTGGCTCAGTGGTAGTGCGTTCGCCTAGCACGTGCGCGGCCCGGGTTTGATCCTCAGCACCACGTAAACATAAATGCATTGCATTGTGTACAACTAAAGCAAATAAATAAATATTTTTTAAAAAAGGCAGGGTTTAATCCATTGCTACACGATGAACACACACACGTAACCAGCTACCGGACAGGGAAAGGCACAGGACCAGCCTTGCCAACATCCCCCTCAGTCCCCTGCCAGCCTCAAGGATAACCACTGCCCTAATTCCCTAACCTCAGAGGTGAGTGTAAACTGCATTTGAAGCTTAGGTAAATGGAATCATAGAGAACATACTGTATTTGACTTCTGATCAACATTACATTTTTGGATTTGTTCATATCACATATAATTCTGATTTCTTTTTCTCATTGCTGCATAACATTCTACAGTGTGAATATACTTCAACTTTGTGCATTCTAGTGTTGGTGAGCATTTGGATGGTGTTTCATTTTTTGGCTATTACAAATTGTGCTGCCACCAACATTCTAGCTCACCTTTTTGTACATATATGTATGCATTACTATTGGATTTATATCCAAGAAAGGAAATGCAAGGTCATAGGATCATATAGGATCATACTATGAATTTTTAAATTGTTCTCTCTCTCTCTCTCTCTCTCTCTCTCTCTCTCTCTCTCTCTCTCTCTCTGTATTCTGAGCATATCTCCCTTGGCTGGCATCAGTTTCCAAAGCCACTTTGCAATCTTCTCCCTCTGGTGAGATTGCTGAGGGAGAGATTTAGAAAGGTTCATTTCTTGGCCTTTTAGTTCTGGACAATTTCAGCTGACATCAGATTTCAGAGAAGGGAATAAATTGCTTCTTCCAGATAGATCACTGATACAAACACCCTTCACATTTCCACAGAGTTACCATTTTCCTGTTCTGAAATCTACATGGTCTGACATTGTCCAACTTAGCACTTGCTGATTTGACTTTCATTCTTTTGCTTTAATCAGGCCATGTTGTCATGTTTAAAGTGGACTTCTTGTGGACAGCACATGGTTGGGTCTTGGTTTCTTAAGATCCAATGAGGCACAAGCATTGGTGTATTTAGACCATTTACAATTAATGTAATTGCTGCCAAAGTTAGATTGAAGTCTACCATTTTAAAATTTGTTTTCTGTTTGCCCCCTGTTTTTATTTATTCTGCTCCCCTTTCCTGTCTTCTTTTGGATGATTTTTTAACGTATTCCATTTTAACGTATCCATTGGCTTTTGGCTGTATTTCTTTGCATTGCTCTCTCAGTGGTTGCTGCAGGGTTTACAATATACACACCGAACCTTTCATGGTCTACATAGAATTAGCATTTTACACCATTAGGTGAAGTGTTGAAGCTTTATCCCATAGGACCCACACTCCTGCATGCTCTACTTGTCAAGGATATGACACCCAGGTACACTGAAAACTCCCTTCAACAGCCATATGTAGTTGAAAGAATTTAAGAGGGGAAAACAGTCTACACATTCACCCACCTATTACCATATCTTGTGCTCTTCCTTCATTCCTGAAGTTCCACATTTCCTTCTGTTATCTCCCTTCAGCTGGGAAGAGCTTCCAATAGCACTTCTTTCAGAGGAGATTAGCTAGCAACAAATTCTCTTAGTTTGCCTGAGAATGTCTTTATTTTGACTTAATTCCTAGAAGATATTTTTGCTGGGTCTAGAGATCTGTGTTGACAACTCTATCCTTTTCAGCTGTTTAGAATGTTTCAGTGTCTTCTGACATCCATAGTTTTTGTTGAGAAATCTACCATCATTCAAAAACAACTTTTTTTATATGTAACATGTCATCTTTTTTTTTCTGGCTACTTTCAAGACATTTTTCCCTTATCTTGACTGCAGCAGTTTGATTATTATAGATGTGGGAGTGGCTTACGTTATTTCCCTGTTTGGGATTCATTGAGCCTCTTAAATCTGTAAATATATGTCTTTTTTTGTGTTTGAGAGTTTCCCACCATTATTTCTTCAAATATATTTTTCTACATGAATCTTATTTTCTGTCTTTGGGACTCTAATGATACAAAGGTTAGATCTTTTGATATTGTTGCATAGGTTGCTGACACTCTGTTTTTTTTTTTTTTTTTTTTTTTTTGGTATGTATTTACCCAGGTGCACTCTACCAATGAGCCACATTCCCAGATATTTTTAAATTTTGAGAAAGGGTCTCGCTAAGTTGCCTCTATGCTGGCCCCAAACGTGCTATCCTCCCTCAGCCTCCTGAGTTGCTGGGGTTACAGGCAGGTACCACCACACCTATCCTACTCTGTTCATTTAATGTTCTTCAGATTGGACTTCTCTTGGTCTATCTTCAAGTTCACTGACGTTTCCCTCTTTCATCTCTATTCTGCTATTGAACCCATTGAGTGAATTTCTTATTTCATATATTGTGGGGTTTTTTTCAGTTCTAAAACCTCCATCTGGGTCTTTTTTGTAGTTTCTGTTTCTCTGCTGAAAATGCATGTCTTTCCACTCATTTCAAGATGGTTTACTTTTACCTCATAGAGCATGCTGGTAACATATGCCTTAAAGTCTTCATCTGGTAATTCCAACATCTCCAGACCAACTTCTGATTTTATTTTCCCCCTGAAATTTGGTCACATTTTCCTGGTTCTTTATATATCAAGTAATTTTGGATTGCATTCTGAACGTTTTGAGTAATATGTTCTGAAATTCTGGGTGGTGTTGAAATCTTCTGGAAGTTTACTTTTAACATTTATTTGATTTAACAGGCAACTGACCCAGATAGGTCACATCACATGTCTGAGTTGCCTGCTCTGAAGCAGTTTCAATGTCAGTCCAGTTTGCAGGGATGTTTGAGTTTTTTCCTGGTCATGGTTTTGTTGTAGTTTAGTTCACAAAGCTGTGCTGTTTCATTTGGATCTGTTTCTACACATGTGCAGTTTTTTTTTTTTTTTTTTTTTTTAGGGGGGTCTGTTTCTACACGTGAGCTTGTGATTTTTGCTGATTCAATCACAGAATTAGGGAATTCTCTTTTCTGGATCTCTCTTCTCTAGCACATTTGTATTTCTTCTGGGCAAAAAGATGGGCTTTCTTTTTTTTCTCCCATCACATTTATTTTTTGAAAAAAAAAATTTTTTGGCGGGGGTACTGGGGATTGAACTCAGGCGCATTTGACCACTGAGCCACATCCCCAGGCCTATTTTGTTTTTATTTAGAGACAGGGACTCACTGAGTTGCTCAGCACCTTGCCGTTTGCTGGCTTTGAACTTGCAATCCTCCTGCCTCAGCCTCCCAAGCCACTGGGATTATAGGCATGCACTTTCCCACATTTTTAAAAATTGGTGCATTTACAGTTGTACATGATGATGGGATTTGTTGTATTAATAGATGCACACAATATAACAATATAATTTGGCCAGTATCACTCCCCAGCACCTTCTCTCTCCCTCCCCACCTACCACCTGTTGTTGGTCCCTTTTGTCCTCTGATTTCCCTTTGATTTTCATGAGATCTGCCCCCTTGAAAGATGGGCTTTCTATTGATGGTTTAGCCCTTTGCATTACCCTGTGCTGTTGATGCAGCTCCAAGAGAGGAGACAGCTTGGGACAGAGTAAGAGAGGAAGAAGAGAAATAAAACAAAGCAAAAATGGAGACTTCCCCTGTATTCTCAGGCTTACACGGTCCTGGTCCCCTTCCTGAACAGAGAAGGGGTTCCTCCTGGGATGTTTGCTATCTTTCTTCATCCCCCAGACATTTCATGATTTAGGCTACGCTTGGATCAAAACCAAGTGGGGAAAAAAAAAAAAAAAAAAAGCAAAACAAAACAGGAAACTCCCGTCTTTATGGGTCATTCTTCACATTTTGACTTTCTTCCCAATCTGTCCACTGTTGTTTACTTTTTCAGAGTCCTCGGGTAGTTTTATCTTCTGCCGAGCCTTGTAGTCTAAATCAGTGGAAGAGACAGGCTGCAGTGGGCTTACTCCATCTTGACCAGCTCTGGGAAGGGGATTACCATCTTCTAAGCTTTTTTCACATATATGTTCATTTGCTGCATATTTCTTGAGCACTAACCACGTTCTAGGTAGTATGTGGAGGCACCAGGTCCAGTTAGCCCACCAGATTTGTGTGTCTGCATCTGCAGATTCAACCAACCAGATAGAAAATATTTGGGGGAAAAAAAAAAAACTAATAAAAATAACAAAACAATAAAATACAAATATAAAAATAAAGTATGATAACTATATAGCATTTACATTCTGTTAATATTTTAAGTAATCTGGAGATGCTTTAAAGTACGCAGGATGGCATACGTAGGTTAAAGGCAAACGCTGTGCCATTTTATAAGAGACTTGAGCCTCTGTGGATTCTGTTATCTATTGGGGGTGGGGGCAGCGGATCCTGGAACCAGACAGATTCTGTCCACACTGACAGCCCACAGGCAGAGGATATAACACAGAGCCAGCAAGCACAAAAGACATGTGCGCCCCAGGAGAAGCAAAGAAGCTACAGTGACCATAAAGGGAGTCTGACCTAGTCCTTGGTTTAAGGAGGCTTCTCTTAGGAAATGCAGTTTAAGTGGAGGCCCCAAGAAGCAGCCTGAGAAGGAACAAGGAGAGGGGACAGGAGACTTCCCAGTGAGGAGCCACACCCTTGGCAGTCTTGAAGCAGAAAGAGGTGGCGTGGCCCAGGAAATGCACAGTGGTCTGGGTGACCAGTATAGTTAGACAAGGGGAAAGAGGCAGGAGATGAGGGTCGCAGGTCCGGAGGGAGAGGTCTGTGGATCTTTGTGGGCCATGGGAGAGTTTTTTTAAACTAATACCCTGAAAATAAGAAGCAAAACATGCCTGCAACTTTGGTATGTTTAGAATCTGATTCCATTTTGCAAATGGGGAAAATAAGGCTGAGAAAGGTAGTCTGGAGCATAGTATTTCACAGATGAAGCAAGAAGGAAGATGAGGCAGAGAGGGGAAGAAGTGACAGGAAAGGGACTCGCACCCGAGACTGGCCCTCCCTGATGAGTGCTGTTTCCACCACTCTTCCCCCGTTCCTGGAGGTCTCAGGGTAACCTTCCCTGACACTGAGAGCTGGGTGTGCCCTTAGCATCTTCCCCTTCATCTTTTCTCTTTGCAGAGCCCACAGGTGTGAGTGCAGGTGTGAGTGTGTGCGTGTGAGCATCCCCTGTGCTAATAACATTTCTGACTGTGGCCGGCAGTTTGTCCAGCACCGTGATCCACCAGTTTACGTCTCCTGGGGAATTCACCGTGTTTGCGGAGTGCACAACCAGTGAGTGGCATGTGACAGCTCAGAAGCAAGTGACAGTTCGAGATAAGATGGAGAAGCTCAGTGTCACTGGGTGTGCCGGCCAATCCAGATCAGGAGCCAGCCCTCTCTGCCGGGCTGTCTTTGGGGAACCTCTGTGGATTCAGGTGGAACTCGTAGAGGTGAGTCTGCAGCACTGCGGAGGTCAAGGCAAGCTCCAGGGTCCTCAAGTTCCTCTGAGTCTGCCTAGGTAACTACCAGGCTTTAATAAATAACAACAGTGATTACTCTGAGTTAAGCTACCATTTATTCATTTAAACATCTGTGTGTGCCATGCACTGTTCTAGGTGCTTTTCTTATGCTAGCCTACTAAGTGCATATTAGTATTATCTCCATTTTATAGATGAAGAAATGGTGGCACAGAAAGGTTCAGAAATGTGCCCAGAGTCACAAGGCTAGTAAGCCAATGGGGGCTCCCAGGCTTCCCAAGGCCCTTCTTTGCCCGCCCATAGACCCCTTGCAAGAACAACTTCCTGTTGGAGGAATTTGAATGGGATGAGGTGGGACTGGGAGGACTCTAGCTGGGCTAACCCTACCTCAGTGTAGCCAGCCAGCATCAGCTAGCAGGGCCTGGTCATCTTGCTGCAGTCAGGGCTAATGTTCAGCTGCACACACACTGGTGTGCACTGCCACACCAGCTGTTATGGTGAGGGTCCACCCCATGGTCTTTCCAAGTGGTTGCAGAGGTCATTCTCATTGGTCACTATGTCTATTTTTGATTGGTCAAGGTGTCCATTCTGATTCAGATTAGATTCATGGCATCTAGTTTGACTGGTCATAGTAGCATTTCTGATTGGTCACAGTGTCATTCTGATTGGTCAGGGCATCCATTCTGATTTGTTACAGAATTCATTCTGATTGGCTACAGTGTCCTGTCTGATTCCTCAGGCCATCCAGTCTGATTGGCTGGTGCTCACACAGTTTCAGCTGTTATTTTATTTGCTTTAGTTATACACAATGCAATGTATTTACGTTTACGTGGTGCTGAGAACCGAACCCCGGCCGCGCACATGCTAGGCGAAGGCTCTACCGCTGAGCCACAACCCCAGCCCTCAGTTGTTATTTTAAATGTCACCCTTTCTCTTGGAGAGACCTTCCTGGCTAAGTAAGACCCATTCTTATCCAGGGCAGCATCTTTTGATGAGGCACAGACAGGTCCAGTGTGTGATCTGGACCAAGCCTGGTGACGTCAGTGACGCAGCACGGAGCGGTGGAAATGGGGACATGACTGCTTGCCACCTGGAGCCTCACTCCAGCAGTAGCTTAGTGGAGGGGTGAAGGGCTCGGACAGTGCTCATGGTGCTCCTTTCTGCTCTTGAGTGCTTGCAGGCTGAAGAAGGATGATACTGTGAACCTGGGGAAGCCTAAAACAAACTTTATTTATTCTATAAATGTAATTAAGTACCAATAATTTCTCCTCCTCCTCCTTTGTTATCATCCAAATTAGAAATACACTAGCTTGGAAGGAATTGTAATTTGTTGGTGTAAATCAGATTTTAAGACTCAACCATGATATTTAGCACCCTGTAAGGATGCCCGTCTGCAAACTGTGAGGAAGCCCCCACCTAAGGAAAAGAGGCTGAGTCTTCCTGTTGGCAGGCTTCAGGCAGTCACCATGGAGGAAGAAGGAAAAGCCTCCACCTGCTCCCACTGAAATAAGACTCGAGGCCCATTCTCAGGCACGAAAACCAGCTCACCCCTCAGAGATGCTGCCTTTCACCTTCCTCCCTAAGGACATCCCTACCAACAAAATGTTCTAATGGTTTTGTTACACACTTCTGAGTTCAAGGGTAACATATGGTGGTACACACCTGTAATCCCAGCTTTACTTGGGAGGCTGAGGCAGGAGGATCATAAGTTCAATTTAGCAAGACCCTGTCTCAAAACAAAGTATATAAAGGGTTGGGGATATACCTTAATGGTAGAGCACCCCTTGGTTTAATCCTTAGAATTGGAAAAAAAAAGGTAACATGTGCATAGTAAAAATAATTTAGAGGACCCCCCCAAAAAAATTACTCATTAACCCAATGCTCAGAGATAATCACTAACATTGGGGAGTGAGTAATGTCCTTACATATTTCCTTATATCTATAGCTGTATGCATATCTATATCCAGAATATGACATCAGAACTTGAATATGAACTATCAAAGTGGCTGCATGGTTCTTACCAATGTTTTAAAATTCTTCTTACCCCATCTAGGAACAAGAGTGACTTACACTGTGCTTTCCGGTAACCTAACTCTGGCTGAGTCTGCCACCCAGAGGGGCTCGCTTCCCTATAATCTGACCCTGGACAGAGAAGCCCAGGAGCTGATGGGCCCCGGGGTCCACCACCTGCAGATTCAAGCCAGCAGCAACAGCGCCCCCTCTGGGCTTCCTTGGGAACATCACTGTCCACTTTGTGGAGCTGCTGTCCGGGCTGCAGGCCTCCTGGGCTTCTGACCTTGTAGAGCTGGGACAGGACCTACTGATCAATGTCTCTGTGGCTCACGGCACCCCTGAGGAGCTGACTTTTGAGGTGGTGGGTCTCAATGGAAACTTCTCCCAAAAGGAAGAGGATCTGGGGGAGCCGTCTGGGATTTACCACGTGCCAGTTCCTGTTGCAGGTACTTGGTGGTAACCCAGCCAACTTCCCTTCTCTTCCCTTTCTGACTTGGAGTCCAGGGTTCTGCCAGTCAGCTGCCAGTGTGTCCTGGATACACACATAGCTCAGGGGCGGTCCTTCTTGGGTCACCCAGTGAGGATGAGACACATTGTGTGCCCTTCAACAGTTTATAGCTGCGGGGTTTCTCAACTTTGGCACCCTTGACATTTGTACTGGGCAACTCCTTGTCACAGTCGGGGTGGTCCCGTGCACTATGGGGTATTTAGCAGCATCCCTGGCTTCTACCTCAAGATGCAAGTAACAGCAGCACCCCAAAATGTTCCTGGACATTGACAGATGTCCCCTGAAAGACAAAATTACCCTCTTTGAGGACCACTGGAAAAAAGAGTAGTATATATTCAGATTTCTTCCAACAAATGTCCAGGACAGCATGGTCCTAGGAGCTGCAGTCCATGCCGTGGGAGAGAGGGGTTAGAACAGCAATAAGCATAAGATGACGCTGGCTGGGGACAGACTGGCTGGCACCAGCTGAGGGGGAGGTCACAGCACATATTTGCATTGACCCGGGAAGGCATTGCTGGCCTCAAGGGCAGTGTGACTGTGGTGGGACCAGCAGGCAGGAAGGCACTGGGGTGTCAGGCCACCAGGACTCTGCACAGCTCCCGGGGACCTCAGTTCCAGGGAATCTCAGAGGTGTGTGAGGAAGGGGGCGACAGGGGCAGGTGTGGGGCTCCCAGGCCCCCAGCCAGGGATGTGGCCAAAGAGACAGCTGCAGGAATGACAGATTCAGGAGGAAAACCGCTGGGTCCTGGCCAGGTACCCCAGCATCCAGCGTGGGACAGGAAGAACCCAGAGTTCACTGGAACTGGAAAAGACACCCCCTCCCCAGAGGCCATGATCCACAAGCCCACCGGGTTTATCCCCTCTGCTCCCGTAGAAGTTGCTCAGTGGGGGAGGTTTATCCCTTACTGCTGATGTCATCTCCAGGTGACCCTGCCACTCTCTTGTTTGCTCACTCTCACGTGATTAACAGACTCTTTCCCCGCCAAGGCCAACAGATTTGGACCACTCCAGGGGCAGAGGGGCCAGAGGGAGGGTGGGGAAGGGGATCAGGCAGGAACACTTGCTCTTGGTGGTGCTGGCTCCGGCCTGGCTGGCCTGGTCTCGGGGCCCCTGAGATGTCGGAAGCTGCCTTTTGTGGGAGCTTTTGTGGGCTCCTGGGGCCCCCTGCTGGGCTCCACAGATTACAGCTCCCAGGACGGGGCGAGCCTCACTTCAGCTGGCCACAGCTGCCCAGAGGCTGCCTCTCTCCCCAGGCCTCTCCCCACTCTCTGCTAGTCTCTCATTCTCTCCACCGCCTGCAGCACTAGCCCCCCACGGCCCACACCTGTCCACAGAGAATTCTCACCCACTCTTGGCCCCTGCCAGCCAGCTGGCGGCATTCCCAGACAACGCAGCCCTCCCTTCCCTCCTCCCTCTCCCTCCATGGCCACCCCTCTAACAGACTCAGGGGTGAGTAAGAAACCTGTCCTTGGGTCCCCAACCTCAGAGAACACATGCCACATTTTTCAAGGGGTCTTGCCTCCCCTTGGCCCTTCCCCATGAGTGGGCGGAGATGGTTTCTAGGTATTAGCAGTCCTCTCCCAAACCTTCCAACCCTCTCTTCCCTTTCCACTCTCTTGACCCTTTTTACAATTCCGTCGTTACTAAAGTCCTAGGCCTGAGGGGCTGACTCAGGGGTCCTACAGATCAGGTCAGCCACTCCCTGCAAAAACCAGGCAAGGTAACTGGTGACCAGCATGAGAGAATCTTAATCAGTGTAGCTACCCCGGGAAGGGGAACCCGGTCCTTAGCCCTGCCTTCCAGGGCCGAACCCTGACCTGGAGGTTTTATAGGAGGGGGATGAGGGCCAGGGTTGGGGGCTGCCCAGCTGGCGGCTCCCGGCAGCTGCCGGCCAGGTGGTGTTGATTGGGCGTGGTCTGACCATCACGACCTCAGGATGGGTCAGGCGGGGTCTCTGATAAGAAAGTGGCTGCGGCCTGCTGGGTAGCTTGGACTCACCACAGGACGCGTATCAGGTCATTCCCAGCTCCTGGAATCCACGCTGACTGGGAGCAAAGAGGATGGGCGTGAAATGGAGGCAGAGACGCCAAGCCTTTAATCCTGCTTTCAGCCTCAAATGTTTGCAGGCAAAAGGGAAAAGGCTGAGTCCTTGTTACACGGTCATGTCCTTCCCTGGGTGGGGAGGAAGTAAAACTCCAGCCCTGGCCTCATCCCATGAACCATTTCTTTCTCTCTTGAGGTGGAGTTAACCACCCCCATGCCCACAATGCCCCTGTACCAATTCCTGCCATGGTTTGGCACTCCTGCCTGTGGGTCTACCAGACCACAGGCCCTTGAGGACAGGGACCATGTGCCTTCATCTCTGTGTCCACAGAGCCTTGCCCTGTGCCCAGCATACAGCAGGCGCTCATTAAATGCTCAGAGGTGAAAGATTCAAGTGCCACCTTCTGAACGGACTGAGAAGCACATGCAGGGAGCGTCGTCTCAGCACAAGTTGGACAGTTCACGACAATGCCCCTAACACTGTGCCCTTTGCCCTTTGCCTTGCAGGCACCTTTCTGGTCACCGTGCACCTGAGGAACGCCTTCTCAAACTTGAGCTTGGAGATAGGAAGCGTCACTATCACAGGCAAGCTGTTTCTCAAGGGTGTACAAAACTTGTTGCTTGGGATCTAGTGAGGGGCCCTCCAAACAGGGCTCTGAATGCATTCAAAATTCTCTAAAGAGGTAATTATCAAAAAATCAGAGAGAACTCGTGTCTGTGCTGAACACGTAATGGTGTTTTTCTTGTCATCATTACCTAAACAATATAGTATAAACAACTATTAACATAGCATTTATATTATTTTAGGTATTATAAGTAATCTATAGATGATTTGAAGCACATGAGATGGGCCAGGGTGTAGCTCCGTGGTAGAGCACTAACCTAGAATAGGCAAGGCCCTAGCTTTGCTCTCCAGCACTGAAAAATAGAAAGTATAAGAAATGATGTGCATATGTCATATGCGAAAATACAACACCATTTTATATGGTGAGCATTCTTGGATTGTGGTACCTGAAGGGATCCCGGAAACAATCCCCTAGGGATATTGAGGGACGACTGAGCAGTAAAACACTGAACCTCTGGCATGGAATTCTGAAATTGGTATTGGTTATGATGTTTCAGGCTAGAAGTCACAGAAAGTCCAACTCAAGTCAGTTCACATCCAGAGCTTCCTTGACTCATATAAGAGGGTAGGAAGTAAGCAGTTTCAGGGCTGGTTCAAAGGTCAGCGGTGCCCGCAAGGACCCAGGCTAGGTCTATCTTTCTGCTTTGCCATCTTCAGACTTTGACTCTGTCCTTACTCTTGTCTCTGACGGAATCAAGAAGGCTGCAGCTGTTCCAGACATTGTATGTCGATTCAGCATCATCCAGCAGCAGCAGCAGGGTATTTCTTCCTGTGCGCTTTCTCTCTAGCACCCAGTAATCTTCCCTGAGATACTGCTGACCAGGGTAGGATGATGCGCCCAGCTGTAGGGGAGGCTGCAGAAGCAGGGATGCAGGATTTTGAGGTGTTACAGGGGAAGGTGAAATCTGGCTGCCAAGAGGTGGGGTAAAGTCTGTTGACTAGCCAGTCATTAGTAGCCATCAGAGAGCTTAAATCTCATCTCAAATGCTTTTGCCAAGGACTCCAAGTGACAAGGGACAGGAAAGCAGCTCAAACTGGACCAAGTTGGAAGGAAATTTTATCAGTTCATAAAATGAAAAGGGGATAGATAGCATCGCAAGCACAGCTGCAGCCATCATTTACACAAGGTCTTGGGAACTCCGCCCTCTCCACTTCATGTTCTGTGGTGGCTTCATCTGATTCTCTCTTCCCCGGCACCGCAAGATGGCCCCAGGCTTTGATCCCTGTTCCCAGAGGAGAAAGAACATTCCTTGTTAATATTTGTGGCAGGAGCCCCACGCTGTCTCTTGCTGGACCAAGCTCAGTTCAGGTGCCTTCCTGGACCTGGCTGAGACCACGGTGAACTGGTCCTTGGTGTGGGCAGATCATGACCACAGGCACAAGGACTAGGGAAGGAATGGTTTCCCAGGGAAAATATCACCTGTGAGTGCTCTTACCAAAAGAAGTGGGCATGGTTGCCTGCACAGGAGGAAAGCACACTCTACTCTCCACAGCCCTCATTTTCTATGCATGAAATCTGAGGCCCAGAGAGGCTAATTGGCTTTGCAGAAGTCACTCAGCTAATTCGGGGCAGGAGCAGAGGCAGAAAGTCTTTCTCTTGATTTCTTCATCCAGGGTTGTTTGACCATCTTCCTTCTTGAGGCTAAGGGAGGTCTCTTTGGCATCTTAGCCTTGCTTTGTATAATTTTATAGACCTTCAAAGTTATAGCTGTGAATGAGAATTCACTGGAAAAGAATCTTTGAAACGGTGAGAGTATCCAGTTTTTAATATATCCAAGCCACTAGAATCAGGTGATGCACATTGACTAACCCTGTGCTCCCATCAATCACCATACTTCAGCGACACGTTGATCACATTCACATTTCAGTATCATCAGAGCGCATCAGATGAACATGCATTTTCCATTTTTTTTTGATGTGTCACAGTAGCATTCTTTATAGATGGAGAGTCAGGAAGCATAATGTAAATAGCACGGTATTGAATGCTCCTAAAGTCTTGTTTGTAGATGAGAAAACCAAGACTCAGGAAGAATAACTAAGCTGCCCAGGTCCACATAGCTATAAGAAGCTGATAGAGAGAAATGAAAACACACCACAGGGTGCTGTAGCCACCCCACCAGCTCGCCAGAGCTGATTGCACCCCTTTTCTCTCACTCTACATTCAGTAATGTTTGTTTGGTAGCTTGAGATCCACCCTGGTAGGAATATTCATGCTATGGAAATTAGCATGTGGTATAGACCAGGGCCCCTCACCCTGACTCAGGGCATCCTCAACATGATTTTCTGACTGCTTTTTTTTTGCAGTGGGGGTTGGGGGGTGGAAGAGTTTTACTGTGTTGCCCAGGCTGGCTGGTCTTGAACTCCTAGGCTCAAGTGATCCTGCTTTGGACTCCCAAGGAGCTGGGACTACAGGCATGTGCCACCAGGCCTGACTGATTCTGCCTTTTGACAATCTTATATAAGGTTTTCTGTGAAAGCTCATTTCCATTGCGTTTACAGCCCCGACCAATCTTCAAGAACAAACTGGAATGAATGCTAAAGGAAAGAATGTGAGTATCTTTTTTAAACACTTAACTTCACAAGAAAAAGATATTCAAGTACTCTGTTAGTTTTGAGTTTGGGTTTGTTGGTACCAAGAGCCTGAGCACGGGAATCTTCAAGGCTTCTTCCATTTGAAAGGAGACCAAAAGGATTGAAGTCAAACAAATCATGTTTTCTAACCACAACAGAACTATGTTGTGAATCAATAATAAGCTAACTAGAATATGTAGATATCTCTTAGACATCTTAGAAATTAAATAGCACACTTCTATAAAAATTTAGTGGACCAAAGATAAAACAACAAAGGAAATTTCTGTAACTAAATGAAAATGACAATAGAACCTAATCAAATTTGTGCGGTGCAGCTAAAGCAGTACTTAGAGGAAAACTTATAGCGTTAGTGTTTATATTAGAAAACAAGCCCACATTCTTTAGTTGTTATAACAAGATTGAATATTCAACTCCTTGCTGTTGATATTGTTCACGCATGCATTAATTCAATTACAAAGACCTGTCTTGTATCTACAATGTGCAAAGATTGGTGTTTTAGTGTCTGGGAATGCAATGGTGAATAAACAGATGTGGTCCCTGCCTGCATGAAGCTCACTGAGGGAGACAAACAAAATAGAAGAATTAAGAAATTAAGAATTGTGTTAAGTATCTAAAAAGAACCAGCCGGTGCAGAGATAGCAAATATCAGGGTAGTCCAGCAAATATGGTCAGATGAGCCTCCCAAGAGGAGATATGAAAATAAGAAGCATGCTGGGAAACAGAATAAGAGCTAGCTGAGTGGGTGGGATGAGAAGGCCCTGAAGCTGGAAATGGCCTAAAACCAGCATGGCTAGAGTCTGGCGGGGGAAGGGGACTAGGATTACAGAGATGGACAGAGGCCAGCAGGCATGGAGCCTTAGGTGCTAAGGTAAGAAATTTGGATTTTATTCTCAGGCTGTGGGAGGCCACTAGAGATTGAGTTCTACTGTAATCTCATACTATTCCAGGCTAAGATCTCTAGGCCTGAACAAGAGGCCCTACCACCTGAGCTGTTTAACAGGTCCCACCAGAATTTACTCCCAGAACATTCTGCGTATTTGACAATCCCTTTTCCTAGAACCCACACGCTCTCCATTATTGCCCAGCCCACCCTCTCTCCCCGTCCTTTGGTTCTTCTGGGAGCCTGTCCTCCAGGGAAATGTCCCCTGGCTCCAGTGACCAGTTTATAGAGATAACAGCTTGGCTCTTTTTAGATTGAATCACAGCAGCCCTGAGGGTCAGATGCTCTCAAACCCTCAGAGGAACAGACGCTCAGAGACTTAGAAACTGGCTGATGAGCCAATCTGAGCTTTGGCCAGCCCCAAGGGCTACATTCTCAACTTATTGCCTCCCTCCTCCAACTCTCATGACTCCCTGGACTCCCTTCCTCCAAGTTTTATCTATTTATGTGCCTGCCCCTCCCCTTTTAAACCTAACTTCAGGTCAAAGGCTGCATCTTTGTTCTTGTATCTCCAGGCAGGGCCTGGCCCAGAGAGGCCTGTGTCAGTATAGCTGAATGCATGGTGGACCCTGACCCCACACTCAAGTCACTCACCTAGTGATCCTGAGTGGTGGGCTCCATGCCCTCTGTAGGGCAGACAGGTGGATAAGTCAGGGTCTTTCTCCATTCCAAGGTTTCTACTTTGGCCACTCTTGGCATAGATTGCTCGGAGGTGGGGGCGGGTTGGCGGCACACCGACAGTGAGGCTGAGCAGCCTTGGACGAGGAGTCTAACCACGGCTGCTTCTTCTGCAGGGAGTCAAAGGGGCTATGAAGGTGCACGTTGAGCCTGGTGTGTACGTGGACCCTTTCACAACAGTCACTCTGAGCTGGCCAGATGATGACAAGGATTTACACTTCCATTGGTCGTGTGGTAGGTAGTTCTTGGATGATCCTTTCTCACTAAGTGATGAGATAAGTTCAGATTTTGCTGTTTTCTTCCTGTTCACACCAATAGTACTACTTAAGCCTGACATTTTGTGTAATGTGTACATGCAAGAGACTGAAAATTCCATGGAAATGGGAGATGGGGAAATCGTGGCAAACCAAGATAGGGTGGAGGGTGCAGGCCCCAAGGGGATGTAGAAAATTAAAATCAATAATAAACTTGTACAAGCCTGTGTGCATTTTTTTATTACCAGCATGCACTGGCAATTCCGAGGATGTCAGTGATGCAATACTCCCACCCCACCAGGTGTGGCACTGCAGAGAGTCTAGAACAAGTGTGAGTTGGTTATTTTTTGACAAACCAAGACGGTCGCACCAGGTTTCAGAAACAGTGTCCTCCTTTTTTATAGGGACATCTCCTAGCTACATGTGCACTCTTTTAGAAATAAGATGCACATTTAGAAATAGCATGCACATTATTTTTGCAACCCTTTTTTTCTTCCTTGAACAACATATTCTGCATATCTTAATGTCATGGGATCTTCTTGTCCATCTTGATTTTCATAATGGCTATACAATGCACCATCAAGTTGATGTGTGATCAATTCTCCAGAAAGATGGCACATGGACCAGTGCCATCTTTTTAGATAATTAGGTTGCCACCAATTGTTTGCTCTATAAACAACACTATCATGAACATCCTCATAGTTCATGAACATCCTCATAGTTTGATCTTTATTTACCTCTGTGGTTGTTTTCAGAACTAAATTTCTAAAAATGGAATAATTGGGTCAAAAATCACGCACAAGTTCAAGGCTTTTGATATTGCTACATGGTCGTGACATCTTTCTATTACCTCTCATTACTTGAATACAGAGGACACAAGTGTCGAGTTTAGGTAACTGAGCAGAGCCTGCCACTTGGGCATATCTGGTGAATGATGAACACATCCGAGGGGGTAGGGAGTGATGCGGTGATGACTGACACCAATCAGCAGCTTTGAAACTTAGGGAGATGCCAACATAAAGCAGGGGGTGATTCAGCAGAGCAGATGGAGGCACCCATAGCAGCCCACGGGGACTCAACCGTGGACGGCCCCCTCTACGTGGAGTGACATACTGCTCCAAGGATGAGACGCTGCCTTCTGGAGCACAGATCCTCCTGGTGCTTCTCTTGCCATGTGCCTGCCTGATCACGTCTGAAAGTCCCTGGTTCAAAACCCACTGAGTAGATCCGACAGGTTTGCTCCATGTCCAGGGGCAGCGCAGGCCATCTCCCAAAGCATCCTCTGCAGCTCCATTCCTGAATTCCACAAGTGACCGTTCTCAGTCACAAACAAAGATTTTGGCTGTTTTTGATACAGTCACTATTTGACCCCTTTCTTCTAAAAACATCAGACCAAAGCTGGGTATGGTGGTCTGTGCCTGCGGTCCCCACTACTTTGGAAGCTGAGGCAGGAGGGTCACTTGAGCTCAGGAGTTGGAGACTAATCTGGGGAACACAGTGAGATCCTATCTTAAACAAACGATCCTCAAACCAGAAGGCAGCCACATGTGCCAAGTTCAGGGTTCCTGGCAGGTGACAGCGTCTGCTCCTCTCTCTCAGGGCGATGCTGGGCTCAGTGGAGCAACTGTGTTGAGAGGCAGCTGCTCCACACAGACCAGAGGGAGTTGGTGGTCCCACCATCCTGCCTGCCACCGCCAGACTCTGCTGTCACCCTGCACCTGGATGTCCTGAGGGGCCAGGAGCTGGAGAACAAGGCAGAGCAGTGTCTCTATGTCTCTGCTCCCCTGGACCTCAAGCCTCAAATCAGGTGGGCAAGTTCCTCCAGGGTTGTCATTCATTCATCAGCCAACCCAGGCTGGCCCTGACTTAGGGGTGGGGCTGGCGAGGGTGGGCAGACTGTCCCGGCCGTTCTCATAGGGGTTCCTCCCAGGGGAACAAAGGAATGAAGGGAGGGACTATACGTCCACGACAGCTTCCCCGGCTGGGGGTCAGAGAGGGCTTCCCGCGGGAGCTGGGGCTCGGCAGAGATGTGCAGGAGGAAGAGGAATTGACTTGGCCAGGCAGCGGGGGCTGGAGAGGGAACAGAGTGGGCAAAGGGAGAGAACAGAGGGCAACCAGGAAGTGAAAGAGGAGAGCATCCTTGAGGTTAGAGGAGAGAGGGGCAAGAAGGAGCTGGAAGAGCAGGCAGGGCCTTGCAGGTCATGCCAGGTTTGGGTCTCTTTCCTAAGAGTTCAGTAGAGAATACCATCCAAGAGTTCTGAGCAGGTAGGGACATGACCACATCTTGCTTCAAAACACTCTGCTAGCAGAGTGGAGAATGGGTGCAGGAGGGTGGGGATGTGGGACCCTCAGGGAGATTGCTCTGGCTGTTGCTGGAGTCAAGGTAAGAGCTCAGGGTTGTCAGGCCTAGCAGCCGGGTCCCTGCAGGAAGAAAATGACTTATTCTAATCATGATTGACCACAGACGGATGAAGACTATATACAGGTTTGGACAGGGCTGAGGGAACAACCCAAGGAGACAAGGCAGCAGAGGAAGCCATCACTCTAGAACTGCTAAGGTGGGGTGAGGTGGGGCTTTCCTGTGAGCTGTGGCAGCAGAAGGACCTCCCAGCAGGAGTCATGGGCTTGGCTAGCAAGACACAGCCGCCACCAACTGCAGCCTGCAGGGAAGGAGCAGGGAAAACTGGGAATGCAAATCTCAGCTTCGCTCCTCACAAGCCAGTCCTCTACCAGGGACCCAAGCAGAAGCCTGAGGGTGCAGGAGCTGGGGCATCACAGCCTGTTGAGGTCGGTCACTGGGGTCACAGCCACAGAGAGCTGGAGGATGGTCTAGAGGGGTCAATGGAGACCATCCAGACATTTGTACTAAAATATACATGAAGAGAGAAGGAAGAATAGGAAGATTCAAGAACTTGTGAAGTTTTAAAATTTGAAGGACCCAGGAGATGGATTGGACACAGAGCAGATGACAAAGTGACTTCTCAGGGGCTCCAGGAAGGGAGTAGGGCATTACAGAGAAGACCCAGGGTTCAGGTCAGACGTGGGGGTTCATGTTCCATTCATTCACTTAGGAGGTGTGTCACCTTGGGAAAATGACATCAGGTCTCTGAGCCTGTGGGTACTCTGGGGATACTGAGGTGTCACCCCCAGGGCTGCTGTAAGAATTTGATGCACTGACACCCAGGGACATCACTTATGCATGGCACATGTGCTATGAAACCACAGCATTATTTCCTATTATTAGAGCTCAGAGGATCGCAATGATGCACACCTGTAAATCCAGCTATTTGGGAGGCTGAGGCAGGAAGATAGCAAGTTCAAGGTCAATCTGGGCAACTTAGTGAGACCCTACCTTGAAATAAAAATAAAAAACAGCTGGAGGTGTAACTCAGGGGTACAGCACCCTTGAGTTCAATCCCCAGTGCCACACACATACTAAATAAATAAAAATAAAGAGAATCACAGAAGTGGCAGGTCACATCCCCTTACTTTGCAGATGAGGCTGAGAGAGTTTCGTTGACTTGCGTGAGGTGGCTATTCCTAGGTGGCAAGGACAGGACTTGAACCCAGGGTTCTGTCTCGGCTGCCTGCACTTTCCACGGCTTTTCCCTGTGCAGCCAACGCAATGAAAGTTTTAGTGAGGCTGTGAGCCCTCCAGGGAGAGCAAGGCTGTCCTTGGTACAGGTGGGCAGCCGTGGCTTTTACTCCACCTCTCACCTGGAAAGAGGCCACTGCCCACCTTCTCAAAGGACTTGAGAGGATCCCACGGTCGCCGCGCCCAGGGAGCTTCCTCGCCCTCTTTCTCCCTTTCAGCTGTGAGAAGAACTGCCGGCTGCTGACTGCAGGCGAGGACCTTGAGCTCAGGGTCACCTTGCGAGGCGATGCCTCAGCGGCCACGTTCAGCTGGTACTTAGATGACACTGCCCCAGAGAAGGTGAGGACGCTGCCAACCACTCACGGGAAACCAGCTCCCTTTTTTTTTTTTAACTTAGAAATTTTTATTTTGATATGAAGTTCTTTTTTTTAATTTTTATTTATTTTTTTTAAATTATTTTTTATTCTAAGATGTTATAAATGACAGCAGAATGCATTACATTTCATATTACACATATAGAGCACATTTTTACATATCTCTGGTTGTATACAAAGTATATTCACACCACTCGTGACTTCACGCATGCACTTAGGGTAATGCTATCCAGCTCATTCTACCATCTTTTTTTTTCCTTCACCCTTTTGCCCCCTCCATTCCTCTCCCTCCCCATTGGCCATTCTAGTGTTCCTCTAATCCTCCTATGCTCCCCATCCCAACCCGACTGTGAATTGGCCTCCTTATAGCAGAGAAAACATTTGGCATTTGGCTTTTTGGGACCAGCTCCTTTTTCTACCAGACCTGGGTTGAACGCCCGGTACCGAGGAGTGGTGGGCCAGCTCCACACGGAGCCAGTGTAGTGGAGTCAGGGGCCTGGAGGACATGCCACCGAGGCACAGGAGGGACTTGTCAGCATGCCGAGTAGGTGCAAAGGGTCGAAGACTATGGGAGGCACTGTGGCTGAGACAGTGGTGCTCGGCCAAGGCCCCCTTTCAGGCGGTCGCGCCTGTCCCCCAACTGCTGGGCATGGCTGTTGGCCAACAGCTGGCAGATGTGGGGAGGCTGACAGCCCAGCCCCTTGCCTGGAGCAGGCAGTTTCTGTGGCACCTTCTGCTCCAGAGCTCCCCACCAGGGCCAGGCTGAGGCTGGACAGCCCCTGAAACCTCTTCTTTTCCTCATTTTTTCTCGGCCCTGGTCGGCCTCCCCGCCTCCCCTGCTGGTCTTCCCGAGGCTCTCCTCAGCACACAACCCCCTCCAGGCTCTGCTTCCAGGGGACTAGGACAAACAGCCGAACAGGGCTGGAGACAGGCTAGGCAGCCTCCAGGGAGCCAGCAGCGCCTGCCTCCGCTCGTCAGAGACACACCTGAAGGGCCTCCTGGGGGTCAGACGCCACTGTCCTGGGAGGCCCAGTGGCCTGACTCCCAGAGGCCTTGGGCACGGCTCTCTTGCAGGCTGAGCCCCTCCCAGCTGCCTGCAGACTCGGGGGACTCTGGCCGCGTTCTCCAGCCCTGCTCCGGAGCGACGCCTCCACCCTGGCGCTCAACAGCAGCTCCCTGCACACCTGGGGCCAGGTCATCAGGATCCGAGCCACAGGTGTGACCCGCCCTCCCACTTGCTGTCAGGGACCCGAGACAAACCAGAAACCAGAATATGGGGCTTCATTCAGGGTAGCTAGGGGGCTCTGGAGCGAACCCACCACTGTGGCTTTCTACCCGGAGATTGGGCAAAGGAGTCATCCTCTCCGTGCCTCTGTCTCCTCCCATGTAAGCCTGGGTGGTAGAAGGGCCTGCCTCGGAATTGCTGTTATGCAAGTGGTACAGGGGACCCCAGTGGGGTGAGTGGGTTGTTCTGGGGTCGTGCAACCTGAGTGACCTGTCAGAAGAGTTCAGAGCTGCTCATTTACAACAAGCCCCTGGAGGGAAATGCAGTCTCAAAAACAAAGAATATGGTGGTTATTCTTTTCAGGAAGGATGTCTCTGATTCTGTATTTTCTAAAGTGACCCATAGACCACCCACTCTGGGATGAACTGGGGTGCCCATTAAATGGACACTCTGGGGTCCAACCCAGGCCATCCGAATTGAGTTGAGGAATTCATTCTGGTTGATTAAAATTCTCCTTTTCCCAGTTCTTGCAGGCAGATGCTCCTTTTGAAAACTTAGGTGACTATACCAGGTCAACTGAGGGCTCTGTCCAGTGCTGAGGGGCCTCAAAAGAGGTGGCTTCTGGGATTAGCCTGTTTCTCGATCCTGGTTCTGGCCCTTACTGGCTCAGAGATCTTTAGCAAGACATTGTTTCCCAATATTCTTCCCCATTATGATATCTCTGTGAGGAAATTATTGTTGACCCCATTTTACAAATGACAAACTTGCCTGTAATCAGATCAAGTTCAAGTTCAAGTTCACTTGGCTGGCAAATGGCAGAACTGGAATTGCAGCTCAGATCTGACTGATTCTCTTCTTCTACCTCTGCCCAGTTACTCCCTGGGATCTCTGGGTCAGAGAGAGTTGTTAGATATGAATATTTTGTGGTTTCCCCAAATATCCAGAGAGGTCTGGAGTGGGGGCTCAGGAATCTGTGTGTTTAACAAGCCCCCCTGGGATTTGGAAGCACAATAGGGCTTTAGGGGCCACACAGCCCCCTAAACACCATCTGTCTTCACTCTGCAGCACTGACCGGGGACGCCTATGGGGAGGACACCTACGTGATCAGCACTCTGCCTCCCCCCCTGAGGTGCCCACCTGTGAGATTGCCCCAGAGGAGGGCACTGTCCTGACACGCTTCTCCATCCTCTGTGATGCCTCCACGGCCCTGGACCCCCTGGAGTACTGCTTCTGTCTGGAATCAGGTACCAGCCACGGGCTTTGCTCGCCCCTCAGTTCCTGGGCTTATTCTCACCAAGAACTCTCTCTGGGAGCTGCAAAGAATGTGTTCTATGAGTTAAAGAGGTCACCAGTGCGAGGGATCCCCTAAGCCTTGACCTCTACCTGCAAGGTGCGGATCCAACCACGACCCCACAGAGACAGGAGAAGCAGGTTCCAACAGTAGCCCCTCTACTACCATGGAGGCCCCAAACCTCTGCCCTAGAAAGGGGGTACTGAAAGGGCGAAATGAACAAGGATCCCAGAAGATGACCAGGTGGGGCCATCCGAGGACACCACGCCTGGACACTGGGGTAGCTGTGACTCTGAAAACCTGGAGCTTCTCAAGCAGACAGAGGGGTCTGGTTCACAGAGTCGTCACAATTTCATTGACTCTGCTTTGCAGGTGGTAGTAGGGAATGGGTGATGTCATAGGACAGGCTGAGCTGCTAGGAGAACATTTTTGCAAAAGTTTACAGGTGACAAACAGTGAAGACCCCATCCACATTACACAAAGTCATCCATTGCCATAACAACCCGCACCCAGGACTGCAGCGGGCATGAGCAGGGGCTTGGACAGCCTGTGCTCCCCTTGTTCTCCCATTTGGGTGATGGTGGGTCCTGGGAGGGCTCATCTGCTCCCTTATCTCCTCCTGGCAGCCCTGGGTATTTTGTGACCCTCTTATGATCTCTGAAAGGGTTCTCGTTGAATTAGATCTTTCCTCCAAACCAAGGCACCGTGAGTTTTTCTGGGACGCTCCCCAATACCCAGCTACAGACACCACTATTGACTAGGGAGAGGTGGATCTAAGCTCTCTTGGGGTCTAGGGGAGTAGTTTTCAAGGGACGCCCTGCCAAAGAGATGTGGAAACGCAAGGCTGTTAAGAGGAATGTGACTGGGTCTGAGCCTGCAAGGAAAAATCCCAAGCACAGTGGGGTTCCATTTACAACTGGTATCCCCCAAAGGGCAAGGCCAGGACAGCTAGCTGCTCTAATTCCAGTTGGTTACTCCCTGAGTACCCCACCCCACACAGGTGAGCAAGAAGGCAGACAGGTGTGACCCTATAAAACAAGGGATTAATCACACGTCAATAACTCCATGATTGCACACTATACAGCAGCTGGTGATTGGGGGACCCAGGGAAGGCCAAGGATGTTCATTCACTCACTCATTTTTTTTTTCACAATAAATACCTACTGAACGTCAGGCTCTGTTCTAGGTGCTGGATATACAGCAGTGAACAAATGGACGATGCCCTTGACCTCCTGATCTCTCTTATCTAGAAGTGGGGGGAACTGGTCAACAAAGACAAGTGGGCAGAGGCCCCTTGTGAGACAGCTGCTGGGGAGGGGCTTTGTAAAGGAAGGGAATTTGAGGGAGTTTGGATATGTTTAGAGCTAAGTTCTTTTTCTTCTCTCTTTCCACCCCTCCTCCCTTCCTTCTTTTTCTATTTTGTGTAAGTTGCTTTAACACTTTGAATTTCTTTTAAAAGCCTGTCAATGGGGGATTTTTTTTTTTTTTTTTTTTTTTTTTGCTTCTTCTGTTTTTCATGGATTTTAGAAAAACAATCCCAACGTTGCAGCAACCTTCAGCTACTTAGGACAATGAATCCGTGTATTCGGCTATTTTCTCCCTGAAAACGTGGGACCCCAGAGTACTGCCACACCTTCCCTGAGGCTTGGAGAGGTCTCCCTTGTCCCCTTTCCCAGGTTTCTGCCTACACTGTGGCCCTGAAGAAGCCCTCCCAGCTGTGTATCTACCACTTGGAAAAGAGAACAATGACTTTGTGCTGACAGTGGCCATTTCTGTCACCAACCAGGCGGGGCACAGACAGCAGACTCATGCAACTGTTAAGGTGGGTGCTGGTAGCCACCCTTGTTTTCTACTAAGAAACTCCACCACCCATCCGAACCTCACCACAGGGACGGCTAAGGGACTTGGCCAGAGGAATCACTGATTCGCTCATTTCTTCAACAAATATTTACGGGCATCTTCTACGTGCCCTGCCCCAAGGATACAGCCACAGACACGTGGATGTGGCCCCTGCCCTTGCAGATCTTTTGACTTAGTGGCCAGAATAGGGGTAGAGTCCTGGGAGCAGGGGAGGGTTGGGCAGAAGGACCCAGGCATGAGTTAGACCAGCACCTTCAGAGAGTCCAGAGGAAGGAGGACCAAGACAGTCAGCAAGAATGCAAGGCAGAAACTGGATGAAGTCCCGAGAAAGCCTCAAGGGTCAGAAGCCAGGAGGAGATGGAAGGTCCTGAGAGCAAGATGAAGAGTGAGGCAGCGGCTTGCCCAGAGCTGGTCTTGGTGGCCATCAGCTGCCCGAGGCAAGCAGGCCTGGCTGTGCTCCAGCCTGAGGAAGGGCCCAAAAGCCCCACGCCAGGCTTACCATGGTGCCTCGCACGAAGACCCAGGACTCAGGCGCCAGGTTCTCAAACAAGGGCCACTGACCTGAGCCTGTTCCTGGTCTCCCGGTCAGGTGGGACTCAGTGACACACGTGTTGGAGATGTGGCACTCCGGACAATCGCCACCTCTCTGCAAAGCGAGCGTGGCCCTGAGCAGCTTCTCCAGCTGGCCAAGTCTGTGTCCTCCGCGCTGGACCAGGAGGAGGCCTCCGAGCGGCTGCGGAGAACGGACACCAGAAGGAAGGTGCTTGGGGCTGGGGGCCCCGGGGTCTGCATGCAGCCACTTGGGGCGAGGGCAGGGTGCGTGGGTCAGTGGAGAGGCCTGTAGTGCCTCCCAGTGGTCGATGTCACCTCTCACTCTGGTTGTTCTGGTGAGTGACACAAAAAGGCAATGCCTCTTTTGTTGACAACCTTTCTCTGCTCACTGTCTTGGAGTCACGGGCTTCAGGGATGGGGAGGGGATTTCGAGTGCATCACGTCAGGCCCTACATGTTAAAGAGGACAAAAGCAAGGCCCAGAGGAGAAAAGTGACGTGGTGCAGGTCAAGCATACCTTCTGGAGGCTCTGGGGAGAATCCATTTCCTGGCCTTTTCCAACTTCTAGAGGCCACCTGCAGTCCCTGGCTCAGAGCTCCTTCCCGCATCTTCCCCCCCCCCCTTCTCCTCTAACTCTGACCCTGCCTCCTCCCCTCTTATAAAGACCCTGAGGGCTGGGGTTGTGGCTCAGCGGCAGAGCGCTCGCCCTGCACATGCGTGGCCCGGGTTCGATCCTCAGCACCACATAAACATAAATGCATTGCATTGTGTACAACTAAAGTAAATAAATAAATATTAATTAAAAAAAAAAAAGACCCTGAGATGACATTGATCCCACCTGTTAATCCAGAAAAACCTTCCCATCTTAGGAGTCTTAATTTAATCCCATCTGCAAAGTGATTTTGCCAAAGTGCCTCCTACCATGCAAGGTTACCCGTTCTCAGGTTTCAAGGATTAAGATGAGGACATCTCTGGGAGGCCATTATCCTGCCTTCCACACATCCTGTGAGGCAAGTGCAGGTTCTGGGGGCTTTGGAAGACCCGGCTGAGCCTGGTTACTTCTCTGACTCTGCATCTTCCTGAAATGCTTTCATGGAGCCTCTAGAATCGCATTACCTCTCTATGCCTCTCTTCCCTGTACCAAGGTCAGAGAGCGGGTGCTGGAGTCGCTGTCCTTGGTCGCCACCAGCCTGGAGGACATGCAGAGAGTGCAGGGCCTGGCTGAGGTGCTGAGGGAGGTGACCCACCACAGTGAGGAGCTCACACCCTTGGCCCAGGTGAGCAGTCCCCATCCGCTGAGCCAGTGCAGGAGTCGAAGGGGCCCCTCAGTCACCGGCTCTCCCAGTACTGCCAAGGCTCCTGCCACCTTCTTCCTGAGATCCCTCCAGCAGCCCCCTGTGCCTCACACTGGGTGTGGAGGCCTGTCTACCCACACCCTCAACCTCCACCTGCTGGTGAGCATCTGGAGGAGTAGCTGGGTCTCATTCACCTTTGGGCACATGGACAAGTTCCAGTCTTCTGTGAACCCACCTTGTCCCCACCCTCAGTGCAGGCCAGGCTGACCCCCAGATTCCAGCTCCCTGCCTTTCTAGCCTGGGGGCCTGACCCAAGAGCTTCTCCAACTTGCCCACGGGGCAGGGAATTCATACACTGCTTGGTGACTAACAGGTCTAGCGTCCGGTACCCCACCATCCCTGCCTTCTTGATGGGTAACTCCCAGCAGAACTGAGCCCCAGGAACTGGCTTGGTCACCCCTGTACTGGCTTCTACTCCTTCCTGTATCACTTCTCCACTCATCTACCCATGTTTCCTGGGGTCACCTCCAAGTAAATTACATGCTCTCAGATCCTTCCTTGCCTCGGGATCTACTTCTTGGAGAACTCAAATCAGAGCTCCTGGTTCCCAGGGCTAAGGCAGCCAAGGGTCAAAAAAAAAAAAATAAAATAAAATAAAGCCTTCCAAACAGAAAGAGGGAACTGGCTCTGCCCCACCCAACCTGGCAGGGGCTGTCCCCTTGAATCCCCCAGCCTGAAGTCAGGGAGGCTGCTCTTAATTGCAGGGGCCGTGGTGCTGTTGATGGGACACTTCCATGCACACATCCATTTGCACCCACCTGTTCTGTGTGCACCCACAGGTGCCTGGACCTATCCATGCTTCCTTCTGTGCATTAATTTATTCATCCATTCGGCAAATGTTTCCTGTCTGCTGTATGCCAGGTACTGAATTCGCTGAGAATTCAGCAACTCACCCTCATGAACTCTGCCTTCATGGTACTTTCAGACTACTGGGGAGGGCAGACATTGAACAAATAATTTCACAGATACATGTATAATTACGAGACTGGAATAAGCATTATGCCCATCCATGCACTCATCCTCCATCCATCAGTTTTCCTACCCTCCCACACCTACCCACCCATGGATTTATCTGTCTTCTATCCACCCATCCAGCTACCCATCCATCCTCTGTCCATCCACCTAGGCAGCAGATGTGACCGCCTGCCTGCTGCACACCCATGTGGGTCATTGTGTGACGCACTCTGGGGGAGCTTCAGAGGCAGACCAGGCTACTTTCTGGAAGAACTCAGAGCCTCGTAAGGAGGGAAGTCCTGGTCTCAAGTTAGGACTATAGGTAGCTTGTGTCATGGGCCTGACCAGCTCTTTCCTGGCTTATGCCCCTGCCTTGTTCCCCTTCACTGCACCCCTTGTCCCTAGAATGGCGCAGGAGATGGCCCCTTGCAGGCGGGGGCTCAGCTGCTTTTCCTTCTTTGGATGAACCAGTGGGAGGCCAGCTGTGTTCTGCTGCACGCCAGTGAGGCCCTGCTGACAATGAGTACCAAGGCCCGTCCTGATGACCAGAGGCACCAGGCAGCTATCAGGGACCTGTTTCAAGCTGTGGGCAGCGTACTGGAAGCTTCCTTGAGCAATGGACCAGAAGAACCCATAGAGACCAACAGTAGCCAGGTGGGTGTCCCAGGCCAGATGCCGGCCTCACGCCGACCGGCAGTTCTAGGTGGATCTGTCTCCCCACCTCACAGACGAGTAAGCTGGGGCACAGAGGTTAAAGTGTTTCTCAAGGAGCTAGAAGAAAGGTTCCAGAGAGCAGCACCTCTGGGAGGCACTGTGGTATAGTAGGGAGAGCATGGGCTCTGGAACCAGGCAGCCTGAGCTTGAATCCTGCCTCTGTCACTTACGAGGCGAGTTACACAACTGTGTGAGTCCCAGCACTTCTCCTTGCTAACATGTGACCTCCCCAAGTCACCTAAATTCTCTGTACCTCCATTTCAAGCCAGGCTTTTGGAATCTTTATAAGTGCCTGCTCTTACCATTATTGACAGGGCCATCTTTGCCCCTCACTCTCCTGTCCTTCCCTGGTCCCTGCTGAAGGTCCCACACTAGCCTGGTGAGAGTCACCACAGGTGGTACAGGACCACACTCCACATGATATTCTCCGGCTTCCCTTCTCAGACTGCCACAGTGCCCCAGCTGCTCAGGGTTGCAGAGCATGTGCAGACTGCCCTCCTGCTGGGGACACTGCCCGGGGGCCTTCCAGCTACCCTGGCCACGCCCGCCATCTCCGTGTACACAAACAGGTAACCAGCTGCACTGTGCTCACCCCCAAAACCTCCTGCCCACGTCCCGAGGCCCTGTGACAGGCAGGCCCAGGGGACCAGACCTGGGGTTTGGAGAAGCCCGGGCAGGGCTTTGTACCTAGAGAAGGTCTGTCCCCTTCACATTGGTGAGTACTCAGACAGGTCAGGAAGGGGGGCATCAAGTGCCAAGCCCAGGGTTAGAGCCACCTGAGTGAACCCCAAGAGAAGTTTATATCAGAGACGTGTGGCAAGGCGGCTGAATGAATGGGGCCAGCCCGCCATGTCCAGGACCCATGGGCTCCCAGGTCCTGGCGTGACTGACCAGGACAGACCTGCGTAGAGTCAAGTCACACTCACCTGGGGACTTCCTCCACGGGGGGGCTCATCTCTCACCAAGCGCTGGCCCAGCACCGGTGCCCTCGCCCTCTAACCCTCCACCTGACTGCAGGTGAAGCCGCAGGTGTCACGGTGGCTTCTTGCACCAAGTGCCAGCCTTGCTCTCCTGGGTCCTTGTTCCGGGGTTGCTTTCTTGGACCCCAGGGGCAGTTTCCAAAGCAACATCCGGATCAGAGCTAGGATTTGAAACCAGGCCCCCCCATCTATTCAAATGGGACAAGGTCAATGACCAGAAACAGCGGGGCTGGCAGCCGATGACATGACAGGTCGAGGGAGGTGGGGGAGATGAACCTGACAAACGTCTACATCTGTGCTCCTTTATTCGTTCAGAAATATTTGTTCTAGGAATTGGGGGGACAGCAATGAAAACCCTGGCAAAGCCCTGTCCTCATGGAGTCTCCAGTCCAGCACAGGGGACCAGCGCCTTTTGATGCCACACCTACTGGCACAAACATGCAGAACCTTCTAAAGGCATCAAAATATAGCTGCCCGCTCTGCTGGTAAGGCTGAGGCTCCCTGCAGGGCAGAAGGCGTAGAATCTTCCTGACGTTTTTCTCTGTTTCCACCCTGTGGCCAGAATACAGCCCCGGAGTGGGCACGGCTCCCCGGTGCACGTTGCTGCTACTAACTCTGTGGCCTTCACCCTGCCTGCCGTGGCCTCCCTCTTCTCCAGGGAGGACAGCCAGGAGCCCGTGGACATAAGGGTAACAGCCAGAACCTCTTGGGGTCAGCCCTTTGTAAAGTTCCCCAAGCGCTGTCGCAGTGTTTGCTCATTTATGTAGCCAGCAGCCCTGTCAGTTACACGTTATGCCTGTTTTATAGATGAAGTTCAAAGGCTTGCCAAAGTCACAGCAAGTGGGAGAGCTGAGATTCAGTCGCACAGCTCCAGATGCCCAGGTCCTTCCTCTTTCTCCAGCAGTCATTGGAAAGAGAGCTCTCCAGGCTGAGTTCCTTAACCAGGAACTGGCAAGCCCAGGGCCCTTCCCGTCCCCAAATTAAGGCCCAGCAGACTACCAACTCCCTGTGTCTAGAGAGAGCAGACCAGTCTTCTGCTTAGAGACTGACTGTCATCCCTGGGTGTCTGTGGGGCTGGTTCCAGGACTCCCTGTGAATGTCAAAATCTGTGAATGCTCTTACATAAAATGGTGTAGTATTTGCACGTGACCTATGGCATCTGCCCAGGTACTTTAAATCACCCTGTGATTACTTGTAATAGTTGATAGAATGCAAATGCTATGTAAATGGTTGTTAGACTGTAATTATAAGGAATAATGACAAGAAAAAAGTCTGTACCTGTTTAGTGCAGATGTGATTTAAAAAAAAAACAAAACCTTTGATCCACAGTGAGTTGACTCTACAGAGCAGAAGCCAAAGCTATGGAGGTCAGACTATACTGGCTTTGGGGAAGGATGACTTGGATGGTTTTATATTCTAGCAACTGCTCCACCAAAGCAAGTCTGATTTGGGCTCTCCAGGGCCAGCCCTTGGAGGCCACAGTCCTGTAGGACAGAAACATGCCCTGAAAAGCAGCAGCTGAAAGCAAAGTCCCCCCGACCATCCATAGGGCAAGGGCTATCTGCCCCATCTTAGGACCTCATCATTCATGTAGGGACCTGTTGACCTCCAGCCCCTCCAGGCCTTGGCCAATGCTCCCTGCTCTTGGTTTCAGATGATGAGCTTCCCAAAGAGCCCCTTCCAGGCTAGAAGTCGCTTTGATGTCAGCGGAACTGTTGGTGGCCTTTGTCTGACCAGCCCTGGTGGACAGCTCCTTCCTGTGAAGAACCTATCGGAGAATATTGAGGTAGAAGTTGAGGTGCTGTCAGGTCCAGATGGCACTCTGTCCTCATTTTCCAACTTGGAAGGACCAAAAGTTGACCAGTTATGAAAACAGTGCTTAAAGAAGAACATTATTTAAATAACCCCTACCCTGCCTTAACCATTATATTTAGCTTACGGCTACAAATATGTGCTCACTTACCAACACTTGGGTATATAGCAAGTTTTCCTGGTTATATGAAACTTCATCCCCAGAGCCCATAAACATGTTCCCAGGGCTTTTGCAGATGTGACTGTGTTAAGGATCTTGAGGAGGGGACATCGGCCCAGTGGAAACGCAAGGGGTCTTATAAGAGTGAGCAGAGCTGGATGTTGACTATCCCAGAGGAAAAGATGATTTGATGGCAGAAGCAAGAGGTTGGAGTGAGACGAGGCAGGGGCCCACAAGCCAAGGGATGCAGGTGGCCTCTTGAAGGTGGAAAAGGCCAGGATGTGGATTTTATCTTAGAGCCTGCAGAGGAGCCAACCCTGCCAACTTTAGCCCTGTGGGGCTGATTTCAGACTTCTGGTCTCCAGGATCATGAGATAACAAACTTGTGTTGTTTTATATGACCCGGTCTGTGGTCATTTGCAGTAAAAGCCACAGGACACTAACACCACAGGCAGAGCTGGTTGCAGCTCTCAGGGCTGCACGGCTCTGCACAGCAGCCCTTGTGCTGCCTGGCTGGCATCTCCTTTGGGACGTGCTCTTGATTTGATTGTTTCTGATGACAGATCCTGCTGCCCCGGCCTGTGGAAGGACACAGTGAGCCAACTGTGTTGAGCCTGACCAGCCCCGAAGCTCTGTGGGTGAATGTGACGGCAAGGGAGGCAGCACTGGGCATCCAGGTGCACTGCAGACCCGGAGTCCCACTCACACTCAGCCTGGGCTACGGCTACCACCCCACAACAAGACCAGCTACGATGCCCAAACTCATCTGCCACCAGTGTCAGCTCCAGGTAACCCTGGTCCCTGGGCGGTTTCTTGAGCGGCTTCCTGGGAAGCAGCTCTGACTCCCCCTTAGTGTCCCAATCCTATGCCCTCTTCTTGGGGACCCTCCCAGGTATCTCAGCTTTAAATGTGAGGATCAGAAGCCATGGGGAGAGAAACAAAGAAAAAACTAAGTGCCACATTCAGTGGCTTGTTTCTGTTGGTGGTATTATATTTTGCCAAAATTAGGTGAGTATTTGCTGTGTGCCCTGAAGGTGTTGACAAGCGTGCACAGAACTGACCTTGCTACAGTGAGGTGGCAGTGACAACTGTCAACTCTCGGGGTGAAGATAATAATTGAGAGGTTAAGTAACTGATCTGAGACCACACACACTAACAAGAAACAGAATCAGCATGTGACCCCTGCCTTTCTGATGCATTCTATACACTGACCAGTGAAGGGCAAAACCACACCAGGACAGCGGTGCAGCCAAGGGATTTATTCACCAGCCTTTATGGCTGGTTAAGGGTAGAAAAGGAAAGGGGAGAGGAATCAGGAAGAGGGAAGTGTAGAGGAGAGTCGGCTGGGAAGAATAGGAGTGGGTATGAAAGTGACAAAAAGTACGTGATAGCGAAACAGAGGAAAAGAACAAGGATGAGAGTGAGGAGTGGGTCCCAGGAGAGGGGAAGCGGGGGAGAGAGACAGAGAGAGACGATGAGACAGAAGACAACGGAGACAGAGGAAGAGGAAGATGGAGAAGAGGCAGCCACTGCACCAGCCTTAGATCCACTGTCTCCAGCCCAACGGCAGCTGCCCCAGCCGATAGCTCCAGAGACCACAGCTGGTGCGACCAGACTCCCACCTTCCATTCAGAGCTTGCACACTCTTCCACCAGAACTTGCACACTTTCTGAGCTTGCACACTCCCCTCTCCCTGACTCCTTTCTCCCACCAGAGCTTGCATACTTACCTCTCCCTGATTCCTCTCCCCCTTCCTTTTCTACCCTTAACCAGCCATAAAGGCTGGTGAATAAATCACTTGGCTTCATGGCCGTCCCCGATGTGATTTTTGCCCTTCAACCAGGGGTGCCCCTTTTATGTTCCTGTTCTCAGGAGGTGACAGTCCTCCTAGGACAAGGGAGAGGACTTCAGGGTGTTTTCCTGCCCTGTCACCTTGGTCCCCTTCTCCCATGATGCCAGCTCCTGTCTTAGTGAGGCTTCTGGCTGACCAGAGCCCCTCTTGCAGATGAGCTGTCCACGTGGATCCTGGGCCCAGAGGACCTGCCCTTTGGAGAAGGTCTCTACTATTTGACAGTGGTCCCTGAGTCTGACCTGGAGCCTGCCCTGGTGGGAACCTCACTGTTGGCATTACCACCTTCCTGTCCCATTGCGTGTTCTGGGATGAGGTCCAGGAGACTTGGGACAACTCTGGATGTCGGGTAAGAAGAGGGAGCAGAAAGAAGGCAGGGTGGGCTGGAAGGGGGTGTCTGGCTCCTGGCGTCCCTCTTGTTGCCGCTGGTGTGGTGTCTCATGCCCCCCAGGGGCTTTGCCTGCACCGTTCCCTGTGCCCAGAATGCCCCCTGCCTCCGCCTGAGCACGGCCTCCTCAAGAAAACTGACCTCGATGGTGACTAGGTCAGATTTCCTGTTGTGAACCCAGGGCATGCCCCTCCTGCAGAGAGCTGAGCCGGTGGTCCTGCGCCTCTGCCTGTCACTTAAATAATGTCTGATTCCCTCAGGGTGCTGCGTGCCCCAGGGGCCAGGACGCTATGCTTTGTTCATCCCTGGGAACAAATGATCATTGAACGAGTGGAGGAGTGACTCAGGAGGGCCTGGTGACCCTGGGCTGCTGGGGGAGGCCAAAGTCATTTCTGAGGAAATGAACTCCAGGTGCAGGGTTCTATGCTTTTACTTGCATCAGCTTGTTGTCTCTTCGTAGTGAACTCCAAGAGAGTTGTTATTCCACTTTACGGACAATAAAACAAAGGCTCGAGAGACTCAACTGACTTGCCTCAAATCCCACACCTGGTATGTGGAGGAGCTGAGCTGGGACTCAAGGCCACCAGTATGCGCTGCTGCTTCCCCAGCGCTCAGAGAGTCCTGCGGAGCCCCAGGTGGCACGTGGCTTTAGTGATTGCAACCAAACCCCTGTCGCAGGTCAGCTCAGCTCTGCCTCCAGGGAGTTGAGGCCTGTGACAATGTCCTGCAGACAGACATTGACCTTGCGGTCATCAGAACCTTTTCTGGGCTCAGTCTCATGGGCCGCACGTGCTACCGGGCCCCTGAACACCCTCTTGCCTCCCCCCACCTGGAAACCTCCAGCGCCCCCTTGGGGTCCCACTCCAGCGCCCTCCTCTTGGGGCTTCTCGCAGGTGTCTCGAATCTCCCGCTGTTGGACTTCCACTAAATGTCTTGCCCTTCCCAAGGTCAGCAGCCGTGTGGAACTGAATGTGTCACCCGTCCCGTCGTAGGCCACGTGCACTTCTCTCTTTTGTTCACCACGCCCTGGTGATAGGGATGTGGTGAGAAGAGCCAGTGAGCTCTCGGCCTAGCAGAGGACACAGACCAGAGGCAAATGGCACGCACATGTCTACTGACAACTGTCACAAGGGCCCTAAGAAGCCATGTCCCACTCAGGGCGAGCTCCTTCTGGGTGGCTTCTATTGCAGAAGCAGCTTCCTTGTTGATTTCTTCCCTGGCTATGGGCTGCCACACTCAGAGAGCCCCCCAAAACACTAGGAGGAAATAGGGCACATGGAGACATTCAAGAGAGAGCAGCTCCCCACACGCCCCATGCAAGCCGCTGAGCCTCAGGGACCAGCCCTGGGTGTGTGTCCTCTTTTCTGAAACCAGCTTGTTCCTGTGTGGCAGGCATGCAGTGCCCCCGTGAGATACCGTCAGAGGCCTGGGGATCAAGGCGTCAGGATGGTGTTGGGGCTGGGGACGTGGGCTCTGCCATCACACAGATTTAGGTTCAATTCCTACACTAGCAGGGTGGCTTGGATAAGTCACCCCACTTCTCTGAGCTTACCTACCCTAAAATGGGGATGAGGGATAGTTGCCACATAGGGTTGGGTGAGCTCCGGGGTGTAAAATACTAAGCATGGTGCCTGGCACTCAGTGGGTGCTCCAAAGGTTAAAGTACTTGCCGTGTTAAACACTCTGGTTATTTGACAACAACACTGTGAAACAGAAATCAAGGACACAATGATCAAGGGCTCGAGATGGTGGTTGGGAGGTGGTTGGAAATGCATTGGGGGAAGACTACTCAGCTGAACCTGTTATTGGGAGATTTCTAGCTTTTGATTACAGTGGTAAGTTCTTAGATGCTTTGCTTATTACGCTATTAAAAGATGAACCTACGAATGCAGGCATATAAAACCATAGATGTTCAGAGGTCATGTGTGGGAGTATGTATGGACCAAAAATTATGATTAATCCCACGGTGCACTTGATGCTCATTACAGATACAGACATGGAGTCCTTAGATCATCACACAGAGTTCATCGCAGAGCTGTAAATAAGTAAATGGGATTTTCAAGAGTGAATGGAAAACTACTACTGAATTCTCTAGATAGCCAAAGAAATATCTGAACCTCCAGACCCTTATAGGGTAAAGGCAGAATCATCACATGGGGTCTGATTCTTGCACATTCATTTTTGCAAAGGATCCTAAAAGTGCAAAAGTGGTCACAGGAGGGCCCACAGATTACTTACTGATGTTCAAAGTATTGGGTGGGGGTGTAGCTCAGTGGCATAGTTTTTGTCTAGTATGCGCAAGGCCCTGGGTTGACCCCCAGAACTAACAAAAAGAGAAAACCCACTCATGCTGGAAAAAGCTGGGAAAGCCACTAACCTCAAGGTCTTTATGAAAACCCTTGAGGGAAAGATGTTGGGCCTAAATCAAGACGAGTCTCTGGGGACCGGTGCTGAGGTCTTGTTGTTGGCACCTGTTTGAGTCTCTTCTCTGAAACCAGCCCCAGTCCTTCCAGGCATGATAGGTGTTCCCGTAAGGCCCACAGCTCTCTGTGCCAAATGACAACCAGGATTAGCAAACAATGAGCAAACACAGCACTAAGAACCACCAGAAATTCTAATAAAAAGTTGGCACTGTACCCATGTGTGGGATTTGAGTCTTTGCAGGTAGCTCACTAAGGGAAAGAGATGGTGGGTGTAGTGACGCACAATAGTAATGCCAACAACTTGGGAGATTGAGGCAGGAGGATCCCAAGTTGGAGGCTAGCCTGGGCAACTTAGCAAGACCCTTAGCAACTCATCAAGACCCTGTCTCACAAAGAAAATAAAAAGGGGTTGGGAATATAGCTCAGGGGTAAAGTGCCCCTGGGTTCAATCCCCAGTACAAGAAAAAAAAAAAAAAAAAAAAAGGAAAGGAAAGAGGCCAGGGTTAACTTTGGGTCATAAAACAGGGCTGTGGGAGGTTCTTTCTCAACTGGTGCTTGAGCAGAGAACTTTCCAGATGCCAGTCTTCTACCCCTTCCATCCTATGGTAGATGTTGGAATAAAAGGCAGTACCGTGTTGTGGGATTTATCTATTTATTTTATTTTTTTGAAAGAGCATCAAGTGGGCTGAGGATAGGAGGCACACGCCAACTTTGCAATAATGGTTATTTCTGGGGGTGGGGACAAATTTCACCTGTGATGTGTCTCTAAAAAGGCAAGGCTGCTTGTCAGGACGTTCAGAGCTACACAGTGGGAATGTGGATATGAAGATGCTTGCTAGAAATAGTGTTCTCTGAATTTGGGAAATAACCTTTTCTCTTTGCAGTGGCAGAGATTGAACCCAGGGCTTCACACATGCTAGGCAAGTGCTCTGCCACTGAGCTGTGCCCCAGCCCTAAAATTAATTTTTAATATGAAAAGCCCAAAGGAATCCGAGGCTCCACACCCCAGTAGAGTTGTCACTCAGTATCCAACAGATGTGAATTCCAGGACTCCCTGTGGATACTGAAACCCACAGAAGCTCTAGTCCCTTATAAAAAGGTGCAGTATTTGCACATGACTGATCCACATCCTCACGTGCGCTTTACATCATCTCTAGATTACTCAGGATCTTACCTAATACAACCACAATGCTACGTGATCATTGTCATACCGCATTGCTTAGAGAATAAGACAAGGAAAAGTCCACCAGTTCAGATGTCCTTGCCGCCCTCTCCCCCGGCCAGGGTTGGCTGAGTCTGTAGACACAGAAGGCTGATTGCAGAGGGTCCACCTTGAGGGGGACATTTTTCTCTCCTGGGCATACGGGAGTCGGGGAGGAGCTCCCAAGCATTTCTACCCATGATCTCTTGGGGGTTGCAGGTGGGGCCACGGACCACCCCCTCCCAGGCCCACTGCCTCTGCAACCACCTCACCTTCTTCGGAAGCACGTTCCTGGTGATGCCCAATGCTGTCGACGTCCGCCAGACTGCTGAGCTCTTTGCCACCTTTGAGGACAACCCTGTGGTGGTGACCACCGTTGGCTGCCTCTGCGTGGTCTATGTGCTGGTGGTGATCTGGGCCAGGAGGAAGGACGAGCAGGATCGGGCTAAGGTGAGGCTGTGTGCTCCAGGGCACGGGAGGGAGGAACAAGGGGACACCCCTTGCAGGGGCCTCAGGGGAGAGAGTCCAGGTGGGCTGCCGAGAGCTGACTGCTAGCCTGGGCTTTAGCCCCTGGGATCATCTCAAGCAAGCTGGCCCCTCAGCCTCTTTATCTGAAAAAATGTTCTTTTTCATCAAATTGTCAGGAATACAATGCTCCTGACTGTTTACTGAGGACCAGGTTACTCCCCTGTAACACTCACAGCAGCTTTGTGAGAAAGGTACTGTGCTGGGGGTCCCAGACCACCCTCAGGTTCAATGATTAGCTAGAAAGACTCATTGACCTGAGAAAAGTAGTTGAACTCATGGCTAGAGGTTCTTGCAGTGAAGGATGCAGGCTAAAACGAGCAGGCGCAGAGGAAAGACAGGCACAGCTTCTGCTTGTTTCTTCCCAGGAAGTCCACAGATGGGCTTCCCTCTCCAGTGATGCCGTGTGACAGCTCATGGGGAGTTCTGCCAACAGAACTCATGAGTCCAACATGATGCAGATGTGAGAAAATTAACACTATTGTTGTTTCAAGCTCAGGAGGCTGAGGCAGGAGGATTGTGAGTCCAAAGCCAGCCTCAGCAACTTAGCGAGGCCCTAAGCAACTTAGTGAGACCCTGACTTAATAAAAAATAAAAATAATAAATGGGCTGGGAATGTGGCTCAGTGCTTAAATGCCCCTGGGTTCAATCATTGTTACCAAAAAAAAATAAAAATAAACACCCAGGGTCTGGGTGGAGGCTCACCCAAGCGTGGCGTCCTGGGTTTGATTGGAAGTCAGCCCCACAGGTAGGGAGCGCCCACCTGACTGACCTGAGGCTCTGGTTCTGCAGTCTCCTCCACAAGGTCAGCCTGGCAGAGCACGGCCCGAAGTTCCGGCCACACGTCGCACTGAGCACAGGCTGTCAGGCCTGGCCCACGCCTCAGAAATACAAAAGTCTCTTATCACACAGGATTTTCCAAGGACGTAGACATGACCTCCCAGGATCTACGCAATGGCTGGTCCTTTCTTTGGAATGTGTAAGGTCTGGACACCACAAGCTTGCTGAGTGTACCCTCTATTGCGTAGTGCTCCTATCATCTTAAAGAGGAGGTGGCGAAGGACCAAGAGGTCAATTAACTGGCTAAAAGTCATCAGGCAGGAGATAGGACGTAAACCCAGATTCTCCAGAGCACAGGACCCGTCTAAGGATTGAAGCCTGGCCAAACAACAGCAGGTTGTGCGACAGACGGTTTGTTCTGCTGCAGGTTTGTTCCCAGAAAGCAGACCCTGGGTGTTTATCTTTATTTTTTTTGGTACCAAGGATCAAACCCAGGGGCATTTAAGCACTGAGCCACATTCCCAGCCCATTTTTTAATTTTTATTTTTTATTGAGTCAGGGTCTCAGGGCTAAGTTGCTTAGCCTCCTGGCCTTGCGACAATAGTTTTCTAAGTTGTTGGACTGGGAACACAGATATGGATGCAAACTTGCCCTGAGGTGACTGGCTTCAGGATGGTAACTAACAACACTTAGGAAGCCAATACTTTCCATTTTATGCAACTGCCTTTAAACATTAACATTTAAGTGCCTCAGCTGCAGGTTTGTTCCCAGAAAGCTGCCCTGGGATTTTAGAGGTGGATGCCCCATCGCGCCCAGAGTGGGTCTCACTAAGAGGCCTGCTAAGGTTGCTGAGGCTGGCTTCGGAGCCTCAGCCCCCAGGCACTTGGGTCTTGAGCACACCCAGACTTCACAGATAAGTCATTGGATGCCAGCTGCCCCAGGAGGCACCACCTCAAAGGAGGTGACCCCTGTGTCTTTGACAACAGTGCCTCCCACCGCAGGGAAACCTGAGCAGTGGTCTCAGGGTCACTACAGCCTCTGCTCAACTCCAGCATGTTGATGTTTTGTTTTTTTTTTTCCCCCTAAATTGTTTTAATATTTCATTCTTTTCAAATTACCTCAGGAGCAAATCTGGTTACCAATGTTATGAGGAATTACATGTGAAAAGAGTTTGTGTGGTTCACCAGCTTGAACATGAATGTTCTCAGATCAATGCCAAGTTCACTTCCAATTTAACCACACAGGCTCGTGCTGGATAAGGAATGCACTTTCAACTTTTTCATTTTTTGCCGATATTTTTTACTTGAAACCCTGCTTTTATAAGGAACAGTTCTCACCGGATGGAATGAATAAATAGCATACATAATTTTATTTTTGCCCTTTAATTTTCAGGAAAGACCAGCTCATTCTTGGCTGGTGTGTGATGGGTAAATGCTTCAGGTAGGGTCCTCTTGACACTGTCCTTCTGTTCAGGTGAAGATCACGGTGCTGGAGGACAACGACCCCTTTGCCCAGTACCACTACCTGGTGACAGTCTACACCGGCCACCGGCGAGGGGCAGCCACGTCCTCAAAGGTACCTCACTTCAGGAGACCCATGGGCTGGTCTGCCAGGGTGACTTGAGCACACTGGATTTGTGTTCTTGGAATATTTTCCTAGTGTTTTTTTTTTTTTTTTTTCATCTTAGAGAAAACAATCTTTTTTTTTTTTTTTTTGTCATATAAAATATGACCTTAAGCCCCAATATTTAAAAGAAGGAGCCGGGCGCGGTGGCGCACGCCTGTAATCCCAGCACTTTGGGAGGCTGAGGCAGGAGGATTGTGAGTTCAAAGCCAGCCTCAGCAATGGTGAGGCACTTAGCAGCTCAGTGAGACCCTGTCTCTAAATAAAATACAAAAAAGGGCTGGGGATGTGGCCCAGTGGTCGAGTGCCCCTGAGTTCAATCCCTGGTACCAAAAAAAAAAAAAAAAAAAAAAAAAAAAGGAGGAGGAGGAGTGGTTTAAGGAGCGCGGGGTCTCGTGCCTGCTGCTCACCTCCCTTCTCCCAGAAGAACCGTGCTGACTTTCAGTTTGTTGCCCAAAAGCAAGTTCCCCCACAGAGGAGGTAGCCGCTGAGTAAACTTGCCAAGGGAAAAATGGGAAACACAGTGTGCGGAGGAGAAGGGAGAAAGGAAGGAAGGAAAAGAGCAGAGCTGAGAACAGCGAGTCTGGAATTACACTCAATGGGCTGACAGCTGCCCTAGGGCTCAGCAGTCCCGCCTGTCCCCCAGCCGCTGACCAGGGCTAGTGAAGAAAGTGTTTCTGCGACTTATCGGTTCTCTGAAGGACAGTGATGGAGTGCACGCGCGCGGGCGTCTCGTGGTGCCTCATGCTCCTCGCTGGTTCCTTCACCAGAACACACCATCACCTGCGGTGTCCCCTTAGTGACAGTGAGGGGTCCGTGGCACACAGTTTGGAAACCATCATCACTGTGTACACAGTCCTGGAGAGAATGCCATTGTTTGAAAAAATGAAATCGGGCTTCATGAGAGTAGGGTATTTCTCTGTTTATTTATTTATTTATTTTTTTTTGGTACCGGGGATTGAACTCAGGGGCACTCGACCGCTGGGCCACATCCCCAGTCCTTTTTGTATTTTATTTAGAGACAGGGTCTCACTGAGTTACTAAGTGCCTCTACATTGCTGAGGCTGGCTTTGAACTCGTGATCCTCCTGCCTCAGCCTCCCAAAGTGCTGGGATTACAGGCATGCACCACCACGCCCGGCTATTTTTTTAATTATATGTTTTTATTTATGTGTATTTTTTAAATTTAAAATTTTTTTTTTTTTTTTTTTTTTTTTTTTTTTTTTTTTTGGTACCGGAGATTGAACTCAGGGGCACTCGACCACTGGGCCACATCCCCAGCCCTTTTTTGTATTTTATTAGAGACAGGGTCTCACTGAATTGCTAAGTGCCTCGCCATTGCTGAGGCTGGCTTTGAACTTGTGATCCTCCTGCCTCAGCCTCCCAAGTGCTGGGATTACAGTCGTATACCACCGCGCCTGGCAAAAACTTTTATTTATTGCTGTATCTTAGGTCTTAGACCAGCTGTCTGACCCAATGTAAGTACTAGGAATCACTTTCATACCTCCAATGAACTGTCCATCTCATTTCTGTTGGATGCTAAAGAGTTGGTCTCAACAGGAGAGCGATGAAAAGCCTCCGATTCACAGGCGTGCTGTCTTATTAATTGGGTTTCCTTAGGGTAGTGGCTGTCCACTGGGGATATCTTGCCTCGGAGGGGACAGTTGGCAAGGTTTGGGGCATCTGGCTCCCATGTCAATGGTGGAGGTGGGACAACCCTCCTCTAGGAGCTGACTCTGACACCGGATTGAAGCGCAGATAATCCATCAGAGCTGGAGTCCCAGGGGATGCCAGAGGGGGAGTCGGAAGCCACCCAGAGAAGGAAGGCAGGCCATAAAAGGTGCATGATCAAACTGGTCATCCCTGTGGACACCTGAGTCTAAGGCCACTGGGGGACTCAAAAACAGTGACAAACATGTGTCCCCAGGGTATCCCAGCTGAGGGAGGAGGGAACTGGGGCACTGGTCAGCCACCCCCCACACTGAGAACAGCATGCGGGGGCCATTCACTCTCTGGCCCTTCTTTGGTTCTAACTGGCGAGGCTGAGGGCCGCAGTGTTAGCACAAAAAGACCAGGGTGATCGCAGACTTCACAAATCAGCTCAGCGCTTTATTCAGGAACGAAGTTTCACACAGGAGCAGGGGAGGCAGGGACGAAATGACGCCGTGGTGGGACCCACTTTCCTGATGGGAAATGAGCCCCCAAACAAAGAAAGGGCCTGGGCTTAGCAGGGTATTCTGAGAGGTGGTCTAGTGAGCGTATCAGTTTTCTTTGGGCACCCAGGAATTTGGAGTTTGTCAATCCTTGAAGGAGTCAGTTTTAGTGTTTAGGGTTTAGTTTGTTTTACAGGGCGAAATGGGAGGGAGTCTAGGGTCAGTGGTCAGTTTCTGGAATTTATTGTCCTGGACCTGATGAAGGGCCTGGGGTCAGTGGTTGGCACCTGGGAAGGATTTGTTTGCAGAAGGGTTAAGGCTTCAGCCTCTTCCCAGAGACTGCCTTTCCAGCTTTGATGGACACCTCCTCCTCAGGGTTTGTTTTATCACCGGGAAAGAACTGTACTGGGAAAGGATCAAGCTCTCCCTCAATGTGTGGCTTTCCTTCTTGCTCCCCTTTCCCCGGGGCTCACTCCTTTTGGGGTTTGTCATTTTCCTTACCTAATACACAGGCAGCACAGGCCAGATCTGCTGCAATGCTGTTTTGTCTCAGAAAACCAGGCATTGCTGACCAGCACCTGGACAGCTTCAGAAAAGCAGATTCCTGGGTCCAATTTGCAATATTCTCACTTGGTGGATCTAAGGTGGTCCTGGGAGCATGTGTTCTCAAGGCACCGGGTACTCCTTTGTTCACCCCCAGCGCCAGGTACTCAGAAGCACTGAAAAGACAATTAGAACAGGAAGGAGACCAGTTCCTGCCGTACAGCCCTTACAAATAAACATATGAGAAGTTTAAAAAGGTTGCTAGCAAGCATTTTTTTTTCCCAATGAACTTAGTTGATCTTGAAGACATGAATGCAGTTAGAGTCACCCCAAATATGCATTCAACTGGAAAAGTAACAGGCAGGTCGAAGACAGGAGGAGAGAAGGTAAAAGGATTGTGCTTCATTGGTTTTTGTTGGGTTCTAGCCACCCCCAGTTAAGCAAGGCCAGCAGGCCTCAGTCACCAAGTGAAGACGGCCACTCCTTGGTCTCTGGATTTCAGGTGACTGTCACCCTCTATGGCTTGGATGGAGAGAGTGAGCCCCATCACCTGTCAGACCCCGACTCCCCGGTTTTTGAGCGCGGAGGAGTGGATGTCTTCTTGCTTTCTACCCTGTTCCCTCTGGGAGAACTGCGGAGCCTCAGGCTGTGGCATGACAACTCAGGGGACCGGCCCTCCTGGTGAGTCGGAGAAAGCAAAACCATGAGGACCTGCACAGTCCAGGCTGGGGGCCAGGCGCAGCACACTGGTTGCCTTCCTGGGCCTCACAAGCCTCTGCAAAACACGTAGAATGGACCTCCATTTCACCGATGAGGACACCGGGGTCAGAGGGACCCCTGGTTCACGATCCACACAAACCAGATCAGGAGCAGGAGGACCGGAAGTTACAGCCCTGGTGTCCAGGCTTAGCCCACCCTTCACCCTTCCACAGCATCAACCTGACACTTGTGGCAAGTTCAGCACAAGGTTGTCCCCATTCTGTCTGAGGCCCAAATGAATGGTGTCAGCCTGCATCACCATCAGCAGACGGAGGCTTTAGAGGAGCACAGCATTTACACCACTGTCTTTAATACACCAGAGGCATCAACTATCAGCACCTTACAAGCCTCAGCCATTGGTTGGTTCCTGGGAAGCAGACTCTGAGGTGGAGATGAGTGTGTGGGGTGTCTATTACGGGGGTCCAGGATCAGACCTGGGAAGGAGGAAAAGGGGCAGGATGGGCAGGGTTGAGCTCCAGCTGCGATGCAGCCTAACGACAGGCCAGCCGACCCCAGGGGGAGCTCTGGTCTTGGTCACAGGTCTTGATCACCCAGGCCCTGCATCCTGGGTGTTAGTCACATGGTACAGTGTCTTGCGCCCCTGATGGGGCCTTCCCTCCTGAAATAAGAAATGCCCCTGGAGAGCCTCTCAGCACGTGCCCACTGTGCAGCGAACACTGGGAAGGTGGCTTTGCTCTCGTGACTGTCCTTACCGGCTGTACAGTGACAGGGAGAGCTGCGGCTGGAGCTGGCCTCCAGGACAAGCAAGATGCTCCCCTTTCCTCCTCAGGCCTCCTCAATCAGGGTAGATGAGACCCATGAAGTCCCAGGCTCCGGATAGATGGTGGCCTCACTGTGTGGCTAGAAAGGTGAGAGAGGGTCGTTTCAGTGTGCTCTGCCTGCACCTGCTGCACTTTCAACAGCTTGGCTGGACTCACTCAAGGCTGGACACTGGCCCTGGCCGGGTGTCCCGGGGAGGGCCAACAGTTTCCAGATGCGCCTTCCTGCAGCTCTCCCAGAGCCAGCTCTCCCAGAGCCAGCTCTCCAGCTCGCCAGGTCCCCACAGGAGGCCAGTTTTGATCAAGGTGCCAAAGTCAATGAAGTGAAATGCAGTCCCTTTCTCCAGCAGCTCCCGTTCTTGGGGCTCAGGGCTGCAAAGGTGTCGGGGTGCTCAGGGAAGTCTCGTTTCCCCACACCTTGTCCTCACAACCATATGTCCCTTCTCTAGGTACGTGAGCCGGGTGCTGGTCTATGACCTGGCGATGGACCAGAAGTGGCATTTCCTCTGCAACTCGTGGCTGTCCATCGATGTTGGAGACTGTGTCCTTGACAAGGTGTTCCCAGTGGCCACAGAGCAGGAGAGGAAACAATTCAGGTTCTTTTTCTTTCTCTGCTGCACTTGGTGCCCAGCAGATTGTCCGGCTCACAGTCCTGCGCGCAACAAATATTTGTTGAATGATCAAAATAACATGGAAAATCACTGTTGTTGGCCACGAGCCCTCTCTTTGTGTACCTTCAGACTAAGTCCAGCCCACCCGCAAGCCTCAGGGTGGTGGTCAAAGTACTGGACAGCCCTCGAGGGCGCTGCCATGGACTTGAGTACAGGCATGCACTGGGAATCTTAGTTCTGTACCTTCTGGAAGGCCTGGGCCCCCGAGCAGCTCCTGAGGTTAAACTCCATCCTACTCACAGGGAACAATTTGAATTTTTATGGAAAATGGGGGGGGGGAGTCCCATTATTGGGAATCTGCCTCGCAATTTTTATTCTCTCAAACCAAACCCAGTTTGAAAGCAGAGCCAGGAATTTTTAACCATCCTCTAATAATGCTCTAATTACAGCAAAGTTAATAATACTATAGATGGTTATGTTAAAATTATACCAAAAATAACAATATGAACACTGGACACTCACCTGTGTGCTGGTCCTGTCACTGTCCCAAATGCTTTACAAAAATGATGACTTTGAATCCTTCCAACCTTGAGGTGAGATAGGGTCTGCTGTTATCCACATTTTTTAAGAAGGTTTGTTTAATTTATTTTAAAAATATGTATATTTTTAGTAGTCCATGGACCTCCATTTTATTTATTTATATGTGGTGCTGAGACTTGAACCCAGTGCCTCACATGGTTGCAGACAAGTAAACGGAGGTGCCGCTGACAGCACCCTGGCCTGAGCTCCCAGGGCTGGACGAGGGCGGTCTGGGGTCGCTGTGCAGCTATGGAGACCAGGCCCTTCCCCTCCCTTCTCTCTGAACACCTGTCCCCTCTCGCTACCTGCCCGCAGCCACCTGTTCTTCATGCAAACCTCCGCGGGCTTCCAGGAAGGACACATCTGGTACTCCATCTTCAGCCGCTCAGCTCGGAGCAACTTCACGCGCGTCCAGAGGGTGTCCTGCTGCTTCTCCCTGCTCCTTTGCACCATGCTGACCAGCATCATGTTCTGGGGTGTCCCCAAGGACCCAGCTGAGCAAAAGATGGACTTGGGTAATTCCTGCTGTCATGACGGTCAGGGCTAGGGGCTGGCGGACATCAGTCTTCGGTGCCTGTCATGCCACTATGATCCAGAGATTTATTAGGGGCCAGTCATGTGGACACGGCTGGCCACCCACCTGGGTGATCTTAGCCTCCAGTCCCCCAGGGTCAAGCTGACACCACGTGCATCAGGCCCACCGTACGTCACACTGCAGCACAGACTATCTGACATGTTCCAAAGCCCCAGGTAGACAAAGACACTTTTGCCAGGCAAGACATCCAAGGGCTTCAAGGTGACATCCCAGAATTAGGGCCCGGTTGATTCTTCTTGAAGAAGTGGAGTGGACTCGGCTCCTGGTGACTGTGTCTTCCTTTGCCCTGTTCCTCCCTCTTCCCCAGGTAAAATCGAGTTCACCTGGCAGGAAGTGATGATTGGGCTGGAGAGCTCCGTCCTCATGTTCCCCATCAACCTGCTGATCGTCCAGATCTTTCGAAACGCCCGTCCTCGGGTTGCAAGGGAAGAGAACACCGGGGAACAGGACCGGGGTCCTCCAAGCTGACTCCCTCGCCACAGCCCGTGGAGGACGGCCTTCTGACACCCGAAGCAGTGACCAAGGCATGCCCTCAACCTCAGCTTGTGCGAGGGGGTGCTCTAGCTCAGGCAGAAGTGGGGGTGCGGGCTGGGGCTAGGGGCCCAGGAGCCTCATGTTGTCTTAGCATCAGTTGCCAAGATTCATCCACTGATACACACACACGCACACACTCAAATGTGCACCCTCACACACACATACACGTGCTTTCTGAGTGCCTACTGTGTACAATATTCTACTCTCAGTACAGCCCCCCAGGCTGCAGCCCATGGAAGGCTCCTGCTGCCTTCTGCACTCGATAGGCTTTTTTTTTTTTTTTTTTTTAATATTTATTTATTTACTTTAGTTGTACACAATCCAATGCATTTATGTTTACGTGGTGCTGAGGATCGAACCCGGGCCGCGCACGTGCAAGGCGAGCGCTCTGCCGCTGAGCCACAACCCCAGCCCCCACTCGATAGGCTTTTATTTCCTGGGTGCCACTCTGAGGAACACGGCCTGGAGTGAGTCAGTTTATATCCTAGAAAAAGATGTTAGCGGTGGTGACAGACGTCCTGGGAGGTCAGGAGCGTGCCTCAGTGGCAGAGTGGGGTTCAAGTGCAGATTGCTGAGCCCAGGGCGGAGCTCTTGCCCCATGTAGCATGCCCTCACCGCAGGCTCTGTCTGCGGCCCCCCCCCCACCGGGCTGCCTTGCAGGATGTGCGCAGACTTGTCAGCTCGCTGTCCAAAGCTCTGAAGGTGCCGCCACCTGCCGTCGGCGGGGACTCTGTGGGCTTGATGGACATCAACAGCCTCCTGGCTTGGGTGGAAGACCTCATCTGTCCACAGAACACAAGGGGGCAGGGCTTCTGGGAGGAAGCTGGAAAGAGAGGAGACCCTTTTCCACTCACTCTTGGATCTGTACACATGAAAGGTAAGTCCTGGGCATTTCTGTGCCCAGAGAAGCGAAATTCTGGAGCTAAGGGGAGCCGGGTCCGAGGATCACGCCTGCATTACTAGAGGGTCACAGGGTGGTACCCTTACCAGCCTCTGCTCAAACTGCTGTCACCTCCCCTTCTACACCACAGTCACCAGCTGTCCTCACAACATCTAGCTGTCGTCACTGTGCCCTGGGCCACTGTGGTCCTTCAGTCTAGCATGGTATTCTTCCTCCCTTTGCCTGGCCCGTTCTTACCCAACATTTGGTCCTGTCTTATGCATCCTTCCTTGGGGGAGCAATCCAAGTCTCCCGCGCTCTGGGCCCCTGCTATGTGGCCTTCATGCCTCTCTTTACAGTCTCTGCTCATGGCCAAATAATCAATCATGTAAAGAGTTGTTTGAAGTCTGCACCATCCTTTCTGTTCCCCAAACTTCATGAAGTGCCTGGTCTCGGGGTGACCAGTTCTGTGACCTTAGAAGGATGCTTCAGTTCTCTGTGTCCCGTGTTCCTTTTCCTATAAAGTGTCAGGGCTGCAGAGTTGACCAGATCTGTTTTCAGATGTGTGGGGCAGGACACAAGATGATGACCAGGGCAGTAGAACACATTAAAGGACATTGATTCACAGAGTGACAAAGTTCTTTTCTCTATTCCCATTCAGTCCTCCTAATTAATCAAGAAGTCAAGGAAAATCTCAGTTGGAGCCACTGTGGTTTAATGCTTCTCTACCACTTGTTGATCTCTTGTTTGGCAGAAGTAGCAGGTCTCAAATTCAGAGCCTTCTGCAACAATAGCCAGCTAGAATGTAGTCACATTGTTTCATGTGACTAAGTCCTACATATGGCACTTGTGGATTGAACTAGTCTCCTTACCATCCTCTTGCTCCTTTTCCCATCTGGGTCAGTTTTCCATCACTGTGACAAAATACCCAAGATAATTAATTTAAAAGGAGGAAAGGTTCTGGGTTTCAGTCCATGGTTGCTTGGCCTTTCTGCTTTGGGCCTAGGGCGAGGCAGAACATCATGGCAGGAGCCTGTAATACAGCTAACCTGCTCACTTCATGGCTGTAATAGGTTTAGAATGCTGCTGGTTTTCGCACTCAGACCAGCCACTGTCTCAACTTTGCTTAGAACACAGTGTGGGTTATAGAATGGGCGATTTGAATTCATAATCTTGGTCCAAACCCCTATGGACTAAATCTTCCAGGGGCAGGCCAGGCATGTGCATTTTCAGCCAGTCACCTTGCTGCTTTTCATGCACCTTGAATTTTGAGAGCCACTGCCCTCCAGATGAAGTCCCATCCCTGTACTGTAGCACTTGGGCCTTTGTAGCCAGGCCACACTGGCTCTATCATTCAGCCACTTGGAAGGGTTAAGCCCTGGTGAGCTAGGTGTTGGCTGGCCATGAAGGTCATCTTGGCAGGGCTCTGCTTACACTGGACTCTTGGCCCTGAATTGGGGGGCTTTGGAATTCACAGCTGGACCTGCTGGCAGTGGGCCGCAGACCCTAAGAATACAGCCAGACTCAAGATCTCCCTGATGGAATAGCAGCTGTGCAACTTGAGACAAGCTGATCAACCTCTCTGAGACTTAGTTTCCTTCTCTATAATATAGGGGTACTAACCCACCTGGCTCCTTGGCTAGTTGTGAGGACTGAACGAGATTGTAAGATAGGTAAAAGGCTGAGGCCCCCACCTGACGCAAAGCAGGTATTCCGTTAGCTCTGTTTTGATTGGTAGGGACGGCACCTTCTCGGAAACATGAACAGGAGCCCTGCAACACAGAGTGTGTTGGCGCTGGACTCTCCGGCTGAGGCTTCAGGGAGGGAGGCCCAGGGCAAGGATCCAGCTGTGGCACACACACCTGCCACGGTCTTCCCTACACGCACAAACTGTTCTCATTCATCTCTCATTGGCGACTGGGGCGGGTCACGGGGAGAGGGCTCTATTTTGCTGTCTTCTGTGTCCAGCTGCATACACCCCCTGGGAAGGCGACCACGGGTCCAGAGCCCAGCCCTCTCGGCAGGACAGCATGCCCTGGGCACCAGCCTTCCAGCCCAGGGCCCAGGGACTGGGGCCTCATTCCACCTATAGGGGCCACATTTCTCTTAAAATTCATAAGGAATAGTGGAAAGGTTTGAATTTTTTTTTTTTCACAAATTGGTTACTTTTGCAATTTAAAACAACAAAAGATGTTTAAGGAAAGTTTCAGAGGGTCTGAGTTTGTAGCCCAGAAGTGGAACACCTGTTTTGCATGTGCAAGTCCTGGGTTCCATCCCCAGAATGGCAAAAAATTTAAAAAAGATTTGTTTTAATCTGAAATTTGAACAAAGCACTATAGAAGAATATTCATGAGATAATCAGGGGGTCTTGGCCTCTGATTGGATATTTGATGGGAATATTGTTAATAACCAAAGATTCATAATGCTGTCATGCTTATTTTTAAAAGTCCTCCTCTTCTACATAAATATACTGAATTATTTAATGAAATGATACGAACTTTGGGATTTACTTCAAAATAAGCCGTGTGGAGAGAGAGGGGTGGGTGCCGCCGGCAAAATGCCTGGGAACTGATTCTGCAGCTGGGCGTCAGGGTGTGCAGTTTCTTCTTATCACTCTCCACTTTTCTGTTTGAACTGTTTCATGATTTTAAAAAAAACATTAAACACAAGATCAAGACTCACAGACATTGCACAATGATTGAGACTCACAGACACACATGCTTCAAGTTCAAGACTTACCATGTGAAGTGTCTGCAGATGAGACAAGTCCACGGCAGGGACTGGCTCTAAGATACTCGGGGAGAAAGCCGCTGCCTCTGCTCCCGCTGGCTGCCGTCTGTACTGGAGCTGGCTGCTGCCGGCTCAGCTTTGGCTTCCTCCGTTCTCCCCTAGAGAGAAAACACAGCGCCAGGAGCCCAGGCCGGCCCCCGGCAGTCCCTGGAAGGGCAGCGCCTACAGGCAGTGTCTCTACCTCCAGCTGCAGTGCGTGGAGCAAGAGCTGAGACTGGTGGGTCCCCGAGGCTTCCCCCGCCACAGCCACGCCCAGGCCCTCAGGCAGCTGCAGACCCTGAAGAGCTATCTGGGGGGACAGCCGGGCATCCCGGCCCCAGCACGTGTCAGGTAACCCACTTCCCCCGTGACAAGCAGGCACTGCCCTCTCCAGCCCGGGGCCTGTGGGAGAGGCATCCTATCCTGAGGAACCTTAGGAAGTGCTCTCACCCCAGACCTCTAAGGAGAAGGGACTTGGGACTCCTGCAGGAGGCAGGGGCAAATGAGGCTGTCTTGGAAGACGCCCGCAGCCCTTTGCTGAGCACTTTACAGTTTGTAGCCATTTTTATTTTGACTTTTTCCTAGCTGTGTCTCCTTGGGCCAGTCCCTCTCTGAGCCTCAGTTTCTTCATTTGTAAAGTGGGAGTGATAATGGGCATCTCCTGTTTCAAACTTAAAGTATCCTTTAAGATGAACAGTGAGGTTTGACTACAGTTTGTCAGATGACATTGAAGAATTATTACTCATTTGTTAGCTGTGATGGCGGCGTAGCAACTTGGTAAGAAGATGATCATTTTTGAGTTGCGTTCTGAAGTAACTAGAATGATTTTATATTATGTCTGGAGTTTATTTTAAAATATCACAGCCTCTCCTCTCCCTCTCCCCCAAATAAAGGGAGAAGGAAGGCAGGGACAGACGGGATAGTGTGTCCAGGTGGTGACAACGTGGGAGCTGTACCTGGGGCTTTTCTGTGCTTGATAATTTTTGTTTGATGGGACATTTTTCATGATAAAAGTGAAACATTATATAGAGCCAGCTTCCAGGCTTGCTGCGAGGGAAAGCTAGAGCAAGTCTGTGTAAAGCGTTAGCTGGGGGCTGTCTTCCAGCAGGCCTGAGTGGACGAGACTGCTTTTACTTGACAGACTCTAGAAGAGCCTTTTGAGGTAACAGGTTACAGAGGACAAAACAGAGGGTCTGAGAGGTCAAGGAGCTTGGCCAAGGTCATGTAGATGATGAGGGCAGAAAGGGATTTGAACGTGAGCCCCTGGTGCCACCTGCCTGTCCGCTCTCCTTTGCAGCACTCCATGGGCCAGGAGGCCCCGTGGCGGCCTGCCCTGGTGGTGCGTCCTGGTGGGCTGGCTCCTGGTGGCGGCCACGGCGGGGGGTGGCGGCTTTCTTCACCATGCTCTACGGCCTGCACTATGGGCGGGCCAGCTCCCTCCGGTGGCTCATCTCCATGGCCGTGTCCTTGGTGGAGAGTGTGTTCGTCACCCAGCCCCTTAAGGTCAGGACCCCTGTCCCAAAGTGCCGCCCTCCTCCCTTCACCTGCCCTTACCCTCCTGTGACTGGTCCTGCCTTGGGAGCCTACATGGGGTGCCACCTCTGAGCAGGCGCTGGGGCAGGGAGATCGTGAAGGCCACCGGCATCATAACCCACGTTATCGGACACTCGTTCCGGGCCTGGCTTGGTGTGGTACAGAGAGACTTGCTCTCAGGATCACAGTCACCCTTAGGATTGGGGGACACTTTCTAGGGAGGAAACCTGAAGTGAAGCAGTTGAGGCCACAGGGCTGCGGATGGAGCCCATGGTGGAGCTTGCCCAGCAGGTGCAAGGCCCTGGGAAGAAGGAGAGGTCAAGACCACGGACATTCTGCCTGGACCCTCTGTAGACCTACAGACACTAACACCCTGTTTCCTTGATCCTAAGATATTTTGTATGAGGATGGCAATTTAAAAGAAAATGTCCTTCAGAAACAAATGTCCAGTCATTAAGTATGTGCACCAGTTAGGAGTTATCCTCTGTTTCTGAAATGTGAAATTACAAAGAGCATGCTAGAATCCAAGAAACGCCGAACCCCGACCTGGAGCTGGGTGGGTGGGGGCCCAGCTTACCTCGGAAGGAGCAGGCAGCAGGCCATCCCTGGGGAACCCCTGGCATAGGAAGGAATTAGTGTTGGGATGGGGGCTGCAGAAAGGAGGGGCACTTGGTGACTCCTGGTGCTTGTGGGACGTCACCAAGTCCCCACGCTCCTCCTATCCTTCTGCTTCCCATTCTACTCTGAACAGACTTTATGATAAGACTCAAAACCTCCGAGAACTCCCCACAGACTAGGCTAGAGTAGTAGTAAGGGCGGAGGGGGGGCCTGACTCTTCTGTTCCCCGACACCCCACAGAGCCCTGCTCTTGCGCAGAGTAGGTGCAGGGTGAGGTCACACCACTGAAGGCAGGAGGACGGCACCCCCTGTGCTGGGAGCCCCAGGGTGGGGTAGTCCTCTGTGCTGACAGGTGGGGACCTGTCAGGCAGGCAGTTGAGGGGGGCAGGCTCGGGAGTTCAAGACTGGCCAGCACCCCCCCCCCGGCTGGTGGCCCTCACTCCTCACCACCTCCCTCTCTGCAGAGGGTGGCCAGCTTCCCACCTGCCTGCCCCAGGGCACACAAATGTCCTGCCCCTCTTGGACCAGGCCCTGAGAGTTTCCAGGGTGGGCTCCGGGTTCACCTGAGTGATTTCCAGGTACTGGGCTTTGCGGCTTTCTTTGCGCTGGTCTTGAGGAGAGTGGAGGACGAGGCGGAGACGATGCCCCCGCTGCCGGGACATCTGTCCAGCCCAGGTAACGGGGCCTCTGTGGGTGGGTCAGGGTCCTGGCCACCTGGTGGTCTTGAGGAGGCCATACACCTGCAGAGTCCAGCCTCTGCAGCGTGCGGGGGCAGAGGGTCCCCCTCCAGCCTTCACCTCGGATCTGGGAGCCACAGCAAACCAGTCAGACAAAAGCGGCTCCTTGTCTGCCGAGCAGCCTGTCCCTTCCCTCCCAGCCTTTCTCTCTGACGCCCCAGCATGACGCTTCACCCCAGAGGCCCCCCAGGGACCTGGCTCCCTCTGCCCTCTCCGTGTGATCCAGGCAGCTTTCTTCCTGAGACCAAGTCCCTGGGCAAGGCAGTTCTTCCAGGTGGAAATTCCCCAGTGCTGGCACCAAGAGGGCACAAAAACAAGGGAACCAAGAAAGCAGAATCAGCCCTCTAATAACCCATCTGGACTCTCAGGGAGAACAGTCAGGACCCGACCAACCAGAGCCCGTGCGCACACATGGCCACACAGCGGAGCTGCCTCAACCCGGACCGCGTTCTTCTTTCTAGGAGAGTCTTGGCTCTGGAGATCCAAAAGGTCCATCAAGATCATCTTTCAGGAGAAAAGAGTAATTTTTCTCCAAAGAGATCCCAGCCTCTGGCACACTTCAGCATTCATTCTATCATCTCTCTGGCTATTCTTCAGGGAGCTCTGGCTGCGTGCCAGTTTTGATGGCTCAGGAACAAGATTTACATAAAACGTGCCCATTGTTAGTGCACAATCGGTTGATTTTAATAAATTTAGAGGGTTATGTAACCATCACTGCAATTCAAATTTAGAGTAGATCTGTCACCCCTGAGGAGTCCCTCTTGCCCAACTGAAGTCAATTCCACACCACCCTTGCCCTAGGCATCGTGACCCTGCCTGGGTGGATCAGGTCATTGCCCCTGGAATAAACAGGCCTTCTGGAGAGATGACATTAAGCAAGCAGGTGCACAAATGACATCTAAGAGCAGGTGTTCTTATGGCCCTTAGGATGAAGTCAGCAATGCAACAGGGCAGATGCTGTGTCTTAAAGGATTTTATTTGACACCTCCACAGCACGAAGTCTGTGCAGCCTCTGTTTTAAGTGCTTATAAATATTAAACGGCTGGGCGCGGTGGCGCACGCCTGTAATCCCAGCACTTTGGGAGGCTGAGGCAGGAGGATCCGCGAGTTCAAAGCCAGCCTCAGCAATGGCGAGGCACTTAGCAACTCAGTGAGATCCTGTCTCTAAATAAAATACAAAAAAGGGCTGGGGATGTGACCCAGGGGTCAAGTGCCCCTGAGTTCAATTCCCTGGTACCAAAAAAAAAAAAAAAAAAAAAAAAAAAAAAAAAAAAAAAAATTAAATGATCACCTCCTCACAACCCTGTGCCTCTGCTGAGACAAATGCACCCAAGATGTCTGCTGAGGGGGAGGGGAGGGAGGATGGTACAGTGGTGTGTGCAAAGGTCCTGAGGCTAGATGGAACTTGTCATTTTATAGCAATTATGGATAGTAGGGGCTGCAGCATGCAGAGTTGGGGGTGGAGGAGGTGGTTCAAGACAAGGAAGAGAGGCATCGGGCAGGACTTTGGAGGAGCTGAGGTAATGCCAGGGTCTTTAAATAGAAGAGTGGCTGATCTGTTTTGTGATTTTACAAAGATTACTGTGGTTGCTCATGAAAGCCAAAGTATGAGGTCATTTGTAGAAATGAGGGGGCAGTAGGGAGGCAAGAGATGACAAAGGCTGGTGGGAGGGCCATCGGGGGCATGGATCCAGAAGGTCGCTGGGTCAGTGCCCACCTTAGAGTGGCTACAGCAGCAGGAGAGCGCTACCCCTGGTGAGAACGATCCATCGATCGGCGTCTCCTGGTCGCAGACGCAGAGCCTGGTCCCACTGCCTGCTTGGGGGACTGCCCTGGCGTCTTGTTCCCACAGGCCCCTATGCCTTGTTCCGAGCGCGGAGACGCAGCAGCAAGCCCGTCTACCAGCCTCCTCTCGCCACCGCCATTGCGAAGATGAGAACCACCCGCCTCAAGGAGCAGAGAGCGTTTGCCCTGGTCAGAGAAATCTTGGGTAGGCGGCTTCCCTGCTCCTCAGCGCTGACCTGGCGCGCCCACTGCACAGCCTTCCCTAAGTCTTTCCCGGCGTCTAGGCCCCAGTTTCCCTAGATGGCAACTTACCCCGGCTTCTCCTCTACACTGGAAATCCTTTAGTGTTCTTATGTCCCTTAGGATGAAGTCTAAGTTCCCTCCTGAGGCTGCAGGAACCCCCCTCTGCTCCTTGTGCCCCAAGCTCCAGCCACAGTGGCTTCTGTAGCTCTTGGGCCTGGGGCTCTCTCTCAAGCCCGGGCTTTTGGCCAGATGATTCCTGCCTGGAAGGTGCCCCCTTCCTCCCCGGCTTTTCTTCTGGATGATTCTGCTTATCCTTTAAATCTCAGCCGGTCACTGTGTCTTCAGAGAGGCTTCCCTTGGCCCTCTGGCCAGGAGTTCCCAAATCTCAGGGTGCATTTTCCTCTGGGTTCCCCAGAGCAGATCTGGGTGCAAGGAGTTCATCTGGGAGGTGGCGCTGGGTTCAGTGGTGGGGAGGGAGAGTACGAGGTGGGAAGGGAGTGAGCAGGCCCAGTCCTGCAGGGGGCCTCGGGGAGAGCGAGCAGCACAGCCCTGAGCTGTCCTACTCAGGTCCCCGGGAGAAGAGTCCTCAGAATGTAGATCCCCAGGCCTAGGCCAGGGTTGTGGCTCAGTAGGAATCTGTACCCCAAAGTGATTTTGACGCAGAGCCTCCTGAACCAGATGTGTGCACCTAGTGAGTCCTTATGTCACACTGTCCTGTCTCCGCGGGGCCAGGCAAGCTCCTGGACAGGAAATAAGCTGACTCCTTCATTACTGTGTCCTCGGCAACGCAACAGGGCAGATGCTGTGTCTTAAAGGATTTTATTTGACACTTCCACAGCACGAAGTCTGTGCAGCCTCTTCTCTAAGTGCTTGTGACTATTAACCTCACGACCCGGTGCCAGAGCATTAGGATGCAAACTCCACAGACGAGGAGTGAGCCACAGAGGGGTTGAGTCCCTAGCAAAGGGCCTTGTGGATAGCAAGTGGCACAGCAGGGATCTGATCCCAGACAGGAGGCCTCCTGGTCTGAGGACCTCACTGCCCTCTGCCGTGCCTGTGAAGACTGTCCCCACTGTTCCAGAGGGGAGGGGCTGCTCCGTGAGACGCCACTGTCCGAGCCAGGCACCGTTCCACGTCCTACCCTGACTCGGTGGAGTGGAGAGTCCTGCCTGACTGCGGCTGTGCGTCCTTGCCAGCCTACCTGGGCTTCCTGTGGATGCTGCTGCTGGTGGCCTACGGGCAGAGGGACCCCAGTGCCTACCACTTCAACAGACACCTCGAGCACAGCTTCACCCGAGGCTTTTCAGCTGTGCTGGGCTTTCGAGAGTTCTTCGAGTGGGCCAAACACCACCCTTGTGAACAACCTGTATGGTCGTTACACAGGTACAGTCCCCGCACGCTACTCTCCGGGAGCAGGTGAGGGTCGCTGACAACGCGGTCTCCTGTGGGATGGCGCGAGTCCGCAGTCTGCCTCACAAGAAAGGCAGCGAGTAGGCGAGTGGTTATTGCAATAGCCACGAGCTCTGAAGGAGACCCTCTGCATGGCTCTGCATGTGACGGGAGGGTCACTAACTCTCCTCTGCAGCAGAGTGGAGAACATCTTAAATGAGAGTTAAACCAGCGCATGTTGGCTAGGCAAAAAGGTGGACATGAGGATGTGAGAGTTGAGCCAGGTGCAGTGCAGCTCACTCCCAGTGACTTGGGAGGCTGAGGCAGGAGGATCGCAAGTTCAAGGCCAGCCTCAGCAACTTAGCAAGGCCCTGTCGACAAATAAAAAAGTAAAAATGACTGGGGATGTAGCTCAGTGAGTGTCATCGGGTTCAATCCCCAGTACCCGCCCCCCAAAGAGTGTGAGGGTTGAGGGGAAAGGGCACAGATGGTATCCAGGTTGAAGCTGGGGTGAGGAGTGCCATTCTCCTAGAGAATTTATGGAGGGAGTAGAGTAAATCCAAGATAGAGAGATGGCAAAGCCGTTGGGATGAGTGTCGATCATGGTTGGTCGAGAGCTTCTCTGGGCTGTCTCTATGACGGCACCCGAAGTTCAGAGGAGCATCCAGGCCAGGGAGTTTGTGTTAATGATGTTATGATGATTGAACTTGATAGCCCTTTTTTGTATTTTATTTAGAGACAGGGTTTTTAGTGACCTGGTTTTCATCTTTAGGCTTTGTCACGGATGGAAACTCCAAGCTTTGGTTGGCAGTGCCCACATTCGCCAAGTGAGGATCCAGGAAAACTCTTGCCCCCTGGTCGAGCCGCTGCAGGGTTCTTTGGACAGATGTCGTGCGCCATATTCCCTGGATGTTGAAGACCTGGCAGACTATGGGGAAGGCTGGAAGGCCTCCACCCTCAATACCAGCGACGGCTTTCCCCGGGCGTGGCAGTACCAGAGCCAGAGCCAACGTCAAGGTTATCCCATGTGGGGCAAACTCACTGTGTACCGGGGAGGAGGCTACGTGGTCCCTTTGGGGACTGATCGTGAAAGTGCATCAAGGTAAGGCTGCCTTGATTCTTTTGCAGCTGAGTAGAGACATTTGCTAAAATCCATGTCAGACTGGAAGATTCAGCCTTCAAAATGGGGCTAAGTCAAGTTCCTTCATGTCATTGTGGGAGGGGTGGGGAGACTCAGAAGCACTCAGAAACTGCCCCTAGAAACTGCATTCTCAGAGCCGGGCGCGGTGGCGCACGCCGGTAATCCTAGCACTTGGGAGGTTGAGGCAAGAGGATCGCGAGTTCAAAGCCAGCCTCAGCAATGGCGAGGCACTTAGCCACTCAGTGAGACCCTGTCTCTAATAAAATACAAAACAGGGCTGGGGATGTGGCCTAGTGGTCGAGTGCCCCTAAGTTCAATCCCCAGTACCAAAAAAAAAAAAAAAAAGAAAAAGAAAAAAGAAACTGCATTCTCAGAGTTGGTGGGGGGAATCCCTTTCCAGCCATTGTTACTATGCTCACGGGCACACATGTACGTGCATGGGCAAAAACACACACACACACACACACACACACACACACATTCTCCTCACAATGATCTTGAGGGACTGGTGTTAACACTGTGGTAGATGAGGAAACCGAGGCCTGGAGAAGTTGTTAGCTTGCACAGGGGCCGTCCAGGGTTTCACGGTCCGTGGGCCATCATCACCAGAACATGTCCTGCAGTCAGCTGGCAATTCCCCAGGATCTGGTCTTGTGAGCTACCAGGCTCCAGAGGACTCACGGTTGCAGCTGCTGCCTGCCTGAGCCCCTGGTGTTCTATGGCATTCCTCCGATACCGTAGCTGTCATTGAAAAAGTCTGAGACTCTCTGAATGGAGGACTATCAGAGCACACACCCTCCAGCCCGTGTTTCTGATCGAGCAGGTTTGAGGTGAGGCCTGGGAACCTGCAGTAAGTTCCCACGTGCTGGTCGGGGACCATCCTTTGAGAGCCTCTGTTCTGATGGCCGGGAGATTGTGGGTGCCAAAATATCATGTTATGGCTGGCAAACTGGGACCACTCCAAGGAGCAGCCCTGGTGGCCAAGGATCAGAGCAGGGGCAAAGGGAGGCTTAAATAGGAAACGTGGTCCCATCCAGGGCTGGGGGGCAGGGGCCTCCACAGGATGGACATGCCCCAGATGTTGCTCTTTCCCACAGAATTCTTCAGTATCTCTTTGATAACACCTGGCTGGACACTCTGACCAGAGCAGTGTTTGTGGAGTTCACCGTCTACAACGCCAATGTCAACCTCTTCTGCATCGTCACACTCATGCTGGAGACCAGCGGCCTGGGTGGGCTGCCTCGCCTGTGGGTCTCCTGACCCAGCTGGCCTGGGAAATTGGGGGTGGCTCTGGGTTCTCCCTGCTGCTGTGCAGTCCTGGGCCCCCAAAGGCCAGGTGTCAGAGCTGGCCTAGTCCTCTTCCCGGCTTCTCTCTGGCCCAAAGGGACACAGTTGGAGCCTGAAGGCAGCTCTTCTACCTCGTTCTTGGGCTTTCTATTGTATTGGAGGTGTGAGATGGGAGCTTTAGCCAGGGGCTGGGGGAAGGTGACCTGGTAACAGGTAGTGTCACCTAAAAGAAGATTTTATAAAGTGTACCTCAATCTACACTGGGAAGCACGTTTGACATCACAGTTCAACACTTGCACACAACCATGATCAAAGCTTCACAGAGAATGTTTACCCCAACTACATGGACGCTCTCCTGTTTTCCATTCCATCCCCCACTTTCTGCCTCCTCTTTTAAAATGCTAATCACAAGCTATTAAAAACACCCACCTGTAGCCTGTTCAGCTAATGCTCAATTTGCCTAAAACTTATCCTCCTCTCCACTAAAACCTGAACATTTAAAAAATATTAACTTATGTTTTGTTTGTCTTTTTGTGGTACTGGGGATTGAACCCAGGTGTACTTTACCACTGAGCTACATCCCCAGTCCCTTTTATTTTTTTTCATTTAAAGACAAGGTCTTGGTAAGTTGCTGAGGTTGGCCTCGAATTTGTGATCCTCCTGCCTCAGTCTTCTCATTGGCTGGGATTACAGGTATGTGCCATCATGCCCAGCAAATATACATTACTTTTATAATTACAACATAATTTCAGCCAGGTATGGTGGCTCACATTTGTAATTCCAGCACTTGGGGTGGCTGAGGCGGGAGGATCTCAAATTTGAGGCCAGCCTGACCAACTTAGTGAGAACCTCACTCAAAATAAAAAATAAAAAAAAATAGAAGGGCTGGGGACGTAGATTAGTGTAGAGTACCTTTGGGTTCAGGTCCTAGCTTAACATACACAGAACAAAGTAATATATGATTGTGTTTTTTTTTAAAAAAAATCAGGTTGAATCCAATTGTGGTGGTGCACAACTGTAATCCCAGCAACGTGGGAGGCTGAGGCAGAAGGATTTTAAGTTCAAGGCCAGTCTCAGCAACTTAGCTTGAGCCTGTCTCAAAATAAAAAAATAAAAAGGGTTGGGGATGTGGCTCAGTGGTAGAGTACATGCTCATCACTGAGCCGCATCATCATCATCATAACAACAATAAATAAAAATTCAAAATTGTAGAACGTGAATAGTAAAAGGCTTTTGACTTCCACTGTCCCTCCCTATGGTCAATGAATCCTTTCTAATCTTTTTTTTTTTTTTTTGGAGTTTATTTGTATATTTTTGCCATCGTTTTGTCTCTTAAGGAACTCTAAAACAACTTGTCCAAACCACCTCAGATTGAATTGTGTTTGTACACATAAGAAATCTGGGAGGCCTGATGGAGTTTTCCAAGCACTGAAGTCCTCAGGGGCTCTGATGGCTTCCATGTCTTCTTGTCACCCTTAGCTGACTCTGTCTCCCACGGCCTTACCAGTCAGACAGGTTGACAACATTATCACCCAAATATCATTACGATGGAAAAAGAACACACCACTGACAACAACAATTAGCACAAACAAGGAAAACACACAGTGCAGGGAAAATATTCAACAGGAGGTTGGATTTTAGGCACACTGGCCACAAGGTGGACTGATCGGCGGTGAGTGCCTTGAAGCCAGCTGGAGGAAAGTGAGCCCGATGCTGTCAGGGTGGGTGTGCTGTGACGGAGGTGACCGTGCACGAAGGGCCACGTGTTGCATGGAACTTCCAGCGCAGCCCCTTTTGTCCTTTCCACTGTGTCTTTGGGTCTCTGAGTCCTTTCCTCTGATCCTGCCACCCCTTGGAAGTATCTGCACTTGAGTTGAGCTCGAGTCCTCCAGCCTGTCCCCTGGTCTGAGTGGCCGGTGGCCTGGGCTGAGCACGTGCTCTGTGCTTCCAGGAACCTTCTTCGCACACGCGGCCCTGCAGAGCCTCCGCCTGTACCCCTTTACCAACGGCTGGCACCCCTTTGTGGTGGCGGCGGAGATCATTTACTTCCTCTTCCTCTTCTACTACATGGGAGTGCAGGTGAGGGGATGTGTGCACAGGCAGGGGTGGCTTTGGGGGTGTGCCTGAAGAAGGTGGGGGCCAGGCTTTGCTTTAAGTGTGGTGGCAACCTTTTGGTCCTTGTGGGTCCCAACAGATGACCCAGGCTTCTGTCTACAGTGTCGGGCATGGCAAGGACCAAGGCTGGCACTCCTTGGGAACCAACCCCTCTGAGGGTGGTCCTTCTAGTGGGTTGGGGAGAGGGGATTGGTCCTATTTCTGCTTAAGTGAGACCTTCCAAAGAGCTGGGGTGAGGGGATGGTATGGTGTGGGGGTGGTTGTCCCCACAGTGGGGGGTTCTCTGAGCCTAGATGCTGAGGTTCTTAGTGTCTTCTGTTCTTACCTGTGGTCCCTGGGGAGTAGGCAAAGTCCCCTTTACCTCCTTCACTGGTGCATTACAGCAGGAAGGTGCAGCTGTTGGTCATGGGAGGGCTGGGAGAGGCTACAGCTTGCTGGGAGTCAGTTGCAGGGCCCTTCTCATCCAAAGTGCAAACCAGATATCTAAAGGGAAACGCTGGCCTCCATGCCCCGCTCCTGAGACTGCTTTCAGATCAGGACGGTATTGCTTGGAACCTTGTGCAGATTTCCCCCTTCAACAATGAGAGAAAGGGCCCCTTGGCTCCACTGCACAGAGTAGGACACTAAAGCCCGTTGGTTCGTCCAGTGCTGGGGATGGAACCAGGGCCTCGGGCATGCTAGGACTGAACCGCTCCCCTGCCCCCAGCAGCAGCATTTGAACCCAGAGCCTGATGCCTGACCTTCACACTCGCCCCAGGCTGCCACACGAACTTCCTGAGGCAGGCCCGCAGGGCTGCCACCATCACCACATCCAGCCCAACAGCTGCGGGCATCAGTAGCATCTCCCTTGTCCCTCCCAGGAGGGGGCCTGACCACCCCCGGCCCTTCACTTCTCTCCCGTCTGTCATCTTTGCATTCTGCCTGCAGTTGCTTCTCAAGGTCATTCCCCCAAACCTTCACATCTCTTCAAAGTGCTGCGTAGCAGTTTTGAGAATCTCCCTTGCTCTCCTTTGTTATGGAGGCGAACTTGGCCCCTCACCAGCCAGACACAAGTACCCCTCCTCGGGTCACGGTTCTCCTGTGTGGAAGGGGAAGCGGAGGAAGAGGAGGGTTGGGACCCTGCACAGGATGACTAGCTCTGACTTGGGACACTCGTTGGGAAAGTATGGCTAAACCCAGTCTCCTGCCAGTCCAGGAAACCTCTCCTAGCGGCTCGAAGGAACGAAAGCAACATAATGGTTTTAAATCATTGATTCTTAAATGTGAAATACACACAAAACTCACCACTTTGCATTTTATGCACACACCTAAGTGTGCAGTAAGCACATTCCCATCATCCCACAACCATCAACATCGTCTCCAGAACTCTCCATCTTGCAAAACGGAAGCCACACACATCAAGCAACCACTCCCCATTCCTCCTGAGGAAAATAACTTTTGTTATTGAATAAGCGTCAGACCAGAATGTGAGGAGTGTCCCGTGCAGTGACTCCAGGGGTTGCAAAGACAGAGGGCGAGCGCACCCCGCAGTACAGCCGAGCAGATAGGACCCATCGCACTCCTGCTCTGAAGGGGCGACAGGCACCCTCAAGCAGGGGACTGGATTACACCACCTGTCACCTCATCCTTTCTAAATTCACCTGGGAATCCAGGTGGCCACCAGTGTTTTCTAACTACCTAAGTCAAAAGGAGAAATAAGCTTTAATCTCTATGACAGGAGAGGGGCTGGCACCTGAGTTAGGAGCTGAGGAGCTGGGCTACCCCACACCCAGAGAACCCCCGAGAGGGGGCACTCTCTTCCTCCATAATCGCCTACCAAAAAGATGGCTCCCCAGTCCTTGAGAAAGACATTTCTGAGTTGTAAAACTGGCAGGAGTCTTGTTTGGCTTTTGAACAGATGTGTGTACATCTCCAAGGGGCACAGAAAGAGTTTATAAGTTTTCTAAAGTAAAGTCTCTTGGAAAGTGAGGGGGTGGGAGGAGAGTACCCCCCCACACACTTTTTTGCATCAGAGAGAATTCAGTTGTTTTCCTAGTAGATATTGTATTCACTCTTACCAATCCTACGGCCAGGACTAGTGGGAGACAGCCTGTACGAGGCTGGGAGAGGTCTGGGCACTCTGTGCAGGTGGGGCCAGGGCTGGGCAGCCTTGCTGGGATCAGTAGCCCCCTGCCTGAGGGCCCTCTGGTGGGGACAGGGGCAGCTGTGGGGGCAAGGGGGCAGTGATCACCGTCTGCAGCCTTTGCAGTGCCTCGGGCTCCTTTCCCAGGGCAAGCTCATGAGGAAGCAGAAGTGGGGCTATTTCTGCAGCAAGTGGAATCTTCTGGAACTGGCCATCATCCTGGTCAGCTGGAGTGCCCTGGCAGTGTTTGTGAAGAGGGCTGTTCTTGTGGAGCGTGACCTTCAGCGCTACAGGAGCCACAGGGAGGAGTAAGTGGTTGTCTCAGCTCCCCTGCGCCCCACCCCCCAGGACTATCCTCCTTCCAGCTCCGTCTGAGGCCCAGGGGTCAGAGGGAGGCTTTGGAATCTTGTTGACCTCAGCGGATCAGGGGACACTCCTGGTAGAAGTAATTGCAGTTGCTACCTAGATTCAGCTGTGGTGCCTGAGGCAGATACAACTGGAGAGGACCCTTTAAAGACAAAATACAACATACCTAACTTTGGTAAATCTTACCAAAATGTAGGACCATGTGGCATCTTTCTGAAGTCCTTCCTGGCCTTTGGGGGGGCTCTTGCATGTATTAGAGCCCAAGTAGCCTCACACCTGCTACGACATGTTAAATGTACACTACGTGCTAGGCAGGGTGAGTTCATACACCTGTCCAGGACATGTGAGACACATATGTGTCATATGTGTTCACAGGACACATAAGAATTGATGAAGGGTGATGGTGTCAGTGCCCTGTTTAACAAAGAAATCGAGGCTCAGGGAGGTCATTTGATTTCCCCAAGGCCATACAGCTTAACTGTGACAGATACGTAACTTAAATCTAGCTTGTGTGGTCCCGGGATCCCTGTGGCTCATTTTGGGTCTCTGTGTTTCTTGCCTCACTCTTTTTTTATAGCTATAACCAATATTAATTGAGTTATTGCTGGATGTCATACACTGTCATAAAAATCCCAGGGCTTCACGCATGCTGGCCAGGTGCTCTATCACTCAGCTATAACCCCAGCCCCACAAAACCACTGTAAAAGCACCTTCTTACCTACTTTAATATTCCTGAGACCTCTAAGAGATGATATTATCTTCTCTTTTTTACAAATAAGAAAATCATTTGTAATGAGGCTTAGAGAGCCTAAGTTGTTTATGCAAGATCACACAGCAAGTAAATACTTGGGTCAGAATTTGAACTCTACTCCCAACCTCTGACACTGTCTCATTCATTCAACAAACCAACATTCAGCTCTTCTTTGTGCCCCACCCATGTGTGTATGTATGTGTGTCTATGCGTGTGTATAACTTTGTTTTTTTTGGTCCCGAAAATTGAACCCAGGCACTTTGGCATGCTAAACGTGTGTTCTATGACTAAGTTACATCCCCAAACCCCTATATATAAAATATATTAAAATACTATATGATACTAGAGGTATTGCTCAATTTAAGGAGTTAATTTAATATTTATAATGTTGATATATAATGAATATATATAATATAATATATTATAATGCATATCATATACTATGTGCATATTAAATGCTTTTACAGACTTAGGATCATTCAATATTTACTGTAATATGATTTTCTCTTTATGTTTAAGAATTAATTTAAAGTACAAAGGCATAAGAAGAGAATGAAGAACAAGGTGTGACGTTGGGCACACCTGGATTTAGAAATCAGACACATGTAGATTTCAACTTATTCTACCACTCACAAATGACTACTTACGTCACTAGCTGTGTGACCCTGTGCCAACTTTCTGTCGTTATCTATGAAAAGGAAATAGCAAGATGTACTTTACTATGGTTGGTTGTTTTTGTTTGTTTGTTTGTTTGTTTTTGGTACTGGGGATTGAACCCAAGGGCAGTTAACCACTGAGCTACCTCCCCTGACTTCTTTTATTTTGAGACAGGGCCTCACTAAGTTGCTGAGGCTGGCTTGATCTTGCACTCCTCCTGCTTCAGCCTCCTGAGTCGGTGGGGTTACAGGCATGCATTACCATGCCTGGCAAGATGTACTTCATCTTGAAGTTCAAATGAGACCAAGCAAATGAAGTCTCACTTAGTACAACAAACGGATACTTCTTCAATCCTTCCTTCAAATATAGGCATCTGTAGATGTACGCCCAGACAAGTGTGCAGAGGGGGTGGTATCTACTGGCCCCAAAGCAGGGAGAAGGAAGCTCAAAGATGTCCCTTAGCTCTATCCTCTTAATCTTGAAAGCATTCCACCTTTGCCTTTCTTTCCTAGCTCTACAGCCTTTAACCAAGACTGCTAGTTAAAGGCCCCATGAACACTATAGCCATAGCCACTGTCTTCATGATTACATCCTCATCATTTCCAACATTATTACTCTCATCACCACTACCACCATCATCACTATCTTCACCATCACCAACAACCAGTATCACTACCATTCTCATCCCCATCATCATTCCCATTATCAACATCATCATTATCATCATTACCATCATCATCACTATCATCAATATCACCATCATCATTACCATCACCACCATCATCACTATCCTCAACATCACAACCATCGTTGACACCATCATCACCACCACCATCAACATCACCACCACCATCATCATTACTATCAACATCACCACTATCATCATCACCATTGTCATTACCATCATCAACATCACCACTCAGTTTTGGAAATTGCGACTTTTCTCCCCCAGATCTGTTTCTGGATTTGATAGCCTCTGAGACCAGAGATGGTGACGAGTCTAACCCTGAATCCAGATGGGTTTTAGCTGCATTGCTCATGGTCTCTGAGACCTAGACTTCCCATTTTGTTCCCACAGGGGGATCAGTTTCAGTGAGACAGCAGCAGCTGATGCTGCCCTTGGATACATTATTGCCTTCCTGGTACTCCTGTCAACAGTGAAGCTTTGGCATCTTCTCAGGTTGAATCCCAAAATGAACATGATCACATCAGCCCTACGCCGAGCCTGGGGTGACATTTCAGGCTTTATCATGATCATTGTTATCATGCTCCTTGCTTATTCCATTGCGGTGAGTGGCTCCTTTGGGAAAACCTCAGAGCTGATCTCCAAGGAAGCCAAGGCTACCTGGTGGTATGGAGTGGACAGTTAGGGTCAGGGAGACTCTGAGAACCTGAGGGGGATGGCAGATCATCTGAGTCCTGGATCTTTTAGCTGGGAGCTCGTGAGATGGCCACTCAATGGCAAAGACTGGAGACCTTAGTTGAGTAGGAGTGAGGAAGTACAGGCTCCGGGGCTGAAAGGGCCCAACTCCCTCCAGTGATGGATTCCTTCCTTTCTGCAGCTAGACCCTGCCTGTTCTCCTGACACCCAGCTGTTCAGAGGCACAGGGCTAATTCCCAGACAGGCACAGAGCACTCCTACTGTGCCGGTGGATGACCTGGGTCACCCCTGTGCTTGAGCTAGGGCAGGGATGAGGAAGTGAGGGTTGACTGTCCACAGGCCACGCCAGCAGACATGAGGTCTGAACTTAGCGGGATCGATGCTGTTTCATTCAGCCCTTACCACTGAGCACGTTTTGACAATCACATCTTTAATGACTGGAAAACAAAACAGAACAAAACAAGAAACCATAAAACCATTTAACTCTTTCTTATGACCAAGTAATGTGAGAAACTAAGACCCTCTTTTAACCCCTGCCACATCCGATCTCCATCCAAATATGAATCCCAATCCTGATGCTCAGGAAATCCATGATTTCCATCACACTCCTGCCCCCCACTCATCTTTGACTCTTTAGCCCCATGTCGATCCTTTCCTCTCCTGACCCTTCTCGCTCTCACCCCGACCACATCTGGTCTCCCACCTTTCCCTGACCACCAGTCCGTTGCATTCTAGTCCCCACTCTGCCTTTACCCTCAACCCTTGTGTATCCCTATCACCTCTGCCCTGACCTCCCCTTCCATCCCTGGCCACCTCTTTCTTCCTGTCCCACCCTCAGAAACAGGGTGGGGCACACTGATGGAGTGCTGGTGGGCGTATGCTGAAAGGGGTGATTTTATCCAAAAACTCTAATGCATGTCAATTTATTTAGTCTGCCATTTGCAGTGCAAGGACATTGCAGTGTCTGGGACCAGAAGTCACCAACACAGAGCCATGTGGTGCTGGGCCTTCCTCTTGACACCACAACCCTGGGAAAATCTGGGGAAGGGTTGTGGGTTGAGGGGAAAGCCGTGCCCAGATGGGCAAAGCCCATTGTCCATCCACCCCAACTGCTCCAGAGGAAAGAGGGTGGGGCATTAGAATGCCCACTTTCCCTACGGTCTGTGCATAGCCATCTGGTGAAAGCAGCAGGGGCTTAGGTGGTGGATGCCCGTGTGCACACAGCCTATGTATGCAGGTACGATGTCCACAGGCGTACAGGTACGTGCAATCACACAGGGACACGTGTGGTCTCGTGTGCACAGGCCCACAGACAGAAACACACATTCCACACAAAACTGGATGTATATTCACCACTTGCACACCTGGGTGGGTACGGACAACTAGGTCAGGCCAGACCAAGGAGGCCACTGTGACAAACAGCAGGATTTGGGGGCTTCCTACTCTTTTCCCTGCTTATGAAGTCTCTTTCTATGATAGTCAAACTTAATATTTGGTTGGAAACTCCGGTCCTACAAGACCCTCTTTGATGCAGCAGAAACAATGATCAGCCTGCAGCTAGGAATCTTCAACTACGAGGAGGTAATGGTGGGGTGGACGCTGTGACCACACCAAGTCTTTGTGAAAAGTAGAAAAATCTCCCCCCCCCCACCCCCATCACCTTCTGGTCCATGGCCTGGCAAGCACAGGGCAGCTTTGGGCATATGTTCCCCTTTGTCTAGGCAGCCTGCCTTGGAGACCCCTGCTCACAGAACACGAGGCACTGGATGCTGGGGGGGAAGGGGGCTGTGCTGGGGTGTTCTTGACAGTAGCCAGGACTGGCACCTGTCTTTGGAGGAGGTAGTGGTGGGCAGGAGGGCCGCCCCACCCCACCCCCCTGCCCTGGGCCAGCTCAGGAGAGCTCTGCCCATTCTTCTCTGCCCATCAATGAGGGCCAGTCTCCCTCTGATGGTCCCAGGGGAGGGGTGGAAGCTTGCGCACAGGACACCAGGAATGGCTGTTCTTCTTACTCTCAGGTCCTGAACTACAGTCCTATACTTGGTTCCTTCCTAATTGGGTCCTGCATTATTTTCATGACGTTTGTGGTGCTGAATCTGTTTATCTCTGTCATTCTGGTGGCCTTCAGCGAGGAGCAGAAGTGTGGTCAGGTGAGTTCCTTTGGCTTATTCTTGTCTTTTAATTAACCTTGAACTATGAGGAGTCTGGCTGGGTAGCATTAGGTGGTGAATTTCAGAGACCAATGTAGCTCAAAAAAACCAATTTCTCAGGAAGGGAAACTAAGACCCAGGAGAAGATTACTTCCTCAAGGTCACAAGCAAGTGAAGGGCAGTGCTGGGCCTAGAATGGGATCTCCTGGTCTCCAGCGATTCTTGGCCCTGACTGCACCTTGGAATCACTCCTGAGACCAACACAAGTAGCTCGGGGACAACCCTGGAGTTGGCATTTTTAAAATCTCTGCAGTGATATGAACGTCTAGCCAAGGTTGAGAACTCTGCACTACAATCTGAAACCTCTGCCACAGCAGTGTGGCTCATGAGGGTTAAGCTGGGGCCCCTTGGTCAACCTCCAACCACTGGCGACTGTCAGTCCTGGTGTGCCTCCCAGGACGGGGACAGTGAAAGGCCAAGCTCAGAGAAGTACATGCATCCAGCCACATGCTACGGAGAAAGGCGCCTGAGGCCCACAGAGTTGAGATCCCTGACTTAGGACCCAGAGCTAGAAAGGAGGAGAGGCGACTCGGCTGTGTGTGTTTCAGTGTCCTTCTGGGGGTGTAGCTGTACTAGCTCCCCCTTCCCTGTCCCGTTGGAAGATTCCCTAAAATCTTTTCTAAACTACAGACCTAACAGATCCTTACAACTCATTCTCTGATTTCTCTACTTCTGTCCAAGAGCAGTGATGTGTTTCTCTAAGTTGCAACACATAACCACGTTAGAGGATCATTTGGGAGAGAGAGCTATTTTTCCAGAAGCCAGGAAATTTTGCGATGTTTTCCCCACACCAGCATTCCAGTGGGCACCAACTGGGTGTCCTATAAGTTGATTTAGTTGTGATGCTGTATGCTTGAAGATAGTGTCAGATCACTCAGGCGGAGGGCTCAGTCCCACAAGACTGCCCCCACTTCAGACACACTGCTACTTGTAGGTGTCACCTGTATTGCTGACCAGACAGGGTTTCTACCACCCTCCCCTTGAGCTCAATTAACTTGCTAATTCAGCTCACAAGACTCAGGAAAACTATTTATTATAAAGGAAATTATAATAAATTATAAGATAAAATAGAATAAATAACATAAACCCATTTGTTATAAAGCAAAGGACACACGTGAATAGCTAGATGAAGAGGTGCAGAAGGAAGTCGAGAGGGAAGGGTGTGGCGCTTCCATGCCCCCTCTGGGTGAGCCAACCTCCCAGCACCTTCGTGGGTTTAGCAACACTCGTACATCTTGCCATTCGAGACTTTCTATTAGGATTGATTCCAGTCTGCACTGCTCCCTCTTCTCATGCCGACCAGTGGCTTAGTCTGGTCTTTCTGTGATAGCCCCATCCTGAAGCTATCTAGGAGTCCTGCCCTCAGTTACCTCATTAGCATAAGCTCAGGTGTGCTCTTGAAGGCTTGTTAAGGAAGAGCAAAGGACCCTGCTGTCACTCAGGAAATTGCAGTGGTATTAGGAGCTCTGGGGGAGGAACCAGTGACAAAGGTCAAATATATTTCCTATTATACCACAGTGCCCTTGCCCTGCAAAGATCTGATATCTTGAAAATGATTTTGTAGTGTTCAGGAAACATGTTTTCCTGTTAGCAGGGAAGCAGTTTTGACACCCAGGCGTTCCAATTATACTCTGGTTTTGGAGGTGGAGGTGTCAGGCAGTTACATAGACACCTTTCATTGAAATTAGATTCTTAGTGCACAGAAGCCTGACTGATTTCTGGCCCAGAAATTCTGTTTTGAATGAAGAGATAATTCAGATACCACAACCACAGTCATCATTTTAAAGTGTATAATTAAATGTTTTTTAGTATGTTCAGAGCTGTGCAACTAGCACAATTATCAAATTCCAGAACATTTTCATTACCCCAAAAAGAAACCCTAAACTCACGGCTAGTCATTCCCCAAATTCCATGTCTTCAGCCCCAGAAAACAACTAATCTACTTTCTATTCTTTTTTTTTAAAAAATTTGTCTATTCTGCACATTTCATATAAATAGGGTCATATATGTTAGCTTTTATGACTGGCTTCTTCCTCTTAGGATAATGGTGTGAGGTTCACCCATGTTGTAGCATGGATCAGTAATTCATTCCTCTTTATGTTTGAATCATATTTCTTTTCATGGATATACCACAGATTACCATCCATTTGTCTGTTGATCGATCTTTGGGTCATTTCCATATTTTGGCTATTATGAATAATGTTACTATGCACATTTATGTGCAGGATTTTGTTTGGACATTTGTTTGTTTGTTTGTTTATTTTTGAGTGCTGGGGATTGAATATAGGGCCACATGCATGCTAGGAAAATGCTCTACCACTGATATGTTTCCACAGTCCCTGGATATGTTTTCATTTCTCTTGGGCATTTGGCTAGGAGCAGAATTGCTGGGTTCTATGGTATCTATGTTTAACTGTTTGAGGGACTGTCAGACTGTTTTCCAAAGCAGCTGCACTGTTTTATATTCTTAGCAGCAATGTGTGAGGATCTTTGTACATAAATTTTTAACAGCCTCTGTTGGGAGTGGTGGAGGATATTTTCTGACTAGTTCACCAAATGTGATTTTTTGGTATCTACAGCCTTTAAGTGCAGTCTGCCATTGCTATTTCCTACAACCTTTTCTTTGCTATAAATCAAATTTTTAATATATAAGTGGTTGAGAAGTGTGGGAAAATTGGAGACAGTTTTCCATTTCCCATAATTTCCTCTCATCCCAGGCTAGGCTAGGAAGTAAGCAGAGCAGGAAGTACTAATAATAAAGAACAAAAGAAAGAGACACTATGAACACTGACCTAGAGGGAAATGGGTGACAGTTATCAAGAGGGTCCGCATGTTGCCTGTTCTGCTTAACTTCAGGTCAAGTAGCTGGCCTAGACTTTCTCTACTTCCGCTTGGGATTTCAAATGTTGCCAGGAAAACCCAGGCATGCTCACTGGAAAAAAGGAGGGAGCCCAATTGGGACAAAGGAGGAAGCACACATCCCTAGGATCCCTAGAAGATGCCATCACAACCCCAGAAAAGGGCTGGGGATGTAGCACAGTGGAAAAGCACTTGCCTACCTGGCACCAAGTCATGAGTTTAATCGTTAGTACCACAAACAAACAAACAACCTCAGAAAAACCTAAATGATTAAGTGACCTCAGGCCTAGCACAGTGGCATACACCTGTGATCCTGTGATCCCACTGACTCAAGAGAATAAGGCAGGAGGATTGCAAGTTCAAGGGCAGCCTCAGCACTTAAGGAGACCATGTCTCAAAATAAAAAAATAAAATGGGCTGGAGATGTGGCTCTGTGGTAAAGCACCCATGGGTTCAATCCCCAATACCAAGAACAAAATAAAACAAAACCAAAAAAAAAAAAACCACCATAAAAACCCACCAAAAACAACAAAGTGGTCTTTGGCTGGGACAATAAAACCATGGTTTCCCTCTAGAAAGAAACCCCTCCAAAGAGGATGGTTACAAATACATTGCTTCGTCTTTTCTCTCTTGCAGCTGTCAGAGGAAGAAGAGATCATAGATTTGCTTCTGTTAAAAATATTCACTTTCCTGGGCATTAGATGCAAAGGAGAGGAGCCTCGGAGCAGCAGTGACCAGGCTGAACCTGTCCCCAAGGCTTGGATGCCCCAACCAGCGCGAGCTGTGCCCAATGTTTAAGGTGTTCATCTGCATGTGATCATCAATCCCTGGGGAAGGCTAGAGCCCCAGGCCTGTGCTTACTAATGATCCTACAATGTCTCTCCGGGACAATGGTTGTGTCTGTACAAGACTTACCAAGCTCAGCAAGTTAAAAAAAAAAAAAAAAAAAGATGTATACATCTACATGCATAAAATTGTCCCTCTGTAAGAGCCTGTTTGTTCCAATGTGTTTCCCCTTAGAAATAAAAGTATTTTCTACAGAGCAGTTGTTTCATCTCTTTGGTCAGTCAGGGGTTACCTTCAATCAAAGCTTGTTCAGAGCTTCTCCAAGAAATGCTCATTAGCGGCCTAGGGTTGCTAGAATGGCATCACACACCGGATTCTCTCACAACAACTCTGGAAACCAGCAGTCTAAGGTATTGACTGGGCCATGTTCCCGCTGAGGCACTAGGGAACAATCTATGCCTTTTCCAGCTTCTCAGCAAGCCTTGGTGTTCCTTGGCTTATAGATGAGTCACTCCTACCCTGGCACAGGGCATTTTCTGCGACGCTTCTCATCAGGGTGCCAGTCAGATTGGGTTAGGGATCCACCCTACGCAGTATGACTTGAATTAACTAAGGACATCTGCACGACTCTATCCCAATATAGTCATACTCTGAAGAGGTGGGTTAGGACTTTGACCTATATCTCTTTAGGGGACACAGTCCAATCCATGATAGGTTTTCTGGACCAAATAAATGTGAGAAATACTGGATGATAATACTTTATGCAAGTTCTTTGGCATGAAATTGTCAGAGTTTTAGTATGCTCAGTGTACACCGTGGGGTCTCCTGGCATCCTCAATGATTGCCAGACTTCTTTGGACAAGGTTCCAGGTACTGAAGCACCTCATCAGGGCGAATGTTCTGACATGACACTCCAGGAACTGTGATCTCCACTGGTGGTCCTAAGCCACGGCTGTATGCTAGAACCCCCAGACTTCACTTCAACACATCAAAATATCTGGGCTGGGATCCAGGCATCAATATTTTTGAAGCTCCCTAAATGACTCCAAGGAAAAGAGAGACTTGATAATGATGCTGTAAATTGTGGGAACCACAAGTCTGGAGAAAAAAGGACTTAATAGCCATTGGTGTAGATGACTGTATACTTCCCTCCTCACACAGGAAATGATCCTCCTCACATACCCCTTGTAGCAGATATTGGAGGTGCCCTGCCCCAAATCCATCCCATGCTTTCTTCTTTGCTAGGAGAAACATGGCTTTGTTCAGTTAGCCTTCCACACCTCCCACACATGCAGCCACCTCAAGGTAAACCCTAATTTGTCAAGGCTTGGGCAAACCATTTCCCTTGATAGTGAGTGGTTTAGGTAGCCATGTGATTGTGACAGCTCTGGATAGCAAAAAAAGTGAATGGAGGTCTGTCTCTAAGGTACTTTGGGAGAGGTGTCCTTGCTAATAAAAAGAGACTCACAGATAGAGGGTTCCTATGCTGCTGACGTTGTCTGATGTAAAACACCTGGAACTCTGGCAACTACCTTGAGACCACAGGGAAAAAACTGAATGTGGCAGAGCAGAACGATAAGAGGGAAAATGCATATTTAATGAGGTCTTTAAATGGCTGACTTACCCCTGGAGATGCTGGTTTTCTAGGTGGATGAGACCTTAGACATCCCATGTCAATTGAATCAGGAATCCACCTTACTACTTTGACAGCCAAAAACCACAGACCCACAGGCTCAGGATCCTTTATAAACAGAGAGCCATATAACTTGCAATAGACATTGAACCTTGGGAATTTCATCTTCTATTCACTCAAAGGTCCATCATCCATTCTTTATTGCATCATGTATAAACATGAACTATTTACACAGAGATATCCACCAAATAACCAATAGCAAGGTCTTCACACATTTCTCAATACACTAGTACAGAAACTCACCCAGATGTGTATCATGCCTATTTCAAACAGGAAAAGGTCTAACATCTGGAGTTTTAAATTCTTCATCTCTTCATTCCCTTTCTCATTTACTCTCCACTTTCCTCTTGACTACAAATATCAAACAGATACCTCCTTCAGTTCTGTTAAGAAGAAAAGATGTCTGTCAGCCGAAGATGAATGGGACCCTCCTGAGACACCTGGTAAGAAATGACCACCTTGTTTTCAGGTGATTGTAACAAATGTGCAACAGATGAACTTTCAAAACTCAAGGTGTGGATGTTAAAGATTATCAAGTTGGGGGGTGAGTGAGGATTTTTGCTATGCTCAGTGCTTGTTAGGAAAAAAAAAAAAAAAGACATATTTGCTACTTTTTTTTGGTGGAAGGGCCTATAATATGTCCCACTCATTGCTATGTAATCTTGTTCTTCCCACCAAATGAGCTAGTCAAGTTGAGGATAGAGTTTTAGGGTATGGGCTCCACTGTACCACACTGACTAGTGACAAAACAACAGTACAAAGAGAATACTGACATTATAAAAGGAAGCCAAGATCTGGAGTGTGCAGTCCATCAATGTGATCCAGTCAGTATCCCAAATGGAGGCAAGTAGAAGCCTATAAGTTAAATCCTACTACTGCTGCTCAGCAGCTACTTAAGCTATGCTTAGTGAAGGGCAAAACATCACACCGGGGACAGCCATGCAGCCAAGAGATTTATTCAACAGCCTTTGTGGCTGGTAGCAAAACCAGAGAAGAGGTGCTCTGGTTGAAGGTTGAAGAGGTGCTGGGAGAGGGGAGTCAGGGAGAGGGGAGTGTGCAAGCTCTGGACAGAAGGTGGGTGCTTGGTTGCACTGGCTAGGATCTCTGGAGCTATCAGCTAAAGCAGCTGCTGTCTGGCTGGAGGCTGGAGCTGTCGGCTGGGAGTGGCCATTGGGCTGAAGGAGGTGGATCTGGAGCTGCCGGCTGGGGCGGCTGCCATTGGCTGGAGGCGATGGGTCTGGAGCTGTTGCAGTGGCTTCCTCCTCTCCGCAGGGTAGAGCTGATGTGTCTGAGTGGCTTCCTTCTCTCAGCAGCGATGAGCTGATGTGTGCATCTGTGTGTCTGTGTGTGTCTGTGTCTGAGGCTCTTGAACAGGGCCCTATATAGGGATTTCTGGTGGGAGGTGCACCAGAGCAACCCCAATGCCATTGGCTCTTTGCCCATAGAATAGGGCGACCTTTAAGCCTATTGGCTCTTGCCGGGGGAAAAGAAACATCCTATCTGGGGGAAGAAACATCCTGCCCAGAGAATGAAACAAGGTTGCTTCTCTCAGGATGTGGAAAACTCTGGGGGGGGAGGGGGAGGGTAGCCCATCTATCACTTAGCCTTCCCCATTCCACTCTTGGGCAAGTTACTTAACCTTTCTGAGTCTCCAGGATTCATCTATGAAATAAGATATCTTCCAGAGTGGGATTTGAAAAGGATTAACAAGACAATGTTTGCACAGTGCCAGGCACATAGCAAGGACTCGATACGTGGTGATTATTTACTCAGAGGGAAAAGGAGCATGATAGCCCTTGCATGCCTCTGCACAATGTGCTGAAATCTTTCCTATAGGCCTGGCCAGCTCAGTGCAAAAATACCCGGGCCCACCCGGTGGTACTGAGGGTGTGGGGCTTGAGGCATCTTCACTCCAGTATATCTTTGCTGATGGGGCCCACTGTATAAAATCTGTGTTGAAGGTGAGGTTTTTCCCAGAACTTAATTATTTTCTGTACTCTAGGATCTGGACAAGGACTTGGGCTTTTCTCAGAACGACTTGGTCACAGGTTTGGCTGATTAAGCAAGGAACTGTCCGTGCTGTGTCTCAGCTCGGCCTTTTGGACACTCCTGCGTTAGAGACTGGCTCCAGTTCAACTTCCACAAAGAAGCCACTCCTGACCCTTGGCAAGTTCTTTGCCTTTCGGAATATTCCCGGTTCTGCCTGTCTCTTTGGGTCTCTTGGAATCTGTAAGGAAATAAAGTGGGCTCCGGAACTGTTTTCAATATTTCAAAAAAGTCGGAGGTACTGCATGTGTCTATGTGACCTTGGCCAATGCCCAATAATCATTTTTGGGTTGGAATGAATCCAGATCTGGATGACCTTGGTCCTGTGTAGAAGGGCGGCATCGCATCCTTTAACGGAACTGGCGGCTCCCGGCCCTCCCAGGACACGAGGGCAGGGGAATGAGCAGGCCCATCTCAACAATCTCCAGCCTGGAGCTTTGCTTACAGCTGCCGCGGTGACACAGCTCTGCAAGCACTCCGCGGGCCGGGGAGGCCCTGGGGCCTGCTGACCAAGCCCTAGCGCTCTAGAGAATCGACGCCCCGGAGAGGCCCCGCCCCCAGTAGGGCCCGCCTCCGAGTCCAGGCGGTCCAGCCAGGCCCCCGCCCGAAACTAGTCCCCGCCCCTCTTCCACGGCCCCATCTGGGCCCCAGACTCTTCCACTGTCCACGCCTCTCTCATACGTCGCCCTATCCGAAGACGAGTAGGTCCCTGGAGTCCCCGCCCCCCTGTGCAATGCCCAATCAGGACTAGCCCCGCCCAGGTCCCCGCCCCCGCGCGGTCCAACCGGCCCACTCCCGCCGGGGTCACCGGGAGGCAAGGCGCAGCGGCGACCCTCTGTACCTTTGCGAACATGGCGCTGCGAGCGGCGCGGAGCGTGCTAGCTGCGGCCTGCAGCCTGCGTGCAGCCCCTGCGCCCGCTGCGCTCTGCCTGCCGCGGCCCTGTCGGGTGAGGGCGGGCGCTGTTCGGACGCTGCGCACCGGACCCGCTCTGCTCTCCGGTAAGCGCGGCGGGCACGTGAGCAGGCCGGCGCCTTCCTCCCTTCGGCTCGCTCCCTGGGCTGAGCTGCACGCGGAGAACGTCGGGTTCCCACTGCTGAGTCCCCGGCGCGGAGCGAGGGTGAGCCCTGTCCCGCGCTTCAGCTCCTTGCTGGCCTCCCTCTTCCGTGGCCGCCTCTCTAGCTCTTGAGCAGGCGTGAGAAAACACTAGTGATCTTTGCTCCGTGGGTAAAAAAGTGGAGCCGGGAGGGGAGGCCTGCAGGACCCGGGCAATGGTGTACAGGCCAGCTCCCTCAGGTGAGTCGGCTGCTCCTGCTGGAGAAGCAAAGCAGGCATCGCTAAGTTCTTTGTGACATTACTTAGTAAGTCTCCTCGCATTTGTGTGCACTGCGAGACTCCCTAAATGTGGAGGTCTTTAGTTTGCTACGTGGGCCATTGCTGATAAATTCCCAAGTGAAATTAAGGGGAAGCCCTTATTAAAACTGGATTTAGATTTTTACTAGCTAAAATGAGAGTGACGTTGAAAACAGCCGTCTCCTAAAAACGAAAGATAAAATCTTCTGGACTCGTTACAGAAGTTTGCTGAGGTCTGTATTGAGCCCTTGTTGTGTACTGGGGCTGAAAAAAGGCCTAACTTAAACGGACTTGAAATAACTGGGAAACCTGCCCACAAATGTCTTGCCCGTTTGTGCTGCTTTAGCACAATTAGTGAGTGGAAAAACAGTTTTCTTTCTTTATACGCAAATACTTGCAAGACTAACTGAAGGATCATAGATCTGTATGGCTGTTGTCTCACTGAATTCGTTGTTTTACAAATCTGTTGGAACTGGACTTGTTGATCATTTCATTAATTCGAAAGTTAGAAGCCTAAGTTAGGTTTCTCATTTATATTCCCTCAACAATTTGTGACAAATTCCAGTGCATTACCGACTTGAATACAAGGGTAATGCATTTCTTAGACAAGAATTTATTTTCAAGTCTATGGATTTTTGCACTATCTCTAGCTGTTTGCCGTTGTTAGTTATCTAGTTAAATATTGCCCAAAATATCAATGCCCATTATCTGAATAAGCACCTCGGTTTTAATTTTTATTCATTTATTATTTTTAATTGACACAAGAATTGTACCCATTATGGGGTACAATGCACCTAGGGTTTTTAAAATTTTTTTATTTTTTGGTACTGGGCATTAACCCAGGGGCTCTTTACCACTAAGCTACATCCTCAGACCTTTTTTTATTTTGAGACAGGGTCTCACTAAGTTAATAAGGCTGGCCTGGAATTTGCCATCCTTCTGCCTCAGGCTCTGGAGTCCTGGATTATAGGTGTGTGCCACCCTGCCCTGCTGCACCTAGGTTTTTTTTTGTACCGGGGATTGAACTCAGGGGCACTCGACCACTGGGCCACATCACCAGACCTTTTTTGTATTTTATTTAGAGACAGGGTCTCACTGAATTGTTAAGTGCCTCGCCATTGCTGAGGCTGGCTTTGAACTCGCGATTCTCCTGTCTCAGCCTCCCAAAGTGCTGGGATTACAGGCGTGCACCACCGAGCCCAGCTGCACCTAGGTTTTTAAAAGCAGATAGACGCCACTTCCAGTTTTGGTTCTACCTCTTTTTTTTTTTTTTTTTTTTTTTGGTACTGGGGATTGAACTCAGGGGCACTCGACCACTGGGCCACATCCCCAGCCCTTTTTTTTTTTTTTTTTTTGTATTTTATTAGAGACAGGGTCTCACTGAGTTGCTAAGTGCCTTGCCATTGCCGAGGCTGGCTTTGAACTCGCGATCCTCCTGCCTCAGCCTCCCAAAGTGCTGGGATTACAGGCGTGCGCCACCGCGCCCGGCGGTTCTACCTCTTAATGGCTGTGAGATCTTGGGCATATGTATTTAACCTCTTAATCTATTTTCCTTACATTCCGACACATCAGGAACACTGAAGAACTGTTACCTGTTAAATCTTAGTGTAGCCTCAAATAAACAGTAAGAAACTGACCAACATTTAATGTGAAATATATTTTATCTAATGACCTGGAAAAGGGAAAAAATGTAAAATTTTAATGAATTCTTGATGCCAAAAACCATGTTTTCTCAAGGCCAGTAAGAAAGTAATTATTTACTAGTCTGTTCCCTTTTTCCTGTTGGGCCAAGGGTTAAAGGAGAATTGCATTAACACTGCTTTTAGCCTAAGTAGCATGCCCTGTAAAAATAATGATCTATGGCCAAAGTCACTTAGGTGCACTAAGCTTTTGATGGCGCTGCCTCCTCTATACTTGGGTTGCTTAGTTGCTCAGGTGATTATCAGACACCCTCACTCCTGAGATTATCTTCACAATCAGACAAGATGGCCAGGACAGTAGTCTCAGACAGTTCATCTTTTTGTATTTGTCCAGCCCTTACTTTGAAAAGTAAGGGTTCATAACTGGTAGTGTAATCAGTAAGTTCTGAAGTTGTAGCAGGATGAGGGAGAACTGAATGTGTAGCTGAAGAACTACCACCTATTTAGCCCAGAATCCCCTTAAGTTTTTTTCTTTTTTGCAGTGCTGGGGATTGCACCGAAGGCCTCACACTTGCTAGGTAGGCAAGCACTCCACCACTGAGCTACACCCCCAGGCCCTAGTATTCTTTAAACCTGCCTTTCTTCAAGGGCAGGTTAACATTTGATAAAAGAATTTTAAGAACTTAATTAAGTTATAATTGTTCCAGGAGGCCAGTTTCATTCCTTATAACTAAGCTGCAGTTAATGTATCTTAGGTCAACTCTATTTAAAGTAGCACATTATTTTTTTTAGGTTAAATCTTTTGTTGTTGTCTCCCACACCCGCAAGGATGGGGGTCTCACTTTGCTGCCCAGGCTGGCCTTGAACACTAAGGTTCAAGTGATGTTTCTGCCTCAGCCTCCATAATAGGTGGGATTATAGGTGTGCACTACTGTACCAGCAAGGTAAGGCCTTTTAAAGAAATGATGCTACTGCTCTTCTGAAATATTGGTCTTCTGTTTTAGTGCGCAAATTCACAGAGAAACATGAATGGATAACTACAGAAAATGGTATTGGAACAGTGGGAATCAGCAATTTTGCACAGGTATTGTCTTGAAATATTTTTGATAGTGTGCTCTCACATAACAGATTGTTCCTATCTTTTGAACCTTGTTTATTTTATATAGTACTTTCAGCCTTTTTAAAAGGCCCTTTTAAGAAAATCAGAGATGAATCAAGTAAAATGTATATTAGTCAGGTCAGTATGTGGTATTTTTAAGAAATCCTGGGTTATTGCTTAAGAGTAGGAAACATACCTTATTCTAGAAGGAGATAGGTTTTATATTGGACAGTTAAAGAAAGAAGAAAAAGAAGAGCAAACAAAAGTGTTGGAGGGTTGCCAGCATTTTGAGGCCATAATGAAGAAGGAAAATCCAGATAGGCACAGATTAACACATGGAAATCTTTTATTTAGCTTTTCTCTACTAATATCCCTATTTCCACGGACCTCATATTGAGACATTGTTTAAGAGAAAATGTGAAGGCAAATAGTAGCTTGGGACAGTGACTTTCAACTGGAATTGTGTAAGGGGCAAGGCAGGAGAGGAAAGAGAAAGTGGAAGGACACAGTTCTTCAGACATGCTGGATGGATTTTGGGGTATCAGCATATCCTGGGGTGCAGCACAGAGTGTTTGTGAAATACCTTGTAAGATGCTGTCCTTGCCTCCTGGAGTTTATCCGTGAAAGTCACTCACATGGAAACAACACAGTAAACAATAGGTGGAAGAGGTCTCCAGGTGGTGCCAGGGATTGTAGGGCCGAGCAGCCTCGTCTCCTGGAGGCCGTGTCTCCTAGGACTGTGGTCCATAGATCCAGTGAGAGGATACAGCTTCAAGGGCAGTGGGGGTCACGGCCTAAGTAAAACTGCAGAGGTGGAAAAGCACAGTCTGTTAGTGCTCAGAAGAGCTAGAAACTATTTGCAGCACACAGTTTGTGCTGGGGGTCACTGCAGGCGAGGGGCCAGATCTGGCTGGTGGGTGGCCTGTTGCAGTGCAGCTTCTGAATGAAGAATAGGTTACACACTTTTAAAGGGTTGTAAGGAAGAATCTAGACTCCTGAGTGTAAAATATGTTGCCTAAATTACAGGGAATTCAGTGTTTTGTCCCTACTTACTCAGGAATTTAATTTGACAACTAAGAGTTTTTTGTGTTTTTGTTTTTTAGGAAGCTCTGGGAGATGTTGTTTACTGTAGTCTGCCTGAAGTTGGGACAAAATTGAAAAAACAAGGTAAGTGTTTTTCTCATCTTGGAATGTTACAATTCATGCCTTGAATTTTCATTGTCTGGTCGTTACCTGAACAACAACTTGTTTGTGACAAGGGTTAGATGCTTTCAACTCAGGAAACAGAATATTCAAATAAAAGTGTTTAACTATTACAGGGTTTGATGTCTCATACAGGCTGGGGATGGGTGGACGCGGGGTTGGTTCACTGAGAGCCATTAAGGACACCTCCACTTGGAGAACCTTTCTGCCTCTGTGTGTCGGGAGTCTGAAGAGGGGCAGCCTGTCTTGTTTTTGTTGAGAAAGAATGTCTCCACCAGAAATCTCTCAGCAGAGGCTTTCTCACATTTTACCATGCAGGTCTGGGTTGTTTTGCTCCCCACTAGCTGTAAGGGATGGTGAGAAGGAGAATAAGGAGTATTTTGAGACTTGATAATGGAAGGTAGAGAGAGAGGGAAATGGCTCTTAATGCTATCCTCCTCAGCTCTACACATGTGAATTTATACTGTATAATATTGCTGAGGTCTATTAAGTTTAACCAGGGGCTAGTGGACCATGTGGCACATGCCTATAATCCCATGACTTGGGAGGCTGAGGCAGGAGGATTGCAAGTTTGAGGCCAGTCTGAGCAATTTAGTGAGAACCTGTCTCAAGATTTAAAAAAAAGCGGGGGGGGCGACTGGGGGTGCAACTCAGTGCTAGAGTGCCCCTGGCTTATCCCACTGCCATACACACACACACACACACACACACAAGAGTTGGGGGGTGGGGTGGAGAAACTGCATTTTGGTTATTTTCTAGTGTTTTGAGTACCCAGGCCATTGACTTTTTTTTTTTAACATAAATCTCAAAATGCTACGAAGATGCTTTTTTTTTTTTTGTAGCGGGGATTGAACCCAGAGGTGTTTGACCACTTGACCATTGAGCTACATCCCTTGCCCCTTATAAAAAAATTTTTTTATTGTGAGACAGGGTCTCACCAAGTCCCCAAGATTGGCCTCAAGTTGCTAGGATTACATGTGTGTGCCATAAGATGCTAATTTCCTTCTAAGCACTATTTTTAAAAAATCCCACAAATTTTGATGATGTATTCTCATTATCATTTATTTCAAAGTATCTTTGAATTTCCCATCTGGTTTCTTTGATCCATAAGTTATTTGAAAGTATGTTTATTTCCAAATATTTGAAACTTTTCTAGATAGCTCATTGTTAACTAATTTTAAACTTAATTTATTGCAGTAAGGGAACATGCTGTGTAAGATTTTAATTTTTGAAGCTGTGACTTACATTATGGTTCAGCATATGATCTTAGTGTTTCATGTGTACTTAAAAAGACTGTGTATTCTTTGTTGGATATTGTCTTAGTTTGGGCGACTGTAAACAGTACCACAGATGAGGATGCTTATGAGTAGCAGAACTGTATTATAGTTTCTAAGTTCTGGAGGCTGGAAATCTGAGATCAGGTATTAGCATGGTTTCATCTGGGTGGGGGCCTTGTCTGGGCTGCAGACTGCTATCTTCTAGTATCCTCATATGGCATAAAGAAAGGAAGAGAACTTTTGGGGGTCCCTTTTATAGGAACACTTAGCTAGCCCATTTACTTGCCAGAGGCCTCACCTCATACCATCATGGTGGGGTGAGCGTTAACTTTTGGTTGGTTAAATTGATTGATGGCACTGTTCAAACTGTCCTTACTGCCCTTTTTTTTTTTTTTTTAAATATTTCTTTATTTATTTGCTTTAGTTGTACACAATGCATTTTTTAAATTTTTATGTGGTGCTGAGGATCGAACCCAGGCTGCACATGTGCTAGGCGAGCGCTCTACCACTGAGCCAAAACCCCAGCCCCTCCTTACTGCTTTTTGAGAGGGAGTATTAAACTCTCCCAACTGTAGTTATGTCAGATTTTCCCTTTAGTCATTGTGTATTTTGAAGCTTTTTCTTTTTTTTTTTTTTTTGAGGTGTCTACACTTTTTTTTTTCCACTAAGTTTCAGAGATTTATTAATCAGTGTAAACAAATCAACTTCCCACTTAACTCCTGGTTAAGTAGAAAATTGTATGGATGGCTCCTGAAAGATCTGCACCCTAAGCAGCTTTTTAGGGAAATGATTCGTTTCAAAATCTGGACCCACTTTCTTCAGTTTGCTGTAATCCACATTCACTGAGTAGAACTATTGATCATTAGGGCCCAGTTTGTTCCAGGGTTCTGGGTTATTCTTATCCCAGCTCACTTTCTTTCCCTTTCTCCACTGCCTGGAACCACACATGCTATTTTCAGAGGTTCAGTCCATAGTTGGCTGGCTTCAAGCAGAACTTAATGGTGGAAGGGTATGGAGGAGGAAAGTTGCTCAGCTTATGGCAGTGGGAAGCAGAGAGAATTAGAAATAGTTAGGTGTACGCACTTTTAATAAAATAGTCTTGCTGATGAGTTGATGCATTTATATCTCTGGTAAATTCTTGTTTTGAAGTCTACTTTGATTTTTTTTACAGTACTGGGATTGATCCCAGGGCCTAGGCAAATGCTTTACCAGTGAGCTACATGCCTAGCTCTTTGATCTTAATGTTGCTATTGCTAGCTTTCAAGTGTGTTCCTTAAAGATGGCTTATAGTTTAGTCTTATTTTTTTGTCCATCTGACATCTGCCTTTTGGTAAGACTGTTTAGTCATTTTACTGTAATACTGATAAATATGAGTTTAGGTCTTTGCTTTTATTTTGTCCTGTTGTTCTTTTGCTTTTCTAAAATTTGGTGTTGGATTTTATTTTCTCCTTTTTTTTTTTTTTTTTGGTACGGGGGATTGAACCCAGGGGTGCTTTACCACTGAGCTATATCCCCAGTCCTTTTTAAAATTAAATTTGGAGACAGGGTCTTGCTGAGTTGCTGAAGCTGGCCTCAAATTTGCAATCCTCTTGCCTCAGCCTCCTAAGTCTCTGGAATTCCAGGTGTGCCACGATAGCTGGCCTCCACTGGTTTTTTGGAGTATACCTCTTTGTGTGTTGCTCAACAGTTGCTCACAGTATGTCATCTTATGACTTATTTAGAGGTAATACATCATTTCACATAGCATGTCAGACATTTTTACTTTCCTGTCCATTTGCTGTTCAGTGTTCTGCATTAACAGATGCAATACATTCTACAACATGGTATTACAGTTTTTGCTTTAAACAGTAGAGTGCCTTGTATAGAAATTAAGAAGAATGTGTTTTGTATTTACTCACATTTACCGATAGTAACACCTCTCCTTACTATAGATTTGAGGTGTCATCTTATCACCTTCAGCATAAGAGATTGTAGCGTTTCTTGAAGTGAGGATGTGCTTATGACTCCTTATTTATCTGAAAATGTCTTTGCTTCACTTATTTTTGGCCTTTTATTTATTCTTAATTAGCACATTATAGATAAACATAAAGGTGAAATTCACTGTGGTATATTCATATATACATAGATATTCACTTTTTTTTTTTTGGGTACCGGGGACTGAACTCAGGGGCACTGACTGAACTCAGGGGCACTTGACCAGTGGGCCACATCCCCAGCCCTTTTTTGTACTTTATTAGAGATAGGGTCTCACTGAGTTGCTAAGTGCCTCACCATTGCTGAGGCTGGCTTTGAACTCCCGATCCTCCTGCCTCAGCCTCCCAAGTGCTGGGATTTCAGGCATGCGCCACCGCACCTAGCCACATATACATAGGTTTTTGCCAATCTTTTAAAAAAATTTTTGTTTTTTAGTTATACATGATAGTAATCTATTTTGACATACAAACATGGACTTTTTTCTAATTATTATGCCAGACTTGTGGATGTACACAATGTTGAGATTCACTGTGGTGTATTCATATATGCACATAGGAAAGTTAGGCCAGATTCATTCCAGTCTTTCCTATTCCTATCCCTTCACTTCTATTCTTGAAGGATATTTTTGCTTTGTGTGGAATTCCTGGTGAGAGAGTCTCCCTCCCTTGTCCCCAGTGCTTCTTAGTTTTCATGCCACTGTTGACTGGCTTATGTTTTGGGGATGAGAAGTCAGCTATCCTGTCTTTCTCCTTTGAGTATCATATTTGGAGATTTTTTTTTTTTTTTTGGTCATTATTTCTGCTTTGTTTTTTCCCTAATTCCCTCCTCTTGTGAATTCAGTTGCATGTTCGTTGGATCACCTGATATATCCCACAGGCCCCTTTGGTTCTGGTATCTGGTTGATTTTTTTTCCTTCACCTTTATTGGTCCTTTCTTCTGTTGTCCCCAGTCTGCTATCTCTACTCTCTGTTGAATGTTTTATTTTAGGTATTAGACTTTGCATTTCTAGAGCCTCCATATAAAATTTTCCATTGCAAGTATTTCTCCTTATGTTCCTTCACTGCAATAATCTGAGCAAATTCCTAAGAGCTACTTGAAGTTTCTCTGGTAATTCCAACACGTTGGTTATTCTGGGATCTGTTCCTGTTAATGCCTTTATCTTTTTACTGTGATTCCCTTCCTCCTACGGTTTTAGCCCTCAGTTCCAGCCACTCTGGCTACACTCCATCCTCTGACCCCTCTGCTTAACAAGTTATCTCTCTGCATGTGCAGTCACACTGTGTGGGAGTGAAGCTCTCACTCAGTTTGGTACCCTTCTGATTGCTCTCATATAATGTGGTGTGATGTAAGGTGATTCATCATTACTGGAACTCCTAAGGTTTTCTTTTTTTCTGAGACATAGTCAAAGAAAATTGAGTTTTACTGAAGATCATAAGCACATCTGGTATTCAGGTGAAATCATCATTTGTTATTTTCTGTGTTCAGGACAGATAGGTTCATTTTATTGAGAGTATTTATACCTTCTAATAGGAGATACGGACATGCAAAACCTATGTTTTTTTTTCCCAACTAAAGAAATTTTATTTTTTTGTACTGGGGATTGAACCCAGGGGTACTTTACCACTGAGCTACAATCCCAGCCCCTTCTTTTTTCTTTTGAGACAGAGTATTGTTAAGTTGCTGAGGCTGGCCTCCAACTTGTGATCCTCTTGCCTCAGCCCCCAGTAGCTGGGATTACAGCCATGTGCCACCATGCCAGGTGAAGTTTAAAATTAAAAAAAAAAAATCACAATTGCAGGAGAGGTGACTATTTCTCCATATTTTGTATTTTCAAGTCTTTGACTTGACATTTAATATTTTAAAACATTTTCTCCATTTAGATGAGTTTGGTGCTTTGGAAAGTGTGAAAGCTGCCAGTGAACTCTATTCTCCTCTATCAGGAGAAGTAACTGAAGTTAATGAGGCTCTTGCAGAAAACCCAGGGCTTGTGAACAAATCTTGTTATGAAGATGGTAAGTCGTTTCTTACATTTTTATCATAATAATAATCCTAATGAAGTGTATGCTAGTAGCAGTTTTCTCCATTTTATGGATGAATTGAGCTCTCCTCCTCTTCCAAATTTACCTGTCAGGATCATGCAGACAGTAAATGGCCAATTTAGGGTTATGTTGTGGTTCTTTGCCTGCCATCTCACCCTTCTAACTATCTGCTGATTTCTGATGCCTTTAACTGCGGCAGGTACAGTGTGGGTGTACCTTTTATTAAAGAAAGATATACCTGGCCTTACATATTTGAATCCTTTATTTAAAGTTTTAAATGTCAGTTGTTCATGCTTCTTACAACCTAAGAGTTTTTTATTTAACATGGTATATTCCATCTTGGCTGAAATTCTTTCTAATTATAATATACAAATACATTAATTCTTACTGCCAAAATTTAAAAATTCCATAAATAAGTTGGGTTTAGTGGCCCATGCCTGTAATCCCAGTGGCTTGGGAGGCTGAGGCAGGAGGATCACAAGTTCAAAGCCAGCCCAACAACTTAGTGAGGATCTAAGCAACTTAGCAAGACCCCATCTTAAAATAAAAATAAAAAATAAAAAGGCTGGGGATGTGGCTTAGTGGTTGAGTGCCCCTAGGTTCAGTCTCTGGTACAAAAAAAAGTTCCATAAATAATGTATTATTTGTGTACACTGGATTAATTCAAGCAATTGATCTAGTATACTAGATTAATTTTGAGGCACTCAGAAATTTACATATTGAATGAATTTGACCTTTTAAAAAGGTAATTTGGGGGCTGGGGTTGTGGCTCAGTGGTAGAGTGCTTGCCTAGCTTGCATGAGGCACTGGGTTCAATCCTCAGCACCACATAAAAGTAAAATATTGGGCTGGGGTTGTGGCTCAGCTGTGGAACACTCGCCTAGCATATGTGTGGCCCTGGGTTCGATTCCCCAGCACCCCGTAAAAATAAAAATAAATAAATAAAAATAAAGGTATTGTGTCCAACTACAACTAAAAAAATTTTTTAAAAAAATAGAATACGTAGCCGGGCGCGGTGGCGCACGCCTGTAATCCCAGCACTTTGGGAGGCTGAGGCAGGAGGATCGCGAGTTCAAAGCCAGCCTCAGCAATGGCGAGGCACTTAGTAACTCAGTGAGACCCTGTCTCTAATAAAATACAAAAAAGGGCTGGGGATGTGGCCCAGTGGTCGAGTGTCCCTGAGTTCAATCCCCAGTACCAAAAAAATAAAAAAAATACGTGTCCACTTAAAACTAAAAAATAAATATTAAAAAAAAAGTAATTTGGAATGTAAGCTTTTTGTTTTTGTTGCAGGTTGGCTGATAAAGATGACACTGAGTGACCCTTCAGAACTAGATGACCTAATGAGCGAAGAAGCATATGAGAAATATGTGAAATCTATTGAGGAGTGAAAATGGCACCCTAAATAAACTAGTATGGAATAACTTCAGCAGTTGTCTTAAATTAGTGGTGGACAGAAGACTTAAAAAACTACTCTCAAACACTGCTACTGGAAAAAGATACCCCTTAACTTCCCAATGACTGCAGATAAACACAACATGGATCTTTTTTACAATTCCTTATGATTTTTAGATTAGGCATTAGGCTGATATCAGAATTCATGAAATTGTCTGTGGTAAAAACTACTTATAAAAAGTGTGTAATTCAAGGATAATCTTATTATAAGCCTAATATGATATTGTAACTTGCTTACATCCATCCCTGGATTTTGGTCAATATACTTAATGATCTTCCATTGGAAAAAAACTGGGCATGGAGGAAAGTGTGTGTTGTACAGTGTTAGAAGAACATTACTGTCTTAATTTTATAATGTACTGCATTTACTGGTGTTATTTTTATACACTGAAACAACAGCTTGCAACAAAAGAAATAAAATATTCAACTTCATTAATCATGTTTTTTGTTTTGATGTTAATATTCCATTTAGTGACTGCTATTATTTATGAAAATGGTCTTTCAACTTCTGCAAAGTTTTTTCTACTTTTTCTGTGGTGCTCAAGATCAAACCCAGGACCCTGAGCATGCCAAGCATGTACCCTATCACCGAGCTACACCCCCAGCCCTGGAAACTTACTTTTTTTTTTTTTAATATTTATTTTAGTTGTACACAATGCCTTTTTTTTTTTTTTTTTTTTTTTTTTTTTAACGTGGTGTTGAGAATTGAATCCAGGCCGAGTACGTGCTAGGTGAGTGCTCTACCACTGAGCCACAACCCCAGCCCTGGAAACTTACTTTTTGAAAAGAATATTTAAGCCATAACAATGAAAGGTTTAAGAGAAATTTTCCTTTTAGTTACAAATCTTTTTTTTTTTTCTTCCTGAAGTGGAAATTTAATTGCCTGATAGCATTTAACTCTTTTTGTCATCTTTACTAAATAATTGACTTTGTTTTTTATCATGTTAGGGTAGAAGAGGAAAAACAAGGGAAGGAGGAAATTTTGATCTGCATAGCACATGGTATCTTTAAGATGTTAAACCATATTCAGGGGTTCCCACTTCAGTAATAGAAATAGAAGTGGACATGGTGAAGCTTTATGGGCTCAGGCATGGCTGGCTGAATACTCTTTGGAGCTTAAGCATACTTAATGGTATTTTCAGATGACTAATATAGCATACTCTCCAATTTAGTCAACTGTAAATTGCTGGCTTGGGGAGGGGCAGGTTATATATGTATAAATAAATATATATGCATAAGGTACAAGCAGATACCTCCTCTAACATTTCCCCTTTACTACAGGGAAAAGGACACATTCAGTTACTACCACCTGGTAGTGATAGCAAATTTGAGAACTTAGAGGAATTTGGTGGGTAAATAAATATAGTTTCTCTGCTCTCAGCAGAAAAAAAACATTCTTTCCAAAACTGCTGATGGCCATATCACTACTGAACCGTTAAATGTGCCTTATCAAGGAAGTACCGAGTCCTGAATGACTGTCTCCTGTTTCTCTTATGAAATTACCAGGTTAATTAATTTATCTCTGCTTTGGAAAGAGGGGTGAATAAAAATTATATAGAAGGTGCTCTAAGATATTACCTTCTTTGATCTTTACAACTACCAGAGCTAGGTAGGACTATCCATTATTACCACTGTTGCTGCCTGAAGCAATGGCCGCTTGGAGCAACGAAGCCGCGGGAAGAAGTTCAGAGGCAAACTGGAGACAAACAGCTTTTTATTCTGATAACTTTTCTCTCTGGCTCTAACAACAACTAACACGTGCCGCACACACCACCAAAATGGCGCTGACCCGATCAGCAATCTCGGCCAAGTCACTCGAGATCCCGGGACAAGTCCCGTGAGACTACGGAAGGCAACAATGCCCAAATCTCCACGGCTCATAGTCAACTGCAATTCAAGCCATCTCCCCAAACAGGGCTCCTGCATACCACCACTTCGCAGATAAGAAGGTGATAGAGATAACAGATTTGTCAAATATCTGGGTGGTGATGGTAAGGGTTTTCACCTGTCCTGGTCTACTTTTCATGAGTCTTAGCTAATGTTAACTACAGTTTGAGCTTCCCTAATCTAAGAACAGAAGATCCAAATGCTTCAAAATCTGGATCTTTGTGAGTGCTTAACATGATGCTACAATTGGGAAATTTCACACCTGACCTCATGTGATGGAAGGCAGCCAAAATGCAGGGGCACTAAAAATATTGTATAAAACTACCTTCAGGCTATGTATAATGAATATCGTGCTTAGGCTTGGGTTCTATCACCAACACATCTCATTATGCATATACAAATAGTCCAGAATCCAAAGAAATCTGAAACACTTCTGGCATTTAGGAGAGGTGATACACAACTATATAAAAAATATGTAAATGGGAATGGGGTTAGGGAGGGGATATTCTAACACTGGGAAGCAGAAATGGCCAATCAGTGACTGTCATCTCTGAAAGACGTGGGCAGTCTTATTCTCCCATCCCTTCCTAAGGACACAACCTCTAACACTGACTTTCAAAGAGCAGAAAACAGAGCAACTTTTTTTTTTTTAAACTATAAAGCTAATTTCATTGTCATTACTTTTATCATGACACCAAAAATAGATTTCCCCCCCTTACACATGCTAGGCAGGACTCTACTATTGAGCTACACCCCAAGACCCTCAAAATCCAGGCTTTGGTCCTTCAAATTGACTAAATCAATAGAATTTTATTTCCCTAAACTCAAACTCCTTTTGACCTGAAACTCTTAAGGTTTTGGCCTTAGTAGAGCACCTTAACAAGGCTTTGAAGAATGCTTTCTAGTAAAGAAATCTTCAGAAATGAAGTAGGCTACCCTGTGTCAAAATTTTTCATATCACCTCTCAGGTGCTTTAGAGGCTTACAGCATCAAGCTTTAGTGACATCACTAGAGGGCGCTCTGCACAGGTCTGATGTGGAAATGAGGCTGGTGTTTCAGACCAGGAAACTCCATTCCACATCACCAACTCCACATCACAATTTTTTTTTGCAGTTTTTCTGGGGCTGCTTATAAGAGTATAGCCCATCATAAGTTTAAAAAACTATACTTAAAAATAGTCTTTTTTTAGGGGTCTGGGCATGTAGATCTATAGAAGAGTGCTTGCCTCGTATATGAGAGATCCTGGGTTTGATCCTCAGTGTTGAGGGGGGAAAAAAAGCCCTAGCTATAAGTGTCTTCATTACTGCTCAACAGTTATGTAGTTTTTCAGATCTAATCACACCTGCCTTCCATCTTAGAGAGGACCCTTTCCATTGGGATTAAATTCTTCTGTGCAACAAGGCTTTACTGTTGAGCACGAACCATCAGTCTCCCCCCCCCCCCCGCCTTTTTAAAATGGATCTTATTAGAACATTTTTAGGTTCACAGCAAAAGTCAGCAGAAAGCACAGTTCCCATGTACTCCTTATCTTCATCTCTCCTGCACCCCCAGATTTTCCTAGGTCCACTCATAGTTTTTTTTTTTTTTTTTTGTCTCTTTGAAACATCCCTTTTGCTAAAGTTCTACTTTTTTCTGGCATAATCATTAGCTCATTAGCTAATCACTCTCCTTTAGCATCTCTGCTCAATCATGCTTTCAGGCTTTGCCTGCTGGATTTCAATAGTAATTAGAGCAGATTTCAAACTGGGACATGCAGGCACACTTAGTATGAAGGAAATCATTTTCCAGATCTTTAAACTTCCACATGTACCTAAGAGAATGTCCTTTCAGTAAAGTTGTTTAATTAGTGGTCATACATTAAATTTAGTTAAAGGCTTTTGGTAACTTCCTCCCAACTGAGAAAGTCATGGGGGCACACACCTACAATCACAGTTACTTGGGAGGCCGAGGCAGGAGGACCTCAAGTTTGAGACTCCTCTACGCAAGTCAGCAAGACCTTGCCCTCAAAACTGCTGGGGATGCAGTTCAGTGGTACAACACCTGTGGGTTCAATTCCCAGTACCACAAAAACAAAATCAAACAACTGAGAAAGTAGCTTTATGACTGGATAACAAATCCTGCTAGTCAGGTGGGTCCAAATTCTGTTTTCAACAGGGTTGAAGGAGAGAAAAGCAAATTGTGAGTTGAAAGAACATTAAAATATGTTTTGGTTAATGATTACTATGAATTTTTTTTTTTTTTTTTTTTTTTTTTTTTTGTACCAGGGATTGAACTCAGGGGCACTCGACCACTGGGCCACATCCCCAGCCCTTTTTTTTCTATTTTTTCTTAGAGACAGGGTGTCACTGAGTTGCTAAGTGCCTCGCCATTGCTGAGGCTGGCTTTGAACTTGCAATCCTCCTGCCTCAGCCTCCCAAGTGCTGGGATAACAGGCGTGCACCACCGCGCCTGGCTCACTATGTGAATTTTGATGTGAAAAATTTTTAAAAGTTTGAGACACTGATAACAAAACTGCTTCCATTTGCATCTTCATATTTTTGTTAAGATATCTCAACTGACATTCATGAAAAAATGGTAATTACGGCTGAATCTGCCTCATTTTAGCAATATGCAATATATACCCATATATATGTTAATGGAAGAGAGGAAAAGCTTCATCCATTTCATCCTGATACACTTCCAATAACATTTTTTGCCTAATATTTTACCAAAAAATTTGCCAACAGAGGAGGAATAAAGAATTATTGGGAAAAATTTAACTGTTTTAGCCTATGACCTTAGGAAAATTGTTCCCTTTTCAATTTATATATATATATATATTTATATATATATATATATATATTTGTTGCAGAGAGCTATAACAGTCTACTCTTAAAGTAAGTCTTGACTACAAGTATGTTAGAATAAAGTTCTGTGGAGGAAGAATAAAAATACAATATAAATTTAAGGAGAAAAAGCAGTGGAAAATTATTCACTGTTTAGCTAGGTTATTCAGACATTTTAAAGTAGATGTTGATGGGTAGGTATCAAATTGCTTTGAACTTGGATTTCTTTCAGTACTTTTAAGAGTGAGATATACATATATATTAAATAAAAAACCTAAAAAAGTAGAGTTTAAAAGAGTACTTTGTTCCAACATCATAACGTAACATACACATATTTCCATAGCTTTACAGGCTTTTAAATTAATGCTGCAGGTTGCGGCTGTGGCTCAGTGGTTAGAGCGCTTGCATAGCACATAGGCCCAGCCCAGGGTTCGATCCTCAGCACCACATAGATAGGTAAATAAAATAAAGGTATTATGTCCATCTACAACTAAAATTTTTTTACAAATAAAGCTTAAAAATAATCCTGTACATTCTGTACAAAAGAAGTAATACCTGGCTATCTTTCCAAACGCCTTTAATCACAGTGGTAAAAGGACTTAGATTCTAATGTTCTCTGCAGCAGGAATATTCACATTCTAAGCCATAGAGCAGAGAGGCCTTGGAGTCCGACTTACGGAGTGCCGGCCCTACCCCTTAATGCCTGACTTCAGGCACAGGTTCCCGCCCCTGGGTGCACCTTGCCGTTCTCAAAAGCACCCACACGGGCTGGGGTTGTGGCTCAGCGGTAGAGCGCTTGCCTAGCACGTGCGCGGCCCGGGTTCGAGCCTCAGCACCACGTACAAATAAACGCATTGTGTACAACTAAAGCAAATAAATATTAAAAAAAAAAAAAAAGCACCGACGCCACAGGTGGGCAGAGGAGGGGCGTTCTTGCAATGTCGTCAACGAACTGCCGAGTAAGCATTTCAGGGTGGCTTTTCTTCATTTATATAGAAGATGCCAATGCCCACTTCGCCAGGAGTTAAATGAGTGTTAACTGGTACTGCTTCAGTCAAAGAAAAACAAACAACAACAACGAAAAATCAGGAACCCTCCCATGGGCTTGCATCACCCCGGCACAGGTTCTCAGGAGGGCAGGGGCAGAGTCGCCCTGAGGGGACTGGTGGCAAAGCGTGCTGCCACGTCTGGCTGCCCGGCATCTCCCCAACGCCCTGGAAGACACGGAACTAGTCGGCCCAATGTCGGGCGTAGTGGTTGACAAGCGCTCTGCCGGAGCAGTGGTCGCGTGGGTTTTTGACCCGAAGCCGGTCCCAACGTCCCGGCTGTCAGTCACCTCCGCATCGTACCTGGCACAGCCGGCTGGGCTACCGCTGCAGAAACCAGGGACCGTCCACACGCCGGGAGGCGTGCGGCCGCAAAGCCTGTCGGGAGCACGCCACGCCCCACGCTCCAGGCTTTGTTGCGCGACGCTGTACGTCACTTCCACTGCGACTAGAAGCGGGCCCGCCCCCAGCGCGGCTGTAACCCAGGGCAACGGCCGGGCCGCAACAGTCTGTGTCGCCCTAGCCCGCCGGCCGGGACCAGCCACTCCGGGGCCTTCCATCTTGCCTGACCCACCCATGAAGGTGTGAGCGGCCGCGTCCCCGCCCCAGGGGCAAGGCCCCGGACCCCTTCACGGGCAGCGGAGTGTAGCCCTGCCCCATTCGCAAGGAAGCGACCCTCAGGCAGGGAAGCTGAAGAGGTAGTGTAGCCCGGGACTGGACTGGGCGGAGGCGCCGGGGAGGAGCTCGGAGAAGGGGCGGGGAAGTGGGAGGAGCCGACGGGGGCGGGGCCCTGGGCGGGGCCCGGGGAGGAGCTGGTGCCGCAAGCCCGGCCCCTGTGAAAGAAGAGCGGTCGTCTAGTGGCACGGTAGGCGCTGCGGAGGAAGGGGCGGGGCTCGGTGAGGAGGCGGGCAGGCCGGGAGAAGGAGGGCCTGTGCGGGGAGGTGGGGTCTGCGGGCGCGGGGCGGAGCAGCGGCCCGTGGGAGCCGCCGGGCTTCCACGTGGGCGGCGTGTCTGTGGCTTGTGCTTTCCCCTGTGCTGTGGGAGAGCTGCGAAGACGCGCGTCGCTTTACCGTGTTAGTCCCGTTGCTAGGCACTTAGTGAATTAAAGATGTGAGTGGAAAAGGGGGAGGAGCTGGAGTAGAAAAGGTCTGATCTGGAGGGATGGATGCGAAGACCCCGCTCCTAGGAAGTTGCTTCTACGATTAATCCTGGCATCTGTGCCGTGTAGGCATATGAAAAGCATAAGGCACAGTTAATTTGCACGGGAAAATAGTATTTATAGTGTTGAAAATATGAACAGATTGTGCAAGCTGGGTGGTGCATGTGCATAACTTTGGTGCAGAGGTCCAAGTCCTGTGTTCCAGCACTCTTTGTTAGATTGGAGTCCCATTGGCGTTTTTCTGTAGAAACTCGTATCAGAACGGGATGCCCAGGGCTTTTTAATCGATTCATATGCGTGAAGCATAGCCCTGTATTAGACTTAATTTCTATCCTGGCTAACAGTGTTTATATTCATTTATTTATTCATTCAACACACGGGCTGACAGAAATTGGACTTCCCCTGGCTGAAATTGTGACGGTAGATTCAAGATTCCTTCAAACTTGTAGCTTCTAAGAAAATGAGGTCTAGAACCAATGAATTTAGAGCCAGTGAGGAGTTGGGGCAAGGTGGTAGGGAGTTTTTGAGGAACTACAGCCTGCTTTTCACTAAAATAACCTGGGCTTTGGCTTCTCTTTGCTCTTCAACATTTTCCCCACAATTAATAGATTAGGAATGTGTCAACCTGGTAAAATATGGCATGTTCGCTACTACTCTTATTTATTTTGTGCAGTCACCATTAATCACAAAACTTTTTCCTGCAGTGGTCAGGTTTCAGGATCCTTCTCAACACAAAACTATAGGTAGTCACTGGTTGTTTGGCATTGATAATTCTGAATCTATTCTTCATTCTTCATATAGACAATATAAGAAAATTAAAAGACATTAATGTAAAGAAGCACTTCTACAACTCTTAGTAAAATTTTTAAGTTAGGATTACCTAAATTAATGGATCTAGAATCCTGTAGATGAGATTTAGAAGAGTAGGTGAATTTGTAGCTGGTTTAATAATTAGTAAATGCCCAAGTGGAAGGGCTCCACAGTGCATTATCCTTTTCTCTTTTTCAACATTTTTATCAGTGGTGTAGATGAAAAAGATACAGCAGGTATTGCTGGTCAAGTTAAAGGAGTTTAAAGCAGAAAGGCATGTCCAAACTCCTGGACGTCAGAGTTAGATTCTAAATTATCTAAGTAGATTAGTTGATGGTCCAAAACAAAGAAGGGGAAATTTTATAAAGATCTGACATATTTGGCAGTTTATATCTAACTAGAAAGAAGGAAGGAAGGAGAGGGGGAAAGAGAAGTAGAGAAACCAACAGCATGAATATAGAGCGAAGACTGGGACTTTAAGCCATTTGTGGGGGGAAATCTTGGAAGTTGTAGTTGACCTCACTCAGTGTTAATCAAGATTGGGATATAGACGGGCATGGTGGTGCAGGCCTGTAATCCCAGAGTCTTAGGAGGCTAAGGCAGGAGTACCACAAATTCAAGGCCAGCCTCAGCAACTTAGTGAGGCCCTAATCAACTTGGTGAGACCCTGTCTCAAAAAAAAAAAAGGGGGGGGGGTTGTTGCTGAGGATTTAAGTGCCCCTGGGTTTAATCATTAGTACAAAAAGAGATTGGGATATAACTTTTTTTCTTTTTTTTGGGTGGTGGTGGTGGTGGTCCAAGGAATTGAACCCAGGAGTGTTTACCATTGAGCCATATCCCCAGCCTTTTTTATTCTTACTTTTTAATTTTGAAACAGTGTCTAAAGTTGTTGAGGCTGGCCTTAAAAACTTGAGATCCTACTGCCTTTGCCTCCTGAGGAGCTGGAATTATAGGCATGTGACACTGTGGTCAGGATATAGCTTTAAAAATATCTAGCTATCTTTATTTTTGTGTGTGTGTGTGTGTGTGTTTAACTGGTATTTAGCAATAGGTACTTAATTAACAGGTGTAGATTTCAGATCAAAGGGAGTTGGGTTTCAAAATATGTGCTTCTAGTCAGACCACATTTGAAGTATTACCCTCATTTTCAGGCACTACATTTTAAGAAAGATATTGACACACAATTGTGAATCTTTAAGATGTTGAGGAATTTGAGACGTGTATCTGAAGAAATATATTTCAGGACTGTTACTTGGGAAGAATACCCAGAACCATGGGGCAAAATTTGCAGACTTGCAGATGTTTTGATTTAAGATTATTCTTTATCTTGAAATTGTTAGTGGAATGAAAAAAGATACTTGTAAAGTAATGAGCTCTAAGTATTTCAAAGTACTTAAGTGGAAATAATTAAGCTGAATTATTATTGTATTAGTTTTCTGTTTTTTGCCATATTCTCTGTTTAGGATCTCTCAAGGCTGAAGTCAAAGTGTCAGCCAGCCTAGGTACTTAACTGAAGGTCCTGCAGAAGAATCACTTCAGAGACAGACTGTGGACTGAATGCAGTGTCTTGCAGTTGTAGAACTGAGGTTCCCACTTAATTCCTCATTGTCAGCCAGGGACTGCTCTCAGCTCCTACATGCTGCCTACATTCCTGTAAACCCTATTTTCCTAGTCTCTAAATTTGAGTCATAGTGTCTAGAAAATCTGTGTTAGGCACTTGTTAAGTGTTGGTCGTCCTTCCTTTCCTCAAGCTTACCTTTTTCAATGTAGCTTCCTAAGAAATGAGACTCAGCTCTGAGTGCTTGGAAATTGGTCTTGCAGCAGCCCAGCATCTCTAAAGGCACCTCCTAAATTTTGGCGATATTAACTACATCATGAGTATGCACCTCAGGGTAGAACAGGAAACTCATAGCCCTCATGCTTGTAAGCCAGGATTCCAGAATGTGACTTAGTTTACTCCAGTTAGATCCTCACAATGCATGCAGTGACAAATGAATAACAAGAAGTGGTCTTTTGCAGTGGAGTGAAAGAAAATTCTATTCTGATGACAGCAGATGCACTTGATGCCTTAGGGCTGGAGGTGGCAGAGTGTTCCGGTTCCATTTCAAGTGTCTTCTGAGAGCTGAATCCCTGACCTAATTGTACTGAGTAATGTAATTCTGGGCATTGTTACTGAATGTTAATGTAGTGGCTTTAATTTGTATTTTCTTAATGGCTAATTAAGAAAATACTGTAAGAAAATACTGTCTTTGCATGTATTTATTTACCTTGCTTAATGTCCTTTTTGGTAAAGTGTCTTTTCAAGTGTTTTGTCCATTTTTTACTTGGCAAAATTAAGTTTTAAATTTTGAATTGTGTTTTTTCCCCTATTGCTTGCAGAGTTCTTTACATATTCTAGATAGAAGTCCTTTGTCAAAAAAGTGATTGTCAAATAATTCCTCCCAATCTGTAATTTTTTTAAATTCTTTTTTTAAAAGTATTTTTAGTGGAAGTTGGGCACAATACTTTTATTTATTTATTTTTATGTTGTGCTAAGGATTGAACCCAGTGCCTCACACATGCTAGGCAAGCACTCCACCACTGAGCTACAGCCCCAGCCCTTTTCATTCTCTTAACAGAACCTACAGTAGAACAAAAGTTCTTAATTTTGATGACGACCAATATATTGTTATTTTTCTTTTATGGATCATGCTTTTGGTGTCATGTTCTAAGCACACTTGGCCTAATCTCAGAGGGTCATGAAAATTTTCTTCTAGAAGCTGTGTAGTTTTCTTATATTTATATTTCTGACCCATTTTTGTTTATGGATGGTCAATTATTGCAGCAATTAGTTGAAAAGGGGTATCCTTTCTGTATGTAATTGTTTTTTGTGCTTTTGTAAAAAACCAGGTAACCATGTTTATGTTTCTGGACTCCCACTGATCTGTGTGTCTTGTTCCTTCATTAATGCAATGGTACTGTTTTTATCACTTTATGGTAATTCTTAGACCTGGGTAATGTGATTGCTTCACTTTTTATTCTTCCTTTTCAAAATATTTCAAAATGTTTCTCTTTAAAAATTTTGATCTATTTATGAGCCATTGTATTTCCATATAAATTTTAGAGTATGAAAGATTGAAAAAAATTGCTGTTCAAGTACAGCATTATAATGTTCTAAGCATGTAGTCTTACTGTCTCAGTATCTAGCACTTCCCTTTCCCAGGGCCTCTGGACCCTATTTTAAGGGTAATAAAAGTCCACATTGTAGGTAGTGATGTTCACAGTACACGAAGGTCATCTTCTTTGTCACTGCTGATGGTAAATAGTACTAGTCACCAAGATCTGGCTTTTTTCATTTTTGGGAAATGGAAGAGGCCATACATCATCTCTGCTTCTCCTTAAATTTAGGCAGTGCCCTGCGATTTATTCCAGCTAATGACATGTGAACTAAAGTCATGAGTTCCTTCCTGGAAGAAACATGAAAGCCTTTGTGCCTTCCCACCTATGCCATCACATTCCCCTATCACAGCTGGCCCTGTTTTCCATTGATGGAGGCTCCCTCAGCTCAAGTTCCAGAATAAGGACAAGATAGAACTGAGTCCTGGACATTACACAGTGGACACATAGCATGAGTTAGAAATAAACTTGTGCTGTTTTTGTTTTTTAACCACTATAAAAGAATTAGAGTTGCTTGTTATTACAGTATATCCTCAGCTACCTTGACTAGCACTAGGTAGCTGAGGCCAAGAGCTGGTAACAACCATGCCAGATTGAAGTATGTATGCTCTGGTAAACTGCCAGTGCCACCTTTTTCAAAAAGGACCTGTCTGCTCAAGTCATATCTAGGACAAACAAAGAAATAAAGAAAGAAAATAAGCAAACAAAACTTGAAGTTATTTTATAGATCCATTTCTAACTTTGATTTCATTAAAAAGGTAAAGTAATCATATCATTGCCTTCTTTGTCAAAGCAATAAAATAATACAGAGAAAAGCAAAGGCCCTCTCTGTACTTCATGCCATACTCCCTTTGTGCTTGTTTCTTCTCTTCAGCTACGAGCCTTTATGGAACTTCCTGTGTTCTTGGTTGGGTGGTCTCCTTTTGCAATGGTTTTTCTTTGGGCAGCATCATTAATTTGTAAATAGTAGATATGTTCACTATTTCTAGTTTATGTTGATTTTTCCTCCCCCCTCCAGTTTTAACTTTTATATGACATATGGGAGAAGATGTGTCCTGTTGTACTCAGTTTGATATTGATGTGCCTGTACTATTGACTGGTAGCTAATGGAAGTCTTTGCTCATTTTAGAAGCAAGACATTTTGTACCCTAAGTTTAGATTGACTATGGTGTTAAAACTGCAGTTTTAACATCTTTGCTAGATGTATAAGAAAGAGGCATTCATAAAGAGTCTGTACCTTTCAGGTCATTTACAAACTATGTGATCTTAACATAGTGTCAAAGATCCAGGTGGTAGTGTCTGTTTTATGTATTTCCAACTCTTTCCTTGGCAGTTCAGTATATTCATTGAGAAGACCTTGTGGACTCTGACTTAAGAATAATTGGACAATTATTCATGGAGTTAACTTCCCTTCATAAACACCATTATTTGACTAGGTCTACACCTGTTTTTTTCCAGTAAGTCTTTGTTCATGGTCTTTACTCCAACTTAAAATTTTACAAACCATGTTATCTATCCTTTGACACGTGTATTTCAGTTTGCTTAAGGTCAAAATTCATTGTATCCTGGCTTCTACCATTATTCCATGTCTGATTTTTTGAACCACTCTGATAACAATGATTTAACTTTTTGTTTTTACTATGGAAAATCTCACACATACGAATAGAATAGTACAGTTAAATCTCCATGTGCTCATACTCATCTACATAAAGAGAATTCATAACACTTTTGTTTCATCATTCCCTCTCAGAGCAAACCTCCTACCTCATCTGGAAGAATTATTTTCAAGCAGATCATAATATGGCTTATCTTTTTTTTTTTTTTTTTTTTTTTTTGGTACTGGGGATTGAACTCAGCGGCACTAGACCACTAGGCCACATCCCCAGCCCTTTTTTGTATTTTATTAGAGACAGGGTCTCACTGAGTTGCTAAGTGCCTCGCCATTGCTGAGGCTGGCTTTGAACTCGCGATCCTCCTGACTCAGCCTCCCAACGTGCTGGGATTACAGGCATGCGCCACCGCGCCCGGCTATGGCTTATCTTAATAAGATATTTTTTACAGATCTCTGGTTGACCTTTTCCTTTCTGTTTCTGTGTTTAAATGCTTCTAGAAGACTATTTTCTGGATCATGGTGAATTTCCACAGGCTATTTTTCTTAGACTGTCATTCACCTTCTGTATTTCATTTCCATATATCTTAAGTTCTTTGGTCAGTTTATCTTTGGACATGAACTCTGGGGGCCTGGGGCTCAGTCAGCACTTTCTCTGTACCTGTGGTTCTAGTCCCTTGCATAGCTTGTGTGATGGAGTTCACTATCTTCTAGTCTACGTGCATGCCTTTCTACTTGTGCTCCAGATCCAGTCTTAGAGTTCTGCAGACGCATTTCCCCAAGCACACACACTTTCACTGTGATATTTGAGTTTTCTTGACATGATGGAAAACAGTTGATGGACTTTGATGTGTGCTTTTTACTAGTCATTCTCAAACTGAATCAGGATGTAAAGCTCAGTGGAAGCCAAGAAGTAGAATATCATGAGCTCTTGTTTTCCTTGAAATCTGTTAATCCTAGGTACAGTTTTATTTTTGATAAAATAAGCTATTTTATCAATATAGATTTCTGTATTCCAACAAAAAAATAAAACTGCATACAGTTTGTAAGAAATTGCAGATCCATTCTTTTAGTCAATCTATGCTTTGTGTACATTTCTATTTGTTATCTGTTAACATGTGATAGAAGACAAGAACTGGTAATCAAACTCGATGGTACATTTATAGGAGGAAAACTTAAAATCAAGACTATTATATCCATAAACTGAATTTTTTTTAATTAGGAAAAGACACTGATACTGTTTACTAGTAATGGTATATCTTGATTATCTGAAGTAGCATCCAGTGATCTGGTGTGCAGAAATCTGACCTTTTGACAAACATTACTGTGTTTTCTGATATCAAAAAAGTCAATGTAGATCCTTATGATTCTCCATTAAATGAGCAAAGTGCTTATAAAAATGTAGTGTTTATAACAAATATGTAAAGTGCTCATAACCATTCCTGGCATATATATAGTAAGAGAGTTATAAGTTTTATTATTAAATTTCTTTTGCTATTATGTAATAGAATGTGACTGGCTTCTTTTGTGGAACCCTGTTGGGGACCAATTTCCGCTGTAGAATAGGGGCTTACCTGATACCGTATCAAGTAAGTATCTTTGGACATTCTACTCATTTCCAATATGATATAAAGGGAAATGAACATAATGTTCTTCCTCTGTCTGTATATAGTTTTTCAGAATTTTCTTATGACATGTGAGAAGTAGTTGAAGGAGCTGGAGATGGTTCTCAGGATGAGAGAAGAGCAGGTGCCTGGGACCATAATAGGGCTGCTGTGATGTTGAGACAGTGGGCAGTCTCTGGATTGAGTATTCCTAACCCTAGGCCACTCTGTGATTCTGGTGCAGGCATTTTCAGAGGTATCAGAAGGAGCACTGGGTGGAAGATGCTGAATGGGGCCTGGGAACCAGTGTTGGTTCAGGTTAAGGAAAAACTTTCTACTCAAGAAGCCATTCTCCAACTTAATTGGTTTTTTGTTTTTTGTTTTGTTTTGTTTTGTTTTTCAGTACTGGGGATCCAACCTAGCAGCATTTTATCTCTGAGCTGTCTCCGCATTCCTTTTTATTTTAATTTGAGATGGTCTTGCTAAGTTGCTTTGACTGAACTCAAAACTGATGATTCTCCTGCCTCAGTCTCCTGAGTAGCTGAGATTACAGTCATGTGCCACCATGCCTGACTAACTTTATTGATCTTTAAAGTCACGCAGGGTATTTTTCAAAATCTCAACATCTAGCTAGATGTGGTGGCATGCATCCAAGCTACCTGAGAGTCTAAGGTGGGAGGATCACTTGAACCCAGGAGTTTGAGCCCATCCTGGGCAACATGGGGAGACCCTGTCTCAAACAACAACAACAAACCTGATACCTGCGCTTGGCCAAGACCAATTACAGAGCCTTTGGCTAAGGTCTTTAATTGTTTCTTTTTTCCTAAAGCTCCCCGTGATTCCAAAGTATAGCCAAGCTGAGTGCAGTGTTATTCCAGCTACTTGGGAAGCCGAAGCAGGGGCACTGCTAGTTTGAGGCCAGCCTTGGCAATTTAGCAAGACCATGTCTCAAAATAAGGAGTTGGGATGTAGTTCAATGGTAAAGCACCCCTGGGTTCAGTCCCCACTACCAAAACAAAACAAAATAAAACAAAATGTAAAACAAAAAACTCGCCAGTTTGAGAACCAATAAATTAGAGAAATTTGTCATTGGAAGAGACTAAGTAGTAAGCACCTTGTCAGTGAAGATAATCCAAGCACAGAACATTCTTCTTATTGATCTGAACATCCTTACTATACTTAATCTCTCCTAAACAGCATCTGTGCCTTTTCTACTTTAACCTCAAGTTTAAATTTATTTTATTATTTAATAAATGACTTTGCTTTCAAGACATATCTCTGGGGACTTTCACCTTGCTTTCAACCATTGAGAGGACATTTTCTTTTTTTTTTTTTTTTTTTTTGTGGTACCGATTGAACCAGGGGCACTCGACCACTTTCCCCAGCCCTTTTTTGTATTTTATTAGTCTGTGGGGTGCCTTCCCTGGTTTGAACGTGCGCCACCGCGCCCGGCTAGGACATTTTCTTTTGAACCGTACATTTGTTAAGTCTGTGGGGGTTCCCTGGTACACATGCAGTGTCTGAAGTGAAACTTTGAAATGTGAATGGATCGGGCTGGTTAGCACAATCTGTCTTGTTTAATCATGCTTCTATTTATAAACACATGCTTTTAGCTTTTAGTCACTTATGGTATTTTTTCTTTTATATTATGTTCATTTCCCTTTATATCATATTGGAAATGAGTAGAATGTCCAAAGATACTTGCCCTTCCAAAGGTAAACAGAACTTTAGTACCATCAAAATGCCACTTTAAGCCTATATGGAAAAGCCAAATAGTAATTAAACATATTTGTTATAATAAGTACTGATCTCTATCTCAACAGAAAATGAAAAAAGTGAGTTTTGGGCAGGAGTCACATTTGGGTAAGAGAAAACAAGGTGTGAATCCCCAGGGCCATAGGTCTCCTCATACGCACTTCCCTGGGAAGATGGCTGGCTGCTCAGCAGCACTCAGGCTAGACCACTGATGGTCCCTGCGTAGACTTGTGAGTTAAAATTTTCACAGCTCATGAGTCCCAAGAGGGCCCCGTTTGAGGGAGGGTGCCGTGACCATTCCCTTTTTATAGATGGCTAGACAGATCCAGAAAAGTAACTTGTTCATGATCACACAGCTAGCAAATAGGATTGGAACTATTAGGCTATGTAACACCAGATTCGGCTCCAGTCAGGATCAAAACTTTCCCCAACCCTTTGATTAGATTATCAATGCCAAGTCTCATTTTCCAACCTGGAAAAATAGCCACTAAGGATAGTATCTTTGCTGTCATTGTCATCACAGTCTCAGTGTTACTGACATTTTGGACTGATAAGTCTACATTGTGGGTGCTGCCTTACGCATTCTAGGAATGTTCAGCAGTATTTGCTGGCTGCTGCCTATTAGATGTCCCCAGTTGTGACAACTGCAGTGTCTCCAAATATTACCACGTCTCCCAAGGGACCACATCATTCTCAGTTGGTAACCACTGCTCTAGGGATTATAATATACATCTTTATTTTTTATTCTGCTTGGAATTAGTATTTTACAACTTCATGCAAAATACAAAATCCTTGAAACTGTATTTATTCCCACTCCCATTCTTTGTTTTATGAATTATAGCTGCATACATAATAAATCCTATAATACAAAGTTTTAAATTTTGACTTAAATAGTCAAATGTATTTTGAAGAAAGTAAGAGGAAAAAGTGCCTTCCGTGTTTACCCATGTATTTGTGATTTCTGGCTTTCTTCATTCCTTCAAGAATTTCACATAGTATTACAATTCTGTTCAGCCTAATGAACTTCCTTTAGCATTTCTTATAGCATAAGTCTGCTTGAAACTAATTCTCAATTCTCAGTTTTTGTTTATCCAGAAATGTCTATTTTGCTTCCTCTTTTTTTTTTTTTTTTTTTTGTTTTTTGTTTTCTTTCTTCCACCAGAGGCATGGGAGATTGAACCCAGGCGAGTTCTCTGAACTACATCCTCAGCCCTTTTTAAAATTTTATTTTGAGGTAGGTTTTTGCCAGGTTGCCCAGGCTGACCCTGAACTTGGAATCTTCCTGCCTTAGCCTCTTGAATAGTTGGGATTACATAGGTGTGTTACTGTGCCTGATATTCCCTTCATTCTTTTTTCTTTCAGACTTTTTTTTTTTTTTACACCTTTATTTTATTTAGTTTTATTTTTATATGGTGCTAGGCAGGTGCTCTACCACTGAGCTACAGCCCTATCCTCTGATATTGTCTTCATTCTTTAGGGTATTTTCACTGGTTATGAGTTTTGTGTCACCTGTTTGTTTTCTTTTGGCATTTTAAAAGTTTTTTTAATTTTTAAAATTTGTTCTAATTAGTTATACACAACAGTTGGCATTTTAATGAAATCATTCCACTCTCTGTGGCCTCTGTTGTTTCTGATGAGAAGGTAGAAGTCATGTATTATTACTTCCTTTATGTGATGTGAAATTTTTCTCTGACTACTTCTGAGATTATTTTTCTTTGGTTTTCAGAAGTTTGACTCTCGTAGGTAGGTATGGTTTTCTTTGTATTTTTACTTCTTGGATCCATGGAACTTCTTATGTCTGTAATAATTTTTAACATATTTAGAAAAATTTCAGCCGTAAGTTATGTTTTCAGAAAGTATTTCTGCCCTCTTTCTCCTCTCCTGTGGGGACTCCCATTTATCTGTATTTTAAACTTTTTTTTTTTTTTTTTTTAAATTCAGGGGCACTTTACCACTGAGCCATTGAGCTATATCCCTAACTCTTTACTCCTTATTTTGAGACACTAAGTTGCCCAGGCTGGTCTTGAACTTTGAATCCTCCTGCTTGAGCCTCCCAAGTACCTGGGATTACAGGCATGTGCCACTGCAACTGGTTCTCTGTTCATTTTATAAATTCTTTCTCTTTGTGTTTTTCACATTAGGTAATTTCTGTTGAACTACTGTCAAGTTTATGGTTGCTATTAATAATGTGCTATTATTAATTTTCCTATGAATTCTATATTTTAGAATTTTGGTGTTTTCATTTTTTTCTTTCTTCCTTCCTTTCCTTTTCTTTCTTTTCCTTTCCTTTCACTTCCCTTTCCCACTTTCCTTTCTTTTTTCCAGTACAGGGGATTGAACCCAGGGGTACTTTGTTCCACCACTGATCTAAATCTCCTGCCTTTTTCATTGTTTTAAATTTTGAGACCGGGTCTCACTAAGTTGCTGAGAGTCTTGTTCAGTTGTTGAGGCTGACCTCAAATTTGTGATACTCCTGCCTTGGCCTTCTGAGTTGCTGGGATTATAGGCATGAGCAACTGTACCTGGCTTAGTGTTTTTATTTTTAATAAATGGTTTCCAGTTCTCTATTAGATTTCCAATTTGAGTATATTTTCATTTGTGTCCTTGAAAACAGTCACAATAACTGTTTTAAAATCCTGTCTGCTAGCTGGAAGCACAGCTCAGTGAAAAAGCACATGAATAGCATGTGCTAGACCCCATGTTCAACCCCAACATGCCTGTTGCACCCATACACTCAATCCTGTCTGCTAATTTCAACAACTTGGGTCATCTCAGGGGAAGTTACATTTTGTTTCTTTGTGTGTCCTATTGTTTTGTCTTGGGCATACACTGTAGCAACTCTGGATTCTATAATATTTCTTTGAAATATTAATTTTTAAAAAATTGGTAGTTATTTTGGCTGGACTTAAGCTGTATGCTCCATTTCTGTTGCAGGAGGTAGCAAGAGAAAGTTCTGTTCAGTTCTTTCTGGGCCACTTGGAATCTGACCTGTGCATGTGTGGTTCAGGGCTCAGCCAAAGTTTTGAGCAGAATTTCTGCACAGAATTTAAGAATATCCTATTCTAGAAGGGAAGTTTCTCTCCCTTCTAGAATTTTCCTCACTCTCCTTTCCATCTACTTTAGTTTTCCTGAATCCTGTCCCTGGGTTATTCAAGCCAATGCCTGTCTTTAGACAAAAACCTGTAGAAAACATGAAACTAACTCAGCCCATTTCCTTTTTCCAAGTCTAGACCTCCTCCTGCTTTTGAATGCTCTCTAGTGTCTTTGGGAAATTATTTTCTGTATTTTTTAAATATTTATTTATTTGCTTTAGTTGTACACAGTGGGTTTAAATGGGTTTATTTGTACGTGGTGCTGAGGATCGAACCCGGGCCGTGCACGTGCTAGGCGAGCGCTCTACCGCTGAGCCACAATCCCAGCCCAATTTTCTGTATTTTGTTTGTTGTTTTAGTTGTTATGTTCTAGAAGATTGGTCCAGTAGATGTACCAGAAGCCACAGCTGGCTTGATTTCTTTCCAGTTCTTTATTCTTCTTCTGCATTTCAGCCTTACTCAGGCTGATCCTCTGATAGTCCATAAATGGTCTCTTATGTCCTGAAATGACATAAGCAGCTCCTAGGGCTATACATTTTTTTCTTGTATACAGGTTGCACACAGTCTTGTGCAACCCTCATCACAGAGAGAACATCTTTGTCCTGTCCGTCTGTGAAAAAATTCTGTAATTCATTTTATTGGATTTGTGTGTGTGTGTGTGTGTGGGGGGGGGTGTCCTGGGAGTTGAACCCAAGGCCTTGCGCATGGTAGGGGAGTGCTCTACCACTGAGCTGCACCCCCAGCCCTGTATATATTTTGATTGAACTAACTATCAGAAGTCTTCTTGTGAACCATTGATTTTTACTGAAGCAAAAGTCCTACAACAAGGCTGGGGTTGTGGCTCAAGTGGTAGAGCACTCGACTAGCATGCCTGAGGTGCTGGGTTCTAGCCTTAGCACCACAGAGAAACAAAATATTGTGTTCCCCTAAAAACTAAAAAATAAATATTTAAAAAAAGTCACACAACATAAAATAGACCTTTTTAACCATTTTAAAATGTGTCATTTGCTGGGTGTGGTGGCACACAACTATAATCCCAGCGATTTGGTAGGCAGAGGCAGGAGGATTGCAAGTTCAAAGCCAGCCTTAGCAATTTAGTGAGGCCCTAGGCAAATTAGCAAGACCCTGTCTCAAAATTAAAAATAAAAAGGGCTTAGATGTGGCTCACTGACAAAGTATCCCTGGGTTCAATTCCCAGTAGCTCTGCCCTTCCCCACAAAAAGAAAATTTTAAAAAAGGTATCATTTACTGGTGGTTTTTGGTAACTCACAGTCTTGTACAACCCTCATCACTGTCTAATTCTAGAACATTTTTATCACTCCAAAAGAAGCCCCCTGCAACCCAATTCCTCCCCTTCCCATCCCCTAACAACCTTCATCTTTCTGTCTCTCAATTTATCTAATCCTGGATAATTTATATCACTGGATTCACGCAACGTGTGGCCTTTTGAGCTTGCCTTGTTTCACTCAGCGTGATGTTTTCAAAGTTCATCCATACTGTAGCACATGGCATGTGTCAGAACTTCAGTGCTGGGGATTGAACCCGGGGCCTTGCACATGTGAGATAAGTACTCTACCACTGAACTATTGTTGGGTTACATAATAATCTCGTTTCACTTGATGAGGGGCTGTCAAACTATTTTCTGAACATTTTCAAAAACAATTTTTCATCCCGACCAGCAATGGATGAAGGTTCTGATTTCTCCAGATCCTTTCCAACACTTGTTTTGCCTTTCTTTCTTTCCTTCTTTTACTAGCACTGATTTGGGGTAGTAGAGTGGGGACATATGGGTAGAAGTTTGGGAAGGGGATGCACTTACTGACAGCCTAGAACACTTGCTTCGCTAGCTTCCTCAGAAGCTTAGGGATGCCCAAGCCAGTATGGAGGTATGTGGGGAAAGGGAGGAGGTGGCAGGTGGGAGTAGATAATCACACGTCACATTGTTCTCTCAGTGTTGGCACAGTACTATTTGGACCAGTGCGGAGAGGAGTATCAGGACGTTGGAACCTGTGTTATCTTAATGTACTCTTTGTCCCATCACAAGAGACAGCCAGTACTAAGGTTCTCCTGCCATCTTTTCTTCACTCCTAACTTTGGCTTTAATTACATTCATTAGTATTTAATTAAAATTAGTTTTATCTTTCACAATGTCAATAGTTGGCAATGGATGATTTTGTAATATTTGTCTTTCATCTTTTCCTGAATGCCTAAAAGATATTTCACCCAAGTTACTGAATTGCTTTAAAATTGATTATTGAAAACTAAGTGCAATCTGCATTTTCAAATTGCAGGAAGATGTTAAAAACTATTATCAACCATCCTGGCAATGGATCTCTGTCAGGAAAGTGAGACTCATTTAGAAAATAACGAAAATAATGAAATTCAAAGCACAGAAGAAACTGAACTAACCTTTACTTGTCCAGATGGAAAGAGTGAAAAGAATTATGTGTGTTCCCTTCTCAACATCAGTGATATTACGCTTGAAGACGACGAAAGAGCCACCGAGTTGGTTATGGGCACTGGCTGGGAAGAAGCCGTGAGTGTTGTCTTGCGTTGGGTCTCTTTCATGTTGGTATTTCATGTGGGCTGCTTCCCCAGAGTGGTTACTATTCCCACAGCACGTGCAGTGGATGAACTGTGGAACCTTGGAACAGAGGCAGAATCATTCGCAACAACAGCAGTGCCATGTTGGTGTCTGTGGCCACTTAGAATGTGGCCAGCTCAGCACTTAGTGCTCCTGGTACATTTGTTCATTCACTCTCTCAATAGCCATATACCCCAAAAGTGAAATAATGTGCTAGAAGTCGCCAGCCAGTCAGCAGGCAAGGCAGGTTTGCTGCTCACTTTGTGCTAAGCTCCCCAGGAGACCTGGGGTGCCTGTCCTCATGGTTCTATGCAGAACCCTGTGTGTTTGTTCTTCATGTGTTCTCAGAATCAAGAGTGGAATCCTGAAGTTAAAACTGTAAGGAGACTTGGTCAAATCCAAGGTTAAATGTGAGGTTGCCAAGTTTAGTAACTGGAAATACAGGACACCCAGTAAATTTGAAATTCAGAGAAACAGTATCTAATTTATTTAGCATTAAGTATATTGCAAATATGGTTGTACTTTTTTACCTGGCAAACTGCCCTTTCTTTTTTTCATTTTTGGTACTGGGGATTGAACCCAGGGGCACTTTACCACTGAGCTGCATCCTCAGCCTTTCTTCTTATTTTTTTAAAATATTGTTTAGTTGTCATTGGATCTTTTTTTAAATTTATTTGTATGTGGTGCTGAGAATCGAACCCAGTACCTCACAGATGCTATGCAAGTGCTCTACCATTGAGCCATAACCCCAGCCCCAGGCTTTCTTATTTTTGAGATAGGGTCTCACTATGTTGCTTAGGGTCTTGCTCAGTACCCAGTCTGGCCTTGAACTTGGAATCCTCCTACCTTAGCCTCCTGAGTCGCTGGGTTTATAGTGGCAATGCTATTTTAACAGTGATGTCTCTAGCTAGGTTAGCTAGGGGACTAGAGGTTTGGGCACAGGTGGGCTCACAGGGCTCTTTTGCACCCAGGACGTGCCTCTGCTTGTCACTGTCCTTCCAGTCTGTCCAGGGAACAATGTTTCTTCAAATATGGGAAACATACTGACAGTGTAAGAAATGGTTGGAGGTGGAATAAGAATGAACAGTTTATTTATTAGTGTTTTTTTTTTTTCCTCTACCGATACTGGAATTGAACCAAGAGGTGCTTTATCACAGAGTACATCCCCAGTCCTTTAATTTTTGAGATAGGGCCTTGCTAAGTTGCTGAGGCCAGCCTCAAACTTTGATCCTATAAGTACTGAATTTAATGTACCTCTGAAAAAAAGTAGTCTGCTTATCAAAGGAGCCATTTACAAATATTATTGCCTACTGTTTTAGTATTAAAAGATACTATTGCTAGCATTTAGAGTTAACATATGCTATTATAAATACTATTGCTCAGTGTGAGGCTAAAATAGGTATTAAAAGGTTTTTTTTAAAGGTGAGTCAGTTTTAAGATAAAATTGGGCTGGGCATGGTAATACACACCTGTAATCCCAGTGACTCAGGAGGCTGAGGCAGGAGGATTGCAAGTTCAAGGCCAATCTTGGCAATTTAATGAGGTCCTATGCAATTGAGTGAGACCCTGTCTCAAAATAAAAACATAAAAAGGGCTGAGAATGTAGCTCACTGGTAAATTGGTTCAAATAAGACTGGCAAAACAGGGATGTGGCTAAAAGTGGGGCAACTCTGTTGGGTAATTTGGCTTGAGAATAACATGCTGGTTTATTTGCAGGTCGAAGGCTGGGGAAAGATTTCTCCAAATGCCTGCATGTGGCCAAGGAAGAAACTAAAAAAGGCGAGGCTAGGAGGAAGTGCCAACAGCAGCTGCTTATTCTGCATCAGCCTTGCCCAAGGGAGCCTGGAAGCCAGCACTCCGGTAGAGATCGGGAAATTGGAAGCAGGGGCCATTGCTGAGGGGGGACTTGAGAAGAATAGGACCAGCACCCTCCAGAGTCAGAGGCCCTACCAAAGTCCTGCCACCGCTTCTAGGGAGGCTAACAAAATCTGCTTTCCCCCCTACATTCATGGGGAAAAAAAAAGCTTGCAAATCAAGGAGTTTATATGGCGCGTGGAAGACTGGGCCACCCTCGAGAGTAAATAGTGGCAAGGCCACCGGGAGTCTAAGTGGAGGTGCCAACAGACAGCTTTCCATCTCTGACTCCTTGACTTCCAAGGCCCTACTAGTTCTGCCTCCCCTAAAACCTTCACCCTCAAGCGGCTTGGATATTCTGGGTAAGAAGTGTAAGAGCGTGACCTGCCAACTGGAAGACAAGATGCCGAGTGTGGAGAAGGATGAGTGTGTGGCTTATGCACGTGGATTGAAAACAGTGGACGGGAAAGATGAGAAGAGACCCCTTGAGCTGGCCAAGTTGAAGGTCCACGATACCCCACCTTTCCCTTCCCCAGCAGCATGGACACCCTCGCTGGCTGATATTGAGCGGTGCTGCCTGCATTGGCCTTTGTTACCTGAGAAGAGCAGGCTGGACGCTCCCAACCCCAGCCCTGTTCACTACCTTGCTGCCTTGAAGCTTTTGCAGAAACAAGAAGTGCAGAGCTACAAAGCCAAATTCAGAGCCAAGGAGCTGAGACCACCCAGAAACATCCAAAAGCATGTTCTCACAGAGGCCACGCAGGAAAACCGACCCCGAATGCTGGAGACCAAAATGTTCCCAAGAAACCTCTTGCCTTCCCTCACAGTGAGCAGAGTTGTTATCCCCATTTCCACTCACAGATTCCTCTGACTTGTCACAATAGAAGTCCCTGAAAATAATCACTGCTTGAAATTCGTCTTTTTCTCCATTTCCTCCCCCCCTCACATTCTCTCTTTTCTCTCCCTTCTTTTTTCTCCAGTCTTTTTTTTTGGTACTAGGGATTGAACTCAGGGGCACTCGACCACTGGGCCACATCCCAAGCCCTTTTTTATATTTTATTAGAGACAGGGTTTCACTGAGTTGCTAAGTGCCTCGCCATTGCTGAGGCTGGCTTTGAACTCGCAATCCTCCTGCCTCAGCCTCCCAAGTGCTGGGATTACAGGCATGTGCCAATGCGCCCGGCTCTTTTCTATCTCCAATCTTATCCCATCCTTTTTTTTTTTGGTAGTAGAACCAGAGGAAATTGAACTTCTTTGGATGGGTTTGGATTTATTCTCTAAAACCCCATATTACCTACTTCTGCTGCTAAGCCATGTGTAAAATGAAAATTGGCAGTATCAGCCCCCACCTCTACCTACCTTACCTCTGTGCCCAGTGGAAGCCATGGGGAAGGTGGATAATCCAAAGGGCCTCCCTCTACCGTCCCTGTGCCAGCCCAAGAGCCATCTGGTAGGGACTCGGTCTGTCCCACCCCAGTGCCTTAAGCTGAGTACACTGGGTTGGCTCAGATTAAATTGCTTTCTGATCTTTTGAACAAGGCAGTATCTGTCTACTGCCTCATTTTCTTTTGTAAGAAAGATCTGAAGCTCTGCTTTCATAGGAAATTTTAGCCTGTGTCCATGTGATGATCTTGGTGTCCAAGGTGTCATATCTTGAATCATGTTTTGGCCAGAGTTGTACAAAATCCAGTCTGAGGAGCAGGTTAAGGATAATTATCCATTTAAAAAAGAAAGTCACTGATTGTCATCCCAACCTGCTTCCTCCAGCCTTACCTTGCATCTGATGCTTGGGAACCCTCAACCCCAGACACCTAGGGAATAAGCTGTTACTTTTCCCCCCTGTCCTGTCTTTGCTTTTTATTTTACCCCAGTGCATATTTCTTGAAGCTATATATAAATTAAACATTGTAAATGAGTTTTATTTTTAATGACATGTGATGTTATGTAGAAAAATGCTCTAAACATTTTTTATGTGAATAACCCTGAAGTTCCTTTGGAATTATAGAGCTTGACTTGCTTAAGGCAGGTTGTGCCTGGATTCTGGACTTTCCATCTCCTAAAGAATGGAGTGAACAGTCTATGATTGTATTTGTAAACATTTGCAATGTGCTTTGTTGTGTTGGTTTTTAAGAAACACCAGAAATGCTGGAATGACTACAGCACAGCCATCATTAGAAGGTCATTTGCACTTCTATAATCTTGGTTGTGTCCCCCTGAGGAGGCCCTTTCCCCATGTTGGTGGACAGTGGGGTGTTAGGCCTGTGGCTCTGGCATCTTGCTCTTCTAAGTCAGAGACTTTAGAACCCCCTTTCTAAAGCAGCAATTAGTGAATAAGCTCAATGTGTAGAACTGTTAGAACTGTGTGGTGGAAGATGGTGACTCCTAGCATGAATGAGGGTTCAGGCCTTACCTGCTCAGCCTAGTGTACTTTTGAGATTTTTTTCCCCTTTTTAATGGTACTAGGGAATGAACTTAGGGGCACTTAACCACTGAGCTACATCCCCAGTCTGTTTTTTATTTTTTATTTTGAGACAGAGTCTTGCTAAGTTGCTCAGGGTTTTCCTAAGTTGCTCAGGCTGGCTTTGAATTTGCAATCCTCCTGCCTCAGCCTCCTGAGATGCTGGGATTTGAGATTTTAAGGCAGTTTTAAAACACTAATCTAGGTCACAGTGTTTTTTTTTTTTTTTTTTTTTTTTTTTTTTGTGGTACCGGGGATTGAACTCAGGGGCTCTCGACCTCTGGGCCACACCCCCAGCCCCCCCCCTTTTTTTTTTTATTAGAGACAGGGTCTCACTGAGTTGCTAAGTGCCTCACCATTGCTGAGGCTGGCTTTGAACTCGAGATCCTCCTGCCTCAGCCTCCCAAAGTGCTGGGATTACAGGCATGCACCACCGTGCCCGGCTGGGTTTTGTTTTTTAAGAAAAAGTCCTCTGTTCAGATAAGAGTTGTAAATTCTACAGATTTGGGTGCCGTGGCACATGCTTGTAATTCCAATGACTTGGGAGGTTGAGGCAGGAGGATCTCAAGTTTGGGGCCAGCCAGGGTAAATTTGTGAGACCCTGTTTCAAAATAAAAAACAAAAAGGGCTGGGCATGTAGCTCAGTGGTAGAGTGCCCCGGGGCTCAATCCCCAGTGCCACAAAAAATTGTAGATATTGATGAAAACATGATATGGAGTGTATGTTTCTATGTATGTGTATATATTTATACTTATGTATAGAATATATGTATAATATGATGTGTGTATATGTACATTCTGTGTGTGTGACGTCAGGAATTGAACCCAGAGCCTCATGCTTCCTACGCATGTGCTTTATCACAGAGTCCTATATAATAATTTAGAATTAAGAGGAGGGCCAGTATTAACAAAGGAAAAGCCCAAAATTACTGATGACTTATTGGGGGACAGGGATATAGTTCACTGGTAGAGTATTTGCTTCACATGTTTGAGGTCCTGGATTAAATCCCCAGCACCCACCCCCAACAACAAGATTTGAGGTATCCTTTCTGAGCAGATAATTATTCTAACAAAATACTGACTAGAGGATTCCTTTGTGAATAGATTAAGAATGTTTTGCATTTGGTGTCTCTTGGTTCAGGAAGTTATTCAAGTACCTAAGAACTTCCCTTCAGAATCTTCTCTGCAGCCCAGGCTTATCTTGTTTCTCTGGGATGAAGTCACTCCAGGCCTTGACCCAGTTTTTGTTCAGATTAGCTCAGGACATCTAAACTAGTCCTTCGCTGTCTGAGTCTAGATAAAGGCAAAATGTTGAGTAGAACACACCTTCCCATTGGGATCTGCATCGCTGACCAAATTTCTAGGGGACACCCTGTGTTTTAAGAGTTAAGAATGTTATAATGCAGGTGCCAGTGGCCTCTCTTGAGGCGATGATCTCTGGTTTGATTCCTCTAGTCCTCTCCAAACCAATGACAGAGAGCTTGTGTGTCATTCCTTGTTCTGTTATTTTGGATATCTTATTAGTAAAAATTTCTTGAAACTTTGAAAATCATCAAGTGGAATTCTGACAGCACCAGACACAGGATTCCCACTGGGCCTGAGGTCACCCATGGGCAAGCTGGGGGTTAAGGCCTGCTGTGGTTGCTGAGATCTGGTGAGGCAAGGGTGGCTTTTTTGGGGCAGTTCTGGGGATGGGACCCAGGACCTTGCATATGCTAGGCAAGTATTCTACCCCTGAGCTATCCATGCGCCAGCCCCATTGGGGTGTCACTATTTTTAGGGGGGGGTGGTGCTGGGGATTGAATTCAGGAGCAGTACCTACTACTGAGCCACATCCCCAGTCCTTTTTATTTTTTGAGACAGTTTCACTAAGTTACTGAGGCTGGACTTGAACTGCAATCCTCCTGCTTCAGCTTCCCAAGTCTCTAGGATTATAGGAGTGGGCCACCACATCTGGCTTGAGGAGCCACTCTTGAAGAACAATGGGAAGAAGGTGCACAGTCTTATCAGAATAAGGCCTGGCTATATTTGGACAAGTACAGGCCTTTGGCTAGTCTAGAAGACCTCCCCTACTTTAAAATTTTATTCTTATTCAAATCATTACTTCAAAGACCATGCTATACAATGATTTGAACACAGAATCAAATTTGCTTTCAATCTCTTCCTCCAAGTTCAGGAGTTTAAGGGCCCAGAAAGACCACAGAGCCCAGTTCATCTCACTTTGGCCCCAACTGGCCAAGCAAGCACAGCTTCAGGCTGCACATCTGGGGCCTTGCTGCTGTAGCTTCAGGGTTACTGAAAGCAAGCCAGGGAAGGAAGAAATGGTAGTCTTGACTGATGGAGGCCAAGGGCCATCCCTTGTATCACCCTTGAACACGCTCCTGTCTGCCAGGCAAACCATGAGCCAGGAGCAGACCCAGAGGCTGAGCTCGTCATTACCAAGCTAAACTGTCCGGAGTTGGGAATGATCAGGAGGCTTGTTTTTACACCCCGGCTCTGTCAATGGGCACTGCTGCCTTTGCCCCTTTGAGGGGATTAACATCTGAGGTTCTTTCTAATTCTGTCATTTTAGTGCAATTGACTTGCCCACAAACCTTATTAAAGACTCAAAATGGTGCACAATTCTTTCTGTCCCAGGTTCCATCAGATTTGTTCTGAATCCTGGCCTTTCCTGTGAGAAGAAAAACAAAAACAAAACTAAGTAAATTTCAATAGTTATAAATAGTAAGATCCCTGAGGTTAAATTTTTTTTTTAACATACTATTGATCTCAATCTTCTTTATGAACACATACTTTCTAAAGAGCACCATAACTGAGGATTGAATTGCATTTATAGAATGCTTCAAGTGCCACCCCAGCAACTGGCCATCTTTAGGACAAGGCTGTTCAACCTAGGCCCTATTATCATTTGGGGCTGGTTCATTCTTTGTGTTGGCTGTCCTGTGCACTGTGAGATGTGGGACAGCATCCCCAGCCTTGACCCACTAGATGCCAGTAGCACCCCCCACTGTGACAACCAGAAATATGTCCAGAGTATCAAATGCCTCTTGAGGGCAAGTCACCTAGCAGAGAACCACTGCTTTAGGGAATCAGTAATTCTAGAATGCACTGTTTTTTTGCAGCTTCCCTGATGGCCTTACTTACAGAGCAAGCAGAAGCCTTGGTCAAGATGGGAAAGGAAGCTGGGCAACGCCCTGCTCACCTCATCCCCAAAGGCACCCCACAGGTGCCCTCTTGTGTTCTGGTCCTTCAAGGTTTTCTGATGGTCTTGTCCAGGTCTTTAGATAGAAGCAACCACAAGCCTGCTTTTCTCTGAGAAGTCTCTCAAGTAACAGTAGAGCTCACTCAGGAGCGGCTGTGGGTCTTCCTGCCTCCTTCCTTCAGGATGATGTGCATGATTGTTTTGGCAAGGTTTTCAAGGTAATTCTAAGATGTTAAATTAATATATTTACATTTAATGCTATTATTCGGAATCCTTTAATGTTTAATTAACACTTTCTTTTCCACGCTGACTGCTTGTGCTGAACAGGTGTAAATATGAACATGTGACACACCTCAGTGACCACTGGCAAGTCCATGCTTCATTTGGACATGTGAAAGCAACCTTTCTCCCCGAGTATCTTAAATGGAACAGTTCTTCCACTTATTAAAAACTCTTGTTGTTACATTAGCAGTGCAGGAGGGTTGTGACTGTCCTATGGCTCTGAAAGCAGAACTTTCTGTAATCTCAGTTGTTTTAATCTGCATGTGTTCTGACAAGAACTAGAATCTAACACTGAATTTGGGACAAATACCACTTGCCCTGTTACTGTCCATGAATCTGTCTTAATTTGTCTGTTTCTCCAAATCCTTATGACTGATTTCTTTAAATTTCAGGAGAATAGGAAATCAGAAAGATACTTATCATTACGGTAGCTATTTGTTAAACTTTAAGTCTGAAGTGTTCTTGCACACACCTTGTAACAGAAGAGTGATTTAAATGGTTTTTAAATACGTCACATCTTACCAAAAAAAGGTATAAAAGAAAAAAGGATCAACAGTATCTTGCAATTCATTAACAGTACTCTCAAATATAGATAAAACAAAAATTATTTTCATGTGACTTAAGATGGTATAACTGGTAAAGCAGATTGCCAGAGTTTAGATGGCTCTTCAAGTTTCTTGATCTTGGTAAGCTCTAAAGTTACTGAGGGGAGTTTTAATGGTTAAATATCCTTTTGTGCTCTCACAAAAGGATATTTAACCATTAATTCAGATGCACTGAATTCTGCCAAATTTTTATTGTAGCATGGACACTGCATTTTCTGAAGTCACTAAATTTCTCGTTGTAGTTCAGGAAAAAAGAAGATAAAGTAGTAGAGGGATCTATTTCAAATTCATTGCTAAGCAGCAACATGTTTGAGATGCACTCATAAAATCAAATATTGCACCCAGGACATAGAAAAAGCAATGGGTCACCAGAAAGCAGAGAGTAAAATGCTGTAAGCAGAAACAAGATGCAAAACTCAGAACAAGGTCTTATTTACACATATCATGCTATGGTACAAAGTGCACTCCTGTAGGGAGTAACACTTGTACTTTTTTTTTTTTTTTGGTACTGGGGATTGAACTCAGGGGCACTCGACCACTGGGCCACATCCCCAGCCCTTTTTTGTGTTTTTATTAGAGACAGGGTCTCACTGAGTTGCTAAGTGCCTCGCCATTGCTGAGGCTGGCTTTGAACTCATGATCCTCCTGCCTCAGCCTCCCAAGTGCTGGGATTACAGGAGTGTGCCACCACGCCCAGCTTTGTACTTTTAAATTTTTTTCTTTTACTGTATTTTTAGTTGTCAGTGGACCTTTATTTTATTTACTTATATGTGGTGCTGAGAATCAAACCCAGGGCCTCAACACAAGCTAGGCAAGCACTCTACCACTGAGCCATAAGCCCAGCCCCACTCTTGTACTTTTGATAATATCAAGTCACTATGGAAATAATTTAATTTTTTTTTCATTTTCAGAAATATTTTGCTGATAAAAATATAATGTATTTTAATTATTATTATTATTTTTTTTGCAGCCGAGTGTCCTGTAATATTAATTTGCTTCAGAGTGAAGTACCAAAAGTTATGGAGGAGGCCCTGGAATTAAGTTCCTCATAGGCAAACTTATGAAATTTGTGAATTTAGAACAAAGTTACAGATGTTTTTGTCATTTATTAGTAAAGCAGTTATAGTATTTTCCCTAAGATTGTTGAGAGTTTTGAATGAATACTGGTAATCTAGTTCAAGTGTTATATAGACATTGTTTTTATTTATATACAGTTTGGCCTTCCTCCTTCCAAAAATGCTTGTTTTTAAATATAGCCCATGTTAGTTAATGTTTGGAGAACCTGTGGACCTTCTCTGTGTGTTCTTCAACCTATCTCTCTTAGTGTGTAAACAAATATAACGTGTCTGTTAATAAATACAATTCCAACAACTGAAAATCCCTTGGATTTAACCATTACAAAAACAGTGAAGTCATTTTCTTTGGTCATATGATTATTTTACCAGCCAGCATCTTGCTGAAGGAACTAGATTAAAATTCACATCACTTAACAATTGGAATCATTTAGATGTTGAGAGTATGAAAGGGTATATGCTGTCTTCTCCTAGCATCAGATCTAATCAATGGCACTTCAGCATACTTGTGGTGACAACAGACACACACACACACACACATTGTGAGATAAAAGGAAAACGAAACTGCATAGTACTTGACTTCAAAGGCTTCATCTCTACCTACATTCCCCAAAGTTACATTTAAGGTCCTTGAGAGAAGAGTCTCAGAGGCACTCATTTAATGTGCCAGATAGTAAGCACTCTCTGCATCAGTATTAGCAGGTTTTGATGAGCAGTTTTGAACTGAATTACTTTCTCTAAAATTAAGGCCATAAAGGATTGAATGAAAACAACCCCATCATTTGGCAGAATTAATAAAAGTTATTTCTTCACAGCTAGGCCAATATTGTTCATTATCTTCAAATGAAAAAGTAACTTCAGACTTTGCTCAGCATCTTTCAGGTAAGTTTACAAAATTTTTATTTTTCCTGTGATCTGAAGCAGTCAGATACACAATAGTTCAGCTTTCCTGTAAACTGGTGACTGAGCAAAGAATGAATCATTCTAGTCCTCTTGTTTTTGCTCATAAGTCCAGAACCACCTTATCTAAAGACAAAGCATCAGGTAATGTGTGAACTGTAGTAAATTCAGTTGCTAAATACATACTTTGAATTTTCAAAAAATGAAATCCTAGGTGTATAATATTTACCTACATCAGAGTAGGAACAATGTAATAGATTGGCACTTTTAGGGAAATTATTCACCTGTAATTTAAAAAGGAAAATTATTAGTCTATTTTCATCAACAACAACAACAACAAAATAATGAAAATAATGGCACAGTTATTTCATCATGTCACTTTTAGAAGATGAGTTTGTAAAAAAGCAACAAAATAAGTCATATCATGAGTAGGTCAAAAAAACTCACACAAAAAGAGAATTCTAGCTTTCTTTTAATCATTGAATTTCAGTTTTACAAATGATCTTAAGACAATCCAGGTAACTAAGATTTTGCTGGGGGAACAGTTCTTGTACATGAAGAACAATTACATGCTCCACTTTTTGTAAATAACTACTGGCTGGATTAACAAATATTGTCACAAAACAGAAGTAAAGCCATAGATCACTGCATCTGTATTTACAAAAAGCCATAAACAAACATGCATTTCTTCTTTATCAGGACGACTTAATAGATGTTTGAACATTAAGGCAGTGATGATTCTAAAACAATGAAAATCTAAGTTAAGGCTTTATGTTCATTTTGAAACTCATATTCATAGGCAACTGTGACCAAAGCAAACTTATCTACTAGGTAGGTATTAGTTCAACTGCTCAGATATGTTATTAATCCATTACCAATTCTCTTTCAGACATATGGGATAAGCATTATTACCAACACCATCAATTTACTTTAATGAATCATTAAGTCTCCTTCTTAAGTTCTATTTTGAGGATTTAGCACAGCATGTGCCACAGAAAGAACAGAACATTTTGGGGTAAACTTTTGAGAACACATAAGCTGCACTTGCCTGAGAATTGGGCAACAATTAAGAATTCAGGCTGGGCCCAGTGGCACACACCTGTAATCCCAGCAGCTTGGGAGGCTGAGGCAGGAGAATCTCAAGTTCAAAACCAGCCTTAGCAACACAGTGAGGCCTTAAGCAAAATTAAAAGGGTAGGGGATGTCACTCAGTGGTTAAGAGCCCCTGGGTTTAATCCCTAGTAACAAGAAAAATCAAAACAAGATCTACTAACTAGAGAACCCCCAAAGCATACTTGATGCTGTTCTTGTATCAAAATAGAAAATATTCTTGATTACTGAAGTTTGATCCTTTAGATGTATTTATTCTGTAATTGCTAGCCTCAAGACACAAATGATATATCTGTTAGAACTGTGTTTCTTTATTCAAGGAAAAGGTGGGTGGTGGATAGAAGGAACAGTAACTTTAAAATAATTGTAGATTGCACTCTTGCCCTATCAAGCTCAGAAGTATAGTTTTGAAATCTGGGGTTGAGGGGTGGTGTCCTCTTTCCCTACTTTAACATTGAGGACAAAAATCAGATGCAGCCTGTAGGTAGGTGCATGGTGGGAAGCAGCTCTGGAGCCCCACAAGGGTGTTTGTAGATGTGGGAATGTTAAAAACACATTGGTCTTCCTCCCTGGTAGTAGACAACTCCTAAAATTCTTGTTATTTTCAGCATTTTTTTTTTTTTTTTTGCATACCAATGAGATCATTGGTGGCTGGCAGCCCCTAGGTAGCTTTAAGATGAGGGCTCAGAACAACCAAAGACATGATTAGAGGGGTGGGATATCTTCAGCCTCACCGTGCCCTACCCCTCTACTTTCTGGGAGGGGAGAGAGGTTGAAAATTAAGTTGATCATTGCCAGTGATTTCATCAATCATGCCCTTGAAGTTTCAATAAAGGCCCAAAAGGACTGGGTTCAGCGAGCTTCCAGATAGTCGAACATGTGGATGGTTGGAGGATGGCTCTCCTAGCGAGGGCATGGAAGCCAGTTCCTTTCCACATACCTCACCCTGTGCATTTCTTCATTGGTATCCTTTGCAATACCCAGTAAACATATTTCCCTGAGTTCTGCCAGCCACTCTGGTAAATAAATTGAACCCAGGGAGGAGATTGTGGCAACCCCAATTTACAAGTGCTGGATTAGACACTCTGGAGGCCTGGACTCCACATAGTGTCAGAATTGAAGAGCATTAGAGGACACCCAAATGGCATCTGCTGCAGAGCTGCTTGTTGGTACATGGGGAAAACTCCCAAACATCTGGGCACAGAAGGCTTCTGGATTGATGGTGGTGTTAGAGCATAGGACCACACACCCCAGGATGAACTAACAGGCATGATTTAACAACCGTGTCCCCATGGTCTGGATGTAGTACTCTTACTTAGAAGGATCACTATTTACACTAAGTGCTTGCTGCCCTTTCTCTAGGCAGTAATAATTTCACAGCAACAAACCTCTTGTGAGGAAAGGACTGTTCGTGCATGTTAGCATCAGTAATAGCTAATGAGAAAAGGAATGGCAGTGACTACATGGAAACTTGCAAAAGCTGAAGACAGCTGTAAATTCCCTTGGTGTCTTCAAATCAGAAGAGAGATGGCAAAGCAGATGAAGCTACAGCAACAGGAGTCTCCAACCACAGAAGCATTGTCTAGAAGACATTTTAGGTGAAATTTAAGTATGTTACACTTTGCTAAAACGTTTTGGAGACTTGGTAAGTACTCTACTACCTGGCAAGCTGGGCTTCAGCTAAATGGCTGTATTGGTTTTACAGGAACAAGATACAGTTTTAAAGATGGAAAGACTAGCTATGAAAGGGCAAATGTATGCAACACAAGAACAATCATTTTTAGATTAACATCTTACACTTTATAATACACTCACATTTATACACAAATTTGTGTTTACAAGTAAAAAAGGCAAAAAACTGCAAAGAATCTAAGCAACTGCATCATCAGCTACATTCAACAGAGTTAATACTGTTGTCCCTGCTCCCCATTATCTAAATCTGGAAGGAAATAATAAACGCCACCCAACCAGGACTTCACCTTTAGAAGTTGGAGACTGCATGCAGCTCAGCGCATGTCTGAGTTTCCACAGAGCTGAACTGAGATTCCATCGTATTCCAGGCCAAATCGGCTAGAAGAAAGTCATCCATTGCTGTCTGAGTTTCATTGCTGGTGAAGAACAAGCTCCCCAGGGTTTCAAAACCTGAACTCATGGTCTGTGTTTCTGTACTGTTCAACTGAACTTTGCTCTCCAGAGCAGATAGATTTTTAGCAGTAGAGATTCCTTCAGTTTGGGTCTCTGTGTCTGACGAATCAGTGCTCATGGAAAAGCTGGAGTGTTTCAGGATGCTGCCGAGGGGCAGATGAGGGCTACTGTCTAAAAAGAAGTTCAAATCTGTCTGTGTTTGCGTGTCAAACATCTCAAGGCCTAGGAAGTGAGAACTTCCCCTATACCCGTAGGGCTGGACAGATGTGTCTGCAAGTAAGAAGTCAGTTTGGGTCTCTATGTCCAGTGATTCCAAGACTGGCTCAGTGTTCATGGTGCTAAGTTCACTCTCTTCAGTTTGAGTCTGGATATTTGAAGCTGAGAAGAACTCTTCAATATCAAAATCTATTCCAGGATTCTGGGTTGAGCCAGATGGTAGCTGGGTGTCAGGCCCAGGGTTTGTGTCAGACAAAAGACTACGGTTATCCAATGTCTGATCGGGCAGATTACTTGACAAGATGTTTTCTAAATCACTTAATAAGTCAATGGTTTGGGTCTGATTATCTGTCATGTTCTGTGAAGGAAGCATACTATTCTGTGCACTGAAACTCAAAATGGGCGCAGATTTCTCAATATCTTGATTTAAAGTCTTAGGGTCATTCTGAGGTAACAAACCACGAGTTACTGTCTCTGCTACTAAGCTGCTGCTTATAATATTGTCTGCAGGAACACCGTATGATGAATGGACACTCTCAAAAATGTCTCCGCACATTCCAGCTTGGTCCATCTGTACTTGGCCATGTGTGGGACTTTGCATCCCACTGGTCTGGGTTTCTCTGGAGATCCCACCTGGCTGATAACAAGTGTCCATAAACGCATCAGTCTGAGCAGCTATAGATGAAGTCACCTTAGAGCTGGGCAGAAGCGTCTGGGTGTGAACACTAATGGGAAGGGACACTTGAGAATCAAATGACAGATCAGTCTGAGAACAAGATGACACAGAGGAGTCAGGGCCAATCCACTGTGCAGAAGGTAGGAAGTTTTGTGAGGCATAGGACAGATCCGTCTGTACATTGATTGAAGAAATGCTGTTCTTCTGACACGTGTTCCCTAGTTCTTGTAAAGGACTAGACAGATTTTTACTCAAGTTCACTTGAACACCGGTACTAACTGGCTCAACAACAGGATTTATAATTTTTGAAAGAGGTAGGCTCTCCTTAAGAGAGCAAGCCTCTGACTCTAGGCCGAGGATCAGGGTTCCTACTGACAAGGGCACTAAGTGCACAGCACCTGCGGTAGAGCCCTGATCCACACCTAACACCACAGGCTGGGCCGAAGAGTCGGCTGTAGGCACAAAGACAGGCACAGGAGAGAACTGCATGACCGGAAGTTTAACCAAAGCCATTTTGGGCTTTGGTAGAAGCAACTTCTGAGGATATCTCGGAGGTGTTGTGACACTCTGCTTTCTGGCATTAGAGCTGCAAGAATCTTCAAAAGAGGTTACTAATTTTATTTCTGAACTTTCTAGTTCTTGAGGATCTGGTTGAGGGGTGGGTTGGGTGCTCAATGGTTCAATGGTCTTATTAGATAACTTCTGGTTTTGTAGGTAGTTTTCCATTTTCCTTTTTTTACTAGGCGGATCCCTGAAGACAATGACAAAGCAAAAAGAAAACAATTTTTTTAAAAAATATTTATTTATTTGCTTTTAGTTGTACACAATGCGTTCATTTGTACATGGTGCTGAGGATCGAACCCGGGCCACGCACGTGCTAGGCGAGCGCTCTACCGCTGAGCCACAATCCCAGCCCCAAGAAAACAATTTTTAAATGCTGCTTTCTGAGCTGGATGAGGTAATCCCAGCTACTTGGGGGGCTGAGGCAGGAGGATTACAAATTTGAGGCCAGCCTGGGCAACACAGCAAGACCCTGTCTCAAAATGAAAAAAGGGCTGTGCGCTCAGTGGTCCAGCCTTGTCTAGCACGTATATGGCTCTGGATTCAAGTCTAAATACTGAAAAAAAAACACGCAGCTTTCTTTGACCATGACACTGTGTCTGAATGATAAATGCTACTGCCCTTATCAGAGGTCAGACTCCACTCAATGACATATCCCTTCTTGCACCTCTGAGAATGGGGCTTATTATGGGGCAGATGTTCACAAACATGCAGATAGGTAAGAAGAAAGCATACTTTTTTTTTTTTATTAAATGCTCTAAGTACTAGAATTTAACCACAAGGAAGCTAAAAGATGTACATACAACACAAGTTTCATCATTCCTAAAGTTGGAAGCTATTATAACAAATAGAAATTTGACCTTTAAAATTAAGTACAAAAAAATTTAAGACTTTTTTTTTCTTTGGTACTAGGGATTGAACCTAGGGGCACTTTACACTGAGTTACCTCCCCAGCCCCCCCCCCCCCACCTTTTTAAAAATATTTTTTTAGTTGTTGATAGATCCTTATTAATTTTTTTGTGGTGCTGAGAATCAAACCCAGTGCGCCTCACACATGCAGGCAAGTGTGCTACCACTGAACCATGGCCCCAGCCCTCCCCACCCCTTTTTAATTTTATTTTGAGACTCGCTAAGTTGTTGAGGCTGGCTGTGAACTTGAGATTCTCCTGCTTCAGCCTCCCAAGTTGCTGGGATTACAGGGGTGCACCACCACCTGGCAAGATGTTCTATTAAAAAAAGTTTTTTTCTAAAGACCTAATTTTCCCTCCCCTCAAAAAGAAGTACAGGGTTGGGGTTGTGGCTCAGTGGTAGAGTGCTTGCCTAGCACGTGTGAGGTGCTGGGTTCAATCTTCAATACCACATAAAAATAAAGTCACTCTGTCCATCTACAACTAAAGAAAAATATTAAAAAAAAAAAAAAAAAAAGAAGTGCAGCATCATGATAAAACTTACTTTTTAGCAATATGATATTCCTCACCAGAACATGCTGGAAGTTGAAATTTCAAATGGGCATAGTAAGAGACCCTCATAGGGTTGGCAATAGAAAAAGGAGGAATAACTGGGTCAGATACCAGGCCCACACACAATCCTTTGCTAGCACTGCTGCCATTTCCAAAAGCTCCCTTCTTTGATGTCACATAGCTTCTCCATCATTCCTCTTCCTCTCCCTGTACTGTTGGTTCTCCAGGAAGTTTCATCTGAAATTCCTCCCACAGCTACTGACTTTTGTGCCACTGTTTCTTTGCCCTTTACCTGTGTTCTGCAGGGATCTCGTGACCAGTTCGGTAGATGTGAGACTGTAATGCCGTTCTGCTGGCATAGGGACAGCCGCATGTGCACTGGAAGGTCTTGCCACAGTCTTCCGCGTGCCTTTTCAAGTCCCACTCGGTACCATAGGAATTGCTGCACTTGCTGCATTTATGCTTCTTCTCGGCATGCATTTTCATAAAGTGCTACAGAGAGCAAAGAAGGAAGGAGGGTGAGAAACAGCCACTGCACCAAGTGCTGAGCACATCAACACACCCAGCTGAACCGTGACTTCACAGGTACAAAACACAGCAGTCCAACTCAAGAAAAGGGCCAGTAACTGCAGTTTATCATCAGCCTGTTCTTAGGACTTTAGCTTCATGCAGAGAGGAGACTGCTTTGGAATGGATCCAGGGTACCGGCCTTGAGACTAACCTACAAAGTGCTACAGGGCAGGGAAAACAAATGTCTTTGAGATGCTCTTCTCAGGACACGCTGCAGCACCCCTTAGGAAACATTTCAGAGCCTTCTTCCAGGCCCAAATTCCTCCTTCCCTAGTGGCTGGGCCCCTCCCTCCTCTTAAGATAGCTGCTCCTGAAATTCTTCTTCTCCAAGATTCTGCAGGTTCTTCTTATCCTGGGAGGACAGTGGCTTTGTGTCTTTGCCCTATGCCCTTGGAGGCAGATTCACCTAAGAGAACTACAAGCTTGGATGTTCTTGCTCTTTGTTGGAGAGGAGTACTTCTCTTCCTCTCCAAACCCACTCCTGGTAATGTTCCTTCCAGGATAAGCCTCATTTCTGTCCACTGGAATTATACCCACACTTGACCATTGTACCACTGTACCACCTGGGAGGTACAGGGGCAGCAGCTCTTACAAGGGCTTATTCTCAATTCTCTGGTTATGTTTGCTAAGTAATTAGAATGCACACCAGGTTTACACCATCTGTATATCATCCTCAGTGGAATATATTAAGTGAAATACCTGTTTTACGAGAGAAAACTGAGAAAATGGTCTGTCGGGACCTCTAGGGCATCCTTCAATTGGACAACAGTAGAATTTTGGTATGGTTTTCAAATCTTTTCTTACTGTTGGATTTACTATGCCATCCTGAAAAAGGAAAATTAAATAGTTATTAAAACAACAACAACAGAATAGGGTGGTCATAGAAATAAGGGAATAAATGAAAATGGGCACAAGCATTCTTTTTAGGGAGCTGAAAATGTTTTAAAATTGGATTGTGGTGATGGTTTTACACATCTATAAATCTACTAAAATAACTGAGTTATTTACTTAAAATGGTATATTTTTTGGCATGTAAATTATAGCTCAATAAATCTGTAAATTTACCCCCAACTATGTTTTCTTAAAAAAAATAAAAGTATAAACATAACTTCTCTATTCCTTTAAAACTCTTCCAAACTTAAAAAATCCATATCCTTGCAGCTAGCTTCTGTTTGCAAATGGAATCACACAGTTACTCATAGTCAAGATTTGGGTGTCACCTTTGTCACCTCTATTACTCTACCCCAAGATTCTTTGTCTGAGTCCCTGAAAAAACTTCCTTTGACTAGGGCCTGGGGCCCCCCTATTCAATGGCATTGTGTCTTTCTCTGATCATGGCATTGCCCCCTAAAGTACCAAAAAGCTAGTTATTAGTTTTACACAACTGTTTGTATCAGACTCAGTTCTAAACACTTTCTACATTATCAACTTACTTAATCCTTTTTCTTTCTTTCTTTTTTTTTTTTTTTTTTTTTTTTGGTGGCACTGGGATTGAATCCATTGGTGCTTTACCACAGAGCTACATTCCCAACCCTTTTTCTTTTTTGGGAGAGGGTCTCCCTAAGTTGCTGAGGCTGGCCTTGAACTTGTTGACACCCTTCCTGTTCCCTTTCAAACACTGTCCCACTCAGCCTAATGCTCTGCCCATTTCCAGTTGGAGCCACTATGTCCATTATTGGATGAGCCTCCTTCTTTGAAGGTTCAAATGGAGCCCCACACCCTTCTTCTCCCTTCAGATAGAAATCAGGTGGAAGTGCACGTGGCATTGGGGAGGGCTGGGTTTATGCTGTTTCTATTACTGACTTGTGTGATCTTGGGAAGGTAGTTAACCTCTGAGCCAGTGTTTACTCATTTCTCAAACAGAGCAGACCTGCTTCTCAGGATTACCTGTAGCTTACGTGTCTCGATTAGCATGGGTCCAGCCCAGCTCAGTGTTCCATACTGTCCAGTTCCTTGTTCTGTCACCACCCGAAGATGTTTCTCAGAATTCCAAGATAACACCTAAGCTACCTTAAGTCCGGTCATTTCTTCTATAGTTCCTGTCTCCCAGACTAAGCCTTAAGGACAGAAATTTAACACACCTCTTGATACCATCTTCCTCCTCACAGAAGACAGCAAGCCACTTGCTGCATGCAGTGCACTGGGGGTGGGGGGGTGGACGACAATGACATGGTCCCTGACCTGAGACCCACCAGTGCCTGGACTCAGCCCCAGGTCTTCTGAGGTGACTGGTCTTGGTGGGGATTGGAACCCATATTTGATTTTATGATCTTGCTGGATGACCGCAGCGTGCAGCTTGGGATGAGAACTACGATACAGCTGTACTTCTGGAGCTGGACTGCTGTGATTTCAACTCTCTACCTGGCCACTTTATGTGACCTTGAGCAAATTAAGCTGGCTGGTCTCCTCATCTACAAAATAGGAGTAAGAACACTGCGCATTTGGGGGTTGCTGTGGGGACTGAGCTAACACAAGTAAAGACTTAGAACAGTGTTCACCACATAAGAAGCAATTAATGTTGGCTCTGGCCCCTGGTGGCAAACGCTTTCCTTTCTTTCTTTGCTTTATGCCAACCAACGCAACACCAATAAACTAAAGTGGCACTTTAGCTATTCAACTGGTCAAGGTCTAACTGCCCGTGCTTTTCTTGAACACCAGCATCTGCTGGCTTTAATGACAACTGACATTGTCCCTCATCACCAACTTCACTTCACTCACCAATTCATTTAGTGTTTTGTTTTTCTGGAAATCTTTTTTTTTTTTTTTTTTTTTTTTGTGGTACCGGGGATTGAACTCAAGGGCACTCGACCACTGGGCCACATCCCCAGACCTTTTTTGTGTTTTTATTAGAGACAGGGTCTCCCTGAGTTGCTAAGTGCCTCGCCATTGCTGAGGCTGGCTTTGAACTCGCGATCCTCCTGCCTCAGCCTCCCAATGTGCTGGGATTACAGGCGTGCGCCAACGCGCCCGGCTTGGAAATCTTTTAATTAACTTTTCCATCTAGTGTCGCAGTGTGTTTGAGTAGGTAAAATGAAATGCAGAGTGAATACTGGGCAAGACTGTAATATCCTTCTATTGTTTGACCTTACCAGACTACTTTTAGCCAGTTTATATAAGGAGGTTGTTGTCCCCCCCATCCCACCCCCAGTACATTACATGCAGCAAGTGGCCTTCTGTAAGAAGGAAGATGGCACCAAGAGGTGTGTTAAATTTCTGTCCTTAAACTGCTGACTGGCTCACTTCAAAACTCCTGATACATCCTCAGAAGCGCAAAGCAACCCTTTTCTTATCCCTCCTCAAGCTCCCTCCTGTGTCCACAGCACAAACTCACCCTCTTCAAACACATTTCCACCTCCCAAATGTTCTTTTCTCGCTGTTCTTGGTTCAAGTCCTCCAACTCTGGACTGTGTTGTTAACCTCTATGTGTCTTTATCATTTAGACTTTGATAGATTCATTTCTCTCAAAATACAGCTTTAATCATGTCATGACTTCACCCAAACATTTCTTACAACAGTACGACCCAAGTCCAGAACATTCAAAGTCCCTGACTACACAGCTTCTAGGTCTCTTCATCTTCTCTGATTACTCCTTTATTGCTTTGGAACCAAAGTGTTTCAGATGTTTAAATATTTGCATACACTTTAGCAGTTGAGCATACCTAATCTGAAAATCCAAAATGTTCTAAAATATAAAACTTTTGAGCACCATTTTGGTGCTCAAAAATTTTCAGATTTCAGATGCTTGAACTTAATTATTTCACAAACCTTTTCATGGGCAGGGATTTATTTGTGTCTTCTGTTGTATTTGGGAGTATTCTGAACAAAGTAAATGTTCAGTATAAACTTGTGGAATTGTACTACACATATTCAAGTGGCCACCTAAGACAGACTATACCTTCTGGGAATGAGGCCACTAAAGACAGTCATATTGGATATCAATAACCCCCTTGTTGCCATTTTACAGGCCACATTAATCACCTAACACTGCACATGCTCCTGAGCTTTATGGGGACCAACTCCTCAGCTCCCCCTTCACAGCAGTCCACATGGTTTTTGGACTTTCTTCCCACTCTGGTCCTGAAACAGTACGATCTTGGGTAGGTTGGAGAGATGAGAAATGGCAACGGCATAACAAGAACCACAGTGAGAAAGTGGTGTTTATGTATAAACCATTTATCTATACATAACTTCCCAGACATGGTACTGCATCTTTTATATGCATGACTGAAAAAAAGTCCGCAAAAAAACTTCATGTAGAAATATTTTAAGTGACAGAATTTGAAAAATATCTACAAGAGGAAACAATCCAAAACAATATGGAAATAAAATAAAGGTTCATTGACAACTAAAAGTAGTTAAAAAAAATCACCAATTCTTTAAAAAAATGGAAAAAATATACATACAAAAGGAAAAGGGAAAAGGAGGGACACAGTTGTAGAGGGCAAAGGGAAAGGTTTGTAAGGACTGTAGCAAACGCTGTCCAGCACCTGACCACCTTTACAGAAAGCATCCAAGAATCCAGTTTGCTTTGTCATCTTATTCTAAAGTGAAAATCTGTAGTCTTTGCAAAATGTGGTCTACAAAGCAAGTTGAAACCTTTTTTTTTTTTAAAAGAATTTTCTGGCACATTAAAAGCAAACCTCTAGGGGCTGGGGTTGTGGCTCAGCGGTAGAGCGCTCGCCTAGCACGTGCGCGGCCCGGGTTTGATCCTGAGCACCACATACAAATAAATGCATCCTGTACAACTAAAGCAAATAAATAAATATTAAAAAAAAAGCAAACCTCTAAACTGAACATAGTATCCTTTAGGCCATGTTTTAAAAATATAATGTTGCTCCATAAGAGGTTCTTTGAGTGTCTTCCTGTCCCCTTCACTGCTTTCAAACACAAGGAACAAAAGAATCTCTAGCCGTCAAGAAAGGCCTATTTACTCCCACTCTTCCTTTTTCTGGATCATTTTAGCTTCCATCCCAAATCATCAGAGTTCCCATTTCTCTATGGATCCCACTGCAGGCAAGACTGGACTATGACAGTTCAAATTTCCTTAAAGGAAAGACACAGAATATGGCTATATATATCTTAAGAACCCACATAAACCCAAAAAGCAGCAAATACTTTGCAGCTTACAATTCAACTCCCCCATTCTTTCCCATCATCCTTCAAAATGGTTTGTTAGTCATTTACATTATGAAAGGAATATTAAAATAAGAACTATACAACAACAAATGGGGTAGGGAACAAAAGATTATCATAACCTTGGGGCTGGGGTTGTGGCTCAGCGGCAGAGCGCTCGCCTGGCACGTGGGCGGCCCGGGTTCGATCCTCAGCACCACGTACAAATAAACCCATTGTGTACAGCTAAAGCAAATAAATAAATATTAAAAAAAAAAGATTATCATAACCTGAAAAATAAAAACCGAGGAAAGAACCGAGTGATGCAAGTAGTGTAACAAAAACAATGAAAATTCCACTGAATACAAGAAAGTGGACCAATCAGACATACTTAGAATAGCTTCAGACCAGAAAGGGGTTGCATGTACCTGATTGAGGACATTCCCAAAGCCACAGAGAACTTCCTCAGCAGCCCATGTCCCCAAGCTTCTCTCTTGCCCCTCTCTCCTCCCGAATACGTTGATAACATCAAGTATCAAGAATAAAGCGTGAAGAGTTTTCCAGGCAGTAACCAGGCTAAGGGTATAGATTTGCCACCCTAGGGTGCCACAATACGGGCATGTCTATTTTGTCACGTTGGCTACTTTCATTATAGAAAATGGACTCCTGTCCACCAAGACAGTGGACATCCAGAGGCTGCTGGCACCATGGTTAGAAAAGTAATGGCCAGGTGCAGCAGCACATGCCTGTAATCCCAGCCACTTGGGAGGCTGCAGCAGGGGCTGAAGTTGGAGGGAGACCCTGACTCAAAATAAAAAGTGCTGGGGATGTAGCTTGGTGCTTGCCTAGCATGTGTGCTTGGGTTCAATCTCCAGTACTAAAACAAACAATTGGCAGAAGAATATAGCAAAGTGAGCTGCTTGAAAAGAAAAAAAGAACAAAAAACAGTGATGGATGGTTCTGAAAGAGTTTAATTCTTGCTTAAAAAGATTGCTCCAGTGACTTAGGCAGGAATCTTTGAAATGTTCATCTTTCATTGCTCAACATCTAGGTTCAGAAAGAGATCCTGAGTATACTGTGCCATCTTCAGAAAACTGAAGAATGAATGACTACAACCAAATGATTTCACCCAGGTTCTAGGCAATGGAGGAAACTAGTACTCTGAAATACTTAAGTCCAAGTGAAGGTTTGACTATCAAAACCTGTATTGGTTCAAACATGCTTTTTCGCAGGCCTATTTTATGTTATTTACTGGTCTCTTGTGGATTCCTGACCTTTACATTATTTTTAAAAACATAATCAGAAATAAACCTACTGCGTACTATCAAACTAGTCCTGAAGGCTAAGTGGTACCTTTATCTTAACATCTTTATGTTAACAACATCTTCAAAGTTACAGAGTTCCCAACAGCAATTCCAGAGAAAAGAAGACTATAAATTGCTAAGAAATGCTGGCTAGAGTAATTTCAGTTAACACAAGGGAGGATTCTGGACAGACTGGCAGCTTCACTTTATGCTCAGAGACATGCTGTCTACCAGCCAGGGGACAATACTGAAGGTGGGTCATGGCATGTATAATAAGAGCTACAGAGAACCTAGGCATCAGGCTGGAGAATCGCCGACAAACAATGGTTAAGAAAGGATTTAGTTAAAATTTAGTATGAAAGAGAAAACAGTAAACTGAAGATCATTCCCAGAGTTGCACTTGTGTGCTGGAAGAAACCCTAAACTCTTCTGCAGAACAACACAGCCTGCCTGCAGACCTTCCCCAGCATACATCAGTAAGCACTGCCTGACTGATTTTCACAAGAAAACGCTGTTGTATCTTTGGTTCAGTGGTGTAAGAGAGATCACCTTTCCCGGGCAACACATTTATCTGTTCCACTACGGACTACAACCTCAAAATTCCTGATCTTATCAGAGGCAGGGTTCTAAGATGGTTTCCTATGAGGATTTACCTGAAGCTCAGACAGAACACGCAACACTTGGGTAATCGAGTCAACTCAGAGGCTGGAAAGCTACATATACTCAAAATTGCTTTACAGTGACTTACGTTTTCCTATTATGTCACTGCTGGCATGACTGTAATGACAGAAATTATGACTTAATAGGTTGGGGCGGGGCCAGACTCTGGATTTTTAAAAGCCTTTCCATAGAGTGCACCAAAGGTTGAAAATCACGCCCCCTTTTACATAATGTGGGTTGCTCAGACCTGACACATTACACCGTAGTCCTCCTGACGAAGATCCACGGGAAGTCTCCCTGGGGTCCCATTCCCAAGCAGAAACTTGCAAGTGACGGCACGTAGGGCCAAACGTGCAGCAGCTGCTTTCCAACAACCGGGCAGGACCCGCCGCCGCATCGCCGGAGGGCGGAAAGCAAGCGGGCAGCACCTGTTTCTCAACCTCAGAACCCGACCAGGCGCCCTCGCCAGGCGCGGCAGGGCGAAGCCACGCGAGGCAACGCCGGGCGAGAGCCGGAGCCGCCGCCCCCGCGCGGCCACCCCGGCGCCCCAGGCCGCTTTGTCGGGCCGCCGCGCGGCGCTCACCTGGAGGCGGTGGCTCTTGACCAGGTGCATGTTGAGCGCCGGGCTGTTGGGCAGGATCTTGCCGCAGCCGCGCACGGTGCACAGGATGTTGGTGCGCACCTCCCGCGACAGCTCGCTCACCGACGGCTGGATCAGCTCGCGCGCGGGCGGCGCCGGGTCCGCGGGCTGCTGCCGCGCCGCTGCGGGCCGCGGCCGGCTGCCCCTCAGCCGGGGCCCCAGGGGCCCCCACGGGCCCGAGGCGGCGGCGGCGGCTCCCCGCGCGGCCTCCGGGACGGGAGGAGCGCCCGCCGTCAGAGCCGCGGGCCCCGCCGCCGCCGCCTCCGAGGCCGCCATGGCTCCCGCACGGCGCCCGACCTGCTCGCAGGACCCGCCTCCGCCGCTGCCACTTCCGGCAGGGGGCGGGGCCGCCGGCTTATTAGAATCCGGCCGGCTCGGCTGCCGCGGCGCCACCTGCCGGCGGCGGAAAACACGTGCCCCCGGGAGCGGACGCCAAGGGAGGATGTGGCGGGAAAAGCTTGAAGCCAGCAGGTAAAGGGTACTTGGTTTGTTCTTCTCTTTCCTAGGAACTTGACCTCAGGCAGCAGGTGGAGAGAATAGAGCAATGCGTTCAGGAGCTCTGTTCATAAAGCTCACGAAGAATCCAAAAGGTCAACTGCACGAGAGGCGGTAACCCTAATTTCTACTGCGGTTCACTGAGGCATACCACGAACCGGGCTCTGGAGGTTGCACTTTCCACTTAGTATCTCATTGTGTCCTCAAAACACCAGAAACAGGTATGTGCTGTGTCTGCATTGTGCAAGAAGGAAATTTAGGCTTAGAGAAATTAAGTAACTTGCTGGGTGTCATGGCATACACCTGTAATCCTAGCGACTTAAGAGGCTGAGGCAGGAGGACTCCAAATTTGAGGACAGCCTGAGCAATTACTGAAATCCTCAGCAACTTATCAAGACCTTATCTCAAAGTAAAAATAAGGGCAAAGAATGTAGCTCAGTGGCAGAGCACTCCTAGGTTCAATCCCCAGTACCAAAAAGAAAAAAAAAAACAACAAAAAAAAAAAACCAAAACAACAACAACAACAACAAACAAAACAAGTACCAAGGGCCCAAGGTCCTACTAGGGATGAAATGATCATTGCAGTTGTCAGGATCAATTCTCTTAAGGCATTTATATTTACTTGACCATATTTTATTTGCTGAAATTCCATTTCTCTTTGAGACAGTGTAGGTCACTACATGGAGACTTACATAGAAAGACCAGGAATCATGTAAATGGGAATATGTGGTGGTGGTATACAAAAGGGAGGGGTGAGGACTGCAGTAAAATTGGAAATACATCTTTAAAAATGGGTGATGGCTGCTACTCATCTCCGGTATTGTTAGTTGTGTGTGTGAGAAAACTTCCAATTTGTATATATTAGCAACTGTATTAGTTTTCTACTGCTGTTGATGAAGGACCAAAAAATTGGTATCTTTAACAAATATAACATCTTACAGCTCTAGAGGTCAGAAGTCTGAAATGGGTCTTTTGGCCAAGAGCAAGGTGTCAGCAGGGCTGGCTCCTGTTGGAGGCTCTGGGGGAGACTGACCTTTTCCAGCTTCTAGAGGTGGTCTGCATCCCTTGGCATATGGCCCCTTCCTCTCCCACCAAAAGCAGTGAGTTGAGTCTGTCCCATTACATCACACTGACTTCTTCAGTACTTGTATCTTCTTGTGACTTTTATGTTTCTTCTACTTTTTCTTCCCACTTTTTTTTTTTTGGTGGTGCTGGGTGTTGAACCTAGGGTCCTGTGCATGCTAGGCAAGCTACTGCTGTACTATCTACTTACTCTTGGGCCTTATGATCACATTGGGCCCATCCAGATGATCTCCCAATTGCAAAGTCCCTTTGGCTTATAAGATAACATCTGGATTCCAGGGATTATGATGTAGATATTTTGAGTGGGGAAATGATTTAGCATAGTGTCTGGAGTGCTGGCTGCTGATTATGACAACTGGCATTTGCTTCAGTAAAACAAGATTAGTAATGCTGTCTGCCTTATGAGATTATGAAAATAAGACAATGGGACATTTAGCACAGTGCTTGATACTTATTAAGTGCTCAATGAGCATTAGTTATTTATTCATTTTTGGAGAACTTTCAATGACTACAGAGGTTGTTCACTCTGCATTCACTGCTGCATCGGTGTCCAAGCAGCATTTGAAGGGTGACATCAAGTGTATAACAGATGAGTTGGGTAAGCCCTTAGTACTCTCACTTTCTTAAGCAGCAGCCTGTCTGGGAAGGGCACAGGAAGCATTCTCAGGAGATTCCACTGTAGGTAGATAATATGACTAGTGTCTTTCTTGTTCAGACTGTAGATATATATATTCCAACCACACACCAGGGAGAGCTGTGGGCCCATGGGAAAACAACCCGGGAATCTAGGTTTCTGCTGATCTAACACAAGCATTCAAGCATTGGGCAGAATACCTACTTAGCATGCACACATGGGGAAAGATGCCCTAAACCATGACTATGGTCAAAGGAAAACTAGAATCATTAAGCCCCAACAGACTTGGTGCCTCACTTGGGGATGACTGAAGTACCTGACACTTCTAAATTACACCTAAAAGCTATGTTCTCCCCCATTTAAGATGTCCTACAACCTGTAGACAAAATGACATTATAAATTATTATTTAGTCCCCTTTTTCTGACTTTATTTTTATATTCTGTATATTAAAACCTCTCTCTATCTTTTTTTTTTTTTTTTACTTTTATCAAAAGTAACAGACGGGCCAGTGTTTAAGTGTCTTTACTCACAGACTGGTATTTTCTTTCCTTCTTTGGCCACTGGCATACTCCATGGTAACTTTTCACTCTTCCTTCCACTGGAGAGGCACTTATACATTCTTAAGTAGTAGTCTTAGCTTAGCTGTATTTTGTTCTCCTTTCTTGTGCTCTCATCTGCCCAGATTTCCTCACCTTTTAATTTTATAATTGTAGCATGTTTGCATAACATGAAATCTTCTCTGGAACAAGATAGGAATAGATTTTAAAATGTTATTTGGGGATGGAGATATAGCTCAGTTGGTGGAGTGCTTGCCTCTCATGTATAAGGCCCTGGGTTCAATCCACAGTAACACACACACACACACACACACACACACACACACACACAGGCACATTATTCAGTGATGGTCATGAAGGATTTTCATCAAAAGTTTTTCAGAATCTTTATTTACAAATTAGTATTATAATGGTCAGTTTGGATGTTATATGTATGATAAAATGGATTATGAAAAGAATCATATTTACAATGAAACAATTGTTTTATAAAAGTGAATCAGTGGATATGTAATTTCCTGCAGTAACAACTTAGTGGACCCAACTCTACTCTCTGAATGGACTAATTTTAGGATTCTCCTAGAAGTTTTGAGTTGGGTATAGTTCCTTTCAAATGATCAAAGCTTAACAGAAGATTGCTAGAAAGCAACAGCTGGAACTAGAACTCCCTAGGATCAAGTAGAGGCAGAAGTGGGGAAAAGGGCACTAGATATGAGGCCAACAGGATCAACCACAGTGCCATATGCTTGCTTCACAGCATTCTGCGCTCAAGGTCAATTCAGAGCCCTATACATATCCTGTCACCTCTCAAATGCCCACAACTGCTCTATTTAGCAGGAAAAGTGGCAGAGGGGGCACAAGGAGGAAAAAATCAGTCCCCAAAATTATATGAACATTTCTACATTTTCAATACTGAGGATTAATTTCTAAAGTACAAGCTTATAGCCAGAGCTGTCCAGCTAGCCATTTACTAGAATGCTTGTGCACCATCGCCAAGGAGCCACTGGGTTTACAAAACCATATACATCTTATTTATCTCTGATTTTAAAATAATTCATTCCCTTTTTCGGTATGCAAGTGAGCAGTGGAGAAAGTGGTGCATCTGCAATACCTGAAATACAAATAATAAAGGAAAAAGGTTATAATAATCACAGGAGCAAAGATGTAAGTCACTTTAAAAATGGTCAAGATTAGAGGGTGGATTATGGTCTCTCCCCCACCAATATTAGTCATCAAGAGAGGATCAAAGGCAGGTCTGCTGTTGATTGGTCTAGTTTGTAAAATAAAAATAAACTGATCACTCACCAGCTGGTGCTAAGGATTTCAATGCTTCCAAAAGATGTGGGCTAGAGAATTTTATTAGGCACCGGAGGGGTTCTTTCCTCTCAGCCAGGATGCCCCCATTTAAGTCACTTTTGAACTTTGTTTCAAGCTGTCAATAAATATATTTATATGTGACAATTAACATTATCAGTTGGAATGGTAAAAGAATGAAATCAGATTATACATTTAATTGATTGTTGTCATCAAGTAATACAGTAATTAATGGAGGCAGAGACCATTTACTTTGTTAACTGCAAACATAAGGGTACCCAGCGTGATTAAGGATGTCCAGTGCAGAATACCAGCACGCACAGGGCCCGACACAGGAGATGCTCCATGTTGGTTCCATCTGCACATATGCCCTTCAGTTTCAATTCTTAGTGGAAAATTAGTGCTGTGTGTGTGTGTGTGTGTGTGTGTGTGTGTGTGTGTGTGTGGGCTGGGGGTTGAACCCCAGGGCCTTGTGCATGCAAGGCAGGCACTCTACCAACTGAGCTATATCCCCAGTCCTTAGTGCTGTTTTTTGTATGTACCATTTCAACACAAAAATGTTAGATCTTTTGAGTCACCACTTCAATTTCTTATTAAGGAAGATGTAAAACATGTATAGAAGTAAGAAGCACCATATGGGTCCCCTGTACACGTCATCCAGCTGAATCAATTATCAACTTGTGGCCAGTCTGGTTTCATCTGTTACCCCATCTTCCATTCCCCACTGCCCACCCCTATGGCACTGTTTTGATGCAAATCCAAGACACTATAGAATTCTGTTAATTAATTCAGCATGTATCTAAGGGATCTGAAAAAAAGTCTTTTTAAAAAACTGAACCTCAATACCATTACCATACGGAAACAAAACTCTGTATTATCATATATTCAAGTATTGCTACTTCAATAGGTATTTAAATTTCAATTTTTCATTTAACTTAAAGTGATCTTTAGTATATAGAGATAATAATTTGAAATATTTGGGGGATGAATAATATCTGCAACAAATTCAAATGGTTCAGAATAGAAAGTGTGGCAAAATTTGCCAGGCGTGGTGGCGCACGCCTGTAATCCCAGCACTTGGGAGGCTGAGGCAGGAGGATCGCGAGTTCAAAGCCAGCCCCAGCAATGGTGAGGCACTTAGCAACTCAGTGACACCCTAAGTGTCAGAGTCTCTAAGAAAAAATACAAAAAAAGGGCTGGGGATGTGGCCCAGTGGTCGAGTGCCCCTGAGTTTAATCCCCGGTACCAAAAAAAAAAAAAAAAAAAAAAAAAAAAAGTAGCAAACTTTAACAATTGATGAATTAAAATGAAGAAGAAATGGATGTTCACTGTAATATTCTTGCCAATTTTCTGTTTTTCAAAATAGAAAAGGTACAGAAAAACTAGTAGCATGTGTGAATAAATGTGCACTTAGACTTACAGAATAGAGCCACTCTAAGATGTGTGCAAAGGGAAGTTTGTGAATCAAAGCTTTAAATCCTAGACCAGCTGCTCTTCAGCTTTAGCGTGCAGAATCAGTAGAGGGCTTGTGAAAACAAATTGCTGGGCCCCACCTCCCCTAACCCAGAAGTGGGGTGGTGCCAGGAATCTACACCACTTATCCATTCCCAGGTAATGCTGATCCTGCCAGTCTGGAGACCACACATTGAGAACTCCACTGTCCTGGATTACAAATTGTTTAAAGGATGTTGGTTAAAACCTGCAGTTAAGGGAACCCTACTTGAAAGGTTTCAATCAACTTCTCCCACTAAAAACAAATCAAAACCAAACAGGCTTTGGGCCTAAGTGAGTAGGTTCAAAGCAGATTTTAAGTGTGTCTTGCAGCTGTAAGAAGGCCAAACAGAAATAATTTTTTTTGGAGCATGGAAGGTGGTACAAGTATGAACATGGACTCAGAATAGGGTGATCATGATAGAGACCTTAAGTCTTCCTAATGGTGGCAATGGGCTTGCATTAGATACTTAGAGCCCCTCCCTGGCCCTCCTGGTTGGCAGCAACACACTTCTGGAAGAAGCTACATTTGCAGTATCACTTTGTAATACCAGCAAGGCTATATAATGAGTTGTTTATTCACTCTTTTTTTTTAACAAGTATTTATGAGCACCAATGTGCTAAGTACTATTCTAGGTGAATAGGCTAGAAGGTATAACCTCCCCCATCCCATAGAGATAACAGCCAGGTATACATACCTGAATTAATATGTAATAGGCAAATACAGAATTTCAAAAGGTTTCCTTTGTGAACAAACTTACAATAAAGAGGTTTATTTAACTTATAAATTTATTATACAAAATTAAGGTGATCAATGAAAATGAAACATTTAAATTTGTTTTTTTTCCACTTTAAAAAGTTTTTTTTTTCTCTTTAAAAAATGCTGATAAGTTGCAGGTAATGTTTATGGCAACATCCTACCTTATATTGTGCAAATTCTAGTTGTGGTTGAGGATAGTCTCCAAAAGTTTCTTGAGTTATTCTTTGGACTCTCTCATTTTCTACTTTGTTTTCATGAATGATCCTTGAATCCACTATAGGTGGAAGATTTTAAATTGAAACAGCCATTAGGAATATGCTTCATCCTTACAGTATCCTCTTTATATTCCTAATTTTTCAAGCTATTCATATAACTTAAAATAATGTTTTCTATTCCTTTTCTTGATTGTAATAAATTATTATGTAGAACACTTGGAAATTATAGGCTGATAAAAGAGAATAAAAATACCAGTAATCCCACCAACAAGAGATAAATACTGTCAATATTTTAGCCCAGATCTTTCTGCAATGAATACAAAGATTGTGTGTGTCTGTGTATTTTTTTTTTTGAAACTGGGATTATAAAATACACTTTTGTATCCTGCTTTTTTGATGGCATGAAATCAATAGCACTTCCTATGCCATTGGAAAGTTATAAAAATGCTGGTTTGCAACAGCTATATTGTTTCCATTTATTATTAATCCACGGCAGGGGTAGGAGACGGGAAAGTTATCACTTTTAAAACTTTATATTATACCCAGGCACTTTTGTGAACTTTGGAGTCTGCGTTATCAGCTACATATTCTGTTCTGTCAGGTTTTCTAGGGAGAGGCAGGCCATCTACAAGTAGCAATGCAGTCACTATTCTGACATTCTCAAACCAGCAAGTCCAGTACACTGGGATTGTGGGCTCCACAGTCATTCAGGGCTGGGATTACTTCTGGCTCTGCCACTTCCTACCTGTGTGCTTTGCTTGGAATTACTAAAATGTTCTGAAACCCAAGTTTCCAAATGAATAGCACTTATTGATGGGACTACTGTGGAGGCTGAGGAAATAATACAGGCAAACATCTTGGTATGGTGTTGGACACAAAAGAAAAGCTCAACAACTATTAGTTCGCTGTTGTTTTTGTTATTAATGCCATTCTAGGAAATTCATAAGGAGATATATGGTAGCTTGACTTTCTTCTTTCAACAGATATTTAATTTTCAGTTTTTCTAAAAGCAATAAATAGTTTTGAATCAGAATCCGAGTACATGTGTCATTACTGAGTAACAAAAATCTGAAAAGGGAATAATGCTCTTCCAAATTTCAGTTTCATATGAAAACATACATACTATTTACATCTAGTCCCAGGGATCTTTCCTGTAGAGGTGTTATAGAGTTGTGATTTTCAAACGTCTACAGAGAGAAAGGGGGGGAAAAAGAATGTTTATTTCATTTTAAACCTTCAAGTACAGACATTAATTGGATTTAGTATGTGAACGTATGCTAAATCTTTATTTTTTTCCAACCAAAGGATATCTGAGGCCACTTCGGGGCTGAGCTAAGCCCTGCCCCTAACACAAAATGCTGGCAGAGTGTCTGCTGGTGCCTGCAGCCTGACTGCCTTGTTTGAGGAACTCTGTGTTTTGTGATCATAAAAGTGAATTTAGAAGAAGTACAGGTGTGGTTGGCTTGTTTCCAGTCTTTCTGTGTTTTGTTTTTATTTTCCAGTTTTACATTTCTGCATTTATAATCTCAGTTTTCAGAATAGGTGTGAGTGCAGAAGCTAAGGAATCAGAGACACTGGTTGCAATGTATGCCTCAGCCTTCCAACCTATCTTCATAACTAATAAATTTACAGAGATCTCATTTGGAAAAACAACTCTCCTACTGTAAGTCTGAATCTCTAGAACCTCTTCTCCCATCTTTTCCCACCAAAGCCACTGTTTTTATAACTAATATCTGAATATGTGAATTTCCCTAGGAAAGCAACTGTCATAACAGAACAATTGGTATCAATTTGGTAAAAGGCTGGAGGGTGGGAGGAGAAGGGACAGCTGGGAGAAAAAATTATTAACTTCTTCACATTTGACTTTCTTCCTTAAAGAGAGACTTGCAGAGCCATCACTTCTTTCTACCAAGAAAAGATGAGAACACACAAGGATAACATCTGTAAGGGCTCAAAGACACACAGAGCATTGACCATCCCCCTACACACTAGCAAACATTCGCCACACACAGAGGAAAACCCCAGAGCCTGTGAGTAAGGACAGATCCATCTTTGTCATTAAAGAACAACCACTTTTTTCTTTTTACAACCACGTATTTAAATAATTTTGACAAATAAATGAATGTGGGACTCCATAAACCCTTTGATTTCAACCCATGTCACCTGCTTAACTGGTGAAAACAAAAAATATATTTCTCTTTTGCATAATAGTACTATATTTAGCTTCAAAAGACAGCATCAAGTTACTCTAAAGAGAAAAATTCTAGTCAGAATAGCTGATTTGGAAACTGGATCTACAACAGACTCCAATGACAAATGAGTGACATAAAACATGAAACAATTATAAAAAGATGATAGTAAGAAGTTATTTTGTTTTTGTTCACATTAACTGAAAGCGTTTTCCATTTCATTAACTTATAAAGTGATCTGTTGCAGGTGGATGTCCCACCGGCACAGTGATTCAAACTCCTGTTTACAAGGTGATGCAACTTTAAAAATGGAGCTGCTGATTGGCTTACCTGATTATACTGTTTAAAAACAATAGCCTTGAGAGAGTCCAGGTGTCGGCTTCTCAGGTCCATCTTCACAATCTGATGGTGTTTGCTAGCAACTGTCAGTGCCTTGGATTGAAAATGAGCAATGCTATTAGGATTACTGTTGCTGTGTTTATAATATTTTTCAAGATTAAAGAGAAAGGCTACAATCAGTGAACAGTTTCCACTAAAGAGTGAAAAGAAATGGTCTGTTACTCAGCTCTAACAAAAATGTGATCACTGGCATTAAATTCTCATATAGTCAATCAGTTTTAGAAACATGATCCTGTTTATAGTATGTTCAGACTTAAAATACAAAATACTCAGAAGCTCTAGAATATCAGTCATCCAATGCTACAAGAGATTCTCATGCAAAAATAAAAATATGTACACGTTAGGAGAAACATTGAATAAAAAAATGTGCATTAAATACAATTTATAAGAGCTTCCTGTCATTTGGGAAACAAGTTAGAAGACTGAAATAGAATTATTAGAATAAGGTAATTTACCTGGAACTAGAGGGTAGAGATAAGTTTATCTTAAGATACAAAGTAAGAATGAACGTTGTCCTTTGGGGTGATGTTTAAGTTTAAATTACTTGTAGCAGGATGCACTCACCTGGCTGTAAGTGGATGATTGTCCACTATGTATCCTGAATGAAGAAACCCCAAATGTAAAGAAGGTAGAGTTAAGTGTTAGAGGGAATAAAAGCAAGCTGTAGGCCCTCTGCCATCCAATAAACCACCAAGGAGCTTAAGTGACAGGCAATACCCCCAGGATCCTACGGCTTGTGTGTTCCATGACAGTCTAGTGGGTAGTATACTCCCCTCAGCTCTGCCAGACACAGGTGTACAAGGAGATGAAGTAGCCAGGATGATGGAGCTGCTCCCTTCCAACCAGGTCAAGTGGGAGCTCTGGAACAATGGGAGGTGCTATGGTAGTTATGAATGCTAAAAGGGGCAGTAGCAGTTGCCAGGCCAATTTAGGGATGGCTCATTTTGGGGAAAGATGTGAGGAAGTCCATAATATGCAATGCAAAACCACAAAGAGTGGCAGGCTCTAGACAACAGCTGCATCTTAGGTCACAGCAATCTTATTGCACCAAATGTGGGGAAATTGGTTATGTCAATAATGGTCCTTAGTAGACACACTGTACAGTCATAAAAAAAAAAATCACTGTATGTAACCACATGTAAATGTTAAGTTGAAATACAAATTATAGAACCACAAGTTAAAATACATATTACAGAACCACATGTACCACCCTGGCTTTTGTGACAAAATATCTTTTGAAATGAAATAGAAAACTAGTAGTAGTTCTTTCGGAATGAATGGGAATTAAGGAGGTATTGAAGTTTTAAAGACTAACTTTTTAGTGTTGATCATTTTTTTACTTAAGCATGTGTTACTTCTAGATTAAAATAAAGAATAGCTCCAATCTAATACCTGATGCCACATTTCTACTTGTAGATAAAAATGCTTTTCTGCTCCTTATTTTAGAACAGAATTAAATGCAGTATTCTATATCAAATGCTTATTGAGTGGTTTAAACCCATATAGACCTTGAGATAAGGATAATAAAAGGTTACAGCTAGTAGTAATTTGTTCTATACCTGACCCAGAAGGGGCATAGTTCTCTTCAGCGTGGAGGAGGTGAAGGCGTAGGGGGTCTGGGGGTAATGCAGCACATATGTAGGTTTGTACTGGTTTGGCTTTGTACACTGTGTTCCCCAGGCAATTCGGATCCAGACTGCATTCTCCTCAGCATCTCTGAAGCTGACTGTCACCTTATTGAGAAAAGACCTCTTAAGTTTCTTGGTTAAATCTTATGCGGCACCAACTACAGATGCTTTTTAGGAGCAAGTGATCTTACTAATCTGGCATCCAGGTTGATGCCAGGTGCAGTGGTGCATGCCTGCAGTCCCAAGGATTTGGAGGCTGAGGCAGGAGGATTAAATTAGAAGTCTGCCTCAGCCATTTAGTGAGATTGTCTTAAAATCTGAAAAAAGGCTGGGGGTGTAGGTCAGTGGTAGAATGCCTCTGGGTTCAATCCTCACTCCTGCAGGGGGTGGGGTGGGGTTCAGACCCGGTAATCTTTTCTCCTACTTCTTATGAAAGTATTTTGGGAATCCTTAGGAAGACATTTTGATTGTTTTAATAAGACACATTTATGTCTTGCAAAGTCTTGTGGAAGAAAATATTTCTTAAAAATGCTACAATAAGGGTATGACATTACAATTTTTTTCCCTTCTTCCTTCCATTTCTTGGTTTTGTGGTGCTGGGGGGACAGAATCCAGGGACTCATGCATACCATGCAATCTCTACCACTGAGCTTTACACCCAGCCTGACATTGCTATTTTTTTTTTTTTTTTTTTTTTTTTTGGTATCAGGGATTGAACTTATGGGCCACATCCCCCCCCCCCCCCCCCTTTTTTGTATTTTATTAGAAACAGGGTCTCACTTAGTTGCTAAGTGCCTCGCCATTGCTGAAGCTGGCTTTGAACTCACGATCCTCCTGCCTCAGCCTCCCAAGTGCTGGGATTACAGGCGTGCGCCACTGCGCCTGGCTGACATTGCTATTTTTCAATAATTTCTTGAAGTTGTCCTGAAAGTGTTCCTCCACATATAAAAGTTTATAAAGGTAACTTTACAAATGAGATAGCACAGACCTAGTGCACACTATAAAGTTGAATAGTAAGATTTCTATGTAGCAATGGCTCTTATACATTTAGCTCAGAAGCTAAAAAGCACTTAAGGAATGTTAAATGACAAGAATACAGGAAGTTCTACTTGGTTTCTCAGGTGTAGATAAATAAACTTGGAAATAAGATTACCAGCTGGACTGGAATTTAATAGCCTGCTCCCAGGTCATCAGCTTTCCCCAGACAACTTCCCCTTGGGCTGAGCCTGGAAAGGAGGAACTTGAGACAGGTACACTTGGCTTGCCTGCTCTATTCCCCTCTCACAGATTTTACTCCAGGAAAAGCAGGTTGTTATATGGTGGCTGCTGGTGCTAGCAAACTCTGCCCCCTTGAATCTAGCTGCTTTCCCAAACACCCTTGGTGCAGCAGACAAGGAAATCTCCCGTCTGGGGTGTGAAGGTGCAAACCTTGGTCGCGCCCCCCTTGGCAGCTCTGTGGGACCTCTATAGCTAGAATAGAAGGGGTCTTACTCTGGATAGCTTCTTTGCTTCTCATTACAAAAGCAACAATGCCTATAAAATCAAGGGTGCTCAGAGCTGCGCTGACCAATAACAGAGCCACTAGCCAAACGTGGGATTATTTAATGGAAATTCATTAAAGTTACACAAGAGGAAATGTTCAGTTGCTCAGCCATACTAGCCATATCTTGAGTGCCTAGCAGCTTTGTGTAGCTACCAGGTACTGCAGTGGACAGTGCTGACAAAGAAGATTTCATCACTGCAGAGTTCTTTTGGATGGCGCTGCTCCTGAGAAAGAAGCATCAGGCTCTGAATGCACAGGTGAGAGGAATTTTTAAAATATCTAAAGAATTAGTCTTTGATATAGAGTAAAACAGTATAGAACATGACTAATTCACTTTCTTAGATAAAAAAAAACCAAAAACCCAAGATGGTAGCACAGATGTCATTAAACTGAACTTTATGCTTACATTTTTTAATGCTCTCTGAAGAATTTTCTTAAATGAACATTTGAATTGTTCCATGTCAAAAAGGTCAACGTCTTCATCTGTCAAAGTGAAAAGAAAAATTAAGGGAGTTACGTGTCTTCAATAAAAACATCTGCAAAGGACCCCAAAGCTAAGCATCTTGTGCAGACTCAGAGCAAGAATGATCAGGTTACACAGGGGCTTTGACTACCCCTGACATGGCATCACCGGGTGCTAAGTGTATCAGTCCCCTCATTTCAATAGAAAGTTAAGAGGACACACTGCTGTTTATTTTAAATTGTCAAACTATCAAACACAAATGTCCAATTTAAAATAGAAAACATTACCTGGTTCTTTACTCATCTGAAAAACATCCCAAACTTTTTGGTGCCGATGAACTTGAGTATCTGAGAAAAGAAGGACTTATTAATATCATATCTTAAGACTTTGAACTAATGTGCTTATAAATACATATTTTTAATAATACAACTGGAGGAAAATAGTAATTCACAAATTGGGTGATTCTTATTCAAAATAAACTTTATATGGATTAAATTTACTTTAAATATAAACAAATCCTAACTATCAATTCAAACCAACCTAGATAATACAGTTCGGTTCCATCATTTATTCTTAGAGCATTTATTATTCCCACAAATCTACTCCACAGAATACAGCATTTCTCTGCATGACAGAGGAATGGACTCACCCTGCCTTGTTCCTTCCAAGGCACTCATACTACCTGATCACCTTACATATTCAGGTGCTCATTTGTGTACTCCCTGTCTCCCCAGCTAGATTCTCATGGAAATGAGGGCCTCATTCATACTAGTCCCAGGTCTAAGCACTAGGGGCATAAAGCCTTCAGTGTGCATCTGAGAAGGAAGGGATGAATGTGCCAAGACATTCTTCAGGAGGTGCACACTTGGGAAATGACCTAGGGAGTTAGCACGTTCAGCCCTAGACCACCCCTGCACTGACCTCCCTGAGTCAACCCAGACCAAGCCTTCTTCATCCCACACAGTGGGGTGGGCACCAGTGCTCCCGGGCACCACTTTGCCGTGCTTCTGGCACTTTCTGCTCTTCTCCCCCTTTCTTGGGTTCAGCATCTATTTTCTTTTGGTGCCTGGGTATCCCCATAGCCAGCGTTCCCCTCCCATTTATGACAATGGGCCGAACAATGTGCACTGATGACTTGCTTTTGTCTAATGCAGGTGTAAACAGGCACACTGTGGTGCCTGCTCAAGGGATAGCACCCTAAGGTCTTTTTTCTTCTAGTACATTCTTCCTTGGTTCTGTGGGTCAGAATAGAGATGGTCTGCTAGTTGGTCTCTAAATAAGATGGGTATAAACAATAATAGGAATAAAAATTCTTTGTTAATAATACCATTAAACATCAGTATATAAAGGTTCATGAAATGAATGGCAAGGACTTAAATACAAAGGAAAGCATTTCTTCTTGAAAGAGAACACATGCTAGACTAGTCCATGGCCTTTGTGACAAATGTCATCCACCTGTGGGTAAAACTTCCAGGGTTAAGGCCTCTGTTCTCCTCTAGTCCCAAGAGCAGACATATTCGCTCCCCAAGGGCTGTCTGAAAGCCCCTACAGTTTTAATTCTGGTATTCCTTGCCCTACCAAATCCTCTCTCTCACCTCCCTACCACTTCACCCAGGCCACAATCCTCTCATTTGTACCTCTCCAAAGATTGCCCTCCCCATCCTCTCTGGTCTCTGCTTCTTTCCTGCTCATAATCCTTCAAAGACTTTGCATTATTCTTAGGATACAGACTGAAATCCTTCCAAAGGCCTCTCGTCTCTGCATTAACAGACTCCCCTCCCTGAACCCTTGAGCCCAGCTGAACTGTTCTGTAGAATTCAGCTTCTACTACCCACCTTCTCTCTGCTTCTACATATACTTCCTCTTGTTGCTATCCTTTCCCCTCTTGCTCTTTAACCTCCCTTCTCACCTTTGCCTGGTTAGTACCAACTCATCTTGGATCACAGCTCAAATGTTGTTACCTCAGGAAGTTTCCCTAAACCCCTGTTGAACAGCTGGCCCCACTGTGCTCTCATAAACTTGGTGAACTGTTTAACCTCTCTTTGACTGACAGTGACATCTAAGGAAGTGTCACCTGTTCTGCTGACCACTGCCTAGCATACTTCCTGGCACACAGTAGGTGCTTAATATTTAAATAAATGCACGAGAAAAGGGAACTATGGATACACCATTTGTGGCTTAGAATCCAATTGCTGGAAATGAGACAAAATCAGAGACAGGTACTGTAAATAGATTCAGTTAAGTCACAGTTGGAGCAAAGTGTTAATAAAGATGACATATGATACACTTCCATGTCATAGAACACAGTTAATGTATGATAACTAACGAGTAAATACCAGGCTCTGTTCTAAGTACTCTTATTTAATCCTCACTGCAACCTTATGTGATGCTGTCACTGCTGTTCAGATTTGTTCAGTGGAAGTACCGAGGCATGGGGACGTTAGCCACCTTCCCACGGTTCCCACAGAGAGGCGATGATGGAGCCATGAAACCAACCCAGGAAACATGGCCCTATGGTCCATGTTCTTAGCCTCACATTGTTTCCTGCTGATAAAAAGTCAAAACCAAAACCAAAAACATATTTCTCAAAACAAAATCCAAGAAATTGAAGGGCAGAAAGGTGAGAAGCTACATATTTGTTCATCAACAAACTCTCAGAAATGTATTGGCAAATTCTACAATAACGTAAAGCCCAACAAATATGTTTTGCTTATGATGTGCCACTTTCTGTGCCAGGCGTCCACAGTTTCTCACTGATTTCTCACAACGGTCCTGTGAAGGAGGTACTACTCAGCTCCATTTACTTGGAAGTCTGAGGTTTAGAGAGGTGGTACAACTTGGCAAAGGATACAAGACAAGTAAGTGGCAGAGCTGGGACTGGACACCGGGTTCCCTTGACTCTAGAATCTGCATCCATGTGTACACAATTGCCTCTGATAAAACTGGCTGAGTGTAAATACAAATCACCAAAACTTACAAATGATGTCTAAAAGGGCTGCATCGTTTAGACTTGCATGCTTCTCCTGGAAAAGAGGATAAACAGTTTAGGAAACATGATAGGCTTGGTGCTACCCACTTAAAGCACATTTTAAGACAGGTTAGAACAGACTTAGCATGCCCTGAGTGCTCCACTAACCACCTGTCTCATCCACTTTCTCCTGTTCACCAACAGACAAACCTGATTCCTGTTGCAGTCCAAGCACTTACAGCTATTCTCCTAGAATTTGTTCCCTATCACTTTTTAAAAAACATATATTTTTAGTTGGAGATGGACACAATACCTTTATTTTTTATTTATTTGTACGTAGTGCTGAGGATGGAACCCAGTGCCTCACATGTGCTAGGCAAGCCCTCTACCACTGAGCTACAACTCCAGCCCCTCCCTATCACTTTTAACTTTTTGTTAATTTATTTTTGGTGTCATGATTTGGAGTTTTAAAAATCAACTTTATTAAGGTATGATTAACATAATGTTAAACTGTACGTATTTAAGCTTAAAATTTGCAAATTTGGACTTATGAATATACCCACAAAAACGTCATCAAAATTTAGACAGAGAACACATCCACCAGCCTGATATATTTTTTCACTCCTCTTGCCCTTTTTCTTGGTGTCTTCTTTTTTTTTTTTTCCTGTTTGAAAATGATAGTTATACATGGACACAATATCTTTGTTTATTTATTTTTACTTGTGGTGCTGAGGCTGGAACCCAGTGCCTCACATGTGCGAGGCAAGCGCTCTGCCACTGAGACACAACCCCAGCCCTAGTGTCTTTCTTATCCTCCCCTTCCACCCTTCTCAGTCCTCACCTCTCCCACTCCCACTCCCTGGTTGAGTCCACCACTGATCTGCTTTGCCACTACAGATTTGTTCGCATTTTCTGGAGTTCTGTATGAACTCCAGATCTAACATGTCTGTGTGTGTGTGTAGTACTGGGGATCGAGTCCAGTGGCTCCACCACTAGACTACATGCCCAGTCCTGTTTATTCTTTGAGATATGGTCTCACTAAGTTGCCCAGGATGGCTTCAAACTTGTGATCTTCCTGCCCCAGCCTCCTGAGTAGTTGGGATTATAGGTGTGTGCCACCGTGCCCAGCTTTGTCTGGCTTCTTTAATTCAGCATAATTATTTTGATACCTAACCATATTTGTTCATCTGTGAATGGCTCATTTCTTTTTTACTGCTCAGTATTCTGTTGCCTAGGTTGATCATCATTTGTTCATCTATTTATCTGCTGATGGACATCTGAGTTGTTTCCAGATTTTGGCTATTATGAACATTGCTATGAACACAGTGTATGTATCTTTGTGTGGACATGTTTTCCTTTCTCTTGAGTAAATGTCTAGGAGTGGAATGGCTGAATCCATGGTAGTCATTCACTTTAACTTTTAAAGAAACTACAAAACTGATTTCCAAGGTGGCAGTATCATTTGCACTCCCACCAGCAGTGTGACAGTTCTAGTTTCTCCACGTCTCAGCTACCACTAAGAGGTATGATCAACCTTAAGGTCTAGCAATTCTAATATGTTGGGATATCTTGGGGTTTTAAATTTCATTTTTTAAAAGATTAATGACTTTGTACATCTTTTAATGTGCTTATTTGCCATCTCTATATCTTCATGAGGAACTGTGTGTTGAATTAAATCTTTTGCCTATTTAAAAAATTCGGTCATTTTCTTATTATGGAATCCTGAGAAATATTTTTATTCCCCCAGTGCTGGGGACTGAACCTAAGGCCTCATGGATGTGAGCAGAGTACTCTATCACTGAGCTACACACCCAGCAAGAGTCTTTAGAATTTTTTTTATATGTTGTAGATACAGACTTTTTTCAGATGATTTGAAAAAATAGTTTCCACCAGTCTGTGGGCTTGTCTTTAGTTCTCTTAACAATACTATTCAAAGAAAAAGTCATTAATTTTGGGAAAGTGTAGTTTGTCAATGTTTTTTTCTTTTATGAATTATGTTTCTGGTACTGTACCTAAGAAATCTTTGACTAGTCTAATGGCACAAAGATTTTTTTTCTTGTTTTCTACTACATGTTTTAAGATTATAGGTATTTTTACATTCAGGTCTTAGATCCATTTCAGATAGACTGAAGTTCTTTTTTTTTTTAAATATATGAATAACCAAGTACTGCAGCACCATTTGTTGAAAAGATTATCCCTTCTTCACAGAATTACTCTTTTTAAACTGATCAATAGTACTTTGATTAAAAGTCCTTAGCAATGTTTTAGTCTAAATTTTCATAAATGTAACTAGTTAAAGATACAAGTTAAACAACACTACTTCAGAAAAAGTTTGCAAATTGTTAGACCAAGAGTTAATTTGTTTTTATTCAGTTAGTGGGTCACATTACTAGATCCTAGTCTTTTTTTGTGGGGTGGGAGTAGGGGGAGTCTTTTCAATGAAGTAATTGAGTCATGACACTACAATGAATATATGTATAGAATGGAGAGAGATTTAAAATGTCATGTAATTATTTCTGTTTTTAGATCACTAAATTCAAGCTTTTGCCTGCTGGTTTTTATCCCTCATCCCAAATAATCACTTAATATGTATTAATGCTTCATTGTTTGTTTGATGCTATTCAAGGCACAGACATAAGATTTGTCCTTTACTGTGTAAATCAGATCCACAGAATTACTCTTTGAATCTTTGTAAAGAATCAGTTAACAACAACAACAACAAAAAGATGAACTAAGAGAAGATGATAGCTCAGGAACTGGGAAAAGGGGCTGGTCTGGAGGTAGAGAGGGGAGAATGGGAGAGGGTAGAGGGAAGCATGGACAGGATCAACAACCTGTCTTGATTTGAAGTTTGTCAATCATCTTGAATTTGGATAGTCTTAGCTCTTTAACTTTTATCTTTTTCAACCTATTTTAGCAATGCTGGGTCTTTTGCTTTTACATACAGATTTCTATAAAAATGCCTGCATAATTTTGATTGGGATTGCAATGGATTCTCAGAACAATTGGAAGAAAACTGACAACAATATCAAGTTTTCTGACTTATGGTCTTTCTCTCATTTATTTAGGGCTTCTTTATTTTAACCATGTTTTGTAGGTTTGGTATATATGTCCCATACATCTTGTTAGATATTTCCCTAAATATTTCATACTTTTTGATGCTATCATAAAAACACTTGTATTTTTGAATTCTAATATCCAATTATTATTACTGGTAGAGAGAAATATAACTGATTTTTGCATATTGATTAATTTTTATAGATTGCTAAATCCATTAGTTCTAATACCTTTTCATTTCTGTAAATTCTATTGGACTTTTTACATAGATGGCCATGTCACCTTTGAATAAAAAGTTTTACCTTCCAACCTAGATGGCTTTTATTTTCTTGCTTGATTAAACCAGCAAGAACTTCCAACACAACACTGAATAGAAGCAGTGAGAGTGGAAGCCTTGCCTTATTCTTGATCTTAGAAAAGGGAAAGCAAGCCAGGCAAAGTGATACATGCCTGTAATCCCAGTGACTTGGGAGGCTGGGGCAGGAGGATCATAAATTTGAGGCCAGCCTTAGCAACTTAATGAGACCCTATCTCAAAATAAAAAAACTGGAAGAGCACCCCAGGTTCAATCCCTAGCACTGAAAAAAAAAAAAAAAAAAAAAAAAAAAAAAAGCGAGCAAGTGCGTGTGCATTTAGTCTTTCACATCAGGGAGGTTGTTAGTTGCTGGCTTTTTGTAGATCTCTTTTATCAATTTGAGAAAATTGTTTCTATTCCTAGCTTTTTACATTTTCTGAAGGAATAGATGTTGGATTTTGTCAAACTCTTTCCTGCAGCTATCATGATGATCATTTACATTTGTAACTTATTAATAGGATAAAGTATAGTGATTGATTTTCAAGTGTTAAACCAACCTTGCATTCTTAGATGAATTCTATTTGGTAATGATGTGTTATTCTTTCAATATGTTGGTTATGATTTGCTAAAATTTTTGTTGAGAATTGCATCTGGGTTCCTAAGAGATCCTGACCTGTGGTTTCCTTTCTTGTACTGTCTTTCTCTGGTCTTAGTGTCAGGGGAATGCTGGCCCTCCAGAATGAGTTGGAAAGTATTCCCTTCTCTTTACCTTTCTGAAAGAGCATGTAGAATTTAAAGTAGGTTTCTATTTTCTCTGCTCTCTAGTTCAGTTATTACTTGTTCTGTTTTCCAGCATCCTAAATTTTGTTGACATCTCTTATCTTCTGTGTCTCCTTTTCTCTCTGACCTTGGGGATTTATGCTTCAAAGATAATAAATCTTTATTAATGATTTATAAACATTCTTTTTAAGTTTAAAAATAAGTTTCTTCAATTCTAGACTAAGGGAAAGAAAAAAGAAAGGATCCTTTTTTTCTGCACATTAGGCAAGTGCTACATGGTTAAGCTGCAGCCCCTGCCCTGAGGCTGATTTTTAGACACTGTTACCTGACACAGCAGAACCAAGTCCTGAACCAGACATTCCTTTCTCTGCCGGAAGTTTATGGTCTGCAGTTGGTTTTCAGGTAAAAAATCCCAGGCTTTTAAGATTGTCATCATTTCATACATGGGGATTTTCAAGATGGTCCTCCTGATAAATTCGGCAATAGTCTCATCCATCTCTTTGGCACTTTAACAAAACAGAAACAAAAGAACACAAAAAGTACCAATCAAATATTGAAATTTAGCTAAACGGTGAGTTTTTCAGTATCATATTTTTAGCTAGGAATTTGCTTTGGAGCTCAAATACCCAAATGTTTTCCCCCTTTTAGCTATTCTGCAAACAAAGGATTTAATATTTTTAAAAAAGGTTATATATTTAAATATACTTCAGAGTTTTATAAAAATTAGTGCTGGTATGGTTTGTTTAGGGTTTGTTCCCCACAGGTTCATATCCTGTTAGTTTGATCCCCAATGTAATAGTAATGAGAGTTGGTGAATCTTCAAGAGGTAGAGGCCCACTGTAATGGACATTGGTCACCAGGCCAACACCTTCAAAGAGGATTAATGTCCTCTCAAGGCAGTGGGTCAGGTCTCAGACTGGATGAGTTCCCTTGAGAGTACGTTGTTCTAAAGTGACTTTGGCTTTCCCCACTTGCTCTTTTGCTGTTTCTCTAGCCATGTGATCTCTCATCTGTATGTGTTGCTTTTCTCTAACACATGCTACTGCCATGAAGCCTTCTACCATGCTGTGATGCAGCCAAGTAGCTCTCACCAGGCCACCCAATGTTGGACTTATTATTAATCTCTAAACTGTGATCTAAACAAACCTTTTTTTTTTTTTTTTTTTTTTTTAAATAAAGTAGGCAGTCTGTGGTATTTTGTTATGGCAACACAAAAGAGACTAAGACAAGTACTGTCCCTCCTTTCTTGGCTGGAATACTCTGTTTTTGATAGAAAATATACGTAAATCATTCTTTCATTCATTGAGTCATGTAACCCATTTCTGAGCACTGTATGCTAGGAATTTCTCAGTATGGGGATAGTTATATTTTAGCCAGAAAAAAAAAAAAAAAAAAAAAAAAAACCACCCATGGAACATCCATTATATTGAGCAGAGAGACAACAGGAAAATCACAAAATATGTTAAAAGAGGGAAACTCTGTGGAAAAAATAGAACAGTGAGGTGTGAGAAAGGGGTAGAGAGAGAATTAGGCCACAGAGAGGTGACATTTGAGGCAATCCTTGGAAGACAGGGAGTGAGTCATGCAGTGGAAGAGCTTTCTAGGAAGAGAGAAGAACAAATGCGAAAGTCCCGAGGCCTGCGGACTTCAAGGAACAGTGTGGACAGAATCAGGACCATGAAAACAAGAGTCCAATTTGTTGACTTGTTTAGATACAGGACCATCCTCCATTAAGGTCAAGACTAGAATGCTGACCATGGTCTCTAAGGCCCTGTATTGTCTGGTCCTTGCTTTCTTAGCTTTCTGAGTTCCAGCTACACTGGCCTCTTAGTTCCTACAAGACAGAATGATCCCTCTGGAGATGTGCCATTGTACCTGCCATTATCCCTGCCCAGAAGGTTCTTTTTGTACACACTCATACTCATGGGATTTCCTATTGTTAATTCAGGTATGCTAGCTTCCTTCTGCTGTAACAAATACCTGCAATAAACAACTTATAAAAAGGAAAGATTCATCTTGGCTCACGGTTTCATTCCACGGGCTTGGCACGTTGCTCTGGGGCTGCAGCAGCACAGTACATCATGGAGTGTCTGGCAGAGGTCTTTTCATCTCACGGGGGCTGGGAAGCAAAGGGAGAGGGAGAGTGTCTGGGTCCCAGTCCCCAAGTAAAGGCACACCCCTCATGACCTAACTTGCTTTCATAATGTCACACTGTTCCTTGAAGTCCCCAGGCCTCAGCTCCTGAAGACTTCACCACCTCCCAACAGTGCCACAGGCTGGCAACCAAGGTTTTAGCGTGTGGACCTTTGGGGGACATTTGAGATCCATATCACAATATTAGGTCTCAGCTTGGATGGTTTATCCTCAGACTTGTTCTGAGGACCCAATCAAATTTCCCCATTTCCACTCCTTATTGTCTTTACAGAACTATCTGAAATTAGCCATACTGTTTAATTGTACCCACAATATTTTATCATGCTCCAGGGCACTATGCCTTTTTTTTTTTTTTTTTTTTTTTGTGGTACCAGGGATTGAACTCAGGGGCACTCGTCCACTGGGTCACATCCCCAGCTCTTTTTTGTATTTTATTTAGAGACAGGGTCTCACTGAGTTGCTAAGTGCCTCGCCATTGCTGAGGCTGGCTTTGAACTTGTGATCCTCCTGCCTCAGCCTCCCAAAGTGCTGGGATTACAGGCTTGCGCCACCCCGCCCGGCTGTACTATGCCTCTTTATCCATAGCTATACCTTTAAAATGTACAACAGCTTCTGCCCATTCAGTAATTCTAGTCAATTCAAGAACCACCTCACATGTACCCAAAGTATACTTGTGGAACAAATAACTAGATACTCTCCCTAATCAACATGCCTGAGAATATAACCTGGGAAGGATTAGGGTTCAACAGTTAGTGAAATATCAAACCAGCTTCCCTTGTTATGAACACTTGGCAGGCGGGCACGGTGGCGCAATACCTGTAATCCCAGCACTTGGGAGGCTGAGGCAGGAGGATCCCGAGTTCAAAGCCAGTCTCTGCAATGGCGAGACACTTAGCAACTCAGTGAGACCCTGTCTCTAATAAAATACAGAATAGGGCTGGGGATGTGGCCCAGTGGTCGAGTGCCCCTGAGTTCAATCCCCGGTACCAAAAAACAAAACAAAACACGCGCACACACACACACACACACACACACACACACAAAAAAAAACACTTGGGAAGGTTGTTAAAAATGAAGATGCCTAGGCTCCATTAAATAGAACTGAGGGAGGGCGCAAGTAAGTAAGGATGGAGATTTAACATTTTTTAAGAAGCACATCAAATGATTCTTAATCCTAGGTCAATTTTGCAGAATGCCAATCTAAGGAAGTCTGGTAAAAAGTTCACACAATCTGACCCAAAGTTAGAAAACTCTTTAACACACTTTCCCCCTGTGAGGACCTTTAAAATTTTTCTACTTCCTAATGCTTTTCGCAGTGTCCGACATACAGCAGGTACTCAAAAGTGTATTTGTTGAATAAATGGATCACAAAGAGATCCTAATAACATTTCTGTACACACGCACTGCTGCAGCAGAGCGCATAGGTGCGATACAAGAGGCTGCTGGAACAAAAAACGACGGAAGCTTAGGGGAGCTGAACACCAGACCAAAATCTCGACTGCAAGCACCGTAGACACCTAAGGCTGAGGCAGCGTCCAGCACTGGAAAGTAGACTTGGGCTTTACCAAAGGCCCCGCCCCACGGCGGGCGGAAGTGAGGTCACCCGCCCTCTTCCACCTCAGCCCGATCCAAAGGCCCCACCTCCTGCCAAGACTCAGCGCCAAACCTGGGCCTTGGGACGTGCGGCAGTAGCGGAAAAGCCTCCCCCAAGGTCTGGGGCCTGGCTCACCCGAAGCTCCCACCACCCTCCAGCCCGATCTCAGGCCTCTACGGCAGTCTTACCGACCCACATCTCCAGCAGTCCCCTCAGGAGCGATGCCCGCCGAGGCGCCTTCAAACCCACCAATGGAAGTTCCCGCCGCCTGCAGGCTCCGCCCCAGGAGCGCAGATTTTGTCCTGCGCCTGGGGCACGGGGGCTCGCGAGGGCCGCGACGGAAGTGAGGCTGGGTGAGCCCGGGGCACTCTTCCCGGGAGAGGAGGTTGTGGAAGTACGGGAGTCTTGGCCACGAGGGCCGCGTCGTTCACTGGCTGGCCGCACGGGCGCTTTGGTACTGGCAGACGTGCTTTGCGTCCCCCTCGGCGCTGCGGAATGGGCTGGTCCGGGCCGCCCTGCGCATGCGCGCAGTTCGCGTCGGGACGGGGGCGGGTCGCAGCTGGGCGTTCGCTTCCGGCCGGGACGCTGCGCGTCCCCTGGGCAGCAGGCCTTGGGTCGCTGTCTCCGTGAGGTTTCGCGTTCGGCCGCGCCTCGGTGAGTCCTGGGGGTGCGGGCGAAGGTTCTGTGGAGAACCGCGGCTGGGCCTCGCCGTGGCTGTGCGCGCAGGGAGGCCGTGGCGCCCGCGTCGCTCGGGTGGCCTACCCTCCGCGGTGCCTCGGCAGCTGGGCGTGGAGGACCCGGCGGAGCCGCGGGCGGGCCAGTTCTTTGGGGTGGCTCCGGTGCGTCCTCAGTGCTCTGCCCTCCGGGTGCGCTGGGGACTGGCCGTCACCCCCAGCCGCCCGTGGGTGTCACGCGCCCCTGACCCTCGGCGTCCGCCCGCCCGCCCGCTCCTCGCGAGCCTGGTGACCTTGGCGGGCCCTCGGCTCCCGAGCCCCGGCCGCCTCGCCTGCCCAGTGGGTGTCATCCAGCGCGTCGGTTTCAGAAGCGCAGCCTTAATGCAGTGTTTGCAAACCCTGCGAGCGCCCCGCAGACTTCATCGTGACTGTCATCTGAGCCTCTTAGGGCGCACTTGAGCTGCAGAGTTGCCCTAATCCGACCCGTGACGTCAGAACGGGCAAGATCCCCACCGTTACCTTTGCCAAGGAAAGTAGACGTTCTCATCTCTTTTATTGACTTTAAAGATTGCCGAGCTTGTATTCATAGGAGACATAGTCTTAAGTAAATGGAGAACTTGGAAACCTTCGTTTAACACTTAAATGTCTGTAAGTTTGCAGTAGCAAGGGGATTGTGTTGTGACACCCTTTCCTTAACACACAGGTATTTGCACTTGTTCAGTTGATTTAAAACGAGCCTGTATCTTTTTTGTGTGTTAAGGTGTGAATTATTTCTCAGTCTCTGATAAACGTAAATTCAACATTAAACGCATGGTGTTGGTTATTTTCTGCGTGTATTTACAGGAGTATCCTGTCCTTGATCTCTGCATCCTTCCACATATACAGGTTAATATTTTCTTTGAAATCTACACGACTTGGCAGAGTGCTTCGCACCTAGTCAGTACTGATTAATGATTAGGGAAAGCTTCAGTGAGGTCCCAGTCCTTGTGAAGTTATTTGGAGGAAGTGTAGTAGTTAAGTCCTCCCCAGTTAGCCTCCAGGTTGCTGTCAGTTGCAACATGGTCTCTTACCCTAGGAGTGATATAGTTCAGACTTGGTTACTTCGCAGCAATGATGAGAATGGAGTAGGATGGACACACTCATCCTATTTCTGCTGCCCCTGATGCAGTATTTTTCATAGTTTGAAACAAAGTTTTGAAAGTACTCATCTAATTAGTATCAGGACTTTCTAAAATGTAGGCTTTTAAAATAGCCATTTTAGAAAACATTAAATGTTGATAGTTTTTTTCTAGAGAACAGATCTTAAGAGACCCTGAACAAGAGACTTTTCTTTCTGGTGCAGCCACACAGTAGCAAAGAATTTCCAAAGAAAAAACAAGTGGCATTAAAATACAGGGTTCCCCCTGTGATTATAAATCTTCCAAGTCTGTTATTGGAATACTTTTCCCTTTTCTTTGTACTGAAGTTCTCTTTATTTTCTAAAATTCTGCCATCTTGTGGTTGAAATCTGCTCTCTCAGAATATTCTTTAGGAAAAATTTACCTCACAGTTGTGATAGAGTAAATAAAATAAAACTTTAGTTTTTATATATCTTTTAAAAAATATTTATTTGCTTGCTTTAGTTGTACACAATGCGTTTATTTATACATGGTGCTGAGGATTGAACCTGGGCCATGCACATGCTAGGCGAGCGCTCTACCGCCGAGCCACAATCCCAGCCCTAGTTTTTATATATCTTTACTGAGAGTGCCCCACTGCTTCCACCCTTCCCAGCCAACCCTCAAGGAAAAGTTAAAATTGCTTTATTAGGGGCTTGTTAGCCAGATAGTAAAATACCAATTTTTGTTCATTGAACTATTTTAGTATCATTATGTTCATACTTGAGGGAGTGGGTAGGTCTGGGATGGTGAAGGAGGTGTAATTGTGACAAGTTTATCCTTCTGGTGATTAAAGATCAGTGTAAAGGTGGAAATGAAGTTTTGTGTTTACATACTCTCTTTCAGTTTGTAAAAAAAATACTTTGAGTTATAATAGTGTTACTAGAATAGACTTTTAAAAATGATTATTGGTGAGGTTGAAGTTTTGTGTTTAATACAGTTTGGATGGGATTTGTCCCTCACTGCGAACACCCTCCCACACAGGGTCTTACTACAGTGAATGTTCCCTTCACTTTTGTTTCAACATTGCTATCGATGTTCGTATTTATTTTGGCACTACCTTTTTGAAATTGTTTTCTGGTGTGTGTGTGTGTGTGTGTGTGTGTGTGTGTGATGCTGGGTATTGAATCCAGAGTCTTACACCTGCTAAGCACATACTCCACCACTGAGCTACACCCTCCAGTCCTTCTAGATTCTTAGACATAGCAAGTGTTTATTCTTTGGGTGTACATTTTATTTTTGGAAGTGCTTGAAATAAATTAATTGGAAACTTATATTTGAGAAGAAACTTAAGAATGTGATGAAGAATATACCCTATAATGTCCTTCATTGATGTAGCCAGTCTCTTTTGGGCACATTACAACAGATAAAACGCAGCTCCACATAGCCTGTTTTGTTGTTGGACTCTCATGAACATGACATCTGCTTTTGTACTTTCACCCTTTGGTTTCCAGTTTTGTCTTCAGACACATCACAGAATAAATTCAGGTCAGTGTTTCATATCATATGACAGAATTTCAGACACACAAGTAATACTTTACATGTCACACTTACTGTTTATTATTTCAGACACACACGTTGATTTAAACCTGTGAGATACAGGTCAAAAGTTGATTCCTTGTGGAAGAAGAGACAGGTCTCAAATTAGTAACCAAAGTTATATAACATAGGAAAGTGGAGTCCACAACTTTTGTCCTAAATCTACATACATTTTCCTTCATGTCCTTTTTAGTCAGGCTGTTTTGTTATTTGTATCTCCTCTTTGTTGTGGGCTTCTCTAAGTTGGTAAGTAGTCCTGTTTCATCAGTGGTTTTCTGTTTAAATCTAGTGTCAGACCCATTCTAACATGAACATCCCTCTCCATGCCTGGTCCCAGCATTCAGATTGTCAATATTCTGGGTAGGCTGACCAGTGACAAGTATAGTAATATTCTTTTTCTTGATCTACATCGGCCCTCTATTAGTAATAATACAAGAAAGTACCATATTAACTTCTGTGGAATTTAGGGTTGAATTAGTGCCTAGTGAACTTGTAGCCAACCAGAGGTTCTTGGGGGAAAAGTTCTTTTCTTTAAAAAAAATTTTAAAAAATTATTTTAGTTGTAGATAAACACAACACCTTTATTTTTATTTATTTATTTTTATATGGTGCTGAGGATCGAGCCCAGTGCCTCATGCATGCTAGAAAAATGCTCTACCACTGAGCTACAACTCCAGCCTGAAACAGTGTTTTCCTGTCTGAATTTATTTTATTCACAAACTGCTGCAAAGGTGTGTCTTTACTATTTTGAACATGGGAAAAATCTGTCAGGGTGAGAGAGATGGGTAGTTAACTGTCACTGTGTGACCTGGGACTTAGTTTTTCTATGAAAATGTGGGTAATACATATTTTGACCTACAAAAAGGTAGTTTCTTTAAGGTTCAGCTGAATTTAAAAGGGTACTCACTTTCTATGGTTGTTGGATTGTTAAGACTGTGTCTAGCACATTATTTCAACAAATTATTTTCTAAACTAATAATGTTGATACCATCTTATGGTTTTGAAGAAATTTAAAGAATAAGAATGTGGAGTATAGATCTAGATTTCTCTTCAGTTCATTAAAAAATGCCTTGAGTTCTGAGTGTTTAATTATTAGAGTAGGAAGACAACTACAGGAATGTATCAGCACTTGCTCATCTGTGTTCTGAGAGAACAGCACTGTTTTCACACTTATATTCATATTTTTTTAGATTACACCCAAGAGGACAGTGGTACATCTGTGTATGCACTAATGTTTAGGCTAAGCCAGGTAACATGGGGTGGGAGGAAGAGAGCATAGGCACAGGGTGGGTAGAGGGAAAGGGGGGGAAGAGACTTATCTATCTAAAAAGATATGGTGGAAAAAAGATGTGGTGGAGGAAAGAGGGGAATGATTTGTACTGCAAGGAATTAGATAAGGGTGAGTGTTTAGAGCTTTAAGTAGTAATTCATACCAAGAAAAATAGGAGAAGGAAGCAGAAACCATTTAATTTTTTTATGAAATAGTCATCGGATCTCATAAATAAAAGAATACAATTGTTATTTGTCAATTAAAAATAAAATTTAAAAAAGTAAAAGGGAAGATTTCTTATTGGTACCTTGGCTGGATTAATAGTAGCATACATGTTTGAAATAAATTTTTGTTATGAAGAAAGCATAATATCTTTTACTCTATATTTTACATATATCTTTACATATCATTATGTGTATTTATGCTTATATACAGTGTGCATGTATGTAGTATCTTAGCACCAAGTGTCTCCTCAAGTACAGATGCTCCTGGACTTCCAGTTGGTTGTGTTCAGATAAACCTATCGTAAGTTGAAAGTATAAGTAAAAATATGCATTTACCATACCTAGGCTTATAGCCAGCCTAAACTTTCTTAAGTATGCTTAGAATATTTACACTAGCCTCCAGTTGGGGAAATCATTAAACACAAAGACTATTTTATAATCAAGTGTTGATTATCTCATGCACACACATAGTTGGTTGTTTTAGAATATATGAAAACCAAACACAACATCCAAAAAAGTGATAGCAACACATTAAGTACACTGTAGAGTATGGGTGGTTTCCCCTCATGATCCTGTGACTGGGAGCTATGCTGGCTGCCATTGCCAACATCAAGAGTGAGTATCAGGGTATTGTGCTGCATACTGTTAGCTTGGAGAAGAGCAGAATTTGAAGTATGGTTTCTGAATGCATTGCCTTTGCACCATTGTAAAGTCAAGAAATCAGTAAGAACAGTTGTAGGTAGGGGACCATCTGTATTTACTTTGCCAATTAAAGAGGTTATTTCATACATCACGAGCTTGTTTCTGAACTCTAGAGGCCTACATTTGAGATCTAGTTGATAGAAATGCCCAAAAACATTGTCAAATACATTTACAGAATAAAATGTTAAGACATTTTTTAGGTGGCTAAGCTAGTGTTTCTTTTTAGAGAAAATGAGGCAGAAATCAGATAACTTAAACATAAACGTAGGTATGACTTATGTTGCTGAACTACATACAATTTGGTTCTCCTGAGGCAATAAATTTCTGTTATAAGACCCTTGTAGTCAGCCTAGGTAAACAAAATTTGAACTTGGCTGCCTTTCTATTTTTCATTCAAATAAACTCTTAGCTGGGTGCAATAGCTTGATTTGTGACCTTCAGCTGTGGTATGTTTGTGTGTGAGAGATAGTATGTGTGTGGTAGTAGTTACTGAATTAAATAGATTTACTGATAAAGTTCCAGTCTGAAGTAGCTGTGCTGTAGTCCTTTGAAATTGTTTGTTCAAATATTTTTGTTGTTTGTATTTGTTGGAAGTGGATGGGCATTTTTAATTTTTCAGAACTTCATTTAAATTAAAACATTTTTCTCTTTTTATTGCTCTTATTTTTTTCACATTTTTTGTATTGGTGTGTTATAATTATACATAATAGTGAAATTGTTTTTACACATTGGTATATTCTCTCTCTGATCCTTTTTGGTCTTATCTTAGAGTTTCATGAGTTAAACACCCCCGCCCCCCACCACCTTTCTTTTCCTTTTTCCTCTTTTTTTTTTTTTTTTTTTTGTAGTACCAGGGATTGAATTAAGGGGTACTCGACCACTGGGTCACATCCCCAGCCCTTTTTTGTATTTTATTTGGAGACAGGGTCTCACTGAGTTGCTAAGTGCCTCGCCATTGTTGAGGCTGGCTTTGAACTCAGGATCCTCCTGCCTCAGCCTCCCAAAGTGCTGGGATTACAGGCATGCGCCACCACGCCTGGCTTTCTCTTTTTAACTTCCATGAATGAGAGAAACCATGACCCTTGGCTTTCTGAGTTTTGCTTATTGTGTTTAACAGTGGTTTCAAGTTTCATACATCTTGGAACTTTTTTTTTTAATAAGCCTTTATTGAGATATAATTTACTTTTCATAAAATTCGCCCATTGTAAGATTTTAGTAGATTTGTAGAATTGTGCAACCATTACCACATCCAGTCTTAGAACACTTTCATTACTCCAAGAGGTTCCTTTGTTCACATTTACAAATTAATCATCATTTTCATCTTTAGTTCTAGGCAACCAGTGATTTGCTTTTTGTGTCTGTAAATTTGCCTTTCCTATATATTGTGTATAAATGGACTCATGCAATATGTAGTATTATAAATGGACTCATGCAATATGTAGTATTTTGCATCTGGCTGCAGGCTTTTGAGGTCATCAGTGCTAGAGCATGTATCAGTGGTTCATTCCTTCTAATTGCAAAATAGCATCCCATTATGTAGATATATACCACATTTTGTTTATCCAATTCCCTGGACATCTGGATAGTTTCCAGTATCAGCTGTTATGAATAATGCTGCTGTGAACATGTACATACATGTCTTTGGGTGGATTTATATTTTCATTTCTCCTGGGTGCAGTTGCTCTATATCCTAACCAATGCTTGGTATTGTCTGACTTTTTGATTACAGACGGTCCCTGACTTAATGATGGTTCGACTTATGAGCTTTCAACTTTACAATGATGTGCTAGCAATACATTTTCAGTAGAAACCATTCGTCGAATTTTGAATATCGATCTGTTCTCTGGCTGGCGATATGTGGTACAATACTCTCACTCAGTGGTGGGCAGCAGCTGCCAGCTATTGCTCCCAGACAGCCACGTGATCACAAGGGTAAACTTTGCAGTGTACTGTGTTGCCAGCACTTTTTGGATTTTGTGTTTTGTGTTTTTGCATCCCATCATGTCTACAAAACGCCCATCTGTGTCTCCTGCTTCTGGTGAAAAGAAGAGGAGAAAGGCAATTACTCTTGAGATGAAACTCAAAATAATTGCCCAGCATGAAGGTGGCAAGCCAGTAATGGTCATTGCACGGGAGTCAGGACTATCACAGTCCACGATCTCAACCATCTTAAAGGATAAGAAGCGCATCAGTGATGCGGTGAAATCGTCAGCATCAGTTAAGTCTACTGTCATTACAAAGAAAAGAGCTGGGCCTATTGATGATATGGAAAAATTACTTGTTGAGTGGATAGATGAGCAGATACGAAAGCGTGCACCACTTAGTCTTCTGATGATCCAGGCTAAAGCAAGAAGTCTTTTCAATATGCTGAAAGAGCATGCTGATCCTACATACACACAGATGTTTACTGCAAGTCATGGGTGGTTCCAGCGCTTCAAAAGGCGTCATAATTTTCACACTGTGAAGGTTAGTGGTGAGGCAGCAAGTGCCGATATTGAATGTGCTGAAGCTTTTAAGGAAGAGCTGCACAGGATAATTGTGGATCAGAAATATTTACCTGAACAGATATTTAATGTTGATGAAACAAGCTTGTTCTGGAAGCGTCTGCCTGAGCATACATACATTCCTCAGGAGTCCAAGACAATACCAGGATTCAGAGAGCATGTAACTGTGCTTTTGGGTGGAAATGTTGCAGGCTTCAAATTAAAGCCTTTTCTTATCTACCACTCAGAGAACCCTAGGGCATTCAAGAATGTGAGCAAGCATACACTTCCTGTTTATTATCGCCACAATAAGAAAGCCTGGATGACTTCAATGTTGTTTGAAGACTGGTTTTTGAACTGTTTTATTCCACAGGCAAGAGAATATTGTAGGCAAAACAATATCCCATTCAGGATTCTTCTGATCTTAGATGATGCCCCAGGGCATCCACAACATATTGGAGCCATGCATCCTGATGTAAGGGTGGTTTATTTGCCACTCAGCACAACCACACTCATTCAACCAATGGACCAAGGTGCAATAGCTGCCTTTAAAGCACACTATTTACGCCAGACATTTGCTCAGGCTGTTGAAGCAACTGAATCTGGCCAAACACTCCAGGAATTTTGGAAAGGTTTTAACATTCTAAATGCTATCCAGAACATTGCTGCAGCATGGGAAGAAGTCACACAGCAGTGCATGAACTGCATTTGGAAGAAAGTTTTGAAGACATATGTTAACACATTCAAAGGCTTTAACAAAGGTCCTGCTGTTGATGATATGGTAAGTAACAACATATTAGCTCTTGGGAAGCAGCTAAAATTAGACATCCATGAAGAGGATATTCATGAAATTGTCAGCATTAAGACTGAAGAGGTTTCCTGTGAGGAGCTGATTGAACCAGAGGAGGAAGGAAGTAAAGAAGTTAAAGCAGAGGAAGAAATTATATGGAAGGCACCAAGAAAGTTCACAGCAAAGAAACTGGCAGAGGCATTTGCTACTATCAGCAGTGGCATGCGGATGTTAGAAGAAATGGACAGCAATTATGAGAGATACGCAAGAGCTGACAGGCAGATACAGGATGCTCTTGCTTGCTATAGAGAAATATATAATGAAGAAAAGAAACAGACTGTACAATCAAAACTTGATATCTTCCTGAAAAACACGATGCCTGCTAAACCATCAACAAGTGTCAGTGCCTCAGTGCCTTCCACCAGTTATTCTCAAGTCTTGTCAGAAGAGAGAGGAGTCAGTAGTACCCTTTTCGCTGTAGCATCCACATCATCCAGCAGTTAATTTTAGTTCAATGCATCAAACATTCTTCAGGCCCAGTGTGTTTTCATCTGTGTACATTAATGGTGAGTACCTGCATAACCTATTCTGTTTCACACTTCCAGTGTACTGTTTCATAATTACAAGAGATAGTCAACACTTTATTTATAAAATAGGCTTCGTGTTAGATGATTTTGCCCAACTGTTGGCTAATGCAAGTGTTCTGAGCACATTTCAGATTGGATAGGCAAAGCTACAGTGTTCGTTAGGTTACTGTATTAAATGCATTTTGACTCATGTTATATTTAGATTATGATAGGTCTATCTGGGTATAACCCTGCTGTTGAGGAGCTTCTGTGTAGTTGATAGGGGCTGTGGTATCTCTTTGTAATTTTAATTTGCATTTCCCTAAAGACTAATGGTGTTGAGCATTTTTTCATGTGCTTAATTAACTATTCCTTTATTTTTGTGATATATTCAAATCTTTTGCCTATTTTTTGCAGGGGTGGGGGGTTTGTTTTACAAATTGCTTTCTTTGTCTTACTGAATTGTAAGCATTTTTTCTGTGTTCTAGTAACAAAAATACAAATACTTTATCATGTGATTTGCAAATATCTTCTAGTCTGTGGCTTATCTTTTAAAATAGATTTTATATTTTAGAGTAGTGATAAGTTTATAGCAAAGTTGAACACAAAATTCAGAGCTGCATGTATCTCCTTCTCCCACTCAAGCACAGCTGTCAACACCCTGAACCAACTGGTGCATTTATTATAGTTGATGATATTAACGTGTCATTCTTCATGGTGTTTTTTGAAGTGCAAAAGAATGTGGTTTTGATGATATTTTTTTGTCTTATGGTTTGTGCTTGTGATATATCAGAACTTTTTGCTCAATCTAAGGTTTAAATTTTCTTCTGTTTTCTTTTTAAAGAATTCTAATAATTGCCATCTTAACCATTTTTAAGCATGTAGTTCATGCCAGGTGTGGTGTGGTATGCCTCTAATCCCAGCTACTCTGAAGGTGGAGTTAGGATCACAAATTCCAGGCCAGCCTGAGCAATTTAGAGAGACTCTATTTTTTTTAAAAAAGGACTGGGGATATAGTTCAGTTATAGAGTGCTTTTGGGTTCATTCCCCAGCACCAGGAAAATGAAAAACATATTCATAATGTTGTGTGACCATCACCACCATCTATCTCTGTAACTCTCTCTTAAAAACTAAAAGTCTATACCCATTAAACATTAACTCCTAATTCTCCTCCCCCTGCTCCAGGCAAACACCATTCTACTTTCTTTTTTTTTTTTTTTGTGGTACCGGGGATTGAACTCAGGGGCACTCGACCACTGGGTCACATCCCCAGACCTTTTTTTGTATTTTATTTAGAGACAGGGTCTCACTGAGTTGCTAAGTGCCTTGCTATTGCTGAGGCTGGCTTTGAACTCGTGATCCTCCTGACTCAGCCTCCCAAAGTGCTGGGATTACAGGCGTGCGCCACCGCGCCCGGCTTCTACTTTCTTTATGTATGAATTTCTTCCCTTTTTAAGGCTTAATAACATTCCATTGTATGTATACCATATCTTGCTTGTCTATTCATCTGTCTGTGGACGCTTGGATGGTTTATTTTAACTGGGGAATGATGTGTTACATTGGTGTAAAAGGACCCTGCTTCAGTTCTTTTGGATATATATAACCAGAGTGGAATTGCTGGATCATATGGCAACTCTGTTTTTGATATTTGATCAGCCACCATATTGTTTTCTACCGTGCACTGGTTTACATTCCCACAAACACTGCACAAGGCTTCTGTTTTTTCCGTGTCTTTAATACTTCTGTTTTAGTGTAATAATCAATTTTATGGACATATTTGCTCCATTTGAAAAAAAAATTTCATATCTGCTTTTTGTTCTACTTCATTGTGTAGCCAGGTTTCTTAGCAGTTTTTAAGAAGAAAGCAGTCTATATTAATTCATACTAACATGAGACTGACTAACAGTCTCCTTCTAGCCTTCTTTCTCTTTTTTTTTTAAATATTTTTATTTATTTGCTTTAGTTGTATACAATGCGTTTTATTCAATTCATTTTATTTGTGTGGTGCTGAGGAAAACCCAGGTGCCCATTGCTAGGCGAGCGCTCTAAAGCCAATCCCCAGCCCTTAATTCTCTTAATAGGTGGAATTTCAGCTGACAAAATGAGGAATAATCAATTTAAGGAATCTGAGGAAAATATTTGAAATCAGGCATATTAATATAAGTAAGCTGTTTCTGCTTGAGCTCTTATTTCTTCTTATTTCTCTCTGTGGTTCCTGCTTCTGGATGCAGGTTCTATAAACACTCCTGATAACTTGCTGAGTATGTTATATCATTAGATAAGGAAGCAGAGGCTGATATTTAATTGTTTGCATAAAGTCTCACTGCTGGTTAATGGAATAACATTCTTTTTTGATAAAGGTCATTTTGGGTTCTTACTGAAAATTCTTTTAAGTGGTATTCACAAATGTATTCATGCATATTCAAGACATTCTTGTATTCACAGGTTGCACTGCTGTGATCATCACCTCCCAAAGATGCATCCTGACTTATCGCCACACTTGCACACTGAAGAATGCAACATCTTGATTAACTTGCTTAAGGAATGTCACAAAAATGTAAGAGTTCAGAAAAATGACCATAAAGTACAAAGAAACTTAGGTACCACACACTAATGTAAAATGTTATCTCCCTTAATGGAAAGAAATGATAATGTCTTAGTAGTGGGTCTGAGCTTAGTAAAGATTAGCAATGGATATAAATTTCTTTTTAAAGAAACCATCTCCTTTTATAATTAGTAAAAATAAAGCCATGATAGTTTGTTTAGAGAACTTCTGAAACAGTATGTAGTAGTTGGAATCTGTGTTCTTACAGTGAAATGTCTTTCCCATTCTTAATAGTAGAACAGTTCATCTCTGATCATGAAGGAGTTATTCTAAGATTGTCTTTTACTTAATGGCTACCATTCTCTGTTTTATTGTAATGAAACATTTTATATAATTAGGTGTTAGTTACACTTAATTAATTAATTAATTGATTTTTTTTTTTTTTTTTTTTTTTTTTTTTTTTTTTGGTACTGGGGATTGAGCTCAGGGGCACTCGACCACTGGGCCACATCCCCAGCCTTTTTTTATATTTTATTAGAGACAGGGTCTCACTGAGTTGCTAAGTGCCTCGCCATTGCTGAGGCTGGCTTTGAACTCGCGATCCTCCTGCCTCAGCCTCCCAAGTGCTGGGATTACAGGTGTGTGCCACTGTGCCCAGCTGCACTTAATTTATGATCAGCCTAATCTGATGGATTTGATTTTTAGTGAAATGGAAGCAATTCTATGGTTAGAACCAAATAGAAGGCTGGGGATCATAGTCCAATGTTTCAGTGTTTTGCCTAGGATGTGTAAGGCCCTGGGTTTGATCCTCAGTACTGCAAAAAAAAAAAAGAAAAGAAAAGGAGCCCATACTTAGAATGCATTAAGTCCAGCTGATATTTTTTATAGATGTTGAATATTTAGCTTTTTTCTTCTACATTTGATGCATGACATGGTTGTAGGAAATATTTGTGTTTTACTTCCCGTGGTGAATTAGTTACTTTCCTCATGATACTTATAATAAACTTTTGATATATCAAATTTAATAATAGTACTTAAATGAACAAAATTTAAAGACCAAAAGTCAGGCACTAAGTAATACTTAGCCTGTGAAGTCAGATTTTTGGCTAACTCAAAGAATGTTGTTGATGACAGTATACTTTAGGTGAACCATTTTCACCGTACTTTTAAATCAAGTCTTGGGAGCTGCTCTACAAATTCCTGAATTGACTCAGCTGATAATTGAGCCAGATTACATAACTGAAATACAACTTCTGATTTTTTTTTTTTTTTTTTTTTTTTTTGTAGTGGGCATTGAACCCAGAATGCTTTATCACTGAGTCACATCCTCAGCCCTTTTTATTTTTTATTTTGAGACAGGCTCTTATAAGTTGCTTAGGACTTCACTGAGTTGCTGAAGCTGGCTTCAAAATTGCAATCCTCCTGCTTTAGCCTCCTGAGTCGCTGGGATTACAGGCATGTGCCACTGTGCCTGGCATAACTTCTGATTTTTTTTTTTTTTTAAGTAAAAAGAGAAAATGTTTACTTTTTAAAGAACAGGAACTATTTATATTGACTTAATACAGAATATTTCAGCTCTGTATGTAGTAAGTTATAGTAAGAGGAAAACAGAGAATATCCACTACTAGAAAGAGGCTTTGGAGAGAAAGAGATTTTGTAGGATAACATTTTAGTCTTGTCCTTAATGATTTTGCCAATATAACCCTTTAGAAGTGTGTTGTGTTTTTCATAACATTAGGCATATGTGAAGAAATGCTGTTTCTTCATGTTTACTTCCTAGGTTAACCAGATTAAGGGCTTCAGTTTTTCAATACTTAATTTTTCAGTATTCTTTGTTACATGTTATTTGCATATTGCTCTTTGGTTCATGATTTTTTAAATTGGAATCATTTTTTCCTTGCAAAAGGATTTCTTGTAATAAAGGTGATATTTCAGATTATTGGAACTAAAGATAGACTTTTAAAGAATTAACTTTAGAAGTATAATTTCATACAGTAAAACAGATATTTAAGTATACAATTTGATTTTTTTTTTTTTTATAATTTGATTTTTGACCAACATAAACACCCATGCAATCATTGTCACAGTTGAGGTAAACCACATTTCTCTAGTATTAGAGTTCCCTGTGCCACTTTGCAGTTCCCATTTCTCACCTCTAGCCCAGGTAACCCCTGAACTACTTAGATTAGTTTTGCTGTTCTAGAATTTGTTATAAATGTACTATACATTGTATGTTTCTATGTATTCCATATTTTTTGAGGCTAATAGAGTTTGTTGGATAATGTCATTCATTCATTCATTTTTATTTCTAAGTTGTATTCTATTGTATAATATGCCAGTTTGCTTGCCTATTGATGAACATTTAATTTAGGTTGTTTGCAGTTATGCTGTTTTGAATAAAGCTGCTATGAACATTTGTATACACATATTTGTGTGGATATCTTTTTATTTCTCTTGGGTAAATACCTGGATATGGAATGACTAGGTGGTGTGGTAAGTAAGTATTTATAAGAAACTGCCAAACTTTTCCATTCAGTACTATTTTATGTTCCTACCTGCTCTCTATTTTTGTCAGCACTTGATATTATAAATATTTTCCACTTTCTCCAAGCTGTGGGTATTATAGTAGTGTTTCCTGTTGGTTTTAGATTGTATTTCCCTTGTGGCTAGTGATTTTGAACATCTTTTCATGCACTTATTGGCCATTCATATAAAATCTTTTGCCCATATTTAAAAATTTGTGTTATGATTGATTGGGCATGTAAAGCCTTTGATAAGTTTATTGTGAATATTTTTTTTCCAGTACAGCGTTCTTATATATCCCATACCTAGTGTCTCCTGTGAACACATTAGGAGGTACATTTATTGCAGTTAATGAACTAATATTGATGATACCTGATCATTAACTAAAGTCATGCTTTGTTCAGATTTACTCAGGTTAGGTATTGTCCTGATTCCTATTATAGGATTTCCTTCAGGACACCAGGTTGCATGCTTTTGTTGTAACTCCTCAAGACTATTCTTGGCTGTGGCAGCTTCTTTCTTTGTTTTTGATGACTTGTTAATGTTGAGGTTTACTGGTCAGATATTTTAGGATGCTCCTTTGTTTGAATTTGTCTTACATGTTTCTCATGGTTATACTCATGGTGGTGTGAGTTTGGGAGGAAAACCATGGAGGTCAAGTACCATTTTCAGCACACGTTGTGTTGAGCTTACATATGTCCATGTGATTGAGCTCTTTTGATGTTGATCTGGATGGACTTATAGAAGTAGTATTTGTTAGACTTCTCTACCTTAAATTTACTGTTTCCCACCTTCCAAAACTCCGGAAGGAACTCACTGTGCACAGCCCATGTTGAGGGACTGGAAGTTAGCCCCTCCCCTCTTTGAAGGTAGAGTGTCTACATAAATGTTTTAGAGTTCTGGAGACCTGTGTCTTCTCCCCATTTATTTATTTACATCAGTGTGGACTTATGTGCGTATTTGTTTTATACATTGTGTTATAATCCAGTACTTCATTTTATCTCACATTGTTTCAGCTGGGAGTCTTTCAGTTAGGTTTTGGACTCTTTTATTTAAAAAAGAGAAAAGTTTCTATGATCTGACATGAAATAACTTCCAGGATTTATTGAGTGAAGAAAATTGAAATGTGAAAATGTTTATAGTATTCTAGCATTTCTTTAGAAAAGAAGAGGAAAACTACTTGGATCTCTTGTGTGCAAAAAGACAAGATACACTTGAAACTAATGAGATTCATTACCTTCTGGGGGACATGTGGGAGCAAGGTCAAGAGAATGGGGGAATGAAACTTCTGATGACAACTCTTATATAATTCTTGCTTTTTCAATCTTAATGTTTTACATGCTCAATAAAAAAAGGTGAGAAAGGATGGGAGGAAAAACAAAAACTGGAATACAAATAACACCAAGCGAACCTAGCTTTTTAAAATGAGTTACCTAGTAAAGGAATAAATGAACTAACCCAGTAATTTGAACATAGGCTATAGTCAGAAAGAGATGTTGTTGGTAGAGTTTGGGTTTTGCAGTGTATGGATCAGCAATTCTGAAATTGGCTGCTGTGTATTTCAGGGTTGAGCAAGTAAGGAAGTACTGCAGATAATAAGAGATAGGTTTCTCATAAACTCATGCCCATTTTTCTACCACCAACATCATCACCCTAAAACCCTCTGTGCTCCCTGCAAGTCACATCCCAAGAAGGATAACCAGCCATTGTAAGTCCTCACTATAGAGTTCAGTTCCACCTGTGTTTATACTTGATATAAGTGGAAATGCACCATATGTGGACACTTCTGTGAAATTACTGTTTAATAAAAGCTGAAAACTCTACCTGTTCCCTACATTGTCCGAGAATATTAGACACATGTTAAACAACTGAGATTTCAGTTTAATCACTGCAATGAATGGATTAAGTTGTCTAAGATGTCTTCCAGCCCTGAATTTGTGTAGTTCTGCAGTTTAATCTCTTTGTTGACTAAACCATCATTTTGCATGCTCTGTTCTGTGCTGGAATTCTACAGTGCTCTCCAGTCCTTGAAGTACAGCGCTGTTTTATCTCCACATGATCCTAACTTGCTGTGCTTTTATCATTCTTCCTGTGTTTTATGGTTCTTCTGTGGTCTTTGCAGCCAAATGTCATTTCCTTAGCCGTCAGTATCTACAGGCTGCTTCTGATCTACTGGCCTATTTTGCCTACGTTTGTCAGCAAGACTTAGGTTATCTATGGTTAAAATACAGAATTTAGAACAGCTGTTTTCTTCAAAGCTATTTGGAAGTCTTTAATGTATTTTTTTCTGATTTATAAAAGTAATATGTAAGTAATACGTGTCATTGGAAATAGTGTTTAAAAAAGCCTCAGAAAGTGCAAAGCAAATAAAACTACTCTTTTCTCCACCACCCAGAAATAAGCTCATTAACAATTGGCTTTGTCCAGCATTTTTTTTTTTTTTTTAAATCTTCATGTGTCTCCCTCACCACCCCCGCCACTGCCCCACCACCATCTTCTTTCTGTTAGCATTTTCAAATGCCCACATCTTTTCCATCCTGAAAAAATGAATAAATAAAATCCCTTCGTAATCCCAGCTATCTGGTAGTCTATATTGCTTTTGTTGGAGTGAGCTATTAATATAATACTTTCTCTTCAGTTTGGCTTCTGTCCTCACTAGGGTGCTGGAGCGGCCAGGGTCACTAGTGACTCTACTGTTGTTAATGTCACTGGCCATTAAATAGTTTCCTCACTCTTCTAGGCTAGTTTGCTTCCTTATCAAAACATGCTTCATGCTTCTCCATGTTTGTACTGTACTTTTGTCTTCTGTGGTTTTCCTTCTGTTTCTTTGGCCACTCTTCCCGTCCTCTTGGCAGTCTCCCCTCTATTCTTGCCCTGTTTCTCTGCCTGTACACTCCCATGGTTTCAGAAACTAAAATCTCTAGCTCAGATTTTTTTTTTTTCCCCCTGAATTGCAGGTCTGTTTACCTCAACTCTATAATGGACTTAAATGTTGTACAAATAAACTCAACATGTCCAAACCCAAGCTCATCTTGCCTCTTATTTAAAATCTCTTTCTGTCTTCATAATATTTCCTTGTCCAAGCCAGAAACCAGTGTCATCTTTAATTTGTCCATCAACCTCACTTCTCACATGAACTTACCAGGTGTTGCCAGGTCCTCTGCTGATAGCTCTTGAATCGTTGTTCTCTGTTGCCAATGCCACCAACATAATCCATGCCAACAGTGTCTGATAAGGACTTCTACCTGGTCTCTTGTTTTGTCGTCTCTGTCTCAATCCACTTTTCATGCTGCATCTGGAGTGATTTTTCAAAAGTAAGTTTAATTATTGCTCTCCTTAAATGACTCCCTTTGCCTGAAGAATAAGATCTAATTTTTTCGTTCTTGAACTTCAATCTTCCTGAAACCTGCCCATGGGTGATAGGTAGCTCTTGAACTCCACCTCTCTCCCATGACTCCTCCCCACCTTCTAGTGTTTTCTGTGTGTGCTGGAGAATGTTATTTCCTCTAAGCCTTTACACTTGCCTTTGCTCACCTTAGAGCATCTCTCGCGGTCTCTACTTAACCATTTTCTGAGCCAGGTTTTATCATTCTTCAGGTTTTCTTCAGCTTGGTTGGGCTTTTCCCCCTCTGTTTTCTCCTTTCCTGGCCTAGATTATCTTGACACAGTCACTATACTCCATTGCACATTCATAATGCATCTCCTGCTTCATGGCAGTTCTTTTGGTTTCAGGACTCCTTTACATTTTTGAACATTACTGGGGCCCCCAAAGAGCTTTTTACTTAAGCGGGTAATACCTGCCAATATTTACTGAATTATACATTAAAGTTGAGAAATTTAAAAATTATTTTAAAATAGACTGTTACACGTTAGCACTAATTTTCATAAAAATTTTATTAATAAAAAAAGTGAAAAGGATGACATTGCATGTGTATTTTTACCATTCTCTTTTATGTCCATATTAATAAAATACAGCTGGCTTCTCCTATCTGCCTCTATGTTCAATCTCTTGTGACACACTCTGGGAAAAGTTCTGTAGCCTTGTGAGAGGTTGAAAGTGAAGAGAAAAAAAAAGGTCTTAGAATCATTAGGAAAATAGTTTTGTACTTGTACATCTCCAGAAAAGGCCTTGCAAGCCCCTCAGTGTCCCTGGACTATACAACTGTTTTATGGCAGTTGCTTCATTTTTTTCTTCCCTCTTCTTGTTTGCTGAGATGGGATCAAGTAAGTCCTTGCTCAGTGTCTGGGACATAGTTCTCCATGTTAAAGTTTCTCAGTTGTCTCGTGATTAACTCACTTATTCAATACTCAGTTGGTTTGGATCTCTATAAGTAGACACCAGGCACCAGAGACGTCTGTCCTGTATGTACAAGAGAACTGCAGTCCACAGGCATTTTTGTACCAGTTTCACTGGGGCATTGGGCTTAACTTTTTTCATATGATGTCACAAGAGTATAATTCTTCTTTGGGCTTAATGTTGAAGTAAAAGGAAGCAAATTAGTTTTTGTATGTGGGATGATATGAACAAATGTACCCTAAACTGAAATATTATCTTGCATTCTACATGTCTAATCTTTTTTGCTACATCTTTATTATTAGAAGGGGTGAAAATGCATTGTCTCTGTTTATTTTTGCTAAAGAAGTTGTTTGAGAAAATACATAGGAAATATTTATTCTGAAATGGCTATTAGGGGGGCTGGGGTTGTGGCTTAGCGGTAGAACACTCACCTAGCACATGTGCGGTCTGGGTTCGATCCTCAGCACCATGTAAAAATAAATGCTTTGTGTACAACTAAAGCAAATTAAAAAAAAAAAAAGCTATTAGGTAACAAATAGGAGATGTTATACTATCTTAAATATTTTCTAGAAAGATTTTTGACCATTTATTATTCAGCGTGGACCTGAAAAATGCTTGTAAAGTAGCAGTGAGGAAGAAAAAAGAAAGAGCAGTAGGCATAGCTTGCTAATTATGTGCTGTCTGGTTTCCATGAAAGCCATAATTAGAAAGAGAAGAGGGAAATGTGCTTACTACAAACACAAGTTCAGCATTTATGGCCTGTCATTACAGCAGATGGCTGTGCTATCTGACCCACCCTTAAAAGTTGTGATGTGTGTAAACACTAATTATGGCCCTACTGAAATTCAGATCCTTGACATGCTTCCTCTTAGCCTGCTTTAAAGCATTGTTACTTTTTGCCTTCAGACATAGGATTTGAAACCTGGAGATTTTTTTTTATTTTGTTTTTTCAGCAAAGCAGACTTTGAACTTCAAACATAGATTTCCTTATATTATAAACTAGTGGCTTATTTGTATGGCCTATACTATGGGTCATATAATGGTAGTGTGTGTCTCTGATGTATTTTGGTGACATTTTAAATGGAGGCAAATGAGGAAATGCTCTGGCACAAAGCATTTTATTAAATAATTACTCTTAAGGGACAGAGCACTTGCTAGTGAAGTTACTTTGTTTATTTCACTCTGGGCACACTGCAGCTTGACAGCAGTCTCTGTAGTAGAGAATGGCTTGTGCTGAGCTTTTAACGTGCCCTTTTAGGAAAGGGGTATGAGGTGTTAAACTTTGACACTGTGTGAGTTCTGATGGGCTATGAGGCTTTTCTGTCATCCAGGTAAAGGCCTTGGTTTTCGTTCCACCTAATGAGCATTTTTTTCTCCTTGGTAGCGAGGACCAGCATAAGACTGTTTATATATTTTGTACATTTAACTATTATTTGCTTCTTTATAAAAGGATGCAATAAACTCATTTCCATAATAATAAGTATTTAAATTCTGTGTGCCAGAGACCTTGGCATATTACGGGATGAATATTTTACCCCTTTTCTTCCTTTTAGCACAACATTCTGAAATTTTTTGGTCATTGCAACGCTCTTGATCGGGAGATGAGAAAATGCTTGAAGAATGAGGTAAGAAGAGTGTCAAAGGCTGGAAGTAGTGGAATAATAGAACATGTAAAATATTATGTGTTATTAAAATTATTAAAATTTCCTTCAGTTTTGGTCTAACAGAACATTTGTATGTACGACCACCCCTTGAAAACCCAGAAGAGAAATGAAAGCCTCCTTTGGGGACAGTTTAGAACATTGCTGTCTTTTTCACACACACACACACACACACACACACACACACACACACACAGGTGATGAAAACTTATTGTTTTCCTGGAGAATTTAAGCTGGATAAATTTTAAGATTTAAGAAAGTGAGTCTCTCATCAGAGGTATTTGCATCAATCAATTAGCCCCGTGATCAGCAGATGACTGAACTCTCTGGGCCTGTTTCCTTATGTAAAGGAAACAGCTTTAAGGTCCTGAATTTCCTCATAGTTATGCTGTACAAGCTACAGGGCTCTTGTTAGACTTGTTTGGGAAGATGTCATCTTAGTGAACTTAGTTAACTTAAATTTTAGTTTAAGTTGTGACTTGGCTTTGGGCAAATAGCCAAAACACCTAATTTGTTGTCTGTTTCCTGGAACTGATAACCAAGCAGAGGGCATTTTAAACCTTTAAAAAGAAATTTAATTCCATTTCTAGTTTACATTTCAGGTTTTTATGTTCAGAATCTTTAAAAAACATGTAATGACTAAAAATATGTGTATGTATACATACATAATTATGTATATGTATAAATATACACATAATGTTGGCAAAACGGTTCCAATTTTCTGTATTTTCAAACTTTCTTTTTTCAGCTAGTCTCAGATTGAAAGGTTGAAGTGTTTGAAACTGCCCAGCATTTTTTTTTTTTTTTTTTTTTTTTTTGTTTTGTGGTACCAGGGATTTATTTCCCCAGCCCTTTTTTGTATTTTATTTAGAGACTTCTTTTGCTAAGTGCATTGCTGATTTTCCACTCCCAAAGTGCTGTTACAGGCGTGTTCTTCTTTTTGCTATTTTCTTTCCTCTTCCTCTTCTCCTCTTCCTCTTCTTCTTCTACCTCTACTACTACTTCTTCTTCCTCTTCCTCTTCTTCCTCCTCCTGCTCCCCCTCCCCCTCCTCCTTCCTATTCCAAGCTGGGTGCCATGGTACAGGCCTGTAATCCCAGCGGTTTGGGAGGCCAAGGTGGGAGGATCCAGAGTTCAAGACCAGCCTTAGCAACTTAGCAAGGCCCTAAGCCTTAGTGAGACCCTGTCTCCAAATAGAATATAAAAAAGGGCTGGGCATGTGGCTCAGTGGTAGAGCATCCCTCAGTTCAATCCTGGGTCCAAAAAAAAAAGAAAAGAGAATCCCTGTTTCAGTGTGACATTATCATTACTGTTTGAAGAACTTCCTGGAGTTCAAATTAAGGATGATAATTTTCTTTGTGTGCACAGATGTGTATATTAGTGTTTTAAAATTATTGTTTCCCTTTGTAGTGGGTATCAAACCCATGGCCTTGCACATGCTAGACAAGTGCTGTACCACTGAGCTACATTCCTACCACCCCCAACCCCCCTCTTTTTGAGACAAGGTCTAGCTAAGTTGCTTGGACTGACCTTGAACTTGTATTTCTCATGCCTCATCCTCCTGAGTAGCTAGAATTAGAGGTGTGTGTGACCAAACCTGGCTTTTAAAATGATTTTTGAAAGATGTTTTCCTTCATATATAAAAGCTAGTTTGTATGGAAACTAAATCTAGGACTAACTTAATAATAAACTTATGAATATCCCAAACTATTTTATTGGTATAGCTGGTGTTTTGTTGTTGTTGTTTTCACATGCTGTAATTGTACAGCTTTTTACCTATGTTTAGATTTTTTTTTTTCTGCAAATAGTTCAACAATTTTGCCATTTTGCTGTGGTGATTAGAACTTGATGTGGATTTTTTTCTCCCTTGCTGGTCCTGGCTCTATTAGTGACTATTTGATAAAATGTTGTAGATATTTGTGTTTTCTTTTCTTTTGTTGGGGGGCTGGTAATGGGGATTAAACAACTCAGGGGCACCTGACCATTAAGCCATATCCCCAGCCCTATTTTATATTTTATTTAGAGATGGCTTCTCACTGAGTTCTTAGTGCCTCGCTTTTGCTCCCCCCATGAACTCATGATCTCCTGCCTTAGCCTCCCTAGCCACTGACTTACAGGAATGTGCCATTGTGCCTGGCTTTGTGTTTTTTCTTTCTTTCTTTTTTTTTTTTTTTTTTTTACTCCATCTGCTACTTTATTTTTATCTGGTGCTGAGGATTGAACCTGTGCCTCACTTGTACTAGGCAAGCACTCTACCACTGTGCCACAACCCCAGCCCCATATTTTATGTTTTCATATAGCTTTTATGACTTATTCTCTAAGTCTTCTATCTACTTTTAAAATTTTTTTTGTAGTTGTAGGTGGACACAACAATATTTATTTATTTATTTGTTTATTTATTTATTATGTGGTGCCGGGGATCCAACCCAGTGCCTCACACCTGCTAGGTGAGGGCTCTACCACTGAGCCACAACCCTAGGCTCTTCTATGTACTTTTATATTGCATCATTACCTACTTTATAAATGTTTTTCTGTCTGGGCTTTCACGCTCTAATCGTCTGAACCTTTGCTCTTTTATTTCCTCTCTACTTAAATGCTAACTTCAGATGCTTTCCTCCTACCTTTCCCTTCATGAGTCATGGAAATACTTCATTCCGCGAAGCTTTTAGCTAGAAAAAGGACTGGGTGTTTCTTTCTGGGCCTCTCTCTGCTATTTTCTTACTGTTTTTGTTCTTTCTATTGAAATAATCACTGATATTGCTTTTGCATCATTATCTTTGTCCTGCTTAATTTGTTTTTTTGGGGTAGTTGACCTTTTATCCTGTCTGTATCATTTGATGGGGCTTTGTAAATGACTAAATGACTTCATAGCTATTTTTTTTTTTAATTCTATGGAGATATCTCAAACATATTTTAATATAATTGGCTCTGTAATGTATTTAGTTGGTCTACAACAAAGTACTGTTCTGAAGACTTACCCTTAAGAACCTCCTCCTATCCTGATTGCCAGAGACAATCCAGTATCACGTCCTTTTCTCAGAGCCTGTTCCTCCATGTTTTAGATTAATTTTTGTTGGTTCCCCCCAATAACCTTATGAGGAAACATAATGTTTGACAGATGAAAAGAATGATTTTGGTTGAAGGGACCTGAGATTCATCTATAATTTGATTTAGCTTTTTGATGAGGAAGACAAAAATTATTTAAAAAATTCAAAAAGATTTGTAGAATCCTTCAGTGAAAAGTGTGTGTGTGTGTGTGTGTATGTGTGTGTGTGTGTGTGTGTGTGTGTGTGTGTGTGTTTTGCTGGGGATTGAAGCCAGGGCCTTGTGCATGTGAGGCAAGCACTCTACCACCTGAGCTATATCCCCAGCCCTCATTTGATCGAGAAAAATTCTTAAAAAGATTTTCTAGCCTAGATCCTTATATTTCAGATTACTGGCCCAGAAGAGTGAACTAACTCTTCATGAATCCCCATATTTTTACAACTGTTTAAGAGTAGGGGAAGGGTTCCAGTCAAGTCCTTGATTAGTTCTGTCACTAATTTTTAGTTTCTGTGGCCTCTATTTCCATATCTCTGGCTCTAGAAGATATTGATGTTCAACTATTCACACATACTCACTTTTTTTTTTCTATTTGAATTTACTTTAACTTTTCCTCTTCTGCCCAGGGGAAAATATTGATTCTCCTTTAAAATATGTTTATATTTCTGTATATATTGTAAACATTAAATATATACATATAAAACATTATATTCAGGTTTTTGTGTTTTAAACATAGGTGAATAATAACCATTTGTTTGAGAAAATCTACAAGTGTCAGCAGCCTCTGTGTTTCTTGTTATTCATAACCTGCTGGCTGGGTCACAGTACTAGCATGAAAATGTTCAAGGAGAAAACTGCATATTAATCCAAGTTGATTATAGAAACTTAGGATTTAGGGAGAATCAAGTTTGATGACAGCTCATGATGAAGAAATTCTAGGAAATTCAGCTGGCTATAAGTTTCCATATGAGTCAATAGGATAATGTGGTTGCTAAGAGCCATTGATTTTTAATAATACTTAGAGAAATATACTATATGACTAGGACATAAGAACTAGGTCCATTAGCCCATGTCTGTCAGACTATGTCTAGGGCAGTATGTTTAATTCTAGTGATTCTTAATAAAAGTGAGTTGATATTATAGTGGGGTATAAAATAAAAGTCATTTTACAGATATTAGAAGACAGAAGCTATGTGCTGTGGAATAGTTGTAGAAACCCATGGTGTTCAGTCTGAAGAAGAGGAGTGAGTGGGTCATACATCAGTTATTTAAATATAGAAGACAAGAAGAAACAGAAGACAATAGGAGAGATTACAGGGATATACTTTTTGGTTCAACATGAAAACTTTGGATCAAGTAGAACTGTCCAACAGTTAAATAGGCCACCTCTCAAGGTGGTGTGCCCCTTTAAACTAGATGTTCTTAGCAGAGTTAGAGGACCTCCTGGACTATGAACTCTTGGAGAACAGACAGAACTCATCCATCTTAATATTGAATATTGAATTCGTCTTTTGGGATGCAATCGATTCAGCAACTATTATGTACCTGTTAGGATGTAAGTGGTACCAGGTATTGAATGAGGTGTTGTACTAAGCTCAGATTCAGTGAAATTTAAATTTTTTTTTTTTTTTTTTTTAGTAACAGCATTTATTATTTGGCTTATCTGGCATAAATGGTGACATCAACTGCCATCTCTTCTCTCCCTTTTTCCTTCCAGTACATGGAAAAGAGGACCAGGAGCAGGGAGCATGGCAATGCAATGCGAAAAAGACTTTTCAGTCCTCTGGAGGAATCTGAAAAATAATTTCCATTTTCACTGGATGTCTTGGCTGAGAGAAGACCTGAGGACTGTTGATTGATAGCCAAAAGAATTCCTTTCTCATTTGGTCTCCAGAATCTCTGAACAGAAAGTGACCAATGAGGAGTCAAAATATGGAGAAATATGAAAATCTGGATTCTGAACATTTGAGCAGAACCTTCAGTACTATCAACTCTCCTATAAGCCTGACTTCCTCCATGTTTCTGCCCTTTGTTGACGTACATGTAGTGTTTGACAAACCTATCTCCTTCAATAAAATAATTCAAATAATTTCTTTTCTCCTTTCATTTAGACTTTACTAGAATTAGAGCAAAATGGTGCCAAGAGACTTCCCTTTAAATGACATGGCAATGGTGATGATTAAACATTGACGACATAACCAAGGGAAAGAAGAATTCTGGGAAAATCCCAGCTATGTTAAATATATGGAAATGTTCCAACTTTATTGTTTTTGAAAAATCATTTTCTGGGGTCTGTGGCTCAGTATAGAGCACTTGCCTAACATGTGAGGCCCTGGGTTCAATCCTTGGTACTGATGAGTCATTTTCTGAAAGATTAAATGTTCATAGTTGACCCTCTGATGATAGATTGAAAATATTTGAAAAAAGTCGCATCAATACCGAATATGTACAGACTTTGTTTTCTTGTCTTTTTCTAAACAATCCAGTATAATAGCATTTACATTTCATTAGGTACTGTAAGTAATCTAGAGACGATTCATAAAGCATGAAGGTGGGTGCGTGCAGGGTCTATGCAGATGCTACGCCATGAGGGGCCTGGAGCATCTGTGGCTTTGGGTATCCAAAGGGGTCCTGGAGCCAGTGCCCCCAGACACCATGGAACAGCCCTGATGAACACTGATGATATTGCATCTGGGTAGGATTTAAGTCTTGGACTTGGCTTCCTCATTTGGTTGAATGTACCCACTGGGTACCAGTTAACTCCTGGGTCTTGACCTTAGAACAGCATGTCGCCTCTCTGCAATGTATAGGGTTCTTCACACATTCAGTTCTATCAGTTGTCTCATCAGTGTTCCTTTTGCCAGTTGTTTCTGAGACCAGCGACAGTTTCAAAGTCAGCAACTCCCAGTCATGGTGCAGTAGGGGCTTGGTCTTCTCAGGTGTCAAGGAACAAACTGGGCTGTGAGCTTCTTGAAGTAGAGTTCTGTGTATGATGTCCAGCATGAGGCCATGTTGGTGTTTAACAATTTCCCTGTTGCAGAAAGTGTTCAGGAAGCTGGACATAGCAAGATGTTGCAGAGATTAGTAAACATTTGGTGAAGAGAAGGGAAAGAACCAGAATTAATTCTTGAGGTCCTTTCCTGTAGGAGCCCTGTTTGGGGAGATGGCTTAAATTGCGGTTGACTATGGGCCATGGAGTTTTGGGCATTGCCGCCTTCCGTAGTCTCACGGGACTTGGCCCGGGATCTCGAGTGACTTGGCCGAGATTGCTGATCGGGTCAGCGCCATTTTGGTGGTGTGTGTGGGTGCGTTAGTCGTTGTTAGAGCCAGAGAGAAAAGTTATCAGAATAAAAAGCTGTTTGTTTCCAGTTTGCCTCTGAACTTCTTCCCGCGGCTTCGTTGCTCCAAGCGGCCATCGCTTCAAGCGGCAACACTTTCCAAGACAGATTGTATGGATATTTTTTGTCTCCCCATGTGTCAGTCACTATAGGTACAGAAATGAGACATTTTGCCTTTTGAGTCTTGTAGCAAACTGATAGTTGACCAACTATAATCATGAAAATTCCATGATGAGGGAGGTGGCATAGAAAACATAGAAAAGGCGCTTATGGCCAGCCTTCAGGAAGATGGAGACATTCCAAGAAAGACAGTTAGCAAAGGTGAACTTTGACAAACGAGACAATGGAATACCTTCTGGGACCTTCAGCCATTTAGCATGTCTGGAAAATTGGGGCTGTTGATGGAAGAAGATCATAAACAGCTTTGAATTCTGTTGAGACTTTATCTTCAATGTTGGTGTGACTTGTTACAGATGTTAATGTGATTAGGGATTTGGGGAGTGGGATTAGTTGGCAGGATGTGTCAATTTGTATTTTGGTAAGATTTTTTCTGGTTATAATTTGAGGAACAAAATGAAGAGCAAGAGAGATTACACCAAGGGAGACCAGTTAGAATTTTGTTCTAAGGAATGAGAGCCTGAATTAAAGAAGTGGCTTTGGTGATCAACAAGAATGACTAGCCAGGTATAGTGGTGCATGGTGGTGCATGTCTATAATTCCAGTTATTTGGGAGGCTGAGGCAGGAAGATCACAAGTTTGAGCCCAGCCTCAACAACTTAGCAAGACCCTGTCTCAAAAAAGTAAAAATATAAAGGGCCGGGGAAGTAACTCAGTGGTCGAGCGCTCTTGGTTCTATTCTGTTCCATGAGTCCAAAATAACCAGTGATATCTTAATGTTTAATGACTCGACTGACTTTCCAAAAACAACAGAAAAAGAGGAAAAAGGCACTCATCTATAGCATTTGCAAATTTCCATAGTGTAAATACTCCCATTATGGTGGATTTCAAACTACCAACCTGAAGGTGGAGCTGGGAAGAGATGTGGCCAGTAGGCTTTTCTGAGCTAGCAGGAAAGGACCTACTAACTGGTGGAGGGATCAGGGATGTAGGGCTTGGCAGGAGGTAGAAGGATGGGCCAGGACACTGTGGGCCCCTGGAACTCATGCCAATCTGGCCCATTCCCTTGCTGCCTGTACATCCTGCCTTTCCACAGAGGAAATCAGTCCCCAGGTATGACTGTATCTTGCCCTTGTCATACCACCTCTGGCTTGAGTTGTGTCTGGTCTTACTGACTTTCTCTAGCTTACTGTGAATGAGACTGGAATTTCTGTTTCTCCTCTCTGGAGCAAGCATTCTCTCTTGAGAATTTCCAAATATTTTAAAAAAATTTCCACTTGCTGTAGAAGTCTGAGAGACAAGAGGGAGACTGGGGTAGGGAGGAGCAGAGGTCCTCTGTCTCTTACCTTTATCAAGCACCTGATGCTGTGTTGAGTGCTGGTAGGACACTGACGAACGAGATAGACACAGTGCAAATGAGGGCTTTATGTCAGGAAGTGCCACCCAAGGCTGCCTAAAGAGTCTGGCTCTGGCTTTCCTTCTGGGGGTAGTGGGAAGGCATTGCAGGGTCTGTGCAGAATGAAGAGTGAAGGAATAGATTTTCTTCACTTGTCAACTTCTGGTGCCCTCAGGTCATAAGGGACAGTCTCTTGGAAATTGGAGAGCTCAGGCCAAGGTTTTCCTGAGAAATCTAATTTTGTGGAACGCTGTGGGCCTGATGCTCTGGTCACAACAAATTTATTAATGTCTTATTGCAAGAAGTGCTACACAATTTTATTTAAGCATAAAGATGGAAAGTTGAGCTGTTTCTGACCCTTCATAAATGGAGTTTAAAATCAGGTTAATCTTCATAGAGCATTCTGCTGAAAGCCACACGTTAGTTTTCCCAGGAAAGAGCTTGGGCTGAACCAAATGAGAAATTGCGCATTGACCTGCCTGGTGAACAGACCAGAGACCATTCTGTGCTTGGCATAAAAACCCCCAAACACGTTGCACAGTCACAAGGGGCTGCCCTGCCCACCACACCATGAGATTGAAATTGGCACCTTTTAAATTATGTTACACCCAGGGATTCAGATATGCCCTAATCTTTCTTAATCCCCAACCATACCGCATCCCCTGGCTCTCCAGTAGGTACTGAAGGAGGTAAGTACACAGGGGAGAGTGGCAAGGGAAATGAAAGGAGGTTTTGCCATTATGCATCTCCTCTGCAGTGTATGAGGGATGGAGCAGGTGGCTCAGGCTGCAGGCTTGTATGTTTCAGTCCTCTAAGTTCAAGGCTGATCTCACTGGCAGCAGGTCACATGGGAAGATAGGAAAGTGGGGAGAGCAGAGAGCAAGTGGCCCGGTTTCATTAACAGAACAGAAGCTGGCTCAGTGGATACCCCTGCCGGAAACAAGAGCAAGGGAGGAGGTCACATCACGGGAAGGACCTTTAATGCTAATATTGCCATTCTTTTTAAAGATGAAATATTTTAAGTTTTATAGAAAAGTATACAGGCTAACATGAATACAAGTCACTATATAGCTTTATTAGTGTTAACATTTTGCCATACTTGTTTTGGTTTAGTTTTTTTTTTTTTTTTTAAGAAATAACATCACAAACACGTGTAAGGCCTCCTGGGTCTCTCATCCCATTTCCTCTCTTTATCACAGGTAACTAACTGTACCTTAATGATAAATTTCATTCCCATGCCTGATTTCATGCTGCTTCTATGAGTTAGTATTTTTTAAAAGTGGATTATTTTGCATATCCAGACATTCTACTTAGAAGGCATCATGATGTGTATAGTCTCAGGTAGCCTTTTCACAAAATATGTTGATAAAGGAAACTCTGTATTCATTTTGACTGCTGTAGTAGTGTTCCATTGTGTGACTGTGCTACTGTTGAAGCATTTTGCTTTTGATGGGGATTTAGGTGTCCAGTTTTTGCTACTATGCATGGTTTCAGTAAATCTTCTTACGGGTCCTCTTGTGCAATCTCGGAGTGTGTCTTTCAGGTTTAAGTTTAGGATTTTAATTGTTGGGTTTTAAGGTATACATTTTCAGGCTTACTCAAAATTTCCAAATTGCACCCTATTAATTTATTAATTTAATTAATACTTCCTAATGACATTGTGGTGTGTCTCTTGCCTCATTCAGGTTTTTAAAAAAATTTTTTTAGTTGTCAATGGATCTTTATTTTATTTATTTATACGGGTACTGACAATCGAACACAATGTCTCACACGTGCCAGGAAAGTGCTGTACCACTGAGCTACAACCCCATCCCACTAATTTAGGTCTTTTATGTCTTTAAATAATAATATTATGATTTTTAAAATAATGACCTTATAGACCTTATAAATCTTTTGTTAGATTTGTTCCTAAGAAATGTTTTTAAAATTACATATTCTAATTTCTTATTACTGAATTATGGGAATGAACTGATTTCTGTCTTTTTTTGGGGGGGGGGGGCAGGCATACTGGAAATTTAACCCAGGTGTGCTTTACCACTGAGCCACATTCCCAGCCCTTTTAATTTTTTATTTTGAGACAGGGTCTTGCTAAGTTGCTTAGGGCCTCGATAAGTGGCTGAGGCTGGTCTTGAACTTGTGATCTTCCTGCCTCCGTCCACTGGGATTATAGGCATGTGCCACCATGCCCAACTCTTGATTTCTGTATATTGATGTTATCTACAGAAAGCTTGTTGGGCTTTCTTGTTAGCCCGACAGTCTATAGAAGATCTTAGATTTGTCTGTGTAGATCATCATGTTCCTTTTGAATATTAACAGTTTTGAATTGCTTCTTCCTTTCCAAAACTTAGACCCTCTTTTAAAAATTACAGTCAAAACATCCAGTATAGTATTTAGTAGAATCACATCAGCAGACTGACATTAAATCCTAACGTGATAAGTATCAAGTTTGTAGTAGGTGTTTGAGAGACACCTGTGCCTGAAGGAAGTTCCCTTTCATGGTAGACACTGCATGGACTTGCCCAATCTCAGTTCCACTGTCTTCTAGCTGTCTTTCCATACTTTAGAAGCAGGAAAGCTAAACACTGCATTTCCTCAGATTCCTTTACAGGAAGGATTCCGGATAACAATTAGTATGCATTAGTCACTAAGATTTGAAGTTAGACTGAAGTTAACTTGAGGGAAAAGCAAGGTGGGAAGTGTCTGTCTTGCTGGTGTGGATCATGGCAGGGATGATCGGGTTGTAGAGTCAGCAACTGAGGCTGCAGTTTTTCTTTATTTTCCAGGCAGTTTCCTAACTGCAGTGTGGCTTTGGGAATTATTCTGAATTTTCTTCATCCCTCTCAATAGTTGGGTAAGTTATTTGATATCCTGTACCGATTTGCACACTTGAATCAGCAAAGGCTAGAGTCCATCAGTATCTCTGCCCCGCTCCTGAAGAGTGTGTAACTTAACTAACTCACTTTTTATTCCTTATGATTATTTTCTTTTTTAATTCCTCAGTAGAGATTGTTTTCATTTATAAATTTAATATGTATTTAGGATTGCCAGGGGCTGTTCATCATTCTATCTTGCATCCCTGTTCCTTCTAGGTTTAATTGTTTCTGAAAAACAACCTTAGATATTATTGTAGTCAAGGTCTGTTGCAAGTCTGCAAGTTACTTATTGTAAAGATTCAGGATTGTCTGAAAATGTCTTCTGTTTTATGTTGGATGACATTTTAATTGGCTATATAGCCTTTAAGTTTATAATTTTCTCATCATTTTGAAGATATTACTGTCTTCTGGCTTGTAGAAAAGTCTGTTGTCAGTCTTCTAATTGTTGGTTCTAATTTTTTGAAGGTAATCTATCAGGTTTTTGTTTTGTTTTTGTTTTTTAGTTACTTTGAAGATCTCTTTGTCTTTAGGGCAGTACTATTTCTTCTTTATTTAGTACTAGGGATTGAACACAGGGGTGATGTACCACTGAACTACATCCCGGGTCCTTTTTATTTTTTATTTTGAGACAGGGTCTTACTAAGTTGCCCAGGCTAGTTTTGAACTTGCTTCAGCCTCCCAAGTCACTGGGATTACAGGCGTGCGCCATCATTTCCAGCTGATTCATGCCATTTCTAAGTTTTGAGAAATTCTCAGCTAACATTTCTCTGTTTTCTCCATGCTCATTATTATCTATTTTCAGAGTCCCTAAGAGATCTTGGGCCTTCTTAAACCCTCTTCTGTATCTCTTAAACTTTTTCAAATTTTTTTTTTTTTTTTTTTTTTTTTTTTTGTGGTACCAGGGATTGAACTCAGGGGCACTTGTCCACTGGGTCATATCCCCAGCCCTTTTTCGTATTTTATTTAGAGACAGGGTCTCACTGAGTTGCTAAGTGCCTCGCCATTGCTGAGGCTGGCTTTGAACTCGCGATCCTCCTGCCTCAGCCTCCCAAAGTGCTGGGATTACAGGCGTGCGCCACCACGCCCGGCTAACTTTTTCAAATTTTAAACTTTACCTCCTTACATTTATTTATGGTAATTTTCTTGAATCATTTTCCAATTTATTAATGTTCTCTTCTGCTTCATTTTCTCTGCTGCTTAAATAACAAATTGAGTTTTTAATTTCAGTTACTATAATTTTCCCTTTCTAGAAGTTCTCTTTGGTTCACTTTCAATTCCATCTATAATATTTTTTGTGAATACTTTCTTTTCATATTTTTTCAATTTTTTTTGGTCCTGGGAATTGAACCAAGGGGCATTCAACCACTGAGCCACATCCACAGCCCTTTTTTTGTATTTAATTTAGAGTTGCTTAGGTCCTTGATAAATTGCTGAGGATGGCTTTGAACTCCTGATCCTCCTGCCTCAGCCTCCAGAGCCTCTGGGATTACAGGCATGCACCACTGTTCCTGGCTTGTTTTATTTTTAAATGATTTTCTTTTAATAGTTTTTATTCGATAGTTCTATTTGAAGCTTTTGATGTTTAATACTTCTGAGCATCTTTTTTCTTTTTATTCATCACTAGAGTAGATAATTTCTTTGCATATCTTAATTGTTGTAAACATTTTTTAAAAATTTATTTGTTATTCTAAGTTGTTAGAAATGACAGCAGAATGCATTACATTTTATATTATACTTGTAGAGCACATTTTTACATATCTCTGGTTGTATACAAAGTATATTCACACCATTTGTGACTTCATACATGCACTTAGGGTAATGATATCCATCTCACTCTACCATCTTTTTTTTTTTTCTTCACCCTTTTGCCCTCTCCCTCCCCTCCCTCCCCATTGGCCATTCTAGTGTTCCTCTAATTCTCCTATGCTCCCCATCCCAACCCCATTGTGAATCGGCCTCCTTATATCAGAGAAAACATTTGGCATTTGGCTTTTTGGGATTGGCTAACTTGTAAACATATTTTTAACAGGGTTTTTCTATTTGGACTTTGTGCAGCCTAACTGTAGAGTTATGTCTTTACTGAGAAGTCTGTATTTATCTCTGCTGGGCACCCCCTGACTCAGACCTCCTTGTATGTTAATTTTGCAGTGCAAGGACCCTTGGACACCTTGAGTAATACATGTTACTCAGGTTTAGGTGAGGACATGCTCATGGTTATGAATTCCAGGGAAGCATTTTTCCTACTCAGAGCCCAAGATGAGTCACACAGGTTTAATCATTTTCCTGGCCTGGCTGGTGGTTGTTTTCTAGCTAGCTTTTTTTGGAGGGTTGCCCCTTGGTTCTCTTTGTTTGCAGCCCTGAGAGATTGTCTTTACTTTTCTGTGAGCTCAACCATGCTTTAAAAGCATACTTGGTATATGCTCTCTAGTGTCTTAGGAAGCTGTTCAGCAGGAGGGTTTCTGGGTCATCTCATGAGTCTTATTATCAGGAACATGTCCTGTATGTAAGATTTTATCTAAGAAAGAATCTGCCCACTGGGAATGATCGTATTTGGTACAATTTGAGGACTAACTCCTCATTCCAAAGGGTGAGGGAGGATGGGAGGGGTTGGGAAGAGTGAGGTGGGGGAGGGCAAAGAGATGAGTTGTGATTGGGCATCCTGTTTTCAGATGCCTTCGTCTACATACAGACCCTTACTACTTAAACCAGCTACTTAATGTAGCTCTTTGCCACTTAAACCATGGGCTAGCACCTTTAGCATCAGCATCACCTGGGAGAGCTCATTAGAAATGTGGTCTTGAGCCCCCTCCTGGACCTACTGGTAGAGAATCCACATTTTAATAAAATCTCCAGCTGATTTGTATGCATATCATTTTTTTTTTGTAGTGCTGGGCATTGAACCATTGTGCATGTGAGGCAAGCACTCTACCAACTGAGCTATATCCCCAGCCCTGCATATCAAAATTTGAGAAGCACTGACTTAGACTATTTCTGGTGTAACTGTCCTCCTCAAGGTGACTGCTTCTTTGAGTTTAATGACCTCCTTTCACTCTTGTCATCACTTTTAACTTAGTCTTTTTTCTTTAGTTAAGATTTTTAAGTATTTTAAGTACTTCCCTGAAATAGCTTTGTACTGAAGTTTTTGAGAAAAGTTCTTATTGGTGACGTATTATATTGAGAAAGTGTTAATATGACCTGTTGTCATAATGAATATTACAGCAAAATCTTACTTAAGAGCAAAATCTTTATGGAAGTTTTGGGGCATCTGCATTCTCAGTGAACAGAGAAGATGAAGCATCTTGTAGTTCAGTATTGTATTAGTCAGTTTTGCATTGCTCTGATCATAATACCCAACTTGGAGGAGGGAAAGTTTATTTTGGCTCATGGTTTCAGAGGTTTAGTGCATAGTTGGCCAAGTCCATTGCTCTGGGCCCAAAGTGAGGCAGAACATCATGGCAGAAGGGTAGGGTGGAGGGAGTCATAGTGGCTAGGAAGCAAGGTGGGGAGGAAGGACTGCTGGGAAGGTGAACCTGTGTACATGCCTCCAGTGACCTACGTCTTCCAACCACACCCCCTCTGTCTACAGTCACCACTTAGTCCATTCAAACTAGGATGGACTGATTTGGTTACAGCTCTCAGAGTCCAGTCATTTCACTTCTGAACATTCCTGCATTAGCACAGAAGTTTTGGGGGGATACCTCATATCCAAACCATAACAAATACAGAGAGCTGTAGACCTGGCCACTTTTCACTGGAGTGTTTTTTCTTTGTATGGAGGTTCATATTTCCTAGTCTCCTTTGATTGTTGGTTTGCTGATTGAACTTACTAGGAATATTCCAGAATATGAAAAGGGATCTTTTCAAAGCTGATACAAATATTAAATGAACAAGATTACATAGAGGTCATTCAAGTTGCTATGATGCCTTCACCTGCTAGAAGTATAGTTTAATCCAGCCAGTAGATAATTTACCAATATTTCATGGGACTGAGGATGGGATTTATGTTATCTCTGGACTAAAGGCTCTCTGTGGGCAGACACCTTATTTTTAGATTATTTTTTGTACCAGGGATTTAACCCAAGGGCACTTTTCCACCGAGCCATACCCCAAGCCCTTTTTATTCTTGAGAGTGGATCTAGCTAAATTGCTCTGAGCCTTGCTAAGTTGCTGAGGCTGGCCTCAAACTTGCAATCCTTCTGCCTCAGCCTCCTGAGCTACAGGCATGTACCACCATGCTGGGCAGCACCTTATGTTTTTTGTTCATTGCTGTATTTGTAGTTCTTTGTGACTGGCACATAGTTGATGGCTTAGTAAATTTTTTTGTTTTTGCTCTTTAATTGAATGAATTAAGTTTTAATGGATGAATGTATAATGTAAGTGTTGAATTAGTTGTCCTGAAAGACTTTAAAATTAATTATTTTCCTTATTTTTCTGTATATTACTTCACAGGTACATTGTTAGCTATATATGCTTAAGAAGAGCTCTCTGTGTCTACCAGTAGGTCACTAGATGAATAAATAATGGTGCATATACACAAAGATGTGCCATGAAGCTATAAAAAGGAATGAAGAGAATTTTTCTGTGTGTGTATGTGACTATATAGTGATATCTTTATCTATAAAGAAAAAAGAAATTCCTAAAACTGGAAAACTCGCTGAAACAAATAACTCTGGGTATGTATCTGGTTGGTTGTATTACAATAATTTTGACTTTTTATCCCTAGAAGGAGATACAAGCTGAGCACAGAGGTACACACCTGTAATCCCAGTGGCTCTGGAGGCTGAGGCAGGAGGATTGTGAGTTCAAAGCCAGGCTTAGCAATTTAGTGAGGTCCTAAGCAACTCAATGAGACTGTGTCTCTAAATGAAATACAAAAAAAGGCTGGGCATGTGGTTAAGTGCCTCTGAGTTCAATCCCAGGACAAAAAAAAAAAAAAAAAAGAAAGAAAAAGAAAAATCACTGTGTCCTCAAAGGAGATACATTCTGAAGATAAAAGAGCTTCAAATAAATGTAAGACTATTTGTTAGTAATAAAAATAATATTTATTTTGAAATTGGTACTGTAAAATATTATATACATGTTCTAAAATAAGTAATTATATTGGTAGAAACCAAGAATTTCAACCTAAAAGTAAAACAAAGTAACAAAGATAAAATCCAAGTCAAAACACTGCAATACTTGTTTGAATGGGAAATATTAGTTTGAATTCATGATTTATTTTTCTAAAAAGCAAAAGAGTACTTCCTAGTTCTGTGCACTGAAAAGATCTTTGAAGCAAAGACAACTTAGCAATGAGCACCCAAAGCACCCAGTGGTGCTCAGTATCAGTGCTTTCTTAGTATCATTTCTCCTAAAACAAAGCAAGGCATCTATTGAGAAATGGCCGATTTAGTTCTTGGGCAGAAAAATGCCAGGCTGAGGCTGGGCTTTCTTGTGCCAGAAAACAAGGAACCTGTCAAAGATGGTTGAAGTCACCAATGCACAGGATCCACCTTACAGGAGTGCCCACTGACCAGAGATGGACAATGTAAGCACCAAAAAGGATAGTGAATGTAATATATACAGCACATGATTGTGTAAATATTCCCAAGTTCATGAAAATACATTAAAAGGCACTGTCATCACAGAAGGCTGCTAGGGTATCACTTATTAGTTACAAAGGAAAGACAGATATCCTGACTTTCATGTATAAACCATATTCAAAACACCCAAATGATTGACTGAAGCAATGTTCTTTTTTATCTTGAGATAGCCATAAAATTCACATACCATAAAATTCACCCATTTAATTTGATAGTTTTTGTTATATTCACAAAGTTGTACAAGCATAACAGTTGAAGTCTAGAATAGTTTCATCATCCCCCAAAGAAGCCCTGTACCCCTGAGCAGTCACTCTCCATTCTCCATCTGCCTCCCAGTTCTGGCAGCCATGAATTCTAATTTTCTGTCTCTGTGGGATTTGCCTATTCTAGACATTTTTATATAAAACGGAAATGGACAGTAGATCTTTTGGGATTGGCTTTTTTCACCTAGCTGTTTTCAAGGTTCATCCATATTGCAGTATCTATCTGCACTTAATTCTTTTTCTTGCTGAATAATGGGAGAGTTCTTTCTTGAAGAATTCCAGCTAATAACCACAGAAAGACTGTGAGAGTTAGAAAAGTACCCTTTGCAACCCCTAATACAATAACAGATCAGTGATGTTTAAAACCTGTGTGTGTTTGAAACCATTAGGTGACAGAGAAAGCTTGATGGGGAAGTATTGTGTGGATGATTCAGACCAATGAACCCTGAACATATCGATCAATCTTAAATTCATAAATCATCGCAAGTGAGACCACTATGTATTATGTGCCTCCTTTTAAAAATAATGCTTGATGCTATACAGATTTAGTGCAATTCCTATGACAATCCCACTGACATTCTTTATGGAATTAGAAAAAGCAATCAAGAAATTCATTTGGAAAAATAAGAGGCCCATAATAGCCAAAGCAATCCTTAGTGTGAAAGGTGATGCAGGAGGCATCACAATACCAGATCTTAAGTCATACTACAGAACTATAACAATGAAAACAGCCTGGTATTGGCACCAAAACAGACATGAAGACCAATGGAATAAAATAGAAGACACAGACACATCCACATAAATACAGTTGTCTTGTCCTAGACAAAGGTGCTATAAATGTACATTGGAGAAAAGATAGCCTCTTCAACAAATGGTGCTGGGAAAACTGGAAATCCCTATGTAATAGAATGAAATATCTCACCCTGCACAAAACTCAACTCTTAAGTGGATTAAAGACCTAGGCATTAGACCTGAGACCCTGTCCTTACTAGAAGAAAAAGTAGGACCAACTCTCCAGCACAGCTTGGGAACTGAATTCCTCAACAAGACTCCTAAAATGCAAGAAATAAAATAAAAAATCAATAAATGGGATAATATCAAACTGAAAAGCTTCTTCACAGCAAAGGAAACAATCAAGAACATGTACAGAGATCCTATAGATTGGGAGAAAATCTTCAACACCAGTACTTCAGATAAGGCATTAATTTCCAGGATATACAAAGAATTAAAAAAAAAAAACTTAACACTAGAAAAATAAATAACCCAATCAATAAATGGGCAAAGGAACTGAACAAACACTTTACAGAAGAAGAAATATGAATGGTGAAAAAATATATGACAAAATATTCGACATCCCTAGCAATTAGAGGAATGCAAATTAAAACTACACCTAGATTCCACCTCACTCCAGTCAGAATGGCAGTTACAAAGAATACTAGCAACAATACATGTTGGTGAGGATGTGGGGAGAAAGTTACTCTCACACATTGTTGGTGGGACTGCAAATTGGTTCAACCACTCTGGAAAGCAATATGGAGATTCCTTTGAAAACTTGGAGTGGAACCACCATTTGACCTAGTTAGTCCTCAGTCTATACCCAGAGTACTTAAAAACATACTACAGTGACACGGCCACATCCATGTTTATAGCAGCTCGACTCACAATAGCCAAGCTAATGGAAACAACTTACATGTCCTTCAACAGATGAATGGATAAAGAAAATGTGGTATACATACACAATGGAATTTTTTTTTTTTTTGTGGTGCCGGGGATTGAACTCATCGACCACTGGGCCACATCCCCAGCCCTTTTTTGTATTTTATTTAGAGACAGGGTCTCACTGAGTTACTAAGTGCCTCGCCATTGCTGAGGCTGGCTTTGAACTCGCGATCCTCCTGCCTCAGCCTCCCAAAGTGCTGGGATTACATGCGCCACCGCGCCCGGCTCACAATGGAATATTACTCAGCCATAAAGAAGAATGAAATGATGGCATTTGCTGGCAAATGAATGGAATTGGGAAATATGCTAAGTGAAATAAGCCAGTCCCCCAAAACCAAAGGCTGATGTTCTGTCTGATTTGTGGATGCTAACCCAAAACAAGGGTGGTCGGAAGGGGAGTAATGGAAATCCATTGGACTAGACAAAGGGAAATGAAGGGAAGGGAGGAGGGAGGGGAGTAGGAAAGACAGTAGAATTATTGGATATTACTTTCTTAGCCTCATATTTGTATACACAACCAAGGTAACTCTGCATCATGTATGACCACAGGAGTGGGAACCCAAATAGAATAAGTTATACTTTATGTATGTATGTTCATTCTACTATAGTGTATAACAAAAAAATGAAAATATTTTTAAAAAATGCTTGAAAGTCCTGTCTCATATTCTCATATTCCTCAAGGCTCTAATGTTCACTTCCCTTGTACAGTAATCTGAGAGCTAGAGAAGCAAGTTACACAGCCACCACAGAGATCTAAAACGTGTGACATTCTCTTGAACAAATGGCCCAGTCTCCTTAGGAAATGAAATGGCATAAACTAGGAGAGGGAGGGGCACTGCTTTAGATTAGAAGACTAAGAAACGTAACCCCAGTGCAACCTGAATCTGGGTCTGATGGGAATAAACCAGCAGTTTGGAGACAGTTGGAGAAATCTGAGTGTGATTGGGTTTCAGATTATGTTAAGAAATGACTATAATTTTTTTTTTTTCCTTTGGGACTAGGGATTGAACTCAGGGGCACTCAACCACTGGGCCACATCCCCAGCCCTTTTTTGTATTTATTTAGAGACAGGGTCTCACTGAGTTGCTAAGTGCCTCGCCATTGCTGAAGCTGGCTTTGAACTCGCGGATCCTCCTGCCTCAGCCTCCCAAATGCTGGGATTACAGGCGTGTGCCACCACGCCTGGCAGAAATGACTGTAATTTTGTTTAGTGTAATAATAACATTACAATTATGTTTAAAAGAGAGTCCTTATCAGTTGAAGATACTTTGTGGTGTTTACAGGGGAAATGAAGTTTGTGTGGGATTTATTTTAACATGCCAACAAACGAAGTGGGTGCAGGGGATTTAAATGAAGCAAGATTGGCCACGTTTGGTAACCATTGACATTGAAGACAGATGGAGGAGTGTTTGTCACCTTTTCTCTCTTCTTTAATGAATGCTTGATATTATCCATAATATATATGTTTTTTTGAATCTTAGATTCTCAGAGTCAAGAAGCAATTTCATCTAGAAATATAACTTGTCAGATGTAATTTTCTGAGAAAAAAAACTACTGGTTCTTCTTTTCTTAAATGCCTAAGATTTAGTTTGGTCTTTTTGACTCTGAGGAGTTCCAGGGTTTTTTTGCTCAAGACAAAGGACAGCCTTTCAGGAAAAAAAAAAAAAAAAAAAAAAAAAAAGTTGGCAATGGAAGTGCCAGGCGTGGACAAGGAACGCGGTCAATGTGAAATACATGTGCCACGTAGAAACTTACTCATGACTGTTCTGAGGGCTTCCCCACCCCCAGGGCCTGCCTCATTTTCCATGACAAATTCCTACGAATCTAAATTGTCTTTTTCAGACTTTCTCAAGAGGCAGAATCCTGAATCCTGCCATGGGTAGGAGTCTGGAAGGAATTACATCTGTATTTAAGCCCCACCCCATCACCTATGAACTAAGGTGATGAAGGGCAAGTTTTCTTAAACTCTCAGAACCTCAGTTTCTTCCCCCATGAAATGGGAACGATTACAGCATCTACCCCACAGACTTGTGAGGACTGAACGATCACAATTCACGCATGGTGAGGTTTCAGTTCGCATGTGCTTAGAACACTGTGTCTGCAGGCACCTAGCAGGTGTGTGCGTATGTGAAAGAGAGAGGAAGAAAACAGGAAATAAATGCATGCACACAGCCACATGAAGAGAAATGCCTTTAAAACCCAGTCTCAGTTGGGATACATGACCTGTTCCAACAGAAGGAATCACTCCTTCAAAGTGAATCCACACCTACAAAATTCTTACCTTTCTAGAGTTGACTGCTCAGAGCTGTGATCCCAAACATTCATCTCTTTCCCTTTGGACTAATTGGTCTTCTCAGCCCTCCCAGGGAAGAGAAAGAGATCTAAAAACCAGACATAGGGACGTGGGGAGGTCTGATTGATGGAGGCAGGCACAGCTAGATCCCATCTGGGTTCCGCGGAGGAGCAAGGGTCAGCCGTGTGCTCAAGAAGGACGGGGCTCTGTCTCTGTGTGTTAAGGACAGGCGGAAGAAGAGGTGCCGGTGCGACAGGCAAGTCTCAGAGTCATGATTTCTCTTGAGGCCTTGGCCTCCCTGTGCGTCTTTGGCAAGTTGTGTCGCCCCCCTTGGCACCTCAGTTTCCTCGCCTGTAACACGGGGTTTTCTGCCTCACAAGCTGTGTGAGGCAAAGGCTTTTAAGCGGTGAAAGGCCATACAAACCTTAGTTGGCATTTTCTAGAGTGAGTAGAGCTCGTGTGTTCGACTTCTCTTGGCGTCCCAAGATGGCATCCCGTGAGACCAGGCTGTGAGTGGCCCTGAATGCTAAGGCACTTTGCATGAGCTAAATATAATAAGACTCAGACACTGCATCTTCTTCTCAGCTTCCCTGTTGCTCCTGTGCCCAGCGAGAAAGCTTCACACGCCCATGTTGCAGCATCTTTCAGAGAATGCAGAAAAGCCCTACTCAGAAAGGAGAAGCTGTGGGGGGGGGGGTGGAAGTCACTGAGGCCTTCATTCAAGTCCTCACTGGATGCCCCAAGGCATGCCGGCCCACCTACTGATGTTGAGGATATCTCATGAACCAATCAGACCTGGAGTCTGGGGAGAAGTCTTCTAGCCTGGCCCAGCACTGTCCAGAAGAACCTCCGATGGTGATGGCCATGTTTGTATGTCTGCACCATGCAGTATGGTAGCTGTGTGAGTGTTGGGCTCTTGAAATGTGACTTGTGTGGATGAGGGACTGAATTTTCAATTTTAATTAAATAGCCAAATGTGGTTAGTGACCACCATGTTGGATAGTATTACATAAGAACTAAAGACACTGGAAAGGTCAGAAACCTACCCCTTCAGGCCAAAGGCTTGACTTTCCTAAAAGACCTTGCATGGCTCTGTCACCTACTAGGTGTGTGGGTTTATTATGCCACTTGGCCTCCTTGCTATTTAGTTTCCTAATCTGTAAAACGGGAACAGAGGAAGGATTGGATTAAATATTTTACTGCTAATTTCTTGACTCCATTGTGACTTGCGTTTTGTTTGCACAATATATTAATTTCCTATGATCACTGTAACAGGTTACCGTAAATGTGGTTGGCTTGAATCAACAGAAATGTTCTCTTCTTCAGTTCTGGAGGCTAGAAGTCTGCAGTGGATTTCAATGAACTGAAACCGTGGTGTACTCCCACGGGAAGCGCTGGGGAAGAATCCGTTCCTCGCCTCTGCCAGCTTCTGTGGCTGCTGATGGTCTTGGCTTGTGTCAAATCACTGCCGTCACTGCCTCTCTAGTCACGTGGCCTTCTCACTTGTGATGGCGCTTCGGGCTCTCCGGATCATCCAGGACAATCTCCTCAGCTCAAGCTCCCTAGTTTCATCACACTTGCAAAGATCCTCTTTCCATATAAGGTAACTAGGTGCAGGTCCCAGGGATTAGGACCTGGTGTCTCTGGAGGCCATTATTCAGCCTACTGCACCTAGTAACAGTTGTTAATGGTGGGTTCACGTTAGATGAAGCGTGTGGCTATGTCATTGGATGTGTGGTCATTGCTGCCTGCCCACCAGGATCTCCAGGAGAGAATTTTCTCAGTGTTCTGAGTGGATACCTGAGTTTGACGAAACAATATGAGACTACTCTCTGCCCTGCTCCTAGAATGAATTACCTTGATTTGTTTAATGTCAGTTATCTTCACTAAAAGGTTAATCATGAAAGTATCCGAGTGCATGCTCTACCAATATTTGAGTTATTTCCTGCATCACCCAATCTCCAAATGGTGGATGGGAACATCAACTGGGATTTGAGTCAGAAAAGCCCACACTGTATTGCAGTGGAGTTAGAGAAGAGAACATTTGCTCTATCAGCTGGGTAAGTGATGTTTCTCTAGCAGTATACTCACAAATTTGAAAATATAAAGGTTCGGCTCTTACACAGCCCAAGAACAGCTTGTAGCTCTGATTTGGAATATTGTGTTTTACTGTTACTTAATCAAATCTAAGAGCAGTGGTTGGGAAGTGGGTTTTGTAAATATTGTTCCGAAGCATTCACATTTCAACAGAAAACAGATGCCAAGTGTTTTCATTACTGTTGATGTTTAAAGTTATTGGACTAAAACACGAATCGACTCCCTGCTAAAGCAGGATGCCTGAGAAGGCCTGAGGTAGGGGGGAGAGCAGAGGGTAGGGAACTTGCATTTGGAAGGTTTGAATAGGAATGAGTTCACTGGAAGACCTTCACTTTTGCAAGAGAGGCCTACAGATGAAATATTTATCACCAGAGGGAAACAGAAACACAATTATATTTTAACGTGTGAGTCACAACACTGTTTTGTTCAACTGTGGAACAAAATGGCTTGGAGGAGAATAAAATCACCTCATTTGTATCTTTTCAGAACATGGTGTTCTTTCAGTCTGCTCCTGTCCTTGGGTTCGGTGGCAGAGTGGCTGTTCTGTCCCAAGGTGGTCAGTGGCCTCATCACTGGTCATTCGTCTGGAGTTGCTTTTCAGAGGAGTAATGTGATGGTGGTAGCAAGTGCTTGCTAAATGCTGAGTACCATGCTTCGTGCTTTCCTTGCCTCATCTAATTCTCCTCTCGCCCTCTAGTAAGCATCACCATCCCCACTTTATAGATGAGGACGCTGAGGCTTGAGTAGCTTGGCCACTTTTCTGAAATCACTCAGCTGCCAGGGGTCAGAACTGATGTGTGACTGCAGTGCCCTGTGACAGACAGCCCAGCTCCTGGTCTCGGAGGCTTGGGACCTCCCCTGGCTTTCTCTCCAAGGCCCATGTCACCGGCTGCCCTGGCGAGTTTTGCCATACTGTGCTGTACAGCGGCCACCGCAGGTGAAGAGAGTTGAGAGCAGGGGTGTGGCGGCTCTGAGCTGATGTATTTCTCACTCTGACCGTGTCTCTCCAAGTCCCATGTATTTCCAAAAGGGAGAGAATACGGCATGTGATGGCTTCCCAGGAAGCAAGAACAAAATCTCTTCCCTTCAACTAAAGAAAATTCCACCTACTTCCTCACAGAGGTATTTTCCCTTCAGATTCCTCGTCTGCTTTTTTTTTTTTTTTTTTTATTTTAGTTGTAGATGGACACAATACTTTTATTTATTTCTGTGGTGCTGAGGATCGAACCCAGTGCCCCACACATGCGAGGCAAGCGCTCTACCACGGAGCCTCAACCTCAGCCCTCCTCATCTGCTTTTGACTGGCATGTTGGCACCCTGCTTGCCACTGTGCCACAGGCACTTGAGTTCTCTGGGCCGCGGCCATAGAGCTCCGCATTCATTCATGCATTCTTGGCCTCCACCAGTATTTATGGAGTCCCCGCTCGGCCCCCGCGTGGTCTAGCACTGGGGCGCCCCTTCCGAACACGCCGGGCCTCGAGAGCCAACAGGACTTTCAGTGAGGGTACTATCAGCCTTTGAGGCCGGACAGCTCTTCTTGTGAGAGCCTGTCCTGGTCATCGCAGGCTGCTGCTGGTCCTGACCTGCAAAGTTCCCGAGTGGGAGACCACGGCAAATGCCATCACACGTTCCCATGTGCCTCCAGGGGGCACTGCTGCCCCTGACTGAAAACCACTGCAGGAAGCTGGATTTGTAAGATCATGGTTAGCTGAGTCTGTGCCCGTTCTGGTGAGGTATGGTACATACTTGTCTTTTTTCCTAGGAATTTGGCCCATGTTTGCTTAGGACAGAAAAAGGAGGTTTTTGATAAAGCAGAGGGAAAACCAGATCCATTTGTCAGTGTCCTGTGCTGAGAAGTGGTTCATCTTACCAACAGAAGTTGGTGTTCGGGGGCTCTTGCTGAGGCTGGGCCAGGAAGGCTGCTCTCCTCCATTTCTTCTGTGCTGCCCCTTCTTTCTGGTCACTCCATCCTCTTCCTTACCCCCTAGCGCCATCAAAACAGAGCCTGATGGGCCTGGCTGACTGAAACCTGAGGCTGAGGCTAGGGAAGACCCTGGTTAGGAGGGAAGAGTGTCCCAGAGCACCCTGGGGGCAGGAGGAAGGTGGGGGGACTCCTCCACAGGCCGCTTGGCAGCTTGAGGGCAGAGGACCTCTTTCCCTCGTTCTTTAGGTTCTGTGTATGCTGATTCAGTCAATAGCGAGATTTTCAAAGTAGATAGATTGTACCTTCCCTCCCTTCTTACTGTTACCATAGAAAAGGCCTTACGCAGACAAGAATGTGGCTGGGACCCCACCCTCCAGGAGCCCACTGTCACCTGGCTCTTCCTTGTGAAACATACAAGAGTTAAGAGTCTGGAGTGGATGAAATGAACACCGTCCTTGCCCATGTGGAGTTGAGAAACCAGCGAGAACCACGGATACTTTTGAAAATTTCAAAATTAACAGATGTTAAAGTTGGCTCCAGCATGTGTTAGTAAGGATGCAGAGGGACAGAACTCGTTGTGACCTCTGTTGGCAACAGAAGTTAAAGCTGGACATGTCTTGACTGACATTGCCTCTCCTATTTATATACCCCAAAGGAACACGCCTACAAATAGACCAAGCGTTGTGTACTGAGAATGTGCACAATAGCTTTGTTTGTAGAGTTAAGAAAAACACAAGGAAAAGGTTCGTGAAGAGGAAGATGAATGGATACGCTGTGGTTTGTTCACACACTGGAGAGCCTCAGTGAAAACGGGTGAACAGGAGCTTCTCATGCCTGTGGACATGCCGCAAATCTGAAAATAAGTTGCAGAGTAGTCTCTACAGTATGATCCCACATACATTAGGTTTAAAAATATGCAAAAGAATATAATGTATTGCTTAGGTATACAAACATGTCTGTTAAAAAGAAAATAAGACACATGGGAACACTAAACCTGAAAAATCAAAAGAACAATAACTGAGGGGGAGGAAGGGATGCGATCGCCAGGGTAAGCAGCGTCCTTGCTTATGGCTGTGTTTTGCAGGGTGGGGGGGAGATGATGGCACGTTGGTCTTATCGCATTGTCATTTATATGCGGTACCGTCCACCGTCCTCTGTGTTCTTCCTGACGGAACCTCCGTTTTGTTTAGATACCTTCTCCTTCCTTATGCGTCTTATGGGGGCCTTAGGAAGCTGACGCGCCCTCAGGTTAATGTGCGGTGCCTAATTAGTTGAAGGATGACCCATCAGTCCTGCCAGTGATTCTTTTCATCACTTCCTCCCTCTCTCTTCTTGCTGGATCTGCAAGAGGAAGCATGCAGCCCGATTTGCCCATGGGGAACAGGATTTTTAAAATAACCAAAACTGTAAATGGCAGAGTAAGAAGACAGTTAACCCTATGTGAACTGTATCACCCAGCCTACCCCATCTTTTCCCTTCTAGAATGTGAGCTGGTGAATATTTTTGAAGCTATAGCTACTTTGGTCTGGGTTTTCCATTGTCTTGAATCTCAAGGCGTTCAGCTATATTACATGGATTTCTCTGGAAGCATACCACAGTCTTTAGTAGTAAGGAGAAAAAAAAATTGTTTCACTCAATTTTAAATGTTTCTTCTATTTTTTACTTAAACATTTATACCTGATCTGTATTAGTCTATTTCCTATTCCTATAACAAAATACCTGAGGTTGGGTACTTTAAAAAAAAAAGAGGTCAATTTAACTTACAGTTTTGGAGGCTCAAAATCCAAGATTGAGCAGCACTGTATGTTTAGCCTCTTGTGAGGACCACCTTGGCTACTCACAACATTGTAGATAGCATTAGGGTGTGAGTATGTGCAAGACAGATCAGATGGCAAGACAAGAAGCTGGAAATGGATTCACTGGCCAGTCTTACTCTTTTATAACAGTGTTTTAGTCAGCTTTTTCATTATATGACCAAAAGACCTGTCAAGAATTATTTTGAGGAGGAAAAATTCATTTGGGGGGCTCACAGTTTTAGAGGTTTCAGTCCATAGACAGCCAGCTCCATTCCTTGGGGCTTCAGATGAGGCAGAACATCATCAGGGTGGGAGAGTCTGGTGGAGGAAGTGTCTCAAGACATCACACCAGGAGGCAGAGAGCACCCAGCTCATCAAGGACAAAATACACACCCTGAAGACATGCACCCAGGGACCTACCTCTTCCAGCCACACTCTACAAGCCTTCAGTTACCACTCATTAATCCCTATCAGGGGATTAATTCACTGATTGGGTTACGGCTCTCCTGACCCAATCATTTCACCTCTAAGCTTTCTGGCATTGTCTCCTACATAAGCTTTTGGGGGGGCACCTCACATCCAAACCACAACAGCTAGCTCTCTTAGTACAAGCTCACTCCACAAGACCAGCATGGACACCTTCCGAGGGCAGTGCCCCAGTGACCTGCCCACTCCTCCCGAGGCCTCACCTCTAAAGCTTCCTCCACTTGTTAATACAAAGCCTCTAGCACTTAGATCACTCGGGGGCAAACCACATCCAAACCATAGCAAGCTCTGGGGGTCTGGGCACTCAGGAACCTGAAGGAAACCAAATCTTAGAGGACAAGATCATGAAGAGTGCAGTGTGGTTAGTGTGCCAGCTCGTCTTTTCCTGGGAAATTGTGCATTAGTTTCCTTTGTATTAATCTGTGTCTGCCATGACAAATTACCACAGACTAAGTTGTTTAAAACTATAGAAATTTATTCACTCACAGCCTTGGAGGCCAGGGGTCGGCAGGGCGGGAACTCTCTCCAGAGGCTTTGAGATTCCCTTCCTTAATTCTTTCAGCTTCTGGTGGCTGTTGGCATCATTCCAATCTCTGCCTCCATCTTCACAGGTTCTCATTTCTCTGTGTCTCTCTTCTTCTGCCTCTTATACAGAGACTTGTCATTGGACATAAGGCCGCCTGGGTAATCCAGGATGGTCTCATCTCAAGGCCCTTAACTTAATTACAGCTTTCAAGGACTGGATTCCCAAGCAAGGTTACAGACGCAAGGCTTAGAATGTAGACATATTTTGGGAGGGCACCATTTAGCCAACTAGGACATAGTTGGTATGTGTAGTGATTTCAATAGTGCAAATAGGCAACAGGAATAAAGAAGATCAGCATGTCTTTGTGCTCCATGGAAAGTGTTAAGTCTTCTCTTACCAGAGTTAGATAATTGCTCAGTTGACATAGTGAGAAGATTTAAAAAAAAAAAAAAGATTTTAACAGAAGAAATAAGGTTAGGTGATGCTGATGTTGGACAACATGTTCTTGATGGTAGACGTTACTGGCTTCCTTGGAGAGACACAGTGTTCAGCCTCAGATATGCCCCAGGACAAATGTGGACAAAGAGGCCTATCATCAGATAGAGGGGTGCCAGGGAAGGAAAAAAATTATGAATAAAATTATTGGAGAGCAGATGGGTGAGAGAAGAGGAAAGCTAGTCGTGTTTGGAGGCTAATTCCTCTCCCATGAGGGATGGTAGATGGGTCCCAGAAAGGCAGCTGGGGATGCTGGAAAGGAAAGAAAGGACATTGCACTTGCAATGAGATGGTCCCAATGGATGCTTCTGACTTATTTCTATTTGATCTGGGGAAGTAATGTGTGTTCCCTGAATCCATTTTATCTCTCCTAAATTTTAGTTAAGTTGTACTTCCTCACAGGACTTCATAAAAACGGAAGTACCATAATGATGGTACTTCTGGGAACTGTCTGAGGGTAAGCTGACATAGCCTCTGTGGAAGCAGCTTGCCCATGGTAAGGGCTCAGGACATTCCTGCTGAGTGAACCTCAGGCAGGGCACAGCTACAGTATGAATGTATCTCATAATGCTTTTAGATTCACCAGTATCTTTATAAGGCTTCAGCTTGCAGTAGGAAGGTCAAGATAAACATGGTGGACTTCAGCTTCTGGCCATAAGGGCATCATTGGTATGCATTAGCCCTCTCAATGCAAACAACTAGAGACCTGGACTCAAAATACACAGTAACTATTTCAGATAGTCAGCAACAAATAGGGCAAGACTGTTGCTCCTGAGGGAAGGGATATTTATGAGGTGATTCCCACAATCATGCAGCTTCCTGGGTGGTGATGATATTTCATCCATGACATAAAGAACTGGAATTTAAGCAGAGCACAACGGTCCCACTGACTTAACAAAGCAGAAGTCAGAGTTAGGGCATCTGAGGAAGATAGAACCTGTGTGGCAGGATATCAGAGAGGAGATATCAGCTATACAGAGAGAGCTGTATGTAGAGGTCCCCTCTGAGTCAGTAGCCAAGAGACACATATGCAAACAGGACACCCCAGTTCACTGCAGAGTGGCTGCTCTAGGCTGAGAGTAGGTGCTAGGGGTGGGCATGCTGGGGCATATTGAATTTTCAGCTCTGCCAGAGTGGAGAGATATGAATGGTTTTTTAGTACCCCCAGTATCCAGCGGATACGCAGAGGAAACCTAGAGCAGGTTTCTCAAACCTGTACTACTGACCTTTTGGATAAGATGGCTCTTTGTTGTGGGAGGCCATCTTCTGTGTTGCAGGGCGTTTGTCCTGGCCTCCACTCTGTAGCACCCCACCGCCAACCTGTGACAGTCAAAAAATGTCTCCAGACATTAACAGATGTTCTCTAGGTGCAGTGTCATCTCCATTTGAGATATATGGCTCTAAAGGAAGGCCTACTTTGTACCTTACCTAGCAAAATGCAAAGTAAAGTCCTGAGAGTGTTTGTGATTGGGCAGCATTTGGAAGTTGAGTTCTTTCCAGAGATGACATTGTAACAAGTCATAGAACTGAACTTATACAAATTTAGGATGATTAGACAGTAACTGCAGAATTCATATGTTTCAGGAGCAGATAACAAAATCCAAGTAGGTATACAGTGATACCCTACTCTGCATTAGTCTCAAGATATAGTTTCCAGTCATGACATGCCAGGAAACAGAAAAATGTGATCTTTAGCCATGAAAAAAAAAAAAAAAAAAAGTCAAAAAAAGTTTAAACCCAAAATTGTTCCTAAACATTGGACTTAGAAAATGAGCCTGTAATCCCAGTGACTTGAGAGGCTGAGGCAAGAGGATCACAAGTTCAAGCCCACCCTGGGCACCCAGCCTCTCTTCTTAGAGAGTCCCTATCTCAAAAAAAGAAAAAAAAAATTAAAAGGGCTGGTGGTGTAGCTCAATGGTAGAGTACTGCTGGGTTCAATCCACAGCACACCGCCCCCTGCCAAGTAAATAGTAAACAAAGAAAAAAGAAAGCATTAAAGCAGGTGTTATTATCAGTGAATTGAAGGAGTAAACAGACAATCTTTGTAAAGAAATGGAGACTACAGAAAGAACAAATGCAAATTCTACAAGTAAAAAGTAAAAACTGAAATGAATAATGCTTGGAGATATTTATTTTTACTGCATAATAGTTACAAGTAATAATGAGGTTTATTTTTACCTACTCATAAATGTATATAACATAGTTTTATCCACTTCAATCCCCAGTAACATCCCTTCCTTTCACTCCCTGATCCCCTTCCTCTACTCTATTGGTCTTTCTTCTGTTTATTTATTTATTTACTTTTAACATTTTTAAAAAAATTGTTGATGGAATTTTATTTTATTCATTTATTCATATGCAGTGCTGAGAATCGAACCCAGTACCTCACACATGCTAGGCAAGTGCTCTACCACTAGGCCACGACCCCAGCCCTAGTTATTTATTTTTCATTGTTGCATTATAATTATACATAAAGTTTGAATGACATGTGGTATATTCATACATGTCCCTGGTATAATTTGGTCAACTTTATTCTCCAGTTCTTCCCCTTTCCCTCCCCTTCTCTTTTTTTCCTTGAACCCCACTTCTACTCTACTGATCTCCTGTTTTTCTGAGATCCCTCTTTTTATTCATTTTTCCTCTTTAGCTTCCACATATGAGAGAAAACACTTAAGCCTTGACTTTCTGAGTCTAGCTTATTCACGTAGCATGATGTTCTCCAGTTTCATCCATTTGTCAGCAAATGACATAATTTCATTTTTCTTTGTGACTGTGTAGAATTCCATTGTGTACATATACCACATTTTCTTTATCCATTACTCTTTTGATGGGTACCTAGGGTGGTACCATGACTTGGCTCTTGTAGGTTGTGCTTCTATAAATATTGATATGTGTTTATTACTGTAGCATGCTGATTTCAGTTGATTTAGAAATGAGTGAAACAGCTGGATCATATGGTGGTTCCATTCCATTCTTTTTTTTTTTGTCTGTGTTCCAATAAAATTTTTATTTACAAAAATAGGTAGCAGGCCACATTTTACTGGCAATCCCATTCCTAATCTTTGAGGAATCTCCATGCTGCTTTCCAAACTGATTGTACTAAACTGCTGTCCTAGCAACAATGTATAAGTGTACACTTTCCCCACATCCTTGCTAGCAATTTTGCATTCTCGATGATTGCCATTTTACCTCGGATGAGATAAAATCTCAGTGTAGTTTTGGTTTGCAACTGCCTGATTGCTGAGGATGTGGAACATTTTTTCATATATTTGTTGGCTATTTGTATTTCTTCTTTTGAGAAATGTCTCTTTAGATCTTCTGCCCATTTATTTAGTGGATTAACAATATTGTGGTGTTAAGTTTTTTGAGTTCTTTATATATTCTGGGTATTTATCCTCTATCAGAAGAATGGCTGGCAGAGATTTTCTCCCATTCTGTAGGCTCTGTCTTTATACTCTTAATTGTTTACTTTGCTTTGCAGATGCTTTTTAATTGAATCCTATCCTACCTATTGATTCTTGGTTTTATTTCTTCATGATTAGGAGTTTTATTAGGGAACTCACTGCCTGCATCAATGTGTTGGAGTGTTGCCCCTCTGTTTTCTTCTAGCAGTTTCATTGTTTCTGGTCTAATTTCTATGTGTTTGAGCCACTTTGAGTTGAGTTTTGTACAGGGTAAGAGAAAGGGATCTAATTTCATTCTTCTACTTATTTTTTCCTAGCACTATTTGTTAAAAAGGCCATCTTTTTTCCAATGTATGATTTTGGCACCTTTGTCAAGGATCAAATGATTGTATTTATATGGATTTGTTCCTGAATTCTAAGATCTTTTGTCTTTTTCAATTTCTTTCTTTGGTGTTTTATAATTTTCACTGTAGAGGTCTTTTACTTCCTTAGTTAGATTTATTCCTAAGTTTTTTTTTTTTTTTTTTTTTTTTTTTTTTTTTTTTTTTTTTGGTACTGGGGATTAAACTCAGGGGCACTCAACCACTGAGCCACATCCCCAGCTCTATTTTGTATTTTATTTAGAGACAGGGTTTCACTGAGTTGCTTAGTGTCTTGCCACTGCTGAGGATGGCTTTGAACACACAATCCTCCTGCCTCAGCCAAGCTTCTAGGATTATAGGCATGCACTACAGAGCATGACCCTGAGTATTTCTTTGAAGTTATTGGGAATGGGGTAGTTTTCTTTGATTTCTTTCCTGACAGATTCGTTACTGGAGTATAAGAAAACTATTGACTATTATAGTTGGTCTTGTATCCTGTTACTTTGCTGAATTTGTTTGTCAGATCTAGAAGTTTTCTGGTGGGATTTTTAGGGTCCTATAGTATAGAATCGTGTCATCAGCAAACAGAGATAGTTTGACTTCTTTTCCTATTAGTATCCCTTTAATTTCTCCTCCTGCCTGATTTTTCTGGCTCAAGTTTTCAAGAAGTGGATTGAATAGGAGTGGTGAGAGTGGACATCTTTGTCTTGTTTCGGATTTTAGAGAAAATGTTTTCAGTTTTTCTCTATTCAGTATGGGGTTAGCTTTGGTTTTGTCATAAATGGTCTTTATGATGTTGAGGTAAGTTCCTTCTATCCTCATTTTCTCCAGTGTTTTAAAAATGAATTGGCGGTGGAGCTGGGGTTGTGGCTCAGTGGTAGAGTGCTTGCCTAGCATGTGTGAGGAACTAGATTAGATTCTCATATAAATAAATAAAATAAAGATCCATTGACAACTAAAAAAATATTTAAAAAATGAATTGGTGCTGGATTTTGCCAAAGGCTTTTTCTGTACCCATCAAGATGATCATGTGATTTTTGCCTTTGATTCTATTTATGTAATGAATTACATTTATTGATTTATGTATATTGAACCAACCTTGCATTCCTGGGATGAATCCAACTTGATCATGATGTTCAATTTTCTTAATATGTTTTTGAATACAATTTTCTAGTATTTTATTTTGCATCTATGTTCATCAGGGATATTGGTATGTAGTTTTCTTTCACTGACTTGTCTTTATCTGATTTTGATATCAGCATGATATTGGCTTTATAGAATAAGCTTGGGAGTGTTTCCTCCCTTTCTATTTCATGGGATAATTTGAGGAGGATTAGTATTAACTCTTCTTTAAAGGTGTGGTAGAACTCAGCTGAGAATTCATCTGGTCCTGGGCTTTTCTTTGTTGGAAGGCTTTTAATTATTGCTTAATATGGGTCTGTTTAGGTTTTCTATATCCTCTTAGTTCAATTTGGGTAGGTCATATGTGTCAAGGAAATTTGTCAGTATCTTCTAGATTTTCTGATTTATTGGATTATATCTCTGGATTTTGGAAATGTCTGATGATATCTCCTTTTTCATTTCTAATTTGGTTGATTTAGGTCTTCTCTCCTATTCTTTTGGTAAGTTTGGCTAGACTTTTATCAATATTGTTTATCATTTCAAAGAAATAAGTATTGAATTGATCCTTTGTATTTGTAAAAATTATTTATTTCATTAATTTTAGCTCTGATCTTAATTATTTCCTGTTGTCTCCTGGTTTAGGAATTAGTTTGTTTCTGACTTTTAAGGCCTTGAGGTGTAGCATTAGAGGGCTTATTTGGAATCTTTGGTTTTTAATTTTTTTAAAAATGTGGGTACTTAATGCTATATACTTTTTTCACAGTGTTCCAAAGAGTTTGGTATGTTATATAGCTATTCTCATTTAATTCTAGGAATTTTTAAAAAAATTTCTTATTTCTTTTGTGATCCATTCCTCATTTAAAAGAATATTGTTCAATCTCTGTATGCTTATGTGGCTTCTAAAAGTTTTCTTGCTGTTGAGTTCTAATTTCAATCCATCATAATCTATTATGATGCACGAGATCAGATTTCTGTTTGCTAAGATTTGCTTTGTGTTCTAAAATATGGTTTATTTTGGAAGAGGTTCCATGAGCTGATGAGAAGAAAGTGTATTTATTTGTTGGGTGAAATATCCTGTAGATGCCTGTTAGGTTCATTTGATTAATAGTATCATTTAGGTCAGATGTATCTTTATAGATTTTTATGTCTGGATGACCTGTCTCTTAATGAGAGGGGTGTGTTGAAATCACCAAGTATTATTTTATTATGGGGACTTAAAGTCAAGAAGGATTTATTTTATGTAATTAGGTGCACTGACATTTGGGGCATAAATATTTACTATTATATCTTCTTGTTGGATTGTCCCCTTTAATAGCATGTAGTGGCCTTCCTTCCCTCTTATGATTAATTTTTCTTGGCATTTGCTTGACAAGATATGAGAATAGCTACTCCTGCTTGTTTTCAGACTCCATTTGAGTGGAATATCTTTTACTTTCTGTATGTAGATACCTTTGTTTATAAATTTCTTCCTAACAGCATATTGTTTGATCTTGTTTTTTAATCCACTTTGCCAGTCTGTATCTTTTAATTGGAGAATTGAGACCATTTATATACATACAGAGATCAATATACAGCATTAGAATAAATATCTGATGTCTACTAAGGAATGTACACAATTAATTACCACAAAAAGAGGAATTGTAGGGTCAGCATTTAATACCAGCAACAATAAGAAGCTGCAAGCTAGATAGAGTATTAAAAATAAAAAGCAGGTGTCAACTGTGCCCTTCCCAGTACAAATAGCCACAATAACATGAATATTGTGTGTGGGGTAATTATATGAGCTAAATTGTCCTTAAAGATAGCAAAATCATTAAGAAGAAAGAAAATGGGGGTAGGAAAGTAAAACACTTTAAACTATTCAAAAGGTGAACAGAGGTGGAGCAGGAGAGAGGTAGCAAGGAGAGGAAGGAGGAGTGAAAAAATATAAGAAATAATGAGAGGCAGAGAGAAAACAAGTAAATCTGGATATTGAAGGGGGAAGAGAAGAGAAAGAAATAATAAGAGAAAAACAAGAGCCCAAACACACAAACAATCAAACCAAGGCATGTAAACAAAATCCCTTATTCCTCTAAAGTCAAAACAAGGCAAGATAGCATATGGTTGAGGAAAGAAAAAATAAATAAAAACTAAAAAGGTAGAAAAAAGTGATAAAAATGGAGAGAAAAAAGAATGTGCGCCCTGCACACGCACCTCCCCACACACATACACATTTACAAGCTAATCAACACAGCTAGAACACACCCAGACACACAAACACACATTTATACTTTTGCTCAATGAAAGAAAGAGAAAAGAAGGAAAATGAAAAAAGAAATCTTAATGAAAAATGAAGGTGTTTTCTCCACCGAAGTGGTCAAAGCTGTTGACAAAAATGAGTGTTCACTGCCCATGAAACACTGCCCTTTCTATTTCTTCTTGGGCTGTGTACCCCTTAGAGCAAGGGTTGGGGGTTGTAAAACTTGTCTTCTTTGAGTTGCTCACTGTGCTGTCAGCTGGAGTAGCCTGGAACCAAAGCTGGTTGTGTTGGCTCTCAACTTCCCTTCTCGCCACTTAAGTTAGGGCAGAATGAAATGTAGTGACTATTGGAGTTTCCTCCTTTGGAACTAGGTAGATGCCTTCCTAGGGTGGAAGATGCAGAATTTCAAATGTGAGGTTCATGTGGCTGGTATTTAGTTCTGACCTACTTTTTGAGCTTTGTTTTGAGGTATGTGCTGGAGTGAGAATAGTTCACCCACCTTAGCACCCACCTTAGTGTGGATAGAAGCCCATCTCTGCAGGGCAGAGGAGGGGGGCAGTGTCCTGAAAACTCCACTCATGGGGTGAAGCAATCAACTTTCCACTCCTCTCATGCATTCCATCACCCACAAATGTGGTCTTACTAGGATCAGACTCCAAGCACAAATGTGCCCACCTGTCTAGCTTCTGTAAGCTACCAGACCCAAAGTGAAAGAAAGAAGCACTCAGCTCTATGTCCTGGCCTGAGTCCCGCTGGGATGCAACTACCTCTGTATCTGCCTCAGTTGCCCTTTGCCAGGAAAATTCTAGACCTCATGACAGGCTCATGGGGGGACAGTCAGCTAATGCCTATTATGCACTGCCTGGCCCCCACCACAGAGAACTATAGCAGAAAGCTGTGCATGGCCCCCAGGATGAATTTCGGGCACAGCTGCCCCAGGATGGCCTCTGTGCATGTCTAAGATTGCCATGTGCTTAATCTCCATTCCCCAGGGAAATCGAAGCACCTCTGTTTTGCCACTGGGTCACTCAAGTTCAAACCACCCCTCTGTTCCATGGTTCCCAATGACAAATTGTCTTGGCAAATTCAGTCTTTCCTTCTGCTTGGGTTGCTCCTCCCCTTCATGGTGTACCAGTACATGGTGCCATCACTTGGATTCCTGAGATATTCTTTCCTGTCCTGTGTTCAAAGCACCAGAATGTCTGTCTAGAAGATTCTGATATTGATTTCAGCACATTCCCTCATCACCTACCTCACTGGGAAGCAGTACTTTTGTGGCTTGAATCCTCAGTCAGGGAGCAACTGGGAATTGTACCCTTCTTCTAGTGTCCCCCATCTTTGTCCTTCCCTGCCTGAAGATAGCACAGAAGATCAGAGATGGCAGAAGATAGAGTTAGGAGACTAAAAGGCAGAATAGTAAAAATTGTCCAATCTGAAGAATAGAGAGACAGTATTTTAAAAAACAGAGCTTCAGGGACATGTGATAAAACATCTAATAGTCTTATATGTGTAAATAGAGTCCTAGAAGAAGAGAATGAGATTGGGGTAAAAAAAAATTAAACAAATAATGGCTTCAAACTTCCCTAATTTCATAAAAAAAAATCAACTTAAAGGTATAAGAAGCAGTGAACCCTAAGCAGGATAAATATGAAGACAGGTGCACATAGTCACATCATAGTCAAACTACTGAAAAATCAAGAATAGAAGAGTCTTGATAGCAGCCAGAACAAAAAGATAACATTACATGATGGGGAACAAGGATTAGAATGATGACTGAATTCCACTGGGAACTGGGGGGAACTGGGAGATCAGGAGACAACAAAATAACTTCTTTAAAGAGTTGTAAGGAAACAAATCTCAACTCAGAATTTTATATCCACTGTGTCCATAATTTTAAAGATGTATTATTTTTTTCTTTCGTTTCTTAAATTATTTTGCTTCCCACCAGAGTTAAAGGGTCTTCTTTGCCTGTTTGTAGTATGCTTGCCTTTTTAGTTTTTTATATTTTTAGTGACAACCAATCTATGTCTTAGTATTATTAATGTATTTCTTATAGACAACAGTCTCTCTCTTTTTTTAGTGTATTTAGTCCACTTACATTTAATGTAATTACTTATATAAATGTATTGAAATCTACCAACTTGACATTTGTTTTCCATTTGATCCTTCTGTCTTCATCCTCCTTGTTCTCTGTCTTGAGTCACTCACTCTGGGGAAGCCATCTGCCACATCACTGAAGATACTCATATAGTCCTATGGAGAGTCCTTGTGGTGAGGAACTGAGGCCTCGTGCCAGGATCTGTGTGAGCAAGCCATCTACAGAGCTGGTCTTCTGGCCTGTGCAGATGACTTCAGCACTAGCTGAAATCTTAACTGCAACTCAAAAGAGACCTTGAGCCAGAGCAGCACAGCTAAGCATCTCCCAAACTTCTGACCCACAGAAACAATGGGATAATAAGTGCTTATTGTTTTAGGCTGCTCAATTTGGGGTAATTCATTCTGCAGCAGTAGATAGTTAATTCAATCTCCTTCTCTGGTTTTTCTCAGTTACTGCCTCTCACACACCATGCCACAGCTCCCAAATCTCTTACCTGTTTCTTATACCCTACTCTTCTACTTTTTTCAAAACTTTAACAAATATGCTCCTTCCCTCTTTCCTTCTGCTTCTCTCTTCATTATCTATTCTTGTTTTCTTTTATTTAGCACATTCTATTATAACCCCCCCTCCCATTTTTCTGGTTCTTCCTGCACTGCTTTCTCCAATAAGACCCAAAGTGGATGATGGTGTAGGATAAGTGGCAGGAGGAAATGCTGATCAAGTAACACCAGCTTTTCTTTAATGGGAGAGGATAGGAAAAGTTACAAACATGCATCCATCTATCACTTTGTCCCCATAACATTAGGATTTATAACCAAAATTTATTTGCTCTCTATATGTTAATTACTATGCTAGGAGCTATACATGTATGTATTTAATCCTAAAAACATATCCCAATGAGGAACATGCCATCCTCCTCCTCCTCCTCTCCCTCCTTTTCCTCCTCCTTCTTCTTCCTCTTCTTCTTTTTCCTCTTCTTCCATTTTAAAGAAGAAAATGGAGGCACAAGCAAATTAAATTATTTCCCAATGGTGCAGAGCTGTCAAACACAGGACCAATGCATATTGCTTCAAAATCCCTATGTATGTTGCATTAAATTGGGTTCCGATTGACTCAAACTTATGTTAACTATTACAGAACCACAGGGCTGACTTCTCACAGGTTCAGTGCCAGCTAAGACATTTTTATGCCCACATTAACTAATTTCTTTTCTGGCTAGAAGGAAATCCAGGATCCAAAAAGGACTGGTGGCTTTTGTCTTTCTTTAACCTCCAATGGAATCTGCAAGTGGAAAATTTCAGGAATGTCTGGATTTTGGAATTAAAGTCTAATTTGCATACAAAATAAAAGTGAATTAATCCTCCGGTAGGCATTAACTGAGTGGTAACTGAAGTGGTAGGGTGTGGCTGGAGGAGGTGGGAATTGGTGGTTTGGGGGTATATATTTGTATCTGGCAAGTAGATATCTCTGTCTCTGCTTTCTGATCCTCTTGTGAGGTGCTTCCCTCTGCCACACCCTTCTGCCAGGATGTCCTGCCTCACCTCAAGCCCCAAGAAATGAAGCCTGCTGTTTATGGATTGAGACCTCTGAAACCATGAGCCCCTAAATAAACCTTTCCTTTTCTACTATTGTTCTGGTCGGGTCCTTAGTAGCAGTGAAAAAGCTGACTAAAATATCTGGAATATATTTCTTTCTGGAGTTATTCTAGTAGGTGGTATCTATTGGTAGGCTTGCTGTGTGACTTGCTTTGGCCAATGGGATGTTAGTGGACATGATCTGTGCTGTGTCCAAGCAGAAGCTTTCAGTGAGACTGCATCACTTGGCTTGACTTCTTGCTTCCTGCCTTCTGCTGTAGTATTGCAAGACCCATATGGTGACTCTTCCTTGAGCGAGAGTCCTGGAGTAGCAGACAGGTAGAGCAGGGCTGAGCAGACAGATGTAGCTGAGCTCCAAACCTGAGTGCAAGTAATAAAGCTTCCTTGTTGTAAACCAAGAAGATTCTTGGAGTTGTTATAGCAAGTGATTAATAATCCATGGTCTTGTTGGTAAGCTAAGAGGAGTCCCTGCCTCTTTGAGGCAAACACCCCTCATTGAAGGCATCTAAATGGCTTTCAGATTTCTCCCCACAGGGATATATAACCTCACTCTGTTTTCACTGACAGAATCCAATGTTGACATTATGTTGATGGAAGGCAACATAACTTGATAACTGAGAGTTTTCCTCCTAAATTCTCTGCAACATCCTCTGTGACCTTGGACAGTTTGGTTTACCACTTGGTTCCTCCTTTCCTTCATTATTTAAAGTTGTTATATATGACAGCAGAATGCATTATCATTCACATTACACATATAGAGCACATTTTTACATATCTCTGGTTGTATACAAAGTATATTCACACCATTCATGTCTTCAGACATGCACTTAGGGTAATGATATCCATATCATTCTACCATTTTTTTTTATTTTTTTACCCTTTTGCCCCCTCCCTCTCTCTCCCTCCTCATTGGCCTTTCTAGTGTTCCTCTAATCCTCCTATGCTCCCCATCCCAACCCCACTGTGAATCAGCCTCCTTATATCAGAGAAAACATTTGGCATTTGGATTTTTGGGATTGACTAACTTCACTTGGCATTATATTCTCCAACTTCACCCATTTACCTGTGAATGCCATTATTTTATTCTCTTTCATTGCTGAGTAATATTCCATTGTGTACATATACCACATTTTCTTTATCCATTCATCTACTGAAGGGCATCTAGGTTGGTTCCACAGTTTGGCTATTGTGAATTGTGCTGCTATAAACATTGATGTGGCTGTGTCCCTGTAGTATGCTGTTTTTAAGTCCTTTGGGAATAGACCCAGGAGTGGGATAGCTGGGTCATAGGTGGTTCCATTCCCAGTTTTCCAAGGATTCTCCATACTGCTTTCCATATTGGCTGCACCATTTTGTAGTCCCGCCAGCAATGTATGAGTATGCATTCTCCCCCACATCCTCTCCAACATTTATTGTTGTTTGTGCTCTTAATAGCTGCCATTCTGACTGGAATGAAATGAAATCTTAGAGTAGTTTTGATTTGCATTTCTTTGATTGCCAGTGATGTCAAACATTTTTTCATGTATTTGTTGATTGCTTGTATATCACCTTCTGAGAAGTGTCTGTTCAGTTCCTTGGCCCATTTATTGATTGGGTTATTTGCTTTTTTGGTGTTAACATATTTAAGTTCTTTATAAATTGTAGAGATTAGTGCTCTATCTGATGTGTGTGTAGTAAAGATTTGTTCCCAATTAGTAGGTTCTTTATTCACCTCACTGATTGTTTCTTTTGCTGAGAAGAAGCTTTTTAGTTTGAATCCATCCCATTCATTAATTCTAGATTTTAAATTTTGTGCTATAGGAGTCTTATTAAGGAAGTAGGGGCCTAATCCGATATGATGGAGGTTTGGGCCTACTTTTTCTTCTAATATGCTTAGTGTCTCTGATTTAATTCCTAGGTCCTTGATCCACTTTGAGTTGAGTTTTGTGCATGGTAAGAGATAGGGGTTTGATTTCATTTTGTTACATAAGGATTTCCAGTTATCCCAGCACCATTTGTTGAAGAGGCTATCTTTTCTCCAATGTATGTTTTTGGCATCTTTATTTAAGATAACTGTAGTTGTGCAGGTTAGTCTCTCTGTCCTCTATTCTGTACCATTGGTCTACCAGTCTATTTTTGGTGCCAATACCATGCATTTTTTGTTACTATTGCTCTGTAGTGTAGTTTAAGGTCTGGTATTGTGATGCCACCTGATTTACTCTTCTTGCTAAGTATTGCTTTAGCTATTCTGGGTCTCTTATTTTTCCAGATGAATTTCATTACTACCTTTTCTATTTCTATGAGGAATGCCATTGGGATTTTGATTGGAATTGCAATGAATCTGTATAATGCTTTTGTTAATGCTTTTGTTAATATAGTCATTTTGACGATCCTATTAAATATAATCTAAAATAAAATAATAAAAAAAATTCATAAAAAAATAAAAAATCAAAAAAAATCAAAAAAAATATATCCCATACCAAATTAAACATAAAACAATCAAAAAAAAAACAAATAAAAAAACAAAAAATAAAAAAAAAAAATCAAACAAATAAAAAATCCGAAAAATCATCATCAAAAAATAAATACAAAAAAAATCAAACATCCCACAAAATTATAAAACAAAAAACAAAAAATAATAAAAAAAACAAAAAAAAAAATAAAATTAAAACACAAAAAAAAACAAAACCACCATCAAAAAAAAAAAAAAATTAACCTATCAAAAATCTAAAAAAAATCAAAATAAATAAAATCCTATAAAAAAAAATCCAATTAAAATAAAAATAAAAATAAAAAATAAACAAAAACATCAAAAAAACAATATCTTAAAACAAATCAAAAAATAATAAAATCATAAATATAAATATATAATATTAAAAAAAAAAAACCATAAAACAAAAAAACATAAAAAATAACAAAAAAAAAAATAAAAAAAAAGAAAAAAAAACAAAAAAAATAAAAAAAAATAATATAAAAAAATCAAAAAGATTAAAAAACGCAAAAAACAACAAATATAAATAAAAAAAAAACATCATCAACAAAAAAAAAAAAAAAAAACAATAAAATAAAACAAATAAAACAATAAAAACAAATAAAATAAATAATAAAAAATAAAAGAAAAATATACAAAAATAAAACAAAAAAAAAAAATACAAATAAAAAAATTAAAACAAAAATAATAGAAAAATCCAAAAAAAACTAAAAAAAACAAAAAATCACAAAATACATAAAAATATAAAATAATAAAAAATCCAAATAAATACCAAAAAAATAAACAAAAAAATCCTAAAAAAAAAAAAAATAAAAATCCTTCGCCAAATACAAGACAAAAAAAAAATAAAATAAAAAAAATAAAAATAAAAAAAAAAAAAATAAAATTCAAAAAAAAAAATAAAAAATAAATAAAAAATCCCTAAAAAAAAACGAAACATCAATAAAACAACAAAAACAATAAAAAAAAAAAATACAAGAAAAAAAAAATAATAAAAAAAAAAAATAACTAATATTGATTCTGCCTACCCAAGAACAAGGTAAATCTTTCCATCTTCTAGGGTCTTATTTAATTTCTTTCATTAGTGTTCTGTAGTTTTCATTGTAGAGGTCTTTCACCTCTTTTGTTAGGTTAATTCCCAGTTTTTTGGGTTTTTTTTTTGAGGATATTATAAATGGAATAGTTTTTCCTCGTTTCCCTTTCAGAGGAGTTGTCACTGATTTTATATATATATATATGTATATATATATATATATATATGTATATATATATAAAATGCCTTAGATTTGTGGGTGTTGATTTTTGTACCCTGCTACTTTGCCGAATTCATTTACTAGTTCTAAAAGTTTTCTGGTGGCATTTTTAGGTATAGAATCACATCATCGGCAAATAGTGCTGATTTGTGTTCTTCTTTTCCTATCTGTATTCCTTTAATTTCTTTCATCTGTCTTAATTGCTTTGGCCAGTGTTTCAAGTACTATGTTGAATAAAAGTGGTGAAAGGGGGTATCCCTGTCTTGTTCCAGTTTTTAGAGGGAACACTTTCAATTTTTCTCCTTTTAAAATGATGTTAGCCTGGGGCTTAGCATAGATAGCTTTTATAATGTTGAGATATGTTCCTGTTATCCCTAGTTTTTCTAGTGTTTTGAACATGAAGTGGTGCTGTATTTTGTCAAATGCTTTTTCTGCATCTATTGAAATGATCATATGGTTCTTATCTTTCAGTCTATTGATGTGATGTATTACATTAATTGATTTCCGTATGTTGAACCAAACTTGCATCCCTGGGATAAACCCCACTTGATCGTGGTGCACTATCTTTTTTATATGTTTTTGTATTCAGTTTGCCAGAATTTTATTGAGAATTTTTGCATCTATGTTCATTAGAGATATTGGTCTGAAGTTTTCTTTCTTTGATGTGTCTTTGCCTGGTTTTGGAATCAGGGTGATATTGTCCTCATAGAATGAGTATTTTCCTGAAATAAATTGAAGAGTATTGGTGTTAGTTCTTCTTTGAAGGTCTTGTAGAACTCGGCTATGTATCCATCTGGTCCTGGGCTTTTCTTGGTTGGTATTTTTTTTATGGTATCTTCTATTTCCTCACTTGAAGTTGATCTGTTTAAATTGTATATAACATCCTGATCCAGTTTGGGAAATTCATGTGACTCTATAAACTTGTCAATGCCTTCAATATTTTCTATTTTATTAGAGTACAAGTTTTCAAAATAATTTCTAATTATCTTCTGTATTTCTGACGTGTCTGTTGTGATATTTCCTTTTTCATCATGAAGTTAGTAATTTGAGTTTTTTCTCTCCTTCTTTTCATTAGATGGCTAAGGGTCTGTCAATTTTATTTTTTTCAAAGAACCAACTTTTTAATTGGCCAATTTTTTCAATTGTTTCTTTAGTCTCAATTTCATTAATTTCAGCTCTGATTTTAATTATTTCCCTGTCTTCTATTGCTTTTTTTTGCGGGGGGCGGGGGGTGGTTACCAGGAATTGAACTCAAGGGCACATGACCACTAGGCCACATCCCCAGCCCTTTTTCTGTATTTTTTTTTAATTAGGACAGGGTCTCACTGAGTTGCTAAGTGCCTCACCATTGCTGAGGCTGGCTTTGAACTCGTGAACCTCCTGCCTCAGCCTCCCAAGTGCTGGGATTACAAGCGTGTGCCACTGTGCCCGGCTCTTCTACTGCTTTCAGTGTTGATCTATTCTCCTTTTTCTAGGGCTTTGAGGTGTAATGTTAAGTCATTTATTTGTTGGTTTTTTCTGCTTTTAAGGAATGAACTCCATGCAATGAATTTTCTTCTTACAGCCTTCATAGTGTCCCAGAGATTTAGATATGTTGTATCTGTGTTCTCATTCACCTCTAAGAAGTTTTTAATATCTTCCTTGATGACTTTATACAACCCCTTGTTCATTCAGTAGCATGTTGTTTAGTCTCTGGGTGTTGGAGTAACTTTTTTTATTTTTTATTTTATCATTGATTTCTAATTTCATTCTGTTATGATCCAATAGAATGCAGGATAGTATCTCTACTTTTTTATATTTGCTAAGAGTTTTTTTATGGCATAATGTATGATCTATTTTAGAGAAGGAGCCATGTGCTGCTGAGAAAAAAAAGTGTATTCATTCACTGAAGGGTGAAATATTCTATATATGGCCACTAAGTCTAAGTTATTAATTATATTAATGAGGTCTGAAGTTTCTTTATTTAGCTTTTGTTTGGATGATCTATCCAGTGGTGAAAGAGGTGTGTTGAAGTCTCCCAGAATTATTGTGTTGTGGTCTATTTGACTCTTGAACTTGAGAAGAGTTTTTTTGATGAATGTTGGCACTCCATTATTTAGGGCACATAAATTTATTATTGTTATGTCTTGCTGATGAATGGTTTCCTTAAGCAGTAAGAAATATTCTTCTTTGTCCCTTTTGATTAACTTTGGCTTGAAGTCTACCTTATTTGATATGAGGAATGGAAACCCCTGTTTGCTTACGTAGACCATGTGAGTGGTAAGATTTTTCCCAACCTTTCACCTTCAGTCTGTTAATGTCTTTTTCTATGAGGTGAGTTTCTTAGAGACAGCATATTGTTGGGTCTTCTCTTTTAATCCAGTCTAACAGTCTGTGTCTTTTGGATGATGAGTTTAGGCCATTAACATTCAGGGTTATTATTGAGACGTGATTTATATTCCCAGCCATTTTGGTTTATTTTTGGTATTTAACTTGACTTGGTTTCTCCTTTGATTAGTGTTTCCTTTAGTTTAATATAACCCTTTGCTGATTTTCTTTGTTGTTATTCTATTATTCTTCATGGAATATTTTGCCAAGGATGTTCTGTAGTGCAGGCTTTCAAGTTGTAAATTCTTTTAACTTTTGTTTATCATGGAAGGTTTTTATTTCATCATCAAATCTAAAGCTTAATTTTGCTGGATATAAGATTTCTTTGTTGGAATCCATTTTCTTTCGCATCTTGATATATATTGTTCCAGGATCTTCTAGCTTTTAAGGTCTGGGTTGAAAAATCTGCATACAATTTAATTGGTTTCCCCATATATGTAATCTGATACCTTTCTCTCGTGGCTTTTAATATTCTCTCCTTATTCTGTATGTTAGGAATTTTCATTATAATGTGACTTGGTGTGTATCTGTTGTATTTTGTACATTTGGTGTTTGGTAAGCCTCTTGAATTTGGTTTTCCTATTCATTCCTCATGTTTGGAAAATTTTCTGCGATTATTTCTTTGAATAAATTACTCATTCTTTTGGTTTGGAACTCTATGCCTTTCTCTATCCCAATAACTCTTAAATTTGGTCTTTTAAAGCTATCCCATATTTCTTGAATGTTCTGATCATGATTTCTTACCATTTTCACTGTGTGGTTTACATTTTTTTCAAGATTATATATTTTATCTTCATTGTCTGAGGTCCTGTCTTCCAAGTGGTCTAATCTGTTGATGATGTTTTCAATTGAACATTTAATTTGGTTTATTGTTTCTTTCATTTCCAGGATTTCTGTTTGGTTTCTTTTTAGAAACTCTTTCTCCCTACTAAAGTAATCTTTTGCTTCTTGTATTTGTTTATGAAGTTCTTTGTCAAAATGATCTTTTGCTGCCTGTATTTGCTCTTATATCATCCTTCAATTTACAGAATATTTTAATTATGTACATCCTGAACTCCTTCTCTGTCATTTCATCTGCTGTGCTTGCCATGGAATCTAATAAGGAGATATGTTGATTTGTTTGGGACACTTTCTTCCCTTGTCTTTTAATATTGCTTGTGTGGCTTCTATTCTAGCATTGTGGAACTATGACTTTTCCATTTTGACCTTATAGCCTTATAAAGCCCCTGTAGGACAATGTTAACAGATCCCCATGTGAACACTTTACACCCTAAAACCAGACATTTTCTATTCAGATGTTCACAGTTTGGTCACAATGTACAGAATTAGTGAATTCAAATATTATCCCCAATATACTCTGTAGGTTTGTAAAGGAGTTCATAGTTTCTGATGATGGACAAAGATATGATATGCTGAGGAGGAAGGAGGTGAGGATATTGAGTTATTATTTTTTATGAAGTATGAAAGAGATATCTATGAATGTAGTTTAATGTCAGCAGAAGAGACAGGAAGTGAATTGGAGTGTACAAGTTAGTGAGAAGACCGAGGTATACATAGAACAAACTCATGTATATATTAAGAGAAATAAAAAATGTCCAAGTAGTAGAAATTGGTGAAAAGAGAAAAAAAAGTGACCCTAAAAGAGAAAAGAAAAACAATATATAACACATCTTTGATGTACTGTTCAGTTTCCCCAGTTCTCAAAATCCTAATTCATGTATACTACTTGGTTTCACATATGTTGGGAGTGTGAGGGCAGGGGAATAGATAGGGAGAGGAAAGAAGAAAAAAAAGAAAAAAGAAAAAAAGCAAAGCAAAAGAAGAGAGAGAAAAAAGACAAAACAAACAAAAAATAACCCCCACACACACAAAAAAACCCCACAAAGACAAACACACAAATCACAAACAAAAAATCTTGAAGGAAGATTTCCTGCTTCCCTTCACATCTGGTAGGTGGGGTCCTGTGTTGTCAGCTTTTATCTCCACCCTCCAAGGTAACCAAGGAGTCACAGTACCAGTATAGCAGCTGCTGAGGAGTTGGGGTGGAGTTACAAGCTGTGTACCTGGTCAGCCAGAGTTCTGAGCTGGGTGTTGTCCCCTCCCTTCCCCTGTAAATAGCACTGAAAGGTGACCCAAGATGTAGGCGCCAACTTTCCATGTCACAGTGTTGTGTCAAATGAATGCAGCTGGGCGTTGGCACCAGACACTGGGTTCAGATACAAGCTCTGCAGCTGTCTGTAGGTGATATATTGTTCTTTTCCTTTTTTCTCCTTCTGCTGCTGCAACTTCAAAAAATGGCTGTGATCAACCCACATTGGAAGTAGGGGAACCACGCAGGGTCGGATTGGCGTTGGTGTTCATGGGAAGTTGCCAGGTTACTTGCTGAAAGTGGTTCTCCACTCTTTTGTGTAGCCACACTGTTCCCCGCCTGCACCGATGTAGGTGTTCTTCACTGTTTGTCTCCCGCTAGGCAGTCTGACACGAGTGAGTAGTTGGGAGAGTCACCCACGCTATAGTCTGTTGTCCCACAGCTCCAGAGGGGTACAAAGGCCAAGTCTCCTTTGCGGGAGCAGGAGTATTGCTAGCAAATAAGCAGTATTCTCACTACTGAACCTCAATTTACTGGCTGACACATAATACTCTCTGTCTCTGGTCTGCCATCTTGGATCTCCCCTTTCCTTCATCTTGGCAAGAATAGAACCCACCTGAATTGGGATGTAAGGGACACATGCAGTACAAGGTAGCTGTGACTGTTGGTCACTGACTCCCTCCCATTGATGGACTCTGTCTGTTCAGGATGAAATGAGGGACATTCATGGGATGAAAGGAAGAACTTTTAGAACTGGAGCCTGATCTCCTGCTGCCTGTGTCTGTCCCTTCTGATTTCTGAGACATTTTTTTCCTTCTCAGTAGGTGAGCTTTCTCCAAGGCCAGAGAGGCAAAAGGCCTCCCATGCTTCTCCATTTACAACAACCAGGGAAAAACTAAAGTGAGCCTGGCTTGGGCCACGTTTCCATCCCTAAATCAATCTCTTCACCTGGGGGGTCTCCTGGGCAGCTGTGCCTGGCTCACACACCACGAGGCTTTCTTGCTAGAATACATGGAGGGCTTTGAGGCAGTGGCGCAATGCCCACAGCTGCTGTAACTTAGCTGAACTTTGTGATTGAAGGGCAAAAATCACACCAGAGACAACCATGCAGCCAAGAGATTTATTCACCAGCCTTTATGGCTGGTTGGAGGTAGAAGAAGCACTGGGAGAGAGGAGTCAGGGAGAGGGAAGTGTGCAAGCTCTGGACGGAGGGTTGGTGCCTGGTCATGCCGGCTGTGGTCTCTGGAGCTGGGGCAGGTGCCTTCGGGTTTGAGACAGTGAGTCTGGAGCTATTCCAGCGGCTGCTTCCTCTCCGCAGGGAGGAGTTGTTGCGTCTGAGCTCTGGGCAGGCAGGAGTTTTAAATAGGGATTTCTGGAGAGACCTTTAACACTATTGGCTCTTTTCCCAGAGAATAGGGCGACCTTTAAGCCGATTGGCTCCTGCCTGGGGAACAGAGTGACCTTTAAGCTGATTGGCTCCTGCCTGGGGAACATAGCAACCTTTAAGCTGATTGGCTCCTGCCTGGGGAAAATGAAATCATGTTACTCCCCATGGAAATGTCCATGGGGGAGGTGGCCTGTTGGCCCAAGCCTATCTATCGGTGATAGTGGGTGTCAGCCTGAAAAACCCTGGGTCTTAGAAGGCAGGCAGCTGTGTGACCCTCAGATAGTGTTTTCATTTTAATAAACCTTTATTCCCTCAAATGCAAGTGGAAGCACTTCCTCCTTGCAGATTTGTTATGAGGAAATGAGGTACTATTTAGAAACATCTGGACTGTGCTCAACATACACTAGTTATTATTCCCTAGGTCTGCTGTACTTGCACCTGGCTGCTTGGACATAAGATGTTTCCCTTTCCCTGATGTCCCATTTCTTAACTTTGCAATGAGAAATATGGCTCTCTCGTGGCCCAAATTCCACCATCAGTAGCTCACTGCCTTCTCTTCCTGGAGGCAATAAGGTGGGAAACCAGATTATCAGAGGCAACATCTTGACAATGACACTGGAATAGATGAAGGAATTTGTGTGATTTTTGAGAGGATTGTTTTTAAGCTAGGAAACCTTGACACTTTGACTTGTTAACTACTTGGCATCATGAATTCATTGTAGAATCTAAAAATGAAGCTTAGATACTCTTCTCAGAAAGATATACAATTTCACATACAATTTCAGGAGGTTCACAGAAATCATGAAATCATTATTAAATAATTAATAATTCATAGTCATGTCAGCAAGATAAGAGTCCCTTAGCCAAGGTACCCCAAGTTCGGACCCCCCCCCCCACACTAGATGTGTTATCTTGCCAAGGAAACTCTGATCACTTAATCGACACAGAATTGTGCTTTGATGGCCACTGCAAAAACAAACAACAAAAAAAGTGATAATTATGTCTTTTTCTACACTGTTGCTTCCAAGTTACATATTTCCCCATATCAGACTGATCCCAACAGTTTAATTGAGACTATTGTCACATCACATAAGGACTTGCCAACAAAATGGAAAATTTAAGAAACTCTTTCCAAGTTGTTAAAAGGTAGCTTGAGGAATAAATTAAGTTGTAGACATTTTCTTTCAATTAAAAAGTCTTCCAGAAATGTCTATTTTAGAACCAGCTAAGCACACACAACATGCACACTCACACACATGCACACCAGAGGCCCCCTGAAGTTGTTTAGAACTTCATGTCATCGGTCCTGTTTTAATCTTCCAACTTCTGGTTGAGCTCATCTTCCCTGACGTTTTGCTATTTCCTGATAATTGCAACATTCTTTATACAGTACATTGTAGATTAGAGAGTGTTTCCCTTACTGTTACTTTTTTTATTGATATTATTTACCTCAATTTACAAGTAGGATGGGGGTGCAACTTTCCTATACATCTGGTAAGGGAGGAAGCAGAAGAGAAATGGAATTCAATGCAATCCCTATGCTTGTTTTCCAAAGGTTATGGGCTGCTACTTTTGGAACATATAGGATGTTTTTCTTTACAGAGAATAAAATTTAGTTGTTTATGGTTAAAAAAAAAACTATTGTATATAAAGTATTGTATGAGTTTTAACCAAGTAATACATCATTACCATTTTTTTTACAATTTCCTTTGCCTTTCAGATGTCATTTTTATTGGCGATGTCATAATTTATAACACAATTTCCTAGTGTTAGGCATTTAGTTTCTAGTTGTTTTTCTGTAACAGCTTACAATGTAATAAACATGTTTGTGACATATAGCCTTTTGCTTTTGTTGAATAATTTCCTTAGAATACATTTCCAGGGGTGAAATTACTAGAAATGTTTCATAATATTATTTTCCAATGAGGTCATCTTAATTTATAAAGGTACCTATAATGAATGAGAGTTTTCATTTCATTCCAAATCAGCCCATAATACTTACTGTTCATTTTGTGAAGTTTTGCCAGAATGGGTAAGTTTAAAATGATATGTCAAGACTGCTTTATATTGCATTAAAATTCAGTAGCATGGATTTTGATTCTATGCTTGTATATGGGGAGTATACTGGGGTTTGAATCTGGGGATGCTCTACGACTGAACAATATTCCTTTTATATTTTATTTTGAGACAGGGTTTGCTATATTGTTCAGACTGGCCTCAAACTTGCCATCCTCCTGCCCCAGCCTCCAGAGTTGCTGGGATTACAAGTGTGTGCCACCATGCCCAACAATGTGCTTTCTAAAAAAAATATTTCTATTGGTGCATATAAATTATATATCTACATCATTTCCCCATATAAGTATTGGATCTTGATATGTTCATATAGATCTGAATTATCCCAGGATTTGATACATTTACTTTAAATATTTCCTTCTATGTTTACTCTAAAGTTTTAAACAGATTGAGGTACAATTTGCATATGGCAAAAAATCATCCTTTTTCAGAGACTTTGACAAATTCCTACAACCTTGTCACGACCAGTGCAATCAAGAACAACTCTATTCACCCCACAGTCCCTCCTTCCCCTTTGCAGTGGCCTCTGCCATCAGCCCAGGCCCTGGAAACCACTGATCTGTTTTCCTGTGCTGTGATTTCTCCTTCTCCGGGATGTCACAGGGGTGCAAACATGCAGCACGTAACCTTTCCAGCCTGGCTGCTTCCCCAGGCAGAATGCACCTCCAGGGCTACGTGTTCTGCTCCTTCTCCTGCTGCGTCAGATTTCATCCTGTGGTTGTAGCAGTCTATTTCTCTCTCTTTTCCAACCCTTCTATTTTTAGCTTTGTGAATCTCCCTTCCTAAGAGTTTTAAATCTTATCTTTTCATTTGGGACTATTTCTCTTGAGACGATTTCACTTGATAATCAAGTTCTTTTGTAAATAGGAGAATAGGAAGAAGCACAGTCCATGTGTGTCCGTCCATGTCCTTTCACAGAGTGACTAACATTCGTCAACATCCCATCTTCTGCCCCTACAGGTCAACTTATGGGCGTCCTGGGTGAAGTGGCATAATCCTGAGAGTGCTCTTGCTGTGAGCTCTTGATTTTAATGGAATTTTAATTGTTAGTAGTAGAGATGAAGATGCTGAAAATAAACATGTTTCCCTTGGAGGCAAGACAAATGCCTGGTGCCACAGGGATGCAGTACCACTAAGGAGGGGAGAAGCCAGCGACATCTCACCTGGCTGGGATACTGTGGTGCACTCCAAGTAAACATTACTTTAAATTCAAGGAAGTGTTTGCTTTTATGTTAGCTGAATTCTCAAGTGTCCCGACATTCTCCTTGGCAACTTCTCAGAGTAGCTGACAGATGATTTTCAATTCCTTCTCCAGGTCATTATCAGGAGTGAGCTTGCACAGCTTCCCTGGAGATATGTGGGAGAGGTAGAGAGCTTGTGGGACCTGATTTGAGGGGACTCTTGTATCCTGCGGGAAAGGAACATGTGACAAAGAATCTGGGGTTCTCTGAGATCTCAGTGATTCATCTTGGTTTGAAGCAGTCTCTTTAAAATTTTGTAAATAATTTTTACTATCATCAAGCTACCAGCATGACATTGTTGAACATGGAGTTAAAAAGCAATGAGGTCCAACAGCCCTTGTGAGCTGGCTCAAACACACTCCTGAGTCCACTGACCAAGATTTTATGTCTCCAAACTGCAACAGCTGCCCCAGCATTCACCAGTACCCTCCCCTGCCATTCTTCCCTTCCCTTGACAGTGTACTCCATGAAGGCACAGGGGAGAGGACTCAGTTTCCAGTGCACGTGAAACCTTGTCTCAGCCTTTCACTGATTGATTGGTTCAAGTAAGAGTTCTTGAGTATCGACCACACAAGAAGAAGAGTTAGTTGTATGTGTCCTGGTTTCAACGGTGAACAGGCTAGCCAAGCTCCCTGCTCTCAGAGTTTATAGTCTCGTGGTAGAGGCACTCAAAATCCAGTAACAAGCAACAAAGACATCAGATAATACTAAGTACTGTGTGGAGCATTTAAGCAATGTTGGTGAGAAGGAGTTCTAGGCGGCTGCTTTAGGTGGATGCTCAGGAAAGACTTCTCAGAGGAGGTGACATTGAAACCAAGACCAAGAGGCAAGAGACTGCAATCTTGTCTGGTCTTTGTCAGTCACTGAATACTTACCTGCTTTGCATATTTTATTATTATTATTATTATTATTATTATTATCATTAGTAGTAGTAGTAGTAGTATTTATGTGTGTATGTATATGCTGTGTGAGCTCAGGGCCTTGTACATACTAACTACATGTTCTACCACTGAGCTGCACCCTCAGCCTCTAATATTTCTTCATAGCACTGAACATCCCATGGCCTTTACCTGTTTATTGCTTGTACCCCTAGTATTTAGAACAATGCCTGGAACATAGTTGATATTCATACATATTTATTAAATTGATAAATAATTGAACATGATTTTCAGTCTCATCCAAAAAGCCTAGGCATCAACTTCAGCATGGTGATCTAAATACCTCACTTTTCCAAATCAGTTGGAGGTTTCTAATTAGAAGGATGGGGACTCTAAGGTTAGTAAAGTTTAGCTAAAGCAATTAGCTGTTAACAATTGAGATGTCCTTATGCAAATGTAGGACCATTCACAAGTTCTCTTCCTTGAGATTAGTTGAGAGAGCTGATAGAGAATGGGGAAAATGCTGGGGCTGGGGATATATCTCAGTTGGAAGAGTGCTTGCCTTGCTTGTACGAGGCCCTGGGTTCGATCCCCAGCACCACAAAAAAAAAAAAAAGGGGGGGGGGGGAATGCAATATTCAAGTTTTTTTCACCTGAGTTCATTCCGATGCTGCTTGAAAATTTCTTTTTGATAATTTTAGGGTCATGATATCTCTACGTCCTTAAACTGTCGATCTTTAGGAGAACATGGGACCTCTAGGAGAAGCAGATTCCTCTGCCTTGTATCTTGATCTTGCTCAAAGTCAGCTACCTGGCCTTACCTGGGCACTTCTTGGGGAGGGATGAGGTTGTACCACAAGGAAGAACTCTGTAACTCCTCATCACTAGTGTATGAAGATTGGAAAGTCTGTTACTGGGTTTCATTTCCAGCTAGCTACAGAACTGAACTGTGGTTCAACACCTGAGCTTCTCTCTGTAGAAAATGGTCCTGAATGAAAGACTGGGCTCCAAGGGAGGTCTTAGCCTTCTTCAATCAGACTTTTTTTTTTTTTTTTCAGCAAAGCCTTCCTTGATCTCCTGTTACATGCCATGATCTTTTCCCATATTTTTTTTGCATATTTTTATTGGTGCATTATAGTTGTACTCAATGGAGGGATTTGTTGCTCCCTATTCATACATGTGCACAAAATAACAATATAATTTGGCCAGTAGCATTTCCCAGTATTTCCCCTTCACTCCTTACATCCCTCCCCCTAGTCTCTTTCCTCTACTCTAGTGATCTACCTTGGATTTTCATGAGACTCACCCATGTGTACCACCACCACCTTTCTTTCCTTTTTTACTCTCCAGCTTCAACATTTAAGAGGAAAACATACAACCTTCAACTTTATGATTTTGGCTTATTTTGTGCAACATAATGTTCTCAAGTTCCATCCATTTTTCTGCAAATTATAAACTGTTATTTTTCTTTATGGCTGAATAAACCTCCATTTGTGTGTGTGTGTGTGTGCTTGTGTACATATCACATTTTCTTTATTCATTCATCTATTGATGGACACCTAGATTGGTTTCATAGTTTGGCTGTAGTGAACTATGCTCCTATAAACATGGGTATGCGTGCATCACTATAGTATGCTGGCTTTAGGATAAATGCCAAGGAGTGGTATAGTTGGGTCATACGTTGTTTCCATGCCTAGTCTTTTGAGGAACCTCCCTGTTGATTTCCATGGTGACTGTACTAATTTACAATCCCATCAATGGTGTAAAAGTGTTCCTTCTTCTCCACATCATCTCCAGTGTTTATTATTGTGTTCTTGGTGGCTGCCATTCTGATTGGAGTGAGATCTCAGTGTAGTTTTTTTTTTTTTTCAGTGCAGTTTTGATTTGCATTTCCCTAATTGCTAACAATGTTGAACATTTTTTTTCATGTATTTGTTGGCCATTTGTATTTCTTCTTTTGATAACTGTCTAGTTAATTTGCTCATTTATTAATTGGGTATTTGTTTTCTTGGAATAAAGATTTTTGAGTTCTTTATATATTCTGGATACTAATTCTCTTTCAGAAGAGTAGCTAGAAAAGATTTCCTCCTATTCTGTAATTTCTCTCTTCATTCTTGTTTCCTTTGTGTGCAGAAGCCTTTTAATTTGATACCATCCCATTTATTAATGCTTGGCATTATTTGCTGAGCTTTAGGAGTCCTATTGAAAAAGTTTGTTGCCTATGCCTATATGTTGGAGTGTTGACCCTGTTTTTTCTTCTAGGAGTTGTATATTTTCTGGTTTAATTCCTACATCTTTGATCCATTTTGAGTTGACTTTAATGCAGGGTGAAAGATAAGGATCTAATCTCATTCTTCTACATATGGATAATCAGTTTTCTCATTACCATTTGTTAAAAAGACTGTTTTTTTTTTTTGTACCAGGGATTGAACTCAGGGGCACTTGACCACTGGGCCACACCCCCAGCCCTTTTTTAGTATTTTATTAGAGACAGGGTCTCACTGAGTTGCTAAGTGCCTCGCCATTGCTGAGGCTGGCTTTGAACTCGCGATCCTCCTGCCTCAGCCTCCCAAGTGCTGGGATTACAGGTGTGTGCCACTGCACCCGGCTAAAAAGACTGTTTTTTTTTTTTTCTCCAGTGTATTTTTGGAACCTTTGTATTAAATCAGATGACTATATCTATATGTGTTTGCATCGTGTCTTCTATTCTGTTCATTGGTCTGTGTGTCTGTTTTTATGCCAGTACCATGAAGTGTTTGTTATTTTCCTCTGTAGTAGAATGTGAAGTCAGGTATTGTGATGCCTCCAGCTTTTTTTTTTTTTTTCTATTCTGTTATTCTTCCAAATAAATTTTGGGACTATATTTTTCTAGTTCTGTGAAGAATATCATTGTTATTTTAATGAGGAATGCATTGAATCTGTATATAGCTTTTCGTAGTATGGCCATTTTAACAATATCAATTAAATCTATTCTTGAACATGAGAGGTCTTTCCATCTTCTTGTGTCTTCTTCAATTTATTCAATGTTCTATAGTTTTCATTGTAGAGGTAATGCACCTCCTTGGCAAGATTTATTCCTACATTTTAAAAAAAGTCTATTGTGGGGGCTGGGGTTGTGGCTCAGCAGTAGAGTGCTCGCCTAGCACATGCGCGGCCCGGGTTTGATCCTCAGCACCGTGTAAAAATAAAGGCACTGTGTACAACTAAAACAAATAAATAGGGGCTGGGGTTGTGGCTCAGTGGTAGAGTGCTCACCTAGCATGTACGTGGCCTGGGTTCGATCCTCAGCACCATGTAAATGCATTGTGTACAACTAAAGCAAATAAATAAATATTTTTAAAAAACCCCAAAAATACAAAAAAAAACAAACAAATAAATATTAAAGAAAAGTCTATTGTTAATGAGATTGTTTTCTTTCTCAGCAGATTCATTATCCATGTATAGAAAAGTTATTGATTTTTATATATTGATTTTGTAACATGCTACTTTGCTCAATTTGTTTTAATAAGAAAAACAGTGTTTTTGGCAGAGAGTTTTTTTTTTTTTTTTTTTAATCTTATAAGTATAGGATCTGTTTTGGCCAACTTTTTGTTGCTATGACCAGAGACCTGATAAGAACAACTTAGAGGAGGAAAAATTTATTTTGGCTCAAAGTTTCAGAGGTTCAGTCCATGGTTTGCTAACTCTGACTCCATAGCTCTGGACCTAAGGTGAGGCAAGGAGAGAGAGAGTGTGAGTGTAGGAGAGAGAGAGAGAGAGAGAGAGAGAGAGAGAGAGAGAGAGAGAGAGAGGAAGAAGAAGAAGGAGGAGGAGGAGGAGGAGAAGGAAGGAAGGAAGGGAGGGAGGGAGGAGGCAGAGGAGGAGGAGGCAGAGGAGGAGGAATAGGAAACATTTTCCTCACCAAGGACAAAATATAAACCCCAAAGACATGCAGTCAGTGACCTCTTTGCTCCAGCTGTATCTTACCTGTCTATAGTTACTGCTCAGTTAATCTATACTAGTGGATTAACCCACTGATTATGTTATACCTCTCATAATCTAATCATTTTACCTCTGAAAATTCTTGCATTGCCTCACATGTGAGCTTTTGGGTGACAACTCATATCCAAATCATAATAGGATTATATCATTGGCAGTGATAATTTGACTTCTTCCTTTCCTATTTTTATCCCTTTTACTTCTTCCTCACGCTCAATTGTTCTAGCTCACATTTCTAGTACTACTTTGAATAAGAGTGTGGAGAGTGGACATAAAGGACTTGTTCTAGATTTTAAGGAAAATGCTTTTAGTTTTTCCATATTCATTATGATGTTGGCTTTGGGTTTGTTGTATATAACCTTTACAATATTGAAGTTAGGTTCCTTATATTCCTAGTTTCTTCAGTGTTTTTTTTTTTTAATCATAAATAGGTGCTGAATTTTATTAAAGACTTTTCCTGCATTTACTGAGATAGTAAGGTAATTTTTGTCTTTAATTTTATTTGTATGGTGAATTACAATGATTGATTTGTGTATGTCAAGCTATCCTTGCATCCCTGGGATAAAGTGAACTTGGTCATGATGTACAATTTTCTTAATGCATTGTTGAATATGATTTGCTAATATTTCATTGAGGATTTTTGCTTCTGAGTTTATCAGTGATGTTGGCCTGTGGTTTTCGTTCCTTGATGTGTCCTTATCTGGTTTTGGTATGAGTGTGATACTGGCTTCATAGGATGTATTTGGAAGTGTCCCATCCCTTTCTTTTTCATGGAATAATCTGAGGAGAATTTGTGAGAAGAAGGAGAATTTATTCTTTAAATGTATGGTAGAATTCTACTGAGAATTCATCTGACTTTGTTGAAAGACATTTTATATCAACAGTGGTAGTTATTGATCTGTTTAGGTTTTTTATGTCCCCTTGATTCAATTTTAGTAGGTCATATATGTCTAGAAATGTATCCATTTTAAGTTTTCCAATTTTTTTGGTGTGTTTTCAAAACAGTCCCTAATGGTTTCTGGATATCTGTGGTGGTTTCTCCTTTTACATCTCTAATTTTATTAATTTGGGTCTTCTCTTTTTTTAAATTTTAGCTAGTTTGACTAAAGGTTTATCAATCTTGTTTATCTTTTCAAAGAACCAGCTTTTTAAAAAAATCAACCTTTGTATTTTAAAAATTCTTCAGTTTATTGATTTCAGCTCCGATCTTAATTATTTCCACCCTTCTACTGGTTTCAGAATTGGCTTGTTTCTCTTTTTCAGGGGCATCATTTCAACATGCATCATTAGATTGTTTATTTGGGATCTTTTCAATATTCTTATGTAGGCACTCATAACTATGAACTTTCCTGTTTGAACTGAAGTCATAGTTTTCAGAGGTTCTAGTATGTTGTATTACTTTTTTTGTTTGATTTTAAGAATTTAAAATTTTCTCCCTTGATTTCTTTTATTACTTATTCATCATCAAAAGTGTGTTTTTCAATCTCCAGATGCTATATAGTTTCTGTAGGTTTTTTGGTGTTGATTTTCTTTTTAAAAATATAACTTTATGGGGCTGGGATTGTGGCTCAGTGGTAGAGCGCTCGCCTAGCATGTGGGCAACCCGGGTTTGATCTTCAGCACCACGTACGAATAAAATGCATTGTGTACAACTAAAAGCAAATAAATAAAAATATTTAAAAAATATTTATTTAAAAAATATAACTTTATTTATTTTTTATGTGGTGCTAAGGATTGAACCCAGTGCCTCACCCATGCTAGGCAAACATTCTACCACTGAGCTATAGCCCCAGGCCCTTGGTGTTGATTTCTAATTTCATTGCATTAAGATCAGATAAGATGCAAGGAATTATATCAACTTTTTTGTATTAGCTAACTGTTGCTTTGTAGCCTAAAATATGATCTATTTTGGAGAAGGTTCCATGAGAATCTAAGAAAGTATATATGGCTGTTGTTTGGTGAAATGTTCTATAGCTATCCTTTAAGTCCATTTGATTTATAATACTTTTTAGGTCTGAAGAGTACAGAGTTTTTGTCTGGATGACTTATCTGTAGGTGAGAGAAGTGTGCTGAAATCACCTAATATTATTGTACTGACATATATGTGAGTCTTTAAGTTGAGTAGTGTCAGTTTTGTTTACAATAGTAAATGTTTTATGTAATTAGGTCCACCAACATTTGGGGCATAAACATTTACTATTGCTACAGCTTCTCTTGTTAGACTGTTCCCATTTACCAGTACAAAGTGACCTTCTTTTTCTCTTCTGATTACTTTTGGCTTAAAGCTTGTTTTGTCAGATATAAGAGTAGCTACTCTTACTTATTTTGGGCTCCATTTGCATGGTATGTCTATATCTATGCTTCAACTATCAGCCTGTGGCTGTCTTTGTCTGTAATGTGAGTCTCTTGCAAACAGCATATAGTTGGCTTTTTTAAAAATTCATTCTCCCAGCCTATGTCTTTTAATTGAAAGTTGAGACCATTCACGTTCAATGTTATTATAGAGAGATGTTTTTTAATTCCTGACATTTTGATTTATTTCTAATGTTTATGTTTGTCTTGTTTCTCATTTGCTTAACTACTCTTCCAATGAGACTTTTCCATTTGTGAACTCAGGTTTGTTTTTGATTGCTTCTGTGTGTAGTATTTCTTTTAAGTATTTTCTGTAGTGCTGGCTTAGTGGTCTTGAATTCTTTCAGTTTCTGCTTATCTTGCAAGGTTTTTATTTCTTACTTTATTCTGAAGGATGGTGTTGCTTGATATAGCAATCTTAGTTGGCATTATTTTCTTTCAGGGCTTGAAACACATCATTCCAAGTCCTCCTGGATTTTAGAGTTTCTGTTAAGAAATATGATGTAATTATGATTGGTTTCTCTTTAAATGTGACCTGACATTTTTCTTCTGAGGCTTTTAAGATTTTTAACCCTGTTCTGTATGTTAGTTATTTTCATTATAATGTTTCATGAAGAGGTTCTTTTTTGGTCTTGTCTATTTGGGGTTCTGAATGTATTATGTATCTGGTTGTTCATCTCATTCTCAAGGTTTGGAATTTTTCTGTTATTATTTCCCTTAAGAAGTTATTCATACCATTAGTCTGCATTTCACATCCCACTTAAATTCCAATGATTCTTAAATTTGGTCTCTCAATGTTGTCCCAGACTTTGTATGTTCTGTTCTTCATTACTTATTTTCTTTTCTTTAATATTGTCTGAATGTTCAAGGCTGGAAACTTCCAGTTCTGAGATTCTATTGGTCTACTCTATTAAAGTGACTTAAATTTATTTTTGAGATATAGATGGACACAATACCTTTATTTGATTTATTTATTTTTATTTGGTGCTGAGGATGGAACCCAGTGCTTCACACGTACTGGGCAAGTGCTCTACCACTGAGCTACAACCCTAGTCCTTAAAGTAACTTTCAATTGTTCATTTATCTGTGTCTTTCATTTCCAAGATTTCTGTTTGGTTCTTTTAAAATGTCTCTATCTCCTTATTAAACTTCTCATTCATGTTTTACACCACCTTTCTTAATTTATCCCATTGTTTTTCTGTGTTCTCTTGGAATAAATATATTGATCATTTTTATACATTCTTTTGAATTCTTAATCTGATACTTTGCTCACTTCATTATCTTTGGAGGCAGTTGCTGGTGAATTAAGAACTTTAGGAGGCATTATGTTGCCTTGTTTTTTCATATTTATTTTATTTATGTGAGAGTTTTGTGCATCAGTTAGGATAGATTTCCCTTCCACTCTTATCTATGGGCTCTTTTAGGGTACAGATTCCCTTGTTAAAGTGTCCCATGATGATCTATATTGAGACCCCTCCTAAGTGTGGTATCTACATCCTTTGTGTTAATTGCTGTAGAAGTGGATGCCCTTGAAGGGAGCTTAAGGGCCCTCCCAACCACTTGTACCTTTTGTGTGTGTGTGTGTTTGTCTTCTATTCTTTGTATTAAATTATCACTGAAATTTGAGTTTGTGGGAGAAGTTGTACTGTCTCTTGGCTGGGTTTAGTTCATCAGTAGATTATCTTCCTGTGAACTTGTAGTATCCCTATAGATTCCCAGAACCTCTCAGAAAACAGGGAAATAAACCACAGCAACAACTGAAGCAACCAATATAAAACTTCACAATAAATACCCAGTGCTTTGTTGCCACTTGTAGCTGTTGCCGCTTGCAGCAACGATACCGCGGGAAAGAATTTGGAGGCAGATTGGGAATGAGTAGGTTCTTTATTCTGCTTTCTCTTCTGACTTCTCTCTCCAACTCCAACAACAACCCCCACACAACTCCAACCCTACCTGGTTAAATACTCTTCACCTTAACAAGTATACACGTGTCACAAGCTCAACTTACAGGTGCGTCACACAGTGTTCACGGGCACAGAAAGATTCTTAGTAGATTACATTAAGGTCAGGAAAAAAAAATTAAATGTCTCCTCTTTGGCTCTCAGTCAGCCGCCATCTTAGCTACCTCCTCATTAAGGCTCTTACAGTGCTTATTCTGACAAATACAACACTAATTACCATAAGAACAGGAATTGTGGGATTAGCAATTGCCAAAAGCAAAAGCAATAAATAGCTGTGAGCTAGGTCTGGCATTAAAGTAAACAGCAAGTGTCAACTCTGCTATCCACAGTACCAATAACTGCAGCAACACAAATGTAGGGGCAGGAGTTATATAAACCAAATAATTCTCAAATGTGGTAAAAATAATTCTTTAAGAGAAAATAAAATATAGTAGGAAGGAAAAGAATGTTTAGAATGTTGAAAGTGTAAACAGAATGCAGAAGAGATGTAGCATGTGATGGCTATAAATAAGGAGGAAAAAATAAATTAAAGAAAAATAAAAGTAAAGGGAGACAGAGAACAAGAGAATTTGACTATTAGTGGGGGAATAAAGGAGAGAAAAAGGAACAAACAAAACAAAACAAAAATACACAAACAAAATCCTAACCTTCAAAACACAAGGAAAAATAATGATTAAAAAAATGCTAAAAATAGGGAAGAAAAAACCAAATATGTACATGTATACATACATGAACCAATTACTATATTAAGAAGACCGCATGTGTGTGTGCATGTGCATGCGTGCACACACATGCACACAAGTAAAAAGAGGAAAAAAAAGATTCATAATTAAAAATGGAAGAATTGGGACTGGGGCTGTAGCTCAGTGGCAGAGCACTTGCCTAGCATGCTTAAGGCACTGGATTTTATCCTCAGCACCACATAAAAATAAACAAATAAAATAAAGGCATTCTGTCCATCTACAACTACAAATTTTTTTTTTTTAAATGGGAGAATTGTGTCTCTTGAGGTTATCAGAACTATTGGCAGGAATGGATGGTCACTGCCTGTGCTTGACTATGCTTTCCTATATTCTCAGGCAATGCATGGCGGGGTTGGGGGAGAAGAGAGTGAGAGTGTTATGTGGGTTTCTAACTCCTTTCTCTTTTTTGTGTTGCTCATGGAACTGCCAGTTGGAGTATCCTAAAACTGAAGCTGGTTGAAATAGCTTTCAACTTTCCTTCTCACTAGTAAATGTCAGGATGGAATTTGAAGTACTGTTGATTGGAGGTTTGTCCAGACAGACTGGATTGAAGCAGTCCCAGAGTGGGACTACTGCAGAGTCCTAAGAGGGGAATTCCATTGACTGGAGCTTAGGTCTAATAAAGGTCTTAGGGACTTTGTTGGGTGGTATCTGTTCTGGAGATATTAGATGAACAACCCCCCAGAACTAGGCAGATGCGGATTTCTGCTGGGGATCTGGATCTCAGATGCCTCCCAAGAATTCTACTTATGGGGAAGGGGACTCCCACACTCTGCTGCCCAAGAGTACTTACTTCCCTGGCTTAGTCTCTGAGTGTATTCATACCCACCTGTTCGGTTTTCTGACCATCTTCAGCTGGTCACATGAGCTGCCAGACTCAAAAGGAAAGTGAGCTGGCCTCCTCTCCATATCTCTGACTGGTCTTCCCCTGGGTATGTGTTTCACTCATGTTCAGCTAAGTACACCCTAGTCTACATGGTAGTTGCTTGCTGGGACAGTATGGCAATATTTGCTTTGATTTCCTGTTCTCACACAGCAGCAAGCTGTAGTGTGGCCTTCTTAAGATGCTTCTGCCTCAGTTTTTTAATTGCCATTTGAGAATCTGAAAGCACAGATTTCAAACACCGGTTTGCTGTGTAGCCTCTGGATCCACTCAGTTCTGATTGCTTTTCTGATCTACAGGTTTTTCCATGCCAGATTTGTCTGTGGGTTTCCTCTCTCTGTCTTATCTTTCTCCCTCTGTGGTGAACCTCCCTCTGCTGCTGCCGCCACAACCACTGCGGCTCCAACTTACTCTCCTTGCTCTTTGTTCAATACACTCAATTTTCTGAGTCTCTAAGAGACTCTGACTGTCTGATATTGAATTTCAGTGAATTCCTTCTTTCACCCCACCTCACTGAGAATCCGTGCTCCTGCTGCTCCAGAGCAAATGGAAACACAGCCTTGCTGTAACCTGCCATCTTGAATATATCATCATTTTTTTTTACTGCCTCATAGAAAAAATTCCTGTCTCAGTTTATAATTATGAATTCATCTATATGTTTTTTTTGATTAATTTCCATCACCACCACTAGACTATAGCCTCCAAGAAAGCAAGGACCATGTTTGTTTTGTTAATAAGGTATCTTCAGGGCAAAGTTTCTTTTTTTTAATTTTTAAATTTTATTTATTTATTTATTTATTTTGTGGTGCTGGGGATTGAACCCAGGGCCTTGTGCATGTGAGGCAAGCACTGTACCAACTGAGCTATAGCCCCAGCCCCAGAGCATAGTTCTTGATAGGTATTTATTAAATGCATGGATGGAAAGGTAAATAGATTGGTGGATGGGTTGGGTGATGAGTAGATTAACTAATGTACGGAAAGTTTTTTGGCCAATTCTCTGAAACTACAAAGCATGCATCACATAGATACATCAAGGTGGCCAACCTTGTTCACCTCATGGTGCCGTGGAATAACAGGAAGGCAGATCTTGAGTTGAAGTCAACAGAGCCACCTGGAAAAATTTTATTTCAGCATCCAACATGCAAAACAAACCCAAACCCTAGCTGTGGGGGGTTAAAGCTGTACAGGTACTCCATGTAGAGTTAACCCAACAGTTTGCAAAGGGTCAGCCTATGGTCTGTTTAGAAGGTCAAGTCCAAAAAGCTGGGCTCAGTTGATGTGGGGTCCTTTCTCAAGAGGGGAGTAGGTGGAAGAGGTGGGGAGATTCAAATAGACTTGACAATTCCTTGGCATATAAAGGTGCCACCTCAGATCCAAATATCCTGAATGTATTTCTTGAGTGCTGACATCCTCATTGCAAATATCTGATCTTTTCTTTCTTGTAAAAGGTCTTGTAGTCAGCATCAGCTGGGTCTTAGGGCAGTTGTGGAATGTGGGAATTTTCCTCATGAATTGTTGTTCTCAACCTAACCTGAGTGACACTAAATTGGTAGTATGACTTCCTCAGTCCCATCAGAATGGAGATCTGGTGGGTTCCCCAATGTGGGAGGAGGACAACACATGACCTCATGTTGCCAGATGCTGTGGCTGAAGAGTATACAAGCCCAAACACTTGTCAAATCCACAACTTACGATGTGGATCTAAGATTTTTTTTAATACTGTAGACAAAAACAGTATTTTTTTTTTTAAAGAAAAGCCTTTTCTTTTTGTATCCATTGCTTCAAAGTTAGGTTAAGCCAAAATCTTAAACCCATTATCCAAACAGAGAAATAGCTAATTGCCAGTGTGGAGAAGTTTGATGGACAAAAGCATGGCAAGGAATCTGGAAACTAGGTACAAACAACAGAAGCACAAACTGCATTCCCCTCCTGACTGATCAGTTCCAGCTCAATATCCATCCCTTAGAAATCTCTACCTCAAAATGTCACACATTGAACTCATCACATTCCTGGTATCCCTCCCCTTAGTGACAAACACCACTCACATATCTCCTTGTTCTTTGTTGGAAAATTATGAACTACTTAAACTTCCCCTTCCATTCACCTTCATATGCAGTACCTCACCAGGTCCTGCTGATTTAGCCTCCTAGATATCTTTCCAATCTCCCCTCTCTCATCCAGCACCTCTAGCCAGGCACAGTGGATACGAGGTCCTCCTAACTAGTCTCCCTCCCTTCAGTATCACCCCTCCTCATTCTGGTCCTACCACAGGTCACAGTTGTTCTTCACTCTCTTGGGATAAAGGCCCTTCATGACCTCACCTTTGCCAGTTGGTGATCCCAGCCCCATCAGAAGGCTTTTCCTCTGTGCAACCTAGGCTCCAGCCACTATGACCCTCCCTCAGAAGTGGGCCACTCTCCCTGCACTTTCCCTCCAGCCACACCCCCCCTCCACTCCCATACCTTGTTTCCTGGATAATTCCCATTCATCCTTTAAATCCAGTTAGATCTCACTCCTCAGTCCCCAAAGCTGGCAGGGTAGTGAACCTCCTGTGTACCCCTTCAATGGCTTCATGGTTGGCAGCAGTCTTTGCTGCAATTGCCTCTTCATTGTTGTAGCTTCATTGTCTAGCACACATAGCAGGTGCTTAATAAATGTTTGCATATTGACTGAATAATCTGAAATAAGAGAGAGAGAGATTAATTTGGCATAAAAGGGGCATATTTAGACCTTGTAGAGTTCTAGAGTTTATTAGTGAGAAGCCATGACTTTCTGGGCAGTGAGATTGTTGGTAATTCTAATTTCCTCCTTTCGCTCTTCCTCCTCCCTGCCTCCCTTTTCCTCTTCCTCCTTCACTGTCCTCCTCACATGGCCTCCTTTGGCTTTCTAAAATTTATACTTCCTAAAATTTCTACAGTCAATGTATATTTATTTTATAATAATATATATTTTTTAAATTATTCGGTCATTTTCTTGGTACAAATTCTGTCTCACCACGGCCTGACACGGGGGCCTGGGTGCTGTTCCTGAAGGCCCTGCAGCAGCCCTGTACACTGGAGGTATTTCCTTTGCTCCATTTCAGCACCTCAAGGAGTTTGGGCCAATTAGAATAGATGTACATGAACAAAATGGCAAAAAAAAAAAAAAGTCTTTAAAAGTCTAAAGTAGGCAAAATAGCGAATGACATTTAAGAGGAAACAAAACACCAAAGGAGCTCTGTGCTACGTACTGTTGCCGCCTGAAGCGATGGCCGCTTGGAGCAACGAAGCCGCGGGAAGAAGTTCAGAGGCGAACTGGAAACAAACAGCTTTTTTATTCTGATAACTTTTCTCTCTGGCTCTAACAACGACTTTAACACGCACCACACACACACACCAAAAATGGTGCAGACCCGATCAGCAGTCTCGCTCAAGTCCCGCGAGATCTCCGGCCAAGGCCCATGAGACTACGGAAGGCGGCAACAGCCAAACATCTCCTTGTCCCGTAGTCAACCACAATCTTAGCCATCTCCCCAAACAGGGCTCCTGCAACGTACCATAGAGAATGGATGAATCTTGACAAATACTTGTTGCATGCATGGAATTAAGGTGGATGCGTCCCTGGGGGGTATGTTGAATGCACTGGAGATGGAGGAAGGGCAGGCCCCCCTCAAGTGCCGTGCTGTGTGTTGTGTACCCCGTGTGGTCCTCACCTGTGCTCCCACCACCTCCCCACAGACAGGCGGGTGCCACCTGAGGGAAAGCGTTCTTCCCTCGTGGGTCCTCCAGCAGTGAGGTGGGTTCTCAGACAGGAAGAGGGGGCTGGAGGCTTAGCTTCAGGTAGAGAAAGAGCATCCTGTCCTCTCTCTAGTCTTGTTCCTTGGATCTGGACTTCGGGAGCCGAAATGTGGAGGAAGCTGTTTCTGCTCTGCTTCTGCCCTGGCCGGCTCATTCTCCACACAGCTGTCTGCTCTGGCCTGACGCTGCACAACGCATCCCCTCAGACCTAGAGTGCCACGCAAGCATTTTCAAAGTTAGGGACTCTGGGGGGAGGAACTGCAGGCCCCAAGAGGGGTGGCATCTCTGTCTCTACATGTGTGGGCCTCAGCTGGAACAGGCTGGGGACCAGGGGCCTCTGAGGGCTCCTTGCCTCCGTGGTCACTGTGGGCTATTGCCTGGGACTTCAGTTCCACTCCACGTGATCTCCCTGCCTGCTTGCACCTGGGCTTCCTCAACACAAGGGCCAGCATCTCCAGAGCAAGCACTCTCAGAGAAACCAATGTCATTTGATGCCTTATCCCTAGGAGATGCATAGCACTGCTACCTCTGGGAGAGCAGTCCCTACCAATGCCCTGACTTAAGAGGGTGGGAACATAAACCCTTGGAGGGGGAGGTAAGCATGTCACATTCTGACCCCATGTAGGAGAGCTTGTGGTCACTTGGGAACTCCCCTGCTCAAAGGTTCCAGTGACATTGCACTTGCGATAAAATCCCCAAACCATGCCATGTGGCCTGACCCCCTTCTCCCTTACCACCCGGCAGCCCCTCTGGCCTACTCTCTGGGCCACTAGGACTTGCAGGTCCTGTACCATCCACACACTTGGTACCATCTTTGCAAGGCTGGCTTCTCCTCTCAAGTCTGAGCTTACAGGGCACCCCTTTAAAGAGGACCTCCCTGAGTACCCTAAATGGACTCAGTTTTTCTCTATCCCCACACCCTCTTCATTTCCTTTATTGGCCTCATTCCACTTTGGGACTAGTATTGATTTCCTAAACATATGACCTGCACTTACTTTATTCAAAATATATCCCTGTTGCCTAGCACAGCGCCTGGCACAGGATATTTGCCCTAGAGAGAAGTGTTCAAGTAAGTGCTGATAACGCCCACCTCAGAGAGGCTGGCAGGGAGCTGAGTCTAGGGCTGGCCCCCAGCCCAGCGTCACATTTGCAGTTGGTCCCTGTGCTGAGCCCCCTTCTGCTCTCCCCTAGAATTTGCAAACTTCATCTTATGCTCAACCTTGACACATCTGCACTCAAGGGCCTTAGAGAAGAGAGGTGGCTCCCCATCAAGGCTAGGAGGGTGTTAAGTGGGAAATAGCATCCCCTTGTGGCCAGCAGGATGGCAGCTGTGTTTCCGTCTCAGAAGGAAAACATCTGAGAACAAAAGCTTGGAGATCCAGCTGCCCTTCCCTCTGTGGCCAGTGAGGTCCTCAGGGATCCTGGGTTTTACTGGTGTTAGTGGAGGTTGCTTTTTATTACAGTTGGCAGTTTAGGGAAAGACCCCCATCACACAAAGACACTGACATAGAGCTGTTGGGTCATGTAGAAAATGTAGCAAATATTAACAACGTGACTTTTAGGTAGCTGTCACCAGGCATATTGACTTAGGGCAACTGTGGCTTATCTTTGGTTTCTAACTTCCATTATTAAAACCCACAAAATTATGTTTTGACCTCTTTGTTAATAGTCTTCCCTTCACTCACTCTGCTCCATTGTGATGGTAACTTTAATGCATTGTCTGCTTCTCTGGAGAACCTTGAGACACCCATGGTCCTGCCTCTGTCCCTTACTGAGAGTGGTTTTGATGGCTCTGTCTAATACTGGCATTCACGAATTCTTTGGCCCTCGTTGATTATTTCTTCTGAGAGACTAGAAGCAGGTACCAAACCCTACTTGGGTTATCTATAGAGAGATAAGTTTAGATAGAGTGCTTCCAAAAGTGGGTGATGGAATATTAATTCCAAGATACAAACTCAAGCCTGAGGACGTTGTCAAGCTTCTCAGTGGGTCATGAAGGGCAATGGTATCTGATAAATCCTGGGCAAACACCAAAAATAGGCTAAAAAGGTTGAGAGGCATGAAAGGCTGCTTAGAAATGTGGCTGCCCAACATGTTCATATTTTTTGAAATCTTATCCTGAATTCTGCTCATTGTAGTGACATTTTTGTTTGCTTTGAGTGAAAAACTAGAAGTTTAGCATTCTTTTTGATACCTTCCCACTCCTTCACTTCTCTTCCCTTTCGCTCCAACATTCCCCTTCATTTTCTGTGGCCTTGAACTTGCTGTTGTTGCCAAAAGGGTCAGTCAAGAAGGCCATGGTTGTTTTAGTGGATGTCCATATAATGTACATAAAGCTTTGCCTTAGAGGAAAATACCACCTCAAATAAAGGCAGTGGATACCATCTAAAAAACTAGAAGCAGTTTTGCTTTGATGCTTTAATTTTTTTAATTTGGTGGAATAAAATAAAAATTTAGCGGAATACAAAAATTTAGGGTAAGAATACTGAAACTATCTGTGTAGGTCGTTTCAACCAAGATTTGCCCAAGTTGATCCACATATGGAGCTTGATAAAAATACAAATGCATGGATTTTACCCCTGGAGAGTCTGACTTGGCAGCACCTGGATGAGGCCCAGGGCTCTGTGTTTTAAAAACTCTCAGCTGATCTGGCTGTGTGCCTGCTGAGTGTGGTTTATACCATCAACTGTTGTCCAGGTTGCACACCCACCTGAGGGCAGTGCACACTGCAGGAAGAGGAGCCGTAGCTGCCCTGGAAAATAGCCCTGTGGACCCTTGTCCATAGAATGTCAGGAGCATCCCAGGTGGAACCAGCTACACGAGAAAGGGCAGACGAACAAGGAATTCTGTGATGGTGACTGGGCTAAGGGGTGCTCACATAGCTGACAAAACAGTGCTCTGGTGGTCTGCGAGGGGGTTTCTACAAAAGGTTAGCATTTGAATCAGGGGGCTGATTAAATAAGATCAAGGCTCACCAGTATAGGACAGCATCATCCACTCCATGAGGGCAGAGTAGAACAGAAAGGCCTCAGAGGAAGGGCAAGGTCTCTCCCTTTTTTAAAAAAAATATTTATTTGCTTTAGTTGTACACAATGCAATGCATTTATGTTTACGTGGTGCTGAGGATCGAACCCGGGCCGTGCACGTGCTAGGCGAGTGCTCCACCGCTGAGTCACACCCCCAGCTCAGTCCTCTCCCTTCTTGGTCTGGGACATTCATCTTCTCCTGCCCATGGACAGCAAAGCCCTTGGTTATTGGTCCTTTGGACTCCAGGACTTACACTAGCCCCCTGCTCCCCTCTGTGTTCATTTCTCAGGGCTTTGGCCCCAGATGTGATTATACCCCTGACTCTCCTGGGCCCCAGCTTCCAGCAGTACCCATGGGACTTCCTGGGCCCCATAATCACGTGTGCCTATTGCCACAATAGAGCTCTGCTCATCTATCTATTCATCCTACCGTTCGTTTCTCTGGAGAACCCCTGACAAATGGAGGTTCCATGAGGGAGGTGTAGTGGGGCTGGCGGATTGTCCAGGTAAAGGTGACCCAAAGGCAGGTGGGGACAGGAGTCTGGAGCTTTGAGAGTCTAGATCAGCCATCGGGCGCCTGCACGTACAAGAAAAGACTGGGGCAAAGACCGCATGCAGATGAAATTCCACACCTCAGACCCAGGACGTGGAGAAGTCACAGGGAAGACACATGGGACCAGGGAACGGGATTTCCTTAGTGACTTTTTTTTTTTTTTTTTGGTACCGGGGATTGAACTCAGGGGCACTCGACCACTGGGCCACATCCTCAGCCCTTTTTTGTATTTTATTTAGAGACAGGGTCTCACTGAGCTGCTAAGTGCCTCGCCATTGCTGAGGTTGACTTTGGCGATCCTCCTGCCTCAGCCTTCCAGGTGCTGGGATTACAGGCGTGCGCCACTGCGCCCAGCCTTCCTTAGTGACTTTTAAGGGGAATCCTCCAAAGATTTCAGGGAGAAGAAACCAGAGTCCAAAAGGTTTAGAGTGACCTGCCCATGTACTCAGACCACTTGTTTAATAAGGAGAGCTGACAAGGAAAGACTGTGGTATTTTGATGGGGTTGAAAGAGGGTTGCTTTAGGTTTAGGAGAAGCTCAGCTAGTTTATAGGTAAAGCAGAAGGAGAGGAAGATATTATGGATGTGGGTGAGATCGAGTAATTGAGGAACAATATTTTAAGGAGAGTTTGCATCTGAGTTCTAGCAGGAAGCAACCCAATTCAAATTGGGTTGACATTTTAATGAAAAGAATATTCTTACAAGCAAGGTTAGAGTTGAGAGAATCAACAAGGGATGTTGAGGCACCCAGAGCCTTGTAGCCGCTGGAGGCTGAGGCCATCCATGGGCTTGAAAAGACAAGAGGAAGGATCAGGGTGCTTGGAACTAAACAAGCTGGGGAAGACTGAGAAGAGTTGTGGTCAGAAGGATCGTGGCCCCAGGACACTGATTCAGTAAGGGAGCCCTGGAGTGCCACCCAGGGAGTGGACTGGGGAGGCAGCAGGACAGAGGGTGAAGAATGGGGTGCAAGGGCAGACTAAAGAAGAACAGATGGTAGCCGGGCACGGTTGCGCACGCCTGTAATCCCAGCACTTTGGGAGGCTGAGGCAGGAGGATCGTGAGTTCAAAGCCAGCCTCAGCAATGGCGAGGCAGTTAGCAACTCAGTGAGACCCTGTCTCTAATAAAATACAAAAAAGGGCTGGGGATGTGACCCAGGGGTCGAGTGCCCCTGAGTTCAATTCCCGGTACCACAAAAAATAAAAATAAAAAGAAGAACAGATGTTAACATTTGGAAGTCAGGAGATTTTTCTGGAAAGCTACATTCCCTCTGCCATGGTTAGTGTGAAGAGCAAAGGGATTAGTGGATGATAAAGTACCCTGGAATGAAATCTAGAGTGATTCCTCTGCACCAGTTCCTGAGTTCTGTTGGGGCTTGTCTTTCATCCACTCTCAGGTCAGGTGTTTGGGTGGGGTCCTCTCTCTTTCCGCCATGACATCTTGTTATGGTTGGATGTGAGGTGTACCCTCAGAGCTCACGTGTGAGACAATGCAAGAAGGTTTGGAGGATAAATGATTGAGTTGTGAGAGTCTTAACCCAATCAGTGAGTTAATCCCCTGATAGGAGTGGTAACTGAAGTGGTGGGGTGGGGCTGGAGGAGGTGGGAATTTGGGACGTGGCTTTGGGGTATATATCTGTATCTGGCAGGTGGAGACCTCTCTCTCTCTCTCTCTCTCTCTCTCTCTCTCTCTCTCTCTCTGCTTCCTGGCACCATGTGAGCTGCTTCCCTCTGCCACCCTCTTCTGCCATGATGTCCTTCATCACCTCGAGCCTGGAGGAATGGAGCCAGACTTCTATGGACTAAGACCTCTGAAACCATGAGCCCTCCAATAACGTTTCCCTCCTCTGCAGTTGTTCTGGTAGGTCTTTTAGTCACAGCAGCAAGACAGCTGATTTAAGCACATCCAGACAGATCAGCATCACTCTCCTTCTGGTCAAATGATTGGCTGATAAACTTGTGACTCAAATAAGCCCAACCAGAGTGAAACCCAGCATCTTCCTGGGAGAGAATTTCTCTCTTTCTTTTTGCTGGACTTGACCTGGGGGATGTGAGCAGAACCTATGTGAGGTGTAGCCAACAAAGCAGAGAGAAAGGTAGAGAAAATCTGGTGACATTGTTCAAGTTCCAGAATTCTCCATGTTTCAGTCTGCCACAAACCTGGTCTTCTCTGTTTCCTGTTGAAGTGTTTCCTTTTTGCTTCACCAATTTGAGTTAAGGTCTTTGCTTGGGACCACCCTGCTCCTTGTTGGCCTCTTTTGATCCCATTGTGCATTGAACATTTGCTTGCCTGTGGCTTTAACACCTGTGTAATTTATCAAAGAGGCCTGTAGACACAGGTGACAGGTCATTGATGACAGGTTTTCTGAGAGGCAAAACTGTACCCAAAATAGGATACTTTGTATTTTTCCATTTGAAATTCTTCATTGTCAAGTCACACAGTGAGGTTTTGACCCCTGCGTTTGTAGGGGCATGACATTGCAACAAAGACCCATGAAGCAATTTCCCTTTTTTGGGCTGAGTAAATATAGAACTAGTCATTGCCAGAAACCAATGTGCTAGATAAATGTTCTTTGTAAGAGAATAATTTTACTTATAATAATTTACTTACAATAATTTTACTTATAATAAGTGAGAACTTATAATAAGAGAGAATGATTTTACTTATAATCATACCACACTAACTAGCGTTTTAAAGTCCCATACTCTTTGTAAATTTTCTGGATCTGGAAATGGAAGTGCCACGGGTTAAATAAGGTCACTTATTCTCTCCAGCTAATAAAGATCAGAGACAGAATTGGGACCTGGGTTTCTGATTTCAAATTGCTCCATCGTCCCCATCATGCTACACGGCAGAAGAAGCGCTTTCGGGGCAGTTTCATCTCAGCGTCTCTCTTAGACTGTGTTGCCATCGCCATCTCCGTGCCTTCCTTGGCCCACTGCATTAGAGCATAGGAAACCCAGAGAGCCCTGAATGGGCAGTCCTTCAAAGTCTTCCTCCTTTATCTCTCATGATGGCCTCTCGATTCTGCTTCTTGAACCACATGCAGGTCTATTTTGCTTTGTCTCCAAGCTCCCATCCTTGTTTCCGCAGCTACCACCTCACCGCGGGCTCTCTGTTTCACCCTTGTCAGCTCCAACCCCTTCCCCATAGTGAAAGGAACAGTTGGATTATTCCTTTCTCTACCTAAGACCTTTCAATGATCCCATCTTCTGTTGGGGTAAATATCAAAAACCTCACAAAGCTTTGGGTGCTAAGCATGGTCAGCTCCCTGACCTCTCTTTTCTCTAGCCCTAGAACTTACATCTCTCTTGCTCATCTTTGATCTCTGCACACATTTGTCCTTTCCCAGATCTCTCCAGTGTCATTATCCTTGTAGTCCCAGAGCCTCTTCCCTCACCTGGGATGCTTTAACCATTTTTTTTTTCTTTTGTCCCCAGCTTACAGCCCCTTTCACCTAATTTATCCTGTCTACTCTTCCAGATCAGCTTTCTCTATTCATCAGAAGGATTCCCTAATTATCTGCCCCAACAGTGTCCTCTTCATTTCTTTACTATGCAGGATCTACCAGTTTGTGATGATGTGTCTGTCTGGTCATTGACCTTGCTCTAACTAGTCCAGGAGCTCCATGAAGACAGGGAATATATGTGCTGGCTGCTTCTAGTAAATTCTGGGTGCCTCATTTCCTCGGTTTCTTTACCTCTTCTCCTTCCTAAGAGCACTCATGCTTTCCTTTGTGGTGTAAGAAATTGCAGGAGCCCTGTTTGGGGAGATGGCTTAAATTGTGGTGGACTACGGGCTTTGGCTTTGGACATGTTTGGGCATTGGCGCCTTCCGTACTTGGCCCAGGATCTTGCGAGACTTGGCCGGAGATCTCGAGGGACTTGAGCGAGATTGCGGAGGAGGTCTGCGCCATTTTGGAGGTTAGAGGAGCGTGGACGGCATGTCGGGGTGTAGTTAGAGCTAGAGAGAAAAGTTGTCAGAATAAAGAGCTGTTTGTTTCCAGTTCGTCTCAAAACTTCTTCCCGCGGCTTCTTTGCTCCAAGCGGCCATCGCTTCAGGCGACTACAAGAAATGAGATTTGAGGGGTGCTGACAATGTAGCCTTGTCCTTGCTGTGATGGCTGGTACTGTGGTAGACGGTCATGCATCCCTAAGCTAATGATGCATGCCATTTTCCAGCCATGCTGGTTTGCCATTTCAGAGGCACCTTCAGACCTGTGTTGGATGGTTGAGTGTAAGAGCCCTAATAAGGAGATAGCTAAGATGGCGGCTAGCTGAGAGCCCTAAGAGGTGTTTCAGTATTTTCACCTGATATTCATGCATTTATCTAAGAATCTTTCTATGCCCGTGAAAACTACGTGACGCACCTGTAAGTTTGAGCTGTTGACATGTGTATACTTGTTAAGGCAAAAGTATTTAACTGGGTGAGGTTGGCTAGAGGGGTGGTTGGAGTTGGAGAGGTTGTTGGAGCCGGAGAGGGAAGTTAGAAGAAGCAAGAATAAAGAGCCTATTCATTTTCCAGTCTGCTTCAGAATTCTTTCCCGTGGTAACGTTGCTGCAGGCAGCGATAGCTGCAGGCGGCAACAGTTGAGGAAGTGTCTTCTAATCTGCTGAAAGCCATCTTGCTCCTGTTAAGTTAGTTTGCATGAGGCCGAGCGCAGTGGCGCACGCCTGTAATCCCAGCACTTGGGAGGCTGAGGCAGGAGGATCCTGAGTTCAAAGCCAGCCTCAGCAATGGTGAGGCACTTAGCAACTCAGTGAGACCCTGTCTCTAATAAAATACAAAAAATAAGGGCTGGGGATGTGGCCCAGTGGTCGAGTGCCCCTGAGTTCAATCCCTGGTACCAAAACAAAACAAAACAAAACACAAAACCAAAAAAAAAAAAAAAAGTTAGTTTGCATGAGGACCAAGTGGGTGTTCAAAAGAAGGTATTGCTGTGAGCACTGTAGAAAAGCCAAGGCAGGGGATTCTTACCCGTTAATGAGGAGACATTAAAGATACAGCCCCAATTCAAAGCCTTTAAAGTTGGAGGGTGGAGCCGGGCGCGGTGGTGCACTCCTGTAATCCCAGCACTTTGGGTGGCTGAGGCAGGAGGATCGCGAGTTCAAAGCCAGCCTCATCAATGGCGAGGCGCTTAGCAACTCAGTGAGACCCTGTCTCTAAATAAAATACAAAAAAGGGCTGGGGATGTGACCCAGTGGACGAGTGCTCCTGAGTTCAATCCCCAGTACCACCAAAAAAAAAAAAAAAAAAAAAAAAAAGTTGGAGGGTGGAGATGTTTTCTATAGGTGAAGGACTAAATCATTCTTGTTCTTTCTCTTTGGCTGCCTCTTCCTTGTGCAATCTAAATTAATACCAAGAATCAATAAATGGGATAGACTCAAATTACAAAGCTTCTTCTCAGCAAAAGAAACAATCAGTGAGATGAACAGAGAGCCTACTAATTGGGAACAAATTTTTATTCACCTTTGTTAAGGGTGTCCTAATGGGAGATTCTTCATTCTTTTCATGTCGACACCTTTGCTACCTTGTTATGGTTGGAGGGTATTTCTCCAACTGTCAAGCATGTGACTTAGTTTGGCCAGTGATCTATGTGGGGTCTCATACACCTATTTTCTCTCTTGTTCTTCTGCCATTACCATGAGAGAAATCTGCCCTCGATAGCCAGGTAGTCCAAGGAGGAGGGTAAGAGATACGTGAAGCAGAAGTGTCTCAGCAGAGCTCAACCTGGATCAGCTAGTCCACCTGTGGACAGATGAATGTTAATAAATCATACTATTCTAAGCCACCGAGTTTTTAAAAATTTGACCATTATCTTTATTTTACCAAATTTTCAATTGCATCAGGATGAGATATCAGTATAGTGATAGAACTTCATTTTATAAGTATATATAAGTTAGGTAAGCTACTAAGCTTTGGGGTATTGAGGTGATTTGTTACACAGCGGTAGCTAACTGATACAATCCTCAATGGAGGTGGTTTCTACGGGGCATTGTTGCTTTTGATGGTGCACCGTGGTTTCTGACCATCTGTGAGTTCCTAACTTTCTATCACCTTTGATCATGTAAGACTGCTTCTGTCCAGCTTCCCAAGTGATTTCTCTTGAATGCAAGTCCTTCAACTTGTGGTCATTACCTCTTCTCCCATGCAAGCTAAGATCTATCTCCAAATTCTGATCAAGGAGACAGTCACTATGGCAACCCCTCCATCTGCCTGCTCTCTCCTGTCCTCAAACTCTAAATTCTATCCTGCTCTTTCACAGAAAAAAATACACAAATAAAAACAAGAAGATTAAAGCCTGCTTACATTGATAGGTATGCAGACTCGTGCAAACACCTGACTGCAGGCATCAACAGCTCTCCAGTTTGTCGAACAGCCAGGCTCTGTGTGCCAGTTCAGGTCTCTAAAAGCAGACACCAATACAGGATTAAGACAAGCACGAGATTTGCTGAGGGGCTTGACTGTAAAGCAGGTGAAGAGGGAGGAAGCAGAAAGAGATGGGACAAGGCTTAGGATGAGATTCAAATCTGACACCTGTGAAAGCAGAGTGGGAAGGAAGGGGGATTGGGCAAGAAGAGCCCCAGAGCACAGCACAGGCTGATGGGGAGCCTGCAGGCCAGGGTCCACCCGTAGGAGTCCACATCCTGGGGGAGGGGCTGTCAGAGGGCTGTGCTGACACGGGGCTTAGTAGCCTTGGGAGTGACAAAGCCTCACGGTGAATGTCAGCCGGCTGTGTTCCTGCAGGCAGACCTGAGAGGTGTGCTTTCATGGCTGCCGTACTCTAAATCCCAGATTGGCCCGGACAGAGAAATACATTTAAATAAAGTGCTGAGAGAATGGGTGATGGGAGAGGAGAAGGAATCCTGGGAGAGGGTTTGGCCTTTTGAGAACACATTCATATGGAGCAGACATATGGAGCACCCGACTTAGAGACAGGTACCCAAGACAAGGTGTCTTTCTTTATCTAAATCCGGAATACTAACCAGATGGCTTTGGAGCAGTCCACAGGTTTTGTGGTTGTTCACTAAAGTGGTGTTGATGATCAAAGATTACATGGTAGCAAAATGGGAGTGTGGGAAACAGTTCTGTACTTTCCCCTTGAAATCAAAAGAGGAAGGTGCACAGAGTTCTCAAGACCTGCCAATGTAGCCAGTCTCCAGACACGGAGAGAAGACTCGGGTCTTCTCAACAAGCAGTGGCTACGAGGGCTAGGAGAAGGTTCCAGATGCCCTACACTTGCTCCTTGTACCTACTCTGCTCTCCCCGCTTCCCCATCTTTTTCTGACCTCAGAAGGCTGAGATGTATGGGCAGGACTAGGCCCCAATGCCCTCTGCTGACTCGCCAGGCTTGGTCCACATGGGGGTTCCACCAGGAGATCTGAAGGAGCCGTCAAGTACTTCCTCCTTCCTTCTCTGGCCCGCCCCTGTGTGGTCACCTTGCATCTCCATGACAGGTTATCAGGGGGCTGATTCTGCACAACCCTCCTTGTGGCTTTCCTAACTGGCCTTCATTCCTCCTCCCAGGGTGGTATACTGGCCTACTGCCTCCGCACCTGCCCTTTGTGTGAACATACCCTCCTCTGATTATTTAATTCAGGTGTGTCCTCACCTCCCGTGAAGCCTGGGAGTGAGACAGGAACAGAAGCAAGACAGATGTGGCTTCTCTGGGGCCAGCAGACACTGTCTTAGTTCATGCTGCCATAACAAAACACTGTAGGTTTCAACAACACAAATTCATTTCTCATCGTTCTGAAGGCTGGGGACTACAAGATCAAGGTGCTGACCGATTTGGTTCCTGGTGAGGGCTCTCCTTTTGGCTATGTTCTTACTATATCCTCACATGGTAGAAAGATGGGGGTGGAGGGAACGAACAAACAAGCTTTCTGTTATTTCTTCTTATAAGGGCATTAATCCAAGCATGAAGATCACCATGTCTCTATTACATGATCTAAACCTCAGTTCTTTCCAAAGACCCCTTCTTTAAATACCATCATATTGGGGGTCAGAGATTCAACACATGAATTTGGGGGGATGTGATACAATTTAGGCCACAGCAGACATAAACAAATTATTCCACAAACATTTCCAAATTATGATACAACAGTATCCACATACATGCTTCTCTGGGGTCAGGTGGGGGTAAGAGAGGCTTCCCTGAGGGTGGCATGATGATTTGTGTGCTCCAGGGGGAGCAGCGGCACACAGAAAGCCCTGAGGCGGGAATGGCTTGGAATGTGCCAGGAACCCAGGGAATGCTGTGGGTGGGGACGGGAGTCCCGTGATCGTGGTGGGCAGAGTGAAGAGAGGAGGCTCTGCATGTGGGCGGGGGCCATCAGAGCCTTCTCCCAGGAGATGGATGCGGTGTCTGCATGGGAGTAGAAGCTCAGCCCTTCAAATCCCCTTGTGCAGAGCCCTCATGGGAGATGCCATCTCCGTTGGGCCACGCCGTGTCCCATCTCCTCCAGTCCTCATTTGAGGCTCATTGAAGTTATTTTCAATTCATGTTTGACTAGTTCACATGGAGCTGTCAGTCTCTCTTCTCTAAAGAATAGGATTCAGGGTGGGAATGGTGGTCACACATGGCCAGAGGGTGCAAAGTTTCACTTGTGCAGGACAAATCAGTCTTGAGGTCTGACAGCAGCACGGTGGATATAGTGAATACACTGCATTGTATTCTTGAAAATTGCTAAGAGAGTAGACCTTAAATGTTTTTAACACACAAAAATTGTAACTGTGGGAGGTGATAGGATGATTAGTTTGGTATGGTAATCAATTCACAATGTATATGTATTCACCTTAAACACATATATGTTTTATATCTCAATAAGGCAAGGGAAGAGAAATCAGGGAAGAAAAGAAAAAACACACATTATGAGACAGAGGGAGAAAAGGAAGGAGAGAAAATCAGTTTCAAAGAGACCTCCTGCCCAAGGTCATCTGTGGATCTTGATAAGGCCATGGTTAGGGCCTTTCTGGCTGAGCCACGGGGAAAGTCCCCAGGTTTAAGATTCCCAACAGAGGCTGGGCTGCTGCCTTCTCCTCTCCTCCTCCTCTGGACTGCAGTGTGGCTGGGAGGATGCAGAACCAACCTACTGCACCGAGGGCTGGTTGTTACAGGTTCCCAGATGCAGGGCACGCAGGACAGAGGGCACGTGGCAGGACAGTGTGGGATCTCATTTATTGGATCCATTATCTGGATTAGGAACGATGTGAAATTATGACCACTAGATAGACATAAAAGATAAGAATGTTTGCAATCTTCCTTGCTCCTGCTTGTCAGTGTTGCAGGCATTGTGAAGACCTCTCCTATCTCCTCATCTTTCAAAATCATTTAATTAAATTTAATTAGTTTTCTGGACCCCAGAAAAGGAAGAAGGTGGCATTTGCCATGTGCTAGGCACTTCATTAGGCATTTCAATCCTGGGAGCCACATGCCGCAGTACATTTTCTCATTTCCTCCTCCAGTAGCCCTACGGAGAAGGCATCTTCCACATTCTATATGCTGACACTTAGCGAGACTGGGGACCTAACTGTAGTCCCTTAGAGTTAATGCATCCACCTGTCCACTTGTCTGTCTATCCACCTATCCATCTATTGATCGTTGGATCAATCCATCCAGCCACCCACTAACCACCAGCAATTATTTATTGATCATATTTCTCATGCTTTATGAGGAGCACTAGAGTATCATTGAGGCAGGAGAATCTTGGTCTTCTGCCCCTCAGGGAGCTCAGAGTCTACTGAGGTGGGTGCTCAGACATCTCTGGCTTCCTTGTGTGGGATGTACCAGTGAATTTCCTATCTATAGTCCCACTACAGTCAAGGTACTCTTCACAGCTGTGATCTGGACTTGGGTAGCTAGAGGAACTTGGGGATTCTCAGTGGCACATGGGCTCCCTTCAGCCCTCTGCAGGGAATGTGTTTAAGGGTGAGTGCCTGTCTCAGTTGCCTGAGACTGAGGGGTCTCCTGGGTTGCAGAAGTTCTCAGTGGTGGTGGTAGGGGTGATCTTGCCTGATCCTACACCCCAGGGAAGCTTGGCAGTATCTAGAGACATGTTTGATTGACAACTGGGGTGGGTAGAGGCCAAGAACACTGCTAAACATCCTACAGTATTCAGGACAGTGCACCCCAAGAATTATACAGTCTAAAATGTCAGTAGTGCCAAAGCTGAGAAACCCTGCCCTACTTGGTAGGGGGAGTGGTAGTGGGGGCAAGAGCAGGTATCAACCTGGTAGGTGGGTCGATCTAGACCAAAATGGGAAGGGAATGCTGTGTGGCCACAGGCTGCAGACCCCCACCTGTCTGCATCCGCGGTTCTTCCCTCATGGCTCTCCAGGGTTGCTTGGTCTTTGGAATCACCCGGAGTGTTTGTTAATAATTGGATTTCCACCACCCACACTCGGGTCCTGCTGTGCCAGACTCCAAGAGCGGAGACTGGGAAAACGCACTTTTGTCCCTTGAGTGTGCCGAGTCACCAGGGAGGTTGCTCAGAGGTGAGGAGGCGGAGGGGTCTGTGGAGCCTGACCTTGGCCATCACGCTGAGACTGGGCAGCGAGTGTGCTTGGGTGCTGGTCCTCACTCGTGGTCTTGCCCATGGATCGCTCAGCCGTAGGAACATGACTGGTGGGCTGTGCTGTGGCGTCAGCCTGGGCACCTGTGCGTGCAGCTGGCCGGGCTCTTTGAGGTCATGCGAGGACCTCCTTGCTGCCCAGGTGAGGAAGTGAAGCCGGGTCCAGTGATGGGTTTGTCTTGAAGGGAGCAAAAGAGCCAGGCCAGGACTCCGACTTTGAGAACTCTGGGGGCTGTGGCATTTTTTTTATGACTGTGCGCACCCTCTCTCTAGAGATGAGAGTAGAGGGCCTGTGGGTAGGGAAGCAGGCAGCCTCCTTTTGCAGGACTTGCAGGATTCTCTCTGCTACCAGAGCAGGAAACTGGTTTCTCTTGTCTATGTTTTTGTTTATGTTTTGTTTAAGTTATTTCATGCTCCACAAAGGATTTTGAATCGGCTTACAACCCCCCCCCCTCCTGATGGATAACATGGTAAATTGTACACAGGAACTTTTAAAATCAAACTTAGAGGAATTATATGTAGAATGGGGAATCAACCTAAAATTTGATATTGAACGTCCTGCCAGTCATACCAAAAGGGAAGATGCTGTTAATTGCATAGTTTTAAAGAAGGCTTTTAAGAGTATTATCATTTCTACGGGGGCAACTAGAAACAGGATAATTTCTCACACAGGCCTTCATGTACAAAAAAATGTGTAAAACAGTTTTTTTCGACCACTCTGCACTGCTATGATAAGTTACACTAGACTACTTCTTATAACAACACAACAAAAGCCAAGAGCATATATTTAGGGAGCTATGACTTTAGAGATAAGGAAAGTTTAAAGATAAAGCAGCACCAGTACTTGGGAAGGGTCTATAGGATATTTTATCTTTATGTAAACAAGATATTTTAATTCTTGGACTGATGACTCAGTACTTGTGCTTCCAGAAATATATCCTAAGAAAATAGTCACAGGCAAAAATATATATACCAAAGCATTCAGTGGGCATTAATCAATCCGGTCCACAAGCATAGTTAGGCATTTCTACAGTGATAGGTGATATTCTAGGCAGTGGTGGTCTGAAAAACCATAGGGTAGTGGCGTTGGCACTGTCATAAACACTGCTGCGTGTGAGTGGGAGTAGTTGGAGTCATAGTACCTGCACTAGTAGAAGTCCCAGCATCTGAGAGTACAGAACCAACAGCTGGATAACTGGAAAGGATAAACGTGGAGAACTAATGCAGCTCATGGTTGGCAACCCAACGTGGAGGAAGATGTGTGCAGGCGTACCAGGCAGCATGGTGTTGGCTTTGAGGGTTCAGTAGGCATCACGGAATGATCTACAGGAGGAACATAGGGTGGCTGGGTGAAGTGGGTTGAAAGTTGTGCTGTTGATGCCCTGCCCATAGGCCGAGAGCATCCCACTGCCATGCCCATGACTCGCCACCAAAGGGCCTGCGGTGGCCTGTGCCCAGAGGGCAGGCTACAAGGGCTGAAGAGGCACTAAGGCCGGACGCAGCATTCAGCCAGTGCTGGTGAGGAGCTGGAGGATCACCACCCTGGCTTCCTCACCTCTGAAGTGGGAAAACTCTGATGCCTGTTCTACGTTCTCTTGGACACTTGGAAGCTCTTCTGGCATCCCACATTTCCAGCCGTCCAACTCAGTTCTGGGGTCCTACTGTGTGGCCAAATGCAGATCTGTGAGAATGGGCAGCTTTTCATATAGACGCTGCCACTGCAGACCCCCTTGTGATGGCCTTGGGTGCACACAGACTTGGTCCAGGGGCTTAGGAAGGACATGGTGTTGGTGTGAGACGTGGAAAGGGAGAGTAGAACCAGCCAGGTTGGGCTGGGAGTCCTTTGACCTTGACTGGTGGGCAGATGGGAGCCATTCTGCTGGTCTGTCCGCTGAGTGTAGGTTGGTAGAGAGGGTAAGAGTCCAGGATGGAGTGCTACAGAGGTGGGCTTGCAACCTGGAGCCGGCAGCTACTAGCCCTTTGACCTTGGCTGGTTTAACAAATCCCTGGCCTCTTGTGATTATCATGAAAATCCAATGATAAAATGCACATAGATTGGTTTGCACTGAACTTGACATGCCATAACATAGATGTAGCAATTATAACATCGGTGTGTGTCTGTCTCTATCCAAAATACAATTTTTTCAGTTTGCAGATTATCATTCAGCCCAGAAAATGTGGCTGGCTCATGCGCCAAAGTGTGTATCTACAAAGATCTATGAATGCAGGAAAAAGATTTATTTTCTTAAAAAATGTTTTTCGATATTGAAATTTTCAAATGCATCAAATACACACAAGAGTAGAAGGAATAATATAATGAATCCCCAACTATCTCTCACCCAGCTTCAGCAATTATCAATACCTTGCCAATCTCATTGTACCTATTTACCCCCACCCCCTTTCTTTTTTGGAGTGTTCCGAAGCAAATTCCAGGCAAACAAGTCATTTCAGCTGTGACCTTCAATTCACATTGTGATGGATGCAGCCTCATTGTCCTTCATGCAGGGCCAAAGGCCCTTTCTGCAGTGCCATCAGGACTGTCCTGCCTTGGGCTGTGGGGTCATCTGTGTCCCTTCCCATGGCCCTGGGCACCGAGGTCCTCTCCCTCTACAGGATGCTTCTTCCTCCCAGGGCTGGGCTGAAATGCTGGTTTACAGATCGGGTCTCATTTATACCCAGGTGCCTGCCGCTGTCTTTCTCTTCTTATCTGGCATAATTCATGCTGAGCGCCTGTCTCGTCTCAGGGAAGGCGCTGCTGCCTCCACATTTCACAGTAAATACCTTCTTAAATGGCCTGGTGTTCAGCTCTGTTCTCATTTCCAAGGAGGCTTTTGACTGATGACCTGAAGAAATGCTAACCCCTGACTGATGGGGGATGCGGCAGTGCAGCCTTGCCTGTCTCCCTTCTGGGAGCTGTGACTTCCGAGTGCCACTGGCTTGTTGGACAGAGTCATTTATGCCCAGTGACAGCCTGTTTTCCTCTGTCCTGCTAGGCTGTGGGCTGCCACTCAGCAAGTCAGCCCCGTCCTGAGGAAGGTCCAATCTGCTGCATTTCTCTTGCAGTCAACATGAAAGGCCTCCAAGGGAAGGTGAATTAAAGCTCTCTGGGTCTGTGAATGCCCGTGCTGGGGTTTGCAGGTAACACTGAACAGGCATGGTTCAGTAAAGACCTTGAACTCCACTGGTTGCAAAGGTTGTGAGAGAATTGTCAGAATTGTCTCTTGGCATGGAGGCCACAGCCTTCTTACTTTGTGAAGCTGCCTTGCATCACATGAATCATAATAAAAAGTACCCACATGCCACCTGATATACAGTTTGTATATAATGTTGAGGTGCATATGACTAGAAGACAGTCGATATTCTATAGACATCTTTTAGGTGCAGATCCCAAGTTAAGTCTAAAATGTCATGTTATTCATATATTTGATTATGTGTCTATTAACTTGGTATTTGGGGAAGGTGCATTAGTCTTTTTGTGGGAGGTATACTAGTAGCCTTGCAATTCCAGGTAACTCACTACAGTGATAGAGTTTTTCATTACTATAATGAAATACCTGAGGCAGGCTACTTTATAAAGATCAAGTTTATTTAGCTCAAAAATCTGTTGATAAAAGAGCATAGAACAAACATCAGGTTGACCCTGGTGAGGATCTCATGGTGGATAGGAACTATAACCGAGGGATCACATCACCAGACAGGCAGGGAGGAAGCGCGTCAGGGTTAGGCTCAAGATTTTATAATAAGTTGCTCTTGAAGAACTAACTCAGGGTCCCATGAGAACTACCTGAGTTCCTTCTGAGGGCAGTGCCCCAATGACCCAAACCCCTCCCATTAGGTCCACCTCTTGACATAACCACACTTCTAGCACGTGAACCTTGGGGGACTAACACAGACCATATCCAAGCTACAGCAGGGGCATTCATCTAACTGTACTTGGCCTCTGAAAGGAATCTAGAAGGTAAAAAGACACTTAAATATGTTAGTCAGTTTTCCATTACTGTGACAAAATACCCGAGAAAATCATCCTAAAGGAGAAAAGACTTATTTTGGCTCATGGTTTCAGAGTTTAAGTTTATGGTTCTTTGGCTCCATTGTTTCTGGGCCTGTGGCAACATAGGACATCACAATGGCAGGGAGCATGTTGTGGAGCAGCTGCTTACCATACGGCAGCCTGGGGGAGGGGAGCAGGCCAGGGGACAAAATATAGTCTTCTAGGGCACACCCCCAAACCCACCTCCTCCAACCTGGCCCACCTCCAAAGTTTCCACCACTTCCAGTATCCCACTCAGGTATGAGTCCAGCCCTGGATCTGTCCCTTGAGGAAGTCAGAGCCCTTCATGCTCCATCACCTCCTAAAGGCCACCTCTGACCACTGCTGCAGTGGGAACCAAGCTGTCCACACATGAGATTTGGGAGAACCTTTCAGACCCGACGCACAACCCTTGGGTTCCACTGAGAGCCTTGCTTATCCAAAGGCACCGTGGAGAGGGCCCGCTGGGGACAGTTATGATTCTTTTTGATTTGCTCAGGGCGTCTTCCTTCTTTCCTTTTAGCAGTGTAGCACCTTAAGGGCATGGTCTGGGAGCAGGCTGCATGCCACCACTCTCATAGGGTCAGGGACACAACTCTGAGTATACTGAAGCCATTTATTGCACATTTTATTTTATTTTTTAATATTTATTTTTTGGTACCAGGGATTGAACCCAGGGGCACTTAACCACTGAGCCACATCCCCAGCCCTTTTAAATATTTTATTTGGAGACAGGGTCTTGCTGTGTTGCTTAGGGCCTCGCTAAGTTGCTGAGGCTGGCTTTGAACTTGAAATCTTCCTGCCTTCACCTCCTGAGCTGCTGGGGTTACAGGCATGTGCCACCGCACCCAGCCAATTGTATATTTTTAAATGGATGGATTATATGATATGTAAATGGTACCTCAATAAAGCAGTTTTAAAAATCCTGGCTCTACTACTTAGTCACATGGTGTTGGGCAAATTGCTGCTCCACCCTACCAGTGTCCTACGGCTGCCCTAACAAATAACCAGGGGTTGGGTGGCCTACAACAATAGACCTTATTTTCTCACAGTTCTAAAGTCAGAGATCAAGGTACCGGCAGGCCATGTTCTCTCCAAAGGCCTTGGGAAGAACCTGTTCCAGGACTGTCCCCAGCTTCTGGTAGCAGCTGCCAGTTTTTGTCAGTCCTTGGCTTATAGAAGCGTCACTCCAGTCTCTGCCTCTGTGATCAAATGACTTCCTTTATTTGTACATGTGTCTTTATCTAAGTATCCCTCTCGTTATAAGAAAACCTAAATCCAATGTGACTTCATCTTAATTTGATAATGTCTGCAAAGATCTATTCCCAGGTAAGGTCACACTCACAGGTTCAGAGCAGACGTGAATCTTTTTAGGAAAGTGTTCGACCAAGCACACCTCCTTAAAGCTTGCTTCCTCCAAAATTCTCCCGCTGTGCGACAGTTAAGTCCTCTTACCCGCTACATTGGTTTGGTTTAGATAGATTTCTGTCACTTGTAAGCAAGAATCTTGATTAAAACAGGGGCTAAGGCACTCTTTATTCAGAGGAACAAAATTGGAGAGGAACATAATAAGGGCCATTTTGGGACATCCTTGCAAACCTCGTGCCTGGACCAGGAGCCCAGTGCGGGGCTGTACCATTCCATTTGTGTCTTTTCAAGACAGATAATGCTGGGGGTGTAGAGAGGAGAAGAGATGAGCCTCTACTGTCATGTCAGGGAGGGTACCAACATCTTCTGTCCTCACCGCACATGTCAGGGGCCTTTCCTCTTACCTTAGCTGTGGCGGGTGGATAAATACGCAGCATCACTCATGCTTGATGTGCTGTCAGCGTCGTGGATGGCTCTGGGATGGGATTTACGTCTCTTTCCCACTGAATCATGCTTATTTGCATGGGATCGACCTCTCTTGTGCCTTTTGGCTTGCAATTGCAGGAAATTCACTACAGTAGAAAAAGCAACCTGGTCTTCCACTTTCTAAGTGGCCTGGGAAGGTTTTTTCAGTTTTTAGATGTGAATGAGTCCAGTTTGGAGTGATCAAGTTGATGGATGATACTTTAAAGCCCCAAACCAGCTCCATCTCAGAAGTTGACAATAAAAAATTTAAAAAATGCCGTAAATTAGAAGTGCCTGAGATGTTGGCTAGAGATCACAAGGAAGCTCTTGACTCTGAGATTCATTACCAGGTCATCCCTGAAGCTGATAATTTGGTTCTGATTACAGGACCTCCTTATGAGCTGAATTATGTCTCCCCAAATTCATGTGTTGAAGTCATAATTCCCAGCACCTCAGAACATTTCTACCTTTGGAGATAGGGCCTTTACAAAAGGATGGGGTTAAAATGAGGTCACTAGGTGGATCTTGACCTGATGTGACTGGCATTCTTATTAGAAGAGATTAGAAGCTGGGCGCGGTGGTGCACGCCTGTAATCCCAGCACTTTGGAGGCTGAGGCAGGAGGATGAAAGCCAGCCTCAGCAGTGGTGAGGCACTTAGCAACTCAGTGAGAACCTGTCTCTAAATAAAATACAAAAAAGGGCTGGGGATGTGGCCCAGTGGTCGAGTGCCCCTGAGTTCAATCTCTGGTACCAAAAGAAGAAGAAGAAGGAGGAGGAGAAAGAGGAGGAGGAGGAGGAGCAGAAGAGATTAGAACACAGAGGTCACCTGCTCAGAGGGGAGACTGCATGGAGACTCAGGGAAATGGCCTTCTACGGGTCAAGGAGAGACCTCAGAAAAAAACCACCCTGCTGGCACTTTGATCTTGGACTTCTAGTCCTCCAGAACCATGAGATAGACTATGGTTTAAGCTTTCCAGTCTGTGGTGCTTTTTAATGGCAGCCCACCAAAGCCAGGCAGCTCTAGTTCTCATAGCGGAGCCTCTGCCTCCGTCTCGAGTGGTCCAGGAACAAGGTAGCCGACACCCAGCTTTTGGTTCTTCCCTTTGCTCTGCTGCACCATTTTCCAGTGTGTCTCCCAGGCACACACACTTTGTGTAGCCTGGTTTGGTTTTAAAAGAGATGAAGGCAGGGATGGCACGTGTGCATCCTCAGTGAAGCGACGGCCTCCAGACGTGACGCAGCCGCACACTGCGATGCGGAGGGCTCAGCTGCACTGTTCCTTGCTGCATTAGGGCTGAACTTCCAACAGACCTGGCAGCTCTCTGGATGGCTGCATCCTCAGCACACCGAGTGCCCAGCAAGCATCGGTTGACTGACAGATGACCTCAAGCAGGTTTTCCTGTAAGAAGTCCCTGAATGGCCCACCTTCCAGGGCTGCCCAGTGGCCTTGATAATGCTCCTCCAGAGATAGTGCAGAAACTGCCCCTTGTCACTCTGAGCCCCACAGCATGAGAATTGGCTGCACTCAAAGGCACAAGATTCACTCTGCAGCTTCAAAAACTTTTTTTCCTAGCCAAGTTTCTGTTCCGCTAGCAGTTCTTATTCGTGACCTAGAAGCAGCCGATGCCCCGGGGAAAGATGCTCTCTAAACGTCTGGCTATTTACTAGGAGACGGGAACTTCCCAGGAGCCTTTGCACCAGCCCTTCCTGCATCCCACCTCACCCTGTAAGATGCAGGCCCTGAGCTGGATGGCAGCCAATTATCACCATAAATGTTGGCACCAGGCTTAAATCCACACTAGTCTCCCTCCCTCCCACAGCAGGCCCAGTCTGGTCTTCCTGTCCTGACTTCTCTCTCTGCTCTGGCTATAGCACATGTGTAGAGTTTCTTGGTCCAAATCATACATGGACAGCTGGGATTTGTGTTACTGCATGCATTCTTAGCTTGGTGGATGTGGACTCTGGTAATGTCCATAAATTAATTTTTCTTTTGTACATAGGTTTGCTTGATCCATTATCCTGTGTTCCCCACTTAAAGAAATTCCAGAGCCCTCTTTTCCTTGTCTTTGAGTGGAAGTGACTGCTTGTCTGGTTGCCCAGATTGTGCTGGGAGCAGAGCCAAGAATCCCCTCTTAGACACCCTGCTCAGTGCCTGGACCCATCTCAAAGCTCCTTAGAAGCCTTGACTCATCTTCCCTACTACTGACCTTGACTCATCCTCTTCATCATTGCCAAGAATTCATTACAAGAAGATTGAAACCCACCGTGTGGCAGGGACCGTACTGGATGCTGAGGGCACAGTGCTGAAACAGAGACAGTGACCCAGCTGCCCTGGAGCTTGGAGTCTCGCGGGGACAGAAATAAACACCACAATCCGCTGATATAATAGGAGGAGGTGGGAACACAGCAGGGGAACCCCTAATCCAGGCTTGGAAATCCAGGGACGTTCAGGAAGAAATGCCAGTACACAGGCCTACAAAAGGCTGGCATCAGGCAGGGAAGGCTGGTGGATGCTGGCAGTGACTGTGCCCGTGAGCCGCTCTGTGCACCTGCTCTACAGGCAAATGCCATGGTGGCACCAGGCCTCAGGAAACAGGGAGGACATTGACCCAGTAGCTTCCTCCATTTCTTGGTACAAAATCTCTTCATTGTCCGCCTTTCAAAATGGAATTTTAGTGAGTTCTGTTTTCGCTTGTAAGGGCCTGCATTTGTGCCTCTGTACTTCTGACTCTGTAGAGTTGAGGTTGTTCCGCGTCCTGTGGATAAACTTGCTGCTGTATGGTAAAGCTGCAAGTGGAGCTCTCCAAGGTCAGGCTCATCCACCAGCTCCAGTTTCTAGACACTGACAGTAAACTTACTATGGGATGAGTAGCTGAAAATGTGTGCCGAGGCTGGGCGGACAGGGAGAAGGGCGCCTCTTCTTTTATACATGGAAAATTTGATTGCATTTGGAGTTGTTTGGGGAAATCAGGGTAGATGACCTTTACTGTGTCCTTACCATGAGCTTGCTGATGTGACCTCCTGCCATCCCCATGGCCACACCGCGGTACAGGAGCTATCAGCTCTTCAGTGTTCAGAAGAGGGGGATGAGGCACAGGAGGATGACCAGGCCGGGGGACATCTCGGGGTAGATCTGGACCCCTAACCGCAGTATTGCTTTCCAAAGTCCTGTTTACTCTTTGGCTCTTCACATAGAGAACTGAGCTCCCTTTAAGGCCCTGGTTCGATTCTTTGGGTTGAGAGGAGCCTGGTCTGGGGACTCTGAGCTTGTGAAGGCAGTGCAGAGAGAACAGTGTGGGGACTGGCACTTTGAGGCAGGGAGCTCTGGTCGGGGGCAAGGCCACCCACCCATTCCTACAGCTTTGGGCTCTCAGGGTCGCCCCTAGGGTGTGAGTGGGCTGAAATCCAGCACAACATCCTCTGTCAATCCCCAAAGTCCCAGGTTGCAGAAGTGCCCCCAGGCCCTGCTTTTCAAAGCCTGCCTTTGCCTGCCCCATTTTAGCTTGGGCCCTTTGGAGAACCCAGGTGGTTCTCTGCCTCCATCCACACCTACTGCCGAATCCAACAAGAGGAGGTTTCCGGCTTCTGACTTTCCTGGGAAGCAGTTCCAACAAGAGCAGATCTGGAATTAGGGGGGACAGGGAAAGAGAGAGGGAGAGGAAGAAAAAGCACAGGTGACGGAGGACCCATTCGAGGTCACTAACTGAAGCCACAGGAGGGGGTGGCCACACATCTCAGACCAGATACAATCCCGGCCCCCTCGGCCCTTCTCAGCCCATGTGGGAAATAAATTGAACTGACGGGATTAGCAGACATTTAAGGATGCACACAGAGCACTGACTTTTCAATTTTCCCCAAGTTCCTGTAAGAAATGTTAAATAACAGATAAGAAGCCAGCTCACTGTCTACGCTTGGAAAGTGAGCTCTTCTGGCCGGATTAAGAAATAAGATGGCTTTTTCTTTTCTTTGTAAAAGATTTGAACATTCACATAACCCAGGGGCTGGCCTCTGGGTTTGCGGACCTGCCTTTGGGTGGGCCTGTCTGCGTGTACCGTGCTGGAGTGAAGGGTGCGTGGGTGTGTCGCTGCGTGGGGGGGGACCTGGGGCTCCCCACCTGCAGCAGTGGTAAAGCACAATGTTGCAGCTGCTCTGGAAATCCTGCCCCGCCACAGCTGGGGACCCAGAAGTGTGGCAGCCTGACTCTGTATGGCTTTGGTCTCCAGGGATGTCGAGGTGCTCCTGCCCCTGGTCCTTGTGTTTAGTCCAGTGTGCAAGGAACATGCAGGACAGTGAGTGTGGGGAGGTCTCTTTCAAGGAAGTGACGAAGCCTTTGTCTGCAGGTGGCTCCAACTGGCTGTGCAGACTGGCTTTCAAAGAGTCTTGTTTTCTACTGTCTGAAGAATGAGGCCAGTTCCTCCCTTCGCTGAAGTCAAGGTGGGTGCCAGGGAACAGGATCAAGGGCATTCTAGAGGACGATCCTATATTGGTTTTACCTATGGGATTTTAGCAGCCAGATCCTGTGTTGAGGTGCAGGGGATTTTTGTGATGCTTTCTGGGCAAATACGATCAATGAGGAAACATTTGGTTAGGGTGATGGCCACGTGGGAAAGCTTACGATTACAAATATCATCGCACACAGAGCACACACTGTATACATCGTGCTTATTTTTAAACAAGATGCTTGTTCTCAAGCCTTAATATATGATGTTAAATCCAGGAGAAATCCAGGAGCTAGACAGTGAAGATCCAGGGATGAAAAATCCAATCCATGTTATGAAAGAACTCACAGAGAATGGAGAGGATGGAGAGAGTATTCAATTCAAGACGTCATTGCAATCAAAGGTGATTAGCTCTAAGAAAGGTGGGGTAGCAGGCGTGGCAGAGCACCTACAAGGGAGATGGAATCCAGTGTGAGGTGTGAGCTCGCCTGCCTGTCCTCCAAGCCCTGGGAACTTTCCTTCCTGGCCAAATAAGCCAATGGTCAGGAGAATGGTAATAAGTAAAGAATGCCAATTTCAATGTTACCTGGGGTGATGGGACCATGGGGGACACTGAACTGGGCTGTCATCTGATGGGTGGGAGCATCTGGTGTGTCTGCTAGTGAACACTCAAGTGACTTTGCCGGTGACCACTGCAATAGAGTGAGCAGATGGGTACTAATCGTTGGGACAAGTGAAGCTCTTGTTCATTTGGCTCACTGAATGGTGGGCACTGTGCCCACAACTCTGCAGCCCTTGACTCCTCTAGTACCCCACCCCTCTTTGTCCCAGGTTTTAGGGGGGAAAACTGTCTCTCAACACAGTAATGGTGGTGGAGCTTCAGGTCCTGACGTCTCTGAGCCTGAGTCCGTCCCCCACCCGCTGCGGATGGATAGTCTGCACAATCATAAGTAATTGGACCTCATGCGTGTGAGCCAAGTCAGCTTGATTTTGCTGTCCCCTCTGCCCACGCCTACCCACATCATGGAACAAGTTCTTCTCTTGCCCCTGGGAGGAGGAGATGATGGGCCTGATGGTTTCTTCAGCCACTCTCAGACGATACAAATACCCTGTTCACTCTGCGTCCCAAAGGACTTCCCGTTTCAGTCAGCGGTATGTCCCATCCGGGGAAGGATCCTAAAGGTGGAACTTCTGCCCTGCTCTCCCCAGCTGGTCCTGGAGTGGCCACATCCTCAGCTTCTCTGTCTTCTGCCTGCCCCAGCTGGGCGAGAAGTTCCTGATTCCCCCAGTGCCCAAGTGGGGAAAGGGGGACAGCAAGGGTCTGACTCACCAGGTCCTGTCCTGAACTGCCACCATATCAGACAGTAGTGGAGAGGGAACATAATTTTAGTTTAGAAAATAGAAATTGAATGTTTATTTTTGGAGGAAAGAGTTCACAGGGAAATAATTATGATGGCTAAAACATACGGCACCCTTTTCCTGTACTTTGCAAACACATCCACAGCCGGAGGTGGGTATATTACTTTTCTTTGACTTATTGCTAAGGAGACTAGGGCTCTGAGAGAGGAGTGATTTGTTAAGGTGAAATAGTTGCTGAGGGCAGAGCAGGGCCTTGAACCCAGAGAGTCTGGCTTCAGAACCCGATTTCTTAACTGCTCTGCTATATGAAGTTGCCATCTATTGAGACACAAATTTATTATTCCTTACCAACTTGAATATTTCCCTCCTTTTGTACTCTGGGAACTATTACTACACAGATAGCATTTCCTTTTACTAGCTAGTATCAATGCAAATTTAATGAAAATGTGTAACTTGAAAAAAATTCCTCCGAAGTTGATCATAATTTATGATCATAAAGGGATTTCTTGTGTTTGAAAATTTCTTGTGTTTGAAGACAGCATGTAAATAATTAGGAAAACAAAGCAATTCTCAAGGGAACTAATTTGTACAACTAGAAAATATCTCAAAAGAATTATTTCTTGCAGTGTACGATACTTGGGAGCATATTTCATACAGTCCAGTTTGCAACGGGGAAATAATTTGTTGTAGGAATAAGACACCCTCCCCAAACATGAGGCCCGTAGGAAGAAAAACCCATCACTGATGATGATTTCCACATGCAAGGCTGCTATTTCAGTGGTGGCTATTTCATTGGTTTCTTTCCTGATGCTTCAGTTAGTTGGTACTCACAGGAACATTGAAGCCCTTTTTACATAATACAATTTTCCAAAGCATTTTTAGCCCAAAGAATTGGAATATTTGGGGTAGAAGTGGTCCTTGGAGTGATTGCCTTGCATATACAGTCTCACCCTGCTGCCCTAGCTACTTTCTCTACGTAGTTTATCTCCATTCTCTCTACTTATTGAACTCCTACTGATGCTGCAAGGCACACACAGAATGTTACCTCTTCATGGAAGCCTTCCCAATTGCCACAACCAGACAGCTGTCTACTTTCATTGGGCCTTAGAGAGTTTTGTCATTTACGACATTTTACCTTGCTTTAGAGTTGCTTCTCTTTGCATCATTCTCCCAACTCAAAGTTCCTGGGTACTAGGTAGCATGGTCTGACTCTAGGGCAGCGGTTGCCAAGTCTAGCCTGCTGCCTGAGTTTGTACAGTCCTCTGGAGAAGACGATTCTTTTTCATATTTTTAAATTGGTGGTGGTGGTGGTGGGGGAGCCAAAAGAAGAATAGTATTTCCTGAAAATGATCTAAAATTCAGATTTCATTGTCTTAATTAAAATTTACTGGAACACAGCCATGCTCATTGTTTATTATCATCTGTGGCTGCTTTTGTGCCACAACAGTAGTGTCAAGAAGTTGTGGCACAGACCATCTGGCCTGCGAAGCCTAAAACATTTTCTGTTTGGCCTTTTGCAGCAAACCTTGGTTGACCTGTGCGGGGTTCACTTTTCAGTGTTTGGCAGGGGACTTGCTAGCACAACTTCTTGGGCCACACCCCTGCTGTTTCTGATTCGGCAGGTCGGTGGGCCCCGAGCTTCTCCATCTCTCACAAGTTCCCAGGCCATGCTGTTGCTGCTGGCTGGGCCCCACACTTTGAGAATCACTGGCCCAAGCTGAAAAGGATGGTCTTGGAAGCCATAGATTCATACTTAGCTATTATGCTATTAATCTAGAAGTTAACCTCTTTGAACCTCCGTTTTGTTATCTGAAAGATGGGGCTGACGACAACCCCATCAGATTGTCCGGAGATCCAGCACTCGCGTATCTGAAACTTCCTATAACAGGTCGAGGCCCTTCCCTCCCTTCTCTCTCCACACCCCTGCCCTGAGAGGAAGCACAGATGCTGTGTCTTCTCAGTGGCCAAGATTGTCCTTCTCCGTGAGGTTGCATGGCATCTCAGAGCAGTGTGTCCCCTCCAACGTGGCGCTCGCATGTCACCCATCTTGCCCTAAGCTTCTCGGGCACACGCTGTACGTGAGTTCTCACTGAGGAAGAAGATGGAGATCGAGGATTAGAAGAGAGATGGCCTCTCCGCCTCTCGGACGTTTTCACCATCGGGCAGAGACCAGCAGGTGAGTTTGTCTTCTTCCTCAGCAAGAATGGTCAAGGCCAAGTGCCTCAGAGACAGCCAGGCCAGGTGTTTACGGACTCAGACCTGTGTGCACTCAGAAGCAGTGGCATTTTGAAAGGAACATTTTTTTTGTTCCTTGAGCTTGGCTTTTACACCAGGGTTAAATTAAGTGCACAAAACTCTGTTTTCCTTTAAAATGTAACCATTCCTTTTTCATAAAACTGTTGCAAGGATCAAGTGAAATAATAATATAATTGTATTTGAAAATTATAAAGCACTATTTACATGCACGGGGAATCTGGATTGCCACATTAAGTCGCAAACTAATTAGGGGAGAAAGAGTGCAATTCATTGGATGAGTAGCGGAGGGTGCCTAGAACCAGACGCCACTTCTTTCTGTCTTGGCCTCTGGGAATCAATGCACCTTAATTTGCCTGTTTAGCTAATTATAGAGACGGTCTTTTGACCTTCCTGCTCTCAAATTTCTTACTTTCTCTCTCTACATGTGGCAGAACCTGAAAGGTGAAGAATGAGCCCCACACAGTCCCCTCCACACGGGTTGCAGAACCTAATTGCTGACTTCCTCTGGCCCGAGGTGGAGAGAGGGACTTTCCCCTCTGCCTTTGTGCCCCTTCCCATTAACTTGCCAGCTTCTTCTGCTGTGGCTACATTTGCAAATCATATTTATTTTGGGAACTTCATTGAAAAAAATGTTTTAAGGCAGTGGTCTACAGATAAATGCCAGGCTTATTATCAATATTATGTAGGTGTATTATCAATATCACTGATATAAGGGATATGTGGCACACAATTTACAAATAATGGTCAAATATGCAATGATCTCCATTGTCAATTCCATGTAGCTACTTGAGTTCACAGAGCACCTTTTCCAATTCCTATCCCCCCACCTCCCACCACTCTGCCCTGTCCAATCCGGTGACCCCCTCTCTATTTTGAGTCAGCATCTGCATCTCAGAACATTTGGCCTTTGGTTTGGGGGGATTGGCTTATTTCACTTTCAAACTTGTTTTTAAAATGTAATATTATTATTTTTGAAACAGCAGTTTTCGGTACACTGAGAAGGCACAAAGATTCCCACATGCTCTCTGTCCCCATGTGTGTAGCCTCCCCAACTGTGAGCCTCTCCCAGAGTGGCACCTGTGTCATGACTGAAGAGCCCACACAGACACATCATTACTGCCTGGAGCCTACACTTCCCATCAGGGGTCAGTTTCCGGGTGGTACGTACAAGTGGAATGTATTCCCTGTTACAGTGTCACACAGAGTAGTTTTTTTTTTAATATATTTTTTTTTAGTTGTTGATAGACCTTTACTCTTTTTTATTTATTTATATGCAGTGCTGAGAATTGAACCCAGTGCCTCACACACACCAGGCAAATGTGCTACTGCTGAGCCACAGCCCCAGTCCCACACGGAGTAGTTTTAACTGCCCTAAAAGCCCTCCATGCATCCTCTGCAGGATCAGACCCCAGCAGGAGTTGCCAGGTATCAGGGGAGGTGGAGGAATGAATTGGGGAGCTCAAACCCATTTTGTTTTTTTGTTTGTTTGGAGTCACTGTAATCTCTATAGTCAGTGTATTTCCTACTAAACAATTTTTTTGGTTCACTCACAAATATTTTTATGAACAAAATTAAGGCTATTAGGATACATATGGTTTTTCACCCACAGATTAAAAATACTTTATTTTATGTATTTATTCATTGATAACTTTAGATTTTTCAAAAATAAGATTTAAGATAGATTCCAGGAACTTATAAAAATAATAAATAACTATAAGTTAGAAATAGCTGAGAAATACAAATGAATGGTAAAACTATGAAATGAAGACCTAAATGAGACTAATAAAAATAGAGGTAAGGGAATTTGCTACAAGTAACTAATTGGCTCAGTTTTCTAGTAGCCACTGAAAAATGAAAAATTTGATCATTTATTCAATCGCAAAAATTGTGTCCAAGACTAAAGTCAAAAGAATTACTCAGAGAGAGTAAAAATTTCCTTTAAAAATTTTTTTTTAGATGTAGGTGGACACAATCTTTGTTTACTAATTTATTTTTATGTTGTGCTGAGGATCGAACCCAGTGTGAGGCAAGCACTCTATCATTGAGCTTCAGCCCCAGCCCCAGAGTAACAATTTCTGACCCAAAATTAGAAAGTAAAATTTTCTTCAAAGGAATCCTTGGATAAACTAGGATATATACTTTTTTTTTTTTTAAAATGTATTTATTTATTTGCTTTAGTTATACACAATGCGTTTATTTGTACGTGGTGCTGAGGATTGAACCAGGGCCGCGCACATGCTAGGCGAGTGCTCTACCGCTGAGCCACAACCCCAGCCTGATATATACGTTTTTATAGCGTACTTTTTTTCACCTAACATAGCATGAACACTTGCTCATGCCCTTAAGAAATGATATTCTAGAAGAACTGTCAATGTGCCATACTCCTTGGTCCAGACAGACCATCATTTAGCAAGGTCCAGCATATTTAAGCTTCCAAGTTTGATTTAAAAAATATTTTATTTGCTCTTTTTAGAAATATCTGACACTAGAGTGTATTTTGACATATTATACATACATGGAATATAACTGTTCTAATTAGGATCCCATCCTTGCGGTTGTACATGATGTGAGTTTCACTGGTGGTGTGTTCCTATGTGAACATACAAAAGTTATGTCCTATTCATTCTACTTCTTTCCTGTTCTCATCTCCCTCCCTTCCCTTCATTTCCCTTTATCTAATCCACTGAGCTATCCCCCCACCATTCTGTGTTAGCAGCTGCATATCAGAGAGAACATTTGGCTTTGATTTTGGGGGATTGGCTTATTTCACTTAGCATGATGGTCTCCAGATCCATCCATTTACTGTCAAAAATCATAAACTCATTCTTTTTTATGGCTACTATTCCATTATGTATATATACCATGTTTTCTTTATCTATTCATGTGTTGAAGGGCACCTCAGTTGGTTCCATAGTTTAGCTATTGTGAATTGAGCTGTTATAAACATCGATGTGGCTGTGTCACTATAGTATGCTGATTTTATTTGTGTGTGTGTGTGTGTGTGTGTGTGTGTGTGTGTGTTTTTTCGGTACCAGGGATTGAACTCAGGGGCACTTGACCACTGGGACACATCCCCAGCCCTTTTTTGTATTTTATTAGAGACAGGGTCTCACTGAGTTGCTAAGTGCCTCACCATGGCTGAGGCTGGCTTTGAACTCGCGATTCTCCTGCCTCAGCCTCCCGAGTGCTGGGATTACAGGTGTGCGCCACCGCGCCCAGCTAGTATGCTGATTTTAAGTCTTTTGGGTATATACAAAGCAGTGGGATAACTAGGTCAAATGGGTTCCATTCTAAGTTTTCTGAGGAATCTCCATACTGCTTTCTAGATTGGTTGCACCGATTTGCAGTCTCACCAGCAATGTATGAGAATGTGCCTTTTCCCCCATCCTCACCAATACTTATTGTTGCTTGTATTCTTGATTGTTGCATTCTGACTAGAGTCAGATGAAATCTAAGTGTATATTTATTTACATTTCTCTAATTGCTAGAGAGGCTGAACATTTTTTTTTTCATGTATTTGTTGACCATTTGTATTTCTTCTTCTGTGACGTGCCTGTTCACTTCCTTTGCCCATTTATTGATTAGGTTGTTTATTTATTTATTTTTTGGTGTTAAGTTTTTTTGAATTCTTTATATATCCTGGAGATTCATGCTCTATCTGAGGTGCAGGCGGTAAAGACTTTGTCCAATTCTGTAGGCTCTCTCTTCGATCTCTTGATTGTTTCTTTCTCTGTGAAGAAGCTTTTTAGTTCAACACTATTCCATTTATTGGTCTTGATTTTATTTCTTGCACTTTAGGAGTCTTGTTGAGGAAGTAGGTTCCTAAGCTGACATGACTGAGAGTTGGGCCTACATTTTCTTTTGTAGGTGCAGGATCTCTGGTCTAATGGCTAGGTTCTTGATCCACTTTTGAGTTGAGTTTTGTGCAGGGTGAGAGATAGGAGTTGAATTTCATTCTGCTACATATGGATTTTCAGTTTCCCAGCACCATTTGTTGAAGAGGCTATCTTTTCTCCAATGTATGTTTATGGAGCCTTTGTCTAGTATGAGATAACTATTTATATGGGTTTGTGTCTGTGTCTTCTATTCTGTTCCATTGGTTTACATGTCTGTTTTGGTGTCAATACCATGCTGTTTTTGTTCTTATAGCTCTGTAGTATAACTTAAGTTCTGGTATTGTGATGCCTCCTGCTTCACTTTTCATACTAAGGATTGCTTTGCTATTCTGGACCTTTAATTTTTCCAAATGAATATCATGACTGCTTTTTATATTTCTATGAAGAACATTATTGGAATTTTAATAGGAATTACATTAAATCTATATAGCACTTTGGGTAGTATGGCCATTTTGACAATACTAATTCTGCCTATCCAAGAACATGGGAGATCTTTCTATCTTCTAAGGTCTTCTTCAATTTCTTCTTTTGTGTTCTATAGTTCTCATTGTAAAGGTCTTTCACCCTTACAATAAAATCCTAAGTATTTTTTTTTGAGGCTTTTGTGAATGGATAGTTTTCCTAATTTCTCTTTCATCGGACTCATTGTTGGTATATAGCAATGCAATTGATTTATGGGTGTTAATTTTATATCCTGCTACTTTTCTGAATTTGTTTATGAGTTGTAGAACTTTTCTGGGGGAGTTTTTTGGATCTTCTAAATATAGGATCATGTCGTTGGCAAATAGGGATAGTTTGAATGCTTCTTTTCCTATCCATATCCCTTTAATTTCTTTCTGCTGTCTAATTGCTCTGGCTAGAGTTTCCAGGACTATGTAGACTAGAAGTGGTGAAAGAGGGTATCCCTGTCTTGTTCCAGTTTTTAGAGGAAATACTTTCAGTTTTTCTTTTTTTTAAAATATTTTATTTATTTACTTTAGTTGTACACAATGCAAATGAATTTATGTTTACGTGGTGCAGAGGATCGAACCCGGACCGCACACGTGCAAGGCGAGCGCTCTGCCGCTGAGCCACAACCCCAGCCCCAGCTTTCAGTTTTTCTTGTTTAGAATGATGTTGGCCTTGGGTTTGCATATGTAGTTTTTACAGTGTTGAGGTATGTTTATGCTATCACCTAGTTTTTCTAGTGTTTTGAACATGAATATATGCGTATTTTGTCAAATGCTTTTTCTGCATCTATTGAGATAATCATGGGATTCTTGTCTTTAAATTTATTGATGTGGTGAATTACATTTATTGATTTCCATATTTTGAACCAACCTTCTTGCATCCTTGGGATGAACCCCACTTGATCATCATGATTTTTTAAAATATGTTTTTGTATGTGATTTGCCAGTATTTTATTAAGAATTTTTGCATCTGTGTTCATCAGAAATATTGGTCTAAAGTTTTCTTTCCTTGATGTGTCTTGTCTGTCAAATCCATTTTTAATCAGGAAAAAATACTTAAATCCACAGGAAATTTCATCTGTTTATTGACTGTGTGTACTATGAGGCAAGCACTGTGCTTAATTTTGAGAATCTGAGAGCCCAGTGCCCCAAAATAGGTTCTTCATGGATTTCAGATTCCAGTTGGGGCAAACTGATGATTACAAAAAAAAAAAAAAAAAAAAATGTGATTCTTAACTGAAACTTGACTTGTAGAACAGAGAAAAATCTCTGTGTGACCCAGAGTCCTGTCCATGTTCTGGCCCCACCAGTTCCCTCTGTGCTCAACTCTAAGGCTCCATGACCAGCGCTTGAAAACCGTGATGCAGTAGGCAGCTGTGGGATGTGCATGGTGTTTGTTATTAAGCCAGAGCCTTGGCTTCTTTTGCATGTGTATCTTTGATCACAGCATTTCCTTACAGCAGATATCTAGCAGAGGATTTATGAGGTCAAAGGGCATGACAACTTTTAGGGCTCTTGCTCTATGCAGCCTAAATGTTTTGCAGTTTGTGCTACCCTGAGCACTATTACCCGGGTTGTCTCTCACCTTGGCCAGTGTCGGTGTTGGCATTTAAAAGGCATTTGCAAATCTGATAGATGAAAAATATTACTTTGTTGTTTTATTTGCATTTCCTTGATTAGTTGAGTGCAGAACATTTTTCATATTTATTAGTCATTTGCATATTTTTCTATGAATTGATGAGAATGGGACATTTTGAGCATAATTTAAATAGAGTTTTGAAAAAAGATTAATGAATCAGGTCTTTTTCCCCCAGATGCCAGCTTGGAGTTGGAATGAGGTCAGGTTAATATCAGCAGGATTCTGTAGGACACTCCCAGGCCGCCACACCTGTGTCTTATTCTGGACACACTACTATTCTCAATTTGATAAAATAATATTTTTTCAAGTGTTTAAAAACACTATTTGAAATTTTCCATGCAAAGATTTAAGTATGAGAGAGAAACAACATAATTCCATTGCTCAGCAGAAGGCTAAAAATGAAACTGAAATAACGCAAGCCTTGTCCTCCCCAAGATATTGGGTCCCAGATATCAGGGAGGTGGCTTTTGGAGGTGAGGACTCTGGGAGGAGCCAGGTCATTTGGGTGGAGCCTTCTGGATGGGATTAGTGTCTTATAAGAAGAGAAAGGAGAGATGGTCACCTTCCCTGCTCTCCCGTGTGAAGAGGTAAGAACAGCCGTCTGTAAGTCAAAAGCAGGTCCTCCCCAGACACAGGGTCAGCTTTGATCTTGGACTTCCAGTCTCTAGAACTGTGAGAAAAAATGTCTGTTGTTGAAGCCACCCCGTCTATGCTGCTGTGTCATAGCAGCCCAAACTAAGATTTGTATTAGTCAGGGTTCCCTAGAGAAATAAAACCAATTATAAAATTCTAATGCAGTGTATCTAGATAAAGAGATTTCTGATAAGGCATTGGCTGGTGGGACTGCATAGGCTGAGAAAGCCCATGCTCTGTTGCCTACAAGCCGGAGCCCCAGGAGAGCTGGTGGGGTGGTTCAAAGGCCCCAGAGGAGGAGAGGCAACGGGAAGGTTCCAGCCCTTCAGCAGGCCACAGAACCGGGGTGCGCAGACAGAAGACGGGGAGTCAGCTCAAGCAGGCAGGCAGCAGGAGGGCAAACTCAACCTTCCTCTGCCACTCTCTTCTATTCAGGTCCTCAAGGGACTGGGTGACACCCACCTGCTTTGGGTGGGGCTGTCTACTCCACTCGGTCCTCTGACTTGGTGCTAATTTTGCCCCAAACACCCTTACCTTACCAACACACCCAGGAATCGTGTTTGACCAGCTACCTGGGCAGTCCACAGCCAGGTCAGGTTGACACCCGAAATTAACCATCATAGGATGACAGTTGGGTGTTGGCAAGAGAGAAAAGCTGGGTAATTACCTCACTTTCTATATTAAATTTTTTTTTTCTTGAACATTGTATTTATTATAACAAATCTTAACTTTACATATGATTTTGACCCTTACTCGTCTTTCCTACCATTAACAAATAATACTAACAAAAATTTTAAATTGCTTTGACTCTTCTTTTTAAAAAATTTTTAATTATAATTGTTATATATGACAGCAGAATGCATTACAATTCATATTACACGTATAGAACACAATTTTTCATGTCTCTGGTTGTACACAAAGTAGAGTCACACCATTCGTGTCTTCATATGTGTACTCAGGGTAGTGATGTCCATCTCATTCCACTGTCTTTGCTACCCTTTCCCCCCCTCCTTTCCCCTCCCTCCTCTTTGCCCCATCTAGTGTTCATCCAATCCTCCCATGCCCCCAACCCCCAACCCCATTATGAATCAGAATCCTTGTATCAGAGAAAACATTCGGCATTTGTTTTTTTGGGGATTGGCTAACTTCACTTAGCATTATATTCTCCAACTCCATCTGTTTACTTGCAAATGCCACGATTTTATTCTCTTTTAATGCTGACTAATATTCTATTGTATATATAAACCACATTTTCTTTATCCATTTATCTACTGAAGGGCATCTAGGTTGGTTCCACAGTTTAGCTATTGTGAATTGTGCTGCTATAAACATTGGTGTGGCTGTGTCCCTGTAGTATGCTGTTTTTAAGTCTTTTGGGTATAGACTGAGGAGTGGGATAGCTGGGTCATAAGGTGGTTCCATTCCCAGTTTTCCAAGGTTCTCCATACTGCTTTCCATCTTGGCTGCACCAATTTGCACTCACACCAGCAATGTATGAGTGTGTCTTTTCCCTCACATCCTTGCCAACACTTATTGTTGTTTGTATTCTTGATAGCTGCCATTCTGACTGGAGTGAGATGAAATCTTAGGGTGATTTTGATTTGCATTTCTCTAATTGTTAGAGATGTTGAACATTTTTTATATATTTGTTGATTGATTGTATATCTTCTTCTGAGAAGTGTCTCTTCAGTTCCTTGGCCTATTTATTGATTGGGCTATTTGTTTTATTGGTGTTAAGATTTTTGAGTTCTTTATATATCCTAGAGATTAGTGATCTATCTTATGTGTGAGGGGTAAAAATTTGCTCTCAAAATGTAGGCTCTCTATTCACCTCACTGATTATTTCTTTTGCTGAGGAGAAGCTTTTTAGTTTGAATCCATTCCATTTATTGATTCTCAATTTTAATTCTTGCACTATAGGAGTCTTATTGAGGAAGTCAGGGACTAATCCAACAGGATGGAGATTTGGGTCTACTTTTTCTTCGAACAGGTGCAGCGTCTCTGGTTTAATTCCTAGGTCCTTGATCCACTTTGAGTTTTGTGCATGGTGAGATATAGGGGTTTAATTTCATTTTGTTGCATATGGATTTTCTGTTTCTGAGCATAATTTGTTGAAGAGGCTCTCTTTTCTCCAATGTGGTTTTGGAGACTTTGTCTAATATAAGATAACTGTAGTTATGTGGGTTTGTCTCTGTGTCCTCTATTCTGTACCATTGGTCTACAAGTCTATTTTGGTGCCAATACCATGCTGTTTTTGTTACTATTGCTCCGTAGTATTGTTTAAGGTCTAGTATTGTGAAGTCACCTGCTTCACTCTTCTTGTTAAGAATTACTTTAGCTATTCTGGGTCTCTTATTTTTACAGATGAATTTCATATCCGCTTAAAAATTCTTTTTTGTTTAATTTTTTTTTAGTTGTAGCTGGACATAATGCCTTTATTCTATTCTATTCTATTTATTTATTTATTATGTGGTGCTGAGGATAGAACCCAGTCCCTCACATGTGTGAGGCAGGCACTCTACCACTGAGCCACAAACCCAGCCCCATATATTAAAAATTCTTTACAAACAAAACATCCACCTGACAGCAATCCCATTCAGTGTACGAAAATATATCTAATCACTGCTGTATTTTAAAATCTGATAGTTTTTCCAGTGTTTGTGCATCTAACATTTTTTATTTTTACTTTTTAATTGTAAAGTAGTATTTCATTCAAGATTTGGCTTGATTGTCAAAAGAAATATTCCCTCCTTTGAATTTCGTATCAGCTTCTTCTTGTCCCTGAGTCACCTCTTATATTTTCTTTTGATTATTATGGAATTCTTCAGAAACACTTTAATGTGAAAATAATGAACTCACATGAATTCATTACCCAGTTTCAACCAACAGCGCCTCTCATCAGTCTTGCTTTATTTTCCTCGTCCTGCCCCAACACACACACACACACACACACACACACACACACACACACACACTGCTTACAGTGGCACTTGTGTCTCACTGTGTGCCCACTCTTCATCTGCTCTGGTCTCTGGCGACTCCGACCACAGTGGCCTCCTCTGCTCCTGTTGCAGCTCCTCTGACTTCCCAGGCTCTCGATGTCGCTACTGCTCCTCTGACCCTCTCCTGGCTCTCCTTTGCGAGGACATCGTTCTCATCCTGGGATTCTTGAAGGCTCCACTCCAGCTTCTCCTGTTTTCCCATCCTCTTCTCTCCCCAGGATGCTTTCCCCACTTCTGTGACTTCAGAGACCATTTCTGTTCTGCTGCTTCCCAAATTCCCATTTCCTTTCCAGACTTTGACCTCGAGACCAGACACACAACTGCTTCCTTTTCATCTCCCGGGCTCTCAAGTCAAAACCCTTGAGTTCAAAGCCACCCCCACACTCTGCCTCTGCCCTTGCCCTCCTTCTGCCAAACCTGGTCTCTCCCCACGATTTGCAGAGTCTCTGTGGCATGCGGATGGACCCACCTGTGGGCTCTTTGGCCCATCAGAGGCCTGAGCACCCTCTGCTCCACTGCTCTTGTCTTGTCTCACACCCACAGAAGATGAATTCCCAAGCTCTTCTGGTTATCCTCAGAATCACCTTTGAACTCTGTGTAGCCCCCCTCCCCTGCCCCTACCTTGGTCCTTTGCATTATCACTTTAAAATCTTGCTGCAGGAGACTTTCCACTGGTCTCCCTGCTTCTAGTCTATGTCCTCTTCTAGTCTCTTCCACAGCCAGAGAGATGTGTGCAACATGCCAGCCTGACCACACTTCCTTGCTGAAAGTCTCTCGGTGGCTTTTCATTGCTCTGAGGATAAAGATGAGATCCTACTGGGCACGGTGGCACTGTGACTCTGGAGGCTGAGGCAGGAGGATAGCAGCTTGAGGCCCTAAGCAACTTGGGAAGACCCCATCTCAATATAAAAAATACAAAGGGCTGCAGATATGGATATGGATATGGATATGATATTTGAAGCCCTGGCTTCAACTCCCAGCACTGCACACACACACACACACACACATACACACACACGCAGACACACACGCACATGCACACGCACACCATCTGAACATCTGTAATAGGACCTTTGGGGCCTTTCTTCACAGCTATAGCCCAACACATGATGGGCTCTTTCTCCCTGTTGGTCATTATCCTGTCCCATGCATGGCACCCTCCTCCCTGTCACACACCTTCTCCGCACAGGCCCTCCCTCACCTGCTTCTCCTGCAGAGCTCTCAAATGCCCTAGAGCCTCACCTGATCCCCGATGCTAGGCTGGAGCCCCTGTCTACGAATTCCTGACCCTGGGCTTCTCTGGCGCCACCACACAAGTGGTTACGTGACTGGTCATGCAATCCAAACTCGGAAGTCTGTGCTTTGGCTGCCACGTCAATTAGGACGAAACAGCTTGAAGACAGAGCTGGGGGCAGTGTGTTGTCAGGTGACACCCTAGTCCAAGTGTACGGACACACGCACGTTGGTTTTCTTTTTATTGTTTTTTTTTTTTTTTAGTTATACATGACAGTAGAAGCCATTTCAATAAAATTATACAAGCCTGGAATATATCTTATTCTAATTAGGACCCTGTTCTTGTGGGTGGGCACAACAGTGGGATTCATTTAGGTGTTTTCATATGTGTACATAGGAAAATCATGTTAGATTCATTCTACTGCCTTTCCTATTCCTGTCCCTCCTCCCCTTCATTCCCCTTCTGTCTAATCTACTGAACTTCTACACCCCTCTTTATTGTAGTTTAGCTTTCACATATCAGTGGAAACATTTGATCTTTAGTTTTTTGGGATTGGCTTATTTCACTTAGCATGACAGTCTCCAGATCCATCCATTTACTGGCAGATGTCATAAAGTCATTCTTTATGGCTGAGTAATATTCCATCGTGTATATCAAAGATCTAGGAATTACACCAGAAATGGTGCACATACTAGAAGAAAATGTAGGCCCAACAATTCAACATAATGTCTCAGGAACTGACTTCTTTAACAAGACTCCTAACGCACAAGAAATAAGACCAAAAATAAATAAATGGGGTGGTGTCAAACTAAAAAGCTTCTTCACAACAAAGGAAGCAATCAAAAACATGAGGAGAGAGCCTACAGAGTGGGAGGAAATCTTTGCCAACTGTACCTCAGATAGGGCATTAATTTCTAGGGTATTCAAAGAACTTAAGAACCTTAACACCAAAACCAAAACAAAACCCCAATCAATAAATGAGCGAAAGAACAGACTCTTCTCAAGAAATAGGAGTGGTTAGCAAATATATGAAAAAATGTTCAACATCTCTAGCAATTAGAGAAATGCAAATTAAAACTATATTGAGATTTCATTTCACCTAAGTCAGAATGGCAACCGTCAAGAATACAAGGAACAAGGGAAGGGCGGGGATTGGGAGTAGGAAAGTTAGTAGAATGAGTCAGACGTTACTTTCCTATGTCCATATATGTCCATATATGAATACACAACCAATGTAATTCCTCATCACGTACAACCAGAAGAATGGGAAGTAGTACTCCATATATGTATAATATGTCAAAATACATTCTACTGTCATGTATAAAAATAAAATAGCAAGTAAAAAAAAGAATACAAGTAACAATAAGCGTTGGCGAGGATGTGGGGAAAAGGGTCCACTCATACATGGCTGGTGGGACTGCAAATTGGTGCAACCACTCTGGAAAGCAGTGTGAACATTTATCCAAACAAAAACAAAAACCAGAATGGAACCTCCATTTGACCCAGTTAACCCACTCCTCAGCATATAGCCAAAGGATTTAAGATCAGCATGTTATAGTGATGTGGCCACGTCAATGCAGCACAAATCACAATAGCTATGCAGCCAACCTAGGTGACCTTCAACAGATGAATGGATGAAGAAATATTTTAAAAAATCTTTATTTATTTTTATATGGTGCTGAGGATCGAACCCAGCACCTCACATGTGCAAGGCAAGTGCTCTACCGCTGAGCCAGAGCCCCAGCCCCCGCACATTAGGTTTTTTTTTGTTTGTTTGTTTTGTTTTTTGGTACCGGGGATTGAACTCAGGGGCATTCGACCACTGGGCCACATCCCCAGCCCTTTTTTGTATTTATTATTAGAGACAGGGTCTCACTGAGTTGCTAAGTGCTTCGCCATTGCTGAGGCTGGCTTTGAACTGGCTTTGAACTCGCAATCCTCCTGCCTCAGCCTCCCAAGTGCTGGGATTACAGGCGTGTGCCACCACGCCTGGCTCCGCACATTAGTCTTTAAGCTGAATTTTTCTCTTCTCTCCTTGGTTCTGGCCATGGTAGAGAAAGGCCGTCAGGGCAGCAGGAGAAAGACCTCCCCGTTGCTACCTTTGCTCTGTGCTCTGCGAGCCCCTCGACCTTCTTGCGAGCCTTGGCTCTTTGCCTTCAGCATCTGCCCACCAATGCCAAAGAAGCTGGGCTTTCACCATCCTGGCGTTCATGCCCGTGCCCGATCTTTCCATAAGGTGAGCCAGAAATCACCTGCAGCCTGCGAGCAGGAAGGGCAGGTGAAAGCCCACAGGTTAGCACCCGCCCTCCTCCGAGGGGCGGGGCAAAGCCTGGGCTCATTACCAGAGTGGCATCACCAGACCCCAGAGTTAACCATGGAACGTCTTCCTGCTGCCACTGGAGTCATCCGAATTAACTGTGGGGTCACAGCTGGCTGGGAACCCTGAGAGTGTGGGAGCTCGGGGGTCTTCTTTCCTCTTGTCCTTTTGGCCTCGCCGTGGTCTTGATGGTAACTTTGTCCTTGGTAACTATTTGTTAGATGCATGGATATTAAATTCTCCAATCTATTTGGAATCCATATGAGTGTGATATAGGGAACGAGCTTTATTCTCTCCCCGCCCAGAGTCAGGGCCCTTGACCACACATGTGAAGTCATTTTCCTGTGGACTTAAAGCATGACACTACATTGCTTAGATGTGTACCTGATACTGTTTTGACACTTTCTATTCCGTTTATTAATCTCGGTTTGTTGGATACCATTTCTAGCACCTCTTTAAAAAACGATTATGTTTTTTTTTTAAAATCAAAAGATCTTGGTGTTATAAATTATATAAGAATAACAAAAATCTTTAAAACTTAAAGCCCAGATCACGGAAGATCAAAATATTGACGTCTCTTAATATTCTTTGCTTGGTGTACACAGCACGGCTCTTTCTTTCTCTTCTAATTGTGGTCTAGTCTATTTAAAAACAACAACAACAACAACAACAACAACAACAGAATATACCCACATAGATCACATTCCAGGGTGATATTTTTCAAGGTGCTGTTTACTAAGGTAAAGCCACTCTTAGCGTCTTGTAGCTTTGTTCTTCTCTCTGTCCTGTGGACGATTGTGAGCAAGCTGGAAGAAGCCAAACTTCAGGTCTCCTGGAAAGGAGTAAAAGCAACTGCGCATTTCTGACTTGGCTCCTCCTGCCTCCTTACTAATTTCTAAAGTCTTCTTGGCTGTTCTCACTCATTTATCATTCCTGATCAACCTTACAATTACTGTGTCAAATTCTGTAAGAGAAATCCTGCTGATATTTTGACTAGAATTGAATTACATTTAGGGATTAATTTGGGGAAATTTTAGTTCTTTGCAATACTGAATATTTCATCTAGGAACATGATACGCCTTTTTTAAAAAAGGAACTCAAGTTGCCTTTGATGTCCCTTACTGAACATTTTTGGCTTAAAGATCCTGTCACCTCTCAGCACTGCCACGCTGGGGACCCAGCTATAACATGTGAATCTTGGGGCACACACTCAAGGCCTATCCAAACCATAGCACGTTTTATTGGGAGATTTTTAACAATCAGGGATGGAGGCTACCTTTAGTGAAAGGGTTTTCTGCTTTTGTTGAAGTAGATGACTTTTCCACTTCATCCTTTTAACAGGAACCATCTTTACATTCTTAAAATTCATTTTGCTGTAGCTATTAGTTAGGCTTGTTTAAATGCTATTTGGATTCTTGTGGCTATACTTAAAAGTGAGATCTCAGAAAGAGGTGTAAATTTCAATTTTTAACCCTGAATTTTTCCATCTGTATTTTCCTCTCCTTTGTTTTCTTATTGAATTTTATTAAAGTTTATCCTCTGCTTAATTGTCCACTTCAAATAACCAGTTCTTAGATGTACCAGTTCTACTACATTTTTCTAATATTTAATGTGTCCTTTATTATTATTATTTACTTCATTTTCTATGGCTTTATAGCTTCCTGTGTTAAATGATTCGTTATTTTTTGTTGAATAATAAAAGCATTTGAGACTGTGAATATTCCTTTGAATATAGCCTTGCTACATTCTTTGAAACGAGTTATTCATTGTTGTTGGAAAATTTTCCTAAATACTCTTAATTTCCTAAATTGTAGATTTTATTTCCATCCTAACCCAAGAGCTACTTTGTAACGAATTTAAACTTTTGTTGAGTGATGGAGTAGTGAGAATATGTTCTATAAATTCTATCTTTGAAAAAAAAAAAGATTTTCCTTATAGACTATTAGGTCATTGGTAGATTTTTGTCTGCTTATTTTATAAAAAAATCAAACATTTGGCTATTTTTTGTCAGTTCTTCTTTGAAAATTTTATAGTAATTGCTTTGTGTATTTTGATTCTAGTACAGAAAGGGTCTCGACTCTTGTGTTTCTTGATCTGGGGGGTACATTTTATGTGAAGGATGCGTTCCTGAAGACTGCAAATCACAGACTGATTTTCTCATGAAATAAATGCAAAGCATATGTTCAAGGGTATTCTTGATGTGCATGAAACTTCCACCATGATAGTGTGTTTTTGCTTTAATGATTACTTATTTTTCAGCATTAGTCTGATGTAATTTTTTTCAAAGGGCCTAATACATCACAATGGCTTTTTGTCATCCTTACAATGTATTATATCTAACTTTTGTTTTAAAGTTAGTGATTTAGGGGCATGATTTCAGCAAGAGTATGTGTATTTTATGTAACAATTAATAAATACATCAATAAACAAATACAATTATACAGTTTAAATTATAAATTATAAACTATCCTCTTCATCGTATACCTAGTCAAATAGTAAATGCCCACCACAATCATGGGCAGATGGTCTGGCCTTTAACAGCAGTGCCAATCTTAGAAATATGACACATGATGGTGGTGTGCTTGTTTTCTGCTACCGAGGTGCCACTGTGCAGCCATGTCAGCCGTCATCGCCACCACCATCTTGGTCTCGTCATCACGACAAACACTATGTCATATTTATATATATATATATATATGCCAGGCTGAGTTCTAAGTACTTCAAAAGTGTTGACTCTTTAACAGTCTTTAATATATGGTATATTAGTAATCCCACATCATAGTGTAGAAACCAAGACACAGAGAGGTGAAGCAACTTGTTCAGGGTCACACAGCCTATAAGTGGCAGGGCTGGAATTGAAATCCAGGTGGCCCATCCCTCGAGTCCAAACTCCAAACACCAACTATGCTGTCCCTCCACGGTTTATGATTCACTTGGATAGAAAGCAGTGTGATTTTAAAGAGGCTGGGCTTGGGGCTGGAGGTTTAGGGGTAGAGTTCTTGCCTGGGTTTCATGTCCAGCACCTCAAAAAAAAGTAAGGCTGGGCTGTGTTATTTCAAAATTTGCTCATAAAGTAAAAATGTGAATATGTTCATGTTCCACTACTTAATTTATTAAATCCACACAGAATGTAACTATAGTATTTTGCTAAATTGTCCTATGGAAAGTTTGCACGAGTTTATATTTATATTGCAATCTTACTGTCATTTTTATAAGAAATCTTCGACAAGGAGAAATATGAAATGACTTATCCTTTTAATTTTGTATCTTTCATTGAATTAAAAATGAATTTATTGACCTTTAGTGTCTGTTCTGTAGATTTTCCACTTACATCAATTTTCCTTCTAGGTGTTTATATTTTGCTCTTTGATTTCTGAAAATCCTATTTAAAAGATACCAACTAATCTTTCAAATGTAAAGCAACTTGACAAAATCGGGCAGCTGCATTTTGTGTGATTTTAAAAGTTTGTTGTGATTTTTTTAATGCCTGTGTCTCTGGACTTTTTTTTTTATTTGGTTAGTAGAAGTTGTACATTTTTATGTTATCAAGTCCATTGTTGTTTCCCTTTATAACTTATTACCCAGACACTCCTCCTCCCTCAAGAGTTCGGTAAATATTTAGCAATATTTGTTCTATTTTTATGGCATGATCTTTTTTTAATGTAACTGCTTAATTCAGCTGGGATTTCTGTTTGTGAATGGTGAAAGGAGGAATTCTTAACTGAAAATGAATCTTTACATTCCTCTTACAGGGGTTGGCCTGTTGTGCTAACACAACTTATTAAAAGCTGGTCTCTGATTTCTGAAGCACTTTAAATTATTTTAATGTGTACAATAGATCTGCTCTGGCTGGCTGGCTCCGTCCCACCAGTCCCCTCTGTCTGCTTTCCTAGAGTATCACTCTGTTATTGCACCCTGAGATAGCTGTCAGGCATAGTCTGCTTTCATTAGTGGTGTTCTTTGATATCTTATCTATTTCTGATTTCATTTTAAAGGACAAGTTGCGGAGGAGTTGGGAGCATGGGCTCTGGTGCCAGACTTGCTTCTAATGCTGAACTGATGCTGTTCAGCCTAAAACACCTGCTGGGTGGCTCAACCTCTCTGTGCCTCACGTCTCCCATCTGTCCAGTGGGGCCAATGGTGGTTTCTTCTTCATAGTGTAGTCAGGAGGATTTGTGGAGTTCAAGCCCATATAACCCATAGATGAATACCTGACATTAAGGGAGCTTCAGACCATGCTAGTTACCATCAGCATTTTGTCAGGTTTAAAACTTGTCCCACTGTAATGTTGGTTGGACTTATATTAAACCCAACCTATGCACTGGTTTGGAAAGAATGATAAACCCCTAACCAGGAGCATAGCTTGCTTTATTCAAGCCCTGGTGTACACTTCATCAAGGAGCATTTGTTGTGTTGTAGTTGGGTTCTTAATTAACTGTAGCAGATGAGTCCTGGGCGGGAAGAAGGATTCTGGTCATCCCAAACCCACACTGATGGGATCATTGAATTGGATGGAGTCTCCTCACCAGTCTCACGAGCAGGGTGAGACCCTCTTCTTGGGGGAATGAATAAATACAGAAGACACAGTAGCATCACCCTCTTCTGTTTCTGATGGCCTGAAGGCAATACCCTCCCTGATCTTGATATAGGTGGGATGTGGCTGGCAGCAGGGGTGATGGGGGCTGAACTTGGCCTCTGGGTACCATTGACAGGCTTGTTGCAGAAGAAGGCAAGGGTAGAGCACCCCAGCTTCCCCTCCCCTCCTGGATCAGCCTCCAGACCTTGCTGGAGCTGCACCCCTGCTCCAGGGAGAAGCAGGAGCCCTCAACTCGTCAGCCCTCCCCAGCTTATTGCATGGGGAGCAGGATGGCCATTTATTCCTGGCGTCCCCTCCCGAGGAGCACTTGTTGACATGTGTCCTTTCTTTCACCCAGCCAGTCTCCTTCCCATGTCACAATCTGCACCACTCTCACAGGACGCTGCAGTCCCTCCTAACCTCTTATCAAGCACATGCCATCCAGGAGCACCTCTGGAACTTGCTGTCCTTCCTCGTCTCCGGAGGCCTGATGGCTGTCAACACAATGTAGTCCATAAGTATTTGCAGTTTTCTTCACATCACACCGTGTTCTCATGTGAACCTTGTGTAGCTGACTTAATTCTTTTGCTATTGTTATGAATTGGATGTCTGTTTTCTTGATGTTTGCTAATTATTGTCATTTATGCTAGAGAAAATTTATTATGTTTTTTAACATAAGTTTCAACAAGACACTTTGTTTCAACTTCTGTGGACTGAACTTTTCCTTACTACTATTTCCCCACTGATTTTAAAAAACTATGCATTCTTGGGCTGGGGCTGTAGCTCAGTGGCAAAATGCTTTCCTAGCATGCATGAGGCACTGGGTTCGATCCTCAGCAACACATAAAAAATAATAATAAACAAATAAAATAAAGGCATTCTGTCCATCTATAACTACAAAAAAATTAAAAGAAACTATGCATTCTTTTTCATTCCTTAAAATTTGTGATGCACATATTTGACTGAAGGTTTAAGTTAATTTATATCTTTGTTCTCTTTCCAAAATAGGAAAACTTTAAAATAATTGAACTATGTCTCTTAAAACTCCAAGTTTTTATTATCTCGTGGCTCATCTTAGTTTTTTTTTTTTTTAAAGACATGTATTTTAAATTAACTATAGATTCACAGGAAGTTGCAAAGATAGTATCCAGAGGTTCCTCTAAATTCCATTCAGTTTATTTAGTTATCTACGCTTTTAAAAACAGCTGTATTCAGATACAATTTGCCCGTCACAAGCATACAAGTTCATCGTTCTTAGTAATTCTGTGCACCTTCACTATGATCTGTTTCTACCATCCCATAAATTCTTCTCAAGCCCATTTGCAGTTAATCTTCACCTCCAAATTCATTCCTAGGCAGCCACTAAACACTTCATGTCTATAAAGTATGATTAATAGACACAAATGGAATTGTGTGACATGTAGTTTTTAGAATCTAGGTTCTTTTGCTTAACATGATGTTCTTGAGACCCACCCAGGCAGTTGCATGGGCCATTTGGTTGTTATCCATCAGATGGACGTGTGACAATTTGTCCATTTGCCCACTTGACATTTAGATTGCTTTACTTTAAGCCACTACAAATAAAACTGCTGTGGACGTTTATGTCCAGATTTTGTATGAACTTAAGTTTTCATTTCTCTAGGATAAATACATAGGAATGTGACTGCTGGCTTGTATGGTAGTGCATATTCGATTTTATAAAAAACTACCATGATTTTTTCCAGAGTGGCTCTCCCATTTTACATATCAACCTGCAGCATTCCAGAGGTACAACTGCTCCACACCCTTGTCAGCACCTGGTTTTATCCACATTAATATTAGCCATTCTAATATGTGTGTAGTGGTATCTCATTCTCCCTTTACTTTGTATTTCCCTAAATGTCCGTAAAGTTGAACATTTCTTCATGTGCTTACTTGCTGTGTGTCTCTTTTGTCTCTTTGTTTAGTGACTTGTCTTGGAAGTCGGTATCTGAATTCTCAGCTGAGATTGTCGTTTGACCTCTTGCTTTTTATTGAAGGGACTGTGCAGTGATTGGACAGAAGTTGTGGTCAAACTCCTTCTGCTGTGGGTCTTCCATTCTCTGCTGTTGGGCCTGTGTTGGTAGGGAGTGCATTCAGATGGAGGGTGTTTTAAGTCTTCTATGCTTTTACTTTCTCTGCTAGGTTCTTGACTCTTTCTTCTGAGCATGAGCGCAGACCCTGGGTCAGCCGGCAGTGTGTGGGTGCCTGTGTTTTCTCTCATCCCTGCTAGACATTTGTCAATCTTGCCTGTCTAAGAGGATTGTTTTTGCCTCTTTCCCTATTTATGGACATTTGCATTTCTTGTTCTGACACTAGTCTGTTCACGCTAATGTTTTATTTTCTATTTAGATGGTTTAATTTTGTCGTATAAACTCATACTTTTGTGGATGTTAAACTTTGTCATATATGTTTAAAATTTCTCTACTGACAATTATATTACGACCTATTTCCATAAACAGTATTAGATTTTTATGTAAGGAACTTTTATCATTTTTTTTAAGTTTTATAGCTTTCAAGACATATTTAGTCTGTTCATCTTTATTCAAAACTTCAAGACCTTTATTTTTCTCTTTTCTTTTGTATTGGTACATTATATTTATACATAATAGTGTGATTCATTGAGCCATATTCATACATGCCCATAACATAATTCGATCAATCTCATTCCCCCATACCTTCTTCTTCCCCGCCTCCTGCTCCCCATTTGCTTTACTCTCTATTGATCTCCCTTCTATTATTGTTATTTTTATTTTAATTAGTGTATATATTACATATATGTATGGATATACCACAATGAGTAACATACATGTATGCTTATATGTGAGCCATATGTGTCACATATGTATGTGCACACGATTCATTGTGGTAAATTCATACATAGACCTAGAATAATTTGCTGGATTTCATTCCTTCTGCCCTCCCCTGCTCTCTCCTTTTTCATCTCTTTTCTCTACTCTATTGATCTGTCTTCTATTTTCATGAGATCTGCTTTTAAAACCCCCTCCCAGGTTCCACATATGAGAGAAAACATTTATCCCTTGACTTTCTGAATCCGGCTTATTTCATATAACATGATGTTCTCCAGTTTCATCCGTTTACCAGAAAATGACACAATTTCATTTTTTTTTTTATGGCTGAATAGAACTCTTTTATGTATATATACCACATTTTCTTTATCTGTTCATCTGTTGACAGACACCTGGGCTGGTTTCATAACTTGCTTATTGTGAATTGTGCTGCTATAAATGGGTATGCATGTATCCCTATAGTATGCTGATCTTTTGAAAACCTTTATTTTTCAAAGGTTACTCGTGGTATTTATGTTTTCACTCTATTTAAAAATTTTTGGTGACATTCACATATCATAAAATTTACCATTCACCACTCACTTCAGCCATTTCATGTGTACATTCTAGTCACTAAATATATTCATAGTGTCATGCAACCATCACCAGAACCTAGCACTCACACAATTTCTTCTTTCCATTCTTTGTTTGGTGCTGGGGATCATGCTAGGCAAGCATGCTACTACTGAGTTACATGCACATCCCCAATTCCTGGAAATTTTCATCATAGTAAAAGGAATTCCAGACTTATTAAGTAGTCACTACCTCTACCCCTACACCAACCCTGGCAACCACCAATTTTTTTTCCTGCCTACAGATTTGCATATTCTGGATAGTTCATATGAATGCAATTATACAACATATACTCTTTTATGTCTGGCTTCTTTTACTTGCTATTATGTTTTCTAGGTCCATTTGTGTTGTAGCATAGTTTTATTTTTATTTTTAAATACTTTTTTATTTGTCGATGGACACAATATCTTTATTTATTTTTATGTGATGCTGAGGATCGAACCTCGTGCCTCGCATGTTCGAGGCAGGCACTCTACCACTGAGCTACAGCCCCAGCCCATAGCTTTATTTTTGATGACATTTCAATTTGCCTATTTTTGGCTTTTATTTTCATATCTAATAAACCATTGTAAAGTCTAAGGTAATGGAGATTTATCCGTTTGTTTTCTTCTAGAGTTTTATAGTTTTAGTTTGTATACTTAGGTCTTTGGCCCAGTTAGGGTTGGTTTTTGTATATTTATTGAATCTGTAGATATCTTTGGGAGTATTGCAATTTGGACAATTATTAAGTCTTCTAATCCTTGAACATGGGATACATGGGATGCCTTCTCTTTCTTTCTTTTTTGTCTTATTTAATTTCTTTTAATAATGTTTTGTGATTTTCAGTGAAGAAGTCTTGTACCTCCCCAGCCAACTTTAGTTTTAAGTATTTTATTCTTTTTGATGTTATTGTAAATAGAATTGTTTTCTTCATTTGCTTTTTGGGTTATTCACTACTACTGTATAGAAACAACTAATTATTGTGTGTTGGACTTTGCTGAAATAATTAATTAATGGAACTTTGCTAAATTAATCACTTCCAATAGTTTCTTGTGGATTCCTTAGGATTTTCTTTATATGAGGTCATATAATTTGTGAATAGAGATAGCTTCACATCTTCTATTTTAAAAAAGTTTTTAAAATTTGTTTTAATTAGTTATATATGACAGTAGAATGCATTTATGCACTGTGATATACATAGATGGGATAGAATTTCTCATTTTTCAAAGTATACATGTTGCAGAATCATATTGGTCATGTAGTCACATATATACATACAGTAATAATGTCTGTTTCATTACACTATTTTTCCCATCCCCACACCTCTCCCTTCCCCTCCCTTCACTTCCCACATCTTCTATTATAATTTTTAATTTCCTTCATTTTTTCCCCTCCTCCCTCCCTCCCTTACCTCTATCTTTCTTTTTCTGTAGTTATCCTGGCTAGAACCTCAAAGACAATGTTGAATAAAAGTGGAAAAGGCTGGCAACCTTGCAATCCTAGGAGGAAAGCTTTCATCATTTCATCATTGAGTGTGGTGTTAGCTTTGGGTTTTCATAAATGCTTCCAATCACATTGAGAAATTTTTTTCTATTTATAGCTTTTTGGATTTTTTTTCATGAAAGAATGTTGGGTTTTATTAAATCTTTTTCTGTATAAGTTTAGATGATCATTGAAGCATCCTTGTATTCATGGGATGACTATCACTTGCTCATAGTGTATAACCTTTTTTGATATGTTGATAGATATGGCTTATAGTATTTTATTGAGGATATTTTCATTTATATTCATAAAGTATATTGGTCTGTAATTTTCTTTTCTTGTAGTGTCTTAGTTTGGCTTTGGTATCAGTATAATGCTGTCCTCATGGAATGAGTTAGGAAATGTTCCCTCCTCTTCATTTCTTTGGAAAAGTTTGAGAAAGAATGGTGTTAATTGTTCTGTAAATGGTAGAATTAATGAGTGAAGATATCTCATTCTGTCTTTCCTTTATTGAAAAGCATTTGATTACAAATCCAATCTCTTCTCTTTTTGTATGACTGTTCAGATTTTTTTTTCTTTTTTTAAATTTATTGTTTAAATTTATAATAATTACAATTCATAGTGCCCGTATATAGCATCTTTTTACATACAACTGTTTGCATACAAAGTATATTCGTACAATTCAGGTCTTCACTCATGCATTTAGGAAAATGATATCCGTCTCACTCAACCGCCTTTTTTTTCTTTTCTCCCCCTTCCTCCCCCCTTACTCCCTCCCTTCCCCTCCCTTCCCTTTGACCATTCTAGTGTTCCTCAAATCCTCCTATGTACCCCCATCCAACAATACTGTGAACTAGTCTCCTTATATCAGAGAAAACATTTGGTACTTGGATTTTTGAGACTAACTTCTGTTCAGATTTTTATTCCTTCTTGAGCCTTGGTAGTTTGTGTTTCTAGGAATTTTTCAATTTCTTCTAGGTTATTTAATTTGCTGGCCTGCATTTATTTATAATTCATTTCTTTGAGATTGGTAGTAATGTCCCCACTTTCAGTTCTGATTATAGTTATTTGTGTATTCTCTTTTTTTCTTAGACAGTCTAGCTAAGGTTTTGTCAGTTTTGCTAATCTAATTTTTGGTTTCATTGATTTTTGCTATTATTTTTATATTCTTAACTTCATTGATTTTTGCTCTAATTCTTCATCTGGTAAATGTGTGTTTAGTGTGTTCTTCTTTTCATAGTTCCCTAAGATTTAAAGTTAGGTTATACTTAATTTCTTCGTATGTACTTATTTACATCTGTACATCTTTTGTAAAGTCTCTCTTCAAATGATTTCTCAATTTAAAATTGTATTGTTGTTGCCGGGCATGGTGGTGCACGCCTGTAATCCCAGCACTTGGGAGGCTGAGACAGAAGGATCTGGAGTTCAAAGCCAACCTCAGCAATGGTGAGGCACTTAGCAACTCAGTGAGACCCTGTCTCTAATAAAATACAAAAAAGGGCTGGGGATGTGGCCCAGGGGTCAAGTGCCCCTGAGTTCAATCCCCAGTACCAAAAAAAGAAAAAAAAAAAAAAGTATCATTGTGTTCTTACTATTAACTCGTATAGTCTAGTTGTAAATATTTTCAGGCATAGACATTGCAAATATTTTATTAAGTCTGTGTCTTGTGATTTCAGGTGTTTTTCAGAGTAAAATTTTAAATTCTGTTGGAGTCTAATTCACTGTTTCCTTTTAGGTTGACCACCTTGTGTGTTCTTAGTGATCACTGTCTACTTTCCAGTTGCAAAGATTTCTGTCTTTCCTTCTAGAAGTCTTATCTTTTTTAGAAAAATTATTTAGTTATAGATGGACACAATATCTTTATTTTGTTTATTTATTTTTATGTGGCACTGAGGATCGAACCCAGTGCCTCACACATGTGAGGCAAGCGCTCTACCACTGAGCCACAACCCCAGCCCTAGAAATCTTATCTTTTGGTCTAAGATTTATTTTGGGTTAATTATTGTACTTTATGTGAGGTGATGGTTTAGGTTATTTAGTTATGAAAGATCTCTATCTTTCCTATCTATCTATTATGAAAGAAAGTTATGAAAGATCTCTATCTTTCTATCTATCTCTTCCCATTGAATTAAATTGGAACTCTGTCATTTTAAAGGAAAATCAACTAATCTGATTTGATACTGACTTAATACCTGTGAATTTCTTTCTAGAATCTCTATTATATTGACTTATGTCCTAATCTTATTGCCATATTGTATTTATTAAGACTTTACAATAAATCCTGAAGTCAAATAATATAGGTAGTAAAATCCTTTAGCTTTATTCTTTTTCAAAATAATATTGGCTATACTAATTGGTTTACATCATCATCTATCTTTCAGAATCAGCTTGTTAACTTCTACAAAAATTCTAATGATATTTTGATGGTGATTGCATTAAATCTATAGATAAAGTTTGTGAGATCTGACATTGCAACATCAAATCTTTCAATACATGAGCATGGTAAATATCTCCAATTATCAAGGCGTTCTTTCATTTTTTTCTCAGCAGTTTTTTTTTTTTTTTTGTATAGAGGTCTTGGGATTATTTTGTTAAATCTGTATTTCCTTCTCCACCCCCCTGCCCCGATTCTTTTATTTTAAGTTGTTATATATGACAGCATAATGCATTACAATTCATACTACACTTATAGAGCACATTTTTACATATCTCTGGTTGTATACAAAGTATATTCACACCATTCGTGTCTTCATACATGCACTTAGGGTAATGATATTCATCTCACTCTACCATGTTTTTTTTTTGATTTATTTACCCTTTTACCCCCTCCCTTCCCCTTGGCCTTTCTAGTGTTCCTCTAATCCTCCTATGCTCCCTGTCCCAACCCCATTGTGAATAAGCCTCCTTATATCAGAGAAAACATTCAGCATTTGGTTTTTATTTGGTTTTATGGGATTGGCTAACTTCACTTAGCATTATATTCTCCAACTCCATCCATTTACTTGCAAATGCCATTATTTTATTGTCTTTTAATGCTGAATAATATTTCATTGTGTATATATACCACATTTTCTTTATCCATTCATCTACTGAAGGGCATCTAGGTTGGTTCCACAGTTTGGCTATTGTGAATTGTGTTGCTATAAACATTGATGTGGCTGTGTCCCTGTAGTATACTGTTTTTAAGTCCTTTGGGTATAGACTGAGGAGTGGGATAGCTGGGTCATAAGGTGGTTCCGTTCCCAGTTTTCCAAGGAATCTCCATACTGCTTTCCATCTTGGCTGCACCATTTTGCAGTCCCACCAGCAATGTATGAGTGTGCCTTTTCCCCCACATCCTCTCCAACATTTGTTGTTGTTTGTGTTCTTGATAGCTGCCATTCTGACTGGAGTGAAATGAAATCTTAGAGTGGTTTTGATTTGCATTTCTCTAATTGCCAGAGATGTTGAACATTTTTTCATGTATTTGTCCGTTGATTGTATATCACCTTCTGAAAAGTGTGTGTTCAGTTCCTTGGCCCATTTATTGATTGGGTTATTTGTTTTTTTTGGTGTTAAGATTTTTGAGTTCTTTATATATTCTAGAGATTAGTGCTCTATCTGATGTGCGTGTGGTAAAAATTTGCTCCCAAAATGTAGGCTGTCTATTCACCTCACTGATTGCTTCTTTTGCTGAGAAGAAGCTTTTTACTTTGAATCTATCCCATTTATTGATTCTTGATTTTAATTCTTGTGCTACAGGAGTCTTATTAAGGAAGTAGGGGCCTAATCCGACATGTTGGAGATCAGGGCTTACTTTTTCTTCTAATAGGCATTGTGTCTCTGGTCTAATTCCTAGGTCTTTGATCCACTTTGAGTTGAGTTTTGTGCATGGTGAGAGATAGGGGTTTAATTTAATTTTGTTGCATATGGATTTCCAGTTTTCCAAGCACCATTTGTTGAAGAGGCTATCTCTTCTCCAATGTACATTTTTGGCGCCTTTGTCTAATATATGATATCTGTAATTATATGTGTTAGTCTCTGTGTCCTCTATTCTGTACCATTGGTCTACAAGTCTATTTTGGTGCCAATACCATGCTGTTTTTGTTACTATTGCTCTATAGTATAATTTAAGATCTGGTATTGTGATGCCACCTGCTTCACTCTTCTTGCTAAGGATTGCTTTAGCTATTCTGGGTCTCTAATTTTTCCAGATGAATTTCATGACTGCTTTTTCTATTTCTATGAAGAATGTCATTGGGATTTTGGTTGGAATTGCATTAAATCTGTATAGTGCTTTTGGTAGTATGGTCATTTTGACAATATTAATTCTGTCTATCCAAGAACAAGGTAGATATTTCCATCTTCTAAGGTCTTCTTTAATTTCCTTCTTTAGTGTTCTGTAGTTTTCATTATAGAGGTCTTTCATGTCTTTCATTAAGTTGATTTCCAAGTATTTTCTTTTATTTTTTGATGCTATTGTAAATTGGGTAGTTTTCCTTTCAGAGGATTTGTCACTGATACATAAAAATGCCTTTGATTTATGGGTGTTGATTTTGTATCCCACTACTTTGCAGAATTCATTTTTTAGTTCTAAAAGTTTTCTGGTGGAATTTTTTGGATCTTATAGGCATAGATTAATATCATCAGTGAATAGTGATAATTTGAGTTCTACCTTACCTATCTGTATCCGTTTAATTTCTTTCATCTGTCTTATTGCTCTGGTCAGTGTTCCAAGAACTATGTTAAATAGAAGTGGTGAAAGAGGGCATCCCTGTCTTGTTCCAGTTTTTAGAGGGAACACTTTTAATTTTTCTCCATTTAGAATGATGTTGGCCTGGGGCTTGGCATAGATAGCTTTTATAATGTTGAGAGATGTTCCTGTTATCCCTAGTTTTTCTAGTGTTTTGAACATGAAGGGGTGCTGTATTTTGTCGAATGCTTTTTCTGCATCTATTGAGATAATAATATGGTTCTTCAAGTCTATTGATGTAATGAATTACATCTATTGGTTTCTGTATGTTGAACCAATCTTGCATCCCTGGAATGAACCCCACTTGATCATGGTGTACTATCTTTTTGATGTGTTTTTGTATTTGATTTGCCAGAATTTTATTGAGAATTTTGCATCTGTGTTCATTAGAGATATTGGTCTGAAGTTTTCTTTCTTTGATGTGTCTTTGCCTGGTTTTGGAATCAGCATGATATTGGCCTCATAGAATAAGTTTGGAAGTACTCCCTCTTTTTCTATTTCCTGAAATAAATTGAAGAATATTGGTATTAGTCCTTCTTTAAAGGTCTTGTAGAACTCGACTGAGTATCCATCTGGTCCCCGGCTTTTCTTGGTTGGTAGGCTTCTGATGGCATCTTCTATGTCATCGCTTGAAATTGATCTGTTTAAATTGTGTATATTATCCTGATTCAATTTGGGCAAATCATACCAACTGTAAAAATTTGTTGATGCCTTCAATGTTTTGTATTTTCTTGGAATATAAGTTTTCAAAATAATTTCTAATTATCTTCTGTATTTCTATAGTGTCTGTTGTGATATTTCCTTTTTCATCACCTATGTTAGTAATTTGAGTTTTCTCTCTCCTTCTCTTCATTAGCCTGGCTAAGGTACTTTCAATCTTATTTATTTTTTTAAAGGACCAACTTTTTGTTTTGTCATTTTTTCTATTATTTCTTTTGCTTCAATTTCATTGATTTCAGCTCTGATTTAATTATCTCCTGTCTTCTACCACCTTTGGTGTTGGATTGTTCTTCTTTTTCTAGGGCTTTGACATGAAATGTTAAGTAATTTATTTGTTGACTTTTTCTTCTTTTGGATGAAAAAGAAGAAATGAAGTTTTAATTAAAAAGTTGCAATGAAGTTTCCTCTTAGAACTGCCTTCATAGTGTCCCAGAGATTTCGATATGTTGTATCTGTGTTCTCACTCACCTCTAAGAATTTTTAATCTCCTCCTTGATGTCTTCTGCAACCCATTGTTCATTCAGTAGCATATTATTTAGTCTCCAGGTGTTTGAGCAGCTTCTATTTCTTATTTTATCATTGATTTCTAATTTCATTCCATTATGGTCTGATAGAATGCAGGGTAGTGTTTCTATTTGTTTATATTTGCTAACAGTTGTTTTGTGGCATAATATATGGTCTATTTTAGAGAAGGAGCCATATGCTGCTAAGAAGTAAGTGTATTTTCTCATTGAAGGATGAAATATTCTATATAAGTCAGTTAAGTCTAAGCTATTTATTGTATTTTTGAGTTCTATGGTTTCTTTGTTTAGCTTTTGTTTGGAAGATCTATCCAGTGGTGAAAGAGGTGTGTTAAAGTCACCCAAAATTATTGTGTTGTGGTCAATATGACTCTTGAACTTAAGAAGAGTTTGTTTGATGAACATAGATGCTCCATTGTTTGGGGCATATATATTTATAATTATTAAGTCATGTTGGTGTATGGTGAGCAGTATATAGTGTCCTTTTTTATCCCTTTTGATTAACTATAGCTTGAAGTCTACTTTATTTGATATGAGGGTGGAAACCCCTGCTTGCTTCTGTAGTCCATGTGAGTGGTAGGATTTCTCCCAACCTTTCACCTTCAGCTTGTGGATGTCTTTTCCTATGAGATGAATCTCTTGGAGGCAGCATATTGGTGGGTCTTTTTTTTATCCAATCTGCTAGTCTATGTCTTTTGATTGGTGAGTTTAGGCCATTAACATTCAAAGTTATTATTGAGACATGATTTGTATTCCCAGCCATTTTTGTTTACTTTTGGTATTTAACTTGACATGGTTTTTCCTCTGATTAGTTTTTCCTGTAGTGTAATACCTCCCTCTGCTGATTTTCATCATTTTTTTTTCATTTCCTCTTTGTGGAATATTTTGCTGAGGATGTTCTGTAGTGCTGGCTTTCTAGTTATAAATTCTTCTAACTTTTGTTTATTGTGGAAGATTCTTATTTCATCCTCAAATCTAAAGCTTCATTTTGCTGAATATAAGATTCATGGTTGGCATCCATTTTCTTTCAGAGCTGGGTGTATATTGTTCCAGGCTCTCTTGGCTTTGAGTGTCTGGGTTGAAAAATCTGCTGTGATATGAATTGGTCTCCCCCTATATGTGATCTGATTCCTCTCTCTTGCAGCCTTTAAGATTCTATCCTTATTTTGTATGCTACACATTTTCATTATAATGTGTCTTTGAGTAGAACTGTTGTAATTTTATACATTTGGTGCTCTGTAAGCCTCTTGTATTTGGTTTTCCAATTCATTCTTCATGCTTGGGAAATTTTCTGATATTATTTTATTGAGGAGATTGTGCATTCCTTTTGTTTGAAACTCTGTGCCTTTCTCTATCCCAATTACTCTTAGATTTGGTCTTTTGCTGCTGTCCCATAATTCTTGGATGTTCTGTTCATGGTTTCTTACTATCTTCACTATGTGGTCAAATTTATTTTCCAGATTGTATACTTTGTTTTCATTATCTGATGTTCTTTCTTCCAGTTGATCTAGTCTGTTGGTGATGCTTTCTATTGTGATTTTTATTTGTTGTATTGTTTCCTTCATTTCAAGGATTTCTGACTTTTTTTCAGAGTTTCTATCTCTTTTTTCAAGTAATCTTTTGCTACCTGTATTTGCTCTCTTATATCTTTGTTGTAGTGATCAATTTTTGCCTGTATTTGCTCATTTAGGTCATTCTTTAATTCACAGATCATTTTAATTATGAACCTTTTGAACTCCTTTTCTGACATTTCATCAACTTTGCTGAGCATGGGTTCTGTAATTGTAGTATCCTGGTTTGTTTGGGGGTACTTTCTTCCCTTTTTTTTTCTTGTTGTCTATTTGTCTTCCTTTTTTGCAGTGTGGATCTGAGATATTACCGTTTCTACCCTATATTCTTGTAGTATCCGTGCAGATTGTCTGTACCTCACATTAATGTTGGGCTTTTATACCCTGCAGGTGTCCCTCAATGTATGCTACTGCAACTAAAGGTGGTGTTGGCAATAGTGGAGGTAACTCAAGGTAACAGTGAAAGTTCCCAAGATAGATACAACATCTTCTAGAGATGGGGCTGAAAGGGTGGGCCTTACAGTGTCTTTGGGATGCCTGCTCTGAGATGCAGCTGCTTTAGGTGCTATCTGTTGTCAAAAGGTAGGGGCTACTGCGTGGGAAGGCTATGGCTATGTCTGCAGTGTCTCAAGATGGAAGTGGGTTAGGCTTGTGCTCCCAAGTGGAGGTGGGGTAGCAGACTCTGGACCTACCCTGGGCCTGGGTCCCACACAGGTTGGTGTGCACAGAACTGGCCAAATCTGAGCTCCCATAGTGGTCTGTTCATTGGAAGAGGTGGTCCAATGGCAGAGCCTGAGCTTAGCAGGTGTTTGCCGGTGGTGGGATGGACCCAGGCCCACTCTGAGCCTGGGTTCTGCGCAGGTTGGTGTGGGCATAACTCAAGGTGTTACAGTTTCTACCCTATAATCTTATAGTGTCCCTATAGATTACTGATGTCTCTTCTTGGTGTTGGGCTTCCAGTCCCAAAGATGTCCCAAGATGGAAGCTGCCACAACTGAAGATGGTGATAGTGGCCATGGAGGTAACCTGAGATGGTGGTAGAGGTGTCCCAAGATAAAGGTGTCCCAAGATGGATGCGGCCACTTTCAGAGGATGGGGCTGAAAGGGCAGGCCATCAAATGGCATTGGGCAACCTGTTCGGAGATGCAGCGCTGTGGTGCATGATGCTGCAGCGGGCAGCTGCCTCTAGTCCCTGTCAGTTGTCAGAAGGTGGAGGCTCCCACATGACCAGGGCTATGGAGATGGCTGCAGTGTCCCCAGATAGAGGCAGGCGTGTGGGGTGGACCACAGTCTTGGTAAATAGGGAACCTCAGGGAGGGCTCCAACCCAGGTCTCCATCCAGGGGCTGTCCTGGGCCTGCCTGCACTCCGGGAAGGTCGGTGGGGCTGTCCTGGGCCTGCCTGTGTTCTGCGGAGGTCCGTGGGACTGTCTTGTATTTCATTCTTATGATACTGTTGTAAATGGTATCTTTTTAAATTTTCAGTTCCAATTAGTGTTAGCAGATTGAAAGGAAACTGATTTTTGTATGTTTGTTGTTTTACATCATACTTGGACATTTATAGTTACTTAATAATTCTAATAGTTTAAAAATATAGTCCTATATTTTCATATACATATTATGTTCTAGAAATATGATGATACATCTGTATATAAAGACAGTTTGCTCTATCTTTAAGGTTAAAGATATTTCTTTTTTTGTTCTAGTGGGTAGGACCACCACTAAAATGTGAAGTGGACATTCTTGCTTGTTTCTTGATCACAGGGGGCAAGTTTACAGTCTTTTGTGATTAAGTGTCACGTGAGCTGTTGGCTTTTCATGTATGCTAATTATTGTTATCAGCATGAGGAAGTTTTCTTTTATTCCTATACTTCTTACAGGTTTTCTCATGAGGGGTGTGGAATTTTGTCAAATTCCTTTTCTGTATCCATTGAGATGATTGTGTTTTTTTTTTTTTTTTAATGTGTGAAAAATGGCTACCTTACTTGATTTTGGGGGGAGGTACCAGGTATTGAACTCAGGGGCACTCGACCACTGAGTCACATCCCCAACCCTATTTTGCATTTTGTTTATAGACAGGATCTCAACGGATCGCTTAGGGCCTCACTAAGTTGCTGGAAGGCCCTTTGAATTTGTGATCCTCCTGACTCAGCCTCCTCAGCCGCTAGGATTACAGGCATGTGCCACTGCACCTGGCTACCTTGCTTGATTTTTGAATGTTAAACTAACATTGTATTTCTGTGACACATATACTTGGCCATATCGTATTATCCTGTTAACATATTGTTAGATTGATTGCTAATATTTGTTGAGAGTGTGTGTGTGTATTTGGTTTATATTCATGAGGGAAATAGGCCTATCCTTAAAATTTTTTTTTCATAATGTCTTTGTTTGCTATCAGTGTAATGTTGAGCTCAAAATGATGTGGAGACTGTTACTTTGTTCATTATTTTTCCTGAAAGAGTTTGTGTATGGTTGATATTATTATTATTACTTCAATGTTTGAAAGAATTAATCAGTGAAACTTATTGGACTTGTAGTTTGTGTGTGTGTAAATATTTTAAATTATGAATTCAATTTATTTATTATGATTTTTTTTTTAATGTGTGAAAAATGGTTACCTTGCTTGATTTTTTGGGGGGCGGATACCGGGTATTGAATTCAGGGGCACTTGACCACTGAGCTACATTCCCCAATCATATTTTGTATTTTATTTGGAGACAGGGTCTTTTTTTTCAGACTTTATATTTTTTCTTGTGTCCATTTGGTATTCTATGTCTTTTAAGGAATTCATCTATTTTATCTAAGATGCCACATTTTATAGCATAAACTATTAACATAATCCCATGTTATATTTTAATATCTATAAGATCTATAATGTTATCTCATTTTTATTACTGATATTGGAATTTGCTCCTTTTTTCTTGATTATTTTATCTGGAATTTATTATTTTAATTCCTTTTAAATAAATGGGTTTTGAACTTACCAATTTTCAAGTGTTTGTACATATTGTATTTCATTTGTTGTTTTTTTTTTAAAAATGACTTTTACTATTGTGCATTCTCTTACCTAGAGTGGGTTTAACTTTCTCTTCATTTTTAACTTTTTAGGTTAAATTAAGTTTAAGTGATTTTAGATCTTTTTTTTCTAATGTAAGCATTTAAAGCTATAAGTTTCCCTCTGAGTACTGCTTTATCTGTATGCCACAATTTTTTATACAGTTTCTTTTCATTGCTATTCAGTCAAAAATATTTCCTAATTTTCCATGTGATAGAATTTTTGACTTATGTGTTTTCTTAAATGTGTATAAATTCCAAATGTTTAGAACTTTAAAAATTTTCAGATACTTTTCTATAGAATTGTGTTTTAATTCTTTATGATTAGATAATATATTCTAATGGTTTCAATCCTTCCAAATTTTTTTGAAACCTTTTACATTGCCCCACATAATATGATCTATCCTGGCCATGTTCCATGTGCACTCAAAAAGAATGTGTGTTCTTCTGTAGTTGGGTGTAGTTTTTGTATAAAGTTCCATTGGGTCAGTTGTCTACATCTTTGTGGATATTTTTCTGTTCTATCATATGTTTGAAATTGTTATTTCTCCTTGTGAATTGATCTTTTGTCATTGCAACATCTCATTTTATCCCTAAGCAGAATATCTTGTCCTGAAGTCTACTTTGTCTGTTAATAGGGTTACTCCATCTTTCCTATGATTAGTGTTTGCATGGTGTTTCCTTTTCAGTTACTTTTAACCAATTTATGTCTTTATGTTTAAAGTTCATTCTTACACTAATAAGACTTCTTCTAGCATATAGTTTTATTCTTCAGTCCCAATTGTTGTAATTGGAAGTTTAGAGCATTTACATCTAATGTAATTATTGATATGGTTCTTTTAGCCTTCCATTTTTATACATGTTTCCTAGTTTTGTCCTTGATTCCTTTCTAACTTTTCTCTTTTCTACTTCAGATAAATTGGGTTTATTTGTTTTATTTATTTATTTTTTTGGTATTCTGTTTTATCTTTGCTATTGACTTACATGCCATACTTCTTTTATTTAAATTAGATTTTCTCTGTTGTGTTCTAAATATTGTTATTACACATTACATTTATCTCTGCCTGCTTTAATTAATATACTATTTTATTTGTAATGTAAAGACCATACCACAGATTATTTTCATTTTCCCCTCTTATTCTTTTTACTTGTGATGTTATACATTTTACCTTTACATATGTCATTAACCCCAACATGTATTGCTATTTTGTGTTAAATGGTTAATTGTGTTTTTAAAGAAACCAAAAAATGAGAAGAACGAGTTTTAACGTTTATCTGCATATTTAGCATTTCTGGTTCTCATAGCTCTGGAGTTCCATCTGGTATCATTTTTCTTCACCTTATAGTATATTTTTTATACCTCCCTTGTAAAGCAGGTCATCTACAAATAAATTCTTTCAGATTCTGTAGGTCTGAAAAAAATTTTATCTTTATTTTTAAGGGACTTTTTTTTTTTTTTTTTTTTTTTTTTTAACTGTAGATGGATGTTTTACAGAGTCTCTCATTTTGGTGATTGGAACTTGAAACTTGAAAATATTCCAGTCTGGAGAATGGTCCAATTCTGAGCTTCATGGTTTCACCCTACATAGGCACAGCCTACTATTAATCAACTACACAAAGAGAGCCTTATGTGGACTTACTTAGCTCTTTCTTGGTGTAACGTCTTCCTTTCTGTTACATGCTTTCCAAACCTCAGCTCCTCAGTCTCCCACGTACAGTCTCTACCTTCACAGCTCAGTGAGATCTCCATTGGCTTCCCCTTCTCCAGGCTGCAGTCTGGAAGGGCCCTTAAACAGAACAGAAAGTCAGGTGATGGGAGAGGCCTTCACTTACTCCCCCCACCCCACAGGGACCATGGTTCTGCGCTGTCTGTTGTCCAGTGTCCTGATACAGCGGTTTTGTATTTTTCTATTTGTTTATGGTAAGAGAGCAAATCTGGTAAAAATTACGTCAACAAGACTCAGAGTGAAACTGGGCATCTATCTGATCTTTTGCCACAATAACAGAGTAGAAACATTAACTTTGAATTTAAAAAAAAAAATGAAGCAAAACCCTACATTTTCAGATTTTTTTTTTTTTTTTTGGCCTTTCACTCATTTTGGAGGCATTGATATATTTGAATAAATTAAATAGCCTCATGATTTTAACACTTTTTTCATTAATGGTCAGACCCTTAGTGTATAGCTAGTTGAAGATATAATAAAAAAAAAAGTCACATTCACTTCACTATTTCCATTATAATTGTATAAAATTATATAAATTAAATATATAATATAATATGATGGCTATGTAACATTCATTGTAATCTTTAGTTAATTTTTTTATTTTCAGGAGAAAATTTTAGACACTTTTCTCAAAATAATTGAGATGGAATAATTGAAAGGGAATTTTTCTAACTCTAAAACATGAATAACAACTTTGATTTGATATATAATTCCTGTTCTGAACATTTAAAAAATTTCCTGTACTTACATTCAGAACTTCTTATTGAAAATTAGAAGTATGAGACAAACATGATTTTATTTAATTATTAGGTATGTATTTATGATGGATTTCACTGTGACATTTCCATACATACATATAACATGCTTTGATCATATCTACCCTCCCTATCTCCTCCCTTACCTCTCCTCTCCTCCATCTCCTTCCCCTTCCCTAGTAGTTCCCCTTCTACTTTCATGTCCACATGAGAAAATATGTAATGCTTGTCTTTCTGAGTTAACTCCTTTGAAGATAATCCTTCTTTTTTTCTGTTAGTGTAATTGTGGAATTTCCCCAATTTTGAATTTGAATCTGTTTCTAATATAGGTTCAGATATGTTGTATTCACTAGGTTATCTTAGAATAGAGCCAATAGTCAACACTCCCAATCCACAATATCAAATACTTTATTAAGCTTATTAAAATTTTCTTTTATAATATCTATTATTATTACTTTCAGTACAATTGTTCTTTTTCCCCCCCAGGTACACCCAATATATATTGTATATTTGTCATTTGCCTTCCAGGTATTTGTCTTCTTTCATATTTAAAACAATTTTTTTAGTTGTTGATAGACCTTTATTTTTTTCATTCATTTATATGTGGTGCTGAGAATCAAACCCAGAACTCTATCACTGAGCCACCACCCCAGCCCTCATATTTTTATATGTGTTAACTGTGCTATGTTTCTGGAGTATTTATATACTTGTTCTCTTTTTTGTTCAATTGATTCTCTGCAGTGTCATAAACACTCTTTTTATTATTTTATTTTAGTGTTTTATTAGTTTATTATAGCTACATACAAAAGTGGAATTCATTTTGACATATTCATACATGCATGGAATATAAGTTGCTACATTTCCATCCCTAGTACTTCTACTTTCTCTCCCTCCTCCCATTTTCTTTTTTTTACTCTAGTGGTCTTCCTTCTTCTATGTATTTATTTATTTAGTGGCCATGGATTTATTTATTATTTTATTTGTTCTTTTAGATTTACATGACAGCAGAGCGTATCTTGACATCCATACATGGAGTATGACTTATTCTAATTAGGATCCCATTCTTCTGGTTGTACATGATGTGGAGTTACACCAGTCACGTATTTATATATATAAACATAGGAAAGTTATGTTCAGTTCATCCTCCCGTCTTTCCTATTCCCATCCCCCCTCTACCCTTCATTCCCCTTTGTCTAATCCAATAAACTTCTATTCTTTTATCCCTCCACTCTTATTGTGAGTCATCATCCACATATCAGAGTAATATTTGGCCTTTAGAGTTTTGGTATCAGCTTACTTCACTTAGCATGATAGTCTCCAGTTTCATCCCTTTACTGGCAAATGCCATAATTTCATTCTTCTTTATGGCTGAGTAATATTCCATTATACATAAAAGTGGAATTCACTGCAGTAAATTTATATATGCACATAGCATAATTTGGTCAATTTCATTCTGTAGTTCCTCAATTTCCCCATTCCTCCTGTTTTCCCTTCAATTCCCTTCCTCTAGCCCACTGATATCTCACCTATTTTCACGGAATTTCCCCCACACCTCCCCCCCTTATTTCTTTCTAGCTTCTTATGAGCAAAAACATTTGACCCTTGACTTTCTTTTTTTTTTTTAAATAAATCTTTATTTATTTATTTTTTATTTTTTATTTTTTGAGGGTGTAACTTTGGGTTTATTTTTTTTCTAATTTTATTTTTATAATTTTTAATATGTACAACTCATAGTGCATATATTTAGTATCTTTTTACATACAACTGTTTGTATACAAAGTATATTCGTACAATTCAGGTCTTCAATCATGCATTAAGGAAAATGGTATCCGTCTCATTCAACCACCTTTTTTTTTCTTTTCTCCTCCTCCCTCCCCTCTTGCTCCCTCCCTTACCCTCCCTTCCCTTGACCATTCTAGTGTTCCTCTAATCCTCCTATGTACCCCCATCCAACAATACTTTGAAATAGCCTCCTTATATCAGAGAAAACATTTGGTACTTGGATTTTTGAAGGAGCCCTAATTAGGAAGGGCTGTTGTAGCTAGCTGGAAGCCATAAGTTCCACCTGATATGTATGTCACGCACCTGTAGGCACCCGCAAACCTGAAGGTATATAACCGGGTGAAAGCGGTCCGAGTTAGGAGAACGAATTCATTCGGTCAGTCGGGCAGCCACTCGGTCGGTCAGAAGAATCAGAGCGGCCAGAACATAGGCAGAGCGGTTAAACCAGATATAGAAGAAGTAATGACTGGTCAGAGTTAGGCCGAGGCTCCTGAGGAAGACAGAAGACAGAAGAAAGAAGAAGGAAGAAAGAAGAGAGAAGAAAGAAGCTCTAATCTTACTCTAAGCTAAGCTCTACTCTAAGCTAAGAATCTTACTCTAAGCTAAGCTCTACTCTATCTTTCTTTCTCTCTAAGACGCTAAGCTAAGAAGAAGCTAAGCTCTACTCTATCTTTCTTTCTCTCTAAGACTCTAAGCTAAGAAGACAAGAAGACAAGAAGACAAGAAGCTAAGCTCTACTCTAAGCTAAGAATCTTACTCTAAGCTAAGCTCTACTCTATCTTTCTTTCTCTCTAAGACTCTAAGCTAAGAAGACAAGAAGACAAGAAGACAAGAAGCTAAGCTCTATCTTTCTTTCTCTCTAAGCTAAGAAGAAAAATCTTTCTTTCCCTCTCTAAGCTCTAAGAAAGTAGAAGTAAAAGTAGTAAAGCTTCACTCTGCCTCCGAGAGTTTTTCCTCCCGGTTTTCAGTACCAGGCAGCTTACAGATTTTTGAGACTGACTAACTTCACTTAGCATTATGTCTTCCAACTTCATCCATTTACCTGCAAATGCCATTAATTTGTTTTCTTTTATTGCTGAGTAAAATTCCATTGTGCGTATATACCACATTTTCTTAATCCACTCATTTACTGAGGGACATCTAGGTTGGTTCCACAACCTAGCTATTGTGAATTGCGCAGCTACAAACATTGAGATAGCTGTGTCATTGTAATATGCTGTTTTTAAGTCCTTTGGGAATAGACCCAGGAGTGGGATGGCTGTTGACCCTTGACTTTCTGAGTTTGGCTTATTTTACTTAGTATGATATTTCCAGTTCCATCCATTTACCAGCAAATGGCATAATTCCATTCTCCTTTATGGCTGAATAAACCTCCATTGTGCATATAGACCACATTCTCTTTATCCATGCAGCTGTTGATGAGTACCTGGGATAGTTCTGTAATTTAGCTATTGTGATTTGTTCTGCTATAAATTTTGATGTGCCTTTATCACTATAGTGTGCTGATTTTAGTTCTTTTGGATAAATACCAAGGAATGTATAACTGGGTCATATGGTGTTTCCATTCCTAGTCTTTTGAGAAAACTCCACACTGCTTTCCAAAGTACTTGTACAAATTTGCAGGCCCACCAACAATATATCAGTACACTTTCCCCCAACATCCTCACTAACATTTTAACGTTTATTATTATTTGTATTCTTTCTTTCTTTTTTTTTTTAAGAGGAGGAAAAGTTTGTTTGGAGGCTCACAGTTTCAGAGGTCTCAATCCATAGACAGGAGATTTGAGGTGAGTCTGGACATCTTGGTGGAAGAGTGTGATGGAGGGAAGCAGCTAGCTCACATGAAGAGCAGAAAGCAGAGAGGGCAAGATCTCCACTTGCCAGATACAAATATATATCCCAAAGCCACACCTGCAGTGCCCACCTCTTCCAGCCATACCCTTCCCCCTTAAGATACCACTAAGTTAACTCCTATAAGGGGGTTAATTCACTGATTGGGTTAAGAGCCTCACAACCCAATCATTTCTCCTCCAAACTTTCTTGCATTGTCTCACATGTGAGCTTTTGGGGGACACCTCACATCCAAACCATAACACTCCACCCCGGCCTCTGAAAGCTCGTAACCATCTGACAAAGCAAAATACATTCTGTCCATTTCCGAGAGTCCCTATGGTCTCAGCAGTTCTATACTGTTCCAAGATTTCCCAAAAGTTCAAGTCCAAAGTCTCCTCCGAGTCTCGACAAGCTTGCGTCTTGAGTTTCTAAAGTAAGTCCTGTAGTTCTGTGTCCAGCAGCTGGGGCACATGGTTCTATCCAATGAGCGTATGTAGCTCCGCCCCTTATTTGTTGCAGCCCAAGTGTGCAGGAGCCCTGTTTGGGGAGATGGCTTGAATTGCGGTTGACTATGAGCCATGGAGATTTGGGCATTGTCGCCTTCCGTAGTCTCACGGGACTTGGCCCGGGATCTCGAGTGACTTGGCCGAGATTGCTGATCGGGTCAGCGCCATTTTGGTGGTGTGTGCGGCGCGTCTTAGTCGTTGTTAGAGCCAGAGAGAAAAGTTATCAGAATAAAAAGCTGTTTGTCTCCAGTTTGCCTCTGAACTTCTTCCCGTGGCTTCGTTGCTCCAAGCGGCCATCGCTTCAGGCAGCGACACAAGTGGCCTTTCTGTTGGCTTGTCTCAGCTCAATTTCTGCAGGTGTCTTATGACAACGCCCCACGTTACTGGCATTTCTTAATCTTGGGGGTCTCCGCTGCAGCTTCGGCTTCCTCCTGACATCTCCACACTGACTTCTCAGGGGGTGCCTGCGGGGACTCCCACCCTGCTGCATTTGCCTGGCCTCCCAGTCTTCCTTTGAAATCTTGATGGAAGACTCCATGGCCCCCTAACTCCAGCATCCTGCATTCCTGCAGAACCAGCACCATGGGGTTGATGCCAAGGTCTGCTGCCATCTCAAGCAGTAGTCAAGCCTCCAGGGCCTAGCTGCAGCAGCCTGAGTGCCTGGGCGGCTGAGCATGTTGAAAACACTTCCTGGGCACCCCCTTGTGCAAGAAGGGTGCCCTACTGGTCTCTTCTCAAGAGAATTTTTACTTTTACTTCCTTGAGTCTGGGATGAATACAATCTTGCCAATTCCTGAGATGCCCTCAAGCCATCTTTCTTAGAGTCTCTGGGTAGAGTCTTGAGCACTTCTTTAGTGGCAGTAATGTCTTTCACAACTGCAACTCCCTTAGCCCCAGTTTTACTCCGACCTTTCAAGTCCAAGTTTTCCAAGTCTTTCTGCTCAACCAATTTGACTAAAAGTTGCCAGCAATATCCATGTCACCCCCTGAATGCTCTGCTGTCTAGAAATTTCCTCCACCAGATTAAGAAGTCTGTCGTTTTAAAAATTATCCTCACCAAAAGTCTCAGGACAGGACAAAATGCAGATAAATTCTCAGCCAGGACATAGCACAAATGGCCTCTAATCCAATTACCGATAGTGTTCTCCTTTCCCCCTTAAACCCTCTTGAGCCTTGTCTTCACTGTCCACGGTCCTATTGGCATTCCAGTCTTCTGAACTTCCACCAGAATCAGCCATTAAGCTCTGTTTACAGCAACCTAAAGCATTTCCAGCTAGCACTGCTACACATCTCAAAACCCCTCCCACCAAGTCCAAAAAGTCCCCTATGGTTCTGAACCACATGGTCAGGTTAGTCACAGCCACTTCCCCACTTCTCGGTATCGATTTCTGCTTTAGTCAGCTTTTTTTGCTGCTGCAACTAAAGCACCCAACCAGAACAATATTAGAGGAGGAAAAGCTTATTTGGGGGCTCACGGTTTCAGAGGTGTCGATCCATAGATGCATGCTCCATTCCTCGGAGCTCGAGGTGAGGCAGGACATCATGGTAGAAGAGTGTGGTGGAGAGAAGCAGCTCACGTGAAGATCAGGAAGCAGAGAGAGCTTTTGTTTGTATTCTTGATTGATTGCCATTCTAACTGGAGGGAGATGGAATTTTAGTGTAGTTTCACTTTGCTTTTCCTTGATTGCTAGGGATGTTGAACATGTTCTCATGTTATTTGTTGACAGTTTGTGTTTCTTCCTTTGAGAAATGTCTGCTTAGTTCTTTTGTCCATTTATTGATTGAGTTATTGGGTTTTTTAATGTTAAGTTTTTTGAGTTCTTTACATATTCTAGATATTAATCCCTTGTCAGAGGAGCAACTGGCAAGGATTTTCTCCCATTTGTTGGCTCTCTTATCATACTCTTGTTGCCTTTGCTGTGCAAAAGCTTTTTAATTTGATGTCATCTCATTTATTGATTCTTGGTTTTATTACTTGAGATTTAGGAGTTTTGTTAAGGAAGTTGCCTATGCCAGTATGTTGGATTGTATAAACACTCTTTCAAATTACTTCCAGTATGATTTTAAATTTTATTGCTGAATTCTTAGCCATTTAAAAACATTGTAAGAATTTTTCTTAATTTTCTAGATTTTCCAATCTTTTCCTTTCTTTCTTCTTTCTTTTTTACCTAGAACCCCCACACCTTTGGTTGTATGTACTCCGCAAAACTTCCTCATGATTTAATGAAATAAACCAGTATCACGGGAAATTTTAATCATTTTCATCTCAGGGACTCTGGGCTAGATTTCTTTTGGCCTCAGCATTTTTTTTTTTTACTTTGAGTCTGTTTTATTCTCATGTCCTTATCTCGAGTAATCATGCTGAATAAGTAATTTTTGAGAACTGCCCTTAGCTTTCTCTTCTATTCACCTGTATTTTCACAGGTTGGACATATCAGGTCCGAAGCCAGAGGGCACCCTGGAATTTGAAGCCCCCAGAAAGTGCCTGGCCCACTCTGGCTTCTTTCTCTAACTGTAGAGTCCCATTTATAGTATCCTGGCAGTAAAATTAAGCCTTTACATTTTAGATTAGAGGGAAAGGGTCCTTTTAGAAAAATTCCATTATAGACAAAAATGAAAGCTGATGATACCGGGCTTATCTGCAGGATTGCAAGTTTAACTGCAGACTGAGAGGAACACAGACCTGTAGGAAGAGCTCTGTCCCAAGATCCTGTTAGCTATCCAGGCCATTTCCCAGGCCAGTCTGTTGAACTCCTCCAAACCAAATCCTCTTCCCAGTCTAGATAGAGTGTAGCTGACGGGGTGGAGTCACACTACACCTGCCTGCCCCCCCACCCCATCCCACCTGCGGCAGCCCGGCAAGGTCCGCTCTTAGCTTCCTCTCATCACCAATCTATGCTTTTATTCACCGACCCCTAGCCATTTCACCTGGTTTCTTTTCCTCTGTATTTTTCTAATTTTTAATTTCTTACTTCCAAACATCTTCCTAATTTTTAATTTCTTACTTTCAAACATCTCAAACACAGTCATGTGCTGTGTTCTAACATTTCAACCAACAACGGACTGCATGCATGAGGGTGGTCCCGCGAGATTACAAAGGAACGGGAAAATCATCCCAATTGCCTAGGGGGGATGGTGCAGCTGCAGGAGTGTTGCTGCACGGTGCATTACTCACATTCACAGTGACACCGTGTGAAAAAACCTACTCCACCGCCACTCGTCTAAAAAAAGTACAGCAAGCGCGTTATTGTGTACAACAGAATCCATGATAATGATAGTAAGTGACTTTGTTACTGATTTGTATATGTGCTATTCTATACTTTAAAATCATTGTTTTAGAATGTACTTCTACTGACATAGAAAAGTTTCCTGTGAGACAGCATGTCCTGTGACACTGACCGCAGCCTGGTGCATCATGGGCTCCCCTATCTCTTGATTGCAACCAGAGGCTGCTTCTGGTGATTGCTCTGTGCCATCTAGGTTTATGTGTGTACATGATGTGATGTTCACACAGTGACTAAGTGGCCTACGGGTGCATTCTCCGAATGTGTCCCCATTGTTAAGTGATGCATGGCAGTATGTAGAGCATAATGTTTATTTACATATATTTGACATTGCTGCCAGCATCAACTACATATTTAAACAATATTTGAGGAAAGATACTTCAATGGACTATTTCCTGGCTCTTGACCATTTATCTCTTTCTATTGTCTTTAACACATGCAAGTACGTATGAATTAAAATGTCAGAGCCATGGATTTTTTTCCCCCTGAAGCTCTATAGCCTGTTTCACCATCTTATGGCATGTATTGTTGCGGAGGAGAAGTGTGTGTTACTTTTTTTTTTATTCATTGTCTATTCCTTATATCCCTTTTCTTTTTGAGATCAGACCCTTGTAGTATCTTCCCTTTAGGTTCAACTCAACAAACACATACTAAGCATGGACTGGTGTCACACATTTTTCTAAGACCTGAAGCTACAACAACACAAGTGATAGTTTAAGCCTTCCTACCGCTTCCAATCAGTTATGAGTGACTGTCATCAAATACTAAATTACAAGTATGATTAACACTATTGAAGTTCACAGGGCAAAGGTGGACATAGAGCTGGAATAATTTAATCCACCTAAGGATGAAAGAGCAGCTTTTTTTGAGAAAGATATAACTCAAAAGAGGAAGCATCTGATGCCATTGGCTCCCCTTTGATGGCTACTATTGAAGGTCGGGTAGACTGTAGACAGAGGGAGAATTATTTACCAGTGCAAGGAGCGGGGAAGAGGTTCCGCATGGAGGAGCACTGGGGGATTTCATCCACAAGAGATAGCTATGCTTAAAGTATGCAGGAAGGTGGGTTTAAGTTGGTCTCGGTTTTAAGATGTTTTTCTAAAACGAGCCAAAATGGAAAGTTCTAAATAGCTATGGATTGGTAGGTGTGGTAAGTAGCATGGCTGGCTTTTTATTTTGAAAGATCTCTCCAGCTACAGAGCTGCAGAATTGATTTGGGGATGAGACTCAAGATCCACTGCTAGAAGGCCAAGCTGAAGAGTAGAGCTAAAGGACATCTATGGCGTGGGCTAAGGTGATGGTCGTGAGGGTGGAGAACGGTCAACACTCCACTCAGCAGGATGAGGCTTTTCAGTTTGTGCAAGAGCGAGAAGCATCAAAACCGAGCTTTCTTGTATGAGCACCTGAATGGACAATGGTGTCATTTAAGGAGTCGGGGACTAAAGGCACAGGGGCACATTTGGGAGGAAATAGAAATAATTAGGTCAGCTCTGGCTATATTTCCGGGAATGAAACGGAAGGGGCTGGTGCTCACGGGACAGATGGGGTTGTACACTCGCCATGTAGACTGAAGGGCAAAAATCACACCGGAGACAACCGAGCAGCCTTTATTCACCAGTCTTTATGGCTGGTTGGAGGTATAAGAAGCACACGGAGAGAGGAGTCAGGGAGAGGGAAGTGTGCGAGCTCTAGACAGAGGGTCGGTGCCTGGTCATGCCGGCTGTGGTCTCTGGAGCTGTTGGCTGGGGCAGCTGCCATTGGGCTGGAGGCAGTGGGTCTGGAGCTGTTGCAGTGGCTGCTTCCTCTCAGCAGGGAGGAGTTGTTGTGTCTGAGCTCCGGGCAGGCAGGGACTTAAGTAGGGATTTCTGGTGGGGGCTGTGCCAGAGCAACCTTTAACGCTATTGGCTCTTTGCCTGAGGAACAGAGTGACCTTTAAGCTGATTGGCTCCTGCCTGGGGAACAGAGTGACCTTTAAGCTGATTGGCTCCTGCCTGGGAAACAGAGTGGCCTTTAAGCTGATTGGCTCCTGCCTAGGGAAAATGAAACCAGGTTGCTCCTCATGGAAATCTCCATGGGGGAGGTGGCCCATCGGCTCAAGCCTATCTATCAAAGACCAAGGCCAGAAGAGTGAGGGGGCTCAGAGTGTTGTGCAGTTAAGAATGGAGAGAAAGAGGGTCTGGGAGAGGAGAAGGGGCAAAGGAGCTTAGAGCAGGTGGAGGAATCAGGCAAGAATCAGGCAAGTAAGGTGTCCCTGAGAGCTGCCAAGAGCGTGTTTTCTGCGGGAGTCCTCAGTGGCCTCAACTGTGGCAGGACAAGGATTGAACAGTGTGAGAGTTTGTCACAATAAGGCTCTTATTTTCCTTGTGGGAGAAATCTCAGTGGGATAGTGGAAGTCATAACAGTTGGTTGAGGATCAACTGGGAGGTAACGAAGCTCCTGAGAGAAGACAGCACTTGCAAGAAGTTGCTCTCACCCTGCCTTCTGAGTTGCCCTCTCCAACGGATAGTTTTTACATCTTGAGTTTTCTTTCAAAATTTGACCATTGTATGTCTTGATAAGGATATTTACTTACCATGTTTTCCTGAAATATGGTTGGTTATCTCATTCTCAGAAATTAAAAGTGCTTAGTTTACATACATTTTCTCCTATTACACTTTTGATTATTGCTTCAATTTTTTTTGTCATCTTTTCCTGCAGAAGCATCCATTCATTAGTTGAATGCTTGTAATCTATCAGATTTATCTGTCAACATCCCCAGTATACTCATGTTGATTTTCATTCAATATTGATTTAATAATTGACTTTTAAAAATTCTGTTAGTGTACCTAAAATTCATTCTGCACTTTTAAATCAGGTTTTGGTAGCATTATGTCCTTTCTATACAACTGTTCTTTCTTTTTCTTTTTTTTTAGTTGTGGGTGGACACAATACCTTTATTTTATTTATGTGGTGCTGAGCATCAAACCCAGGGCCTCACACATGTGAGACAAGTGCTCTACCACTGAGCCATAGCTCCAGCCCCTACAACTGTTCTTTGAATTACAATTTTTATATGGATTTATGGCTTATGTCTGATTGTTCTTATTTCATAGAAAATATATTGCTTGTATCTAAATGACCATTAGAGGTGGATCTTTCCTGAACTATTAAATTTCATGAAGTTTAGTAGAAGTACAAGTTTATTTAGAATTCTAAACATAACTGTTATATACTTGCTATATCCTTATTTTTTAAAAAGTCACTGTCTACTTTATAAGATTGTTTACATTGCAGAGTGACTTCCTGAAGTTGAAGGGACAGTGGCTCCACTGAGCTGCGCCTATGATGGGGAGTATTGTAATACACGGGGGGAAGAAGGCCTTTCTTCGATGCTGATTGATATTGTGAAAAGCTCATAAATTTCGTGGGACAAATGCCATTTATTACAGAACAGGAGATGGCTCAGATGCAGAGGCCAAGGGAAACCTGAACAACAACACAAGCAGAACTGGAAAGAGCAGATGGGGGGTCTGTTCATTAATGCGGGGGCACCTTTCCATCCTCTAGTTTCTATGCTGTTGTTACGTCACATCCTGCCCGTAGGGACCTCGGTCACGGCCCTCTCTCATACCAACAAAGATTTCCTGGAGACAACTTCATTTAAAAATTAATTGATCGGTTTTTTTTTTTTTTTTTACATGTGCGTTATTTTTAAAGAATGTGAATGAATGCAAAGAGGATTCTGTGGATGAGAATTGGTGAGTAAAATATATTTGCTCTTTTCATTATTAAATATTTAGATATATGTCAACTCTGCCCCGCCCCTCCCAGTTTTCAAGTTAATCCAGATCTTCTTAATGGGTGCAGAAGGATGACAGATTTTTAACATATTCTTCAGTTAGTTTGCAGGACAACATTTATGTTACATAAAATTCTTCCAGGAGCTTGCTTTTAAAACTAATTTACTTTTTAACTATTCCATAGATCTCACATGATGTTCTAAGATTTCTTTTTTCTTTTTATCATTTTTCTCCTTTGAGGTTAAAATATGCAAATCTGGAAATATAGTGTAAGAGGCCAGATCGTGGACATTTTCGTTAAATGTTCTTTCACTGTGAAGCTATTTTATGCAAAGACCTCCTTTGAACCTTACTTAGCACTTTACTTCTTTCTCTTGAACTTCAGAAAGTGTAATGGTTTCTTTTGATGTCTTATCTCAGCATCTCCAGGTGGACTCCACCATTTTCAGCTTCGGACGCAGAACATGAAAAGCGACTGGCTGCTTCCATAGTAGCGGACGTTACTGTCAACATTCTGAAATTGACAGATGATTAACTTCATCAAGTTATGGTCCAATGTTTTCTTCACACGGCACAGTTCTTAGCAAGAGGGGTGAGTTGACGGGGTGTTTTCATACCTGCAGAATCATAAGTCTAGAGATGGTGGAGTGAGACCATGCCGAGGCACTCTCAAACATGCAGGCTCAGCATCCCTAGTTTACCAGCCCGTCACCATCTGTCAGCCTCAGAGACTCTTCCTAAACTCCAGCACACTTTCTCCCCACCTCTCTTTTTCATTTACATTTGTATTCCACAAGCTCAAGTGTTTTTCTTAGACATAGTTTATAAAAAACTGTGGTGTTTGTCTAATTCTGATTCAGAAACTCTCTTTCAATCATCGCAACATTCCCTTCCCCAAATCCCATACATGCATTGCTAACAACAGAACCTCCTGCAATGTTCAGTTTCTGTGCGTAATATTTAAGCAGAGAAACACTCTCTTGTTTTACTGTGCTGTTCTTCAGTCTTGATCCCTATGACCCATCAGATTCGACATTGATTTTTATGTTCTGGATACACTTTCTTGGACATACAGTGTAGTGATATATCAAGACCTAGTGCTGGACAATAGTTAGTATTCTTTCTTTAGCCCTCTGTGAGTCAGGACCTCAGTAATCTCACCATCATCTTTAAAATCCTCTGGCTTTATGGTACCTCATTTCCTAAAGTGTAACTCACAAAGTGATAGAGTGGGAAATGGGACAAAGAGCGGATGTGTCAACAAATGACAATGCTGCAGTGTGGTCGGGCTCTGTCCACGCCAGCACCGAGTGCTGTGGAATCCACGCATGCCCAGAGAATCATTGTTCATGATAGCCAGAAAGTAGAAAAACCAACGTCCAACTGGTAAGTGGGACAAAACGCAGTATAGTCACACAGTGGAAATTACTTGGCAATGAAGAGGAATGAGGAGCAGTACATGGTCCATGAATGAACCTGAAAACATAACGTGGGGTGATAGAAGGCAGTCAGAAAGGACCCTGTGCTGTGTGGTTCCATTTATGTGAAATGTCCGGACTGGGCAGAGCCATAGCAACAGAGAGGAGATTGGCAGTTGCCAAGGGATGGTGAGGGGAGGGGTGGGAGAGAGGAGGGTGGCTGGGGGAAGCAAGATTTCTTCTTGGCATAATGAAAATGTTCTTAAATTGATAGCCGTGATGCTTGCACAACTCTGTGAATATACGAAAAGCCACGGAGTTACATGCTTCAAATGGGTGAATTGTTCTATATGAATGACATTTTAATCAAGCTGTTAAAAAATGCTATGGAGCAGAGAAAATGTATGAATCACTGACAGTGTCATGGGGACAGTAACCAGCACTTACGGAGCACTTGATCCTCAGTGCAGCCTTCAGCTGGGGGCCATCACCCCCATGTATAGAGAACTGAACTTGCCCCTGGCCACAGAGCAGAGTCAGAAGGTGGTCTCCAGTCTGTGGGACTCCACTTCCTCTCAGAGGAGGTGATGTTTTTACTTCTTTTCAAAGTATCAACAGGAGCTCATGAGGCAGGGATGGCCAGATAGGGGCATTCGGGCAGAGAAGCACATGGCCGAGGTCCCAGCAGAAAAGAGACTGTGCATGCAATCTGGGCAATCTGAAGAGATCAACAAAAGGGCTGCTTGCAAAGGTATGGACAGTTAAAGGAACCAGGCTGGGGATAGTGAAGACCTGACACACCCCGGCACGCAGGGGCAAGCAGGAGACGCTATTGTGGAACCAGAGAGGGCGTTTATACATAAGGCTGCCTTCCTGCCACAAGGGACACAGTAACCATAGTATCCCAGTGTGGAAAGAGAAAAAACAGCAACGGCCCTGATTCCTTCTCCTCCTACCCTCTACTCCCTGCCAGGCCTTCTATACACTGCACTCAGTAAGAAGCTAGAGGGCAGGGAGCGTCCTGGAAGGTAGACCCAGAGGGACAAATGGAAGGTGTCCAGCACAGCTGTGGAGGCATAAAGATAACAGCAAGTTCTAGGGTAGGTAAAGGGCACAGTGAACCATGAGACCATCCTAATGGTCTACCCTGGTTCTTGTTCTTCCCATCTTCTTGCCCTGAAGCCGTGTTTTGTGTCTGTGAACCTGAGAGGTGTCCTCAAAAGATTTTCCCGAGTGAGCTCCAAAATCCTTCTTCCCTTTTTCCAAGACATCACAGGCTCTCGTTTTCCTAATTCTTCATGCCCATGCTCACCTCATGCACCATCTCAGATGGGCCAGGCCTTCCAAGATAAGTTAGGAAGGCAAAAGCCTTCTTCAGGAAACTACTGCTCCAATGATACAACTAAATGAGCTCCCCAAAGTTGAGGAGGGGGTGTTAGAAATTCCTCTTCCTAAGCTGGGGATATAGCTCAAAGGTAGAGCACTCACCCAGCATGCATGAGGCCCTGAGTTCAATCCCCAGCAGTGAAAAACAACAACAAAAAAATCCTCTTCCTTAGGGAGTTGAGGAAATGGGGAAAGATTGTAAGTGAGTGATTGTGGGTGGTAGAATGGGCAGACACAGAACTCTCATTTTGCAGAGAGAGGTACTAATACCTCTAAGAACCTAACATCTTCTGCTGAGGTCTTAGAGTAGGAAGGTATCCATCCATCAAGAATGAGGTAAGAGAATATTTAACTGAATGAGCTTTGCTGGGGTTCTTCATTTCTTTGAGTGGCCCCAAATTTAACCATTGTGTATTATCTCATTCTGAGAATACACTGCTGGGGTGCTCAGAACAATCATTTTCCAAATGTTTTGAGAGTGTTAAGGTTAAATAAATAAAAAATGTGCTATGAATCATAAGTCAGCAAACTATGGCTCAGGGGATGAATACAGCCTGCTTTTGCAAATAAAGTTTTTATCAGTAGTTTTACAACCATTCCCACCTATTTGCATATTGTCTGTAGTTACTTTCATACTATAATGGCAAAGCTGAGTAGTTCTGATAATGTATGGCCCCCAAAGACTAAAATATTTACTATCTGGTCCTTGGCAGAACATGTTTGTGGAATCCTGCTGTAGAGGAAAGAACACAAACTTCTAAGTTACACATATTATAGTTGTATGACCTTACATAAGTTATTTATGTCTTTGTGTCTTAGTTTTAGCATCTGTAAAATAAGAATAATAATATCTACCTTTAAGTTAGGTTTACATTTTTATCTTATTTTTAAAAATCCAGCATAAAAAATCTGGGTAAATTTTTATTAATAAATGGAGAAAATTAACAAAACCTTTGTGACAGAGTTACCACAAAGGACACAAACACTTTGAAACAATGGCCATGTCAGTAAACTTTGGTGGGAACAACAACAGCTCAACATAATTTTACAGGAAGACACTGATTTTCTAGAATTGAGTTTCCCAATGTGGTAGCCACATCTGGCTACTGAGTGCTTGAAATGTAGCTAGTTGAAATCTATATGTCATAATATATACACAGACTTAAAATACAGTGTTAAAAATGTAAAATATCTAATTTTATTCTGAGTACATATATTAAAAGATAATATTTGGATAGTCTGGAAAACATTGAATAACACATGTTACTAAATTTAGTTTCACTCATTTTCTTTTTACTTTTTTATTGTGGATACAATAACTTCAAAATCACATTTGTGGTATGGTTGTATTTCTCTTAAGACTCTTCTAGAAAAAAAGAACTTTAGATACAGAAAAACTAACAAATTTGTTTTGGTAAATCTTTGCATGCTAATAAGCAAGTAAGGTTTGGCTAGAAAATTAGGTTTACAAATGTGAACCAAGATATTTTGTTCAGACGTTGGAAGGCATGATTTCTTATAAAAGAATGTAAACATTCGTTTTCTTATCTCCATGTTCCCCGAGAAGAGTCAGGCATTGTATTAAGTGCTCAGTGAATGTTAAGTTGAATTGACTAAGATTAGGGAAGGACTAATTCATAAGAGAAGGAAATGAGCATTATGAATTTGACTGCATGCTCACTTTTACCAGTGAGTTTTATATGATGTTTTCACATCACTGATTAATGTCTTTTTGTTTTAGCTTGAAGAACTATTGTTAGCATGTCTGTTAGGGAGGTCTATTAATGATGTACTTCCTCAGCTTCTGTTTGTCGGGTTTGTTTTTCCTTCATTTCTGAAAGACAGCTTTGCAGAGTATAGCATCCCTGGCTGGAAGATTTTCTTCCAGTAATTCAAATATATCATCTTACTTTTGCCTGGCCAATAACATTTCTGCTAAGAAATTCTCGGATAACCTTATGAATGCTCCCTGGTATGTAAAGAGTGTCTTTTTTCATGTTGCTTTCAAATTTCTCTCTTTGTCTTTGATTTTTGACAGTTAGATTACAGATGGCCCTTAACTTATGAGGGTGTGAAAGCAATACTCAGTAGAAATTGTACTCCAAATTTTAAATTTTGATCTTTTCTGAGGCTAGCAATCAATATGTGACATGATATTCTCTTGGGATGCAAGGCAATGGCCATCATCTATAGCTCCCGGTCAGCCACAGAATCATATGGATAAAAATTGATGCTATACAGTGTACTGTTTTCATAAGCTATGATGTTCAGTAGGTTGTCATATTAAATGCATTTTGACTTATGATATTTTCACTTTATGATAATTTATTGGGACATAATCCTAGTGTAAGTTGAGGATCATCTGGATGATGTATCTTGATGAAGTCTTCTTTGGGTTGACGTGATTGGAGACTTTTGAGCTTCATATATCTGGATGTTCATATCTCTTATCAGATGTGAGAAGTTTTCAGCCATAATTAAAAAATATGTATATAGTTCTACTCCTTTATATTTTCCTGTTTGGAGACTCTTAAAATGTGAATGTTAGCTCTTTTGTTGGTGTCCTAAAGACCCCATAGACTTTCTTTGTTCCTTTTCATTCTTTTTTCTCCTCTCTATGTTTTCAAATGACCTGTCTTAGAGTTCATAGATTCTTCTGTCTAATCAAATCTGCCATTCACTCTATCACAAATTTTATTTCACTCTTTGTATTCTTTAGTTTCAGAATTTCTGTTTGGTTCTTTTTTTCAAATATAATTTCTATCTCTTTATTGAACTCCTTGTTTTGTTCATGTGTTGTTTTTCTGATATTGTTTATTTGTGTTTCCTTATAGCTTGCTGAGCTTCTTTAAAACCATCATTTTAAATTATTTTCAAGTAATTTATGGATCTCCTTATTTGGGGGCTGGTTGTTGGAGTATTATTGTGTTCCTTAGGTTGTGTCATGTTTTCTTGATTTTTCATGTTCCTTGATATTTTGTTTCTATTTTCACACTTACATAAATGGTCATCTCCTCCAGTCTTTATTGACTGTTTTTTTTGGATAGAATTGCCTTCACCAAATATCCCAGCTAGGAATTCTGAGGCTCTCTCAGACCTTTTCTATGAATACACTGAGTTCACACTTTTGTTCTCTCTGGTGGGAGATTTCTCAGGATTGAATGTCTTCTCCCAACCCTGAAGAACCACCCTAGGTGCTAACAGTCTCCTATTTGTTTTATTTAGTGTAATACCTTGAAATACTCAAGTTGTGTACCTTCTTCTAATTTCACAAAGTTGAGCTGGTTGTTTTTGTAAGATGCTTGCATTTGATTTCTAAAGGGGTATGTGTTTCAGGGGAGTAGCTAGGAAAGATGGCCTCGAGGTTGAGGAGTGTTTGTGGTGCCCATGGCCACAGGGGAGGGGTCCACAAATGAGGCATCTCACGTGGCTACTGGGTGGGCTTCCTGATGGAATCTGCAGAGAGGTTAGTAGGATCTGTTACTTCTACTCCTAGCTTCAGTTTCTCCCAAACGCTCAGCCATAATGATCACCTCAGTATTCTGCATGGGGTGAGAATGTGGTATGCCTCTTGGGCAATGTTCTGCATGGCTGGAGGAACTGGGTGTCACTCACTTTTCCCCATGGGGAAAATCATGGGGCAAGGTATCACTTGGCACTAGGTTGTGCTGTGTTGGGGGAGGTGACATGGGTAAAGTGCAACTCTTCTTCTTGTCCTCTTAAATATGTCTCAGATTCTTCTTTTCTCCAATGTGCTGGATCCTCTTTTCTGGATTCGTGGACTCCCACAAAGACACTCTTGTCTCCTGGTAGCTGTCAAAATCAGTGCTTCTGCATGGGGGATGATGGTAGAAATCTCCTATCCCACCACCTTGCTGACATCATTCCTCATTCCCAGCTCTTCACATTACTTCTCATGTTTCATCTCTGAGCTCTGATTGTCCTATTCCCTGAGCTCCAATGTATACTAAGAGTGTATGTCTTTCCTTCACTTCTGTACTTAGCTTTGCAGAAGCAAGTATCTAAATGGGTCCTAAAATTGGTAGTGGAATCCTCTGATTCCACTTGCTTGATATTTCTGTTTCATTTCCTCATTTGTTGTGTTTACCTGGTATCTAGTTGTTCATCCCTTCATTTTAAACCTTTCTTTAGCATAAAGACTGTTACACTTAATTTTATATTATACATTATTTAAAAATTAATACTATTTTATAATTATTATTTATTTTAATAGCAATTCCTCATTTTCATATTATCACTCATGACAGATTTCCTGGATCTAGCCTCTTTTTGTGTGTGTGTGTGTGTGTGTGTGTGGTACCGGGATTGAACTCAGGGGCACTCGACCACTGGGTCACATCCCCAGACCTTTTTTGTATTTTATTTAGAGACAGGGTCTCACTGAGTTGCTAAGTGCCTCGCCATTGGTGAGGCTGGCTTTGAACTTGTGATCCTCCTGCCTCAGCCTCCCAAAGTGCTGGGATTACAGGCATGCGCCACCGCGCCCGGCTTAGCCTCATTTTTAATATATTTGTTCACCTCTTTTCTTGCTCTGCAAGTGAGTTTCTTCCATGTGTTTTACAATCACTGGTTCATATATCTTCAGTGATATAGGACCTTCTCTTCCCCCTTCAGTTCATTCACCAACTTGCTTAATGGTTGAGCTGCCAGGTAAATAACTGAGCAAACAATCACATTTTAATATCAGATCAACAATGAATAAGTTTTTAGGGTAAGTATGTAGAAATACAGCATGGGACATAAAATATTAAAGTTATTCATTATTTATGTGAAATTTAAATTTAATTTAATCTGGGAGCATTTTCTGTGGTTTTCTTATGTGGTTTCTTAAATTCTAACAACCCTATTCAGTGGACAAAATATATTTCTCTGAGGTCCAGACTTTCTTTGCACGCATTGCATTCGAACCTCCTTAGGTGGCTTTATTTATTTGCTTGGTCAGGTTGCCCGCTGTTGCTTTTAGAGGCTCCATTTCACTAGCTATGTGTCTTGTTGTTCTGATGGGTTTTTCTCTTTCTGGTAGCTGAGTTTCCTTTAATGTTTTATTTAAAAACTTGTCATACATATATAGACTATTTCATCCCTTAGTAAGCGAATACACTTTCTTCTCAGCAGCACATGGCTCCTTCTCCAAAATTGACCATATATTATGTCACAAGGCAACTCTCAGCAAATATAAAAAAATAGAAATACTACTTTGCATTCTATCAGACCATAATTGGATGAAATTGGAAATCAATGATAAAATAAGAAATAATAAAACTACTCCAACAGCTGGAAACTAAACAACATGATACTGAATGAGCAAGGGGTTGAAGAAGACATCAAAGAGGAGATTAAAAAATTCCTAGAGGTAAATGAGAACACAGATACATTGTATAGAAATCTCTGGGACACTATGAAGGCAGTAGTAAGAGGAAAATTCATTTCACTGAATTCCTTCATTAAAAGAAAAAAAAAACAAATAAATTACTTAACAACACACCTCAAAGCACTAGAAAAAGAGGAACAGATCAACACTAAGAGCAGTAGAAGACAGGAAATAATTAAAATCAGAGCTGAAATTAATGAAATTGAGACTAAAGAAACAACTCAAAGAATTGACAAAACCAAATGTTGGTTCTTAGAAAAAATAAATAAAATTGACAGACCCTTAGCGATGCTAACGAAAAGAAGAGAAAAAACTCAAAATTACTAACATCCATGATGAAAAAGGAAATATCACAACAAACACCTCAGATATGCAGGAGATAATTAGAAATTACTTCAAAAACTTGTACTCTAATAAAATAGAAAATATTGAAAGCATTGACAGATTTCTAGAGTCATATGAATTGCCCAAACTGGAACTGGAGGCTATACACAATTTAAATAAATCAATTTCAAGTGAAGAAATAGAAGACGCTATCAAAAAACTACCAACAAGAAAAAGTCCAGGTCCTGATGGGTTTACAGCCGAGTTCTACAAGACCTTCAAAGAAGAACTAATACTGATGCTCTTCAAATTATTTCAAGAAATAGAAAAAGAGGGAGCTCTTCCAGACTCTTTCTATGAGGCCAATATCACATTAATTCCAAAGCCAGGCAAAGACACAGCCAAAAAAGAAAACTTCAGGCCAATATCTTTAATGAACATAGATGCAAAAATCCTCAACAAAATTCTGGCAAATCAGATTAAAAAACACATCAAAAAGATAGTGCACCACGATCAAGTGGGGTTTATCCCAGGGATGCAAGGTTGGTTCAACATTTGGAAATCAATAAACATAATACACCACATCAATAGACTTAAAGATAAAAACCATATGATCATCTCAATAGACGCAGAAAAGGCATTTGACAAAATACAACACCCGTTTATGTTCAAAGCTCTAGAAAAATTAGGAATAACAGGAACATACCTCAACATTATAAAAGCTATCTATGCAAAACCTCAAGCTAACATTATCTTAAATGGAGAAAAATTGAAACCATTCCCTCTAAAAACTGGAACAAGACAGGGATGCCCCCTCTCAAAACTGCTATTTAACATAGTACTTGAAATGCTGGCCAGAGCAATTAGACAGACGAAAGAAATTAAAGGGATCCAGATAGGAAAAGAAGAGCTCAAATTAGCACTATTTGCTGATGACATGATAATCTACCTAGAAGACCCAAAAAACTCTACCAGAAAACTTTTACAACTAGTAAATGAATTTGGCAAAGTTGCAGGATATAAAATCAATACCCATAAGTCAAAGGCATTTTTGTACATCAGTGACAAAGCCTCTGAAAGAGAAATGATGAAAACATTTACAATAGCATAAAAAAAAATACCTGGGAATCAACTTAACTAAAGAGGTGAAGGACCTCTATAATGAAAACTATAGAACACTAAAGAAAGAAATCATAAAAGACCTCAGGAGATGGAAAGACCTACCTTGTTCTTGGCTAGGTAGAATTAATTTGTCAAAATGTCCATACTACCAAAAGCATTATGTAGATTTAATGCAATTCCAATCAAAATCCCAATGACATTTCTCAAAGTAATAGAAAAAGCAGTCATGAAATTCATCTGGAAAAATAAGAGACCCAGAATAACAAAAGCAATCTTGAGCAAGAAAAGTGAAGCAGGTGGCATCACCATACCAGACTTTAAATTATACTATATAGAGCAATAGTAACAAAAACAGCATGGTATTGGCACCAAAACAGACTAGTAGACTAATGGTACAGAATTGAGGACACAGAGACTAATACATATAATTTCAGCTATCTTATATTAGACAAAGGTGCCAAAAATGTACAGTGGAGAAAGGATAGCCTCTTCAACAAATGTTGCTGGGAAAACTGGAAATCAATATGCAACAAAATTAAATTAAACCCTTATCTCTCACCATGCACAAAATTGAATTCAAAGTGGGTCAAGGACTTAGGAATTAGACCAGAGACAATACGCCTAATAGAAGAAAAAGTAAGCTACAATTTCCAACATGTCGGATTAGGCTCCAAGTTCCTTAATAAGAATCTGGTAGCGCAAGAATTAATACCAAGAATTAATGAATGGGATAGATTTAAGCTCAAAAGCTTCTTCTCAGCAAAAGAAACAATCAGTGAGGTGAATAGAGAGCCAACTAAGTGGGAACAAATATTTAATACATGCACATCAGATAGAGCACTAATTTCTAGAATAAAGAACTCAAAAAACTTGACACCAAAAAAACAAATCAATAAATGGGCTAAGGAATTGAAAAGACACTTCTCAGAAGAAGATACACAATTAATCAACAAATACATGAAAAAATGCTCAACGTCGCTGGCAATTAGAGAAATGCAAATAAAAACTACTCTAAGATTTCATTTCACTCCAGTCAGAATGGCAGCTATCAAGAACACAAACAACAATAAATGTTGGAGAGGATGTGGGGAAAAAGGCACATTCATACATTGCTGGTGGGACTGCAAAATGGTACAACCATTATGGAAAGCAGTATGGAGATTTTTTGGAAAACTGGGAATGGAACCACCCTATGACCCAGCCATCCCACTCCTGGGTCTATTTCCAAAGGACTTAAAAACATCATATTACAGTGACACAGCTATCTCAATGTTTATGGCAGCACAATTCACAATAGCTAGGTTGTGGAACCAACCTAGATGTCCCTCAGTAGATGAGTGGATAAAGAAAACGTGGTATATATACACAATGGAATTTTACTCAGCAATAAGAGAGAATAAAATAATGGCATTCACTGGTAAATGGATGAAGTTGGAGAATATAATGCTAAGTGAAATCAGTCAATCTCAAAAATCCAAATACCGGATGTTTCCTCCGATATAAGGAGGCCGGTTCACAGTATTGTTGGGTTGGGGTACATAGGAGGATTAGAGGAACAGTATAATGGTCAAAGGGAAGGGAGGGGAAGGGAGGGAGCAAGGGGGGAAGGGGGGAAAAAGAAAAAGTGGTTGAATAAGATGGATATCATTATTCTAAATGCATGATTGAAGACTTGAATGCTACGAATATACTTTGTGTAGAAACTGTTTTGTGTAAATAGATGCTCTATATGTGTAGTATGAACTGTAATACATACTACTACTATAAATAAAAATTAAAAAAAAAAAACTTGTTGTAGATCTGCTTGTTGGAGGACTCCAAGTGAGGGCTGGTCTTTGGTGGAGAATGAAGGGAGTCTTACTGCAGGAGGAAGTGGGAGGGGTGAGGCAGAGGGGGGCAGCAGTTCCTTCCTGAGGCCTGAGAAGGAGCCCTTTGGGGCCCAGCTATTTTTGCACTCTTGTGCTTTCACAGATGCCGAAGACTAGCCCCCCCTATTCAGTGTCACTGTAGTCTCTTACAGACCGCAGACACCAGATGTGCTCGTTCAGGACTCACCATAGGAGTCCTCATATTCCCACGTGCCATACTGAATCTGTCCTACAATCCTTGTCTCGGGGTTTTCAAGAGCCAGCCTCATGCCTCTTGCTCAGCTCAAGGTGAGGAAACCCAACGGCAGCTCTGTCCACTGGGTCCCATTCCTTGCTATTCCCCCTTTGTCCAAGTAAGAAACTGACCTCTTCCAGAGAGGAACAAGACAGGAGCAGGAGAGGGAAGTGGGTGTTGAGTACACTCAATGGCCTAAAAGATGCCAGTTGCTTAATAAATCAACCAGGTATGGTGAAAGACCCCTAAAAAAATCAGAAAAAAATAAAATTTAAACATATTCCACTTTCAAAATATGTCACAATTGCCTCTAACTTCCCACTCAATTTTATTTTTATTTGTATATATATTTTTGATATCTTTATTTTTAAAAATTTTTATGTGGTGCTGAGGATGGATCCCAGTGCCTCATACATGTGAGGCAACCGCTCTATCACTGAGCTACAACCCCAGCCCTATTTCAATATGTTTTTATCACTCTGTTTTAAAGAAACCCAAAAAGAAAATTGGAGAGGAAGCGCATGACTGTGGTCTATGCAGCGGAGGTGACACGGATGTTCATCCCGTGCTGTCCATGTGTTGCTGTAACCACATGGCTCACAATGCCTGCATTACACCAAGCGTGAACGTCTTATTGCCACAGAGAGTTCTACGGGACACTGCTGCAGTCAGATGTCCCATGCACAGAGAAGTCCTTGCCTCTCCATTCCAAACGTTGGTTAGCCAGTGCGCATGTGTACATCTCAAGGTAAATGGCATGTTTAATGCACATATTGTTTTAAGAGCACCCTTGAACCTGGAGAGCATTATGCTAAGTGAGCTAGGCCAGGCACAGAAAGATCAGCAGTGCATGATCTCACTTATATGTGGAATCTAAGGAGGTCCAGCTCATGGAGGTAGAGAGTAGAATGGTGTTTGCAGGTGCTGGAGGTGGAAGGCAGGGGAGGGAAAGGGAGATGTTGGCGAAAGGCTGCAAACTTTCATCCTCACAGAAGGAATCTCCATAACAGGGTGACTCGAGTTAATAGTGACGTATATTTGTAAATTGTTAGGAGAATAAATTTTGTTTTTGTTTTGTTTTGCTCTGGGTATTGAAACTAGAGGCACTTTACCACTGAGCCATATCCCCAGTCCTTTTTATTTTGCATTTTGGGACAGGGTCTTGCTAAGTTTCTGAGGCTGGCCTTGAACTTCTGATCCTCCTGCCTCAGCCTCCTGAGTCGCTGGGATTATAGGCGTGCATTACTGCGCCTGGTTAAATATCAAGTCTTATCACAAAAATGGTGATTAATTGCAGTGATGGGTATGTTAATCATCTTCATTTAATCACTCCACTCTGTACTTTTATTTCAAAACATTTCAAATGTACATATTATGATTTGTTTATTAAAATAATGGTAAGTTAAAAATTCCAAGCCATCAGTTTTTAGTCTACCCCAATCTCATTGGAGAATAAGACTCTTCTGCGATTCCAAGTCATCATGTGCCCAATGAAATGATTAAATAATGACTTAGATGAACACAGGGCAGGAGTTGAAGAGGAAGGGGTTCTGTCTGTGTACAGTTAAAAGTCAATAGTGTTTTATTAGGGGACACAATTAGGGTGGACTTCACTGGAGGACACATGGTTGGGCATTCTCCTCCACACCTGTGGACTAAGGCCCTTGCAGCCTTTTCTGCCCCCTGGACATCAGATGGAGAAGGCTTTCCTGGCCAGCCAAGCTCTGGGGTGGCCCTGGGAGAAGCCGGCTCAGACCCCTCCCACCCACCTGCCTGCTCTCCAGGCTGCATTCCTTGTGCTTCCTCCTTACCTGTGATTTTCTCCCCTGGCTCTGAGCTCACCAGGCAGGGCCATGCCTGGTTTTGCTCCTTGCTAGATCCTCAGTGCTTAGCACCTAAGGAGGCATCAGTCAACGTGGGTGGAAGGGAGATTAAGGTAGCAGAGGGGGAGCTCCTGATGACCACAGGTCTGCACCAACTGGGTTCTGTTACACCAGGGAATGGGAGACTGGCTGCTGGAGGCAAGAGCTTACTTCATCTGTTGACATTTACGCATTTGACCCCCAAATATGTCACCAGATTTTACAACTTATTTACATGTCTTGGAAATACTGTAGAATCAAAAATAGCCGGACAAGTTAAGGCTGAAGAAAAAAAACATTGGAGAATTGGTTGCATGTTTTGAAAATGTTTCAATTGTATTTTTTTTCTTATCAAAAAGGCAGGAAGTTTAGTGTCTATAAATCTTTAACGGAAGCATCCCCCTTTAAAATTCTTAAACCTCTCTGTTAGTGAATCTCTTCCTGCAAGTTTATGATGCATTGGAACTAGAGTGAGGTAATTTAAGTAGGATAAACAGGGAAAGAAGAACACCACAACAGGAAAAACGAACTTTAATTCTACTTAATCTTAAATAAAAACCAATAACTGTGCAAGAAATCATCAGAATCTTTGGAAAACATGGATAAGCAGTCTTTACATGGCCATTGATGGCTTAACTGGGTACCCTAGCAATCAGAACAAGGTGTTAAAGTTCCTTTTCAAGGACTTGACATAAAAAGGCAAGTTGCATTATATGCCCAAACAGGCAGATTGCAGTAACTTCTCATCCCAGGACGTTCAATGCCTTTGTGAAGAAATAGTAACAAGGAACTTTCTACTAGCATAAGCTAAAGGAAATATTTTGATTTTTAGAACTGATAGGATTTCACAACAGGAAAATCTTCAAAGCAGATGAATTAAGAAAACAAAACAAAACAAAACAAAATATTTCTTCCCAAGGCAACAGTCATGCTCTAGGAATAGCTGAGCCTCCCACTGTTGACCTTTGCCCTCACTCTGGAAGCTTTAATGGAGACTTGGCTGCCATTTTTCTCTTCCTTGTCTTGAGCAATGTGGTGTCCTGAGGCCCAGCCCTCAGACAAAACTCGATTTTGTTTTTGTTGTTACCAATTCTCTACTAGGAGAATGAAATAGACATCTGAATCACAGGAAGGAGAACTTTGCATTTTTCAAATTTATGGAGACAAAAGAATCCTTATTACACCAGCCCCCTTGTAATTTCCCTTGGAACTGTCTCCTTTCCAGAATCTTGGGGTGTTTGGAAGACTCAAAGCTATAAACCTACAGCAAATTGGTTTTTGGAGACAGAATAGCTTCTTGTCCTCTTTTCCTTGTTTTGTCCCTGTTCCCTGTGAACACTGGTAAACGTGGTCACCTTGAAACAGAGGCTGAGTGGAGACAGGAATTGTAGTGTAGTCCTCAGCCAGGGACCAAGGTCCTCTGGTTCCACGCCGTCTCTTGACTCTCTCGTCCCCTTGGCTTTGACCTGCTTCCCCAGCACAGCTGATGTGAGTCTTCATGATCCTGTTGAGGAAGGCCTGTTCAGGTGAGTTGGAAGCTTTGAAGGGCCACCATTTGGGGTTCTCACGAGGAATGACTTTGAGAGACCGGTCAAGACACAACATTCCTGAGGAGAGCAGCAGAGGCGCAGCAAGCCTGGTGCCACCGCAAGGGGCTGCCTTCTCCAGGATCCCCCCGGTCCTCTCTTGCAGCACGGCTGGCCACTCTCCTTGGCATGCCTTCGCTGTGCTGCACGAGCTGCCCAGCACCCAGCACACTCGGCCACAACTGACTGTTTTCCTGACCCCCCTTCATTGGATTTGAACTCAGAATAGTGACAGTAAATATCACGCCATCACCATCATCATCCCTGACGTTCATAGTCATTGACCCTGTGCCAAGCCCTGTGCCAACTGCTTTATGTCTTGTCTCACTAAAGCTTCACAACACACTTAACTAAGAGTACACGGAGCCTCAGGAAGGGTAAAGGACTTGCCAAACGTGCCCAGCTGTGGGACAGCCAGGGTTAGAACCCATTCATCTGATTCTGGGCCCTGAGTTCTTCCCCGTGGTGTTCTGCTTCCTCAAGGTTCGTTCCTTCCTGGGGCTTCAGTCACCAACACAGGGCATGGCCCAACGCCGTCCTCATTCAGCATTTACTGAATGAGTGAGTGAACAGTTGGATGAGTGGGAGTGTGGAGCTCTGAAAGGAGCTGCCCGGGCAGTGGGATAAACAGAAGCAGGCTGCTCTTCAGGAACCATGGAAAGAGACTCTGTCCGTCCATTTTCTGTTGCTTGTAACACAAGACACACAGACTGGTAAGTTACAAAGAAAAGAGGTTTATTTGGCTCAAGGTCTAGAGGCCTCATGTGGTGTTGGTGTCTGGCTGGCAGAGTCCCAGGGTGGTGCAGGGCATCACATGGCAGGAGACAGTGGGCACACGTGTGCCTATCTGTCCCTCTGACCCCCTCCCTCTTCTTATAAAGCCACCAGGATTCAATCATGGGGGCTCTACCCCAATGACCTTATATAATCCTAATCACTTCCTGAAGACCCCACCTCTAAACACCAGATTAGTTTTCTGTCCTCTAAACCTCACAATGGATATTACATTTCAACACATGAAGCCTCATGGGGACATTCAAACCATATCCAAACCAAAGCAGGGGCCAATATTTTCTTTATCTCCCCATTAAAAGATATCTCCTGATATTATTCTCCCACAGTTGCTTAGTCTCCTAACTTCCTGTACAATCTTATTTTTTAATAAAGGATGTCATCAATTTATTGGTATATTCAAGATGTGAACCTTTTTTTTTCCAGAAGCACAACATTGTAATGGGATATCAAAATCTTGAAAACGACCCCCTGCAAATCCTTAACCTTGAACAGCCTTATTAGGACCAAGTCTATAAGGAAGTCGGTGGGGTTGTATGACTTGCAAAGTTACTCAATCTAGACGTCAAACAGCCTCGCTTCTCCCAACTGTGTCTCACTTCAACTGTGTCCTACTGATACTGCTGGTTCCCCAGGGATTGGGCTGGTTGAAAACCCCCAAAATAAGTGAAAGAAGAAAGAATTAATTTGATTGTTGGGTCTTGCTAGCATACGATGTTCTCCAGTTTTTTTGTCTTTGTGACAAATTACTGAGGAAAAACAACTCAGAGGAGGAGAAATTCATTTGGCTCTTGGTTTCAGGGTCTTTCGTTCCTTGTGGTCGGCTCCATTGCGTTGGGCCCGAGAAGAGACAGAACATCACGGTGGAAGGGCGCGGCGGGGAAAAGCTGCTCCACTCGTGAAGAAGAGAGAGTGGGGAAGGGCAGGAGGCAGGAAGTAGCCCTCCAGGGCAGGTCCCCGGTGACCTGCTTCCTCCAACCCTGCCTCACTGCCTACGGTGACCGCCACCTCCCAACCGTCCATCCAGCTGTCAGCCGATCAGCCCACTAAGGAGCCCTCATGACCCAGGCACTTCCTGAGAGCCCACCTCTGCACATGGCAGCTCTGGGGACCATCCTTCAACCCACGGGACTCTGGGGGACATTCCAGACCCAACGCCAACCCGTACTGGAAATTATAGAAATGTTCAATGGGCTGCTTCGACTTTGGCGGGTGAGACGAAGCCAAAGCCTACATTCGAGTGGTCTGTCGTTCTTCAAGTCGTTGTGACAGAGTGCTTCTTGGACAGCCAGAACATCACAAGTTCACAGGAAGACTAAAACGCGTCTCACACCCCCTCTACATTGGTTTCCCTCGGTGGGTCCGGAGCTGTTGGGAGGAGGTGCTGCACAGCACCCAAACAACATGGTGCAGCTTTGGCAGACCAGTATTTGCCAACTGGATGCCATATTGCCTCCCGTGGACGTTTGGCAGTGTTGGGGTGCAGTTTGGGTTGTTACAATTGGGAGGGGTGCCACTGGAATCTAGGGACACTGCTTAACATCTACAGTTCCTAAGAGAACTCCTACCACTTGGCATGATCTGGACCCAGTAGCCAATAGTGCCAAGGTTGAGACGCCTCCCAGCAGAGAATGCTGAATGTCAAAATTAGGGAAGCAAAATCTACCGGTGGCTAGAAGGATGCATGTGGGAAGCCAGTTGAAAAGTCAGAGCTCAGGTGGATTCTGAGAACTGACAGTGGGGGAAAAAAAACTGAGAAGCCGAGAGCATTGCTGGGTGCAGGGTGCGCCCCCAGAGACCCCACAGTGCGAGGTACGGAGCGGGCTCCCTCTAGGCTGGGGTTGGAGCGTGCCTTCACGGAGGCAGGTGGGTGAGCCTGGGAAGGTGGTGGAGCCCTGGACGGAGACCAGCTACCCCGGAAGCCTTGAAGGATTTGTGCACACACGTGAGAATCCAGTGCAGCCAGTAAGGAGCCCCAGAACCGAATCTAGGACATCACCATGGAATTTTGCCGATTCAAAGAACACATGAGCGTGGACAGCCCTGGGGGGCAGCGGGGCTGCGGGAGTTCCTGGTGGAGGAGGAACCGCGGGGCAGCAAGCCAGGGCTGGCGGTGAGGTTTGAGGTGTGACAGGCATCTGGCTGTGAGGAAGAGGTCGTGAAGGAAGCCACTTCCCTGATCCCTGCAGGCCTCAGGGTCAACCACGCTCAGCAGCTGTGCGAGGGCGTCAGTGGGGGAGATGAGTGGTGCTCAGAGCCGGGAGGAGGGGGCCAGCAGACCTTCAGCCTGACCCCCCCCCCCCCAGTCCTTCCCATCCCTGCTCTCTCAGGCACAGACGCTCACAGGATTTCTCCTAGTACCTGGAAGGGAGGTCGAGCCATTTTATTTGGATAATAAAAGTTTATCTGGGTAATAAATGAAAAGGCGCTCCCAGCAGGGTGGAGAGTGCCTGGAGACCTCTGGTTTACAGAGGGTGGGTGAGCCTCGCGGAGCAGTGGCGACATCTGTCCGTTCTGCAGAGGGGCCTGCCTCGTCGTGAGTCAGTGGCAAATGTTTCCTACAGATTCTAGAGTTTTTCTCAGGACTTTCTTTTTTTTATTATTAATATTTATTTATTTGCTTTAGTTGTGCACAATGCGTTTTTATGTTTACGTGGTGCTGAGGATCGAACCCAGGCTGCGCACGTGCTAGGCGAGCGCTCTACCGCTGAGCCACAACCCCAGCCCTCTCAGGACTTTCTTAAGGTCTTTTGGTGACACATGCAGGGTGGAGTTTACAGGAGGGGCAGGAGCCAAATCCCTCCGTTGCCCACGTGGCTCAGGAAGGACGGGAAGGGCAACGTGGGAGCCAGCTCCTAGCGCGCACAGCCCGGGGAGCGTGAGTGGCGCCCAGGCTCTCTGATAGCGCCACAAGTTTCAGAAAGTGACCTGGGTCCCCGTCGTGGGCCAGGGCCTGTCTTCTGAGCTGGCCTCCTGGTCCTGCTGCACTGCAGGACCACATCTGCTGCACCTCCCTGTGGTCCCAGGAGCACCCCGCGGCCACACACAGCACAGATGCTGTTCCAGAGGCTTCTGCCAAAGGCGGGGAGTGGAGATGCCAAGGCACTTGCCGCAGTCGTTTTTCTTGCCCAATCTCCACCGTCTGCCATTAGTCAGGAGCATTAATGAACAGTCACAGGGAGTCCAGACGACAGTGACTCACCCCGCCCCAGCCCTGCCAGCAGCGTGTCGGTGCAGCCACAGACGCAGTGACTTTGTGGGCTGTCGCTGCGCTCTGGCACCCTGAGCTCCCGCTGCCCTGGATGCTGGTGGCTGAATCAACCCTAACCCTTTCATCTCCCGCCTCTTTCTGTTGGCTTCCCTCGGGATCTGGCCCCCAGATTCTGACTGCTGACTTCATTTCTTACATCACCTCCTTAGAGAGTCCCCTGACTCCCAGGGAGGTGTCCCCCATGGCTCCCCTGCCTCCTTGCCTGTCTGTGGTGGGTTGTTAAGATCATATCATCACTCCCTTCACTGGCTTGTTTGATTGCCTTCTTGGTTCTTGTCTTTCCCCTAGAACATCAGCCCCACGTAGACCAGGATCCCACCTGACACACTCACTGCCGCACCGGTTCTCAATATCCATTTGACAAGCGAACGACGGAGAAATGCATGAACAGGTGCAACTACTCTTTATAACAAATGTGACGGTCTTAATAAGATCTTCTCCTGCTCCACACCCCTGTGGAGTCCCCACCCCACGGAGAATCACTGCCCCCCTTCCCACGCCCATGCGGCCCTTCCTGGAGAGGAGTGGGTCTCCCAGCATCACTGCCATATCCAAGGCAGAGACAGCAATGATGCTGTCACCAGCCGAGAAATGCCAGGAGCCACCAGGAGCTGGAAGGGGAAGGGAAACCTCCTCTCCCAGAGCCTCCGGGGAGAACGTGGCCCTACTCACACCTTCATGCCAGAACATGAGAAAATACTTTTCTGTTGTTTCAAGGCACCAAGTGTGTGGTCACGTGTTGTGGCTGCTTTAGGAAAGTGATCCATACACGCTTCTGAGGAATCGGTGAATCTCTGCTCCTGTCTTCAGACACGGTCATGTGCACACACGTGAGTCTGCTGCCAAGCAAGTGGCGGTCATGAAGCTCATCCGTGCGTCCCAAGGCTAACAAGTCCTCCTCTAGATCATGGGGCATATTTAAGTGGTCCAGTCACCTAACTGTCCCGTTTGGGCCTGGATCTCAGAACAGTGGTTTTGGAAGCAGCACAGAGATGAAATAAGGGAGTTTTTAAATTCTGAGGGAAAAATCAGCAAGCAATCACTTTCCTTTTACACACTTGCAAAATACTGCATTTTGGGGAAACATTTAAATACAAAAGAAAATTAATCAGGTTGCTTATCATGTGCCCCAGGAAGGATTTTCATAAAAATAAAAAGGAACAATGATTTTAATTCCTGCGGTGTGCTCGAAAATGATGGTACTGGGGGGAGTGGGAGAAGACCCAAGGGCAAGGCCTCCTTGGCTCAGTTCACGGGAGCTGTGGGGAGAGGCCAGGGGAGGACGGGGTTCTGTGGTGTCCAGGGTCAGCGGTGGGGCTGCTGCTGAGTGTCCAGTAGCAGGATGGGCAGCCCTGGCAGGAGGGAGGGAGGGCACTGCTGGCCCCGGAGCCACGGAGAAAGGCCAGCGCAGGGAGGGAGGTGCAGCTGCGGGTTGGATGTGTTTCCTCCAGGCTTCACCCCCAAAGTCCTGCGTTGAAGGGATTTGGAGGTGGGACCTTTGGAAGGAGATTGTATCATTCTTTCATGGGTCAGTGGTCACCAAGGGAGTGGCTTTGTTACAAAAGTGAGTGTCCTGTGGCACGCTTATCTCACTGTGTGATGCCCTGGGCCACCTAGGGACTCCACAGAGAGTCCCCGCCAACAAGAAAGTGCTCACCAGATGTGGCCCCTTGACCTTGACTCTCCCAGCCTCTGGGACATGAACTGAATGAACCTGTATTCTTCATAATATTACCCAGTCTGTGTTAATTTGTTATGGCAACTGAAAGATGGACTAAGACAGGCTCCCTGTGGCTGTCAAAAGCTCTTGGGAATGACAATGGCAACTCTGTCTTTACAAGTTGGGGCAAAGATAAAGACGCTGTTCCTTGAAGATTCTTTATATACCTGGAAATAGCTTTACTCTTTATGATGGAATATATTTTCTAAATATAAGAGGTGTTTTTTTTTTCTATCACTGCATGATTATAGAAAGAGTAAGAGCAATAGGTTCAAATCCATTGGGTAAGTAACATATCCAAGCCTACATTTTCCTATTAAAAATATATTGTTGAGATTAAATGAGATACTGTCTGCGTGACAGTCACGTGGCCTGATTAGCAGACACCCCCATGCATCCTTCTTTTTGTTAGTAGGATTCCAATTTCTAAGGTGACAGAATCCTATCCTGTTACCTAGATCTGGATAAGGAAAGGAAAGGGGAAATTTATCAAACAGGGCGAATCTTACAAATAAAAAGGTCACTTCTCATAGGGATAAAACCTTTGTGTCTATCTTCATTCTGCCTAGAATGTTGGATGTGATAGCTGGAGTTTCAGCAGCCATTTTATAGTCACAGGGACACAGCCAGTTTGTGAATGACAGTTAAGCATACAGAGAAGGAGCGTAGGTCTCTGACAGTATCCATGAGAAGTTAAACAAAAGGCAGCAACCACTAAATTCCAGGCTTTTTATTATTTAAGGTCCAGTCCTTTATTGAATGCAAACAAATGCCACCCCAACGGTGAATCCTAAATGTGAAAAAACATGTGCTAATCCCAGCATTTGGCAATAGTGACGCTCAATCAACACCACGGGCTTTCCCTTTCCTTTTTCTTTTCTGGTTTGGTTTTTGCATTTTTATTTTCCTTTGTCATTTCCCCCAAGGATCCCATTTCCTTTTTTTCATTAGGCACTGATTTTGTTCAATAACATTGTATTTGACCAAATGTCACCTATCAGGCAAACTCACCTTTCTCCAGCATGGCCTGGGGTCCAGAAAGACACAACACAAACCAAGCCATTGGTGGCAACTGTGCAGAAAATTAGATGTGAGGAAGAAACTTCATACTCTAAAAGTAGCATGAATCTAAAAGGAGGTAGAATCTAAGCAGAGACTGTCAGAGCTTACTTGTAGCTTAGAGACTCTTACATTTGATGTAATTTTTATCAAGACTTGGCTAAATAGTTTCCCAGTCGACAGCAAATTGAAGTGGAGTGTGGTTGGCAGCTTGCTCCAAGCAAGAAATGATAGCAACATGGAGGGGACCAAAAAAATGCAAAAACCAAAAACAGGAAGTGAGTAAGTGTAGCTGCGGGCAGCCGGCACAGGTGAACAGCCCCAAGGGGATCCTCAGGTCGCAGCACAGCGTGAGGCTTGACATTCGTAATCATCCGGAGACACCCGGAAAAGGTTAATCTATGTTCTGCATATTCTGCCGTCGGCAGAGAAATGTTGGAGCTCCTTTTGAAAGAGTTCCATAAAATTTTCTTAAGCTTTTGCTTGAAAACTGTAAGCTTCCCCTATCTGGAACATTTCACCTTAAATATTTGGATAAACATGTTATCTTGTTGCCTAGACATTTCACGTGTTTAGGGACTATCTTCCTAAATTCTTAATTTTTATCACTGCTAATGCTTTCTAGAGCTCAGCCACTGTAGACATTGAAACAACGCCCCGTCCAGGCGACTTACCTTTCCTTGTAAAAGCCATTGAACCTGATAACTTCATTTCCTCTTCCAGCTTTGGAGGCTTGGAGAGTTCGTGTCACACTTGGAAGAATTCAGCGGCACCTCCAAGTGACAGCAGGTGCACTGGTTGGGTGTGTGACTTCAGGAGCCTGCTGCATGGTCCTCTATGTGCAGAGCAAGTCCGTGGTGTTTAGAGCCCGCAGTGGGAGCAGGAAAGGGCCAGGCCGGGACCCCAGCTGCTGCTGTGGCCTGGCAGTGCAGGGCTTTCTGTCTGGAGCTCAGCCTTGGTGCCCACCCAGCGGCTCCCTGCCCCTCCTTTAGAGAGAATGAGATGACAACAGGCGACCAGAGGGCAGGTGTCGAACAAGACCGGGGGAGCAAGCAAGCAACACTCAGCCCTTCCCAACATGCAAAACAGACAGCTAGAACTTTCCAGAAAGGCGGTGACGGCTCCATAAAGTGAGCCTGAATATTTGCACACAACTCAGCATCGCACACAGCCTCGCGACCTCAGGGTTCTGAAGCAGAGACCCGGCGTGGGACCAGGGAGCCACCAACCCGATGAACACAGGCCTGACCAGGGCCTAGAGTGGCTCCAGGGTGCTTGACGGTCCTGGTGAAGGACAGGCAGCGGGTGCAGGAACCGTGTCCGCCGCTCAGGGTGAGGGTGCTGAAGCAGAGTCCGGCAGGCCGTCAGTATACACGGGTCATTCGAGTCAGGTCGGATCAAGGGAGCCAATTTTGAGTGAGTCCAGGGAAGTTGGAGACTGTCCCCTGAGGGACTGGAATGTTAATTCCTTCAGAGCCCTTCCTCCACCCATATCAAGAACCTGCCCCTGCTCCAACTTGTTGCCAAGGTGACCTGTCCCAGGAACTGCCCCTCCCTGCAGGGAGCAATAGGTTCTTAATCAATGTGCCCTGGGCTGCTCCATCCTGCCTTCCCCTTCAGCCCATCTGCTTCTCACCTTTGGCCAGCCCACCTGGCGTTCCTGGGCCTGCTCACCTATGCAGGAAGGAGAGAGAGAAGGGGAAGAGGGCAGGAGAACAAAGGAAGCCTAGGACATAAAAATGGCAGAGCTGCCTCCCTTCTTGGGATACCAGGATACCAGCTATGTCCCCCCATCTCCCTCCCGGGAGAAGTCTATGTGACCCCCTTAAATAAACCCTGCTTTATGTGCTTGCCTCGGCGTGCTTCTCTAATGTTCAAACTTCAACATTTTGGGGAGCAGAACTCGTCACCAGTAACCGGTGGTATCAGTGCTAAGGAGAGAATAAATAATGCACTTGTTGATACGGAGTTTTATCAACTTAGCAGAACCCCAGGTCAAACAGCCCAGGTCCTGTTCGTTGCAGGAGTTTGGACGGAGTGGACCCCGGGTTATGACATCCAGAGTAGAAGGCCCAGCAGAGGTGGTGCTTCCAGATGCCCACGGCCTGTATCCCGGGAGCAATGAGCCACCTTTGGAAGTATGTGTGAACTTCCCTGTTAGCTGATACGAGCGTATGCACGGACAGCCTTCAGTACCCCGCAGAGACCCTTAAGTGGATAAGCAGCACAGCCTTCTGGAAAGCTCTCCTAATTTATTATTTATTTATTACTATGTCTATAGTATGCTAATAACACATTGTTGAAGCTTTTCAAAATGCACATGAATGAAAATTACATCAAAGACCATTTAGCTATTTCTTCAGTTTTTAGACAATAAAAATCACATATGTCGACAAATATGCACACACAAATAGACTATATATTAATTGCATGTACACACATTGTACTATATTCTTAGAAGGAAATAATTGGCTATAACAAAATATTTGTAAATGGTTTCTCCTTTAAAAAAAAATCACTGTCTTTTCTTATAAATGAACATGCATGCAGTCATCCTTAATGTACCATTGCATGGTATAAATGTTTCATAATTTACTTAACCATTTAAGAGTTTTCTGGATTTTTCCCTACTATCAATGACATTGAGGTGTGTGTACACTTTTTGCCCATATATCCCATTATTTTAAAGGATAAATTCTAGGAAGTAGATGTTCTGGGTGCCACAGGAGCCTCACCCATCTGTTTCCCTGGTCCTGTACGAGGTTTAGTAAGTCTTTTTGATATTTTGTTCAAATGCTTTCTAAAAAAAATCTAGCCGGGCGCGGTGGCGCACGCCTGTAATCCCAACACTTTGAGAGGCTGAGGCAGGAGGATCACGAGTTCAAAGCCAGCCTCAGCAATGGCGAGGCACTTAGCAACTCAGTGAGACCCTGTCTCTAAATAAAATACAAAAAAGGGCTGGGGATGTGGCCCAGTGGTCGAGTGCCCCTGAGTTCAATCCCCGGTACCAAAAAAAAAAATCTGTACTAGTTTCTACCCCTAAAACTGTATTGGGCCCAGTGCCACAAAAAAATAGGTAAATACACAAATAAGAATTGTACAGGAGGGTGCATGATGAACACTGGTTATAGTCTGTATCTTTGTTGATAAAGGGATCTCAATATTTATTTGCATTTCTTTGATGGTAAGTGAGTTTAGATTTTTTTTTTTTTTTTTTTTTTTTTTAGCTATTTCATTTTACTTCTTTGAGAACTGACTTTTTTAAATGTCCTTGGTCCCTTAGGACATTATTTCTTTTTTGCTTCTAAGAATTTTCAATGTATGAATCCTCTGGCATATGTGCTGCAAATAAATTTACCTAGTTTGTTGTTGGCTGAATATTTTATAGAACAGAATTTTAACCTTTACTCAACTCTAAATTGTTTTGATTAAATGTTGCTGTCCCATGTTATATTAAAATAGACATACGCTTATGTAAATATTTATAATATTTTCTTCTAGAGACATCAGAGCTTCTGTTTTTTATATTTGTCTATTTCTGTATCATTCAGTATTTTTGGGAAGGTTGTACACGGTAACAATTGGTCTCCAAATTTCAGGCGCTTGCAATAACTATTATTTTTCTCACTTGCTCTTCCTATTTGTTATCGGTTAGCTTTGTTGATGTTCCAGGGGTGCCTTATTCTGAGACCCACACTTGAAGAGGCAACCTCTATTCTGTCTGTGGGTGGAAGAATAAAGAGCAATGGTGGAAGTGAGCTGTGGCGCAAAGAACTTTGTTCACATTTCGTTGTCCAAATGCAGTCAGATGGCTGAGCCTGCTATTAGTGGGGCATGGAAATTCATGGGAAAGGCAGTGATAATTCAGGGATAAGTACAAGCTACCATATGTTTTTTTTTTTTTTTTTTGTGGTACCGGGGATTGAATTCAGGGGCACTCAACCACTGGGCCACATCCCCAGCCCTTTTTTGTATTTTATTAGAGACAGGGTCTCACTGAGTTGCTAAGTGCCTCGCCATTGCTGAGGCTGGCTTTGAACTCGCGATCCTCCTGCCTCAGCCTCCCAAAGTGCTGGGATTTCAGGCGTGCGCCACCGCGCCCGGCTGGCTACCATATGTTTGCAGTAGGATCGATCCTTACATTTTTCCAAATACTTGACCAATTGCTTCAATATAATTAATTTTTTAAAAATCTATTAGCAACTATTTATAACTTTATTTTACTTATTTATAGTTTTATGTGGTCCTGAGGCTTGAACCCAGTGCCTCACATGCTAGGCAAGTGTTCTATCACCGAACTACAATCTCAGCCCAATATCATTTATTAATACTTTTATTTCACACATTAATCATGATGCTACATTTATCATACATCACATTCTTATAGGCCCTTCTTTGTGTCCTAGATTTTATGTTGGACTTCGTCACTCTGTTTTTCTAGTCCTGCACCAGGTTTAGTAATACTTTAAAAATTAACTGGGGAAAGAACTGCTTTATTCCCCCCTTTTTCTAATAAAAATATCTCAAGTATTCTCTGTGTTTGTTATTATGTTTAGACTTTGAAAACCTGTATTTATTTCCAAAAAGAAATCCTGCTGAGATATAGGTTGAAATTATATTACACATATGGATTAATTTGGAGGATAACTGATTTGTTTGCAATACTAAGTCTTATCCATGAACATAGTACATCATTTTATTTGTTCTCATCCATGAACATAGTACATCACTTTATTTGTCCCCAGGCCTATTTTTGTTTTTCTTATCACTTGGTAGATTTTATAAAGCATGTCTTAAAATTTAATTTTTTCAAGAAACTTCACAGTTTTTGATACTTGGTGAACTTATTTTCCCTTATGATATTTTTAAGTGGTCATAACTAGCGTGTGTAAAAGCTACTGTCTCGTCTTATATTTAGAGTTTGCTACCTTTCTGAATTAACTTAATTATTTTAAATATTTTTTTTGTAATTCTCTTTTATTTTTGAAACAACACTTATACTTCTTATAGTACTTTTCATAGTTTCTTTTCCTAACATTGTACTAATCAAAAATCCTAAGAGGGCTGGGATTGTGGCTCAGCGGTAGAGCGCTCGCCTAGCACATGCGCGGCCCGGTTCGATCCTCAGCACCACGTACAAATAAACCCATTGTGTACAACTAAACCAAATAAATAAATATTAAAAAAAATCCTAAGATAATTTGAAAAATAGCAGTTATTTCATGTGTTATTTTTTATTCCTGATTTTAGAAGGAGAGGGACTGATATTTACTATATTTGTGAACTGTTCTTCTAATACAAGTGTAGCAGGGTTGTTTAATCAAAAATGCTGTTGCATTTTATCAAAGGGTTTCCATTTCTTCCTTCAGGGTCGTCCCAGGATTTTCTTCCTTGGACCTATCATTATTTGAATCATATTAACAATTTTCATAATATTAAACTGTCTTCACCCATCTGGAAGTGATGCTGTTGGGACACAAAGTGATATTCTTTAAATTTTTAGTTGTATTTAACTTGCTATGATTATTTAAATGACTTTTTTATCTATAACTTAAATTTTATTTATCTTCCAATATCCTTTCTGGGGTATTTTGTTAGTTTTTTTTTTTTTTTTCTTTTAATTTAATAGTATCAGTTATACAGCATTATAAAATTAGATAGTAATATTCTTTTCTATATTTCTGGAAGAGTTTCAAGGGTCTAAAAATAACTCTCTTTCTTAAAAGTACTCACCGGTAATCCTGTCTGGTCCTAAAATATATCGTGGACAATTTTTTTTTTTTTTACTTCTCACGTGTAATTTGTGTTTTTGACTTTTCTACTTCTTCTTAAGTCAACTTTAGTTATTTAAAATCTTAATAAATATTTAAAAATTAATTGATACAACCCCTTGTACCATTTTAAATAGTTCAGAAGTTGTATCATGAAAACAATCTTGACATTTCAATTTACAAGTTTTGTTTCATCCGAAGGAAGCCAGAGGAAAGGTGTCAACTACGTCTGCTACCAACAGATGGCAGTAGCAGTCACTTTATATCTTCACTTCAGATTTAAATGGTTGAAAGGACTTAATTCTGGAACCTCATCTTCAGAATGAGGGAGACCTTTACAATGTTATGAAATTGGCTTGTTTCTTCAGGCTTTCCTCGTCTACATCTCTCTCCTTTTTCTTCCTTCCTCCTTGCCAGCCTGTCACCTTTTCTTCTTTCCTTCTTTCCTCCTTGCCTAGCCTTGGAATGTATTAGAATTTTCAAAGAATCAAAGCTTGGATTTATTTTTTGACTATTATTTTATCTTGGTTAATTCCTGATTTTGAAATTTCACATTATTTTCCAGCTTTTAATAAAATTTAGTTTACTTTTAAAAATTATTTAATATGGAAAGTATTTGATTCCACAAATTCCCCATGGATTAACACCTTGATTGCATTCCATTGTTTTTGATGATTTATTTTAATGGTGATCAACTTCTAAATAATCTGTCCTTGCAAATTTGACATCCTTTTATGCATAATCACATAGGACAGATTTTGTTTTGTATTTCATGAAAAGGGTCCTTCAATATCTCGCTCTCCACAGTTTTGAAGCTGTGTTGGGCAGCAAGCTGTCCTAACATGAAGAGTTCACTGCGGAATCAACCACTTACACACGGGATCTGATCTTCAAGTTTCTTTCACTGGGAAGACCAAGGTCTGTCCATTCCTGTCCATCTGGCCAGATGTCTGTCGGGTAGCCTCTACCTGATTATTGAATGTTTTTCTGACAAAACAAAGTGAACACACGAGATGTGGTTAAAGAGAGATCCTGTAGGATCTTATGAAGGTGGCAAAGGTTATGTCACAGCACCTCTGGATCATTCAGATTTCCTTGACAAACAAGGGTCTGAAAAACCCATAGAGTCCTGGCTCACAGCTTCAGAGGAGAAGCAGCTAAAGTAGGAAAGCTCAAAAGGACCGTGGGAAACTGACAGAGGCTTTGATTTTTTTTTTTAAAATATGACTTTATTATTCAAATACGGAGAATCTTGTATCATAAGATCCCAAATTTTGTAAGAACAGGTAAGCAAAAATCAATTATATTTTGTTTTTTAATTTCATTAACAAAATAGACTTCCTTTGATAATTTTTAGTTTTATTTTTCAAGATAAAGTTCTACTCCAGCTTTTCTTCCTCATTATGAAAATTTGAACTTCCTTTTAAGGTGATTTATTTAAAAAGATTATTCTCAGTTGCCATTACTCTCAGGTTATGCCCTTATTAATTTATAATACTATTACATTTTTAAAAATTTTATTGATAGGTTTTATGTGTATAAATTATCCAAAATTTCAAGGGAAAAGTAATTTCTTCGCTTCCATTTAAAAATTAAACAACATTAAAAACACTTTTTATTATCTGGCTTCTTTAGATCTTTGTTTTTTTTTTTTTTTTTTTTTGTCTAATTGATCTGTCAAAAACAATAAGGGTATGTTTAAGCGTCTCTTCAAAATTACAGTGTTTGTGGGGCTTGGGGTTGTGGCTCAGTGGTAGAGCACTTGCCTTGCATGCATGAGGCACTGGGTTCGATCCTCAGCACCACATTAAAAAAACAAAAATTAAAACAAAGGTATTGTCTCCATGTTTAACTAAAAAAATTATTTAAAAAATTCAGTGTTTGTGCCAGTTTTTCTTTGTATTTCTAACATTTTCTATATATATTTATGTGAATGTTGTGAGAAACAGAACAACTCAAAAAAGTTACACATCCTACTTTAAATTTTAGCACTAGTTAGCATTAAATGTCGCTCATGTTTTTCTGAAAAGTTGTGAGCACTGATAAGTATTTATTGAATGTTGTATCACATTCTTAGTTTGAATTATATATGTTATTACTGTAAAATGTCCCTCTTGATCCCATTTAGTATTTTTATCTAGATCTCTTTTTCATCTAATATTTATTTTATATTTATAGAGTGTCTCCTGCATTCTTTGTTTTTTAAATATGTCATATCAGTTTTATTTTATATTTGTATTTTCATGAAAAGCATGTACTTTTGGGCTTAATGTATTCTTTGAGCCAAATTTAGGAGTCTTTGCCTCTCTGTGGGCCTTCGTCCCATTCACTAGCCTTTAGGACAGGGACCGCCCCATCATCTTACCTCCTGTGTTCTGCTGTTGCACTTCCTTGCTATCTCTTTGTTTCTCAACCTATGTTACTTTGACTTTACTGTTTTAGTTGTCTGTGTTTTAAAGGTTAATATATCATGTAAAGTCTAGTAATGGTTATCTTTGGTGTTTAAAATTCATTTTCTAATTTTTCTTTTTCTAATTAGAGGGTCAGGAGCAAAGCAGTGTCTTTGGGCTTCTCAATCTGTCCTCCATTTGGGGGAAACTATTTAATGTAATTTACTTCCCTTTTCTGCACAGGTTTTGGTATCAGAGCACTATTATATTGCTACTTTTACTTTCACTTTCAGTTTTAAAGCTAAATTTAAAACAATTAGTAGACTTAAGTAATTTTAATCAATTTCAGTGTTTATTGCTGTCCAATTCCTAAGATCTAAATTTTGATTGTGGTATATGATCAAATAATTTCTCAAGAAGATTGATGAAAAGTATATTTTCTGAGTTTTTGTTCATATAAGAATGTTATTGGGTTGCCTTTACATATAAATGACTATTTTTTGTGTGAAATATTAATGCTTTAAGTTTGTATAAATTGTCTTTAGCTCAAAACTGTTTTCTTCTCTTATATCTTTAGATTTTGCTTCTGTTCTTTCTCTTCTCAGTTGACTCTTTTAAAGCTTACTTTTTAGTGGTTAGTTTTAGTCATACATAACAATGGGATTCATTTGAGATAATTATAAAGCATGGAATATAGTTTGTTTTTAATTCAGTCCCCATAACTTCCCCTTTCTCTCCCTTCCCTCCCCTCTTCCCTTTCCTCTACTCTACTGAACTTTCTACTATTTACTTACAGTTTTTTTCTTAATCAGTGCCTTGTGGATGTACTTTTTATCAATTTTTCCCCATTCTCCATTTTCCATGATTATCATATTTCCTATCTTTATCTAACTCTCTTTGTTCTTGACTAAGGGGGTATTCTTATGTTTGGTGTTTACATTACATACTGTCATTCATTGTCTACAGTGTGGATTTTGAGTCTCACAATATTTTAAGTTTCTTTGAAATCTTTTGTTTTCCTTTTATTCTGTTTCACAATCATTCCTTATGACTCTCTGATCATGACTTTAGAAGTCTATTTCTTATCCTCTTTTGAGAATCTCAACTAGGTTTTGAAAAATTTCTGGTAGATTTTAGAATAGCTCATCTTCAGAGGCAAACTCATTTTTTGAGCCTTATTCCTCCTGAGTTTCTTATTGTTTAGAAGTTATGCTTTTTATTAGATAAATTCTTCACTTTCCCCCTTACCTTGTGATAAAGAACACACAGCCTTACTGATGTCAATATATGCAGAAAAATGTAATGTTTCACTTTTATTTTCATGAAGAGAAAAATATTCCTCTTCTTACAGTGTATTTTTACTATGCTCTTAATTTAAAACAATAAAACAAAACTTTTCTCCAGAAATAACTTTTCCTTTGAAGTTATTTAAAGATTTCTAAACATGTTTTTATTGTTATAGAACCTTTTTTTTTTTTTCAAAAAGTCTTTTTAGTTGTAGATGGACACAATACCTTTATTTTATTTATTTATTTTTATGTGGTGTTGAGGATCAAACCCAGTGCCTCACACATGCTAGGCAAATGCTCTACCACTGAGCCACAACCCCAGCCCAGAACCTTGTTTTTTAACAAATAAATTTTATTTCTTAGAATACTCATAGATTTCCAGAAAAATTGCAGGGATAATATAGAGTTCCTGTATTCCACTCTTCCCCTTTTATTAATATCTCACATTGATTTATTTGTCATAACTAGAGGCCAATATCGCTACATTATTATTGACTAAAGTCTGTGCTTTATCAGGTTGCCTTCATCCTAACCTCCTATCCTTTTTTCCCCTTCCTATTCCAGGGTCCCATTCAGGACATCACTTTACATTTAGCCCTCATGCCTCCTGAGGCTCCTCAGCTGTGACAGTATCTCAGACTTTCCTTGTTTTCAGCATCCTTGACAGTGGTTGGGTGTTTTGTAGAATGGCCTTCAGTGGAATTAATCTCATGTTTTTCTCATGATTAGACTGGGGTTCGGGGTTTACATGGGGAAGATAGCTCTTTTCATCACATGATAGCATGGGCACATGCTCTCAGCGTGGCTTGTCACTGCCCTTGGTGTTTGGACCACCTGGCTGAGGTTGTGTGTATTAGGCTTCTGCGTTGTGAAGTTTCTCTTTACCCACCCACTTCTCCATTCCATGCTGTGCTTTGTGGAAGGAAGTCACTATGTGCCACCCAGGCTCAAGGAGCCGGGAGCTGTGCTCCATTTCCTTGAGGGCAGGGGATCAACATAATCACTTGGAATTCTTCTGCACAGGAAAATTGTGTTTTCTTACCCCTTTATTTTTTTAGATTATTCACTTATATCACTGTTAACTCTTAATTTATATTGTACTTTGAATACGACCCGATATTACTTAATTTATTTTGTTGCTCAAATTTTTCCAGCTTTGGCCAATGAGAACTTTCTCATTTGGCTCCTTTCACCTAGCCCCATCACTGTGGATTTTTAAAATTTATTGTTTGGCATTTTCTTATCCCCTGGCACTATGAGATGTTTCAGGATCATCTGATACATTTCCTGCCCTAGGCCTAGAATCAGCCATTGATCTAAAGAGTCCTGACCCCTTTTATTAGAGAGTGGTATTAGAAATCAAGATCTGAGCACTTGGGGTGCTCAATACTGCTGGGTGTTGTTGCTTCTAGGCTCTCTCAGTTGATAGAGAAGAGAAATGTGTGTAGACTTACTGGTGCATATTCACACATCTATAAATATTTTCATATGTAACCACCTCTGTTTATATTAAGAGGAACATGTTTATAACAATCCATGACTACATGGATCTTTTTTTTTTTTTTTTGGTACCGGGATTGAACTCAGGGGCACCGGACCACTGGACCACATCCCCAGCCCTTTTTTGTATTTTATTAGAGACAGGGTCTCACTAAGTTGCTAAGTGCCTCACCATTGCTGAGGCTGGCTTTGAACTCGCGATCCTCCTACCTCAGCCTCCCAAGTGCTGGGATTTACCGGCATGCGCCACCATGCCCAGCTCCTCCACATGGATCATTTTAGCTTCCTCCCATTGCTCTTTGTAAACTCCCATTCCACAATCCTAATTTGTAAACATTCTCTTAAAAAACAATATGTCCTAATTCTATAGATGTGTCTGTGTTTAAGAATGTGTGTGTCGCACACACATTCTTGTGGTACATTTGGAAAATTAAACAATGTATGTGGAAAAAATACCAAATATACTTGTAGATTCCAAAACTGTTAAAATTTACACACACACACACACACACACACACACACAAACACACACACAGAGGCACACACACACATACACTTTTGTGAACTAAACTGTGACCATACTAAGACATACTACTTGTAATCTGCTTTTTCTACTCAATGATGTATAATGAGCTTCCCTCCCAAGTTATTAACTATTTTTAAAGGTCATGATTTTAATTTCCTACAGAATATTAACCTCTAATTATGGACATTTAACTTTTCATAATTTTTGGTATTACAAATAACCATAACAAATATTCTTTTACACAAGTCATTATGCATATATCTGGTTTTTTATTTAGAATATTTAGTAGAAGTTAAATTACTGGATTCTAGATTACAAACGTTTTCAGTACTATGATAAACAATGCCAAACTTCCTTCTAAAAAAGATAGCAGTAATTTAGTTTTCTACCAAAATTGTATACAAACCATTTCCTTTATAGTCTGAATAATACTAGTTGTTGGTATATTTTTAAAAAATAATCAATAGACTAACTAAAATGACATTTTGCTGTTATTTTACATTGAATTTCTTTTATTACAAGTGTATTAAAACACACTATTTCCCAACTTCATTGTCCATTTGTATTTGTTCATTTCTATATTGCTTGTTAGTGCCTTTCCCTAGTTTTTTTTTAGTTGAATATTTTTATTTTTTATGACTTCAAAATAACATTTTAATTTAAAAATAAATATATACCTAATACAGAAAGTTTAAAAAAAAAACACAGAATAATAAGAAAAAAATATATTTCCATGATCTGATCACCTGATTTTATTTCATTACTTTCACTTCCCTTTTGATATATGCTATGATCTGAATTCTTATTCCCCCTAAAATTCATATGCTGAGACTTAATCACCAGTGTGAAGGATTCAGGAGGTGGGGCCTTTGGGGAAATGATTAGCCTGTGAAGGTGGAGCCCTCAGGAATGTGATTAGTAGCCTGATAAAAGAGGTCCCAGAGAGTTGCCTTGCCCCTTCCACCATGTGATGAAGTTGTGAGAAAGTACTATATATGAGCCAGAAAAGGAGCCCTCACCTGACATTGAACTGCCTTGACGTTGGACTTCCCAGCCTCCAGAACTGTCAGAAATAAAATTTCTGCTGTTGATAATCTACACAGTCTGTGGTATTTATTGTAGTGGCCCAAAGGGATCAAGACAGTGTGCCTATTTACATACCAAATCTTCCTATTTTACATTTTATATATGGTTATTTAGAAAAATAGTTCACTACACTGCTTGTTTTGTAGCCTGCTTGCTAATTACTTAATATTGTGCCATTATTATTTCCTCAGCTGCCACACTAGGGTCCTTTTCTGCTTTAAAGGAATGACCTCTTGGGAATGTATGTCTGTGTATCTTGTGGTGCATCTTCGTTTATTGGGAAGCCTGACTCTACTCAACAGGACTCAAATTGGGGCCATCTCCTGCTTCCACAGCACCTCTCTCCATTCCACAGGGATTTCTGCAGCATTGTGCTGCTACCTCCTGGAACTGTGTTCCATTGTGTTCCCTTGACCTCCTATGGTGGCTGCCCTCTTAGCCCCGGAATCAAGGGCAGGCAGCAGAGCTACTTTATTTCCTTACTGCATTCCTACACAGCCTGCCTCTGGATGTGCCACAGCACAAGTGAGGTACATTTGTAACTTATCTAAAGATCTTCGGATGAACAAGAGAAATTGGAAACAGATAAAATTAAGAGCAATTAATGGGTTATTGTCAGAGCACACGTATTCAGGTTCCTCCTCCCAAGTTTCCAGCTGGCACTACCAAGGCCTAGACAGGGTGACTGTGGTAAAGGCCACTTCACTCAGTTCCATTAACCCACAGCCTCCACTAGCTCCTTTCTTATTGTGGAGATTTAAGCTCTGTCCTCTCTGGAAGTACTCATTAGTTAACCCAGTAGGATGATTGACAGTTGAATGGCCACTCCTCTCAGAAAAAATATAAACACAATGTGCTGTCCACAGGGGTAGGGCTTCTTTCTGATACCTCCCTCCTGACTGATGGCAATGACAAGGCACTTATACATTTTCTGGAGTCAAGTTATTCAGCATAAGATGGAAACTCCCTTATAGGCTTGCAGAAATTCTGACAATTGCAAATGGCTACCCACCAACCGGGGACTGGTTGAATAAACACAATAGGACACATCCTGAAGTAATATGCAGCTGTCAGAAGAAAGAGTGATTCTAAATAATATTAATGAACAATATCTAGGATATAATTTTTAGTGAGAAAAACAAGACAGAAAAGTGTGCAGAACACAATAATATTTATCGAAGAAAGATAGATATATTAATGTATGTGTTTATTTGTTTACATTAAAATTAAAGAATAAACCACAAAATGGCATGGTTACCTACAAGGGGAGGGAGGAAACAGGGTGGAAAGCAAATGGTAGGAGCTAGATGTCTCTAAATAACCCTTGCTTATAGATTTCATGTTGGAACCATATCAAGTGTTTTGCACAATTAAAAAATTAATTAATTAAAAGCAATCATGACAATGGGGTGAAATACATTAAATGTGCTAAAAAGCATGAGTTCATAATGATGGTAAACAAGTACCTCACAATCCTCTGGAGGTTGTTAGAAAATCAACTCATTATTTGGAAAACTAATAAACAAAGGGAAAGAACAAAGCATTCGGTCAGCCTTTCCTGTATGCATAAACCTCAGGGAAGCCAAGAGCAGATCAGAGACGGCCTCATTGATGTATCCATGTCATTGACGTATCCAGCTGATGAGGATGGCAGAGGTGACTGATGGCCGCCATCTTGTAACCCCCAATAAAAAAACGAATCTAGGCAAGGATCATCAGTGGTTGCTGAAATCACAAAAGAAAGTCAAGCAAACACAAAGTGCCTTCTGGTGTAAGCACACAACACCCGCTTTGGAGCATTGTGGCCTTCCGCCAATAACCCCAAGTCTGATCAAGCCTCCAAATCTAGTCACCAGTGTACAGGATGTACTGGCACAGAAGATCATGCTGACTTACACCAGTGACAATCAAGTTTCTCTAACAAATAAACTGCAAGAAAAAAAAAAAAGAAAGAAAGAAAAAGGAAAAAAGAATTGTAAGGACAATACCTAAAAATTAACAAAGATTTGAGAAATAGGGAAAACAAATGTATGGGTGTTTAGACCTGATTTAGACAAATCAGTTGTCAAAAAGTATTTTTGAGACAACCAGGGAGATTTGGACACTAATTAAATAGTCCATGATACTAAGAAATTAGTGTTAACTTAGGTGTGTTATTGGTGTTGTGCTTCCATTTAAGAGAACAGTTCTTTTACTTTAGAGATAAATGTGGCCATATTTTCAGATGAGAGGACATGATGTCTAGGACTTGTTTCAAAATCATCTAGTGTGTGATGAGGGATAGGGCAGTAGAGGGGAGGTAAGAATGGTGTTGAGCCCAGGGTTCTTGTAGCTGTGTGACAGCTACAGGCAGAGTCACACTACTATTCTCTTTATGTTTGAACAGGTCTGGAATCTTCTGTTGTTAAAAAAAAAAAAAAAAGTGGAAAAAAATTAATGAAGAGGACAAGAAGAAAAAAGGGAAATAAGGAAAGTTATTACCCTAGGGCTTCACTGATACGCTATTCCCTCAGTGTTCCTCCAGACGCTTAGGAAGAACAGTGCTCTCTCCTGTGTATTCCTGGGCTCCTTGGTGGTGGTGGGGGGGTGGACTTCTCCAAGGAGAATATGCATACTCACCTCCCAAGATGTAAGAACAATGCAGTCTAAGTCTATTTAGAAAAGAAACATTTTAATATAATCTGCAAAGATGCAACTTTATTCACTACAAAGAAATCCTTGTTGGTGATTTTGTACAACTGCAGTTCTCAGAGGGGTCCAGGCAACCCTGGGGCCCCTGAAACTCTTTCAGGAATCCATGTGGTCAAAGTGATCTTACTAATACTAAGACAACTTTGCCTTTCTCACTCCCAGTTTTTCCCCAGGAGTTTTCTAGAAGCTCCTGGATGCCTAGATAACTTTATCACTCTAACAGCTAATGAAGTGTGTGCTTAGGTGTTATTTGTGTGTGTATTCCTCTATTTAAATTTTATCAGTTAGTTTCTAATAACTAAATATCAGTAGATATGGGAACAAAAGTTCTTTGGAGTTTGCCATCATGCTTAAGAATGTCAATGGAACCTGAAACCAAAAAGTTGAGAAACTACTTGGCATGACGGTGCATGCCTGAATTCCAGCAGCTTAGGAGGCTGAGGCAGGAGGACTGAGAGTTCAAAGCCAGCATCAGCAACTTAGTGAGGCCCTAGGCAGCTTAGCAAGACCCTGTCTTAAAATAAAAATAATAAAAAAACAAGCTGGGGATGAGGCTTCAGTGGTTAAGCACCCCTGCGTTAAATCCCTGGTATCCCCCCACCAAAAAAAAAAAAAAAGTTGAGAACCTGTGATACAGATGGCAGTATAGCCACTTGATGGGCACATCTTGGTTCCATGGTAAGGTTACTGATTTACCATGTAGAAATAAAAACTGCATTTTGATCTTTCTAGACAAAGGAGCATTAGGTTCACAAACTTAGATCCAGAGTATTTCTTCTAACACACACACACACGCACACACACACACACACACCATTACCAAAGTGTGATATGATTTGCTTCCCAACATTCACCACTTCCCACTCCAAGGTTTCAAGGTCACAGGATCAGCTCTAACTGAAGGGTCAAGGACAAACACTTGGGTTTTCTTCCTGCCCAGTGGTCTCTGCTAAAGATAACTGTTGCCCACGAAGGTGGCTCACAGGAACCCTGGGCCTCCTCCCAGCCGCCGCAGAAGCTCCACCCGCCTCTTCAGCGTGTTCCAGGGGGCATGGACTTCTTGCATCTATAAAATGGGGACAGTGTCTCTTGCCTTGTTGAGGTGAACACGATACAACACGTAACACCAGGTGGTTCCACCTACAATGCTTAGAAGGGACAGCAAGCTCCCACCCCAGAAGCCCCTGGAGTCCAGAGAGAGCACCACAACTTCCTTTCCCCCTCGTTAAGGTCAAGGCCATCTTGACTGGGTTTCTGGAGGTCATTTCTTTCTGCTCGCCTCCTCATTTCTCAACCTCCTACCTGCCCCAACAGCTGCGGTATTTTCTACCCCTGGCTTCGCCCCAAACTCACTCTCTGTCCTTCAGACCCTCAGGTTTTGGGACAGGAATCCCATGTCCCTCCTGGTGGGACAGCAGGGTGAGTGAGGGAGGCAGAAAGGTTAAGCAAACAAAAGGTGGTTACATCAGGAAAGTACGCAGCCCAAGCCCGTCCCTCAGGAGTGGCAGCCGCTCTTACTGATGGAAGGGTTGTTCCCAGTGTCCTTCTTGTTGTTGTGGCCCCCATCCTCGTTCCAAGGTGGCCCCACTCTGGCCATCCTCGTTCCAATGCATTGACTGACAGCTTCGCCCATACCCCCTCCGTCCCAAGCCCGGGCCATCCCACCTATGCGTGTCTAGCTCAGGTTCATCACCACCAATCTGCCACATGTGGTCACCTCCCTCCACACTCTCAACCATTTTGTCCCTTTCTCCTATGAAACGCTAAGGGCAGGGGAACGGAAGGCCCCCTCCTCCAGCCTGACCTGGAACAACTGAATGTGACTGGAAAAATCACAGCCATGATTGCTGGTCTGGCTGGTCTCACTTTTAACACATGACTGCACATGCCCAGGGGGAGAAGTCACCTTCCGGCAGGGCTGCTCTATTTTCCTAGTCAAGCCACTCTTCTCCACGTCGACCCTTCCACCTCCTTTAATTTGTCCTCAGATATCCAACACTAGGGAACCATTCACTCATAAATTGTCTAAATCTGGACACCTTTGGTAAAGAAAGGACGTGCTATTGAGAGTTTGGGGGGAAAGGGACAATAGACTAAACCAGCGTTGTCCCAGGGAAATCTCAGTCCCCTCTTTTTTTTTTTTTTTTTTTTTATTCCTCACTTCCATCCACTGATTTCATGGCTTATTGTAAGGAGAATATAGAAATAACAAAAGAGAACTCCAACCTGCCATCATGCACTTGGCCTTCCTTGCTCTTCCGGTGGATGACATATTAGTTTCCTGCGGCTGCCATGACAAATTACCACAAACTTTGGCGGCTTAAACCAATAAAAATGTACTCGGAGTTCTGGAGACTGGGAGTCTGAAGTCAAGGTGTCGGCAGGGCCATGCTCCCTCCAAAGACTCTGGAGAGGAGCGCTCTGTAGCCCCTCTCTTAGCCTCTGGTGACAGCCGGCAGTCTTTGCCATTCCTTGGCTTGTAGCCGCATCCCTTCAGTCTCTGCCTCTGTCTTCACGCCTTATTCTCTGTTTCTGTCTTTCTCTTTTTCATAAAGACACTGGCTATTGGATTAGCACCCATTCTAATCTTGTAGGAGCTCATGTTAATGAACGATATCTGCAAACAGGGTCACGCTCGGAACTTCTGGGTGGATGTGAATTTTGGGAGAACAGATTTCAACCCAGCACAGATGGACTCTGTGCTTCTAAGTCCAGCCCCTCCTCCGGGGCCTTTTGTATCTCTTCTCGACCGGAATTTTCGGACTCTGTTCCTGTCATTCTCTCCCTTGCACATCTACTTCCCCACATTTGTTGCGTCGTTCCTGCTCTTGTACGAACATGCTGCAAAAGCTTCTGTATGAAAACCCTGCCCGCATCCAACGCCCCTCCACCTACTGACCTACTTCTCTGCTCCTTGTGGCAAAAGGCCCCGCATGCATCACCTGCGGTCACCATCTGCGCTCCCCCGCTGCCAAAGCTCCAGCTCGGCCCAGCCTGGCTTTCAACTTTTCCTGCACCACCAAGCCGGACTCCTTGTGGTCAAAATCTCATGGTGCCTTTCATAGCCAACCTCCCTCTGGCCTGTAACCACCCGCCTTGCTCTCTTCCATCTGGATCTGAGACAGTGCCCTCTCCTGGTCCCCGCTCACCTCCATCACTCCTTTTCACATCCCTCACCGTGTCCCCTCCGTCTTCCTGACCTCTGCATGCTAGTGTGCTAGGGCTCCTCCTTAGGCTCTCTCCTCTCCCAGGTCTGCCCAGCTGCCCCTTCCATGCCATCCCTATGCTGACCACTCCCACGGACGTGTCCCGCCTGGGTTCCTGACTCATACGTCAAGTGCCTCCTCATCGCCACCTGGATCTATAATACGCATCACAAGATTAACATGTCCTGTGACTTTTTTGATTCCTCCTCACCCAGCCCTAATGCCATCTACCCAATGTCCTCCCCTGTTTCCCCACCTCAGTGAGGAGCACTTCCATTTACCCAGATGATGACCAAAAACTTACAATTCCTCTTCTTTCCTCCTATCATGTGTCACCTCGTGGGAGAGCCAGCCACATTGCTCCATCTTGATGGTTTCCTCTGCAGTCCCCAGGGCTTCGCGTGGGGACCTCTGCAATGGTGACCCGCACCACTCTCCTCTCTCTATTTATTTAATATTTAATATTTAAAAATATTTGCTTTAGTTGTACACAATGTGTTTATTTGTACGTGGTGCTGAGGATCGTAACTCGGGCCGTGCACATGCTAGGTGAGCGCTCTACCACTGAGCCACAACCCCAGCCTCTCTCTTCATTCTATTCCCTACCTGGGATCGGGTCATGCTGCCCACTCACCCCACCCACACGGCCTCTGCTTGCGCTAGAGGAACCCAGATCTTCACCTTGGCCCACGCGGCCCCCCACTAGCTCTGGTGCATTTCTTCCCAGGCTCCCTCTTGCTTTCCGGCTCTAGCCACACTGGCTGAATTGCTGGACCCTGAACACGTGAGCTTCTTCACGTGCACGGCTTTGTCCTTGCCATTTTCTCTTTCTGACACCCTCTGCCCTTTGTGTCCTCTCTCCCATTGTTTAGGTTTCTTCTGAAATGTCACCACCTTAGTGAGATCTTGCCTAAGAACCTTATCTAAACCAGTATCCCCCGCCCATCCCTCCCAGCACACACATCTCAGTTCCTTTCTGTCTCTTCACCTAGGCGTGTATGCTTCCTGGTTCTTAACACTACTAGAAAAAAAAAAAAATAGCGTATTGTGCATGTATTTTGTTTTCTCTCCTCCACTGTACCGTGAGCTCCATGAGGGCAAGGTGCTGTCTGTCTTGCTTAGCATGAATAAGACCTAACATATTAAGTATGCCTTGACTTCAGTTAACACCATGGAAGTAAAATATTTTAAGATCAATGCTGAAAATAAAGTTTAATTGGCAACAAGAGTTTCTCCATGGCTTGGAAACAATACTCATTTTGAAGGTCTTATTTGATTTCATGCTATTCTATAGGAAACTTGAACATTCAAGGATATTAGTGACACATGTCAAGTTTGAAATTGGTAATGGTAGTTGTTGTAGCAATTGTAATAGGTACCATATGCAGCCCTTATCAGTGGCAGGTGCTTTGGAGAATTATCTCATCTAATTCTCAGAAAATCTGTGAAATATCTACACCCCCCCACACACACACACACATTGTTGCAGTTTTAAATCCACACACACGCACAAATATAGGTATTGTTGTGGTTTTAAAGCTGCTCATAAATTCCACGCCCATTCTCCCTTTAAAATGTAGTCTAATTTGCCTCTTCTGGAAGGCGAGCTTGGCTTAATGGCTTTGTTCTAAAGAACAGAATATGGTGGAAATGACAGTATTTGACACCCAAGATTAGATCTTCAAAGACATTGCAATTCCTCACTGTTCTTTCTTGGGTTGCCCAACCTGGGTCTTCATTTTTCTCTCCTAAACTTGAGGACTGTGGATCAGAAGACATCCCAGCTGTTCAATCACGGAAGCAGTAAGCAGCCTTCTGAGCATGGTTGCTGGTGTCTGATTAGTTAGAGGCTGTGGGCTGGAAAGAGCTGCTGCTCTGACAATGTTGTTGTATTTTGTTGGATGTGGGGATGAGAATGGTGTGGGGACACTTGAGCAACCCTAGGGACAGACCCATGTAGCTAAGAGCTAACGCCTCCTGCTATTGGCCATGTGAGAGGCATATTGGAGGCGATCCTCTAGCTTCAGTTGAGCTGTAGGAGGTTTGCAGTCCTAATGAATGTTCTCACCACAATCCTAAGAGACCCTGCACCAGAACCACCCAAGTATGCTGCTTCCAAATCCTGAAGCCACAGACTGAGAGATTAGAAATTCCTTTTGTTTTAAGTCCTACATTTTGGGGATAATTTATTACATCATAATAAATAACAAACACATTTGGAAATGGAAGGACAGAGGGATTAAGAGTCCTGAACCATACAGCTAGTAGAAATAATGTAAGAATTAGAACCCAATCAACATGAGTCTAGAGCCCGCATATTCAACCACACAAGATCAAGAGTCCATCTCAATAGCAGAAGGGAAATATTGCCATATTTTAGTGCCAGTCAGGGCAGTGGGTTCAATATTTCCCTGGAAAGTAAACAGGCTGGTCTTGCTTTAATGCAAGGCCATAGTAGGCAGCTAGTAACTTAGCTTTTGAGTTCCCATCCATCCCAATGCGTTCAAGCATACAGTGGGAACCTATCTTTCCTATATTTCTTTGCCATTCCCTTGAGCTTCTGCCCATCTCTACTTTCAATCATGCAATTTTGATAAAACTTCATTCACTGTATTCTCCTCCATAGGTGGGCTTGTGAATTAAGCTGGCTAATCACTGCATACTAATCAGTGTTCCGCTACGGTGATTGGGCAAAATGTGAGTGTATGAGCCAAGAAGGGCCCTTCCCTGGGACTTATAAATACCACATAATGTACAAGCCCAGATGTTGCCACTACCAGGGGCTGTATTCTCAGGGGTGCAGAAGAAGCCTGTCTTCAACAGGTAAAGTGCCAACATGCAGAATGAATGTCTCTCAGAGAGTGAGAGACGCCGTCTTCTGTCCCTTGAGACTTCGAATCCAGCCGGTCCTGAGAGCAAGCTCATCTTTTTGCAATCTGTATGAGTCAATAAACTGTTTTATCACTTGCCCTCCAGCTGTGGTCAGCGTGAAGAGTCGACCACTGTTTGTGAAAGATGGCTGGTACCTTCCACGCTAGGAGCAAGGAGAGTCCCCGTCCCCTGAAGAATCTGAAGCAGCCCCACCCATTTGTTGGTTGGCTTCCACAGATGGTGAAGATCTTTCCCCTCTTTGTCCCTCAGGAAGCATCTGTCTTTCTTGGAAGCCAGTGGTGGTCTCGGGGTGCTCAGGAGAGCGTGAGGCTGGGGTGGGGGGTGGCTCAGTCTCTCAGTTTCCAACCTTCGTCATCTGTGTATCCTTCCTTTCCTTAGTGGCTCACCCCTCCCCCAGTCCTCCGCGCATACACATCCTGTTAGTCATCAGGTCCTGTTGATCTGGATCAAATGGTTCGTGGAGGTAGGTGGAGTAACCAATGGAAGTTAGCTGGGTCCTTTCTTCTGGACATCTCGCAAATCCAGTTTTACTTCTTCATTTTGACTGCTACCACCAGGGACCAGGCAATGGGTCTCCCTGCCTCTCACCTCAACCCCTGTAGTGGATTTCTCAAGATTTCTTCTAGAATGTGTTTTCCAAAGAACACTCTTAATTGCCACATGCTTGTGATGGATTCGTTTTCCACTGCTGAGTGCCCAAGATGCTTCATGTTCAGTAACCAAGTTGCTGTGGCCTCCACAGGTTCATTTCCTAGTCTTCACACACCCCTCCTGCTGCAGAATCACCTGCCATCCACCCCTTCCTTCCAGAGTCAAGCACTGCTCCTCCTTTAGTCTTCAAGATCCGCTTCAGTCCACCTCCGCTGTAAAATACTCCCCAAACATGCCAGTCCACAGTCAGAGCCCCCCATTGTGAACCCTGCAAACAACTGTTGTCTAGATTAGGGTCTTTTTTTTTTTTCTTTCTTTCTTTCTTCAAATCTCACATTCCTCCAGTGTAATTGGCTAGCACAAGTCAGGTTTTTGGTATCCTTTTGGGCTACTGGTTATATATTCAAATTTGTCTGAGAATATTATTCCCAAACCCATTTCCTGTCTTGTCTTCTACTTGCAAATTATGCCTTCATACTATGGTGGTGCATCTATTTCCAAGAACAAATTGAGGATCATTAAACTTTGTTTTGCTACACTACAGATAAGAGAACTGCTTATTTTATTAATGTGATTATTTAAAACCATGACCATTGGGAAAATATCAGTATGAACAGGGAAGAGAATGGCTGTAACCATTTCCAGTCTCTAAGCCAAATGTGCTTCCTAATTTATTTCCACACCTTCCCACCATTTCCCCCCTCACCACTTGAATACAGGATTTTAATTAGGACTTGGAATATAGCTTGCTGTATTGGCACAGCCCAACAACCATTCATTGTGTACTACTCTCCACCAGCAATAGCGACAGTGTGACAGGCAGACCTGTAGGAGCTTCCCAGACCGATTCTGTGTGGAAGGACATTCTAGGCAGTGGGAACGGCATCTGCAAACTCCTGCCCTGGAGTGAGCCAGACATGAAAACTTTGTGGTTTAGATTCCATGGAATTTTCTTTAGTTGAAGGAGTTGGTGACTTAGGAGGTTGACAATCATTGGATTAAACCATTCCTCTGACCTCCTTGGCATTTCACTCTCCAGGGGGGCAGTTCAGGGTGCAGATTCACACATAAATTTTATTTATTGAATCCCATGGGGACGGACAGGCCACAATTCTCTATTTAAATCTCACATCATCTTAGGTGCCTGTCATCACTGCCTATTTACAGAGAAGGCACCAAATGACCTGCCCATGGGATCACAAATAGGAAATGACCCATGGAGGAAGTTACATCCACACCCGATTTGGAGAGTGACTAGCTGGGCATTTTTAGGGGGCTGGATGAAGAAGACCTTTCTTCCAACTTCAGAACAGCCTGCTGGCCCAGCTTCTGAGATAACTACATTTTTAATAAGGAGAAGCCTTTAACCACAAGGGTGACAATTACCCATGACATTAATAGGAAGCCATGGGCATAAGAACGGGTTTGGATGTTAGAAAGCCTCTCTAGTCCCTTGGCTCTGGAGCCTGGCACAGTAGGAACCCTTTTGGTAAAACCAGAGGAGGAACCACCACTCTCCCCTCATGCACGTGTCTTCTCTCACCTCTGGGATTCAAAGTCCAATGTGGGCAGGGTCCTGGTTGTGCCTGTGCCCGGACACTGCCATTGGGTGGACGTTGTTGGGAAATGTTTGCTGATTAAGGGGCAAGTGAATGGATGGTGGGGCGCGGGTATGACGGAAGGCCATGCCTGGCCCTGAAGACTTCGCAGGGGTTACGGGGCGGCCACGCCGTCCTGGGTCCCCTGGGTGGGCCATTCCGCCCTCCTCCTGGTGGCCTGCACTTCTTACCACCAGCCTAGAGGGAGGGGCCGCGCAGTCCCGGGGGGCCGGGTCTCGGGAGTCCGTGTCCGCTGCCCTCGGCGGGGCGGGGGGTCGGGAGCCCGGGCCGGCCGCGCGGGCCGAGGTCCTTGCCCACGACCGGCCGCCGCAGCCCTCTACCTGCCTCCCGGCCGCCCCTTCGCAGCCCGGCCGGGCACGCCCGGAGGCCACCTGGCCCGCCAGCGCGGGGCCCCGCCGCTGGGCCCCCGGAGCCGGCGGGTTGGCGGGCGGGCCCGGCGCGGCTCGGCTGGGGGACCGGTCCCCGGGGCGCGGCCGGGCCGCCGCCCCCGCCCCCCCCGCCCCGGGGGCCGGGCCGGGCTCCCGGGGGGCGGGGACTCGCCCGGTGGCAGCAGCGTCCGGGCCGGCGGCGGGCGCGGGGCGGCTTCCTGCAGGCGGCGCCGGGGCGAGCCGTTGCCGGCTGCAGCCTCCGCCGCCGGGCCGCGGGTCGCGGGGGCCGGGCGTTCGGGCCGCGTCCGTGCTCCCGGGCGCGCTGCGCGGCCGTCGCTGCTGCCCGCGCTCGTGCGCCGCCGCCGCCGCCGCCGCCGCTGCCGGTTACGCCAGCCCCGCCGCCGCCCGCTCCGATTCTGCGCATAGGCAGCCCCCAAGCCTGTCATTCTGCAAAAACACAGTTTACTCAACACACACACTCGCACACACACACGCGCGCACACACGCGCACACTGGCCCCCGCGCGCACACGCACGGAGGGCGCGAGCGAGCAGACGCGCACACCCGGCGAGCCAAGTTCCGCAGCCTGGCATGGCTTCTGGGGACCTTTACGAGGTACGGGGACGCGGGGCGCGGGCCGGCCCCAGCCCGCGGGCGGCGGCGGGCGGCGGGGCCGGGCCGGGCCGGGCCGGGCGCGAGCGGAGTTGCCGAGCCCGCGGCGGCGGCGGCGGCGGCGGGTGGCGGGGGCCGGGCGCGCCGCCCGCCCGCCGCCCGCCGCCTCCCGCGGCGCCCGCGCCCGCCGCCTTTCTCTTTCTCTCGCACACACTCTTACTCCCTCTACTTTGCGGCCTTGGAGGGGAAGGAGGAAGCCGGGCGGCGCCGGGCGGGGGAGGTAGCGGTCCCGGGGAGGTGTTCTCGCCCGACGAGCCGCCCGAGTGCAGAAAGTACAGGTAAAGTCGGCGCCGGACGCGCCGGGAACGCGGGGGGCCGCGCCGCGGCCGGCGGGGCTGCGCGGCCGGGATGGGCCGGGGGCGCGGAGGCCGGGGGGCGGGCGGCCGAGAGCACCCGCGGGGCGCGGCGGGTCGGGGCTGCGGACGGGGCGCCCGCGGGCTCGGGGACGCCCGCCAAACCGCCTCCGGCCCCGCCCCTCCCCCCCACCTGCTGCCCCGCCGCGGGCGCCGACCCTCCGGGCTGGGGCGTGGGGGCGGCCCTTGCGGGTGTCGTGCTCGCCGGGGCCGAGAGGGGGCGCTGCGGAGGCCCTCGGTGGAAGGGAAGGGAACGTGGAAGTCGGAGGTGGGTGGTAACACGTTGCCAGAGGACTAGGATGCCACCCTCCGTCACCCTGGAGGATACCGGACTCCAGGTCCACGCAGGTGGTGGCCAGCACTAGGTATTTTGAAATCGTTCCAAAAGGGTGAAGGCAGATAGTAGTCTGGCACCTTCAAACAATGTAGAAATACCCCTGATGCCCGTGACCTCTGGAGAGCTAGGGCTTAGCCAGCCCTGGACTGCACGCGTACCACCTCTGGATGTGGACAGGTGGACAGAACAAGAAACAACCAGTGCTCCCTGCAGCCAGAGAGGTGTTGGCTCCCAAGAGAAGGTTCTGGATAAAGAAGCCAACACAAGGGCCATCTTCAACCAGCAGGCCTGCTGATCCTGCAAGAAGCCAGCTCAAGGGTCACCCTGGACCTGGACTCCCCTGCACATAAGTCAGTTAACACCAGTTCTGAATTTCAAGACTTTTTGGCTGAATTGAGACAAAACCTAGAAAGGGTGGGATTCTCCTTCTGGCTAAGAGATTACAGGGGTGATTCTCCCATGGTGAGCTTTTTCTTCTGGGTCTCACAGGCAGCTGAAACTTTCTCAGATGGATTTGCTGGCTGGTGTGAGAGGAGAATGGAAGAGAGGCAAGTTAGCATCTTGGCCTCCTGTGTAACCAGGGCTTGGTGAGGCCCGCTCATGGACCACTAACCCATATGCAGCTATGGGCGGCCTTAGCACTTATTGAGTGATGTAGATTGCCCTCTTGTCTGCCCTGTGGCCTTCCTTATCCCTGTACTGGTAGAGAAGATGAAGTTGACTGGAAACCTAGTGGAGAACTTTGGAAGAGATGACCACTGCACCACTAGAGCTCTTGAGTCTCTTTCAAGATGGCAGAGGCATTTCTGAAAACTCAAATTGAATCACAGTTAAATGGAAAATTTGAACCTCCTGGAGTATAACCAGCCCCACCAGGACCTTGGCTAAAAGGAGATGTTGTTCGGGGGCAAAACTAATCTTGTTGGGATCATGGTGTTTTTCTGTCCATTGTTGTCGAGTGTGTTAGAGCCGCTGACCTTGCCCAGGTAAAAAGTTGCATGGCAGAGGCTGTAAGAAGACCTATCACCAGCTGTCAGTGCTTCCCCATTTAAAGTTTGGAACTTCTGAACCTTCTGGGGGATAATTTCTTGCTTAATGTTCATCTGAAACTGCCCTCCTTCACATTGGTAATTATAGTTGCCAGATGAGTCTGAAGAGGGGAATTTTCACAACGGCCTTGAACTATCTTAGTACCTCAAGAGTTCTTATTGAAGTTCAATAAGCAGACAATAATAATAATTACTTCTGTGATAGTAGGTAATTGTGCTAGATGTGAAATGGTTTTCCTGTGGCTGATTATTTGCATAGTCATTACTAAAAGGGCTAAATTGCATTATGAGAATATAACCAATGTCAACATTTTTATAGCCTGTGTCTACATTATATAACGTATACGGAGGAATTTAATTTGTTGTTCAAATTTAACTTTAAAAACAATTAAGAACTGCTAAGTGTACATTAGCACATAGACTTCTAACTGTAAAATTGTTGTGTGCATAAAAATGGGATATTGATTTAAGGAAAAATCTTGAAATACTTAGTATAATGACTGATCTTCAAAGGAAAAACCAACTCTCATTCTACATTATGCTGTTACTTTAATTAAATATTATACTTGAATGTACATTAAATGGTTTCTCTTAACCTTTAACCAATAAACTGCATTTTGAGTGGACTAAGGATGACTGCCTTTGTCAATAACATATTTTACCTTTACGCTGACACTATTTTTCACCCTTAATGGTGAAGATGTGATTTGGATTGTAGAGTCTTCATCTTCTCTTTGGTGTTTCAGAGAAGTCAATTGCAAAGAGCAAACGTTCCTCAAATAGCACTTTTTTTTTTTTTTTTTAAAGAGATAGGTGCTGAGTTTAAAGACACCAAAAAACTGAAAATTTTGTGTATGTAATGGCACCATTCAGTGACCATGAAGGAAGACAGAATCAAGCTCAGGTCCCTCAATTTTGGATCTTGATAGATGGTTCTGCCTTGTTTCTCCTATAATAGAGCCCTCCTCCTCTTCCAATGCGTTGTAGCTGTCATGAAAATCATCATGAAGGAGATTTTAACTATCAATTAATGTCATGGAGTCAGAAACAGGCCTGGTTGCAAACTGAGTTCCTTTTCAGATGCTCTGGCCTACATCTTGCTGAATATAGGTGTTGTAAGTGGCAGCCCAGGGGCCAGGTCTAGGCTTGGTGTGTGTGTGTGTGTATGTGTGTGTGTGTGCGTGTGTGCACGTGTGTGCGCGTGTGTGAACCTTGCCTCACTGTGGATAGTAAAAGTGAACTTCAACACCTTCAGATGGTGTTCTAGTTTGTCATGACCTCTAGTTTGTCACTGTCTCTAATGCTCTGTAACCACGTACTTCTTTACTCTTACATTTTAAATCTGGCTCCAGTGGGCATTAGAGTCCACAACCCCAGGATTCTGGTCAATCATTTGCTGAGGTATTTGGGTATCAGGAAGACATCATCAGTAGAGTAGGAGACCCAGATTTGTTATCTGTGGGTCACCAGCTCCTTGCACATTCAGTCCTTCATTGGCTGAATCCTTGAACACAAGACTGATTTGAGTATAAATAAAACACTTCAGGTGGCCTTTTATTTTGAGTGTCATCCTCTGTTTTCTTTGCTTCTCTTCCTCCTGGTCTCTTGAAACCATCTGTAGGGTGGCGCAGTTGTCTCTCTGGGAGGAAGCGTGTCTCGTTCCTTACCGGAGAAGCAGGCTGTTCTCCATTAGAAGGATGGTGTGCATTTAAGCTTCAGCCACGTGCTTTCTCTGATGTGGAGGGTTGTTTGACACTGGAGGAGGACACCACTTTGTAGGAAAAGGTGTTGGCAGAGACAGCTGTAGGTCCACGGAGGAGGGCAGCAGTGGTCAGGTTGAAACTTACAGAGATGGGCCCAATGGTTCTTCCTGTGTCAACATTCAACTTATTTATGCTTTCCAAAGTCCTAACTTAAAAGGATGAGATGCTTCTAAGACGTGTAGTCTTTCTTCCTTTTGGGATTGATATGCATCCTTCTCACCAGGTATATACAGAGGGCTCCACGTGCGTGTGTGTAGTTATGTGTGTGATTGTGTAATGTCAATAATGAAATACTTTGGTTTTATTCCAAGTAAAGTCAATAACAATGGAATGGTTTTGAGTTTTGTTGGAAGGAATTTACTTCAGTTAAAAATGGACTGTACAGTGATGAGCACAGGCACCTCCACGCTGGTGCTATATATGCACCTTGTGCACTAGAACCACATGCTAAAAATAACAGAGCTTATGGGAAAAGCTGCATTGAAGCAGAACAACCTGTAACCAGAACACTCGCGAAAGCCAAGGCAAGCCTGATACAAATGCAGGGCGGTTGGATTCCACTGGCTGGGGTTTGCCCTCAGCTCTGCGGCGGCTTGTGCTTCCTTCTCCTCTCTGTAGGGCATTCGCTTCTCATGAAGACTATTTCCATCAAAATCAAATCTGGTCGAGGGCGCAGCTTTCTTCACTCAGCTGTGTGGGAAGAGATGTTTTGTGGCTTCTTCCTCTGCTCTTGCAGCTTGGCCCTGCAGGTTAACACACTGGCAAGCACAGGGGCTCTGAAAGTCGCCAAATCAGCCACCACTCACGTTAAAGGAGGAAGGCACCTAAGCACATTGCCATCTCGCTTCTAGGGTCTTCATCTGTTGCTAAGTCTTCTCCTGTGAGAGCGGCTGCCAGTGATTGCTTCAAAATGTGAACAAGCAAGGCAGAATCACACTTGAACCAATAGGATGGTGTCATCCCACCGGTGCCACGTTCCCTATTTACCAATCACATTTAAGGAGATCCCTGTCCAAGAAACATGCACTGGCAGAACAGTCTGGGATACAACTTCTTGAATCCTGCACCAGCATTGCAGGAGATAAGGTGTCAGTTGAGTTGGATTGATTCTTCGGCACATAGCAAGTGCCTGATGAATATGGAATGGGTGTGTGAGTCTCTCTCCTTTTGAAAATTAGTTTAGATGACCTCCAGAGGGTTTGCATTGGTTTAAGTAGACCTTGATGTCAGCTCCCTCCTTACTGTGTAAGATCATTTCTTCTTCAGGGGCTCAAACTGTCCTTGACAGGAGCAGCTGTGGCTCCCTGCAGCCTGAACAATCGCTAAGCGGCATTTCAGGCCTCGTGGTCCTCAGAGGTCAAAGATATTGCAGTTGTGCATTTAGATTTCAGAGATCTTGTTTCTTCTGTCTCTGTTGGAAGGTGGAAAGAGGTCCAGGTTGGCTGAAGCCATGGCACCATCGTTCATTTGTACCTTTGTTATTTGGAGGTCATCGTACGTATGCCTGGTGCTAGGGAAGCAGGACTGGTGCCCTCCAGGAACCCCAGGTCTAGTGGGAGACACAGTTAGGTAAACCAGATGTTTCCAGGGAAGGGTTCCTGCAGGGGAAGATGGGGCTCTCCAGGAGCAGGTTAGGAGCTCATCCAGCCTTGGGAATGAGAGGGCGTGTCCCCAGAAGGTGATGGCTGTTGAGCATGTTCAGTAAGTATTAATGTGATATCTGAATTAAGTAAAATGTTAGCTTTTTGGTGTAGACACAAAGGAAGAATGTGATTGTCCACCATACATATTGTATGTAATAATAAAAACTAAATTGGAAAATGGGGCACATATTATTTACAACTTATTTTATTTTCACTTAAATATACTGTGTGCGTGCATGCACATGTGCGAGAGAGAGAGAGAGAGAGAGAGAGAGAGAGAGAGAGAGATACATAAATACATACTGGGGGTTGAACCCAGGGGTACTTTACCACTGAACACCATCCCCAACCCTTTTTATTTTTTATTTCAAGACAGGGTCTGGCTGAGTTGCTGAGGTTCTCACTCAGTTGCCTGAGCTGGCCTCAAACTTGGGAGCCTCCTGCCTCAGCCTCCTAAGTCAGTGGCATTATAGGAGTGTGCCACCATGCCTGGCTTGATTTTTAATGGCAGGTTAATTTTCCCTTGAATGTGCCAATTTTTTTTTTTCCTGTAACTAATCCCCTGTTGGACACCTGGATTATTTCCATTTGTAAACCGCTGTCAGTTTTGCTGTTATGAACATCCATAAACCTTATGATCTGTATGCATATCTTACTCTTTTCCTCAGGCTAAATTCTGAAAAATCACTAGTTTGAAGAATGTGAACACTTTGAACACCGTTGATACGTAATTCCAGACTGCCCTTCAGAAATGGACAGTAGTTTAGATTGGAGGGAGACGAGAAGTGGGGTGACCGGCTAATGCCATGTGCTCTTTTAGCAGTTGAAACAAGAGATGATGGCGGCTTGGACTGGACGAGGGAGTGGCAGTCGAGGTGGAGAGAAATGGGTGGGATCGAAAGACTCAAAAAGAATCAGTGCTGTGTGGGATATCAGACAGGATTATGTTTGGCAGCATAATATAGAAAACTTAAGAATAGTGCTTAACCAAGGTTTGTTCTTTTATCTAAAATAAAGTTTGAGTTGGGCAGTCCTGGATTGCTGTGATGCTCTTTGAAGTGTCGTCTCTTTTCTGTCATCTTCAGCTGCAGCTTCTGTCCTCATGGTCCTGTCGGGGGCCAAGGTAGCCTCAGAGCTCTATATAGAAGGGCTAAAGTGGAGTCGTCTCTCGACAGACCCCCGTGGGCTGGGGTCCTCTCACCTCATTTCCTGAACACAATCACGTGGTTGGCCCTCAAGCCTAGCTGCAAAGGAGGCTGAATACGGTGTCATTTTCCGCTGTTTCCTGCTCTCCTTAAATCAAGCTTCACGACCATGTGTAGGATTGAGGGGAGGCAGGACTGGAGGGACGGCTTCTAGCCTCCTGTGTTGGTCCGTGGGGTGGATGTAGCTCTGGGAAGAAGCAGTGTTTGTGGCAAGTGCAGAGGCAGCAAGAAGGGCAGTGAGTCTGGAGAGAGGTAGGACTTCCAGGTTCAGACTTCAGAGCAGGCCACCTGAGCCAGAGCTCAGGAGCAGGATCAGGCATGGAGACAGCAGCTGGGGACCATGGCTACCCAGGTCCAGCTCGAACCAAAGAACAGTGTGTAAATGTCAAGAGGGGTTTGGAGATGGGGAAAGTGGACATTTTAGAGATGGGGGAAGAAAAAGATGATCAGGGGATTACCGTGAGCGGTAGAGGAAAAAGCAAGGGGTGTTGCTGTCATGGGAATCTTCCGTTGCATCCTGACCGGCCTGTAAAAGGCCGTGGTTTCCTGGGAAGCCTTGAGGGTTTTTGGCCTATCATTTTTTGTCCCAGTTTCTCTTTGAAGGGCACTGCTTCCAAATTGTCCCCTCTTGACTCTGGTTGACTCCAGCACGGCCAGAATCTCCCCAGTGTTGACCTGTCACCACACTGCTTTGAGGTGACTTTGGAGCTGTCAACATGGGGAAAGACGGGGTGGCCAGTAGTGACCTTGGATCTAATAACCAGCGGGTCCTTGGTGAGCCCTGGGAGGCAGCCATGCCATTGCCGTGTTCTTGGGCCCGGGAGCGTGTGACAGCAGCATGGCGAGGACAGGGGATGGGGTTCGAGACGCCTCCTAGGGGCAGTGCGTTCCAGCCTCAGGTGTGGGGGTGAGGAGGGAGGGCAGGCGTTAACCAGGTGAGGAAGGGGCCGGCCGCCTCACCCCGGTTCTACCCGTGCTCTGCCTCTTGAGGTAGCTTGAATCCTTAAAGATGGTGGGTGGAGACGTCGGGCCATTGGACCTAAATTCTTAGATGTGGTTTTCCGTGAGCCCTACGGGCCCTTCTGCTGACCTGTGGGGCTGGGTCTGAGGTCTGCAGTAATTTTAAATGGAGAAAAAAGAAGCAGAATGTGTCGTCCCACAGAACCTTCCTAAATGACATTTGCTCAAGGAAGAGGGCTTTCTGGGTTGAGGATGAGGAGACAGAGTTCTGCATGAGGAGTCGTGGCGGCAGCACTGGTCTGAGAGGAGAAGCAGGGTCAGCAGGACCCTCAGTGCCGTTGACGAACCAGTGTGGCGGTCGGTTTTAGGCGTCAGCGGGGCTGGCCCCAGCCTCCTGTCTCCAGTTCTTCGGTCAAACACTCATCTGGGCGTTGCTGTGAGGTCGTCTGTGATGTGGTTTGAGTCCATGATCAGCTGACTCGAAGGGAGGTCATCTAGATAATCTCAGTGGCCATGAATCCGCCAGCTGAAAGGCCCCAAGCTGAGGCTTCCCCGAAGAACAAGCAGTTCCACCTGTGGACAGCACCCGAGGCCAGGCCCCAGTTCCAGCCTGCCTTCCCCGTGGCCTCCTGTCCAGGACATCACGCTGTTCCTTCAGCAAGTCCCTTCACTTGTGGAGGCCGGGGCTTGGCCTCTCACCCACCCACACGCCACCTCTGGTGGCAGCGTGTGCTGGATGAGCTTTTCATCATCCGGACCTTGGTGGCCATGGCTGGGAAGCGGAGACTCTCCTCCTGACTGGGTCGATCACTTCATTAAATGCCTTGCTTGTCAGCAGCCACTGCTGTCTGGTTTGTGTGTGTGAAGCAAGCCGAGGGCCACAAGCTCTGGGTGACAGCCAGACTCCAGGGACTCTCAGGCCCCGGGTGTGTTTGCCTGCTCCGGCAGTCACGGGTGCTGCTGGCTGGAGGGCAGGCCTGTCCTGGGTCCGGAGTTCTCCCTTGTGGTCAGCTGCTAGTGCTGAGGCTGGTGAGTGGGGAGCCCCTGATCTACCTCCTGTCCTTTCCTTCAGTTCACTGCCATGCTCTGGTGTGGCCAGTTAGCCTTAGCCAGCAGGTAGAAGCTGCTGCCTCCACAGGTCACAGCTCTCCAGTGGCAGGCCCAGCCCTTGATTATGGACCTTTAAAAAGTCAAAGAGGCCTGGAGTCCAGTTTGTAATGTTATTCCCCGGTTTCTCTTAAGAAGGCTGCTGTTCCCCAACCCTCTTGGCTCCCAGAATCCCCCAGTGTTGACCTGTTACCATGCTGCTTTGTAAGTGACTTAGGAGGCTTTAGGGACACATTCATGGGACGGGGGCTCTGCCAAGCCAGGAATCCCCCTACTGAGGAAAGGGACCCACCCTATTCTCAAATTCTTGATCAGGGCATTTTCCTCCTTGATTTTCATTTCCTTGTCTTCTAGTCCAGTGTTTTAAAAATTATGTCTCAAGGGTCTTACTGACAAACTATGGAGCTTATATAAATGCTGGATTTGGATTTTATTTAAAAATAGCCATTTGTCCAGTAATTCATCCATCAAGTGTTTGTTGTATGTTTACCACGTGCCTAGAACTCTGCTCGGTGCTGGGACTTTGGCTGTGAATGCTTTTTAAGCTATCATTTAAAATGTAGTAATTAAAAACCCAACACCCCATGTGTTCTGTACCGTATTTTTAACACTTTGGAGTTTTTCGTATGTTAAAGGTGCAGCCAGGCCAAGATTTTTTTTGTGAGCAGGCCCAAGAACACAGCTTTGTCCTGCACCTCTGGACACATATTAGAACTTCTGGTAAATGGCCTTCTTAGAAACATCATAGATCTGTATTGTTCCTAAAAAAATATTCAGGCCCATCTCTGCTCATGTAAAATTGTATGAGCCCATACAGTCATGCACTCAAATAGCACTCAGGGCTCAGGCGGGTGGGTGGTGAATGTTCTAGACGTGGTGTGCTATTCAGTGTGCGATACAATGGGATGTCCACACTTAGTATTATTGGGGTTTATCGAGAATTCTAGGTCCTTCTGCCTTTTAAATTGGAGAGGATGAGTGGAAGCCACTGTTAGTGTCAGAGGCTCAACCACGAAGCAGACATGTCCCTCTTCCCGTCTCTCAGCCTTCAGGACAGGTTAGAATGAGCAGTGTCCTGCCGTGGCAAGACAAGATGTGGAAACCAGCCCCCACCAAGATACCAAGGACAACCACTGCTCCTAGCAAAGTCAAGGTCAGGTTTCTCCTGTACAGGCAAACCAATTTCAGGAAGAAGTTGACTTCTGTGGCTGTCACCGGAAGGCAGCTGACATCCTTGGATTTCATGGAGCGTTTTTGTTCATTAAAATGGTTTTTACCGCTCAGTTCACTCAGTGGTCCGCAAGTGTCGCAAGCTAAACTTAGAGTAGGTAGATGTCTGCACTAAGAAGTTATCTCGGGGGTCCCGTGTCCTGTGTGTATGGTTCTCGGGAAAGTCTGGGTAGGGGAAGGTTGCTCGGCTGAGCCCCACCATTTTCTGCTAGGCTGCGCTCTCTGGGAGAAGGAGCCCCATCTGGGCTATTCATGGTGGTGTTCTCAGCTCGTGGCTCTTTGCACATTTTATCCTTTCAAGAGACACTCATTGAGCAGATGGTTGGAAACACTTGAACCCTGTGCTTCAGGCCACCATGGCCCTCCCTTCAGTGAACTTCCTGCACTGCTACTGGGTGGAGGTAGTTTCTCCCTTTTCTGAGAAGAGCCCTTCAGATTTACCTGGAAATACAAGTTTCCGTTTTTCCTTCCACTGGGTCTCGTGCAGTTTTATTGGGTGATGAAAGTTCCTGAAAGCAAATTGAAACCCTCAAGCCATTGTTCCTCATGTGGGTGGTGACGGGACTGCAAGTGGCCATTCTTGGTTAACTTGCGTGTGTGTCAGCCCCTGTCACTCCCAGCACACACAGAGACCCCTCTGCTCCAGCCTCTGGGTTGATGCACACCATCCATTTAGGGTGGGTTGCCTGGAGACAGGCTCTGGAGTGGACACTGGTGTCCGGAGGGCTTACTGAGGAATGTTCTCGTGAGATAGGCCTGTAAGGACATGAGGAAGGTGGGGCTAGATGGGTGGTGAGCTCACTGGCAGTGAGGTTACAGCTGAGTGTCAGCTGATCCTATGGTCAGCAATGGAGTGTCCCCAACTGAGGCAAGGGAATTGGGCCCTCCTGTCCCCACATTAGCCAGTCACTGCTGGTAGGCTGCTCACGGCAAGGGGCAGGCAGTTCCCTCTGAGGGCACACCCGTGAGCCTTTAGCAGCGGGCATATTCCTTGCAGCTGCGGGCACGGGTAATTGATCACGTAAAGGGACCTGGGTGGAGCATCACCTCCCGTAGGATACCACCTCTTCTGGCCCTTACTGGTGGCTAGCCATCCGCCCTGAATCCCTGTGGATGTACATCTGTCACATTGGCGCCTCCTGATGACTTAGTGTGTCATTTGCCAGCCTCTCGGGGCAGCCTGGGCTTGCGTTTGGACAGGCTGGCCACGTGCTGGGATGGTGCTTGCGATTCCCTGACTGCGCAGGCACCACGTGGCCTGGGGTCCCGTGCAGGGAGGCCTCGGAGGCTGTGCGCCTGCCGGTCTCCTCCCCTTGTTCTTGGAGCATTTCCCTTGAGAGCTCCTCCGTGCCTCAGTTGCCTTTGCCTTTTTATCTTCTGCTCCTGCTCCTTGACCTTGGCAGCTTAAGACCCGAGATGTGGTTTGTCCCAGGGTTCCTTTGCTCTCTCGTTTAGTCACTGTATGGACAGGTTCTAAGTTTTGACACTTGCCTGGCTTTTTCTCCCCGAGCTCCAGGCCTGTCTGATTCCACTTGGGCCGTTTAAACCAAAAGTATCCAAAGGTGGACTTCCGGTTTCCCTCCTGGGCTCCTAGCCTCCATCCCCGTTCCTAGGCCAGAAGCTGGCCCCCTTTGCTGGGCCCAGACACCGGGTCTGTTCTATTAAATCAGCAGCACGAGTACTTCTTGAATCTGCCCTTTCCTCCTCTTAAGACCCTCACCACTTCAGTCCAGGGGACTCTGAATGGAATAACCCAGGGGTCTCGGGCACCTCTCCCTGCTGTGTCTGGGTCTGCTGCTGCCCACTCCAGTTTTCTCCACACTCTACTCACAAGGATCTTTCTCCAATCCCCGTTTCCTCACATCTCTTTCCTAATAAAATAGCGTTGAGTAGGTGTGAGCTTCGCGACTCCAGCCCTGCCCCTCCACGTTCCCTCCTGTGTAGCATGTCTTCTGCCCAGAGAGCTGCTCTCGGTTCCTTGAGCTCGCCATGCTCTCTCCTTTAGTCACACTCCAGGTGATGGACACTGTCCATCACTGACCCCTGCCCCTTCTTCCAGTGTCAGCTTGGAAGTTGCATTTGGCGGGGCTTCCTTGACTCTTCAAGGCTTTCTGGCCCTTCCTTAGGCTCTCGCAGAGTCCTGTTCTTTGGTTCTAGCAGTTGCTTGGCTTTACTGTAACACCATCTTATTTTTGAAATCTCCCATTAGGGTGAGGGCTTTGAGTGCGGCCTGCGAATCGGTCTGACTTGCTCCATCTTTAGCACCTTAAGCATGGTGCAAGTTTTGAACTTGAAAGCATTGATATGATCAGGTCTTTAAGTTACATGAAAGTCAAAATTGTCTCAGATGTCTACAACCTGTTTGGTGGGATGCTTAAAGGCCTTTACAGTCTTTCAGTTGTTTTCAGTTGAGTGTGATTTCTATGTCTTTACTGATCATTCAACCAGTGGACATTGTTTTCCTCTGAGCCAGACTCATTGAAAACATATGTGTAATCAATAAAGTGTGTGCTGCCCTGTATCCGGAGGCTTGCTGGATCTTGGAGCTGGATAAGAGTTTGGAAGCCATCTGTTTCGTCTTTTACTAACCCTCCAGTGGGTGATGAAGAATAGCGGCCTCGTTTATTCTGCTGAAAGAGGCCAGTGGTTGAGATGTGAACACTGGGTTGGTTTTCGCTGCCGTCTGAGTGGGTCAGACCTGAGACAGACGGCATCTTCCTGGACTGTTCTGGAGAGCTGCTGTGGAAATCTTGATGTTGTCATTGCTTTCTTGTGCAGATTTTTCAAATGAGGTCACCGAGGCCAGCATGTCCTCAAGCCTTGTTTAATTCTTTTGGTGATGAAGAGTAAGGCCGGGGCCTGCCTTCTCACCCGACTGCACAGTCACAGGCCTTGACATTTATGGGGAACATTTGATACCTCAACTTTTCATTGGAAATCCAGGCTCATGTGGGGACTGTTGGAAGTCAGGTCAAGTAATGGGATTCAAAGCACTGTTTCTTTAAAGAACAGGTCTCCACACATGCCACATTCTTCGAAGTGACGGGCATCCACACGCACAGCAGATAGAGCATGGTTGCAGGAGCCCTAATTTAGGAGATAGCTAAGATTGCGGTTAGCTGTGAGCCATAAGCATTACCACCTTCCATGGTCTCGTGAGACTTGGCCTGGCACATTGTGGATCGGGTCAGCGCCATTTGCATGGTCTCGCGAGACTTGGCCCGGGAAATCGGGGAGGGGGGTGAACGCCATTTTGGTGTGGTGTGGATGTGGTTGGCAGAGTGTGGATAGCGTGTGGGAGTTGTTGTTGGAGCTGGAGAGAAAAGATAGCAGAATAAAGAGCCTGTTTGTTTCCAGTCCACCTCTGAACTTATTCCCGTGGCGTTGTTGCTCCAAGCGGCCATCGCTTCAGGCAGCAACACATGGTAAACATCAGGTGTTGCTTAAGAAGAGGAGGGGAGCGTCTTCCTGCTTCTCCAGGCTCCGCGTGAGACCACAACCACACGTGCCCTGTTGTTTATCGAGGGCCTGCACAGGCTAGCCTGCGGTGGTATGTGGAGTACCTGTGATGGATGCCCGAGAGGCTGTTGGTCAGCACTGCCTTCAGCCCCGCTCCTCAGAACAGCCAGGGCTCTGCCCACGCTGGTGGTGAGGGCAGAACCAGTGTCTGAGGTCTTCACTCAGGCCCTGAGGCTGGTTTGGAGGGCAGCTGGTGGCATCCTCGGTCGGTCTCTTCTCTCTCCTGGCCCTTTCAGCTGCGGCTGGGCCTCCGCGCACCTTCCCATGAGTCTTCCTCTTCACCGTGGCTGGCGCAGTGCTAGTGTCCCTTCACCCCGGGATTGTCAGGATGGTGCACTTCAGACTGCCTTGGTGACCGTGGCTGTGCTTGGTACGGTGCATTGGAAAGCTGGTTTCCTGTGGGTGAGGGGAGCAAGCCCAGATCATAGCAAAAGGTCTTTTAAATTGATTTTAAAAAAAGAGTACGTATAACATCGGGGTAGATTTTAACATAATCAAAAAAGCATGGAATGTGATTTTCTCTAATTTGGTTCCCAGCACTTCTGCCTCTCCCTCTTCTCTCGGCCTGCTCTTCTCACTCTACTGATCTTTTTGTAGTCTTTTTATTTATTTTTTTCATTAGTGTCTGGGGATAAACTTGGTGTTGGGATCCGTTGTGCTGTACTCTTGTGTGCACACACCCAGAGCTTGGTCACACCCATGCCACAGTGCTTTCCTTTCCCTGGCCCTTCTTCCCTCTCCCTCCTTCCCCTTCATCTACTCTAGTCTACTCTACTGATCTTTCCTCTATTTTGATGAAATGCCCTCTCCCTTTTCCCCTTTCTGTCTCTCTCTTTTTCTCCCCACATTATTATGAATTAGCTTCTGCATATCAGAGAAAACTCAACCTTTGACTTTTTGGGACTGGCTTATTTCACTTAGCGCAGTGTTCTCTAGTTCTAGCCATTTACTGCCAAATGCCAGAATTCTTTTTTCTGAGTAATAATTCTCCATTGTGTGTATACACCACATTTTCTTTATCCATCATCTGTTAATAGTATGTTTGAATAAGTAGAAGCATACATATCGATTCTTAAAGAAATTCAAAGAACTACAGAGAGATGTGTGTTTTCACCACCTGCACGACAAGCCGTAATGCACCGTTTTAGCTTTTTCACTGCTGTGAGCAAAAGACCCGACAAGAACAATTTAGAGGAGGAAGAATGCACTTCCAGAGGTCTGTATGCATAGACAGCCGGCTCCATTTCTTGAGGCCTGAGGGAGGCAGAACATCATGGTGGAAGTGTGTGGTGGAGGACAGTGACTGCGAGCATAGCAGCAGGAAGCCGCGGGAGCTCTCCTCACCAGGACACAACATCAACCCCAGGGGCATGCCCCCCTGGCCCACCGCCTCCAGCACTACCGCGCCTGCCTTGGGTTCCCACTCCCCATCAGGGACTAAGCTCTGGCTGGGTTATGGCTCTCACAACCCGGTCACGTACTGACAGTAACTTATTGGTGTGCTTTCTGTAAGAAACCACCTGAATAGACAGGCAAGCCAGGGTGCGAGGTGCTACAGACACACACGCAGCCACGCAACACGCAATGTCCTTCTTTCTTGGAGGTTTTCCATGAGTGGTCCAGGTGAGGTGGCGTTCCTCCTTAGAGGTCAGAGTATCTTGCACGTCCTCTCGTAACCCCTGACAGCACACACGTCCTTCTCACGAGATTGCCCCGTGCCTCCGGGAACCTTTCCAAGGAAGGGAGTGCTCCACTCCGCAGGGCAGCCTCCTCCATCTGGGCCCGTGCCAGCTGTTGGAAAGCGCTTGGTCCAGGGAGCTGAAGGTGGCCTTGTGCAGCTGGTGTCTGTGGAGCCGTGATTCGAGTGTCCAGGACCTTTCACTTTAATTCACCATTACAACTCCAAGGCATTCCTTTGGTCATTTTTTTAAGTTTTAAATAATGATTGTACACATTTGTGGTATACAGTGTGTTTTATGCACATGTGCAAGGTGGCATGATCAAATCAGTGACTAGCATATCCGTCACCTCAAAGGTTTCTTATTTCTTTGTGGTGAGAATTCTTGAAATCTCTTCTCTTAGCTATTTGAATCGTGCAGTGCATTATGATTGACTCTGATCTGCTGTCCAGTGGAGCCCCAGAACTCCTTCCTCCATGTCACTCGGTACCCCCTGGTCACCATCCCTCTTTCCTGCCCGCTCCTCTGGCTGGCCCCTGATAGCCAGCGTTCTACCCTCCACTTCCATGAGCTGGGCTTTTTTAGGTTCCCCATGTGAGTGAGAACATGTGGGAATTTATATTTCTGGGCCTGGCGTATTTACTTTACAGTACCTTCTAGGTCCTTTCATCATTCATGTTGTCACAAATGACACATTTTCTAGCTTATTTTTATTTTTTTGCTGAACGTTGTGCGTGTGTACCTCATTTTACGAAACCTGTTTATCCACGGATGGGCACTCAGGCCGTTTCTGCATCTTGCTGTTGTGAATGGTGCTGCAGTGAACAGTGTCGGGGGGTGCGTGCAGACAGCCTCCCCTTTGGCCCACTGATTTGCCTTCCTTTGGGTACATAGCTGGCAGCATGTACCCAGTAGTGGGACTGATGGATCCAGTAGTACTTCTATTTTCAGTTTTTAGAGGACCCTCTGTACTGTTTTCTGTAATGGCTGTACTAACATGCAATACCAATGTATGAGGGCCCCCTTTTCTCATATCCTCACCAACACTGAATACCTTTCATCTTTCCGATAAATAGCCATTCTGACAGGTGTGAGGTGACAACTCACTGTAGTTTTAATTTGCATTTTCTTGATAATTACCAATAGTAGCCTTTTTTTCAAAGCTGTGATAATCAAAACTGCAAGGTATTGGCATAAAAACACAGTGACCAAGGAATAGGGTAGACAGCCCAGAAATAAACCCACATATCTTCAGTCAGTTGGTTTTTGACAGAGGTGCCAAGAACACGCATTAGAGAAAGGACAGTCTCTTCAATAAATGGTGTTGGAAAAACTGGATATCCACATGCAGATGAATGGAAATGGGCCCTTTCCTTATCCCTAATATAAGAATCAACTCTAAGACCTAAAACTATAAACGTACTAGAAGAAAATAGGGAAGGTGCTCCATGACATCGTCTAGTCAGAGAGTTCTTGGCCACCACTCCAAAAGCACAAGCAGCAAAATCAAAATAGAAAAATGGGATGGCGTCAAACTAAACAGCTTCTGTCTAACAGGAAACAGTAGATGGAAGAGACGGCCTGGCCTGCAGATTTGGAGCAAATATCTGCACATTGTGTAGAAAATGGACGAATAGCCAAGAGATACAGGCAACTCAAAACTATTCAATATCAGATAATCTTAAAAATGGGCAAAGGACTCTGCTAGACACTTCTCAGAAGCAGGTCCACAAGTAAGTGGACAGCTGGACTCCTAGCACGTCCCCTTTGCCACCGTCTGTTCCCACAGTGTATCCAAAGTGATTGTGTGACAAGGTAATTCTGAAAATGTGACTGTCTTGCTAAGGTCTTCAGTGGTCCCACACGGCTCTTGGGCAAAAGTCCCCAGTGCTTACCAGGATGGGCTCCTGGCCTGGCCTTCCAGGCTTGCCCACCACCCTCCCTTGCCTCCTCACTGACTCTCTTCAGCTCATCCAAACCTCCTTTCCTTCCTGACCTTTGCTCATGCTGTTTCTTTGGACCCTTTCTCTTTTGACCTCTGGGCTTCTCCTCTGACCTCCCAGGCCAGACGGACCTTGTTTTGTACTCCCTGAGCTTCCTGGGCTTCTCCACAGCATGGCTCGCTACCATCAGTCGGTGGCTTCAGAGCCAGGTCTGCCCCGGCCAGCGCAGTGTCCCCGCACCTAGAACATAAGGGTGCTTGTGAAAATCTCTACATATTCCAGAGATCTCTGGGTTACTAGAAATTTGGGCTGTTTTCTTCCAGAGTGAGCATCACTGTCTTTTCTCCTGCCCACTCTTATCTTGATGTGCTTCTCAACCCCTCGCCCTGCTAGTTGTTGTCCCATGGTTATTCTCAAGTCTGTCAGTGCCACATTTAAATGTAGGACCTAGAATAATTCTGGGTTTCATCAGCAGAGGTCACATTTCATAATTTGGGTGCTGAGTTTTTAATCAATTTAGTCTTAGGAAGAACCTGAAATGTAGAATAAATAGTTAAAAAAATAACACAAATAAAAACCATCATTTTAGAACTTCTGCCCAGTGGGTAAAGCAGTACTCGCAGGAACATTCGTAACCTTAAATCAAAAGCAAAAAGGAATGAATTCAGTTCATCTCAAAAAGTCAGAAAAAGGATAACAAAATGACAATACATTATAAAGAAGAAATTAATGTAAAGAGAAGCAAAAACAGTAATAAAGTAGAAAAGAAAAATAGAATTACATATATTAAAGATTATATTTACATTTTTGGTGCCAGTTTTATTTATATGTATATGTACTTACTATATTTAATTGTGGTAAAATGTAAATTTAAAATTTTTCATTTTAATGATATATATATATTTTTTGGTGGGAGATACTGGGTATTGAATCCAGGAGCATTCTACCACTGGGATAGAGTCCCACTCCTTTTTATTGTTTATTTTTGAAATGGGGTCTCACTGAGTTGCCCAGGCTGGACTTGGATTTGTGATCCTCCTGGACAGCTAGGATTAGAGGCATGTGCCATCACATCTGACTTATTTTAACCATCGAAGTTGTTGTATATATAACAATACCATGCATTACAATTCATAGAACATATATAGAGCACCTTCTTATATAACACTGTATACAAAGTATATTCAAACAGAGTACTTTAATGCACAAAAGTTATAATTTTATTGAAGTTCAATGTATATGTATTTTTTGCTTCCAGTGCTTTTGGTGTCACATTTAAGGCTAGAACCTCCAATACTATGTTAAAGAGAAGTTGGGAAAGTAGGCACTGTTGTCTTATTACTGATCTTAGAAAAAAATCTCAGGCTTTCACCACTGAATATGATATTAGCTGTGGGTCTGCCATAATACCCTTTATCATGTTGAGAGTTTAACTTTATTTTTAGATTTATGATCTTTTGTTTTATAGACCTTTATTTTATTTATTTATATGTGGTGCCCAGAACCAGACCCAGCGCCTCACACATGCCAGGCAAGTGCACTGAGCCCCAGCCACAGCCCTTATGATCTTTTTTAAAATCATGAAACAGTGTTGGATTTTGTCAGATGCCTTTTCTGTCAATGGAGATGACTATGTGTTGTTTTCCTTTTTTCTGTTAATGTGGTATTTATTTATTTATTTTCATGTGTTGAACCATCTTTGCATTCCTGGAGAAATCTCAGTTGGCATAGTGTAGGATCCTTTGGTTTGCTAGTGTTTTGTTGAGGGTTTTAAACCTGTATTCTCAGGGATATTGGACTGTAGTTTTCTTCTGGTGTCTTTGGCTTTGGTATCAGGATGGTACTTACCTCATAAAATGTATTTGAAAATATATTCTCCTCTTTAATTTTTTGGAAGGTTTGACAGGATTGGTGTTAATTCTTTTTTAATTGTTTGGTAGAATTTACTGGTGAAGCTGTCTGGGTCCTGGCCTTCTCTTGTTGGGAGGTTTTAGTAACTGATTCAATCTCTGAACACATTGTAAGTCTGCTCACATTTTCTGCTTATTCTGAGTCAGTTTTGGTAATTTGGTACTGTCTCAGAATTTTGCCATTTCACGTGGGCCAAATTTTTGGTGTACAGTTGTTCGTAGTATTTTCTTATGATTCTGCAGGAGCCCTAATTTAGGAGATAGCTAAGATTGCGGTTAGCTGTGAGCCATAAGCATTACCACCTTCCATGGTCTTATGAGACTTGGTCTGGGACATTGTGGATCCGGGTCGGCGCCATTTGATGCAAAATCTCTCGCGAGACTTGGCCCGGGACAGCGCGGACGGGGTCAAAAACATTGTGTGTGTGGTGTGGTGGTGTTTGTAGGAGTGTATATGGTGTTGGAGGTTGCTGGAGCCGGAGAGAGAAGAATAAAAGAACTTTTTCATTTCCATCCTGCCTCCGAATTTTCTCCCGCAGCGTCATTGCTCCAAGCAGCAATCGCTTCAGGCAGCAACATGATTCTTTTTTTTCAGGATATAATAATTTATTGTTTGGTTTTTCAGACATTTACTGGTAGTTCATCTGTAACTCATTGATCTATTTTTTATATTTCAAAATTTTTATTTTTCTTTTTAGGTACACATGACAGTAGAATGTATTTTTTTTTTTTTTTTTTGGTGGTGCTGGGGATTGAACCCAGGGCTTTGTGCACGTGAGGCAAGCACTCTACCAACTGAGCTATGTCCCCAGCCCAGTAGAATGTATTTTAGCATATTATACATACATGGAGTATAACTTATTCTAATTAGGATCCTGTTCTTTTGGTTGTCCATGATTTGGAGTAACCCTGGTTACGAATTCAAATACAAGACTAGGAAAGTTATGTCCAAATTCATTCTACTGTTCTTCCTTTTCCCTTCCCCCTCCCCTCTTCCCTTCGTCCCCCTTTGTCTAATCCAATAGATTTCTATCCTTCCCCTCCCCACCGTCCCTTGTTGTGAGTCAGCATTCACATATCAGAGAGAACATTTGGCCTTTGTTTTTATGGGATTGGCTTATTTCACTTAGCATGGTAGTTTCCATTTTCATCCATTTACTGGCAAATGCCAGAATTTCATTCTTCTTTATGGCTGAGTAATATCCCATTGTGTGTATATACCAAATTTTCTTTATCCATTCATCTGTTGAAGGACACCTAGGTTGGTTCTGTAGCTTGGCTATTGTGAATTGAGCTGCTATAAACATTGATGTGGCTGTGTCGCTGTAGTATGCTGATTTTAAGTCTTTTGGGTATAGACCAAGGACTGGGATAACTGGATCAAATGGTGGTTCCATTCCAAGTTTCCTGAGGAATCTCTATACTGCTTTCCAGAGTGGTTGCACCAATTTGCAGTCCTACCAGCAATGTTTGAGAGTACTTTTTCCCCTACATCCTCGCCAACACTTATTGTTACTTGTATTCTTGATAATTGCCATTCTGACTAGAGTGAGATGAAATCTCAGTGTAGTTTTAATTTGCATTTCTCTAATTGCTAGTGGTGTCAAACATTTTTTCTTTTTTTTATCATTTGCATTTATTCTTCTATGAAGTTCTTGTTCCGTTTCTTGGCCCATTTATTGACTGGGTTATTTATTTTTTGGCATTAAGTTTTTTGAGTTCTTTATGTATCCTAGAGATTAATGCTCTATCTCAGGTGTAGGCGGTAAAGATTTTCTCCAAATATGTAGGCTCTCTTTTCACTCTCTTGATTGTTTCCTTCGCTGTGAAGAAGCTTTTTAGCTTGATACCATCCCATTTATTGATTCTTGATTTCACATCTTGTGCTTGGGAGTCTTATTGAGGAAGTCGGTTTCTAAGCTGATGTGATGGAGAGTTCAGCCGACATTTTCTTTTAGCAGGCGTAGGGTCTCTGTTCTAATGCCTAGGTCCTTAATCCACTTTGAGTTGAATTTTTGTGCAGAGTGAGAGAGAGGAGTTTAATTTCACTCTGCTACATATGGATTTCCCGTTCTCCCAGCACCATTTGTTAAGAGGCTATCTTTTTTCCAATGTATGTTTTTGGTTCCTTTGTCTAGAACAAGATAACTGTGTTTATGTGAGTTTGTCTCTGTGTCTTCTATTCTGTTCCATTGGTCTATGTGTCTGTTTTGGTGCCAATACCATGCTGTTTTTGTTCTTATAGCTTTGTAGTATAACTTAAGGTCTGGTATTGTGATGCCTCCTGCTTCACTTTTCTCGCTAAGGATTGCTTTGGCTGTTCTAGACCTTTTATTTTTCCAAATGGATCTCATGACTGCTCTTTATATTTCTATGAAGAACTTTATTGGGGTTTTAATAGGAATTGCATTAAATCTGTATAGCATTTTTGGTAGTATGGTCATTTTGGCAATGTTAATTGTGCCTATCCATGAAGATGGAAGATCTTTCCATTTTCTGAGGTCTTCTTCAATTTCTTTCTTCATTGTTCGTAGTTTTAATTGTAGAGGTCTTTCACCACTCTTCTTAGATTGCTTCCCAATTTTTTTTTTTTAAGCCATTGTGAGGGGGATAGTTTTCCTGATTTCTCTTTCAGCTGCTACATTTTTGGTGTATGGGAATGCAATTGATTTATTGGTATTAATTTTATATCCTGCTATTTTGCTGAATTTGTTTATGAGTTCTAGAAGCTTTCTGGTAGAGTTTTTTGGCGTATGATTCTTTTTATTTCTGTAAAGTCTGTAGTAATTTCCCCTCTTTCATGTCTGATTTTAGCAATTGGAGTCTTATTCTCATAATCAGTCTAGCCAAAAATCTTGTCAATTTTGTTGATCTTTTTAAAGAACAAACTTTGGTTTCTTTGATTTTTCTCTGTTGTTTTTTTTATTCTCTACATTATCTCTACTCTGATCTTTATTATTTCCTTTCTTCTGCAAGCTTTGGGTTCAGTTTGTTTTAGTTTGTTTCTTAAACTCAAGGCTAGCAGAAAGCTAGATGTCCAGTGTCCAGTTCATTTACTGATTTATGATCTTTGCTCTTTCTTAATGCACATGTTTACAGCTATAAACTTCCTCCTGAAGACTGTTTTTGCTATTTCCCCTAACTATTGCAGTATTGGTATGCTTTGTTTTTGTTTTAATTTGTCTTAGGATATTTTCCAATTTCCCTTGTGATTTCTTCTTTGACCCATGAGTTGTTTTACAGAGGGCTGTTTAATGTCCACATATTTGTGAGTTTTATTGTTTTCTTTCTATTATAAATCTCTACCTTATTCCATTGTGGTCAGGAAACATACTTCATGTGATTTTAATTCCCCCCCCCCCCAATTTTTTTTTCAGTTTAAAAAAAAATCATGTCTTTTTTGTGGCCAAAGATGTGGTCTGTCCTGGAGAACCTCCCGGTGCACTTGAGAGGAGGGTATCTTCTGCTGTTTCTGGGTGGGCTGTTGTGTGTGTCTGTTGGGCCCTGTTGGTTTACAGTGTTCTTCAAGTCCCCTTACTGGTGTGTCTGGTTGTTTCTATCCATTATTGAACGTGGACTATTGAAACCTCCAACTATTGTAACACTGTTTCTCCCTTATATTCTGTCAGTTTGCTTCACACGGTTTGAGGCTGTGTTGTTAGGTGCACATATGCTTGTGATTGCTGTAACTTTTTGATGGATTGAAAACCATTAAAAACCACTTTATTATTTGAGTCATAAGAATCCAGAAATCAATTAAAACTGCCCAGATTTCTTTTCTTTTTAAAAAATATTTTATTTATTTATTTTAGTTGTACACAATGCCTTTTTTATGTTTACGTGGTGCTGAGGGTCGAACCTGGGCAGCGCACGTGCTAGGCGAGCGCTCTACCGATGAGCCACATCCCCAGCCCCAGATTTCTTGATGTACAAACAATTCCCAGGAATGGATCTAGAGCCTGTTGCAGCACAGACTTAACTTTCCTTTGGTTTTCTTACCTAAAGGTGTACTTTATGATGATCTCTGCTAAATTCCACCTTGCTACTTTTCAGCTTATTGAAGTTATTTAGAAAACCCAGGTGGATGCTGTTTCCAGTTAATGTGTAGGCTTTTAATATCCTGACCACCCTAGGTAACCACAGGGGATGCATTGGGCAGGTGAGATAGGATGCAGCACCACAAAGCTCGCCGTTGTTGCCGTGATCCATCCATTTTTCCTGAACACCCTGCAGATGGCTGCAAGCCTTGGGTTAATGACTCATGTTCTGAAGAGGATTCTAACACTTTTTGCCAGTTTTCTCATTGTCTTCATGGATGAGAGAGTATTTGGAGGTCCTCAGTTTGCTGTTCTCACTGAAAGTGCCTTTGTGTTATTGACATTTGGGTCTTGTTCTTAGTGATGTGCAAGACTTTGTCAGGTGCTTTGCTGCTTTTACGACACTGTGTGTCTGTGGTGTTTTCCTTATGTACAACCTGCAAATCCCATTACAGCAGGAAATAAGATTGGTGTGAAGGACTTTCTTGTAGTAGTTCCACGTTGATAAGTTGACAAATGACTCCACACATTCATATAGACATAAGAAATAACCTTTAAAAGAATCCACTGTAGAATTTTTACCAAGAGTTCACAGAAAGCTCCTCAGTTAGAAGTTTGTACAGGGGGACAGTCGGGGCCTTCTGATCTATGTGCAGTCCTTAGTTGCTGGGATTTAAAGAAATTTCCATTCACACTCCTGCAACTTTGCACAGGAGAGATTCTGTCCAGGTTCTCAGGTGATCCTGGGTTTGGGTCTGGAGATTTGAAACCCGCTACAGTAGCAGTGACAGATGTGTCCTCATCTTAACCATCTTAGCCCAGGTCTTCTCTCCATTACAGGGTTTCCTGATGCATGCATTTTGAAGAATCAGATTATAAAGCAAACCCATGTCTACTATCAACAGAAAAGAAAACAAATGTCACTCATAGTTTTGCAGTTAGCAGTGTTCCCTGTTAACAACCATGCATGTTCTTCTGGTCTTTCTTTATACTTACATGAGGAAATGCCAAATGCATTTGTAATAACTACATAGATACAAAATTAGGGCCGTGCTGTACTCTGTTTAATACTGTATTCATTTAGTATTGTTGGGAACATATTTTAATATGCCACGTCAGGTGATTTGTCATTTGTCACTTGAGGTATATTATGTTCCATACTTTGTTTTGGAATGTCCAGTGTTTTAAATAGTGGTAAAGCTGTAGGATTTCTCTATAAATATTTGTACATATCGTTGCTGTTTACCTAAGACAGATTTCTAGATGTGGTAGATCAAGGAGTGTGCCCTTTGCAAGGATTTTTGATAACACTGCCCATTTACCTCTGCAGACCTGGCGTGCCTGTTGGCACAGGGTATCACCAGCGACCACAGGTGTGTTCCTCTTACCAGGCTCCTGATACGTCTGCTATTGTTTGTTTGTTAATTCTATTTTTGTTTGTTTTTTTTGAACAAAGCATTTTAAGAGGTGTTTTAAAACATTTTCTTATTGACATGTAAAGATTTTTGAACCTATTGTTTTAATCCTTATCATATACATTAATAAAATATTTTTCTTTCTCTTAGTTGTTAATTTAGGCTGTTGTGGATTTTACAATAGAAGAGGAGCCAGGCTCACGCCTGTAATCCTGGTGCTCGGGAGGCTGAGGCAGGAGGATTGCAAGTTCAAAGCCAGCCTCAGCAACTTAGCAAGGCCCTAAGCAATTCAGTGAGACCCTGTCTCTAAATAAAATATAAAATAGGGCTGGAGAGCCGGGCATGGTGGCGCATGCCTGTAATCCCAGCACTTGAGAGGCTGAGGCGGGAGGATTGCGAGTTCAAAGCCAGCCTTAGCAATGGCGAGGCACTTAGCAACTCAGTGAGACCCTGTCTCTAATAAGATATAAAAAAAGGGCTGGGGAAAAAAAAAAAGAGAGAGAGAGAGAGAATTTAAAAAAAAAAAAAAGAAAGAAAAACAAGCAAGCAAACAGGGCTGGGGATGTGGCCCAGTGGTTGAGTGCCTCTGAGTTCAATCCCTGGTACCAAAAAAAAAAAAAAAAAAAAAAAAATAGGGCTGGAGAGGTGGCTCAGTGGTCAAGTGTCCCTGAGTTCAATCCCTGGTACCCTTCCTGCCAAAAAGGAGAGGAGTTTAACCTTTTTTTTTTTTTTTTTAAATAGTTAAGTGTATTTTAATAGTAAATTTACAGGAACAGAAACAGAAGACAGACAACATTAAAAATATGTATTTGCATGTAGGACAACTAAGAAAAGTACAATGAATGGATGGAATCTACTGTATGATAAAAATGCTACAAACACCATTTAGTTGCCTCAATAAGAAATTGTTTACAAAAATTCAAGCTGGGCCTGTAATTCCAGAGGCTCAGGAGGCTGAGGCAGGAGGATCACGATCACAAGTTCAAAGCCAGCCTCAGCAACTTAGGCAAGACGCTAAGCAACTCAGTGAGACCCTGTGTCTAAATAAAATATAAAATAGGGCTGGGAATGTGGCTCAGTGGTCGAGTGCCCCTGAGTTCAATCCCTGGTACCACCCACCCCTCCAAAAAGAATCCAAATGCTGGCATTGTCCAGAAAATTTAAGTTTTCCTTTTAATTGTGATAAAGTTGACCTGCTGAAACTTGCTCACCAACATTCTGACTTGCATTAATGCTTTACATCTCCGCATTTATATTAAAAATCCACACACAAATGCAAATGGGAAAACGGCCAGTACCTGCTTTCTGCTCCCTATTTTTCCACTCGCAGTTATATACTTAGGTACCTTTTGACCCCATGGGGGAAAATACCTAAAGTTCAGAACTACCAGTTAACAGGAGGAAGAGGGGAAAAAAAATTTTTTTTTTTTTTTGAGAATGCCATGTTCCCGTGACGGCCAGCACTTGGGCGTGCTGGTCCCGTCTTGGGCTTGCTGTCCTGTGGTGGGTGGCCAGCACCTCTTTGGAGTGTGTGGGTCAGAGGTTCCTGGACCTGCACGGCGCCGGGGTTCCCGGGGTTCCCTGGGTTCCCGCTGAGCCGGGACCAGGCCTGTGACCACGAGGTTCCCCGCCCCGCCGGCAGGGGGCGCGCCTGGCCCTCCGCCCCGGGGCCCATTGCGCGGCTGCCGGGCACCAGCCCCGGGGCAGACCTGGCGCACCCCACCTCCGTGCTGCCTGTGCCTTCCGCTGTCCTCCCCGGCCCTCTGCCCTCCTGCTCCTTCCTGGGCTGGGAGGAAAGCCTTCCTCGTGCTGGAGTACGGGCCTTGGTCTTGGTCTCTTCCACTTACTCGTGGCACGCGTTCTGCCTGTTCAAGTGCACACGTAGTACAGCTAGAAATTGATCTGCCGCCCGTGTGCATGCAGTGGGTCTGGTCCCTGCCGCCGGACTCTGCTGCCCCAGTACTGCTTACCGAATGATCCACCAGTTCTCTGATTTGAAATCTCAGATTATCTTTTTTTTTTTTTTTTTTTTTTGCCTCTTGCTGCTTATTTAATTCTTTATTTTCCAAATAAAATTGCTCGTCTTCAGTGACGTAGCCTAGTGGTTCCCAACTCTGGTTGCGTATTACAGTCACTTGCAATGCTTTTATTTTAATGTATTTTAAAAAAATTTTTATTTATAGTAGTAGTATGTATTACAATTCATACTGCACATATAGAGCATCTTTTTACACAGAACAGTTTGTATACAAAGTATATTCGTAGCATTCGAGTCTTCAATCATGCATTTATCCATCTTATTCAACCACTGTTTCTTTTTCCCCCCTTCCCCCCTTGCTCCCTCCCTTCCCTTTTTCTGAGGCCCTGGGAACATGCCAGGCAGGTGCTCTGGCTCCCAGCCACCGCAGTCTGAGGTCTTCTCTTACCTGCAGTGTGCTTGCTGGTCGCCCTGGGCAAGGTGGGCATCTCTGTGCTCTTGAGCCCCTCCCTCAGCAGCATGATGCTGCACCTCTTTTGCCAGCCCTTCTTTGGGTGTGTTGACCAAGTTTCCCAGTTTTTCTTGATTCAGCTCCTATGTTTATTATCTGGTAGTTTGAGTATTTGTTGCTTTTGTGACTAGTGTCTTATCATTCAGTTCCTTTTAGAATTTCAGATAGCCATGATATTCTTCAATTGTATCATCTTATCTGTGCTTTCCAGTACTTATGCCCTTATATATTTTTCTAGTCCTTTTTTTTTTTTTAAATCTAGCATTGTCAGAAAATGCTAAATTATAATGTAGCAGCTGGTATTTTAATTTTGATTAAATAAAACTGCCTTTTATTTTATCATTAATGAAGGCAGTGACTACGGATATTAAATAGATATTACTTTGCCTGTTAATTAAAATTCCTATACCTGGTTTACTGTTTTTCTTCTTAACTAGGAATAGATGTTATATTTCTTTTAATTTACATTTTGATCAAGTGTACTTTTGGTATTATTGAGGCAATCATATAATCATCCCTGGTCACTTGATTTGGATTTCCTAAGGCGGCTTTCTGTATTTTGAGATGCGCATGCTTGGTGACAGTGCGTTTTATTTTAACATCATTCTAGGTTCAGCCGGCTGCCGTGAGTGTTTAGAATTTTAGTATTGATATTCATAAATTGATTGGCCTCTGTTTTCCCTTTGTGTGTGTGTGCTAATTAATTCCAGTTTTTAATGTCAGGGTCATGCTGGTTTCATGAAATTAATTGATTAACCTTTTATTTTATCCCAGTTTTCAGGAATAGTTTAAAAAGTTTTATAGTTTAAAAAGCTTTCTCGCAAAAGCTTTTTAAAAGAAATAAGTTATGATATTTTCTGTGTCTGGAATTGTTTTGGAGACAGTTTTGACAGCATTTCCAATGACTTCCTGGTTTTCCCTTTTTGTTTCTTTCATAATTTTTGGTACTTTATGTCAGTAAGAGCATCTTTATTTTAACAGATATTCAAAGAGGTACAAATAATCTCTGACATTTTCAAAACACCTCTGTCCCGAATTTGTGAGGCTCCTATTTCCTTGTTTAAAATTGTGGAGTTGTGCTTTCCCTATTTTTTGTGTCCTTTATGTTGCTAGAAATTTGTTACATTGATTTGTTTTTATAAACCAGATTTGCTTTTATAAACCAGACTCTTAGCTTTGCTTTTCTCACTGTACACATTTCCTGCTCTATTTTAATCAGTTTCTGACTTACCATTATTCATTCTTTTATCCATTTACTTTTTTGTACTTTTAATTATGAAATATAATACACAAATAAAATTGTACACAATATACATACCATTTAGTAATAACACTGAGGGAATTAGCCACATAATTTAGAAAATAGGTGCCTTTTAGCCCTCTGGGTGCCTTGTCTTGAAAGGTATTTGCCCCTCCCTTTCTCTAGGAGGTAATGTGCATTGAATTTCTGGTTAGTTATTTCCTTTGTAGTTTTACAATATATGCATCCCTGAAATATGTGTTGCTTGATTTTTTTCTGGTTTTTCACTTTGTAGAATTGGTACCAAATTGACCGAATTATGCATTTTTTTGAGGGGATGGTACTGAGGATTGAACTCACCGGGCACTCAACCACTGAACCACATCCCCAGACCTATTTTGTATTTTATTTAGAGACAGCGTCTCACTGAGTTGCTTATTAGTTCCTTGTTTTTGCTGAGGCTGGCTTTGAACTTGCGATCCTCCTGCCTCAGCCTCCTGAGCCACTGGGACTACAGACACATGCCACTGTACCCGGCTGCATTTGGTTTTTGTTCAACATAATGCTCTTGAGATTTATCCCTGTTAATACAGTCAAAGAGTTAATACATAAGAGCATATTTCTTTATGATAACATGTGAATATATACAAATACATAAAATATTTAAAAAATATAAAAACAAAAATTATATATTATAATATAAAATATACAAATTAAACGGCATATAAGGTGTAAACAGAAGATGTAGAAATATATGGAATTTATTCATTCTGTTGTTGGTGGGCATTTGAGATGACTTCAATTTTGTGTTTGTTTTTGTGCTTTGCTATTACCAACAATGCTGCTGTGCATATTTTTGGTAGCTGTCTTCCGGCTTATTCATGCCAAAGTCTGTTCAGGATACTGACGTGGAATTCCTGGGTCCTAGTGTATATTCAGCTTCACTAGATCACGTCAAATTCATCAGATAGTTTCCAATGTACTTATATTTTTGTTAGGTCTAATTTGTCCTTAATTTTCCAGCTAGCTACTTGAATTTAATGGGTAACTTATTTATTTTCACATTTGATGTTTAAAAATAAAAAGGGAGAACATTTATAACTGTGAATTTTTTTCAGGGTATAGTTTTAACTACAGAATTTTCATTATATAATCTACTTTTTTTTTTTTTTTTTTTTTTTTTTCCTTAAACAGAGTGCTCTGTGGTGATTTGCTCTTTTTACTGAAGATTTGCTCTTTTTCTGAAAATTACTTAGGAGGGTGTTTTTAAAGTTCCATATTATCAAATTAATATTACTTTTTCTATTTTTGTTGCTTAAAACTTCAATTTTTTATACGTTTATGACCATTAAGAGCAGAGATTATGAAACATTTACATAACTCCTTTTGCAATGCTATTTATTGTTTTTTGTGATAATGCATGATCAATATTTTACTGATAGTTGAGAAAAATACATAGTCTCTGGAAAGCACAAAATTTGATGCCTGTTTTATGTAAGTGATGATGTATAATGAACATTAAGATACTACATAAAGCTTAGTAGTTATATCAAGTAAATTCCTTAAGTCTTCGTTGCTTTTGTTCTGAGATGAGACTGAGTTGAAGCCTCCGGTTCTCCTTGTAGATGTGCTGAGGAGGGTTCCATGTTAGTGACACTTACTGCAAATATGGATATGCTTGAAATTATTTATGGCATCATATTTTATGTCTTATGCTGATCATTCTTTTCTTGCTTTTCATTTCATGCTTCTCTTGGATTGATGACTTGCACCATTTCTTGTTTCGTCTTATGTCTTTGTAGTTACATGTATGCTTTTTAGTTTTGTAATGGCTGTCCTTAAATGCTTGACAAACATTTTTTCTACCAATGTCTATAGTTAAGTAACTGTTATAATCTCCCTCCTGAAGAAGGCAGGCTCCTTAGCCATTCTCTTATTTCCTTTCTGCTGGACCCCTTTTCCTGTCTTTTAATTTAATTATTTGCACATTATATACAACTTTTTAAAATTGTTATTGTGTTTTTGTATTATACCTGCTTTCTTGAGCATTGTGTCTTTAGCATTCTCTTAGGTACAATAGTCAAATGATTAACAATTATTTAGATATAAATTTGCTTGTATTTTCACTTACTATCTTTCATATATTCCGTAATTTTATTTCTGTTGGAGTGGTGTTTCATGATGCTGGAGTATTTCCTCAGGTAGCTCTTTCAGAAAGGGACTATGCCTGAACATTTCCAATTCCTTGAACATGTTGTAATTTCTTAATTTAGAATGTATTAATTTCAGCCAAAATAAACCTTCCTCTCTTGACCACTTTATATAATCTATTAACAAATTTCTAATGTCAACCTCCCATTGTCACCTATTTGGGGATGATGATGTCTTTTCTCCTTTTAACACTTAAGTAAATGAAGCCCATTTCTCTGCTTTTTGTCCTTCCCATCCTGGCCTTTGCATGTATCTCACTACTCTTATCTGTTTTTTTTTTTTTTTTTTTTTTTTTTTCCCATTTTGCCCATTCTGACCTTCCAACTGACCTTGAATGTCCCATGTTTCATTTTATGAACTGCTCAAAATACTCTTTAATTTTCGCCTGAATGCTGTCTTCCTACTCTACTTATTAATCTATATTTATTTTTCAACCCTTATTTCCATCAGCCCTTCCTATTGGAAGTCTTCCTTGCTAAGACCAGATTAGATTTCCACATTTTATGCTTTAGTCCATTCTCTTCCTTTTTCACAGGACTTAGATTTGGAATTGATTTGCATGACTATTTGGTTGATGTCTGAGTCCTCTAAAGCTCATGAAGACAAGGCCATGGTCATTTTTCTGACTATTATGTAATTCTGGCCTCTAGTGTAGTGAATGTGCAGCAAATATCTATTAAATTAATTGCTTTGTTTTGGCCACTTTTGATTTCTTTCTATTTTCCTTGCGTATTTTATCTATTCATTCATTTTATGTTTTTATATATAGCTAGAATTATAAACATGCACGTAAGTGAGTTATGAAATGAGCGTTTGGCTCATCCGGTATTCGTCTTAGAGAACACACTCAAAGCCCCCGCGTGCCTGAGTTTGTCTAGATGTTCTCTCCCCTCGCATGCTCTGTTCCAGGGATTTCCTCTTTCACTCCTTGGCTGTTTCTATTTATCCTCTCTTTTTTTCCCCCAGTCATTCTTGTTAGTGCTTGATTTTTTTCTTTTTAGTATTTTGGCAGTGAGTTTTTTAGATTTCTCTAGGTGTGCTTGTCTTCTATCTCATTTATTTCTGCTCTTTGTGATTTATAAAAAGTCTTCTACTTTTTCTTTGTTTTCCTCTTTGGCTTAAGCAATTTTTTCATGCTTCTTTAACCTCATTAAATTTCAGCCTGCCTTGTCCCCTAAAATACATTAGTTAAAACTTAAGCTCTGCTTTAACTATATAGCACAGCCTTTAATATGTAATCCTTTCATTATTGTTGAATTCAAAACATTTTATAATTTATACTTTGGTTAAAAGTATATTTCTGGGCTGGGGATAGAGCTCAGTGGTAGAGTGCTCGACTAGCATGTGTGAGGCACTGGGTTCAATTCCTAGCACCACATATAAATTAAATAAAGGTTCACTGACAGCTAAAAAATATTTTTTAAAAAGTATATTTCTTAATTTCCAAACATGAAGATTTTCTGTTTGTTTGTTTGTTTATTTATTGGTACTGGGGATGGAACCCAGGTCCTTGAACAAGCTATGCAAGCACTCCACCACTGAGCTACATCTGCAGCCCTTTCTAAATTTTATTTTGAGACAGAGTCTTGCTAAGTCACTCATGCTGGCCTGGAACTTTGTGATCCTCCTGCCTCAGCCTCCTGAGTGTCTAGAATTTCGGGCATGCAGTGCCAGCTTGTTATCTTTATTTTATTTTTAATATTTTTTTTAGTTGTAGTTGAACACAATACCTTCATTTTATTTATTTATTTTTATGTGGTGTTGAGGATCAAACTCAGTGCCTCACATGTGCTAGGCAAGTGCTCTACTGCTGAGCCACAACCCCAACCCTGTTATCTTTATTTTATTGAGTTTAAGAAGAATTGTATTGTTGAAGAACATAGTCTGTTACTGACACTAAGATGTGTTGAGACTTGCTTTGTCTCCTAGGCTGTGACTGCTCCTTAGATGTTTTTTGCAGACAATTGTTGAACTCAGTGTTCTACATGTGCTTTTAGGTCAATTATTAATTTTATATCTATCATATATTCAAACATTTAGCTTTGCTGAGTTTCTGTTTTGCTTATTCTGTCAGTTGTTGAAAGGAGCATTAAAATTTCTATTCTGATTGTGGATGTATTTATTTTTTTCTTATAATTTTGTCAACTTTGATGTTGGGCCAGGGTTTACACTATTTTGAGCTTATGATGTTAGGTGCATACAAATTTGTAACTTGCATATATATTCCTAGGCAATCAGCCTTTCACCATTACAAAAAGGAATTCTTAACTCTATCTAGTAAAGCCTTTTGTTTTATTAAAGACTATCTTATTTGATAATGGTAGCGCTACATTGTATTTTTTAAGATAATGTTTGCATGACGTTTCTTTTTCTATCATGTTACTTTCACCTTTTCTTTATTCATATGTTTTAGATGTCTCTTCATAATCAGGTTTAAAAATTCTGTCTGGTAACCTGTATGTTTCAATTGGAATATTTGGACCATTTACATTTAATACAATTTTGCATATCTATTTGGGTTTAAAACGATCATTGCACTGTGTGCCTCTCTCTGTCCTACCTAGTTTGTGTTTCTCCTTGTCTTCTTTTGTGCCTTACTTTGTATTGACTGAGAAAATTTATTATCCCATTGTCTATTATTTCTTCTTCTCTTTTATTGGTTACTCAAGAAATTATAACAGACATACTAGACTTAACTTTTCATGTTAAGATTTCACACTCACCCCAGACAATGCAGAGACCGTAGAAAATTTCAATTGAATTTATCCTCTTTTGTTTTCAATGCTATTGTTTTTAAGTATTTTACTTCTGTATGTTTTAACCCCTAAGGGGCATTATTGTTATTATTATTTTGATTTCTCCATTTTTGTGGCTCTTTAGTTCTTTTTCCATCTCTATCTCTACATCTGAAATATTCTCTACATCTGAAATATTTTCTGAACACTTTTTATTATTTTCTTTAGTAAAATTCCCTTCATTTTTGTTTGTCTAAGTTATCCATTTCAAATTTGTTCTTGAAGGATCTTTTCTTTAGGTTGCATTTTTTTTTTTGTCTTCAGTAGACTAAAGATATTGTTCCATTGTCTTCTGGCTGCTATAGTGTTGGGCTGCTTGAGTTGATGGAGTTGATGTTTGTATTTTCCATCAGTTTAGGGGATGCTTGCTCATTCTCTCTTTCCCTTTGCTCTCCTTTCTTGTGGTATTCCATTTAAACTCCATGTTTAACTCCAGCTCTGTATGGAGTTAGGCTTTGTCTTTTAATAAGCTTTTTTTTTTTTTTTTTTGTTCTGTGCATATTATATTCTAGTTCACCTTCCAGTTCAATAATTCTTCAATCAACTGTGTCTACTTTATTGTAAAATTTTCACTGAGGCTTTAATTACGGCTATTGTATTTTTCAGTTCTAGAAATCCACTGTGCAATTTTTTAGTTTCCATTTCTTTGTCGAAATTTTTTATGTTGTCTCTTAGTTCCGTGAACATAATAAACATAGTTATTTTAAAGTATGTGTCTGGCATCTCAGTGTTTGGAGCCGCTGTTGGTCTGTGCAGTCTAGCATTTCTGCCAGTGTTCATTAATGTTGTCTTTCTCTCTTTATGTGTCTGTTTATCTTTGATTGTGTTCTTGGCATTGTATTTGGAAAAATGCTCATAGAACTTAACAGAGACCTGGAATAGTTTTACTTTCTCTAGATTGTATTTTTCATTTGCGTTTGTCAGACAGACTCTCAAAAAATAAAGGATCATCTCAAAGCACGTACAGGGATGGAGATTTTCTGGACCATCCAGATGAATCACAGGTAGGTATGGTCTTATGAGTCTTGTCTGTTCTCCTTTTACCTCTGCGGTTAGAGTGTAGCCCATCGGGGCCCCACACAGATGCTGAGTGGATTGACTTTTGTCATCATCTCACCCGACTTCTGGGTTGGGAAATACCCGCCATGACCCTATGTCTGGATTCACGCTGGCTTTGCATTTTCTCCCAGATCTTGGCCGGGTAATTGTGCAATTCCTTTTTAATCTTCCTGTTCCTCTATTTTACAATTTTTAATGATTGTTTCATGTGGAAGCTTTTCCTCAGTTTTTCTTGTCATAGCAGGATTTTATATTTTCTCTTAGATTTTAGTATCTATGTATTTTTAAAAGAAAGTTTAAAAATTAGCTTTCATATAACTACATTGACAAGTGTTAGACATAAAATCTAAATTTTACTTTTATTGTTGTCTATTATGATTTTTTTTTAAATTTAAAGCAAACAGGAATAAAATTTTATTTCAAAAGTTCTGTAATTTATTACTTTAAAATAACGGTAGTAGTTATCCTAATCTTTTACATCCGATGCTTATAATATTTCTGATTTACAGCTTCAAATTGCAATTGTTGATACTGAGTTTTTTGGCAAAGGGTGGAAATACAGTCTTTTAAAAATTACTAATGTTGTAAATATTTTACAAATCTCATTGTTTTATGCTAAGCATTTGTTCTGCTAAGTACTATAACTGTCTTTCAAACTGCATGTTTAAGTTTATAATAATATCTTTGTATTTAAGTGAATTTATTTCTTTTTTTTCAAATTTATTTTTTATTCTAAGTTGTTAGAAATGACAGCAGAATGTATTACATTTCATATTATACTTGTAGAGCACATTTTTACATATCTCTGGTTGTATACAAAGTGTATTCACACCATTCGTGACTTCATACATGCACTTAGGGTAATGAGATCCATTGCATTCTACCATCTTTTTGTTTTTCTTGACCCGTTTGCCCCTTCCCTTCTCCTCCCTCCCCATTGGCCATTCTAGTGTTCCTCTAATCCTCCTGTGCGCCCCATTCCAGCCCCACTGTGAATCGGCCTCCTTATACCAGAGAATATTATGAGTTATTTCCTGGCACATCTGCTCTGTCCCGATTTCTGAATTTAATTTGATTTACTTTGTGGTTGGTGATGTGGGATGTGGGGTGTGTGTGGGTGTGTGTGTGTGTGTGTGTTTTTTCTGGACTCTTGGAAATCTGAAAATAGAAAAAAAAATTGTGCTTTTACATCAACATTTTTCTTGTCTGTTTGTGACATTTGTTTCTTTGAAAAACACAATGTGGAGGAGAAGTCCGATGCTAATGTGATTGAAAATTAATAACCTCTGATTCTTATAAGATTTTTCTTAATCTTTTAAATTCATAAGTTTCCAAAGCATTTATCTAGGGATGAAGTTTTCATTAACATAGGTTGGTACATAAGTCTCTTGATCTGTAGTGAATTTCTTCAAACTCATGTCATTGATTATTGAATTATTCCTCATTTCAGGTTGCACTGATCATTAATTCGTTGTAGTTTTTGTTGATATGCTCCCTGTATTTTTGTCCTTCTGTTTATGGTTTTTACTTTACACTTAATTCTCAGATAATTTGTCACCTAATCTTATAATTTGCTCAGTTTTCTACAGTGATTGTTGTTAACTCCACTTATTTTGTAAAATTCTTTTTATAAAACCTGGTTATGTTTCTCATATAAAATATGATACAAGAAAATTCACTTTTATAAGATGTGCAGTTATTGTTGAACATTTATTTCCTTTTTATGTGTGTTATGGTCTCAGTGTCATTGGGAATACACGTTGTATGGATGATAAAGTCTTCTGGAACGTCTCTAGTACTGGGAAGTGAATAATCTGATTTCTTGAGTTTAGTCTCCTTAATTTCATCTATGAAAATGTGTTGGGTTATCGTTTGTTCCAGTTTCTTCATCTATAAAAAGGCATGCATAATTGTCTACTGTTGGGGGTTGAGCTGAGAAACTACCTCGACAGTGTTGGCTCCTGTTCAGGTATTTCAGGCTGGGCCGAAGGGAGTTAGGAGTTTGTAGAACCTGTCGACATGACCAGAAGCTTCCTGTCTCTGCGGAAGGATTCCTGTGTGTGTTCATGGTATCAGCCTGAGATCAGCAGGTTCAGGGTCTCTCTCCAGCTGACTTGGCTGTCCTTGTTAGGAGGTGGCCCTAGAGTGACTCTTCTTTTACTCTGCTTGCCAACACTAAGGGGTGACACTGCTACTACTACTTACCTTTTAGAATTTGAGCATTGAGACAGTGCGTGCCAAGTTGGAGGACAGTTCCTTGCATATAGTAAGGGCACTGCAGATGCTGGTGTCCACCCTCACCTGCACCCATTCCTACTTGGGCTACTGTTTTGCTTTTAGTCTTATATCTTTGACCCACGTTCTCAATCATAGTGACCTACAAAGTCACCACTGATTAGATGGTGGCCGTGTCCCTGGATACGGGTGCCCTGAGTGTGGAGACACCCCCATCCTTGCACTTACTCATGGAGTGTGCAGCTTTGGCTCTGGGCGTGGCTGCCGCTGGGGGCAGGGAGCTGCTTGGACGTGCCCGGCTGTGGTGCCTGATTGACGAAGGCCACCGCGCTCCATGCACAGACACTTGGACTCCATGCATGGGCCAGAGGGAGGCCTTGGGTGTTAGTTAGAACTGTCTGTGTTGGTGTGTCTGCGTAGACTGTCTGTCCCAGCAGTGCCTGGTGTCTGCCAGCGCCCAGCGGGGCCCTTCTCCCTTTCACCTGCTCTGCTGCGGCACCTCTTCATCCTCAGGCTGACTTCCTGATTTGAGAACGGACACTGAGGGGTTGAGAAGCCGAGTGAGGAAGAAGCGGGTGGGACCCGAAGCCAGGCAGTTGACTGTGCTGTCTGGTGCTGTGACATGCGTGCTTCTGTGTCAGAATCCTGAGTCCCCAGGGGTGGTCCTGGGAGGGGCCTGTGGGAGTGGTCAAGTCAGGAGCGGGGCCCTCACAGGTGCCGTTAGTACCCCTACTGGGAGGCCTGGGGGAGCTTGATGACCCTGCTGCCAGGGAGGCCCAGCAAGGAGACCCCATCTGTGAACCAGAAAGCAGCTCTCGCCAGACCCTGAGCCTGCGGGGCCTGACCCTGGACCCCCCACCCTCCAGAACTGTGGGAAGTGAGTTCCTCTTGGTTACGAGCCACTCGGACCCTGGTGTCCTGCCATGGCTGTCTTGGCCATGCTAGTGCAGGAAAGAAATACCCGCGGTGTTGGCATAGGGAACAGAGGTGAGTGGCCAGGTTGGGGACATTTGGAAGGCCTGATGGCCGATGCAAGGGAGAAGGAAGGGAATGCAGGGGCAGGTTGGGGATGTTTTCAGGGTCCCTAGCATCCTCTGTCTCCCTTCTTGGGCCACACAGTGTGGCTGCCGAGTCAGTGGTAAGGACACGCGAGCTATGAAACCCAGTCAGGGTTCACACCCCAGCTCCTTTTCCTTCCTTCAGTGAAGATGGGGATCGTTCTGTTCCTGGCACACAGTAGGTGCTCTGTAAATCCCAGTGGAATGGATTCTCTGGTGCAGGCCAGGATTTCTGTTACGTTCCCCAGGGTCCTGTGACACCCATAGGTGGGCTTTTACAGCATGCAGGGCAGGAGGGTTGGCTGCTTCCTCCTCCCATGCCTTTCCATCTTAGTGATTGCCTAAAGTCCGTGCAGTTCCTCGGGTATGGAAAAGCCAGTTACAAACCAAATTCTGTGTTGTTAGGAATTCATACTTTATGACCACCTGATGGCCCTTCAGTTAGATGGTTGGTTCTGTTTTCTGTAAATGAAGTTGAGTGGAGGAACCTGCGTGCGACAGGAGTCCTACCCCAGATAAAAGGCTGCAGATAGTGGCACTATTGCATTAAACACCTGTTAAGGTAATAAGTGAAATGACGCTCCCCTTCCCCAAGAATGCAGACTAATATATTTAGTGTCTGCAAAGTTAAATACGCTCAGAGAGTTCTTTGGAAGTTGGTCTGTTCATTGGTATGGTTTGGAAGTTGGGGAATCAAGGAAAGATCCATCTCTATATTTGCTTTGTATTTGGTAGACGTTCTCCTGTTCTTCAGTTGTCTTGTTTCTTGAGAGAACACGAGGCAGTGAGGCGTGTATGGGTCAAGGTTCTGGAGCCAGGCTGAGGGCATCACAGCTCAGCTTGGCCACCAAGTACCCGTGTGGCGTGGCCATTGGTGAGTTTTCTAACCTCTCTGTGCCTCTGTTTATTCATCTGCAAAATGAGGGTAATTGGTACCTGCATGGGAAGGCTGTTGTGAGGGTTAAATGAGCTGGTTGGTGTTTGTAAAAGCCAGTGCCTGGTATATAGCAGGTGCTCACTGAATCTTGACCTGCAAATCATCATGCTTGGGTGTGAGTGTTACTCTGCATCTCCAGGATTGCTTTTTTAACTTTTTTTTCCTTTTTTAAAAAAATTCTAATTTGTTATACATGCTTGCAGAGCACAGTTCATTTTGTATTACATATAAAGAGCACAATTTTTCAAGTCACTGGTTTTACATAACGTATTTTCACACCATTTGTGTTTTCGTACATGTACTTAGGGTATTGACGTCTAACTCATTCTGCCATTATTCCTACCCTTGACCCCTCCCCGCCCTCCCTCCCCTTTGTTCTATTTACAGTTCCTTCATTCCTCATCCCCCCTCCCCTGCCATTATAAGTCAGTATCATTATAGCAAAGGAATCATTCGACCTTTGGTTTTTTGGGATTGGCTAACTTCACTTAGCATTATTTTCTCCAAATCCATCCATTTACCTGTAAATGCCATGATTTTATTCTCTGTTAGTGCTGAGTAATACTCCATTGTGGGCTGGGGTTGTGGCTCAGCGGTAGAGCGCTCGCCTAGCACGTGTGCAACCTGGGTTCGATCCTTAGCACCACGTAAACATAAATACGTTGCATTGTGTACAACTAAAGCAAATGAATAAATATTTAAAAAAAATACTCCATTGTGTATATATACCAAATTTTTCCTATCCATTCATCTGCTGATGGGCATTGGTGTTGGTTTCACAATCTAGCTATTGTGAATTGTGCTGCTATAAACATTGATGTGGCTGTGTCCCTGTAGTAAGCTGTTTTTAAGTCTTTTGAGTATAGACCAAGGAATAGGATAGCTGGGTCAAATGGTGGTTTCATTCCCAGTTTTCCTAGGAATCTCCAGACAGCTTTCCAGATTGGCTGCACCAATTGCAGTCCCACCAGCAACGTATGAGTGTGCCCTTTTCCCCATGTCCTTGCCAGCATTTATTGTTGTTTGTGTTTTTGATAGCTGCCATTCTGACTGGAGTGAGATGAAATCTTAGAGTAGTTTTGATATGCATTTCTCTAATAGCTAGATATGTTGAACATTTTTTCATATATTTATTGATTGATTGTATATCATCTTCTGAGAAGTGTCTGTTCAGTTCCTTGGCCCATTTATTGATTGGGTTTTTTTTTTTGTTTTTTGGTATTAAGGTTTTTGAGAACTTTATATATTCTTGAGGTTAGTGTTCTATCTGATGTGCTTGTGGTAAAGATTTGCTCCCATTCTGTAGGTTCTCTATTTACCTCACTGATTATTTCTTTTGTTGAGAAGATGCTTTTTAATTTGAATCCATACCATTTATTAATTCTTGATTTTAATTCTTGTACTATAGGGGTCTTATTAAGGAAGTTGGGGCCATATCCAACATGATGGAGGTTTGGGCCTACTTTTTCTTCTATTTAGGTACAAGGTCTCTGGTTTAATTCCTAGGTCCTTGATCCACTTTGAGTTGAGTTTTGTGCATGGAGAGATATAGAGGTTTAATTTCATTTCATTACATGAGGATTTCCAGTTTTCCCAACACCATTTGTTGAAGAGGCTGTCTTTTCTCCAATGTGCATTTTTGGCACCTTTGTCTAATATAAGGTAACTGTAGATGTGTGAGTTAGTTTCTGTGTCTTCTATTCTGTACCACTGGTCTACTGGTCTATTTTGGTGTCAATACCATGCTGGTTTTTTTACTATTGCTTTGTAGTACAATTTAAGGTCTGGAATAGTAATGCCACCAGCTTCACTCTTCTTGCTAAGAATTGCTTGGCTATTCTGGGTCTCTTATTTTTCCATATGAATTTCATGATTTCTTTTTCTATTTCTATGAGGAATGATATTGGGATTTTGATTGGGATTGCATTGAAATTGTGTAGTGCTTTTGGGAGAATAGTCATTTTGACAATATTAGTTCTGCCTATCCATGAACAAGATAGATCTTTCCATCTTCTAAGATCTTCTTTAATTTCTTTCTTTAGTGTGCTGTAGTTTTCATTGTAGAGGTCTTTCACTTCTTTTGTTAATTCCCAAGACTTTTTTTTTTTTTTTTTTTTTTTTTGAGGCTATAGTAAATGGGGTGGATTTCCTAGTTTCTCTTTCTGAGGATTTGTCACTGAAGTACAGAAATGTCTTTGATTTATGGGTGTTGATTTTATATCCAGCCACTTTGCTGAATTCATTTATTAATTCTAGAAGATTTCTGGTGGAGTTTTTTTGATGTTCTATGTATAGAATCATATCATTGGCAAATAGTGATAATTTGAGTACTTCTTTTCCTATCCGTATCTCTTTAATTTCTTTCATCTGTCTAATTGCTCTGGCTAGGGTTTCAAGAACTATGTTAAATAGGAATGGTGAAAGAGGGCATCCCTGTCTTGTTCCCGTTTTTAGAGGGAATGCTTTCAATTTTTCTCCATTTAGGATGGTGTTGGCCTGGAGCTTAGCATAGATGGCCTTTACAATGTTGAGGTATGTTCCTGTTATCCCTAGTTTTTCTAGCATTTTGAACATGAAGGAGTGCTGTATTTTGTCAAATGCTTTCTCTGTATCTATTGAGATAATCATATGATTTTTATCTTTGAGTGTATTGATGTGATGAATTACATTTATTGATTTCCTTATGTTGAACCAGCATTGCATCCCTGGAATGAACCCCACTTGATAGTGGTGTACTATCTTTTTGATATGTTTTTGTATTTGATTTTCCAGAATTTTATTGAGAATTTTTGCATCTATATTCATTAGAGATATTGGTCTGAAGTTTTCTTTCTTTGATGTGCCTTTGCCTGGTTTTGGAATCAGGGTGATATTGGCCTCAAAGAATGAGTCTGGAAGTGTTCCCTCTTTTTCTATATCATGAAACAGTTTGAGAAGTATTGGGGTTAGTTCTTCTTTAAAGGTCTTGTAGAGCTCGGCTGTGTATCCATCCAGTCCTGGGGTTTTCTTTGTTAGTAGGTTTTTGATGGCATCCTCTCTTTCTTTGCTTGAAATTGATCTATTTAAATTGTATATCATCCTGATTTAGTTTGGGCATATCGTATGTTTCTAGAAATTTGTCGATGTCTTCATTATTTTCTATTTTATTGGAATATAAATTTTCAAAATAATTTCTAGTTATCTTCTGTATTTCTGCAGTGTCCATTGTGATATTTTCTTTTTCATCACAGATATTGGTAATATGAGTTTTTTCTCTCTTTTTCTTAGTTAGCATAGCTAATCGTTTATCATTTTATTTATTTTTTTCAAAGAACCAACTTTTTGTTTTGTCAATTTTTTCAATTTTTTTTGTTGTTGTTATTTGTTTGTTTCAATTTCATTGATTTCAGCTCTGATTTTAATTATTTCCCATCTTCTACTGCTTTTGGGTTGATTTGTTCTTCTTTTTCTAGGGCTTTGAGGTGTAATGTTAAGTCATTTATTTGTTGTTTTTTTCTCCTTTTAAGGAATAAACTCCATGCAATGAATTTTTCTCTTAATACTGCCTTAATAGTGTCCCAGAGATTTTGGTATGTTGTATCTGTGTTCTTATTTACCTCTAAGAATTTTTTAGTCTCCTTCTTGATTTCTTCTGCAACCCATTGTTCATTCAGTAGCATATTATTTAGTCTCCAGGTGTTGGGAGTAGCTTTTTTTCTTATTTTATCATTGATTTCTAATTTCATTCCATTATGATCTGATAGAATGAAAGGTAGTATCTCTACTTTTTAATATTTGCTTAGAGTTGCTTTATGGCATGATATATGGTGTATTTTAGAGAGGGATCTATGTGCTGCTGAGAAGAAAGTGTATTGGCTCGTTGATGGATAATACACTCTATGTATTATTGAGTTCTATAGTTTCTTTGTTTAGCTTTTGTTTGGAATATCTATCCAGTGCTGAAAGAGGTTTGTTAAAGTCCCCTAGAATTATTGTATTATGGTCTATTTGACTCTTGAACTTGAGAAGAGTTTGATTGATGAACGTAGATGCTCCTTTACTTGGTGCATATATATTTATAACAGTTCTGTCTTCTTGATGTATGATTCCCTTAAGCAGTATCAAATGTGCATCCTTATCTCTTTTGATTACCTTTGGCTTGAAGTCTACTTTATTTGATATGAGGATGGAAACCCCTGCTTGCTTACGTAGACCATGTGAGTGGTATATTTTATCCCATCTTTTCACCTTCAGTCTGTGGGTGTCTTTTCCTATGAGATGTGTCTCTTGAAGGCAGCATATTTTTGGGTCTTTCTTTTTTTAATCCAATCTATCAGCCTATGTCTTTTAATTGGTGAGTTTAGGCTATTAAGATTCAGGGTTATTATTGAGACATGATTTGTATTACCAGTCATTTTTATCTTTATATTTTTATTTTTGGCATTTCGCTTCACTTGGTTTCTTCTTTGGTCGGTTTTTCCTTTATTGTAGTTCTTCCCTTTTCAGATTTTCATTTCCTCCTCGTGAAATATTTTGCCAAGAATGTTCTGTAGTGCAGGCTTTCTTGTTGTGAATTCTTTTAGCTTTTGTTTATCATGGAAGGTTTTTATTTCATCATTACATCTAAAGCTTAATTTTGCTGGCTATATGATTCTTGGTTGGCATTCCTTATCTTTTAGAGCCTGGTATATGTTGTTCCAGGATATCCTGGCTTTGAAGGTCTGGGTTGAAAAATCTGCTGAGATACGAATTGTTTTTCCCTTATGGGTAATCTGATTTTTCTCTCTTGTGTCCTTTAAAATTCTATTTTTATTTTGTATGCTAGGAATTTTCATTATTATGTGCCTTGGTGTAGATCTGTTGTAGTTTTGTACATTTGGCATCCTATAGGCCTCTTGTATTTGGGTTTCAAATTCATTCTTCTTGCTTGGGAAATTTTCTGATATTATTTCATTGAAGAGATTGTGCATTCCTTTGGTTTGAATCTCTGCACCTTCCTCTATTTCAATAAATATTAAATTTGGTCTTTTGATGGTATCCCATAATTCTTGCATGTTCTGTTCATGGTTTCTTACCATCTTCACTGTGAGGTCAACTTTATTTTCATTGTTATGTATTTTGTCCTCATTGTCTGAGGTCCTGTCTTCCAAGTGATCCAATCTGTTGGTGATGCTATCTACTGAGTTTTTTAAATGGCTTATTGTTTGTTTCATTTCAAGTATTTCTGTTCGTTTTTTTCTCAGACTCTTTCTTTATTGAAGTAATCTTTTGCTACCTGTATTTGTTCTCTTATCTCTTTGTTGATATGATCGCTGGTCACCTGTATTTGATCTCTTATCTCTTTGTTGGAGATATGAATTTTTGCCTGTTTCTGCTCACTTACGTCATTTTTAAAACCCCAAATCATTTTAATTATGTATATTCAGAACTCCTTCTCTGACATTTCACCTACTGTGCTTTTTATGGATTCTATTGATGTGGTATCTTGGTTTGTTTTGGGCATTTTCCTCCCTGTTTTTTCATGCTATCTATGTGTTTTCCTCTCTTGCAGGGTAAGTCTGAGGTATTACAGCTTCTGCCCATTGTCTTATAGCGTCCTACATGTTACCCAATACCTCACTCTTATGGGAAAGATCAATATTACAGGATTCAGTGTACCCAATGTGTTGCCATACATCAGTTAGCTTCTATTTTTATATTTACAGTTTTGTCACTATAAAGAGAAGTGATGAGATCAGTTATCTTCTACCACATAGTCAGTATGATTGTGTGGTGGTTTACAATATCTAATGGTAGAAGGGGGGACTTTGGGGTTGGCTAAGATGTTTGTGAGGTAGGATCTGAGAATATAGAGGTATCAGATTATTTGACAAGTGAGAGGGTGATCATAAGGATTTGGCTGTTAGTAGGAGAAACAGGAGATAGTCCTCTCCACATAGGTCTCCCTGTTAGCTCACCACAGGGTACTTGTTAGCACCTCTTGTAAGAGCACCCTCTGGTGCAGCCTGGTCCACAGGGACCTTAGTGATGTCTTACCAGGACCTTATTGTTGTCCTTTGATAGTAGCAGTGCTTTCTCAGTTTTGTGGCAGTGGCAGCCTCAAGCCTATAATTATCCTGACGTTGGGTTGTGCAGCCACAGCACCCCAGTGCGGAGCGCCTCTCCGAGTTGCAGGCGTGGGGCGGGCCTCTCTCTCTGGATCTCCCCCAGTGCAGCGGAGCAGGCGGGCTGGCTTTCCTCTCCCGACTCTCTTGGGTCTCCTCCCAGTCCAGGTGTGGTGGAGGGGGTTGGGCAGGCGGGCGGCAGCCCTCCTTGGCCAGGGCCTGCTCCTGGACCTGCTGGCAGCTGTGCGGAGTGGGCGGGCCTTAGCTCTTTTGATGATGCCATGTCGCCTTGTGTTCGAGACTCAGACCGAGCAGTCAGACACACGTATGATTTGTCTGGAGCAGTCGCCGCTGGGTAGAGTTATAAATTTGGGTCACTTGTGCACCTTTGGGATCCTCAGTCTTCCCACTTGTGAAGGAGTTCAGCATGGGTCATATCAACCTCGCTGGGGTATGTTGGGAGGAGGGGGTTATGCCAAGGGGGAGTCTCCCTACCTGTATTAGGGAATGTCATTGTCATTGTCCTTGGTCAGTGCCAATTATTACAGCTGAAGCCCTTTAGCAAATTTTAGGTGAAATAGAGATTTGACTTTAAATAATTTTCCTCTAGTAGTAGAGGTTAAGCCGCCCTCTGTGTTTCCTTGGCCTTCTGAAAACCCCCCTGGTGAGCTCTCACCAGGCGTTAGGAGTCACATCCTGTCTAATCCACTCTTTAAAGTGTGAGTTGAGTGGTTTTCAGCGTGTTCACAGAGCTGTGTGAGCATCACCACCGTCAGTTTTGGAGCATTCCTCATTGTCTTCTTCTCCCCACCACAGACCCCTGTGCCCGTTGGCTGGTTCTCTGCATTCTGCCAGCCGCACCTGGTCCCTCGTCCCCTTGTGGCCATCCACGTGCTTCTGTCTCTGTGGACTGGCCTTTTCTGAGCTTTTCCTGCAGTGGTGTCACACGATGTGTGACCCTCTGTGGCTGTGCCAACAGCGCCCCGGGTTCCTCTGCATGGATGGACTCCATTCCTTCCTGCTGCTGATTAACGCTCCATCTTGCACCCCCGTCTGTTGGCAGCATTTGGACGGCTTTTGTTTTTTGACTCTGTGCGTGACTCTGCCGTGGACCTTCTTGAGCAGGTTTTTGTGTGGATGGGTCTCCTGTTCTCCTGGGTGTGTACCCAGGGACTGCCGGGCTGTGTGGTGACCGTGTTGAACTCTTTGAGGGACCACCAGACTGTGCCACCGCATGCCACTTATTTTATAATTGGGGCTTAAGTTCTTTTCTTATAGATTTGTGTGCTTTTTGTGTTAGGGATTTCAGATCTTGTCAGATTTGTTGAAAACATTTTGTTCATTTTTTAATGATTGTCCTATAGTAGTTCTATCTATTACTTTAATCTTTTGTCATTTTTTCATCACTGGGAAGCATTCCAGTCTTCTGTCACCTAGAGGTAGGCGAAGTGTTTATCGACAGTGGGCCAAGGGTGGGCTTGGTGTGGGTAGATGTTGCAGTGGGGTGTGGACAGCGGGGTCTGTGAGTGTTGGCGCAGTGCAATGGGACAAGCTTCTTCAGGTGACACCTGGTCCACCTCGCAGTTCTGGTGCTCGGGCCTCTGACCCAGTCCTGGCAAAAGGGGCTACTTATTGGAATCTGTGAAAACCTAGGAAGATAGAAGTGGTGGAGCTGTCCACTGCCCTGCATCCCACCCTAGCATGAAGGCCACTGCTCCCAGGGGAGGGACTCTCAGGATGGACGCGGCTGGGGTGGTGCGCCACTCCTCTGCCCTGGCCCCCTTTCCATTTGCACGTTTTGTTTTGGTGGGGCAAGTCTTGAGAGGGGAGTTGGTCCCAGTGACTCCCCTGAACAGGGTGGGTGCTATGGCCAACCCAGTGCCTAATGGGTCTCAGTTCTGTGCCCGCTGTCGTGGTTTGGTTATGAGTGTCCCCCAGAGCTCATGTGAAGTGCTATGTGTGACAGTTTAGAGGTGACCTGACTGGGTTAGGAGAGCCTTCGCCTAGTCAGAGCAATGATCCCATGATGGGGATTAACTGGGTGGTAACTGTAGACGGGTAGGGTGTGGCTGGAGGAGGTGGGTCATTGGGGGATGCCTTTTGGGGTATACCTGTTGTCCCTGGTTTGCAGTCTCTCTCTCTCTCTCTCTCTGTCTCCTTGTGGATCTGTCCTGAGCTGCCTTCTTCCTCCACACCTTTCTGCCATGATATTCTGCCTCACCTTGGTCCCAGAGCAATGGAGTTAGCCGTCTACAGACTGAGACCTCTGAAACCATGATCCCCAAATAAACTTTTCTTCCTCTAGCTGTTCTTGTGAGGTCTTTTGGTTATGATGCTGAACACTGACTAACACACGCCCCCACAGGTCTCCTCTCTCTGAACCTCTGGCATCTGCCCAGCCTTTAACATCTGAATCTGGGCCAGCTTCCTGTTGCCTTGGTTCTCAAAACCTACTTTGGAGAGCTGAGGTCTCACTGTAGTGTTGATGTTGGACCCAGGACTGTGTTTTCCTTGGGGAATTAAAGTGGTCTCCTGGCGAGGATAGAATCAGCTCTGCTTTATGGCACCATTAAATGGAATTGTGCCCTCAGGTAGGCAAGTTGCTTCTTTAAAAACGTCTTTGACTTCTGAAGGGATCTGAGCACGCGGTTTGTGGACAGTTCTCTGCTGTCGGACAGACATGCATATCCTCCACGGTCAGATGCAATCCAGGAGGACGTTGAGAAACCACGACGGTAAGATTCTCGCAGTTAGTTTCTCTGGGTGTGTGGTACGACAAGTGGGCACCCAGCCAGGCACGACATGTGAGGAGCTGTTTCGTGGTACTACCCAGGCAGCTCAGCGCCATTCATGTGTGGAGCTTCTTTTCCCACGATGGAGGTGACCTCCACAGTGTCTATGAAATGCCGCTGACGCTGGGATCTCACTGCAGCGCGTAAACAGACGCCGGCGAGGTTTTGATCTCTGTTCTCTCGTACAGCTGTTGGTTCCTCCCCAGCAGCAGGCCCTTTTATCATAAATATTTTAGTATTGACACTGCTTGTCTCTTTAAATTATTCTTATATAGAAACATTTTATTTCCTGTCCCCCTGTTGGAAGGAGGATTGGGGTCACATCAGTCCTAAGATTTTATCTGGGCAGGTTATGACTCTATCTCTCTGGGTAAGGGACATAGCTCCCTTTCCCCAGATGGCCTTCTGTCTCAGTGGTTTTGCAGTTGTCTGTACATAGGTTTTCTATTTGTATTTCTTGCTAAGACCCTTCTTAGGTGGAATGTAGTGTTTAAGTCTATCATGTGAAGAGTGCTTTTAGATCATGCTCTGTAAGTGGCTATTTCTGGGTTATAGGAAAGGGAGTGATTTTTTTTTTTTTTTTATATATTCACTTCCTACCTAGCCACTTGTTTGTGTTCTTGTTTCTCTTGCCCATGGCTTTTTCTAACATGTCCAGTCATACTATCTTTCAAGACTGTTCTTTTTTAATTGACAGGTACGGTGCTGCCGTGTCCAGGGAAGAGGCTCTGGTGCTCTGTTGCACGGTCGGGTGACTGCAGCTAATGAGCCTGGGTTTTGTCTTGCCTCTTTTGACATGTCTGTGTTTGTTTGGTGCTGAGGATTGAACCCAGGGCCTTGTGCGTGCGTGCTCTACCACTGGGCTCCACCTCCACCCAGGGACGCTCCACACTCCAGCACTCAGGGCCCAGTTCAGACGGCCACAGCAGCCGAGGCACAGCAACCGCGGGAGAGGTGGCACTGAATGGACGGCAGAAGGGGCGCTTGTTGGCAGCAGGAGGCTCCCAGGAGCAGCAGCGAGGCCGCGGGTCACTCACCGCCCCTGCAGAACATCCGCAGCAGGTGCAGCCCTGTGGGCCCGCGCTGCCCGGCGGCCTTGGGCTGCTCCGAGCCCTGTGATTGCTCCTGCGTGGGCCTCAGGTCCTCTGCTCCTCCACCTTTGCTCTGGTCCCCTGGACCTGGCTCCCCTGCAGTGGGTCCCTCCTCCCTGGCTTGCCCTCTTCCTTGGGATCATTGGTGCTTGCACAGTCTGAATGTCCCCCTGGACGCCCTCCCAAAGCTCGCTGGCACCGTCTTTCTTCTTGGCACCTCTGGGTGATGGGTGTGATCTTTGACCCCCACACTGTCCTGAGTCTGCTGTTCTGAAGTTGGGGCTCTCAAAATAGCGGCGCCCGTCTATGTCACCTGAGTCTTTCACAAAACATGGTCACCCTGGCCCCTCCCCAGGCTTGCGGGTCCAGCAGTCGAAAGGGGTGGGTGTGTTGGAGGCGTCACAATGGCAGTGCTGTCTGTAGGGGGTGGGATTTGAGAGCCATTTGTGCCCAGAATCATGGGAAGAATGACAATAACAAAAAAGCATAACTTTCAAAAATTTTAAAGTTTTTTTTTTTTTTATCAAGTTGTAGTAGTTGCACTTTTTTATGGGGAACAGTGATATTTCAACACGTATATAGAAGATTTTAACTGGAATTTTATCGCTCCCAGAACCTTATAAAGCATGGGCTCCGTTTCCTCCTCCTGTGTTTGTTACTGTCATGCTTCTTACTTCTGCATCTGTTTTGACGACCACCTGTCATCATTGTTTTGCACACTGCGTATTCATCCAGGTCTACTCACGTTTTATTTGTTCTGTTTTTCATTCTCTCTTGCATTTCCAGCCTGTAGTGTGGGGTACATTTTCTTGCTGCTGAAGAGTCCTCTCCAGCTCCATTGGTGGCATTTGTAAGAGCTCTTTGGGCACATCCCGTTCCAACTCTGCATGTCACCCTGGGAGCCTAAATACAGCCATGACAGGAGCGTTCACGACACGGAACCTAGCGAACACTGGCGGTCGGGCGCTTCCTCCTCGTTTCAGCTTTTACCAGCACACCACTGGCTCGTGCGTGGCAAATTGTCTCCGTTTTTGTGCGACTCAGAGGGTCTTTTTGTTCCTTCCTGCGGGATGTCTTCATAGGATAAAGAATTCCAAGAGACCTTTGTTTTCTTTCAGCAACTCTTATTATTTTCATTGAGATCTGAGCTGCCCCCCTTTTTTTTTTTTTTTTGTGGTACCGGGGATTGAGCTCAGGGGCACTCGACCACTGGGCCACATCCCCAGCCCTTTTTTGTATTTTATTAGAGACAGGGTCTCACTGAGTTGCTAAGTGCCTCGCCATTGCTGAGGCTGGCTTTGAACTCGTGATCCTCCTGCCTCAGCCTCCCAAGTGCTGGGATTACAGGCGTGCGCCACCGCGCCCGGCTTGCCCCCATTTAAGATAAGACAACTCCCCCAATCTGGCTACTTTTGAGAATTTCTCTTGCTTTTACTGTTTATTTATTCTCTTGAGATCTTCAAACTTGATGTTCTTTCTGGTTTCAGAGATTCTTGGTCGTTATCCCTCCATCAGATGCTTCCACTCTATGTCTTCTTCTCCTCTCCTGGGACACCTGCCTCTCATGGATGGACTGGTCCACCAGTCCCCTGGCTGCTGTGACCTTTGTTGTGTTTCTGCCTGTTTTTGTCCCTGTGTCTGTGTGGCTGTTCTCCCTTAAACTGTCTCAGATATTACTAATTCCATCTGTGTTCAGTATGCTGTTAAACTCATTTACTGAATTCTTAATTCGATTTATTGTGTTTCTCAGTTTTAATTAGTTTTTCATTGCTAAAATTGTCCATGTAGTTATCGTCATGTGGCTATCTATTTTAGAGTTATTTTAAAGCATGCATTTGATAACTAATATTTATATCACCTGTAGGTCCGATGTTTATTTTGACTCTTGGTCCCACTTCTTGGTGTACCTGCTAATTTTCGATTGAATGTTGGACATTTATTCATGCCATTGAGGATGTTTCCTTCTTATAGAGGGCATCCACCCCGCCTGAGAGGATGGACCTGTCCTCCAGCGTGCAGGGGAGAGGCAGATTGATTCGGTCAGAGATGAAGGCTGGGTCTTGGTCTTCAGAAGATTTTCTCAGGTCTTCCCCCTCACCCTTGTTTATTAAGAACCTTTGGGAACTTTGAAGGGAGACCAGGGACAGAGTGTCACACTTGTCGGCCTCTCGTCTGTCCTTGCTTCTGGACCCTCAGGTCTTGGTTGCCCCTGGTGCTGTGCACGGCTTCTGTCTCCCAGCTCTGTGCACCGCCAGGAGCCTTCCTCCGTGGCCGCCTGCTGCCTGGCTTTCAGCTCTGCCCCTGCCAGGCTTGGCGGCATCTCGCCCCACGCCACTCACAGGCTGGCGCTCGTCCCCGGGGAAGGCCAGGGGCCGCCTGTCAGGGTCGCCCCCGTGGATGTTCTTCTCTGGGTTTTGGTGCTTCAAGCCCTGGCTTTTAGGCAGCTCTCGAAGGTATTGGAACAGGAGCCTCTCACGAGCTTCCCTCCGCGCTCTTGGCAGCAGCACTGGTTTCCTAAGAGTCCCTCTGCTGTGGCCGTACACAGACGCCGAGGGTCTCTGTTCTTATGTCCCGGCATCATCTGTGTTGGTTTTGGAATCAGGGTGGCAAGCCCCGAGATAGACGGGCAGATTCCAGTGTTTCCCATAATCTGAAGGCAGTGGAATGGCTTTCTACACGGCCCTTCAGTATTGGGAAGACCGTGTCCATAAAACCCTCTGGACACAGCTCCCGCTCCCGTTGTTCTTTGGTGACACCTCTTCAGTTTCTTCCTGATCATTAGCTTAGTCAAAATTTCTCTTTCCTCGTTAGTCAATTTTGATAACAGAGTTTTTTGGTTTGTTTTAAAGCAGCCGTGAGTCTCTTCTGTATTTTCTGGTTTATCTTAGAGAAATGCAGTATTTTCAGATCCCCCTTCCCATAGTGTTTTAGGCTTTATGTTCTCTCTCTCTCTCTCTCTCTCTCTCTCTCGGTCACTTGGGGTTTGCCCTTTTTTCCTTCTTTTTTCAGGGGGAGGTCTCACCGTGTTGTCCAGGCTGGTCTTGAGGTCCTGGGCTCAGGGGATTCTCCTGCCTCCTTGCACATGGAAGTCAGGTGCTTTGCCACAGCCTCCTAGTCCAGTGTTTTTGCTTTGTTTCTTTTAATTATTTTGTGTTTAAAAAATTAGTCCCTTTTTTATACTTTGATTAGGATGATTTTGTTGATTTTTTTAATCAGCTTTTTATACTTTTTATGCTTTTCATAGTTTTGTTCTTATTTATTCAAAAATTTCATACAAGGCTACTTGTTTCCCTCTGAGCACAGCTTTGGCCGAATCCTAAAGTTTTGGTATATGTTGGAGCTGTTATCATTATTTTGTATTGTAATTAATAATTCAGACTATCTTCTGTGGTCAAGGGTGAGTTATTGAGGGGTGTCTTGAGGTTTTGTTTATCTTTCAACTATTTTTTTTTTTTTTTTACTGTATCTTTTAAGAAAATATTTCCTAGAGCAGTTACCCATGGTAGCTGGGTTCATTCCAGCCACATCCACATGCAGGCACTCTGACCCACTCCATGTCAGCCCCCGTCCCCCCCCACTCCCTTCCCCGACACCCACCTTCACTCCACTGACCCTCACCCCCTTATCCATTATTCATTATTAATTGGTGATTTCCACACACATGAAGGTGAAATTCCATGTGGCTTATGACACATGCATGTAACGTGATTTTTCCAAACTCATTCTGCATTTCCTCCCCTTTCCCATCCCTCCTCCCTCCCTCTGGACCTCCTAATTCTGCTCCAGTGATCTTCCCCATATCTTTATGATCCCTGATTCCCCTTCGTTCCCTAATTTTGCTGTAGCTTCCCCATGAGAGGACATTGCAGCCTAGATTCTCTGGGTCTGGCTTATTCCACATAGCATGCTATTCTCCATTTCCATACATTCACTGCCAAGTGCCAGCCTTCCTTCATGACTAAGTGAAACTCCACAGTGTATATAGACCACGTTTTATTAATCCATTCATCTGTTGACAGGCATCTGGTCTGATTCCATCCTTGGGCGATTCTGAATTGTGCTGCTGTAAACATTGAAGTGGCTGTATTGCTATAGTATGCTGATTTTTTTTTTGGCGGGGGGCTGAATGCCTAGGAGTGGGATAGCTGGGTCATCGGGCAGCTCCGTTCCTAGTCTTTTCAGGCATCTCCATACTGCTTTCCAGAGTGGCTGTGCTGATTTTCAGTGTCACCAACAGTGTATGAAAAGTGTATGCACCTTTTCCACACATCCTCGCCCACATTTGTTGTTATTTGTATTCTTGATGCTGCCCTTCTGACTGGGGTGAGATGGAACCTTGGCGTGGTGCTGGTTTGCGTCTCTCTGATTGCTAGAGGTATTGAGCAGCTTTTCATGTATTTGTTGGCTATTTGTGTTTCCTGAGAAATTTCTGTTTGGTTATCTTGCCTCTTTATTTATTTGGTTTTTCGTGTTAAGTTTTTTAGATATTCTGGATGTTAATCCCCTGTCACAGGAGAAGCTGGCAAAGATTTTATTTTCTGATGTCGCTTATTATTCACAAAAGTCCCACAAAAATGTGTCTTTATAACCACATCGTCCGCCGCGCAATCCAGGGCTCCAAGAGTGAGGTGAAGTTTGCCCACCGAGTTTGGAGCGGCAGAGCCAGGACACAGACCTGTGTGCTTCCCTTCATACCTACCACCTTCCCAGCATCCCCTGCTTCTGCTGCGTCAGGCGGAACTCTCAGCCACGGGGCTCCAGGCTGGTGATGCAGATGACGCACCTTCTTGAACCAGGACCTTTTTGTCCCGTTGCTTTCCCTTGGAATGCAGAGACATATTTCCATGTCATAAGAAAACCGACAGCACACATAAGATGATAATGGCAACCCACCTCAGCGTTGGAGGCACAACAGGGAGTAGTGGGGATTGTGGAAAACCCAGCAATGGGGTTTAACTTCAGCTGTTTGTGGCCATGTTTGTGGCCAAGGTTGCCAATTTTCCTTTCTGTGATCTTTTAATTTTTTTTTTTTTTTATTTTAAAAGAGAAGCTGGAGTCTTAAAAGCCTGCTCAGTGTATAACCCCGAGTCTACAGTACTGGGCTTGTGAAGGAGTCAGTTTCTGTGAGCAGCCTCCACGTTAGTGAGGCTGCACCTCCTGCAGCCTCACGGTGCCCCTCTGCTGTTCCCGCCTGGGGCCCCTCCCCACCTGCATGCTGATGTCCTCTCCGGCCATGTCTGGTGGCTAGGGGAGGACCCTGCCTGGGAGGACCCTCCAGGAGTTGGTCCCGGCCTGCTCTGGGCAGCTGGCTTCCTGCGCCCTGCGTTCTGGGGGTCACTTTTCCTGTCTCCAGGATGGTGGGAAGATCACAGAACCCTTGAGAGACTGTTTAGAACCCGCACTTAAAGTCCCTGGTCATGAGAAGAGGATGGGTCATTCCTGGGTGGTGTCCCTGGCAACACCTCGAGCAGAGGAAGCCCCTTTGGTTCCCGTGGCACAGTTCACAGCACCCGGGATGATGACGTCGACCCCCTGAGTTGGTGGGGTGGGTCATGTTGTGTCAGTGTATCCCACTCCCAGCCCGTGCTTCTCCCAGGAGAGGGGATCTCAGTGTCCGCCCTTCCCAGTGGTCATGTGCAGGCAGGGTCACCGCCCTCGCTTTCTCCTGGGTGCAGCCTGGCTCCCTGGCTGTGCCGGGTGCAGGGTCGCTGCCTTCCAGAGCCAATGGTGGAAGCAAGGCCTTGGGGGCAGACCTCTGTCGCGAGGCTCATTCTCTTTCCACCACCCTCCGCAGTCTCCCAGGCGCCCTGTGCACGGTGCAGACAGAGGTGGGAATGCCCCCCACCAGCAGCAGGGCGAGGGGCGGCCCCAGCACTGCAGGGGGTTCATTCAGCTGGTGTTACCAGCCCTCCTGGCCCTTCTCTGACGTGGGGACGAGGGTGCATGAGTGGAAGGTGGGTGCAGAAACCTTCTAAGCCTCCCTCGGTGTTGCTGGCCAACCCTGGTGGTGGGTAGGGCTGACTTCAGATTCCCCACAGGTGCCACAGAGGGACGCTGCAGCTGTGTTGCTTTGCCCCGACCATCACATCTAAGGCTGGGGTCGCGCCTGGTAGGTTGACAACCCGTGCGCCACATCTCTGTTAGAAACAAGCGTAGATGGGTGCAGATGGCCCAGTAGAGTAGTAGCGGAGATCTGCTGGTGGCCCTGCAGGGCGCAGGCGTCACTTGGAGCGTGGTCTAGGTGTCATGTCGTCTCGCCCTCATCCCCGCTCGGGAGGAGCGCTGCTGTTCTCTCCCTTTCGCACACGAGGGGTTCCAGCGTGGGAGGGCAGGTGGCTTTCCCAGGATCCCACGGCTGGTCGCTGGGCGGGCTGGGACCCTGCTCTGCGGTGGCTCTCGGTTCCACTCGGCTGAACTGCCCTTGCCAGTGGGCATTTGAGTATTTGTGACAGGTTTCGGGTGATGCAGGGTCACTGGCTGTCATAGGGCGCGGGCATCTGATCTTCCAGATTGACATAAAAGACTGCCTGGTGTCATGGACAGACCAGGGGATTCGTAATTGGAGGGCCACAGTTAAAAGCCACCAGACCCCTGCAGTCGAGCTGTGGGACTGCGGTGGTGGCTTGGGCCTCTCACCTGGATTGCCCTGTTCACGGGGCACAGTGCACCTGCACCTGCCTGTGGGGGTGGTGCGCAGACGGAAGGACAGCGTGGTGAGGGCGCCTCGTCCTTGGAGGGCTCCTGTCACAATGCTTCTCTCCTCCTGTGTCTGTCATTCTCCCTGTAGGTCAGGCGTTTCCCACATCTGTGGCACCAGAGGATCCACAGGGTCCTGGCAGAGAGGGCGCAGGTGCCTGGTGCCACTGGTTCCTGCTGCTGGACTTGCAGCTCTTAAAGCAGGAGGGCCTTGGGTGGTGGCCCAGGACTGTCCCTTTCCTGATCACAAGGAAGCATTCTGCTATCACAGAGATAGAGCTCCCGCCATGCCACCCTGTCAACCTGTCAACCAGGAATACGGCCTGCCAGAGCTCCCTTGGCCCTGTTGCCCCGTGGGTGTAGCACACCTGGCATTGAGTGCTATTACATGTCATTTCTTGCTTTCCTTTTTGGTTGCCACCCTGTTGCTTTCCAAGGTCAGGGTTTTGGAAAAGGGCGTCTCGCAGCTTCATGTGTCCAGCGTGGACGTGGTGTGAGAGGGAAGGAACCCCACAGCTTTCAGGGGCCCTCCTGTGGTTTGTAGTTGCCCAGAGATGGGGGGCAGGTAGGAAGGTAAAGGTGGTGGGGAGTGGGGGTCTTGAGCTCCGGCCAGCCTGGGTGGCTGGGAAGTGGAGTCCCCAGCCCCCCTTTTGTATATCTCTGCACTTAGAATCACCCGGAGTCCGTCTGAGTGTCTTGCTGCTTTTGTGTGGCTTCGGTGAGTTGCTCGAGCTCCTCTGCCTCAGTGTGATACCCAAGGCCCAGGGGTGGGCAAGTGTTAAGAGTGAATGAGTCGGTGGTGTCTGGTATCTCTGTGACCCACTCAGGTAGGGGTGCTCCCTTTCCCCTGAGGAGCCATCAGCAGAGGCAGCAGAGGTGGTGCCACAGCAGCCACCAAGCGTGGCTTTGTGACCACGTCCCAGGAGCCAGGGCTGTGCTTCATGCCTCATCAGCACAACGTCACCCCTAATCCTTCTGTTGACCTCATCTTTGATCAGTTTTGAAGAGAGTCAAATAAAAATAAGGAAGAATATTTCAATCTAAAATATATTGTAGAAAATGATCTTCCTTGGATCAACTTCCAGTGAACTTGGAGCTCACAATGTCCTATGGCCTTGGGGTTATCCCCTCTCCCCAGGACACAGGCAGGACCGTGGCCAACTGAGGCTCGGGAGCGTGTCCCGACTCATTCTCAACCCTCTACCCGTCCTCACTTGGGCATCCCTGAAACAGCCCTGCAGCGTACCCTGTGTCCACACTGGGCACTGCTGCCCGTTGGGGCTCGTGTCCCGTGCTCTCGCCAGGCTTTTTGTCTGTGGTTGCTTGAGGCATAGACCGTAAGGATTTTTACCCCCTGTGACTTCTTTTGGATTCTCTCTATTATGTGAGGCAAAGAAGACTTAAGAACCTGGAAGATAGCACCTTCTGGCTTGAGGTCTGCTCCCAGTGTCTGCGCTCCCACCTGTAGCTCTGCCTCTGGGAGCACTGGGTTTTGCCGTTTGTTTCCCTCCTGCTTCATCAAGGGCTTAAAGTGGTACCTGAAGTTTGCCTACCATGAAGTTGATCTTCAGTGCATGTGAGTGGGAACAAAGATGGGGATGTATTCCCAAATGAAATCTTTGTGACTTGTGCCTGTCATCCATCCATCATCCATCATTCACCCATCTATCACCTATCCATCCATCATCCATCCATCCATCATCCATTCATCCATCCATGATCCATTCATGATTTATCATCCATCATCCATTATCCATCCATCATCCATCCATCCATCACCCATCCACCCATCCATCTATCCATCCATCATCCCTTCATGCATCCATGATTCATTCATGATTCATCCATCATTCATCCATCCATCATCATCCATCCATCCATCACCCATCCACCCATCACCCATCCACCCATCCATCCATCCATCCATCCATCATCATCCATCATCCTTTCATCCATCCATGATCCATTCATGATTCATCATCCATCATCCATTATTTATCCATCCATCCATCCATCCATCCATCCATCCATCCATCACCCATCCACCCATCCATCCATCCATCCATCATCCATTCATCCATCCATGATCCATTCATGATTCATCCATCATCCATTATCCATCCATCCATCATCTATCCATCAGTTCTGTCACACATGTAAGCCAAAGCTTTTGCAATTGGCATTGGCACTTCTTTATGGCATCTTAGTGGTTGAATATGGCGGGCAGTCACTGCCGGGGTATGAATCCTGGCGTCAGCACATACTAATTGTGTGACTTTGGATGGTGTTCTTGGTCTACCTCTTGCCTCAGTTTCCTCATCCATTAAAATGGAGATATCAGGATCTATATCTTGTTTTTTGACAGTTAATTACACAATCCACTTGAAGTATGGAACCACACCTAATAAGTGAGTGTGTATAAGGTAGTGATGTTGAAACCTTGCCTGTAGTTTCAGCTGTTTTGTAGCCTATTTTCTGAAAGTGGAATTACTGGCTGAAAGAGGTGACTGTTTCAAAGGTTTTTCACAGGCATTGCCAAACAGCCCTCCAAGAGTGTTGTAAATTAGACCAGCATTTACATCTTCCCAGAGTAGCTGAGAATACCCATTTTACCTGAGCAACTGCCAATGTGGTCAGTTATCTTAATTTTGCAAATTGTGTGAAGAGTGTCAGTTCATTGCTTTATTTTCAATACATTAATTGCTGGGGAACTTAAATATATTTTATTTGCGCACTGCTCATTTTGTGTTTTTGCCTCCCTACACTTATTTTTCATGTCCTTTTCCATTAATGTGTTCATCTGTTTGTTACTGAAACATAAGATTCATTTCAATATTTAAACAATCTACTACGTATGTTGCAAGTATTTTTCTCACTTTTTCTTTGAGTCTAGATGGTACTTTTTTGAAAATATTTATTTATTTCCTTTAGTTGTACACAATGCAATACATTTATGTTTACGTGGTGCTGAGGATCAAACCCGGGTCGCGCACATGCTAGGCGAGCGCTCTACCGCTGAGCCACAACCCCAGCCCCTAGATGACACTTTTTGATATCCAGAAATCAAAAATAGCTAATGAAAGTCTTTAAATTTTTCTGGAAGTTCAGAAAGAACTCTGTCCCTCAATTACATATGTATGGGCACATTTATTTGTACATTTAATTCTTGAGTTAAAATGGATTCATGCTGTTGATGATATGAGATGAGAATTTCAAGTTTTCCTTTAGTTAACCAGTTATCCAAATCTAGAATCTAAAATGTCATTTTCATTATATAAAAATTCTAATATATGTGTGTGTGTGTGTAGTACATGGTATGTATAATATATACATAGGTGCGTTTCTGAGCTTTTGTGCAGATCTATTTTTTTGGTCTGCATTTATACCACTAACATTTTATTGTAGCTTTATGTTTTAATAATGGTGGTGTAAGTCCTGAATTCATTTTTTTGAGGGGGGGTCTTAAAAAATTTCTGGGCTATTTTTACTTCTTATTTACTTAAAATAAATTTGTCAAGTTTAAAAAATCCAGATGGGATTTTGATTGAAATTGCTTTAAATTTTAAAGTTAATTTTGAGAACATTAACATGTTTATAGTAATGAAACTTCCCATCTACAAATATAGAACTGTCTCCATTTGGTATAATCATTTTTTTTAATGTACCACGGTTTTGTGGATTTCTTCATCTAATCCTGCACATTTCTCGTTAAATTTATTTCTAGGCATTTTATATTTTTGTTGCCTCCCAAAGTAGGATTTTTTCCTACTATATTTTCTAACTGGTTATTGCTGATTGTTGATTAGATCTTTATCTGGTAACCAAATATCTTTCAGAATTTTCTCATTCATTCTAAATTCGTTCACTTTATTCTCTTGGGCTATTAAGATATATGATTATGCTTATAAGTGACATTTTTTAGATTCTTTCATATAGATTTCTAATTTAGTTATTTATTTATTTTTGCCTTACTGCATTGTTAGAAATTCTAAAACAATATTAACAGTAATGGTTTTGGATGTCAGGCCTGAATTTTTTTTTTTTTTTTTTTTTTTTTTTTGTACCAGGGATTGAACTCAGGGGCACTTGACCACTGGGCCACATCCCCGGCCCTTTTTTGTATTTTATTAGAGACAGGGTCTCACTGAGTTGCTAAGTGCCTCACCATTGCTGAGGCTGGCTTTGACCTCGCGATCCTCCTGCCTCGGCCTCCCAAGTGCTGGGATTGCAGGCGTGGGCCAGCGAGCTCAGCTTAAGGCCTGAATTTTTTATGGCAATATTTTACGTGCTGTGGAACTTGTACGGGTGGGTGGCCACAGTTCACATTTGGATGAGACCTTCTGAACGGTTCTCCTGTGTGCGTCTCTTCCATGACTGGTGTTTCTGTGCCCACTCCCCACCCTCCCCGGGGAGAAGTGGACGGCAGGGTCAAGGGTGTCCCTCTGTGGGATGGTGGGCTGCAGGGTGCTGCTGTCCCGGGGAGTGAGGGGCCACACGCCCGCCACAGGCTGTGCTGTGTCTTCCTGGACGTGCTTCTTCCTCGGGCTGCACCCAGGTGGGTAAGGAGGAACACTGCTCTGAGGACTTGTCCTTGCAGATGGCAGTCCTGCCCGATGTCGTCAGTCTGTTTTTTCTGAGAGGCCTACAGGCAGCTCTCCTGTCTTCTGTGATTTCTCCTCAGCACCGCCTGGTCCTGCGGCACCCACAGCCCGCACAGCCACCCACCTGCTGCAACAGCCACCTACCACTTGCACGGCCACCCCCCACCCCCATGGACACCCCCCACCTGCACAGCCTCCCCCCGCCCACACGGCCACCCCCCCACTCCCACGGCCCTCCCCCGCCCCCACAGCCACCCACAAGCTGCACAGCCCCAAGGGGATCCCTGACATAAAGGGAAGCGGTGTCTCTGGGTCCCCAGCACTGTCCTGCCCCAGCTCTGCTCGCAGCCTGGGCTGCTCCTCGGGGTAACCCAGACCTGCCCTTCTGTGACTGGCTGTGGCCCGGCTGGTAGGTCCAGGGTTGGCGCAGGGGCCAGGCGGTGTCCCGCAGTCTGTCTGCAGGCAGAGTTGCTGTGACTCACTGCCCCCCCCACCGGCCACCCCCAGTGCTGAGCTGGCCTCCCTGTTCCAGGGAGGGTGTGGGTGGCCGCCGGGAGGGCAGGGCGGGTGTAGCTCGCTGCAGAGGTGGCCGGGCCGGGCGAGCGGTCTGTCCCGGGGCCTTTGGTGCTGAGCTGTCCTGCTCCTGGGCTCTGGCGCCTGCTCTTTTCCCTGCGAGCCTTCTCCAGGTTCTCCCCCTTCCCACAGTCCTCCCTGTTTGCTCCTGGTAGGAGACAGTCAGGGCTTGGCATCAGGACCATCGGTGAGGTCTCAGTGCAGCCCGGGCGCAGGCGGCCAGGTTCAGCACCAGCTCCGCCTGCTCCTGCCTCGGACCCGGCCTCACAAGTCCGTCTTGTGAGTGGAAGCTCGGGGCGTTTCTGGGACTGACTCTTCCCCTCAGCTGTGCCCTCTGGGTTGGTTCATGCCATGCAGCGTGTGTCAGAATGCCCTTCCTTTTCAAGGCTGGATAATATTCCACTGTGTGTGTTGGCCATGTTTGTTTATCCATTGGTGCGTCAACAGGAAATTGGATAGTCTGCATGTTGTGGTTGTAGTCCTCAGTCTTTTGTAATTGCCAGCATGCTTTGTGAAGTCATACCTCTGGATTTTCAGGATACTTTAAAATGTGCCACTAATGTCTTTTCCATTTTATAGATGAGGAAACACGCTTGGAGAAGTTAAGCAATTTTCCCAGAGTTGCCTTTTAAATAAGCAGCTATCTCCTGCTACAGTCCCCATACCTGCAGCCCACCACGGTCAGTGTGCAAGTCCATGGTTCCTGGAGTATCACCAGTATGCCCACCCATCACCAAGGTTGATTTAGGAACCCTTTTATCGGCTCAGGGGAACGCCGTTGTCTTCAGCAGTCACCCCCTGTTCCTGCACCCAGGTCTGCCCCAGCTCCAGGCGGCCACACCCCTTCTTGCTGTCTCTGTGATTTGCCTGTTCTGGGCTTTCAGGTGACTGGAATCCACCACGTGTGGTCCTCTGTGACCGGCTGCTTCCACGTGGCATGTCCTCAGCCTCTTCAGATGTAGCAGGTGTCACTGCTCATTTCTTCTCCTGGCCTAAAGGTGCTTTCTGAAGCCAAAAAGTCCAAATCCTGATTCCCAGTGACACGGGTGGTGGTTACTTACCGTTGTCTAGCTCTTCCTCACTTCACAAGATGGGACAGCGCTGTCCCTGTTGCCTGCTGTGGAATGGTACATAAGAAGGACTTGGCAAAAAAAAAAAAAAAAAAAAAAAAAAGTGACTTAAAAGTAAGGGCTTGAAAAAAAATTGGAATTAAATAAATAAAAAATTTTTTTAAAAAAGTAAGTGCTTGGTTTGCAGCATGCTGTGTCAGGGTTGCAATCTAAAGTCGCGTGAGGGGTTCTTTGTGTTAGTGTTCTGTGGGTGATGGGTGTGTGTCATGTTTTGCCATTAGAAATGAGAACAGACAAATGAGAAAATGTTGATTAAACGGTGGCTCTGAAACAGTGTGAATTATGAGCGCACCGGTGGTGGGAGTGCGCTGCTGCTTGCAGTTAGGGTTAGGGGCCGATGGACGGACGGCCCACAGGAAGGAGGTTTTCATGCACAGCCCTGGGCCTGTGGCCAGCAGTGACAGCTCCAGGTTCTGCAGCCTCAGGGTCATTGACCTGTGTCATGAGGGTCATTGACCTGAGTCATGAGGGGCAGGTTACTGAGGGCAGGCTGGGCCGGTGACCCTGAGTCTGGAGGTTGGAGCAGAACTGGGCATGGTGTGGTTACGCTCCTGCTGGAGGCCCGGAGCTAGGAAGTGCAGGCCCCGGTCTCTGAGACTCCAAATTCCTGCGTCTTCCTGCTCTCCAACCCTGGTGTGGACAGGCCTCGCGGGAGGCTGGAGAGGCACAGAAAGTGGGAGCAGCTGTGGCTCCCTGGCTGCCCCAGGTTTCTTTTGGAGACCCCACGCCAATGGAAGTGGTGGTCTGGGAGCAGTGCTGGGGCTCCCGAGCCTGCTGCGGGGCGTCCAGGGATGAATTCTGTCAAATCCCTGAGAAAAAAATGTCTTGGCATAAAAAGCCCTGGTGCGTTTCTATTCCAGACCCCGAGCTCTAGTGGGAGCCTGGGGACAATCCTTTAGGGTCTGTGCTGCTCCTGAGAATCCCCTCCGCTCTCCCCAAGAAGGTCATCCAACCTGATGATCCTGAACGTGGGGGGACAGTCACCATCACTCTCCCTCTCTGAGCACCTGGTCTGTGCCAGGCAGGGAGCTCAGGGCTTCACGTGAATTAGCTCATTTGTTTCTGGCAGTGAGCTGGTCAGTCTTAATCCCAGTTCACAGATGAGGAAACTGAGGCACAGATAGGCAGGACTTGCTGAACTATGGAATGATGTAGCTCTGTTGGTTCATTTTTCTCAGATACGTTTTCGTAGGACTTTGTACAGACTCAAGGTAGTGGAAGGCTGGCTCACTGGCAGGGATGGTGGCTTGGGCACCACGCGTGTTTGAGGCCGCCGGATCCCCCGCCTTCGTGGTGCATCTCAGGCTGTCCCTTTACTTGATGATCGCCTGTTCTTCTCAAGAGCTCCTGCCTGCCTGGAGCCAGCCAGTGTGAGGAAGTGGGGCAAGCTGGGTGGCGGGTGCAAGTGTTGGGCGACTGAGGCAGGGGCCTTTGCGGATTGGCGAGAGAGACAGAGGAGGAAGCACCGGGGGTGGCTGAGGAGTGTCCCTTGCAGGAGGACTAGTGATTGTCCGTAGGGGACCCTAATGGCGTCCCAGGTCTAGGCTGAAGAAACGGTAACCCCAGGTCACAGCACTGTGTACCAGCTCTCGAGGGCATGTGCTCGAGGCGGTGACTCAGCGGGCACGTGCCTTTCCTTGGTCACACTCCTACAGTGAAGCAGGCGCGTCTGCACCCTGGGCCCAGCACCGTGTTTTCCCACAGTGGGTGCTTGTGCAATAAACCCTATTGAGCGAGAGTCCAGGCCCCAGCCTTCAATTGCCAGTTAGCCGGGCTCCCTTGGAGAAGGGCCACTCTACTCTGCCATCCCAGACCGACCTCTTTGGTGAGTTTCTGCTCTTTGCTTCCTACCTTGGTGCCTGTGACCACAGCTACTCCGGACCCACAGCATGTCTGGTCCCCAGCTCTGCCGTCCCCGGGGCCACATCTTAACCATCCCAACCCCATGTCCATGTAGAATGCTCCTCTGCGTTTGTCTGTGATGCAGACCAGAGGTGACCATGACCCTAAATCCTGCTCCATGTAGCCTGGCTACCATATTTCTAACTTGAACCCAGCCTCCAGTCACACTTATGTGAAGTAAAGTTTTGAAGTAACTAATGAAGTATTGAGCTTCGAGTGGTGGGACTTCCTAGTAGAGTCTACCAGAGGATTAACTGGTACGAAATGTCCACCCAGGAATCTAAATGCAACGCAGGGCTTTGGTATGTATGATCAAGTTCACTGACTTTTTGAATGACTGATTTATCTGTTTCCTTCTCCCATTCAGAAGGTTTCTGGGAGACCCTGTACATCTTGCCACTGGGGGTAGATCTAAGCTTGTTGGGGAGCCATTGCAGAATTCTGAGGGGAGGTTAAGACGGTAGGATTTATGTTTCAGGAAGCTCAGCCTGGCTTCTGAGTGGAGATGAGTCTGGAGGAAGGAGACTGCATGGTCGCCTTTCCATCTCTGTGACAAAGTGCTTGAGAAAATCAAGTTACAGGAGGAAAGATTCCTCTCCCACGTCATGGCTTCCGAGTTCTGGGCTGGCTCCCAGCAGCATGGCGGGGGGAGCATGGGGCCAGCAGGCTGCTCACCGCATCGTGGTCCGAAAGCCAAGAGTGCGCGTGGCTTTATAATGGCGTCCCTTCCAGAAACCCATCACGCCGTGAACCCACATGTGGACAATCCACTCAGGAGGTCTCAGCCCTCAGGGTCCAGTCGCCCCCAGACTCCCCCTGGGGACACTGCTGCAAGGTCGTCATCGTGTGCGTGATCTGAGAGGAGTCCCTGAAATTCTTCACAACTGTCCCACGCGTGTGCGTGACTGTCTGCAGAGCACCCAAGGGCAGCTTCCTTGGGTGGCCTCTGCTTTGCTGAGCGTAGTGACGAGGCCCTGGAGGGAAGGCACATCAGGCCTGTTCCAGTTCCTCTTGCTCAGGTGGGCCTCTCGCCATCTTGGCATGGTGGTGCCGTCCCCAGCGCAGCTGGAGTTTAGGAACTGCCACTTGCTACTGCACAGGAAGAGAGGGCCCAGGTCCTTCAGGGAGGCTGTATGAACCTGTCCACGGAGACTTGGAGAAGGTCCAGGGTTTGTGGTGGTGAAATACAGCAGAGCCATTGCGTAGCCCAAACGGCGTGATGAAACTGTTCAGAATGACCCACGGGGCTGGCAGGTGGCCTCCAGCACCGCGCGTCCCGTGCCTGCCCGCTCCCCAGCCAGGCTGCACCCTGGCCCTTCGAGGTTCTCAGGGTCAACTAAAATACACGCGTCAGGGGTGCTGGAGTCTATGAAGAGCACCTTTAGGACAGCTGACCAGCCTGCTAAGTCCACCCTCCTCCTAGCACAGCCCCGTGGCCCTCCCACAAGAGCTACTGTCGTCTAGGGTCACAGGGGTAGAAAGGGTCACGGGGAGACATCACCAGGAGTGCAGGGGACTTTGGCTCCTTGCTGCCGCCTTTACCTTTTTTTTTTTTTCTTCCATTTTTAAAATTCTAATTTGTTATACATGTTTACAGAGTACATTTCATTTCATATTACATATAAAGAGCACAATTTCTCAAGTTGCTGGTTTTATAAAAAGTATTTTTACAACAATTGTGTCTTCATACATGTATTTAGGGTAATCATGGATAACTCAGTCTGCCATTATTCCTATCCCCTTGCCCCCTCCCCCCTCCCCCCCTTTGTTCTATTTAAAGTTTTTTCATTCCTCTCATCCCCACTCCCTTGCCTTTATAAGTTAGTATCTTCATATCAAAGAGATCATTCGACCTTTGGTTTTTTGGGATTGGCTAACTTCACTTAGCATTATTTTCTCCACCTCCATCCATTTACTTGCAAATGCCATGTTTTTATTATTTTTTAGTGCTGAGTAGTGTTCTATTGTGTATATATACCAAAGTTTCCCTACCCATTCATCTGCTGATGGGCATCGGGGTTGGTTCCACAGTGTAGCTATTGTGGATTGTGCTGCTATAAACACCTTTACCTTTTTCTGTGTACGTCTCCGAGTCTGTTGTGGTCTGTGGCTTTGAAACAGCTTTTGGTCCACCGATGGGTCATGACACTTCGAGGCAAGTGTGTGTGTGTGTGTGTGTGTGTGTGTGTGTACACGCGCGTGCGCATGCATGCACATGCGTGTTCCGTTCTTAGCATTCCGGACTGGAGCCTTGTTGAGGAAGGGCTGGAGCAAGCCGAACAAAGGAAGTCCTTACGCTACCGTCTGGCACTTCAAAGTCATCTGCAGATCTCAGCTCACATCCAGATTTTTAGGCTTCCTCTTAGGAATTTTTCACTTTAGATATTTGAGGTATTCACAAATTGTCTCTGGCTAGGTAAAACATGCGTATGGTATGAAATTCAGAAGGTGCTTTTCTCTCTGCTGCAGCAGGGGACATCAGAAGACTCTTGACAGGATGCTGGTCACAGGGGCCCAAAACTTGAGTGTGACTTCTCAACTCGGGAAAATACCACGTTTCCTTGAATCCAAGATATTGTCACCGATAAGAGGTTCCACTAAGGAAGCAGGAGGCCACCAACTAAACTGCGACACTCCCTGTTGTAGGATATATCCTGATTTCCGAGATGGGAAGAAGTGGATGAAGTGGTCTCCACACTGCCGAAATCCCCTTGGGTTCCTCAGTCCCACCCTACGCTGTTACCATGGCAGAGCTCTCAGTAAAGTGACAGTCTGCGTGACTTGCATTGTGCTTGTCCAGGCTTGTCTGTCTGTTCTGGAGAGAAAAGTGTCTGTCAGTGCAGAGCCTTGGACCATCCTTAGCCAAAGAAAGATCAAACCCGTGTCAAAGCTGCACTGATGTCCTCGAGGGTTAGCGCATAGCTGTCACTCAGGACCCCTGTCTCCATCGCCTTGGCGATTCCTTGCCCTTTCCGGCCGTGCTGAGTCTATTGTGCATTGGGTTCCATGAGTTCTCTTTATTTACACTGTTGTTTTGGTGTAGCGCATCCTCAAGTAGATTCTTGAGAGAGGTGGATGGGAAGTTTTAGTTATTATTATTATTATTTTATTATTTTCTAACCATGTCTCTTCGTGTTTTCCAACTTGATTAATGGTTTGGCTAAGCATAGGCTTCTAGATTGGAAGTCATTTTTGCTAAGATTTTGGCACTACTGCTCCATTGCTTCTCCTGCTCAGTGTTCCCACTGAGAAATCTGGAGCCACTATGATTCTTGGTTCTTTGGATGTAAAGCTTTCGTTTGCTCTCCAGAAGATTTCAGGATCTTCCCTTTGAAATCCAGTGCTGGATTTTCACAGGGCTATGCCTTGGGTTAGCTTTGTGTTTGGTCATTGTGTGGCACACCTGGTGGGAACTTGCATTCTTTGTTGAGAGAATTTTCCTGTTATTTATTGATTTTTCTCCCTTTTAGTTTCTCTGTTTCTTACTTTCTTGAATTTAGGTTATTCAGATAAAGTATTTCCTGGTCTTCTGAATTTCTCATACTTTCTTTCCTATATTTCTTCTGATTGTTTTATTATATTTTGGAGGATTCTCTCAACTTCATCTTCTATCTATCCTCTTTTTTGTCCTCTCACGTTTTTGTTTCCAAGCACTTTTAAAAAATTTGGTCTTGCTGATATCTATCCCCTTTTTATTGTGTCCTGTTCTTACTTTGCATGTGCATTGTCTATATCTTTTCTCTTGGAGGATACTTGTTTAACATCTTTGTTAAGGTGTAATTAACATACAATAAACCTGTTCATGTTTAAAGTATAAATGCAGGTCAGTGTTAACATATGCACACCTGTGAAGCCTCCGCGGCAGTCAGTTCATGTGTATGACTTCCGGTGTTTTCTATGGCCTCCCCTTAACCCATCCCACCCTCCCCTGCCTCCCCAGCCCATCACCCTTACTCTGCCCACTTTCTGCCACTCCAGATTGGTTTGCATTTCTACAGTTTTATAAAAATGTGGTGACAGGGTATCTACTGCCTTTTGCCTGACTTCTTTGATTCAGTATGATTATTTTGAGACTCAAGTTCATATCTTACTGTATGGACACATCACCATCTGTCTATCCACTCACTTTTTGCTGGATACACGTGTTGTTTCCAGTTTGTGATCATGACAAACGAAGCTGCTGTAAGCATCTGTGCATGTGCCTTCCCTTCTTTTGGGTAAAGGCATGGAATCGGGGAGTCATACTGTGGACATTTGAATTTTTAAAAAACCCGCAAAGCTATTTTCCAGGGTGTTCTTACCATTTCGCAGCCCTGTCTGCAGTGTCTGAGGGTTCCAGTTTCTCTGCTCTGACATTTGATGTGGTTGGCGTTATTAATTCTGGCTGTTTTGATAGGTATGTAGTCATACCTTGTGGGTTTAACCTGCATTTCCTTATTGACTGATGTGTTGGGGACCCTGCTCGGTGCCTAGCTGTCATTTGTATGCCTTCTTCCGTGAAGGGTCTACTGATATTTTGCCCATTTGAAAACTGGGTTGTTTTCTTATTATTGATGTAAGTCTTTTATTGTATACATGTTCGAAAATACTTTCTCTCAGTCAATAACATGTCTTTTCTTTCCCTTAGAAGTTTCTTTCAAAGAGCAGTTTTAGCTAGTGAAGTCGGATTCATCTATGTTCTTCTTCTCTGGATGATACCTTTCATGTCCTATCTAGGAATGCTGCCTAACCCCTGGTCACAGATGTCTCCTCCTGCATTTGGTTCTAGAGGTATCGTTTTAGGTTTCACATTTAGGTCTATGATCCATTTGAATTCATTCCTGTATATGATGTGAGGTTTGGACCAGGGGTTTTGTTTTGGTTTGGTTTTGCAAGGAAATATCCATTTGTCCAGTCGTTCCAGCACCATATGTTGAAAGAAAAAAGGAGTTAAACATGAATGCCCCTCACAGCCGCAGTTGAAATAACCACAAATTGATTGCATGCATAAGGCCCTGGGTTCGATCCCCAACACCACATTAAAAAAAAAAAAAAAAAAAAAAACAAATTGAAAACAATACATCTGTCAAGCAGTAAGTGACATGTCTGTGCAGTAAGGTATTCTTTAGGATTGAGCTACTGATATACACAAGAACACTGTTGAATCTCAAAATGATTATACTGGGTGAAAGCAACCAGATAAATAGGAAGTACCTACTGCATTACTGTATTTATATAAAATTGTGAAAATGCAAACTTTCTCTACTCGACTGTATTTATTCTTTGTCAAAATTACTTATTGATACATGTGTGGGTTGGTTTCTGGACCTTTTATTCTACTCTATTTGTTTGCTTGTTTCTACACCAAACTGTACTGCCTTCATTACTATACCTTATAATAAGTCTTAAAATTAGGTAGGGTTAGCAGCCTAGCTTCATTCTTCTTCTTCTTCTTCTTCTTCTTTTTTTTTTTAGTAGTCTTTTGGCGATTTATGTTTTCTGTTTCCATTTTAGCTGATTAGCAGATCAGTGTGTCAATATTTACAAAAACAAACAAACAAACAAACCAACTGGACTATTGATTGGAATTGTGTTATTGTGTAGATCAGTTTGGAAAACTGACATCACGACATCATTGAGCGTATGACTGGTGAACACGTTTCTTATTTATGTGGGTCTTCTTAAGTTTTCCTCAACAATGTCTTGTAGTTTTCAGAATAAGTTTTACTTACCTTTTATCAGATTGGTCTTTGAATATTTAGTATATTTTTATGATGTAGATGATGGGATTTTTTAACATTTCAATTTCTGACTGTTCATTGCTGTTATATAGAAATGTGATTGATGTTTGTATGGTCATCTTTTATCATGCAGCCTTGGTAAAAAAAATACTTATTAGTTCTAGTGTCTTTTTTCTTTTAAGACTTCGTCTGATTGTCTGCATAGACAACCATGTTTTTTGGGAATAAAACCAGTTTTGCTTCTTAGTTTCCAGTCTGAATGCCATTTCTTTCTTTTTGTTGCCTGCTTGCATAGAACATCCAAAGTTGAACGGAAGTGGTAAAAGAAGATGTGTTTGTGTCATTCCTGATCTAAGTGGGAAAGCACTTTAATTTTCACCAGTAGGTTTGATACTTGATGTAGATTTTTTTTGTGGATGCATTTCATCAATTTGAGGAAGTTTCCTTCTGGTTCTAAATCGCTGACATTTTAAAATCTAAGATGAGGGCTGGGGGCTAGGGATATGGCTCAGTGGTAGAGCCCTGCCTAGCATGGGCAAGGCCCTGGGTTCAGTCCCCAGCACCACAGAACAGAACAAAACAGAACAAAAGAATAAGTGGTAGATCTTATCAAATGCTTTAATGTGTCTTTGAGTTGGTTGTATGGTTTTTCTTTTGTTTGTATGTCTTTGTCTAGTATGAGATAACTGTATTTATGTGGGTTTGCCTTTGTATCTTCTGTTCTGCACCATTGGTCTACATATCTGTTTTGGTGACAATTACCATGCTGTTTTTTTTGTGACTATGGCTCTGTAGTATAATTTAAGGTCTGGTATTATGATGCCTCCTGCTTTGCTTTTCTCACTAAGGATTGCTTTGGCTATTCTGGGTCTCTTGTTTTTTCTAAATGAATTTCATGATTTTTTTTTATATTTCTATGAAGAATGTCATTGGGATTTTCATAGGAATTACATTAAATCTGTATAATGCTTTTGATAGTATAGCCATTTTTTAAAAAATATTTATTTTATTTGCTTTAGTTGTACACAATGTGTTTATTTCTATGTGGTGCTGAGGATTGAACCCGGGCTGCGCACGTGCTAGGCTAGCGCTCTACCGCTGAGCCACAACCCCAGCCCAGTATAGCCATTTTGACAATGTTAATTCTGCCTATCCAAGAGCATAGGAGATCTTTCCATCTTCCAAGGTCTTTTGCAATTTCTTCCTTTACTCTGTAGTTTTCATTGTAGAGGTCTTTCACCTCTTTTGTTAGATTGATTTCAGATATTTAATTTTTTTGATGCTAATGTGAATATGGTAGTTTTCTTAATTTCTCTTTCAGTGGATTCATCACTGATGTATAGGAACACATTTGATTTATGGGTATTAATTTTATATCCTGTTAGTTTGCTGAATTCATTTATTAGTTCTAGAAGTTTTCTAGTGGAATTTTTTTGATCTTTGAAATATAGAATCATGTCGTTGGCAAATAGTGATAAGTTCAAGTTCTTCTTTTCCTCTTCATATCCCTTCAGTTTCTTCTGTCTCTTTGATCTGGCTAGAGTTTCAAGGACTATGTTGACTAGAAGTGATGAAAGAGGGCATCTTTGTCTTGTTCCAGTTCTTAGAGGGAATGTTTTCAATTTTTCTCCGTTTAGAATGATGTTGGCTTGGGGTTTAGCATATATAGCTTTTACAATGTTGGGGTATGTACCTCCTATCCCTAGTTTTTCTAGTGTTTTGAACATGAAGGGAGGCTATATTTTGTTAAATGCTTTTTCTGCAATTATTGAGATGATCGTATGATTTTTATCTTGAAGTCTATTGATCTGATGAATCATGTTTATTGATTTCTGTATGTTGAACCAACCTGGCATCCCTGGGATGAACCCCACTTGATTGTAGTACACTATCTTTTTAATGGTTTTGTTTGAAATTTGTTTCTCAATTTTATTGAGAATTTTTGCATCTAAGGTCATCGGGGATATTGGTCTGAAGTTTTCTTTCCTGAGGCGTCTTTGTTTGGTTTTGGTAGCAGGGTGATACTAGCTTCATAGAATGAGTTTGAAAGGGTTCCCTCCTTTTCTATTTCGTGGAATAACTTGAAAAGTGTTGGTGTTAATTCTTCTTTGAAGGTCTTGTAGAACTCGTCTTGTAGAACTCTTGAGAATCTGTCTGGTCCTGGACTTTTCTCATTTGGCAGGCTTTTAATGTTGTCTTCTATTTCATTGCTTGAAATTGATCTGTTTAAATTGTGTATGTCCTCCTGATTCAGTTTGGGTAGGTCATATGTCTCTAGAAATTTGTCAGTGTCTCTGAGGTTTTCTATTTTATTGGAGCATAGATTTTCAAAATAGTTTCTGATTATCTTCCATATTTCAGTAGTGTCCGTTGTGATATTTCTTTTTTTCATCATGAATTTTAGTAATTTGAGTTTTATCTCTTTATTTTTGTGAGCATGGCTAAGGGTTTATAAATTTTATTTATTTTTTCAAAGAACCGAGTTTTTGTTTTGTCAATTTTTTGAATTCTTTTGTTTTAATTTCATTGATTTTCAGTTCTGATTTGAATTATTTCTGGCCTTCTACTGCTTTTGGTGTGGCTTTGTTCTTTTTCTAGGGCTTTGACATATAATGATAGGTCATATTTTTGTTGATTTCATATTCTTTTAATGAATGAGCTCAATGCAGTGAACTTTCCTCTTAGCACTGCCTTCATAATGACCCAGAGATTTTGATATGTTGGATCACTATTCTCATTTAGCGCTAAGTTTTTTTTTTTTCTCATCCCTGATTTCTTCTGCTATCCATTAGTCATTCAATAGCATATTATTTAGTCTCCAGGTGTTAGAGTAGCTTCTACTTTTTATTCTATCATTGATTTCTAATTTCATTCCCTTGCAATCTGATAGAATGGAGGGTACTGTCTCTACTTTTTTTGTATTTGCTAAGAGTTGCTTTGTGGCATAAGATATGGTCTATTTTAGAGAAGGATCCATGTGCTGCTGAGAGGAAAGCGTATTTGCTCATTGATGGATGAAATATTCTATATATGTCTGTTAAGTCTAAATAATTGATCATATTATTTAGTTCTATATTTTCTTTACTTAGTTTGTGTTTGGAGGATCTATCCAGTAGCAAGAGAGGTGTGTTAAAGTCAACAATATTATTGTGTTGTGGTGTATTTGATTCTTGAAATCGAGAAGGGCTTGTTTGATGTACGTAGATGCTCCATTGTTTGGGGCATAAATGTTTACGATTGTTATGTTTTGTTGATGTATAATTCCTGTAAGCAGTATGAAATATCCTTCTTTATCCCTTCTTACTAGCTTTGGCTTGAAGTCCACTTTATCTGATATGAGGATGGAAACCCCTGCTTGTTTCCGCAGTACATGTGAGTGATATGTTTTTTCCCAACCTTTCACCTTCAGTCTGTGGATGTCTTTGCCTATTAGGTGAGTCTCTTGGAGACCGCATATTGTTGGGTCTTGTTTTTTAATCCAATCTGCCAATCTCTGTCTGTGGATTGATGAGTTTAGGCTATTAAAGTGCAGGGTTATTATTGAGATATGATTTGTATCATTTTGGTTTATTTCTAGTTTTTTTTTTAATATTTAATTTTTAGTTATAGGTGGACACAATATTTTAGTTTCTTCTTTGATTGACCTTTCCTTTAGTATAGTTCCTCCCTTTGCTGGTTTTCATTTTTTTGTTGTTGTTCATTTCCTCCTCATGGAATATTATGTTGAGAACATTCTGCAGTGCAGGCTTTCTAGTTGTGAATTCCTTTACCTTTTGTTTATCATGGAAAGTTTTTATTTCATCTTGAAATCCGAAACTTAATTTTGCTGGATAGAAAATTCTTGGTTGCCATCCATTTTCTTTCAGAGCTTAGTGTATGATGTTCCAGGACCTCCTAGCTTTGAGGGTCTGGGTTGAGAAATCAGCTGAGATCCCTATTGGTTTCCTCCTCCATGGAATCTGATAGTTTTCTCTTGCAGCCTTCAAAATTCTATCCTTATTCTATATGCTAGGCATTTTCATTATAATGTGTCTTGATATGGGTCTGTTGTAATTTTGTACATTTGGGGTCCTGTAAGTAAGCCTCCTGTATTTGATTTTCATTTTATTCTTTAGATTTGGGGAATTTTCTGATATTATATCATTGAAAAGTTTATGCATTCCTTTGGTTTGTATCTCTGTACTTTCATCTATCTGGATCAGTCTTAAATTTGATCTTTTCATATTATCCTGTGATCTTGGAAGTTCTATTTCGTGGTTTCTTAACATCTTCTCTCTGTACTTAACTCTATTTTCAAGATTATATATTTTGTTTTTATTGCCTGAGGTTCTGTCTTCCAAGTGGTCTAGTCTGTTGGTGATGCTTTCTATTGAATTTTTAATTTGGTTTATTGTTTCCCTCTTTTTCAGAATTTTGCTTGTTTTTTGCCTCTTTATTGAAGTGATCTTTCACTTCCTGTATTTTCTCTCTAATTTCATTCCTCATACTGTCCTTTACGTTGCAGATCAGTTTAAGTGTGTAAATTCTAAATGCCTTCTGTGACATTTCTTCCACTGTGGTGTTGATGGATTCTGTTGTTGGGAGTATCCTGGTTTGTTTGGGGCAGTTTGTTCCCTGCTCAATATGGATCTGAGATAGTAGAGTTTCTACTTTGTCTACTTATAGTGTCCCTGAAGGTTTCTAGTACCTCACTGTTTAGGGGACGGACAATAAAAATAATCAATGCAAACAATAGACAGCATTAAAACAAATAGTTCCTACTGTGATGTCTACAATGTTAATTATCACAATAAACAGAAATAATATGATAAATTATTGTCTTCTGTTATTAATTTCTAAATTATGTTTTGTTAAGATAAATAGTTTATATGATTTCAGTTTTCTTAACCTATTAATACTTGTTTTATGGCCCAATCTATGGGCTATATTGGCAGATATTTTGTATGCATTTGAAAAGACTGTTTATTCTGCTCTTATCATATGGAGTATACTGTGTCAGTTAAGTCAATTTGCTTGCTAGTGGTATTCAGATTGTTACATATTCTGATTTTCTCTCTATATATACGATTTTCTGAGTACTTGTTCTCTTAATTTTTGGTACATAAGTATACCTCTAATAATTATGGATTGGTTTCCACTTATGTAAGTTTTTGCTTTTTGTATTTTGAAGCTTTGTTATTAGGTGCATAATGTTAAGTTTATATTCTCCTAATAAATTGGCCATTTCATCGTTATTAAATGAACCTTCTTTCCAGAGTAATACACCTTGCTGTGAAATTTTACTTTTTCTGATATTAAAATGGTAACTTCAGCTTTCTTTTGATTAGTGTTAGCATGACATATCTTTTCTAAATCTCTTACATTTGAATGATTCAAGTCTTTTTATTTAGTGTTTTCCATATATCCAGCATATGGTTGGGTCTCTTTTTTTATTTATTTTTATTGTTTTATCCCATTTAAAATTCTCTTTTAGTTGGGGTGTCTAGACCATTTACATTTTTTTTTTTTTTTTTTTTTGGGTACTGGGGATTGAATTCAGGGGCACTCGATCACTGGGCCACATCCCCAGCCCTTTTTTGTATTTTATTAGAGACAGAGTCTCACTGAGTAGCTAAGTGCCTCACCATTACTGAGGCTGGCTTTGAACTTGCGATCCTCCTGTCTCAGCCTTCCAAGTGCTGGGATTACAGGTGTGAGCCACCGCGCCCAGCTTTAGACCATTTACATTTGATGTTTTATTGATAAGGGTAGTCTTAATTCTATTATTTTCATGTTAGTTTTCTATTTGTTTCATGTTACTTTGTTCCTACCTCCACCCTCAATTTTCTACCTTTTTGTATGAGTTGAATATTTAAAAAAAACCAAAAAACTAAACTTTTAAATCTCTTTAGTTGGAGTACTAGCTATATACATTTTGTTGATATGTGAGTGATTGCTTTACAACAAATATATTTTAGTTTTTGTTTATCTGGCAGTATCTTTATTTTGCCTTCAATTTTAGAAGTTATCTTTGTTAATTGTCAGATTTTTGGTTGACAGTTTTCTTCTTTCAGCTTACTGCCTGTGTCCTATATTGTTTCTGGTGATAAAGCAGCCATCAATCTTATAGTTCCCTTGTACGCGATTTTTTTTCTCTTTATCTTTGGCTTTTAGCATTCAATATGATGTGTCTGGCTGTGAATATTTTTGCACTTATTCAGTTGGAGTTTGTTGAGCTTCTGGGTTATACAAGTGAATTTTTTAAATCAAATTTGAGATATATTCAGTTATTATTTCTTTTAACATTGTCTCTTTCTTTCTCCTCTCCTCCTGGTACTTCCATTATATATACATATGTTGATGTGTGTAAATGATACCCCACTTTCTCCTAACGTTCTTCTCATTTTTCTTCATTCTGTGTTATCTCCATTTTTCAGATGACATAGTCTGTATTGACTTACCTTCAAGTTCACTGATTCTCCCTCTGTCAATTCAAAGCTGTTTGATCTGTTGTTACCATTGTGCATTTTCATTTTGTTTATTGTACTTTTCAATTCAAAGACATCCATTTTGTTCTTTATAAATTTTTAATTTTTAAAATGTTTTCTATTCAATGCATCATAGTCATTATACTTTCCTTTAATTCTTTAAATGTGGTTTTCTTCAGTCAGTGAGCATATTGATAACAGCTGTTTTGAAGTCTCCAGTAAGCTCAGTATCTGGACCCTCTCAAAGACAGGTTCTGTTGCCTACTTTATAACTGTGTATTTATCACAAATTCATCCTTCTTTGCATTTCTCATATAACTTTTGGTTGAGAACTGGAAATTTTAGATAATATATTGTAGTAAATCTGGATACTGATTCTCTCTCTCCACTTCTATCCAGGACTTTTTGTGGTTTCTTTTTTCTTTTTTCTTTTTTTTTTGTGGTGCCAGGGATTGAACTCAGGGGCACTCGACCAGTGGGCCACATCCCCAGCCCTTTTTTGTATTTTATTTAGAGATAGGGTCTCACTGAGTAGCTAAGTGCCTCGCCATTGCTTAGGCTGGCTTTGAACTCGTGATCCTCCTGCCTCAGCCTCCCAATGTGCTGGAATTACTGTTATTTGTTTAATGATGGGGCTGAACTAATTCTGTAAGGTCTTATTTGCCCCTTCAGTATGCAGCTTTGATGTCCCTGCTTAGTTTTTTTTTTTTTTTTTTAATCTTGTATTTACTTTTTTAGCTTGGATTCCTGGGGATTCCCCCTTGGATCAGTATAAGATGTGCTTATGCCCCTTTAACTAGTAATCTTTCCATTCTTTTACATCAGTTTTTTGTGTATATCAGAAACTGGGGTCGTTGTTTTCATCGTTTAGTCAGTGTTTCATCAGAGGTTGTGCTCAAATCTCATGAGTCCATAGTTCCCACCTTTGCTGATAGACTGGTGTGTGTGAGTGTGTGTGTGTGTGTGTGTGTGTGCACGCGTGGTGTGTGGTGTGTGTGGAGGGGCTGATTTCAAGTCTGCTCCACATCTGTCTCTGGTTGCTCTTAGTGGGAGCAGCCTGACGCATACGCCCAGTCCTGGAGGCTCAGGGATGAGGATGAGAGCCTCCCTCCTCAGTGCCTCTGTGCAGCTTCCGACTGCTTTGCCATTCTGTGTGTGGCTGCTGATTTCATGGAGCGACTAGTCCCCCTTCAGCTGCTCCTCTTTCCTTCCAGGTCTCCTTTGTTTTCAAGAGGATCTTCTCTGTGACGCATTCTAGTTAGAGCCGTTCCCTGGGGCACAGCTTTTGGCTGACTTACCTGTCCTATGGCCTTTTCCTAGGGGCAGGACCTTTGTGCCACATCTCCTGGAGTGACTGACATGGGCATTGGGGACAAGATGGAGGCCCCCAGACTTCTGATGCATACAACTTCCACCTACAGGCAATCTGGATTGGGGGGATGATTGGTGGCCCAGTCTCCTGTGCCCCTGCCAGGCCTACTCTGGAGCCCTCCTTCCACCAGTGGGATCTGGGTTGAAGATGGAGTCCCTCGTCCCCCACCTGGGCCCAAGCTTCTGCAACATGGAGCCGTGGGGGTGGGGAGGGGAGGTTCCCACGGACTGCCCTCCTCTCAGAGTGGAACTAGGCCCTGAACTGGGAGCTGGCGGGAGAGGGGTCTCCCTTTCCCACACCAGTGGAGCAGAGCTTCTGTAACCCAGAGCTGGGCAGCAGCATGGGGTCAGCCAGGGAGCAGATGCCAGAGACTCTCACTCTCATCGCAGTTTAGTGGATATTTGTTTCATGATCATTTTTCCACTTGGTGTGTGCACGGAGAACAGTTAGGTTTGATTTTACATGTTTACTTTCCTTTTGTAGTTTTCACCAGTCAAGTGATCGCTGTGTTGGGGAAAGGGTCCTCTGAGCCCCTCCCACAGCTCTTCCAGAAGTCTAGCCTCTCCTTCTTAGTAATCATGCTTTACACCTCAGTAGACTTTCATCTGAGGATGGTTCTAGATTTGCCGCAGAAAAGTGGCAAAGGTGCCACCCAGAGTTCACCCACCCCTGCCCATCTCTTGTTCATGTCTTCCCCGTGGAGCACTTGGTACAGCCGTGAGCCCAATGTCATTATAGCCCAACTCTGTAATTCTGACATCTGTTTGGATGTCACTGGATTTTCTTTAATGTCCTTTTCTGTTCCAGGATTTTGGGCTCGAGGGGGGCTGGTCAAGGAGAGAAGACGGGGAGGAGGTGGCTGCTGCCGCACAGCCGGGCTGTATGTTGGCAGTGCTTCATCCGGGACAGGCTTGCTCACGGAGAAGGCCCCTCGGAGTGCAAGCTCTGCCAGCGCCTGTGGCACAGGGGTCACTTCTCGGGACGGACAGACGGAGGCAGAGGTGCCCCTGGGGCGTGGCAGAGGCTCAGGTGTCTGGGTGATGTTGCTCAGCAGCCCAGTGGGGACCCCAGGTGAGAGAGCTGGAAGGACAGCAGCATGGGGACTTTCAGATTACAGGTTCATCTTACCTGTGACCGGCAGACGCTGGGGGAGTTCCGCAGGCTGTGTGAAGCCAACCGGCTCTACGCGGACAAGCATCTGCTGCTCTGGGCTGTGTCGGAAACAGTGAGATGTGAACATTTGAGTTTGGTTGTGAGTTTGCTGTGGGGCAGGCAGCCCAGGCCAGTGGTCAGAGGCCAGCTCAGGTGCAGGTATATAGGTGTAGCCTGGGACCCACCCGGGCAGCATCCTGTATGCAGGGATAGTTTTAAAAACGCTGTCCAGTGGCTCCTCTGTAAAGCAACCCCTCCCCTTTTCTGTAGGTCACAAAGCTCTGGGGGTGAGAGCCACGCTCTGCCTTCTACATCCATTATTTGGAGTTCTTTTGTCTTTTCTCCCTAGCTTATTTAGTCACTTATTGGCTCCCTTGTGTGATGGGATTTGTGGGAATCTGCCTTACAATCTGGGTTGTATTCCAGAAGTATGTTGTTGGTTTTGTTACTCATGTCATTCCAGCCGTGGCCACTGGGAGCTCTGCCCAGTTGGCTCTTCTGGCCTGGACATTTCCTCCATGCTTTTGAGGTTTTTGTCACTTCCTTACTGTCTGGCAGGACAAGACGGTCCACATTCACTGGAAGAACCAGCCATTTTTCTGAGGGGAATTGGTTCTTTTTTATGGGAGAATAATTGAGGCACCACGATCTGAACTCAAGGCATGATTAATATACACTTTTTTTCTTTTTTCTTTAGCTAAAATTTAGTTGCAGTTTAGTTGAGAAAGATGCCTAACCCATTCGGTAAATGCGTATCGAATGCCCGCCTGCCCTTGAGGTCATGTGTTTGTTATTTAAAACTGACCCTAAATAGATTTCACTTTTTGGAATACAGAGTAATTAGAATCCATTCGTAATTTAATGTCATTTTAGTAATGAGTTATATTTGAGTTGAGGTAGTATCATACAATTCTTGTTTGGTTGGTTAAAAGCAATCTTTGTTTTATAAACGCCTTCATTTCTATGATGGTTTTAAAAACAAAGGCTTTTGTTGGGAGGAAAACATATGAATATTGATTTGAGTCACTAAATGCCCATCAAATAATTTTTCAATTTTTTTTGCAGAAAATTTCAAAAACTTACAAAGATAGTGAATCTTATCTTGAGCTCCCATGAGCTTATCCCCTGACTTGAACGGTCTGGACTCACAGCCAGTCTGGATCAGGGCCATCTCTGAACTTGAAATAGGTGTGAGTGCTTTTCTGCGACTCAGACGTCCATAATGAAAGGAGCTCAGACAAATTCTAAGGAACGCTCAACACTTGGCCTTTTTGAGAGCCCACAGGTGACCTGTTGCCATCCCACCCCAGAGGAGGCCACGCCCCAGCACAGTGGAGCCTCAGGGTTGAATGACACCAAGGATATCTGCAACCAGCAAGGATTCAGAAAAAAAAAATGGGGATTCTCTCCCTCGGGTCATAGAATTCAGACCCTTCTCCTCCAGAATAGCAGGGTGGGTGCCTGGCACCAGAGCAAGCCGCTCTCGCTGGGGTTGCTCTCAGGAGCAGAAAATGCCAAGTATTTTTTGGTTCCATCTGGGCTAAGGTTCCTGGTCAGCCACACACACGGCCCACCAGGACTCCTCTGGGCTGCTGAAACTTCCTGTCTAGGTGAGGCTGTGGTGACGGAGGAGGTTCTTAGACAAGGAAGTGAGCATTCGAAATGTGGAGGCTGAGATTTGCACTTGCAGGCCGAGCTCTGGAGGCTCAGTCATTTGGTGAAGGTTTCTTGAGCACCAGGGGCAGGGGGCAGATGCTGTGTTGGGGACAGCGCAGTGAACGGGACAGACACAGACCTGGCTGTGTGGTGTTTGTGGTCCAGGGTGAAAGTGGACAGTCACCATGAGTCATACAAACCATGCGTCCCACCGTGGGGAGGGTCGTAAAGGGACGGAGGAGAGTGCCAGGGTGCAGAGGTCCCTACTTTGGCCTACAGTGTCCGTGAAGATGCTCCAAGGAAGCAGTATTAAACTGGGACCTAACGGGTGGCTAGGGGTTGGTGAGGCCCAGCGTGTGTGTATGTGTGCGTGTGCACACGTGGGCCTATGTGCAGCGTGCGTGAGAGCCTAGGCATATGGCAGTTGAGAATGCCAAAGGGAGCAGTGCCTACAAGGCCTCTGCAGTGGGGCCTCTGCAGTGGGGGAACGTGACCTCAGAACCGCGGGAGGCAGCTGGCTGAGGGAAGAGAGGAGCAGGGCCATGGCAGGTGCAGGCCAGGCCAGCTCCCTGGGACAGGATGAGCAGCCTGGACTTGTCTTAGCGCAGCTGGAAGCCTTGCGTGCATGACCTTCCAGGGCCGGCTTTACAGTGTCCGAGGCCTCTCTGGCCACCATGTGAAGTGCATTGGTTGGGGGTCAAGACAAAGTGGGGAGACCACATGGGAGGCTGCACTAAAGGTCTGGGTGAGAGGCTTTGTGACTTGGTGACACAGAGAATTAGGCAGGTTTGTAATCTAATTCATAGAGCTTTCAACCTTCTTTGTGGCCTACTGAAAGGAATATGTGTGTGTCATAGACTAGGACACAGTGTGGGCGTATATATGTGTGCGAAACAAAAGCTTCGTAAAACAATACCTCTATTGTAGGCACAGCACCGGGATGTGTTTTATGGTGTGTGTGTGCGCGGCAGAGTGTTACGAGATCGAGGAATCCGGACCTGCATCCTGCATGGGGCAGAGTACCTCCAGTTCAGGGATCTGTTCTTTGATAGAGCAAACCCTGGAGACAGAAAAGAGAGCTGTGTGGCATACAGACACAGTTGATTTCTCTCATTTCTCTTACTCTTCCTTCTACTTCCCCTCTTTCTTCTCTTCCTTCTTCTTTCCTCCTTCTTCAGTAGCAGTTGACAGAATTTTTCTGTCAAGGGAAAGAGTAAATATTTTCAGCGTATTTTTGGCTTTGTGGGCCATTCTCTGTCACGGCCACTCAGCCATAGACAGTGTGTGAACAAATGGTTGCGGCTGTGTTGTCAGTAAAACTTTATCAATAGAAGCAGCTGGGGTGCAGGCTTTGGCCTGCAGGCTGTGGTTTGCTGAGCCCCTAGGACACCAAGGGGACTGAGCCATGGGATCAATGTCTCCTTGGGTTGAAGTCAGGGTGCTGGAGGATGGTGTCTGGCTCACCCAGGCCTCCTGCAGAAAGAGGGCCTCTGGGCTGTGGTGGCCTCTGGGCTATGGTGGCCATTGGGCAAGGCTGACACTTGGGGGTTTGCCTGTGGAGTCTGGGCTCCCAGGTAGGTATGGTTAAGTTCCTCAGAGATGGCCCATCTCACAGGCTCAGATGCAGTCACAGACAACGCAAACTGTAAAGTGAGCCTTGGGCTCACTTCCTCAGCGCTGCGAGGCCCCCGCAGGACTTGATGCCTAGCCAGGGAATCAGGGACACAACCCCTGTGGGCAGTGCTCCTTGCCATAGGACCACAGTTGGGGGGATGGCCTTTGTTCTGGAGAGGAGAGGAGGCTGCAGCTGGAGTGGCTTGCAGGGCTGCTGTCCTCTCTCTCGGAATTCCAGGACCCCAATGCCTCTGGAAGCAAGTTTTCCCAAGAAAGTGCCTGACTTGGGGACTGTAGCCCAAGGGCCACAGAGGAGCGACAGCCGTAATTCTGCGGAGCGTGGTGGCCAGCAGACCTTCACCCTGCCGCAGGATGGGCTGGGCCGGCCCCTGCCTTCTCTCCCACCTGCCCGTGCTGCTCCTTGGGCGCTGCCTGTGGAAGTCCTCCTCCCCTCCAGGAGCCAGCCCCTCTCCTCCTCCAGAGGACTGAATCCTCGTCAAGAGCAGTCCCCCTCCTGTGTACGCCCTCGTCCTCTCCTGTGTTGGACCCTCAGGGTGACTGGTGTGCTGATGAGTGGGGTAGCAGGGTGCCCGCCTGTGGGGTCTTTACAGAGGTCTTGGTGTGCATGGTCCGGTTTATCCATCCTAGCGTCCCAGCCCCCAGCCCTGTACGTGGATTATTTTGGAGTCAGGAGGGTGTTTTGGGAAGGGCATGGGTTTGAATGTCCACCAGTGATTTCCTCCATAGCCTTGGGCACCTTGTCGGATTTCTTCAAGTCTCGGTTTCCTCAGTTATGAAATTTTCTCAGCCCATCCACTTTAGGTACATTCTGAGGATTAAAGACAAAGTACACGGGAGCTTGTGTGTCCACTCTGTTATCCATCATTTGGTCATTGTTGACTTGGTGAAGTAGCTCATCAAAAGGAGCTGGGTGGGCTGGGGGGTTGGGAGATCAGGCTGAGGTCCCCCTGGCAATTCTCAGGGCTCAGCACTGCACTTTCACCGGCCCTGAGGCACCTCCTATTGTAAGATGCTGTTCTATTTTATGCACCTCTAAATAGTAGAATCACCTGGGTGGGGGTTTCCTTGTCTCAGTGCCCAGGCGATGCTCCAGACCAGAAGATGAGAAATATAGGGTGTGGACATTGGTTCCATTCGCTCATTTCCTTCTTTCTCAATTTCTCATCAGTATTTTCAAAGGCGCCCTAGGTGATGGTGATGTGCAGCCAGGATAAGAGCACGGCACTGGGAGAACGACTGCTGTCCATTCCGTGATCCCCAGAGCTTCCTGATTGCTGGGGTTTTATTTTAGTTTGCTTAGGGGGCCCTTTTATAGGTCCCCAACCTCTTCTCTACTTGGAATGCTGTCACAACTGACAGATACCACAACTGGGAAGCAGCCAGGATTTGTCCCTTGTCCTGCCTGGGGTACAGTCAAACTCCGAGTTTGCAGCCCTGGCAGCTCCTGGGCTCAGGTGCAGTGGGTCAGGGAGCAGTGGACAGGGCAAAGGGGCTGCAGGACCAGGATGGTGGCGAGTGTCCCCTGTGGCTGCTGCTCAGCTTCCGTTCTGGGAATCAGTGGGAATCGGGGGTGGCCAAGCCGGGCCACTGCAAGGCACCCTTGGTCACAGCCCTGGTTGCCGAGATGAGAAAATGGACAAGTGTGTGTGTTTTGAAGGCTGGCGCACAGTGGGCTAGGCCAGGTGAGACACCTGCTCTGAAGGAGGTGGGCCTAGCAGCTCAGGGTGGCAGAGGATGCTGGGGCTTGTGTTCAACGCTCGTCGACCTGGAGGAACTCGGAGCCCAAGAGCAGTCAGGACCTTCATTACCACCACGCCCTCAGATAGTCATGAGCTGCGGGTGTCCCTGTGTTACCGGTCACTGTCCCTCCCTGCTCGTGCGTGGGGAGAGAGGTCGGTCTTGTCAACCAGTATTGATTTTGAATCCAGGCCCCAGCGTGTGCTAGCGGCGTGACTTCAGGCCACGTCCTTCATGTTCCTGAGCCTCAGTGTTCTCGCCTGTCAGATGGGAAATGATAGCAACGGCTACCTCCAGGGACTGTCACAAAGTAACTGCAAATGATGTGTGTGGCACGTGCCTGTCACAGCCCCACCAGCCAGCAGCAGCGCCTGGCTTCATGGCAGGGATTCTGGTCCTGTCCGTGGTCCTTCCCAGGAGCACTGGGATTGGTCATGCTGGTCCTCATTTTGGCCGTTGGGGTCCCTGAGAAGGAAGCCCCTGCCTGCCTGGGAGGAGATGGCGTTTTCCTGGGTCCTAGTGGGAACGTGGTCGTTGTGTTCGGGGTCTCCTCTGGCAGAGCACGTCATTTTCTGCCGGTAGCCACTTCCCTGTAATGACACGGTGTGGGCTCTCTGGTTATTTTAGTCTTTCCTCTCATTTAAGATGTTACCCCACTTGTGTCTCTAAAGAAAGCCTTTCCGCAACCGCACGTGCTCCATTTCTGAAGTGGCTGGGCTCTTGGAGTTTATTTTTAAACCTGGAACGGCATTACAAGTGGTAGCTGGGTCCCCAGGTCAGCCCACTGGGGTCCTCAGCCACCGTTCTGAGAGATGGTAGCGGTCAGAGTGCGCATCCGCCACAGCCGTTGGGGATGCCGGGGGTCCCTGGAGGAGGGTGCATCCTGAGTCCCAGGAAGAAATGGGGGGCACATCTTTTCTAGCAGGAACAACTCCCCCAGAAGCCACACTGAAGGGGTGACTGGGGTAGGGACTCCGAGGTGAAACACTCTCAACTTTTAAGAGTTGTCAGCAGAGCAGGATATTCTTTGCTCTTAAAGTTCATGTTCATTGGCAGAGTTTTTCCTGTTGGGATCACATCAGTCTGACCTCGGGCTTCAGCTGAGGTGTTGACGTGCACGGGCTGAGGTTGCACGTCCTGGCCGTCGGCGACTGAGTGGTGGCTGTTGATAGTCACGGCAGCGATTGGCATTGAGTCTGCGGGCACAAACCCAGTGCCCAGTTCTTGTCTCTTTGCTTCACTGGTGTTCTGGCATTTAGAGTTCAGGTGACGCCTGTGTTTCCCGGGACTAGGGCATGGGATGCAGGTGTGTCCCCAGAGAGGGAAGTTGTGAGGGCCCTTGGCCTGTGTGGACGGTGTCCAGCTTCAGGGTCTAGAGAATGCTCAGATTTCCTCTCTCCCCACCCTCACTCTCCACCTACCCCGTTTCTGCCTGGATTCTGTTTGCTGTGTCATTAAAGGCTGGTGACTTTGAGGTGTCAAGCATGGGTGAGGACATGCTGTTGTAAGAAGATCTATCCACAGGAAATATCAGCTGTGCTTTTGAAAGCCCTCCTGGATTCACAGGGCTTGAGCGTGGCCGTGCCAGGGGAGGGAAGGGGTGCGGCAGAAAGTGATGGGGGGAGACTCGGGCCGCATCTCTGCTTGCCCCTGGGCTGATTCGGCTGTGTCACCTGTGCATGCGCAGAGGAGCTGTGAGCAAGGTGCTTCCTGTCCTCAGAGCTGTGCAGTGGGAAGCTCTGGGAAGCTCTGCGGGGACAGCCTCTTGCTTCCTGTCACTGTGTTTGGCTCCACAGGAGAGGCAGCATCTTGCAGGGGCTCCAGATTGGGGGCCTGGGTAACCTCAGGCAGCCCAGGGTGCCCTCCTTACCTGTCTGGATTTTGAGTCGTTGGTTAGGCTTCATGGGGACAGCAGGCACTGCTACAGGTAAGCGCAGTCCAGGGGTTCCCAGGATTCAGTGCACTGCAGTGGCTGGGGGCTGGTGGGAATGAAGATCTCTTAAAATGATACAGGAAAGTGAGTCCATGACAATCATGGTGGCCCTGACCGTGTCTGGTCCCTCCTCTGTGCTGATCGCAGTCATTAATGCAGTAGCCTCGCCCATTCCCGTTCCTAGCCCCACTTACAGGCTGGGAGATTGAGGCTCTCTGAGGGTGGAGGACTTGCTCAAGGCCCAGGCAGTCTCCTGCTCCTGCCCCTTCAGCAGGCCTGGCCCAGGGCCCAGGAGTCTGCAGTTTTACAGGCCCTCATTCATCCCCAGACGGGTTCGAGAAACACTGCCCTGGACTCCAGATGCGTAGGGCAGGGACTGCGCCTGTCTGGCTCAGCGCTCCCTCTGCAGGGCCTGGCCTGGGCCAGGGTCGTGACAGGCGCACAGTCAGCACTTGCTGAAGGCATGAATGAGGATTGTTCTCTCCCCAGCAGTCCCTGGAGAGTGTCGGGCGTCCTTGGCCAGTTCCCTGGGAGCAGTAAGGCTTCGTCCTGGAGCTCATGCTCGGGTTCTGACGGCTTTGGTCTGGTTGCCAAGAACAACTCTGTCTGGTTTCCTGGTTCTGCTCCCTGGCCCCTGCACTATTCCTGGCCCTAATTCCCTGGCTCCTTAGTAGCCTTCTCTAGACCTCAGCCCTCCCATGTTCTTGACAGCATGACCCTTTCTTAGGGTCTGAGGTGTTGTCTCCAACAAATATGTGGCTGCTGGGACCCTCTGGCCTGAGTTGCCTTTCTTGATGCTGCCCTCCAGACCGTGGTTCTGGATTCTTCATGCTGTGACCTGTGAGTTGGGATATCACCTACTCCCACCTGCTGCTGTACCTGTGAGCGTTAGGTTACACTTGTCAGACTGGACTTCCAGCTCCTTCCACCTCATTCTTTCTCCACAGTGGCCAGTTCTAGCTCCTGAGCATGGCCATCACCCCAGCCTGCCTTGTCACAGGGCCGTCAGTCATTCCTGTTCTAATGTGGTCAGGTGGTGTGGATCTCAGGTGTTGGACTGGGTAGGCTTGGGCAAGCACTTTAGCTCTGCGGGCCTCAGTGCTTACATCTGTAGGTCGGGTTTGATGGTCCCGACCCCTTCTTCCCTGGATAGACATGAAGATTGAGTAAAATTGAGCATGTAAGGTGCTTAGTGTCATGGGGGCTGTTACACTAGGTTTTAGCTCTGTTTTAATTACAGCTTGACAGTTTTCCAATCCCTCTTTAAGCAAACCATGAGTTTCGATTGTGGTTTATCTTGTCATGAATATTGTTCATTAGTGTTTTATTCTAAATTGGTCCTTTAGATTTGTGCCTGGACAGAGCAAAACCCACCTCTCACTCCCGATGGGGATGTGGGAGACAAGAAATCTTGAGTTTTTGTTCCTGGCTTAGCTGGGTGACCTTAGGATCTCATCTAAGCCTCCAAGTCTCAGTTGCTATATCTGTGAAATGGGGATGGTAACCCCTCCTAGGTTTGCCAGGGTGACTTAGCACCTGAAAAGCACTCGGATCAAGCCAGACATCACAGTCTTGGCCTTGTAACTGAAGACACTGTCTAGGAGAGTACCGGCCCCCTGTGCTCCCTTTAGCCTCCACACACCATGTGGGAAACCTCTTCTAAGAACCAAGTCACACTTGGAATTTCCAGGACGGCATGAGGGGTGCTCTTGCCAATACTCACTCACATGCCTTGTGCTTTGCACACTTGCAGTTATTCACTTCAGCTGCTCACTTCCTGTCTTCGACACATCCAGCTCACTCTCCACATGCAGGGAGCTCGCCTATCCCCTGGTCCGTGTCCACGACAGGTCTCGTGAGAACCCAGAGAAGACTCCTGGCGCAATTCCCCATCTGCCACGGGGATTTTTCTCTTCATTCTTCTAAAGGAGCAAAGAATGGATGCTTCCTCGGCAGAGGCTCGGAGAGGGCTGGCAACTCTCGGTTGCCCCAGCTCAGTCCACCTCCCTCCCACTGGCCTCCACTGTGGCAGTGGACGTGGTCAGTGCGTTGTTGTTGGAGTGTCTTACTCCACCGTCACCAGGAAATCCAGCCCCCTCTGGCCCTGTTGATCGCTTAAGGTTGGATAATGAGAGGCCTAGCCACCGCACTCTGACAGCTGGGCTGTCTCTGTCCATTCCTTCCATCTGTCTGTCCACTCTTCCTTCCTTCCATCCATCCATCCATCCATCCATCCATCCATCCATCACGTCAGGGGTTGTGGTAAGGACTGATATAAAGGGTGAGCCAAACCAGACCCTCCTGCTCTTGTGACCAGTGGGTGAGACATGCACTAATTGGATAGTCCCATTAAAGGATCCATAATTATGATGCAGCAAGTGCTTTGAAGGAAAAAACATTTAATGAGGAGAACTTGGAGTGGAGGGCCCCTGCCAAAGTGGTGTTTGAGCTGAGATGAACATGAGGTGCCACTAGTCGTGTGTGCTCTCTGAGTGCCAGGCTCTGCTATGACGACTTCACCTGATTTGTGTGTGTCAGCTCTTCATCCTCATAGCGACATAAGGAAGCAGGAATGGTTATCAACCTCGTAGACTTAGAACTCTGCCAAAGGGCATAGCCACAAGCCGGTGACAGAGCTAGCATGGGAGCTCAGGAAGTCAGGCAGAGCATCTGCTTTCTTTTCAACTAAGGGGCTGGCTGCAGTGAACTAGAGGAAGAGGGATTGGGAATTAAAGTACCTCCAGGGCAGCAGGTGCTGAGGTGAGGGTGGAGGGTTTGGGAGAGGGAGTGAGGAGAGGGCAGGGTGACGGGCCTTAGAGACCATGACAGGGATTTTGGACCTTCTCTCTTGAGCAGTGGAGAGCTACTGAGCAGTTTTAAGCAGGGAGAGGGGATGGGACCACAATATTCAGTGGCAGTATGAGCACGGAGGGGGTTGGTCAGGGAGTGCAGTGATTGTCCCCTGGAGGCTGCTGGGAGAGGCTGGTAGCTTCCATTCAGTGGAGAACAGTAAATGAGTTTCCTTAGAAGGAAATGCAGGAGGCGAGGCTGCAGGTCTTGGATCTGGGAGGTAAGGACCAGGACTCTGCCAGAATAAGCAGCCCCCCCCCCCCCCCGATGGATGGCTTCACGGGTGTGTGTCGGTGGTGGCAAGGTCTGCCGAGGCCCATGGTCGTTGCTGACCCTGGCAAGGTCGTGACTTGGGGTCCCACAGGATTTCTGTATCTGCAGCCCACTGCTCCCTGGAGCTCTGTCGCTTCTGGACCTGAGCCAGATGCATGCCTTCCCCTTTGCCGCTCGGATCCCTGCAGCCATAGTTAGGTTCTTGGCCTGGGCCAGGGACCTGGCTGTGCCTTGCGTCTTGCTGTGCTTGGGCTTACCTGCATATCATCTCAGGTGCGCCTCCGGGTGGTGCAGACTGGTCTCCTCATGTGCACAAGCGGAACTGTACCGTCCGGGTCTGTTCATACTTCTGTTGGGGATTCTTCTGTCTGTGATCCTTAGGGCTGTGGGCATGGCTGCCTCCCACTTGCTGGATGGGTGGAAACGCTGTGTCACTCCTGCCCTGCGCTCTAAAGGAGCTTCGTAGATAACCTGTCATCTGATCAGTGCGAGGGTAGTTTGTTTTTTTTTTTTTGGACTACCATCCTTTCGTCGGGCAGCCCCAGGTGAGTCTTGGAACCTTTGGGCTGAGAGTAGAATGTGAAGGTGAGGTTTCCTGTCAGGGTGTCCAGGTTGGCCCCTGTGTGAGGTCTGCTGGGGTTTTGTGGACCAGGACTTCGAGGGAAGTGGAGAGAACTAAGATCAGGGACAGGAGAGCTAATTTATTGATGCTTTATTGATTTTTATTGATTGATTAATGCTGTGATATATCCAGGGGCGTGTGATCTAATGCACGAGGCATGGGAGCAGATGTGTAAACAGTGGGCAGATGCCGGGTGGGGTGTTGGGTAGTAAGATCTTAAAAAGCATCTAAGGGCCCAGGAGGAAAGGGTTCTGCTTTGGTTTGGGGGGTGCCAGGACAGAGGCTCAGCATCGAGGCTCAAGGACTGGGTTTTGGGACATTGTTTTAGTTTCAGTTTTCCAATCAACATTGCTGCAAAACTGTCCACCCCATAGGTTAGTGGTGTAAACGCGTCTTTTCAATGCTCATGGGTTCTGTGGGTCAGGAATTCAGTCAGACAGGGACGTGGACATGGCCTGTTTCTGTGCTGTGGGATCTGGAGTCTTAGCTGGGAAGACCTGAAAGCTGAGATTCCTTGAAGCCTGGGGATGGAATCTGGAAGCAGAGTTGCTCATGTCTGGTGGTCACTGTTGGGTCCTGAGTGGGACTGAGCTGGGACACCTTCTGTGGTCCCTTCCTGTGGGCTCATTTGGGCCTCCAAATGGCGTGGCTTCCAAGAATGAGCATCCCGGGAGGACACAGTGGAAATCAGTGGCACTTTTGTGGGACAGACACAGAAGTCACAGAGAGTCTCTTGCACAAGTGTCGATTGAGACTTGGTTGAGACAGTCTGAAAAGCCACCCAGACTCAGGAGACCTGCTCCTTGATGGCAAGGTCTTATAAGCAGACAGGAGACTTCCATCGCGGCCATCCTTGTGAAATACCCAGGCCTAGTGATTGGTAGGTCATGCCAAGGTCACAGTCATCCCCAGATTATCCCATGTCCAATCTCTGATCAAAACTCATTGAAGCTCCTTCATTCTTCATTACACTACTGGAGTGACCCAGCACCGCGTACAGCCAGAGGCACGAGAAGTTGTGCTCCATGTGTGCACAGTGTGTCAAAATGCACTCCACTGTCATGTGCAACCAGTCAGAGAATGATTTTTTTTTTATTTGAAGTTGTTGTATATGACAGTAGAATGCATTACAATTCATAATACAGATACAGAGCACATTTTCACATATCTCTGGTTGTATACAAAATATCTTCATACCATTCTTGACTTCATACATGTGCTTAAGGTGATGACATCCCTCTCATTCAGTGAATGTTTGGAGGGATCTTTTGAGCTCGGGCTTAAGCTTCAGTATCCAAATGGAGCATTTTGAACAGTTATCCCTGGCTGTGGCCACAGGGCGTCTGAATGGCCATTTGATTTAATAAAATAAAATGTTGTCAGTCTTTTGGATGTTTGTCTACAAACAGCACATGACGGTCTGACTGAGTCACCCGAGTGACTCCAGACATCACTGTCAGTGCACCAAACTCACAGCCTTGCATAGTTTGTCCCAGAACTTCACCCCGCTACCCATCCATCCATCAGGTAGTGGTCCATCCCCCTAGTACTTACTTATGAAGCGCAGACTGTGTGCCGGTCACCATGGTGGCCATTATGAGCAGGAGGAGAGGTAGAAGAAGCCACAGAGCTCAGCAGGTCACGGGCCACACCTAGAAGGAACATGCTGTTTCTGAAGAGAGATTCTTGTACAGGTGAGTAGGGTCGCTGCAGGACAGGGAGCAGCTCTCATCCTGCCTCCAAGCCACAGAGTCCCACCCCGGACCTGGGGTGCGTGCGGCTTCTGATATGACGAGGCTCTCCTCCTCTCGTCCTTTCTGCTAGGCATTGGCAGAGAGCACATTTGCTACCCACTAGGCCAGTGCCCCTGCAGACTGGGTGTTACTGAGCTTGTGACACCCGATGGGTAAAAGTTGAGAGCCAGCTGTGTGTCCTGCACGAATCAGAGGAAGGGAAACGTGAGTCTGTGGCAGTGGGGACACAGTCCTGTTGGACTGCGTCTTTTCCTAGTGTCCACACCCCTTATCCCAGGGCTGTGCACCGTAGCTCCGGCCGTTACCGCACATGCCCCGGACGGAGCCTGCCAGCTGCCGCCTTCTCCCCCGTGGCGCAGTGGGACAGAGCTGACCTGTGCTGCTGCCTTTCGGGGTCATTTTTGCCTCCCCCGCCTCCACAGGTGTCCGGCTTTCTGCCGTCAGTGACAAGCAGCAGTGAGAGGCTCTCTGACACATGTAGAGCCAGAGTCGCTGGCAGGCGAGCCCGAGAGCCTGTGAGGGCTCCAGCAGATGCCAGGCCAGTGTGCGCCGTGCCATGTGTCACGCCGCATTCAGGTGCTCCTGTGGTTGTTGTTGAAGGGCCTTTTGGACATTATTTAAAACACACAAGTTTACTTACATTTAGTTGAATCACAGTGAACAGAATGAACTGTGGTTTGGATTTTTTTTAAGTTTAAAGGAACAATTCTTACTATTCACTCTCCCCGGCCTATCTCCTAATCTCTTCATCCCCCCCTCCCCTCCTTTTCTTTTTTTTTTGGGGGGGGGGCACTGGGAATTGAACCCGGCGCCTTGCACACACTAGGCAAGCACTCTGCCACTGAACTACAGCCCCAGACCTCATCTTCTGTTTTTATGGTGTGAGCATCGTGTGTGTGTGTGTGTGTGTGTGTGTGTGTGTGTGTGTGTGGTGTAGGTGATGCTGGCTGGGCAGTGGGTAATCAGGATCCCGTGGAGGTCTTCACTCACTGTGCGTGTTGCATGTGCTCAGCCAGGGCGTTTGCCTCTTCCCAGGGGTGTCAGGCAAGGGGTCAAGGAGTGTCTCTTGAAATACTTGGCTTCAGGTGTAATGAGTATTTATTAAGGCCCTCTTAGGGCCAGGTGTGTTGCTTTTTAAACCATTTAATACTCTGAACAACCATTTGAGGGATATTATTATCTCCACATTTCTGAAGAGGAAAGGGAGGCTCAGAGAGGTAATTTTCTGAGGCTCATGCAGCAAGTAGCGTGAATTAAACCCTGGGCTGTCGGGATCCAAAGCTCGAGCTCCTCTCCCACTCTGCCTGCTGGGTGTTCGGAGGAGGAGAAAGCATTCCCACGTGGGAAAATCCAGCTCTTATTAACTTGTTAATAAAAACAGGACTTCCTGTGAAGTATTCAAAGCAGTCCCACCTTCGCCCCTCTCGGGTGCGCCGGGCTTGCTGCCCCCCCCAGCCCCGGCAGGAGCCGTCAGCTCCCGATCCACACGTGGGAACGCAGGTGGTCTGGGACTCAAGATCCAGACTTCACACCTCCCATGGGGTCGATGGGGTCGGGGAGTTCTCGGCGCCCATGGTGGTGCCCTGCTTCCTGCTGGCCATCTGGTGTGGGCAGGAAGTCATCCTCCTGGGCACAGACAGCCTCGCTTGAAACCACCCCCACGGCTGGTTTCCACCCGTCCACACAGTCAGCCTGCACGCACGTCCAGGTTGCCACTCATTCAACAAAACCTCCGCTTGGTTGGTACGTTCTGCCCTGCGTGTTTACGTGTTGCAAGGGGCTATTGTTTCCATATTTACAGCAAGCACAGGGCTGCAAATTAGTTTTAGTGACAGACTGAAGATAACCAGCTGTAGTTCAGGATTCAGATTTGTACTGTTACAAAAATATGTATTCATGAAACTAAAATTTCAAATTACTTCCCTTCACATCTCAAAATAAATAGTATGCTGGGTGTATGATATGCAGTGAAGAACTATTTCTGATCTTTAGCAAACCCCCAAATTAGCATATTCAAAACCCTTCTTGGTGACTTAGCTTTTCACAAAATTTAAAACACAGCTCAGTGTGTGTGTGTGTGTGTGTGTGTGTGTCCATGTATGTGTGTAAGCAGTATTATTAAGGAGTTTTTCCAAGATGTAGTATAAGTCACCTTTAGTCCTGTCATGCTAATACAACTGATACCGTTGTTGTCTTTGTTTCCTTACTATTAATCAGTTTACATTTTTTTTTAAATTTCATTTATGCCTACCAGTCTGTTACAGTCACTTACTATTTAGTTACATAGTCCTTGTAATTATGTTTTGTAGGTTCACACACACACACACACACACACACACACACGCCCACATACGTACATATCACTGTCTCGTGTGGGCATCTTGAGGCACATATCTTATTTCCTCTTCCTTGTTGAATGAGGTCCTTAGGGTATGTTTTCAAGAATGGGATTACTTGGGCCAAAGACGTGGGCATGACTTGGTGCCCGTTGCCATAGGACCCTGGGAAGGTTGTGTCCAGTTACAGTGCTGTGTGTCTCCTTTAGAAACAGAATAGGCTGTGGATGGACATTCAGCAGTTGGTTCTGCTGCTATGTGACGTGGGCATTCCCAAACATCACTGTGTGTGTCCAGAGTCATGCAACAAAAGGTCACAAGGCTTAGAGGAAGGTGAGGGTGGGGTACAGCACTCAAAAATGTCTTCAGTGGCACAGTAAATGAAGAAAGTAGCATGGTTTCGCATATGCTAAATGGGTAAGAAATCCATAAAAACTACAACAAATGTCACTTGACCTTGAAGAAGTCTGAGCGCTGGCCTGTGGAAGTGGGTATACGAAGGGCTTCAGCTGTGAGTTAGTGCGAGCTGGGGAAGGAGAGAGTCGTGGATAGTGTGGCCAGCCAAGCCCCTGAGCTGGGGCAGCTGGGAGGTGATGGACATGTGCGTGTGTATTTGTGTATGTTTTGGGTATTCCTACATGGCTTAAGTTGACTGGTTGGGGCTTTCTGCATTTACCTGTTGTTTCTCGTGAACAAAATCATGCAAAAGCAAACGTAAAACTTGCAGGATGCTCAAATTGTTCCCTAACGTATCAATCGTGTTGGAACAAATTTGTGTTTTCAAAACAAGTTAAAGTGGTACTGACTGTTCTTTTCTGTTTTTATTTCTCTTGTTTGATTGGCACCTTAAGCATCTATCCAATTTGCAAATGGGCCACATTGCCAGAAGAATGTTTTTATCTTTATATTTAGACACAGGAATGTAGATAGGTAATTGCCTCATTTTGCTTTGTAATAAACTATTTTTGTATTTTAAGATATTTTTATAAGGGTTGCATCAACTTTGTTTTATAGTAAAGATTCCATTGTTACCGGATTCCTGCCTGTTCTTTCTTCCTGCTTTGGAACTGAGAACAACTTGAACCACAAAAGGAGCTCATAGGACCTTTTATTTATAAGTTTAAAAAGTCTGTGCATTTATTTATTTATAAAAGGCAGTCTGGCTGCCAGCTAAAACGCATAGATTGCCTGTTGGGTACAGCGATGCCCTGTGTGTTCAGTTGGGAGGACTGAGTTGAGTCTCATTGATGGAAACCCATCTGAGCCCCGTCCTTAGAAGGGGATGGTGTTGGCCTCCCCATAAGGACCACGCGACGCTGTCCCAAGATAATGGGTCTGAGTCTCCAGTTCCACTGGGCAAGTGCAAGCTTCCTCCTTTCCTTGCACCCTAGTCCTGGACTTTTCCATTGACTCAGTAGCCTCCACGTCATTGTGTGCTGCAGCCCGGAGCGCTTCTGCCCATGGGGGGCCGTCCTGCCTCCCTTGCTGGATCATCCTGGGGTGATCTGGCCTCCGCAACTTGGCACCCCACTGGAGAGAAAACACTTGTGGCTTAAGAGGCATCGGGGGTCTCTTACTGGAACTCCTCCCTAAACGTCGACGAGACACTTGTGTCTTCATAGGACATCTCCCTGAAGCACCAGCCCCCGACCTGTGCCAGGATCCAGAAAAGCTGTGTTCCCTCAGCGTTGCGGGGCTGCCTCTCTGCGTCCTGGGTTTGGTCATTCTGTTACAAAGGTTTTTGCACACAAACAAATTCTACTAAAAACTAGAAAAAGATGACTGCAGCCTCAGGCCTACACACTCCAGACGACACGGCCGAATCACGGGGAACTGGGTGAAGCCGGCCTAGAGAAGGTTCTTGTTCTGGCTTATCTGACGGTGCTACTCCAGCTGAGGGCATTTAGACCCATGGAATCAGAGCGAGCCTTCCGGAAGGCTCCTTGGTGAAGGATCAGCTTGTCCAAGATCTTCCACATGTATTTTTGTCTAAAAATGTTCTTTTTAGCATTTTAGCATCCAATGCATACAAGATGGAAATTTGTGGCTATCCCCAATCTCTGGTGGGTGGCTGTGGGTGAACAGAATTAGATGTGGGGAATGCATGGGTCCCCAGTGCTCCAAGGTGACTTCCTGCAAGGCCTCTGTTGATTCATAGGATTTCCTAAAACTTGGGTGGAAAACCTCTGCTTTGCAGGGAGACAGGTCTGTAGTGTGATTTGCCTAAGTGGCTTGGCCAGGTTCTTGAAGAGCCAGGTCTTCCAAAACCTACCCTGTTCTCCATGAAACAGAGACTGGCTTCCCTTCTTCCAGATTTCTTTTCTTTCTTTTTTTTTTTTTGGTACCAGAGATCAAACCCAGGGGCACTTAACCACTGAGCCACATCCTATTTATTTAGAGACAGGGTCTCACTGAGTTGCTTAGTGCCTCGCTTTTGTTGAGGCTGGCTTTTAACTTGCAATCCTCCTGCCTCAGCCTCCCAAGCTGCTGGGATTACAGGTGTGTGCCCGTGCACCTGGCTCTGATGAAGATTTCTGATTGCCCAGTCTTGGCTTGTGGAGCAGGCAGGCTGCAGCTCCAGGCCTGCTGCGCCTCCATCCCCGTTCTCCTTGCTGTCTTCCCTGTTCCGGGTGCTCCCTGTGAACTCATTCTTCTCCATGTTTTCTATAACCCGTTTGGCGTTTTCTAAAAGTGCTCTCCCGGACTGCTTTTGTACAGAAGGAGGAGATGGCTTCCTCTGGGTTGTCCCTGGAGTCTAGCTTGGTAATTCAGTGGTGGCTCATTGTTGCCAGGTGCAGTAGTGAGTTCTTTCCAGATGCCATCTCATCCGGTCCCTTTAGTGTGCAAAAACATGATCATATTCCCAGGCCTCAGGAGAGCAGGGCTCAAAGAGGCCAAGAGGGCTTGGCCATGGTCCTGTGGGCTTCAAAGTGCAGGAGCCTGGATTCAGCCTCGGCTCTGTCTGGTTGCTGGGCCTTGGCCTCCGGCTTCGAGAGGGTGGGTCCAGCTTTGCCTTTGTTTCTGAGCGCAGGCTCGCTGAGTGTCGGAGGGAAACGTTCCCATACATCTTCAGATGTTCTTGGAGGCTCATGGACCTGCAGCTAAGGGGAGGCTGTGGATATGATTGATTTGTGCTTCTTGAAATACTTTACAGAATTTTAAATCTTTTTTAAAAATATTTATTTATTTGCTTTAGTTTTACACAATGCAATGCATTTACGTTTTACGTGGTGCTGAGGATCGAACCCGGGCCGCACATGTGCTAGGCGAGTGCTCTCCCGCTGAGCCACAACCCCAGCCCAGAATTTTAAATCTTTTGATGTAGATATTTGTCACTTGTTGGCTTGCTGGCTGGGGTTCACGTCTTATCCTGAGGGAGAGTTGGAGGACAGAGAGGAGTGAGCACTTTGCCATGAGTCTCCCTGGATGCAGGGTTCCCTGAGAATGTGGACCGTGGGTACCCCAGGGTTTGGGCGCTACCCTCCAGTGCCTAACAGTGTCCAGCACATAGTAGGCACTCAATATATGCTCCCAACCCCAGTAAGTGAACAAAGAGGTAACTTGAAGGAAGATTTCACAATGTTTGTGGTTGAAAACAGGAGAAACAGATAAACTAGGGACGTTATAATGCCCACAGGCCAGATCTGGCCCACCCAGTTTTTATCAATAAGGTTTCGTTGGAACGCAGCCACCACCGTTTGTTTGCTTGTTGTCCGTGGCTGTGTTCACACTGTGGCGGTACAGACTGTGTGACATGCAGGGCCTGACATAGTTACCATCTGGGCCTCCACTGAAGATATTTGCTGGCCCCTGAGTTATAATAAAGCTGGCTCTACTGAAGGGAACAGGGGAAATAGTCACGATATACGCCAAGCCCTGCAAATGCGACAGGCAGGACAGACTCTGGCAAGGAGACCTGCCTGTGCTCCCTCACTGTGCCTTAGAGGGCTGGGATGAAACTTCTAGATTTCTCCAGAATTCTCCAGAATCTCCCAGGAGGATGAAGCGAACTCTCCTAGAGGACTTGGCGAGTGGGGTGTCCTGAGGGGCTGTCAGTGAGTTTGTACCCTGGTGATATTAGGACCCTAGTACCTGCCCCTGGTCTTCAGAAGTGCCTCTTTCCCAGTCGTCAGCTCTCAGGGATGGTCCTGCTGGGGGTGACCACCCAGGCAGGACTGGGCGGCCAGGAGCATGGTAGTGGCCACTCTGCCAGAGTTAGGATTGCCACCTGCTGTCCAGGTGTGCTGTGCTCCCTCCCGTCCCTGGACCAGCACCTGGGGCTGCTGGGCTCGGGAGGAGCTCGGCTCACGAGGATGGCGAGAGCGCGCCTGCCTGGAGGGTGAGCGTGGCCGGCCTGGACCAGGGGCTTCAGCCCCCCCTGCGGGCTCTCTGTCCCCCGCAGCCCTGGACGTCGTGGCCTGAGGTAACGATGAGCATGTCTACTGAGACCCCCCGCCCGGGTCTGCCTCCCCTCCCCTCAGCCACACAGCCTCACTCAGGGGCGGCCCTCCTCCCTGGCTCTTCTGACCCCTCTGGCCGGACCTGTCTTCTCCTGGGCACCTCCCCGGGCTCCGTCCTGGTTAGTGGTGGCTCTTCCTGCCATCCCCAGCAGGAGAGCCGCTTCCTCAGAGGAGCCTCTGGGCTCGGCTGCCTGTGCCGTGGGGTAGAGCCCTGTCGGCCGGGTGCTGTGTCGATTGGTGGCATCACTGCGGAGCGGCTGCCTGTCCCACCAGACAGTGTGCTTCCTGACAGGGGGACACATGGGTTCTGACTCCCCGTGGCACCTCTAGTGTCTCCACGGTGCCTGGCGTGTGATAAGCACTCTCAGTACTTACTGAGTGAGTGAATGAACTCCGTGTTCTGTGCCCCTTCTGAGAGCGCAGCTGTGGCTTCCTGGGTGCTGGGTGAGGATGACAGTGATGCTCACTGAGTGCTTCCCTGCGTCAGTTGTTCACTGAGCATTTGGGTTGATGGGGCTGATGTGGGGTGGTGTCACAGTGAAGAGCAGCGTGTGCCTGGCTGAGGGAGGGGAGAGGGGAGGCAGTGGCCTGGCTGGTGAGCACTCGGCCAGCACCGCCTGGTGTATTGACTGGCCCCCTGGGACTGACATCTTGTCCACTCGGGTGTTGGAGATTGGCTGGCCACCTCCTTGCCCAGTCTTCCTAGCCACATGCACATTCTGCTCTTACTGAAGCTCAACATGTCACCCTGTGTGACCTGTGGCATTAGGTGTGAGGCACGGCGAGGGCCCAGGAGATGTGCAGCTAGCTGGGAGAGAGGAGGGGGAGAGGCTCCTGGCTTACCTGGGTGCAAGGTGTGAGCCACGCAGCTCGAGGACAGGTGTGCTCTGGAAGCAGAGATCTGGAGGAGGAGAGGCAGCAGGAGCAGACCCCAAGTGAGGGTCCCAGGAGCAGGCGTGACACGGGGCCTCTACCCAGGACTCCAGGAGCTGGCGTGTAGGAGGCTGTGGCCATTGGCTTTCACTCCTGGGAGGAGGGCTGGTTGCTTGTCCCTGTCCTTGAGCCAGAATATGGTACAGGGTCCCCAGAGTGCAGGAAGAAGTCCCTGCGGCCTGCGCGTACACAGCGCGGTAGGCAGGCCTGATGCAGGGGAAGCTTGGACCGGTGTCGTGGGCACCAGGTCTGGTCCAGTGGAGTCTAGGGAAATCTGGGAGCAGGGAGGACTTGGCAGCTGGCACGCAGGCCTGAGTGGGCATTACACATCTGTTGTGCCACCTGGGTGACAAGCCTTGAGGTTCAAGTTCAGTCAGAGCCTCCACTGTCCAGGGGCCCACAAGCTAGCTGAGGAGACAAGCCCATCTTTAAAGTGTGGTGGTATATACCTAGATTATCTATGAGCAAAAGGATGCTTTGTGATAAAATGAATATACAGAAGACAGAGAACCCTAACGCTCTCCCTGGAGATAACCCTCCTATCAGGTTCCTGGCCTTGCTTTGTTCCCGGGTGTGTGTGTGTGTGTGTGTGTGTGTGTGTGTGTGTGTGTGTGTGCGCTAAGTGGTCGAGATGATTTCATGAGTAAGTTTTTATATTCCTGACATTCCCTTCTTATCTTTGAGGCTAGGGCGTGTGCATTCAACATGATTCAGCCACTCTGTACTAACCCTCTATACCATGGTGGATCAGTGGTACACTTGGTGGCTTAAGGCAACGTCCGGGGACTTCCCACGGCTCTGTGGGCCTGCTGAGCCATTCTTCTGTGGGTTTGATCTGGTCTCACTCCTGCAGGTGAGGGACATCCAGGGTGGCCCCACCCACATTCAGCATGCAGTGCGGGTAGCTGGCTGGGGCACTTGGTGTCCTCTCGTCCCCCAGTTTGCTAGACCGGTTCCCCAGTTCCCTTAGAGGCTGGTCTCGGGGCTACAGGCCAGGGAGAAGAAAGCAGCAGCTGTGGAACCCCTTCCGGTCCAGCCTTGAAGCTGTCCACAGTCTCTTGCGCCGCATGCTGTTAGTGCAGGGATTGGGAACCGCCGCCCACCCTTGATGGGAAGGGCTGCAAGGTGGACGCCCAGGGCCACAGACACCTGGAGGTGAGTCACTGGAACAGCTGAAGGTCCCCGAAACCGTGGAAACAGTTTCCACTTAATACTCCATTCCCACCTTATTAGAGCCTATTCGTAGAGATATTCAGAGCATATGTGTTTCCTTTTAATCTGTTACAGATGTAGATTTTAATCTGTTTCCTTGTAAAGCTTCAATACATATGCAGGATCCTTTACCACTCTTCAGAGACACACTACTAAGTCAGAGACTGTGGACAGTTCAAGCCTCTCCATACGCAGTGTGGGGTTCTCTTCCGGAAAGTGGTGGCCCTGCGCAGTGGTCCACCAGGACCATGCCTTCGTCAGCATTGAGCACTATGGATTCTCAGGAAACCTCTGTCAACGTGGCGAATAAAAACCGGACCCTGGTCCTCGTTCTTGTGTGCTCTCCTGATCGTCCACGCCTCTTGCGTGTGAAGCGGCCGTCCGTGGGCTGTGTCTGTGACTAGTTCCAGTGTGTCCTCTGTCCCTTTACAGACTTTTCTTTAATGGTATTCCTGAGATCTTCATGTTTCTTGACCACCTGCCATTTTGTGCCATTTGAACTTATTAGTACTTTTCTTCTGAATAAAAGAAGTCTTTTTAAACATAGGCTTTCAGTTAAGAACGAGATAGCTCTTCTTTCAGGTTGTCACAGTTGTGTGTGTGTGTGTCGTGTGTGTGTGTGTGTGTGTGTGTGTGTGTGTGTGTGTGTGTGTTTAGGCTTGCTCACTCTTGAAACCACCTGGAGTTAATTAAAAAAAAAAAAAAAAAAACCGACTCTGTTTCCAACGCTGGGAGGCGAGGGTTTGCTTCCCACTCGGTTCCTGTTTGGTATTCCAGAGCCACTTAACCAGTAATCCTTCCATTTGGCAGGATTTTTGATGCTACTTTTTTTTACAGATTATCTTTCCTAATATACCCAGGGGTGTTTCCAGGCTTTCTGTCTTGCTCGGTTGATTTATTTTTCCTGCCCTAATACTAGCCTCACAATGATGTTGGCTTTGCATTGTGTTTAATTATATAACTGTGGAAGTGCCTCTTCATTCTTCTTCTTTCTCTAAGATCTCGTGGCTATTTTTGTTTAATTCTCCCAGAGGTACTTGAGAATCATTTGTAAAGTTCTGAAAATGGACCCATTGGGATTTTGATTGTAACTGCATTACATTTATTGATCAATTTGCTGAGAACCGCTTTAATATATGAAGCTTCCCATCCAGAAACGTGATACACGTAATTCCAGCCATTTAAGCCCTTTGAAGTAGCTCAGTAGAATTTGTGGTTTATCTTCTTGTAGTTTTCAATATATCTTGTGGAAAGTTAATCTCTGCAATTTAACCTTTTTGGATGCTTTATGAAACATGCTCATTTTCGAAACCATTATATGTTTTAACTGGTCTTTTTTTATATATATAGGAAATTTATTCTTAAAGATATTTTTATTGGTTTAAGATGGCACAGATACTATGTAAATAGTATTCATTAGAAAAAAAGTTGAACAATACAGAAAAAGATTGAATGAAAAGCAAAGACCCTCTTAGCGCCTCTTCCGGTGTACGCTGGCCAACCTTTGCTGATTGTTAGGCAACAGCTATAGAGCATTAGTGGTTTACTCTAGATTTTTATTTATCTTCATGTGCATATTTTAACTGGAATGGGATCATGCTATAGGTCAACACAGCTCTCTCGATCTGTTCAGACATTCTACTTTGATAAATGATCACCTAGAGTCCATCTTCATTTCTTTTTCTCATTAGAATTGGTTGTAAATCAGGATAGATCATCAGAAATTAAATCGCTGGGTCCAGGGTTTGTGCAGATGTTTTTCCTGGTGGCTCGGACAGCGAGGGCTCAGTTGTTACTCATCCTGGCTGATGCTTGCTGTTGGGGTGTCACCTAGAGTCCATCTTCATTTCTTTTTCTCATTAGAATTGGTTGTAAATCAGGATAGATCATCAGAAATTAAATCGCTGGGTCCAGGGTTTGTGCAGATGTTTTTCCTGGTGGCTCGGACAGCGAGGGCTCAGTTGTTACTCATCCTGGCTGATGCTTGCTGTTGGGGTGTTCTGCCCACCTGATCCCACAGAGGCCCTGACTGCAGATGGGGGCTTGATGGTCTCAGAGGTGCCTCAGGTGTCACTCCGCCTCCTCTCTCACTGTAGCCGGGGAGAGCGAGAACAGGAACTTTAATGTCCTGTTCAGAGCTCACAGTTGCTTCTGTTCCCTGGCCACCGGCCAGCCTAATATGATGTAACCCCGTGTACCCGACGTGTAGGGGGACGGCTGTCCACCTTAGTTTGCACATAACCTGTTAAGTTACCCTCTGTAAAAGCTGCGCCAGCTGACACTCCAAGAGCATCCGTCACCGTTCATTCCTTGCCAACAAAGAACATCATTAATTTGTAGAACTTCCTCATTGCTCTAACTTCCATTCCCCCGATTAGCAATGCGTTTGACCCTCTTATTAATGTCTATTTTTATTTGTTTGAATAGCTGTTTCTTATTCTGTTACTTTTTTCTTTTTTCCCATTTTTTTCTTTACTGATTTTAAAGTTCTTTTTATATTTTGGGTATTAATACTTTGTTATAAATGTGATCACCTGCCATTTATCACTTAACTTTGTTTTTGCTATCTTTTAGTTATTGAAAAATGTAAATTTTTACACAGTGAGATTTATCACCTTTTTTTTTTTTTTTTTTTTTTGCTTCAGAAATCTCCTCTACTCCAGGTCTTTAAAACTATGTTAGTTTTTGATATATTTTTTTGTTCACCAAATTTTAATTTATCTGGAATTTTGCAGAGTACTTATAACTTTTCCAACTTTTTTTCTTTTTTTTAAAAAATGGTTGTTTTAGTTATTTGGCTTTCCCATATAAATTTTCAGCTTTGGATATCTATGTAAAATTCTGTTGAAATTTTTATTTGTTTTATATTGACTTTATATTATATACCAATTTGGGAAGAAATGGCTCTTAATAATATCAAGTCTTCTGATCCATGAACATGGTATATCTCAATTTTTTTTTATGTTTTATATTATTTATTTCATTGGTTTTTTTTTTTTGACTTTTTAGTATATTGATCTGTACTTTTTTGTTAGATTTATACCAATTTCATTTTTTGGGTGCTATTATTAATGGTACTTTTAAAACAAATACTGAATTCTGGTTGTTCACTTTTAGAACATAAATGCAGTTACTTTTTTTGTGTGTGTGTGCATTGTATATTTTATCACCTGGCTATAAAGACCAGGATAAATTCTTTAGATCAGATAACTGAATATTTTCTATTCCTTTTAAAGTCAATGTACTCTTTTGTTATTTTACTCATTCTTTATTGATTCTTTTTGGTTATACATAACCTTACGATTCATTTTGACATAATTATAAAACCATGGAATATAATGTGCTCTAATTCAGTCCCCAGTATTTCCCCTTTCTCTTCCCTCTCTTTGTTTCCTTCCCTCCATTCTATTGATCTTTCTGCTATCTACCTATAGCATTTTTTAAAAATTTGTGTCTGGTGAGATTTACTGTGGTATATTCATATAGATACATAGGAAAGTTAGGTGAGATTCATTCCCTGTTCTTTCCTTATCCCATCCCTCCTCACTCCCTCTCAATTCATTTTGTCTATTCCACTGTTCTCTCTTCTGTTCTAATGTATCCTCCCTCTCTCTCCTTCTATTTCCTTAATTTGGACTAGCTTCCACGTATCAGAGAAAACAGTTGACCTTTGACTTTTTGAGTCTGGCTTATTTACTTATTACACTTTGCATAGTAGCCTCCAGTTTTATTCATTTACTGGCAAATGGCATAATTTCATTCTTCTTTATGGTTAATACTCCATTATGTATATGTGTGTGTGTGTGTGTGTGTGTGTGTGTGTGTGTGTGTATCATATATATATATATATATATATATATATATATATCATATATACATATATCACATTTTCTTTATCCATTCATCTATTGGAGGGTACCTAGGGTGGTTCCATAGCTTGACTATTATGAATTGTGCTGTTATTGATATGAATATATCCCTATGGTATGCTGGTTTTAGATCTTTTGGGTATATCCCAAGGAGTGAGTCATATGGTAGTTTCATTCCTAGTTTTTTGAGGAGTCTCTATACTGCTTTCCAGAGCGTCTGCAGTATTTTGCAGTCCTGCCAACAATGTACCTTTCCCGCCACATCTTGCCAACACTTATTATTATTTATATTCTAGATGATTGACATTCTGACTGGAGTGAGATGAAACCTGAGTGTAGTTTTGATTTGCATTTCCCTGATGACTAGAGATGATGAACATTTTTTGTTTGTTGGCCATTTGTACTTATTCTTTTGAGAACTGTCTGCTTAGTTCTTTTGCCCATTTATTAATTGCAGTTACTTCTATATATTGACTTTATGTCTTGTGGTTTTACTAAACTCAAATTCTAAGAGATTTTTTTGGTAAAGCTCATTGCATTTATTACATAGGCAATTTTGTCATCTGTAGTAGAGACAGTTTTATGTCTTCCATTTAAATTTCCATATCTTTAATTTTTTTCTTTTTCTTTTCTTTTCTTTTTTTTTTCTTTTTTTTGGCTTGTTGCACTGGATAGGATGGCCAGACAATGTTTAATTGGATGGGTGAGAAGGGACAACATTACCTTTCCCCAATCTTAGAAGGAAAGTATTTAGTCTCCCACTATTGAGTGTGTTGTTGCTATAGGTTCTTACGTAGATGTTCTTTACCCATTAAAGGAGTCTCCTCTTAGTCCTAGTTTGCTGAGAGTTTTAGTTTATGAAAAATGTTTGTCAGATTATATCAGATTCTTTTTTGTGTGAATTCTTTTTTGAGGTGATCATATGGATTTCCTTTTTAATCTGTTAATATGGTGATTTATACTGACATTCAAATTTTGAAACAGTCTTATACTCTCAGAATGAATTCCTTAGTTGTGTTATAGTACCCTGTTTATGTTTTCGGAATTGACTTGCTGTTATTTTGTTGAGGACTTTTGAATTGATGTGCATGAGTCATAGTGGTCTGTAGTATTTTTGTAGTGTCTTCATCTAATTTTGGCATCAGGATGATACTGGCTTAGTAAAATGAATTGAGAAGCATTATTTTCCTCTTCTGTTTTCTGGAAGACATTGTATATAATTGGTATTGTTTCTTCCTTAAATGTTCAGTAGAATTTAGCAGTGAAATCATCTGAGCCTGGAATTTGCTTTATTGAGAGATGTGTAACCATGAATTTGATACAAAAATTAAATGTATGGTTATTCAGGTTACTAGTGTCTTCTTGAATGAGTTTTGGTAGTTTGTGTCTTTCACATCATTGGTTAATTTCAACTCAGTTGTCAGATTTATGAGTGTTGCTAATAGTGTTCTCTTATTATCTTTTTTATGTATAGAGCCTGCATTTCTGTCCATTCTTTTATTTCCATCCTTGGTTGTTTGTATTTTTACTGGTTTTATTTTCTAATATAGCTAGAGGTTTGCCAATTTTATCATTATTTTCAAAGAACTAGTTTTTTGTTTCATTGTTTTACTATTTTTCAATTTTATTTATTTCTGTTCTTTATGATTTTCTATGTTCTGCTTGCTTGGAGTTAATTAACTCTTCTTTTAAAATTTGTTAATATGGAAACTTAGATTATTTATTTAAGAACTTTCTTTTTAAAATATTTTTATTTGGGCTGGGGTTGTGGCTCAAGTGGTAGAGCGCTCACCTAGCATGCACACGGCCCGGGTTCAATCCTCAGCATCCATGTAAAAATAAACACATTGTGTACAACTAAAGCAAATAAATAAATAAATATATTAAAAAATATATATTTTCATTTAATTTAATTTGTTATACATGCTTTTAGAGTGCAGTTCCTTTCATATTACATATAAAGAACACAGTTTTCCAAGTCATTGGTTTTACACAAAGTATTTTCATACCATTTGAGTTTTTATACATGCACTCAGTATACTGATGTCCAACACCTTCCGCCATTGTTTCTATCCCCCGGCCCCTCTCCTTTTTTTCTTATCTAACCATACTGTGGTATAAATTTGCCTTTGAATACTGCATACCCACACAGTTCGATATTTTGCGTTTTTATTTTAATTTATTCCAAGATATTTTAAAATTTCCCTCGAGACTACTTTGATCCCTGGATTATTGAGAAGTGTGTGGTCAATTTCCAAATATCTGCAGTAGACTGCCAGACACCTTTTTATCTTTGATGTGTTGTTTTTGATGCGGCTTTGGTCTGAGAACATATTTTGAATGACTTTTAGTATTTTGAATTTAGTAAGTTTGATGCCCAGGACATGGTAAATGATCCCTACGGCCTTGAAGGGGATGTGCTGTTAGAAGACACGACATTGCAATTTCATTTCATTTGTGATTTTATATGAACAAAACCTATGTCTCTTTTAGTAGGATTTACCTGAGTTTGATCTATTTTTTATTGCTTTGCCTCAAGAATCATTTTTTTTTTGGCACCATACTGTTTTGATTCCCTTCTCAGTTCCTTTTCTGTATATTTTAATATATTTTCTTAGTGCTGTCATGGGGTTTGACATTAGCATTCTAGGTTTATAATGATCTGGTTTGCATTGCTACCAATTGAGCTAAACAGTATATAAAAACTCTGATGCTATGCAACTCTCTCCATTTATATCATTGTTATCACAGGTCAAATCTTTATACACTTCATTCCCATTCACATAGATTGAGAACTGTTGCTTTGTGCATTTGTGTTTTAATTCATATAGGAAACCAAAAGATGAGTTATAAGCCAAAACCATAATAATATGGCTTTCATATTTACTGTATTTTATACTTATTTTTTAATTAAAATTCTTTTTATCTTTATATGGTTTAGTTATTGTCTTATGAAGTATCTTTTCATTTCAGTCTGAATGATTCCCTTTAGCTTTTTTTTTTTTTTTTTTTTTTTTTTTTTTTTTGGTACCGGGGATTGAACTCAGGGGCACTCAACCAGTAGGCCACACCCCCAGCCCTTCTTTTGTATTTTATTAGAGACAGGGTCTCACTGAGTTGCTAAGTGCCTTGCCATTGCTGAGGCTGGCTTTGAACTCGCGATCCTCCTGCCTCAGCCTCCTAAGTGCTGGGATTACAGGTGTGTGCCACCGTGCCTGGCCCTTTAGCTTTTTTTAATATTTATTTTTTAGTTGTAGTTGGACACAATACCTTTATTTAATTTATTTATTTTTATGTGGTGATGAGGATTGAACCCAGGGCCTCACGTGTGCTAGGAGAGTTCTCTACCACTCTGCCACAACCCCAGCCCTCCCTTTAGCCTTTCTTATAGAACAAGTCTACCAGTAGCCCATTCCTTCAGTTTTTGTTTATGAGGATGTAATAACTGATCCTTTGTTTTTAAAAGATAATATTTCCACATATAGACTTTTTGATTGACAGGTGTTTCTCTGTCATCACTGTAAATATGTCATTCCATTCACTTCTGGCCTCTGTGGGTTCTGATGAGAAATTAGCTGTCAATCTTATTGAGAATCCTTGATACATAATGAGTTGTTTGTCTCTTACTGCTTTTAAGATTCTCTCTGTCTTCTTACAGTTTAATTATATTGTATCTCCATGTAGCTGTACTTCAGATTATCCTAGTTGGAATTTGTTGGGCTTTTAGGGTATATAGTTGTGTTTTTCATCAAATTTGAAAGTTTTTGGCGATTGTGTTCTTAAAGAGTCTTTCTGTTCCTTTCTCTTTCTCCTCTTCTTCTGGACTCCCATCATATGTGTGTTGGTTACTTGATGATGCCTGATATGTCTTTTAGGCTCTGTTCATGTTTCCTCATAATTTTTCCTTTTTACTTCTCATGCTGGATAATTTCAACTGAAGAATCCTTAAGTATGCTAATTCTTTCCTTTGCTTGCTCAAATCTTTTTTATTTATTTTATTTTTTAATTTAAAATAATTTGTAATACATGCTTTTAGAGTGCAATTTGTTTCATATTACATATAAAGAGCACAGTTTTTCAAGTCGTTGGTTTTACACAAAGTATTTTCATACCATTTGAGCTTTTATACATGCACGTAGTATATTGATGTCCAACTCCCTCTGCCATTATTTCTATCCCCTTGCCCCCTCTCCTCCCCTCCCTCCCCTTTGTTTTATTTAACATTCCTTCATTCCTCTCATCCCCCCTCCATTGCCACTATAATTCAGTATCAGCATAGCAAAGGAATCAATTGACCTTTGGTTTTCTGGGATTGGCTGACTTCACTTAGCATTATTTTTCCCAACTCCATCCATTTACCTGCAAATGCCATGATTTTATTCTCTTTTAGTGCTGAGTAGTGTTCCATTGTGTATATATACCAAAGTTTCCCTATCCATTCATCTATTGATGGGCATCGGGTTGTTTCCACAATCTAGTTATTGTGAATTGTGCTGCTATAAACATTGATGTGTCTGTGTCCCTGTAGTAACCCATTTTTAAGTCCTTTGTGTATAGACAAGGAGTAGGATAGCTGGGTCAAATGGTGGTTTCATTCCAAGTTTTCCTAGGAATCTCCATACTGCTTTCCAAATTGGCTGCACCAATTTGCAGCCCCACCAGCAATGTAAGAGTGTGCCCTTTTCCCCACATCCTCGCCAGCATTTATTGTTGTTTGTGTTTTTGATAGCTGCCATTCTGACTGGCGTGAGATGAAATCTTAGAGTAGTTTGATTTGCATTTCTCTAATTGCTAGAGATGTTGAACATTTTTTCATATATTTATTGATTGTATATCTTCTTCTGAGAAGTGTCTGTTCAGTTCCTTTGCCCATTTATTTTATTTTTAAATATTTATTTTCTTTTAGTTGTACACAATGCATTTTTATGTTGTGCTGAGGATCAAACCCGGGCCGCGCATGTGCTAGGCAAGCGCCCTACCGCTGAGCCACATCCCAGCCCCTCCTTTGCCCTTTTATTGATTGGGTTGCTTTTCTTTCTTTATTTCTTTCTTTCTTTTTCTTTTTTTTTTTTTTTTTTTTTTTGGTGTAAAGGTTTTTGAGAGCATTATATATCCTTGAAGTTAATGTTCTGTCTGATGTGCATGTGGTAAAGATTTTGCTCCCATTCTGTAGGTTCTCTGTTCACCTCACTGATTGTTTCTTTTGCTGAGAAGAAGCTTTTTAGTTTGAATCCATTCCATTTATTAACGTTTGGTTTTAGTTCTTGCGCTATAGGGGTCTTATTGAGGAAGTTGTGGCCTAATCCAACATGTTGGAGATTTGGACCTACTTTTTCCTCTATTAGGTGCAAGGTCTCTGGTTTAATTTCTAGGTCCTTGATCCACTTTGAGTTGTGTTTTGTGCATGGAGAGAGATAGATTTATGGGTATTGATTTTATATCCAGCCACTTTGCTGAATTTGTTTATTAGATCTAGAAGATTTCTGGTGGAGATTTTTGGATATTCTATGTACAGAATCATATCGTCTGCAAATAGTTTAATTTCATTTTATTACATAAGGATTTCCAGTTTTCCCAATACCATTTGTTGAAGAGGCTGTCTTTTCTCCAATGTATGTTTTTGGCACCTTTGTCTAATATAAGATAACTGTAGATGTGTGGGTTAGTCTCTGTGTCTTCTATTCTGTACCATTGGTCTACTGGTCTATCTTGGTGCCAATACCATGCTGTTTTCATTACTATTGCTTTGTAGTACAATTTAAGGTCTGGAATAGTAATGCCACCAGCTTCACTCTTCTTGCTAAGAATTGCTTTGGCTATTCTGGGTCTCTTATTTTTCCAGATGAATTTCATGATTTCTTGTTCTATTTCTATGAGGAATGACATTGGGATTTTGATTGAGATTGCGTTGAAATTGTATAGTGCTTTTGGGAGAATAGTCATTTTGACAATATTAGTTCTACCTATCCATGAACAAGGTAGATCTTTCCATCTTCTAAGATCTTCTTTAATTTCTTTCTTTAGTGTGCTGTAGTTTTCATTGTAGAGGTCTTTCACTTCTTTTGTTAGGTTGATTCCCAAGTATTTTATTTTATTTTTTGATGTTATAGTAAATGGGGTGGATTTCCTAGTTTCTGTTTCTGAGGATTTGTTACTGATGTACAGAAATGCCTTAGATTTATGGGTATTGATTTTATATCCAGCCACTTTGCTGAATTCGTTTATTAAATCTAGAAGATTTCTGATGGTGTTGTTTGGATGTTCTATGTATAGAATCATATTGTCTGCAAATAGTGATAATTTGAGTTCTTCTTTTCCTATCCATATCCCTCTTATTTCTTTTGTCTGTCTAATTGCTCTGGCTAGGGTTTCAAGAACTATGTTAAATAATAGTGTTGAAAGAGGGCATCCCTGTCTTGTTCCCGTTTTTAGAGGGAATGCTTTCAGCTTTTCTCCATTTAGTATGATGTTGGCCTGGGGCTTAGCATAGATGGCCTTTACGATGTTGAGGTATGTTCCTGTTATCCCTGTTTTTTCTAGCGTTTTGAACATGAAGGAGTGCTGTATTTTGTCAAATGCTTTCTCTGCATCAATTGAGATGATCATACGATTTTTATCTTTGATCTATTGATGTGGTGAATTACATTTATTGATTTCCTTATGTTGAACCAACCTTGCATTCCTGGAACGAACCCCACTTGATCATGATGTACTATTTTTGTGATGTGTTTTTGTATTCAATTTGCCAAAATTTTATTGAGGATTTTTGCATCTGTATTCATTAGTGATATTGGTCTGAAGTTTTCCTTCTTTGTTTTGTCTCTGCCTGGTTTTTGGAATCAGAGTGATATTGACCTCATAAAGTCTGGAAGGGTTCCCTCTTTTTCTATTTCATGGAATAGTTTGAGAAGTATTGGTGTTAGTTCTTCTTTAAAGGTCTTGTAGAACTCGTTTGTGTATCCATCTGGACCTGGGCTTTTCTTGGTTGGTAGGTTTTTGATGGCATCATCGATTTCTTTGCTTGAAATTGATCTATTTAAATTGTGTACATCATCCTGATAGTTTGGGCATATCGTATATTTCTAGAAATTTGTCGATGTCTTCATTATTTTCTATTTTGTTGGAGTATAGATTTTCAAAATAATTCCTAATTATCTTCTGTATTTCTGTAGTATCCGTCGTGATTTTCCTTTTTCATCACATATATTGGTAATTTGAGTTTTTTCTCTCCTTTTCTTAGTTAGCATAGCTAACGTTTTATCAATTTTATTTTTTTTTTTCAAAAAACCAACTTTTGGTTCTGCTGATTTTTCCAATTGTGTTTTTTGTTTCAATTTTGTTGATTTTGGCTCTGGTTTTAATTATTTCCTGTCTTCTACTGCTTTTGGGTTTAATTTACTCTTCTTTTTCTAGAGCTTTGAGGTGTAATGTTAATTCATGTATTTGTTGACCTTTTCTTCTTTGAAGGAATGAACTCCATGCAATGAATTTTCCTCTTAGTACTGCCTTCATAGTGTCCCAGAGATTTTTTTAATTTTTTTTTTTTTTTAGTTATAGGTAGACACAATATCTTTATTTTATTTTTATGTGGTGCTGAGGATCGAACCCAGTGCCTCACGCATGGGAGGCAAGCGCTTTCCCTCTAAGCCACAATCCCAGCCCCTGTCCCAGAGATTTTGATATCTTGTATTGTTGTTCTCATTTACCTCCAAGAATTTTTTAATCTCCTTTTTGATGTCTTCTGCAACCCATTATTCATTCCGTAGCATATTATTTAGTCTCCAGGTGTTGGAGTAGCTTTTGTTTCTTATTTGATCGTTGATTTCTAGTTTCATTCCATTATGATCTGATAGTATGCAGATCCTAGGTCTGTGATACAGTGAGATTCCTTTGTCACAGGCCACACCCCCCCACGCCCCCCAGGACCCTAACGCCCAGACTGATTTTGTTAATGCATATAGGAAAGGTCATTCGTTTGTGGTGTGTGGCGCTGTGGGTCTTAAATAACGCGCAGAGCTGTGTGTCCACCCCCACAGCCCCACGCGGTGGATTGCATCATGCAGCCGGTGTGTCCTCTCGCCCTCCTGCCTGGCCCTGCACTCACTGATATGCTCTCCTTCCCTGTGGCTTTTCCTTTTCCAGAATACCATGCAAACACATCATCAGCTGTGCGAGGCCTTTTGGGTCTGCCCTCTTTCATTTTGCGAAGGGAATGTAAGATGCGTTCGTGTTGCTGGGAGTGTTGGTAGTGGGTTCCCTTTTACGCCTGAGTAGTACTCCATCGCAGGGTGGGCGCCTGCTTATCTGCAGGGTGTCTTTGTTATCTCCAATTTGGGGCAATTCAGAATGAAACCACCGTATGCATTCGTGTACAGCTTTCGATTTTCAGTGAATAACATATTTGGTCTTACTTCTGCTTTCATAATTTAGTTCTCTTTGGCTTTTATGCTGTAATGCTATTTCATTTAAAAAATGTCTCTTGCAATAAGGATCTTATTTCCATTCTCTCATTTGATTTGGAATGTTCATTTTCTCTTTCCATTTTTGTGGTTTCATGTGTATTTTCCAAACAACTTTGTTGGGGCCAATTTACCTATAAAAACACTCATGCATTTGAAGCATAAGGGTGACTTTTAATCTTTTATTTAATGTATTGATTCTTTTGAGTTATATGTGACAGTAGAATCCAGTTTGATATAATCATACAAGCATGGAATGTGTCTTGTTCCAATTAGGACGCTATTCTATGGCTGTACGCAATGGATGGTGAGAGTCACTGTGATGTGTTCACGAATGTACGTGGGAAATCATGTCAGGTTCATTCCACTGTCTTTCCTTTTCCTGAATGCCCTCCCTTTCCTCCATTCCCTTTGTCTAATCTACTAAACTTCTATTATTACCCTCACTCCCCTTTATCAGAGAAAACATTCAGCCTTTGGCTTTTTAGGACTGGCTTACTTCACTTAGCATGGTAGTCTCCAGATCCATCTATTTGCTTGCAAAAATCATAAAGGCATTCTTCTTTGTGGCTGAGTAATATTCCATTGTGGACATATACCACAATTTCTTTACCCATTCATCTGTTGAAGGGCACCTAGGTAGGTTCCATACCTTAGCTATTGTGAATTGAGCTGCTCTCAACATTGATGTGTAGAAAAGGTGACATTTGACACCTCTCCCCACTCTGGTCAAATCAGGGAACATTTCTATTTCCCCAGAGAGTTGTCTCGTGGCTGCCGTGGCTGCTGCCGGCAATTGGTCCAGCCTGCCCGTCACTGCTGCTCTGACTCCGGTCCCTGGGCTGGGCTCTGCAGGGCGTGTGGTCTGTGGGGGCTGACCCTTGATGGCACATGCTGTGGGAGGGCACCTTCCAAGCTCTGCGCATCCGGGGTCTGACGTGACGGCTGTCCCCACAGTTCACCTGTTGGAATGCTTGTGTTTTCCCAGTGTCTGTTCAGCATTTTCATGCAGCACGCGATTACTCACGTTATCTCTCAACCTGTTTTCCTTTCTTCAAGGCAAACACCCGATTCACGACATACACAGGCCTGCTCCTCCCGGGCTGCGGTGCACAGGCCACGGGCACGTTTTCACTCTCCTTCACGTGGGACCACTGTCTGCACTTGTTCTCTGAGTGCGGCGTCTTAAATCACTGCGTTTGCTTTCTTTCTTTATGTTTTTATATATGAGTAATTCTTTAAGGATCGCTTTATATCTGCTTTTGATTTTATCATGATTGCAGCGATCCCTTGGACTTACCTCTCAGTATCAGTTGGTGTCATTACTTAGCGTTCAACCTGGCACACATCCTATGGCACCTTCTTGAGTTTTAACTTTAAAAAACTTAGGTTTAAAGTCAGTTTTTGAAGCGCATGTTTGTGTCATCTTTTTCAAAGGATGGTTTGTATCTCTGTGCGCCAAGGCATGACACGTCTTCCCCGTTCTTGTCTGAAGGACACTCGAGGCTTGTAGAATTCTTGAGGTCACCGTATTTATGTCTTCGTGATGTATCCCAGCATTTCACGTTCCCCGAAATCGCCTGATTTTTGTTCTTACCATTTCGGATGGAGGATTTGCAGGTGATGGTGGGAAGTTATAATTTTTTTGAAATGAAGGTGTTTCTAAGGCTAGAAATGAAGTGTGCACGTGCTCAGCCTCTGCTTCCCCACCGCTGAGACCTTTCTTGACCAACAGACTCGGGACGTAGATTTCTTCTCTCTTATGCTTTCATTAGCATTTCTGTCCCACTTTTATCTTTCCCTCTGCGGGACTCACACTGGTTGGGTCTCTGTCGCCTCTCCTAGCTGCCCGTTCTCTTTTCCTCTGATACTTTCTATAAAACTGAAGTGCTTTTCTCTCCTGCAGTTTGAAGGGCTTTTCGAGCCTGTTGTCCCACCCTGACTTGGTTTTCCGCGTGTTGGTTCTTTCTCCTTTGCTTTTGCGTTTTCTGTGGTTTCCTTGTGACATCCTTTCTTATGTAAATGAACCTTCTTTGATTTCTGTCTCCTTCTCATCCATTGATCGCTCCTCTCTTCTAACTACAGAGGTCACGTCTTCTGTAGCCGGGGAGCCACCACAGCGCTCCCCAGGGGTGCAGGGTGCTTCTGTTGGAGAGACTCCTTGGAGGCTTTCGTTAAGAGTCATGCTCATGTGTGTTTCTGTGACTCTGTGTGTCCCTGATCACAGCAAGGTCTGTCTAGGGCTGGGGTTTCCCAGCAGAGGGCTCTGGGCATCCCTCTTGGTCTCCTCCCTCACCTGGTTGCCCCAGAGGCCGCGGGCCAGCCCTCGGCTGGAGGCCAGGTGGGTTCACCTGGTTCTGGGCCAGGCTTCCTCGTCCGGAGCCAGTTCCCTCGTGCGGCTTTGCTGGGCTGGGGAGAGGCTCACCCGGGCTCCTCCGAGACTAGGTCACCTGAAACAGCTGGTCTTGGGTGGCCACCTTCGGCAGCCTGTGCCAAGTTGCCTCTGGAGCCCTCCCTGTCTCTGTCCTTCTCGAGGACGGCAGACCCCGAGTTATAATGGTGGGGGGTGCTTCCACCCAAGGAGCTCGTCCTGGGTGCTGAAAGGATTCCGGAAGCGAGATCTTCGTGGAGGTGGGTCGAGGTCTGGAGTCGGAGAGATGAGCTGCTCTTGCCCAGGGATGACGGCCACCCTGGGGTGCGTCTGGGCAGACTGTGGGCACGGACATCTTCCTTTATATTTCTCGACCTTGCTTTGCTCTCAGAGCCCATGATGGGCACCAGGAACTCCACGCCAAGCCCGTCTGTTGGAGAGGGTCCCTCAGAGTCTGTCCCAGACGTCGAGGAATGCCACATACTGTCCTGGTTCTGTGGGGAGCTGGGACGGGGCAGGTGGGTGGTGGCAAGGAAGGGAGGACCACTGGCAACAGCGACCCTCTGGGGGGTCGGGCTCGGAAGGCTGATCCCAGGACGAGTGGAGGTGTCCCAGGTGTCTGGCGGACTTGGCAGGCGCTGAGGGGAAGACGCAGACGCTGCAGATTCGCTGTTGGCCTCAGTCAGGTGGGGCCTGCAGCCACGTGTGGAGTGTAGCCATAGTGTGCGCTCTGGAGCCAAAGCGTGGGACCGTTCTTAGCTCTGTGATGCTTATCCAAGGTGGGAGCCTGGCCAAGGTCCTTAACCTTGGGGTGCCTCAGTGATCCTCTGTAAAAAAATAAAATGACCCGCCTCACGGGTTATTTTGAAGATGAAATGTGTTGGTACATCATGTGCCACCGAGACAGCACTTAGTAGGTGCTGAATAAATGTTAGGTATTGTCAGTGGAAGGCTGAGGAGGAGGGGAGTGACGGCTAACGGGCACCTCAGGGGTCCAGATTCTCTCCATCGCTGAGCATCTGGCTTGGTCTCCGTTTGAACTGCTCCCCGAGGAGCCTTCCTGACCGTGCCCTCTGAGAAAGCCGCTTCTCCTCTGCCACTGTTTCTCCTAACCCTTTTCCCTTCCCCATCAGAGCTTTCTGTGCCCGTCACTGCATCTTGCTTTGCATCCAGTCTTTCAAGGGCTGTGCACCCCACTGGGCTCCACGAGCCACGCTAGTCTGTGTGGGTTCCCGCTGGCCTCGGCAGCACCTTGCACCTTCCCTGGGTATTGAAGCCATTAAGGGCTTGTTAATTTTTTTTTTTTTTTTTTTTGGTACCAGGGATTGAACCAAGGGGTGCTTGACCACTGAGCCACATCCCCTGCCCTTTCTATGTTTTATTTTGAGACAGGGTCTCACTAAGTTACTTAGGGCTTTGCTGAGTTGCTGAGGTTGGCTTTGAACTTGCAATCCTCCTGCCTCAGCTTCCTGAGCTGCTTAAGCCATGTCCTTCTTCAAGGCCTGTTGCTGTCTGTTGCTGGGCCCTTCCTGGTTTTGATGTCTTCCCACAGGCGACATGTGGCCAGGTGTCTAGGAACTGGAGTGCTGGAGTCAGACCAGCTTGGGTTCAGATCTTTCTTAACCAACTGCTAGCTGTGTAATTGAGGGAAGTTACCTACCTTCTCTGAGCCCCAGTTTCCTCACTTGTCAGTGGTTATAATGCCCAGCTGAAAGCCTGGGCACAAGGATGAAAGCTAACATCATGAAAGTAATTAACATGGTTCCTGGGCCCTGGGCATGTACTGTGATTGGCATCATCACTGTTCCTGAGGAGACGGCCGTTCATGGTCACCATGGCACTGGTAATGATTTTACCAGTTTCCCTGCTCCCTCCTTCAGAGCAGTCTCAGGTTAGCTGGGAGCCACCAGGACCAGGGACCACCTCTCAGCTTTCTGCAGTGTGCAGAGTCAGGAGAGGCTGGGGGAGCTTCATGGGAAGAAAGGACTCGCGGGCAGGGTTCAGTCCTGGTGGCTCAGGCCATTGTTACTACAGTGCAGATTGCAATGCAGGTTCTGCTGGAGACACTCCTGCGGAGGGCCGGAGAGGTCAGAAAACCAACACAGGGACGTAAAGGAGATTGGGTCCCCAGAGGTGCTAGGGATCAAGAACTGTGGAGGAGGGCCCGTAAGGTAGCTCAGTTTAGAGCATTTGCCTATCATGTGTGAGGCCCTGGCTTCAATCCCCAGTACCACACACATGCACACGCATGCGTGCACACACACACACACACACACACACACACACACAGAGTAATGTGGAATGTCTGGGGCCCGCTTTATTTGGAGTTCCTTGTGAGCCTTTTGGATTTTCAGAAAAAGTGATTGCTTTTCCAAAACTGAAAATGATTTCGGTTGGTCGGTTTGGAGGTTGGTTTGTTGGATGGAGTGGTGTCTGGTGGACGCCAGGGGGAGAGGTGTATGATGGACGCTAGATGGAGGGGTGTCTGGACACTGGATGGAGTGTGGATGGTGGACGCTTGGTGGAGTGTGGGTGGAGTGGTGTATGGTGGAGCTGGGTGGAGTGGTTTCTTGCACCACACACAGTGCTGTATGGACAGACCCTGGATAAAGTGAAATCTCCAGTAATTTTTAGGGAACAAAACTAAGTTCCCCCTCAGTGTGGCCACAGAAAGCCCTTCAGACCCTTGCTGACCCTGGCTGCGCATAGCCATCTTCCACGCTCGAAGGGCGTGTCCAAGTGGGTGGGCGCTGTCCTGCCCAGGAGGAGCTGATTGTCCTAAGAAGTCACGCTGTGCAGGGTGGGGAAGCTTTCTGTCTTTAGAGGACACCAAGGTTTGTGGTCACAGAAGGCTATGCAAGATTAAGTGACCTTTACTATGGAATGTGTTCTCCACAATCACCCTGTGAAGTAGGCGTGCTACTTCCTCCTTCTGTATGAGTCATCCCAGGCCCAAAGAGGTTCAGAGACTTGCTCCAGAATACATGATAAGGCTTCACAGGGGATTTAAACCAGACAGTCTTGATCCAGAGCCTGTGTTCTTAAGTACACTAAGCTCACTTGGTAAATGACTACCATCCATTCGTCTACCCATCTACTCACGAACCCACCTCTCTACCCACCCTTGTGCCCATCATCCATCCATCATCCATCCACCCTCTCATCCACCCACTGTCCTCCCATCTCTCCATCCATCCACCTACCCACCCACCCACTCACCCACCCACCACTCTACCCATTTGGGTGGCTTTCTGTGTGACTTGGTCTTCCACCTCAGGAACTGAGCACACGCTTTCAGGGGCTGGAGAACTCCATGCCAGTGCATGTTCTTTAGCTCCCAAGAAATACCTGGGCTTGCTCTCGACACTACAGTGTCCTTGGAAATGCTGCTGTCACAGGCAGGCCAGGCTCGCGATTCACTTTCCTTCTCTGTCAAGCCGCAGAGGGTCTCCCCCTACAATGGCTTCAAAATAAGCAAAACTGCAAATTCTTCCAGAAACACTCCGGGCTTTCTGAAGCATTGTTACAAAGAAATACTCAACCGACTCTATTCCTTGACCCACAGGTTGGAAGTTGGATGAATTGGGCATGATTTTACTTTTAAAAACCGTTATAGAGTTCATGCGCGACATCTAGAAATTGTTCAATAAATCTAAAACAGATGCTAACAGAGCATTTTACAAGGAGAGAAACTTTTGTAGATAAAGGCCAATTTAAGTGCAGATAAATCAATTAAGGAAACAATTACAGTCGTGAAAGGCAGTGCTGTGGAGAGGAAGCACGGCCTCACTGTTTCCATATTTATTAAGTGCAAAACAGTAAAAGCTTTTTAATTATTCTGCATAGGCTGTGCTGTACAGAAACCACTGGCAAGGCAAGGCCACTTCACGGCAATTCAAACGTGCAAATAGTCACATCATGACCCCTGTGCACCTACTACTCGCCTCCACCAACCACCAACTTAGCTGAACCCACTTGCTCTGTGGTATTTTTCTTTTCCTAAGTTTCAAGAGCCTATTCCTTACTTGTTACTTAATTGCATCAAAATTCTATTCTTTAAAAGCATATTATACGGACATTGAAATACACTTTTGAATATAATTATTTGCTTTCTCATAGAAATTTAGCATTTGGGGGAGAGAACATTGGGAATTTTCCACATGTTTTTTTTTTTTTTTTTTTTTTTTTTTTTTTTTTTTTTTTTTTATTTAAAAAGTTTCAACTCTGTAGCAAGGTTGGATGAATAGTAAATGAGCTCTCAGATACCCTATGCAGGGCTGCACCAGCTATTGGCGTTAGACTGGCATTTCCCTTGGAGCGTTTGTCCGTGGGATGGCAGGGGAGGTTCTTTAAAGACGTGCAGACAGTATCATGTGGCTTAGAACCCAGCAACCAGGTCAGATCCCCCTCCACCACATCACCACTGTGCATCGAAGGCAGGCTGAGGGCTGCAGGCAGGTTGCTTCCGTCTCCTCATCTACCCAGTGGGAACAATGGTGCCTACCCTGGGATTACCAGGCACACAGTAGGCTCTCAGCAGATGTCACCCCTCTCTGCCTCCTAGCTGTGCCCCCTGTGGCGGCCAGATGTGGGGGCTGCATGGGGACAGTTGGCGTCGTCAACTTGAATCCCCTTTGGCCAGTGCGGAGGCCTCTTGCTGTTGAGAGAGTTGGTGTGGCCTGGTGACTGGAGAGTGGGCCTGGGGTGAGATCCGACCCGACCCTCACGCTGCCCGTGCCAGCCTTGGAACTTGGCTAAGTTGCTGGATTTCTCTGGGCCCTCGCTGCAAAATGGGGATCACCTCATTGGGTTGCTGCCCGGGGAAATGAGATGGGAGAGTGGACCCCCAGCATTGGGACAGTGCCCACCTCAGAGTGCCCAGTAAATGCCACTGATGGTCAGTATAATCATAAGTAAATCAGCATATCGTGTCCATATGATTGCTTAATAAATATTGTTACTGTAAGTAAGGAGGACACACCACACCAAATTGGTCTTTAAAAGCCCAAGTCCACTTGCTGTGCTGAAAAGAACAAAAGTCTCTCAAGGGAGTCTGCAGGGCGGTGTCCAGCAGGGCAGGTGCAGATGCCCCAATCTGGCGGCTCTGTGGGGAGCCACTGTGGGGAGTGACCTGGGTGTCCTGGGGTTTCCTTGGTGACCTGCTGAGATCAGCCTGCCTCCCTGCTCACTCCCGGGGCCTGTGACCCCTGCCAGGGCCCCGCTGCCTGCCACTGAACCTCTTCTCTCTCCCCACCTCTCCGTGCCCAGGTCGAGAGGATCGTGGACAAGAGGAAGAACAAGAAGGGCAAGTGGGAGTACCTCATCCGATGGAAAGGCTATGGCAGCGCCGAGGACACCTGGGAGCCCGAGCACCACCTGCTGCACTGCGAGGAGTTCATCGACGAGTTCAACGGGCTGCCGGTGTCCCGGGACAAGCGCGCCAAGGCCGGGAAGCAGCTGAGCACCACCAAGCTCCTGCGCGACAGCCGTGCCTCCGGGGACAAGCCGTCCCCGCGCGCCCGCGGAGCCCGGGAAGAGCAAGGCGGCCTCGCACAAGCGGAAGCGCATCAACCCTCCGCTGGCCAAGCCCAAGAAGGGGTGCGCAAGTAAGCCCCCCGGGCCGGGAGGCGACAGGGCCGCCAAGACGGTGTCCTACCGGACTACCCCCAGTGGCTTGCAGATCATGCCCCTGAAGAAGGCTCAGAACGGCCTGGAGAATGGGGACGGGGACGCCGGCTCCGAGAAGGACGAGAGGCACTTTGGGAACGGGTCCCATCAGCCTGACATGGACTTGGATGACCCCGTTGGAGAGCAGGATGCTGGCGAGTGTGACGGGCCCCACTCGATGCTGGTGGAGAACGGGCTCGGTGGGTGGCTTTTCTTTCTCCTGGGTTTGGCTCCCGCCTGGGTGGGTGGGGTTGTGCTGCAGCCTTGGGAAACACCGAGAGCCCACCCTTGACTCCTGGCCACTGGGCTTCTCCCTCCTCTGTCACCTGGGGCCAGGCAGACTGGCTGTGTGCCCACCTGGTGACAGCGTTGTGCTGGGGAGGCCAGGCCTGGCTGTGGCCCTGCTGAGGCTTGGAATGAAGTGTTAGTTCCTGACTGTGCTGTGGGGCAACCCCTAGGTTCATGTCCCTGCCGGCAGTGCAGAGTCCCCACACCCCAGGACCCATGTCTTCGTCCCCAGGGCCCCAGGCAGAGGCCTGCTTGCAGCCTCTCCGGGGCCTGGCAGTGTAGGCCAGGAGGGGCTGGGCTGGGGCTGCTCTTCCTTCTTAGACCCAGTTTGACCGTGGAGTTCACCAAGCCAGTCTGTCACCTGGAGCTCCTTCCCCTCAGTGTCACTAGGTAGGTGATTGGTCTCATTTCTATGCTAGGTGCTGTCTTAGCCACTCGGGATAATTTATAAACAACAGAAGTCTGTCCCCCAGTTCTGGAGCCTGGGAAGTCTGAGGTTGGGGTGCTGGCGGAGATGGTGCCTTCTAGTGTCTGGCCAAGGGGCAAGGCAGCTCCCTCAGCCTCTCCCAAGGGCACTGATCCCAGTCACCATAGCAGAGCCCTGGCGGCCACCTCTCCTCCTAAGGCCCCCTCTTGGTGCTGTGGCACTGGGTTAGGTTTCAGCATGTGAACGGGGGTCCGCAGCAGGCACACCACAGCAGGTCCCAGATGTTGCCCTGAGGCCCTGTGCTGGTGCTGGCACCTTCTTGCTCTGTCCCGGAAGCCACACTGTGTTGGGTTATGGAATTGCTCCCTTTTGCTGCGTCAAAGGCAAAATTGAAGAAAAAGAAGGCAATGGCCCCGTAATTCAGTCTCCCCAACCTGACATTCCCTCAGTCGTCAGATTGCTCCTGGACCGAGTCCTTAGTGGCCTGCGTCTTTCCGGGAAGCTGTCTGAGCCAGTTATGCCCACACCCTCACGCCTCAGCCACTCCTCTGTCTACCTGCTGGTGTTTTCTCCTTGGCTATCAAAGCCTTGGGACCGCAGGGAATCCTGTGTGGCATGGGCAGTCTGCCCGTCAGAGCAGGGCCATCAGATGCCCTGGGCGGAACCAGAGTGGTAACGGATGCCAGGATGCAGGTGGCACTGCTGGAGGGGACGACAAGGCAGGCGCCTGTCAGGGCAGTGTTGTGACCTGAGCTGGGGTGTCTGCAGCGGCTGCGCTGCGGAGAGCGTGCTGCCCTCAGGGAGTCTCGTGGGGATCTGAGCAATCGCTTTGAGGCTCCTCTTTATCCAGAGAGAGAGAGAGATTTCACCCAAACAGGATTTATTTAGCTGCCTTTGCCCCAGACTGACTCATGCTTCCGCCTGGGGATCCCTCGTGCTGATGTGACTTTGCCTGCTAACATATGTAAGAGCTGTTTGTTTTAAACATTCATCTCTCGGGGAGAAGTGGGCTTGTGTAAATGAGGCTTGGCACAAACATGCATGTTTGATGTGCCCGTGACAGCTGCCAGCAGCCGCCAGCTCCCTGTTGCAGGAAGGGTGGCCAGGGGAGCTTCCGAGGCGCTGCGGGTGCAGGCGCGGGAGCTGGGCAGGATCCCCAGCACCCTGGTTCTGGCAGCCCCTGGCCCGTGCAGAACGCGGCCGCCCCCCAGAGTAGGGAGAGGCCTGAGGGAGGGCGGCTTGCTGACCAGCTGCCAGAGCGCGGTGTGAAGGAGAGCAGAAGGTGGCTTCTTGTCCCCTGCCACTCTCCAAAGTGGGTGGAGCCACTAGCCATTTGTTCTCCATCCTTGGGTCTCACTGATGCCGCCGCCCTGGTCCATGATCTGATAACGGGCAGGGTGCCCGTGACCAGGAGAGCCAGGTAGAGCCGGGCCTGGTGAGACCACAGGAGTCTGGCCACCTCAGAATGCCGTGTGAGACCTCCCTCGTCCCTGATCTCTTGTCTTCTCCACCCCGTGGGGCCCACGCCTGGTGGAGAAGAGGAAGCTGCCCACCCCTGCTCTGACCTGTCTGGGCTCTTCTGAAAGGGCCTTGGCTTACTGCACCCTGTGGTGCTGATGCCTTGAGAGCCTCCCCAGTGGTCGAGACCACAGTCTCAGACCCACGTGCGTAAGGTCGCCTGGCAGATCCCGGAGTGCCTGAGGTTCTCAGTCTGGGATGGAGTCTGGGAGAAGAGATGGATTTCTTTTCTTTTTCTTTTTTTTTTTTTTTTTTGGTGGGGGGGTACTGGGGATTGAACTCAGGGGCACTTGACCACTGAGCCACATCCTCAGCCCTATTTTGTATTTTATTAGTGCCTCGCTTTTGCTGAGGCTGGCTTTGAACTCGTGATCCTCCTGCCTCAGCCTCCGGAGCCACTGGGATCACAGGCACGTGCCACTGTGCCCGGCGAGGTGGATTTTTAATAGGTGCCCAGGGACTACTGAATTTTGAGACATGATCTGTGGCAAAATTGGATGGCAAGGAAGTTTCACCTCAGGTGTCAATTTGATTTGATTCAATACTGATTTTTGAACACTTCCTCAGGATTAGTCACCATGCTCAGTACTGGAGTAGAATGATAAAAAGGCAGGTTAGGACTTTGCTCTCTCTGAAACTTACAGCCTTCTCTTCGGTAGGTTGGAGTGGCTGCCTCTGGTTCCATGTTGGGAAGGAGCCTGAGGCTAACCCCGTGGGGGGGGGGGAGTCACATGTGTGCTCCAGACTTGGTCTGCCTTTGCTGTACCCATATTAATGTCATCTGTGGTCACTGGCAGGATAAATGTCCCAGCCACCGTCAGCCTGTAACACTCTAGTTAGAACTGCCTTAGTACTCAGGTCTTGGGGTAACTGGGGAGAGGAAAACTCCGTGAATCCTTGCTAGAGACGGAAGGGTAGATTCAAAGAGCAGTTAGATGTTCTTGGACAAGACCCATAATAAAGGTGGTGCTGTGGTTCTAGCACTTTCTGTCAAAGAGGTAGAGGTGTTCATCCAGGGGGCAGCTTTGATGAAGGCAATGTCCATGCGTAGGTGGAGCCCTGAATGTCTTCCTCCTAGCCCTGCCCAGCTCCGCCTTCCTGGACCTGGCCCCAGGGGGCATGGGGTCTGCGGCCCCAGAGGAGGCTCTGCGCTGTGGCAGGCTTGCGCTCTGGGGGTGGGCTGTTGCCGTTTCTGTGTTTTAACTTCCCTTGGAGAGCTGAGGTCCTGCCTCCAGACAAGCACTTACGTAACGCGCTGCTCGCTGGCGGCCCACTCCCCTGGTCTGCTCCAGGGGGGAGCAACGGCTGAATCAGGGCTCCAGTCGGTGCTGTTTGGGTCCCAGGCCGCGTTTTCCCGCCAGCAGTGTCTGTGAGTGTATGCGGTGGCTCAGAACGCTCTTGATGCTGCTTCTTCTCTGGGAATGACAAATGACTGTGTGGTCCCCAGACCATCTGCCTCAGTATCCCTTGGGGAGCTTGTTAAAATGGGCTCCACCCTGATCAAGTGAACTGGGGCCTCAGGGGGCAGGGCGTGAGTTAACGCCTTAAGTGCTGAGTTTCAACAGCGTCAGGTGCAGACACGGAGGTGTCTGGTGGTGAGCGACGGTTGTAAACCTGTTTGTTGGTCCGTCTGAGTCACTCCCTGGGTTTTAATTTTGTACGTAGGAATGTGATTTGGTCCTTCCAAGATTCAAGACCTGGGCTTCTCCTCCTTGCTGGCGCGCTTCCCACGAGGGCTGACTTTTCTGGGACAGACAGGTGTCCTCCGTGGAGGAGCTGCTGGGTTAGTCGGCCTCCCCCACTCGGTGCAGAGCCGCCTGCCCTCTCTGCTCTCAAGGGGACGAAGCCTCCAGGCTTTGCATCCTCGCGTGGTCCTCGAACCTGTGGAAACGTCTCGTTTCCCTGGGAGCCCTGGAACTGTGCGCAGGCCCCCGGCGTTCTCCGAGTGACGCAGTGCCCTCGAGAGCCTGCTGACACGGAGCCTCGGGCCCCACGTCCACGTTTCTTTGGTTTCTGCTGACCTTTTCCTTGTGTCAGCGCCGTGGTCTGCCACCCAGGCCTCGTAGATGCTGCGCGATGCAGTGCTGTCAGGGTCATTCCACCACGGAGCCAGTGAGCCCACAGGTGACGGCAGCTGTGCTCTCCGCTGAGCTTTGAGTTGATCCCAGCCTTCACCGCGGCGCGCTCTCTCTCCTGCCCACCCGCAGCATGGCTCTCTTATCGATGGCGATACAGAACCCTGTCCTAACACGCCCCAGTGCTGAGCACAAGCAGGCAGACGCCCCGCGACTCTGGAGACCTGGGGCCTCTCAAGCACAAAGCGGGCCTCAGACCGCCAGAGGGTGAGGACAGCCCGGTGGCGGGCAGCCTGGGCATCTGCACTACTAGCCAGCTCTCAGGTGCTGCTGCTGGTCCCGGGAGCCCACTTCAGAGCCACTGCCCCAGAGCCGTGAGCTCCAGGGTGGTTAAGATGGAAACGCGGGGGGTGGTGGGGAGGATGGCTGGCCTCCCTGGCAGAGCTGAGTGCCCGCGCTGCGGACCTGGAGCTGGAGTTCATAAAACTTCCTAACCGGAGCTCAGAAGCCAGGGCTGGAAGGAAGGCAGAGGGTTTGGTGTGTGGGCGCTTCCCTGAGATAGGGCCTCTGTGGACCTCGCGGCTGTCCTGGGAGGGGGCTCCTGTCCCGCCCATTTTACAGAGGTGGAAACTGAGGTTCTGAGTGCTCAGGCTGGGGTCAGGAGAGAGACCCAGGCAGCCCGATTCCAGGGCTGACCTCTGAACCACTGGGCAGAGAGTGCTGGTGGGAGCAGAGCCGCTGCTTGGACAGCCTCCTTGCTTACTGACGGGAGGCCATAATCCTGAGCCTGAGACCCCGGAAAGAACTCTGGGCCATTGAACTTGACAATCTGGAAAAAATACACTTAACAAGATCGAATTGTTGTTACAAAGCTCCCGGAAGTCCAGGAAGAAGGAGTCCAAGGCCCAGCTGGTTTTAGGGGCAAGTCCAAAGATTCTAGAACAAGTAGTCTAACCAAACAGGTCACTCCCCCACCCCCGCTCACCAGATGGTTGCAGGGAACAGAAAAAAAGAGCAGGCTCCTCATGCCTCCCAGGGTCCCCATGTAACCGGGGTTCCGAGCCAGAGGAGCAAGGAGAGAGGAATGCCGTCGGTCAGTCCCACTTCAGAACACGGTGGTAAGCGAGCAGCCCTTCCGGGCTCGGTACAGTTCCCTCGATACTTCCTCAAAACTGGGACTGTTCCAGAAACTTCTCACGCCTCGCCCTGAACTTGACCCCCGTTCATGACCTTTAGAGTCACTACTGCTTCTCAAGGCATCCAGCTTGTCCTGGAAGAGGCTCAGGGGAAGCTGGCTCAGGACAGCTCTGAAAGTCACCCAGACTGTCCTGAGTCCCAGGCAGTGCCTGTGCCCACAGCTGTCCGCACCCCTGCCCACAGCTGTTCTTGGCCCAGTCTCCAAGCACCCACTTGAGGGCCAGCAAGCATTGACCAATTTCTTGGTGTTCAGAAGTTGGTGATTTTTCAAATTAGTAGCATTAACAACAGCCCAGGGTTTTCTGTTTTGCCTTTCAAAGTGTGGCGAGCGAGAGAGGTGTGCGAGCGAATGAACTTAAAACCCTTTTACGTGGTGATGTTAGGACCCGTCCAACGTGGCCACCACGCCCCCTGGACAGTGCATGACTGTGATGGACAATCTGACTCTTCAAGCAGGAGCAGCCCAGCCCCTGCAAACCCAAGGGGGAACTGGCTCCACCCCACTGCCCTGGGGTTCCCAAATTCTGGGCTTCTAGGAGAGGCTGATGGGGTCTTGACCACTCTCAAGCTTTGGAAATCACCAGATTGCTTCCTCTGCCAGCTCAGATGTGACTTTCCTCTCTGTGACCTCAGAACAGTCCCCCAGGTGCAAACAGTGACGGGGTACGGAGTCTGTAGAGGGAGTCAAAAAGCCACAGTGGGACTCCGTTTACCAGTGTGCCCGGCGGGCCACTCCTCAGCGAGGTGGACTCCCACGGCCACTTCGTGCCTGCACTGCTCCCCAGCCGGTCTTTGTCCTGGCTGCTGTGCGGGCAGGGCTGCTGGAGGGGAGAGCCACGAGCCTGGCATTTTATCCCGCTCTCTGGTTTGGACAAAGCAACCTAGCAAGGCTACCCACCATTAGCCTTGCTCTGGGTGGGGAAACAGGTGCAGAGGTCATGGCACAGTGCCAAGGGCAGGAGTCCGGGGGTGGTGCCAGATCTGGTGTGCCGACGTCTCGGGTGTGATGAGTTTGACAGAGGCCCGGGCACTGTTCTGGGCCACACCACTGGGCCTGCCTTCGGTCCTCAGGGGCATGGGAGATGCTGAGCCGGCCCTCCAGGGAGCTGGGCGCTCTGCTCCTGGAGATTTCCTTGGGGCCATAAGTGGAGATGCACATTTGCACACGTTAGTGAATCTTAAAGGAAGTTCCCTTAATTATCAAACTTTATTTCAGTGACAGAGGAAATAAAGTGGGCCCTCATCACACGGCCAGGGGCTGCCTGAAGGCTACCTCTGACTGGGTTCTAGGACCCCGTCCTGAGATCCACAGCAAGGTCTCACCTTCTTGTCCACCACCTCCTGCCCCTCAGCACTTTCTTGGAAGCCTCCTCTGCCTGGCTGAGTATAGGTCACCTGGGTCCCTCCCCTGTCTGTCACCTACAGGTGCGTGGAAGGCATTGGCCACTGTTGACTCTTCTAACTCTCTTTTTATTGTGTTTTTTTTTTTAATGCCTTTTACAGAAACAATGTACTTTTAGAGTAGTTTCAAGAAGGTGGATCAGTGTGTCAGTATGGTGTATCTAAGCCCCCAAAGTGTTTCCTTTTTTGTTCTGTTCCTTTGCTTCCTTTTCTCTCCTCTATTTTTTTTTTCTTTTTCTTTCTTAAAGTTACGAAAGTAATGTGCACATACATTGTTAAAAATTCGAACAACATGGGAAGGGCAAGCTTTTCGAACGTTTGCATCTCCCTCTTCCTTCTTCCCAGGTCCTATTTGGAGAGGTGACTGCTGTAATGTTCTCTATGAATCTTTCCAGACTGTTTACTAAGTCCGTCATGTGTGTATAACACACACTGTATACTGTACATGTTATATATGTTTACTTAAATATCTGATGATTGAATGATGGCTGGAATAGTCCCATTTCTCTCTTATATCTGTCACGTATTCTGTCTGTCTTGTCTTGTCATCTCCCTGCCTATCAGCCATCATATATCTCATCTGTCATTTATCTACCTGTCTAGCTATCATCTACCATCTATCCTATCTATCAGCTATCAGTCTGTCTATTGAGCTGTCATCTGTCATCTATCATATCTGCTTGTATCTGTCATCTGTCAATCCATCAATCTTCTGCCATCCATCCATCCGTCATCTCCAAGGCCTTCCCGAGGTGACATCTGGATAAGGCCCAGAGGTGGTGAGGGCTCCCTGTTCTATGACTTGCTTTTCTGCCTGGCTCAGGACATGTGCATCCACTCTCCTCTTTTTAGCTGCTTAGGATTCTTCAGCGAGCCAGGACTTAACTGTTCCTCTCTCTGATGACGTTCAGGCTGCTGCAGAGGTACCCGCTCTTGCCAGCCCTGGCTATTGCCAGTCTTTGTAATGCTTTTCCGAGCTCCGTTGTTTTAATTTTAGTTCCTCAGTGCGGGAGAGTCTTCTCTCGCTCCCGCGTCTGTCCCTGGGAGCTGCCGGGTGCAGATGAGCTGACACCCAGTGTGCTAGAGGGTCTGCGGGCCACCTGCCACCTCAGACTCTGGGCCTAGTGCTTCATTAATGAAAGGCAGATAATCAGACCTCCTCGTGAGGTTGGGGCAAAGAATAAGTGAATTAACTTGTAGGAAGCGCTTAGAACATTACCCACCATATGGTAGACATGAGATGGTCTTTACCTGTTATTTCAGTTCTTTCCCTATTTTTCTAACTGGATCTCTGCATTTTCTGATTTGTCTTTTAGAGCACTTTAACTATTGTATGTATTAATTACTTAACACTACTCTCATTGAGTGGTTCTGTGAACCAGCAACTGCTGAGACAAACACTTGTGCCTTCTGGAGACACAGAAGACAGGGTGGGTGCCATCACCAGAGACACCAAAGCCACCGTAGGGGAAGGGGCTTCCTGGAGGAGGTGAGGCGCAAGCCGAAGCTGATAGGACAGGCAGGCGGAGTGAGTCAGAAGGTAGGATGGCTGGAGCCAACTGCAGCCCTGCAGCCTCTGCAAGGACACAGGGCCCAGGAACAGCACGTGGGTGCCGGTCACCACGTCACAAGGGGTGTGGCACTCCAACCTGTGTCAGACCGCCCTCCAGGGAGGCTGAGGTCCAGGGAATCCCCGTGTGGTCAGGGTTGGCTCAGGAACCAGATCAGAGCAGCACCAGCCCCCTCTGCGTGCTGGGTGTTGCTGTGCCGCCACGCTCCCTCCGCCCCGCTCCCCCGCCGCGGTCTCACTCATCCCGCACAACTGACTCCAGCAGCGGCTGCCCGTGGAAGCCCTCCCTGACTCCCGGGTAGGCCAGTCCCCGTCCCTGTTTGCATACATAGAACCACCTGTCCTCACTGACAGCAGGCCCTCAGTCTTGACGCTCTCAGCCTGGTTGTTGAATGCTCTCTGTCCCCACCACTGGGCCAGGAGCTCCTGAGCTCAGGGATGGTCCCCAGCAGTGCCAGGCCCTCAGCAGTGCCAGTGGGTTGGGGGGGAGCAAGAAGTTCCCAAGGCTGGGAACAGGCCACCGCAAGCCCTCCTAGCATCTCTCAAGGCCACTCCCTGGTCCCAGTGTCACCCTCCCTCCCTGAGCTGTCTTGCACACACTCGCCGACCACGTGGTGCTTCTTGCTCCTGGTTACGTGTCGCAGAGAGCTGCTGCTTTGCCGGGACTCACCAGTGACTGAAGGAGCCCCTCCCGTTGTCTCGTCTCTGCGGTTTTCTCCATCTGCCATGGGGACCCTCCCTGTTTCGCTCCTCTTAACATCCACACAGTCATGGCCAGGCTCTGTCCCCTCCAGGGACTGGCACGGCCTTTTCAGCAGAGCACATTTCTGTTGGGTTTCATTCTTCCAAATTCATGTAGTCCGTCCCTGTGGAGGAGAAAGTGCCCGGCTCATAATTCATTCCCGGCCTCGATGGTGACACGGGATGTGAGGGTGGTGGACGGCTCTGGCAGAGGCCTCAGGCAGAAGGGATTTTAAGATTTCTCCTTCAAATGGCTGTGAACTTCGGAGGCAGCAACGGGAAAGATAAAGCCTGAGCTTTGTCCCTCAGGGAGGGATGAGGCAGGTCTCAGCTCCGAGCTTGGATTTTCACCCCTGTAACACAGCCATATGATCCTGCCTCAAAGGATCAAGTGGTGGGTGCCAGCACCCAGTCAGCGCCTCAAGCTGTTCCTTTCTCTTCTTGCATTTGTCCGGCCGTGCTGCGTGCTGAGCTTGGCGTTGTACTTAAAGGTGTGCAGGTCCTGTGACCCCAGGAGGTGACTCTCAGGTGTTGTGTGAACCATCAGGCAGAACAAGGGGCCCCACCTCAGGTCGCGGGACACCTGTCTGTCACTTGTCGACCTCCCTGAGTTTCCCACCTGCTATCTTGGGGACAGTGTCGCTGAGTTGGAGGTTCTTGTCTCCTAGCCTGTCCTATGTTCTCCTGTCATTAGAGCTCTTGCTTTATCCCACCTTCCTCCATATCAGCAGAGAGGACATCTGAGCTGGATTTTGGGAGTTCAAGTTGGGTATTCCCGTTGCTGGCCCAGCTTCCCACCCGTGACCGCTGGTGTGACTTGGTGGTGGTGAGAGTTCCAGGGTTTGGTGAGCACCTGTGCGTGCCTGGCCTGGCTCTGGATGCTCAGGGCACCACTGGGATTGTGCTCCTGGGGGAACCAAGGAAGGGGCCAAACCTAAGGCACCATGCCTGGGATGCGGAAGCACCCACCATGCAGGCAGAACCTTCTGGAAAGAGGAGCCTGGAGAAGAGACCTGAGACCTGAAGGACATGCACCCCTGTGGGAGCTGTATTAGGAAGAGTCGTGGAGATGTGGAGCCCCTCCCTGGACGTCGACCACACTCTCCCTGTTGCTTCTTCACCAGGCGCCCGTCACATGCCACTGCGAGCCAGTGCTGGCACTCCTCATAGCCACAGTGTGCCCTGTGCTAGGGTAAAATGGTGAGTGAGACAAGATGCTCTCAGCTTAGGGAAGAGGACAGATAAATAGGGAAATGCACACGGAGCCACAGCTCCCATACCGTGTCACTGCTGAGCCCTGGCTGGCAGCAGTGCCCTGGTCCAGGCACCGCAGCTGCGGCGGCTCAGTGAATCCTCGTGGGTAGCAGCCATGGCTCTCAGCTGGCCTGTGGCCCCTCGGGCAGTGGGCGGCCATTGCAGCCTGCAGCCCTGCGTGGTCTGGCTCCAGACCCCCTCAGCCACTACTCTCCTGCCTCTTTAGGGAGCCCAGAGGAGAGCTACATCAGGTTCGAAAACCCTTTTTGATTTGTCCTTTTGAGACCCTACTTTTTCCTCCTACAATTCAGCTAAAGCAGGATATGCTGTGCGCCCTGTGTGCTGGGAACTGAGAATATAGGGATGACCAGCCTCGTCTTCCAAAGAACTCCAAGCTGATTAAGCTGATGAAGGCGGTCTGCTGGTCCCCAGTGACCTGAGTGTGCTGGCAAGTCAGGAAGGACCAGGACGCCCCACCATGGGAGCCACATGGGCCCCTGTTCCTGGGGCAGAAGAGGCAGCTGCTGGGCAGAAAAGCACTGAGGTGACTCAAACACGCTGGGTGAAGGTGCACGGGAGTGGCATTGGTGGCCAAGGGGACAGCTGAAGCAGGGACTCCACCGTGTCCAAGAACCTCAAATAGTCCTGAGAATCTGGGTGCTAGAGGAACAGGAGAGGGAGCTGAGGCCCTAAGGCAAGGTGAAGCCAAGCGAGGCAGTTGCCTTTCCACAGAGGGCGGCATGGAGAGGCGCTAACGCCATCAACAGGGTCACTGCAGCTGCAAGGATTCCACCCCGCGCCAGGATCCTGGTGCGGTAGCACTTTGGGACTCAGGCGGCCTTGGAGGGTTTGAACGCTCCTCCAGGAGGCACAATTTGGCCTGTAGAAACTGGTCCTCTTAATTAGGCAGTTTTGCATTTGAGTTCGTGTTTTGGTCGTCTGGCTGTTCCAGACCCGACGTTTAGATGTCTGGCAGTAAACATCACAGGATGCTTCTACTCCTCACAGCTCCAAGGAATCCTGGGACCTGAACTTCCTTGAAGCTCAGAGCATATGGATTTTATCAGGCACAATTATACCATGTCAGGTGATGACTGAGATTTTTTTTTTTTATATTTTATTTTTTAATTGTACTTGTGGATTCGAGCTTTGCAATTTCATTAAAGCCCCGAGGTCAGGACTTCTGTAGGTGGACAGTGAGGAGCTGGGACAATGACAACTGTGGAACAATGACAGGCATTGGGCTCCAGTGCATGCTGAGCACTTTGGCCCTACACTAGGACTCTCAAGATGTGCGTGGGTGAGTCCCTCAGAGGGTTTCCAGCTGTGGCCCCTCCCCGCCCCTCTCTGCCCCTCTTCAGAAGGTGACACCCAGCCCCAGGCTTACTGCAGGAAGCTGCCGCTTGGAGCCTGGGGGCTCGGATGGCAGCCGCGTCGTGTTTCCTCCTGCAGTGCTGGCAGACCAGGTGTCCACACCTGACTTGGCCCTCCGTCAGGGCCTCCCCCGCCCAGCACGGCCGCAGCACTTGCTTCACAGAGCTCCTGCTCGTCAGCCACAGACCAGGAAATGGCCCCTGCCCCAGACCTCTCGCTTTCTCTTCTGAGAACTGCAGCTGGAAAGCCCCGACCCGCAGATCTCGGGGCGCAGCCCTGCTCGGCAGGAGGACTGCTGGGTCTTCCCTCCTGCTGCTCTGGCTGTCCCTCCCCCAGCCCTGGCCCAGTTCACCCCAGGTGCTCAGGTTTGAGCTGCCCTAGGCAGTGCCTCCTCCTCCTCCTCTTTATGCCTCATCTGCTTCCCAAGACAGGACGTGGGAGAAAGCGTGGCAAGAATGCGCCTGGCACTTGCATCTTCTCTTTAACATCTTTTAGTTGTTGATGGACCTTTATTTTATTTATTTATTTGTGGTGCTGAGAATTGAACCCAGTGCCTCACACATGCTAGGCAAGCGCTCTACCACTGAGCCCACCACCACTGAACAACTGAACAACCCCAGCCCCATGCACTTGCATCTTTTTGTGGGTCTGAGAGGGGCCCCATCCCAGCTCTTTCCTCATCCTGCTTTCTGGCCTCTCGTCCCCTCTCTTTTTAGGTAGGGGTCAGGAACTTCTGTAGGTCCTCTATTCTAGGTCTAGCTTTTGTTCAATTATGCAGTCAACAAACAAGGGTCTGTGTCCTCCCCTGTGCTGGGCTCCACTAGCTCTGCAGGCAGGGACAACTACAGCCTTTGCCTTTAAGAATCCATGTGGGGACGAGGAGGGAGCCAGACATGCAAGGTGCGCATGGTGATTATCCTGCAGTGTGACTTCCTGCACTGTCCAATAGGGTAGCCACCAGCCACGGGTGGCTAAAGTTAAGTTTCAGTTAATGAAAGTTAAAGAATTTAAACATTGTAATAGCTGTCCGTGGCCACTGTATTGAGCTGAATAGCTGCTGAACATCTCCGTGATTGCAGGGGTTTCCCTTAAATCAGGGACGTACCTGTTTTTGCACCCCAGGGACCAAGCACAGCACAGACGCTCAGGGAATGAGTGCCAGGTGGGTGGAGGACAGTGCAGGGTGGCTGTGGGTGCAGCTTGGACACAGCCAGGGGAGGAGGGACGTGCCGCCCTAGGAGGGCGTCCAGAGGTCACTGGGAAGGACGAGCTCTCCAACAGGTGGGAGGGGAGGTGGGCGTTCCGTCAGAAGGAAATCCCCCCCACCCAGTGACGTCCTCTGTGTCCTTGTGGCTCAAGCCACACAGGCGCTACTCTGTCCTCGCACTCGCTCTTGGCATTTACCAGGGGTGAGATCTCACTTGGCTTCTGGGAGGCTGGGTGCCCGGTGTGGCACCCGCACAGCTTGTCCCCTGGGTGTGGGCGCGGGCCGACTGCAGAAGGGCACGCGTTTCCAGGCGAGAGACGGACCCTGAGCTCTGGGCCTGCGGCAGATGCCTCACCATCCGAGGGTGAGGCCCATGTGGCTGTTGAGTGGTCCCCTCCTTGTTGGGTGGCGCCTTCGTGACCTCAGTGAACACTCTGGGGGACATGTGCTGTCTGCTGGGCCCTGGGCTCAGTGCTGCAGACACACAGGAGTGTGAGTCTCGGGCTTGTGCCCCAAGAGCCCACAGTCTGGTGGGGACGTCCAGCAGGTGACGACAACACAACAGAGTGAGTTCTGCCTGGGGACAGCATCACTCGATGCGGGGAACAGTTGCAGTGCCTGGTTTCCTCCTGCTTTGTTCAGCAGAGCCTGGGCTGTTGGGCAGAACCGCTGGGCATCCCGTGGAGCAGCGCCAGGCCGGGGCCCGGGCCCAGGGTTAGGTTTCAGAGTCCTGGTGCTCGAGTCCAGCATGCCACCTACCACGTTCCTACTCTGTGTGGCGACCTGCACGTGGGCAGTGCGTGCCATTGCTCCTTGTCCTGGCTGCTCTGCCGCCCTCTGTCACCTGGGCAGTGTTGCTCCCTCGTCGTGGGCCGAGTTGAGATGCCTTCTTGTGTCTTTCCAAGTCAGTCCTTGGGGAACCTTCCACAGATCTTTATCATTTTGTCCAGTACACTATCTTTGTCTTCAAATATATGAGTATCACCTGATCACAGGTTAATATGATTATTGACTTATTTGAATTATTTCTATTTTAGTTTTTCATTACCTTTTTACTTTTTCTCTGCTCCTCTCACTCTGTCCCTTGAGCTATCAAGATTTTTACTGCATTGATACATTTTGTATATATTTCCCCCACCTTCTAGTGACTTAGAAGCCAGCTATAGATTGTATTTATATTTTGACATTTTAGCACACATATCTACCTATTATTTTTCTCTAACAAATGGGATATCTTCCTACTAAATATAGGAAGGCACCTCTCCTTAGCCTGAAATTGCATTAGCATATCCTTTCTACATTTTATTATTGTTTTATATATACCAAATGTCATTAAAGGCCAAAGATTATTATTTTTATAGCTAATAATTATATTTGCTTAAAATTTTTTTTATCTACTTTGTTTCCTTTCCCCCATGTCTTCTTCTGAATTAACTTCTTGATTTGCTAAGGTTTCTCTGAATATTTATTTTAGAGTCTGTGGTAGATAACCTCTCTTCTTGTATGAGTATCTGAAAATGCCCATTTGTCTTGGTCCTTTGAGTGCTGTTTTAGCTGGGTATAAAATTCCTGATTGATGGTTATTTTCTCTTGGCATTTTGATGACAGTAGCTTATTTTTTCAAAGCCTCCATTGTTGCTGTTGCCAATCTGTCATTATCTTTGAATAATGTTATTTTTCTGTGTATGCTGTTTTCTACAAACTTCTCTATCCATGAACATTCTTTAATTTCATTATTATTTATTTTTACCTGGTTTGGTACTCAGAGTGCTCTGTCAAACTAAGAAATTTTTCTTTTTAGGTTCTAGAAAATATTCTGCTATTAAATTTTTGAGTATTCCTTTCTTAGGATTATCCCTTGAATAAAATTTTTAATTTGGATCTTATTTTCAGGTTAGTTCTGTTTAAGTTATATTCAACTCTTTATTTTGAAGTGGTTTCATGCTTACTGAAAGCATCACGAAGTACCCCTTTTCAAATTAAACTGGGTTTTTAAAAACTTCTTATTTGTTATTTTTAGTTATACCTGACAGTGGAATGTATTTTGACATGGAGTGTAATTTCCCATTTTTGTGGTTGTACAAGATGTGGAGTTACACTGGTCGTGCATTCCGATATGAACATAGGAAAGTTACATACTATTCATTCTACTTTTTTCCTATTCCCGTCCTCACTCCCTTTCCCCTGACTCCCCCCACCCTGTTGTGAGTCAGCATCTGCATATCAGAGAGAACATTCGGCCTTTGGTATTTGGGGATTGGCTTATTTCACTTAGCATGATGATCTCCAGTTCCATCCACTTACTGGCAAATGCCATAATTTCATTCTTATTTTGGCTGAGTAATATCCCATTGTGTATATATACCACATTTTCTTTATCCATTCATCTGTTGAAGGACATCTAGGTTGGTTCCATAGCTTAGCTATTGTGGATTGAGCTGCTATAAACCTTGATGTGGCTGTGTCACTGTAGTATGCTGATTTTACGTCCTTTGTGTATATGCTGAGGAGTGGTATAACTGGGTCAAATGGCAGTTCCATTCCAAGTCTTCTAAGTAATCTCCATACTGTTTCCAGAGTGGTTGCACCAATTTGCAGTTCCACCAGCAATGTATGAGTATACCTTTCTCCCCACATTCTCACCAACATTTATTGTTACTTGTATTATTGATGGTTGCCATTCTGACTGGAGTGAGATGAAATCTCAGTTAGTTTTAATTTGCATTTCTCTAATTGCTGGTGATGTTGATTTTTTTTATATGTTTGTTGACTGACCATATTTCTTCTTCTATGAAGTGTCTGCTCAGTTCCTTTGCCCATGTATTGATTGGGTTATTTGTTTTTTTTTTTTTTTTATAATGTTAAGTTTGTTTGTTTGTTTTAGTTCTTTTTATATCCTGGAGATTAATGCTCTATCTGATGTGCAGGTAGCAAAGATTTTCTTCCATTCTGTAGACTCTCTTCACACTTTTGATTGTTTCCTTTTTGAAGAAGCTTTTTGGTTTGATACCATCCCATTTTTTTGATTCTTGATTTTACTTCTTGTGCTTTAGGAGTCTTGTTAAGAAAGTCGGTTCCTAAGCCAACATGATGGAGAATTGGGCCTACTTTTTCTTATATTAGGCATTGGGTCTCTGTTCTAGTGCCTAAGTCCTTGATCCACTTTGAGTTGAGTTTGGTTCAGGGTTTAATTTCATTTAGCTACATATGAATTTCCAGTTTCCTCAGCACCATTTGTTGAAGAGGCTATCTTTTCTCCAGTGTATGTTTATAGTGCCTTAGTCTAGTATGACATAACTGTATTTATGTGGATTTGTCTCTGTATCTTCTGTTCTGTACCATTGATCTTTGTGTCTGTTTTGGTACCAATACCACGCTAGTTTTGTTACTATAGCTCTGTAGTATAATTTAAGATCTGGTATTGTGATGCCTCCTGCTTTACTTTTCTTGCTGGGGATTGCTTTGGCTGTTCTGGATCTCTTATTTTTCCAAATGAATTTCATGACTGCTTTTTCTATTTCTATGAAGAACATCATTGGAACTTTAATAGAATTGCATTAAATCTGGATAGCACTTTTGGTAGTGTGGCCATTTTGACAGTGTTAATTCTGCCTATCCAAGAGTGGGGGAGATCTTTCCATCTTCTAAGGTCTTCTTAAGTTTCTTTCTTTAGTGCTCTGTAGTTTTCATGGTAGAGGTCTTTCACCTCTTTTGTTGGATTGATTCCTCCCAATTTTTTTAGGCTATTTTGAATGGGATAGTATACCTAATTTCTCCTTCAGTTGATTCATCACTTATGTATAGGAATACAATTGATTTATGGATGTTAATTTATATCTAATTGCTACTTTGCTGTCCAATTCACTGGTTTAATCTTCTTTCCATGCTTGTTTTCTTTCTCTCTTTGTGTGTATGTACATGTACATAGATATTTATGTAGAGAGAGACATATACATATATAAAAGATTATATGAATGATATACAAATTATTATTTTATGAACCATCTGATTATAAATTTCATATATTATCCCTCTTTTCACCTTAATATCTAGTGTGGGTGTTTTAAAAATATTTATTCATTTGTTTTAGTTGTACACAATGCCTTTATTTTTATGTGGTGCTGAGGATCGAACCCAGGCCGAGCACGTGCTAGGTGAGTGCTCTTCTGCTGAGCCCCAGCCCCAGCCCCTAGTGTGGGTATTTTTAAGAAAATAATATTCTGCAAGTAAGCACAGTGTAGCTATGAAATCCCAGATATTTCACATTGCTGCAATATTTATCTAACCTATATAGTCCATATTCTAATTTTTTCTGTTACCCCAGCGTGTCTTAGTTATGCAGCCTGTCTTGTCTGTCCAATCTACTTGTACCTGGAGCAGCGCCTCAATTTTAATGGCATTTCCATTTTTGAAGAATACACACCAGCTATTTCATGAAGCGTTGCTCATTTTGGGGTTTGTCTGATGTTTCCACAAGGTTAGATGCAGGTTACGCACCTCCAGTGAAATACCTGATGCAGTGTAGTTCTTCATCCTTCACTCATCCTGTCCATGCACCACCCATCCCGTCCTAGCCACCTGTCCGCCCGTCCATCTGTCCACCCATCATCAGTCACCTCTATTATTGCCATTTTATTTTATGCAATTCTTTATAACCCATGATCGTTGCTGCTGATTTTACTGTTCAGATTCTCCTAGATCTGGCCAATGGGAGGAGTCCTTAAAAGCGGCCTCACTTGTCCTTTCCCCTGTCTGGTTATTCATTTGAGAAGTTCCTCCCTTCCTTCCAGGTACAGGAAGATGTACTAGAGCAAACTGTGCCTTGTCTGTCTGGCCCTGGAGCAGCCCTTTCCCTTGTCTGGTTGCACGGGGATCGTTATTTAGAAACCCACATGTGGGATCGAGGTGTGCTGATCGCATTAGGGTTTCATTTCTCCTAAGCCCTCCCAGCAGCAGACTTAAGAGACCCCGCTCCACCCAGGAGTTTGTACAGATGCCCCAGCTCCATTCTCGCCCCGCAAGATTCTTCTGTCCTCCCAACCTCCCTCAGTCATATGCCCCTGCTTTCCTTATTTGTTATTGCAAATGCTGGAAACTTCCTAAGTGTCCAAGCACAGATTTGTGGAATAAATTAAGGTATGTCCAGATAGAGGACTATTTTGCACCTGTAAGAAAGTAAGAGAATTATCTGTATGAAATAATAGGGAGTAATTTCCAAACATTTTCAAGTGAAGAAAGGAAAGGCTGAAAATATTCTGTTTCTCTACCCCATGTATTTACTTATTTTTCAACCTATACTCGTCATAAAATGATTTTAGAATTGCTCCAGCCTTACTACTCTGAACACTAACAAGAGTTCAAGATTTATTCAAGGGTATATAGTCATAATAGTGCATCCAAAAGTTATCTGTGTTACTTCTTCTCCCCCCTCGGAGTGGTTATATTATTCACTTGAAATATGATTACATTTGTTTCTTTATATTTGCATTTAGTTTGTTTTCCTCCATCTTCATTGATTTTATTTTATATCTTAGTGTGTGTTAACATACTTCCCCAAATTAAAAAGACGTATTCAGCAAAATGTTACTCCTTCCCCACCTCTACTCCAGTCTCCTGCCAACCTCATCAATAACCAATGCCATTGTTTTCTGATTTATTTTTCCTATGTTTATTTTTGCAAAAGTAAGATAAATCTGTGTTCATTTCCCCTCTTTCTTATGCTAAAGACAAAATTTTTTTTTTTTGCCTTTCCTTTCTTCACTTGAAAATATGTTTGGAAATTACTCCCTATTAGTTCATAGAGATAGTTCTCTTCCCTTTTATATAGGTACATGATATTCTACTATGTGGACACACCTTAGTTTATTCCACAAATCTGTGCTTGGACATTTAGGTGGTTTCCAGTATTTGCAATAACAAATAATGCTATGAACAATAATCTCATGCATGTATATTTTTGCTCATTTGGAGGCATATTTTTGTGTTAAGTTTCTAGAATTAGGACTAGGTAGAGAAAGCGCAGAGACAATTCTATCAGCTGTTGCCAGTTTTTCTTCAGAGTGGGGGCACTGTTTCTCACCCCACCCACGATTTGGAGAATGCCTGACTCCCTAGTGCTCTAGCAGAGGATGGTGTCAAGAGGTAGAGTTTTCAGTGCAGTTCTAATTTTCGTTTCTTTTATTACGAGTTTTAATTTGCATTACTCCTTTGAGTGAAGTTGGAGTTTTATATATATATATATTTTAGGGGCCATTTTGATGAAATTTTTATAGATTGTTTCTGTCTTTTGTTTGGAGGGCTTTTTGGTCTCTTTGTCTTCGGTGTTTAAAAGCTCTTTATGGTCTGGGGATATTAGTCCTTAATTTGTGATACACAATATTTTTCCCTCTTTGATATTTAATTAGTTCTTTACCCTATTCACTGTCTTTGTTTCCTTTATTTCTGCTTTTGTTTGAGAGTTTCTTATTTATTTTAAATGCATATTTTTCTTGCATCTAGCACTTTGAGTGTTCAAAATATTCCCAAAGTCCTTGTCCATATTCCCGAAGTCCCCGATTCGAGTGCAGGCTCCTCCCGAGGTGCAGGTTTTTGTCTTGGTTTCTTGTGCTTTGCTTTCTCTTGGACAGCTTTGCTGGTGCGAGGCAGGGGTCTTTGGCGTCTTTTGGTTACTGCTGTCCTGCCCTGGTGGGGCGGGGAGGCCTCACTCATCCCTCGCCCAACAGCCCTGGGCTGGGCCCCCTCCCGCCCTGCAGGGCCACCGGGAAGACACTCATCCTGTTCATCAACAGCCCCTCCTGCCCCCTCCCTGCGCCTGGCCTTGGTCGCTGTGGCATGAGGACTCTGCCTCTTGTGCCCAGAAATGATGACCTGTTTGTGAGCCAGCGCGTGTCTCCTTTGTGCTCTCTCTGCTCCTGTGCGTGGTGCCCGGCGGGCGCAGCGTTGGGGCGGCGGGTGGGAGTCCTCCTCTGTACTGGAAGGGAGGCCTGGGGGTAAGGGAAAGAAGCTGGCATGGTGGGATTCCCTGATCCTGGACAGCAGCCTGCCTTGTTTCCCGTACTTGCAGACAGCCCTCCGGGCAGGAATGGTGTCTCATGTTTTGTAGGTGGACAGTGCAGGCCCCAGGCTGCCCGGCCCTACAGCCCACGAGAGGGAATGTGGGGTTTGCACCAGGCGGTGCCCCTCCACAGGCTTCCTGGACTCTCCAGGTGGCTGCTGCCTCTTGTCCTGGGATGCCCGTCTTCACCCTGGGCATTGTGGGGGATTGAGAGGTAGGGTGTGGGGGCCTGCTGGCTAGCTTGTCTTGGCACCCCTCGGCTGACATGGGGGGGTACCTAGCGAGTGCCGGGGCACCCTGCTGTCAGCTCTTGGATTGAACAAGTTCAGAACAGCCCTGCCGAGTGGGTCCTGTTAACCGCACGTGAGGACGAGGTGCCCGCGTGGCCTCCTGGCTCCTCTCAGGTAGCAAGCGCAGGGCTGGGGTTCCCACAGGTCTGACTGCAGAGCCTGCACCTGGCACTTCCAGGGTGCTCCGAGTCCCGGGGTGCCTCGCTGCCAGCTTGGTGCAGTCTCGGGAGGCTCGAGGCCGGCGGGGAGGCCTCGAGGCAGCGTGTGGGGCTGGGTCTGCAGGATGCGTCCACTGCATCTCCTGGCTTGGCCCCACGGCGGGTCCAAGCACCCAGGAGGCTCTTTGCCCTCTGAGCCCAGCATCCGCCCAAGATGGCATCGGCCTGCGAGCCCAGAGACCCAAAGGAATAGCAGGTCTGTTGTCCTAGGATGGTTTTGTGGGTTACTGGGTCAGGGGGTCCCAGGACCCTCGTCTCTGGGGGCTACTTCACCCTGTGCTCTAATGGGAAGGCCATGACTTTGATAAATAGGGTATCCTTGTCGAATATACCTTGTTGTTTTTGTTTGTTTGTTTGTTTGTGGGGGGTATTACTAGGGATTGAACTCAGCGGCACTCAACCACTGGGCTACACCCCCAGCCCTATTTTGTATTTTATTTAGAGACAGGGTCTCACTGAGTTACTTAGTACCTTGCTTTTGCTGAGGCTGGCTTTGAACTCGAGATCCTCCTGCCTCAGCCTCATGAGCCGCTGGGGTTACACGGGTCCGCCACCGTGCCTGGCTATACCTGGTTGTTGTTTTTTTTAGTGTTTTTTAGTTGTAGGTGGACACAATATCTTTGCTTTTCTATTTGTTTATTCTTATGTGGTGCTGAGGATGGAACCCAGTGCCTCACCTGTGCGAGGCAAGTGCTCTACCACGGAGCCCCAGCCCCAGCCCCCCTGTCGTTTCTGACCTGTTGTTATTTTAGGGTCAGTCACTGTTCATCCCCATCCCCGCAGCAGGGCAGCGGCCTTTCCCTCTCTGTGCTGGAACCCCATCACCTGGAGGACACCTGGCCTGGCGTTAGATCTCAGAGGCGTGAATGCGATGGGATGGCGGCCCCAGGCCTGCCACTGCCATTCAGAAGCTCTGTGGCCACCAGCGAGTTGTGTGCTTGTCCTTGTCCGTGAAGTGGACCCACAGTGGCCGCCCCACGGGACTGCTGAGTACAGCAGAGCTTCTCAGAACGGGGGCCTGAGTCTCCCTCCCTCACATGGTCACCGTTGGTGACACTGTGGCTCAGCCAGGAGGCGGGTCTGGAAGTGGAGAGGCATCCACGCTCCGAGCCCTGACTTCTTGGCAGGTGAGGGCCAGCCGGCCCCGGGCAGCTGTCTAAAGGCAACCACTGCAAACGGGGCCGTGGCACGGCTCTGCCCAGGCCGCTGCAGAGACTGCCCAGTGGGGTCAGGAAGCCCTGCCCTGTCACCCAGGGTCCAACGTTCACCCTGAAGAGACAGCTCCCTGGACACGAGCCTTTTAATTAAACACCGTGTTCACTTCTGAAGTTCATTAAATCATCCCACCGGGCGTCGGGAGCTGCATCTTGATGCTTGACAAAGCCCTGTTGCTTTGAGCAATGGAAAAGTACAAAGTGAGGTGGCTTCACAGAAGCGGTGGGGACACGGGCACCTCTGCTGTGCCCTGCAGCTCTGGTGCCCGCAGTGTCCACATGGTGTGAGGGAGCTCGCCTCCTGCAGACAGGCCTGCGGGGGGCCTTGCGCCTGGCAGAGTGCCTCCTGGTCCTGCCTCCGGCCCAGTGCCTAGATGCTGAGACCCCCGGTGCTCACTCAGAGTCCAAGCTCTGTCGCTCTGGAGCCCTTTGGCTAAAATCAAGTGAGGAGAAGCGTCTGGGCCCACCCAGAGGGGGACCTGGGGCTCTGGGTCTGGGCAGCAATTCCCGTGGTCTTCCAGGTGCCTCGGGTGTCCTGCGGAGCAGGGCTGGGGGTGCACCCGTGCTGTTCCCTGAAGACCGACATTATTTTAGAGAAAGACTCACGCTAGCTGCAGGTACTGCCAGGATACTGTGCTTAGCTGGGTCGTGAGGGTTATAAAGCAAATCAGGGCCCCATTTATTCACTGTGGACGAGGTGTAGGTTTGTTAAACACGTCTGCCTACTTGATCCTCCCGCCTTGAGGGTCAGAACACGGAGCACGCCCGTGGAGCCTGGGTCCGGCAGGCCGGTGCAGCCGGTGCTGCCTGTGCAGTGACTTCTTTCCCATCCCAGCTGCAGGGAGCACATGGAAAGGGCTCCTCCAAGCTTCCGCGCACCCTCCCTGCAGTCTTCAAGGGCTGGGAGGTGACTTGCCCCTGAAGGGAGCCGTCCCCGGTCCCCACCTGGCAGAAAAGCTGATAGATCAGTGAGATTTTCAGATCTTCCTCAGCGCACGGAAGGCTGGGGAAAACTGCCACACCTGGCCCCGGAGTGGCTCCTGGTGACAGTGACGGTGATGGAGGAATCCCTGGGCTGTCTGGAGCCTGGTTCTCAGCGCCTGGCCCTGGATCTGCCCGAGCAGCGAGGGTGACCCTGACGCACACCAGGCGTCAGGACGGCTGGGAAGTTCCCAAGCCTGCCTGCGCGTCAGAATGACCCGGGAAGTGCTGCTCTGTGAGGAGCTTAATTTGGAAAATAGACCCTTTAAGACAAACTCTACTTTTTAAATATTTTGTTTTAGAATTACAGAAAGGTTGGCGAGCTGGCTGAGTTCCTGAGCCCCCACGCGGCCTCCGTCCGCACCTGGCCATCTTAGCGTGGCACCCTGGTCGGCAACGCCAATGGCCGCTCCTCGGCAGCAGCTCAACCTGCACTTGCTGGAGCCTCCTGCTCTGGGCTAGGCTGTTCCAGAGTCCCGTCCAGTGTGCTGGCCGCAGTGCCGCAGGCGTCCCGTCCCCGGGGGCTCCCTGGCTCTGAGGTTCTCACACTGTTCTTCTTGGTGACCTGAGGGGCTTGAGGAGGGCTGCCCAGGCCCCCGTAGGGCGTCCCTCCACTGCGACTTGTTTGATGGTTGTGAGTTTGGGGCAGACCCCAGAGGACGAGCACTCTTCTTGTCACGGCAGGCCCAGGGTCCACACTGCGGACTGGCCTGTCTCGGCTGGTGTTGGCCATGACCACCTGGCCGAGGCGGTGTGTCAGGCGGGCAGTTAGGACCCTCCCTCGTCCACGCTGTCCTCCCAGGAAGGCGGTCACCACATGGCCACAGGAAAGAGGAGGTACCCCATTTCCCTGAGGTTGCAGGAGTTAGGTCAGGTATTAGGAATTCCCCCTGTGGGGGACATCTGCCTCTTCTGCTTGTGTCTATTCACTCCATCCTCATTTACATCAGTTTGGACTCATGGCTGGTCACTGTGTATTTTCAGTTAGAACCCGTGGTCCTTAACTTGCCCTTCAGATTGGCTTGTCTCTCAGCCGGCCCGGCGTCCCTCCCACGGGCCCCCACCCTGGCGGAGGCGGTTTTGTTGTTTGAGCCCTTCCCTCTGTTCTGAGCGTGTCCTGCACGTTCCCTGCCCTGGCCCTGGAGCCAGCCGCTTCGCCAGGGTGCCCTGGGGCCTCTCCTTGAGAATGGCGCAGGAGCCCAGCTTGGGGGCCTAGCTGTGGTGTTTGAGGTGGGGAGGTCACTGGTTCTGGGCCCTCAGCTGAGAGTGAGGGAGTGCAGTGTGGCCACGGACACGCTCGTGTGGACGCACGCTCACGCGCAGAGGGCTGTGGGCGAGCCCTTCCGTGCTGAGTCAAGCTTGCGACACCTGTCTCTCCCGCCTAGTGCCCCGTGGAGCCCTCTGGCCTCCTGGGTCCCTTCCCTGTTCCCCCACCTGCTGTCTGTTAGCTGAATTGTCCAGTCGCCGTCTGCCTGGACCAGTAGGATGGGAACCGCGGGCCCTGGCCGCCTCAGCAGCAGCCGTATCCTGGAGCACGGGCTCGTCTGGAGATTCATTTCCTCTCTGTGTTGTGGACTCCACTCACTCCTAATGCTGCCAGGGTCGGTACCGTGTTCCCCAACCTTCAGCGAGGTGTTTCACCCATAGGTAGTACAGCTGGGTTCTTTTGCCACATTCTGCATTTTCCCCAGGATCTGCAGCCTCCTAAACGGTATTTCAAACATGCATGCTTGAAGTTTGCTCTCAGGCTGCAAAGTTTTTGGTTTTTGACAAGCACCCTCTGTCTTGTTCTCTATTCCAGCATCATCCAGAAGTTTTTCACTACCCTAAAAATCCCCTCAGCTTTGCCCATTCAACCCTCCCTTTATCCTGAACCCCCAGCAACCGCTGGTGTTTTTGCAGATTTAAAGTTTCGTCTTTCCTAGAATGTCATACACTTGGGATCACGTGATGCATTGGCTTTTTCAGACTGACTTATTTTACCTGGACGTGCCCTGAAAATTCATTATTTTCATATTGTGGCTTGTTGGCTGGTTTCTTTTCGTCACTGAATGCTTTTCCATTATATTTTGCATATTCATTCACCTGATAAAGGACATATTGGTTACTTCCAGTCTGGGGTGATCATGAATAAAGCTGCCTTTTTTTTTTTTTTTTTTTGGTTTGTTTGTTACTGTTTCGTGGCTCTAAGATTTCCAAACAGTCTTGGCACATGAGTATCTACAAATGGTGATTGCCATGTCCTGTGCTAAGACTGCGTTCAGCCTTTCAAGAGAAGACCTAGCTACCCGCCACGCATGTTCCCGTCAACAGTGAGGTGAGTCCCTCTTGCCCTCTGTCCTCACTCACACGTGGTACTGTCAGTCTCTTTGGATGCTGGCTGCCCTGGTGTGTGGATAGGGGGGGTCTCTGGGCTGACCTGGTGTATGTGGAGGTCTCCCGGCTGTAATTTCTTTGCTTTAACTCCCTAATGACAGGCCGTGGTGCGTGCGTCAGTAGCTTCCCTGCCACCTGCGTACCTCCTCTGGAGGGGCATCTCTTCAGACCTTTTGCCCATTTGTCAGTGGGTTGTTCGTTTTCCCACCGTTGCTTTTTTAAAAAAATTTATTTGTTTATTCTAATTTGTTACATATGACAGCAGAGTGCATTTCAATTCACAGTACACATAGACAGCACAATTTTTCATGTCTCTTGTTGTACACAAAGTAGAGTCACACCATTCGTGTCTTCATACATGTACTAGGGTAATGAAGTCCATCTCATTCCTCCATCTTTCCTAGCCCCATGCCCTTCCCCTCCCTCCCCTTTGCCCTGTCTAAACTTCCTCCGTTCCTCCCACGCTCCCCCTGCCCACCTCATTATGAATCTGCATCCTCGCATCAGAGAAAACACTCAGCATTTGGTTTTTTGGGATTGGCTAACTTCACTTAGCATGATATTCTCCAACTCCATCCATTTACCTGCAAATGCCATGATTTTATTCTCTTTTTAGTGCTGAGTAATACTCCATTGTGTATATATACCACAGTTTCTTTATCCATTCATCTCCTGAATGGCATCTAGGTTGCTTCCACAGTTTAGCTGTTGTGAATTGAGCTGCTATAAACATTGATGTGGCTGCATCACTATAGTATGCTGTTTTTAAGTCCTTGGGTATAGACCAAGGAGTGGGATAGCTGGGTCAAATGGTGGTTCCATTCCAAGTTTTTTTCCATACTGCTTTCCAGATTGGCTGCACCAATTGGCAATCTCACCAGAACTGCTGCTTTTTTCAAGTGTCCTTTGTACATTTTGGATACACAAATCGGTCAGGTCCATATTCATAAAACATTTTCACTCAGTATATGGCTTCCTTTTGGTTCTTTGAGCAGTGACCTTCCAGGAACACACGTTTTTAATCTTAATAATACTCAACTTATGAATTTCTTATTTCACAGAACTTGTGTTTGCTGCTGTATCTAAAAACTGACTGCCAAACCCAAAGTCACTCTGGTTTCATCCTTTTACCTTCCCAGAGTTTACAGCTTTGCACTTACGTTTAGGTCTGGGGTCCAGGTGGAGAAAGACGTGGAGTCCTGTTAAGGTCATTTTCTTCCTTTGCAAATGCACATCCATCAGTTTCAGTACCATTTGTTGGAAAAGTCTGTCCTTTCTGCATTGAGGCGTCTTCAGTCCTGCACCAAGATCACCCCACTGCCTTTGCCTGGGCCTATTTCTGGGTTCCCTGTTTGCAGGAGCCCTGATTGGGGAGATGGCTGAGATTGCGGTTGGCTGCAGGCCATAGAGATATTCGGACATTGCCGCCTTCCGTGGTCTCACGGGACTTGGCCCGGGATCTCGCGAGACGTGAGCCGAGATCGGATGGGGTCGGCGCCATTTTGTTTGTGGGTTTTTTGGTGGTGCGTGTTAGAGTCCTTGTTAGAGCCGGAGAGAGAAGTTATCAGAATAAAAAGACTGTTGGTTTCCAGTTTGCCTCTGAACTTCTTCCCGCGGCTTCGTTGCTCCAAGCGGCCATCGCTTCAGGTGGCGACACCTGTTCAGGTGCGTTGGTCCCATGCTCCATTCTCTCTCCTGTGCCACGCCGTGGCTTTATGTTAAGGCTCTGCATTGGGTCATGGGAATCCTCCAACTTTGTTCTAACTCTTCAGTATTATTTTGGTTATTTCAGATCTTTTCCCTTCCTAAATAACATTTAGGACTAGTTTGACAATATGTGCAGAGTAGCTTATGGAATTTTGACTGGGATTGCATTGAACCTATAGATTAAGTTGGGCGGAACTGACATCTTAAAATTTTGAGTATTCACGTTCATGGACACAGAATATCCTCCGATTTATTTGGATCTTCTTCAATTTTTCTCATCAGAGTTTGTAGTTTTCCACATATAGATCTTAGACATATTTTGTTAGATTTGTTCCTAAGTATTTCATATTCTGGGTGCTGTTGTAAATAATACCTTTTTTTTTTTTTAAACGTCAAGTTTCAGTCATTCATTACAAGCATGTGGAAAAGTAACAGACTTGTACATTAAGCTTCTGTGTCAGGACCCTTCTGAATTTGCCTGTCAGTTCCAGGAATGGTGGTGATTGGGGTTTTTTGCCACCCCCCCTTTTATTCTTTTGTACTTTCTACGTAAACACTCTTGCCATTTGTAAATGAAAGTCATTCCGTTTCTGCCTTCTCGATCCTATAAGGTTTCGTTTCCTCCTTCTTGTCCTTGCACACTAGTCAGGACTTCCAAGGTTATGTCCAGAGAGGACCTTCTCTCCTTGCTTCGGACCTTAAGAGGGGACCTGCAGTTTCTTGCAACTGGGTGTGGTGCCAGCAGTAGGTGTTTTGTAAGCGGGGAAAGCACCTGTGTTGGATTTGGTCAGATGGTTCTACTGCATCTGTTGATGCGAGCATACAGGTTCTCTTCTTTAGCCCTCTGATGTGGTAGATGTGAGGGTTGATGTCCAGCTGTTGGTCCAGCTTGCGTGCCTGAGTGTAGCACATACACATCGCTAGCATTGGTTTGCTGATATTTTTGCAGGACCCCTTCGCATCCGTGTTCGTGAGAGATATTGGTCTGTGGTTGTTTTCTCAGAACGTCTTTATCTGGTTTTGGAAGTGGAGTAGTGGCAGCCCAGGGGATGAGTTGGGAAGTGTTCCGTGGGTTCTGTTTTCTGGAATGGCCCGTGGAGGGTTGGTATTATTTCCTTCATGTTTGCTAGGATTCACCTGGGCTGGTGCACGCTCTTTTAGAAGGTTACTGATGGATTCAGTTTATTTCACAAAGTCCTGTTGAAATGATGTGCTTCCCCTCGTGTAGATTTTGGAAGTCCATGTCTTTGGAGGAGTTGGTCCATTTCATCCAAACCGTGGGACCCATGGGCGGGAATGGTTCATGGTATTTCTCGTGTTGCCCTCTTAATTCCACGGGATCAGTGGTGATGGCCCCTCCCTCATTGCTGGCATTGGTAATTTGTCACCTCTCTCTCTCTCTCTTTCTTCCCCTTGATTGGGAAGTGTTTTAAAAGTACTCTTTGAGCCTCTCCCCATGTGGGCTTCAGATGGAGGTTTGGGGTAGGCCTGGGTGTGCTCTCCGCAGGACACCCCAGAACTCCTCGCAGCTGCTAGACAGCCTGGGGACTGTGTCGCATCCCACATCCTGTCCTTTTGCTATTTGCTTTCTGACGTTCATCCAGGGCACTCTGGCTGTGTGTGAGATACAGCTGCTGTATTGATTCAGAAGAGGAGAGGGCAGACATGAGGACCCTGCCTGCTTGGCCCTCCCTGTCCCCAGCTCAGGGCAGCCCCAGGAAAGCGCCGGGGTCTCAGGGCCCCATCCCTGGCTCTCCTGTTGAAGGGCACAATGCTCAGGACATAGCCAAGTCGGGCCACGGCCAGCAGCTGGTGTTCCTCACCTCTATCAGAGGTGGCCAGCCTTGGGCAGGGCTGCCTCCCCAGTGGCCAGTGGGTTCCCTGTTGCTCACTGGCCAGTCTGCTGGAGAGGGGCTCAGGACCGTGCAGCTGGGTCCTGCTCTGGATTTGGAGAGGCAGCATCTAGCCCCAATCTTGCCGCGTCCAGCGCAGAGTGTGTGCCCAGGTGCGCCGGGCATGTCCGGCCTTTCCACGGAAAACCCAGGTGCTCTCTGCTCGCGCTCTCGTGGGGTCGTGGTTGACGTCCGCCTCTTCTCACTTTGTGCTTCTGATTCGGAAGGCTCTGCGCTGACCAACGGGGGGCTGAGCCTGCACAGCCCCATGAAGAGGAAGCTGGAGGCAGAAAAGGACTACGTCTTCGACAAGAGGCTCAGGTACAGCGTCCGCCAGAACGAGAGCAACTGCCGGTTCCGGGACATCGTGGTGCGGAAGGAGGAGGGCTTCACGCACATCCTGCTGTCCAGCCAGACCTCGGACAACAACGCGCTGACGCCGGAGGTGAGGGCCGCGGCTGGAGGGGTGGGCAGGCTGGGACGTCGTTCCATCCTTGCAGTACCCTGTGGGGACAGGTGGGGGTTGCCACAGGGTGGGCTCTGCGGGACATGGCCGAGGGGTGGCCACTCACCACGCTGGCGTTGCTTGGTGGACTCAGTACCCTCAGGGAGGCCCCGGAAGTGGAATGGGGTGGGGGGTGCTGTGTCCTTGAGCCTGTGGTCACATACATGTCTTATCCTTATGATTTGCAGAGACTGTGGTTCTTTTGTGGAACTGTGGGCCTGACAGTCTGGGGTGATTGACAGACTGGGAGGGAGGAGCCAGCCGGTGCTGTGGGTTGTGGGGCAACCCTTGGTAAAGGCGTGCTTCCCTTTTACTAGGCCTGGAGTTTGGGGGGACTCTCCTCCTCCACCTTCAGCAGAAGCATCCCCAGCCCTCTCCCCTGTAGACCTCTGTGTGGGACCACAGGAGTCCAGAGCACGGGCTTCACCCATTTGGGGCTTTGCATGTGTTCATACCCGCGAAAACCCTGTTATTTTAAGCTCATCATGACACATCCACACGAGACCAATTCTTGGATTTTTTCTACTTCACTACTCTTTGAAAGCATACTTTAAAAAGGCACAGCATTTTCCTTCTAGAATCAGTAGAGCAGACAAGTAGTAGTAGTTCCTTCTCTCTTTGGTGCAGCTTTGTGTTTTCCACTCATCCTGAAACCAAGGACCACCTGTGCTTGACTGATCTGACGTGCCCAGGTTCTCGCCCGCTGAGCTGTGGGTGTGGTTGGTCAAGGATTTCATTCCTGATCAGCACTGGCCATTACAGATGGGAGGGAAGGGAAAGGCTATTGATCCCGTAATTTTGGTGCTCACTCAACCAAAGTGGATGGCCTCTGGGTGAGCTGGCTGGCTGGGTAAAGTCGCCAAGGGACAGATTCCACCGACAGGAAGAGGCAGTTGCGAGGGAAGAAAAGCAAGTTTTAGAGTGTGGGTGGCCTGAGTTTGAATCTGTGCTCCACCAGCTTGCCACGGTGTTACTTTCTCTGAACTTCCTCATTCATGGAAGTCTGTCCCACAGGACCTTCCTGGTGAGCTAGAGATGACCTGTGCAGAGAGGCCCCTGGCACATGGGGGTATCCAGCAAATGCTCCAGTAAGATAAAACAGTGGCCACTTACTGGTCCTTAGTGGGATCCACTTGCTCATTAGTAGGGAACCTGGAAGGAGACCACGTTTACAGTCACGGTTGAAATTCTTTTCCTAGCCGTACAGCTGGTATCAGTGGAATTGGTCTCACTGGCAGAAATTCATGCATTGCTGGACGCTTTAACTAGATTTTGAGGTGACCCATCTTTGAAATCTGGTTAGAAGCTTCCGTGACCCCACAACCTTGCATTCTGTGTGTCTGCAAAACCAGCACCACATGAACCATGCCACCATCTGCTGCCAGTGGAGTAGTAGCTGGGCTTACTTGGACCTCAGCTGAGCAGCCTCTGAGGGCCTTGATGCTCGAGCACAGTGAAATGAATCCTGGGGAAACAACTTCCTAGGCAGCCCTCTGGGAGCAGGGTGACCCAGCGCTGTCTTTCCAAAGCAGTCTTTCAAAGGAATTTTTATGTCCTTGAGCTTGTATGGGTGGAATCTGGCCAGTTCTTAAGATGCCATGAAATCTTTTTTCCTCTTGTCCCAGTGCAAAGTTCTGGCTTCTTTCTTCAGCAACCACACCTTCCTTGACCACATTTTGGCTACACTTCCTTCCTGGTTAAACTACAGCTTTTTCAAATTTTTCTGCTGTCCTTTTTACTCCTAATTCTCACTGTATGCGTATGTTATGGTTCAGTATGATATGAGCTATCACCCCAAAGTGCCCGCTGATACAGGAACATTCAGAGGAAAAATGATTGGATGATGAGAGCTGTAACCCAATCAGTCCATCCTAGTTTGAATGGACTGACTGGGTGATAACTCTAGGTAGGTGCGGCGTGGCTGGAGGACATGGGTCACTGGGGGTATGCCCTAGAAAGTTATATTTTCCCTGTGGCCCCTTCCACCCCACTCTCTGCTTCCTGACCCCACCATGAGCTGAGCAGCTTCTTCTATTGGGTCCTTCTCCCATGATGTGCTGCCTCACTTTGGGCCAAGAACATTAGAATCAGCCATCTATGGACTGAGACCTCTGAAACCATGATCCTCAAAAAAACTTTCTCTCCTCTGAGATGTTCTTGTCAGATATTTTGGTCACAGTGATACGAAAGCTGACTAAAATCATCTGACTAAAAGCAGCCTGCAATACCCATGCCACAATCTAAATGTTGCGCTGCCTTGAAATTTCCTCTACCAGATTAATTAGTCCACCATATTTAAATGCAGCCTCCACACAAAGTCTCAGGGCATGGACAAAATACAGATAAGCGCCTTATTGGAATCTAACACGTATGGCCTCTTAGCAATTTCCAACAAAGTCCTGATTTCCATCTGAAACTATAAAGCATAGTCTTTTTTGTCCACATTCCTATGAGCATTCTGGTCTCCATTGCCCAGTAAGCTCTGCTTACAACATTCTTAGCTTTTGTCTCGCCTCCTTCCCCAAACATTCCAAGCTCATCTCATAAACCAACTCTAAAGGCTTCTGAACCACACGGTCAGGTATACTAATAGCAACGACCCCACTGCTTTGGTATCAATTTTCTGTCACTGTGAGAGAATAACCTGAGAAAAACAACTTGAAAGAAGAGAGATTTATTTTGGTTCAGTTTCAGAGGCTCTTGGACTTGTGATCTCTTAGCTCCGTTTCTGGGCCTGTGGCGAGGCAGAACATCATGGCAGAAGGATGTGGTAGAATAAAGCTGTTTGTCTTGTAGCATCTAGAAACAGAGAGAGTGAGCAAGAAAGGGCCCAGGGACAAAATATATCCTTCAAAGTCATGCCAGCAGTGACCCACCTCTTCCAACAAGGCCCCACCTCCTGGAGTTTCTATCACATCCCAGTAATGACACCCCCGGGGACCAAGCCTTTAATACATGAGCCTTTGAGGGAGGTTTCAGATCCAAACTCTAATAGGGTAAAAACTGCACATTCTTTTAATTCAGTAAATACTCGTCAAATGCCATCATGTGAAGGGTTATGAGCTAAGTGCCATGAGGTATATAGAGATGAGTAAAGTACTATTATAGCTTTTATGGGACTGTGTTAGTTACCTACTGCTGGGTAACACATTGCCCTCAACTCTCCATCTTCAAACAGTGTATTTATTATCTCACGCTCCTGTGGGCTGGGAATCTGGGTGTGGCTTAGCTGGATGCCCGGGCTCCAGGTCTCCCACAGGTGGCAGTAAAGGTGCTGGCTGGAGTCAGGGTCTCCTTGGAGGCTTTGCTGGTATAGGGATGGTCTCATTCCAACTCACCAATGTGTTTTTTGGCAAGCCTTAGTCCTCACTGACCGGAGACACCTGCTCCCTGCCTTGTGGGCCCCAGGTTCCTCATGGTGTGGAAACCCACTTCCTCCAGAGCCAGGCCTCCAAAAGAGACAGCAAGAGAAGGTGGCCCCAGAGCTGTGGTCTTTAGGCCACCTCAGGTCCTCTTGAAAGTGACCTCCCATTACTTTGGAATATTCTGTTAGAAGCAGATGGTGAGGTGTGGTCCTCACTCGGGGGTAGGGGATTGCATAGGGCATGGAGACCAGGCGAGGGGTCCGCGAGGCCCATCTCAGATGTGGACTGTCAAAGGGGTCACGGTCGCCTAGAAAGCAGAGAATGTGAGAATGTGCGCATTCTGCAGGGGGCTCACGAAAGAGTGCAGTTAGCTGGGGATTTGGGGAGCCCCTCACGGCAGGTTGCTTTTGAGATGGTCCTGGGGTAACCAGATCCACGGCAGAAGGAACCCTGGTTCTGCTCCTGTTGCACCCAGGGCAGAGGAGCTCACTTCTCTGGTTCCAGACGCATGGCCCACCTGAAGCTGGAAGTTGTTCCGAGGAAGTGGGCTCTCTGCAGGCGCTCCGAGGGGTGCAGGCGGCACCTAGGAAGGGCATAAGCATGGGCAGGAAAGGTAGAGGAGACGTTTAGGGTTTCCCAGCACAAGGCCATCCACGGCCCTCGTCCCAGCCACACAGCACAGGCTCTGAGGGGACCGTGACCGTGGAGGAGCATGCTCCACAGGCGCAGCACCTCCTGCACCAGGAGGCAAGGAGTGGAGGAATTCAGAACATTTCACTTGAAGCATAGCAGTTACTTCGTGAAATTTGGAGTCCTTCAAGAAAGCGGAATGTCAGCCTCTGGTCCACATTGCGGTCTCCACACGGCGAGAGCCAAGGGAAGGTGCGCTAGTGAGGCGCCACTGCGGGTCTCTTATCCCGTCGTCGTGTCAGTCAAACACAGACCACTTTCAGTTTAATTCATCAGGGAGGCAGCTGTTTGGTCTGGCCTTGTTTTTATAGATCGACTGGTAAGTGTGGCCTCAGCCGAGGCCCCTCTGAGTCATGCATGGAATTGCAGCTCGTAGCTTTGCAGCGGGGTTTTCCTGTATTTGCCTCTGAGAGAAACCGAGTTCGTATGTAGGTGAGAGCGTGTCTATTTCTGGAGGCTGATGGATTAAAGGAACTGCAAGACAGTGGCCTGCTCACTTTTTTGATGTTCAAAATGAACATCTGTGGCTTACACTCCATTAGCAAGGACTGTGCTCCTGTCCTTCCAGCAGAGCTGGGCCTGGAGAGTCTAGATTCAGATTGCCGCCTGGCCCTACCTTCTCCACTGAAACACATCTGTTGAGGTCATCCGACAGCAGTAGCAGGGGAAGGGCGAGGGCATGGGTCTGGATCACAGTCCTGCTCTTGGTGCTGGTGTGCACTGGACAACTGCCTTCTCCTCTCTTGAGTCTTCATTGCTTCACCTGCGAGATTGAGATGCTGTTCCCTACCCTGCAGAATTTGTTTGTAATGCAGTGTTAGGTGGCAATTTCCTGATGCAGCTCCTGGAATTCTAGGTGCTTAATAAGTGGGGTTTTTTAAAAAGTATGATGTGAAAACAAAGCTCTCAGAATGTCACCCCAGACCCGAGGACCACACCCACTGAATGATCACTAATGACCTGGGAGAGCCCGTCCTGGGCTGGAAGCTCACGCGGGCAAGCGCCGCGGCCCATTTCCTGTTGCATGTGCTTTCTCTTCGCCTAACTTCCCGAACTCCTTCCTCAGTTGAGTGATTGAGATTTCTTTAGTTTATCCTCCCTTCATTATAATTCCATTATCTAAAAATCTTGTACACATATGGTGACGTCTAAATGTGATCACTTACCCCCCCCCCACACACACACACCACTCTTAACATTAACCTTGGCACACTCCCTCTCTGGGCATTCCCCTGCTTTCTTACACAGTAGCACTGCCCCCCACCCTCGAGTTAGTCAGTATCAGTATTGTGGTTGTCACCGTGACAGAACACCTGAGCTGAGCTACTTAAAGGTGGAAGATCTATGTGGGGGTGGCTGCAGGGGTTTCAGGGTGCGGCTGCTTGGCCCCGTTGCTGTCGAGCCCGTGGTGAGGAGCATGTGCAGAAGAAGCCCGTTCACCTCCTGGCACCCAGGAAGCAAAAGGAGAAAGGTCAGGGCCAGGGTCTCACTGTCCCCTTCAAGTCCCCTCACCCCCAGTGACACAACTTCCTTCTGCTAGGCCCACCTCCTAAGATTTCTGCCACCTCCTAGTAGCCGGGGACCAAGCCTTTACCACTGGAGCCTCGGGGACGGCCCAGATCCAAGCTGCAGCAATGGCTTTGTGTCAGTCCTCACGTGGATTTGGCAGCGCCTTCTCCGGTTTCTTTGCTGTTTTTGCACGTCAGTGTTTCCTTTCTGCACATGGTTTTCTTCTTGAGGGACATCCCTTTACAGTTGCGTCTCCGAGTGCTAGGCCTTGAGCTGAAAGTGCCTGATTCTTACCCTTACCCTTGAGTGACAGTTGAGCTGGGTGAAGAACTTGACAGATAGTCTTTCTCTGCACCTTGAAAATGACATTGTGTTACCCTCCTTCTGGCATTTATTTCTGCTCTTTGGACTTCTGCCTCCTGTCAGATGTTGGCCCTTTGGAGGTGAGCTTTCTTTTGCCTCTGGATACATTAAAGCTTTGTTTCGTCGTTGATAGCGTGAAGCCTTAAAACGGAAGATCCACCCGCCCCTTCGTTGTTATGTCTTCTGCTTGACTCTCCGTAGTTCTTGGATTTCAGAATCGAGGTCTGTGTTAGGTAGACTGATACCCTCTCCCCAGAAATGCCCGGTCCTAACCCCCACGCGTTAGGGTATGTGGCAGGGAATCAGGGTCTCAGAAGGAATTGAGGCTGCTGGTCAGCTGCATGGAGACGGGGCGGGGGGGGAGCACCCTGGGTTACCTGGTGGGCGCAGTGTGGTCACAGGGTCCTTCGGCGTAGACGAGGGAGGCAGAGGAGCTGCTGTCCGAGAGATGCCAGGTGGGAAAGTGAGGAGGACCCTGCTGCCTGTGGCTGGCTCTGGGGACGAGGCAGGGCCCTGAGCCAGTGCGGGCACCTCTGGTTGCTGGAGAAGGCAAGGAAGTGGCCTCTGGGCAGGAATGCAGCTGAGCCCAGTTTTTTTTAAATTTTGATTTGTTATATATGACAACAGAATGCGTTATAATTCATATTACACATATAGAGCTGAGTTTTTCATGTCTCTGGTTGTATACCAAGTAGAGTCACATCATTCACGTCTTCATACTTGTACTTAGGGTAGTGATGACCATGGCATTCCACCGTCTTTCCTACCCCTATGTCCCCTCCCACCCCCTCCCCCCTTTCCCCTTTGCCCTATCTAGAGTTCATCTAATCCTCCCCCCACCCCCACCCCCGCAGCATATTATGAATCAGCACCCTTAAATCAGAAAAATCATTTGGCATTTTTTTTTTGGGATTGGCTAACTTCACTTAGCATTATATTCTCCAACTCCATCCATTTACCGGCAAATGCCATGATTTTATTCTGTCTTATTGCTGAGTAATATTCCATTGTGTATATATACCACATTTTCTTTATCCATTCATCTACTGAGGGACATCTAGGTTGCTTCCACAGTTTAGCTATTGTGAATTGTGCTGCTCTAAACATTGATGGCTGTGTCCCTGTAGTATGCTGTTTTTAAGTCCTTTGGGTATAGACTGAGGAGTGGGATAGCTGGGTCAAATGGTGGTTCCATTCCCAGTTTTCCAAGGATTCTTCGTACTGCGTTCCATATGAGCCCAGGTTTTTCCTGCTTTACCTCTTTGAATCCTGCCTCTCCCCTATCCTCTGTGACCTCCGGAGAGAACCCTGCAGCCCCGTCTCAAGTCTCCTGGGTCCGCCACGCTGGCCTTGACGCTCCTGTCACGTCTTCCCCTGCTCCTGTGCTCCAGGAGCAGGACGGTGGCATCAGGTCTCAGTTCACTCGTCCTGTCCTCACTCCCTCCGTCTGCTGTGAATCTCAGCAGGTGTCCACGACTGTTTTTCCACTGTGAGAAGCTTTTCTCCCTTAAATCTGTTTTTTCCATGATCTTCTGCTCCTTCTCTGTTGTTCTTATGTCTCCTTCCTCTCTCTCTTTTTTTATTTCGGGTGTTTTCAGCTGCAGTCTCTCCTAGATCAGCGTTGCTCGCAGTCCTCTTCCCGTCTGTGGAGTGCAAGGACTTGTGTCTCCTCCGGTGTTCTCTGATTTTGGGTTGTGAGCTCCGCCTCGGCAGGGACTGTTACCCTGGGACAGTCCTTACGCACTCCCGGTTTCAGTTTCTCTCCAGAGCACTTTGACATTCGTTTTGGTGAGACACCTCAGGGTTGTCGCTAGCTATGTCCAATTTCCATGTTAATTTTTCTAATGCAGAGATTTCTCTCCTGTGTGGATATGACAACTCAGTACTCCCGATCCGCATACAGAGCAGGCTTGGCGTTTCAGGTTCTCTTGGGAGACGTCTCCTACAGCAGAGGTAGATCATTTGTTTGAGCCACGTCTTCTGACAGTGTGTGGGGGGGGAACAGGTGGCAGAAAGGCTGTGCTGGTTAATGGTGGAGTGGATTTCAGCACAGGCTTCCTGTCTCCACACCTAGGACTCTTGCAGCCTGGCCACGCTACCATGTGAATTCACCCCAAATTCCCCGGGCTCCCAAGAAAAATGGTGTACGCGGGGTGGACAGCGTGTGCTGCAGCAGCAGGACCAGAAGGAGTCAGAAAGTGTGAAGGGCTGCTGGCGTCAGTTGACCCGGAGCCCAGACTCTGAGGTCTCAGATGACGCTCTGGCCTCTGTGGCCAGCACGCACGTGGCAGGGGTCAGCTTCGGAGCCTGGCTCCACCGTAGCCTCTGCAGTCCGGGAGGCGGGAGGGCTCTGCCCTCCCCTGTGCTCTACAGAGCTCATGCCTTGCTGCCCCAAAGGCCTGGTCGCTGTTCCCTGGAGGGCATCAGCCAGAAGGGCCAGTGTTAGCTTTTTCACTGCTGCGACTAGAAGACCCAACTAGAACGATTTTAGAGGAGGAAAAGTTTGTTTCATTCAGCTGGCTCTGTTCCTCGGGGCTCCATGACGGGAGAGTGTGGAGTGTGGTGCAGGGAAGCAGCTGCCATGATGATCAGGAAGCAGAGAGACTCCGCTTCCCAGATACCAAATCTGTACCCCAGAGGCACACCCCCAAATCCCACCTCCTCCAGCCACACCCACCCACCTTCAGTTACCACTCAGTTAACCCCATTGGGGGATTAATCCACTGATTGGGTTAAGGCTCTCATGACGCAATCATTTCTCCTCTAAACACCTTGTGTTGTCCCACACACGAGCTTTTGGGACACCTCACATCCAAACCATGACAGGTGCCTCACCTGTGTTCGAGGCTTCTAGATGTGAGAAAGCATCCTGGGTGATTTTCTTTGGAGGCTGGAGGAAGGGCTGTAAGAGAGTTGCTATGGAATGAAACAGGCAATGATTGAGTGCCCCCTGTATGCCAGGTGCGACACGAGGCTCTGAGAATATGGCGGGAGTGAGGGAGACCTCATTCTTGCCCATATTAAAATCACAGCCTCGCTGGGCAAGCAGTACCCTTTTAGTGGCATGAAGGGGAGGAACGGAAGGCTCTTGAACTAGAATTCGCCATCCCTCCTAGGAGTGGAGCCCGCAGGTGGCCAGAGCACCCTCTCCTTCCATTCAGTCCTCACTATGGTCCTTGAAAGTGGGTGCTGTGGTCCCTCCCTGTGGAGGAGGACCTGAGTGCCGTCAGTGTGCCTCAGGTCACATCTCTGGGACAGGCAGAGCCACAGCTCGAGCAGGCTCTTCTTACTCCATAGGACTAGAACCCAGGTCTAGCTCTGATGCCCAAGCCCGTTTGCCATGAGCCACCGGCAGGCGCTGTGAGGGTCTGGGCTGAACTAAGGACAGACAAGCGTCTGACTGCACTGAGCCCCGGAGACAGGGCTTACCGACTCACCTGGGCTGTGCACGCGGCTATCTTCCACACCTTGTAAACGGCTCGACTAGGAAGTGCCAGAAGAGGATTTGTAGAGATTTACCAGGGATTGACCGACACCCGGGCTGCCCCGCCTGAGCCAGTGACCACAGGCTCCTCGTTAACTCCCCTGCTTGCTGCAGCAATGGTGTGGAGGCTTCGGTTTGATAAGCGCTCCTTTCCTCTGTGGGGTCGCGTGCTTGTGTTCAGGGCAGACTCTGTTTGCTGGCAGAGCAGGTTTGCCCACCTCTGGCCTCGGGGTCAGGCGTCTGGCCTACAGGGTAGACACTGGCATCCCTGCAAACGCACCTCTGCCTGCAGATCATGAAGGAGGTCCGGCGCGCGCTGTGCAACGCGGCCACGGACGACAGCAAGCTGCTGCTCCTCAGCGCCGTGGGCAGCGTGTTCTGCAGTGGCCTGGACTACTCCTACCTGATTGGCCGGCTGTCCAGTGACCGGAGGAAGGAGAGCACTCGGATTGCAGAAGCCATCAGGTAAGTGCTGCTCCCTTTGGGACACATCGGGGTTCTGCAGTCTCCACGTGTAGCAGACAAGAGTCCAGGTTGCCCAGTTAAATCTGATTGTCAAACAATGGAACAAGCCGGGCGTGGTGGCGCACGCCTGTAATCCCAGCCCTTGGGAGGCTGAGGCAGGAGGATCGCGAGTTCAAAGCCAGCCTCAGTAATAGCGAGGAACTTAGCAACTCAGTGAGACCCTGTCTCTAATAAAATACAAAAAAGGGCTGGGGATGTGGCCCAGTGGTTGAGTGCCCCGGGGAGTTCAATCCCCGTACCAAAAAAAAAAAAAAAAAAAAAAAAACCCCACACACAATGGAACATATTTTTAATGTATATTTGTGCCAGTGCAGTGTTTGGGATCTACTTACACTTAAAATTATTGGTTATTTATCTGAAATTTGAATTTTAATGGGATATCCTGGTCTTATGCACAGCCCTGGTCCTACTTCGCTGTCCAGGTCAGATCCTACTCTATTAGTCTTTGATCAGTAGGAGACTTTTCCCCTACCAAGGCCCGTGTCGGCTGAGGCCCGTGAGTTGGGCGCACCATGCTCCTGCCTGGAGGGCCCTGATTCGCTTGTCTGGACGTTCCCGGGTCCTGGAGCTGAGTTGGCTGGTTGACGGGTGGGGCAGGTGCTCTGGCAGCCGGGCATCCTTAGGCCCCGTGGAGTGGAGCTTCTCCACTGAAGTGAAGTTTGCTCATTTCCCATTCCTTATGAATGTGTCAAAAGCCAGTGAGGGTGACTTCTAGCCAGGCCACTGAGCTGGTCTCAGCCGTCCCTCCGCGTCCACTCCGGGAAGGGCAGACATGCTCGCCGTATACCTGGCTGAGAGAACCAGGCCAGAGACACAGTTTAGTAGCGTCCCCCGGCCTCCTGGGACGGGACACTCATTTCACCCAGAGCCTTGGGATTTCCTGGCCTCCAGCCTTACTGCTCTGGCCACAGCACACAGGCTGATTCCCGTGGGGGCCTGGGGAGGCAGCGCCCCAGCCGGTGTGTGTCCCTGAGTCCTTCTGCAGGGGGCATCTGCTGGTGCTCTAGGGCCTGCAAGGCCCAGCCCAGCCCTGGCCATGTGGCAGTGTGCTCTCTGCTTGGGCTCAGTGCTGGCTTCTTGTGACTCGAGGGGACCAGCATCTTCCCCGTGGTGCTTCCCGCCTCAATGGGGGCCGGCAGAACCAGGGGACTGAGCGCCCCTCTGCCGGCCTGGCTGTCTTCATCTGGTGTGTGCATGCTGTGGAGGGCCCCCTGGATTTCCAGATGCCTGGGTGCACCTGAGGGACCTGGCCCTGGCTGCCACTACACACACACACACACACACACACACACACACACACACACACACGGCTCATTAGCACGCAAACCTCGTGCAGCCCCCCAGACACGCCCACATCCTGACCCCAGAACCTGCAAATGTGACTTTACTTGCAAAAAGGGTCTTTGCAGAGTTCCAGGTCCTGAGATGAGGTCACCCTGGAATAGAGTGGACTCCAAACCCAAAGGGAAATGCCCTTGGGAGCGGAGAGGAGACAGAGTGAGGAGCAGGTGATGGGACCCAAAGACAGAGACTGAGGGAGCAGCCACCAGCCCAGGGTGGCCGGGACCACAGAAGCAGCCAGCCCGCCCACCCCAGGCTTGGGACTCTGGTCCCCAGAACGAGGGAGAATGGTTTCTGTCGTGTGGACCCTGTCTGTGGTGACTGGGACAGCAGCACTGGGAGATGGCTGCTCCTAGGGAAATTGTCACACCTCAGAATGTCAGGCCCGTCACCTGGGCTCCCTCTCAGGCAAGGCCCATGCCGACCTCTGCTCTGGCACCGTAAAGACCACTCTTCCCAGGGCGCCCTGTTTATCTGCCGTGGGGCCTGTTAGCAGGGGATCCGTGACAACTGCAGCACGGTGGGTGGACATGATGAGGCCTGTCCAGTGGGGAGTGGGGGGGGCGGTGCCAGGGCACATGGGGACAGGGACTTGCAGCACTGTCACTGTGGGCAGGGAACCTGAGCAGAATCAGGGTCCCCAGGAGGCGGGAGCCCCACCTCCTCATCCACTCCTGCAGCTCCTCACCACTGAGAGCAGCCGCCTGTCCCTGGCCTGTCCCTGCATCTGTGTCTTAGATCTGTTAAGGCCGAGGGTGTCATCTTGCCTCCAGTCCCCAGTAGCCTCCACCTGTCAGGGTCACAAGAGTGACATCCATGCCCTTCTAGACTCTTGGGAACGGAATCTAGGGAGGCGGAGGTGTCGGGCAAGCAGGGACGAGAAACATCAGCCATAGGAAGCTGGAGTGGAGACGTGTCCGGGACCTGGCTCCCCCACTGGCTTCTGCTCCAACTGAGTAGCCTGGGGAGCCCCAAAGCAGGGCCCTGTGTGCAAGGAGAGGCCGGAGCCCCCAGTCCCATCTCCAGAGCGGCTCCTCCAAGGGTCGCGGATCTCGCTGTTCAGCACCAGGTGCGCGCAGAGCAGGGCGTGAGGGGCAGAGGGGTTTCTTCCTGGTGCTTCAGGGGGAGCAGGAGCTAATTCATGGGCTGTGGAGGTGGGAAGGGGGTACCCCCTGATCACGTGACGTGTTCGCTGCCCTCAGAGCACAGAGAGGTAGAGGGCACGTTTCCCGAACCCAGCTGCCGGGCGGCTCCTGCAGGAGGTGCTGAGCGAGCGGGCAGGCGGCCCTTCCGCCCCTGGCTCTATGGCAGCGCTGACCAGGGGGTTTCTGCACAGGGATAGAGGGCCTGAAAGAGGGGCAAAAGGACAGATGGAAAAGGTGGCTGTGAGGAGCGGCAGGTGAGGGAGGAGGAGTCAAGGTGTCGGGAGGGAGAGAGCCGCACAGGAGACGGCGCGGCTGCCCAGAGACAAGTGCCGGGCCAGAGAGGGCCCTCGGACCCCGCCTGCGGTACCGAGTCTCCGGCTCCCGCTCAGGAGTGCTCCCGGAGCCCAGGACCTCGTGGTGGGCTTCCGGGGAAGCGCCTGTGGCTGGGCAGAGTTCCCTCCCGGCCCCTGCAGGGTCCCAGGGGTGGGCACAGGTACCATCTGAGCCAGGTCCCTGCTCGAGCTTCCTTCCCAGCCCAGCAGGCAGACACGTTGGAACTGTGCCCTTTCTCCACAGATCTGGGGACTCCCTGGAGGTTGTCCTGGGACATGCTCTTGTGGGGCCGACCCCCGGGCTCTGACATCTCCTGAGCAGTGTTCCCAGATGCTCCCCATCCTTGCCTAAAGAAAGCGCGTGCGCGCGCGCGCACACACACACACACACACACACACACACACACACGGTGCCGGCTCACTCTGCAGCTGTTTGATGGACTAGCGGATGTGGGGGAGCAGGTGTGACCCATTCCCAGAAGCCTCTCCCTAGGACCATCCTGAAAGAGGCCGCCTTCACCTGAACTTGGCAGATGGTGTGGCGTCTTGTCCAGCGTGGAACTGAGGAAGGTGGCGAGGGCTAGCGGCACCCACGAGGTGCGTGGAGGCGGGGCCTGGGCTCAGACCCACCTCGGTGCTTGCTAGTGGTGTGGCCTCAGGCTCCTCGCCACCTCGCTGAAGCCACTGGCTCCTCTGGAAAGTGGGAGTCGTCAAATGACGGCGCTGGCCTCACGGGCGGGCTGGGGCTGGAGAGCACCGGATGCCCTGCGTGAGCGCTCCCTGGCACGTGCCGAGCACACCGAATAGACGGAGAGCCGTGATCGTTTTCCTCGGGCCTTCCAGCCACGGGTCACAGCTGGGCGGGGCCTGGCTGTGCTGTGGGTTCCCGAGACCCCTCAGGTGACGGTGGCTGTGTGCATCTGTGCCCGTGGGTCTGGGTCTGGCTGGCCTGCCGCTCAGCCTCGGCAGTGGAGGGCGGCCCTCGTGGCTCTGGTCACTGGCAGTGGCGGGTGGGTCACAGAAGGAGCCCCGGGTGCTCCGGGTGACGCCCGCCCGTCCCAGTCTGCCTCGAGTCTCCCTCAGGCTGTGTGGGCGGGCTGTGCCTCTCCCTTCTCAAGCTGCCGCCAGTCTGGGTGTCTCCATTTCACGGAGGGAGAAAACGAGGCTCCAGAGGAGACCTGGAGCCTGTCCGAGGTCCGATCGAGGGGCAGAGTTGATATCTGACCCCAAGTCTCAAAGTTCCCATTCCTTCCCCTTCTGCCACATCAGGGCAGCTGGTCAGGCGAAGCTCAAGGCTTGTGCTGAGCAGAAGAAACCATAAAGGCCGGGGTCAGCCCGATGGCCTCAGAGGCTGGGAAGATGGCAAGCCATCTTGCGAGCCCAGCCCTGCCGCGCGTCAGATCAGATATCTGAGCCGCAGGTCTGTAAGGCAATATCCTGTTTGCTGTCTGCTCCCGCATCCCCGGGCCCGCGAGATAGTGATCTGCTGCCGGAGGTGAGAGGCCAGGGTGGGAGGGCCATCTTCACACCCCGTGTTTGTGTCAAGGAAATGAAATGCGGGGCGGATGGAATAGACAGGAGCAGCTGGGGGGCGGGCCGAGCCCCGTGCGCTTGGGCCCCAGCACCCCCCTTCGCGGTCCCCGAAGCCCTTGCACAGAGCTCAGGTTGAAAACCACAGCACAGAGGGCTCCGATCCTCAGGGGAGGCGAGGGCTTCGGCTGTTCCTGAGGGACTGTAGCACAGATGGCAGAGCCAGGTAACGGGGACATCTGGGAAGACCACCAAAGGGTCGTAGCCATCATGGACCCTGTCACTGAGAGTGTTCAACGAAGGTGGGATGGGGCTTCCTCGGGACGTGGTGCTGGGAATTCTGTACCAAGTGGAAGAATCGGCTCAGTGAGTCTGGAAGTCCTTCCCAAGTCTGAGACCCACCATTCTGGAGTTGTGTTGGCCTAGGAATGGGATGTCTGCTGAAACCACCAAAACCTGGGGCTCCAAGGGTCCTAGAAAGAGGCCCCATGTCCTCTGCAGCCTCCACATTATACGAGTACAAAGCAAGCCGGTGACTGTGAGGTCGGGAAATGAAGCCAGGAGTCCGTTGTTGGAGGGTCGTGATGCCAGGACTCAGTCTTTGTAGGAGTGTCTTTTTAGGTCAGCTGCAGTGAGGCCAGCAGTGACCAGGGTCACTCCACCATCTCAGGCCATGTGGTGCCTCCAGCCTGTGATGAAGCTGTGTACTTTCATGATGACTTGCATAGGTCATCAGACATCCCTAGTCCCAGCAGAATATGAAGTGATCTTCTCACAGTAGACTCTAATGCCAGCATGCCACTGTGATATCCAAATCTCTTGATATGAGTTATGGGGAGGAGCAGTATCAATGGAGAAGAGATAAATCAGCTCCACATTTCTATTAGTTAAGTATTGGCTGCTATAACAGATAAGCCCCAAATAGATCTAATGACTCAACTGTGATAGAAATTTACTTCTTGGTTATGTAAACTTGAAACAGATGTTACCGATCATCCCTGTGGCTGTCATCCAAAAGATGACTGAGGAATCCAGACCCTTCCATCCTGTGGCTCCCCTGCTGTCTTCCCAGACTGCATGCTCATTTAGGTGGCAGGGCTTGGAGGACTGTGGTGGGAGGCTGTGAGCACTTGGAAGTGGTTTCTACTCACATTCTGTTAGCCACAGCCAGCTGCAAGGGAGGCTGGGGAACGTGTTGTGTTCTGCCGGCAGACTCAGGGAGAAGAGAGAAGGGATGGATTTGGTGACGAGTTAGCCTGTCATTGCCAGTGCTGCAGTCCTTGCTGTCCTTCTGGGGGACTCCCAGGTGTTCACTGAGCACGAATTTCAATATTGGTGGAAACCCAGCGGTGCCCCGGGGAAGACCTAAGGGTGACCCTGAGGAGCTAAAGGGAAGAAGGATTCCAAAGCAAGCAAGCAGATGATCCGCAGGGTAGTTGCAAATTGGTGATGGTCTCTCTAAGAGCTCTGGGAGGCCTCTGTGGCTCGTGCCACGTGAGCAGGGTAAGGAGCCAGGTAAGAGAAGCCTGAGAGGTCAGTCACGGCGGACCACGGTGTGAGCGGCTGGATTTTATTCTTGTGAGTTCTTGGCAGCCTCCAGTCTTCCGTCTGAGAATAGTGGTGGGCGCTGGCTTTCCTAGGCCGGTGGACCTTTCCCCCACAACCAGATGAGTGTTAGCATTTTATAGATCTTGTGGGGCAACCGGGGGAAGGCAGAAGGCATGCTAAGGCAGAGGAAGAAGAGGTCATTCCTGGTGGCTCTGCCTGGGAGGTCAAGCTATGTGCAGAAGGCCAGGGAGAGGGAGGGCTGCCACATCCTGTGGTCACTAGTCCGGACGCCTGATGCCTATGGGGAGCCCGGCACCATCCCCAGTTGCGTTCAGAGTCACCTGTTGTTCCTAGACCCTCACGAGCAGGTGGAACCACCTGGGGGCTCTGGCATCCCTGTAGGGGCGCAGCCTCAGATGCGGTGGGATGGAAGGACACCGTAGCTGTCACGGCCCACCCACACCCACCATTAGAAGCGTGAGGTCCCTCCTCAGCTTGGCCAGGTGCCCACTGAGCCGGGGCAGGGTTCCTGTGAGAGCAGGGCTGTCACCTCCCAGGGCCACCCCGTTCTGAGCCCGGGTATGTGGACATTCCGTCTCTCTCCTTGTTGGCCTGTGTCTCTGAAACGTCCTCCTTTTGGCTCTGGCTCTGGTTGTGGTTTGGAACCCCAGCATGCAGGCCCGCCTGGGTCACCGTCTAAGGCGTCTGCATCGTTCACTGTCCAGGATGTGACTCTCAAGCGTAGAAAGGAAGCCATGGGAGGTGGGCACGGTGCTGGGACATTGTGTGTGACCTGGGACAGCCGAGACACAGCCACCACACCAGGGCCTCTGTGCCCAGGGAAGTGAGGCCCCTGCTTGACCTCTGCTCCCCTCTGACGGCTGGAACGTGCATCGCAGCACCTGGGAAAATCAGGGGCGTCCAGAGGGGCTCAGCAAGCTGAGGCCGCCTGTTAAAGAGGGTCTTCTTTCTCCCCCAGGGACTTTGTGAAGGCCTTCATTCAATTTAAGAAGCCTATTGTGGTGGCCATCAACGGGCCGGCCCTGGGTCTGGGTGCCTCCATTCTGCCTCTCTGTGACATCGTGTGGGCCAGCGAGAAGGCCTGGTTTCAGACACCCTACGCCACCATCCGCCTCACGCCCGCCGGCTGCTCCTCCTACACCTTCCCCCAGATCCTGGGCGTGGCGCTGGTAAGCCCCCCTTTCCTGGGGCCTCTCTGTGGGATGATACGTTGGGTCCTGGCAGGGTTCCCCGTCTTAGGTCAAGATGTGGCTTTTATGGCTAGAAACCTGGGGGCCCTGCTGGCCTGCAGAATCTGTCTCAGCGGGCAAGGCTGGGCCGGTCTCAGGCCTCCAGGCTGAATGGAATAGCCCCCCACGAGGCTGTGCACTCCTTGAAGACCTACTGTGTGCCAGGCCTTCCACTCAGGCACGTGGTCACTGTCTAGTGGCAGGAAAAGCCGGTGGGTATCCAGTCCAGGAGGCCACTGCTCTCCCTGTCTGCCCCAGCCAGGGGCTCCCATCCTCCCCAGATCCTCCCCACATTTGTGGTCACAAAAATGAGGGAGACGAGTTCTTGCTGACTGAGGTCTGGCTCCTCGGACTGCGCTTGTTCATCCTTCCTTCATTCACTCTGCTTCCCGAGACCGCGGCGCCCCTGAGCAAGCACAGCCGCACGCTCTTGTCTTCAAACCTCTGGCGAACACGGTAGAGATCATTGCCAGCCTAACAGGGTTCTCTACACTGGCCTGAAAGATCGTCCTCTGGGTCATCATGACCCATGAGTGACAGCCAGCATGGGGGGAGAGACGTGTGAAAAGATCCGGAGGCCAGAGAGCTGGGCAGTTCCAGCCTGGCCTGGGAGGGGCCGGCATTCCGGGAGAGTGGAGTGGGGAGGAGCCGAGGAGGCATGGCAGGCAGGAAAGGTGCTGTCTGACATGGGAGGAAGGTGGGCACTCATCTCGGAGGAGATACGGGCCCTATCGGCATCTCGCCCCGGGTTAGCTCCTGTCTGTAAGCTTCTGCTGGGTACTGCCATGGGCTCTGTCTGTGCCCAGGACCTTTTCTTGTGTGGTTCCTCCCAGACCATGTGTGGTGGTCAGCTTTCCGTTGCTATGACAAAATACCTGGGATAATCAGCTTATAAAGGGGAAAGGTTTGTTTGGGCCTACAGTTCTGGAGGTTCCAATCTGTGCTCAGTTGGACCCACTGCTTTTGGCCCTGTGGCAAGGCAGCACATCATGGTGGAGTGTGTGGTGGAGCAGAGCCGCTCTCCTCGTGGTAGCTAGAAGTGTGTGTGTGTGAGAGAGGGGGGGGGGGGGAAGAAGAAGAAGGAGGAGGAGGAGGAGAAGAAGGAGGAGAAGGAGAAGAGGAGGAGGAGACTGGGGTCCCATAATCCCTCCGAGGGCACACCCCCAGTGACCTCAAACCTCCCACTAGGCTCAGCCTCTTAGAAGTTCTGTCATATCCCAAGAACACCAAGCTGGGGACCAGGCACTGGACACGTGGGCCTTTTTTGTTTGTTTGTTTGTTTGGTTGGTTGGTTGTTTTGTTTTTGAAGATCAAAACTAAGCCAGGCATACTGGTGAATGTCTGTAATCCCAGTTACTTGGGAGGCTGAGGAAGGAGGATCATGTTTGAGGCCATCCTCAGCAACTTAGTGAAAACCTGTTTCACTAAGACACCCTTAGGTTCAATCCCCAGGATGAAAGGAAGGAAGGGAGGGCAGGGGGGGGAGGATTGAAACTATTGCACTATGTGTGACAGGCGCAGATTTTAAAGCAGAAGAAGTCCTGGCGGAGTGGGCTCTAGAGGCAGCCAGACGAGGAGCCCGGGGAGGGCTGCTTTCTGCCCTCCACTCCCGTGTGGCACCTCTGCCCAGCCCTGGGCCACTGGAGAGATGCTCCCCTTCTCGGTGTTAAGGCATTTTGGTTTCCAGGGATGGCGGTATTTTACTGGCTTATTTAAAAAAAAAAAAAAAAAATCAAGGAGCTCAGTGGTCTCCTAGCGGGGAGTCCAGAACAGAGCTTCCCCTGGGGAGAGAGCCCGAGAACTCTAGCCCCTTTAGCCCTCTCTCTCCGTCTCTCCTTTTCTTGTGGACTCTCCTCTCTATGGTGCAGGGACACAGCTGTGGGTGTCCTCTGGGGCTCAGTGGTGTTGGCCTGAACCCCCGAGAGGAAGAGCCCTCCCCTCATGCGTGGCTGTGAGCCTCCTGGACAGCTTGATTGCGTAGGGTAGATCATCTCCTCGTCCCTCGGACCACTGTCGCAGCGGGGAGTGGGCACCGACGTGGACCCCACCAGCAGGTGCCCACTGGTGGGGAGCAGCGGCGGGCAGGTGAGGCTGCTGTAAACACATGGCTCCTTTGAGAGCTGGATGAAAGCTGTGGACTGTCTGCTCAGAAAAGTGTCAGAGACGCTGACGTCTGCATGCAGTTTGCACAGCGTGTCCGGTCCCAAGTTGCAGACCCTGCCTTGTAGAGCAGGGAGTTGGGTACAACCAGCCCAGGATTCCCTAAGGGACATGGGCACAGCTCCGGCCCTCAGTCTTCCCCTGCCTTTGCTCTTTCAGGCTAATGAGATGCTGTTCTGCGGGCGGAAGCTCACGGCCCAGGAGGCGTGCAGCAGAGGCCTGGTGTCCCAAGTCTTCTGGCCCACCACCTTCAGCCAGGAGGTCATGCTGCGGGTCAAGGAGATGGCGTCCTGCAGCGCCATGGTGAGTCCCTGCACCTCCCGGGGACTGGCCCTGGCAGTGGACCTGTGTGACAGATGAGGACAGCCAGGCTTGGAGGGGCTGGTTGGCATTGCAGGGTCGTGCAGGGGGTGCAGGGAAAGGCCCTTGTGGTGTGCTCAGTGCCACACGCTTAACTCGCAGAGAGGGTCACACTGGGGGGTGGAGTGCTGCCCCCAGCCGGTCCTGAGCCCCACAGAAGCACGGCCAGTAGAGGACTGGGAAGGGACCAGCCCAGGGGCGCCTGGCCCGGGCTGCGCTGTCCCTGGGTCTCGTTTCTTCCGCCCACCGAGCTCTTGTCACCCGCAAGCGCTGGGGCTCGCCCGGAGACACGCTGACAAACGGATAAGCAGCACCTCCCGGAGACGCCGGGCTTGAGTCGTTGATTTGTCTCAGGACCGCGCTCCGAGCACAGGAGGGCAGCGGGAAGGGCAGGCTGGCTGGTGCTGATGCCCGGGCCAGTTCTGGAGCAGTGAGTGGGCGCTGGGCATGAGAGCCCAGGCTGTCTGCTTCAGGCGCAGCGTCGGGCTGGGTTTGTAGGGCTGTACCGCCCGCCTGCCCTTCTCCCTCCACCTGCAGCCACCCAGCGGTCAGGATTCCCCGCTGGCCTCTCCAGCCCTTTATGTGTCACCTACTGTGTATCCACTGATGGTGGTGGTGGGGACGCCGTCCTCCTGGTGATGGACACGCACACCCACACGGGCAGGGGCCTTGCTAATCTCTCTGGATTTGCCTCGAACCTTCCTGACGTCGGGGGTGGCCAGCTTGTCCCACTTTACCTGGGACTTTTCTGGTAGCACTGTGACCCCGTGGTCCTGGGCAGACAGACCTGATAGGATCATCCTGGAGTCGGCTTCCCAGGGGCGGGTGGAAAGGCCCAGCAGAGGGAACTCAGGGCAGAGGCTCGTGGCCTCAGAGAGGCGAGAGGAGGCCTGTGCTGCAGTCAGGAGTGGGGTCTGTGCCCTGGGGACAGTGGGGGACAGTGGGGGACACTTGGGTGAAGAGCTATCAAAAGGACACCGAGGGGGGACAAACTTAGCAGAGGCCTGCCTGTGACGAGAAGTACTGCAAGGAATCAGTGTCACCAGCAGTCGTGGGTCCAAGAGCTTCGTGGATTCCCCAGGAGGAACTTGCACCCGCGGCAGGAGCTGTGTCTCTGGGACGCGGTGCTCCTGGGAAGGACAGAGGCCAGTGCCTTCCGGCCCCTTCCACCGCCTGTGCCCTGCCCTGCCGGGGAGTGAGGTCCAGCCTGCTGGCAGCTGGGAGCTCCTGTCTTGCTTGTTTTTCTGCTGGGAGCCTTTTGGGACAGTGTGAAGCTAAGCCTTGACCTTGGTGGGCGCTGGCAGAGGCCAGCGGGAGGGTGCTCAAGGCCTCGCTTCCGGCTACGCCTCTGCTGGGGGGAGGCAGCACCCCTGCTCTGAGGATGGCCAGACCTACGCTTCCTGCTGTGCCACCACTGGGCAGTGGGGCCCCTGGGCCGGGCCACCCCCCGGAGGTCCTGCTGTAATGGCAGTAACGAGTTAGGAGGAGCCAGGGCAGGAACCCGGGAAGTGCTTCTCACAGAGCCCGCTGGGGGTCCTCTTGCCACCAGCGCTACTGTGACCGCCACAGTCACTGCTGCTCATTCCTACTAAGTGCTCAAGGTTCTCTTAGCATCTGCGAGTTAGTACTGTAGGATCACTGCCGTCACCACCATTACTACGACTATTGTCGCCATCACTACAATTGTTGTTGCTCGTTGCTACGGTTATCATCACTGTGCTACTGAAGTTACTTGTTAGGGCTGTTGCCGGGATCTCTGCCGCGTGCTGCGTCACTGCGATTAGCACTGGCAGCTGGAGTCATTGTCATTTACCATGACGGTTATTACTGATGGCTCAGTTACTGTGATTAATTACTATATTATCAATCTGAGCACTGTGATGACAGTTATTATTGTGATTGCTACAATTGTCACCAGTCGTCACTGCAGTGATTACTGCCATCATCACCACTGCTCTTAGGACCACGCCTAATGAGGACACTGCTGTTGGGTGGTGGGTCGGGCTGCCTGTGACTCCGCTCTGTGTCCCCAGCGACTTTGTCAGGTGTCGCTGTTCCTCGCAGATCGTGAGAATTAATCCATTCGCGGCGTGGCGAGGGCAAAGCAGTGTTTCACAGACCTTTTAGTGACATCCATAGAAAATGACACTGCATTTATGTCACGCTTAAGTAAAAGACGGGGCTCTTGTGGCCTGGGGTGCCGTGGGCCCCCAGCCGTACCAGGGGCAGAGGGCTCTGTGCCGGGAGACATGGCTGGGAGGACCCCTCAGGGGGCTTGGCGCACGGGTGGCCACCCGTGCGCAGGCCAGGTGTGGGCCCAGGGCACTGACCGCTTGCCTCCCCCAGGTGTTGGAGGAATCCAAATGCCTGGTGCGCAGCTTCCTGAGGCCGGGGCTGGAGGACGTGAACGAGAAGGAGTGCCTGATGCTCAAGCAGCTCTGGAGCTCCTCCAAGGGCCTGGACTCCCTGTTCAGCTACCTGCAGGACAAGATCTACGAGGTCTGAAGGCCCGCCCACTCGCGCCCACGCTCACGGGCATCTGACTTCCGGCTCAGCCCTGGCCAAGGAGTTTGTCAAGCTGTCTCTGTTCCTAGGGTTTTGTCCATTTCCTCGTGTCCTCTGGTCGTCCTCATTGGCTTGATTTTGTGTCACAGTGGGCAGGGCAGCGTACTGGGCCTCCCCACACCCTCCCAGCTGGTACGGAGATCGCCAGGGCTGCGTCCTCCCGGGCTCCGCCAGGTACCGCCGGCCCTTCCCCACTTGCTGAAATGCACCACCACAGTCCAGGAACGGGAAGACCACTCTCCCCTTCCTTCTGACTCAGGCTGTGTCTGCACAGTGCCTCTGATTTGGAGATGGGGCCACCGTGGCGCTCTCTGGTTAAGCGTAGATCTGGTGCCAGGGGACGCTCGATCCTGGGAATCCACAGACCAGTGAGCAAGTGCTCGGGCAGACCTGGCTTCCGTCTCCTCTCCAGTGCATATCTGTGTGACTCTTAGGGCTTGGTCTTAAAACCCAACCAAGTGATTTACAAACCCAGATATTGTACATTTAGAAATGTTTTGTTAAATATATATTTTTAAAAAATGTAAGTGGAAATTCTGATAATTTATGTGTATTATATGTAAAGCTAGTTTTGCAAAAAAAAAAACCAACGAACTACTAGGAAAATGTTTTTTTCTTTAATTGGACTTATTTTATTTATTTATTTCTGTTTATATATTATGATGTCTGTTGTTCACACAGATCTTATTTTCATACTGCCCTGGACCAAATACCAGTCGAGGTTCATGCCATTTGGTGCATTCTAGCAATGAACCGCAAGAAATAAAACTCAGATGACAACGGAAGGGTTTCTGGATACAAGCGGTAGCTCTGCGTCAGGTCCTCTGTGTAGCTGTGGTCACATTGCACTAGTTCTTCAGTCTTGTCCTTAGGAGAAATCATGGTGGCGTTTTCTCCTCACTCGCCGTCTTCAAGGAGATCGAGGGCTCTCTCTGCCGAAAGGTCCCACGACATGCCCAGCCCCTGGTTGTGTGACATCGGGAAGGGGTTGGGCGCAGGCCCGCCTGGGGATGGCACACCTCCTGGAGTGTCTTTCCTCTGGGCAGAGGCTGGCCTGTGTTCTAGAGACTATCAGGTGTGCATGTGCAGGGGTTCTGGGGGGGCCACGGGGGGGGGAGCAGGGGAGAGGTCCCGGGCTGCTGCGCTCTCACAGACCCGAGCCGTGTGGCCTGCAGCAGCCGGAACGCTCTGTCTTTTTGCTGGTTGCTGACTTGTGGGAGGCAGCCACCCCAGGAGGAGGCCTCCCTGTCCCCGTGACCCGGCTGCAGGGCCTCCAGCAGCTGTATTTGGACCGTCACACTGAAGACCCTGCACCTGCACAGGGAGTAGGGTCGGGTTTGGGTTTGGTCAGCCAAGAGGCGGGAGAGACCACCAAGGCTGGGGAAGAGGGGAGCAGGCGGCCGTCTCCGGAGGCTTCCGCGAGCCTGCGCGGGACCGGGTGGGAGGCACCCCAGTGCCTGCTTCTTCTCCAGCGGCCGGTCTCCTGTGGGCCTCCCACAGCCCTGGACCGACCTCGTTCCTGCGTTGTGGCAGAGAACCCACCCTGACTGCGTCCTCTGTGGAAAGGCCCAGCTTTGTTCAGCTGCTGAGGGGGCTTGAGTCGCGCTCAGCCGCTGCAGAAGCTGTGCCAGGTTCTCGCTGGAAGCGGGAGGGGGGGTGGTAGAAATTCCTCTGTGTAGGTGTCTCTCTTTGTTTCCTGCTGGAAGAACCAGAAATGTTTTAACTTTGCACATATCATCAACTCCAGACCTCTGAGGGCTCCGTGACCGAGGGGTTGGCCTGTGACCACTCCTGCGGTGGGTGGAGTCCGTGCCGTTAGCGTGTAGGTTCCAGGGGCGGCGGGGGCATTGAAAGGCAGGCCTGTGTCTTGGCTGTTTGCATCAACTCAGTTCAATAAGAACGTTCCACCAACTGTTCAAAAGTTAGTGCAGTCTCTTGCGGACTGAGCCGCTGGATTTTTTCACTTTCTGGATGGTTGTTTTGCCTCCGTGTAGGTGAAATCCAGGTAGCTTGTAGAAACTGACCTGGGATGAAAAATACCAGGCCTGTGGTTATGTCAGGGTTTGTCCTAACAGCTGTCTCGAGATGGGGCTCAGGCTTTGGGTTTTGATCTCGTACCCCAGAGTCCCCTCTCCACCTGTGGGATCCTTTCTCTCCTCTATCCCCTGCTTCTCCCCCCCTCCCCCTCCCCCATGCCTGTCCTTCCCTAGAGCCTGGACAGGTCTTTGAGAATTGTCACTCATCTTGGAAGCCCCATTTCAGAATGCCTTTGGGTTTGGAAGAACAGCCATAGGTGGGAAGTTGGGGTACCCCTCCTTAGTCCACTCCTCCCCCTGCCCCAGCCCGGGACGGTGGACTTGTCACATCATGAGTGGGGCAGTGACGCTAACAGCCCTTCTCCCAGAGGACTTGTGCAGAACTTCTGTGATGGTCAGACCTCCTCCTCCTCACGAGGAAGCCACAGCCTAATGCGATGTTACGCTCTCCTGTCCTTTCCCGCTCAGAAATAATGTCAGTGGGGAAAAACCATCACCATTTCTTGCTCAGAATGAAATTGGGTAACTATGAGAAAGAACTAGAGAATCAATTCAAAATAGCATTCTTGTTTGGTATCGATTAAACTAGGACCTGTTCTCATGTAAGCATGAAAATGCATTTTCCCCATATGAAGTTTCAGGAGGTCAGAAAAAGAGTAGCCACAGTGGACTTGGAACAACAAAGCCGTATCTCTGCACAGCCACATCTAAAAATAGCCTTGACCAAGTGCTGAATCGCACTTCCCATTATTAATTGTTGGGTTTTGAAAAAACTAAACCCCTTAAGTTTTCTTAAGAAAACTTTTAAAAAGTTTGTAAACTTTTTAAATTTGGGATTGAGTCACATTCACATGATTTTTCAATCTAGTTTCTGTGGGAATTTTTTTTTTTAACAAAGAGAAACAAATAAAAATAACTGCAAATCTTCCAAAGTGAATATTTAAAATGCAGACTTGCTTCTGTCCTGGGTTCAGACACTTGGATCTGTTGTATATATTAGTCTAGACCCTCTCACTAATATACACAGTATTTAAGACTCTAAATGAGATTTCTTAAGTATTTTATTTTATTCTCTGTAAATGGTTTTGTAAAATCTTTAAAAATTGACACTTTGCCTTTGTAGATACATCTTTGGGGGTTGTCTTGCATGTATATTTTTGTTGTAGATAAGTGTTGCTTAGTTCTTTCTGCAAATTTTGGTTGAAATGCTTACAGACTTTAATACAGTATATATTTTCAGAATATAAACTTTTATATTTCTGTGGTAAGTTAGGATATGCGTTTTAGGCAATCTTTTCCATTTTTATCACTTGTTCTTTAAAAAAAAAAAATAGCATATTGGTTTGGTGCCAATGGGTTTTTTTTCTGGTCTTTTTTTAGTTTTGTTTCATATAATGCTCTTACAGTGGTAAAAGAGCAGGTTAATTTTCTTTTCCTAGAAGTCATTGAGTTTGAAGTATAATTTGAAAATGTATTGAATCTGTGAATAAGCCTTACCATTAGGATCAGTAAACTTTCCAACCTTGCAACTACGGATGTAGTTTAAGATCTCCCCATAAATTCTCACTGTGTGGCGGGTTTGATGGAGTTTGTGAACAGAGCCTTAAGCTTGTTGCAAAAAATAAATAAATAAATAAATAAAAGGGTAATACGGGTTGTTTCCTCCACGGAAGCCATGTTGACGGGCTTGGCACCGTCTGTAGTTCATGGCTGATCTGAAGAGTCTGGTTGCGTTGATGGCGGCAGGGACCAGGTAGACTCCTTGGTGGTGGTCTTTGGCCATGAGATTGGACCAAGGGCGGGGTTTCTGGAGCCACTTGCATGCTATTCACATAGTTTAGACACGGTCACGGGGAGGGAGGGAGGGAGGGCTGCCGGTTCATCATCTGTTCCGAACAGACGGCATTTCCTGCTCCTGACCCTGGTGGTGGACCCCAGGTTCCTTGCGGGTGAACTGGAATCGTCCCGTCTGGCTGTGGTCAGCACTCCTTGAGAGATGCGAACTAAGTTTACATATAAGTCTTACTGTGTAGACAATCTGAAGTTGGTTTTAGTTCCATAAACGGCATTCCCATGTGTTCCCAGCGTCCCCTCAATGAACTCTGTGTGTCGAGGCGTACTAGACTGACGGTCACAGGCCAACTGGAGGCAGAGCCCACACTTCAGCCCAAGCCCAGGATCCGGGCAGCAGTCACGGGGTTTTAGCAGCAGCGGATCCGCTGTGACTGGGTTCCAGGAAAACCAGCTAGAACTGGGACTTCATTTTCAACATAATAAAACAACACAGTTCCTTTGGTTGCCCACCATTCACTTTAAGTAGGATCCTGAGCTCAGGGCTGTGGTAAAGGTAGTCATTTGGTTCATCTCTGGGGTGTGTCACAAAGTCACCTTTGCAGCCAGCGGAACGGAGAGTTGCTGATCGGCTTCCCATTTTGGCAGTGTGTGTGGCAGTCGGAAAAGCCGACGTCTCCCGCTCGCCTCCGACCTCTCCGTGTTGACCTCGCCTCGTTGGCCCAACATCTGGCCCGATGCTGGAGCTCATTGACTCTGGGAAGTTCACAGAGTATAGAGTTTTCCATCTAGTATTTAATTTGTCCCTGTGCCATTAGTCCCAGCTTGAAGTCATTTGCCAATGTCTGTGTTGACAGGATTGTGAAAATATTGCCTTTCATAAAACCAAGGACCAAAGATTCCATTAGTCCAACAAAGCACGAGTTTCACGGATTGTAGGCACATCTAGGCAGAGGTGTGCCAGCACGATGGCACAGAGAAACCACTCAGTCCCCCACCCTCACGCACACAGAGGGACCAGTTGTCACACTGAAAAGGCTCTGAAAGTAGAGTTTCTGGGTTGAAGCTCACTAACTCAGGTGGGTGTTTCTGCTGTGTAGTCTAGGCCTTTGTACTCATCTCATCGCAAGTGGGGAGCTGGCCTTGCTCTGGGTCATCTGACCTGTGTCGATCCCTCCGCTGGCACCTGAGCCCCCCGCTTGGGTTTTGCAGCGGGATCTGCTCTGGGCAGATGCTGCAGTTGCCAGATTCCCACCCCTTCGTTCTGCACCCACCCCTTCCAGTTCCTGCTTGGGTGGGGAAGAACTTTCCTCAGCTCTCACGCCAAGCAGTGCTCCATTCTCATTTGTGATGAAATCATCGACCCATTGACCAGTTGAGAAATGATTGATGCTGAAGAAGTGCTATTCTATTGGTAAGGCTTATTACCAAACTTCTGATAATGAAGCAGGCTACCAAAAAACGTATCCAGCCCACCCCGGGAGTGTTTGGGTTTGATCATGGATGTACACACACACACACACACACACACACACACACACACACACACACACAAAATCCACGGAGACCTTTGCAAATTCGACTACTCAGTTTTCTTTTGCCCAATTGTCATGGGAGAGTCTTCAGCTCGTTCTGACTATGTGTACGTACGAGTACTTCATAGAGTTGTAAAGCAGGTGCCGCTGACCCACCTGTTCCCACCACATTGTAAATATTTCCCCAAGCTGGGTGCAGTGCTGAGGGATGATAATCTGATTTATCCAATGCTGACTGTCTAGAGCAAATTGTACACTCTCTTTGTGAATGGTCCTGTAACGTGTATGAACACATTTCTGGGTGCCTTAGAAGTTGTATTTTTCATGTGTGCTAATATGCAGTATTTATACATTGTGAGAAGCTGCTTTGAATAAAAAGGTTGAAACTTTGTCTCCATTTGCTTGCTGTGTGCCTCCTTCTGTAGCCTGGGCCTGTAGTTCACAAACAGGTTCTGTGGTTTCTCAGCAAGAAGTTTCTGGGCCTCCTGGGCTGAGGTGTGATATGCGTAGGTTGGGTCTGGGTTCCTGGGAGCCTAGACACGGGGCTGTCCAGCCCAGGTCCAGCTGGAGGCTTTAGGCACCCGGGAAGACAGTCACTGAGGGACAAGCCTGAGGCCCAAGGGACCTGGGACTGAGGGGCACAGCAGCGGTTTTTCAGGGAGCTGGCTGCATTTCCCTTCCCTGACACACCCAGCGTGTTTTCTTGTAGCAGGAGTGTCCTCCTCCCTGGAGACAAACCTCCACAGATCTTCATCTTGTACAGTCCCAGCTGTCATGCATGGCTCGCAGTGACATTGTCACTACGAACAGTGTCCTCTCACCTGCGTGACCTCATTGCTTTGACCATCACAAGGCTCTTAGGAGCGTCGCACGATGAGGAGCCCTGGCTTCCGGGGTGTGGCGTAAGATGCATTGTGGGGGCTGTGGGGAAGGGGAGGGGGAGTCTTTCAAGGGTGTGGTAGCAGGGAATTCCGGGAAAGGGATGTACTGAAGACGGTCCATCTGTCCCGGCAGGTGTCCACGTACCCATGCACCTGCCCACTCAGTCATCCCCTCTCCACCCCCTGTCCGTCCAGCAGCCATGGCTGAGCCCCCTGCTCTGTCTCAAGAGGTGCCCAGGTGCCAGGAAGCTGGGGTTGCCCAGTCCCGGTCTCCAGGAGTGTGGAACACAGGCACACGAGGAGCACGGGTGACTCTGCCATGTTCTCAAGACGCCCAGCGTAGAGGGCGGCCGAGAAGACGTTGTCACAGTCACAGGCACCCTCAGAGTCAAGGAGATGGTGACATTCCTTGTTCACCTTCCACAGTGTCACCTTTCAGTCCTGGGTGGAGCCCAGCACCTCCCCTCAGCTGGCCTCCCTCTCCTTTCTGTGTTCTCTTGTCCTTGTCATTATCATTGTCATCGTGGTTTTGAGTGCCTCTGCCCTTTCGTCAAGGTCCTGGCTCCATCCTAGGTAAGTAGTCAAGGTCAAGCTGGACGGTCTGCTGCGCCTAGCTCCTCTCCGTCCTTCTGGCCGAGTGCACGAGGCCTGCTGGGTGGTCAGGGTGCAGCCTCTGTAGGCGAAGCCGGCTGTTGAGACTCCTCTCAGGCTATTTTGAGGTGATATTGGGCTAAGGAGCCCCTTCCCCAGCAGGGGAGAGGAGGCCAAGCACAGAGCCGCGCAGCAGAGACTTCCCCATCCGGCAGAAACACCAGCGTTCGGGGGTCACGCAGAGCGCGGGGAAGCAGTGTGCTCGCAAAGCTGACTTCATCTTGCCTCTCAGCGTCCCTTCGGGTCTGCTCAGTGGGGCAGTTCCTCCCCCACCCAGGTGAGGGCCTGGTGGGCCCTGGGAACCTCCTGTTCCTCACAGGTAGTGACGTTCTTCCTGACAGTCACGCACTCCAAGTTGCATCCAAGAGTCTTTGTCCCCAACCTCACTCAAGATGAAGACGCTAGTCCTCACAGGCCCTCCGCTGCCTTCTCTGGTTGGACTGGGCAAGCTGGAAGGGTCTCACATGACAGTGCTCTCGACACGTGGGGTTTGGCATTCTCCGGGCCTCACAGATGTTAGTGCCTGACTCCCTCTCACGGGGAACTTTATGGGTTCCTTGGCAACTTCCTCGGTTGATGGTGGACAGTCCACGCTAATTGCCTGTGAACTCCATAATACTCAGCCTTTTGGATTCTACTGGCCCATGGCTAGTAGTCTACCTTTTCCAGTTGGGGTCTGTTGGCCCCTTTAAGCCCAGTCAACCCCCAGGCAGCTCCTTGCCACGCCTGGACCACAGATAGCCCAGGGAGACGCGCCCTCTGCCTTCACTGGGTAGAGCTTGTCAGCTCCACTTCTTGTCCATGGAACTTCTAGGCATGAGCTGGACAGCAGTCAGCTGTGTCCCCAAATTTTAGGGGGCACATAGGAGGTCACTTTCTTCTCCAACTTGAGATTAAAGGGAAGGCTCTTTGCTTATTTTCCAGGTGTGTCATGGTGGGCAGTACAACTCCCTGCCAAGACAACCAAACCCCTGTTTACACACACCTTGAAACTAACGCTGGATACACAGAGGGCACCTCGCTCAGGCCCTTGCAGGTGATGGTTCCGGTGGGGGGGGTATGTGTGGGGAAGTCTCCTACAAGACGCTGCAGGGCTTTGCCGTCTGAAACAGGGGCCTGAACTTGTGCTCCGAGTGGGTGGGGGCCTTGGAGGGTGCAGGGAACGGTGGCCTGGGCTGGCTGTGCTTCCACAGATTCCCTCCACGGCAGCAGACAGAAAGCCCAGGGAGGGCAGAAGCAAGGACACCGAAGAGACTTGGGATTGTTCATCAGGACCTCGACGGAGGCAGTTGAGGAGTGAAGGCCAAGTCCATTTTGAAGGTTCACAGGTGAGGCGGAGGTGGAGTGAGAGAGAGGGCGGGGCCGGGTGGCCGGGGCTCGGGCCTGAGCACCTGGAAAGCTGGTTGCCCCAGCTGAGGCCCGAGCTCGGGGCCTGGGGGAGTAGGCCTGCGTGGGGTTGCAGGAGCCCAGCTGAGGCCTGCTGTCACAGGCACCAGGTGCGCGGCCCTGTTCAGCCATGAGATAACAACCGTCTGCCTCTGGGGACGATTTTAATGATAGAGATTTGCACACACACACGCTCACAGAAAGTGGATACGTATATGTGTGTCTGTGCATAAGTATATGTGTATACTTTTACATGATATTTACTTATATATAAAAATGAGTCTAATGTATAATCAGATTATATATAAAATATGAAACTTGTTGGCATATAGTCATTTTTAATGGTTAATGGAATTTACTAATGACATTTATATATAAATGTGTATACATTGCATGTAGAACCATTGTTAATATCTTGTCACTAATGACTAAAGGAGATTTTCATGTAGTTGTACTTATAGTCAAGATCTTACATATATGATTTATATAAGTTAGATTATATGTCATTATTATACATGATTTTATCTTTTTTTCCATTTCTTTTTTTAAAATTTTTTTAATTTTTAATTTTTAATTTTTCCCTTTTTTATTTATAATAGTAGTATGTATTACAATTCATAATGCACATATATAGCATCTTTTTACATACAACTGTTTGTATACAAGGTATATAAGTACCATTCAGCTCTTCAATCATACATTTAGGATAATGAACACCAAAAAAACCAAATAACCCAATCAATAAATGGGCTAAGGAATTGAAAAGACACTTCTCAGAAGAAGATACACAATCAATCAACAAATACATGAAAAAATGCTCAACATCACTGGCAATTAGAGAAATGCAAATCAAAACTACTCTAAGATTTCATTTCACTGCAGTCAGAATGGCAGCTATCAAGAACACAAACAACAATAAATGTTGGAGAGGATGTGGGGGAAAAGGCACACTCATACATTGCTGGTGGGACTGCAAAATGGTGCAACCGCTATGGAAAGCAGTATGGAGATTTCTTGGAAAACTGGGAATGAAACCACCCTATGACCCAGCCATCCCACTCCTGGGTCTATTCCCAAAGGACTTAAAAACAGCATATTACAGTGACACAGCCACTTCAATGTTTATAGCAGCACAATTCACAATAGGTAGGTTGTGGAACCAACCTAGATGTCCCTCAGTAGATGAGTGGATAAAGAAAATGTGGTATATATACAGAATGGAATTTTACTCAGCAATAAAAGAGAATAAAATAATGACATTTGCAGGTAAATGGATGAAGTTGGAGAATATAATGCTAAGTGAAGTTAGCCAATCCCAAAATCCAAATACCGAATGTTTTCTCTGATATAAGGAGGCTAGTTCACAGTGTTGTTGGATGGGGGTACATAGGAGGATTAGAGGAACACTAGAGTGGTCAAAGGAAAGGGAGGGGAAGAGAAGGGAGGGGAAGAGAGGGAGTAAGGGGGATGGAGGGGGGGGAAAGGAAAAAAATATTGGTGGTTGAATGACATGATTTTATCTTATTGGCACATAGTCACTTTGTAATCATTTAATGTGATTTCCACACATGTATGTATATATGTGAGATTTTATATGAGATTTATACAAACATGAAAACCATATATTTAAATGAGATTATGTACACAGGGAGCCAGTTATTCCTCCTGCGGAGCTGCCGGTTCACAGCAGCTGTGGGAGACTATGCGGAGACAAGTGGCTAGGGAGGAAAGCAAGACAGTAGGTCATTAGGTTTTTACTGGAAAGAGCGTAGTTGGGAGTGAGACGACCTTGCATTTAACATCTCTAATTTGGCTCTGATAGGTGACGCCATCTTGGTGATGTCACGTATCTTTCCTGATCTGTACAGCGGGCATAGCGATACCTACTACGTTATCATGAGGCTAACTGGGGCTAACCGCAGAAGGTGCCCGCCCAGAAGAGGGGTGGCTCGTAGCAAGTGCGCCCCAGATGCACCTCCTCCTCCTTTCCTTCAGAGCAGTGGACACCTGGCTGGAGAATGGGGAAAGGAGGGGAGGGAGGGAACTGGGAGGCGGGGTCTTTGCCACTCTGTCATCGGGGACTGACATCCAAGCTGAGGTCATTCAGGAGTGTCAGGAGGCCCCACCCACCGGGAAATCCCCCCGCCAGATGGGGTGTAATTTAATAACCTCCTGATTAGGGCCTTGATGACGATTTGTGGTGTAGGATGGTCGGGGTCTGCAGAGTCTCACACACCAGCAGAGCACCCAGGGCTGGGCCTTGCAGGTGTCCCCTGTTGTGGAACAGAGCCCTGGGCTCTGCCTGGAGAGATGGCAGGTGCACTATCTCAAGGTGACGGAGGACCTGAAGGGTTCCATCTTCGTGACACGTGTGGATGCCAGGGTCCCCATGCAGACGGTCTCACGGACGCTTTCACTTCCGGACAGAGACGCGAGCTGCCCTCGTGAGCCATGTGGGTGGTAACAAGCAGTGACCAACAGGAGAGCCAGACCTTGTGGGCCAGTTCCTGGGGGAACAGATCTGTGCTTGACAGTTGTTTTATTGTTTTATTCATTTATTTATTTTGAATCTTGTGGTTGTGTCTTTACGATTGCGTGTGCTCTTGGCCACATTTCCTGCTCGATCGTGGAGACTCTCTCCCTCTCTCCCCCAGTGTGCAGCCTCCTTCAGCAAATTATTGTGGCGACAGCCCTGGTAGGCCAGGAGGAGCACAGCGATTGGAATCCAACTCACCTGGGTTCAGATTCTTCCTCCCCCACCATGTGGTGCACCGTGATGGTATAGCTCCTCTTGGTTCCAGGCTCCTTGTCTAGGCTTGTGGTTTGTTTGTCATTGTTGAAGGATTCATAACTAACATATGCAAACAAATTATTAAATGATGTAAACTTGCCAGGTGCCACGGCACACATCTGTAATCGCAGTGACTTAGGAGGCTGAGGCAAGAGGATTGCAAGTTTGAGCCCAGCCTCAGCCACTTAGTGAAGCCTTTTAAGCAGCTTAGCGAGACCCTCTCTCAATATAAAAAAATTGAAAGGGCTGGACATATAGCTCAGTGGTAAAGCACCTCTGGATTCAATCCCCAGTTTAAAAAAAAAAAAAATATATATATATGATATGCACTTATTTCAGGTTAGTTCCTTATTGACAAAGTCTGTTTATGCCCAATCTTTTGTAAGGCCTCCATTTAATGGAAGAACACAGAGGCTCAGAGGGAGACTCTTCTACTCAAGGACACAAGTGATCAGCAGTGGAATAACTGCAGAAGGAATCCCTTCCCCTAGATCCCACCCTTCACCCCAATTCCCCAAACGTTGACATTTTCCATAAGCACGACACGTGATGGAGACTCCAGCCCCTCTTCTGGGTACCCACTCAGGGTCACCCCTGGAAGGCAATCCAGCGGCAGACCCTGGGGTCTGTGGTGCAGAAGGCCCCGGGGGAGTCCAAGGCCCCCAGGGCTGGGGGCTCTCGGGGGGCCACTAGTGATTTCTCTTTGGAGGAAGCGAGGTCCCTCACAGCAGGCAGGAGGGGCTGATGGACCCAGGTGGGTGGGCCTCCCTGGGCAGTGTCTCTGGGGCCTGGCCCCTGGGGCAGGAACTTAGAAAGGAGGAGGTGTTTCCCCTCGTAATGCAACATCGTTCATTTATCAGAGACCCTCCTCATCTCCGGGCCAGGATTCTTGGCGGGACAGCAGATGTCAGGAACAATTCGGGGTTCTGAGAGCTGTCGAGCTCGCTCAGAGAACACGTGTGTTTTAGTTGGTGGGCTTTATTTTCTCAGAACAACTTTCGGTTTGCAGTCGAGCAGATAGTACAGGGCTCTCCCGTCACCCCTGCCTCACGCCCCCTCTCCCTGTCATTGACACTTTGCATTAGTGTGGTACATTTGTCACAACTGGTGATCTAACATTGATTCCATATTAGTAACCGAAGCCCGTAGTCTCCCTCGGGGCCCAGTCTCGTGTTGTACAAAACTCCGTGGGTTTTGACGAATGGCACGTACCCACCATTACAGTGTCGTACAGGGTAGCGTCACTGCCCCACAAATCCACTGTGCTGTCCTCACTGATCCTCCCTTTCTCCTCCCCAACCCCGGGCGACCGTGAATCTTTTCACTCTGTCTATACTTTGGCCTTTTCCAGAATGTCTCCCAGTTGGCGTCACACAGTGTGGAGCCTTTTCAGACTGGCCTTGTTCACTGAGCAGCATGCATTTCGGTCCCTGCCATGTCTTCATTGTAGCTGAGCAGCTAACTTTCTCTGTCACTGAGAATACCCATTGCGTGGCAGTACCACAGGGTTTTTTTTTTTTTTTTTTTAATCCACCCACCTATTGGAGGACATCTTGGTTGCTTCCACATCTGGACGATTGTAAATAAAGCTGCTCTGGACATTCACTTGCAGTTTTTTGTGGGGACCTGCCTTTCTCCTCAGCTGAGGCACAGCTGGGGGTGCAGGTGCCGGGTAGCATGGTGGGATGGTGTTTAGCTCTATGAAAAAAAAAAAAAAAAGAAAAGAAACTGTTCAATCGTCTTCCAAAATGGCAGGTCTGTTTTGCATTCTCACGAGCAATTAGTGAGAGTTCTTGCTGCTGCGCCTAGTCCTCATGCTCCTCAGCACTTGGTGGGGCCAGTGCTCATGGACTGGAGCCCCAGATGGTGCTTTTCAGTGTTTCCTCCGGGGGACGCTCTCTCTCCCCCTCCCAGAGTCCCCCTTGTGTTTCTGGTAGAGGAACCCCCACCGGTGGCTCAGAGGTGCTAGGGCCACCACACTTATTCTGCTTCACCCCTTGTTCAAATTTCTACTGGGAGCAGAGGCTGCTTGCCTGATTCACAGGTTCCGGGCCTTGTTGACAGGGTCCCATGGGCCAAACCTGCTTCTCGTCCCTGGGTGGGGTGCGCCCCCTGGGGAAGGACTGCCACACTTTGGCTTCTCTGCCTGAATGCGGGGGAAAAGGAGGGCTGGGGAGAGGAGAAAGGGAAAGGAGAATGAGAAGGGGAGGGGAGAAGGGGGTGTCCCAGGGGGCGGCAGGTACACGGTCCCCGCGTGGTATCTCGTGTTACCTGAGGATCTCAGTGTGGACGGCGGTGCTCCCGTTAGTCAATCTTGAGATTCTGGTTGGGTTTTTTTGTTGTTTTTTTTTTTTTTTTTTAATATTTATTTATTTGCTTTAGTTGTACACAATGCAATGCATTTATGTTTACGTGGTGCTGAGGATCAAACTTGGGCCACGCACGTGCTAGGCTAGGGCTCTACTGCTGAGCCATGACCCCAGCCCGAGATTCTGTTTTGATTCTTTGTGTTGCTCGGTTGAGGAACGAAGAGGGGCTGGGTTGCCCCAAGTCTTCAGTAACAGCCGCATGGTGACCACCAATAGCAACGCTGGCACTTGTCCCTCATACAGTTGTTATTGACTCTGAGCAAACAGATGCTGCCGTCGTTGCCTGTCTGTGATACGTCAGGGCTTTAGTCAAGGCACCACCTGTGCTGTATCAGGAGTCCCCACAAGGAAGCCGAGAGTCATGGATTACGCCCACAAGGGAACTCGGCTCTTGGCTCCAAGAGATCATGTAGCCAAATTATGGCAGGACCATACTTGGAGCCCTGCTCCATCTGCGTCTCCGGCCACACTTGTTCTGAGGCTGGTGATACACAGGTTGTGATTGCCACTCCTGTTAATTCTCCAAAAGGGAGATGACACGTGCCTCCTTATGCAGGACGCACCACCACCCAGCAAGCGTCCCTGCCATGGTTGTCCAGCCTGGATGTGACCCTGCGCCTAAATCCCAACGTCCAGGGAATTAGAGGACAGAGAGACAGGCTGGACCAACTCCATTGATGCAATCAGTCAAATGTAGAATGTGGGAAACCACACAGCCAAGCGTCTCAGCCTCTGGTTCCTAAACCAAGTGCGTGTCAGAGGGAACCTACCAGCGGGCTCAGAAGACACCCCTATCAAGTACCACGCGTAGAATACTTCAGAGCCTGATTTGAACAAATAACTCTGTGTGTGTGTGTGTGTGTGTGTGTGTGTGTGAGAGAGAGAGAGAGAGAGAGAGAGAGAGAGAGAATCTGAAAAAAACACCCAGAAAGAACTCCATACCAGTAAAGGAAATGCCAAAACCAGGCTGATGAAGACCGAAACTCCAGATGTCACCAAATTTCCAAACACATGCCCTTTCGTGGTGAGTATCGAGCGTAGCTGGGGTGTTGACTCACGAGGCTGGGCTGAGCTGTCCCCCACAGCCAGCTCACTGCCAACTTGGCACTGCTGTGTCAGGCCTTCTTGGGGCTTAGTTTCATTCTCGCAGCTCACAGTGGCCGGTCCACCCTGAGGGACGCTTCTTCATTTAAACACGCGCAGAGCTCAGGCCACCTGGCCTTGGAGGTCCTGGGTGGCGACCCGGAGCCTCATCCATCCCCAGTGTACCACGGGGTTGGGACATGGGGTTGAAGGGGTGACACAGGCCTGATGTCACATGGAAACTTTACTTTCCCGTTATTAACATATTAGAAATTAAACTGAGAAATTAAAGCATCCTAGGCTTTCAAGATCCTGCTCTTGAAACCCCAGTTCTCTGTCTGCCCTCGTTCCCAGCATGATGTTCTTTCACCACCCCCACCCCCACCTCCTGGACCCTAACCCTCAGCCTCATCCAGCATGTCCTAAATTGTACCTTTTGATGTTTCTTTTCTTCTTTTTTTTTTTTTTTTTTTTTTGGGGGGGGGGTTGTACTGGGAATTGAACTCAGGGGCAATCCACCACTGAGCCACATCCCCAGCCCTATTTTGTATTTTATTTAGAGACAGGGTCTCACTGAGTTGCTTAGCTCCTGGCTTTTGCTGATGCTGGCTTTGAACTGGGGATCCTCCTGCCTCAGCCTCCTGAGCTGCTGGGATTATAGGCGTGGCCACTGCGTCCAGCATTACCTTTTTGATTTTTGCCACGTTTATGTCTCGTCTATACTATTAACTCTGCTTATATGTTTGTTTACCTTGACTACTGTATAAGATTTGATACTGTACTACCTACATACATATCCGTAAAATATATACACGTATAATTTTTAAAGACTTAGCTATTATGATACGCCTGAGCGTGACATGACCTACTCTGGAGTAGACATCGGTGTGTGCCTCGCTGTCTGTGAAACGTCCACCCATTCTTTACTGTGCACAGGAGTGGTCTTCTTCAAATGCGGATTTGAACAGGGTACACCCTGGATAAAAATTCTTCTAAGGAGTTGTACTAGATCCAGTTTATGCACCTTCCTGGGTCTGCCACTGGCCCTGCTTTCTGGCCAGGGCAGTCCTAGCAGTGTCTCATACTGTCCCCCAGTTTTGTAATGAGGGTGTTGCTGCCTCCACAGCTGCTACAAATTACAGTCACTGGCAGGCCCATGCTGACAGCCCTCTGCCCGCCCTGGGCCTGCATGGCCCAGCTTCTCCTGCCCAGCAGCTCCCCAGCTCGACCCTGCAGGATGCACCTGGGTTCTGTGCCTGCCACCTGTCTTGAGCCCTCAGCAGGGAGCTGACCACCCACAAGGGGACTGGTCATTGCAGCTGTGCAGCAGGACCCGTCTTCCTCCCCGCAGACGGATGTTTCAAAGGTGCAAACCTTCACACGGGCTCCTCAGAGATGCCTGAGAAGCCAAGAAGGTCGCCTTGTCACCAAGCTGCTGTGGTCAGCTGGGCAGGGACTTCCTTTGCTCTTTTCCCTGACTCACATAGGAGTCGTCATTTCTTGACTTCGCTCCCCAAAGTCCTCCAGTAACAGCCCCTCTCTTGCTGCACGTAATAGTTACATCTCTCTTTCTCTCAAATGTAAGTTCCACAGGGGATTTTTTTTTCCCCTTTGGTCCATTCTCGTGCTCTTTTATGAATGAATATCTGTCCCCTCTCTCTGACCACCCATGTTGCCTTTCTCATCCTGAATGTCCCTGGCAGCCATCCGAGGGCCACCCCAGGCTATGCAGACAGAAGCGCAGTAAGTATTTGATAAATGCATGAATGCACGCATGGAATGCCATCAAGTCCCCCAGCATTTATTGAACCATCATCATGAGCAGAAAGGCACGCTGATGTCCCAGTGTGTGGAGTTTCTCACAGAAGACAGAGAGGCTGTGCGTGAGTCATTGCGAAACCAACCTGATACTAAGAAGACAACCAGAAGATTCGCCTCTCCACGTGGCCTGTCAGCAGCTTTCCTGCTGGGTGGAGGTCACAGCTGGCAGCACAAACTGTTGAGCTCACCCGGAGTCAGACTTATCCACAGATGGCCTCCTGAGGACCACTTGCTAGGGTCCTCGAGGGGAAGGAGCCCTCTGAGCAGGCCTGAATCTGGGCCAGGAAGCTTGGCCAGCGCAGGGGTCAGTGTGTGAAGGACGCACACACCCAGTGAGCTCCCCAAGGCCGAGCAGCTACAGTCAGACCTGAGCACAAAATGCAAGAGCAGCTTCATTTGGAAACTTGGTGAGGGGCTGAGGGCACAGAGCTGGTGTTTAGTAACCAGGGCGTTAGGACGCTGCAGAGCAGGGGTAGGTACTGCCCCAGCTGGGGTGGCTCTTAAGCAGAGAAAGGTACAACCAAGAGGGCACAGGGCAGGGAATGGGGTTTGGGACACAACCATAGAGAAAGCGCTAGAGCTGGTGAGGAGGGTATATGGCGGATCCATGGAGTTCCCAAGAGGGGCACATTCTTGAGTTCATCTGTGATGCCCCTGTGGACCCAGCTAAGGAGACAGGAAGCCTGTCAGCACTGATGTGAAGATTAAGTCAGAGAATGTAGGAGCCCTGTTTGGGGAGATGGCTTGAATTGTGGTTGACTATGAGCCATGGAGATTTGGGCATTGTCGCCTTCCGTAGTCTCACGGGACTTGGCCCGAGATCTCGAGTGACTTGGCCGAGATTGCTGATCGGGTCAGTGCCATTTTGGTGGTGTGTGCGGCGCGTGTTAGTCGTTGTTAGAGCCGGAGAGAAAAGTTATCAGAATAAAAAGCTGTTTGTCTCCAGTTTGCCTCTGAACTTCTTCTCGCGGCTTCGTTGCTCCAAGCGGCCATCGCTTCAGGCAGCAACAAGAGAATACAAGCACTGACATCAGTATTGCTCTTTATTTTTTGTTGGTGGGTCAATAAAGCTCAGTGCTTATATGCATAACTGTTGATAATTGAATTAAACCATTGTAATTCATGTAAAAGCTCTTGCCATAGAGTGTTTAATAGTTGTTAGCTAGTATTACTATTTTTATAATTACCAATGATGGTGGTGGTGTTAGTAATAGTGGGAGGAGTTTAAAAATGGACTAGATGCCGCTCCATTGTGCGTGGGTGTCTTCGTCTGTTCCAGCTGCTATGACAAAACACCATAAACCGGGCAGCTTATAAACAACTGAAATCCACTCTTCACAATTCTGGAGGCTGGGAAGTTCAAGGTCACGGTGCTGCTGGCTGGTCCAGTGTCTGGTGAGAGCCCGCCTCTGGCAGACAGATGGTGCCTGCTGCCGGTGTCCTCATGTGGTGGAAGGGCTGAGGCCTCGTTGATAAGGACACTGATCCCATTTGTGTGGGATCTGCTTTTATGACTCATCACCCTCCCAGAGTGCCACCTCTTATAATGTCACTTTGGTGATTAGGCTCCCACGTAGGAATGTGAGGGGAACACAGACATTCAGACTGTGACAGTGAGCTGGGGGTGGAGGGAGACCTTTGATTAGAATTACCCTGATCTGGACGAGTAACGGGGCCTGGGAGCACAGGGTGATATTTAAATAAAGGTGTTGAACTTTGTGAAAGAGAAAGAGATATCCATCTCATTCATCCACCAATTGAGATGGATATCTTTATCCTAAATGCATGATTGATGATCTGAATGGTACTTATATACTTTGTATACAAGCAGTTGTATGTAAAAAGATGCTATACTTGTGCGTTATGAATAAGTAAATAAATAATTAAAGTAAAAAAAAAAAAAGAGAGAGAGAGAGAGAGAGAGAGAGAAAGAGACTCAACACAGGGACTTGGGTGGCGGTTCCTGTCTTGGTTCACCCAGATGGATTGGGTACCGGCCAGAGACCCTGCATGTGGCCTGCTTGCCTTTGCATGCACTTAATCCTCCAGGAATTTTGGGGAGGTACAATTACCCCCTGGGAAGAATGGGGACACTTAGGCTCAGGGACTGCAAGACCACTGACAAGTCACGTGTCCTCCTCCAGGAGAAGTCACTTGGCCAGGCTCAGCTCACTCACATCCTGCAGGACCCAGGATGCAGGAAACCCAAGGCCCTAAGGTCTCAGGCTGGTTGGCGCCAGCAGCCGGCACCCACAGTTGAACTTCAAACCCTCTTGAGCCCCTCGGGGCTGCCTCAGGTGTGAGAAAGGCCCTTGAGGGCTGATGGGAACAGAAACGCAGGGAGAGCTGGTTTGGATCTGAGCTCCATCTGTGTCCCCAGCTCTCCCAAGAATGTCCTGGTCCAGCCGAGGGGTGGGGGGGAGCCTGCCGGGTGAGCTCCGGAGCTGGTTTGGCCAAATGTTCTAAATTTAGAAGGGCACTTGGACGCTCCCTCCCTGGCTTTTGACTCAAGCCCAAAGTCAGAGCGGGTTGGTGTTTTTCTTCTCCTTGGTCTCCCCGCGGGGCAGGAAAGCTGCTGCCCTCTCAGGTTCCTGAGGGCCCGGGCACCGGCGCCAGGTTTATAAATACCCCTCCCTGGCCTGGCAGCTCCGGGCCCCGCGGATGGACAGGGGTTTCAGGGTTTCTGGTGGAGCCTCTGCACTCAGGTGATCATCGAGGGTGGCAGGTCCCCCCTACCTGGGGAGGGTCGTTGGCAGAGGCACGGCCTGGCCCTGAAGAGCACTGCTGGGGGGAGCTGCTCCCCTCTGCGCAGGGCCTTGCTGGGCCGTGAGGAGCCGCGTGGGGAAGCGACATGCTCCCTAGACCACCCACGTGAAGGCGTGTGAAGACAGGCACCGCGCGTCACTAAGGGGTGACAGCATAGGAGGAGGTTACAGGGGAGCATTTGTTGAGCACAGACTGGGTGCCAGGCCTGTGCCAAGTGACTCCATGCTGGCTGGCCATGGGGACTGACAGTGAGCGTGCCCGTGTCCCAGCCACGTGGAGGTTGCACAGGGACTCTTAGGAACTGACTCGGCAGGATCAGTAGTACAGGGATGGAGGGACTGAAAGGGTCCTCGTTTCTGGGGACTTGACCAGGTTGCATGTGGCACCTGCACTGTTCCTCTTTCCACCCTGCGGCATCGAGCGGGCGTCTCTGACCCGCAGCACGCTGGCCAGAGGAACCGCCGGCGAGGTCTTGAGGTCTTGGTGATTGGGGTTCAAATCGCAGGACTGCCACTTGTTGAGGACAGGGCCGAATCCTCCAAGGGATGGGAGCCTGAGTGTTCTTCTCTGTCAACTGGGAAGGAGGGAATGGCGGTCCTGCAGGGCGAAGCTGGGAGCCGTGGAGAAGAGGAAGGACGAGGCCACCCTCACTCACAGCCCCCGAGGGCCCCTCTACGCCGTGCGCCGTTCGATTGAACTCTCAGCCACTTCAGGAAACAGCCCTTTGTTAACTTCATCTTTTAAAAGAGGCGTTCGATGGTCTAAGAGGCTAAGTGACCTCTCCTTGGTCTCAGAGCTACTAAGTGGTGGAATGGGGATTTGAATTCAGAGAGAATGACTCTGTGACCTTTGTCATCACCATCACCACCACCACCATCACTATCATTTTACCATGCTTGCTGCTATCCTTCAACTCCCCCCCCTTAGCCCAGGACCCCCTCTGGGTAGAGATGGTGCCCACACCCGGCTCGGGCTTGGCGGTCGGGCCTCAGCGTGAGTGTGGGCACTGGCTGAAGGTCCTGTGACAGACAGGAAGGTTGACAGGATAATCCCCGTGACCTCGGCTCATCTAAGAGGCCACCTCCCCTTTCAGCTCAAAGAAATCAAGGGCGGGTGGATCTTCAATCTGGAATTTCTGTGGGAGGAAGTGTTGAGAAAAACACGGCTGGCAAAACCCCCGGGGTCTAAGAATCTTATTTGTTCTCTGCACTGTCCAGTAGGAAAGCCACTGGCCACGTGTGACTTTAAGTTTAAAATTTCAATGAATCAAAACGAAATAAAATTGGAAATTCTGTTTTGAAATTGTATCGGCCACACTGCAAAGGCATCATCACGTGAGGCTCACGGCTACTATCCGGAGAGCGCAGCTACAGGACATCCTTGTCCCCAGGAAATTGTCTTGGAGGGGGCTGTTCTAGAAGGTCTTGATTTTCAGTCTCAGTGTGCACTGAGTACACGTGATTCTTTCAGACCAGGAGCTAGTCTGGGCCGTGGGATAGATGTTCACTGTGGCCAAAAGACCTTGAAGTCACGGAGAGAGGAGACAGGGGCAGCTCCTGGAGGCTCACCTTTCACAGGCCCGCTGGGCCTGAGGCGGAGTGGTTAAAAACACCTGCACTGGAGTCAGGGCTCAGAGCTGACATTTCCCAGATGTGTAGCTGTGGGCTAATTAATAACCCCCCGGGCCTCAGTTTCCCCGACAATGCAATGGATATAGCATGACTCCACAGGGATCTCTGGGAACATGGATGAGCTGTGTCAAAAATACCTGCAGAGACCAAGCCGTGAAGACGTGGCGAGTCTCTCCCCTGCCTGTGGTGTGTGTGGGGGTGACCCTAGCCTGTAACCCAGTTTTGTCCTGAAGTTTAGAACTTGATTTTTGCAGGTTGGTTTTTCCAGGAAGACAGAGTCATGGGCCTTCAACACTAAACAAAGCAAAAAACGCTTTCCCAAAACAAAAGGATGGAGGGGTAGGGCATGGATGCAAGGGTCTGGCTGTCACAGGAGCGGGCTCCCTCCACCAGCTGCCACCCTCTTCTGCCCTCCACTCTCAGCCCCCTCCTTTGCCCTAAGCTTCACTTCCTACTGAAAATCCACACTTCTGTGACTCTGAGCCTCAGACCCAGTGGTAGCAGCCATCATCACAGCTACGCTGCCCTGTGCTGGACACTGATTGGAGGGGTTCACGTGTGGTATCCCATCAGTCTTCTGGTGGGTCACATTATTGACACATGTTACAGGTGACAAAATTAAGGCCAAAGGTTTTGTAACAGGGAGAAATGCAGAGCTGGGAAGGGAACCCAGACCTGTGGCTCCAGCGCACATTCTTCACCAGATCCAGAAGGTGACACGTGCGGCTTCACGGCTTCAGTGGACTCCTGTCTAGTTTGGGGCAGAAGCCCAGGCTGGCTCTGAGCTCTGAACGCCGGCCCTGTGTCCCCTAGCAGTAGGCATTGGGCAACTCACTTAAAGTCTTGAAAAACTGGCTGGAGTTTCTGTTTCCGTGTCTGTAAAATGAGGATGGTATTTACAGCCCAGAGTGAAGTGATGGGGACCCAGTGACTGACATACATGTTCAGCCCACAGGGTCTGACCTGAGTCTGAGGCCAGCCGTTGGCAACTCCCGCCTCTGCAGGTTTCCCCTCGCCCTCGATGGGCGCTCAACTGCAGCCCTGGTGGCGCACTGGGAGGCGCGGTTCTTTGTGGTGGGGCTGTCCTGGGTGTCGCAGGATGTTTAGCAGTATCCTTGCCCCCTACCCACCAAATGCCAGCTGCAAAAAACCAAAATACTGCTGGGCAAGGTGGCACACACCTATAATCCCAGTGACTCAGGAGGCTGAGGTAGGAGGATTGCAAGTTCAAAGCCAGCCTCAGCAAAAGCAAGGCGCTAAGCAACTCAGTGAGACCCTGTCTCTACATAAAATATAAAAAGGAGCTGAGGGTGTGGCTCCGTGGTTAAGCACACCTGGGTTCAAGCTCTGTACAAAAAAAAAAAAAAAAAAAGAAAGTCTCTCGACATTGCCTAATGTTCCCTGGGGCGTGCAGCGGCCCCTGTGACAGTGGACAGTCCCACCAGGACGCAGCAGACAAAGGCTGCCAGGCCTGCCAGGGCGGCGGGCGGGGCTGTGATGCGCCTGGGGTGGCTGTGCTGGCGTCTCCTGGGGACTGGCCCCCAGCTCGCTGTCTCAGTGGCAATTATCTGAACAGAAGTGCTGGGATTGCCTGGGATCGGGTTTCCTCTGGGGGTCGTTTCTTTTTCAGGCTCCTGCTGCTGTTTATTTATCCTCATCCCAATAGGAAGCGTGTGCTCGGCTGCCCGGGTGTTAGGGGGTGTTAACGATGGGACGGTCGCTCCAGAGCGCGCCCACAGAGGGGCCCACGAATCCGCCCTCCAGAGGGGCCTCCTCCGCGGCTCTGCCTGGCAGGGCCCTGGGGGCCAAGGTGGGTGGGTGCGTCCCAGCCCTGAGCAGTGGGCGCTTGTCACCCTCTGAGTGTGCCCCGTCACAGCTCTCTCCAAGGCCCCTCTGTTCTCGTGTCTGGCCACCAGGCCTGCCTGCAGCCTGGACTCCCTGCAGCCCATCCCGGGCCTGTGGCTTCTGGCTTGACCCCCAGAGGGGCGCTGAGACCCTGAGAGGCCCCAGCTGGCTGCCGCGGACCCTCGGAGGGGAGTCAGTGACGGAAGTGAGGACTCTGCTCCTGGGCAGGGGTCGGTGTTAGCCCTGGGCTTTCTCAGGGAGACTGTCCGGCAAGGATGATATGAAGAGGACTGCCGTCATTGAGCGCTGACTGTATACCAACCACCACACTGCTCTCTCACTCTCTCCTCCCTCCCTCCTCCTTCCCTCCCTCCCTCCCTCCCTCCCCCTCTCTCCTCCTTCCTCCCCTCCCTCCTTCCCTCCTTCTCTCCTTCCTTCCTTCCATATCTCCTTCCTTCCTTCCCTCCTTCCCTCCTTCCTTCCTTCCATGTCTCCTTCCTTCCTTCCCTCCTTCTCTCCTTCCTTCCTTCCATGTCTCCTTCCTTCCTTCCCTCCTTCCCTCCTTCTCTCCTTCCTTCCTTCCTTCCCTCCTGCCTTCCTCCCCTCACTCCTTCCCTCCTTCCCTCCCTTCTTCCTCCCCTCCCTCCTTCCCTTCCTCCCTCCCTCCTTCCTTCCTTCCTCCCCTCCCTCCCTCCTTCCTTCTTTCCTTCCCTCCCTCCTTCCCTCCTTCCCTCTTTCTTTCCTTCCCTCCCTCCCTCCTTCCTTCCTTCCCTCCCTTCTTCCTCCCCTCCCTCCTTCCCTCCCTCCTTCCTTCTTTCCCTCCTGCCTTCCTTCTCTCCTCCCTTCTTCCTCCCCTCCCTCCCTCCTTCCTTCCTCCCTCCCTCCCTCCCTCCTTCCTTCCCTCTGACATCACTACAGGTAGATGAGTGCTGCGGTACCTGGCCACCAGCACAGCATGGGAGTAGACAGCCCCCAGGTAGCAGACGATTTGGGGGAGACAGAGGGGACAAAAAGCAGTCCCCATCTGCCACCCACACTCCTGTAAGATGAGATAAAAGATAGCTTCAGTTACTGGTAAGTGCCTGGAAGAGACTAAAGCAGGGGCTGTGACGAGGCGTGCGGGGGAGGCCTGAGCACGCGGCTACAGCAGAGGGGCGCAGGCCAGTCTCAAGGCGGGGCCGGGCTGCTCCCGAGGCCCCGGGGCCCAGGCCCAGCTCCCCCAGTCCCTCGTGCACCTTGATGTAAGTCGGTGTTTGTCCCTGAGCCAAGATGCCCAGGAAGGACCACGCCCAGGAATGAAGACTTGTTTTGACTCACGGTTTCAGGGTGCTTGGTCCGGGGTCAGCAGCTCCATTCCCTGAGCCTGGGCCTGGCAGAAGGCAGGGCAGGGCCGGGGAAGGCCGTCAGCGATGGCAGCACGGGAGGGGAAAAGATGAGCCCTTCCAGGGCCGCCCCTGCCCCGGGCCCACCTCCTCCGCGGAGGCCCTAGTGCCGCCCGTGACGAATCCCCCAGAGGAGGCCACCGATGGGGTCGGAGCCCTCGGGATCCAATCACTCCCAAAAGCCCACCTCTGAACCCCGCGGACCACACGGTCCACACGAGTCCTCAGGGACACTTCCTGTCCAAACCACGGCAAGGTTCATTCACGGGGGCGTGAGCCCTCGAGATCCAATCGCTTCCCCAGAGGCCACCTCTGACCACGGCAGCATCGGGAACCCAGCCTTGAACGCAGGAGCAGTCGGGGACATTCCAGACACAAAATATGGCATCTCAAAAACTGCACATGCAGCCTCTGCAGTCTCTCGCTCTTTCTGACCTCTGCTTCCATCCTCTTCTCCTCTGGCTCTAGCCCAGCTGCCTCCCTCTTAGAAGGCTTCGCCTGGTCACACCAGGCCCACCCAGATCAGCCTGGGTGATCCCCTTTCTCAGCCTCTCTGCCTCAGTCACACCTGCAACGCCCTTCTGCCCTGCAAGCTCACATGCACAGGCCCCAAGATGGGATGTGGGCACCTTGGGGTCAGCATTTGCTGACCACAGGCTGTGAACCTCGCGGGAGGCTGGCCGGTGCTGGTGGGCCGAGGAGCAGCAGGGGTCGGGATTTCTTGGCGGCCCAATCGTGAGCACTCACAGATGGGGGGCTCTGGCTGGGAGGCAAAGCCAGGAGTTCAGGAGGCCCTTTCCCGAGATGGAGAGAGAGAGCCGGCCCTGGGGTGGGAGCTGAGGAAGGCATTTTGGTGGCCACATCCATCTCGAGATGTCACTAGACAGTGGGGGAGAAACACCAAGGAGGCGGGGGGGGGGGGGAGGAGCCTGGAATCAGGGCAAAGGCCAGGACCAGTGGTGCACACATGGGCCGCACTCCAGGGAGCCATCAGGGCAAAGGGGTCAGAGGGAGAGGACAGGGTGGGCCTGTGAGATGGACAGGGAGGAGGGGCAGAGTCATTCCATCTCTGCGGCTCAGCCGTGGGCCCCAAGGTGCACCTCCCACGCTGAGCAGGTTCAGAATGGGAAGTAGTCAACGAGGGGTCGGGGGAATTAGGCTTCTGTGCCTTTTGAAGTGTCCCTAGCTGATTCTGATGCCCAGTGGGCCCAAGAAGTCCTGGTCCAGGGCCCCAGTGAGTTAACCCAGCAAATAAATGTGACATTGCAACCCTGAGCAGTGCCGTTGGGAGGGATGAAGTCCAGAGCGGGTAGGGGGAGGGTTAATTTGTCTAGGGGTGTCTGCAGAAGTGAGCTTTGAATTGAGATGTGAAGGACAGATGGGTGGAGTGAGCCAGAAAAAGACACACAGAAAAAAGAAGCACATGCAAAGGTCCTGTGGCTGGAGGGAGCCTGGTGAGGGTGAGAACAAGACTCTCAGAAGGAACTGTGTGGCTGGAGCCAGGAGAACTAGTTAGAGAGGAGGGGTGGGATAGAGAAGGGGGTGGGGCAAGTGGAGAGAGTGGGAGAGGTGGGCAGGAGCCAGACCACTCAGGCTGCGCCAGCTGAGGTAGGAGCTTGGTCTGGATCCTGAGATCACAGGGAAAGCAGAAGGGGCAGGGGCTGGTGTGCCCACATCACCAACGCGCCACGGGCAGGCTGCAGGTGGAACGGGCACGCAGGGTGCACTTTAGCAAGGCCGGGCAGGAGGTCATGCTGCGGTCCAGAAGGGAGGTCAGGAGCTGGGATCACGGTGCCAGTGGTCAGGAAGAGTGGCTCCATGCCAGGGGCTGGTCCCTGGGCTGGGTCCTCACACCAGCAAGTTCAGACCCAGTTCCCCGTGCTGGCAAACCCGAGCTCTAAGTCACCGCAGCTCTGGCTGCAGGTTCCTCCCTTGGGGAGCCTGAACAAACCAGAATCTGCCAAAAAGGAGGGAGGAAGGGAGGAAGGAGGTACGGTGAGCCCCAGGCAGCGCGCCGCGCGCGCGCGAGGGGACACCCGGCTTGCCTGCGCACCTGCAGTCGGCTGCGCCAGGTGGTGGCGGAAACCTGGTCTGGCTGCTGATGGCGGAGCAGGCTCCTGAGTCCGCCCCCACCACTCCTTGCCTGCGGGTGTGGGGTCTTTTGTAATGAGTCATGGGGAGCCATTTCCCCCCATTCTTCTGGGCCCCTCTGGGTTCCTGACCAGGCAGCCTTGTGCAGGCAGGGGAAGCTGGCAGAGGGGACCCTGTGACCTGGGCTGCCATGGCAGGGTGTCCAGGGTGACATGCTGTGTGAACCCCCAATAACGCAGGGTCCTTCCCAGTCGGGCCCTGCCGCTGCCCCAGGAGCGTGGCTGCCCCTGTCACCGCCGCATTACTCAGAGTCACAGCCCCCAGCGTGGTGACTCACCAGAGTGCCGAGGCCCAGCATCAGCCCCGTCCCTGGCTGCGCGGGCAGGAGCTGAGGCCTTGGGGTGGTTGGATGTGAGGCCTTGCTGCCACATGTGGTAGCTGCCAGCGAGGCCTGGCCTGGCCTCTGAGAGAGAGAGCCTCCAAGCTCCCCCGGGAGGAGCCAGGAGGCCAGAGAACCACACAGGCCAGGGCCGCTCGGGCCTCCCCTCGGCCACCCTCTCCCGGGCCCTGGGATCTGTGACAGAGTGCCCAGGAAGTCGGCTTATAAGGAGGAAAGGCCGATTTGGCTCAGGGTTTCAGGGGCTTCAGTCCAGGGTGACTTGGCTCCGCGGCTTTGGGGCCGTGGAGAGGTAGGGCGTCGTGGCGGGAGCACAGAGCGGCTCACCCCAGGGCAGCCGGGAAGCAAGGAGGGAAGGGGTCAGGGCCCCAGCGTCCCCTTCAAGGACGCCCCCTCGAGGGCCTGACTTCCTTCCACGAGGCTCCCTCTCCTAAAGTTCCACCACCTCCCGGTGGGGGCCACGGGCTGAAGACCATGCCTGCAATGGCTGGCCTTGGGGGACACTGGAGACCCAAACCCAAGGCTGCTGAGGCCCCGGGGGCGGTGTTGAGTCCCCGCGGGGTACTGAAAGCTCGTCCATCTGTCCGAATCGCGGGTTCCTCCTGCACACACCTGCCACTGGGCGCGGTTGTAGATCTTGCCTCCTTTCCAGGTAGATCCTAGCTGAGGTGAAGAGGCCAGCGAGGAGACCCTCCCTGACTCCAGTTTGATGGCAAACTGGATCCAGGCACCTGTCCATCAACTCCCTTCGCCCTCGCCGCCCTCTGCTCACATTTCCAGCAACACCTGTAGGCAGTTCTGCCTGGTCACGTGTAGCAGAGGTTTCTGGGGGAAGGCTTCTTGGTTTTTTTTTTTTTTTTTTTTGTGGTACTGGGGATTGAACTCAGGGGCCCTCGACCACTGGGCCACATCCCCAGACCTTTTTGTATTTTATTTAGAGACAGGGTCTCACTGGGTTGCTAAGTGCCTCGCCATTGCTGAGGCTGGCTTTGAACTCGCAATCCTCCTGCCTCAGCCTCCCAAAGTGCTGGGATTACAGGCGTTTTGCCACCGCGCCCGGCTAAGCCTTCTTGTTTTAACTAAAGTCCGGCTCAGGGAAAACCTTTAGTCTCTTTCTTCTTTTTCTGGACATGGACATGATGTCTGGAGATACAGAAGCCATTTTGGGGCCATGAGGATGTATGATAATGATGAAAGAGCAGAATGACACTAGCACAATTGTCACATTGTGACTCACCAACTTGAACTGCCCACCTTCGGACTTCTTATCCATTTAAACCAGGAAATCAGTTCTCTTACTTGTAGGCAGATATAATTTCTGAGTAATATAGAGATCTGTTCACATCAGGCCTTATCCCTGAATTTATTAATTCAATAAACATTTATGGTGTTTATCTACTGTGTGCCAGACAGCAGAACTTTGGAGGTGAATCACATTTGGATTCTGGCCGGAAAGGTCTCAAAGTCCAACGTGGGAAGTAAGAAATGCACAATCCTTATAATGACAGGATCTCTCTACCCCTTAGGACCTAGTTACCAACAGCTGCAACTCCTGTGAATTCCAAGGTGGTTTTACAACCTCAAGTTCACATTTAGATTCTGACTTCTGTTAGGAAGTTCCCAACTCTAAATCTGATCTCAGTTCCTGTATTTCCAGCCCAGATCCAAATAGGAAACTTATCTTTTATCACCCAATCAACCACCTCCGGCCAAAGAAAGTACCCACTTACCCAAGGCCTTTGTTTCTATAACAGACTTGGCTCCGGGGTTGGAGAGGCATACCTCCAAATTAAGAGCTGAAAAATTAAACATGCCTGTCCTTTTAAAGTCCTTTGGTCTCTCCTGGCCTCTCCCACACTCTCCCCTACCCACCTGCCTCCACCTCATTTTCTCCCAAGAATGTCACTGCCTGGAATAATTAGGGCCAGGAAGCATCGTGGGGAGGGTTGAAGGCCCGGGAGTCACTCTACCCAGATGCCAACCCTAGGACTTCTCCAGCCTCCCTTTTCTCATCAGCAAAAGTGAGATACTAAACCCACCTCACAGACCTGGGGAGAAGATTCAGTGGACGGTCCCTGGGCAGGGCCTGGCCCTCATGGCACAGTCCCTGTTCTAGTTCCCTCGTCCTGCATTCCCTGTTCCAAACGAGTTCATTTTTAAAAGATGTTTCCACTTCAAGTAGGAAAGCAATTACCACAGGGATTTGTCTCTCTGCGATTCTCAGCAGAAGTAGCAGGGATGTGTGTCTACGTTGTGACCCAGTGAGCAGAGAGACGCCACACTTAAAAAAAAAAAAAAGGGTTGTCTGGGAACGCTGGTATATTTGGCCCACCCGGCACCACTCCCAACCAACAACCCTCGGGCGCCATATTGTGTCACTGCTAGAGGGATTTGAGGGCATGCACCTCTATCCCACATGTCCTGGCCCCAATGCCCATCTGGCCTCTTTGTGATGAGGGGGCCCCTCTTTCCCCAGTACACTGGAAGGGCAGGGATCTCCCCTCCTTGAGACTTCTTCTTCTTTTCTTAAATTGAGATAAAATTCATATGACACAAAATCGACCCTTGTGATGGGCAGATTTTAGGCACAAAGCTGTGCAAACTTCACCATGATGTTGTCCTCACTTGACAAAAAAACTGTTCTGTTAGCCACCAGTCCCCGTCCCCCTCCCCGAAGCTCATCTGCACCCGTCCCCACGGCCCTTGGACACCTCTGGTGTCAGTACCTCTAGCCCGCGGGCTGTGAACTCCCTTTTAAATAGCCTTGGCCCCCACCCCCACCCCCCATCGTACCTTTGCTTCTGGATAAGAGGGTTGAATCTCCCCCGAGAGCTATTTTGTGTTGTCTGCCCAACAGGTGGACCTCCCTCCTGTACTTGTGGGATTCTTAGTGTGACTTCCTGTGGGAGGCAGTGGCCCTCTTTCTATTAAAACCAGAACAGCCAGGTCCATGCTCCCCCAGGCCCCCTTGCCCTTAGTTCTCAGATACATGAGCCAGTTTTGAGCTCAGCCAATGTGACTGTGATTCCAGAACCGGTAACCTGAAAAATCAGGGATGGTGGAAAATCTTTGCCAGCAGTTGTGATAGAAACGTATGGCTTGGAATATAAAATGTCCCAGAACACTCATGTTGAAAGCGTGGTTCTCAGTGCACCTAGACTCAGAGGTGGGGCTTTTAGGCAGTGATTGGATCACAGGGCTCTGACTCATCAGTGCACTAATCCCTCTGATGGATTAATCCATTGATAGCTGCGTGGGCTACTGGGAGGTGAGACCTAGCTGGAGAAAGTAGGTCACCAGGGGCATGACCTGGAAAGGTTTATCTTCTCCCAGCCCCTTCACTCTCCCTCTCCCTCCCCCTCCCCCCCCTCTCTGCTTCCCAGCTACCATGAGCAGCTTTTTTGGGCCATGCCCTTCCACCATGATATCTCTGCTTTGGAACCAGCTGACCATGGACAGAATTCTCTGAAACTGGGAATCCAAATAAATCTTTTCTCCTCCAAGTTGCTCTTGTCAGGCATTTTGGTCATGGCAATGGACTGACCAACTCCTTGAGCAAGGCTTAAGCTCAACCAATGACCTTGAATCTGGAGCCCGTGGCCTGAATCAGGGACAGGGGGAAATCTTTGCTGGTGGTCATGATGGCAGCGTGGTAACGCCCCAGGCCTGCAGGAAGTCCATGGCCGTGGCACCTATGCCCACAACGGGCATGTCCTTCTTCCAACTGTGGCCTTGGCCTCTCTTATAGACGCCCTTGTCCCTGGCCACTATCTGAGTTGTCCTGCAGCATTCCCAGCTACTGTGCGCGAGCTAGCTCCTGTCTCTCAAACAGATTCCCTTCGCCCAAAGTCATCCAGAGTTGGTTTCCGTGCATGCATGCAACCTAGAACCTTGTCTGGAAAACAGTTTTATAAAAGTAGAGTCTTTGGCACAGCAGGTTTGTAGGGGCTTTACCCCAAATGCTGCCGTTTAGTGGGTGCCGCATTAGAAGACTGATTTCCCTCCCTGGGGCATGTCCTTATTCCTGTTGCCTTGCAGGGGCAAGCTGGCCTCTCCTTTTGGGATTCTCCTCGTATAGCAGGTGAAAGAAGATGAAGATGGAGCCCGGCGCGGTGGCGCACGCCTGTAATCCAGCACTTGGGAGGCTGAGGCAGGAGGATCACGAGTTCAAAGCCAGCCTCAGCAATGGCGAGGCACTTAGCGACTCAGTGAGACCCTGTCTCTAATAAAATACAAAATAGGGCTGGGGATGTGGCCCGGTGGTCGAGTGCCCCTGAGTTCAATCCCTGGTACCAAAAAATAAATAAATAAATAAATAAATAAGAAGATGAAGATGGAAGGAAACTCAGGGTCAAAGGCACCCAGTACCCACTCCAGGCTCCCTCTGTGGGGGAGGGGCCACGTTGTCCTCAGCGCTCTGAATCTCCTTGATCAGATATTGAGTTTCTGGCTGCTTGTCTTCTTTTGTGGGTTGTGTTTCAGATTCCCCCAACAGATATTTCTTAGAAGAAGAGGGAGGGTGATGGGAAGGCAGACACTGGGACAAGGCCCTGTGAAATCAGAGACAGACCAGAGTGACATGCCAAGGGACGCTGGGGACTGCCCGCCGCTGCCAGAAGCCAGCAGGAGGAAGGGGAGGTCTTAGTCTCCCGAGTGGCGGGAGAATGAGTGCTGCTGTTTGGAGCTACCCAGTTTGTAGTAACACTAGAGGAGACTCACATATGCATGGTACCAAAATTCCTGGCAAGGGCTCTCTGCCTAAGAAAAGAGTGTCATGGGCTGGGGTTGTGGCTCAGTAGTAGAGCGCTCGCCTAGCATGTGCGAGGCCCTGGGTTCAATTCTCAGCACCACATGTAAATAAATAAAAACATAAAGATCCGTTGACAACTAAAAAATATTAAAAAAAAAAAAAAAAAAAAAAGAAACAAAAAGAAAAAGAGTGTCAGAAGCAGAGAGCTGGGGGAGTCTCCGCTGCACTGCCACCAGCTGTGGGGGTGGGGGGAGGGGGTTGCATCCTGGGGTCTGCATTTCCTCCTGTAGGGCTGAGGCGGGCTTGCCTCCTTCAGAGGCTGCTGAGTGTGTAGAGCCCCCGGAGGCCGGCGGACAGCTGCACATATTGAACTGCTGTTTCTCCTCTGAGTCCGGCCCCGCAGCCTATCCTGTGCAGGGAAATGAGTCTGAAACCTTCTTCTAGGATCTAGATCAATGTCGCAGATTATTCACCGGCCACGAACCATCATTTCAAATGAAAGGATATTTCCACGTCTGCTCTGGTTTCCTCCTATTTTTAATATCTGCCTGCACCGCCTGGCTTGGGGGCTGGAAGATAAGTGGGTGCCAACTCATTCACACAGGGCTGCCTGTTATGGTCCAAGGACAGACAGAGCCCTCCTCCCACCAGCCCGGGGTCGGGGAGAGGGGTGTCAAGGGGCTGCACAAGCTGTACAGAGCCTTTGGGGAATCTGGCCGCTGATCTGGGGACACTTGGGACAGCCGGCGCCTTTAATATCCGCTCTCGGCAGCCTCCTCTCCGCTGGAGATGGAGGTGCTGATTGCGTGTCTGTAAAGCCGATACGGGCAGGGGTGTCTGTGCCCCGGTTATTTCACTAAGAAGCCATCGTGATGCTCTCCAGGGGAGACAGGAGCGAGCGGGTCATTGAGGACTCCAGGAGTCCAGGCTTATAGTTCCTCCTGACCCCAGGGATCTTACAATTCGGGCTTGTGGCCACACAACACGGCTCACCTGCGCTACCTATGGTGGTGATTTCAGCAGGTGTGAGCGGCTCCGGTGCCGCGTGGTTTACGCACCACTCTCCATGAGCACCTGGCTAGGACAGGTTCCCTATTAGTGGACCCTGTACGGGGGAAGATTCTGGACATATGGTTTATGGAGACAAACTTCCAGTGGAAACAGGCAAGGGAGGGAGGAGGTGGGAGGGGGGAGGGGAGGAAGACCCTTGAGGCTTCCGTTTCAGGCCAAGACTATGGAGGGAGCTCCAAGCAGGGCACCTGCCACCTGCCCTGGCTGCCAGCAAGCTGGGCTTCCACGCCTCTGCATCCTCCAGCCACTGGCGAATAAACTCCCAGATGTTGGGGCTCTCGGGAAGGTGCCCACAAGGGGGCCACAGTAGCCCACAGCCAGGCCCCAAGGCCAGCAGAAGAGCAGAGAGAAGACAGACAAAGGACCCCAGGGGATCAGGTAGGAGCCCCCCGTGTCTGCCTCAGGGGCTCTGCAGGCCTCCGTCCTACAGTCTCAGACCCTGGGCTCCAAGAGCCTGGTGCTGTCCCTGGAGAGGGACAGGTGGAATCCCACCCTGCTTCCCCAGCACCCATTCTTCCCCGTGTACTGTCATCACTACCAGTGGCCTCTGGGGACCCGTGGCTGGAAGCGTCAACCTCTCCCATTTCTCTTTTCTATTATCATGATCCGTGTTACATTTTCCTTGCTTTAAAAAGCGATCAATGTCAAGGAGAACACCCCTCACACGCAGCACGGATGAATCTCACTCGAGTCATAATGATTTAGAAAGCCACACAAAGTTAAAGTCCATTTATACAGAGTTCACAAAGAGAAAACCCCACTAATCTCTGGTGATAAAACCTAGGCTCTTGGTGGCTCTTGGGATGGGCATTGGAGACCAGTGGGAACCCAAAGGGCCCTTCTTGGAGCTAGTCACCTTCAGGTCATCTTCAGTGATTTGACAGAGGATGTGTTCAGTTTCTGAAAATACCACTGTACTTATAGGGGTGTGTTGTGTGTGAGTGTGTGTGTGTGTGTGTGTGTGTGTGTGTGTGAGAGAGAGAGAGAGAGAGAGAGAGAGAGAGAGAGAGAGAGAGAAACAGATTGGACCCAGGTGCCTTTATCACTGAACTACATCCCCAGCCTTTTTATTTTTTGAGACAGGATCTTGCTACAGTGCCCAGGCTGGCCTTAAACTCAAACTCACCTCAGCCTCCCAAATAGCTGGGGTTACAGGTGTGCGCCCCCATGCCAGACTGTGATGTGCGCTTTTTATATGTCTATCATACTTCAACAAAAATTTAAATAGAAGTAAAATTTTGAAACAGAAAATACAGAAGGTTGAAAGGCAGAAAGTGAACTCAGACAAAATCCCAGGTGTTCAGAAGTCACTCACTACGGTTAACATCTCAGTGTGGGTCTCTCAAAACTTTCCAATTGTGAGCTCAAGGGTGCAGGTGGGCACACACACACACACACACACACACACACACTCACACACACCTGGCCAGGTTGCTGGCTGTATTGGGGGCCGTTGTCAGAACCTGAGAGCATGGCCTGTCTTCAACAACGACAGCAACAGGAAGAACACTGGGGTCTGTGGTCTAGGAAGAGGGGGATGGAGTAGGTCTGGGGGAGCCCAGATGTCCTAAGGACCGGGGGGTGGAGTTGATCCTTGTCTGAACTGTGTGTCCCCATTTGCTCCCAACTGCTAATGGGGCTGGACCCACATTCGCCATTCATTTTTTTTCAACAGGCGTTTGCTGGGCGCAGACCACGTGCAGAGCGGGACCCTGCGCAGGAGGGGGCTTCGAGTGGAGCAGCGGGCCTCTGGCAGGTGACCACCCTCCCAGAAATCCCGTTTTCCTGTTCAGAGTGGACCTCGTGACCGCTGAACAAATGCTGTAGGAACCTGACTTGAGCCCAAGTTGTGGCCCGCCCCGAGACCCAGGGCATCCCAGTGAGTGGTAGAAATCTGTTTGAACAGGCGTCCAGGGGGCTCCTGAGAGAGAACCCACCCTAAGTGAAGAGGAGGTCGTGCCCAGCAGGATAGACCCCATGAGGCCCCGCTTCTCTGAGCCAAAGGACCGTTCCGATTACAGAATAGCGTCTGTAGCGGGCAGAACTTCCTGGACGTGAGGGATTAACAACAGAGAGGATGGACTCCAACGATGCCCGAGCAGCAAGACCCTCTCCTACCACTTCTGAGGCAGGTGAGGGGGTGGTGCCCACCACCGTGGGGGTTCAGAGCCCAGTGCTTCTGGGAGGAACAGCGTCATCCCACAGACATGGTAGTGCGAAGGGAAGAGGGGTGGGGCGGGCGAAGGTCTTGGGATGCCAGGTGGAAGATGGGTCACCAGCAGCCCTGGGCACCCCAAAATGCTTGGGGTGTAAAACTGGGTGGGCAATCAGGACCCCCTCCTTTCTGTGGATTTCTTTCTGTCGTGGCTGGGGAGGGGGTTCCAGGGCCCCGCTCTGTCAAACGTGCTGAGTCAGCCCCTCCCCTCCAGGGTGCTGGATCGGTAGGCCAGGGCTGGAGGCTCGGGGTTTGGCATTTCTGACAAGCTCCAGGTGAGGCAGATGTTTCTGGTTGAGGGACCACACTTGGGATAGAAAGATGCACCAGAACGTGACCAGAATGCTAGGAATCTGAGTAACGTGGGTTCTTGTTATGATCAGCGAGTTTGGAAAACCTTGGAATGCATCATCTTAAGCAACAGATTTAAGCTGAGACTTGAAAGAGGGGTTTTGATTGGCCAAGACTGAGTGTCCACCGCGTGCTGGTCAGACCTGTGAGCGACTCGGGACTGGGCCCCGTGCTCCGTAGGTGGCTTTTCATAAATCTTGTGCTTTGTGGTGGGGGAGAACGCAGGGGCCAGACAGATCCTCGAATGTCACGGTGCCTCCAGACGTGAAGAGAGACGGGGACCTACACGCCTGGCTGAGTTTGTAGGAGGAGTCCATGAGGGTCACGTCACACACTGCCACAGGAAGACAGGAATCATCAGCTGGACGGACCCAGGGTGGCCTGAAAGTATCAAAACTTTCCAAGACACGCCAGTTCTGGCCCGGAACCACTGCATTTCTAGAATTTGTTTTGCTTAGCCCAGTGGTTTCGTGAGTCTGCTTGTATGGCCCTTGGTTCCATGGGACACCTCCTTGAGGACCACTGTGGGTCAGTGTGGGTGGCTGAGGTTAGGGGCCGTGTGACGTGGCAGAGGAGCCCCACCTTGCTTCATGGAGAAGCTCTGCTCGCCTTTGGTCGAGGTTCTCGGTAAGTCAAGGCTGCTATTCATGAAGCAAGCTTTCAAACCCAATGGTCTAGGACACGCCTGGCTTTGCGGTTCCTTCTGCCCAGACTGCTCTTCCTCTCTGCTTCTAACACAAACTCCTATTTATCCTCTAAACTCCAACTCAGGTCCGCCCTGCTGCAAGCCTTCCTTCAACACCGGGCCTTCACCTGCGTCTGCATTTGTCCCTCACACACACTTCTTTTGCACGCCTACTCACATTGTTACACCAACAGCCAGCTCTTGGGGGCGGGATGACGTCACCCATCCCTGCTCCTGGCCCCAGAGTGTGCCGCGCATAAAGTCATCTCTGGTTAAACGCTTGCAGAGTGTGGCGCCACCTGATTCCCGTTTCCCTGAGGAAGCAGCACACCTTCTTTCCTTTGACTCCTCCTCAGATGAAGCCAGGACGTTTTATTAATTCGAGAGTTCGTCAATGGCTGATAATTTCTGTTTGCCTGTCCTGGAAATTCCCGGGTGTGGCAAGGGCAGGCACTCCTGTGCAGATAACACCCGGTCCCATCCCTGTGCACCACTGACAGTGTTGTACTTTCATTTTCTTTCCTCCTGGAGACACCGGACATTAACCCTCCCCCTGCCTCCCCTGAGATATGACCAAATACCCAACCAAGAGGTTCAGCGTCGGCCAAGAGCTTAAAGTTCATGTTGGATAAAAGATCTGGCTGATGGCACAGTTTGGGCATTGCGATGTGACGGTGCTGGCACCAGCCCATTCCCCAGAGGTTGGGACTTGCCGATACAGGCCTCCCACTCTTGCCCCACAAGGGTGCAGCGGGGAGAGCTGGAGCCTCTTCTGAGGAGCGGGGCCTTCTGCTCCCCTGTGGATGGGCAGGCGCCAGGCTGCTCCCTGGGGCTCTCCAGGGTGCACAAGTCGTGCAGGTACAGATTCACGAGGGCCGATGACGATGACCTGCCTTCACTCATTTTGCAATCTCAGCTGAGAACTCTGGGTTTGAAAGCTGCTGATAGCCCAGAATCTTGTCTGGAGTGTTCTCAAGTGAGCGAGCTAACGATGCCTACTTGAAAGGGGCTCACTATCTTGCTGGGCCCCTTTGCAACTGATCTCATGATCTGGGGAACAGTTTTCTAAAGTAAGGCCTGGGTAGGGATGGGGACGGTGAGAGTTCACCCCTGGGACAAAGCACAGCCTGTGCTGGGTTCTCTGCCAGGCACTGGTGGTAAGAGCCGCACTGCCAAGTGCACCAGGCACTCAGCGTCTCCTGATCAGACTGTTGAGTCAATGCAGCCGTCAGTGCCGACCAGAAAACCAGTTGGATGGATCGGATTGACCACTCGATCCAGACCAAATAGAAAAGCAGGTGACATGGGAAAGCAGGTGACAGGGGAGGAAGGTGTTGCTGCCTGAAGCGATTGCCGCTTGGAGCAACGACGCCGCGGGAGAAAATTCGGAGGCAGGATGAAAATGAAAAAGGGTCTTTTATTCTTCTTCTCTCTCCGGCTTTAGCAACCTCTCGAACTCCAACTCCAATCTCTCTAACTCCGACCACACTTCAACCACCAACATCAACCAACAACCACACAGACTAACCTCACCTGGTTATATACATTTTGCCTTAACAAGGACAAGTGCTTACAGCTCGAGCTTACAGGTGCGTCACGCAATGTTCACGGGCATACAAAGATTCTTTGATAAATGTATGAATATCAGGTGGAACTTGAACATCTTTTATGGCTCTCAGCTAACCGCAAGCTTAGCTATCTCCCTGATTAGGGCTCGTTCGTTTCCCCCCTTTTGTTTTAATAGAGGGGATGCTCTAGGACGTCCATGTGCAACCAACATTCTTACCCGTCATCGGATAATCAAGGCTGTGCCCTTGACTCCTGTCTTAGGTTGATATGTCGGCCACATGAGACTGTCCCATGTGACTGTGCCTGTCTTAGGTTGTCCCCCTCTGGGGATCTTACCCGTCATAGGCTAACCAGCCATCTTAGCTATCTCCTTGATAAGGGCTCCTTCAGGAAGGAATGCTGCAGACTGGTCACAGGTGTGCAGACAGGGAAGGGGATGAAGCCTGCCACTAAGGTCATGTCCCACCCCTTGCTGGTTCTGCAGGTAGTAGTGATGCTGGCGATGGTGACAATAGCAATTACCAGTGACTGGACATCGACAACCCCCAGAGGGTCTGTAGAATTTCATCTGGTCTCCTCGTGAGCTTCCCTGTGAAAATTATGACTATTCTTCACAGGCAAAGATTCTGAGGCTCAGAGATGTGAATTTCCTTTCCATGTGTCTGGTGAATAGCAAGGTAAGGGGTGGTTAAGAATGTGTGCCAGAGTCAAGTGTTGGGGTTCGAATGCTTTCTTTGATACAGAAAAGCTTCACTGACCTTGAGTGACCTGTGAAACTTCTAGAAGTCTTGCTGTTCTCATCTGTGAAATGAGACTGCTGTGAGAATCCAAAGTTCCTGGCACATAGTAAATGATAAACTAACTTAAGCTGCTCCTCTTCTTCCTCTCCTCCCCCTCTTTCTTTTATTATCGATGATAGGGATGGGAAACAAGTTGGAGCTGTCTGGTTAAAAAGCCCTGTCCCTTCTTCTGTACCATACTGTCCTGTGGGGACAAGGGGGTGGTAGGAAGTCAGTGAGTCTGCCCTGTGTTTCATCCTTTTGTCCCCCAAAATGCTCTCCAGTACTCCATATGCCCTGGGCCACCTGGAGTGGGGCCTTGGGAATGCACCTGCCCAGGGTCCAGGTGGCTAATTCTCTTTCTAGCCAAGGACAGAGGCGGAGGCCACTCATCAGGTGGAAAGAAGCTGAAGGCTCTGCTCCCCAGTCAGAGCAACACCTCAGTGCCTCCCTGTGCACGTGATCTGCCTCCTGAAGGGCCCATTAGTGCCCTGCCTCCTGTCTAGCCAAAGCCACAGGGTGAGTTTGGGAGCAAGGGAGTGGGTGACCAGTCCCATCTGCTCAGGGGCTCTGATTAATACACACTTCCCAGGCAGCCACTGGGCTGGCTCTGCTTTTTGGCTGTGGCTGCCCAAAGCAGCCGGAGGTGACCCAAATAGAGCCCAAATGTGTTAGTCAAGGCCCTTTGGACTTCAGGCAACAGAAACCAACTCTGGCAGTACACACGACAGGGAGAGACTTCCTATAGGACTTCAGGGCCACCTCAGAGAACCCAGTGGTCAAAACACATCTGAGGACCTAGAGAACTGCAGGCAGGCCCCGTAGAGTGCTTTGCCCGGTGCTCATGATGGCTGCGTTCTTCCCTCTGAGAACGGGCTCTCTCGCTGCTCCCCCGTGGGAAATACTGCCTCCCCAACACCTGTTTGTGGGCTCAGGCCCAGGCACAAGGGAAGCCTTTTCCTGACTCTTCTAAAACTAATTGGCCTTGTCGGGCAAGATCTTCACCTGTGACCAGTTGGATGGTGCTGTGTTCAGAGGGTAAGGAAAAAAAGCAACAGGAATTCTAGGTAGAAATGTGGAAATGTTTATTAAATGATAAGGGGAGCATACACAATTTTGTATCTAACAGGACTATGACTCTGTAAATCTATTTATGCATGTGGTTAGATACCAGAAGAGGCCACACTGCAATGGAACAAATGACTTGCATTATGGTAAATCTGGTATTTTGCTGCTATTGCTGTTATTATTAATAATAATAGGCATCAATGCTGCACCATAGTGTAGAGGCCATTGTGGGTAGACATTTTAAGATTGGTATGCAAGAAAGAAAATTGAGGTTCTTACCTCTTCTCCTAATAAGTAGAAGAGGTCAGGCCATAGATGTCATGATCTTTTTTTTTAATATTAATTTATTTGCTTTAGTTGTACACAATGCGTTTATTTTTACGTGGTGCTGAGAATCGAACCCAGGCTGCGCATGTGCTAGGCGAGCGCTTTACCGCTGAGCCACAGCCCCAGACCAGATGTCATGATCTTTCAACTACACACTATTGTGTCTCATGTTGCAAAGTTGATCAAAAAAAAAAGAGAATTTTCAGGTGACTTCTGCATACAGGAAGAGTGTTCAGGGCTGTGACATCTATGGAGGGAGGTGTGAAGTCATATGTGCCTAAGGGGACTAAGGACTGGGTGTTTCCTGGGAGGAGAAGGCAGGACAAAGAAAGAAGGCTCAGGCTTCTCTTCTCTGGGTTCAAGGAATGGCTGGCTGTGTGGCCAACCCTGTGTCCAATGTTGCATAAGAAATATGCCAGCCAGGTGTCACTAACCTTACATCTTCCAAACTGTGCTGGGAAGGTATGTGTTTCCATTGTTAGAGGTGACTTTGTCTTAAGGGAGTGTTGTAGCCAGATGGTTCTCAGGATTTGAGAGACTGAACTATTTTTTTTTTTTTTTTTTTTTTTGTAAATACGCTTGTTGGTGAAAAGTTGTGTTATGGCTCCAAACACAGTCCACATTTTTTTTGCTTGAAAAATGGAATATATGATCAAATATGTGTTGAATTGATGTGACCCATTCACCTATCCATGTTGAAGTTTTCATTTCAGGGACAAGTGAAATTGTATCATGTCAGAAGAGTAAGCATATTTTGCCCCATGTCAAATACATGTTGAGGATTGTGATTTTTTTTTTTTCAAAAGCTAAGAAGGTAGGAAAAACAATCCAAGCATTGGTCTATGGTGATTTCATTTTTGGAAGAGGATAGGTGATCTTGTCCTAGGGCTCTGGGTGGGTCCCTGCTTCTAAGGGGAAGACGGGAGCTCATAATGCTAATGATGTGTAAATGCATTTTCAGCTATTTTATTAAGCTGGCCTTTCCAGGCTCATTATCATTAATATTTATGGTTGGGATATGCTTCTCCAGAGACTCTGCAAATAGCTCTCCTATTGTTCAGGTGAAATTTATAGCTAGCTGGGCTAAGAAGGGCCACTGCGTAGGCCCAGGCGTGCACGTCTCACAGGAAACCAAAGCTCTACCAACAGTTTGGGATGAGTAGCTCTTTAGTCTACAGGTCCAGCCCTCCTTAAAATATAGCTCATTAGTTATGCTGTTGTGAATCCAAGAAGGAAAGGGAAAGTCTGGGGAGCAGGAGGCAGAGGGGAGTGTTGCAAGTTCCCTGAGACCACACCTTCCTCTGTTGTGGTTGGCTCTGGCAATCCTGCCTTTGGCTGCGACAGTCCTCTGCCCTGACAAAGGGTCACAGTTTCCTCTGGTGCAAAGGTACACGCAAGACTTCTGTGAGTCCCCTGCCTGGGGATGTTGAGGGTCTTTCTTCCCAGAAGAGTCCACGAGGAGCCCTGGCACTCACAGCAGTGCCATCTGCACCTGCCAGAGATTTCACACTGCTCCATCTCAAATGGGGCTTGAAATTCCTGGCTGGGCCAGGAGGAAGGAAGTGGCTTTCCCACCCAGCCATGCATCTGTTAATGCGCTCTGGGTGGGCTGGGGAACTAGGAGGAGATGACAGATTTGGGTATTTGAATCCAATATTAACCTTCAGTACATTTTAAAACAGGGGATAATTCTATATCTCCTTAAAACAGGTTTTGGAGGTTGTGGGGTGGAGGGTATCCAAGAGCCCTCTAATAAGGTCCTTAGTTCCAGTTCCATAGGCATGACTAGACCAATACAAATGCACACACCTTGAGGTTACCTAAGATGACAGGTGAAATCCTCACCTCTAAAACCAGGGGGTCGGAGAGATGGTTTCTATGGTCCTCTCCAGCTCTGAAAATTGGTAACCCCGAATAGAATGGACTTTCCCTTATTGGTGCATTTCCTTGCTTTTGGGATTCTAACAAGATCTTGTTTATGTGGGAATTGTCCAAAGGTGCTGAAGTTGTCTGGGAGGAGTGAGCACTGTGTTAAGGTACCCAGACTTTGCTGGGGTGAAGGAAGAGGTCAGATGGTGTGGATGTCCCATCTGTGATGAGGATGTGCCCTTCAGGAGAACTGCTGTAGGTACAAGCTGTGTCTGGGTCCAACAGCAGGGGCTCAAGGGGCCTGTGGGGCAGGTGGCACTGGGGACTCTAGGGAGAGCAAATACAAATTTAATAATGTCTAGAGATAGAGAAATGGAGAATAAGGGCTTCTCAAAACAGCTGAAAACCTTAGAGAGACATGAAAACCATATGTAAAGCGTGACCCTTGATAGGTTCCTGGATTTTAAGAAATTCTATAAAAGACATTGTTGTAACCACTGAGGAAATTTGAATATGACTGCATATTAGATTATATTATCATATAGAATTTCTTAAGTATCCAATTAATGTGTTTATGTAAGAGGATATATTTTGGGGAAATACCTGCTGAAGTATTATGGTATCTGCAATTTTATAGTGTGTGTGTGTGTGTGTGTGAATATAAAATATATATTTACATATATAAAATATGTAGTTAGGTGAAGCAAATGTCATAAAATATTAACAGCTGGTGAATGTGTATATACGTGGGTGTTCATTGTGTTATTCTTTCTAGTCTTCTGTAAGTTTGAAGCCTTTCTCTATAGTGTGGGGAGATAGCTCAAAGTCAGAGGTGTGCCATAGCCTAGGCTCTGTCCCCCAGCCCTCTCTGGGTTTATTCACCTACAGTTGGGGGGTGCTGTGCACCTGCTGTAACTGAGCTCATTTCCCACTAGTTCTCTTTTCTCTGAAGATGAAGTCAGCATCCTGCCTATAATTATGCTGACCTGGAGATATGAGAACCCCCAGGGCTGTCACTGGAGCCCAGTCACGGGTGTCTGGGCCACTCCTCGACCACCTAAGTAGGGGCCCTAGCTGAGTTCACTCTGTGCCAGGCATTTCCTACCTACCAGCTCAGCCAGTGCCCATGAACAGACCCTGGTTAGGCTCTCTTCTCAAACTGCTCACGAATGGCTATTTTGGCCAGCGTTTCTTCACTGTGACCAATATACACCACAAGAACAATTTAGAGGAGGAAAAGTTTATTTGGGCTCATAATATGAGAGGTTTCGTCTATGGCTGGCGGACTCCACAGCTCTGGACCCAAACTGAAGTGGAATGTCATGGTGGAAGGGCATGGCAGAGGAGAGCAGCTCAGAAATGGCGACAAGGAAGCAGATAGCTATGCTCACCCCAAAGACACACCACCAGTGACCTCTTTCCTCTAGCCACATCCTAGCTATCTACAGTTACCACCCAGTCAATTCATATCAGCGGCTCAGTCCACTAATTAGGTTATGGCTCTCATAGTCTAATCATTTCCCCTGTGAACATGCTTGTGGTGTCTCACTCATGAGCTTCTGGGGGACACTTATTAACAATGGCAGAGCCAGAATGTGAAGAATCTATGACCAGTGACTCCCAGCTTTCTTCCTGACTGCTGTAGAGTTTACCTGCAGAGAGTTCTTCTGAGAATTCCCTTCTGTGACCAAGTCACACAGCGGGGCTCGGACATCTGCTGGCCTTGGCCTCTATTTTCTCTCTAAACCTTGGGTGATTTCCGTCTGTGACCTGCCTCTTTTCCCATCATCCCTTTACCTTTGGGCTCCGCCTCAGCCCTTCCTTTCTCCCTACACAGTCATTGGCCACGATAGCCTCACAGGATGCAAGTTGGGGCCGTGGGTGTGGCAGAACTTACCCTGCACCATTCCCTGCACAGCTTGCTGTGAAAAAGCAGCAGGAAAACGTGGGTGAAAGGTACCTGGGGGCCCCTGCATGGCAAAATTAGGACTCCTGACAAGAGTCCTCTAGGGAAGGAGGACAGAGGCATAAGGAGAGAAGCAGGTTGGATCTGCGTCTGTGATGTTTCATTTATATTATGAATAAATTTTAAGAGAAGTATGCTGAGTGAGGAAGTTCAGTCCCAACAGATTACTATACTATCCCATTTACATAACATCCTTGATGCAACAAATGATAGAAATGGATGCCAGGTTTGTGATTGCCAGGGGCCAGAGGTTGGGTGGTTGGTGCTACAAAAGGGCAACTGAGGAATCCTGGCAGGGATGGAAATGTTTACTATTTTGACCAAATCAGTGTCCACTTCCCAGTTATCACACTGTATTAGAGTTCTGGTAGATGTTGCTATGGGAAAAGGCTACATAGGATCTCTTGTCATTATACATGAATCTTTTTTTTTTTTTTTTTTTTTTTTTTTTTTTTTTTTTTTAGTACTGGAGATTGAACTCAGGGGCACTCAACCACTGAGCCACATCCCTATCCCTATTTTGTGTTTTATTTAGAAACATGGTCTCAGTGAGTTGCTTAGCATCTCACCTTTGCTGAGGCTGGCTTTGAACTCACAATCCTCCTGCCTCAGCCTTCCAAGCCACTGGGATTACAAGTGTGTGCTACACACCTGGCTCACAGAAATCTCTAATGATCTCAAAATACAAAATTTAGTTTTAAAATAAAGGAGGATATAAAGAAAATATGGCAAAACATTAACACCTTCTCTAGTTTTGGGCAAACGACAATCTGTTATATTTGCTATTTTCTTAATGTTTGAAATATTTAGTGTTACTGTTTGGATATGAGATGTCCCCCCAAAATAACTCCTGCCTTAATGAGGAGGTGAATGATTAGATTATGAGAGCCATAACCTAATCAGGGTAGTGATCCACTGGGGTTAGTGATTTGAATGGATTACCAGTTGGTAACTGTGGGCAGGTAGGACGAGGCTGGAGGAGGTGGGTCACAGGGGTGTATGCTGGGGATTACATATTTTGTCCCCTGCTCCTCCCTCTTTTTGCCTCCAGGCTGTCATGAGCTGACGAGCTTTCCTTGGCCATGGTGTTCTGCCTCACCTGGAGCCCAGAGCAATGGACTCAGCCAATTCTGGAACAAACCTCTGAAACTGTCTGCCCCAAATAAATTTTTCCTCCTGTAAATTGTTCTTGTCAGGTATTCTGGTCACAGGGATGAAGAGGTGACTAACACACTCAGTAAAAGCAGAGCCCTCTGGAGTTATCTACTCTGTCTTGTATGTATGCACTTTGTCCAAGGCCCATTCCTGGTCCCTCAGGCTGGTGAGGTCAAAGCAGGAGCCCCAGGGATTTTGTAGGGAGGGAGGAGGTGCTGTGCAGAGGTGCTGACCACAGTTGGGAACTGTGCTTCTGACTTCTTACTATCTTTATTCACCCTGTATTATAAAAAGTAGAGACATACATACCAGAATTTATTATATAGCAAAAGTACAGGTTCACAATGCAATCAAAAGGGACTAAAAAGACACGTAGAATAGTTTAGATGTAAAAATAGAAAAGAATTTCCAAAGACCCAGTCCGATTGGAATATAATTTTAGGAATCACTAAAGAGCGATGTGTTTCCAACTCAGTGTCGCGAGGACAAACTTGGTAGTGGAAGGTCTACTCGCATGGATTCTGAATGACAATTAGAAGATATTCCTTATCTATGGAGAGACATGGACAAAATTAATTCACCCTAAAATTACACTTCATCAACATTTCAGCTAGTCTGAGTTTTCTCTTCCAAACGTCATGTGGACCCGTTTAGACCAATGGCTGCATATTAGAATCACCAGGATGCTTAAAAAATACCATTTTTTCCCAGGCTGGCTCCAGAGATTCTGATTTCATTGATTTGGGGGTGGTGTCCCAGCCATGGATAATTTTTTAAAAAGTTCTCCAATTGATGGAAATGTGCAGCCAGGGAGAGAACATGGCTGTAGAAAAAGCTTTATTTAGCTATGGGCACTTCTGATTTGACTGATGTGCTATGGAGAAGTGTGTTCTAGACTACACGTGGGAGCCTGACTTACAGCTATTTAGTCAGACTGTGAACTCAGTTCCTTCAAGGAAGGAAGAGTGCCGTGACTGCTGTCTTCTGGTAGACCAGGTACCTGTGCTTTACCCACAAAGAGGGTTCAGGCCCCTTGGAACTTGGATCCACCCATACTTTATCTCCAGGATGGGGAAATTTCTGCCCCTCTCCAGAAAGTCTGAGTGCTAAGTTCACTAAAAAGGAGAATTACAGCTAAATTCTTTTGATTACTACTAATAAATCTAAGTGGGCAAAATTCAAATTTCTCAAAGGTCAAATAAATTGCTAATTACATACAAGTCGAAACCTTAAGATTCAAACATCTCCATTTTGTAATCAAAGAATATTATGTTTCATACTGTATGTTAAAACCTATACTCCCCATTCTTTGAAACTGGCTTTTAACCAGTCAAGTATAAAGAAGCTCTACATGGGGGCTGGGGTTGTGGCTCAGCGGTAGAGCGCTCGCCTAGCACATGCGCGGCCTGTGTTCGTTCCACGTAAAAACAAAGGCATTGTGTACAACTAAAACAAATAAATATTTTTTTTTTTTTTAAAAAAAGAAGCTTTACATGGGAAACTAAATGCCAAATTACCTGGAGCTACCATGATTTCATGTTTCTTTGATCTGATCCTGAGAAAAGTTAGGTCATTCTGAGGATCAATATCACGGACAGTGCTCTTGGCTTTCATCGTCAGCTGATGAAGAAGACCTGCATATTGAACTGTTGTTGAGTTGTCCAAGGTGGTTCGGATTGGAATGCCTATTATGAGATTTAATTTGTGGTTATTTTTTTCTGATTATAAAAGTAAAATGCACATTGGAAAATACTGGGAAATGTTGATAACTGCAAGGAGAAAGAAAAAATGACGTCTGACATTGCTCACCGGTATCAATTTCAGTTTATTTCCTTTCAGCCTTTGTTTCTGCAAAGATTTTTAAGCATGGCTAAATCAAACCATATTTACAAATTAGACTTGCTCTTTTCTTCATTTAAGTTATAGCATAAAGCTGTCTTTGTTGACAACATCATCACTATTATTTTCAATCTCTGCCTGCTTTACTATTTTATGCATATATCAAAATATAAAACAATCCCCTATTGTTTGGTCACTTGGTATATTTTTTATAGCTAATGGTGTGATGAATATTTTTGTACATAAATCACTTGGAAGCTGTTGATTATTTCAGTGCCAAGTTAACATGCTTTTATATAAATTGCATGCCCCCAAGCATCCTATCTATAGCAAGTCTGCTTTGAAAAGCTTGGTCTGTGACATGGTGTTAGTCTTCTTTCCTGAAACCAGAAATGTAAAGGGATATCACTGTGCATGTGAGAGAGCACATCAAAAGGGATTCTCACAATTTCTCACACAGTATTCTAACATGACACCTTACACTTTATGCTAGAATAATATGGGGACAAAGATACTGTACTTTTGTGGTGTGTTCCCTGGTTTTGCACTCATTCTTTATTTAAACATTATTAAATCTGGTTACTTGTTTGCTTTATTGTTCTATTATGGTTTAAAACACAATCTACTAATTTACCAAAGAATTATAGCTAGATAAATATGCATATGTAACTCAGTTCAGTGCATATCAATCTAGCTCAGCTGGGGCCACCCAGAGCTCAGGGCCCATTACATGACAAGGCTGTGATAGGTATTTTACAAATATTGCATGTGATCAAAGATAACCTTCAAATTGTTTTAAAACTGCTAGATAGACAGAAATTTCGGAGACTTGATTTGCAAGTGTGCCTTTATTTTAGAGAACACAGGAAGAGAATTTGGGATTGTGGTCAAATTCCTTAGGTACCTGAATTAAGGCCAATAAATAAAAGAGTCTAACATGGCCCTTAGTTTTCTTTCAGAAAATGTAGCTCCAGAAACTATTAAACAAGATGAGCACTTTAAAGAGTGTAAGAACATTACAAACCCAGGAATTTATTAAGTTTTCATGAAACTGCTGGAAACCAACCATTTTGACTTTGAAATGGACCAATCTTTTTAAGATAACCACTATCTCCAGAATAGATCACACTAAACCTTATAAGGATAGTATTTACAGGGGTCCCTATTCAACAGATAAGGTGTATATAAAACTGTTAATTTCTGAATTGTTATTTGTTGGCTACTCTTCCCCTGAAAGGCAGTTGGCCATTGTCTTTAACACCTGAGGAAGGTCACAAAGCATGGATCTTTAACAAGCAGAAACAGAACATTCTCAGCCCTCAACCCTTGAGAACTTTCTGAAGAATAGTTTTATTTTGCATCCTAAATACTGACTGCCTATGAAGTCTGCATTGCTCAGTGTCAAAACAAGAAATACAACCAGAATAAATTATTTACAAAGTAGATGACAAGATTATGAATCAAAATCTCAAGCCTATTTAGTTAGTCTGTTCATGACCCAAGTCAATAAATAAAACAGCTAGCCTTTCTGAATAATAAGTGCCCACTATGGAAACACCTGGGAGTTTTTTGTATGCAGTACAGACACTTGAAAACAATTGAGAAATATTTATTGAGCTCCTGCTTGGTACCATGCAAGGTAATTAAAATAATTTAGTAAAAAGTAATTTTAGCACATTATAAAATCACCCACTTCCTCTGAGAAGTAACTCAGAGGAAGTAACTGTTCCGTTTCCTGGGCATCTCTCCACAGGTGTTCTAGGCCAGCTCAAGAATGCATGTGTTTGTGTTCATGTTCTGTTTAAAAATGGTAGCACTGTTTGATTCAGCACAAGTAAAGCTAAGTGATCCTATTAGTGACAGTCAGTTCAATGGATGTTCCTCACTTCACTTAGCCAGTACACCCTCCTGACAGGCAGTAGGCTGCCCCAATCTTTGACTCTCAGAAACAAGACTGCAACATACCCTTATGTATGTCATCTCACAGTTGTTTGTATGTGTAGAATAAATTCCTAAAATGGAGCTTCTAGAACAAAGAGCACGAACACTTTAAAATTTGATACTGCTGAATTTATGATACTGCTTTGAAATATGACTCTATATGATCCCAGTAAGCTTGTACTCATTATTTATTAGTTTGTCATTTTCAACCATACATTTGTACTTGGGTTGATAGACTGTATTTCAAAATAAAAGGAATTGGCTGGGTGGCTGATAAAATCTAATGAAATTCAGATGCACTGTTAGAAATGTCAAGAATATTTAAAATTAAGAGCCCACAGTAATCATGTTTACATACATAAGAATATATGATAGGTACGACTGCCTGGGAGTTAGATACTTATATTCACCAACATCTAATGCAATGATCAGGGTTTCAATATTGTAAACAACGGGTGCTTTTATAAATGGGAAACCAATGCTAACAATTAATCTAATCAAAACCTATACCATTCAGTATTAACAAACTGAAAAGTCTACTGTCATGAACAGACTATGTTTCAATAACAGTGAAACCAAAGGTCTAATATCTAGCATGGCACACGATGAGAATGAAATGAATAGACACAGGACCTCTCACCACAAATGCAGTCTGAAAATGTGTTCAAATGATTTGTCTGTAATTAGTAGACCAAAACCACTAGCAGAGAACAAGACATAACCACCATCTTGGTTAAGTATTTTCAATATATATTTCACAGGATTTCTGAAAGCTGCACATCAGCATTAGAATAGATGGTACTTTTATCTAAAATTGAATAGGCTATTGAAATTATTGAAATTGAGTATTTTATTACATTCTGGTCACATGACTTATACCGTATGCTATTAATAAATATCTTTGTCATATGCTCTGATTACTAATGATCTGACCATAAAAATAAGGCCCTCATTTATATTTTAGAAAAAGGTTAATTTGACTTTCAGGTGAAAACTGAGTATCCAGCAATCTTGAAAAGTTCCCTGAGTCCTTATACATCCTAGTAGAGGTTAAAAGTTAACTGAAATTTAATGGCTATTTAAAATGTTATTTTGCTGCCTTCTTCCAAGAGAAGTTTTGATTGAGATATCTCAGAAAAATAAAAATTTGCCTTTTAAGTTCCACTATTCAGAGATAACCACTATATATAACATATGCCTACCTTTTCTTCTTTATTTAAGTGCATGTGTGCACCTGGCTATATAAATGATTAGAAAGTGTTGGCAACTGCTTTGTTACCTGCCTTTTTCATCTAATATTTTGTGTGGCTCCCCAGTATCTTCAAATATCCTTGAACATTTTTAATAGAGTCATGTTCATTAAGCAACTATTATGTAGTTACTTAAAAATTTCCCCTGTACTGGGACAGCTTTGTTTTCTTGTTTGTCTATTTATAAGCATATGACCCCTGAGTCAGTGCCCTATAGCTAAACCTTTCCTCACCACTCCTTAAGGTACTTCCTAGGAGAGGAATTACAGATCCAGGGTGTGGATACTGTTCAGACATCTGATGCATATCACCAGGATTAAGTGCTTTAAGGTCAAGATCTTCCAACACAGCACATTAGATGAGGTGGCCTGGTGCCACAGAAGAATGCACTGGGTTCAAGTCCACCCTAAACTTAAAAAAAAAAAAAAAAACTTATTTGGAAATAGGGTCTTTGCAGATGTAATGAATTAAAATGAAGCCACTTGGGATTTTGATGGGCCCTAATTCAATATAATTGGGCTCCCTGTGTGTAAGCAGAGACAGAGAGGAGAAGGCCATGAGGCAGGGAGTCAGACTTGAGTGATGTGTCTGTCAGCCTGGGAACACGAAGCATTGGCAAGGAAGGCTCCTCCTTTGGATTTTTCAAAGACAGCACAACCCCACGATATCTTGGTTTCAACTTCTCACCTCCAGACTAAGAGATAATAAATTTCTGTTGTATGAAGCCACCAGCGTGTAATACTTGGTACTGCAAAAACTGACAGCAGCACCTATATGAAATCATGCAGATAGCACATTCAGGGGGTGCGACACAGCAGTTGCAAATACTTGGAAATAAACTCAGTTTAACCAGATCTAGGAAGTAGGGCTGAACTACTTGCTAGAAACACCTGATACAGTTCTTGACTTATGTGTAAGAATGATCCTAAATCCTCTCTCCCTTGTGGTTCTCAGGCTGAATGAATTTATTATGGTCATATTTATTACATGTATTTAGCACTGTGTAATTTTCTATTTTGTAAAACAAATCAATTTTTTATGTAAAAATTAAATCCTCACACTCTCAGAATTACTTAATTACAAGTCTATTAAGTATCGGCTGTTGTTCTGGGCACTTGGCAATTATTATCTCATTTAATTGTCACAACCACCATGAAAGTAGGTTATTTTCCATCTTAATGGTAAGGAGTTTAAGCAGATTTTCAGTTGGTGGTTGCACAATAAGTATTTTTTGATGGATTCTGCCAGGCGCTGACCTGGTTATATGCCAATTGTATGGTTGCACCCTGAATTATGTGAAGTAGCTACTCTTATTTCAACTCATGCTCGGGAATTTCTGGCACCTCTTCCCCTTACAAATGTCTGCATTAGCAATGAAACCATCAGGAGCCTTTAAGAGGTCGCCACCACAGCTGAGCATGGAGCCATGTGGCAGGGGAAACGCTGTGTGGAGTCTTAATGAGGATTATGCAGTGAGAGCGAGTTCCTGTGGCTTCCTCAGATTTCCAAGTTGGAAATGCACTGGCTCTTATACCATATCCACAAAGACTACTCGATGCATGATAGTAAGATGAATTCTCAAAGATTTTTCTTTACTAAATATGGTAAAGGAATAATTTCATTTAAAATAAAGACTGAACCTCTGTACTCTTTATAATGTTAAAACAAAAGCAAACTGCCAGTTGTGATAATCTCCCTGTCCTAACATGATAGGTTTATTGGCACTCAGAAATGATGAAAGAAAATTACTAAAGCTTTAAAAAGTAGACAATCTACAGTGTTTCTTAGGAATATATAGGTATTTTTAGACATCATGTTCATATTTATAGCCCTAGCTCTTAGCAGAGTGCTTGGCATCTAATATATACTCAATAGATGCTTGGTAAGTAACTGCTTTAGCTAAAATATACAAAATATGCTTCTAATTTCAAATTTGAAGATGTTTGTCACAAACTTTACACAGAAAAAGAGGTTCCTGCTTGGGCTTCTTTGTGTCAAGAAGGCAGCCTGTGACATATTTACCTTCTGCATTTACAACCATTGTTCCAATAACCCCTTTATGGCTCTGGATCCTCTTTAGAGTTTCTTCCACCTCTGCCTGGAAGAGATCAGGGAGGCAATTAACCAAAAGGGTCTTTGTGTTGACTGACACCAGTCCTAAGGAGAATGATGTTTGCAAGGATACCTATTCCACCATGTCCTTACCTAAGGTACTGGATGCTGTCATCTCAGATTTTTTAAAAGTCAGCTTGAAAGTTGTAAATTCCCCCCCCAAGTCTATATAAGATCCCCCCTTCCTGCCTATACCCCTGAAAAGCTCATGGCTTGAACCCTTCTAAAGAGACAGAGCTTACTGCCTCACAAGAACTCACTCCATTTTTATTGTCCCCATATTCTAGAGAAGAATATTATACATTACACAGAAATCTTCCCTGGATCATATTTCTTTGGTTGATTTTCATGTATTCACAAAAATTCCTTTTCTATACTATAGTCCTTTAAATATTTATAGAATTACACCATATCCTCTCCCTGTTTGAAAAAAGCCTTTAATGGGAAATCCTTATCTTCACTAGTGCTATCTATTGGGTGTTCATTCAAATGATCACATTTACAGAAGGGTGTTCTTTTAAAAACAACATGTTCCTGGATTTTCTTGATAATTAGATCTTGAGTCTTGATGCAAGCTGAATGTTTAACTTTTATGTTCAATGTAATGAACAATCACATCTGAACTTCATGAATGAATATTAAACTCATCTGTCTGAATACATTTTATGCAGCAACCCTATTGTACGTTTTCTTCCTCTCTAGAAATACAAAAATCAAGAATCATCTTTTCCAAACCTGCACATTGTTGTCTGTCTGAGCAATCAGTGGATATTCTGGAATCAAACAGCATTCTTCACAGTTTTTTGATGAGGGTTTGTTCTATTCTTCCCCCACCCCCAAGACCATACAGGTGAACATTATGTTACTTTACTGAAAAGATGGTTTTCTTTTCCACGTAAGTGGGCCTTGGCATGTTCCCTTTTCCACCACCATCCAGGTGTTTTCTGCATTTCAGGTATTGTACTAAATTCATGATTTTTAACATTATGAATCTGATCTATTATATACCAATCATGTTCTTTATCTCACTGCCAAAAACTTAAATCAATGCATTTTAAGAGGAAACTATACATCACTATCATGAATGGAAACCTGGTTATCATTTATCATAAAAGAAACAACGTTACAAAAAATGGAAAAAGGCATATTATTAAGTTCTATTGCAATGGAAGTTCTGAGCTAGTGGTCTGCTTTTCAGATGAAAAATGGAAATTACCAATGACAGTAGTCTTAAGGCCCTGATAATGCTAGAAACTTTGTCCTGTGTACATTCTAAAGACAGACAGACTGACACACACACATAAAGTAATAAATCTATCACAGTATGATTCACTCTGTTATCTGGTATTTCTGGACCATCTTATATTGAAATGGATGTTTGCATTTCACTTTGGGAAACTGCACTAAAACCTAATAACGGTATAAGGATCAATAATTCATTACATTCTGACCTTTAAGACAATATCCACACTACTGACAACCAGTCTCCCTTTTCTCCTTTACTTCACTCTCAAATTCTCTGCTCTTCCCGGCCTCTCCTCTCCTCCCAGGTGTTTCTCTTCTGCTTTCTGAGTCCTTCTAGTACAATTTCTTGGTCCCCACCGCCACCCCCTTTTCACTCCTCTTTTAAATCCACTTTCTTTCCCCCGTCCCAACATTCCTTTTCTTTCTTTTTTGCCGTGGAGGGGAGGAGCTCTCCTCTCCCTCCCCACATCTCCACCTCCTCTCCAAGCCCTTGCTCTCCCCATCCACCCTCTCTTTCCCCACAGCATCTTATTTTCCTCCTCTGCGTCTCGCCTCCGCCCTTTGCGAACTTTCCTGGCTCCCGCATTTCTCATCCCCCTGGGCATCTTCCACCTCCTCAGCCTCTCTCCCTGGTCTAAGTGCCACCCCCGGACATTAACCCCCAGGACAGCGTTCCCTCATCTGCACACCTCCCCCTCGGGGGTCTCCCTGCATCCCAGCACGAAGCCTCCGGAGCCCCAGCGTGGCCGCTTCCCGGGAGCCAGGCCGAGAAGTCCCTGCCGGGGCACGGTGGGGGCGGCGGGGACCCGGGATTTACCATCGCAGCGGCGGAGACTCCGCACTCAGTTGGCCACCGCCGCCTCCGCGGATGTCAACAACGCTTCCAGCCGTTGCTAGGCGACGAAGGCGGAAGCGGCCTCCCGGAAGCGCCGGAGCCGCGCGTGCGCGTGCGCGACGGGGCCCGCAGCGAGAGGCTCTTCCGCCCCGACCGCGGGCGCGAGGCCTGCGGGCCGCCGTAGGCGCAGGCAGGCGCGGGCGGGCGGCGGGCGCTCACCTGCGCTTCGCCCGCGCAGTGCGGGGCGGGCTGCGGCCGAGCTCCCGCAGGCGTGCGCGCGCTCCCGCTCCCCTAGGGCGCGCTTTAACGTAAGTGCCGCGCGTCCCCGCGGGGCCGAGGGGGCCGCCCGCGCGCCCGCCGGTCCTCCGGCCCGGGACGTTCTCGCCGCAGGCCACGGCCGTCGCCTCGTGCGGCGCGTGCCCGGGCAAATGCGCGGGGCCTTGGGCTGCGTTGGCTGCTCGGCGACAGCGCCTGCGACGCGTCCTTGGTTTAATATTGAAGCCCGCAACGCGAAGGCCGCGCCCGTGAACTCATAGCTCCCCATCCCCGGGCGGCCAGCGCCAGCTCGCGCCTTAGGCGCCCACCTGGTAGCGCGCAGCGCCCCACACTGCTCAGCCCAGTTCAAGGGAGTTGCCACCACCAGCGTTTCTTTAATCTGTTAGGACCTTTCATTTTGTCACATCCCCAGCAGTTCTGAGTTCTAGCACAAAATGCCAGTGGTCCTGCTGGAGGCTCTACATACGGCGCAGAAGAGGATTCCACTGGGTGTTTCACCAATAGAGGAAAAGGCTTGAAGATCAATTAGGAATGGTCAGAAGTCACTTGACCTTTTGAAGGGCATTGATAATGTCCTTGTAGCCAGTGGGGAGGAGAGAATTCATTGTGTAAAAAGCACGGCTGCAGTCACGTTATGAATTCTTGGGGTTTGAAGAGGACACGCATTGATTACTAAATACAGGTTGGAAGTCGGAATGCATCTCCATCTCCGTTGGGACCGTGCCATGATGACTTATTATGGTGCTGATTTCAGTTTTAAACAGGCATGCTTATTGCTAGGAGTGTCAGCTAGAATCTGAATGGGCTCTTGGTAGGGGTGCTCTGTGATGACATGGAACTTGGTGGACTAGGTGACCATTTCAACTCTATTATTTTATGATATTTAGATACAGAAGCACTGAGAAGCTCTAGTTCTGCTTTGGCCCCAGGGAGGGGTAGGTGATTCTTGTCACTAATTCTCTCCTCTTTTTCCTCTCCAAGAAATTTATATATCTCTAAAAGCTAATTCACAATAGCAAGCTAATCTCACTTGGCACTCAACACCTGGGATTCTAACAGATAATTTGGAAAGGACAGCTTGAGTTGTAGGGGAGGAGTCTGAGTCAGGTGTGTGTGTGTGCAGATTTACTTCTTAAATAATAGATTGTATCTACCATTTTTCACTAATAAAAACATAGGTCTTTAATACCAACTGAATTGTATAAAGACTGATTCTTGGGCTCCTTTTGTGTTTCTGATGAAGGAGATTCCCTCTTGAATCAACATATAGCCATTTGCTTTTCATATACAGATCAGTGGCAGTGCACCATATCTGCTACTTCAATCAGCTTTAATGAAGGAACTGGCTGCATATGCATGGAGTGTGAATTCCCTGGTTTCTGGAGTCAGGGTGTCAAACTCATTCAATAACTGACAGCTGTGATTAGAGCAAAGAAAGACTCCAGCATGAAAGGCACCCACAGGAGAACCCCACCACTGAAAAAGAAATAAGACTTGGCCAAACTGACTTCCAACCAACAGTTAAGTTTGACACTCTGCACAGGAAATCAATGAGGAGAATATGAGCCATTTTCTCCCTATTGATTTTCACTTCTAATTATTCCTAGGAGGTAGCTTGCTTTAATTTTTATGCCTTTTATTGGGGGGACTATAATGGATATCCAGAGCTGTGTTGTATCGAGTGCCCCTGCAGTACCTAACATGCTGTGTACCCTATTCTCGGTACATGTGGGTTTTCCCTGTACCCCCCTCTCCTTGTATCCCCTCACCCTGTCTTTTGACTCAAGTGCTAAATAACTTTGAACTCCAGGGAAAATAGTAATAATACGTTTTGCAAGTACTCTGACATAACCTCCAAAGTTGTGGTATATATACAGAAATAAATTTTATTATTTCTCACATATAATTTTGTTTAAAATGAGATGATTTTCTTCTGGGGGTTGTATTTTCTCTTGAATGTATATAATTTGCTACTGCTCTCTGGTTAGCCCAAGGAAATCCAGGTAATATCGTGGCTTTGAGTTTTCCCTTGGAATTTTCTGTACCACCCTATCTATTTTAGATATGCCTGCCAGTTGGTGAGTACTACAAATCGATCCATACTACATCTTGTGCCCATTTCTCTCATAAGTTAGGGCATCATTTGTCAACTTAAACTGAACTTCTAATACTCTGTTGTTTTCTCCAGAACATAGACACCAGATTGATCTAAAATGCCCCTTAATACTAAGGCAGAATGAGAGGAGGTCATGTATCATTAAGTATTCCACGTAACTGACCCAGTGTCACAATTACAGAAGAGGAGATTCAGGAGAGATTTCAGAAGATCAGCCATTTCCTGCTTCGGAGGACAGAGGCACCTTTGGGGCTAATCCTTTTCAGGACCCAAGTGTGCCATCAGTATTTACTTCCAACTGAAGGAATCCTCCCTGTTGGAGTCCAGGGTTTCCTAGGCACAGGGTTTGGAATTGCTTACCGCTAGATGTTCCTAGGTGTGCTCCCTGGAATAAAAGAAACTCTCAGAGCCTCCTCATTCGTAAAATAAGATAGATGACAGCTACCTAAAAGGGCTGATGTCAGGTTTGAATGATACAATGTGGGGGAGATGTCTGACTCACACCAGGTGCACACGATGGATCATCTGTGTTTCTTTTGTTTTTTCTTTCCTCTAGTCAGTTTTTCCTTCTTTCCAACACTCCTTTCTTCTCCCTCCTCATCATTCCATCTCACCATCCTTTACCTCCCTGATTCTTCTTTTTCTTCTTAACTCTTCTCCTCAGCCTCCTCTTCCATCATGTCCTCCCTAGGGAAAGTCATCAGAATTCATATTTTGGACTTTCTCACCAAAGAACATTCTTCCCTCTTCCCCTTTAGATAACCCATTATTCAGTTAGAACTTTGTACTTCAAATCCCATTTTTTGTAACTCCCAATTTTAAACTTCAAGCTCCCTTCTCAGGCAGCTCCTTTCTCAGTGCATTGCTCAGTTTCTCAGGGTTGGGGGCAAACTAAATATTCCTTTGTCTATAAATATTGTCCAAAGTAGGAAGAAGGAAGGGCTTCAGGGAGCAGTAAATCCCACTACACTTCATGTGCCTTTTTTTTTCTCTAATAGTCTGTCTTCAAGGTCTGCAAGCTATTTTAAAGATCTCTGGTCTATCTAGTTTCAAAATTACTTTGGCTAGGATAACCAAACAAGTAAAGCACATAAAACATTTGTAGAGTGGGTGGGGAACCTCAACGTGAGCTCCTGACCAGGTCCAAATAAAGAAAATACTTTCCCCATCCCAGAAGCTTTCATGGGGCCACCCCCAGCTATTGCTCCTGCCCTGAGTGCCGACAGTGTAATTTAGTTTGCCTCCTTTGAAATCACATCCATGGAATTACCCAGCATGCAGTCTTGTGTTGAGCGCACTCTGTTGGACCTCATGTGCGTGGCAGGTGCCTGTGTGGCGTGGAGTGGAGTGTCTTCACTGTTGTTGCTGCACAGCGCTCAGTGGTAAGGAGCCACCACCACGCATTTATACTTTTACTATTGGCAGATATTTTGGTTGTTTCTAGCAGTGCCACAAGCATTCATTCACATGTTATTTAATGCACATGGGAATTAATTTGTTTTGGGTATAGAAGTAGGAGTGAAATTGCTGGGTCACAGAGTAAGATCCATTCTCAGGAAGGCCAGACTCTTCCAAAGTAGTTGTGCCAGTATACCCATGTACCTACCAGGAGTACCGCAAGAGAGTTTCTTTTGGTCTGCAGCCTTATCCATAGTTGATATTGTCATGGTTTTAGATTTTAGCCATTTCAGTGTGTGTGTTGTGGCTTTAATTTGTATCCTGATTATTGATGAAACTGAGCATATTTTTTTACTTATTAATTGGCTATAATTTGATTGCTTTTGAGTATTTGTGTGCATATGCACCCTGCATATAATCTCTTTACTGGTTACATCCATATATCTGAACATACCAACACATATATCTATATCTACATTTATGTCTATGTTACACACATAGCTGTTCTCCATGGGTTACATTTTATTTTCTGTGTCATTTGAAGAAAATAATTTCTTGATTCTTCTGTGTTCTAGTAATCAGTATTATTTTATGAGTTTAGAACTTTGGTGTCTGGTTTAGGAATCCTTTCCTTATCCCAAGGTGATGATGAAGACACATCATTTATTTTCTCATGAATATCAGATTGATACAGTTCCATTGCTATGATTTGAATGTGTTCCCCAGAGTTTACGTATTAGACATTTAATTCCCCACGCAGCAGTGTTGGGAAGTGGGACCTTTCAGAGGGGATCAGGTCATGAGAGTTCTGCCGCACGCAGGGATCAGTGTTGTTGTGGGAATGCACTCAGTGTCATGAGAGTGGGTTTATTATAAAAGCCAGGGAAGCCATTTCTTGCTTTGCTCTCCCACATGTGTGTGCTTTCTTGCCCTTCCACATTTCACCGTGAAATTATACAGCTAGCAGGCCCTTGCCAGATCCTAGCACCTCAATATTGGATTTCCCACTCTCTATGCCTACAAAAAATAGTTTCTTTATAAACTACCCAATCTCTGCTATTCTGTTACAGCAACATGAAGATAATTCAGACAACAGTACTGAAAACTTTATTTCCCCCACAGTTCTGAAGTGTCATCTCTGTTATGCACAAAGTGTTCATATAGGTGTGTATCTCTTTTAGAGGTTCTGTTGTAGTCTATGAATTTGTGACAAATAGCCCTTTTCCTAATTTGATGTAGTATTATAGAGTTTTGGTGTTTGGCAATATTAGTCTCCTCGTTCTTCTTGATTGCATGGCTTTTCTTTACATTTCCATGTACCTTTTGAATAAGATTGTTAGTTTTCCCCAAAAATATAGCTGATATTTTGATTGAAGTTTAGCATGTAGACCAACTAGCAAGAACTGAAATATTTATAATAATGAATAAGTGGTGTATGTCTCTCCATCTTTAAAGTTTTTCTTTCATTTCTTTCAATAATGTATAGTTTTTGTTGCATGAATGGATTGCACATCTTTCATAGTATTTATTTGTATATATTTCATATTTGACATTTCAAAACTTTATTTTCTCTCTGTTGTGGTATATAGATCAAATCAGATATAGACTTTATATCTGGCAAACATGCTGAATTCACTTGTTGATTCTATATTTATATTGTTATATATTTATCCTCTTCATGGCAAAATTACTAAACTCAATTATTCTAATTTGAATCTCTAGGTATTTTTATATTTTTTTGTATAAATGTTTTCAAATAATCCAGTTTTAAATGAATCATACATATAATAGAATGAGAAGGAACACATCATCTCATTTAATGGGGCCAGAATAATTTTGATTAACTTGGCAGGAATATTACAAGAAAGGAAAAAAAAATTAGGAACATAAATACAAAAATCCAAAATAAAAATTGACAAGAATACAAAATTTATATGCAAATGTAAAGTATTATATAAAAAGTAATGTCATAGTGAAATTGAGTTTATTTCAGAAATTCACCTTTGGTCTGCAATCTGGAAGTCAGTTGAGCCCTGGTGCACTCTATTGGTAAAAAATGGATCCTAGATTGTGGTTCTGGGTAAAATGGAGTAAGCACATCCACCCTATCCTTCCCATGCTAAATGGAGGTATAAATTCTGTACATAATTTATGGAGAAGCTGTTTGAATACTCTGAAAAATATGTCATACAGATAGTGGGAAGAGACCAGATTTCAAAGTACCACTAAATCAGCGACGGATGTCCCATTTCTTCCCCTCCTGTATCTCCTAGCTTTTATTCAGAACATCCCACAGCCTCAGAAGTGAGCACTGTGCATGGCAGAGGGCTCTGGTTCAGTGGGATAGGGACCTCCCCGTGCTCTGGGAGAGTGGGGAGCAATGCTCCATTTTCTTTGCGTTTTCCTTTTCTCTATTTTGTGGTGACTTAAATTACAATTAGGCCTGTGGTCAGGGGAGCACAGGCGCCACAATAGAGGTGAATCTTTCTCTCTGAGCAGAGGGGGTTTGGCTTCCAAGAGTGTGGGGAGATCTGTATTCTTTCCTGCTCTGTGCTCCTGCCATTTGGCCTTGGACACAGATGTGGTCACAGAAATGGCATAGCTGAGTTGGTTTCACAGCCTCAGCATTCTGGTAATTGGACTAAAGAAAGGGGACCTCTTGGGCTGGGGTTGTGGCTCAGCGGTAGAGTGCTCACCTAGCACGTACAAGGCCCTGGGTTTGATCCTCAGCGCCAAGTAAAAATAAACAAATAAAGGTATTGTGTCCAACTACAACTAAAAAAATAAATATATTAATAAAGAAAGGGGACCTCAGAGAATTTGATAGTATCACAGAGATCGCTTAAAGGAAATCAAGTAGGCAACTCCACAAAGCTTGCTTTTGGACTCCGGTATTTACCTCTGAACTGAGCATATGTGTTTCTGATCACAAACAATATACCAAAGACAGAATTAACTCCAGTATAGACCACTGCTTACCTTCGAAATTGGTGCTTTGGTGGAATAGACGAGGAAAAGGTCCAAATAATCCTTCAAAATCTTTGCAAATTGAAACTACATTGAAACCATAAGCCACAGAAGACTGGTTGGAGATTGGTGCCAGAACCAAACTGGATTGATTACCTGCTCAAACAAAACCATCCATAGTTAAGTATGATCAGCATCTTATTACGCAGTATTCAAAACGTGAAGGAATCAACCTGAAATCACTCTGCATGTAGAAGTCCAGGAAAATCTCAACCCGTGTGGGAAGAGAGTCCACGGGCGCCAACACGGAGATGACACAGTTGGGATGATCTAAGAAAGACTTCAAAGCCACTCTTCTCTAGGTTGTGAGGAAATGAGGACAAATATTCTTGAAACAAATGAAAAGCTAGAAAGCTAGAAAATATAAGCTGTAAAGAAGCAGATGCAAAAATGAAAATCTCAGAACTAGTAGATAAAATTACACTGACTTCACTGAATGGGCTGGATTATTATGGTCTGGAATAGAATGTCCCTCAAAGGCTCCTGTGTTCAGAGGTGGGCTTTTAGGCAAAGACTGGATCAGGAGGGGCCACGGTGCAAAGGGACTGCTGGGAGGTGGGACCTAGTGGGGGGGCATGACCTGGGGAGTTTGGCCTTCTCTCTGCCCCCCGCCCCAGCTGCCACACCTTCCACCGTGATGTGCCCCCCCACCTCTGGCCCAGAGCACTGGACTCCCTCCGCTGACTGCTTTGTAAATAAGAACCACAATAAATCCTTCCTCCTCCAAGTTGTCCTTGTCAGGTGCTGTGGTCATGGCGTCACAAAGCTGGAGATGGCAGAGGGAGGACTAAGTGAAATTAGAGTTAGTTTGACAGAAATTATCCAATCTGAGAAAAAGAGAAGCCTAATTAAAATAAAAAGTGATCGGAGCCTTAAGGAATTATGAGAAAATCCCCCAAGTTTAAGAATGTCCTCAGTGTCTCAAAGGAGAGGAGAAGCAGTATAACGCAGAAGAAATACTTGAATGATAGTGGGGTATTTTTATATTTCAAAAAATACAAACCTACAGATTCAAGAAGTCTCAAAGACGAACACCAAAATAAATTCATATTCAAACATATCATAACCTAACGGGGGCAACGGCCAACATCTCACTGCGGGGGGTTCTTCTTTCTGCTGAGGAGAGTGTAAGCCACCCTAAAAGTGTCAAATAATTAGTGAAGAATAAGACACAAATAGTCAGAAATATATTTACAAAAGCAAAGCCCCTAATAGATCCAGTCCATACAAGAGCTGGAACTAGACAAAAGATGACTCTGATAGCTTTTTTGAGGGGGTACATCATGATGTCTTGCCTTCAGCAGGTTGATTGACATCTTGGCAGGTCACACCCATCTCAGGTGCTGTATGGGCCATGGCAGAGCAGGATAGAAACTCACACTGTCCCTGGGCAATTGACCAGAGAAAATGTCCACTGGTCATTCCCAGACACCAGATATTTCTATCCACTAGGCTTCTATGTGGGGTGACCCACATGCAACCCACAGATGGCTCGTGGCAATAACCAAAGGCTAAAATCAGAAGATAAAGAAAAATTTGGAAGAGTCAGGAAAAAAGAAGCAATGTATATGGAGGGATGATTCTTAGGACTGTGGATTCTTCCCCATAGACTTTGGAGGGGTGTTTACAAGGCAGAGGAAACACTGCCGGCTCAGGACCCTATCCACAGAATGTCCTTCAGTAATGTGGAGGGAACTAAAGACATTCTTGGATGAAGAAAAATTAGGGACATACGTTGTTAGCAGACATAGACTAGAAGAATTACTTCAGGGACTCTTTCAGATGTAAGCAAACTGGTATGAGAGGGAAATGTAAAGCTTCACGAATGGAGGAAGAAGAAAAGGAATGCCAAAGATCAGGGTAAATACAATAGACCAGGCGACCTACAGCTCAGGTCCCAAATTCAGCTCTTGTTTATGTCTTGCCTTTGGCTCTGGCTGTGTTGTGGTGGATACTGTGTCACCTGCAAAACCTAAAATAGTTATGATCCAGCCTTTCATAGTAAAAGCTTCTGTGACTGACACACTGTTCCTTTCCTTCTGAGTTCTTTAAAATATGTTTTATCATTCAAAACAAAGATTAGAACATCGTTTGGGGTTTCAAAAGTTGGTAAATATAATGTGTGTAAGATGACTCCAACATAAACAGGAGAAGGCCAAGGGGCTGTCTGAAGGTAAGCTATCTACATTTCAATTGAAGTGATCAAGCATTCATTCTAAGTAGATGGTGAAAAATGAGGTATATGATCCCTAGAACAAACGATAAAACATGTAAAAGTATATGCTAAAATCACAATAGACAAATTAAATGTAATATTAAAAATCATTCAAACAACCCAAAAGGTAAAGAACAAAGAATGGAACGGAAAACAAAACAATTTAAACACAAACACTATAATTGTAGAACTAAATTCTGATAAAGCATACCAGTTAAAGAAATATTAGAATTTTAAAATACCTATATAACACATATTAATAAGGTCAAGAAGAAAATAAGATTATATGCCGATTATGATTAACATAGTTAAATGTTAATGTAGAAAAATTCTTAGCTATCAAGGAATAAAAGAGAATTTCTACACACTTATGAAGAGCATGTACAAAAAAAATTATCAATGATTTCCATTTCTGGAAAGATGGAGTAGAGGTACTTTTCCCTATAACTTTCCCTAAGTACAACGGAAAATCCTGAACATTACATAATGCATAGAAGACCTCTCTGAAAGATGGATGGAATCAGGCAGATTGGGTAGGAACCCTGGGAGCTGAGATATGACATGGTTTTAAGTTGCCTATTGTTTCTGTTATTCTGTTCTTTTCTTCACATATCCCAGACTTGGAGCTCAAGAAGCTGGCAACCCAGAAATGCCCTCAGGCACAGAGATTTTTTTTAAATGCCCCCAACCCCTTGCCACGTGTCTTGAGCCAAAGGACCAGGAAAGGACCAGTCTAGCAAGGAACTCCTGGAAAGAACAATCACTCTACTGCAGTTAAGTGTAACAGAAAAGATTAGAAAAGGCCAAGTGGAGAGTATAGACTTCCACCGACGGGTTGCTGTAGCCTCTACCCCAAGTCCTCTCTAGAGCATTGCTGGAGAAGGCTGAGTGAGGGTGGGACTTTCTCCCTGCTGGGTGTTAACTACTTGCCTTCTGCCCCCAGATGTTTCAGTGGAGACCACGCGGAGGGCCCAGGCTGCCCCCTCCCCACCCGGGCTTACCAATAGTTGCAGTAAATGCAAGTAGTCTAAACAAACCAATAAAATAACCACCAGAATGCACTGACAAAGGCCCCAGCGACATTGCTGTCTACAGGAAATTCTCAAATATGGTAATATGGGAAAGTAGAAAATAAAAGGATGGAAAAACGTGCCCTGTGAACATTAATACAAAGAAGGCAAGGTTGGCTATACGATATCAGATACGGACTTCAGGGCAAAGACAGCTACCAGGTTCAGAACTGAAATGGCCAGTATACCAAGTAGATGTAGCAATCCTAGAGTTAAAATGTGTGCACAAAACAACAGCTGCAAAGTATGTGAAGCAAAAAGTGATACCTCTTAGGGGAGAAATAAACATATATTCAATGAGAGCTAAAGACTTCAGTACCCTCACTAAACAATTGAAAGAATAAACAAAGTCATCAGGGATAGAAATATTGTATCTTCAACCAACAGGATCTGACTGACATTTGTAGAGCACACCACCCAACATCAGCAGAATGCATACTTTTCAAGTGCCCACAGAATATACATCAAGATAGACCACAGCCTGGGCTCTTAACAGCAACAACAACAACAACAACAACAACAACCTCAACAACAACCTCAACAAATTAAAATAATGAAAATCATAGAGTGTATTTTCTAGCCACAGTGGATTCAAGCTAGAAATCAGTGCCAGAAAGATAAAAGAAAAATCTGTACACCTGAAAACTGACATACACATTTCTAGATAATCCATGGGTCAAAGAGGAGGTCACAAGAGAAAACAACATAATTAATTGAAAAAAAAAAAAGAAAATAAAATATACCAAATTAATGGAACTCAGCTAAAACCATTATGAGAGGGAAATTTATAGCACTAAATGCTTACATCAGCAGAGATAAAAGTCTTAATAATCTGAATTCTCATTTCAAGAACTTAGAAAAAGAAGAGAAAATAAATTGAATGCAGAATTTAACAATTTTCCAAAAGAAATATTCATTCAAGATTCACTAGAGAATTCTACATTTGAACTATAATTAACACCATTTCTACATAATCTCTTTCAGAAAATAGAAGTAAGGGGGACTTATGAATTCACTTTGTGATTTTATACTGTTAACATGGTGCCCAAACCAGACAAGCTCAAGTGCACACACACACACACACACACACACACACACACACACTTAATGTGAGAGAGAGAGAACAGACTATGGACAGTATCCTCTATGAATGTACCTGTAAAGTCCTTAACCAAATATTAGGTAATGAAAACTAGCACTTTATAGAGAATTCCATGGCATTACCAACTGGGGTTTATTCCAGGGATACAAATATCAATATACCTGAGAATGCCATGATTTTATTCTCTCTTACTGATGAGTAATACTCCATTGTGTGTATATACCACATTTTCTTTATCCATTCATCTACTGAAGGGCATCTAGGTTGGTTCCACAGTTTAGCTATTGTGAATTGTGCTGCTATAAACATTGATGTGGAGCCGGGCGCGGTGGCGCACGCCTGTAATCCCAGCACTTTGGGAGGCTGAGGCAGGAGGATCGCGAGTTCAAAGCCAGCCTCAGCAATGGCGAGGCACTTAGCAACTCAGTGAGACCCTGTCTCTAATAAAAAAAAATACAAAAAAGGGCTGGGGATGTGACCCAGTGGACGAGTGCCCCTGAGTTCAATCCCTGGTACCAAAAAAAAAAAAAAAAAAAAAAAAAAAAACAAACAAAAAAAAAAAAACATTGATGTGGCTCTGTCCTGGTAGTATGCTGTTTTTAAGTCCTTTGGGTATTTGGATGAAGTTAGAGAATATAATGCTAAGTGAAGTTAGCCAATCCCAAAAAGCCAAATGCCAAATGTTTTCTCTGATATAAGGAGGCCGATTCACAGTGGGGTTGGGATGGGGAGCATAGGAGGATTAGAGGAACACTAGAATGGCCAATGGGGAGGGAGGGGAAGGGAGGGGGCAAAAGAGTGAAGAAAAAAAAAAAAGATGGTCGAATGAGATGGATATCATTACCCTAAGTGCATGTATGAAGTCACGAATGGTGTGAATATACTTTGTATACAACCAGAGATATGTAAAAATGTGCTCTACAAGTATAATATGAAATGTAATAATACATTCTGCTGTCATTTCTAACAACTTAGAATAAAAAATAAATTTGAAAAAAATCAATATAATATATATTAACAGGGCAAAGAAGAAAATAAAATGATATGATGATCATATCAGTTAATGCATAAAAAGCATTTGAAAAAATTCAACATTTGTGATTTTAAAAATTCAGCCAGCTAAGAATAAAAAGGGAATTTCTACACACTTATAAAGAGCACCTACAAAAAAGCTACAGCTAATGTGCTTGATGTTGAAAGACTGAGTACTTTCTGCCTAAAACGCAGAAAACAAAAGGACATTTTGTCTACACCTGTCTTAAGTGCTGCAACTTTCAGCCAGTGGAAAGTAGATAAGGGCGGGCATATTGGAAATGAAGAACTCAGAACTCAAGCTGTCCCTGTTTGGACAGCCCATGCCTGACTATGGAGAAAATGCTGAGAAAATTAAAAAAAAAAAAAAAAAAACAAAAACTCCTAGAGCTAATGCATGCGTTCCACAAGGTCACAGGATATGACAAGCATACAAAAGCTGATTGTCTTTTTATACTAGTCATGAACTCAGAGATACCAAGTTTAATAATTACAATACAATTTACAGTTACTAAAAAAATTCTTAGGAATGGAATCACCATATGACCCAGCTATACCACTCCTTGGTGTTTATTCTAAAGAATTAAACTCTGCACACTATAGCAATATATGCATGTCCCTGTTTATAGCGGCACAATTCACAATAACCAAACTGTGGAGCCCGCCTAGGTGTCCATCAATGAATGAATGGATAAAGAAAATGTGGTATATATACACAATGGAGTTTTATTCAGCCATAAAGAAGAATGAAATTGTGTCATTTGCAGGAAAATGGATGGAATTTGAAAACATTATGTTAAATGAAATAAGCCAAACTCAGAGGGTCAAGGGTTGTATGTTTTCTCTCATATATGGAAGCTAAAGAGGAAAAAGGAAAAGAAAGATGTGTTTGGTGGGGAAGCTCATGAAGACTGAAGGGAGATCAGTATAGTAGAGGGAAAAGAGACCAGGGGGAAGGAGGAGAAAAGGGAAAGGGGAATTTCTGGGGAATAATATCAGTCAAATTACATTCCTATATTATGTGCACATACAGATATGTTAACAACAAAGCCCACCATTATGTACAACTATAATGCACCAACAAAAATATGCAAAAATTAAGTTCTTAGTTGCAAATCTAATAAAATACATATAAAGCTTATATGTTAAAGCTGTAAATTGATGAAAAAAATTAAAAAGAGCTGAATAACTGGAGAGATGTCAGTTCTTTCCAAATTGGTGTATGGGTTTAACACAAATCTTGTCAAAATCACAGCAAGATCTTTTATAAATGTAGAGAAGAGTATTCTAATATTTATATGGAAATGTAAAGGAACTAGAATACCTAAAACAATTTGAAAAAGAATAAAGTGGGAAGAATCAGTTCACCCAATTTCAAGACCCGTTGTGTAGCTATAGAGGTCAAAACTGTGTGGTTCTGGAGGAAGGATAAAGACAGATCAGTGTGATGGAATAGAGAACCTTGAAAATGCCCCCTTCCCCAAGATATCCAACTGTTCTTTGAGACAAGTGCAAAAGCATTCAAGGGGGGAAAGATAGATTTTTTTCAGTAAATGGTGCTGGGACGGTTCACATGGATAGCCAAAAACAAATAAAAAATCAAGATAAAACAAAGATCTTAAGGCTAACACCTTATAAACAGACTAATAAAAAATATGCCACCAAATGTGTAATGTAAAACTAAAACTTCAAGAAAAAAGCAAGAGAAAAATCTTATGGCTAGGCAAAAAGTTTTTTAGACTTGGCACCAAAATCACAATCCACAAAAAGAAAAACGGATACATTAGACCACATCAAAGTTCAAAGTTTCTTCTTTGAGAGGCCCTGTCAAGAGAACGAAAGACAAACTACAGCCCAGGAGCAAATATTTGCACACCATGTAGCTGACAAAAGACTACAATTTAGAATAATTAAAGTACTTTGAAAACCCAACAGTAGAAAACCAAATGACCTGGTTAGAAAATGGGCAAAAGATAGAAAGAAAGAGACTTTCACTGAAGAGGATTGTGTGGCTTCAGCTTGGCATGACCACAGCCATCTTGAGTTGTAACTGCCGGGGTTGCCCTGGAGTAACCCTGGCCAGTTTTCCCCACATAGTTTCCCAGCATGCTATAAATAAACAAAACCACCAGAGTGGCATGTGGAGCTTTGCGTCTGGACCCCGGCGCCAGTCAGTGGCAGGAATGTGCCTGGTGTCCTTGATATTAGCTGGAGATAAGCCAGGTGCCTTCTGGCTTGGATGAAGTCAATTTTGTCCTAACAACTTTATGCACCCCCTACTCTGTCCCAAATCAGGGGGATCAACTGGACTCGCTGCCACACAGGACCATGCTTCTACAAGTGAGTCTCCACTGAACCGCACCGTGAGCAATCCTAGCTCCTTCTTAGGTATCACGACACCTCTGGGCTGGTTCTCATGCACTGGGGCCATGTTGTTCTGGATCAAGGATGTACAGACGGTAAAAAAGAACATAAAATGGCATTCAACGTTGTTGGCCATTAGGGCAACGAAAATTAGAACCACAATGAGGTATCACTATGTACTTATCAGAATGGCTGAACTGAAAAGATAGTGACACCATCAAATGCTGGCGAGAAGGCAGACACGGTGGATCACTCACACGGACGTTTCATTACACAAGGATTTCTTTTGAATTTGTCTTTCCTGAAGTTTTATGTGCCTTTTGAAACTATGGCTTGATGTATTTTGTCAGCTTGGGAAATTCTCATCCTGTGTTTTCCCAGTTTCCAGTAGTTCAAAACAATGTTTTTTGTTTTGTTTTGTTTGTTTTTTTATGAATGAATAAATGGAGTGTGAGCCTTTTCTAAGGGCACTGGAAGAGACTTGTTTGCTTGACCTATGCTGCGTATATGTCCTCATCCACACAAAGCATGAGAACAAACAGACCAGAACACCATTGCCCCTACAGCTTCCACCAACTATCATTTAGTAGGCGCTTCACTGATTATGCTGTACATTTTGTTTCTTAGTGAAAAGAAACATTTGTCAGGTTGAAGGCAGTGAAATATTTTCCCCAGGCCACTAAACACTGAGATATTGGATGTTGGATGGAGGGGGACAGACTTCTCTTAACACTTGATATCTCCTATGATTTGTTAGCTGAGCGTGGTTTTCTAAGTGCTTCCAGATGCTTCTTCTCAGTTGCCTTACAGGGATCTCTGGGGCTGGGCAGGCCTAGTTCCATTTTGCAGATGATGTCACTGAGGCAGAGAAGTCACACGGCAGGACAAGGATCCAGAGTGGCAGGTCTCATGTCACACTATATTTCACAGCTTCTGATGGCAGCACTGATTGTGCATCTTTCAAATGATCTAGATGGTCCCATGCTCGTCTAGTTCCAAAATGTCAGTCCTTTGATGGGCACAGTCCATGGCCAAACCAGAAACAAAGTTGGGTTCTCTCAGCTTCCTTCTGGGTATTAGGCCAATTGCACAGGGGAGAGAAGACGGCACTGCGGGCTGCTGGGCAGAGGCGGGGTCTCATCTCCCTCCTCGGGAGGGCGCTGCCTCCGCAGAGCACACTGGGCATTCCACAGAGATCCCGCTGCAAATGTGTTGTTTGCTCCTCCTGCAGGGGACTCAGGAATCAGGAGGAGCTGTCTGTGGGTCCTGGGATGAGCGGTGACGAGAGTGCCAAGCAGAATTGCCATGAGCCTCGCTTATCAAGGAACAGTGACCACATTTTTGGACCAATTTGGGGATAAGGAGAACAAGGTATGAGTGGGAGACATGGTGGGAAGGCACGGAAATGCAGGCTGTGACAGAACATCAGCGTCCCTCCCAAGACAAGCCATGCTTACACAGGACAACCGCTGCATCAGTGTTGATGAGTATTTGAGGCGGAACTCAACTGTGACTACGACAGGAGTACCCCCCTGCTTTCACGGTGCCTGCAGCCTCGTGGGGAACACGGTTAATAAGCAAGTAATTACAAAACCTCACATCAGGTTTCCTCAGGGGAGAGCATGGGTCGCAAGAGGAGCACACAGGAAGTCATCCAAACCCCACGTGCAGGGGTCCCGGGAGGGTTCCTGGAGTTAGTGATATCCAAACTGAACCCTGAAGGAGAATCAGACCCCCAGTTAGGTGAATGTAGGGGTAGACACATGGAAGAACTTGCGCAAGAAGATGGTGATGTTTCACAGAACTAATGTTAGTACGATTGGTATAACTAGCCACTGCTTTAGTGTACAGAATGGGGAAAAGATTTCTGTAGGCATAACCTAGCACACTTTGGTAAACTAGGCCCAGGTGTATCACTTGGAATTTAGAGCCTCTCCTTCCCTTCACATAGCTTGCCCAGGTGGAACCCTGACTTCATATGTGGAAGCAAGAAAGTGTAGGTTAACAGATTTCCGCATTTAACTCCTCGACTTGCAGACTGTGACCTTCTGCTTTCACCGAGGCAGACAGCGCCCCCCTGTGGAAATAAAATGAACCCCTTCTCGTGTCTCACTGGCTCCAGTCTATGGCAGAGTCCACAGCTTTTGCCATTCATTCCCCTGTGAAGTTGCAGCCAGCAAGTTTGGCTGAGATTCTGAATCCAGATAATACAGGGAAAATACTAGTTCCTACAAAGACTGACATAGTCTATTGTCTAAATTTTAAGCCTTTCAATATGTCTCCAAGAAAGTTTCCGGGTTGAGAAAAGCTGAAAGGAATAATAGAAGAGTGAAAACTATAAAAAAAAACAAAATAGCAAAAACAAAACAAAAACCGAGGAAGTGTCTTGTTACTTCTCCTTCAGCCCCACTCCCAGAACATTGATTTGGCCTTGGCCAATGGAAGGGAATTAGTGAGTGGACTGGCTGGCGTGAGCCGTGTGGAACATGATTTGAAGTGTCACAAGTGTCCAGTCTCACTAGGTGCTTATCTGTCTGACAGAGCAAAGTAAGGTGTGTGTGTGTGTGTGTGTGTGTGTGTGTGTGTGAGAGAGAGAGAGAGAGAGAGAGAGAGAGAGAGAGAGACGGGGGTGGGGTGGGCAGTTACAGTATCCCAGGGCCTGGGGGACGTACCTGGGTTCCTTAACTTCTTCAGGAGAAGACTTGAGGTCCTTTGCCTGAATACATTGTGACTTTGAGCTTATTCAATTTCACTTTTCTGTTCTACAAAAATTTCAAGATTTAAGAAGATGCCAAATGATTGAGATGGAAGTTAAATCCTTTAAACTACGCGGGATGCTGGAGTTCACACAGTGACTCTTCCCCTCTAGGCAGGAAGAGAGTAAGTGGGCGACACGAGCCTGCATTACTCCCCAGAAGCCTCTAGGTGGTGCTGCCGTGAAAGCTATTGGCTGGAAATTTTTAACACTTAACTATCAAACCAAATATTTAACTTATTAAATGTCTCATACTTATGGTTAATTGCTAATATGATACTATTGATAATTTATACATCACATTTGCATTAGTCTCCCAAGAATGAGCCTGTATTCGTAGATTACGCAGTAGGGCAATTTCAAGGGTTGGAAGATCTGTACTTCTCTGGTTAGTATTCAATAAAGTTAGACTTTCCTGGGCTGCTGAAGTTTTCTGCACACATAATAACTGATTCTGTGATTAGGTCTTCCATATCTCTACTTGTTTGGGGAAGAACAATGCATTTTACACAGCAGGTGCCAAATTCGTGTTTGTCAAAGGAATTCTTTTCTGGTTTTTCCTTTTAACTATTTATTGTAGATGAAGTAACTAACTCGATTAAGCCTTTTAAAGCCTCATCAGACCTTACCACTTATCTCTGTTAATAAAAAGATTGGGAAGTCATTTTTCCTTTATTTCTGAAAATGACCTGAGGTGTATCTATAGACACACCATATATATATATATATATATATATATATATATATATATATATATATATAAAATCGCTTCTTTATTTTAAAAGCAAATTGGTTTTTGAGGTTGGTTCCATTGAAATTCAGGCATGGTAAGAAAAATCGTGCTTGATAATTGCTCGAATCTTAATCAAGATTTTATTAAAATCAATATTTGATATGCTGCTCCATTTAATTAAATTAAACCACAGAGAAATGAGTAATAAATGAGTTTGAAAATCAATTGCAGGGCAAGGCATGCTTCTTTTAATTAGTCGAACATACGAAATGTGAGCTGAAGCAACTTGTGCTGATCAGGAGAGAAAGAAATAGACAAAACTGCGCTTTTGTTCCTTCAGGGTGAGCGTACCCCCAGTGCCAGGCCTGACTGAACACCATCTGTGGGTGTCCAGAGTGAAACAAAACCCCAGAAGTCTATCTCACTTCAATTCAGGCCCAGCGAGAGCCAGGATGCCCCTCCCGGTCATTCGCTGGTAGATGGCAGGCCAAGCTTCTCCTGCCGCCTTGGAGGGCTCACCAATAGGAGGAGAAAGCAGAGCGTGTGGCTAGAGAAGGGCATTGGTGGCCATGTCCTTCCTAAAACAAGTCTGGCTTTTACAGGCTAGTGACAAGGCAAGGAACGCAAATCCCATAGCAGGAGGGTTGACGTGGCAGTTCTGAGTCTCAAAGAATGAAAAAAGAGAAGAAGAAGAAGAAGAAGAAAAAAAGGTTTTTACTTCTCTGGACAGACCCTAGAATACAGCGATAGTTATTTACTACATAGTTTATGCTGGTGAGACTGGCAGAGGTTTGTGGCGTTAGCGACCAAGTGCTCTAATTGGGATCAGCTAGAGAGAGCGCGGCGGTGGAGGTGGAGAGAGAGGGGAGATGAGATTCCAGGCGACCTTCTTCTCCCTGGGCTCACAGGAGTGAGAGCTGCCCTCTGGGGTGAGCTCTGCTTTCAGCGAGGCCTGCCTGGCTCGCGCCTGCATGCGGGGTTCTCAGGAGGCTTAGCCATCCCAAGAGTCAACTGTAGGCCACAAATGATGTTCTGTGACGTACCGTTGGCCCTGAGAATGAAGCCACGGCCACCTGAGGAGCTTCCCTTGTTTTCATCGGGTGCTTGTTTGTCGGGTGGGAATGGAATGTGCATAAAGATGACAACTCAACACCTGTGTGGCCTCCCTGCCCCACAGCCCCTGCCCACTGACCTCCCGACACTGGGGCAGCACATCAGCCGTTTCCGCCATCTCCCGGCCCCTTGTGTGGCTTAAACATTCCCTTTAAAAATGGCTCATTTTTGAAAGCTAAAATGAAATATATCTATCTTAGAAGAAATATTTGTTTCGCAACCATAAATGGGAAACCAGAGTCATTTGCCTTAAGGAGGGTATATGTCAAAGAAATGCCATTACATCAAAATAGAGTCATCAAATTTTAACTCCAGGAAAGTGTTCAGAGTTCTTAAGACATATACGTACCAGACTGAGAGTTCTTCCATTATATCAGAGGAACAAAACCAAGATCCGGAAAGGGAATGATGTTTTCCTTGTGCAGGCCAGTTTTATCCAGTGGAGTGTCTATCTGCCACCGAAAATCATGCTTCCAGCAAAGGTTTATTCTCCAGGCCCTGTGACCAGTGGCCCTGTGCCTTGGCTGCTTGTACAAATTGTTGGCTCCCCAATTTCCAGGCCCACACTGTGTCTAAACCCCACTCTCTACCCACCAAATTCTGCTTCCCTTATTTCTTTATTTTTTTAAAATATTTATTTATTAGTTGTACACAATGCCTTTATTTTTACATGGTGCTGAGGATCGAACTCGGGTCGTGCACATGCTAGGTGAGTGCTCTACTGCTGAGCCACAACCCCAGCCCTACTTCCCTTATTTCTAAACAGAGTCTCCTGTTAAGCAACACACTTGGGCTAGAGAGCAGATTACAAGAGGGGCAGTCTCCAGTTGGTTAGCACGGTTTTCCTTCGTGGGTGCTGATTGAGAGCATTCTTCTCTAACCAGAAGCAGTGCCTGTAATGAAAAATGTCTTTTTACTGTGTTGCCCACCCGCTCTCTTCCCAAGCCCACCACCGCCTTGTGACTGCGTGTTCTCCCAGAGAGTCTGTGTATACACAGTCTGCCTGGATCCGTCTGACTCTCCTTAAACTTCATGAAGTAAACTCTCATTCTACTTCATTTTCCCAATGATAGTTTTGCACAGTTTTATATTAGTATATGCAGCCCTCCCTCCTGGTTTGAATACTGCCCAGAAGTGCTCTGTGCTCGTAGTCAGTCCCCTTTTGATGGACACTTGGATTATTACTTTTTCTTCTACAAACAATACTGCAGTATCCTTGTATAATTGTCTTGGACCCATGGTGGTCATTAAGAAATAAGTAATGTGTCTATTAGACAGCGATCATTCAAATGGATGGAGTTCTAATTATAGCAGACCAGAGCGGGCAAACGCAATTGCATTCCTTGCATGAGAGTGGTCTCTCTCTTGCTTTTTCCCAACCGTAACATAAATTCCTGTTTGTTGCGGTGTCCATTCTGCTTTGCACATGATGCTGTTTGTGGTATTTTGAAATCAGCTGTGTGGCTTTGTGCTTAATGCCTGTCTCTTGGATGGAAAGTGCCAGGAGACCAGGGGAGGGACTCTGTTGGTCCTGGGCTGCTCACCTCCCTTACCTAGGGCAGCATTTGCACGCAGTTGTTCTTCGACACATATCCACAAATGAAGGAATCAGCAACGTGTGTATTACATTTAATTTCCTTGCTTATTATGGACTGAATTGTGCCCCCCAGCACCCATACATATGTCGAAGCCTCCCAGTGTGACTGTGTTTGGAGGTGGGGTCTTTAAGAAGGAACTTAAGGTTAAATGAGTTCATAGGGTGTGGCCTTAACCCAGTAGGACTGGTGTACCTTAGAGAGGAAGAGACCTCCACAGTATGAGGACACCATGAGCAGGTGGTCATCTCTAAGCTGGGAAGAGAGGGCTCACTAGAACACTGTGAGCACTTTGACCTTGACTTGCTAGCCTACAGAATTGTGGGGAAATAATTTTGTTATTTAAGCACCCAGTCTACAGCATTCTATTTTGACAATGGAGCCAACACATACACTGATAAACACCCCAAAGGCTGGTATAGTTAGACAAATGGATAGAATTCAGTTTATAATAGAAAATGATTCACTCTAACCTTACATTCACGTCTACAATAATTGACTAAGTTTATTGTGGCAGGCCTTTGGATTATTTTATATTTATTTCACATTTTTGTTCCTATGTTTCTAGTGATAGAGTTGCTGGCATCTAACTTGCACTCATAATTAAGCACTGTTGCTTACACTAGTTTGGAGACCAGGCATCTGGCTTGTTAATTCAGAGCAACTGCTAGAAATATGGGGATCATTTTTAGCCTGGGAAGTTGAAAAAGTAATCGTGTTGTAGGTTGTGGATTTATTTTGGACAGGATGTGCTGGAGGGTTGAGTTTCTCCTGATTTTATTGTTTTAGCATTGGTTAATTAATGGCTCCCTTCTGGGTACCTGCCCACGTGGGCAAGTAGATGCTCTTAGTGCTTGATGAGTCTTCTTCTCATCCTATCAAGGCAGTAGTCTCACTTTGTATAGTTTATCATTTATGTATTCACTTTCTCAAAATGTGCTTGTAAGGTGCCTACATTCTTGTAACTTCTGGAGATATGAAGCTGACACGGATTCTGTCCTCGAGAAGCCCAGAAACGAGTGGGGAAGAGAGGTGACTGCCACGTCCTCTCCAGGAGAGCCCAGAAGAAAGAGTGACAGTGGTTCAAAGCCCTTTGTGAACCGCATTCATGTATAGCACCTGATTGGATTCTCAGACCACCCAGTTGGTTGCTCTTTGGTGGCATTCAAAGTACCCGAGGGCAGATGTCCCAACAGCCAAGTTCTACTTCACCCTGCGTTGGGCTGAAGGCAATAGGAAAAGTGTAGGAGCCCTGTTTGGGGAGATGGCTAAGATTGCGGTTGACTATGGGCCATGGAGATGTTTGGGCATTGCCGCCTTCCGTAGTCTCATGGGACTTGGCCCGGGATCTCGCGGGACTTGAGCAAGATTGCTGATCGGGTCTGCGCATTTTGGTGTGTTGGTTGTTTGGTGGTGTGTGTGGTGTGTGTTAAAGTTGTTGTTAGAGCCAGAGAGAAAAGTTATCAAAATAAAAAGGCTGTTTGTTTTCCAGTTCGCCTCTAAACTTCTTCCCGCGGCTTCGTTGCTCCAAGCGGCCATCGCTTCAGGCGGCAACAGAAAAATACGTCACCATCAGGAAGTAGCACACTCCCATGTGGGAGGACCCTCCTGGGGGGGAGTTTTCTTACACTAAAACTGGTGCTTTCACGCTCCACTCTACAATGTCCCAAACGGCACCCTCCTGAAGATGGTAGTCCGAGAGTCTCCGTTTTTATGCAGTTTCTTTGTGAAGTGGAGATGGTGGTGGGTTGCTTTTCTGCCGTTGCAGCTTTTATTTTTCTTTCCTTATCTAGACCTCTTATCCTTAAATATTCAGCAAGATGTAAGGTTGTCTAAAAAAAAAATCCTAAACTCCTTTGACCCTAGAATACCTAACTGCCATATTACTTTAGAGCAAAACAGAGGCGCATGCTCAGTGTTGCTTGAATGGCAACTACGAAGAACAAAGAAAGAAAGAAAAAGAGAAACGCCCATGAGAGTTGGGGTTGCTTATTTTTTGACCAAGTAGGAATTGGGAAATACCAGGAGTCTCATAGGAAATCTGATCTCACCGGAAGAGGATCTGGTCTCTTGGCCTGTGAACTGTGCATTTGTAGGCATATAAATCTTGCAGACCCAGGCACAGGGCAGGCTACCTCTGGCTTGGCCTGCCACTTACTATCACTCACAAGGTGGTGTTGGATGCTCAGCTTTTAAAAGAACTGGCTTTTCAGCAGTATTTTCACCCCTGAGAGTATACACGAGAGCTCTGTGTTGTATATTAATCAGAACTTTCACTGCTTGCTTCGAATGCTATTTGAGATGTGTCTGGGAGGGTGGGGGGTGAACTATGCCCAAAGTGTGCTCTATTATTTATTAGAGTCTATCCACCTGAGACACAGGCTGAGGCTGAAGAACCAAATACCTATCTCTACTAACTCAGTGTTCTTCCAGTTCCTGCTCCCTAAGCACCCCATCCCACAAAGGGCTCCAGGATTTGATCCCTCCTAAGAGCCAGTTTGTAATTAAAACGTTCCTGTTTCAAGTGTCTGACTCCTTGTGTAGATCCTAGAGTGTGTGGTGCCTCGTGTGCACTTAAAACATGGGTTTGCAGGCTGTTCTCCTAGAACTCCTTCCTTCCTGTTCCCAGATGACATCCTGCAGAACCTGGCTGAAATGTCGCTTCTTCCTCTGCCCTCCCTGACTGCCCCAGGAAGTCAGCTGTCTCTCCTCCTTCCACCTGCTCCTATCCCGTGCATCTCAATGGGGCAATATCACCCCACGGAGGCAAATATTGGTTCTTGGGAAACAAAAGAAAAAGATTCCTTTTATGTATCAAATATAAATATACATAAAATACATAAGTGTGTGGTTTGGCATAGAGAGGTGAGTTTTAGGCAGGCTGTGCCCGGGTGCTCACCTCTGATATAATGAATTAGTTTGAACTTAGAGTATGTATGGAATTCAACTAAAGATTGTTGACATGTTTTCTTTGCATTTAACATCTTGAAATAGGACTTAAAATGTTTATTGTACATATGTGTAGGATTACCTTACTGGACCTGCTCTAATGAAGACCAGTGCAGGTGAGCTACTCTGGTGACTTAAATTCTACTAGTGACATTGTTGTAAATGATGAATAACTCCACAAGTTCTGAATAAAACAAAGTATGCCTTTCCCTTCATGCACCCAGTGGTTGTTTTCCTGGGTAATTCGTTTATATTAGCCCCATGCAAAAAAAAAAAAACCTGTATTTATAACAAAAAGGGAATTGGATTCTGGATAGCTATTTATCTGCATATGTTTTCATCTGTAGGAGTGGCATGTGGAGAGGGGAAGGGAGACACTATGAGAGGCCCAAGCCCCGGTCCACTAAAGGTAGTAGTGTCCCCTCCCCCGAGACTGTCCCACACACTTCCTGTGGTGAACCATTGGGTCACAGTAATGGATTTCAGATAAGCTATAATTAGGATCAATCTAAATTCCTTCTCTTAGCTGAGAAAATAACTGAAGAAAGAAGAATAGAGAAAATAATTTAACACAAGAAAGGGTAAGGAAAGTTTGGAGAATTTTGTGAACAGTAAGTGAAATATGAGTAAATAGTTTTGTGTAACCTAATGTCCTTAGGCAGATTGGAAGAAGTACAGCAAGTAGATCAGTGCTTTCCAGGAGAAATGCAAGGTGAACATATATGTAATTTAAAATTCCCTAGTAACCACATTAAAAAATAAAAATAGAAAAAAGAAAAAGGTAAAATTAACTTTATAAATTTATTTAATAAAACATGCCCCAAATATTATCCTTTCAAGGTGTAATCAATGAAAAGGTGTATTAGTGAGATATTTCACATTCTTTTTTGATCTGAAGTCTTAAATTCTGTGAGTGTGTTATATTTATAGCATGTCTCACATTTCAAATGTCCAAGTGTTCTGTTTTCCTCCCAGGCAAATCTTATTTGGTCACCACAGTGGTTAAAAGTTCAAAATGGAATTCTGTATCTTTTAGGATGCCAGGGAGGGTGATGTGAGAAATGCCACCTGAAACCACCTTCAACAAGAGTGTTTGTTCTGTGACAGACGCCGAGAGGCAGCGTGCGCTCCAGGACGGGTTCCTGGGGCAAATCCTGTCCTTCTCTTTCCTTCCTGGTTTTCTCAGTGTGGCGCCTGCGCCTCTCCCAGTTGTAGGATGGCAGCCAGCAGCAAGGTGGTGGCTCACGCTTCCAGTGCGTGACGATCTGTTCTCTCCTGAGTCTTGGTGGGTCACAGTACTACTTCCCAAGTGGCTTACACAAGTCGTCCGGGTCAGAGTGTGGGCTGTTCTTGTGAAGGATGCAAGCACGCCTTTGGCTGGGCACCTTCTCTTTCTTCACCCGTCATAACGCACACCGTCTCCGCTGACCCCCGCTTGCTTCCTTCATTTCCTCCACCTCTCGGTCCCTGGAAGTGTTTGAGTCAATGGCCGCCTCATAAAACTCAGGCTCCAGAGGTCGTTGGCAGAGCTATACAGGCAATGTTATATTTGATTTTGATTTAAAAGGGTGTAAGAAAATGGGAATAGGTTCAAAGGGGAGAAGCTAAGGTAGAAAAGGGAAGGGGATCTTGTCACCCGAGGAATGATGGAGGGTTTAAAGGAGTTGTACTGTGTAAGTGGAGGGCGGGCTGGGGACAGCTGACTTCCGCGTCTCACTGATGATAACGTGTCAGGGGCAGCCGCTCTCTTCTCCCATCAAATCAGCTTCCTCCAATTTGTTCTGGAACTGGAAGCCAGAAAATTAGACTGGTTAGAGCAACATGTGCGGTGACAACAGATGGGGTGTGGGTGGCAGGCTGAGGTGCCCTCCTGAGTGAAGTGGCTACCTGTTGACTTGGGCCCTTGGCTGCCCCTCATCCACCTCTGCCAAACCCTTCCCTGGTATTGTATCTGAAGCCTAGAGCTTAGTTCTGGGTAGGTAATATAATTTTATGGCTTTATAAGTTCTATAGATTGGTGGGCTTTGCAAATTAATTTATGAATGATCACCAATATTAATATTTATTGATGTGCTGAGCAAAATACTCCTTTATTTCAATCACCTCCCTAATTCTTCCTCAAATCCTATGGGGTGGGTTCTATTTATCTATTTATTTACAGATGTGAAACTGAGGCTTAAGGAGAGAAAGTGACGGGTCTCAAGTTGCAGAGTGAGTGACAGCTGGAATGCGTACTGGGACTCTTCAACTTCAGAGACCATGATCTTACATATTACTGAAGGGATATTTGGAGGACTTTCTGTCCTTGACTTACAAGGTATTAGGAAGGTCAAGTCCTCCTCCCAGTTCCTTGTGATGCCTCTAGGGCAGGCGGCTGAGCCAGAGGGTCCTAATTATGACCTGGTGTGGCTTTTCTTTTCACTTTTGAGTTGCCTGTTCCTATGGCGAATGTGTGAAGTCCTTTTACCAGAATGAGTTTTCAGTTTCCTTTATGGACTCCTGCCTTTCTCCACTCTTGCCTGATTGGCCTCTTTGAGAACTGTGAGCTCCAAGGCCAGTGGCGTCCAAGGGAACCTCTTCCCCAGGAGAGTAATTCTTCATGCTCTCCAAGTCTCCGTCCTGCCCCGCACAACCCTGTGGCCACCCACATGGGGGGGCGTGTTCAGAAGAGGAGGTGAGTCCCCGCCCTCCCGCTGGTGCAGCTTCCCTCTTTGACCTGGGAGACTTGTGTTCATTTCCCTCGGGCACACTCAGCCTCTCACACCGATACCCAAAGCCCTGCAGGACCCAGACATTAATGGCTCTTTGGACAGTTCACAACTAAGAGAGTTATATGGTAAGTAGGGAGAAAGTGGGCATCCTTCTAAGCCGAAGGGAGTGATTATGGTACAGAAGGAAATTCAGGACAGAGAGATGTGACCTCTCAGGTCCACAGCAGATACAGCCCACGTGGGGTGCACCCTGCGGAGCCACACTCTGTGCGATCATGTCACACAAATTGTTTTACTCAATTCCTGCTACACATCTGGGGGAGTGTTCTTACTCCCATTCCAGAGATGAGTGCATCGAGGCTTCCAGAGGTCAAGTGTGTTCTCAAGGTCACAGCAGTAAACGGGAAGGTGCAGTTCAAACCCAGGCTGTCTACTCCACAGCCGACGCTGCACACGCTAGCGACGCTGGATTCCCTGAGGTTTAAATGGGAACCACACGCTAGCGACGCTGGATTCCCTGAGGTTTAAATAGGAAGCCCAAGACTGTCCTTTTCCTCTCACTCTGATTCATGCCACGGCAGGAAACACGCTGCTAGTTTGAGAATCCTACCTGAGACTCTAGCACTGGCCTGACCGTGTGCAACATACACACATACACGTACAATCTCAACGTCCCCACGTAAGGTGTGCCATCGGGCAGGACACGCTCTATTGTCAAAGAAATGGCACTAGCAATTGCGTGTTAACTCATCTCTTCAAGGTACATATAAATAATGATGGGGAGAGAAAGAAGTGTGCTGGATGCAAGATGCCAGCTGTAATTTCAAGAAAATGTTGATTGCACGCTTTAAGAACTATCTCACGAAGCCTTGCTCCACTGCAGATTTTCCTTGTAAGGTAGCATGAAAAAAATAAATAAATAAATAAAAAGAGATTTTTATTTTTACTTGGTGTTTATTGTTTCCTTGTCAGCAGCTGTGCCGATGCGGTGTTGATTATGCAGAGAAGAATTATTTTGATTATTGACAGTTGGCATTCTTCTCATAATTTGGAGTTCTTCATCTCAGAATTGTCTCCTCACCTCCTCTCCTGTCTGCACATGAATAAAATTCTAAAAACACTTGCCAGGGTCCTTACTCAAGGCAGCTGTTAGGAGGAATGTAGTTGAAAGTTCAGAGGCAATTCGTTCCTGCTGTGTGTTGCTTCCTCTGAGCGTCACTTCCGAGCCGCAGAGCCTGCGTGCCTCACCCCAAGTGCCTGAAAGGAGAGCCTGGGGACCGCCTTCCCGGCAGCCGTCTCTGCGCGGGCGCCCCACCTCTCCGAGCTGCGTCTGCTTGAGGCACCTGTCCACGGAGAGCCAGTCAGCGTTGGCTGAAATGAATAGTCTGTGCTACTTGCTGTATTTTTTTTTCTTAGAAAAATGATTGCTTAGAAAGACAAAAGTGCCAGCCGGGCGTGGTGGCGCACGCCTGTAATCCCAGCACTTTGGGAGGCTGAGGCAGGAGGATCGCGAGTTCAAAGCCAGCCTCGGCAATGGTGAGGCACTTAGAAACTCAGTGAGACCCTGTCTCTAATAAAATACAAAAAAGGGCTGGGGATGTGGCCCAGGGGTCGAGTGCTCCTGAGTTCAATCCCTGGTACCAAAAAAAAAAAAGAAAAGAAAGAGAAAGACAAAAGTGACCCAAAGATCCCCTTTAGATGACCTAAAGATCCCCTTTGCACTTCAGGTAATTTCGAGTGGTGAAGGAACAGACCCCCGGGCACCCTGCCTTGTGTCCCCTCGCCCCACTGGGAGTTGAACAGCAGGTAGGCCTCACCTCCAGCAACAGAGAGCCATCTTGAGCTTTCTCTCCAGGGAGGTAGCATCCCGGGGACCCCAGTTGTGGAAGGTCACCTGCCTCTGCCCCTCCAGGTGGGCAGTTCTGGGAGGCTCTTTATTTCCTCAGGGACTGTGGCAGAGTCAAATCCTGCTGTCTGCGGCAGTGACCCCATATAGTTTCTTACCTTGGATCCCAGATCATCTCCCAAACAGACAGTGACCAAGTCCTTGTCTTAGGCTCTGCTTTTGAAAAAACACAAAATTTAAAGGTGAAAAAAGGAGAGCGCGAGATATATATTTTTCCTGTTTACGTTCCTTTTCTCCTTTCTTAGATCTTACCCATTTCTATTGTTTCAGATTAAAATCTATTCTTCATAAAAGGTATTGGTAATACAGTACACTGAGTACACATATATTTATGTGTTTCATATTAAAGAATGAAAAAATATATAAGGAATTCATTCATTCATTCGTTTTTCATGGGCAGCCATTTCTTTGTGCAGACGGGACAGCCAGGGCAGAATTGTTTTTCAGACAGACCAGGCGTTGGATTATGGCTCAGTGGCATTTTTCGTCACATGAACTTGGGACAGATACTTCCCCTCCCAGGCCTCAGTTGCATCTCCTGTAAACTAGAAAAGGTATTTCCTTTTCCGGGTTGTGATGCATGTGGATTGACGCTGTGCACGTAGCATGCCAGCGTGGCGCTGAGCATTTATCTAGCGCTTTGTGTATTTCGGCGACTATGATAAAAAGCAAACAAAAGCCTTCACTCATCACACACCCCCTCTACTCCCCGAGGTGTGGCTGGGTGGTGGTGCCGGAGGCCACGGAGTGGGCTGAGTACCCTTCTGCAAAGTTTTCTATGTTTATACAAACATTTTTAAAAATGCATGTGTCTATGTACTCTTACAGAGTTTGCTTACTTTCTCTTTTATGCACGTGGGACCATAGTGTATGTGAGAACTGTGGCTGTCCTCCGAGATCAGGATAGTTGTGTCTTTGCAGTTTTTTAAGTGGCTGCATGGTGTTACCCTGCATGAATAGACCCATTTGGGATGGCTAATTGTATGTGTTAACCTGGTAGCCACTGGGTTTGACAGTGGCTCAGTATTATCCCGAATGTTTCTGGAGGGTATTTTTGGATGCGTTTAGCATTCAAATCAATAGGCTGAATAAAGCAGATTGTCTCCACTAGTGTGGGTGGGTGGGCCTCATCCAGGCATCTGAAGGCTGGAAGAGGACAAAAAGACCGAGGGAATTTCCTCCTGCCTGAGTACATTGAATTTGAGCATCAGTTTTTTTTTTTTTTTTTTTTTTGTCCCTGCCTTCAACTTGAACTAAAGTATGAGCTCTTCTTGGGTCTCGAGCCTGCTGGTATTTGGACTAGAACTACGTGACTGCGTACCCTAGGTCTCCAGCTTGCTGACTGCACATCTTGGGTCTTTTTATGCTCTATAAATGCATGAGCCAGTTCCTTATAAGCATTCTACCTCTCTATCTCCCTCTCTCTCTCTCTCTCTCTCTCTCTCTCTCTCTCTACACACACACACACACACACACACACACACACACACACACACTCCCTATTCTTTCTGCTCTTTGGAGAATCCTATACACCATTGCTTTACACTTTCCCTCCTAATGTACATCAATATTTCTAATAATGCTGCCAACAATACCTTTGTCACCTCTATCCTTGACCACTAGGACACACCTGGAAGTGGCAGCCTTATTCATCTTAAAAAGACAGTTCTAGGCATTTCTGCCCTTGTGGGGTTTGCCTGCCCTATTCCGTGGGAAGCACCCTCTACTTTCTCATCTTCTGAAGTTTATACATTGTCTGTAAGCAGTACTTGCTTGGCAGCCAAATTCCTGTAAGTTTGTCTTTGGTTTAATCCTTTATTTATATTTCTATAAATTTGTGTCTTTTTCTCAAATGAATTCACTAACTCTCTGGGAATAAAATGGTCGGCTGCTCTGCCTTTTACTCCAGAGCAGTGGTTCTTAACTGGGATGATAGTGCCTCCCCTGAGATATTTGGCAATGTCTGGAGACATTTTGGGCTGAATGACTGGCTCATGGCATCTACTTGGTAGAGGCCAGAGATGCTGCCAAATGTCCTACAGTTACAGGGTGGTCCCCATCCCAAAGAATCATCCAACATCAAATGTCACTAGTATTGAGGTTGAGAAACCCTGATCTAGGATGAAGAAAGCAGGCGTATTAAACTGTGTTTGTAGGGTTCTAGGGCACTGCTAAGGACACTAAGGGGCAGGGAAGAAAATGGAGTTTAGGGCTGTTGGTAGACAAAAAGCTCAAGACAGCCATCCAACGTTTCAGTCCCCTGACAATTCAGCCAAACAGTGATCCAGCTATGGCTATGAAGGGAATTTTCAGGTGTTATTTATGTCCCAAATCAATTATCCTTAAGAGATTGTACAAATGTCCCTGACCTAGCCAGGTGAGCACTTTAAATACAGGATCTTCTTTGGCTGGTGACTGAAGGAGCCCTAATTGGGAAGGGCTGTTGTAGCTAGCTGGAAGCCATAAGTTCCACCTGATATGTATGTGACGCACCTGTAGGCACCCGCAAACCTGAAGGTATATAACCGGGTGAAAGCGGTCCGAGTTAGGAGAACGGAGAATTCAGTCAGCCGGGTAGTCACTCGGTCGGTCAGAAGAATCAGAGCGGCCAGAACGTAGGCAGAGCGGTTACAGAAGAGAAACCAGATAGAAGAAGTAATGACTGGTCAGAGTTAGGCCGAGACTCCTGAGGAAGACAGAAGACAGAAGACAGAAGAAGGAAGAAAGAAGAGAGAAGAAAGAAGCTCTACTCTAAGCTAAGAAGACAAGAAGAAATCTTTCTCTAAGCTAAGAAAATCTTTCTTTCCCTCTCTAAGCTCTCTCTAAGAAAGTAGAAGTAAAAGTAGTAAAAGCTTAACTCTGCCTCCGAGAATTTTCCCGCGGCACCGTGGCTGGCCACAACAGGTAGCTTACAGGTGACAGAAGAGGAAGTCAGAGATTTGAAGCATGAGAAGGACCTGGCATACCACTGCTGGTTTGCAGGTTGAGGAAGCCATTGAGAAGAAATGTATGGCTTCCAGGCGCAGAGAGTGGTCCCCAACTCACAGCCAGTACGAAAATGAAGACTTCAGTCCAGTTGCAAGGAGTTGGATTCTACCAATAACCTGAACTAGCTCAGAAGGGAATTCTTGTCCAGAGCCTCCAGATAAGGGCCCAGTATGGTCAACACCTTGATTTTGACCTTTGAGAACCAGAGCAGAGGATCTAATGGAGTCTTCCTGGAATTCTGATTTATAGAACTGCTGACTAATAATGGGCGTCGGTTTAAGCTGCCACACGAGTGGCAAAAGTTTAAACCACAACAGAAAACCAGCATGGAGCCCAACCCCTGGTGTATACACAAGAAGCTCCTGTTTTATCCGCTTCATATATTTGGTGAAGAAAAAAAAAAAAAAGAGGCTGATTTACTAATTAAAAAGAAATGAATTACCAAGTTCATTCTTGAGAAGAGATGATGTAGCATGCCTGGTGCTTGCCCACTGGGCTTTGGGCAATAGAGAGATGGAGGATTGGCTTCGGTTTTGCCAATACTACCTATGGGACTCTTGCCTTCTGTGAGTCTCAGTCTTCTCATTTTAAAAAAAGAGACAAAACTCCTTACCTGATAGGGTCATGATAAGGAATGAATCATACAATCCTTGTAAATTGCTTAGCATAGAGCGTGGCTCATATAAAATGCCCAATAAATGCCATGTATAAGTGGAAGTCAGGGTGACTGTCATGAGCTCTGTTGCAATGCAGGGATGAACAACTGCGTAGTAGCAGGGGTGCTTAAGTTTAGCATCTTAGAAAGATATTCTGACTATCTGCTTGCTCTTGGTTATTGTGCTCTGTCTCTTAAAGCTTACATGCATGAGAGTGAAATATGGCTGGCTTATTGGAAGGTGCAGTAAAGCTTTGGAAGGATGAGTAGACATTCCAAGGAATTTTCTTACCATTCCCATTTCCTTATTTTGCTTCACACACATCATTTATCTCTTTTGACAATAGTTTTCCAAAATCACCTATGATAAATCGAAAGCTTACAGGACTTCATGACCATAATAATATTGAGCATTTAATTTGTATCCAACCTTATTTCAAGTCATTAACAGTATTAGCTCTTTGAACCTCATGCCAGCTGTGCACGGTAGGTCCTGCCATCTCTGTTATGCAGATAAGAAAGGCAGGGCCAGAATTCAAATCGAGGCAGCCTGGCGCCAGGACCTCAGCCACCATGCATTAATGTCATGGAGACGGGGAGGCAGTGTGCCGAGAGCAGCTGGGGTAAGAAGAATTCTGGCCATTTTAGCAAGAAGAGGGAGAGCTCTGAAGTGATCATGTGGTTGTTGCACCTGCTGTAAATTTTTTTTTTTTTTTTCCACGAGGAAGCCAATTTTCCAGGATGTTTAAGACAAGTAGCAAGAGGTCCCCCTTTGTCCCAAAGCAATCTGTCTGGACCCAAGTCTCATCTTTGCTACTAACCGACTCTACACACCTGGGGCAGGCATGGACATGTTAGACACCTCCTGTGACAAAGGGGACAATCAGATCTGTCTTGTCTCCTTCACAGAGTATCAAAGAAAGCCATCCATGCAGACCTGCTTTAGAACACACAGAACACCCGTGTGGCAGTAATCACACCAACATCACTCTCTCAGTTGCAATTCTGGATCTGTGTTGTAACTGGTCCTTAGCATGTTCCTTTAAAAAATCTGAATATTATCTTCTTCTGAGGTTTTTGAGAAGGGTTGACTCAAGGTGGGGCTGCTGGTGAGACGTTTGTAGACCGGTCATGGACTTTGGTTTTCTTAATCCATCAGAGACCTTCTCACGCTCATGAGCACCTTCAAACAGATCAGCCTTCTTGGGCTCCATCTCTCTTTGTGATCTCCAGACTCAGAGCCTGCAATTTAAAGACACGATCCTGGTGATGCAGGTCAAAGTCCGTCTTGGGAGCCACGCCCGGCTCCAAAGCAGACCCGGGGAAGCTATTGGCAAAGCATTATTTGGAAATGCCTGTGTCTTCTCTGAAGAGAGTAGATAACTAAGAACCAGATAAATTTGCCAAGTTTCTCAGCGATAACAGAGCCCTTCAGCATCACGTATCTGAAGACTGTAGCCAGAGCAACCAACGTACAAACTCTGTTTGAGATTTCATTTTAACTCACTGTATGTGTCATATCCAGCGTCAGCAAAAGGCCTAAGCCAGAATCACCCAGCAACGAGGAAGGCAGAGCTCAGGAGCCCACCGTACCCCTTCTGCCTGGAAGCAGAAGGAGAGAATGCCCGGATACTCAGAATGAGTGTGTTCAAGTGGAGGATCACAAAGTCCATCGTTAGCTGTTATGGTGCACAGGAGCTGGTCTATTCCGACAAACCCTTCCTGCGTGAATTCTACAAGTGTAAAGACATGATAATACAGGGAAACAAATCAGACTTCAGGCATTTGTTCTCTTCCACTTCCTTTCCCTCCATTCCATTTTATGAAATTCTGTGCAATTGTGTCTAATTCATTGTCTTTCTCTTCCATCCCATACCATTCCATTTGAACTTGTGACTTTGTATTTTATGTTGTTTTCATCTAGTCCATCCCAGCCCTTCCCATTCCTTTTCATTCCGGCCATATAGAATTCTTATTGCTTATTTCAATGAATTTTGCTAGATGCTACAAAGACAGTTTGTGTTGTTTGTGTGTATATGTGTGTGTGCGCACACGTGTGTGTGCACGCGTGTACTCGGGCACATGCATATGTGTTTTGAGGAGTAGTTCTCAGGATGTCATTATCATTAGCAAGCATTGTGCATTTCTTGCACCCTCTCTCAGAATACTCAGGAGGGAATCGTGGGTGAATTTGAAATATTAAAAAATAAAGGAGGGGCTGGGGCTATAGCTCAGTGGTAGAGCGCTTGCCTTGCAGATGTGAGGCCCTGGGTTCTATCCTCAGCACCACATGAAAATAAATAAATAAAGATATTGTATCCATATACAACTAAAAAAAATTTAAAAAGTAAAGGAACTTGCATATTAGATAATAGTAAAACAAAATATATTCCATCTGAGGCTAAAGGTAAAAATAAAACAAAACGAAACCGTTGCTGTCCACCACCCTTGTGCCATTCTAGTGACCAGGTGGACTACAAGCAGAAGAATGCAAAAAGAAGCCCCAGAGCAAAGCCCTGTGGGAGAAAGGCCTGTGGTCATGAGGATGAGCTGTGGACGTGGCCTGCTGTGGCAGGCACTGGCTGGCATGGCCTCAACACCGCCCCAGGCGTCCAGCCTGCTACGATGGTCTCACACTTTGTTTTGAAGCAGCAGGGAGAACTTCTCATTCTTCCTGGGTGACGATCTGGGTCAACCTCTGAATGCTGAGCATTATCCTGGTCACTGAGGACGAGGGAGCTGTGTCTTTCTAGGCTCCTGAGTGCAAATAACAGTGTTCGTCTTGAGATCAAAGCTAAAGATGAAATTATCAGAAGAGTACTGGGGAGCACTTCCACAAAGACTGGGAAACTGGGCAGGATCGGAAGAAGCTGGCAGCAGCCAGGATCATAGCTGAGCTCATACCCACACCAGTCCCTGATGCCTGGGCTTCTTCGGCCTCCGAGCACTGGGGGTGACAGCGTTCCCCACTGTTTCCACTGGACCTGGTTACTAGACACTTCCATCATCACTGCAGCCCCACCTGAGGCAGGAAAACTGAACATGGGTGTTGGCCCACCTGCCAATCAACAGTCATTACCCAGTCTTCCTAACCTATCACTCTAGCTCTGGATTCAAATTCCGGTGAAGGCACATTTGATTGGCTGAGCTTAAGTCACAAGGCTACTCTAGTTGCAAGGGTATCCGAGAAAGCAAATAGCTGCGGTAGGAGGACCCACAAAACAGGGAAAGCCTCCAGTCACAGAACTGGGGTGCAGACTTGTCTACTGCAGTGGTGGCCAGAAATGGTTTAAGTGAGAGATCAACAGACTTTGCCTTCAAGAGCTGATGAATGCTAAAACAGCTGAGCAATTGATTATTTAGAACCTGCTTTATGGACACTAAAACATCCAAAGGCAAAGGAAAAACATCTTTCAGCAATGAAGTCAAACCAGTTGTGCTTAAGAACTCAACCTCAAGAAAAGACTGAAACAGTCTCAGCTAAATTCAGTGGACCTCTAGCTTCAGAAGAGCATGATTTGCTGGAATCGAGAAAGATGAAAGAACAGGGTTCTTACCAAGTCATCTCCCTTTCTTGCTGATTGGAATACATTATCTAATTTCTTTATAAGGATGTACCTGTCAGATTTAGTTTAAAAAAAATCTTGGTAATTCAGTTAAATTTGAATTCCAGGTATGAAACCAAATTTGCTTTTAGCATAAGTATGTCCCAATTTTCAAAAGACATACCCATACCAGCAATGATTTGTTGTTCATCTACAATTCAAACGCAACTGGGCATTCTATATTATTTCTGGCAGCTCTGTTTGGAAGAGCCTTAATTCTGGGCCTGCTCAGAGGCCCCAGGGCTGGGAAGCTGACCTTAGCTGCCTGCAGACTCTCAGTAAACAGTGAAAGGTACTGGGCTTTTTTTTTTTTTTTCCACCGGCTACTTGCTCCTGATGGGCAGGCAAGTCTAAAACTAGCAAATGAAGAGTCAAACGGGAGGTGCAGATGTGTGGAGAGGAGGTACAGGGAGGTCTTCAAACAGCTGACTGGATGGTATAAGCAAAATTAATGCAAAAAACCCAAACCCACTAACTGTCAGGGCTGATATTAGCTGTGCCTTATAGAGTCAGAACCTGTCTTTCTTTAAATTTTTTATATTTTATACATCATGGATATATTTTGAATTAGTTGTTACTTTAAAAATGTTGCATTAAAATGTTTGTTTTGATCATTGAGTTTTCTGATGCCCCCTTAAATTTTACACTCTTGTCCTGGTCCTGCTAGTTGAAACTGAGCAGAATCCTATTCTGCCAGGGGATAATGTCCACTGGTGTGTGTCTTGTGGGGAGAGCTGTCACCTCAATAGTGTACTTCTATCTCAGAGAGTGCACATGGGCCCCTACCTTGTCAAAATCTCTGAGAATTTCTTGATCCTTCGTCATTACCTCTTCTATCTGTTGTCATCTCTCCATCAGTCCCATCTCTGTCCCCTTCTGATACCAGGTACCTCCTTACCTTCATTTCCCTTATGAGCAACATAAGGAGAAAAATAGTTCCTACCTCTCAGAGTTACCGTTAAGGATTTAATGGGAGTACTACACAAAGCACATAATCCCCGTACCTGGTAAGTGGAAACAACAGTAAGTATTACAGTACTAATTAGCATTTATCTAATTTGATGCTCCAAATAACTGTGACATAGGCACTATTTTTATCCTCATTTCACAGACTGCAAAATGGGGCACAGACTGGGAGAGTGGTTTGTACACTGTTACTCAACTTGTGGGTGGTATGGAAGCCAGTTTCCATCCCAACAGACCATACATACCAAGACCTTAGAGAGTATGGGAGACTTAATATGGGGTGTGGAAGCTTTTAGAACTCTCTAGAATCTAAGGTGTGATATTTTTCTTCCTAGCTGCACACTGGACCATTTTATGTGGAGTAGTTCTACTTTCCTTGGATTTATATAGCACATTAATATGCCAATACTTTTTGATTGACTTTTCTGATTTGATGTATGTTTGAAGATCTGATGTCAAGCCCAACTAAGCATTAATTTAACTAGTTTATTAAACATCAAATATGGAATTATAATTATGGTGGAAGAAAACATTTTCTCTTTTTGCATTTTAGGAATACTATGTTGCAGTACAGGGAAAAATGAATGAAATTTTGGGGACCCTAATCTTTCAATAACATTTTGGTGTGTGTGTGTGTGGGGGGGTATCAGTGAGACTCAGGGATCTTCCAGGTGCTTCCTGGGAAGGTATGTGGCTAGACCTAAAGTGCTTGAAGGATTACCTGGTTAGCACTGGTGTAATCAAAGAGTTCAGGACATTTCAAGAGTTAAAGTCCCTGACTCCTTTATTAGTAACTGTTAGACCAAATTGATTAGCAGTGCAGATCCCGTGATAATTAAGATAAATTGCAGTTTATATTTGAAAGCTAGAAGCCACCAACTATCAAGATAAGACTATAAAGTGAATAAAAACAATACCTTTTTTCAGATTTGTCCAACTCATCTTTCAAGGTGGCCGTAGTGTGTCCCTTGGCATCTTCTGGTTTGCTTTACCTCTGAGAGTCAGCTATCCTGGAAATAAAACACGTTCACCGGCTTTATAGGGAACTGAGTGAATGTCAGCCCAAGCCTTCCAGCCACAAGCATGTGTTCTATGGACCCTCAGAGCTGGTACTTGGGCAGTAGTGGTGACCCCTCCAAGCTGTTCTTGAAAGAGTTCGATGATATGATGCATGGACAGTGCTGGGGCCACACCTCATCAATGCTAAATGGTCAAAAAATGCAGGTTGTTGATTGGGGGAAAGGGCCGATAGATAGAGTGCTCTTAGGGGCCTGTTGGGGGTTAACTGAGGTGCCTGGAAAGCATTCAGGTCACTCCATGACACACAATCAGCGCTCAATAAATGTCCATGATCGACATCATCGCTTTTGTTGTTATATGTTGTTTGTAAAATGTGTAGTTGTAAAGACTAATTTAGTTGATGTGTGTGAAGTGTTTATCTCTCTGTCCAATCTAGCATGAGAACGAGGAAATGGTGAACTCCTTAAGGAGAAGAATGGCATTTTAAAACCAGTTTTGTGCCCAGCACTCACCCAAGGCTCGGCACGCACCAGGTGTCTGATGAATATTTTGCAAATGAATGAATGATTATATTATTAATTAGATTCTATTCTACTGCAGATGAAAAAAGAGATCTTGGACAAAAGTTCTACTCTCCTTTAGAATCTGATGATGCCTGAAAAATGGGAAATAAAATAAACTCAGAAAGACAGGATGTTCCCAAACTGTGAGATCATCGTCATAATCCCCTACATTAGAAAGGTCTTTATGGTTCACAAAGAACTTTCACATCCATTATGTCATTCGACATAAAAAAAATAAAAACCAGGCAAGAAATGTCCTCAGGGTCAGCCAGGACACAGAGTCAATCTCTTACAAATGAGATTGAAAATGCACTTTGTCGGGCTACGGATATTGCTTATAGAAAACTTCAGGCACCGGAATGCTGCCCAGCTTGATTTAGCTTAAAGAAACCTTCTGTGACCTTATAAACAAACACGGCCCAGTGGGAAACTAAGTGGAATTTCAGAATTTTGAAGATGAGCTGAGAGAATTTGCTCAGAAATTGGACATATTAAAACAATCTCTACCAAAGGAGTGAAAACAATAAAGAGATTGACTTGGAAGAGGACCGAAAGGCCAGGGCCACTTACTGGCAAGCCGAGAGCGCCTTACTCATTATGACTGTTGACTCTGCCGCGGTACTGTTTGGGAACACTGCAGTCTCCAGTGGGCTTGTAACGATGTGCATCTGCGCATATGTAAGGAAGGCCTCACATACACTCTGACTGCTCCTGGAGGGAGCTTCTTATCCTTAAAGTGCACTATCAGAATGAGACAGAGCAAGGCTGGTTAAGACTTTTTTATGCATATAAACATCATCTTTAAATGCCCACCCCCAGATGTAATGCTTGTTTTTCATGCCTGTGTTTTGACCTTACATCAGGAGTGAGGGGGTTGGCCAGTTGATTATCTAAATGAGATACTGAAAGACAGAGACAAGGGCTGTGTGGGTCAAGGTCCCAGCAATAAAGAGGTGGCTCAAATGGAGATTCATACGGTTCAAGGGAAGGGATTATTGATCAAGGCATGGGCTCCGCCATCAGGCTGATGTAAAGGCAGGGTTATGAAAACAGATGAGTGAGGTCCCTAAAGACTAGCTGTAATAAGAAGCTGTTTCAACCCTTGGGGTGCACATAACACTATGGGGACACAGTGGGGCCTGGATGTGTGGAGGAACACCTGGAAGGATCTGTGGTCATGGGGAGACCAGGTGCCATTAAAGACACGGTGAAGCGGAGAGAAGTGCTCCAGCCTTCCTCGTCCCCCCTTTGCTCCTGCAGGTACCTCTTGCAGGTCAGACCCAGCTGGATGCTGGCTGGCAAGGGAACCTGAGACGTCATCTGCCTGGACTCCCAGGGCGCAGAACAGGGCAAGGAAGTGTGAAGGCTGAGTCTGGGTGGGGGCAGATTAGAGATTAATGAACCCGAGCACCACACAGTTTGGTCCTTGACTCCCTTCCTGAAGCCTCGGCATGACCTCACGCCTTTCTTTTCTATCTGTGTCACCCTGGGAATGTGGTTTTCCTTGTGTGTGAGTGTGGCTTTTCCTTCTCTTTCCAGCTGCTTTAAGAACTCCTAGAGGGCTGGGTGAAGTGGTGCACCCTGTAATCCCAGCGGCTCGGGAGGTTGAGGTAGGAGGATCACAAGTTCAAAGCCAGCCTCAGAAAAAGCAAGGCGCTAAGCAACTCAGTGAGACCCTGTCTCAAAATAAAATAAAAAATAGGGCTGGGGATGTGGCTCAGTGGTCGAGTGCCCCTGAGTTCAATCCCTAATACCAAAACAACAACAACAACAAAAAACAACAACAACAAAAAAAAAACCTCCTAGAGGGCAGGGATAAGAGCTTATTTGTACTTGGATGCTCAACCTGACACCTAAGGACTATATATCAAATGATGGAAGAACTTGGGACACCCGGTTGTTGGAGTTCATGAAAAGGCTAATAGTACCCAGCAAACTTTTGTGCAAAAGTCTAGGCTTTTACAAAACAGTCTTTTATGACATTTTAGTCTTTGCAGGTCCTCACATCTTTGTCACACCTATCTGCCATTATAGGATAAAGCACCTATAGAGACTGTGTAAATGATGAATACAGTGGTATGCCCATAGGCTTTCTTTACAAAAATAGGTATGTGTGGGGAGGTCACAGGTCATCAATGTGGACCCCTGACCGAAAAACCCTCAATATTATCAGATGATTTATATGTTGAGTTCAGCAGGCATTCAGTTTTTGGGTAACAGCAGATAACTGTAGCAATATCCTCATTAGATATTCTTGATAATGGCCCACCTCCACTTTGTTTCTGCCCCAGTGTCCCATAAGTTGAGGCAAATGTCCCAACACAAGCTTAGCAAACACTGGGGTGAACTTTGGTGCAAGCCTTTAGCAAGCTTGGATGAGAACATAAATAATTCAATTTCATGCATAAATGATTAAAGCCCATCCCAGTAGTATATGTGCCCAGGCACCAGCGTATGTGGTGCACTGTTTGTCCTGAGAAAAGGGGCCATGTGAGAATGCTGTGTGGGTCTGATGGGCCAGACCAAAGGCCTGGCTTCCATCTCCGCTCAGATAGATATGAGCCCCGGTCAGAACCTTGGGCCGTTCCAGATGGGAGCAGAATGAAGGGCCATCTCATTTGTGGAAATAAGCAAAGCTGTCCAGATGAGAACAGAGACCATCTTTTCAGAGCTCTTCACGTAGCAAGGGTTCAGCCGCCATCGCTTGCAGAACCTCCAAGGCAGGCAGGGGCGTGCGGGAGCTGCCTGGAGGGTGGAGGTGGGCTAATGGAAGCAGGGCATCCTGTGACACTGAATGGGGGGCACATTTGGCTTTCTTTGGTAGCCAGGAGCTGCAACTGCAAGTAAAATTTGGGGAACCTGGTGTTTATGACCAAATCCTACACGTTGGGGTGGGTGGCTGTGGAGGTTGTGTGGCCTGGCTGTTGTCTTTCCCGTTGGTCTCTCACATCGTACCCGGTACTGCGACTCTCTCTTGGCTCTGCCACCTGGCTGATGTTAAGGCAGGAAGAACATTTCCACAGCTAGCTGCTCTGGTCTTCACCAACTCACACAGGCCGCCATGACATTTCCGGGCTCAGACTTCCGCCCCTGCAGCCTTGCCAGTGGAGGAGCAGTGACTCAAAATGAGTCTGCAGCTGCCTGGTCATCACAACACCGACTGGATGTCAATGGGAAAGCTTCTCTGATTCTCTGTGAAACTCATCTTTAAGTCAGCCCTTTTATATTAAATATCAAATTCTTTCCTTAATGGCCCATAAGCCCCTTTCAGTTCCTTTCTAGACTTCCCCTCAAGGTGGACCCAACCAGATTATTGGGTACTCTCCTGTTACGACTTAACTGGCATGGCACTTTTCTCATTATAATTGTCTTACCCTAAGATGAACTGTAGATTCCTCTTGTCTGCAGTTTCACTTTCCAAGGTTTCTGTTACTTGGGTCTGAAAATATTAAATGGAAAATTCCAGAAATAACAATTCATACGTTTAAAATTGTGTGCTGTTCTGAGTAGTGGTATTCAATCTCATCTCACTCATGTGGGACATGAGTCATCCATTTGTCCAGTGTATCCATGTTGTATATGCTACCTACCCACTAGTCACTTAGTGGCTATTTTGTTATCAGATCCACTGTCACTGAGTTCAGTGCTTGTGTTCAAGTAACCCTTATTTTGGCTAATAGTAGTCTCAAAGTACAAGAGAGTTATAGGTTTCTTTCCAATGTCTACTTAAAAGATTGCATACTTTTTTGTAAGCCCATTTTTCTCTTCTTGCTTTAGTTACTCTTCCCTGCAATGCTCATTTTTCTCTCCCCAGCATCTGACTGAATCCTACAGTTTGTCATGAATTTGCTAAACTACTGCACGCCTTTCTTTCCTGCTAAAACATAGAATCCTCTGAATTTCCTTTGTGATCAGCGCTTCTCTCTCAATAGAAACTGCCTTCTCTGCTCTGAAGCAGACAAGCCCTGCAGGCAGTTCATTTGTGTGTGTGCATTTTCTCACCTGAGTAAAGTGATAAAATTCTTTTTCATAGGCTTGTAGATCCCTGGAGTAGGAAGGGATCTTTGAGGCCAGGAAGGCTAATACTCTACAAATGTGGTGCATAGTCCTCTGGGAACATGCAGGATGACGTTGGCCAAGCATTTTAAGTAATTTTAGTTGTTACGTATTTACTGCAGTCTTCTTGGAGAAGAATATAACTGGTGCATTAAACCACCATGTGTTCATAAGTATTGGTGTTTAAGGTGAGGCTGAAGCAGATGGAACCTTGGAACTGTATTTAGTAAGGATGAATTACAGGAATTACAGGTGCTACCAAGTAATACCTAGATGTGACAAAGAGCATGAAAGCCCAGATCTGCTCAGTGCTACACTGAGGAAATTGAGACCCTGAGAAAGGAAGATATTTGTTCAAGGCATCAACTCCACAGAAGCAGGACTAGGTTCAGATTAAGGCTTCCCAGGGTTGGGGTATAGCTGAGTGGTACAACTCTTGCCCGTACAAGTGGGCCCTGGGTTTGATCCCAAGCACTGTTTAGAAAAAGAAAAAAACATTCTAGTGTTCCTCTAATCCTCCTATGTACCCCCATCCAACAACACTGTGAACCAGCCTCCTCATATCAGAGAAAACATTCGGTATTTGGATTTTTGAGATTGACTAATTTCACTTAGCATTAGATTCTCCAACTTCATCCATTTACCTGCAAATGCCATTATTTAAAGGAAAGGGAAGGGAAGGGAGGGAGCAACGGGGGTGGGAGGGGGGGAAAAAAGGAAAAACAATTGGTGGTTGAATGAGATGGATATCATTATCCTAAATGCATGATTGAAGACCTGAATGGTACTTATATACTTTGTATACAAACAGTTGTATGTAAAAAGATGCTATATATGTGCATTATGAATTGTAATACATACTACTATTATAAATAAAAATAGAAAAATAAATAAATAAATGACATATCATGTTCAATAAGCCCTCCCCCCCAAAAAAAAGGCTTCTAAACTTGATCCCAGATGCTCTTTCATTCATTTCCAAAGACTTTGTCTTAAGATACCTGAGGATAGGTGCTTTTAAAGTAACAAGGTCTATTAGGCTCACAATTTTGGTGGCAGGAGGGTCCAAACAGCATGGTTCTGACATTCCAGCGCAGTCCCTCTGGCTGTATCATAGCACAGCAGAGAAACAAAAAGAGAACTGGCCGCGAAGGCCACGTGCACGAAGGCCACCGGCACAGAGTGGCCTTGCTCCATTCCAGCCCTCTCCAAGAGACCAGCACTAATCCACTCACGGCCTAATTACCTTCCACTAGGCCACACGGCTTAGAGCTCCCCCACACTGGGGACCAAGTCTCAATGCACACCCACACCAGGGACCCAGCCTCTAGCATGTGAACCTGTGGGGGACACACAGAAGCCACACGCAAGCCATCGCAGCATTCTGGGCCACTCTGAGTTCAACTCGAGGACAGGCACCATGACCAAGTTCTTCGGGGATGACTTTCAGAAGTTGGACAAAAGCTGATTCTAACCTCGTGGTGAATTACCTGAAGCACTCCAAGAACCTCATTTTCAAAGACAAGAACTGGTCGTTTATCAGATCTTGAACAATTGAAAATCCACTGGATAACAAGGTAAATGAATGCGCCGCCTGTTCTCCAAAGTAAAGGCCCGCACGCCGCCGGCTGCTCCAGTAATGGGAGGTTCTGGGTGCAGCTCATGGGTTAGTACAGTTTTATTGTAAAAGAAAACTAAATTAAACTGATAGTTTTAATTAAATTTGTATTGGCTGTGATTTTACTCAGTTTTAAAGGCCACTTGAGACTCTAGTGTTGCACTTAAAATCTAGTGTTGTAATTAGTGACATCTACATTTATTATAATGGTTACTGCACTTTATTGAATTTATTCAGGAGTAAACAAAAGCTCAGCATCTAAAGAGCTTGTGTTCTGGGGTCGGTTGGCTTGGGAAGACCGTTTTCTCTCTGCTGGGATGTCAGGTGAGGCTGTGGATCTTGAAGGGTTCGTGGTTAGCCATTTGGCCACAGGCTAGCACCTTGGGCTAGCTCACCCCAGCACTGTCCCTGAACATCGCAATTATGCTTTGGCTGAACTATTTTTCTGGAAAGTCCAAATTTTGTGCTTGTGTCAGCATCCCTCAGTCTCCAAATACCTTTGGAGTTCAAGGTCCTTGTCATAGACCGCGTGTTTGTGTCCTCTTCAAATTCACATTGAAACCCTAACCCTAGTGGGATAGCTTTAAGCAGGACCTCTGGGAGGTAACTGGGTTTAGATGAGGTCGTGAGGGTGGAGCCCCTGAAATGGGATTAGTGTCCTTATAAGAAAAGACAGAGACTAGAGCTCTCTGCCATGCGAGGGTATCGCCAGAAAGTACCCGTCTACAAACCAGGAGGAGGCCTTCTCCCACAGCCTGTCAGCCTGGCTTTGTGTCCCAACTGCAGGATCCATGCCTGCTGCTGAGGCTGTCTAGCATTTTTGTCATAGTTTCTCCATTCCATGAGTCTAGATTCGAACTATCTAAACTCATCTTACAGGCACGACTGATCATTAACTCCACCTCCAGCATACCCCATTCTAGGAGAATGAGAGGTGAGACTGAAAGTCCCCATCTTCTTATTCCTGGTTGGTCTTTCTGGTGACTAGCCCCCTTCCAGCAGATCCTGTTACCTAGGAAATTCCCAAGGATTTAAGCAGACTGTGTCAGTAACCAGGTCAAAGGCCAAATATGAGACCCAGATTCACCTAGCATAGAAGCCCAGTGTGGAAGAAGGGGGCAAAGACCAAATATGTGTTTCTTATTATATCCCAATACCACAGTAAGTGCCTGGGCAAAATTTCATTTTGGGAAACTCTAAACTGAAGCATTAATTCAGCTAATGGAATTGTCAAAAAGATCATCTGATCAGCAGAAATGGGAGTGTCCTCTCAGAGGGTCACCGTGTTCTATACATGTGGGGAGGGCCATGTAGGGCAGTCTCTTATAAGTTGTTTGATGTGAGGAGATTAAAGTGAGGATTATGTTTTTGATTAAAAATTAATGAATACTTATAGAATAATACAAAGACATATAACATAAAAATGACTTACTTTTAGTCTATTTAACTCCCTCCTCAGAGGCAAACAGTTCACTGGCTAGTTATCCTTCCAGATCTTTGCCTCCTTATTTATATATTTATTTAAAAAAATTTTTTTTTAGTTGTAGATGGACACAATACCTTTATTTTATTTATTTTTAAGTGGTGCTGAGGATTGAACCCAGTGCCTCAAACGTGTGAGGCAAGTGCTCTGCCACTGAGCCACAATCCCAGCCCCTCCTCCTTATTTATAAGGATACATTCAGGCAGACGCTTTCTAACTAATTTGTTACTTTTTTTTCCCCTAGGGTTTAAGGGATTTTCTCTACTGTCTTTTTATGTTCTGGAGTTACTCCTTTTGTGTAACTTCCCGTTCTTGTTTTGTGGATAGAAATACATTGCTAGCATCTTTAAAGATAATATTTATTATTATTATTATTATTATTTTTTGGGGGAAGTGTTAGTCAGCTTTTTGTCACTGTGACCAAAATACCTGATTAAACAACCTAAAGGAGGAAAGGTTTATTTGGAGCTCACATTTCAGAGGTTTGGTCCATGGTTTGCTGACTCTATTGTGCTGGGCCCAGGTGAAACAGAACATCATGGTGGAAGAGCATGGAGGAGGAGAGCTGCTTAACTCTTGGCAGCTGGGAAGGGGGGAGAGAGAGAGAGAGAGAGAGAGAGAGAGAGAGAGAGAGAGAGAGAGAGAGAGACCAAGGCCACACTCCCCGACCCCCTGCCCAGTGCCCTGCTTCTTCCAGTCACGCTCCACCTGCCTGTAGTCACCACACATTAGTCTGTTCAAATTATTAATCCATCCAATAGGTTAATCCACTAATGAGGTCACAGCACTAATAACCCAATCTTTTCACCTGTGAACATTGCCACATTGCCTAACACATGAGTTTTTTGGGGGACACTTTAGATCCAAACCATAACAGGGGTGTACCATCTCTGTTCTCTCTGTTATCATATTTCCTGTGGTTTATCTTGATCTTTCTCTGGCATGCTATAGGCATTTCTCAAACACTTTCTGATTCTTATGCTTTCATATGTAAGAATAAGGCAATAAGAAGACTAAGTGGGAACTTTGGACCTGGCAGGAATGGTTGATTGGCAGCTTTCTCTTTGGACACCACCTGGGCATTTCACCTTGGAAGACCCTCATTTTCTGCACTTATTTAACTTCTTCATAGGAGAGTCTTTGCTGTTTCTCCTTGTGGATACTTTTATTGAAGGTGAACACCTGCTTTTATGGCATTCTGAACATGCAGGAAGTGAGGTTGACTATTTCATGTGCAAAAGTTCAGTTAATCCTACTTTCTTCCTATTTTTTGTCTCTGTGTTATTATTTATGAGTGCCCGGTCTTGTGAGCTTTCTTCTTTTAAGAATGAGTGGTCAGAACTTAGAATTCTTCAGGAGAGTGACACATGTGTTTACTAAATGCTCTAAAATTCAAACAAGTAGACTGTTACAAGCAATGAGTCCCAGGAAAACAAACGTGGGCATTTTAGTAGCAACCAAGACTTGGCACACCTCCGAATTAATCAGATGAATTTTGGGTTTGAGTCTGGAGGAATTGTGTTTGTAAAGAATGGTGAACTTTGATCGAACTGAAATGAATCTGAATCTTTTGCATCTCTTTCTTCCAATTCAGACTCATTGACTTGGAATCTATAGATCCCAAGACTACTTAATAACAATCAATCAAGCAATCAAACATACAGCAAAGACAAATCCCCACCTCAGTGAACATGAATGCAACAGGAAAAGAGTCAGGTGTGGTTTCTTTCTAATCAATATACATTCAATTCCTCTTACTCCTGTTGTCAATGTAGGCTTGGGGAGCTTGGAACACCCAATTTTAGAATTCTGAATCTTGTTCACAAATGCTACAATTGCCAACAAAATTGTTTAGAGATGGAGGAAGCCATGCTAGGAAGAGGTTGAAAACGTGGGCTCTGAGTTCAGGTAGACATGAGTTCTGTCGGCTTGGAGGTGATGGTCCTTTCTGCTCTCAGTCTCCTGGTCAGAACTCCTCACATAAGCCGGGCGCGGTGGCGCACGCCTGTAATCCCAGCACTTGGGAGGCTGAGGCAGGAGGATCACGAGTTCAAAGCCAGCTTCAGCAATGGCGAGGCACTTATCAACTCAGTGAGACCCTGTCTCTAATAAAATACAGAAAAGGGCTGGGATGTGGCCCAGTGGTTGAGTGCCCCTGAGTTCAATCCCCGGTACCAAAAAAAAAAAAAAAAAAAAAAAAAAAGAAAAAAGAAAAAGAACTCCTCACATGACCCTACTGCTGCGGGAGACTCTAGGGAAGATGGGGCAGCACATAGACTATTTGGTAGGCTCTAGCTCTCTTTGCCAGAATCTTCCTCACTATCAACACATATGAAGAGTTGAGATACTTTGTGTTTAAGTTAAAGAGCCAGGTATTAGGATTGGCAAGAAGGTAAGAAGTGTGAGGCAGGTTGAGGACTCTAACCACAAAGGCCTTTTATTTTACTTCTGGTAGAACGTAGGTTCCCAGCAAACTTCTCAAGATGTGGGGATGAAGTAGGAGCAACACTGAAGGTTGTTCTTTCTACTGAGCCACCCTGCCTCCCCTCTTCTGGCGGTTTCTGTAGTACCATTTCACAATTATTTCTATAATGTTTTCCCTCCAAATTACTGAATTGTTTATTACCACCTAGCAAGGATCAGTCTTTTAGTGAAATGTATGAGCATGTAAATTTATGATAATGGGAGGCATTTCTTCCTAGAACCAGGATAGAACATCTGGAACATAAAACATGTATTGAATTGACAGAGAGCCTCCCCCATCAGAGTACTTGAGGCGGGGGGAAGGGCTTGTGTTGAGATCGAGTCATGCTTCTCTGAGTTCTGTACTGGTGAGGCTTGTCACAGCGACAGTCTTCTAATGGGGGTCCTGTTGGTGCCACACTCCTGAGCGTCCTTCTAGATCTCCAGCTGAACTACGAGGCATCAGTATAAATAAGCAGGTGGTCCCTGTCTTCAGCCTGGATGGGCTTTCTATCTGGGTGGGCTGAAAATGGCCACAGACTCTTTGACGCACTTCCTGTTGAGAGAAGGCGTCCCCTTGAGTGGAGGCAGCGGCTGCTTCATCCAATAGAACACGGTGGAGGTGATGGGACGCCTGTTCCCGGGCCAGGCGAAGGCAGCTCCCATTTCCAGTCTCTTGTCCTAAGCCATCACGTGGACAGCCTGAGACTGGGCCAACTTCCCAGTCACTCCTGCCAGGGCACAAGATGTGGAAATGAAGGTGTCACCTTCGCAGTAGATCCCTTGGCCCCAGTTGCCCTACCTAAGGCCACACAGATCAGAGACAAGCTGCTTGGCGGATCCCTCTCTGATTCCTAGTCAAACAAAATGGAACAAAATCAAATGGTTGTTTTAAGCACTGAAATATTGGGGCATTTTGTTACTCAGCTGTTACTAACCGGTATATCTACCACAGAAGGCTCCCATCTGGTTGCAAGTGTCAGCTATGAAACCAGACTTCTTGGGTTTCAATCCCACCTGCAAGACTTAGAAACTGTGCGGCCTCAGGCAAATTACTGAAATTCTTTCTGCCTCAGTTTCTCCATCTATAAATTAGTACACTGGGATAACTTCTTAAGGTGGTTGTAAGGACTAAATGCATTAATTTATATAAAGTCTTTAGAGCAGTGCTCAATGAGTACTTACTTATGAACAAGTACTTTTTTGAAGGCCTACAGTGCCAAGTACTGTCCTGAGCTCTAGAGATATGCAGGAAAATATTGGCAAAAAGTCTTCCCCTCATGACATTTACCTTCTGGGCGAATGTTCTTATTATCTCCATGTTTTTTTTTTTTTTTTTTTTGTGGTACCGGGGATTGAACTCAGGGGCACTCGTCCACTGGGTCACATCCCCAGCCCTTTTTTGTATTTTATTTAGAGACAGGGTCTCACTGAGTTGCTAAGTGCCTCGCCACTGCTGAGGCTGGCTTTGAACTCGCGATCCTCCTGCCTCAGCCTCCCCCAAAGTGCTGGGATTACAGGCGTGCGCCACCGCGCCCGGCCTCTCCATGTTTTTAAACTGAACAGATAAACTTAGAACTCACGGAATCAAGGGCCTCCTGAGTCTTGTAAGACTCAATACTCCAGCTGGTCTCCACAGTCCTCTTTATATTTGAATGGTCTTTGAAGCAGTGGCTAAGTCACTGTAGTGGTGACCCTGGTGATTCATGGTGACAATGCATACAGCCTTGAAAGGAAAGCAGCTGTGGTCAAGTTGGACTTCCCAAGTCCGTGTCCTTACTTGTAAAGTGGACCAGATATGTTGAAGGAGGTTTGTGGTCCTACCCACCCTTGGTGACTTGTGTGTCCAAAGGAAGGGACAAGAGGTCACCAAGAAAGCCTGCAAAGAGTAGGTCAGAGCAAGTTTTCTGCTGGTGAAAGAGGGGTGTGGAGGCAGGGCTGGTGTTTCCTGAACTTCAAATTCATACCTGTGGCTCAATTATGCGTAAGCGCAGTTTTATGGACAAAAGGAAAGCAGATTTAACTAGTAATTTGGAAAAGTCAAGGAAGTGGCCGCCGTGTTGTGAGTTATTTGCGTGAAGGTTGCTTGAAGAGAAAGTTCCACTAGCGGGGGTCCCCTCCCTCAGTGTCAGACGTACACATTCAACAAAAGTCTTATCTTCTCCCCGTCTCTGTCCAACTCACACCCTTTATACCAGGGCAATCGCACCGCTGTCACTGGCTCACAGCACTCCCTTAGAAAACACTGCAGAGAATGGCCAAGATCACTGTGAACAGCACCCACAAGACAGTAGCCTTCTAAGTAGGACCCTTAGTGGAGGCAGCGGCTGCTTCATCTAATAGAACACAGCGGAGGTGATGTGATGCCTGTTCCCGGGCCAGGCGAAGGCAGCTCCCATTTCCAGTCTCTGGTCCTAAGCCATCACGTGGGGAATCCTAGTTCCTTTGTAACCGCGGCAGATACAGGAGAGGCCACAGAGATAAGTGATGAACCAGCCTAACTTGCTTTGAATTACACATGTCTGACCTTGTTAGCTGTAAGTTCCCAAGATTTTTTGTAACTCTTTGAACAATAAAAAACTTGTCTTCCCTGAGAGCGGGGCTGACCCCAAGCCCAGTGTTTGAGAGGGGCAGCCCTGGCCAGCTCTCTTTATGTGTATACAATATAAACTTACTTTAATTTAAATTAAAGTTAGTGGTCTTTTCTTTGCGTCTTAGATCAACAATAAGACCTTCAGTAAGGATCTAGATTTAACCTGTGAAGGCATACTCACAGGAGTTGAGAGAGATCAGTCACCTTTACTGTGTGCTCTTACTTACATGGAATGGCTAAAAAATAAGGTGTTTCTAATTTCACAGGAGTCCTAGAATTGTGTCCAGTTGGGACGCTGCCATTTTACAACAGACATGTATCAGAAGTAGTGTGTGTAGGTGGGGCTGTAGCTCAGTGGTGGAGTGCTTGTCTAGCATATGTGAGGCCCTGGTTCCATCCTTAGCACTGCTAAGAAAAAAAGAAAAAAGAAATGCATGTGAAAATAAAAATGATCTTCTCCATACTTGATCACTGATGGCCAAGCAATAAACACACTGAGTACCTCATTTCCCTTGCTTTCCAACAAGTCATTTTCTCTTCTTTCTGCTTTCTAGATTTACCCTTCCTTTAATGCTAATTTCAAATGCCTCTCCTTCTAAGTAGTTGTTCCTAAGCACTGCAACAACATTGAATGTAATCTTGACTGAGTACATGCCTATGCTTACCAGAGGGCCAAGATTCTATCATCTCTTCATGAAATTAACTTGAATTAGAGCCTTGGGCTGGAGGTCAACTTGGATATACAGTGTGGGACTGGAGGTTCTAATCCCCATTCCTGATCTTTTGACGACAGGGCATATTAGGCATATAACTTCCCAGGAGTCCCACCAGTATACCTTAACCCTTTACAGGACAGGACTCCAGGCATTACGCTAAGTTCCAGGTGATGCTAAGAGGTGATGTGTGACAATGGCTCTGTGGTGAAATAGAGATATGTTTGGGGGAAGTTCTAAATTCAACAGGTCTTTCTACAACAGAACTTGTCAGAGCTTTTAATATACTTGGATTACTTTCCAAACAGAGGAAAGAGATAAAACACTTTGTATATTCTCTATTAACCCAACGCATAGAATCTATTTGGGAACAGTGGACTCCTTGGTTTTCCGGAGGAAGGTGGTTACTCTCCTGTGATACTCACCAAGTGACTTCTAGAAATGTCTTCTTTTCACAAATCTTGCTTCACCTGGAGGGGAGCAGAATCTCAGGTTTCTCATTCTGCAAGAAGACATGCTCCTGAACCAAGAAAGAGACTGTGCTGTGGTCTTGCAGGTCCTGCTCCTCCTTGAGATGAGTCAGCAGTTAACCTTGAAGGTGGGGATCTCTCTAATGCTACCCTATCATCTCCCGGGATTCCTCCCCCATGGTAGTCCAAAAGGACCAAAAGGACCACTGTTGTTCCTGTGGAACACTTTCCATCAGAGGTGACTGCAGGAGGAGTTCTTTTTTTTTTTTTTTTTTGGTACCGGGGATTGAACTCAGGGGCACTCGACCACTGGGCCACCTCCCCAGCCCTTTTTTGTATTTTATTTAGAGACAGGGTCTCACTGAGTTGCTAAGTGCCTCGCCATTTCTGAGGCTGGCTTTGAACTCGCAATCCTCCTGCCTCAGCCTCCCAAAGTGCTGGGATTACAGGCGTGCGCCACCACGCCCGGCGACTGCAGGAGGAGTTCTAAGTGCAGTGATTCACCACAGCTCCCACCACTTCTGAAGGTAGGAAGACTCGTGCTTTAATTAAGCTGATTTCGTGAACAGCAATGTCTGTCCCTGTGCCTGGAAATGCCTAGAAATATGGTCTATTTCCTCCTTTCATCCTGGAATTGGTGGCTCTCTGAGAATCACCGTGCAGGAAGCGCGTGGGCTTTGGAGCATTTCAACTTGAGCTGAAGACCTGCTCTATTTCCCCCCACTTCATGGGTTTGGGAAAGTGTTTCACCATCCTGAACCTCAGTGTCTTCATCTGCACAGTTAGAATGTTAGGGCACCTTGGCAGGAAGGTAGGACTGTCCTCCCCCATCTCATCTTCTCAAGCTGAGACACAGGACGGTCCATGCTGGGTTACGACCCTGATGCCAGCTGTCTGTAAGCTGCCTGTCATGGCCAGCCACAGCGCCGCGGGAGGAAAACTCGGAGGCAGAGTAAAGCTATTACTACTTTTACTTCTACTTTCTTAGAGAGAGCTTAGAGAGAGAAAGAAAGATTTTTCTACTTTCTTCTTTTCTTCTTAGCTTAGAGAGAAAGAAAGATAGAGCTTAGAGAGAAAGATTAGAGAGAGCTTTTCTTCTTGTAGAGAAAGATTATTTTTTAGAGCTTCTTTCTTCTTTCTTCCTTGGGAGCCTCGGCCTAACTCTGACCAGCCATTACTTCTTCTATCTGGTTTCTCTTCTGTAACCGCTCTGCCTACGTTCTGGCCGCTCTGATTCTTTTCTTCTCCGACCCGAACTCTTCTTCTGACCGACCGAGCGACTGCATGACTGACTGAATGGATTCTTTCTCCTAACTCCGACCGCTTTCACCCGGTTATATACCTTTAGCTTTGCGGGTGCCTCACGTGCATTTACAGGTGCGTCACATACATATCAGGTGGAACTTATGGCTTCCAGCTAGCCGCAATAGCCCTTTCTAATTGGGGCTCCTTCAGCTGTCCCTCACATTGTTGGAGGTTTTGCTTCCCTCTGGAGGTGAAGCTTCTTCTCCACACCAGCTGTCCTCCCTGATCTCTTGACTTCAGCCAGCACACGGAGCTCTCACACTTTATTGATAGTTGTTTTTTTTTTTTTTTTTACACACGTGATATCCACAAGCAATTGGTACCATGTGAACACTTCAGAATCTCTCTGGTCAATCACGACCTGAGATAAAAACCTTGGCATATTTTGTTCACATGAGTTACCATTGCTCCTCATTGAGTCATGCACACATGCATGGTATTCTTTTCTGAGATATATTTTTGAACATCCTTAACTACAAAAGAAGTCAGTCTAAATTTATTCCCTTAATCTATATTCAAAGCATCACAAACCAGTTCTACTATGATTTTTTTTTTCTTTTTTTGGTTTTGAGTGATTTAACTTTTCATTATGGGAAAATTCAAACATACAAAATAAGATAGCATGATAAAGCCTCCTGGTCCAGCAGTTACCGATGTTGCTTCTTCTACATCTTCTACTTCCTCTTTTCCAATGGATTATTTTGGGACAAATTCAACACATCTTGTCATTTCATCTATGACCACTTTAATGTGTATGTTTTTAATGATAAAAGCATCTTGTAAACGTGTAACTCCAATTCAGTGATCACACCTAGAAATTAAAAGTGATTTTTAACATGTCAACCATTTTCAATGGAGATGAAGAACGTTTAGTATCTGTGGTTCTTCATGGAGCCACCATGGATTGATAACAGTAGTGACCTGTAAACCTGAGCACTTTGTCATCTCGACCTTCACGCCTTTCTACAGATTAGAAGAGGCTAGATAATCCTAAAATCATGACAATGGAAAGACATCAAGTCTGGGGAGGGATCAATAGAGTATTTCTGAGCCGGTGGGTGTGGCATACGGTTTGGCCACCCAGCAAAGATTACAGGAGCTGGAAATTACTCAAGACTCACAGGCACATTTACCAGATTCCCCTGAATAGCAATCTTTGACCCTCTCACTAATGTATATTGATAGGAGGTGATTTCTCTTAGAGTTGGTAGTGTTAGTTGAAGTATGGATTTTGGACCCAAATAGGAGAATCAGTATGTAGCAAACAAGGCAAGTCTCCCAAATGTGTGCAGATCCCGCTGCGGGAGGCAGGCAGGTCCTCCCTGGCAGCAGTGCTTCCTTAAGGACGCCAGAATCTCTACATAGCAAAGTGCCAAGTCGACTCGCACCCCATAGGGCATTGCTATGGTGCAGAATGCCGTTACATCTGTTGACAATCTAACCATCATACATGTGGCACAAGGAAAATGAGCTTCACATTCTGCTACGTAATGCAAAGTGACAGTCAATGAACACTGCTCAATAGCTCAATATCATTAATAAGGTGTTTCTGAAACTCATAACAAATATCAAGTTATTTTCTCAGTTGGTTGAGAAAGCAGACTCCGCACGTGTGGTAGTTTTGAGACCTGAGACGACCTGGCACGTCTGCCCCCTTTCAGAAGCTGTGGGCTGCTGGTGGAGAAGGTGATGTGGGCATGGGTCTCTGTTGGAAGTCATGGAGGTTCTAGAAGCACGTCCGTAGGGCAGGTTGAAGGTCCGCCAGTCACTGCTGTCCTGGGTGGTTTTCAGCTGTTGACAGGGTGAGGGAGGACTCCTGTTCTGCTCTAGAGTGTAGGAGCCCTAAATGGGGAGATAGCTAAGATTGCGGTTAGCTGTGAGCTATAAAGATGTTCAAGCATCACCACCTTCCATGATCTCGCGAGACTTGGCCCGGGACATTGCGGATCGGGTCAGCACCATTTTGTGGTGGTTGGAGGAGTGTGATTTGCGGGAGGAGTTGTTCTTGGAGCCGGAGAGAGAAGCTAGCAGAATAAAGAGCCTGTTCGTTTCCAGTCTGCCTCTGAACTTATTCCCGCGGCTTTGTTGCTGCAGGCGGCTATCGCTGCAGTCAGCGACACTAGAGGGCCTCGGCTTGGAAGCATGGGATGCTGGAGGGCGTGCCCTGCTGGCCCAGGGAAGGCGTGCCCTGCTGGCCGAAGGAAGGCGTGCTTTGTGAGTGGAAGCTGGCACACTGCCCCCTGTACTTCCACTGGCTTTCGTCGCTGGGTCCAGGGATCCCTCTGGCAAGAACATTCTGAGAGACTCTTGGGTCTGGTTCTTCCCAGAGCAGTACTGCGGATAACCCCACATGGTCTCCCATGGTGACCACAGCCTGGGCCCCTCCCTGGTGCAGCCAGCCAGCTGCACGGCTGGATGGGCTCCACGCTGCCCGCGAGGGCCTTCCGCTCCTGGTTGCCCGCCATGTTGTCCTGACCCTTGTGTTGCTGGGTCACTGGGTCCTCTCCACCCCTGACCCTGCTGTGGTTCTCTCTCGAACGTCCTATGGGAGGGAGCTAAGGGAAGCCTCCCCACCTCTTTCAGCTGGAGCAGAACCGAGCTCAGAATGAAAACACGCGGCCAGAGCCAGAACAACCGTCAACAGCAAAAAGACAAGACGGGCTTTGGCTGCGAGCAGGGGTCTCAGCTCCACAGAAGGTTGGATGGAACAGAGGCTGTGGAGGGACTCCGGGAGCCAGGCGTGGAGACCATGGGGCTCTTTAGGATGTGAGCAGAAGGATGTGACTCAGATTGGACTGGACTTGGGGAGGGGGTCTGGACCTAGACTGTTACCTCTGTGGAGAGTGGGCCTGGCACACCCAGCCTGGGGGACAGGGGTTCCTGACAGAGGCCCAGAGGAGTGTGTGGGCATCTGAGTAGCTGGCCACAGGGACACCACAGGCAAGCCTGTCATGTGGGCCAGCCTGGGCCTGACTCTGGTAGCCCAGGCCAAGAGCAGATGCGAACACAGTCCTTGGTCAGCAGCCTGAGGAAGCGCTGGCCACTGGTCACACAGGGAGCAAATGTGCCCAAGCCTGGTCTGTAAGAGGAAGAGTAAGTCAGTCTGGAAGTAGCAGCTACATGGTCAAACTACAGGAAAATCTATCTTGTTTGGGGTTCTTGAATAGGAAATGGCCTAAACTGAGCACAGTGGCACACACCCGTGATTCTAGCTACTCTAGAGGCTGAGGTAGGAGGATCACAAGTTTGAGGCCAGCCTCAGCAACTTAGTGAGACCCTGTTTAAAAAAATATATTTTTTCCTAGTTTCAAATATGTGTTTTTTTTTTTGTTTTTGGTAAATAAATATGTGAGAATGGCAAGAACCCAGAAACTTTAGATAATTAAAATAAAAAAATTTAAATATACAAAACTCCTCCAATATATCATTATGTAGAGATAAATCACATCATAAACTTGATATTCTTTCTTTCTTCCTCCTTTTCCTTCCTTTTTTTCCCCTCTCTCATCTAAGTGTATGTGAGTATGTATAAGTATGATATACATAGACACCACAAATGTATATCACATTCTACTTTGTATCATAGTTTTCTCCTTGGTATTGAAGATTCCTTTTTGTGTTTCTTTTTTTTTTTTTTTGATACCAGGGATTGAACCCAGAGGCACTTAACCACTGAGACACACCCCTATCCCTTTTTATTTTTTATTTTGAGACAGGCTCTCTCTAAATGGCTAAGGCCTCACTAAGTTGCTGAGGCTGGCTTTGAACTTGTGATCCTCCTGCCTCAGCCTCTTGGTCCCTGGGATCACAGGCATGGCCCCAGAGCCTGGCTTCTCTTTGTGTTTCTGCAACGTTGTTTTGGTGGCTGAGTGATGCCCGACTGGTGTGGCCACTCATTGCCTTGTGATTGACGGGGGGTGCTTTTTCTAATGTTCTCTTGTTCTGCACAGCAGTTCACGGGGATTACGTTCCCTGAGTTGTACCTCTAGTAGTGACCCCCTGAGTTCTGCTGGGGAAGAAATGAAATGCTCCCGGAGACAGACGCTCTTGGGTAGGAGGGAGACTTGGTTTTGGACAGTGGTCATCCAGTTTTATTAGGCACTGTATAACCCCCTTGCACCTTGAGTAGTCCAGGCTGTCCTTGACAGTGACCGGCAATTTGCTATGTCGGGAAGCTGGGAAGAACTTCTTTAGTGCTCATCCTACAGTGCTTCTCCTTGTGGTGATCCAGGATCAGCTTCAGGACCTGGGACTTGGAGTTAGACTGAGCCTACGGTCCGATTCCATTTCAGCCTCAGGGGACATGGTGAGGGAAGTCTCTGTGGGAGAATTCCGGTTAAAAATAAGCAGGTGTGAAATATGAGCTTTTTAAAAAATTTTTTTTTGTTGTAGATGAACACAATACCTTTATTTTATTTATTTATTTTTTATGTGGTGCTGAGGATCGAACCCAGTGCCTCACCCATGCTAGGCGAGCGCTCCACCACGGAGCCCCAGCCCCAGCCCCGAGACACGAGCTCTTTGATGTTCAATATCACTTGCTTCCTGCTTCCTTCTTATGGACATATTTTTTATTTTTATTTTTTAGTTGTAGATGGACTCAATACCTTTATTTTATTCATTTCTTTTTATGTGGTGCTGAGGATTGAACCCAGTGCCTCACACATGCTAGGAAAGCGCTCTACCACGGAGCCCCAGCCCCAGCCCAGGGACAGATTTTGATGGAATTATCAGAATAAAAACCTTCCTAAGGAAGAGATCACACAGTGTGAACTTGCTGAGGGTGGGATGTGGCCTCCTTCCTCTTTGTGTCCCTGGTTCATGGAACATGCTGTTGTCACTGTGAAGCCAGTTTGTGGTAGGTGCCAGCTACTGGGCTAAGCACCTGACTCCACCTTGAGTCTCCCAGCAGCCCCTCAAAGGAAGTTATTCTATTATTCCCACTTTAGTAGTCAGGGAACCTGGAATTCAGAGAGATTGAGCAAAAGATCCAAAGTCACACAGGGGCTAAGTTTGTGGGTTTTAGCAGGTCAAATCAAAAAGAATATTTTCCTGCTATCACAAATTCAAACAGATGAAGATTAAAATATTGCCTTTGGTATTTGTTATGGTTTGGATGTGAGGTGTCCCCCAAAAGCTCGTGGGTGAGACAATGCAAGAAAGTTCAGAGGAAAAATGATTGGATTGTAAGAGTCTTAACTCAATCAGTGAATCAATCCACGATGGGATTTATTGAAATGGTAGGGTGTGGCTGGAGGAAGTGGGAATTGGGGCGTGGCCACGGGGTATATATTTGTGTCTGGAGAGTGGAGTCTCTCGCTCCCCCTGCTTCTTGATCACCATGATGTGAGCTGCTTCCCTCTGCCACACACTCCGCCATGATGCTCGGCCTCATCTTGAGCCCCGAGAAATGGAACTGGCCTTTTATGGACTGAGACCTCTGAAACCGTGAGCCCTCAAATAAACTCTTCCTCCTTACATTTGTTCTGGTCAGATCCTTTTACTCACAGCAGTGAAAACACTGACTGAAACAGTGTCTCCACTGGTGGAATATGTGGCTATAGACTTAGGGCCAGTGGGTCCCCTAGCACCTTCTCTCTGCCCCTTCCCCCCGTGGGCTAGGATGCTGGGAGAGGCTACCCAAGGGCAGTAGGGAATGGAAGGCAGTTTGTTGCCCCACATGGTTGTGGGGGGACTTGGGGGCTCAGGGGACCAGGGAGGATATGAATTCCCAGAGCTTGCTCCTTTGAAATAGACTGGCTCTACCCAGCTACCAAGCCCAGACTGCTGACCCCTTGGAACCTGAGGTCACTGCTCTGTGGGTGAGAGAGCAGATGCCGAGGGGGCTCCTCTGCTGGGGAACCATGCAGGTGATTCCAGGGGACGGAGCTCCTCTGCCTGTCTTCCGTCTGTCCTGGAGCCCGGGCCATCTGATTTTGGGGGTGTCTTTGAACAGGCTTCCCTCATCTCGGTGGTTTGTTTACTGAACAATTTTGATTTCCTCTTCAGAATATATTAGAAATCACATTAGAGAAAAATGGCGTTCTCCTTTGGAGACTTTTGAATGTATCAGTATTTTTTAAAAAATATTTTATTTATTTGCTTGCTTTAGTTGTAACACAATGCGTTTATTTATACGCGGTGCTGAGGATCGAACCTGGGCCGCGCACGTGCTAGGCGAGCCCTCTACCGCTGAGCCACAACCCCAGCCCCATGTATCAGTATTTTAAAGAGAATTTAAATACACGGCGTATTTTTGTTTGGCAGAATTCCTGCCGTGATATGATGGGGAGCTCTGCCTGTGCCCGCGACCCAAACCGTATTGACAACACGTGTGACTGGAGCCGTTTGCTAAAAACCACTAAGTGACTGAGAAGGTTAAAACAGATTTCCCAGGTCTTCCCACTCTGACTGGCCGTCCTGACCAGCTTGATGTCTTTTTCCCATTAGAATAGATCAGAGAGAATGGTGTCTCGCCTCTAATTAAATCCTCATCTCTGCCCAACTGTCTGAAAGGGCAACTGTCTTAAACCTTTGAACTTTATTTGTAATACAAAACTTCAATTAGATAAAGGACAATAATTAGCAGATCTTTTATCTTTGGGTATAATTAAATCTTTAAGAAGGGACGTTTTAATCAATGAATTGTAACGACAAGTTCATAAATTAATTAATCCCACCAATGGAGGCTTGGCAGTAATCAATGGATCTTTAAAGAGGGCCAGCACGAGGGGACACAGTGTGGGAATACAGATGCTCTGTTCAGTTTGGTGTAAAGATTCTCATTTATTAAGGATTAGCTGGTTCAAAAGATGATCTATTTATTTAAGGGAAAATCATTTAAAATATTAACTTTTAATGGAGGAGAAACCGTCATGCAAGTTTTCACTTCCAAAACTTTCTTCCAAGAGCTCTCAACTCAGATCACACCACCGCATACACCCACATTCCCATTCTAGTGCCATTTGCCAGTTTACCAATTTGAGAGCTAGGTTAAATTGGAGAGAAACCAAAACTAAGATGGACTTCATTACACATTTTAAGATTTGTCTTCTAAAAGGGCAGTTGGTAATCTCTGGCCCACTTGTCAAGTCTGGCCCCTTGCTTGCTTTTTGTAAATAAAGTTTTATTGGAACACAGGTGTGGCCATTTGTTTCTTTATTGTCCACACCATATCACACTTTAAGGGTAGAGTTGGACAGGTATCACAGAGACCTTGGAGCCATTCGTGAGCCATAAATATGTGTTACTTCACCCTTTTTACAGTAAAAGTTTGCCAGTTCCTATTCTAAAACATGGTGCCCTTTTAAACTCCATGCAGAACCTCATAGACAGTGTTCATTGTAAGACGAAGTTAAATATTTCAAATCTGAAGTCATGGCTCCAATCGTCTCCTAACCAGGCTCCTGGCATCCACTTTTATCTCAATCATTGGGAAAAAGCAAGGGAAAGGTGATTTGGATGGGAGGTGTGGGGAGGAACTGGCATATGCTAAGGTCCTGTGGCAGAAGGGCACATGGCTTGTTCAAGGGTAAGAGGGAAAGTACCAGTGGCTTAGAGGGAGCAGGGTGAGGGGGTTAGGCTGGGTGTGGGACCAGAGGCTAGGCACATCAAGGACTGGAAATGCATTATATTAGTTTGCATAAATCCACTAAGATCTTTTCCCTCAATTTAAAACATCTACAAACTTCCATCTCTCTAGGATAAAATCCCAAAGCCTTACCTGGGAACCAGGGAGGTTGGTTTGCAGTGACAGAGGGGAGTCTTGGAAGTTGGAAGGTGACGGAGGCAGGAGGTGGGGTGGGGGAGTGCTGGCAGGGTTTGTAGCCCCCTGCCCCAGGCTCTGCCTGTCCTCACCTGACCTTCTCTTCACCTGTCAGGGTCATCCCTGCTGCTCCTCTTTCTTGCAAGGAGGCAGTCATTGTGTTGAGGGCCCATCCTAAACCCAGGACGATTTCATCTTAAGATCCTTAATGATATCTGCAGGGAACCTGATTTCCAAATAGGATCTCATCATAGGAATTGTGGGATTACAAATGGCCATAACTTTGTGGGCGGGGGGTGGGGGGACATCGTCTGGCTTTCATAGGATAGCATGATTTGCTTTTAAGTTGAAGATCAGTGCTTACTTTTGGGGGGTGGGATATTGGACCAACGATGCATAAACATAGAACCAAGGGGACCAGAGGGACAAAGACTGCCCAAATGTGGTGGCCAGGTGGCAGGAGAAGGCCAGGGGAAGTGGGAGTGGCTGCCGAGTAGGAACCTATCTCTGGCCTGGAAGAAACGAACAAGGTTGGTCTTTTGCAAAGTTGGGTGGATTTTATTTCCTACCCACTTCCGAGAGGGTGTACGAGAAGGACTCAGACGGTGCAGGAGACACTGGTGTAGCAAAGAGCGAGGCCCAGCACGTGGGAGGTGCTCAGCACAGGCAGCTTGTGGTGACGGGGCAAGTGCCTGCAGCAGATTTTTCTGTGAGAGTTCTTTCCTGAGTGCGTGTTTGCTTTGGGCAAGGATGCAGGTCTCCCTTTTTCAAGATGTTTTTAAAAATAACAAAACTCATTTGAATGGGGCTTAGAGTTCCTTGGCACAGAGACATGGGACTCTTGGAAATATTACTATTATTTCTGGAGCCAAATTTAGCAAGGACGGCTCTGCCTTTAATTACTGGTTGATGCTGAGCTGTACAGGCAAATGATTACATGCACAATTAGTTGTTCCCACAAGTAGCCAATTATGGGAACGATTATTTAAGAAAATTGTGGCTCCTACTAAAGGGACTTTACATCGTAGCCTCAAAATACATTTCTGTATAAAAATTCCTTTTATTGCATGTATTATTATTTTTTTCCTATCTCCTGGGCTTCTGGAGGAACAGTCCTTGTGGTCTCATTTGTGGAAAGAGAGAAATTTTCTGTAAAGAAATTCAGACCTTTGAGGCCCTGCGAGACTCAGCAAAGAGGGTTTGAGAGTTGGAAGCTCTCCCGGGGCCTAGTTTTGTTCCAGAGATCCATAGATGGAACTGGAAGAAAACTTGGGCCTCTGAGAGGTCGGCAAGGGAACCATTTGCGCCTGCCGGGCCCTAGAGCATAGCCTCGCGCGGCTGTCAGCTCTTGCCTGTTGCCTCTCCAGGCCGCACTTCTTAAGCCCGGTGCCTCTCCAACACAAGCACCAGGACCCCTCTGTGCACCCAGGTCGTCCTGGAAGCGTAGGCTCTCAGCACCATCATGGAAATTGTCTTGTCTGTCTTCCTCATTTAGAGATGATAAAACTGAGGCCCAGAGAAATGCAGGGACTCCCCAGTGGCCATAAATCCAGTCAAAATGTGACCCCCAGTGAACCTGAATCCAAAGCCCCAGCTCTTTCCACAGCGCAGTGCTGACTGCCGGGAGCACCAGCTGTGGTCAATGGCGCCATCAGCACAGGGTGACTCCGAATTCGACGGCAGCCTGACGTCTTCCTTTATGCCTGGCACAGGCTGGCAATGTGGAGGAGGGAGTTAGAAGGCACTCCAGAGAACCTTCTCGTTTACACCTCTTATTTTGTTGTCTAGGTAGAGTTTGGAAAATATATTTGCTTATGGTTACTCTCTCCTTTGGAACATTTCTCAAAGTGTAGGCCTTAACAACTCCACGACCAACCCTGACCTCACTCTTACAGGAGAAGCTACACATTTAAATGCCAGTGTTGTACTAGTCCATATAAATCCTATTTCCTGCCCCCAGATACAGAGTGTTTTGGTTATTGTGTCAATCACTACTCTTCGATGGTCAACTTTCTCCCTGTTTCCACAGTGACATCCACTGGTCTACCTTAAGGCAGAATAGTATTGTATGACTGACCCCACTTCTTCAGAGTGCTATGCTCATAATGTGAAATTCTTGTCCTTGTGAAGGCTGCCTAGTGGGTAAAATGTGCGTTTCTGATCCTTGACTTTGACTTTTGCTTTGATCAAAGGGTTGTTAGGATAGATGACATATGCATGTGAGAAATGCAAATGCACTTGGGCATGCCCTTTTGTGATCCTGGGGTAGTTACTGGGCCTTCAGCTGGAGCCTGAGAACAAGACTTGTCCAGCAGATCCCTTCCCTGGAATAAAACACGGAGAGCCATCTTGGATCTACCCTGCCCAGGGCCTGGATTTTACTCTAGTCCAGATGAGTCGTGTGACTTACATATCCATGAACATAATACATAAATGCTGTTTTAAGCCACTGAGCAACATTAGGTTGGTTTGTCATATATATAGTATTATTTTGGCAATAGCTGACTGATACATTCCAAATTGCATTCCGATTAACATTGAAGCTGATGATGATAAAAGAGAATGTGAGAATTAACAGCGAACGTGGTGGTATCTAAAAATTTATCAGGCATATTTACAACTGGTGCTCAAACGGTCATGGATCTATGATTTACTTGATTCTGAGACATCCTCGAGATTTTCCCATAAGTGAATTTAAACCAAGATTTGTGAAAACAATCTACCTCATGGAATAACTAGGGAGTGCCTGTGTGAGGTTGTGTGCAGGATGTATTCTTGGTCACCTCACTCCATGGTCACCTTCTGGGCATCCAGAGTGAGGGAACAGATGTGCAGGAGCCCCGTTTGGGGAGATGGCTAAGATTGCGGTTGACTACGGGCCATGGAGATGTTTGGGCATTGCCGACTTCCGTAGTCTCACGGGACTTGGCCCGGGATCTCGAGAGACTTGAGCCAAGATTGCTGATCGGGTCTGTGCCATTTGGTGTGTTGGTTGTTTGGTGGAGTGTGTGGTGCGTGTTAAAGTCGTTGTTAGAGCCAGAGAGAAAAGTTATCAGAATAAAAAGGCTGTTTGTTTCCAGTTCACCTCTGAACTTCTTCCCACGGCTTCGTTGCTCCAAGCGGCCATCGCTTCAGGCGGCTACACAGACGGACAACCGGAACTTGGAAATGAACTTTCTCTTGCAGTCTGGTTGTAAACATCTCTCTGTACAAGGCAAGTACTCCTTCATGTTGTGCTGGGAGAACAAAACTACAATAGTTACTTTAAAATCCACCTTTTTGCCTCTTTCCCTCCTGAAAGAAGCAGGCCAGAAACAATCTGTAATTCTCAGTTGGCCTTTCCATAAGCTCACCTCTGGCAAGACCTGACAGCATTTCATGTGTATTTAAACAAGACCCACCTCGTGCCCTTTGCTAGGGGAGCTGGAAGTGATCCGTGGATTCCGTGACCACACGCTCTTCTTGGGGGCTGCTTGGGGTTCTGTGGGTTCTGTGGTGTCAAGTTCTGAAAAGACGTGCTCTTTGCTTGACGAGGACGCAGATCTGACACACGTCAGATGAAGACCCTGGCCCCAGCCCCTCTTCCCCTGCAATGTCAGACTGTTCTGCTTCTGGAGATAATGGAGCTGAAGATGTGGTGTTCTTCTCCCTGGACACGTTACTGGTTCTGTGTGTTGAGCTGTGCTGTCAGTGGGAAAAACAAATTTCGTGGTGATTGTGAAGTCCTGGGGACGGTGGGCAGAACTAAGCTCCAGGTTGGATGTTCTAGATAGACACAGTGAATGATCGACATTTTTAAATTCTCATTTCTCCTCTGGGAACAAAGACCAGATTTCCAATGAGAACACAGTTCCTGCAAGACACCGCCGTGCACTGGGAAGCCCTTTGCTTCACGGGTTTAGATCTTCACAGTGCTGTTTGCTACCTGAGTAACCTGGGCCAAGTCACCCACTTCCCAGGGGACTCTGTGTCCTAATCTGTGTAACTGGGCTGTTAATATCCACCTCAGCAAAAATGCATTGGAGGGCTGTGATTGTGGCTCAGCGGTGGAGCGCTCGCCTAGCACGTGCGCGGCCCGGGTTCGATCCTCAGCACCACGTACAAATAAACACATTGTGTATAACAAAAAGCAAATAAATGAATATTTTTAAAAATGCATTGGAAGTAGGAAAACTGTGTGTGGAAAGGTCTCTATAAACAAGAACTGTTGTAAATTAACTGGGAAGGATTCTTAGCATCTTCTTTAAGCCTCAGTTTCCTCATTTATAAGGTGGATTAATTTATTTCTAGCTCATGAAGGTTTAATGAGGGTTAAATGAGCTAGTGAATGATACCTGGCGTGGTAAACAGAACAAGGCTTCCTTAAGCACGGTCCTCTGTTAATCCCTAGGATTTGGGAATAAATTAGGTCCTGTAGCAAAGGGGGGTAAAGGTCTCAGATGGAACTGATTGGCTGACCAGCTGGCCCTGAGAGAGGGAGGCTCTCCTGGATTATCCCAGCCGGCCGAGTGCAGGAACAGGGGTGTGGAAATGGAAGAAGGAACGGGAGGGAGAGCAGGCAGAGTCAGGGTGAGAAGGTCTTGGCTCAGTGTTGCTGGCTTTAAAATGGCAGTAGAGGCCATGAGCCAAGGATCACAGGAAACTTCTAGAAGCTTGAAAAGACAAGGTTATGGTCCTCGCTCAGAGCCTGCAGAAGGAATGCAAGGCTTTGATTTGAGCCAGGAAGATACATTTTCCATTTCTGAAGGTCAGAAATTTAAATTCTGACCTGCAGAAATGGAAGATGTTGTTGTTTCAAGCCACCAGGCATGTAACAGAGGAAACTAATAGAAAAACTAATATGCCTTGTCAGGGCTCAGGGAGTGTCCATCCTTATTTTAGTACTCAACACAGTTCTTTTTCTATAAAATGGGCCATAGTCTAACCTAATCTTATATTACTTCTGAGGGCTGGAACGTATTTCCAAGTGGTTGATTTGAAGGTGAATGCACGAATGATACTGTTTCTGAGACTTGCTTTTTGTTTACTCAATAAAATAATTGAGTGGCGACCATTAGCTCCTCAAAACTGTAAATATTTCTCGTTTTGCTGATACTTCATACTGCAGAGGCAAAGTCTGATACCTGCCTCAACTCTCATTCCTTCATAAATAGTGTTCCCCTCCCTGTTGTGATTTTGTGGGACTGTTTCATAATGTCTGTTGTTGAAACATTTGCCAAGATGGGTCTGGCTGAAGACGTCATGGGTATTGCCTGTAGTGCAGAGAGGCTGTTGTCTGCATTATGAAGAATAGCCACCTCAGCGTGCCACTAGCCAAGTAAACTCGAATTAAGACTTAGATAACACAATTCATTGTCATGTGTGCTTCTCCCGTAGGAACCCATAATTCCTGGGCTGGATCCCTCTGTGTTTTCTCGCCTGTCATCTTCTAGCTCCAGTTCCACCTTCTTAGCCAGGAAGGAAAAAGTGACATGAAGTCTCTGCTTTCAGGGAGAGCGGTACCGTTTCTGTTTGGTGGAGATTATACCCCTGGGGTCACATGTCACTGCTAGACTTCCCAGCACCTTTGTCCTGAGGTTGGTCTTCTGGTCTCAGTGTCCAGGTGGTTATGGGGGAGTGCAGAGCCAGGCCACGGATGGCCTCCTTGATGCCCCCAACACAGCATGCACACAGTAGGAAGGTGTTTTTGTTTTTGTTGGTGTTTTCTTTTGGTACAGATTTCACATTTTTGAACAATGGAGGTCCATGGTGAGGGCAGAACTTTGTACCCACATCCAGAAGAGAAGCTTTGAAGAGTTTCCAGAAGCATGGTTCATCTATCAAATATATTTTCATTTTGTGTTCTGCATAGAGAGTAGGGATTTATCAGAGATACTAGCATTTGGTTGACTTACTTTTGCAGAATTTAAATTTCTCTTCTTTGTAAGTATTTTCATGGGAAGTTGGGAGAAGCTGGATCAAGATTTTCTAGGAAGATTTATCACATTTCTCCCATGAGTAAGGCATTATTCCAAATGCATTATTACATTTGGAACTGGAGCTATTATTTCACATTTTAAACCAACGAAGACAAAAGTCACAGAAATAAAGCGAGCCTACCAGGGTCCTAGAGAAAATAGCACGGTCCAGTTCCTGTTTGAACGGAGGGAATTTTGACTCCTAGATCTTTTCCTTGCTCCAGGAAGTGATTCCCTGCCTCCTTGGAATAAAGTCCTTTCGTCTTTTCTCATTTCTGTGAACAAACAGGAGCTGGGAGGTGAAGGACAAACTGGCACTTGCAGCTGTTCTGGGAGAACCGCAGCTTTATCCCCACTTGCTGATGCCTCCATTAACCACCAACTCTCTCTTGGAAACAGCTCCTGCTATTTCCATTTCCATAGTGCAAAAACCCCATTGCAATTCTACTTCTAGATGTTTACCCAGAGATAAACAACGACAAATGTTCTGAGAGACGTGTCCAAGAATATTCACAGCCACACTATCTGTAATAACCAACCCAATGGTGGAAACAACCCAAGTGCCACCAACAATAGAATGGTGAAGGGAGTCATGGTGTATTCATGCAATGGAGCATAATACAGGAATGAAAAGGAAATAGCACCATGTGGAGCAGCACAGAGGAATCGCAGAAGCACAGAATTGAGTGAAAGAACCAAACCCACTGTAAGATTCCATTTAAATACATTTCCCCCCACAAAAGGAGCCAAAACTAATCTATGGTGATAGAAGTCTGAATAATAGTCCCATGTGCAGGGAAGGAGGGTAGTGACTGGGAGACATGCGGAGGGGGCTTATTGGTATTTCAAGTTCTATATCTTATGTTGGGGGCTTATTCATGGGTGCTTACTTTGTAGAAATTCACCAAGTTGTTCGCTTACTATTTGCATACTTTATTGTTTTAATATTTAACTTTGGTAATAAGTTAACCTAAAGAGATACAGTCTAATAGACCTGTGTTTATTCTTATTTGACTTCCAGCATCACGTCGCTTTGTTGAAGACCTGTTGTTTTTCTTGATGTGCCTGCTTGGCTTCCCAGTGCTGTTCCTTCCCGTCTGCCCCTCTGGCCACTATTTTAGTTTCTTTTGCTGGTTCTTCCTCCTCTACCTACATCTTATATTTGTAAAACTCTTTCTCTTGGCTTGCAAAAACATTGTAAAACTATTGCAAGCAATTCTCATATACCCTTTATCCATCTTCCTGGGATTTTAACATCCCATACAACCCTAGTATAACTTTTAAAACCAGGAAATTAGCATCAGTACTGTGCTTATTCAGCTCTCTCCAGCTGGCCCGTCATAGCCTTCTGTGGTCCAGCAGCCAACCCAGGGTCCCACGTTGCCTTCTGTCATCGTGTCCCCTTAGTCTCCTCCAGTCTGGGACCATTCCTCCATCTTTCTTGGTCTTCTGTGGCCTTGGCAGCTTTGAAGGGTACTGGCCATTTCTTCAGGGTCCTTCATTAGGCTGAGCTCATGCCCGTGGGCAAGATGCTGGGTCCTCCTCGGAGCCGTCTACCCAAGGCGCCGGATGCCCACGTGCCTCGTTGCGGTGAGGTTGGTTGCGACCATTTGGTCATGGTGGCACTGGCCAGCTTTCTCCACTGTGAACCTACTCTTTCCCCTTTGTAATTAATAAGGATCTCAAGGGGAGATTTTGGGCTCACGCACGCAGCCCACTTCCTTGTACCTCCCCTTGCAGATTTCCGCATGGGTGCGTCCCCCCTTGCCCCTTCCCCCTGAGAGTCCCTGGGGGCGTGGACCCAGCCGCTCTCGAGCTCAGTCCTCCCGGGGAGGTTCACACACTCCTGGCTTCAGGTGCCACCCGCAGGCTGTGACTCCTGCAGCCGCAGCTCCAGCCCAGCTTCCCCTTTAGAGGGGCTGCCCAGATGCACCCTGGTGCCTCCCCAACCCACCGTCTTGTCTTGACCACTGAGTCGTGGCTCCTCCCAACCCGCGCCTCTCCACGTCTGCCATTTCATCTGTCCTTGTGACCTGAAGCCCCTCCTCTTTTGGGAATCTGGGACTTGCCCCCCAGGACGTCCCCACCCTTCTCCCCCATGTTCTGTTTGTCTTTCCTGACTCTTTTCCCGGCCACAGCCAGTTCCTTCCGCAGCACGATGCTGCCACTGTGGCCAGTGGCCGGGCCAGCGCAGGCCCCTCACTCTTGGCCTTGCCCTCTAATGTGCTCCCTCCCTAGCGTCCAACGCCACTCGCACCTTGGCTCTCACCTTTTCCTGTGACGCTGGAAGTGTTGTGGAAATCCTGGTGGCCCACGCTTTGAGACAGAAGGCGGCCATTGCAGGGAGCCAGTTACATACCAAGGGCCTTCGGGGAGGAAACTCAATGAATGACCGTGGAAGGAAAGGACAGTTTCCCCTTCTTGGTGGCAGGTAGCCCAGGGCTTGGTTCACGCAGGCAAATGAGACACTCGCTTCAGGTGCAGCACTAGAGGGGCACCCCAAGAACCCCATGATGAAGATAGTACTTTAATGCGACATTAAAAAAATCAGAATTAATGAAAAAAACTCCGTGATGAGCCAAATATAAAACATTTAAATGCAAAGGCAGGCTCTTTATCTAAGATCCCACTCACCTCGCCCTGGCCCTGGCCTCCCCTTGCTAATGGGAAAATTCAACACATCCAATTGTAGTAGCCTAGAACAGGAATTCCCAGGGAGAGGGGGAGTGACTTCCACCCCGGGGGTGCAACGTCCCAAGGTGTTTGTGGCGGCACAGCGGAGGTAGGAAGGTGTGCACTGGCATCTGTGTGCACAGGGCCGGGGGTGCTCACGTCCTACGCTGCACAGGACAGCCCCTGCCCCAAGAGCTGGCTGGCTGCGGTTGAGAAACCCTGCCTGAGAGGTCCCTGAGGGCACCTGTCCTCATAGTCACAGACCCACACGACTGCGGGGAATCATCAGCCAGAACCGGGCAGGCCGCAGCCACCGCAGCAGGGACGTGCTTGGTTTCTTTCTTCCCTGTTGAAATAGGAATAGTGTGTGTCTCGGCTTCTCGGCCACTGGGCTCTGTGGTGGGCCCGGCTAACTGAGGACCAGGGACCTGGTGATCTAGGACCGCAGTCCCAAGTCTTGAAGGACAGTGAGCACCAGAGTCCACACACAGGGTGACCAGGGTTGATGAACAGGCTCCCTCAGGAGGCCCCTCCAGAGGCCACTGCTCCCCTCTTGGGGCACAGTGGGGTGGCTGGGCCAGAAAGATTCTTCACAGACGGAGACTGGAGACTCCATGGAGACTGCCTTTTGAAGTCTGTCACTTGTTCCTCTCACTTCCGCCCCTCCTCCGCCCCTCCTCCTCTCCCTGGTGTTTTGGTCTTAGGAGTGGCACCAGCTTCGCCCTGCTGCTGACTCCGAGGGCACCCATTCTGGCCTGCGCCCTCCCCCTGCCCGCACGTTGTCCTTCACGCTGGTCATGAGGACTGTCTGGGTGAGCTGCCTTGCTGCTCCCACCCCGACAGGTCAACCCCTCTCCCAAGCCGCGCCGACCCCTCTCATTTCATCCTGGGTCCCCGGGGCGTGTTTCCGGCATCTCGCTCATCATGGGGCTGAACTCTGCGCGTCATGGTTGTCATGGTGGGTGACCGGGTGGGGCCTGCCATTCCATCAGCGTTCCCTTCATCATCTCCTGGACCACCATCATCGCCACCTGTCCTCCTCTCCTCCCAGGGGAGTGCAGCCATCTGAAGGGCTGCGTGTGCCCAGAGCTCTTCGGGGTGGAGCCCCGCACAGGGGGAAGCTGTGGCTGCGAACCCACTTCCCCACGTGCACTCCAGGCTGCTGTCTCTGGTCTCAAAGCCCCACCCCAGGTGATATGGGGGTGTAGGAAGTAGCCCTGCTCTTATGTGGAAGTTGGAAGTCGAAGATCACCTTTCTGGTGAAGTCCTGTCCCTTGGCTTGCAGATGGCCTTCCTGATCTATTGTCATGGGGTGGAGAGAGGAAGAGCACTGGTCTCTTCCTCTTCTGATAAGGGCGGTAACCCCATGGTGGGGACCCTACCTCATGACCTCATTTAAAACTAATTAGCTTTCAAAGACCCCATCTCACAGACGATCACATTAAGGGGCAGGGCTTCAACAAATGATTTTGGGAGAACACAATTTAGCAACAGCACCTATGGACTGGCCATCCCATGACCAGGGGGAACTTGCCAAATGGACACTTCTCACGTTCATGCACACTCTGGCTCAGTGCCTTTGGGGCGGTGTGAAGAGTCCGTGTCTTAGTATCTTCCCTGTGTATGCGCAGAGCTGAGAGACCCCCACGGAAGCGGTGGAGGGGACGTGGGGCTGCCTAAGACGGGCCACAGCCTGGAGTTCACTTCTGGCTCTGGTCCTTGCTCCGTGGGTTACCAGCCCGGGTGAGCTAGTTCGTCTCTGAAGGACTCAGTGGAGAGGAGCGCTGCTGTGATGGTCAAGTTTACAGGATTATTTATCTTTATTGTTGCTTTAACTCATTGTTCATCGCTGAATGCAAAGTGACTGGCAGCTCTCATGCTTTCCGTTTGCAGCGTCATCAGTGTCCTCAGGATATTTTCCTGCCCTTCCAATGACCTCTGTCTGCCCTTGGGCACCAGGAGAACCTTCCTTGCTAGGTCTTGAGCATCCCTCATAAGGCCCAGTGAGGAGTGTTCTGCTGTTCCCAGGAGCACCCACATTTGTAGGACGATGACGTTCACTTTATTGTCATTCTTCTCTCCTTTAACCACAGATCAGACAGCCTGGACAGGGCTGGGTGCTGCCTCCTGTGCTGTGCTGGAGTCACAGCCGACCTTTGTTTTCCGAATGATCTAAATTTCTTCTCGGTTGAGTTAACTTTGGGCCCACCCTGGACCATGGGCGGGAGCAGCAGCTCATCTCTCCGGGAGCCACCAGATGGCGATGTTTCCCTTGTCATTGTTCAGGGAGTCCCACGCCCCCTTCCAGGTTTCAGGGCCCAGGCTTCCTGCTCCTCAGCCAGGGCTCCTGCCCAGGCAGAGGGCTGGGTCAGGTGGTGTCCCCACCACTGGGATGCAGGAGGGGCAGCTCCAGCTTCCCTGTAGGCACCCAGTGACCCGGTAGGCATAGAAAACACACAGGTGGCCCAAGGAAAGTGACCATGCTTACTTCTGGATGGCCAAAGCACTGCCTGTTCATAGCTTTGGTCCACTTTTGCAGAGCTGTGCGGTGGCGCTCAGAAGTCGGACAACGGATGCTCGAGCTTCAGAGGACTCTCACCTCTCTCTCCCTACCTAGCAGCCCCGTCAGTGGCTTTTTGGTAAATGAAGCCTCAACACCAGTCTCCGTAACAGGAAGGCAAAACTTCTTCCCCACAATTTGGTGTGCAAAGAGAGTCGCTGGAGGGCAGAAGAGCCTGCAGGTAAAGTCCTCTGGTTGACAGTGAGGAGGGATGAGGTGAGTGCCTATCCCTGGCAGCCCCTGGAGCTGGCCTTGGCTGCGTGGCAGCGCCCTATCTGACGACTTGGGCTGTGTGCCTCACCTCTGCTGTGGTCTGCAGGGAGTCCTGGGAGATCTGCTCAGAACCCCAGGTTGGGCCTCTGCCTCCACCTTTCCTCTCTGCCCTGTGGCATGGACCCCCTGCGTCCTTGTGCAGGTGTCCTTGTGACTTGCCCTGCAGGGAGCAGCGTGGTTAATATACCATTAGGTCTCACCGTGTGGGGTTGAGTCCCGGCCTCATTCATTTCCTTTGTTTTCTGGTGGGTTGTTAAAACATTCTGGCCCCAAGTCACCTCGTCACTAAGATGGGAATGATAACAAAATATACATGTTAGGTTGTTGTGAAGTGTAAATGTGAGGCACCGGGAATGATGGCTGGCGTACTCTTTAGGAAACCTTATTACATGACTTAGAGTTGTCAAATGATCTCCAGAATGAAGGAACTCAAGGAAGAAGGGGTGAAGGAGGAAGAGACAAAAGGTGTGAGTTGGATCGATGGCACTATTTAGAATAAAGCAATGAAGGTGTGTTTCATGAAGTCACCTGGACTGGACCCACGAGGCTGGGCCTGCCAGTCACCACATCGCATCCAAATACCGCTGGCAAGTCCTAACTGACCCTACGGTGGGAAGACTTCCCTCGCCTCAGGGACATGTGTGTGCAAGTGGTGTGTGTGTGTGTGTGTGTGTGAGTGTGCCTCTCTCCCTCCCACCCCACCTGTGCCTTCTGGGCGCTGGAAAGACCCGCCACCCTCCAGCACGCTGCCCCTTCTCCCAGGCTGCTCTCTCTGCTGGGTCTCTTCTGCCTCTCAGGAAAGCCCGGTGCACCCTGGGAGCCCAGCCCCAGGGTTACTCAGCCTAGGCCCTTCCCCACATGGCCAGAGTCCATCGCTGCCTTCTCTGTGTGTCCTCAGTGGCCGCCCCTCTGTGTCCTGGGAGCAGAGGCCTGCTCCTCCCTCACTTCCGCCCGGCCCTGGCCCTGCTGCACCTGGGCACTTCAGGATAAATCACACGGCAAGAGCAACAGTGCTACTAAGAGCATTTTTGTAAAAATGAACGTGTACAGCCTCGGTTCCTCTTCGCCGGCCCCCTTCACCTAACACCGGCCGACCCAAGCCTGCGCACTGACGGCACCTCTGTTGTCCATCGGGCCCTGGCCCTCAGGCCTGCCGCTGCTGTGGGTTTTGTGCAAATGCCCGCTGGCTTTTGCTACTCTTCACATGCCCCGTGACATGCTGAGAGCATGGTGTCCAGGCCTTTGTCGTGTCCGTGTCACCTAAGAGGTGCAAGCTATTAAAGGGCATCAGCTTCATCTTTTATCCCCAGGACCCGACACAGATCCCGGCACAGGTGTGTTTCCACAGGGAGCTGCCGCAGAACCACCGTGTCTGAGCGTGTGCACACCAGTGTGAGGCGGGAAGGAGGGGACCATCACAGAGGGAGGTTTAATGGGAGTGTCACCTCCCCGCATGGCTGAGATCCCCAGAAGACCTCTGGGATCGCTGGAGCTGTAAGAAAGGGCAAGGTCGGAGCGAGCGGCTGAGCAGAACATCGAGTCAAGTGCAGGCGCTGACCCTGGACAGGCCCGGCTGCGGCGGTGAGAGTGGGCAGCGGCCGCGCAGACGGTGCTGGGGAGACGCAGAACGTCCTGGAGAGGCTGCGCTAAGATCTGCCCGGTCCCTAGGACTCGCAGGGAGAAGGAGGCCTTTGTCTTGCAGGTGCCTGCCGGGAAGAGACAGTGCGAGCTCTTTTCTGGACAGGACTTGTGGATCCCATCTCCAGTCCAGGGGAGATGCAAGTGGCTTTGGCTGTCAGAGGGTCCCCAGTGCCCATGGGAAGTGCTTCCTCTGGGAGCCTCCCGGCAGGTGGTAAGGCGCTCCCTGCGCGGGGCCAGTCTCCTTGCCCATTCCTCATGCCGACGCTCTGGTCCTGTGCAGATGACATGCCGCTCTGTTTGAAGACTTTATCAGTGTCTATCCTGTAGTCTTAATAAATCATCTGCTGGTCGTGTGTGACCCCGGGTGCTTTACCTGAGTGGGGCACCACCCCATCCCCTCCACTACGTTGCTTTGACTTGTTGGTGTGGCTCCTGCTGCTTGGCTACCCACCCTGAGATGGGAGCTAGGAAATGGGGAGCTAGGAATGAGCCAGGGGGACAGGCTCTTTCAAACTGTTTGGCAAGAAAGGGACTTTCAGTCAGGCGTCAGGCATGGTGGCGCACGCCTGTAATCCCAGCACTTTGGGAGGCTGAGGCAGGAGGATCGCGAGTTCAAAGCCAGCCTCAGCAATGGCAAGCACTTAGCAACTCAGAGAGACCCTGTCTCTAATAAAATACAAAAAAAGAGCTGGGGATGTGGCCCAGTGGTGGAGTGCCCCTGAGTTCAATCCCTGGTACCAAGAAAAAAAAAGAAAGAAAGGGACTTTCACTTAATCTCGTCATTATTTTTTTGGAGGCTGTACATTAAACAAATACATTTGTTAAAATACAACAGCACACGCTGCTGAGAAGAAGTCTGACTTTCAGTGGAGCGGGGTACACTTCATTCCACTTCTGTCTCCCTGCGTCTTTCGGTTGATGGTGTGTTCTGACTCAGGGCTTGGCACACCCCCCGGGGACCCCTCCTGTTTTGTGAATTTTATTGGAAGAGAACCACAGTCCCTTGTCCTGGGCATTGCCTACAGCTGCTTTCTGCACTAAACTGCAGGCTGAGAACTTGCATCAGAGGTCAGCTGGCTGGCAAAGCCCGAGATACCCACCATCGAACCTTCTAGGAAGAGCGTGCTGGCATCTCTCTGGACACAGTGGACAGCGGTGCCCCGCCTCTGCTCCAGGGTCCTCTAGGGTGTCTTCCACACAATTCCCAGGACGGCTCTTTCAAGGGTGATAGTACATATGCCTCCGTGAATGTCTGTGCACACACGTGTGTGACGTACAAGTGTGAGCCCGGGCACGAGGGGCAATCTGAGGGTGTGCACCAGGCCCGCGAGCAGTGGCCATCTGCGGAGGACCTTTTTCTGCCTGTGTGTGTGTTGCAATCTCTGTACGTTCTGTTGCTGGTTGTGTGACAGCCACAGCAGAGGCTGCAGCAGCTGTGACAGCGACATCCCTTCTTCTCACGGTGCCCGCCGTTCCCTGGTTGTTTGAGGGTGAAGTTGTTGTTCCCAAGAAGGAAATGAGTAGGAGAAGTGCCATTTGTAGGTGGGGACTTAAGTAGCTGGTAGTTGCTGGTCCCCGACACAAGGAGAAAGAGCAATTATCACAATCTCTGTGGCATCAAACCAAGAGAAAGCAATAAAATATGTACGTAAACATACACGTGCACACATACGATAACATAGAAGAGTATTTGTCTCTTTGTTCGATCTCCTTTCCCGTGTGTCTTTCTCAATTTTCTCCTTGTTACTGTTGTTCTTAGGTAGTCTGCAGCGATCAGAAGTCAATGGCTTTGGGAAAAAGAAGGAGGCCTTCAGGACACGCGTTGTGAGCAGGCGCCCGCTCAGGTCGTGAGCTGCAGAGGTCAGACCACGTGGCTCCCTCCGAGGTGATTCGCTCTTGGGAGACTTACAGAGACCACACAAGGGCCTTAACGGCACAGCTGAACACAGACATCTAAATGCCTTTCCAGTTTTTCCATTTTTCTTTTTTAATGCACCCTTTCAAGGACGGGTCCTGCAGCACAGCTGACACCTCCATCCTTGGGCTTGCTAAGCCTGCCCAGGCACGCCAGCCTGGGGCAGAGCCTGTGGGTGGGTTCTAGGCCACACGCTTTCGGGTTGGTGGGATATTGCTTTTGTGCCTCTACCCATTCACCCTCAGACTTGGGTTGTGAGTCCTCCAAAGGACTGGTGACTCCACGGCTACGGATGCCTCCAGGGGACGGTGGCTGTGCGGAGGGAGGGGCTTTGGGCTGTCAGAATCGACTTCTGGTCTGGGGTGTGTGTCTTGGGAAAGGACTAGGCACTGTAACTAGGCAACTCCCACGTCCCTGGGCCCTTGTGCTGCAGAGGCCCTGGGTGAACAGGAGCGAGTGCAGGGCCCAAGCCAGGACCCTCTGCATCCTGGTGAAGGTGGCTGAGGGTCAGAGCATGGATATGGAAGATTTAAAGCAAAGAAAAGGGTGCTTTTATAGCTCAATGAGCTCATTTTCTAATAGAACCAGTATTTTAGGGTTCCCTCATAGCCAGCTATGGTGGCCTTTATCCCTGACCACCTCCAAAACTCTTCTCCTGCCACATACCTCTGGGGTCCCCCACTCATTCTGTTCTCCTACTCTTTGTCAAAGCATCCCCTTGCCTCTACCTGAGGCTGCCATTCCCCCCTCCTCTGAATTTATCTCTAACTATCATTCAAAACCAAATTCTAGGTTGGGGGTGTCACATCTCCTAGGAATCTGCCCTAAAGCTACCTGGACCGGGGAGATGTCCCTGTGCCCCTCCTCAGGTCTGGGCCGCCGCGCTCCCTGTTCACAGCCGCTGCGCTCCTGGAGGGAGGAGGAGAAGGGGAGGAGCAGCTCAGGAGGCCCTGCCCTGGGCGCCTCACGCCATCTTCTCGTTAGTCAAGAGAAGAGGCCTCCACGGTGCCAGTGAGGAAGGCCACAGAGATGTCAGCCCACGGCAGGGGGCTGAGGTCACAACCTCTGGCTGGCTTCAAAGCCCATGGTCTCCCCGTGATGCCATCTTCCCCTAGTGTTTACCAGAGGGACAGGGAGGGAACAGGCCTGGCTGAAGGGGATAGACTGGGGGGAAGCAGACACCTTAACACCTGCTGGTGCAGTGGGGTCTGTCCCTGCCAGAAGGGGCGCAGGGGACCGCGTTGTCAACACAGAAGGTGTTCAGCTGCCCAGCTGGGCCCTGGGGTGGAGGTGGAGGGTGGAGGACTCAGCGTCGGGTGGGGAAAAACTTAGGAGAGGGAGAAATAAAAAAGAAATGTAGAGGAATTTTGCGTGTGTGTGTGTGTGTGTGTGTGTGTGTGTGTGTGTTCAGTTGAAAATAAAAAAATCAGAGATTAAAAATTTTTCTTTTTCTCAACCAGAAATTTGACGGAGGGAAACAGTCTCCTTGGTATTCTCTGATTCTGAGTTCTGAGATCCAGAGGTGGAGCAGACAAGCCTGGCGCTGGCAGCAGGGGCGGTGACAGACCCGGCTATTGGTGTGAACGCCAGGGCTCTAGTAAAGATTTGCTCCTTGTTTCCCTGCCAGGACCCATGCTCTTCCATTTTCCAATTGAAAACATACTCAGTAGCGACAGGTTTTTGGCAGGGGCAAGGTATGCGCCGGGTTAAAGCCATTACGCGGGCAATGCAAGAGTCAGTATTCCAGCCGAGGAGGTGAGCTCAGCTTCCCTGGGATAAAGCCCTGGCCTTGACCTCCACCCCTGTCTCCCCGAGGACTCCACCCTCTCAACCAAAATCATCCTCTCTTTATCGCACCAGGGTGCCTGTGAGGCCTCTGTGTGGGATTTCTGGAATGAAGTCCTTATTGGAAGCAGTAGCTTCCTCTCCGTCCTCCCCCTTTGCAAATCGAATAGGCGTTTGGCTGGAGCAGTTGGGGACCCTGCTCTGCCCCTTTCTCCATTCATGGTTCCTGAGAGAGTCCATTACTTCTCTTGTGGACATGAGGCATTGAGGAACTGTCAGCGTGGGGGATTTGCTTGTCCCTTAGTCAAACACCTTCTCCCGCAGTCAACGATGGTGGGGGTGAGGAGACACTGAGGCCCAGAAAGGCGTCTCACAGACAGTTGCTAGCAGAGCTCATGCTAGAATCTGGCCTCTGTCTCCAAGTGTGTTTCCTCCCCTGGCCCTTCTTCCCTGTATCGCTTCTGCAACTGCTTTCCTTCGGGGTCGAAACCCAGCGAGTGAGCTACAGTCTGCGTGTACTCCAAGGCTTTTGTCTGTGCCTGGCTGATTTTGTGACAGGGAGTGGCATAGAATGAAGCCACTCAGCCAGACTTGAGGCATCAGGCACACTCACACTGCAAGGGCCTGGAGCTTGGAGTTGGGGCACACTTAGGTGTAATGACAACACCGTCACCTGGAATCACAGGCCTGGGCCATGTGGTTGACATCAGGACTTCCTCGGTCCCTGGAGCCTCATGGCTCCTCCCTCATGGGACAGCTGCAAGGCAGGAGAGAGAATGTGGGACACCTGCTCAGTATGTCTGGGCTGCCTCTCTTCTGCCTCCTCGTCCTCCTTAGGTGCAGATTTGTCATTCAGTGTGTCCACACTTGAGAGTCCCCCAAACTTGAGGGAGCAGGCAGAGGGGCAGGGCAAGGGCACTTGTAGAGCACCTCTGTGGACCAGGCCACATGCTTTCGGAACCTCCTGTGATCAACCTCAGGAGGTTCTTCCCAGAGAAGGAGGGAGGGGTTGCCCTTACTGGGTCTCATGTTTGGATAATCACATACACACAGAGTCCACAAAAAGTTAATATGGGACTTGAAGTTAGTCCACACCAACCTGACCCCAGATAGCAGAGATGCTAGAGTGTCCGCACCCTGGCCCGCGACTCGTCCTCCATCTGCGTTGGACAAACCAGGGCTTCTCCCCAGGCCTGAACTCCATGTTCAGTGCCCCCTGCCCCTAAGTTCAGAGAAGCCAGGCCCCAGCTGGACCCAGGGTGAGCAAGTAAGAGGCCTGTGGCAAGAGTAAGCCCCCCAGGCCAGTTCCCAGGAGGACGGCGTCCATGCCTGTCTCTCCCTCCCGGCCGCAGCTAGATGCTGGAGACAGGATGGGGGAGGGAGGGAGAGCATGAAACTCGTCCCTGTACACCACGTCCCCACACCTGAGCTCACTAAGAGCTCATGAAAGAGACTTCCAGAGGAGCAGAATGAGGTGCCCCGAGCTTCTACAACGTGTCCAGGGCTGCTCGGTTGGCAGGGTTGGGCGTGAACAGAAGCACCCCTCAGGCCTTGTCTTCGTGACCCCGTCTTCTAGTGCCGGGTTTCTGTGGACATATCTTTTTTTTTTTTTTTTTTTTTTTAATATTTATTTATTTGCTTTTAGTTGTACATAATGCGTTTATTTGTATGTGGTGCTGAGGATCGAACCCGGGTTGCGCACGTGCTAGACGAGTGCTCTACCGCTGAGCCACAATCCCAGCCCCTGTGGCCATATCTCTGAAGGTCATGGTGTAGTTCTGAACCGGCTCTGTCGGTATGGAGAGAGCCAGATCCCGAGAGCAGCCTGTGTGCGTCAGGCTCTGAGTCGGTCCGTCTGCTCAGCGGACGCGCTTCTCCTCACCGTTCCGGAGGCTGGCAAGGCCGAGCCCCAGGGGCCGGCAGGGCTGTGTTTCTGGGGAGGCTCCCTGGCTTGCTCGTGGCCACCCTCTCAGTGTGTCTTCACAGGGCACTGATGTCCCTTTCCCTTCTTGTAGGGGCCTGGGTTCTACTGGACCAGGGCTCCTCCCTTCTGACCTTGCTGAACCTCAGTCACCTCCTCAGTCACTCCATCCCCAGGACAGACATGTGGGGGCTGGGAGCTTCCACACATGGATCTTTATTTTAAGTCAATTTTAATCTCATTTTAAAGATTTACCTCAATATGATTAGTCAGCATTGTAGGTTATCTTATTTAGCAATGTAAACATTCTATATTCTTTAGTTTTTAAAATTTTTCTCTTTTTTCTTTTATTCTAAGTTGTTACATGTGATAGCAGAACACATTTCAATTCATATTATACTTATAGAGCACATTTTTACATATCTCTGGCTGTGTACAAAGTATATCCACACCATTTGTGTCTTCATACATGCACTTAGGGTAATGAAATCTGTCTCATTCTACCATCCTTTTTTTTTTAACCCTCTTGCCCCATATGGACCTTACGGGCACAGGACGTTCAGCCCACGCAGTCTTGATGTTGGGTAGTCACAGCATTAGACATGACTTCAGGTCTTAGATTGTGATCATGGCCTTTTGGGCCTTTTAAAGCATAATAACATGGAGTGAGTGGGAAGGAGAGAGGGCTGGCAGAGCAGTTTTAGGTACATCAAGTTCTAGCTTCAGCACAATACCCTGACTTCATTTTCCTGCAGGAAACTCCAGGCCCCACGTCTTAGCCCATTCACTTCTGGTCTCTGTTCACCCTGCTGACTTGGTTTTCCCAAATTGTGAGGAAATCCCTTAGCACTGTGTTAGGAGTTGCTAAATGTTGAGATTAACCATTGTTATTCTTTCATCTTGTTATGGTTGTCACTAGTGCAGTTAGCTGGAGATTTCTCTGGTCCCATTCTAGGAACAAGGTAGTTGGCATTTCTAGATGCCCTGAGTTTTGCATGGTTATGTAACTTGCTTTGGCCATTGAAGTGCGATGGAAGTGGTGCACGTCATTGCAGGCACAGCTTTAAGAGCCAGCGCATGATCCAGCCATCGGCTTTCCCCCTGTCACTAAAACCAGCAAAGCCCTAGATGGCCCTGGAGGAAGTGGTGATAAGCAGAGTCCCCGATGATCAGTCATGGATGCACAGCATGCATGAGAAATAAATCTATTGTTTTAGGCCACCAAAACTCTGGGGGTGATTTGTTAATGGAGCATAACTCTCTTCTCCTGGCTGTTCCCTGCTGCAGACCCAGCCCTCCCTCCTGTCTGTACTTTGGGCTCTGAATCATCCAACACCTGGGGGTCATGTGCTGCCCAGGTGTTCAGAGCTACCCTAATTAGAAGGAGAACGTCTCCTTTACCTGATCAGGGCAGTAGGCTTCGACTTCTGTTATCTCCTTAAGTCACATGATAAACCTGTGAACAAAGTGCTACTGTCCTGAAAGAGAACATCAGGACTCAGTGACAAAAGGATGTTGGGACAAGAGATGCAACCTGGGAGCAAGTCACATCTCAAATTTGGATGTGTCCAACTCAGAAGCCTGTGGGGCTCCCACGACGGCACACACTTCTCTTTGCTTCTCAGGAACATGTTGATGTCCAGACCTCTGCAACAGGCTCAGCTGTCAGACTCTCAAGAGCTATCAATCATCTAGGCCCAAACTGTGGCCTAGGCGCCAAATCTGGACTGCTGCCTGCCTTTATAAATAAAGTTTTATTGGCACATGGTCATTTATTTACATGTCGACTATGGTTGCCTTTGTGCTCAACAGCAGAGTTGAACAATTGTAACAGAAAACATCGGTCCCACAAACCCTGAATATTTATTATTTGACCCTTCAGAGCATTGAACCCAATGCTAGGAGCAAATCCAATGAGCTATGCTTCATTTGAAAAAATTAGGAAAGTTAGACCCAGAAAAGTGAAATATGTTTTCAAACATAAAATTACTTTCATGCTAAGTATATAATGAACCATTAGGCATAAGAAAATAATCTTCAGGGTCTATAAGAATAACCACTCTAAAATGATATAATTCTAACTTACTCATTTCTCTCAGTGTGAAAAAAAGATGGCTGTTTTTTTGTTTTTCTTAAAAAAAAAATCCAGTAGACTTTTTTGATAACCCTAGCAGAGATTAAATTAAATATAGCACGCAATGAATTCTTCCAGTAGTAGTTGAGACCACATGTCATTTGTGGCATTGTCCTTGTTTCTGTTAATTTGACCTCATATCATGAGCATTTCCCATGTCGTTAACGTTCTCCATAAATGCAATTACTGATGGTTGCATAACATTCTGCCCTATAAAAACGCCTTAATTTGTGTAATCATGATAATATTTTCAGGGTTTTGTTTTCCATTATACTGAATCTTCATACATAAATCTCTGTCCACATTTCTGAACTTTTCTTGGCATAGATTCATGGAAATAGAATTCCTGGCCAAAGCATATGAATGTTACAACAGTCTTGATTTGTTTGATACATTTCTTTTCAAAAGGATCATCGACCCCTGTTCTGCCTTGAGGATAAGGGTGTTTGTCTCAATACACTCCCTGAAGTATGTTTTTAGATCTTAAGCATCTCCTATGACAAGTGTTAATGCAGCTTTTAATTTGTGCTTTAATCAGTGTGTTTTGATTCAAGGTGATTTTTTTTTTCTCAAGATACCAGCTATTTGCATTTTCTATTTTGAAAATACTCAATTCTAATGATATTCCCTTTTATCAAGAACTCAAAATACCTTTAGACCTTTCTGGATCCATCTATTAATCAGCTGATTGATCGATCAGTTCTGTTTTCATTGGCTAGCGTTTTTAAGCTGGTTTGAAACAGCCCTTTCTGCTCATACCCCTCACCCCCCGTCCAGCCTCTTCCCCGTTCCCTGTGAGATCTACGCTTCCTCATCTCAGCCCTATTCTCCTGGGAGACCCGTTTCCTTCTTAACCTACAAAGCACTGTGTATGTTGATGTCACTGCTCCGCTGAGACCCTGTGTACAGCTACTTCAGCATCACTGTGGACAGCCTCGTGGCTTTAACCTTCCATTGCTTCCACCTGGGCAAACCTTCAATACCCATCCCATGGTTTAGGTGCTGGAATGCTTCTAGAAAGAGTCTTGAAAATGGATTTATTCGGTGCATTTGACACCTACCAACTAATGTGTGTCAGGCCCATGTCCATAAACAAAGACCCCTGTCCTCACAGGGCTTGCATTCTCTGGGAGAGACCCAGTAATTAACAAACACAATAAATAAGTAAAGGAGTCATAGTGCTGTGGAAAAAGCAAAAAGTAGACCAAAGGAGACCAGAGGTGGAGGGTGGTTAGTTTTAAATGGTACAATCAGGTTAGGCTTCATTGGAAAGTCGAGATCTGAGCCAAGAGGGCAGGTGAGAGAGACAGCTGTGTGAGACCCAGAGGCAGCTCACTCCAGGCAAAGAAAACAGCCCTAGACGGGCTGTTTTGGGAGGTGTGCCTGGTGCAGACCAGGTGAGGCCTGAGCTAACTCGCGACTTGATCTAACTCGTGCGTTAAAAGGAGCACCCAGGTTGCGGCAGAGAGGGGATTCTGTAGCTGTGCAAGGTAGAGATCATGTAGTGGTGGGAGTAGAGATGATGGGCGCTGGGTTCAGGGTGGCCCCAGCGGAGGGAGGACTGTAGTCGGATTCGGGGTATATTTTAAAGGTGAGGCCACCTGGATCTGATGCTAGACTGGATATGAGGCCTTAGAGAAAGACATCAAAAATGACGCCAAGGTTTCTGGCATGAACGTGGTAGGGTGGGGCTGCCATCAACAGAGCTAGAGAAAGGTAGGGGCCGATGAGGTCCTGGGGTTAGGGTTGCAGTTGCTTTTAGATGCCTTGTACCTGAGATGTCTGATTAAAATTCCAGGTAGAGATGTTAAATAGGCAGAGTACAGCTGGTTTCAGGAGACAGGGCTGAGCTAGAAACATCCGGTTTGGAGCCTCAGGATCGAGATGGTATTGAAAGCCATCAAGGTGTATGAGATCCCAAGATGGAGAAGGACCAGCTTCTCTGAAAATTACTCTGCTCTGATACCAGCTGGACTCTGTGCCGACTGCTAATTCTTCTGCTTTGCTCTGTGCTTTTTAATCTGGGGTCTGACTCCTGCCAAGGGTTACATGAAAGATTATATGATGCCGTATGTACTATATCTTTCTGAACTTCAGATATGATTTGAAAAACTCAGAAAAATATATTAAAATTATGTTACATAGAGCAGCGAATAAATCTTTAAGAGAGAAAACAGTTTTAAATAAAACTTATGGTTTTTCTGAAATCTTCCTACTTCTCTAATTCCTAAACTTGGAGATATATGTTATCCAGGTTGGAAGTACTAAGATGAAAAATTAGGGACATAATACTACCCATGCCTGATTCTTATAGTTGTATCTGCATTAAAATGTTGGCCTGTCATACAGAATGCACACTAGTAAAACAAGGGGCCTGGGGACAGTGGATTCTGCTCAGAGAATAATGACGAGAAGTTTCAGTATGTAGCAGGATTGTGTTACTTCCACACTATTTGTTTAGATTGAAAGAGAAGATTGGAAGGCTCCAGAAAAGAAATATTTTTGAAAGAAAGGTTTTTATATATTCTTGAGACACTAGAAATACTTAAGCATTTGACAAAGACAAGTAGTTGGTAGAGAACAGAAAAGCAATTTAAAACTCCATGAAAAACAAAAGGCTGTATAAGCAGAGCAAAGTTATCATCGCTCTCTACTTAGCTTAACTATTCACCCTAGCAGAGGAAGTCTGGACATTTTTTTTTTTTTTTAAATTTAGTTATTTATTTACTTATTCATAATGCACAAGTATAGCATCTTTTTACATACAACTGCTTGGACTTGTTTTTTGATCAGAGGGCAAGACCCTTTAGAACAAAGTATGTTCTTAGGGTAAACCAACATCTATTGACCATCCACCCTGTGTAGGATGGATACAATCACCTTTTATGAAATATGGCTTTCCTGTAAAATAACTATTACAATTTCCATATTATACTGGCAAATGCTCAAGTATAAAGAAGATAAGAAACTAGCCCCAAATCATGTAACCTTCTTGGCACATCTGGATTCTGTTTGCAAGTCTAACCCGTCTTCCACCCATGCTGTGGTCTCTACTAAGGTTTAGGCGGAACGGTTGCAGAAATGACGTCCATCGCCTAGATGAAGGTAAGACCAATCAGTGTTTTAATTATAAATATTAATTAATAGTAACAAAAATCTAAACTAGAACTCGAAAAAAATCGAAGCACAACATTTGTCTCTACCTGATGCACATTAATTAATAATTAGTCAATTACTTCATAGTGCTAATATTGAAGGTGGTACTTACTAGAATCCCAAAATTAGGAGTTCTCAACTGGGGTGTTTTTACCATAAGGGGACATTTGGCAATGGCTGGGGAATGTTCTTGGCACCTTTGGGTAGAGGCCACAGTTGCTGTTAAACATCACACAGTGGTGGACGGGATGGCCCTGCCTCCACCTGAACAATGGATTATCCAGCCTAGGACTCAGCAGGGCTGGAGCTGAGAAATCCTCCTCTCCGAATTAAGAGTGTATGCAGGAAAGACAAGAAATGCAATTGGATTAATATGCATATTCTTTCTCAGTTTTATTTCCAAAAATTGAGTTTTTTGAGTGCACATTTGTTTTCTGACATTATTTAGCAGTGTTTTGATATGAAGTTGGAAACTAGTCATTTATAACAGTCTGGATAAAGCAACTACCCACTGATCTGTCAAGGTTCAAGTATTGATAAAGCATGTTGGTGAGAGGTATGTGTGTGTGTGTGTGTGTGTGTGTGTGTGTGAGAGAGAGAGAGAGAGAGAGAGAGAGAGAGAGAGAGAGAGAGAGACTGTGTGTATGCTCTTTCTGGTTTTGTTGGGAAGTATAAATTGGGTTTTGGAAAAAAGATGCCCCACACTACTTCCAACCTTGAGCCTTCACTTCTTCCCATTAAGATTTCCTTTGCAACTTGGCCTCTTTTAAACTCCCATCTTGTGCATTCTCTCTTCTAATCTAATACCTCCGTGTACATATCTAAACATGATCAGTGACAGTTTTCGCTGCGGGGTGAGGCTTTTACTGACAAGGCCAGTGAGCGCTGATTTGAGACCAGCCATTGTGAGTGACTTCAGCTGTCTCTTCAAGTGACATCCAGCTACTTGAGAAAGGAGCAATGACGAAAGTTCTTTGGACAGAAAACTTTCGCTGACAAGGAGGTGACAGGTCCTTGCACAGCTGGTCTCTGATATGCCTCGGAAGGGGCCCACAGAGTGACTAATTTGAGCTTTGCAGTAGCTGGGAGGAAGTGTCGGGCCCATGCATTCATAAGGCTTGGAGGAGTCTGTAAGACAGACTGGCAGTGGGCGCAGGCTGGAGGATGCCATTATCGGGGAGCAACAGGCCAGGGAACCCCATCTATCTAGAACATTGGAGCACTGAAAATACTAATGGTGAATGGATATTTTGCATGCGCAGACTCCTTTCTTATCCTAATAACAGTACCTCCATTTTTCTTTAGCAAGCCACCCCATCTCTATTCTCTTGTTTGGGGCCAACCCTGGCTCCCTGGTCTCCGGCATTAGCTAGTCAACATACTCATTCCCTTCATCACAGTGACTGGTTCATGGAAGGGCAGGTGACCCAAGACGATCCAGTGAGATTGAATTCTGTCACTCTTGCCACAACCACTGGGAGAGAGAGGTCTTTCTCCTTGCAGTCACCAAGCTGTGTATGGAGTTTCTGGGAAGCACCATGTGGAACCAGTTAGCTAGAGAATGAACCAACTAGGAGAATGGAATAGCTGAGCAATGAAGAGAAGAGACATTCTAGTCCTAATGAAATTATCGGAGACTCTCAGCTGTATCTGAAGGCCCCTCCATCCCAGGCTTCCTATTACACAAACCAATGAATTCTTGTTTTCCCTATAACTAACTTAAATTGGTTTCTCAACAGAATGATTCCTGATCAATACAAATAGCTGCCATTTTTGAAGGACTGTAAACAGCGCAGCTCCATTTTCTGTGGAGAGGTGGAAAAGCATTGTGGGTTTTGGGGTCAGACCGTCTGGCTTTGAGTCTTCAAACACTTCTCTGTCATGTGCCATTTACATAACTTTTCTCAGTTTTCTCATCTGCACAATGGAGATAGAAATTATATCTACCTTGGGTGGTTGTGAGGACTAAGTGAGCCAAGGGGAGATTCAGAACAACAAATACTCAGTGTTGGGGGGCCTGTCATTGTTTGCTGTGACCAGGAAAGTGCTGGGATGGCTGCTTTGGGGTCTAGGCCTGTGCTACTCTCACTTAGGAAGAGCATCCCTAAAGCCACACATTTGCACTGATTGATCAGACCTAAAAGGGGTTACTCCATAGATACAAAGTCTTAACACTAACACATGGTGATTCTTTTATTCATTTGTTCTGTAAGCGTTTATGGAGGGACTGCTCAGTGGCAGATGTGGAGCTGAATACAGACCTGAGCAGATGAGCGACTTCCTTCAAGAAGGGAAGAAATGGAAGCACAAATAATATGAACAGAATAGGGACCATGTTGTGGCGTGTGAGAGGTGAGGCAGAGGGCGGTGAGGTGGGAGCAAGGTGGGGGTGTGAAAAAGAAGGACAGAATGAAAGGTTTCAGGAAACAGATGTTGGCTAGGCGGGAGTCTGATGTGCAGAGCTGGGGTGTTACAGAGAGAGAAGCATGAGCCAAGCCACAGGAAGCATGAGTCATGCCCCATCCTCTTCCGTGGGCAAGGAGCTGTGCACCACTCACGCCCTGCATCCAGGCCCACACTTTTCATTTGTAGGGATAAATCCGTCACCAGGTCACACTGACATGATGAAGGGTTGGGTCATCTCTAGGTTCATTTAGAGTTTACTGCATTTCATGGTTTATTCATCAGCTCCTCCGGGCCTGGGAACCAAGCCATCAAAACCGTCTTAGCCCAGCACAGAGGCTCAGAGAGCTGGCTGTACGGCCTACCTCCTCTTCCTTTCACTGGTGGTCTTTGATGCTTACAGGCCCACGTGGTGGTCTCTCTTTTCTTTCTCAGTAGAATCAGAAAGGTCTTGGCTCACTTACTGTGTTCTGTCCTAATGTTATTTGTTTTCCCTATGGAGATGACGCTGACTCTATTCAGACAGCCTCCATGGTCAGCCCTTCCACACGGGGCCCATGAGTCCTTCTTCCTGGACTGCAGCATCTGGTCTATTTTCCTGGTGAGGCCATTAGGCTCTCTATGGCACAACAGAAGTCTCCCTAATCAGATTTCAAATGACAGCACAGGAGGGAAAGAAACGAGGACTGGGGACCCTTGGAAGACTAGAGACTCCACAGCAGTCTAAGGGTAAGGGTCAGAGCATGCTGAGAAATAAGGAGAGCTGGGACTGAATGACAGAAAGTGGCCAACGGTGAGGGTCCTTGAGTGTTAGCAAGGGATTCCAGAGATATGCTCTTCGTGACCAAATCCATGGTGTGCTTTTAAGCACAAGAGTACCGTGTTCAGCTGTCTTTTGGGAAAGCTCTTCACGGCAGCAGCGCGGAGGTATGAAGCAAGAGGGAGGGCCGTCAGCTGGAAGCAGTCACCGTGGTGGTTTCTGTGTTGAAAAGATGCTGGTGGTAGCGATGGAACCCGGAGGGTGATGTGGGCGATAGGAGGATGGAGAGGAGCCCCGAGAGACTTCCCTGGACGGCCTCTCTTTCTGAAGAGCGTGAGTCCGTCGAGAGTGGTTAGAAGTTAGGGGAGGTAGGTCAGAACTCCGGGACTGGCGGACGCGCTTCCTGCGGCTGTCATATCAAACTGCCCCAGAGACAATGGGAACTCGGTCTTTCACGGGTCTAGATCCCAGAAGTGTGAAATCACGGTGTTGGCCGGGCTGTGTTCTCTCTGAGACTCTAGGGGGGAATCTGTCCCTGCCTCTCCTTGGTTTGGGGCTCCGTCACTCCAGTCTGCCTGTCTCCACGTGGCCTTGCCCCGTGTGTCTGAACGTCCCACACCGCCCTCTGCCTTTCCTTCATAAGGACATTGGCTTGAACTTGGGGCCAACCCTAAATCCAAGCTGACCTCATCTTGAGATCCTTAATTAATTGCATCTGCAAAGACCCCTTTTCCACATCAGGTCACCACATCACAATTTCTGGGGGTTAGGACTTGGCTGTGTCTTTTGGGGGTGACATTTTAACCCTCGACAACAAATGATGAAAGTCTGAAGAAGGATAGGGTAGTGGTGAGGGGGCAAGAGATCATCTTTGAAGACTGCTTAGAAGATAATCGAGATTTTACCCATAAAATGAGACAATGTCTCAGCTTTGCTTCACAAAAATCCACACGTGGGAAGGAAGTAGGTGGAGGCATAAATGGGACAGGATCTCCCTGAGCCAACTGATGCTGAAGCCGGCGTGTGGCGAGGGATGGTTCTGCTGCCCTCCCGACTTTCTGTGTGTTTGGAAGTTTTGAAAATACAAGCATGTCCAAAGAATATAATGGAGACTACTCCGTTTCCCAGGCTGACTACTTACCGGTTAAACTTCGGTTTGGGTTCAGTGCTTAATGTGTGCCTGGCATCTGCTGGTCCTTCTCTGATGGCTTGTGAGGTGGCCACAGAGATGTTTGTCCATCCCATGATGGGACAGTGTTGTGTTCCTGACCGAGGGGCCCGCAGATTCACACTGTGTGGAGGCACCGAGGCCGTGGCCAGGTTTCGTCTTAGATTAAATGCCCTTTCATCACGGGTGAGTGGGAGATTCCTGTCGCCTTGTCCAGACCGGAAGCACTCAAACCCTGCCACTAGCCCGGGTCCTGTTGGAAGGAAACAGTTTGTTTTTCTGACTCACCCTGATGTCACTCGAAGCAGGCCTGAAGGACAGCAGCCCCCTCCCACCTCCATAAACTAAGGGTCACAGGGAGAGCGGGCCTGCTCAGCGGCAGGAACGCTGTGATTGTCGTGCCCCTGTGGCAGGCAGTCACCCGAGCGCAGGCGGGGTGGGCAGAACCCCACAAAATACCACAGGCAGACAGCGGCCCGGGGGCTCGCGGGGCTTTGTACTTTAATCCATGGGATTTTCTCAGATTGTTTCCAGTTTTGTTGCAAAGCCTGATATAACAATGATGTCAGAGGACAGGTTGGCTGCGTTACTTGAAAGCCTGCACATGCCACTTACAAGGTATGTTGTTGACAGTCTTTTATCCATGTGGTCCCTCCTGACTTGAACTTGATGAGAGCTGTGGATGAAGAAAGAGGAAGGTGATGGAGTTCATGGTGTAAACTGGCCTGGAATGTGCCTTGGGCCACTTTGGGAGTTCAGTCTTGTGACGTTCCTGGGACTAGGAACAACCAGTTCAGAGACACGTGAGGCTGAGAGAAGCACCACCCGGTCAAGTGACCTTGTACCCTCCGGTCCCTTACCTCTGTTTCCCTGCTCGAATCTTCACCTCTGGTCTGCATTTTTCTGACGTCAGTGGTTAGACTCAAATCCAAGTTGCACCACTTGCTGATCTTGAAGCTGTGCCTGGCTGCTGGGCTCCTCTCAGGACCGAACTCCCTTTCTTTAAAGTGGATGTGATAATTTCTAATTGTTTCAAAAAGTTGTTGAGAATTAAATGGTAGAGTTCACGTGGTACCCCGAGCGCAAGGTTTGCCCTACAGGATTCATGCAATGGGTTTTAGTTAACAGTTAAAGGATAAAGACATTTGGCTGAACCCCAATGAGAGGCATCTGCAGAAGCAGGTTGCAGATTTGAGACTGAAGGGACCAGGAAGGCACGCGTTGTTTCTGCTCTGGGAACCAAGACCTGTCCGGCTGCTGCTGTGTCCATCTTCTCCAGAATGTGGAAGAACCAGCATTTGAGCTCAGCTCCGGTGGCTCCTAGAGGTGACACTCTGCCAGCAGAGAGTTGCAGCTATTTCCTTTCCTTTCTTTAAAGTACCCAGCATCTGAGAAATCGGCCTCCATTGTTCTTAGCCTCAGGTAGACAGGTGCGCCCTAGATGAGCTACGGTGAAGAGCCGCAGCTGGGGTGGGTGGTGTGCGGGGCTGGGAGCCACGTCCTGGATCGCAGGCCTTACTTCTGGCCCAGTGATCGAGGAGTGCCAGGCAGCCAGCTCAGCCCCCGTCTTGTGGCTTTCAGCAGGATTTGGAGTGACGTTAGCTGAGGTGCCTGCAGTGCTGAGGTGTAAAGACATCCACAGAGAGACATCTCAAGGGCGAAGGCTTGATTCCACTTCACCCAGAGCTTCCTGGAGGCTTCGAGCAGCGGCGGTGGGTGGGAGCATTTGCCTGGGGGCAGTCGGAGTCCAGTTCATGGAGCTGATTTCTGGGATCTTGGGGGTCTTGCAGGTGGCTGGACTGGATCCCCTGGGGATGGTGCTGACCCAGGGACGGCTTTCAGTTTGAGAGCACTGCATTCATGCCTTTGCTTGGAGCAAGCTGAGTCCCACAGGTAGGCAGAGATTTTTTTTTCTTTTTCTTTTTTTTTTTTCTTTTGGGGAATACTGTCAAGCTCACCTTCCTATTTTTTGTTTATTGTTGTCTTGTTTCTGTGAAGTGCAACTGCTTCTGCTTTAGAATCCAGGACCACGTCTTGAAAGCATGGTTGGGACACGGCAATACTTGGCTTTGTTTCTCTGGGGGCATCTTCACATGGCAGAGGACAGGATAGTTTTTGTCTTTACTTGAAAACCCTTCCAGTTTGTGGCTCCGTAGAAGGGACCACAAAATGGTCAACGGTGATTCCCAGGAGAACAGAGAAGCCACACATCAGCCAACCCTACCCTGCAGGGACAGTGTTCTTTTGAGTGTACACTACATACACTTAAAGCTGACCTGTCTAGAATAATGGAACATACATTTTGTGGCCCAAGAATGCTTCTTGCTTTGGGTGGGGGTTCCCTTCTGCTTCACGGATGAGGGCTCCATCTCTCACTGCCCTTTCTTGTCCAGTTTCATTAACCTGAGCTGCAGCTCATCTTGTGGGAGCTTAATAACCTTTATTTGTGGAGTCCCTCAAAGAAAGCCTCGGTTATAAATCCCACGTCACAGAAATTAAGGCATAAATGCCAATCTGTGTCACTGCATAATATTTATTATTTTAATTAAAGGAAATGGATTGTGACATTTATTAGGTCACAAGTTACTTGTTAATGGCAATGAATGACAAAAAAAATTACTGATTTTATGAGCAAATCTTGGAACGTTCCTCAATGATTATTCTGTTATGCTTTCAGTGTGGCTTATGCTAACAATCCGTGGGGCACGGTTCTGGAAACGAGTACTTGTTTCTGGTGAGACATGCGTTCTGTGGTGGGGAGCAGCAAGCAGTTCACTGAGCAGGAGAGCCAGAGGTGACTGGTGAATTGAGACTTGCATCTTTTCCCTCAGCTCTGTTTAGGACAAACACTGGTTTTCTGAGATGTGTGTGTGTGTGTGTGTGTGTGTGTGTGTGTGTGTACATACGTGTGCACGGTCTCCTCCCAAAGCTTGCCAGGTACAGTTTCAGGAATAAAGAACATGGATTAGAACTTTGGTCCACGTATAGGGCACCCCACTGCAGTGTCCATTCAGATTGAGAAATAAGTAAACAAGAGTGGTGCATGCTAGTCCAAAGGCTGGGGCTTACAGGGGTTAACACACAAGGGATCGCACTTTAGGGTCCTGCTACCACCTTGGGACATGTGTCTTAATACCTCGATCCATTCATTCATTAGGTCAACGTGCATTATTGAGATGACCTGTTTCAGGGAAGAGTTTATGGATGAGAAAACAAACATGCTGATGTTTTGTTCCTTGTGCACAGTGTCGCCGTGTATGTGAGTGGCTTTGCTGGCACACGGACCACCTTGTTTGTGTGACTTTGAAGCCTGTGATCCCATCGACATTCTTCTTTTCCCACGAAGCTGCATCTTTCCAGGCTGAGGAGTTTTCCTGCTGCGGTAGAGAAGTCAGAGGATCTGGGGTTCTGAGAAGGCCGTTGCTGCTCTGGCTACCTCCTGTTGGCCTGTGTTCTCACTAGCAGAGTGTGGAGGTCTGGTGGCTCCATACTTCTCCAAATTTGCAGGCGACAGCGTTTTAACTGTAGCTCTTCTGGTGTTTGTGTTTGGCACCTCGTTTCATTTCACTTTATATTTCTCTAGAGATTAATGATATTGAACACATTTTCACGTACTGATTGGGTATTTGAATGTCTTTCTTCATAAAAATGCCCACTCAAGTGTTTTGCTAGCTTTCTATTATTTTTTTAAATTTGGGTTACTTGTATGTATGTTATTGATTTGTGAGAGTACTTTATATCTTCCAGACATAGTCACTCTGTCGTCAGATAACTATTTTGAAAATACCTCCTTCCAGTCTCTGGCTTGTCTGGACATTTTTGTAATGGTATTTTCAATGAGACTTTTCATTTTTTAAAGTCTATGAACATCATTTTTTCATTTACAATTATTACACGATTATGCTATCTCGAGTTGCAAAGATGCTTCCTATGTCTTTGTCTAGAAGTTTGGTAGTTTGGTTTTTAGATTTCGGCTTATGTCCCACCTTGAACTGATTTTCATGTGTGGATTGAAGTAGAGGTTGAAGTTCAGGTCTGCCAACTAAATATCAAGTTCTTCAAGCATCCTTTGTTTCAAAGCCTCCTTTCCCATCAAATTTCTTGGATAGCTTTATCAAGTCCCTCTGTGTGAGGACTTTATTCTGTCCCATCCATCTGCGTGTCCATCCTGGGCTGAGACTGCACAGATCTATGTAGCATGCATTTACATATGAATTTCAGGATTCAGCTGCTGATTTCTAAAAATAGCACCTGCTGGGATTTTGGTTTGTATTTTATTAGATCTATAGGTCAAATTGAAAGAGAGATGACATCTTAGTAATATTATCTTCAAATCCATAAACAGTATTTGTCTCTGTTTATCAGGTACTTTTTTAGTTTCAGCAATGTGTTGACTTTTATAGGGAGGTTTGCATATATTTTTTTAAATGTATTACATTGTAAGCTGCCTGCTACCGAAAACCGGGAGGAAAAACTCTCGGAGGCAGAGTATAGCTTTTGCTACTTTTACTTCTACTTTCTTAGAGCTTAGAGAGGGAAAGAAAGATCTTCTTGTCTTGTCTTAGAGTAGAGCTTAGAGCTTAGCTTAGAGAAAGATTAGAGCTTCTTTCTTCTCTCTTCTTTCTTCCTTCTTCTGTCTTCTGTCTTCCTCAGGAGTCTCGGCCTAACTCTGACCAGTCATTACTTCTTCTATCTGGTTTCTCTTCTGTAACCGCTCTGCCTACGTTCTGACCGCTGATTCTTCTGACCGACCGAGTGACTGCCCGGCTGACTGAATTCTCCGTTCTCCTAACTCGGACCGCTTTCACCCGGTTATATACCTTCAGGTTTGCGGGTGCCTACAGGTGCGTCACATACATATCAGGTGGAACCCATGGCTTCCAGCTAGCTACAACAGCCCTTCCCAATTAGGGCTCCTTCATTACATATATCATATATTAAATACTTAACTCTTTTTGGTACTATTGTAAATAACATAATTTTAAAATTTTAAAAAATTGCTCATTGCTGGTATATTGAAATTCATTTTTGTATATATTTACCTTGTGTCCTGTGATCTTGCTAATTCAATTAATAGTTTTTGAACTTGCTTTAAAATCTTCTTAAGATTTTTAATGTACATAATTATTTCACATGAAAATAAGACATTTTTACTCCTTTATTTCAAATACTTATTCCTTTATTTTTAAATTTTTGTCTTGTAGCAAAATAATGTTATATAGCAGTAGTGGAAGCAGAAATCCCTGACTCATTCCTCATCTGGGGGAGAATGCATCTTGTACCATGAAGTATGCTGTTATTTGTTGTTATTGTTTGTGTAGCTGCTTTTCGTCAAATTGAGCCATTCCTTTCTTTTTAAAATAAATTTGTTCACATACTTTTCTGAATCTCTTGTGATGATGGACATCATGCATATTTTTGCTGATATGCTCAATTACCTTGATGGATGTTACTCATATTAAACCAGCTTGTTTGTTGATGAAATCCACTTAGTTATGATATATTATTTTGAAATAAATTGCTACATTTTATTTACAAATAATTTCTTTAGAATTTTTACATTCAGTTCATGAAATGCATTGGCCCCCAATTTTTTTCTCTTCTCATTTCTTCTCTCTTTTATTTTCCTTTTGTCTTTGTGTGATTCTTGCATTAGCTTCACTGAATGAGTTGGGAACTGTCTTCTTCCCTATTTCCTGAAAGAGTTTGTGTAAAATTGATAATATTTATTCCTTAAATATATTATAGAATTAATTATTGAAGTCATGTAGACCTGGAATTTTCTGTATACAAAAGTTTCAAACTCAGTTTTCAATGTATGAAGCCTTTCCATTGCGTCTAGTGAAGTTCTGGTAATTTGTGTCCTTTGAAGAATTTGCCCTTTCATCTGCAATTTTTAAAGGTATTGGCATGCATTCTTTCCTAACAGTCCCTCGTCATTTCAATGTTTGTGGGGTCTGTCCTCATTCTCTCTTCAATTCTTCATGATGGTAATTTATGTTTTTCTTTTTCTTTTTCCTTTTGATCAAATTTATTAGTAGTGTTCAAGTTTTTTATTTATTTATTTATTTATTTATTGGTACCAGGGATTGAACTCAGGGGCACTCGATCACTGGGCCACATCCCCAGCCCTTTTTTGTATTTTATTAGAGACAGGGTCTCACTGAGTTGCTAAGTGCCTGGCCATTGCTGAGGCTGGCTTTGAACTTGTGATCCTCCTGCCTCAGCCTCCCAAGTGCTGGGATTACAGGCATGCGCCACCACGCCAGGCAGTAGTGTTCAATTTTATTAATGTTTTTAAATAAGCTTTGGTTTTGTCAATTTCTCACTATTGTTCAATTTTTATTTCATCAATTTTCTTTATTATTTCTTCCTTCCGGTTACTTGATTTTAATCTATTCACTCTTCTTATCTAGCTTCTGTCCAGCAATGGATTGTTGGCTTTAGATCATTTTATTTTATAATATTTTTAAAGCTATAAATTTACCTCTAATCTCTGCTTTAGGTGCATCTCAAAAAGTTTGAAACATGTTGTTTTTCATTATCATTCAGGACAAAATATTTTCTTATTCCCTGAGTGATTTTTTTCTTTAAACCATTTTCTTAAAAAATATTTTAATTTAGTCCCTTTGAGCTGGCTTCTGTCAGTCAGTTACCTCATGATTCCTTGTCAGATTGTTCAGCATTTATGGCTTTACAAATAATCAATATAGTAAATAATAGTGCAAAAAGCATCTTTGTGTGAGTGTGTATGTGTATTCTTCATTGTTTGCCTAAGACATATTGTCATACACAAAGCTTGAGATTTAAAGGCATGTGATTTTAAAAGAGGCTTTTTGTACACTTTGCCAAGTTGTCTTTCATATACCTTCCATGCTTACATCATTTCAGTGATCAGAATTCAAATGTGTATAATTGGTTAAGTGTTTGTCATAGATTCACCTAGAAACACCAATACCTATTCCCCCGGGGAGCTTTGCTCCAGAGATTACTGGCCAGTGGAATAGTGTATTGGTAGTGCCCATTGGTGCACAACATTGCTGCTTTGAGGAATATCCTGTTTCATAAACCTTCTAGATTCCACAAGTGGTTAAAGAGTCTTCCATATTTCCTGTCTCCAAAGACACTTCCATTTTCTGGCCACATCCACATTCACAGGCAATTCCTGCCATTGGCCCTCTACCCCGAATGCATACGGGGAAGGGGAACCTAGAGCCAGAGCTACCAGCCTCTAAAGGGGGATGGTCATGCTCCCCTGAGCACAGGAGGGGCAGCACAGAGACTCTGCCTTTGCACCCTCATGGCATCCGGCATGCTCAGAACTGAAGAGAACTGTGTCTTTACCTCCCTTCGCTCTGTTCCAACACTCACACTCGATGGAGGCCTTGCACAATATTGTGATCAATACTGTATTATATACTTAAACAATATCTGATGCACAAATATTTTTAAAAAATGTCAGCCACAGTGACCTACCCAAACCCTCTGCCCACCCTAACAAAGACAGAGTCCGTGTTTATTTGTGTGGTGTGGTCTGATGTGCTGGGAATACACTTCCACCCTAAATGCAAACCCTTTGTAGTATCGGAAAGTGTTTTAGCCATGTTGACTCACATTTCAGGATGAGAGATGGAGTGGGCTTAACAAGTACCCTTTTAAAATACAAATACCCTTCAAACAATGATATGGCCCATGTCTTCAGTGTAAATTCATTTCACTGAAATTGTCGGGCTTCTCTCTATAAGTTGTGATTGCTGATATAAAAGCATTCTTGTGAGGGCTGGGGATGTGGCTCAGCGGTAGAGCACTCGCCTTGCACGTGCGTGGCCCGGGTTCGATCCTCAGCACCACGTAAACATGAATGCATTGCATTGTGTACAACTAAAGTAAATAAATAAATATTTTTAAAAAAGCATTCTTGTGAGAAGAACTAGAATTGGTAAGGACATGATGAATTTAAATGATGGCTCACTGGGTATCTTGTGAAAGGGTCACCATTTGTACAATAGGAGTGCTAACAGAGGCTTGAGTAGGGACGTCAGATTTAAGGGCCAGGGGCAGCTCAAGGGTGGTGCAGGGGAGGGGAAGCTTTAGAAAGAGGGTGGGTAAAGAAAGTTGGTGTGTCATTGATGAGTGATGTTCTTGAGAAATTCCCCCAGATTGCCCATGCATATTGAAAAGGGTCTACACACTCAGAAGAATTAATGTTATACTCTTAGATCTGTCTGGTATTTCTTGAATTGAGCTAAAGTGGTAGGCAGACTTCCAAGTTGCATGAATTCTTTGGTGATCCACTGATAGCCACTGGTGGTAGACTAGATGGCTTGGGGACATCCAGTGTAGGGGTTGGGTGACTTATATATTACATACCTGGGAAAGCTGTCCCCCTCCCAGCGCAGGTTAGCAGCATAACTGTATTCTAAGCCCCATTCCTCATCCAGGTCACTTTAGGGGTAAGTTATGGGTTGGAATTTGATGGTGGTAAGATTGCTGAGTTCTTGTTTTACTCCTGACACTTGTGACATCTGAAGTTGCTAACCTTCTCAGAAACAAAATGATCTCAGTAAGCGTGGGAAACAGAAAAGTTAAAAATTTTCTTCTTTTGATGAATATATAGGTGCTTGCCTTGTTCCATTGACTCATATTTCTTTTTTTGATCCTTAAAAGAAAAATATGCAAAAAAGAACTTTTCTTATGAATCTTCACGGTTTCTTTACTTCTTCTTTTATTTTCAGCAGCACAGAGGCCTCTGTGCTTGCGTCCGTGTGGCGTGCTTCCCAGAGTGTGGCTCTGTAAGTCATTCTGCTAGTTTATCTTCACACCCAGCACAAGATCTTCAGTAGCTCAGCCTCTAGGAGAGCTACATTCCACAGATCTGTGAAAGAATTCTTTCCATGATGGAATTTTAGACTCAAAAGGGCAGGCAAGGGATGGAAAGAGGAGAGAGAGAAGAGAATCACAGCGGGACTGCAGAAGAAAGCTTTGTGAGCGCTTTAGGGAAAAGGCAGGTGGAAATTGAAGAGAAGTGCTTTGGGGAGTCCAGTTGACGCCTTGTGTCTGAAAACAGGCAGAGGCTCAGCCTTGAGCTGAGGGGAGCCTCAGAGCCCAGATGGGGAAGGGAGGGCTATAAGGTTGTGGTTGGTTGGATCTTGGGAAGTATCTTCTTGGGAATGTGAGGAAGGACTGGACAGGCTGACATGTTTCCTGTCGCAAGCTCCCCCTTTACCTCAGTGGGATCAGAGCTGGAGACGAAGTCAAAGGGGAAACGTTCCTTTGCTGTTCTCAGTGGGAGTGTCTCCTGGAGATTCCTGCGAGGAAACCAGCTTTCAGTCTTCGGGGTAATTCCTGCTCTGCATTTGGACTCTGACTCTTTATCTCTTGGTCTCTTTGCAATTAAAGGAAGAAACAAACAAACGAACAAATAAAAACAAGCAAACAAACAAAACAAAACAACAAAAAAAAATGCGCAGGTCCAGACAGTCCAGCAAGTGCTGAGAAGGCTTGCCTTGCTTGGACACAGCATCGCAGACTCACCACTGACACCTCACAGAGGTGTGCAGATTGTGAGCCACCTTTTCCTGGCAATTTCCCCCTTTATAGGGGCTTAGTTTTCAAATTGCCTGCTTTATACAGAATGGTTTTTGACTGGGTCAATTGCATTTCTCTGTGAACTGAATGTTTATGTCCCCCTCAAAATTCATGAGTTCCATCCCTAACTCCTGATGAGGGCATGGGGTGGGGCCTTTGGGGAACTCCATGATGGGGGCTTATGTCTTTAAAAGAAGAGACAATGGGATTTTGATTGGAATTGCATTAAATCTGTATAATGCTTTTGGTAGTATGGACATTTTGACAATATTAATTCTACCTATCCAAGAGCAAGGTAGGTCTTTCCATCTTATGAGTTCTTCTATGATTTCTTTCTTTAGTGTTCTATAATTTTCGTTATAGAGGTCTTTCACCTCTTTCGTTAAGTTGATTCCCAGGTATTTTTTTTTTTTATGCTATTGTAAATGGGGTAGTTTTCATCAATTCCCTTTCAGAGGCTTTGTCACTGATGTACAAAAATGCCTTTGATTTATGAGCAATAAAAGAGAATAAAATAATGGCATGTGCAGGTAAATGGATGAAGTTGGAGAATATAATGCTAAGTGAAATTAGTCAATCTCAAAAATCCAAATACCAAATGTTTTCTCTGATATAAGGAGGCTAGTTCACAGTATTGTTGGATGGGGGTACATAGGAGGATTAGAGGAACACTAGAATGGTCAAAGGGAAGGGAGGGGAAGGGAGGGCGCAAGGGGGGAGGGAGGGAGAGAAAAGAAAAAAAAAAAAAAAAAGAAAAAAAGGAAAAGGTGGTTGAATGAGACAGATACCATTATCCTAAATTCATGATTGAAGACCTGAATGGTACGAATATACTTTGTATACAAACAGTTGTATGTAAAAGATGCTATATATGTGCACTATGAATTGTAATTATTATAAATAAAAAATAAATTAAAAAAATAGAAGCGACAAGAGGGGGCTTACTGCCTGCCTCTCCCCCCTCCCCCTCCCCCTTGCCCTCTCTCTTTCAATCCCAAGTGAGGGTGCAACTAGAAAACAGCCACCTGCAAACCAAGAAGCGCGCCCTCCCCAGGAACCAAATGGGTCAGCATCCTGATCTTGGACTTCCCAGCTTTCAGGACTATGAGAAATAAGTACTTGTTGTCCAAGCCACTCGATCTATGATCATTTGTGAAAGCAGCCTGAACTAAGATACATTGTTATGACTGAAGGTTTCAAAAGTCTTGTGAGAATACCGTAAGTCTTTTAAATTAGTGAAGGATCAACGGAGAGTAACATAATAGCATGGCAACAACCCCATCTTGGAAGTCACCCTGACAGTGAATGCAGCTCAGTTCGGCACATGGTGATTAGGTGACTTTGGGAAAAGAGCTTAATTTCTTTTAAGGTCAGTTTCCTAATGTGAAAAATAGGGATATTGCTTTTGAAAGATTCAAGCCCATGAAAATATGCAAAATGCTTAAGAAAGAGCCAAGTATCGACCAAAACCTCCTTAGTAACAGCTTGACTTCACACCTGTCGGAAGGACCAACATTTATTTGGCTGATCACACCAAGCACTGGGGAAGATGGAGAGCCACTGGAACTATCAAACGTAGTGACTGATGCGTGTGCAAATTGCTGCAGCCACTCTGGAAAGCTGTTTGACAGCACCCACTAGACTCCTGCCTACCTGAACCAGCGATTCCAGCCCAGGTGTCCACCAAGCCAATGCGCGTATATACGTGCCCCAGAACGTGTGTACAGGAATGCTCACAGACACACCATTCACGGGAGTCACAACCTGGAAACAACTCAGATGTCCCTTGACAGCAGAACGGAGAGACAAACCGTGATGCACGTCTACCGTGGCATGCTCTCTGGAGATGAGGAAGATGACCTTGTGCCACACAGTGTGGCGTGGGTGAGTCTCCCGGGTCTAACATTAAGTGCAGGAAGCCCATGTAAGGAAGGACATACAGCATGATCCCATTTGTGTTGGTGTTCAAAGAGAAGCAAGCCAATCAGAGGGGAAGAGAGCAATAGCCCTTGAGGAGGAAGGGGCTGGAGACTAGGGTGTAACAAGATGGTGGGGCTCACATTCTGCCTGTTCTTGAGGGAATTAGGCACATTCTGCATGTTCTTGATCTGGTAATAAGATTGTGGGCGATTTGTAAAAATTCCTTAAGATAGTTTTCTGATTTGTCCACTTTTCTGTGTGTTTGTCATGCTTTAATAAAACATGTTTACTTTACAAACAGAGCTGTTTCTGCTCTTTATTGTTCTTTGCTGTCTCTTGCGGGGCTCACTTGGACTGTCTCGTCTTTGCAACCCCTGCTCCAGCTGGAGTCTCTTGCTGCAAAGGCGAATCCCAGGGCTCTAAAACTCCTCTGTTGTCAGTTTTCTGCCCACCCCCTGGGTAATCTCAGAGACAGCCCTGTGAAATCAGACTTGACTCTCTGTACGACAAATTCTTCCCTGAGTGGGGAGGAGACAGCAGGCCTGCCCCCTAGGCATGATGCTCTGCCAGCCCCTGGGAGCTCTTGGTTGATTAAACTCTGCATCCTGCAGAGCTTGCAAAGTCCGGAGACTGCTTGGATCTCAGATGCTGGAGGGGGCCCTGGTGGAAATGCTCATATTCTGAACCAAACAGTTGAAGGGTTTTAAACAGTGGGCCTGGGCACAAGTTTATCCAGAGAAGCTGGTAGAAGCTACGTTAGTGGCTTGAGAGAGGCACCTTGTCTTAAAAGGAGATGGGTTTACTTTAGAGGAAAGAAACTCATTGAAGGCACTAAACAGAGTTGGTGAAAAACTTCTCTGACTTTGATCTCCTTGGTTCCCTTAGGAAGCCATGTCTTTCAAACAAAAATGTTAGGTACCTACTATTCATGGGACTCGGCCTGATGCTTGTACATATATGATCTCAAGTTTGATCCTCAATGTTAAAAACAAGTTAGCTCAATGTTAAAAAAAGTTAGCTCAATGTTAAAGATACCATTATTCCATCCTCTGGAGGGTTTCTTTTGGAAATTAAGTCGCAGAGAGTTTAAACAAGTTGCTGATGAACTTAGGACTACACATATGACTATTGGAAATGCAGGGATAGCTGAGTTTTAGATAAACCTATTTAATGGCCAGAGCTGAGCCTCCATGCCAAGTAGAGGGAATTTCATTCTAGAAGAACTGACGCAATGGATGCTGGGTTATCTCTGCAGACAAGGGAAGACCTGCAGCTGAGATGATCCCAGCAAACTGCAGTTGAGCAAACCAAGAAAAGGCAGCATCAGCGTCTGCGCCCTCACACTTCTTAAGCTTTGAAGTATGTTGTGCCTTCCTGGCTCAGGTGCTTGTCCTGGGTTCCTGGATGGGTTGTAGGTATCTCAGAGTGGGCAGGTCCTACATGACATTCAGGCCAGGACTGTGTGCACAATGACCTTCAATGTTAGGTTTTTTTTTTTTTTTTTTGGTGGGGGGGGCGTACCAGGGATTGAACTCAGGGGCACTTGACCACTGGGCCACATCCCCAGCCCTTTTTTGTATTTTATTTAGAGACAGGCTTTCACTGAGTTACTAAGTGCCTCGCCATTGCTGAGGCTGGCTTTGAACTCGCGATCCTCCTGCCTCGGCCTCCCAAGTGCTGGGATTATAGTTGTGCGCCAACGTGCCCGGCTTCAATTAAGTTTGACAGTCAAACTTAATCATTACCACACTTTGAATGGCCGTGGAAGAATGCCATGCACTTGGCCTTAGGTCAACTCTGTGACCCCTGATGTGCCCTCAGGACATGATGAGTCTCCATTTGGCGGGTAACTGGCACTGCCCTCTGTCCATCCATTACTTCTAGCGAACTTGTTCCTTGAATCCCTTTTGATTAAAGATCAACCACCACAGTGGCCCAGGTGACAAGCCTTGCAATGCCACAGTGCAGGGATCCCTGCCAACGGCTCGGGCTCTTCTGCTTGCCCAATTAAACCCCCCACTTCCTCTTGCCTGCGCTCACCGCCACTTCTGGCCTCCATTCACCTGTTATTGGGCATTAAAGGCAAACTCAATTTTATGCAGATAAATAGAGTTTAGTGGTAATGTGCCTTATGACCTTTGAAGTGACAAGATGACATTAATCTTTAGGGATTCTACCTTCTCAGGCTGTCACTGTGAGCATGTAACTTGATGAGAGTGGAGGTTTCTGCATTTTGAGGACGTACTCACAGTTTAACATGCTGTTTCAAATGTAAGGCGGCTCTCTCTTTAATTTTTTTTTCACCAGCTTGACAGTTTTTCAAACATATTCACTGTCAGCCCTAACAACCTGTCAACAAATGCCATTATGTGAAAATTGCCAAGACTCGCTTGAGGACTGTGAAAAGTGACAGACATGCCACACGGATAAGTTTCTCAAAAACCCAGGGCTGAAACTTTTGAAAGACACTCTGGCCCTTCCAAGGAAAAAATGAACAATCAGATCTCCAGGAAAAAAAAAAAAACAAAAAAAAAAAAAAAAACATACACTTGTCATATCAGATATCTGTTTCTTTCCCGGGCAAATTAAGGTGTATGTGAAAGAATAAAACATACAGGGGACAATAGCTACAGAGATCCGAGGCTGTGCCGACTCTCCACCGTTACTTGTGAGTCCAAGAAGGGAACAGAAAACCATCTTTTTTTCCTTCCACCAGAGAATTCAAGGGGAGGCTTCCTTCATTTTTAGATGGACTGTTCCAGGGGATTGAAGCAAGGAAGAAACCATAGTTTAAATACAGCAAAGTGAAGCCAACCACAAGCCTCGACATAAAAATCAGAACTTGTCCTAATTTGGGGACAGGACATTTTCTGGTGGGAAAATCTGGGGAGGATATGGTGTAGGACCGAGTCTTGCACTTGGAACCGGGAGGCCCAGACTTGGTGCCAGCTCTGCCATGTGACCTTTGGCCTGGAGCCCTGTAATTCAGCTCCTCCTGCCCCTGGTTCCTTATCTGAGCATCAGGGAAGTTAGCAGTCACCCCAAGTGTGCTGGTGGGTGAACAGGTCTTTGCTCAGAAATTCAGTGGGGAATCTGATATTCAAAATGAGTTGGTAGGAAATGTTCCTGTCCCCAAGGTCATGGTAGCTCAGTTTTAGGTGGCATTCGACTCTTCATTTACAACTGAGGTTCGTCTTTACCCAAATTCACCTGGAAGGAACTATTTTGTGTTGTGGGTGACATTTCAAACCAAAGGCATCCCTCACCAAGCACGGGGGTGGAGGGTGGGAGGGACGTGATGGCGGTGAGAGAGGGGCAGGGCCGGGCCGCAGGGACGCGGAGCCTCCTGGTTCTTTGCTCTCTCCATGGGGTTGGGCTGCTGGGTTCTGTTGCTGGCCGGCTTCTTCGCTTTAGTCTACACTCCAGGGCTTACTGTCTGACTCCTCAGAGGTGAAGAATCCGCCCCTAAAGAGGAATTCCGCGGGAGTCTTGACACAGTTTCCCTCTCTGACCGACCTCGCCTCCCGCCTCCCTGGACTCTCTCCACTAGGCCTGACTTTGGGGCTCCCACCGTCGTCTCTTCACTCTCCAGCTCTAGCAAGAACCCTGCCAGGTGGGTTTACCAGAACTCCCCACCCCAGCATCTGATCGCCCTGATCGCCCTGTAGAGCGAATTGGGTTTCTCCTCCCTGACCCTGCCCAGGGGCAGCCCGTCGCCTGGCCTGTCTTCAGCAGGAGCTCAGTCAGGAGGGGGAGCCTGCAGAGCCCCTCCCCCTGGCTGCCGCCCGGCATCTCCCCCACCCCTTTCCGAGGCTATAAGCTCTCCTGCCCAAGCTCTCTCCAGAGGTGAGCCTGGCCTGTCTCCCACAGCAGGGCCTTGTTGTCATGACTCCTAGGTCTGCGGCAACGGCCCCACGTGGACTGCTTTACTGTTCTTCTTTTTTTTTTTTAATGTGCTTTAGTTGTACACAATGCGTTTATTCTTATGTGGTGCTGAGGATCGAACCCGGGCTGCGCACGTGCTAGGCGAGCGCTCTACCGCGGAGCCACAACCCCAGCCTTGCTTTACTGTTCTTTAACCAGTGTCATGAATCACTTTTCTGCAGTCCACAAAGGGAAAAAGAAATACTTCCCACAGCATTCCACAAGGCGACAAAGGGTTTGCCTCCAAGTCTTGGGATTTTTGTCCTAAGAAAGCATAGGAAGGGGGTGTTCACGCAGAATTAGGGTGAGACATCCCAGGGGCCCAGCCCATGAACGGAGTCTGAAGCAGCGGGCCTTTCCAGGCTGGGCGTGCCTGTGTCTTTTCTCAGATTTCCTTGTGTGTTGGTGTTTTTATGGTACTGGGATTGTATTCAAGGGTGCTCTACCACTGAGCTGCACCTCAGTCCATTATTATCATGATCATGATTATTGATTTTTTAAAAATATGTTTTAGTTGTTATAACTGAGTTATCTTTTAAAAGAGTTGGAGCTTCCTTTCTCCCTGTGTTTGCTATTGGGACTTCATGTGTTGATGCTGGTTGACTGTGGTTCAGAGGAAAGTCCTCAGAAAGTGTCCCTCCAGCTGGGGATTTTGAATGCTCACTGGAAGTACTTGTCGATGGCCTTCAATACCCTGTATGACAGCCCAAAGAACAAGAGGATTTTGCACTGACTGGGGATAAAATTCAAGTCCTTAGTCCACGAGCCCCTTCTTTCCTGAAAGCACCATGTGGCTTATGCTCACTGTGGGGTAGTGGTGCTGGCTTGGGGACAGAGGGGAAGGGGCTGCTCCGTGTACATGGATTCAGCCTGCGTAAAGGCCTTTAAAAATCTTGACCTTGCCACTGTATCAGATGTGGCAGATGCTGTGCTACTTATCGCAGCTCAACCGTGCTGAGCCTCTATTTCCCGAGAGATGAAGACTAGGTGTGTTTCAGAGCCTTTGGGAGATGGCCAGAAACTGTGTATAAACACTGTGGGTGGCGTCAGAGGTAGGTGGTAGTGAATGTGTGGTTTTGGTGATTTGTGATGCTAAAGTTCTTGGAGGCCATTTGACTTAAAAAAAAAAAAAAAAAAGAGGGTCTAAGACATTGCCTGTTCTTCCAAAGTGATGAAGTTGCTATTCATTGTGATGATGGTGCTGATAATGAAAATACCACTAACAAACCTTGTAGCTGCCTGACGTACAGCCACAATACCACGGGAGGAGATTTGGTGGCAGGAATCTATTATTTTTAGTCTTCTTCTCTTCTTAGCTAAAATCTTTTCCTTATCTCTTCTTCTCTTCTTAGCTAAACTCTTTTCCTTATACTAAACTCTTTCCTCATTCTCATTTCTTTCTCTAGCTTCTTCTGACCGAACTCTTAACCGCTCTGACTCTTATTTCTTCTTCTGACTACGTTCTGGCCGCTCTGACTCTTTTCTTCTTCTCCGACCCGAACTCTTCTTCTGACTGACCGACTGATTGAATGAATGCCGCTTCTGACCGCTTTCACCCGGTTTATATACCTTTAGCTTTGCGGGTGCGTCACGTGCATACTTAATGTATGATTATTATCAGGTGGCACTTATGGCTTCCAGCTAACCGCAATAGCCATCTCCCTGATTGGGGCTCCTTCAAAACCTAATTATAATTAGCTACTTTATAGAGCATTTACTTTGTTCTTACTATGTGTAAGCTATCATTTAGTTTCCTGATAAAATTTTTCATAGTTGCATTAAGTGCATACTATTCTCATGTCTTTTCCGCAGATGAGTAAACTGAAGTCTAAGTGGCATTAATGACTTTCAAAAGGTCACCCAGCTATGAAATGGGAGAGCCAGTCTCACTTTTGTCCTAGTCCAGGACCAGACACCAGCTCTCAAAGGTAGTGCAATTGTCACAAAGTCCAGTGCTCAGGTTCCTGGACTCCTTTATGCAGTTTTACATGGAGTTTTTCCAATTTAAACTTCCCCTGTTCTTCTCCTCACCACTGTGCCCTTGGGAGCAGAGGCTTCACCTTGATTTGGCTGCAACTCCCATTAACTCTAATGGGCATGCGGCACATCTCTCCCAGCATGCTGAGATGAGATTATTTCCCATCCAATTGTTTTAATGTTGTGGGCGTTGAGTCTACAGACATTTAACCTTTGGTTTCATTATAAGGCTCAGAGCAGACAGGGTGTGGGGAGAAGATAAACCAGGACACCGATGCCAGGAAAAGATGCATTAAAGAGGTTTTAGTTGAGCAGTGTATGGAGGAATAGAAAAATAATCACAAGTACATTTGAGAAGTGAATGGGCCCTTTTGTTTTAACTTTGAATGTTGGATGAATATTACCAGAATGCAGAATGGAAGATACTAGAAGGATGGGCTTGTGAGAGAATAGCCGTGTTCATTTTTCATTCTTTAAAAAATATAATCGTAATTCTGATTTTGTAGAGTACATCAGGGTTTTGTATGCATAGTTTTTTTTGTTTTTCATTTTCTGATCCTCATGATAGTCTTGAATAATCTGAAGGTTCAAGATCTTGGTGTTCTGGATGCCATTGTCTGAATCCCACTTTTAAATTCGTGACCTACAGGGAGGTACTCAATTTCTGTGATAATAATAACAAAAACATTTTTCATGGGATTATATATAATCTTACCCCATAAAGGGCTTGGAACTTATTAGGTGCTGTTCTAATAAAATTATTCTCTCTTTCCACATTCTTCTTTTAATAGCTGAGCAAGCAAAGGCCCGGAAGGGAGGGAGGGCTCAGAGAGGAAACTTGACCCACTTGGGGTCACACCTGGAGGGAGAGAACAAGAGGATGGGGGCTCCTGATCTCCTTGGTCCCTGACCCACCACTGCAGCGCTGAACCCAGGAGAGGGTCAGAGTCTGGAATCCCCAGGCCACGTCCACTGGGTCTCACGAGGGCAGTTTGGAAGAAGTCCTCAGGTAACGTCGTGGAGGAGAGAGGTAAACGGTTGGGCAGTGTCAGGCCAGCTGGGGTGAAGGAGCCCTAATTAGGAGGGCTGTTGTAGCTAGCTGGAAGCCATGGGTTCCACCTGATATGTATGTGACGCACCTGTAGGCACCCGCAAACCTGAAGGTATATAACCGGGTGAAAGCGGTCCGAGTTAGGAGAACGGAGAATTCAGTCAGCCGGGCAGTCACTCGGTCGGTCAGAAGAATCAGAGCGGCCAGAACGTAGGCAGAGCGGTTACAGAAGAGAAACCAGATAGAAGAAGTAATGACTGGCCAGAGTTAGGCCGAGGCTCCAGAGGACTGGTCAGAGTAAGGCCGAGGGCTCCCGAGGAAGACAGAAGACAGAAGACAGAAGAAGGAAGAAAGAAGAGAGAAGAAAGAAGCTCTAGTCTTTCTCTAAGCTAAGCTCTATCTTTCTTTACTCTACTCTAAGCTAAGAAGAAAAGCTCTAGTCTTTCTCTAAGCTAAGCTCTATCTTTCTTTACTCTACTCTAAGCTAAGAAGAAAAGCTAAGCTCTTTCTTTACTCTAAGCTACTCTAAAAATCTTTCTTTCCCTCTCTACAGAAGAAGGAAGAAAGAAAGAGAGAAGAAAGAAGCTCTAGTCTTTCTCTAAGCTAAGCTCTATCTTTCTTTACTCTACTCTAAGCTAAGAAGAAAAGCTCTAGTCTTTCTCTAAGCTAAGCTCTATCTTTCTTTACTCTACTCTAAGCTAAGAAGAAAAGCTAAGCTCTATCTTTCTTTACTCTAAGCTACTCTAAGAAGAAAAATCTTTCTTTCCCTCTCTAAGCTCTAAGAAAGTAGAAGTAAAAGTAGTAAAAGCTTAACTCTGCCTCCGAGAATTTTCCCGCGGCACCGTGGCTGGCCACAACAGGCAGCTTACAAATGGTGGTCCGTCCGGGGCTCGGCAGGCAGAGAAGAAAAAAGCTAAGAAATAAGGAGAGCAACGAAAAAAGTATAGCCTCAGATTCAGTTGAGACCAGCAAAAAGAAACAAGAGAGCATAGCCTCTGACTCAGTTGAAGCCAGTTAAGAATTAAGCTGAAGCAGAGTAGCGGCCAAAAGCCGAAGCCGAGTAGCCAGCCAAAAGCCATAAAAAATATAGAGAAAAGCCTTGAGCTTTAGTATAAAGAAAAAAGCCATGAGCTTAAAAGAAAATAGAGAATTAAATAGCATGGTAAAAACCATGCAGAAAAAAAAAAAAAAAAAAAAGCCATTGAGCTTTGGCAAGAAAGCCATAAAGAAAAATAAAGAAGAGGAGAAAAAAAAAAAAAAAAAAAAAAAGTCAAAGCCGCTTATGCAATTGTGCTTAACTAGGTGCGTTAGCTGCTCCTCAGCATTAGGCTTCCTTAAAGCCACAGCACCTTCTCAAAAAGGGCTCAAATATCCACCCTTTCAAAAATAAAAGGTGAAAAGCTAGGTAGGGACAAGAAAATAAAAGAAAATAGAGAAAATAAAATAGAGAAAATAGAACAAAAGCACCTTTTTAAACTAAAGGGAAGGAATATGAAGGAGCCCTAATTAGGAAGGGCTGTTGTAGCTAGCTGGAAGCCATGGGTTCCACCTGATATGTATGTGACGCACCTGTAGGCACCCGCAAACCTGAAGGTATATAACCGGGTGAAAGCGGTCCGAGTTAGGAGAACGGAGAATTCAGTCAGCCGGGCAGTCACTCGGTCGGTCAGAAGAATCAGAGCGGCCAGAACGTAGGCAGAGCGGTTACAGAAGAGAAACCAGATAGAAGAAGTAATGACTGGTCAGAGTTAGGCCGAGGCTCCAGAGGACTGGTCAGAGTAAGGCCGAGGCTCCGAGGAAGACAGAAGACAGAAGACAGAAGAAGGAAGAAAGAAGAGAGAAGAAAGAAGCTCTAGTCTTTCTCTAAGCTAAGCTCTATCTTTCTTTACTCTACTAAGCTAAGAAGAAAAGCTAGCTCTATCTTTCTTTACTCTAAGCTAAGCTCTATCTCTAAGCTAAGAAGAAGAAAAGCTAAGCTCTTTCTTTACTCTAAGCTACTCTAAAAATCTTTCTTTCCCTCTCTACAGAAGAAGGAAGAAAGAAGAGAGAAGAAAGAAGCTCTAGTCTTTCTCTAAGCTAAGCTCTATCTTTCTTTACTCTACTCTAAGCTAAGAAGAAAAGCTCTAGTCTTTCTCTAAGCTAAGCTCTATCTTTCTTTACTCTACTCTAAGCTAAGAAGAAAAGCTAAGCTCTATCTTTCTTTACTCTAAGCTACTCTAAGAAGAAAAATCTTTCTTTCCCTCTCTAAGCTCTAAGAAAGTAGAAGTAAAAGTAGTAAAAGCTTAACTCTGCCTCCGAGAATTTTTCCCGCGGCACCGTGGCTGGCCACAACAGGCAGCTTACAAATGGTGGTCCGTCCGGGGCTCGGCAGGCAGAGAAGAAAAGCTAAGAAATAAGGAGAGCAACGAAAAAGTATAGCCTCAGATTCAGTTGAGACCAGCAAAAAGAAACAAGAGAGCATAGCCTCTGACTCAGTTGAAGCCAGTTAAGAATTAAGCTGAAGCAGAGTAGCCGGCCAAAAGCCGAAGCCGAGTAGCCAGCCAAAAGCCATAAAAAATATAGAGAAAAAGCCTTGAGCTTTAGTATAAAGAAAAAAGCCATGAGCTTAAAAAGAAAATAGAGAATTAAATAGCATGGTAAAAACCATGCAGAAAAAAAAAAAAAAAAATGCCATTGAGCTTTGGCAAGAAAGCCATAAAGAAAAATAAAGAAGAGGAGAAAAAAAAAAAAAAAAAAAAAAGTCAAAGCCGCTTATGCAATTGTGCTTAACTAGGTGCGTTAGCTGCTCCTCAGCATTAGGCTTCCTTAAAGCCACAGCACCTTCTCAAAAAGGGCTCAAATATCCACCCTTTCAAAAATAAAAGGTGAAAAGCTAGGTAGGGACAAGAAAATAAAAGAAAATAGAGAAAATAAAATAGAGAAAATAGAACAAAAGCACCTTTTTAAACTAAAGGGAAGGAATATGAAGGAGCCCTAATTAGGAAGGGCTGTTGTAGCTAGCTGGAAGCCATGGGTTCCACCTGATATGTATGTGACGCACCTGTAGGCACCCGCAAACCTGAAGGTATATAACCGGGTGAAAGCGGTCCGAGTTAGGAGAACGGAGAATTCAGTCAGCCGGGCAGTCACTCGGTCGGTCAGAAGAATCAGAGCGGCCAGAACGTAGGCAGAGCGGTTACAGAAGAGAAACCAGATAGAAGAAGTAATGACTGGTCAGAGTTAGGCCAGGCTCCAGAGGACTGGTCAGAGTAAGGCCGAGGCTCCCGAGGAAGACAGAAGACAGAAGACAGAAGAAGGAAGAAAGAAGAGAGAAGAAAGAAGCTCTAGTCTTTCTCTAAGCTAAGCTCTACTCTAAGCTAAGAAGAAAAGCTAAGCTCTATCTTTTCTTTACTCTAAGCTACTCTACTCTAAGCTAAGAAGAAAAATCTTTCTTTCCCTCTCTAAGCTCTGAGAAAGTAGAAGTAAAAGTAGTAAAAGCTTAACTCTGCCTCCGAGAGTTTTTTTCCTCCCGGGTTATGGGGTGCCACAAGGGGTGATGAAGGAGTCAGCCAAGGGGGAAAAGACCCACCAGGATCCTAGAACCGGATGAGATCTGAAGCCCAAGAAGAGTCTGCAGAACACAACGGAGGACTGGCAAACTCACGGCCAGCGCGAGGCGTAGCCATGGTTTGGGTGGGTCACAAAGGGGGATGTTTACCACCTACAGCATGGGCACCATTATGTCAGAAGCACATTTGTCCAGTCATAGGAGATACCTGGAATGACTCAGATGTTTTGAGGTAACTGAGCACCAGCTAGGACCAGGTCTGTTCCCATGGACACTTGACTCCGGCTGCTCCATCCCTGCCATGAATTCAATTGCATGAGAAAATGATTCTGCAACATGTACCTTTTGAAAAATGAGAAATTATATCCCACCTACATATGATATATCAGTGCATAAATGCATTCTACTGTCATGTATAACTAACTAAAACAAATTTAAAAAATATTTTTAAAAGCCATTAAAAAAACCCAATTATCAACAAGGCCATAGTGAATATCTTTATATCTTTGTGCTTGTCAGTGTATGTCTCTCTGGAATAAAATTTAAGTGATATAATTAGTGAATCAAAAAATGATGAACATTAAGAATTCTTAAATGGAGCAAGGTAACACTTAGAAAAGTTGTACCAACGTCTAGTTGCACCAGCGTATCTAACTTTACCTGTGTCCTTGGAACCTCGCCACTACGAGGCTTTGTCAATCAGTGAAGACTTTGTCAGCATCAAAGGTAGAATAATGTGTCTCATTGTTGCTTTAATTAGAAAGCCAGGTGATTAGAAGGATGGAGAAACTTTCCAAATCTTTTTCTTGGCTCTTTCTTTATTAGTTGTAGAGGGACCAAGTAGTTGGAGAAATGCGATTTTTCTGAATCCACTGCCAATGACTCTAGAAATCCAGTCCCGGCCTGCTCTTCAAGGGAGCAGGCTGCTCCTAAGAACATTTCTGTGCACAGCTCTGGTGGCCTTGCTCCCTCCTGGCCCATATTCCAGCCACTCTTGGGTTTCGGTCGCCTTTCCCTATTCTGCTCCCTCTGAGAATCCTGTGTCGCTAGGTCCCCAAACCCAGCTGGTTGGCTTTCTGGGTTCTTGACACACCTTAGCTCCTTTGCTCTTTCACTAAACCAGATCTGTGGTAAACCCTCCCTCTCCCCAGGATCATGGGACGGGTCTCCCAGTCCCTCCAGTTCCGCAAATAGCTGCTGTCACTCATCCTTCCCCAGCTTTGCTCCGGGACTAATCTCTGACGTGGGTGAGCTCCACTCCACCGTGGTGCGTTTTCTAGTGGTCAGGCACATCCTTAGACCTCGAGTCAGCCTTCGTGGGACCTGTCAACCTCAGTCCAAAGACGCTCTTTAGGTTCTCCTTCACCACCCGTGCTCATGAGTTTGGCTTTTACATTAGAATGCAAGGACATCGTGAGTAGAAGTGACACACTATGCAGATGACACATTTATTACGTGGATAGATGTATGTGTGCATTGCTACAGATATTCAGTGCTTCAGGACCACCGTGAAACTCTACTCAGATTTTGACACACACATAGTGCTTAATCAATGTCACTTCTCTTTGAGTTTGAAAATGTCAACACTGGGAGTAAAGGAAAGGCACAAAGGGAGCTTTTAGGACGGGGAGGTTCAAAAAATCAGCTTTCCATAGCTATGGGGGGACATAAAGTCAGAGCGCACTTGCTCTTTCCCATTCGCGGTGCTGGTCTGCCAGGGGCACGCGCTTTCCTCCTGCAACGCGGGGTGAGTGCAGTGGGGTAGATCTAATTGTGGTTTGGGCCGGGTATTTATCACTGTCTGGTTGTTGTTTATCAGGCTTAATTCAGAACTGGCAGCCTATGGAAGGATCCTGGTAATAACTTCAAAACCTTCAGAGCTGGCGTCTGAGCCTGTTAGACAAAGTTCATCCCGTGTGCAGGTGGGTGCATGAATGATCTTGTTAGGGAGGGCTAGTTTCTGGGTCACAGATTAACTTTGTCGGGCAGAGATTAGACTCTTTCCCACGTGCATCTTGTTGTCCCTCTTTTCTCAGCACAGAAAAGTTCATGGCGGAAACCATTATGACCTCTAATATTTGAAACTTCTGTTCCTGAGCCACAAATCTGAGATGGATGGTCTCTGGTCCTGAGGAGCTTGGGACACCTTTGCTATGGCGTCAATCTGATCCTGCTACTTGCTGATTTAAAAGCATTCAGTGTTGTTCCTCTGCCCATGAAAGAAAGATCATCATCATCGAGAAGGACCACAATGCTCAGGGAGATGCCCACAGCCTTTAGATTCTCCTCTGTGCGTTTCTTCCACTTCTGCTCCATTTTTCAAGGGGTCTGTTCTAAGAGTGCCTGGGATTTGTTTTAATTAGGTATGACAAGTCACAAATAGATGGCAGTATCCATCACAAAGGAAGGAGGTTTTTATACGGAGGCTCTCTGAAACAGGAGCCATGCACACCATCCAGGGCCCCACGGGGAAGCACTAGGGTCAGAAAAGAGGCAGAAAGGGTGAGTGGAAAATGCTGGCAGGGCCCTAGTTGTGAAGGAATGGGTGGGTTCCCCAGGTTCGCGTGGGCTGTCTTGAATAACGTCAGCAGGCTCTGGGGAGCAGGGTGCCCCCTCATTTTCCAGTACCTGCTTTTCCTCCTGTATTCTTCTTCAGACATCACTGCAGAAAAATCAGGCAGAAAAATGGAAGCCATAAACCCCACTTCCAGATGAACTTCTGGGGTTGGGAAGTGCACTTAGTGCAGTGTCCTTGCTGTTTTCCTCAGAGCCAGAGCAGAGTGACCCCTGACACTTGAGGTGACAACAGTGGCAGCCCCGCTCTGCGAACTCCCTGGGTGGTTGTGGGAGGCCACTTTACCTCTGGGAGCTCCCTCAAGAGGAGTCGGTGTCTACACACTCCAGCAACCACCCCGGCTCATGTGCTTGGTCTTACTCAATTCTGCTCCACTCTGGGTTGAACACAGTAGAGGCAGAGAACATTTTTGGTGTCCAATCCTAGGAACTTGTCCTGATATTTTACAGGTGGCTTAAATTCTGCTTGTACCCAGTAATTATCCCCAGGCCCCTTCTTCCCTGAAGGTACCTGACCAACTTACAAAAGTTTTGCATTTCAATCATTTTATGTTGCCCTAAATCATGCCAAATTTTGCTTATAATTATTGACGTTTATCCTGTTCCTATGGGATAATTTTCCCTAAGGATCTAAAACTTGCCCCAATTCAACTCTTTCTTCCAATTTAATAATAACATCCCTTGATTCTAGATTCTTTTCCAACTTGAGACCATTAAATTTGAGAGCATTATCAAATTATTTACTTGGTGGAAAATTATAAGAATTATCAATGAGAATATTGTCAAATTCCCTTCTTCAGATCATCAATGAATGTATGGAACTGAATGGACCCTGGCTTTAACCAGTTTAGCTCATGCCAGGCCGTGGGCAGGCAATGAGTTAGAGACAGCGGGTCGATGCATCGCTGTCTTGTGGGGAGGGGTAACCTAGAGGTGGAACAGCGAGAGACATGTAAAATGATTAGTGAAAAGTCGGCCTTGAATTGGCCTCCTTATATCAGAGAAAACATTTGGCATTTGGCTTTTTGGGAGAATTGGCCTCCTTATATCAGAGAAAACATTTGGCATTTGGCTTTTTGGGATTGGCTAACTTCACTTAGCATTATATTTTCTAACTCCATCCATTTACCTGCAAATGCAGGTAATGATTTTATTCTCTCTTATTGCTGAGTAATACTCCATTGTGTGTATATACCACATTTTCTTTATCCATTCATCTACTGAAGGGCTTCTAGGTTGGTTCCACAGTTTAGCTATTGTGAATTGTGCTGCTATAAACATTGATGTGGCTGTGTCCCTGTAGTATGCTATTTTCAAGTCTTTTGGGTAAAGACCAAGGAGTGGGATAGCTGGGTCATAAGGTGGTTCCACTCCAAGTTTTCCAAGGATTCTCCATTCTGCTTTCCATATTGGCTGCACCATTTTGCAGTCCCACCAACAATGTATGAGTGTGCCTTTTTTTCCACATCCTCGCCAATATTTATTGTTGTTTGTGTTCTTAATAGCTGCCATTCTGACAGGTGTGAGATGAAATCTTAGAGTGGTTTTGATTTGCATTTCTCTGGGGAGCATAGGAGGATTAGAGGAACACTAGAATGGCCAATGGGGAGGGAGGGGAAGGAAGGGGGCAAAAGGGTGAAGAAGAAAAAAAAAAAGATGGTAGAATGAGATGGATATCATTACCCTAAGTGCATGTATGAAGTCACGAATGGTGTGAATATACTTTGCATACAACCAGAGATATGTAAAAATGTGTTCTGTATGTGTAATATGAAATGTAATACATTATGCTGTCATTTATAACAACTTAGAATAAAAAATAAATTAAAAAAAAAAGTCAGCCGTCCTTCACCGGATGTCCACTGCAGAGGAGCCCACTCTGGAAGACTTCAGACACATGGACTCCATGGACCTGGGCTGCACACGGGGGTAGTTTATGTGAACACGTTCAAGTTATCTGTAGCTACTGCTCTTAGGGAGAAGGGCGGCTTCTTCCTTTCATGATGGGTAAGACTCCTGTGCTTGTCCACACAGACAGGGACAGAATGGCTTTTAAAAATGAGAGTGATCATGTGGAGAGCCTGTGAGAACATTTTATCAATGGATATATTTACTTACTGAGACAGAGGCATAGGCAAAGGTGTGCTGGGCTCTGGGGGTCCCCTGGGGAATACCACCTGGGCTTGGCCTCTCAGTGCTGATGGTCTGTGGAAGGTGGAGGGAGCTGGATGACGTGGGGTCATGGCTTGGGGGCCAGTCCCCTGGTCTCAGCTAAGAGGATGCAGATTTGAGTTCTTGAGTTCTCAGGGAGGGCTCTGTTCTAGAACCTTCCTTTCTATGTGCCCTCTTTTTATTTAAAAGTAGGTATCCATGATGGAGAGACCCTCATTATGCAGTGCTGCCTAAAGCTGCTGTGGACATGCCACCAAGCACTGGTCCTGGGACTCTTTGCATTCCATCGAACACCTGACCCTGTGCCAAAAGAAACAGGTGAAGGCACGAAGCAGGTAATTACGAGTTGCCAGGAATTTAACCACCCCCCAGGGTGTTTGCTTACTGCTGTCTGCAGGTTTCTTCAAGGACGACCTGCTTTCTCTTCTTGAGATTGATTTTCCTCCAAATCAGATTCAAAGAGCACTTGTTGAACAGTGACGCTTACCAATCACGCCGCACGCCTCCTTGTCGATGGCTGTGTTCATTCCTCGTGGACAAGGACACAAAACCAGAGAGAAAGTGACTTGCTTGTGGTCACACAGCCAGAATTCAAACCCCAGTTTGCTTATGCTAAATTCTGACCTACCTCACCAGTTAGCCAAGTATGGTGTTATGGTTTGGATCTGTGGTGGCCCTCCAAGACTCACGTGTGAGACCATGCAAGAATGTTCAGAGGCGAAACAATCAGATGATGAGAGTGTAAACCAAGCAGTGGCTTAATCCACTGATATGGAGCAACTGAGTGGGTAACTGTTGGCAGGTAGTGTGTGGCTGGAGGAGTTAGGTCCCTGGGTTAGATATTTTGTCCCTGATGAGTGAAGCACTCTCTTTCTCTCTCTCTGTCTCCTTGCTGGTGGCCATCTCCTGAGCTGCTTTTCTCTGCCACACTCTTCTGCCATGATGTTCTGCCTCACCTTGGGCCCAGAGCTATGGAGTCAGCCAACCATGGACTTATCCTCAGAAACCGTGATCAAAATAAACTTTCCTTGCTTTGCATTGTTTATTTCAGATCTTTAGGTGACGGCATTGAAAATGTTAACTAAAACTTATGGCTACGTATATTGTATTTTTGTTGACCTTTCTACCATTCTTGTTTTTTAAAATATTTTTTTGGTTGTTGATAGATCTTTATTTTTTTATTTATTTATATGTGGTGCTGAGAATCGAACCCAGTGCCTCACACATGCCAGGCAAGTGCACTACCACTGAGCCACGGCCCCAGCCCTCTACTATTCTTTTACTGATTACTGGCTGACTCTCCCAAGCAATCATCAAAATAATGCATGTAGTTTTTGGAACATTTAGTATTTCTCTTTTTTTTAAAAAAAAATATTTATTTATTTGTTTTAGTTGTACACAATGTCATCTTTTGTTTACGTGGTACTGAGGATAGAACCCAGGCCGCGCACGTGCTAGGCGAGTGCTCTACCGCTGAGCCACAACCCCAGCCCCAACATTGAGTATTTCTGAAGCAGGAAAAGACTTTGGTGAAAAATACACATGGTCGTCCCTTTGAAATTGCATTATCCATTCATGACATGACTACAGACTGAGCACCCACATCATCTCCCAAAAGGGGCCAGGAGCTGGGGATGCTAACCTAAATGGGGCAATGTGACCCCATCTCAGGAAGCTTAGATTCTATGGGGGAGGGGATGATGACCAAGTAAACAGATGCGTGCACAGAGCAGGCAATCGTGGTCATGTGCCAAGGGCTGAACTTGAGCAGGGAACTGAGAAAGAATATCAGCATGACTGATAACTTTGTTAAAAGAGGTGGACAGAGAGAAGAGACATTTGAGCCAACACCTGGAGGGGGATGACTAGTTATGGGTCAAAGCGGGGAAACCACTCCAGCCATCAGGAAGAGCACTGGAGAGGCCCAGAGGTTAGGACTTCTGTCTCAAGGAGTTTCGTCCCATAACCAAGACCTGGCCCAGGAAGACAGTGTATGTAGTGTGTCCTGCCTATCAAAGGCTCCCAGGCATACAGTGTTCTAGTGACCAGCAAGACCTCTAGAAGGGAAACCCATCGCCAACCACAAGATTTATGCTCCTGGAGGGGTGGTGATGCTGGCAAAGCCGAGGATGCTGCCTGTGTCTGGAACCATGAAAAGCTGAGGTCAGCCCCAGAGCCCTGAGGCCTCTCCCCATCTGCCCGGGACAGGCAGCCCATGTGGGTCCCTCTTTATGCTGCACTGCCAGCAGTAAATCACAGCTGCTTATTGCAAAATTCTGGGATTTGCTTCTTGGAAAAAAAAAAAAAAACAATTAACACTGGCAGGGGTTTGATTGCATTAATTCACAGAAAGAAACACCCAAATGATAAATCCATAGTGGGAGAAGTGCCCGTATGTTACAGATTGGCTTAACATGGTTGAGGCAGTAAATAAAAGAAGGCTGGGAGACAAAAACCTTTATCGGCTTTATTAGCATTGAACTCTGTGACTTCCAGTGGGACTGACACACTTAATTAAAGATGCTCTGGTCTAATTAGGTTGCACGTCAAATATACAAATACGAGGTTTTAAAAACTCATGGATTGGACTTTGGATTCCCTCTGTTGTGCGTATTTCCATCTTCTCAACACGAGAACCTCCTCCAGCGAGACGTGGACTCTGTAGGCCAGCCCTGCACAGTCTGGAAGGAGCAGGCTGGATGCTCCTTGGTGATAAACCTCTTTGCATCTCCAGGAAGCTTGAAAAAGGTTTTGTTTTGTTTTGTTTTTTGGTCTTTCTTCCTCTTTGTAAAAATGAATGCACTTTTGAGAATTTTTCTAGAAATTCATCTTGACCAGAGTTCTCATACAGCATCCTTAGCCTGCTTATTTACATATGGTTTATCATTATTCATCACCTTATCAACAACATCAGCAGCAACATCGTCATCGCGTTTCGCTGACTGTGTCGGTTGCTACTTTGCACTAGCTGGTTTGGGTATATTCCTCCCAGTCCACCCTAATGACCTGAGTAACTTTGGGAAAGTCCTCTTACATCATTTGTGGTAGTTATCTATGGTTACACAACAAGCTACACTCAAACTTAGTGGCTTCAAAGCAAACTTTACCCACCTCACAATTACTGTGGGTCAGGATTGGGGCCTGGTGGTCTCCTCTGTGGGCGCCACTGGGAGAGGACCCACCTGCGGGTTCTCTGGGGAGAGTCATGGAAGGACTCACTTCCTCACGGGCTGTCCATGAACACCTCAGCCTCCCTGGCTGCTGGCCAGAGGTCTTCCTTAGTTCCTTGCCACGTGAGACTCCACAGGGCAGCTTGCAGAGAGCCCGAGGGCATCCGGGATGGAAGACTTGGTGTTTGTGTGTAAATTAATCCTGGAAGTGATGGCACAGCAATCAGTCCATCCCATAGGCAGGGAGACAGGACCACGTGAGTGTGATGTGACCACCAGGAGGCAGGATGAGGGTGGCCACCTTCCAGGCTGTCTATGTATCCTGTGTCTCTGACTGTTAGCTGTCACAGGAAGTGGCACTGGTGCCTTCCTGGAGGGGCCACTCTGAGAATTGAGCATAAGGGACCTGACCAGGGCGTGTGCCTGGTGAACTTTCAGAAGAGGATGTCTGTCACCCTGGTCTCCTGTCATCCCCTCACTGACACTGTGGGTTAACAGAAGTAGTCTCATTTTTGAGAGGAAGAAGTGGAAGCTCACCACAGTCACATGCCCGTGGTCATGCCGCTGTAGTGGCACAGCTGGAATTTGAAGCCTGAGTCCCGAGCCCCATCCATGTCTCAAAGTGGGGTCCCTGGACCAGCCGCATCAGCAGCAAGTGGGAGCATGCAGAAATGGAAGCTCCTGGCTGCATCCCAGATCAACGGAATCAGAAACTGGGAGGGAGGCTCTGACACGTGTGTTTTAACACACCCTTCAGTGCACCTGGGTCAAGCTCAGGGTTGAGAATCATTAACCTATGATGTCTCTTTACCCCAGTCTCTTTCATCCTGGATGATTAACTCCCATGGTTGGAGAATTTGAAAGGAGGATTCTGGCTTTCCAGTGGGAAATGTTTGGGGATCAAAGTGAGCGTGAACTTATAAAAGCCCTCAGGAATCTTTGTACCTTAATCTAAAAAATGTCAGGAGAGAAAAGTAGATTAAGAGACCACAAATGGCAACCTACAAACGTTTCTGCTAACAGCACCAAAGCAAACCCACTGTTCAATCTTGGGGTGCACTTCTTTGTAGAACTCTCAAGTTTTAAAGACATCATCTCTTCTTTCAAAGAGTTTATAACCCTGGTTGGAGATGAAGCTAAAGTAGATCCAAGGAGGCATTTATGGGTTTTCCTTTAAGAACCCTCACCTGGTTAACCCACGCTGACTTTACCTTCTCCTTCCTCTATTGAGAAAGCTTGTTAGGGAGGACCGTACCCAGGAAGAATAGCCCAGCAGTGTGTGTGTGTGTGTGTGTGTGTGTGTGTGTGTGTGTGTGTGAGAGAGAGAGAGAGAGAGAGAGAGAGAGATTCTTAGGGTCATGAGATCTCACTTTGGTTCTTAGAATCTTTGGGGTCTGTTTTGTACTTCTTCAATCAGGATGTTTGTAGGTGGATGCAGCAAGGAGGGAAGAGCTGAAGGGCTGAGAGCAGGAGGGAAGGAGGCGATTTAGGATTCCCATCAGGAAGAGGAGGGTGCAGAGAGGAGGCATGGGTGGGGTAACCAGGGCTCATGCTGTGGACGTTCTTATTCTGTCCTCAAGGGGATAGATCTAGGGGGCTTAGTGTCGTGGGCTACTTGTGATGCTTACTGGCATGGTTCATTCATTCGGTGGACAATTAGGGGTCAGGTGCCATGCCAGTCATTAGAAATACAGGTGCGAGTGAGAAATTATTACTTCCATTAGTGATGCTAAGAATAAACCAGTTTATGTTCGTTAAAATTTGGAAAACACATGCTGGTAGCAAGAGAACCAATGATTTCAGAGACTCCCATTTCTAAGGTGAGCTGATGCCCTGGCATGCTGGGGACATGGTGTCCACGGGGCACCCTTTTAACTCTCAAAACCATCCCATTCCACTCGTCTGCAAAGCTGGTTTACGATAGGTGGGCAAGCAGGCATTTTTGTGTGCTTGCTCTTTCTTCGTTGCAATAGAATTTTGGAGAGCTTTGTTAAGACACCCTGGAAGGGCAGAGAGAAAATGCCAGGTCTGATCGATCACCAGCGATTTGGTGTTAAATGAGCTGCAACAGCTTCTCAGCACCCCAGGCCTTGTCATCTTCTCCTGCCTCATACTGACCCACTTCCTGAGTGTGTGTGTGTGTGTGTGTGTGTGTGTGTGCACGCGCGCACATGTGCACATACACATGCAAGGGTGCAGGAGTCTGAAGGACCTGGCAGTCTTGTTTTGTCCTGATGGAGCTTGGAAAGGGAGACTTGGCGCCCTCTCTGATCTCCAGCTCACCTGTCTGAGTGTGCTGGTTCTGGCAGAGGCTGGAGCACTGTGTTGCTTTTAAGAGGGAGCTTCCTGGTTCCCAGCCTGGCCCCAGGGATTTTCAGATTCATGAACTGTCTAGCGGGGGGCTTGGCATCACCAGAAGAAATAAGTAGACCTCAAATAAAGGATCACTGTCTTGTCTTTCCTCTACTTTTTAAGCCCACATATTTACTTTTTTTTCTTAAAATCTGATGGCTTTGTGACCTGGAAAGTCATCTCTCCTCTCTTCCTGCCTATCTGCCTGCCTGCCTGCCAGCCATCCATCCACCCACACATCTATCCATTGATCCATCCATCCATCCATCCACATTACTCAGTTAGCCAGTTACTCAACACGTACTTCCAGAGCATCTGTGATGCCCTAAGATAGAGTCCCTCCAATTAATGACATACAGCCTAGTAGAAGATAGAGCAAATGTTTTAGCAAGCTTTTTGACTGCTGTGACTAAAAGATCTGACAAGAACAATTCTAAGGGAAAAAAAGGTTATTTGAGGGCTCACAATTTCAGAGGTCTTAGTCCATAGTCTATAGAAAGCCTGCTCCATTCCTTGGAACTGGAGGTGACCGAACATCATGGTGGAAGAGTATGGTGGAAGGAAGCAGCTCACGTGGTGATCAGGAAGCTGAGAGAGACTGAGATTCCATTCTCCAGCTACAAACCCCATAGCCACGCCCCCAATGGACTACTACTTCCTCCAGCCACACCCCACCGGCCTCCAGTTACCACTCAGTTCATCCCATGAGGTATTAATTCACTGATTACGTTAAGGTTATAACCCAATCATTTCTCCTCCAAACCTTCTTGCATTGTCTCTCGTGAGCTTTGTGGGGACACCTCCTATCCAAACCATAACAGCAAATAAATAGAAAAATGCTAGTTCAGGTAGACTAGCATAGGACGAGGTGCCACCGGAATCCACAGGGCAGTTTTCCATCCAGTCTTGGGAATAGAGGTGTTGGGAAGTCCTCCTGGAGAAAGAGAGCCCTGAGTTGAGCCTTGAAGGACAAAGAGTCATAAACAAGGGAAGGATGGGAGGAAGGGCCTTGCAGGAGAGGCTCCTGCATGTACAAAGCTTGGAGACCAAAGAGACAGGGTGTGCTCAGGGCCACTGGGCAGGCAGGCCGGGTAGGAGGGGCCAGCTGGGGCTGGGAGGAGAGAGGTGGGCAGAGAATAGAACAGGCAGGGATTGTGCACCTTGCTGAGGAATTTGGACTTTGTCCCCTGGATTTGAAGATAGAGAACCAGTGGAGAACTTTCAGTGGTGAATGTGGTCTGAATTGAATTTTAGCACTAGAAAGAACATCCTAGAGACTTTATGTGCTGGTGTGTATTTTAGCACATGGTTTTGTTCTATTTTTATTAATGATCCTTTAAAGATTTCAGAAGTAAGTTACACTACGACAGCCAGGAAAATGGCGGGGAGATTGTTTTCAAACTCATGCCCTCCCCTATCACTGCCTGAGTTTCACTACCATTACCCAATAAAGCAATGCCAGTTACCAGGTGTGTGTGTTTCAACCCTTTTTGCCCTCTCCATCAAGCCTAAACACACACATGCACCTGTGTAATAGGGTTTTGTTGTTTATTTGAAAAAGTAGAATTATTCAACTATAAAAACTGTCTGGGAAATGTCTTTTCTTACTAATTGTACACAAGGGCTGTGCTTCCAGATCCATACTTACCCCTAAACCATTCTTTTCAAAGGCTGAATAATATTTCATAAAGATTTAAAAATATTTTACACTCCCCATTCCTTTCCTTAATAAACATTCATGTTGTTTTCACTTTTTTTTTTTTTATCATCAAAAGCAAGACTGCAATAATTTTTCTTGTATATACATGTACTGGTAGTTTTATTGTTCTATAATTGCCCCAAAGTGGAGTTGCTGGATCAAAAGGTGTGTATATATTTTAATTTTAATCGATTCTTCCAAAGTGTCTTTCTTAGTGGTTGGGTGGCTTGCCTTCCCTCTGCAGTCTCTGAGAGACACGTGTAGGTGTGATACTGAGTGTCACTGCCATTAGGCAGGCCACAGCTGGCCTTCTCTAAAGAGCAGCTGGTTGCCTTTGGATAGTGGCCAGACAATATTTGTCCCTGGATATCTTTAGTATTTCTCACCCTGGCTCCCATATCACTCATGGCTGATTCTTAACCAATTGGGAGGTTTTCCTTCTAGCATAGGCGCTGACCTTTATATCAGCCTGGCTGGTGACCTGGGGTTATTAACCAACTTATTAACAAAATAGCAATGAGATGTGAAACCTGGGGCACCCCTTATGAAATGATATGGGCTCTTCATATTGTTCTGGATATTTTGAGGTGAATAATAGCTTTAGGAGACAGAGAAAGATTCAGAATCAATATTTATTTATTGGTTGATTGGTTGGTTGGCTTATTTTAAGTCAAACCTTACAAGCAACACATTTTGTTCTAGGTACATCTAAGGGAGAAAAATATCCAGCCCCATGCAAACCCTCTTGGAAATAATTGTGCTTTTTCAGAGGTTTGTTCACCAAGTAAGTTGGTCACAGCAGTTAGTGTAACTCCTGAACTGGCCTCTTGGAATGTCTAGGCTGGGGCAGCACCAGGCAGCTGCCTCAGATGCCCATGTCCACGCAGGGTTATCAAGGATGGGAGTTACCACTGAATTGCATCTGGAAAGAGTATGCAAATGACTGATTTATAGCAACATTACCATCTCTGGACATTGGAACTGGATTCTTTGAACATTTGTCCCAATATTTTGTTCAGTAAATATAATCAAGTGGATTGTATTTATTTATTATATATTTGTTATTTTTAAAAATTCATTTCTAAAAATCAAAAACTATTTTGCTACGTGTATACTTGTTGAATATTCTAATTTTCATTATATTGATAAACTCCTATTGATACTTCTTAAAAGAAATTATGTATCTATTAGAAAAATTTAAGCAATTCAGGAAGACCTGAAATGCAATTAAAAGACTGTCCACAACTCTTGTTCCACTGTAGCAGAATGACTATTCTATTGTGTATCTTTGAAAAACAAATATTCTAAGTATATGCATACACATAGTGTATCTCTAGTTAATATCTATGTATATATGTGCATGGAAATGCATAAACATGTCTACATTAGTACACACAGATCACATAATGAACAGACACAGACACATCTTCCCATCTCAGCATGTATGGCTCTATCTCATTTTAAAAAATTAAAAAGTACTATTTGTTAATTGAAGTGCAATCTGCATACAATAAAACACAGCTATTTGAAATATATTTATGGATAGTTTTTGGCAAATATGTGTACTCACATATCTCGAAGCAAATCAAGGTGTAGTGCATGACGGTCCTGAACTGTTCCCTTGTGCCCCTGGTCATTTTCCTTGTCCAGGCTGGGGGGTCTTCAGTTTCCATTCTCTGATATTAGTGTGGCCACTGTAGTTTTCTTAAGATTGGTGTTTCCATGATGTCTCTTTTTCTATCCCTTTATCCTTTTAACATTTTGTGTGTGTGTGTGTGTGTGTGTGTGTGTGTGGTTCTGGGGATTGAACACAGGGCCTTTTGCATGCAAGGCAAGCACTCTACCAACTGAGCTACATCCCCAGCCCTTGTTCTTTTAACACTTCATATTTTAAATGATCTTTATGTAGATAGTCTATATTTGGAGGTTGGCTTTTATAAAAATTTTCTTGGTCATTTAATGGAGTTTGTGTCATTCACATTTAATGGGATTACCTAAACCATTTCAAATTTACATCGTGCTGTTTGCTTTCTATTTAAACTATCAATTCTTTTCATTTCTTTTTGTACTTAAAAGTTAATTGAAAATTTTTTTATGTTCTATTTTATATTCACTATTGAGTGAAGTAATTATACTTCTTAATTTAATTTTATTATTGATTTCTCTAGTATTTTAAACACATTCTTATTAGTGTGTTGGAGGTGTTATATATAACAGTGGGGTTCACTTTGACATAGTCATACAATCATGTAACATAATTTGCTCCATTTTAATCCCTAGTATTTCCCTTTCCCTTTCCTCCTCCCTCCTGCTGCTTCCCTCTCCTCTACTGGTCTTCCTTCTGTTTATTAGTTTTTAATTGGTGCTTTATCATTATACACAGAGTGGAATTCATACATGCACACAGTGCAGCTTGGTTGATTTCATCTCACAGTTCCTGCCCTTCCCCTGCCCTCCTCCTGCCCCTGGGTCCCCTTCTTCTACTCTGTGGTTTTCCCTTCTGTTTTCATGAAGATTCCTTTTTCTTATATTTGAATCTCTCTTTTCAAACAGCATGATAATACTCTATGCATAATGTTCACAGTACACTTCCAGTTCCTTTTTTTTTTACTTTTGTGCATTTATTTCAACATATATAATATGTATACATGTAATATGTCATTATTTTATGTAATATTTCACATAATATAATGTCATTATTTTTGTTTTAACCCGGTGCTGATCTTTTAACGAGACTAATTAAGTGAAAAGGCTTTGTTTTGCTGTGGTGCTGGGCATTGAACCCAGGATCTTGCAAGGATAAACAAGTGCTATACCACTGAGCTGAATCCCCAGCCTGTGAAAGTGTGGTTTAAAGTATTCGCCAACATCTTTCCTGTTTCTGGTACCCTTTGTTCCAGCGTGGTCCACGTTTCTGTCCACTCCATTTCCTTTAATAGGAGGGCTTCCTGGATGTTGTCTGCGCGGCAGGTCTCCTGTTTGTCTCTCAGTTTTGTTTTTCCTATTGAACTTGTACTTTCAGTATTTTTTGGACAGTGTGTTTAAGTGCTCTCCGTTGTATTCAGGTCCGCCTTGCAAGGCTTCCTGGGTGTGTTTTCTGCGCAGCCTGCCTTTCTCCCGCTTTCTGTTTCTAAGATATTTCTGAGTATGACCTGTTTTTAGAAATGTGGTTGTGTTTTCTTTGGTGGTTTTGCCTGTTTTTATACTGCCTTGGATTCATTGACCTTCTAAGCCTTGTGGGTTAGCAGTTTTCATGAAACATGAAGAATAGTCAGCTGTTATTTTTTAAAATGCGTCTGATCTTCTCTGTTTCTGGTATCTCAGCCACATGCGTGCACGATGCTGCGTGCTGCCTCCCTCGTCAGCGAAACTCCAGTCATTTTCAGTTTTTTCCTCTCTGGGCATCATTTTGGATAGTTTACATTTTTGTGTCTTTTAACTCACTGATACTCTGTTCCGTCTACTAAATCCATCCCATGACTTTTTCGTTTTGGATAATTCATTTTTCAGATTTAGAAATTCCATTTAGTCTTTTTAAAAAATATCTTTTATTTTCTCTTTATTTATAGGTTTTTCTTTAAATTTCAGAGCTCATTATTATTATTATTGGCACTACTGGGGATCAAAGCCTGGGCCTTGCACGTGCTCTGCAAGTACTCTTTGAGTGAGCTACATCCCCAGCCCACCGCACCCCCTCCTTTGAAAGGTTGAGACAGGGTCTCAGTCAGTTGCCCAGGCTGGCCTGGAGCGTGTGATCCTCCTGCCTCAGCCTCCTGAGAGGCTGGGGTCCGGGGCGAGGCCACCTGCCTGACTGTGGGCCTATTTGTAAGAGCTCCCTCTCGTAGTCTGACTCCCGGTACCGCTGTCTCTGTTGCCCGAGTGTGTGTCTGTTGTCTAATTCTCCTCCATCTGTGGGTCACAGTGTCCTATTTTTTTTTTTTTTTTGTACGTCCACCAGATTCCTTAGATTCTGGGCCTTGTGATGTTATGTGGTTGGGCGTTTGGATTTTGTTGCTTCCCTTTGAAGAAAGCTGAAGCTTGTTTGGGCAGGAGATATTTGCAGATTAACGTGAACATGTTTGAGTTTCTTTAACCTTTTAGGGGTGATCCCAGCACAGCCTTTACTCCAACACTGCTTCATTTCTATGTCTAAGACGCACCCTGTGGAGGTTCCTGCTGACCATCCGGCCTCTGGATGATTAGGATTTTATCTTCTTCTACCCCCACACCAACTCTGGGGATGCCCCCTCCAGCTTCCTGGTGTCCCACCCAGCAAGACTGTGTACCTGGAGCAGCCAGGTACCCTGGGGGGTTTCTGGAGCTTTCTATGCCTGGCTTCTTCTCTCTTATGTTCTCCTTGGGAACCCAAGCCGTCTTCCCCTTCCTGAGCTCTGGTCTCTGCCCCCTCACTAGTGATGCCAGGGGACTTTGTTTCAGTTCCCCATCCTAAGGTACTGTCCCGCCCGAAAGGGCCTCGGGGCAGAGACCTGGGGTCACCTAGTGTTTACCTCGGTACGACTCTCTCAGGGTGAAGGTCCTTTGATGCTTGCTATTAAAGGCCTGAACTCAGTCATTTCACCAATTGTGTCTCATTTTCTAGTTGTTTAAAGCTTAATAGAAAATCCAGTGCTAATCCCTTCCATATGAACGGACAGAAGTGGAAGTTGCCCTTGTTCATTCAGTTTTTAAACATCATGTGACATTAGCCATGGTGTGTGTTAGTTTATGTTGCAGGAAAACCAATCCGTCCAGGTAAATCCGGGGCACGTTCCTGGTTCTTCCATAGGAAAGCAGACAGGGCTCATATTTGGGGCTTTTTGAGTCCTTCCTCTTCTCCCTTGGGCATATCCTTTACTCACTGATCTGTCCATTTTACTTGGGTCCGTGATGCCTCAGCCCTCAAATCTTTTCTTTCTAATCATGAAACGCAAAATGCTGAGACTGAGAAGTGCGAGCCCGACCTGGAGAAGGGCGGGTAGAGTGGCCTCAGCTGCGCGCATCCCACCTAGGATAGACAGCAGTGTACTTAAAAGTTAAATTTATTTTCTAGGGGAAAAATGCTGAAAAAAAAAATTTCATAGCACTTGACTAATTCATGGGTTCCCTTAAAAATGCTGTATCTGGCTCTTTTTTAAGATTCTATTAATCTCTGCCGGTTTTCGGTTGACTTGTTGCTGCAGACGGCAGACCCACCTGGGGTCCCGGGAAACCCCAGCCTTGAACGTACTTACTCCTGCACTGGGGGCAGAGTGACAGCCACTGCTGGACCCAGAACTGTGCCAGGCCTGGACCTCTGGCTGCTATTCTTTCCTCTGCCCAGGGCTCAGCAGGGTGTAGCGGGAGGAGCCAATGGCTCAACAGCCCTTGCACTCCTGTGGCCCAGGTCTCCACGCAGGGTCCTGGCTGCTTGGCAGCCAAGAGTGGCTCTGTTCTTTCTGGTTCCTCGTTCCTTTCTCAGCACCTCCTGCAGCAATGCTGCACCTCACTGACTCACAGAAACCGTGGCAGCCCACCAGTCCCCCGAACCTGCTTAACTAGGCCTGTCTTTTCAGGCCTCTCTGAAGAATTTTCTGACCCACCCTCCTGCCCACGGAATTGCCCACTGTTCTGCCCATTGTTGCGTTCTCTCAGGGCCCCGAGAGCTGGCAACTCTAAATGAGTGGCCCTCATTAGTCCTTGTGTGTTCAATGTCCATCTCCTCCATTGGTTTGTAAGCCCCTCGGACACATGGGAGTCTGGTCATCGCTGTAGCTCCGCTGCCCAGCACTGGACTTGGGACCCACTGGGCAGTTGGGACCCATTTGTTTGTCGCTGCCTGAAGCGATGGCTGCTTGGAGCAATGACGCTGCGGGAATAAGTTCAGAGGCAGACTGGAAATGAACAGGCTTTTTTTTTTTTTTTTTAATTCTGCTGGCTTCTCTCTCTGGCTCCAAGAACAACTCCTACCCCAAATCACACACTCCCACCACACACAAAAATGGCCCCGACCGGATCCGAAAATCTCCTGCACCAAGTCCCGCGAGATCATGCAAATGGTGTTGACCTGATCCACAATGTCCCGGGCCAAGTCTCGCAAGACCATGGATGGTGGTGATGCTTGTACATCTTTATGGCTCACAGCTAACTGCAATCTTAGCTATCTCCTTAATTAGGGCTCCTACATTTGTTGTTTGAATAACGAGATGAAAGGCTACGCCCAGCTGCTCTTCATTCTTACACTGAGACCTAACTTGAACTTAGCACTTCTGGGGTCCGCTCCCAGCTTGTAAGTTTGGGATTTTAAAATATGGATTTCTTATCAGTGTGTGTCAACAGGGGAGAATGTCTGTCTCCTAGTTGTGTTTGTCATGGGTCTCGCTGCTGTTCGCTGAGTTTAGAAATGAGAACGCGTCTACTACAAGGTGGTCGCTGAGGGCGATGGGTCTGTGCCTAGTAGAACCTGACTCATTCTTCACTCTTTAAATGATGTACGTTGGTTTCTTAAGAAGTTCGCTCTGACGTGGTGCCCTCCAAAGTGCCCTGAGTTTAGAATCTATGAAATCCCAGGTCTGTGCTCTGGCTCAGGTACCTGCCAGCTTCACGTCACCAGCTTGGGAAGTGACTTCACTTCTCAGAGCCGAGGTTCCCTTTTGTGTAAAGTGGGATCAGCGTTGCCTTCTGCCTCGTGAGCTCCGTGGGGATGAGCGAGCAGAGTCCGCAGAGACCCCACGGGCACTCTGGTGTGCAGCGGTGCTCCCTGCATGGTGCTCCCTGCATGGTGCTCCCTGTGCAGTAGCTGCTACTCCATGGGGTAGTGGCAAATGCACCCGCCCCCACAGAGAGAGGAACGTGGTGATTCCACATCAGAGATGGTGATGTTGGAATGTTCAGAATTGGGAAGGCCACGTGGATTTCTTGTTGTGTTCTAATTCTTGTCGTTACAATAGTGACTGCCGGTGGGTTTGTGCTGAGGGGATGCTGAGGCTGCCTGCACACTCAGAGAAGGGCGCGATGACGGATTTGCAGTGTCTGCCCTCTTTACAGTGGTCATCCCCACATGTACACTGGCGGTCTCTGGGTCTGCTAAGGGAAACTGCTTGGCTGTCCAATGTGGAGGAGTCTGGAATTAAATGGAAAAATAATAGGAAGGGAGTGTTGGGCCATTCTCCCCGAGGAGATGGGGTGTCCCCTCCTGCTCTGACTGCACCTCCCCTGGCTGGCTGGCCAGGGTTGCACAGCACTCCAGGATGGAGAGAGGGCCACATCCAATCAGTGTGTTTAATGATCCCCTCCCTGTTGTCCTCTGCTTGCCTCTAATGTGGACTCTGAATTTGTTTGCTCAAAGTTTCAAGGCTCATTAGACAGGCCAAGTTCAGCTTTCTCTAAGGGGCCACCGGTTGCCTTTTGGACGATGGTTCAGGCACCTTTTCCTTGGGTTCCTTTGATACTCCTCACCCTGGCTCTGGGCATCACTCTTCACTAATTTTTAACTAATTGGATGATTTTCTTTCTCTTGGAGTTGGCTGACCTTAATGCCAGCCATACTGACGACCTGCAATTATTAACCAACCTGCTCACAAAATAGAGATGGGGGAGGTAGACGGCCAAGCAGAGATAGCCTGTGGAAAGGACCCCAAAGGGGGATCATTTCCAAAGGCTTGTCCCAATGGGCAAAGCAGAATAATGGTGCAGAGATGCTTGGACAATTAAAAGTTACCATGGAGATGTTGCCAGGTGATGGTCATTTTCTATAGGGATATAAAAATCCCTTTGCCTCCTGGTACTTGGCGTGACAAACGTCTTCTCTGAGGTCTTGACTTAAGCATCACCTCCTCAGAGATGCCTTTCCCGACTACCTATTCGAAGTTTTCCTCTCCTCCCTCACTCCTCCTCACTGACCAGTGGTTTGCTCTTGCAGCACTTATTGACAGCTGACGTAGTTAGATGGGTCTAGTACTCTACTGCCTATTTATTTTGTTTCTGCCACTTTAAGTCCCGTGAAGGAGGCCATGCCTGTCTGATTCACCATTCTGTCCCCATTGACTAGCATAGGACTGGCTCAGGTGCTCAATACATACCTGCTAAATGAATATTCGGGGCAAAACATGATGTAGCAACAATATTAGTATGAGACTAAACTGCACTGATGGGTTTGTGTCCTGGCTTCATCTCTTCCTAGCTGTGTGACGTCAGCACAGTTCCCAGCCAGTCCTGTGTGAAAAGAGGACAAAAGAGGAACTGAGGAATGCAAATTGTTGTGAGTGATGTTGTGACCAAGGCAAGGTGAGTCTTTTACAAAGGTCGGCTGTTGCTTTTGCGGTGGTTAGGTACTCGTTAGTCCCTTTCCTCAATCAACAACAATTCCTGAGGGTTCCGTATGTGCTAGACACTGGTGGGCAGGTTCCCTTTAGGAGAGAAGCAGCCCCAGAGGAGGTGGCTTTCCTTCCCCTCTCTTCTTCCCCTCATCTGGACCAATGCACCTGGCTCAGGTTCTGCTTTAGACTTTGGTCCCCACGGATAGTGACCTCTTAGTTCCTTCTTCTCCGAATAAGAGCTACTGGGTCAGAAACACAGCCAGCTCCCAGGGTAAGATGAATCTTCATCGACACTGAGAAACGGTGACCTTGTTAACCGTAAGACTACTGGGCAAATGTTCAGGTACAGATGTGAGCAAGAGAAAAATAGGAGGGGCTGGGGTTGTGGCTCAGCAGTAGAGAGCTCGCCTACCACATGCAAGGTGCCAACTTTGATCCTCAGCACCACATAAAAATAAATAAATAAATAAATTAAATAAAGGCATTGTGTCCAACTACAACTAGAAAATAAAAAAAAAAAAAAAAAATAGAGAGAGGAACAAGATGCATCTGCCTGCAAATTGCTAAGATAAGATGTACATCAAGATCAAAGACTTGTTTGATGAGTGCCTACTGTCTACCTGGTAGCATGCACTTAGACTCTCATTTTTTAATTTCAGAAATTTCAATGATATTCTTCTGAGGTCAGTAGGCACCAGGATTCCCTGTAGCTCCAAATCCTGCTTAACCTTGGAGCTCAGGTCCCATCCCCATCCTCCCAGATGCAGGCAAGTTGTCCCCTTGTGTTCCCTCAGCACCTGAGTGTCACGTTTCCTGTGGCAAGTCAAGGGATTTGAAATCCCAGGTTCCTGCTGAAATTAAACAGACCCATGGCGAGGCAGACGTGCAGGCAGCTCTGTCAGATTGGAAAGGGGGCAGCTCAGGGATGAGGTTCTTGCAATCCTAGCTATTCCATTCCCCAACCTTAATTTTGTAAACATGCCTAGAGTTTGCAGCAGTGGCTCATGCTGACCAAATTCACAAGGATTATTGCGTAGACAAGAGCCTGTTGCCTAGACAGTCACCACATCGGTGCACTGTGGGGACTGCACTCCACGGAGGCAGGGTACTTGCTTGGGGTGTTCGCAGCTCCCCCTGGAACGTGCTGCTTTGTCCGGACGCCACTTTAATAAGAGGCAGCATCACTTAGCCACGGCTCCAGCCTGTGAGTGGGGCTTACTCTTGGTTCATTCCGGGTCCTCATGCAGACAACCTCCAGGCCCCCAAGCGGCAGCCCTCTAGACGTGTCTCAAGGTGGCTCGCATCCCTCTGTCCATCCCTCACTCTCGGGATTCAGACTCTGGTGGCCGCCTACTGTTGCCTTTTCAATCTCACCTTCTTCCTTCTCGTTGGGCCTCCACACCACGCCAGAGCGGTCGCTCCGGAACACAGTTTGGGGATGAAGTTCCCCATGAACTTCTGTCGAGTCTCTGCAATGAGCTGCTCGCCCGTCTCTGAAAGGCCAGTGTCCCCTCGGATGAGCGAGCTGTGTCCTCGCGACCCTGCCTTGCCTTTCTGGTGCTGAGGGGACCCTGGTCCTTCTGGTTTGTGGTGCTTCTCTCCCCAGGATGCCCCTCTGCTGTGCTCTTTGGTCACCACGCCTGTGGACACGTCATGCAGGACCCCAGGGGCCAACGGACTCTTCCCGAGCATGCCCTTAGCAGGTGCCTCTCATTTTGGTCTCCTCCCTCATGTGCAGAAGGACCGGGCATCCCAGACAGGTGATTATTAATGTCCTCTGGGCTGACTCCTGGCTGAGAAGGACAAAATGGAGTCTCTTCCTAGGGCCCCGGATTCTGACGGGCTGGAGAATATTCTTTAGCAGAAACATGGTTTGAAAATATCTACCCTTTGTCAAGAATTGTCCATGAAGACATGAAGGGAAGGTCCTTCTCCACAAGCAAAAATCCTCATCACCAGCTGCCCAGGCACACACCGGGGTCAGGAGTCAGCCTCTTCTCTTGAATAAAGAGTGGGGGAGAAGGGGAGGAGAGAGGGGACCAAAAAGCAGCCTAGAATTGCCTCTGCAGTTACGTGACACTGACGCTTTTCCGTACCACTGACAAATTCTCCTGCAGACCTGAGTGCCTTACCACCTGGTATAAACTCCCTTCCAGATTCTTCTGTCCCCACCACCCCCCACCTAGGAGACTGTTATTATTTTATTATTTACCCTGTTTTAAAATGATAAATCTGAGATAAAGAAGATTAAGAAACAAGTTCCAAAAAAAGATTTTTGTGTGTGTCAGAGGCAGGATTTGCACCTGGGTCTCTATGACTATAACACACTTTCTTTCCATTCTCTGACCCTGATTCCAAAATGAGGACATGAAAATACTGAATTAGTTCTTTTAAACAACATGCAAACATGACCTTCAAATAACTCCTAATCTCTCCATGATGGGATGTTTACAAAGAACATTTTCGACTTTCCAGGAGGAATTCAGGGACCCTGGAGGAGACGCTGACTCCATTCATCCCCCAACACGATGTTTCTGCTCTGCTTCCAGTGGGGAGAAGCAAGAACGAGGGGGGAGAGCGCAGAGAGGCAGCGGCAGGCGGGACCCTGAAACAGGCCTTAGCTTTTGGCGGGTCTAGAGGAGCACAAGGGGCTCTGTACCCCTGCTAGATGGGACAGAAGCCTGACCCATGTCCAGCGCCACCTAACACGCAGCAGACACCTGTTATTGCCTGTTCAGCCCCTCATCCTTTCTTTCCCCACCCTCTGAGGAAACTGAGTATTTTTTCTGGTAATTTCTTCCTCTGCTTATCTTTATGGTTTTCGTAGAAATGTCTGTTTTCTCCCGTGACCCTTGTACTGCTCCCTCTGCCCCCTCCCACAGGCCAAGGGATAGGCCCAGGAGAAGCCCTGCACCCACGATAGTCTCACTGTGGCCTCGCCCTTGCATTTTTACGCTTGAGGTCTAAAGAGCAGCTGTCTTTCTCCCGGAACGGAGAACAGTAGAAGAAAAACATAAGGAACGCACTCAGTGATCAGCTTTCTGCAAGATGGAATCCATGCACCTGCCTAGATCTGATTCCTGGTTTTCTCTTCGCCAGCAGTGACCTGGACATGTCATTTCGCCTCTCTGTGCCCCAGTTTCTTTATCCATAAAATAGCACTGCTCTGAGCCTCCAATCAGTTAATAGACGTAAAGTGCTCTGGTCACTGGTGTGCACACTCTTGGCACTCTATAAATGTTCATTGCTGCTTCAGCAGCCGCAGCAACAGTAGCAGTCGTGGAACTGGGTAGCATTATTTTGTGTGGAAAGACAAGGATGCCAGGGAGCGAGACAATCCTGGTGGTGTTCATGTTTCTTGGTTCAAGTTCCTCTTTAAGTTCTACTGCCAATCCCTCCTTCTCGGAGCTTCATCTTTCAACCCTGCTTAGATCCTGTGAGTTAATCCGTGCCCTTGTTGTCTGATCTGGCTGAGCTCTTTCTCAAACTTGCTACCAAGACTCTGATAACTGAACGTGTGGATTACTCTGCATGTTTAATATAAATGCGTTAATCATGAAAGAAATATAACAAATACTCCTGACCCTTAATTAGAAATAACAAAGCTTAGCGCTTGGACAGTTTTGCTTTGGATTTATTAATAATTATTATGACATAAAAATGTGACAGATATCTTTGAAGCCCCCTTGGTATTCCTCAACCCCACCTCCCTTCCCACTTTCCCAGAGAAAACTAGTATCTTGGTGAGCACCCTTCATTCCCACAATTTTACACATTTGCTGCACGCTGAAATGCTGTAGCTATATATTATGCAGACCTTACCATTCTGCACTTTGCTTTAACAATCAATGCATGTATAAGTCCAGTTCTTTCACTGTAGGTGTGGCATTTTTTTATTGTTTAAATATGACATAATTTATCTGTTTCTCTCCACAGAGCTGAGAACACAGAGGTGATTTATTTATATACTTTTTTTTTTTTTTTTTTTTGCTCACAGTGATTAGCATGTTTGTGCATTTCTTCTTGGGTCTGTGTGAGCATTTCACTAGAGCACACCCTCTAGAGAAGAGGAGTTATATCTGATGAGGCTTATGGTCACATCACCTAAATCCACATCCATGAGCAGCACATGTAGGGTCCCAACAACATTTGGGATTGTCACTTACAAAGAACACCAATGTTTTGGGTGTATAATGACATTTTGTAGTTGTTTCAGTGACATCTCCTGGATTAATGGAAAAGTTAAGGAACTTCTCACATGTTTCTTGGTCATTCATATTTCCTTGGCTAAGAATCAGTGCATGTGACTTTTGCTATTTTTCCATGGCATTATTTGACCCTTCCTTATGAAACATTAAGCAATCGTTATATTCTGTCTCTAAGGAAGGCCAGATGCCTTCTCCAAATCTGAAACTTGTCTTTCACATTTTTATGATGTCTATGATTTTATGAAAAATTGTTTGTAGTCAAAATTCACAGTGTTTTTCTATGGTGCTTTTTGATGTCTTTTAAAAGAAATGTCATATAACTGAATTGTGAATATATTCTTCTGTATTTACTTCTTGTTAAAGTTACGATTTTGATTTTTATGTGTTACGTATTTATTGAAACTAGAATTTGTTTTTCTGTGGCATAATGTGGAGATTTAATTTCACTTTCTTCCTATATACTGATCATTTGTACTAGCCCATTGTGACAAATTTTTCCTTTCTTCCTCCATTGTGATGTCACCCTTGTATTAATTTCATGTTTTATCTACTTAATTCTGGGTCATTCTTAATTGCTATTGCTGAAGCATTATATCTCATGAACCATTTGTGTCTTCATACATGTACTTTCTAAATTTATCTGTAAATTCTTTGCCATTCATTGCCCAGTGGGGCCTAATTCCCTACCCCTTGATTCTGGGATGGTTTCAGTGACTGTTCCTAACTAATGTGACACGATCCGTGACTTCCAATGCCAAATGATACAGGTGCTGTCTTGGGATACTTGCTTTTGGAACCAAGCCACCATGCTGTGAGGAAGCCCAACAGCCATGGGGGGGGGGTCGATCATGGAGGTGCAGCCAAAAACCCAGCTGTGGTCCCAACCAGCGGTCAGCATCAGCCAATACACGGGGGAGATCTGGATTCAGGTGGCTCCAGCCCTGAGCCGCATCCCCAGCCTCCTCTGGAAGTAGAGACGAGGCTTCTACTGTGAACTGCTCCAACTGTGGATTTATGAACAAAATAAATCACCGTTGTTAAGCAAGTTAGATTTGAGGTGTTTTGTCACACAGCAAAATGAATTGAAACAGTGTCCCTTCCTTCTTCTTCTTCTTCTTCTTCACAATTTTCATGGCTATTTTTGGATCTTTCTCCTTTAATACAAATTTTAGGACTTATTTGTACACTTCCATAAAGAACCCTGTAGAGATCTCAGTTGTAATCATAATAAATTTATTGATTAATTTTTAGGGACTTGAATCCTTAGTGGTATTACTTTTCCTATTCATAGTCTATATCTTTCAACTTATAAATTTAGGTTTATTGGAATGGAACCACCATTTGACCCAGCTATCCCACTCCTCAGTACATACCCAAAGGACTTAAAAACAGCATACTACAGGGACACAGCCACGTCAATGTTTATAGCAGCACAATTCACTATAGCTAAATTGTGGAACCAACTTAGATGCCCTTCAGTAGATGAATGGATAGGGAAACTTTGGCATATATATACAATGGAACATTACTTAGCACTAAAAGAGAATAAAATTGTGGCATTTATAGGTAAATGGATGAAGTTGAAGAAAATAATGCTAAGTGAAGTCAGCCAATCCCCCCAAAAACAAAAGGTTGAATGATTTCTTTGTTATGAGGATGCTGATCATAATGGCAGGGGTGGGGGCATGAAGGAATTTTAAATAGATCTAAGGGTAGGGAGAGGAAGGGAGGGGTAAGGGGGTAGGAACGATGGTGGAATTAGTTAGACATTATTACCCTAAGTACATGTATGAAGACACAAATGGTGAGAAAATGCTTTGTGTAGAACCAGTGACTTGAAAAATTGTGCTCTATATATGTAATATGAAATGACTTGCATTCTGCAAGCATGTACAAGAAATTAGAATAAATAAATAATTAAAAAGAAAAAGAAAACATATAAAAAAGTGATTGTCTCCATCTACAACAAAAATAAAATAAGGTAAAGACAAAAAAAAAAAAAAAAAAAAGAAGAAGACTTTGACATGGGAAAGTGCTCTCACTATATTGCTACCTGAAGTCAGTGAATGCACAATAGAAACCTAGAAGCATACTATATGGTATGTGACAATCATGATATTTTAAAAAATATAAGATACAGAAAAAAAATGTTCTGAAGAAAATGCACCAAAATTTCAACAGTGATTATATTATCTGTAGGTTTCAGGTTTGCTCATGAATTTTGCTTATGTGTGAGTATTGTGTATAAATTTAAATTTTGTCTGTATTTCCCAAACATTCTGCAAAGAACATATAATTCTTATGTAACCAAATAAAAACAAATACATGTTATTGAATATAAAAAAATAATAAATTTAGGTTTAGGTTTTTCAATAATTTTTATTATACTTCCCCCTAAAGTCTTACACATTTTAATAACTTCAGTTCTTAATAACAATAAAGTGCCTCAAACTTTTTCTATAACATTTTCTAAGTAGTTGGTGCTGGTTTATAGCACTGTTGTTTATTTATTCTTATTTTGAACTTATATCCAGGAATGTGGCTAAATAATCCTTTTACTCTTGCCTTCCCATCTACACTTTGGGATAATTACATGATTTTTATGTAGAAGCAATTCATCTCTCAGCTTTGAGTCTTACTCTTACTTCCTGACCTCCTTTATGAACTCAGACCTTTGGGATGAAGGAATAATAGTGATTACACAGGCGCTTTTGACTTTATCCTAACTTTGAAAACAATGTTTCTGTTATTTCACAACAGAGAATGAATGTTGAAGTAGGTATTTGAGATCACTTTATACTCAGTTAAAAAAAAAATGTCCTTCTCGAGCAGGAGATATACCTCAGTGGTACCATGTTTGCTAGCATGAATACGGCCCTGCTCTATAAACAAATAAACAACAACATTCTTTTTCTTCCTAGTTCCCTAAAAGTTTTGTTCATGGATAGGTATTTGATTTTGAAAAATGTTTTACTGTATCATTTAAATTGATCATTTACTACTATTGAACCATCCTTGCATTTTTAGGATAAAATCCTGCTGTGCTGGGTCATAGTATTTGTCTTTGTGTGTGTGTGTGTGTGTGTGTGTGTGTGTGTGTGTGTGTACATTATACAAGGCCATGAAAGCTGTCAGAGGACTAGAAATGTATTTATAATATCCGAGTTAGTGGGAATATAACATTTGATGACATGATCACCAATGGTTGGTTGATTTCCTTTGTCATTGCCATGCAGTGAATAATACAGAATAGTGGGTTTTCCCATGGCATGTTCATATGTGCACATGACATGATCATGTTCACCCCCTAATTTCTCCCTGTGCCCTTCCCTCCTCCCTCTGACCTTTTTTAATTTTTAAATTTATTTGTAGATGGACACAATTCCTTTATTTAGTTTACTTATTTTTATGTCTTGCTGAGAATTGAACCCAGTGCCTCACAAGGGCTAGGCAAGTTCTCCACCACTGAGCTAACACGCGCATCCTTTGACCTTCTTCCTCTATTCTAATGGTCTCTCTTCTACTTTTACGAGATCCTTTTTTCCTACCAGCTTGCACATGTGAGAGAAAACATGTGACCCTTTACTTTTTGAGTCTGGCTTATTTTACTTAACATAGTGGTCTCCAGTTTCATCCATTTTCCTGCAAATGACATATTTTTTTGTTGTTGTTCTTTATGGCTGGATAAAACACCATTGTGTTTAAGTACCACGTTTTCTTTTCTCATTCATTTGCTGATGGACACCAAGTCTGGTTCCAACACTTGACTCTTTGATAATCCCCTTGAATCTGTCCACAGATGGCACCTCGTACTTCTTTGGGGTATGTAAGGTGTCCTCAAACCTCTTTCCATGATGTTAAAAGTGATCAGTAGATCAGATGTGGCCGCTTCCTCCCTTTGCGAAGTTTCCCACCAGCTCCCACCCAGTGGCATAGTCAGCTGTTAATGGGCATTACCCAGATCCGTACCTTTACTGAAGGGTTCAAAGTGGTGATAATATAAGCCTATTATTTTCTTTATCACTTTTTTTAATGGAGTTCTTATGAAAAGAAATTTTCTTTCTTCTTTCTCCCCTTTTTTTCTCCTCCCTCTCCTTATTCATTTAAATTTCTTCTTGGGCAGAACTCATTTAGTAAAAGGAGGGCAAGTGCCTGTTTCTAATCTTCATTTTCTAGTTTTCAAAATAATGAGTTTGTTTCCTTGCATCCTCAGAAATGGCCACTCTTTTTTAAAGTGGTGTTATGAATCCATAGATTTTTAATATGATTGATGTGTTTCAAGCGAGGACAGTCAAGTTGTCCGATCTTTGGCCAGTGGGAGTTACTGCAGGTGGGCTCCTGAGTCCTTCTAATGCAGCCCGGGAGCCTTGGTGACTTTCACTTTCCTGCTCCTTCAAGGTCACCTGGGTCATTCCCTGGCTATATCTGAAACTAGCCATTGCCTCAAGGAGCAGGTGTTTCCTCTAAGTGAGAAAAGGCATTTTGAGATCAGAGTGTTGGGGATGCTCTTTGTATTAGGTTGTATTGGGTGTCTCTAGGCATAAGACTTTTCAAGACTTTTCAGTGAATGACTCTAGGAAAAGCATATTTTTAAGAAAAATGACATAATGTGATACAATATGAATTTTCAAAAAAAGATATATATATATATGCATATATGTATGCATATATATATTATATATTTGTGGTTCATTTTGACATTGGGAAGACTTCATTTGAATCTCATCATCATATTGTGATTTAAAGTCACATTGTAGCATTTCACTTTATGCGAATATTTTACAGTTATATTCATTTGTTTTATTAGGTTTTTATTTGAAAATGCTTTTTTTCTTATTCTGATTTACATTGAAAATGCATTTTGCTGTGTCCCTGTTGTATGCTGTTTTTAAGTCCTTTGGGTATAGACCTAGGAGTGGGATGGCTGGGTCATAAGGTGGTTCCATTCCCAGTTTTCCGAGGAATCTCCACACTGCTTTCCATATTGGCTGTACCATTTTGCAGTCCCACCAGCAATGTATGAGTGTGCCTTTCCCCCCACATCTTCTCCAACATTTATTGTTGTTTGTGTTCTTAATAGCTGCTATTCTGACTGGTATGAGATGAAATCTTACAGTGGTTTTGATTTGCATTTCTCTAATAGCCAGAGATGTTGAACATTTTTTCATGTATTTGTTGATTGATTGTATATCTTCTCCTGAGAAGTGTCTTTTCAGTTCCTTGTCCCATTTATTGATAAGTTATTTGTTTTTTTTTTTTTTTTTGGTGTTAAGATTTTTGAGTTCTTTATATATTCTAGAGATTAGTGCTCTATCTGATGTGCATGTAGTAGAAATTTGTTCCCAATTAGTAGGCTCTCTATTCACCTCATTGATTATTTCTTTTGCTGAGAAGCTTTTTAGTTTGAATCTAACCCATTTATTGATTCTTGATATTAATTCTTCACTACAGGAGTCTTATTAAGAAACTTGGGGCCTAATCTGACATGTTGGAGATTAGAGCTTACTTTTGCTTCTATTAGGTGTAGTGTCTCTGGTCTAATTCCTAGATCCTTGATCCACTTTGAGTTGAGTTTTGTGCATGGTGAGAGATAGGGGCTCAATTTCATTTTGTTGCATATGGATTTCCAGTTTTCCTAGCACCATTTGTTGAAGAGGCTATCTTTTCTCCAATGTACACTTTTTGGCGCCTTTGTCTAATATAAGATAACTGAAATTATATGTGTTAGTCTCTGTGTCCTCTATTCTGTACCATTGGTCTACCAGCCTATTTTGGTACCAATACCATGCTGTTTTTGTTACTATTGCTCTGTAGTATAATTTAAGGTCTGGTTTAGTGATGCCACCTGCTTTACTCTTCTTGCTAAGGATTGCTTTAGCTATTCTGGGTCTCTTATTTTTCCAGATGAATTTCATGTCTGCTTTTTCTATTTCTATGAGGAATGTCATTGGGATTTTGATTGGAATTGCATTAAATCTGTATAATGCTTTTGGTAGTATGGTCATTTTGACAATATTAATTCTGCCTATCCAAGAGCAAGGTAGATCTTTCCATCTTCTAAGGTCTTCTACAATTTCTTTCTTTAGCGTTCTATAGCTAAACTGTGGAACCAAACTAGATGCTCTTCAGTAGGTGAATGGATAAAGAAAATGTGGTATATATACACAATGGAGTATAACTCAGCAATAAAAGAGAATAAAATCATGGCATTCACAGGTAAATGGAAGAAGTTGGAGAATATAATGCTAAGTGAAGTTAGCCAATCCCAAAAAGCCAAATGCCGAATGTTTTCTCTGATATAAGGAGACCAATTCACAGTAGGGTTGGGATGGGGAGCATAGGAAGATTAAAGGAACACTAGAATGGCCAATGGGGAGGGAGGGGAAGGGAGGGGGCAAAAGGGTGAAGAAAATAAAAAAGACAGGAGAATGAGATGGATATCATTACCCTAAGTGCATGTATAAAGACATGAATGGTGTGAATGTACTTTGTATACAACCAGAGGTATGTAAAAATGTGCTCTATAAGTATAATATGAAATGTAATGCATTCTGCTGTCATTTCTAACAACTTAGAATAAAAATTAAATAAATAAATAAAAATAAGCCAAACCAAAAAAAAAAAAAAGAAAAATTGCTAAGGCATTTGCATGGTTCCAAAGGTGTGTCTGCAAAACAAAGTATGTTTAAGGAAGTCTAGTTTTCTATTCTGCTCCTATAAATCTGTGTTTTTATAATTATAAGCAATACTTGTCTGTTTCTTAGCAAAAGGTAATGTATATGCTTTTCCACTCTTTGCGTTTTTAAAATTAATGACATTTTCTGATGAACCCCCCATAGCCACATTTATTCCTTTTTGAAGCTGCATGGTACTCTACTTAGAGTGGGACACCACAGTTTATCCAGCTAACCACATAATGGTGGACATTTGCATTTTTTCTAGCTTTTTACTATTACAAGTAGAGCTTCAATGAGCATTTTGTTCATATCATCTTCTTTTTTCCCATTGTGTCTTTGAGATTTCCATGTAAAAGAATAGAAGCACATACAATTTTGCTAGATGATTAGAAACTTCTTGCCGTAGGAATTGTACCATCTGAAAGTTCTACTAACAAGTATTAAAACCCCTGATTTTACCTCATCAGTTCGGTGTATATGTATTTGTGTGTGAAAAATCATACATGTATTTGTATATTCATTGTATGTTCAGTATATGCATATATGTGTGTATGTCATGTATATGTTTTTGAACCTTTGGAGAGTTTCTTTGATGACATGCTGGGTATAAATGTCTGGTGATAGTTCTACTTTTCAATTATCCCTTATTAACAAGGATAAGCACTTCTCACATATTTAAGAGATATTGTATCTTTTTCTTTTCCCTGTGAGCTTCTATATCTCTGGTTCCTTTTTTCTGTCTATATTTCTTGTTCCATTTCTTTTGCTGTTTTAGAAGGTTTTTATGTGTCCAGGATATGAACTTTGTTCTGTAGATTACAAATATTTTCCCCTACTTGTCATTTTATTCTTACTTTGCTGACAGTAACTTTTGTCATTTGTTTATAGAGCACCACTATGGGTATCTGTCCTGCTCCCCATCCTAGGAGACTGAAGTAGTGATTCCTTCTGCTGCAGTAATCACCATCACCAGCAGGGGGCGTCCTCCCAGGGCTGAGTGCAAGGGGAGAAGTGCCTCTTTCTGCAGGAAGCTCTGCATTGCCTTGAGGAGAGGGTCTCTTTGTGTCTAGAATCTTCAGGCCCACGAAGAAGCTGATTTTCTCAGGAGTATCTGAAAGGGAGCTCTGGAGAATCCAGGTCACTGGGATTATCTGAACTGTGCCCGGTGGCCTGATGCCCTGTGCTCTGGCTCCCTGGCTGTGTGACAGGGGTGAGCCAAGGCACCTCAGTAAGACCACCTCACCTCCTCGCGAGGCCACACTGTGAACCAAGGTGGCGAGGGGTGGGGTGGCTGTGCGTGGCTGCCTTGACTGCTGCTGCCTGGAGGCCGTCCAGCCTCTTCTCACGAGGAGCAGGAGTTCCTCTAGCTCTTCCGCACCCTGGGCCCCGTCTCCTCTCTGCGTCGAAGATAACCAGTTCTTTCCTCTTTCCTCTGAAGTGGTTCTTTCTAGAAAGTAGGTGGCAATTTCCCCCTCCCCCTTTGAAATTCTTTCCTTCCCACCAGTCCTCAGACCTCCCAGGGAACGTCACCCCCAGTTGTCGGTCTGGTCCTTGACACTTCACTGGAACGACAAGCCTCCCTGGATGTGTTGAGGACGTCTTCCAGCTTCCTCCGAACCGTTCCTGAAAGATCTGAGAGTCCTATTATCTAGGACTTGCCTTCAAATCTTAGACATTGTGCCTGAGATTCTCTGATTGCCCAACTTTCACCTCCAGTTGCAATATAGAACATTGGTATCACAAAAGTGGTTAAAAAGAAAGCAAATGCTCTTGAGGGTTTTTTCCATCACATGATTGGGTGCACCTGTCCTGTGCACCTGTGGCTGGTCCCCTCAGCTTCATATCTGGGATGTGTCCTCTGTCCATCCACTGCCCCCACCACCCTGTCCTTCGTCCAAGATACCCATGCCTCTTGCCTGCATTATAGCAAGAGCTTCCAACTTGGTCCACCCACAACCCAATTCCTTCCAGACACTGGTGGAAGCACCTCGGCACCTGATTAGAAACAACCCGGTGTCTCCTTGCTGCACTTGAAAGAAATCCAAACTCCTTGCAAGGATTTCTGTGACTGCTGGGTTCCCAATCTCAAACTCATTTAGCATCTCCAGCCGTCGGTCCTTCTTCCCACCCTCAAACCAACCAGCCCCTGCAGGGCCTCTAAGCAGGGCGGCTAGGCAGGCCTCTAAGCAGACAGTCCCCTCCCACCACCACCGGCACCAAGATGTGGCTGCTGGGATTCTGTGATGCGGGCTCCATCTTATTTCAGATTCTGCTCAGGTGCCAGCATCTCAAAGGGGACTTTCCTGGCCATCCTCTTCTAAGTCACCCCTGACTCCAGCTCTCTCTATAGTGTCACTTAGCCTTATTTTCTGTATAGCACTTATATTTGACATCTCATTTAAATGCAATCGCTTGTTCACAGCTGTATCCTTGCTTCCTAGAATTCTGCAAAGCCTTTAGCCGATGTATAATGATATTTGTGAATCAGAAGTGTGGCTGTGTCCATGGTGAGCAAGCCCAGGACACTGAGCACCTGTGCAGGCCCTGTAGCCCCAGACATCTTATGGAGTGGCCCACTCAGCGGCATGAAGGTCTATTTCTTTACGTGGCTTTTCCACGATTGCCTTATCTAACCCTCACATCCAGAGCAGCTGCAGATGCTCCATTTTACAGATCAGGACACTTTGGTACCTAAGTTGCTACATTTTCTTCTGCTACATTTAGCTGGGGGCGTGGGGCAGCTGGTTTTGCAGCCTCTGACTTCCAGGGCAGGGCTTGTCTGGCAGTCACTTCCCTCCTGCTCCCAGCTGTAGTGCAGAGAGCTACTACCAGGGGAGTAAGTGTTCCAGAGGCTTAAAGTCAAGTTAAATGCAAAGACCAAGTCTAAATTGAGATGGGAACAGAAAAGAGAGCTAAAAGCTCATTTCAAAGAATTTTTTTTTTTTTTTATGCTGCAGTTAGAAGAGAGAGGGAGGACGCCGCTGCCAAGATGCAGATGCGCCATCGCAGAATTTCAAAAGCTCCTCCCTGAGCTGTTTCCCTGACTGCAGCAGGTCCTGGTGGCGTGGCAATCAGAGACAGGGTGGCAGGGGCACAGGCTTTTTTTGTTGTTTTGTTTTTTAATTTAAATAAGTCATTTAAAGTCAAGGTTGGGGAGAACCAGGGCGTCTCGGTCCGTTTCTTGACTCTGCCTCTGTAGCTCAACAGCCTTCTGCTTTGTGGGTGCTCGTGTCCCAGGAAGCCCCTGCGCCTGCCCTCAGGACACACCTGCCTAGCCCCCTGTCAGTGCTCCTTTGTTCTAAGCTCTCTGGCTTCCTCACTGCAGAATGCTGCTTCCATCTCTACCACTCCTGCCCACGAACTACTTGGGAACAAAAACAGAATTTAGTCAAACGGATGGGTCAACATTTATTCTCAAATTGCCAAATTGCCAGTCTAACTAACTTCTTCCCTAAAAAAAAAAAAAAAAAAAAAAAAAAAAAAATCTGCTTTTGCCTCCATTGATCGTTGAGTTGAAGAAACCATTTTATGGGCACTTTATCATTTTACGATGCTCTTCTTAAAATGTTGATCTCATGAGCATTTGGAACTGGGAACAGAATCACTGATTCCTTCTCTGCCTCGCAATCCCACCCCCTACCCCCCGCCAGATATCTTTAGCTTTCTGATTTATTTTCCTTTTAATAAAATATTGAATGCCATTTTCCCTAATTATTTCTTATTGAGTGTACTCCTTAAGTCCCCTTTTTTCAAATAAAAAGAATAAAACCGACCATGTCCTAGGACAATGGTCTATCACCACTGATAATTATACACTTTGTTCTCGTTGTAATTGCCCCGGTTTGAACTGCGCTTATTTTAGCAGAAGGCGCTCATTATTTTATCAACAACTGGCAGACCCCGCTGGTATTTACCGACTTTTCTTTAACCAAAACAAGGATTATAGCTCCTATCCATGGCTCAGCTGCTAAATCTTTGCTAAGAAATTTGGGAACCCCTTTTGAATGAAACCCGGTACAAAGCTTTGAGCACTCTTTGCAACCGAGTTGTATTAAATGATAGACAAAAAAAGCCCTCTGAAGAATTGGTGCTTAATTACAACTTAATTAGCATAATTATGCATGCTAATAGCATCTCAAATGAATAGCAGTTGTCAGGAGGTTGGGACCATCTGTAAGAATGTCGGATTAATACATCATTTTTTATTTCTAACAACGCTGTAACTCTTTCCCTGAAAGTGATTTTCATTAATCAAGTTCATTTTTATTATATAGAAAATTTGGCATTTTTCATTATGGGCCATTATCTGTTTCCCCATGCAGCCCTAATACAATACTAATGAGCCCCCGTGTGGCTGGTCCGCATTGACAATGGTGGTACAGGTGTATTATTATAATTGTTACAAACAGCACATTGTACCTCTGGAGTAGCGCAGTTCTAATCTCCCAGCACCCGCGTTTCCACTTGGTACCTCCCTGGGGCCTAGTACAATTTTCAGAGCTTTATGAAAAACATACATGTTTGTGGTTACAAAGAAGCTATTTAAAGAGAAAGAGGCCCACGATTACCTGCAGCGCAGGATGCTGTTTTGCTGAGAATCCCTTTTGTGGAAACAGGAAGCACTGGGGACCAGGAGGCGGCTGTACCTGCGCAGAGCCTGGCCTGGGGAGGGGAGGCAGCGGCCTCCCTGCCTGGGCCTCCTCTGCAGAGCCTTCCCTGCAGGCGCGCGGATCCAGGCATCACTCATTGCTAAACACGGTCGTCAAACCGCGGGGGGCATGCGTGTCTTCATGGTGCTCAGCCCCCAGAAGCACCCCAAATGGCACGCTCAGAAGGCACATCTGGGCCGGGCCCACCTGCTCCAGACCCGCGGATGTCTGGAGAAGCGGTGGACCCAGGCCCTTTCACTCTTGGCTTTGGCTCGAGATCGTTTCGGGGGTAATTCATACTCCCTGCGGCCCTGTCCAAAAAGTCCCCAAAGGACAACAGAGCCACTCTGCTACCCTCTCCCTGGGCCAGCCTCATAGACTCTTCTGAGGGCAGAGAAAAACAAACCTCTGGCCTCACCTACAAGCCCCAGGGTCCTGAGGTGGCCAGGGACCCGCCCTCCTCAGCATCACAGGCTGCCAGGTTGGGGGGCTCCACCTTCGGAGCCAGCGATGCAGGTTTAGTCTTTGTACCTGCAGGCAGAAAAGAGGCTTGTGCCAGGGAGCAGATCTCCTGGCCTCTGTGGGGCCAGAGAGGCCGGGTGAGGCTGTGGGTGGCTCCCCCACTCAGAGCCCAGCTGAAGGTACGACCAGACACTGCACTGTGTGTGAGACCTGGAGGAGAGCTACGAAGGCGACATTCTCATACAAAGGCATTTATATCTATCTGGAATTTAAATTGAACTGAGAATCCTTTTTGTCTGTTGTTAAATCTGGCCACACTGCTCTGGAGACAGCCAGGTGGGCCTTGAGTCCTGCCCCTACCCTTACAACCTGTGGAACCCTGGGCAACATACTAAACCTTTCTGTGCCTTGTCACCCCTGTAAAAGGAGGATAGTGCCACCTACTTTGGAAAGTTGTGAGTGAGGATTAAATGGTCTTTTAAAATGGCCCGATACCTAGGACAGTATCAGGCAACAGGCACTCCTGCAGTGACAGCTGTCAATACCACGTCCAGGGAACAGGGGCTCAGCTGGTGGCTTCAGTTCCACTTCCGAGTTGACTCATCCTGTTTGCATGGCCGTAATGTAAACAGCATTTTTTTTAGCCAGTGTTTTGCCAGCCCTGAGGCTGGTGACGTTTGCCATAGTCCCAGAAAGAGGTACAAGGAGCCCCTGAGGTTGTGGCGTGGAGCTCGGGGGCAGCTGCGGCTGGCGGGAGGCCAGAGACAGCCCAGAGCCTCGGTTCTGAGCTCGGTGGACTTGGGAGCCCGAGGGAGGGCCCCGGGCCTTCCAGTTCCTTAGCGGCAGGCTCTTCTGCAGGTCCCTGGGGTGGCCTCCTGTGTCCCCACCAGCAGATGGAGATGTTCCTGTCCCTGGCTGCTGGGAAGACAGTCCTGGACGGGTGTGGATGGCTCAGCACGGGCTCTGCAGAGTGGGGACCCCAGCCCTCCCGGGGCCAGGCATCGCTGTGGGCCTGTGGGTGCCGCCTAGTGCTAGCTGAGAGTGTCCACAAGCTCCCAAGCTCTGAGCCTTGATTTCCTCCTCCACGGTCACCGACTGCGGGAGCCCCTGCAGGTGGGCGGTGACCAGGCGCACCACTATGCACAGGGCACTAGTCACCTGGAAGCTCCTGCTGTGGTTTTGGGGCTGTGGTTCTGTACCTCTTGCAGGCTGCCCCCTGCCCGGGAGGAGGAAGGCCCGGGATCTGCAAGACAGCAAATTCCTGGCCTGGGCGTCTGTGCTGCTCGCCTGGGTTCCCCCGAGCCGCCGCTGGGAGACGCTCTCTCCCCGTGACAGCTCCAATCAGCACTAACAAAAGAGCACCAGGCCACCCTGTCCTGGCAGGCTTGCTGGGGGACACAGGGTGCTCAGAGGTCAGGGCAGCTGCTTTTGCTCTTTATGGAGTGGCCGCTCTGTGCTTAGGTATATGTACACGCGTGTGCGCGCACACACACACACACACACACACATACACAGAGGCCTGTGAGGCCCGGGTTCAGGTCACCTTGAAGAATGTAGATATGACCTCAGGGCTCAGGGATGAAGGGCCTTGTGATTGCTGTTCACGGGTTGAGAGTGCAGCCCCTGGGAAACCGCGGGCCCTGCCAGTGGCCTGCCACTCACAGCACCTCTGCCAGCATGAAAGGAACCCTTGCTCTGTCTGTGGTGGGCTGAGTCTGGGCTTTGTCCTCAGCGGAGCTTCTGACCTGTGGAGGAGACAGATGGGACCTGCATGCCCTGGTGGTGGGAGGGGAGGTTCCAGGGGCGGGGGGACTGGGAAACGCAGCCAGGCCTCGGGGTCACTGAGATGTGTCGCCGCCTGAAGCGATGGCCGCTTGGAGCAGCAAAGCCGCGGGAATAAGTTCAGAGGCAGACTGGAAACAAACAGGATCTTTATTCTGTCAGTTTCTCTCTCTGGCTCCAACAACTCTAACACGTACCACACACCAGCAAACAACCAACAACCAAAATGGCCCCGACCCGCTCCGCGCTCGGCCCAAGTCTTTCGAGATCCCGGGCCAAGTCTCCTGAGACTACGGAAGGCGGCAATGTCCAAAACTCCTTGGCCTGAAGTCAACCGCAATCAATAGCCATCTCCCCAAACAGGACTCCTGCAGAGATGGAAGGGTTGACTTCCCTGGGACGGAAGCTCCGCCATCGCTAGGCTGCCTGGGAATCCCATCTCCGACCATTAAACACACGTGTTCCACCGGGCCCCATGCCCGCCGCAGGGAGTCCAGGCCTCGGGCCTGTGTCCGATACTGTTCAGCAGAGATTTTGGAAACCACAGACTCAAAGCAGCTGAGGTGTTTGTTAACAAGAGATCGGTCACTTAAGGTCACCCCTGTGCACAACAGGGTGTCGTGACGCCGTGGAGAAAGGAGGGCGTGCATCTCTCACCTAGGCCTGGAGCAGTCGCGAAGGTGTTCAGTCAACTGAGGAACAGTGCAGGCAACACCGGCAGTGTGGGCCGGTCCCTTGGTGGGGACAATGGAGAGACACAAAGTGTGCCTGCCAGGGTTGAGGGGCGCGGTGGAGTCCTACTTTGCATGCTCTGTTGGTATGCTGTCATATTTCCTCGTATTTGTGCATCGATTTTTCAAATGAAGAAGGAGAAGAGGAAATCTCTTTTCTGCTTTGTGGCAGAGCCAACCAGGGGAGGAGGCTGCAGGGCTGGAGGTGGCACAGGGGTGGCCTGGAAGAGCCCTCCCAGTCCTCGCTCTACACCCCGTGGCTTGCCCAGTCCTGTGGCTGGTGGAGCCACCTCGGTGCTACGCTCTCCGCATCACTGGTCTCAGGGGACCGTCGGCTGAGCCTCCTTTGAAGGGCTTCGTGCCCGTCTGGAACCCAAACGGCGTGGGGTGGCAGACAGAGGTGGGTTTCCTCAGGGGCCGCATCAGTGAATCCTCCTGAGAGTGAGACCCCCATGCAGAGGCAGCAGTTGGGCCACCTCCTGAGTGATGGGGAGCCTTGGTGGCATCACTGTCCCTCCCAGGCTGGGTCCCGGGAGCTCTGGGTTCATTCGTGTGAATACCCAGAAAGAAGCTGAGCTAACCCAGCAGCCCTGGGCTCCCGTCCCAGCTGGGTGGGTGCGGCCGGGCCTCAGGGAGGTCATCTGTGATGGGGAGGCTCACGCCGCACCACCCAGGGCCCTTCAGCAGGTGGTTTCGTGAAGCTTGGCGAAGGCACGGAGAAGAGGCAGAGGGACACCCCTGAGCCCACGGCACCAAGGTGGCCCCACAGACGTCTGCTGCTTGGGTCTGTGCTGCAGGCCGCTTTTGTCTTAAATACGAGGATGATTCACGACAGGCTGCTTCAGGGCTTCTACCTTCCTTGTGCTAGGTGTGTGTGTGTAAGCCGGGCCCCACGTGTGCGAGGCAAGTCCTTGACCTTGAGCGCCACCCAACCTTCCCTCCCTCAGGTTTGCTTTTTTTTTTTTTTAATTTGGAATGATTTCTTTTTGTTTGTATACAAAGTATATTCACAGCATTCAAGTCTTCAATCATGTATTTAGAATAATGATATCCATCTTATTCAACCACTTTTTCTTTTTCCCCCTCCCCCCCTTGCTCCCTCCCTTCCCCTCCCTTTCCCTTTGACCATTAGAGAGTTCCTCTAATCCTCCTATGTACCCCGACCCAACAATACTGTGAACCGGCCTCCTTATATCAGAGGAAACATTTGGTATTTGGATTTTTGAGATTGACTGATTTCACTTAGCATTATATTCTCCAACTTCATCCATTTACCAGCGAATGCCATGATTTTATTCTCTTTTATTGCTGAGTAAAATTCCACTGTGTATATATACCACGTTTTCTTTATCCACTCATCTACCGAGGGACATCTAGGTTGGTTCCACAACCTAGCTATTGTGAACTGAGGTTTGCTTTTATTCTCTTGTCACCCTGCTGGCGTTTGTGACCCCTTGCCTGTGCTGGCTCCTGAGGCCTCTGCCCACGTGGACCAGATCAGACTCTGCAGAGGGGCACTGGCCTCTGGGGTCAGTGGTGTCACTCTGCTCCTCCTGGGGCTCCTGTAGACCAACTCCACAGCCCAAAGTTTCCTATCTGACGTTTCCTTCCATAGATAACATTACTTTTTTAGAAAGAAAAGAAAGATACAAAGGAAGACGTGTTTTTAAATGCCTGCTCAAGGCGGGCGTTGGGTGGGGAGCAGTGCGGTTCCATGGGTCCCTGTACAGTAATCAAAGTCTTTTCATTCCAGAGTGTTAGTGCCTTGAAATTAATATTAAGTCTGATTTTGAAATAAGCCTAATGATGATGACTTTTTTTGGGGGGGTCGCCTGTATTTTTTTTTTTTCTGTATTTGCATAAAACCCTTTGCTGGGTTTGACACATGGAAGTTAAAAATATGTATTCTGCCCTTAAAACTCCTCTTGGCTTCTTATGCATAGGAAAGGGGCATGGCTCACGGGGGAGGCTCAGGGAGGTGACTCCGTGTCGACGGGGGTGTTGCTTTGAGAAGACCCGGGACAGTCAAGTTGGGGCGCTGCTGCCTGGGGTCTCGGGCCGGCGCTGGAGAGCTGGGCCGCTGGTCATCTCGGGTGCGCGTTCTCCACGGCTTCCTGTGTGGGCGTGCCCTGTGGTAGTTTCTGCATCCCCGTCAGGATTCACACGATGACGTCCGCCGCACACACGCGTTTTACTCTGTTCATCCCCAGGAACCAGCAGGGAAGACCTGTTTCCCGTGCCAGGAATTGAGGGTGGCTTAACTCCGTGGTTCTGCCCCAGGATCTCTCTTGACCTTCATTTCCTGTGCGTGATTTTCTCTGTGCTTGGAAAGCTTTCTGTCAACCTGTGTCCAGTGGCAAACTCCTATCCACCCCACAAAACCTTGAGTGAATAACTCATCTTCTTCTTCTTTTTTTTTAAATATTTATTTATTTGCTTTAGTTGTACACAATGCCTTTATTTGTATGTGGTGCTGAGGATCGAACCCGGGCCGCGCACATGCTAGGCGCGTGCTCTACCGCTGAGGCACAATCCCAGCCCCCTAACTCACCTTCTTTTCCCCACCATTCTCTTCAGCAGCAGGCTCCTAACTCCAGGCTCCCGTGGCCTGTGGGCACCCCTCTATTAGATGACACCTGATGATTCAAAAAAAAAAAATTGTTTTTTAGTTGTTGGTGGACACAATATCTTTATTTTTATTTATTTATTTTTATGTGGTGCTGAGGATCACACCCAGAACCTCACGAGTGCGAGGCGAGCGCTCTACCACTGAGCTACAACCCCAACCCCTGCTGATTTTTAAATGAGTGTGCATGACGGCCACACCTGTGGTGGCTAACAGGGCAGCCAGTAGGCACATGCGGTTATTTATGAATTCAAATCGATTAAAATCAAATACATTACTAAGTTCAGTTTCCTGGTCACACCAGCCATATTTCCAGTGCACAGCCAGTCACACACGGCTGGTACCGACTTATTGCACAGTACAAGCAAGACGCTTTTCATCATCACAGGAAGTTCTGTGGGCTGTGCTGACACCAGCTCTTCAAGCTTGGGGTGGGGGGGGTCTTTTCTCTTCATCTAAAACCCGCTTCTGGTGGAGAGCAGCCTGTGCACCCGATTCCACCTGCTCCCCTACATTGCTGGGTCTGGTGTGGGCGTCAGGTTGGATAAATAAACTGAGAAAGTGGCTTCTGGAGGCTCCTGGGGCCTTTACTGGATTTTTCACTTACTAACAAGCACTGAGTTCCTACTCGAGGCCAGACATTGCATATCTGGTCATTGGGACTGAAGGAGGAAGGGGTGGTGAGGTGGTCAGCAATAATCCACGGGCTTGACACCCTCACTGAGTGTCAGCTTCCAGCTAGAGATGGAAACACCATGACCAGCAGGAGATCGAAGCAAAGGTCAACTATGAAATTCCTGGGAGTTCTACTTTCCCAGCATTAGCATTGTCACAATGGCCCTTTTTCTTTCTTTCTTTCTTTCTTTCTTTTTCTTTCTTTCTTTCTTTCTTTCAGCCAGGTGATAAGGTATTCCCCTCCCTCCTCATTCATACTAGAGTGTAGGTCTGATGAATGGCTGGAACTGCAGCAGCTGCTTTGTGGCATGAGGTGATGAGTGGAGACATACCACAATGACAGAGCAAGTAATTAAGAAAGGTAGAGCAGAATGTTGTAGAGACTGGGTATCAGCCCTAGACTGCATGTCCCCAGATTTCTTGAAGAAAAAGTGCACCACTTCTTTTAAAAATGTCAATAGTTGGGTCTTATTTTACTTGCAGCCGAGTGCAGTTATAACACACACAGATGGAGGGGGTGGAAACCGCAGTCTTCTAATCTTACCATAAGGAGGATTCTTCACAGAGGCACAGGGGGTGGCGCCTGCAGCCGCTGATCATGGAGCTACTGGAGGCAGTGACGTCTCTGAGCATCCTGTCACACGCTGTCACACTGGGGCCCGAGGCCATGGAACAGTTCTCTCCAGGGTCAGCCCGAGTGGCACTCAACCCGTTCACTTAGATCTGAGAGCCTTCCAGGGGCTTGTGGAGGTGGTGTCTTTGCAGCTGCTTCTGCAGGGCACTCCAGAGGACCTGTCCCCATGGCTGACTGGTGGGATCAGTGGAACAAGCCGTCGCCTGAGGAGGACAGGCCAGCTCTGGACACTGGACAGGCCTCTCCAACCCCAACTGACCGTGAAGCCCAGAAATGAATGGAAAAGATTCTGGAGTGACGTTTTTTCATGTTGTGCTTTTGACTTAAAGTGAGCCGGAAAGAGGACTTTATCCTGTTTAAACGTGGTCACGATTGTTACTTGGTACGGATTCCACGTGGAACATTGCCTTGATGTCAACCAGGTCTCCCGTGGGCCATGCTTTAATGTGTCAGTTAAGCTCTGAGTGCGTCGAGAGGACGCCGGTGGTGTGCTCAGCACTGGGGAGCACGGGCACTTGTTGAGGTGGGCGAGGGGCAGACGGCTGTGACTGTCGAACCCCATTCCTACCAACACACTCTGATGTGGCCCTGGCTTGGAAGGCTTTGAACTTCTAATTGGCCTATCACACCAGATTGACAGCAAACTAGATTTCAGTCAACATGCTCCTGATTTGCCCATATTTTGAGCAATAAATTGCTAGCTAATAAATTTCCCGTAGCTTCTTTTGTAAATGCCAGCGGAGGGCCTAGACATTCCGTGTAGATTTAATTACACATTTAGTGTTCCTGTAATTTTGAATTAATTACATGCCAAACAGATTTATGTTCTATGTACTTAATAAACCTCAGTAAGTGCCCTTTTAGCAATCAATTGGTATTTAGGACCCGATTTGTTTTTCAAAAATAACAGTTCACGTCTCTGGGTCTTGTTGCCCCCTCCATATGTTTGGGTGCTGATAGCTAGCGGGCCAGCTGTTAGCGCCAAGTGGAAGTGGGATCTGGTAGACGGAATCTGGTGGACAGCGCGTGCGGTGTGGGCGGGGAAGGGGATGAGCTTGTATCTGAACTTCAGCTTTGCTGGTGGCTTGGGGTGTGGCCTTGTCTGGGACACGTGTGGTCAGAGTGGACGCAGTACTGCTGGAGCCGGGGTGCACCTGGGAGGTACAGAGCCCCTCTGGCCACCAGGGACGGTCTTCGCTGCAGGTGTCCCCATCTGTTCTTGCCAGCGCTCTTCTTCCACGCTCGCCGGGAATCTCGGTTGTTTATTGAGGATGTGCTCCGAGCCCAGCGCTGTGCTACCCGCTCAGGAGTCTGTCTCCACGCTGCTCCTTGCAGGAGCCCTGTTTGGGGAGATGGCTTAAATTGTGGTTGACTATGGGCCATGGAGATTTGGGCATTGCCGCCTTCCGTAGTCTCACGGGACTTGGCCCGGGATCTTGAGTGACTTGAGCCGAGATTGCTGATCGTGTCTGCGCCATTTTTTTGGTGCTGTGTGTGGTGCGTGTTAAAGTCGTTGTTAGAGCCAGAGAGAAAAGTTATCAGAATAAATAGCTGTTTGTCTCCAGTTCGCCTCTGAACTTCTTCCCGCGGCTTCGTTGCTCCAAGCGGCCATCGCTTCAGGGGGCAACATTTCATTGCAGTCCTCTTGGGTGGGCCTCCAACTGGGGAGGCTGTTTGTGTTTTCCAGGTGAGGACACAGACCTGGAGAAGCTGCGTCACTTGTCACTTGTCGCTTGCTGTGGTGACTTACACTGGTAGGGTCGGGCCTGCTCACTCTGTCCGGAGGAGTCTGTGCCTGCGGACAGCACGCAGCAGTCCCCTCAACCAACCTGACTGGCTTTCCCGGGTTTCAGTCATCCACCGTCAACTGCAGTCCAAAAGTATTACATGGAACATTCCGGAAACAAACAATGCATAAGTCTTAAATTGCGTGCTGTTCTGAGGAGCAGGATGACTCGCGCACCCTCCCACTCCACAGCACCCAGGATTTGACTCGCCCCTTTGTCCACATGCATACCCAGCGCACGCACCCAGGCGTGCATACACATACACGTGCACATACGCACCACTTTGACTTTGAGACAGTCGCATCATTGTGTTACAATATGTTGGTATGATTGTTCCGGTTTATTACTGTTGTTACTCTCTTACTGCCTGATTCACAGATTAAACCTGATCATGGGTGTGTATTTAGAGGGAAGCATGATTTATAGATGATTGGGTACTATCTGAAATTCCGGCATCTGCTGGGGGTGTTGGAATGGACCCCCTGAGGGACACGGGTGACAGCGGCACCAGATGTTGGCCTTTCTTAACTAAATCTTTTGTGTCTAGGTGTTTTGTTGTTGCCGTTCAACCTCCCGTGGCAGGCTGCTCAGGCTGCTGGGACACGGTTCCCCTAGCTGGGGCGTTTACTAAACAACAGGCATCGCATCTCATGGTGGGGCAGAGGGAAGCCCCAGGTCGGGGTACCACCTGGCTGCATCCTTGGGGAGGGCCGGGCTGGGTCCCTTCATGGTGAGAGAAAGCAGCTCGAGGGCACCGATCCTGCCCGGGACCCACCTCCACCCCCGAGCTCCTCCCCACCTCGTCACCTCCTGATGGCCCTTTCTGAATGCTGTCCCACGTGCGACACGGTTCTGCTCTCAGCTCCTCCTGGAGTGCCTGGTAACTCAGGAGGGGCCGGGGTCAGCGAGTCAGGCCCGGCTTCCCAGGCGCCAGGGGCCAGGTGCTGGGCTGGAAGGGGCTGGAGGGAAACAAGAGGCAGGTCTGGGTGAGGAGCCAGCGCACTGGGGACAGGAAAGCCAGGCTCCCAGGGGGACTGGCATCCCCACAGGAGGACTGGCGTTCTCCCTCCCAGGCCAGCGCCGGATTCCCCAGCAGCGGGGCCGCCAGCGTGGTCACTGTTCTTTTCCCTTCCAGCGCGAGTCCTCAGGCAGAGGCGCCCACCCGTGCGCCACCTGGGCCTCCCGCGGAAGCACCCAGCCCACCCCTCTCCCAGACCACCTCACCATCGCCCACGGCGACTTTGAAATTAAGCTGCACCACATGGAAGGGCAAGCCTGGCATCTTTGCCTGCGTGCCCTCTTGTTCTGGGACTGTCCCCAGACCCGTGGAAGGAAGCAGCCACGGAGCGGCCATCGTTATTGCCAGGTAATTGACTGCAGAACCCGAGTGAAGCCACGGTGGCTGCAGAATAGAGAGCCAATTGTCGTTTATTAATGGTGGTTACAGAGCACAGCAGAGCAATTTATAAATTGAATTTTAAAATTGAACAGCTCTCTCTCTCTCTGTGTATATATGTACATATTTAAAGGCAGACAGGCTATATAGAATAAAGCACGTGACATTTAGCGGGTGACATGACGCACGTATTTTTGAGATTCTTTCTGAAATGAACCCTTAATTAGGGCACTTTTGTGATGCACCTTTGTTGCTTTGAATGAACCCGCTAAGTGTGCTAATTATCTGCAATCTGATTGAGTGAAGGAAAACAGCAGTCATTAGTGTGTGTGGGTCGGACTGTGCATTTGATCCACACACGTGTGAGTGGCTTTAAAGAGTCTGTGTAGAAATACACGAACAGAGACATCGGGAATAGGTGGCGGAGGCCGCAGCAGGGCACGCCACACGCACGAGACTTCTAAATCACTAAGAGGGCCATTTTAACCAGTCCTAAACTCGGAAGAGAGGCTGCCGAACAGAAAGGAAAACCACCACCACTACCAGAGTTCCGTTTCGTCTGAGGATGGCGCAGTTTCTGCTGATCTTTGAATGGCTTTTATCTTCGAGTCAGAGGTTTAACTTGATACCATGATTGGCAACAATCACGTAATTCGCAGCAGGTCAAAGAAGTTTCTTAAATGTTTGTTTTGGGATTAAAAAGTCCCTTTCTAACACTTAGAACTGCTAAGTGGACTAAGATGGCTCCCACCGGGGTTTCCGGTCACTTGGGCTCTCCCTCTTCTGTCCTGGGGCAGATCTCGTTTCTTCTGAGTCTTCACAGCTTAGAGACTCTGCATGGACACCACAAATCTCATTTCACCTACAAGGTCCCTCAGGGACTGAGCCCCGAGTGCAGGTGACCTCTGGGGGTGGGGTGTGTGCGGGGCCTCTGTTTAGCTGGGTGGCTTTGTTGACACCACCCAATGACAGAGCCGGCTCTCACTTCTGCTCTGCTCCAAGCAACTGCCCGAGCCGTGAAGGAGTCCCTACTCACAGCACAAACCATCTCACGCTTCCCCTCCCTTCCCCAAACGCCCTGCCTTCACCCCGATGCTGGGCGCCCAGGAATGTTCAGTGGTTGATGCAGATGTGGCCTCACGCCTGGTTGATGCAGTGGTGAGTGCACAGCTGGAACCCCAGCGAACCCTGCTCCGCCCGGATGCCCTTCTGTGGGGTCCTCCCCTCCGCTGCCAAGTGGGCTCTTCCCTTTCTGTGCACCCATTAAGTTTTCCTCAGCACGTCTGATTTCGATTGCAGGGTCTCTGGGCAAAGTTCCGATTAGCTTTTCTTTCGGAGTCAGTCCCCACGTCGCTTCCAGAATGAGTGCAAATCATGAAAACGATGCTAAACAAAACCCACCAGTGGGAACCCACGGGGTGGGGGCCGGGGGCAATATCGTGGTGGGTGATGCGCATTTGAAGACTCGCCATTTGCCAGAGATTCGGTATCAACAGTCTTTCTGTTGGGATCTCTTGGGCAGATCATATCTGGAAGATTCCTCCTCTCTCCTCCAAAATAAAAAACAAATAAAATTAAAAAGACAGAAGCCCAGAAATCCAGCCATCCTACTTCTGACTTTCCCAGCCCACTCGGCAGTGGCTTGGAATTTTTGGCCCCAATTAAACCTTTTGTGCCTGTTTGTATAATAGCCGGGCCCCTCTGCAGAGCGGCGGCTCCAGAGACAATTTTGCGCATTGTGTCTGTGTCCCACGATTGGGTCAATAGTACCTCCCACCGAATAAGAAATATGGCTCATGGAGGAGAACAAAACCATCATTGACGATCCCCCGGTCACCCTGCCCACCCACCGTGGATGGGGCTGACATTTGGCGCCCAGGCTGGGGGGAGCAGGCGGAGCTGAAAGGGAAGAGACTCCCCCACCCGCTCTTCTTTCCAGCCAAACTTCCTCCTGCGTTGGCCATAAATATTTAAAGCTACAGTGAACGGATAAAGAAGATGTGGTATATACACACAATGGAATATTACTCAGCAATAAGACAGAATAAAATCATGGCATTTGCAGGAAAATGGATGGAGTTAGAGAATACAATGCTAAGTGAAGTTAGCCAATCCCGAAAAGCCAAATGCCGAATGTTTTCTCTGATATAAGGAGGCCAATTCACAGTTGGGTTGGGATGGGGAGCATAGGAGAATTAGAGGAACACTAGAATGGCCAATGGGGAGGGAGGGCAAGGGAGGGGGCAAAAGGGTGAAGAAAAAAAAAAGATGGTAGAATGAGATGGATATCATTACCCTAAGTGCATGTATGAAGTCACGAATGGTGTGAATATACTTTGCATACAACCAGAGATTTGTAAAAAAGTGCTCTATATGTGTAATATGAAATGTAATGCATTCTGCTGTCATTTACAACATCTTAGAATAAAAAATAATTAAAAAAAATAACTTTTGGGACTCAAAAAAAAAAAAAAAAGCTACAGTCAATGGAGCACACAGATGGGGAAGTCAGGGGAGCTCATCCCAACTGCGCAGCCGTCAGGGGCCCAGGTCTGCCAGTCGGTCTGCCCCTCAGAATGAGGCCACCTGCACGTGGCTCAGAAGGGAGGGATGCAAACCTTCGAGGCAGGTGCTTGTGCCTGCAGAAAGCCATCAGCCCAGTGAGTGGCACCAACCGTCCATTTTCCGACTGTGGCGGCTGTGTGAGGGACCGGGGACGCGTCTCCAGGAGTAGAGTCTAAGGCAGCTTGCTAGTTTCCACCCGTACTCTGCAAACCTCTGGGTCGGCGAGTGCATTCTGTGCACTTTGACTCTCCTGAGGACGGTGCCTCATTTGGGGGATGCAGAGCTTCAAAAGCACGCCCCTCTTCTCCCAGAGCTCCCTTTTACAGGACAAGGTGACCTACGCCACAGTGAGGGGCACTGGAGGCCAATGGAGGTGTGGGCAAAGTGCTATAGGGCTGAAAAGACGGGTTCATGGATCCAACCAACTGGTGCAAGCCCCTGTGTGTTACTGGGTTAGCCTTTGGGGAGTCAAGGGTGAAGAAAGACATGGGTTCCCGCCTTCACAGAGGTGGAGAACCTATGGGAGAAATCCGCCTAAGGGGCTATACCCTGTTGGGTCTTGAAGGATGAATAGGAGTTACTTCTCCCTGTAGGAGTGTGTAAGAATGGGGGACAAGACATCCCTGGCAGAGGGACCTCAGAGGTGAAGTGTACAGGTGACCAGCATGACTAAGAGACAGGGAGACACGCCTTGACTTCCCCCAGACACCTGGGTGCCCTAAAGGCGGCGACCTTGCAGACCAAAGAAAACGTTTTGCACCTTACCCAAGCTGGGCCTGGTGCAGGGCTCGCTTGGAGCGTGGGGCATCTTATTCTGATTTTTAAACCTGGAGGGAGCCTATTCCTAACGCTCACAGGTACCTTGTGTATTGTTTGTGCTCTGCTCCATCCTGAGCAGAAAGGCAGGATTCCCTACTGGGACGAGAGAGAAGGGGTCGGCTTCCCCCTTGCTGGCTCTGGGGCTGGCTCTGCGTCCTGCACGTCTACACAGGCCGCGGCAGAGCCTGTGCCAGCCTGTGTCTGGATCCTGCAAGAGCACCAGGAATCACCATTGCATAGATCCTGGCCTGGGGGCATCAAAAATGGACACAACCACAGGGTGGTGAGTGCTGATGTTTTCTTGTTGGGCAGCAACAAGGCGGGAAGACTGCATGGTCAGAGGCGAAACCCTGACCTGGAGGTCGCTTCTCCCCGAGGTAGGGGCACATATTTTCATAAGTGGAACTGTCCTCCTGCTGCAGCGGTGACCCCAGGCCTTGACTGAGAAAGAAGAAAACCAAAAAGCAACACTAGTTCAGCTCCAACGAAACTATACTTTAATAGCATAAAAATTTTGTATGACATGTGAAAATTGGTTTTGAAAGTGATCTTTTTTTTTTCCCTGCGGCTCTTTACTCTGCCCTTGGTGGCAGCCAGTGGCCTGACGTTGTATTTACAGAGCAATCACAGACATGGGCTCCTCATGGGAATTTCCTAAAGGCGGGACAGAGATTCTTAAGCCCATTACCTGGGGAGAAAGGGCAAGGTGGGAAATATCTTTGACACATGGCAGGAGGTGACTCATTTTGCTTTGTACTTAGCTCTCCGGGTTCCTCTGAAGGTATGGAGTAGTTCCCAGGGTCTGTAGGAGGATTCAGAGTCACCTAGGATTTGAACCTAGATTGTGACTCCCAAGTTCAGCTGGGTTCCTTGCCCAGAGGTTCTGGGGCTGGATGGCCTTCATTCCACTGCTGAGATGTTGCAGCGTCAAGGGACACATCTGCGTGTTGGGAAACCATGTAATTCCGGTTCCAAAAGCAGCGAGGTGATCCTGTGACGGTGCTGCCTTCTGCCCTGTGAAGTCAGAAGTGGTGGAGCTGGTGGCTCAGTCCTCTGGTCCCCAGGAGGGCTTCTATGTGCTTCAACCCTGGAAAGCAATCGAGGGGTCTGTGCTTGTGGAGGAACCAAGTGGCAGAGTGGGAGTGACTCTTGCTGTGTGTTTGTCTCATCCTTGGAGGTCACCTGAACTTCCTGAGTGCCGGCCTCAAGATGGAGGAGCCTCAAGACTTGGAAGTTGGGTCTTTTGATTCCTGGGCAGCATAACGTGCGTCCCAACCACCAACGCCTGCCCTGGATAGAGAGGGCCTCTGAAATAACCCTCTGTCTTCCTCACCGTGGATTCACTAGACTCGCTTTGAGCTCTTCCCTGTGGTTGTCTCATTTCCTGTTCTCCCAATGTGCTGCTTCCTGTCTACCCTTCTGCAATGCTGAGGCCAGTGACCACTGGGCTGCTGACCCGAGGTGGAGTCGATACCCATGTCCACTTGGTTTTCACAAGGCCTATAGCTTTGGGGCCTGCTGTACCTGCGTCTATAATGTCATTTCTGAGACAGCGTCAAAGGGTGCAGGCTATAAGGTTCCTGCTAATCCTAAGTGAATAATTTTTTTTTTCTCTCCTTGCCTCCTCCCACCACTGTCCACACCCGTAGTTCTTAGTTGGGTGCAAATACCTGGAAGCTGTTGCAAATTGGGCCCTTTGCGTTTCCGTTACTGTGTGGACAGAAGGTGGTGCTGGGTTTGTTGGGGTGATGAGACTCTGCCATGGCTTTCCCTAGGAAAGCGGCTCCAGAGCAAGACCATCTCCCGTTATGAGGGCTTCGTGTCCCTGTAGCCTCTCCTGGGCTGGTTCTGCCAGATCCAGATTGTCCCAGGGTCCTCTGCAGGGCAAAGCACCTGGGAGATGGGACAAGGCGAGGGTCAGCACCTGTGCCTTCAGGAGGGCTCTGTGGTTCCCCAGAGGAGAGTCCTGCAGACGCGGCTGAGCCACTCCCAGGGAGGGGGTGCGTGCCTGCACAGAGCTGGTGGCGCAGGGCCCGCGTGCTCAGACTCAGTCATCTTCTTAGATGCCGTGCCCCTCGGGTGGCACAGGCACCGCTGCTAACTGCAGGTCTTACGTGTGGGGCCACATCATCGGCCTCTCTTCCGTGTTGTCTTTATTTTGCTTCTTCAGCAAGACTGCCCAGCCTGTGGGCAAGTTAGGAAGACCATCTGGCTTAGCAGGGTCTGGCGTCAGAGTGACCAATGTCAAGCCCAGCGTCACCTGTACTGGCCGCATGGCCTTGTGTACACGATCCATGTCTAAGTGCCTCAGTTTCCTCTTTCTGATAAATGGGGATAGTGCTCTTACCTACCTGCGTTAGGCTGAAAATGCTCCCATCCCCTAAGAAATCCACATCCTAATCCCTAGAACCTGCAAAAAAAAAAAAAAATAAATTAGCTTATTCGGAAAAATAGTCTTTGCAGAGTGATTGATCTACTGATCTTGATATGAGATTTCTTGGATTATCCAGGTGGGCTGTCAGTGCCATTGCAAGGGGCCTTGTAAGAGGGGTTCAGTGGGAGATTTACTGAACACATGGAGAAGGGAATGGGTAGACAGAGACATCACAGAGAGGACTGGAGACACTTGCTTTGGAGGTTGGAGCGATGCTGTCATGAGCCAAGGGATGCCAGCAGCCACCAGAAACAGAAATAAGTCGTGGATCCTGCCTAGAGCTTCCAGGAAGAACCAGCCCTGCTGACCCCTTCATTTTACCCCAGCGAGACTGATGCTGGACCTCTGACTGGGGCTGTCACAAATTTCTGTTGTTTGAATCTATTATGGATGTGGTAACTTGTTATAGCCACAACATGAAACTGATACGTTATGGTGTTATTGGGGGGAATTTAATGAGATAATGCACGTAAAACATTTTCTCAGAGTCCTTGGCATCACACAGTAAGCCTCCCATGAATATCACCAAGTCTTATTATTTTATTTTGAATCTGGGGAACGATTTGCAGTGGACACTGCAAGCTGGTGACAGGCTTGCGAGAGGGTGTCCCTGCTAGGTCCCTGTGACTTGCAAGCTAAGCTTCTGCTTTCTCTTTTTGGCAAAAGGGGTTGAGAAAGTCCTGCCCTGGAGTTGTGAGGATCAAATGAGTTAATGAACGTAAAAGTGCTCTGCGTGTCACCCGCCGGATGGTTAAGCTGTGGTCACAAAGGCCGGGACCAAACTGAAGCAGCATGAGAGAGGCCTGGCCGGGAGCTCCCTGCCTCTGGCGCTGGGAGGTGAGATCATCCCACTCCGCCTTTGTTCCTGCCTTTCTGAGTTCATCTGCTGGTTTTCCCCCCTAATCCCGGCCCCTTCAGCCCGAGTGAAGCCTCAGATGACAAAACTCCAACGGTCAGGCCCAGCCAGCCCTGAGCCTCCCCTGGGTCACATTCCTGCTTGTTGCTATTTTTAAGAGGCACAAAACAAAAATAAAAACAAACACCCAAATATATTAATCCTAAAAATGATTGATAATGCCTGTCATGGAGATTAGGTCAATGGATTCCAACTTAACTTTCCTAAGGGTTCGAGATGTTTCCGGAGTCTTTTTTTTTTTTTTTTTTATTTTAAGGCAATAGGCCCATGAGACCCAGCATTGGGGTGTCAACTTAGATGGGAACGAGTCAACCCTTGTCAAATGCTTGAAAGTGGTGAGTTCATCTGTCCAGCCCTGGCCTCCTAGGAAATGTGCTCCGTTAGCATGGGCAGGCCACAGGCCCGTCTGCCACGATTGGCTTGGTCCTTTCCTGGTGTTTCCCCCGTGTCTCTCTCCCTAGGACCCTTGAAGTTACGTGTTGCGAGGACAGTGTGTCACTGGGGGACTTGGCAGATTCCTCTGGTTGATTTGTTCTGATCTGCTCGCCCACCGCAGCATAAAGGGCCTCATTCATCTGCATTCATTCATTTAGAAACTATGCATTGGAAACCCACTGCATTCCGGGCTCTGGTTGAGGTGCTGGGGGAACAATGCTGAATGCAGCGCGTGTGATGTGTGTGGAGTTTACGGTTCAGTGCAGATGACAGCACTGACCAGTGACGGGACACTGACAGGCTGCAATGGTGTCACAGAGGGACACCCAGGGCAGGGAGCATCTCTCATGCAAAGGAGGCTCCTCTGAGCAGGAGGATGAGGAGGGGTCACTTGAACCAAAAGGAAAGTGGAACACATTAGACTTCAGAGAGAACAGAGTGTGGAAGGGCCCAAGAGGAGAAAAATCATGCAGGAAGAGCCAGAAAGAAGCGGACGTGGTAGAAAGCAGAGAAAAGAGAAGAGTTGGAGGTGGAGCTAGAGGGTTAGAGGCCCAAATGGGAGGCTTGCTGGCCGTCATAGGGTGAGTGCTATCAGGGGGAAAAAAGACTTTTCTCCCCAGTCTCGTCCCAGAGATGCACTGGTGTGGGCCTTCCCTGGGCCTGTCCAGTTTCCAAGTTGATCTTGACCAAGGGAAGAATCATTAGAAAGCTGGACCTTGAAGGTGGGCACTCGGAGCCTGGAGCCTGTTCTAGGTCTCCTGTTGGCCTCTTCCCTCCGTCGGGGTCAGCCCCTGTGTCCGTGAAGATCCAGGTCTCTATTCTCTATCCTTCCTCTTGCCTCGAGCCCTGCTCTGTCTCTAGTGTGTTTCACTCATGGACAATTATTTAGCGAGCGCCTCTCACATGGAAGGTGCTGTTTTGGCCTGGGGAGGCCTTGCTGGACAGAAGATGGCCCGCCACCTGCTCTAGTGAATGTCAAGTCCAGGGTGGGGCTTGGGCCTTCCACTATGAGACATTACTTCCGCTTGTCCTGTTGTCCCAACCCTGCTGTCATCCTCCTGGGACTGCCCGCCTGCCACCGTCCCTTATCACAGGAGCTTGGTGCTAGGCCTGACTGGACCTTCTGCAGGGGACAGCCATTGCTGTTGTGGACCAGGGTGAGTCTCAGTTCCGTTCCAGCTCCATTTGCTAATGTCTTGGCCGCCTGGAGCTGGGACACTAAAAGCGTCTTGCAGAGATCCACCACCCTGCAGAGGAACTGCAGGTGCCCAGAAAGGCCATCTTCCTTGCTAGGTTCCCCTGGGCACGAGTCCCTGCTCACCCTTGGGAAGGTGGCACGGGAACCCTGGAACTGCGGGGAGCTCCCACAGCCAGCAGCTCACGGTGGGCTGTTGTGGGTGGGGGGTGCTCGATGCCCTGTGAAATCAGCCATTAACTGTAGAAGCGGCTGATTTCAGACAGAGTGTGGCACGTGAGTCTTTACCATGTTGGTGGCGTAGCAAACACACTGCCACGTTGCCCACCGTCCTGAGGGGAAGAGCCAGCGAGGTGGCCAGGACGCTGCCCTCTAGCAGGAGGTGGGCCTGCAGCCACGCTCTGCCAGCCCCTGCAGCCACGCTCTGGAAACCCCGGCTGCACACAGCCAGGCAGCGGCTCCTCAGGAAAGAAGAGAGGTTCACCTGCCAGTGGCCGGCAGAAGGAGGCAGCATCGGATAATGTATAAAGCTGCTCTCTGGGCGGTGGCCGTTCCCGGTCCTGGTGGCTTTTGAACTGCAGTCCCGGCAGTCCTTTCGGGTCAGTGAGGTCTCTCCATGTGGTTCCTGGCCCGGCTCTGACATTGATGATCTCGGGACTTCTTCCTCCCTTCGTTTGCTTCTGGGAGATTTTAAAATGAACTAGGCTTTTTGTTAGCAGCGCATCCAGAACATGTTTGTTCCTTTGCTCTTTTTGTAAAGAGGCTCCCCGCCTGCCAGCCAAGAAGGCTCTTCCCACCACAGGGACCAGGGACCTCTCCCTGAGCTGCCCCTGCCAACTCCCCAGCTTCACTTCAGGTCTCCCGGCTGCTTCAGGAGCCCTTGGGAGTGTCGTGTGCACACACTTGAAGCATCCTGGAGGTGTCCCTGCCCCTTCTGGATGCCCCCTTAGTGCAGGATTACATCCCTACACCAGGCTCGGAGCTCATAATGTACAGGGACAGTGAAGACCAGGAGAGGTTCCCAAGGCTTCAGGATAGCAGGACCGCCGTTCCCGTTTGCGCAGAGCAACTAGGTCATGATTAGTGAGGGTGGGGGTGCCAACTGCTCACAGCAGGCTGGCGGATAGTGCTGAAAGGTGGAGCTGCCCTGTCTGGTCACCAGCATGGCTTAGCACAATACCTTTTGGTCAATAAGGTAGACTCCTATGCCATTTTAAATATGCTTACTAAAATCTATGCTTGACATGGAAAAATGTTCATGGTATGTTACTGAGTGAGAAAAAGCAAGCAATCAACCGTGCCTGTGCCCATTTGTGGAGAAGGTGCATGAATGTGGCGCATTTGCTGTGTATACCCATGTCAAAGGGATCGAGTCTTCGCTGACATACCCCAACACAGTGGTTGTCCTGAGAGATGGAAAATGACTTGAAAATCTCTTATTCTGCTTTCAGTGAGTCTGAACTTACTTCAATAAGCATCTCTTCATTTTTATAATAAGAAAAAAAAAATCCTTTACATATTTTAAAAGTTAATTTGCAACCTGTTCTATTTTATTCATTTTAATGAAATGATATCCTATCAGTTTTTCGGAAAGCTCTTTACATTACTGGCATTCACTGGTCAAATTAAGACAAAATAGTATTAGAAAAGTAAAAATTTTAAATTTAGAAATAATAGGTACTCCAGAGAATCTAAAGATTCAGTTGGAAACATTGAAATATAAACGGCTTGCAATAGTTTATGGTTTATATAATAAATCAAAGCCATATATTAGTTGTGAGCATCAGAGAAAGAGATTGGTGGGGAGGCAGCAGCAGCAGCAGGCTGGGGAACAATCCCAAGTGCAAGTGATACTGTTGCCACAGCAGTGGGCATGGACAGCATAGGAGACGAGGCCCTTCGTGGCCACAGGAGTGATTTCTGGCCAGACAAGTCTGAGAATCCTTGGCATGAATGGAAATCTCACCCTCCTTCAATTTTGATTTTTCTGGACTTTGTGTCTTAAGTCCACATCCAGCCAAGCCTTTTCCTGGTAAACTTGTGCCCTGTCTCTCTATGGGGTGGGGGTAGGGGCTACTGCTTGGCCCCTTTGCTGAGAATCAGCTGTCACAGGCACCCAAGAAAATGTTCATCACTCCCAAGTCTCCCAAAACGAGGTCCTTTTCTTGCTAAACAGCTCTGCACACAGCCCCCCTTTGAAAATGCCGCAGAGCAGTTGGAATTTCAGCCAGAGATGTTTTCAAATTTCAATGCAAAGAAGTCATTTCTTTAAAGAGATCCTGATGCAAAGTGCGTAACCTCAAGTCTGAAATCCAGATCCTCAAGTCTGAAACCCAGATTGTGGGTCAGGTTTTTATCTAATGTAGGAAGGAAGCAGCAGGAGTGGGAACAGGGCTTAAAAAAAAAAAAAAAAAAAAAAAAAAAAAAAAAAAAAAAAAAAAAAAAAAAAAAAACTAGTTGAACAAAGTTAGATATTTTAAAATAATTACCTTTAGGGCCAAATATAAGCAACAACACATATACAAGGCAATTAAAAATTATCTTTGTAATCACAGAGGGTAAAAAAAAAATCTAATGACTAGCTCTATTGCCCCCTTAATTGATAACAAAACGGCATTCATTCAACAAATCCCATATTTTTATATTTTAAAAAAACATGTATTGGGGCTGGGGTTGTGGCTCAGCGGTAGAGCGCTCGCCTAGCACGTGCGCGGCCTGGGTTCGATCCTCAGCCCCACGTCATCATAAATGCATTGCATTGTGTACAATCAAAGCAAATAAATAAATATTTTTTTTTTTTAAAAAAAGCATGTATTTTGTCCCAGTTCCCTAGCTTTGAGGATATATTTTTAAATGGACAAAAGAAGTAAAAACAATACACAGTACATTGAGATGGGCAGGTCAATGCTGCTAATAAGACTGTTGAAAAGCCAAGGTCAACAGAAGCAACCCTGTTACCCTCCACACGAGGCTATCTCCTCCACAGTCGGGGAGACAGTCTGTTCCTGTCATCGGCACTGATGACGTTTTCAAGTAACTTCCGTCCTTATTTCATGTATCTATTTTGTCTTTCCAGCAAGATCTCTGGCTGAGGCCACGGGCCAGCTGCGCTCTTGGTCTCATATCTCCCACCACTCTGGCTGTCACAGGAGTGTGGCAGATGCCTCACCTTATTTTCTTACTGGCAAGAAAGAGTCTGGATCAGGGCAGAGCAGGTTTTTAGCCAACCTTCTGACTCCAGCTCATTGATAATGGCTTTTTGAAAACTTGAGGTAAGAAAGATTCTGAGGGATGAGTTGGGCTTCACAGAAGGAATACTGTGGGTGACAGATAATGCCAGCCAAGGGTACAGGAGTGGCAGTATCTGTGTGATGTTCAGTCCTGTGCCTGAATAAATCAACCCCAGAATCACCCCAACTCTGGACTCTATTCTATGAGATTTTAAAGATATCATCATTTAAACTACTTTTGATAGATTTTTCTTATAGGCAGCTAAAAGCTTCCTAGATAATCTTTTATTCACTAATCCCAAATCTTCAATAGAATATTTTTAACTCAGAAATTATGATTTTTTTTTCCCATTAATGAGTTATGAAAAGCCACATAAGGTGGTGAGGAACACTTCTCAAATATTAACTCTTTTACTTACTAGTTGAGTAACTTTTTAAAGGAACGTCCAGCTGTAAAAATGAGGTGATGTGTGTCCCACAGGATCACTGTGAGAATTAAATAAGAGGACTTGGTGCTCAGGATTGCTGAACGCAACTCACACCAGCTGCAGCCCTGGGAGTCTTCCTTCCTAGACCCTGCAGAGGAGGTCCTGGGTACCCCTGTGAGAAGGGGCATTGTCACCGGAACTGGGGCTCAGTGTCTCTCCACAGCGGGAGAAGCCTGGGGAGAGGGTGGCAGCTGCCTGGTGCACCCAGGGACTCTTGCCCAAACATCACTTTGGCTCTGCTGGAGTGAGAAGTCCATCTCTTCTGGACAATAAATCCAGCACAAACCCATCTACGAGATGGAGACCTTTAGAAAGTAGATGCATTGAATACTTTGGAAGGTTTTTTTCTTTTTCCTTTTTATTAGTGGGCTTCTGATAAATTAAAGGGAGGTGAGTTAGTTGTTCCTGTACCAAAGAAAGCTCTGTGTTAAATTAGAGTTTAAATCCTCTCTGCGTCTGCTCCATCAGACCAATGGGCTTGGCAGAGGGGACTTGTGCTGTCGGACTGTTTTATGTTCTAACCTTTCCCTTGGTCAAAAAGATCCTTGTTGACTTTTCCTGTGATTTGTTAGTCTGCCATGAGGCTCTCGTTCCCTTATGTAAAGAAAAAAAGCTGCAGTTTGGGGAGAACGGCTTAATATTTAGGAATCGATTCAACAGCTGGCAGAGTTTCATGTGAGTTAGGAGACTGGGGTTTGGGTTTAGGCAGGTTTGGGCCTTCACTCTGTCCCTGCCACCTAACAGCTGTGTGACCTTGACCCAGCTGCTGCCATCTCCCAGCCTCTGCATCCACCTCTGTAGAGTGGAGACGATGCCTGTGACGGCTGGATGGAAGCTTCCCAGAGCCCAGGGGCTCAGAACAAGTGGTCTGTGTCTGCCTGGGTCCTCTGCTCAGGAGGTCTGGGCTGGATTGCTACACATAGCTGCAGCTGGCCAGGCCCTGCCCGGGACAGCTCGGATCCACAGGCCCCTGCCCTGCTCCAAGGCCAGGTTGCGGAAGCCTGTTCTCCTGGTGAAGGCCCAGGGGCAAGATCCCCATCCAGTTGCTGAAGGGCTCAGGCCTTCTGTCCCTCCCGCTAATGGCTCATTGGCCAGAGCAAATCACACGGCCAAGCACAAAGTCAGGGGGAAGGGAATTGCAGCAGCCCAGGGCCTGGTTGCCTAGGTCATGCTTACTGCTGAGCAATAACCAATCTGTTCTACTGTAAACGTCAGGCTCCAGGCTGCGAGGACTGAACGACAGATAGATGTGCCAGAGTGCTAAGGCAGGGCAGCTACTCCTTCTGCCCCACGACTAGCACGTATGCGCCAGCTCCCCAGTTAGTGCAGGTGAGGACTGCAGGGGACAAAGCCACTAGCAAAGCATAAAAACAATCTGCTGTGTGGTGGCTTAAAATAGGCCCATAGCTTCTTTGCTATTCCTCCATTCAGGAGGCGGAGTCTAATTTCCTCCTTCCTAACTGAGCGTTGGACTTAGTGACTCAATATGGGAGCCAATAGGGAAAGCATGGGGGATGGAAGGAAGGAGGGAGGGTAGGAGGGAAGGAAGAAAGGAAGGAAGGAAGGAGGGAGGGAGGGAGGGAGGGAAGGAAGGAGGGAGAGAGGGAAGGAGAGAAGGAAGGAAGGAGGGAAGGAGGGAAGGAAGGAGGGAGGGAAGGAAGAAGGGAGGGAGGGAAAGAAGGAGGGAGGGAGGGAAGGAGGGAGGGAGGGAAGGAAGGAGGGAGGGAGGGAAGGAAGGAGGGAGGGAAGGAAGGAGGGAGGGAGGGAAAAAAGGAGGGAGGGAGGGAAGGAGGGGGGAGGGAAGGAAAGAAGGAAGGAAGGAGGGAAGGAAGGAAAGAGGGAAGGAGGGAAGGAAGGAAGGAAGGAGGGAGGGAAGGAGGGAGGGAGGGAAGGAAAGAAGGAAGGAAGGAGGGAAGGAGGGAAGGAGGGAAGGAAGGAAGGAAGGAGGGAGGGAAGGAGGGAGGGAGGGTGGGAAAGGAAGTGACCACATGCGACTTCCGGGTATCCAGGGCGCAGTCAGTTCTGGGCGACAGGGTGTTCGGCACAAGCCCTGGGAGGTTTCTGGGTGGCTCTGGCTTTCTCGATGATACATACTAGATATGTGATTGGTGTCACTGCTGGGACCCTCCTCTCTGCAAGGCAGACAGTCCTCCGATAGTTACAGGCGCCTTCTTGTGACCAGAAGAGGTCCCGAGAATGCTCGAGTTGCCCGGGTTGGCATCGCTGTTCAAGACCAGTGCTGTCCGCCTTCAGATCCGTGTTTAAGTGGGGAAAGCCAACCAGGGCTGGCCAGGTGTCCTGTCACCTGTGAAAACGCTCCCGACGGACGGACGCAGAGTGCAAGGGTGGTAGGCTGCCGGGGGCCCCCAGGACAGCCCCGTGCTCATGTCCAGACCTTCGCAGGAAGGAAACGGGCCTCTTTTTCTCCTCAAATTACAGTGAGAACGAGGGGGCACTGCCTTATGGGGCAGTGGGGACTCTGCGGAATGATAACTAAGGATCTGGGTGTGGGGATTCGTTCTGGATTATGTGGTGGGCACAAAAGTGGTCACAACGCCTTGATGGGTGCAGGCGGAGGGGGATGGAGGAGAGGCAAGGTGCTACCAGAAAAATGAGACCAGAGGGGCGCAGCCACAAGCCAAGGACACCGGGTGGCCACCAAAGTCAGGAGGAGGCAAGGAAAGGATTCTCCCCTGCGACTTCCATAAGGAGCCAGCGCTGGCCCCACTCTGTCGGGTTCAGCCCTGTTGAGACTCAGTTCCAACTCCAGATGCCGGATCTGTACAGAAGACATTTGGTGGTTTTAAGTCACCACGCCTATGGCCGCTGGGGCTGCAGCTGGGGAAGCTCGTTCAGTGTGCACCCAAGCTGGAGAAGGACCTGCAGGTGCTCTGCCAGAGTGAAGCGAGGACCTCGGGTGGGAGATGCTTTCCTGAGGTAGTGACGGTGGAGTCAACAGAAAGACGAGCTGGCCACCGCGTAACGAAAAGCAAGGAGGCAGAGAACAAGGGTGCAGTGGCGCATGCCTGTAATCCCAGAAGCTCGGGAGGCTGAGGCAGGAGGATCACGAGTTCAAAGCCAGCCTCAGCAGAAGGGAGGTTCTAAGCAACTCAGTGGAACTCCATCTCTAAATAAATTATAAAAAGGGCTGGGGATGTGGCTCAGTGATTGAGTGCCCCTGAGTTCAATTCCTGGTACAAAAAAAAAAAAAAAAAAAAAAAAAAGAAAAGAAAAGAAGAAGAAGCAGCATTTATCTGAGGCTTCCCAAGTGCTGCACTGGTGAGGAGGAGGTCATTGTGACTTCCACTGTGAGATGAAGAAAACAAGATGGCGTGCCTCCTCCCTGGTCCTCCTCTTTACACTCCTCCTTCCTCTGACTTTCATTTCTTCTTCCCCTTGTTCTCGTAATTTGAGGAGAGAAGGAGCCCTGTTTCCTTAACCTCCATCCACCTGCCTCTGTGCAGGTACCTTATAGACATCATCTTAGACACCACATGGGAATTTGCACCAGCTGGTGAGCTGGTGCACACACATACACGTGTACACACGCACACACACGCTTTGAGGGTGCTGGACACTCTCTGCTTATAAAAAACGTGGCCTGTCACGTCAAATGCTCCAGGAGAGAAAAACGGTTCTCTTTTATGTCATCATTTGCTCAAAGGCAGATACAGCATTCCTTCAAATGTTTCTTCTCCCTGATTATCTTGTACAAAGCTCTCCGTGTGGGACTAGTTGCAGGTTTTCTTGTCATTCGCCAGCTCTGGTTTATATAAAAATGGATCATTTGTTGAGGCGAACTTCAAAGCCAGAGAGTGCCCTAAGTTAGAAATGGTTCTGTCTTTTAATTCAGGCATAATCCTATTAGAGACACAGCTCTCGGGGTTGGGGAATCCTTTTAGGGCTCTTTGATCAAGGGAGCACTTTTGAGTTCAGTGACTTCAGCTGTCCAAGTCCTAAAAATAACAGGGAGTCCATTTAGTATCTGGAGATGTCAGTTTCTCTCATTCCTGGCGAAAGAAGCATCTTCTCAGATGGACCACTTTTCGCTTTTCAGTTCAGGGGAAAGGTGGGAAGCAGGGTGTCATTGTGCTGTATTATGGGCACCTAGCCCGTGCTGGCATGCCAGGTCACGTTAGGTGGCCTTGGGTTGTACCTATGCATTGTAGGCGGCAGGGCACGATTGGCTCCCTGCTTGTTCCCGAAGCGTCTTAGAACCACCTTTCTGACTGTATGAGAAGAACGTTCCATCTTGGCTTTGGTCTTTCACGTTTCTGGATTTCTTGTTAACTTCTGTTTCTCGCCCGGTCCTCTCTTCGCCTGACACTGATGAGCTCCGGGACCCTGCTGCCCGCACCGCCGCACCACGCCCTGCCTATGCCCACTCCCTCTCTTCCCCTCACCTGCAGCAGCCCCGCCCCTTGCTCTGTTAGCACACCACGCACTTTCCCACCCGGGACACCCAGAAACCCGTGCAGCTAACCCCCACCTCCTTCCACCTTCCGTCACCCACTGCCAGGTGGCTCCCTCTACCCTATTACAAGTGGCACCCCCACCCTCCTCCGGTGCGCTCCATCTTTTTGCTCTGCTTTATTTTATCTCTACGGTACTTGTCACCCTCCAGCGGATCACACCGTTCCTCGCGCATCGTGTCTCCCCCATGCAAAGACACGCTCCACAAATGCAGGGAGTTTTGCGAATCTGGTTTGCGGCCATATTCCTGGGCTTTGGAATAGTTCCTTGCAGGGAGAAGATCCTCATTACAATTCCTTTTTTTTTTTATTATTATTTATTTACTTATTCATCATGCACAAGTATAGCATCTTTTTACATACAACTGCTTGTATACAAAGTATATAAGTACCATTCAGATCTTCAATCATGCATTTAGGATAATGATATCCATCTCATTCAACCACCAATTTTTTTCCAACCCCCCCTTACTCCCTCCCTCCCCTCCCTTTCCCTTGACCATTCTAGTGTTCCTCTGATCCTATGTACCCCCTTCCAACAACACTGTGAACCAGCCTCCTTATATCAGAGAAAACATTCGGTACTTGGATTTTTGAGATTGACTAATTTCACTTAGCATTATATTCTCCAACTTCATCCATTTACCTGCAAATGCCATTATTTTATTCTCTCTTATTGCTGAGTAAAATTCCATTTTGTATATATACCATATTTTCTTTATCCACTCATCTACTGAGGGGCATCTAGGTTGGTTCCGTAACCTAGCTATTGTGAATTGTGCTGCTATAAACATTGAAGTGGCTGTGTCACTGTAATATGCTGTTTTTAAGTCTTTTGGGAATAGACCCAGGAGTGGGATGGCTGGGTCTGGACAGATGAGAGAGTTCATTGTCGACTGTTCAGGGAGCTTTTAGTCAGAACGCAGGAGCATGTCTTTGTTTTCACGGTATTTTCATCTGTAGTTTCTATGTAAGGAAAATGGCGTCGACATCTGGGCTCAAGTTCCTGGTCCAAAATTCCTTTAGAACTCCATGTTCTGAGTCCCTGGTTGTCTTTCAAGGCTGTATTCCCCATGACATTATTTAATGGGCTCCTGGGGTAATCCACAGCCCAGTTGAAATATGGGTATCATTGGGTTCTTAAATGCACATTTTGAGGCCTTCTATCAATATACATTTTTTTATTTTCTTCTGAGATTTCATGTGTATTTCACATTTTTTTCATAATCTGGAGGGTGAAATTTGTCGACAAGAGGGCTGTTTACTCTTTTATTTCTGGCTTGCTTCAAATGTAACTGATGGGTTCACCAGTCACATTTAGACTTGAACTGTATCCCAGGCACCATCTTGGAAGGTGGCCTTCACCAATGGGCTCATCTGTGATCCAAGGTGTGTACAGACACAGAATTTATTTTGCAAAAGCACCAGTGTTAGAAAACTGAATTATGGTGGAAAAAATATTCAGGGAGGCAAACCAATGATCATTGATACAACCCTTATAGCATGCCAGGTGCCACACAGGGAAACTACCTGCCACTACTTAGCTTGAGGGGCACATTCTTCAGAAGGATGGATGTCTCCAGACAACTCCAGACAAGTTTGAATCCATCAGTTCTTTGGATAGATCCAGGTCATCTGGAGAGGCTGGCCAGCGTACACAGTCCCAGGTGTGGTCCTGCTTCCAGACCCTGAGCCTCTGTGCTTTGGTAGCTCCCAGGTGCTTCTGCTTCACCCCTAAGTGTGAGCCCCTCTGCTCCAAGAGTCTTCACACTTTGAGTGCATCAGAATCACCTTGGGGAGCTTTTGACCTTCAGAGCACACTGGAGTCCAGGTGATCTTGGAACAGGCTCACACCGCGGGCTTCATGCACCTACCTCACATGCGGGATGGGGGTAGGCTGGGCCTTGCTCTGAGTCCTGAATGCCCCTGCCTCTCGCTGCCTTCTGTGCCGTTCAGTCAGCTGTTGGTTAGACCCAAAGGTGCCCCAAATTTGAGGACAAAACCCTGGGAGTGTAGGCTTTTGTGGAGCCACGGAGGCCTCGGTCTTTCATTTGATTACAGCGTGTTTTTGCTACGGAGGGGCTTTTGCGTTGGTTATGTTTTTTGATGTCCAGATGAATTAGTTTACCGTGACATTTAAAGTCCAACCCTGGATTTCTCCTCTGTGCCTGCATGGTGGGGGTGGAGTTAGGGTCAGGGTGAAGGTTAGGGTGGCCCTGCCTCTGGAGAAGCCTGTCACATTTTCCTAAGCCCAGCCCTTGCACCTCTCTCTTGTGATGCTCTCTAAACCCAACAAGGCTAGAGGGGACCATGTTACAGAAGAGACTGAGGCACGAGACAGACAAAGCCACCTCTTCAGGGGTTCAAGGTGAATGAGTTACCCGGCCAGGGCTTTTGATTCCCAGAGGTAGTGGAATAGACAGAGCTGCAGGCATGGGCGGGGCAAAATTTCCACGACTGTATCTAACTAGGCACTCACACACTTCAGCAAGCCAGGCGACACTAGCTAGGCTTAGGGTTCTGGTGATAAATTGGCATTAATGAAATCTCAATATCTACCCATGAGGAGAAAAACACAAAATCCATACCAGGCCCTGATGGGCCATTAGGTGTTAATAGGAAGAAGGCAGGTGCCCAGCAGAGCACAGGCCTGGCCTGGGCGGGCCCCGCCCTCCGCACTGCGACATCTCAATTGTTTCTTGCTGCACAGGCGCAAGCTGGGTTCAGAGCCAGGGCCATGCAGGTGGAGTTGCAAGGTGATGACGGTGCCCCTTCCCTCGGGCCCGAGGGGTGCCGGGCACAGGCCTCCGCCCTGAGCCTGGGCTTCCGAGCCTGGGCTTCCGATCCCGGCCGTCCTCGCCAATGGACTGGACGCCTTCCCTCGGGGCTGGTTGGGTGCCATGCGTGTGGAGCTGCCTGCCTCTGCCCCTCTTTTTAAACAGTTGTGTCCTAGACCTGATCTACCATGAATTTTAACCATTGTAAATAAACACTTCACGGAGTTTTTTTTGGCAAATTGGTAGAGTCGTTTCACCATCACTGTGATCGAGTTTTAGACTTTCCCGCGAACCCTGAAGTTCCCTTTGCCCAGTGGAGTTGGCTTCCGCTTGGGGCTCTGGCTGGAGGAGCCTCCGGCCTGCCTTCCATCTCTGTGGGTGAGCCTGCTCGGAACCTTCCATGTCAGGGGTGCAGCGGGTGGTCCTTTCCATGGGCTTCTTTCACGTGCCTGATGGCTTCAGGGCCATCCACCTGTAGCACGCATCAGGACTCCACTGCTTTTCATTGCAGCATAGTATTTCCTCGTGGGGACAGGCCACGTGTGTGTCCTCCCTGTCGCCACGGTGCTCATGCAGCCTCAGCCAGAAAGAACGCTGCCCAGATGTGACCCCCCAGGGAAGCAGAACCACCGGCCCTCCCTCCCTTCGATAATGCCACTGGGTCTGGGCCTCGCTGCCTTTAAATATAGCATAGAAGCTTCCAGTGGTCACATACACCCCCCGTTCTGGGCAGAGCTCTGCCAACCTAGCTGACAGAGGGACAAGAGTGTAGGGATTCTGGTGATGATGATGATGGTGGTGATGATGGTGGTGAGGATGATAATGCTGGTGGTAGTCATGGTGGTGGTAACAGCAGTGATAATGGTGGTGATGTGATGGTGGTAGCAGTGATGGTGTTGGTGATAGTAGTGGTAGTGGTGTATTGGTGGTGGTGGTAATGGTGGTGATATTGATGGTGGTGTTGGTAATGATGGTGTATTAATGGTGGTGGTGGTAATGGTGGTGGTGGTAGTACCAGCATTGGTGATGGTGGTGTATTTAATGGTGTTGTTGTGGTGATGATGGTGGTGATGGTAATGATGGTGTATTAATGGTGGTGGTGGTAATTGGTGCATGGTGATGGTGGTGTATTGGTGGGTTGTTATAGCTCAGTTGGTAATGATGGTGCTTAATGCTTTAGGGGCATATAGCTCAGTTGGTAGAGTGCCTGGGTGCATGCACAAGGCCCTGGGTTTGATTCCCAGAACCACAAAAAAAAAAAAAATGGTGGTGGTGGTAATGGTGGTATATTGGTGATGGTGGTGGTAATGGTGGTGTATTAATGGTGGTGGTGGTAATGGTGGTGCATTGGTGATGGTGGTGTATTGGTGTTGTTGTTGATGATGGTGGTGATGGTGGTGGTAATGATGGTGTATTAATGGTGGTGGTGGTAATGGTGGTGCATTGGTGATGGTGGTGTATTGGTATTGTTGTTGATGATGGTGGCGATGGTGGTGGTAATGTGGTGTATTAATGGTGGTGGTGGTATGGTGGTGTATTGGTGGTGGTCGTGATAATGGTGGTGTATTGGTGGTAGTGGTGGTGGTGGTGGTGGTAGTGGTGAATGGTGGTTGCAGTCACATTGCCAGAATTCTGCAGTTCCACTTTTCTTTCTTATGTAAAGTTCTACAGTTTTACAAGCATAAATACTTCTCAGATTGCTGTATGCCTTTGGTGATTTTCAGAGCCCTGAAATAGTTGTCTTTGTCTGTTTTGCCCAACTTTAGAATTGCTTTTGGGGAAAAGATTTGCTGATCTCCATATTCAGCCAAAGCTGGGAGGCTTATCCTGTCTCTCAATCTCTTGACTGACCTTTACCTTAGCTGTGAGGTCTATTGTCATATTGCAGTTTTAATTTTCATGTAGACATGTGTGTCAATATATCTTTCATGCCATGCATATTTTTTGTCTTATTTAGGGAGACTCCATCCTGTGAGAAATAGAAAATCTGTTGGTCCAGGACTGGGGTTGTGGCTTAGTGGTAGAGCGCTTGCCTAGCATCACTGGGTTTGATCCTCAGGACCACATAAAATAAATTAATTAATTAAATAAAGTTAAAAAAAAAAAGAAAGAATGGTGGTCCGTTTTCAAAATATTGTATTCAGCCTTATAGCAGCCCGGCCTTTTTGCCCGCCCTAATCCTAATATTAGCCAATGGTATAGATTGTACCCTTGAGTCCTCCAATCAGGGCAAAGGGCAGCGCTGCATTAGGTATTTAAACAGGTAGACTGCCGGCCCAGGTGTGCTTGCTGGCAGGTTCTGGTAGCACACCCTTCTGACAGAAATAAAGTTTTGCCTTGCCTATCCACTCTCCAGAATGCTTTTGATTTTTTTTTTGCAGCACCTCATTATTTCTAACAATCTTGAGCTCATTAACTGACCTTTAATATTAATGATTAATATTAATACTGTTCTTGCATATTTTTCACAACTTTCTGATTCACACTTAGGGGATCCTGATTCATGGGAAATTGCTTTCTGGACAGCCTGTACACATTTATAATCCCACCAGAAAACGATTGGAATTGTTTTAACAATACTGTAGCTAGTATTCAAATTCACATTTATTTCCTCTCCATCAAAATTTATCTTGATTTATATGTTTATGTTATTTGCCAAATATTTCTTATGAAATATTTCTTAAGAAGTTCTTATCCATGAGTATTGAATACTCATTTATCACATTTGCTGCAAATAATTCACCAATCAGCTGTTCGACTATTAATTAATTTTTTTCTTCTAACAGCAAGACAAAACCGTTTTAGAAAAAATGGGAAAATGAAAGTAAAAGGAAAATTTAAAGTACAGCTTCATTTACATCTCAGTATTTGTGCTTTTCTTAGTGGGTATATGCACATGCATGCATTTATGCACAATGATCACCTGGCATACTGTGTTTTTTTTTTAATAATTATATCAGGAACTTCATATCAAGATAATTTTAGTGATAAATAATATTCAATTATGAGGACAGTCTTAATTTATTTGATTCACTTCCTTTGGTCACTGGGTTCTTTGCAGTATTTTACTCTTACATGTAATACACGGAAGAACAAATCTGTAGCCCAGTCATTATTGATGTCATATTGTTTCCCAGTTTGCTTTGCCAAAGAGCAAACCAGCTTCTAAAGCTTTTGATCCAGGTCCACAAATTGGCCTCCAGAAAATGTATTCCAATTTACATTCTCCCTGGTGGTATGTAAGACTAACTTTACTTCTAGAGTAGCCGTATTATTGTTTTAACAGAATCTCCACAAATTTGAAAGGCAAAATTATCCTTTCAATGTGTTTAGAATGCATTCATAACTTTATTCTTATAAAACAAACTGTGTGAATAAATCTATATTCACATGTGTGTGCATAGCATCTATATAATTGTGTTCATGTGTGTATATCTATACCTATTTAAATTGCAATTATTTGGTTACTAATGAGGTTAGACATTTTTTAGGTTAATTATATTTCTTCTTTTAAGAATTGCCTCATGTCACCTGCCCAATTTTTAAATTAGAGCATTGATTTTTTTTTTTTTTTTAATTCTTCACTTGAGTTCTTTATTTTCACTCTAAAAATATGAAACTATGTTGTTTTAAGTGTGCTTTTCTCAGTTTAGGCTGTGTTGTTAATAATTTCATGCCAGTTGTATAATTTTTATATTAAGAAGATGGCAGCATCTGATTACTTCTCATTATCCTCTCCCAAACTACAGTTGGTTGGTTGCAAAAATTAGTCAAGAAGCCCCCCAATTCTTGGCCCTTCCTTCTGTGCCCTTGGCAGGGTGGCTCTGCAGCTCTGCCCCTAGGTGAGGAAGTCCCAGTCTAATGCTGGCTCCCAGATTTGCTTGGCCAGCAGGACAGGATGGAAGGGACCCTGTGCCACGGGATTCTGTATACCCCGCTCTCAGTCCTGGAAGCCTGCCGCTGGCCTGTGACCAAGCCCCAGCTAGCCTGTTGGATGATGACAGGCTTCTGGCCTCGTCATGTGATTGCCTGGGCAGAGGAGCCAACTGCCCGACTGGTGAGTGAGGATGTCCTTAACAGCCATCCAGGTCAGACGACCCGCCAGCTGACCACAGCTGCAGAAACAAGTCAGGCTGAGAGCAGCCCAGCCTGCCCAGCTCGGCAGCACTGACCTGGCACCCTGGTTGTCAGGAATAGTACACCATGGGTGCTTGAACACTCAGTGTTGTTTGCTGCATAGCAAAAGATAAACAGATACAGACTTTTTAAAGGAAGGAGATGATGCAGAATCTGCTTCTTTTTTTACTCTGCATCTGATTGTGATTTTATACATATTTTATCTTTCAATGGTTATTTTACTTTATTGTATTTGTATTTTATAATTATATGTCAGTTTCCAGTATTCACTACCCATAATTCTTTTTTTTTTTTTTTTTTTTTTGGTACCGGGGATTGAACTCAGGGGCACTCGACCACTGGGCCACACCCCCAGCCCTTTTTTATATTTTATTAGAGACAGGGTCGCACTGAGTTGCTAAGTGCCTGGCCATTGCTGAGGCTGGCTTTGAACTCGCGATCCTCCTGCCTCAGCCTCCTGAGCTGCTGGGATTACAGGCGTGCGCCACCGCACCCGGCTCACCATCCATCATTCTATACAAGGTGCTAACATTCGAATTTATTTGAATTTATTCCTTGTTCTGTTATTCTGCACAATAAAGAGGAGAAGTCATGAGGCAGTGTTATTTAAAAGTGTCTCTCATAGTCACCATTTATTTTTACTTGGTCCATAATTTGTATGAGGTAGAAAAGAAGTGTTTTCTGGTGGTTATTTCATTTGTTTTGTAACCCCATGGGAATATTGACTGCTTTCGTGGAGGCTGAGATAATCATAACAACTTTAGTGCACTCATGGTGGTACACGTTAGATGAAAACACTAGACTTCAGTTCTCAGAAACAAAACACAGTGAATAAATAGAAATTTCCCCCCAAAGTTACTATTGTCCCACGTTTAACATTATTCAACAGTGAACATCTGTATCAGAAATTTAAACAAGCAAGCTAGCTAGAATTCAATTTTTTCTTTATAACAAACACTCCCGGCAGGGAAGTACTTTCATGCCAGTATTGCCTAGTGTTTGTTTTTGTCTGTTTGAGGCAACTGCCTGTCCTCTTATTTATGTCACAGGAAGGAACGGCTGACTCAGTCACCATGTTCTCACAGCTTTGTATCAACCTCTCAAAATGTTATAATCTCTCAAGACTTTCTGTGAAATTGTTTTAAATATTTAAACCGTGGGATTTATAATGTATATTGTATTTTAGTAATTTTCTCCTCTAAAACCATAAATGAATATTAAAATGTATGCCACTACTTCTCTATAATTTAATAGAGAATGTCTATTAATTCAGGACATCTTTCTGATGTCCCTGACTATTTGGCTGGGTATAATATTCTCTGTGTAGTCATTTTTCCTCTCTTCAAAACACTGTTAACATGGGCATTATAGGTTTTCTCCTGACATGTATTGTTAGAAAGCCAGCATGATTTTTGTTTTCTTGTGGGTAAACAGAATTTTCTGCCTGGATTCTCTGGATGGCTTTCTATCCTTGAATTTAAAACAAACAACAACAATAAAACAGGCTATTTTGGGGAGTTGCTCCCTGTATGTTAATTCACCTGCCTTCTCCCTTGTGGAATAGGCTCTTCAGCTGAGTCAGCTTTGCCTTTACTTCTCTTCCTTCTGTCTGGGTTTCCTGCAGTATCTATTATCCATGTGTTGGAGCTGAATCTTTGGCACTTGTTTTTCTTACCTATCAACTTCTCTCTCTACACCCATTCGCTCCTTTACTTGGTGATCTGGAAAAGCTCACCAACTTCTCCACAATTTTTTAATGTTCATTTTAGTCTTCACTGTGATGATGCTATTTTATTTTAATTTGGTTATGAGTCCCCCCCTTACCTATGTCAGGAACTTTTGTAACTCTCCCCGTTATCTTATTGGCATATCTTACGTGAGTCCCTCACCCTGGACACAGCTCTTGCAGGACGGGACAGCACGCAGCCCGGAAAGGACCAGATGTGGAGCCAATGACCACCGTGGGCAACTAAAGCCAACTGCCAAGTGGAAACTTCGGGAAATGGTGTAAACAAATGCTCCACGTTTTCTCCCCTCAGGTGTGAGGAACCTGTACTTGTCAATCACCGGCTAAGGGCTATCTGCCGGGGATGTCAATTTCAGGCAACTGCAGTTTAGCAGGACTTTGGCAAATGGAGTTCTGGCCACCTGGGGGCTGTCCTCTGGGCACTCGCACGTGTTGGCCCTTGTAAGTCAGTTTGGTCTTTGTGGAAATTTAAGGAGGTTTGAGGGGCCGTCAGAGAAGCGTCACTTGTGGCCACATTCAATAAGAAGAAAATCATCAAGACTGGATCCTGTCTGGAGAAAGCCACACCCACCAGGGTGGACGGTGACTAATGACAGCATGTGTGTACTCTGACCCTGCCCTTAAATGCCATCTACTTTTGCCAGTTCTTGGCTGTATCTTTTAGCATCTCTTAAGAACTCTTTTTCCTCAAGAATAAATTAGGTATGGGAGTAGGGTACTTTGGATGATATTTTATGGTATGAATATGGTATATTATGATATAAATGTGATAGTACCTAACATCTAATGAATGCTTGATTTTTTTTTTTTTTTTTTCAAATTCAGCTGTGAATTTGCCTTTGCCTACTGCTTTGGCCATATCAATCTTATGATGTAGTGTTTTTGTGTGATGTTCAAAGTAGTGTAGTGTGTATGTTTATGTGTGTGTATGTGTGTGTGGTATGTGCAATTCTCATGTCACTTGGAATTATTTTAAAAACCAGTTAAAGGGCTGTTCAGCTGTCAGACCCCTAAAAGAAACAAAACAAAAGTTGAAACTAGAATTGGCATTTGTTTTGTGTCTTGATGTTAAAAGTTCTTTCCTCTTAAATATACATGTCTAGGTTTTAATCGCAGAGTAACCCTGTGGACATTCCATGGATGGAGACGGTTATGCTCAGAGAGGTGGAGCGACTTATCTTGGACCACACAGGAGGAAATGACAGAGTCAGGCCAAGCTCAGGTCCTGGACGCTCCTCCAGGGCTCTCCCACAGCCTGTGCTCCCTCCCTGTGGTCGCCAGAGCAACACCCCCAAGCTGTCCACGCCTGGGCCTGGGCCCTGGGCAATAGACTCGCAGCTGTGGTTAAGGAGCGGCAGGAGGGCTGCCCAGGTGGGCCTGGTGGGATCGCAGGCCCTGACGGGAGGGAAGGAGGCGGTGGATGCAGGAGACAGAGGAGAGCTGAGGACGCCCTGGGCTCTCCCCGGAGGGAGGGGCGTGAGGCTGCAGGCACCTCCAGAGGCTGGGCAGGCCAGGAACCTCGTCCCCTGGAGCCTCCAGCAGAGCCAGCTTGGCCACTCTTGATTTCGCTCCTGAGACCACCGTGGACTTCTGACCTGCAGCACCGTAAGCTCAGACATTTATGCCCGTTCAGTTGCCAGGTTCACGGTTGGTTGGTCGTTGGCTGCAAGAGCCAGAGGAAACGTCGGGCCTTGTAGTGGCTGACGGCTTCCCACACCTGCATGTTAAATTGTGTTTTCATTTTTTTTCATGGGAGGGACAGTGGTAGAAAGGACTTCCTGTCCCAAAGACCTCGGGAGCTGGGAAGTGCTGGCAGTGGGCGGCCTTTGTCTGTGGGGTCAAGCAGAGGCCAGCTCAGGGCGGTCTCCAGGGCCGAGAGGGCTCAGAAGCGGCTTCATGACCAAGTGCACCTGGCGCAGAGTCTTCAGGAGTGATGCTGTCGGACGAGGGCGCAGCTCGGCAGGGGAGCGCTGGCCTTGCATGCAAGGGCCCTGGCTTCCGTCCCTAGCACTGCAAAAAAAAGAAAAAGAAAGAGTGGCTGTTCTCTTGGTGGAGATGAGCAGAGGGGAGAGCTTGAGAAGTCATAGGTGCAGGAGTGGCGGGAGCAGCCTGTGTGGGGACAGGGACTCTGTGGCTCTCCTCTTCCTTCCCCACAATGGCTGTCCAACAGTTGCTCCCTCTGGGGACTCGCCATGGCACTCTGGGCCCTGCTGGGAGCTGGGTCCTTGCGGCAGAGAAAGGCAAGAAGGTCAGCGCCTGCGGGCAGTGCGCCTGCTCAGAGGTGCTGCCAATCTGCGGGCTGATAGGCACCGAATGTCAGTGACACCAACCCGAGGACAGCAGCCGCCCGCCCACGACCGGCATGGACTCCGGGAGGGGCAGGGACGGAGGACTGGGGGAGACGCGCTTTTGGCTACTTGGACAAAGCCGGCCGGGCAGTGTGTTTTCTGGATTGGTGACAGGCGCTGACGGACGGGTCACGGCTGTGGTGGTTTTCGAGAGCAGGACCGCCTTGGGACGAGCTCATGGTGGCGCTGTCTTCCCTCCAGGGTTCAGCCCCGAGCCTGGCGGGTTTCCAGGTACGTCCTGGGGTCCTTCCTCCCTCCTCTGGTCTCAGGTCTGGCCACGTGCACACCCTCCAGGCCGGCCTGTCTGAGCCCCCAGTCTACCTGTTCTCCGCCCTGTCCGCGGCGGTCAAGTGCCCACGGCAAACGCTTTCACGTCCAGCTTGTGTGCACAGTTGACGGACTCGTCCGGAGCTGGGCTGGAGGAGGGGCTCCTGTCGTGGCCTTGGCAGCCTTGTGGGGACCAGAGAAGCTGGGCTGTGGGATGGCCGGGGAAGCGCTGACCCCAGAGCTGGGCGCCCCTGTCAGCAGCGCTCACCTGGCTGGTCAGCAGAGGGCAGCGCGAGGGGCTCCCAGCTCCCCTGCCCCTCGTGCCGGGGACAAGGCCTGGCAGCATGGGCTGGACGTGTTGTCTCTGCCCTGGCACTTTAGTGGATCATCTCGCTTCATTATTTATATCTTATTTATGGAGCACACCCTGTGAGCCAGGCATTCTTTTAAGCACTTAGAGATATTAACTCATTTAATCTTCATAACAATCCACACGCCAGTGCTGCTGTTGCAGCAAGCCCAGGAGCAGCGGCTGGCAGATCCCCCAAGGTGTCGGGCGAGGCGGGGAGCTGGGATTCCAGTGCAGCCCCGGGGGCCCGGGAAGACGTGGTCGTTCTGGGGTGGCCCTCCCTGCTCCCTTCTGCACGGGGCAGGAGCCCCATCTCTCTCCTGGCTCTGCAGCCACGGCCACCGGGGTTGGCCCAGCCATGCTCTGTGCGCCTTCCTGGTGGTGGCCTTCGCAGCCTTGTGGCCACCAGAGTGGGGAGAGGGAAGGGCCCCCACTCCTCCTTGCCGAGAGCCACCAGGCTTAGTGCCAGCCTGAGGGGGAGAGAAGCTCCAACACCCTGGCCCGCCACCACCCAGGGGTGTCCCCGGCCCTGTGTCCTCTCCTGGAGACCAGGAGGGGCTGCCCTGGAGGGAGAAGAAACCTCGCCCCTCGGCACTCGAGTTCAGGCTCTCCTGACAGCCCCGTGAAGCCTCACCTTGACCCTGGGGCCCAAGGAGCGCGTGGTCTCTGGGTCTCGGCAGGCGGAGGCGCCTCGGGGAAGGCAGGCCCTGCACACGGGGTCAGCACCCCATGGAGAGAAGCTGAGTCTTGGGGCGCAGCGAGGCACCTGGCAGTTCTCTTCCTTCTTTGTCACACAGTGAACGAGGCACAGAGGAGCCAGGCCCCACGTGCAGCTCAGGGAACCAGGGACGGGCAAGCCGCGGTCCTGCTTCACCCAGCGCATGGCCTCCCGGGAGCGGACACTTGAACAGCCACACAAGGAGTCCGGCAGCTTTGACAGCAGTGAACAAAAGGAGGGTCGAGTGGACAGTTCCAGGAGGTCAAGAGTCATCAGAGAAGGTCTTTGAGGAGCTAATCCTGTGCTGCATCCTACGGGATGAGTGGGGGTTACCTGTGCAGAGAAAAGAAGTGATGGTTCAAGTACTGGGGACAGCATATGCATAGTTACGAACAAGGGAGAAACATTTCTGAGTATTGTCAAATGTGGCACCTGATCATCAAATCAAATGGATGCTCTGATGTGAGGAAGTGATAGTTGGAGCTGCAGCAGCCACCTTGTGATCACGAGACTGTGAGCCAGAGGATTATCAATATTATCACTTATTATCAATACCTTTGGGAGGCTTGTTGAAGTATTAAATATTCTTAGAATCTAACCCCCTTTTTTGGATTACCTTCAGATTGAAAGAGATTAATTGATAACAGCTAGGACAAGCAATTTGGTCTTTATGAACAACGGGAAGAGCTAAAATGTTTTTATAGCAGTTTGTTACCTTTAGACCTGGCCGTGGCTGTGATGAAGGTATTGGGGTGTGTGGTGTGTGTGTGTTCCCAACATCACAAGTGCCAGTTGTGTCCTGCTTTGTCAGACTGAATGCACGTCTGTCTCAGTGGCAGGGTGGATGCAGGGTCTCTGTCCCACACCGTCTCCCTGAGCAGGCGCGGTGTCTGCAGCCAGCCGCGTACCGAGGCCGGCGCTCGCGCGCGGTGATCACGGGCAGGACTCCAGCCCTCCTCGCACACGCCCCGCGGCTCTGGGAAACTTTTAAAGTTCATCATTATTTATAAAGTTAATACTTATAATGAAAAGGTTTCCCTTTGATGTGGGAGTGTTCTGGAAGCCTCGCTGACCTATATTGCCGCCGCTCCCTGTGTACGAGGTGAGGCAGGGCCGGCTGGGGAATTACCCGTGTTTAATGAACACTAAAATTAGAATTTGACTGAAATCCACAGAAATGGCTCGACAGCAAGTTGGAGATGCCCCTGGGGAGCTGTGGGCAGCTCAAATTCACCCACAGGCGTTTCTGAAAAGGTTTTTTTTTTTTTTGAATCAGCACACTTGGCTCTTTTGAGCGGAGAATGCTGCTTCCCCTCAAAGTCCCCTCCCCAGCCCCCGAAACCCATGCTCTGGGGACGGCCAAGTGCCCCTGTGGGCCTCCGTGGCCTGGGTCACCTGGGTCACCCCCGGATGAGCGCCGAGCACGAAGCCTGGCCACGGTCCAGCCGGCCTGCGCCCACAGCCGCCCGCCTCGTGGGCAGAGGGAAAGCTCAGCGTTGGGTGGAAGGGACTCCAGGTGGCCTCTTGCCGATGGTCCCCTACAAGGAGGTCTCTGGGTGAGCTCTGAGGCTCTGGGACCCGCTGGAAAGCCCACGCCTTCCTGACCTCCAGAGCCGGGACCCAGAGAACGCGTGACCTGCTTGTGCCAGTCTCTCCCAACCCGGGACCCATAAGGACAAAAAGAAACTGACAAAACGGTGACAAGGGACAGTTGGGAGGCGCAGCTCCAGCACAGCCGTGTCATCTCACGGGGCTCAGGAGCGAGCACCCCAGGGCTCCCTGCCCGGTCTGCATGTCCACCTGGGCTGGCTGTGCTGGAGCTGCGGGGACCTCTCTGCACACTTGTGTCATTGGGAAGTTTTGTTTCAGCTGTAAGTCATCAAGGCAATGGTAAGGATGATTATTTAAACAAATAAGAGAGGAAAACTTTATGAAAGCACAAGGGCCCCTCCTGACCCTCTCCCCTGCCTGCCCACAGGGACAGTGCTGCCGTCGTGGTGTGTGGCATGCTGCGGCTTCTTCTGTTCTGGTTTTATTTATTTAGCTCTGGCAATCGAACTGAGGGCGCTCTCCACTGAGCTACATGCCCAGTCCTTTCCATTTTTCTTTTGAGACCCGGTCTCCCGAAGTTGCCAGGGCTGGCCTTGAACTTGTGATTCTCCTGCCTCAGCCTCCTGAGTGGCTGGGAGGATGACAGGCGTGGCCACCGCTCCTGGCTGGCTTCTAATATTCTCAAACGTGCAAATAAGTCCACAGAGACACATCCACACAGTTTAATGAGATACTCTGCCCGGCGTTTTGCCTCCGTGTTTAATAGTACACCAGAAGGACCTTTTCCTCTGCGCACCACCTGATCCTCACTAGTTCCATGATGTGGATTTATGGGAACCCCTTCACCATTCTTCATGGACCCCTCACCCACTGTTTCAGAATCGATCTCCAGGCAACCTTCCTTCTCTCCTCGTACGAGCCCCCGCCCAGCGGTCTTTGAGCTGGAGAGTTGTAAGAATCCCCCGGGGTCCTGATGAAAACGCAGTCCTCTGGGTCCAGCTGCCGGTGATTGTGGCGCAGAAGGCCTAGCAGGCCTTGCGCCAGCATCCCGAAGCTCATCTCCCCGCTTGCTGGACTTGCCAGGGTCCCGCCGTCACCCTCTGGTCTCTCCGTGGCACAGTGGAGAAACTCCGAGAAGCAAGTCTTTGATGTCACCACTGCCGGCCCCTGAGAGCCCTGCATGCCACCCCACGGTTTGTGGGGTGGTCTCCCTGCCCCTCTCGCTGGACGTCCTCAAGGCTCACTCTCCTTATCTCTGTGCTTTGGGCCAGGCTGGCCTTCTTTTGGGCTCGCCTACTTGCCCTCTCCCTACAGCCTCAGGGCCTTTGAACAAACTGACCCGCCTCCTCCAGGGTCCTCCCGTCTCCCGCGTCCCGGCACAGGGCCTCGCAGAGCAGACACTCAAAAAATAACTGGAAGAAAGAGTGAATGAATGAGGCCCATCTAAAATGGACTTTGCTCGCTTGGACGTTCTGGGGGCGCAGCCTGTAGCGAACACCCCGTGGTTCATTCATGTTCTCCAAGGTCAGGAGGGAGCCACTGCGCTCTCCAGGAAGGGGAGGGGACGGCGTTGCTCCGGCCACTCTCGGGGTGGGTGCAGTGTGCATGTTCCCAGAGGTGACATCAATGGCACATCGTGGTCCCCCGGGGCCTCCTTGCTTCTCCTTGAATTCAGACCACATGCTGCTGGAGGTCTTGGCTGGGCACAGCCAGGGATCGCGGGGCCGAGGGGACAGGGCCCCCACCGCCGGGGAAATGGCCCCTCCGCGATCGGCTCTGCATGGGCAGCGCCCCTCGGCCCGCCTGGCCGCCTGCCCGTCTTGCCCGGCTCCGCCGTCCCTCCTTGCCTTCTGGACACGAAGACCCCGGAAGTAGATGAAGACCACCCCCCCTGCAGCACCCAGCGTGGCCCAGCCAGCACCCTCGGCTGAGCCAGTACCCCATGAGCAATCAGCCAGCCCCGTCCTTCGGATTCTACCTGAAAGACAGATCCTGGGGGGAGAAGGCGGGTGCGACTCCCCAGATCAGTTTGGGGCCGTCCCCTCCACTGTACCCCTTTAAAGTGCTCCTGTCCTGTCTGTGGAATGTCTTTCGCCCCCACTGGATGAGACTTTTAGGAATGAATCACGACGGCGATGACCTTGGCTTATATCTCCTTTCTTCCCTTCTGTATCCTCAGTGCTTTGCACGGTGCCTGGCACGGAATAGAGGCTCACCAAGTGTGCACTGGGTGTCTGTGTGAGTGAGCGAACCCCTCCTTTCCCACTCTCCTGTCTTGGAGGGCTCCTCACATACACCGGGGCTCCCGCCTCACAGGGCTCTGCTCCCTAGACCATGCACCTCCAGAAGTCTCGGCCTTTTGGTGGGATTCTTTTGCCTTCAGTCTTAAGACCGTCTTCCTGTCCCCTAGGGCCCAGGGCCACTGTCACTAGCTTTAAAGTGGATTCCAAGGTGCATGTAGGCAAAGCTTATCCCTCCCTCCATTGCGCATGGTTCTAAGGGCTGCAAGCCCCTTGCTGGGTCTGCATTGATCCCTCCCACTTGACATCGATGATCTGTTCCCAAGCCTTAGACATTCTGCTCCCGCAGAATGTTAATCAGGGGACTGTATTCTGTTGTTTCTTTTTCTAATAGAAAAATTCAAGTGTTATTTTAGATCGACCCCAAATCTTTAATCAATTTCTTAAGTCATAACTAAGACAAGGTAAGAGACCTACATTTGTAGCAAGCTCTCTTATTGGAATGTAAAATGCTTTTACAATTTTGTCTGTGGAGGGACCAGTTCATGTGGGTGCTGTCCATTACTGGCATCCTGCTCTGGTGACGCCCTCAGATGTCTTGGCACCAGCCACATCTGAGACTCAAGTCCTTCTGTTGACCCTCAGCTTCAAAATATCAACATGTCGTTCCGATGTCCCACTGATTTTATTAGGAAGGTCACTCAATTCCTTATTTGCACATTGTCTTAAAATATGGAGTCCCGTGTCTTGGGCATGTAAACCCGTCTCTCTCTGCACACTGTGGCGGAGGAGTGTTGTATTGGGAAATACACGCATCCTCTGAAGTTTGCATATTGGAAACCAAAGGTATTCTGCTACAAAAATGTCAACTGGGGAAATGTCCCCCCGGTCCCCAAGCCCAGCCAATCAATAATGCCACCTGGAGAACTTTCTCTTCTAAATGATTCATAGCTTCTTCCCAGAGATTGAGATTCGACAGGTCTGGGGCCCTGGTATCGACCCCCGGCTGTTTCACATGAAGAGCTGGTTCCCAGTCTCTGGTCCAGCTGTGGCTTCTGCCCGCTGGCTCCTGGGCTTTCGGGGGCAGGCATCTTCTGTTTTCTTGTGCCGGGAGCCTGGCATGGAGCAGAAGTGGGCCTGAGCCGGCCCCCCGCGGTGCTCCCGCGGTGAGCGCTTGCTGGTGGGGGTGCTGGGGTGTCCAGGCTTTCTGAAGTGTGACCTTGCTGAGCCGCAGGGCCATGTTAGGACTTCTCCAAGGCCCTTCCTGGGGAGGGGGCCGGGAGACCGGGGAACCCTTCCCTTTCCCCCTTTCTCCTGATTCAGGCAGGTTTGATGGTTTTGCAAGACGGAGAGTTTCTCGAAGCATCTGAGAGCATGGACTGAAGCCTGATCCTTGTCACGACCGTCCCTGTGCACCCTGGGGCCAGGTCAAGCTGCCCGCTTCCTGAGCTCTCACCGCCAATAACGCTTCCTGCCCTTGACCTTGGGGTCCATCCGAAGGCTCCTCTTTGCCTCTCCAGCAAGTTCAGGGTTGCCTCTGGGGCTCTCACCTTTCATTTTATTTTCACTGAATCCTTCTGGGGCTTCTATTTTTATCCCGGTGTTTGAGGTGTCGAGGCTGTTTAAGCTGAGGCCTCTGCTACGGTGGTAGCTCTCCTTGCAGGGACAGAAACCGCTGTCCCCACACAGCCACCTTGTAGCACTTACCTGCAAACACCGGGTGGGTTCCTCTCCCACCCCTCCACCGCTTCCTGCCACTCACAGATAAGGGCAGATAACGGAGGGAAAGGAGATGTGTGTATTTCTGGCCACCTGCTTTTTCTCCACTGGTCACTTTTTCTTATCTCTAGCTATTTTTTTTTTTTTTTAAGCAATCACTATTTTCTGCTTAGTATTTCACGTATGTTCCCATGATATCCTGTTCCCCCAGATTTTTAAACTTTGAGATTGGGAGTCGGTGTCTTCTCTCTCTCTGCAGTGGGAAGAAGGCTCTGCCCCTGGGAGGGCTCCCTGAATCCTGACGCCCCCATCCTTATGGGCACGGTCATCTGTGCAGAGCGAGTTGAAAGACAAACAAGACCAGTTAGAGAGAAAAGCCAAGCCCCTGCCTCACTCCCAGAAGAGAGTTTGAGTGCATCAAGCCCCCCCCCCCCCCCCCCAGGAATGGAGGAGCCCTGTGAACGGGAACCTGTCACAGAGAGCGAGAGCCCCTGGCCGGGGAGCCGTCCTCGACTGGCCTGGCTGGTCTGGTGCAGGGAACCGCACCCCGTGTCCAGAGTGGGCAAGAGCTCTCCTCGTTCTCGACAGTGCCCTAGCGTGGGCACCTCCTCCTGCCTGACGCAGTCTCCCTGTCCTCCTAGCCTGATGGAGTTCCGCTGCTGTTTCAGATCTCTCTTCAATGTCCCTTCCTCCATGAAGCCCTCCCTGACTTCCCGCCCAGGTACCAGCGTCAGGGTCCCTTCTCTGTTGCGGGAGCCCCCTCCTCCCCGTCCTCAGAGTGCCCTTATCCTTGGTAGCAATGCTCCTGTGTGGCAGACCCAGAGATGCCCCGCCCAGAGCCCCCTTCAAGAACAGGCTGGCCGCCGGGTCCCTCTGGGCTGAGTCACCTCGGCTGGGTTGGCCCCCCCTGGCAGGGACTGCAAAGCCATGATGTGAAGACAGCGCTGGGGACCCGGGGCAGGGCAGCTCCTCCAGGGGGCCGCAGCCCCTTCCTCCGGCAGTGTTAAACCCTGAGCAACATCTCAACCAAAGCCCCCTCAGTGCGCCTGCCCGAGGACGCCGAGTTCACGGTCCACTGATTCAGCGGGGGTCCAGCAGCGCCGCACTGGCCGTGGTCTCCCCAGCACCCGTTCACAGCAGAGGCCGCAGCTGAGGCGGCTCTCTCGGGTGAATGAGTGGATTTGATGACCCGACGGCGCGCGGACACCGGCTCCCCGACCTCGGGCCAGATGCCCTCTCTCTGCCCATCAGCCCTCTAACCTGAGGCCTGTCAGGCCCGGCTCCCGGTGGAGGGCCGCAGGATAATTGTGTCTCTTCCCCTTTGTTCTCAATCCCTGCCTGTCCCCAGGAGGGTGGGCAGGGGTGCTAAGCAGCCCACGACAGACAACCCCTTTTATTCCTTTTGACGGCCTCAGGGAGGTTTGATGGGGCTATTTCCATAATCGATGAGGGAGTCCTGTCACCCCAAACATGGAGTCTTTAAAGAGAATAGGTTTATGCAAATTAGATATTGATGGAGTAATGATTAATTGGCCCTGAGCCTTTGTTAATATGCAATTGTAGTAACAGAGATACATTTATAATTATTTCGGTTAATTGTTCAAACAAGCACTCAGGACTTAATTGCACAGAGTAATTGAAGAGCCGGGGTATGAGGGTTATTTCTTTCCAGAGAAACATCAGAGCCATTTAACCAGTTGGGTTCCCGTGCTGAGGTGTAGGGCCGGTCCAGGTCTTGGAGGTCCTTTGCATCCCCAGGCGAGGGGGCGCCATCACACTTCCTGGGCGCTGGGTCCCCAGCGGGTTGGGAACGCGAGCCTGGGATCTGGACCGACGGGGTTCTGACCTGGTCGTTTCAACCGCGTGTGGTTTGGGGCAAGTTGTGGAGCTTCTCCGAGCTACAGGCTACCAGTCTATGGAATGAGGAGAACGACCCTGAACTTGTGCAGCAGGGCGGAGCCCTGACCGAGGCACAGAGCTCCCGGTGGGACCTAGCTGCACAGTGACCCTCCCCAGTGTCGCCCCAGGAGTCCATGGTGCCACACCCTGTGTGCTCAGGAAGGTGAAGTCTGGCGGGAGCAGGGCAAGGGCAGCCTGGCTTGGCGAGTCTATTAAAAAGCATGCAGTGGGGACCCGGGCAGGGAGCTGTGCAGACCCCGAGCTGAGCTGAGGGGGCGGAGGGGGCTGCGCTGAGCACCCGGGCCCGCGCAGGCGCGTGGTGGTGGGCGGAGGGTGGAGGGCTCTGGGTGCTCTCGCAGGACGCCAGGCAGTCTTGGGGTGCCTCCGAGAGCCCCCTTTCCCACATCAGCCATCAACCATTTCCTGAGGCACCAGGGAGAGCCACGAGGCTGGTAGCTGGCTCCGCTCCCTGCAGGAGAGCTGTGGCCAGGGTCGCTCTGCGGCCACCTCCACCCCACGGGGCAATTGCTCCCTTTACGTCACCTCCAGCTGAAGTCTCCAAACGGAAGGGGCCTGGGCCCAAGGCCTGCTCCCCAGGGAGGTGGGCCAGGGGTCATTAGCCCCCCTGATGAAGGCCGTGCCATGAGCCATCTTGTGGCGCCAGCGTGCCCTTGGGCCCTGCGGGTGCTGATCTCATTTAGGACAAAGGCTGAGGGTCCCTATGCCTTGTGGACCTTCCAGGTTCACCCAGGTCCCCTCCTCACCTATAACGGGGGACTTTATTACCCCCATTTTACAGGTAAGCAGGCTGAGGCACAGGGGCCAGGGAAGGAAACCTTTGCTCACAAAGTGACCAGGTGTCCTTTGTGAGCCAAGGGTTCCATCCCTGGCCCCCTGCAGAGGGGCCCCTGATATTCTGCAAGCTTCTCGCTGCAACTCAGATTTGCACTCTCAGATATCCACTGAGGGTCTTTTCCCCCTTTAAAATAATAAACTTAGTGACAAGGTGGGGATGTGTGCAGATGCTTTTTGGAGCCATTCCCAAAGGGACACTCCTAGTCAGCTGGCCTTGTCATTGTCCAGTGGAATCGTGGGTGCACCGTGGCCTCAGGGTGGGATTATGCCCAGCCATCCTTGCTCAGCAGTTCACCCCCCTCACTGTTGGTTACTTCATCTCCAGGTGACCACGTGGCACCTGCCGTGGCAGGATGCAAGTGGGAGCTAAATTCTTGAAGGCACATGCGATCTGAGCACACAGGGTAACGTGACACGGTGGCACGGTGCATAATGAGGTCATCATTCTGATGATGATTGTTGCTGTCTCTTGGAGAGCAGTGAGGACAGGAGGCTGAGGAAGCCTGGTGCTGGGCTGCAGGAGAGCGGCCAACGACAAGTTCAGGGCATGGGCTGTTGCTGCCTGAAGTGATTGCCGCTTGGAGCAACGAACGCCGCGGGAGAGAAAATTCGGAGGCAGGATGAAAATGAAAAAGGGTCTTTTCACTTCTCAGAAGAAGATACACGATTAATCAACAAATACATGGAAAAATGCTCAACATCACTGGCAATTAGAGAAATGCAAATCAAAACTACTCTAAGATTTCATTTCACTCCAGTCAGAATGGCAGCTATCAAGAACACAAACAACAATAAATGTTGGAGAGGATGTGGGGAAAAAGGCACACTCATACATTGCTGGTGGGACTGCAAAATGGTGCAACTGCTATGGAAAGCAGTATGGAGATTTCTAGGGAAAATGGGAATGGAACCACCCTATGACCCAGCCATCCCACTCCTGGGTCTATTCCCAAAGGACTTAAAAACAGCATATTACAGTGACACAGCCACTTCAATGTTTATAGCAGCACAATTCACAATAGCTAGGTTATGGAACCAACCTAGATGCCCCTCAGTAGATGAGTGGATAAAGAAAATATGGTATATATACAAAATGGAATTTTACTCAGCAATAAGAGAGAATAAAATAATGGCATTTGCAGGTAAATGGATGAAGTTGGAGAATATAATGCTAAGTGAAATTAGTCAATCTCAAAAATCCAAGTACCGAATGTTTTCTCTGATATAAGGAGGCTGGTTCACAGAGTTGTTGGAAGGGGGTACATAGGATCAGAGGAACACTAGAATGGTCAACGGAAAGGGAGGGGAGGGAGGGAGTAAGGGGGGGGTTGGAAAAAAATTGGTGGTTGAATGAGATGGATATCATTATCCTATATGCATGATTGAAGATCTGAATGGTACTTATATACTTTGTATACAAGCAGTTGTATGTAAAATGATACTATACTTGTGCATGATGAATAAGTAAATAAATAATAAAAAAATTTAAAAAAAAAGGGGGTCTTTTATTCTTCTTCTCTCTCCAGCTTCAGCAAACTCTCCAACTCCAACCACAAACTCCAACAAACTCCTTCAACACTCCAACCAGCTCCAACTACTTCCAACCATCCACCATCTACTTCCCAACAACCTCTAACCAACCTCACCCGGTTATATACATTTTGCTTTAACAAGGACAAGTGCTTAAGCTCGAGCTTACAGGTGCGTCGCACAGTGTTCACGGGCATACAAAGATTCTTTGAATAATGTATGAATATCAGGTGGAACTTGGACATCTTTTATGGCTCTCAGCTAACCGCAACCTTAGTTATCTCCTTGATTAGGGCTCCTTCAATGGGCAGGGTGGCTGGGAGAGCCCAGGCTGCTCCTCCCGGCAACCACCACTCTGTGGCTCCAGAAGACACCTGCTGCCCTCTCACAGGAGGGGAGGGTGGCGGGCAGGTGTCCTGGGCAGCAGGATCCTAGTTAATGGCTGCTTCATATCCCATGGGCAAGGGTTCTATTTAGCAAGATGGCAAAGGAAAGACTGTGCCACCACGATCCTCCTCCTCCTCCTCCTCCTCCTCCTCCTCCTCCCTCCTCCTCCTCCTCCTGGGCTGCTCCATGCACTCGAGGTCATTGCAAGAGAGCGTGAGCAAGGCCATGCCTCATGGCCCTGGGAGGTCGTGGCTTGCGAGCCCTGCTCTCTCGTTCTCCTCTCCTCTCTGCCTGCCTCCTCTGTCCCTTCTTCTTTTCCTCTCCCCTCTCCCTTTCCCTCTTCTTCCCACCCCTCTCTACTTCCCCCACCTTTTCTTTCCTTCCCTTTCTTCGGCACGCACCGCCTGTGGGTACCTTGGAGGCCAGGCGTCCCCATGTGTACTTCGAGCACTCTCTGAGACGGAATGGAGTGAAGGTGGTCAACTTCAAGTCCACAACATAGTCCAGTGGCTGCCCAGGGGTGTTGGCCGGTGGCTTCTGACTTTTCCTTTTCTTCTCTACTTCCCTCCATTAGAGGGAGGGTGCTTCTCTCCTGTCCATGCTCAGAGAGGAAGCAGTCGCTCTTCTGTGTGGCCCTTTCTCATTCCCTTGTCCTCAGTGTTCCTCATTTCTGTCCTCTCCCACCCAGCCTGCTCCTCCCAACCAGTTATAGTTTTCCTCCTGGACACGCCGTGTTTCAGGGAACAGAGGACTCCCCAAACAAGCAGCTGCAGCCCTGAGCTGAGCTGCGTCCTTGGCTTTCCTGGGCAGCACCCCCATCCCATGGCTTTCGTCGGTGTTGATGGTGCCAGGCTGCACCGAGGAGGCCAAAGTCATACCCAGCTTTCTGAGATCGGCACCCTGATCTCTCTTGTGACAGCGGCAGACTCAGACTCACCCATCGGCCTTGACCCATCTTGTGACACGGAGGTGGACCCGACCCCCTCACTCTTATCATGCCCTCCTCAAGCCCCAGGTCCCCACGTCACTATCTGTCCCCAGGCTTCCCAGAGCAGGGAATTAGGACTCCACAACCCTCAGCTCATCCTCATTTATTTCACTGTTTTCCAAGCTGAAGAGGATGGGACTAGGAAACACAGGACTGCTTCTTGGCACAGTACCATCTAGGCACAAGGGGCAGGGACTCTCAGTGTCCTTCCCAACCTGTTCCATGGTCTGCCTGTCTTCTCACCCATCAAACAGTGTCACTCTACTTTTTCAATTGAAGAACGAACCCTTGGGGACAACGTGTGAAGGGTGTTTGTGTGTCTGGAGGAGGTTAGTGTGATATATCAACCGAGACTCTGTGGTTTGAAGAAGACACCGTCCTCAACTTAAATCAGCTTAAACCACAAAGGACGTTTATTAGCTAATGGGATAGAAAAGTCCAGGGATTATGATTGCAGGCATGGTGGGCTCCAGAGACTCAGACAATGGTGTCAAGGCCCTTTTCTCAGTCCTGCTTTCCTATATTTTGTTCCCCTTCCCATAAAAGGAGGGTGACTGCCCGTAGTCCTGGCCCAGTTTCTCAGTTACCCTAGAAAAACATTTTGGTTCAAGAAAAATGTAAAGGTCCGGGTTGAATCTCACTGACTGCATTGGTCAGGTGCTGCTTGTCCAGGCCTGGGTCAGGCCTACCTGGAGCCCGCTGTAAAGTCAGCTCTGGTCAGAACCACCTGGATGGAGGGTACGGGATGATCGTCACCTAACAGTTTTAAGCCGTAAGGATTTTGTGACTAACAACTTTCCATTCCATGTACCTTGAGGCTGTAATGGCTGGTCATTGGGCACATAGGACACCTTTGTGATTCATGTGTCCCCTGGATCGATTCTTCCTCTTAAGAATAAAGAAAAGTAGTAAAAGAGGGGCTGGCAGAGTGCTGTTATTGGGCCCACCTTTGTGATTCATGTGTCCCCTGGATCGATTCTTCCTCTTAAGAATAAGAAATTGCATGTGTGCATGTGTGAAGCACGGGGTTCAAGTCTCAGCACTGCATATAAATAAACAAAATAAAGGTTCATCAACAACTAATGAAAATATGTAAAAAAAAAAGTAAAATATTTACAAAAGAAAGAATAAGAAAGTGATTAAGAAATGCCCCTTTCAATCTCTGCTAGTTCTCTTTGTTTATTCTATCTGATATCACTGTATTTGCAGCAACTTTCTTATGCTCACCAACAGCCTGGTATACTCTTTTGCATCTGTTAAATTTCAACCTCCGTGTATCTTCATGGTTTAGATGTATCTCTGATAGGCAGTATATACTTAGGTCTTGATGTTTAAAATCCATCCTGACAATCTCTGCCTTTTGAATCAGAGTATTTATCCCATTAGTATTTAATGTAAGTGTCAGTGTGATTAGGTTTAGGTCTTATAGTTTACTTATGGTCTTCTGTTTTTCCCTTATTTATTTTGGTCCCTCTATTTCCCCTTTTCTACCTTGTTTGGGGTATTTGAGTATATGTAAGATTAGAATATATATGAGCTCCCTATTAATTTACATAATGATTTTTTGACTAACCTAATTCTGAGTGATCTCTCTAGGTACTTGAATATATATTCATAACTATGTGTAGTCTACTTAGAGTTGATATTGTACCACTTAAAATAGAACTTATAAAACTTCAAACCCTATCCTTTATGCTATAGTTGTCTTATATATTACATCTGCATGTGTTTTAATGCCCAAAATATAATTTTTTGATCTTTGTTTTAAACCAGGGATGGCAAACTGTGTCCTGCAGGCCAGGTCTGCCCTATCACCTGTGTCTGCTTTATTGGAACACGGGCCTGATCATGCTTCCTGTAGTCCCTGTGGCTGCTTTGAGTGATACCAGCAGGACTGAGTACTTGCTGCAGGGACCATGTGACTTGCAAAGTTTACGACATTTATTTTCTGGACCTTTACAGATGAAGTTTTCCATTCCCTGCCACTAAACACCTGTGTTTCCAAGATACTCAGAAGGAGGAAAAAGGGGGCTTCTTCCTTTCTTCCTGCAGCTCTGCACCGGGGTTCCCTTCATCCTGAAGAACCTCTTCAGCATCTTCTAGTGCAGACCCTATGTGATCCCTGTTCCAGGTGTCCTAACCTCTCCAGAATCCGTCTGCACCGAGTCATGCCTATAATCGTTGTTTTATATTTTGTTCAGAGTTCTTGGTTCTTATCTGTGGGTATAATCTTTTCGATAGGTGGTACTCAGGTAGACTGTGATGGCGCCTCTCACAGCCTCAGGGATAGTGAGCACTGCTGCTAAGCCTCCTCGATCAGGAGGGGACATACTGTGGGAGTGACATAAAGGAGCTCTGCATGTGGGATCCCAGTGGGGTTGTGGAGGGAGCTGCACTCAACACCGTGGGGTATACTGAGATTGTGATGAAAGGTGACCCTGGCAGGGGCCTCCTAGCATGGCCGTGAGTCTCACACTAATAACGCACACTGTCCTGGTGAGCTGACTGCGTGCCAGGGGCCACACTAGCCCTCTGGGCGGCTCATCTTATCACAGCTTTGTGAAAACCCTCCTACAGGGATACGATGTCCCATTTTATAGACAGGCACATGAAGGTCAAAGGCGCAACAAGGTGCTCAAGGTCACATGCTGAAGGATGGAGCTGGCAACAGGCCCAGCCTCTTTCTGCCACCACGCCCCTGACTTCCCTGACTCTTTCTGCCTGGGTAGAAGAGCATGTGGGTCTGGGTACCCTCCACAGGTCCCGATCCCAGCCCTGCCCACAGCATGTGCGTGATGTCAGGGGTGTTGGGAGGTGGACTGGATACCAGAGTGGCAGGAGAGGGGAGGCTAGAGGAAGGGGAGACCGTGGGCAGGTGGTAGCCAAGTCTCACGCTACCAAGTGAGGCAGGGCCCAGGGCGGAGAGCGCTGGGTTCTCTGCAGGTGAGATAGGAGAGAGGCTGCATCGATGAGCGGCAGAACGGCTGGGAAACAAAGATCTTTGGCCAAAAGAATGAAAGACAAATTCCAGGAACGTGGTGGAGACACTGGCAATAAAGAAATTAAAAAAAAAAAAAAAAAAAAGAAAAAGAAAAAGAAAAAATCCCCTGTACACCGAGAGTGTGCTTTTTGAGGGTCTGGAAGTGGCCGCCCCTTCTCCAGCCTAACTTCTCCTAGAGTTTGGCTCCTGATAGCAGGTGCACGATAAATCCTTATTGAATTAAATTAAAATGTTTAAGGAGCCAATTCCTTAGCCAGGCCTTTCTCTGCTGTCAAGGAAGAATTTATTTAATAAGACCTAGACTTTGGCAAACTGGATCTTGCTTCTCTTGGCTGGTCTGTGGCCATGATTTAAAATGCCAATACCTGCTGCTCACTGTTGGGAAATGGGTTCTTATTTGGGGGAGGGGGTTTCTTAAAGATTTGAGAAGAAGACAATTTAAAGAGGCTCTGAAAACCATTGGTTTTCCATCTGATCTCCCCAGGTGCCTCTGGGTCCTTGAAGAGTGTGCTTGGTCCTCAAAAGTCATAATTCTTTGAGGCCAACTGGTCACTTGGGTGGTGAATACAATGACCTTTGCGTCAACCAACTCCAGATCATCCACTCCTAGGCTGTGGGGACAGTCGCAGAATTGGTGCAGTGACTGGTGCAGGTTTGCTTCCTTTCCCTTCATGGATATTGTCACTTACAAGTGACACCGTCCAGCTCAGGTGTCCTGGTGGAGGAGCAAGATGCCTGGGAGCTATGCGGCCATCAGAGGCAGCAACTCTCAGGTCACGACTTCATGGTGAGGTTTCCCGCTTCCCATTTCCTGACCACAAACCCAGAACGAGCCCAGAGCTAAGGCGCGTGTCCTGGCCAGGCCTGAAGGACAACTGTTTCCGGGGAAGACTACGGCAGCAGCTGGGAGGCCCCAGATTTGGGGAGGAAGGGAGAGACGGTTCATCCGAGTGGATGCCTGCATGCGGCTGCTGGGGCTCCCTGGGTCCCACCTGCTCTCCAGCCAGCACTGGCTCTTGTCCCCCAGTTCTGATGGGATCTAACGGCCTGACCCACCTGCCAGGAAGGCCTTTGCAAACCAGTGCAGCTTCAAGAAGGACCAGCGGGCAGCAGAGGCGAAAGAAGCCCCCCCCCCCCAGGTGGCCCCGCACACCTCCCCACCCGGCAGTGTGGCAAAGTGCTCGGGGAGTTGTTAAATTCTTCCAGATCTGGTACTTGGTCCACCAGCCAGCACACGAGTTGTAACCCTCCTTATTGGTCTCCTGAGCTGGACTCTCAAATCCCTCCAGGTCTCATTATGTGAGAAGCAGGCTCTATCTGCTTAATTATGTAGGACTCTGCTAACGCCAAATGATTCCTTCTGCAGAGGTGATGTGAAAGATGGGGCAGAGTCTCAGAGACTCCCAACACTTAGCAAATTGGAGACTTCATTTTACCTTCTATCAGCGAACAAAGGAGAAAGATGCTGGCATTTAATTCTTCTGGAACATCCCAGCATAGAGCCAAGACAGCCCCATCGAGAGCACAGTCATGCTTCTGTTCTGGTTCACTTTGGAGCCCCTTTTGGAAAGTGTGGTTCTTTCTGTGGTCCTTTTTTTTTTTTCCCCCACCAGATATTACTCCTGCATATTTGAAGTGAATAGGCAAAACTCAAAATATTAATGGCTTTACAAATTGAAGATCTGTGATTCCAGTGTGTACCTCGAGGTTTTCATTTTTATCTCCATATTCATAAGTAATTTACACAGATGAGACAATAGCCAAGCTACTCCTCTGTGTTTTATTTGCACTCCAGCATTTCCCCCTGTGGTGCTATAAAGTCATTTTAACGATTCTTCAGTATTACGTCCTGTTGCTTTACAAATATTTATTAAAACTGTCCCCAAATATTGAACATTTATATCATTTCCAAAGATTAGCTTTTAGAGAAAATCTGCATTGAATAAATGCATGCATATAATTTTATTTTCTTTTGTCTATATTGCATTATTTCCTTGGATGAAATTGACAGAAACAGAATGATTACCGTCAGGAGCAGGGCTGTTTTCATGAATCTTGATACCTATCGCCACCGTCGTTTCCAGGGTGGTTGTGTCAATTTACAATGAGTGATGGGGCCCACAGAAAACTCACCAGGATTCACTGTTGAACTTTGTAAAGTTTAGGTTATGGACAGCATGTCACTCTTGCCTCATTTCCATCTTTTTGGTTTCTCTCCAAGCTTTTGAGCTTCTTTCTAGCAACAGAGACCTGGTCGTTCCCAAGCTAATCAAAAGCAAAGTGTGTCTTTGGCTTAAAACTTGCACGATCATTTCTCTAAGTGCTAGAAATTCTCGTACCTTTTCCTTCCATGAGCCAAACACAAAATCAAGAGGGGATGAGTTATCCAGTGAGACGATGATGGCTGTCCCTGTAAAACACAGTTTCCTTTTCTCAAATGGAGGGGGGAAAAAAAAAGCATCAGCTATTTGCTCACACTTGAGACCTCACCCTGTCATGGGTTATTAATGCAGTGTGGGGTGGTGGCCAGTGTGGCCTCGCGGGTCCTCGCAGCACCTGCGCCCTGGCCCACTTCCGCCAGAAGCAGTGTCTTCCTCCGGGGTCCCTGGCTCTTTCCCCCTCCTTCCTCCCACTTGTCTAGCAGTTCTCCCCTGACTCCTCTCCCTGTCCATGAAGGCTGCCTGAGGTCCTCTTCTCTGCTCCCCGGACAATGCCCATGCCCACTAGAGACTTCCATGACGGTCTAGGCGGTGACCCCTCCCCTGACCCGAGTGACAACACACGGACGGCCCTTGACTGGGGCACAACATGGCCGATTCTAACCTGGTGACTCTCGCCCTCTTGTCGACCCGTCCTCTGGAAGCCCCCACCTCAGCACAGGGTTCCTTCATTCATTTGTTCGGGGGACCCAGGAACTGAGCAGCCTCCAGGGTGCCCCCTCCCCCAGCTCCCGACGGCTGTGTCAGGATCACGTCCACTTGACGTCCTCCTGGACCCCCCAGCTCCGTCACTGCTCAGGCTCCCCTTAGCTCCTGCTTCAGCACACATCTGGTCCCCCCCATCCACTTGGCCTCACCTGTGCTCGTCACTGAAGTGCATTGCTTTCTTTGCTCCAAAGCCTCTGCGACTCCACCTTGCACTCGGCGTGAGGACAAAAGGAGGCCCTGTTGCTCTGGGGCTGGCCTGCTCTCCAGCTGCCTCTCATTCCATGCTCGTGCTGGCTGTTGTGCCCTGCCCTACCTGGGTCTGCATTACAGTGCTCACACTCTTCCTGCCACAGGGTCTTTGCACGTGCCGCCTCCTGTTTGTCAAGCTCCCTTTCCTTTGGCCCTGCCTCCTCCTGGAATACTCGGTAGTGCTGCTCAGGCTGTTCCATCTAAAGCTGCCATCCTCTCCACGCCTTGACTGTCACCCGCTGAGAACTGTCTTTCCTGCACATTGTCTTCCGCTAAGGGAGTTGCTCCCTGCACAGTTATGACTGGTTGATGGGGGATAGAAAGCCCCAGGCCTCTTGCCTCAACTGGGGACACTTTTGACAAGCCTTCCTGCCTCCAGGGCTGCCTATGAGTCCTTTGTTGCTACTTCTCTCCCTCTAATGTGGCTTCCCTCACTCATCTGTGTCCTGGGAGGGCTCCATGGTCCACCTCTGCACAAGATCTGCAGGCTCAAGTGACTTCTCTGGGACCCATGCGACGTCCTCCTGTCCACCCTTTAGGTCCCCGTTCATGCTCCGTGTCCTGGGGCACCTTCTCTGGCTTCCCTGAAACTGGGCACTCATTCGTGTCAGCGTGAACGTGTTAAGTCCTACCTCTCCCTACACTTGGACTTGGAGCCCCTTGAAAGCAGGGTGCTCACCGAGTACCCAACTGCCGGCCTAGTGCTGGGCACGAAGAAAGTGCTCATTAAACACAGTTTCATTATTCATGGCAGTTCCATTCCACAGTATCCTACAGAGGCGAGTCCTGGGGAACACAGGGCTTGTTCCCGCGAGGCCCTGGTCACAACACTTTCTCCAAGTGATCGGTGCTTGGTTTGTGCGTTTCAGTTTCCATGTGTTTCTTATTTCATCTAATTGCTGATTCGCTAGTGCTGAGCCCGCAGCCACAGCACCGTGACCTGTGCCTAGCTCAAGCCGCCTCGCCACAAGGCCCCTTGTGTTCAGGGACACACGCTGCCCCTCAGCACTCCTCTCCAGGGCCATTTCAAGTAGCAAAGTCACCAGCACAAAGCACAAAAACACAATCGCTTTGGCACTGAGGCTGCGAGAAGGGTCCCAGCTGAACAGGAGGCGGAGCCTCCCTTGTGCCCCCTTGGCGGGGAGTGTGCTGGCTGGGACACTTGGTGTTTCTACCGTTCTCTGCATGTCTGAAGACGACCACCGAGGTGCTGGCAGTGTTGGGGTGACAAATACATTGGCAAGAAGGCAAATTTGCCAGTAATGAAGATCAATCGTATTTGCTTAATGGACAAATGTGATAGATGATAGAAATGGCCATTCCTTCTTTGCCTCTTTGGAGTGTAGCCGTGGGCATGGCCTCTGAGGCTGACTTGAGCGGGCTGGCCTTAGGACAGGCTTTGGCCAATCAGATGATAGCCAATGTAAAGCAGCCAGGGCTTTGGCCAATCAGATGATAGCCAATGTAAAGCAGCCAGGGCTTTGGCCAATCAGATGATAGCCAATGTAAAGCAGCCAGGTCTTTGGCCAATCAGATGATAGCCAATGTAAAGCAGCCAGGGCTTTGGCCAATCAGATGATAGCCAATGTAAAGCAGCCAGGGTTTACAAAACACGCATGGGGTGAGGTTCCTTTTCTTGTGTTTTCTGGAACCTTGCAGCCACCACACGAGTGGGCCCAGCCTAGCCTGCTGGGAGCTGACACACGTGGCTGAGCCATTCCCCATGTGTCACCCCATCTGACAATGAGCCGGCCACTAGCCACATGAATGAGGGCACCCTAGACCATCCCTCCTGGGTCAAACACGCACCACCGGCCCACAGGACCACACGAAGGAAGGCCTCGTAGACGGCATGTGGGATCGATGGCTCAAATCTACCAGGTCTGAGGTGATTGTCACTCATCGTGAGACATCTTGTCACCGTTTGCCAATTCCAGAACTGAATAGCGCGGAAGGGCAGATGGAATAGGTGAAAGTCCTTAGCTCATTCAACAGGGGCTTTGTGAACTTAGCGAGGCCCCAGCCTTCGGGTCTCTGGGGAAGAAGAGCTGGTGAGCAGAGTGTGTGTGTGTGTGTGTGGGGGGGGGGGTCGTGCCAGCCAGCTGTGGGGAAACATGGCGCCCCAATGGAGAGTGTCCTTGGTGGACATGCTGAGGCCAGCTCGATGGTCTGGACCGAGCCCCAAGTCCAGAGTGAGAGCGGCCACAGCCTGATGCCACTCTGCATTTTGGTAACCAGCGGCTCATCGGCAGAGGGACCAGCTTCTCAGACGGCGACGTGCTGACACCTTCACCTCCGACGCTCAGCCTTCACGGTTAGATTTCTTGACGCCGTGCTTAAATGCACTTTCAAACCCCCCCCCCGAGCATCATTTATCTTAGGCAGCAGCACATCTTTAGGAGGAAGAAATCTTGGCATCGAAAATCAGAGCAGCAATTTAAAGCCCAGAGGTCTATAGGGGTGCGAGTAAATTGAATGGGGGGGGGGGCGGGAAGCACAACAAACTTTTCAAAAAAACCCAGAGCGAGTCATCCAGGAAGCCGACAAAGTTTTTTTTTTTTTTTTTATTTCCTTAAGCAGGCCTTTTCAATAGCTTCCATTTTATTTATTTATTTTTTAATGCTCCAGTGACTAAAAATGGCAAAAAAAAAAAAAAACCCTCACATTTTATTTATGTAAAAAGAAATCACTTGTATGCAAAGTTGCAGCTGCTGCTTATAGGTATACAAATGAATAAAAAGCCTGGGAACACGCCGGGTTCTTTTCTTTCTTTTAATGGAAATCTTGATTTGCTCTTCACTGTGGCGCTGAGAATCCTTTATTCAGTGGTATCTTGGCGTTTCGACGGGATTGACAAGGAGGAATGAAGTCCTGAGAGGTGCCTATCCTGGTTGCATCTCATTAGGCGCCAGGGGCTCTTAGGCTTTTGAGAATTGTCTCTTGATTCAGCCTGGAAACAGGAATGATGGTGATAGTGGCAATAATTAGCAATATTTCCAACAAGTCATGGTTTAGTAGCATTTGGCCTGCTTTCCCCATCTCCCAGACCTCTGTTTTTAAAAGAATCATTTAAAAAATAATGCTCAAACGTGGAAAAAGGACTTGAAAGTTGTTCAGAGGAGATACTAGAACACATTTCATACTTCAATTAACTTGCTTTTGGTGACTCAGAAGGGAAAAAAGGAACGCCCTGTATAGCTGCAGGCCCGGATGGTACCCTCATAAAGAGGAGCCATTTATTTTCCAGAGCATGTCAGCTTGTTTGAATTAATTAATTTACTTATTTTTGAGCCAGTGAGGTCAAACCTAGAGGCAATAGTGGAGGTGGCTACAAGGCCTGGGACAAAGATGGGCTCCTGCCCAGGACCCGAGCTCAGCCCCTGTTCCAGGGAACCAGCAGAGTGGGTCACAGAAGAGGATGTTATCCAGAAAAGCTGTGGCTCCTGCACTCTGATCTACAGTCCTGGTTGGTTCTTAACCCAGGGGACAAGGTCCTTCTTCCCTGGTGACATTGGACAATACCTGGGGACATCCAGATTGCCACAACTGAAGCAGAGGAGAGGGCAGTGCTATTGGCATGCCGTGCACAGAGCCCAGGAGAGCCGCTAAGCATCCTGCTCCCTGCACGTGAGGGTCCCCACAAATGTCAGGCCCAAATGTCCGCTGGCTCAAGGTTGAGAAGCTCTAGGTGAGGAGACTGTGTTTGGGGTTGCTAGAAAGGCTCTTACTTTCAGGAAAAAAAAAAAAAAAAAACTGGTCGTACTGGGGGTCTGTGAAGGTTGCTGGGAGCCTGGTGTACCTCCAGGGCTTGTTGTCAACGGGGAAACAGAGTCACAGAGAAGGCTATGCCAAGGTTGGAACACAGGTCCCCAACAAGAGCAGGTGGCAGGGGCACATGTGGCCCCCACTGGGTGGACCCTGTAGTTTTTGCAGCACTGTGGCTATAGTAAGGGTGTCCCAGGATTAAGCAGGGTCGGGGCTGCTCCTTGTAGAGGGAAAGGACAGAGACCTGGAGACAGAAGGCCCAGGTCGGAGGCTTGTCCTGCAGTGTAGCTCGACCCCTCATGTGACCTCTTAGAGCCAGCCTGGTGACTGGGACGAGAGCACCTTGTTGTACCCCCTCTAAGGCTCTTGCCCTTGGAGACTCCGAGCCTCGTAGGGAGTGCATTGATTTCCTGCTTGTCCAGAAAGAGCTGTTGGCCACGGAGTCTCTGGTCTGCACTTCTTTTCCCCGGAGCTGCTGGCATCTAAGAAGAAGTTTCCAGATTACTTCCAGCTAACCCTCCCGGAGGCCTTTCCTCGTGCGTCCTCTGAGCCCTGCTGGGAGAGCAGGGAGGCCTGGCTCCTCAGACAGGAGAGTAAACTGGGAGCCAGAGCCAAGCTCCCGAGCTCCTAAGGGCTCGAGATGCTTGTCCACGCAGGGGTGACGCCCAGCAGGACGTCTGAGACCAGCCACGGTCTCGCGGAACTTCCTGGGAAGGAAAGCAGCAGGTGAACACCTGCGGCCCCTCGTGCACTGGGCGACTGCTGTGTGGTATCTGAGGGGTGGTGGCCCCAGTCAACCCCCAAGGCCCGAAAGTTGGGAGGACCACTTGGAGTCGAGCCACGTCATTGCCATGTCCCCACCCTTGGCACCGACACAGACCCTGTGCATGGAGGCTTTGTTTTCAGGCACTGTCAGAGGGGATGGTCCTCAGGAGGTCCCTGTCCCTCTGGCTCGCCGTCCACGCGTCTGTCCTGGGGAGCATTTGATTGCTGCCTGCAGCCTTCGGACGGGATGAGCAGACACAGTGACGGAGGCAGCCACCACGGGCCCCGACAGCCTCGATACAGAGTGAGCCAGCTCGGCCGCCAAGAGCTCAGTCCTTCCAGTCAGGGAAACGGGGTGTGGGAAGAGGAGGCTGGCCCAAGGCCTCTCGCTCCTGGAGCCAGTTCTTGCGTCATGGAGTCATGGATGCCCACACACCTTCCTCTCTCCCGCCCCTAAGGGACGCCAGGTGGGGGCCACGTGCCCTCAGCAATGTCATCTAGCATCACCACCTTCCATTCATCCCAACCAGGGCATCTGTGGGGCTTTTCCAGGACATGTTCATCTCCATGTCGTGACGGCTGCAGAACTCCTCGACTGAGCCACGTGCTGACCAACCACAGCTGGAGAGTGGTGCGGGGCCAATGGCGTCGTCAGGGAAGATGCACAGCTCGCCCTGCCTGCTCTCCTCCATGTCAGTCTCCCTCCACACAGGGCAGCCTCTCCCTCGGGGCCTGTGGCAACAACACCCCTTTCCTGCATTTTTCCTCTCGGCACCTGGCCACATCCCACCCCAACACTCCTCCTCTGGCTTCGCCTGCCCTTCCTGCACCCACGCTGTCCCCGGCCCTCAGGGCCACACCCCTCACCTCCTCTATAGGCGTCCACGTTTGGTCCGTCCCCTGCAGCAGGGGCTCCCTTCTCTGCCTTCCTCTGGTCTGCTGGTTTATGGCCGGTCCCCTCTGACCAGAGTGCGTGTCTGTGTTACGGCCTGTGTCTCCCGTCCCCAGTGCTGTCCCCGCCCAGCACAGCAAGGCACGTGGTGAACAGGTTCAGGATGAGCGGCTGGTGGGGATATTTGATCACGCAGGTAAAAGCAGGGGGCCATGCAACATTGGTGGCTCTTCAGGGATGTGACCTTCTCCAGGACCCTGGGGGGTTCCAGGTCCCCAGGACAGCTCAGCTTTCCGCCTTTACCACCGACACGGGCAGCGCTTGACATGGCCTACGCTCTCAGACCCAGTTGTCAATCAGGGATGAGCCCGGGCAGCAGGAGGCCCAGGGCAGCAGCTCTGTCCACTGGCTCTGCTCCCTTCCGCTCAGTTTCACACAGGGAACAGCCAGTTGCCAACCAAGCTCTGGGAACTCACGGTGCTATAGGTTGAAGTGCGTCCTCCTCCCTCCTGAAAGATGTCCAGGTGCCCATCCCTAGGACCTGTCGTCAACAGGAGGGTCTTCGCACATGGTGAGGTCACATGAGGCTAAAGTGAGGTCACCCCTTAATCTGACGACTGGTGTCCATATGAGAAGGGGGACATTTGGACACAGACACACAGGAGAACAGCATGTGACAATGCAGGCAGAGGTGGATGTGAGGTGACCACAGGCCAATGAAGGCCAGGCACCATGGGCCACCACCAAAAGCTGGCAGAGTGGTCGGGGCACATTCTTTTCTAGATCCTTCCGAGGGAACACCGCCCGGCCCAGGCCTGGAGCGTGCACTTTCAGCCTCCAGAATGCCAGCAGATGAATTTTGCTGTTTTCAGCCACCCATCACACGGTGCTTTGTTGCAGCTGCCCAGGACACTGGCACACAGGCACACCTGTCTCAGACTGCCCCTGTCCCTTCAGCCAGTCCATGCAGCTCAGGAAATTCGTGACTGAAATAAATCCAGGCATGCACTTGCCAGCTCAGCACTGCCAGACCAGGGTGTCCGTGCAGTGGCTAATTCCTCACTCCCACAGAGCGGGAGGCGACGGGAGGTGTCTCTGGGAGCCACAGCCTGAGACCAGGATGGACAGGAGGTCTCCTGATCTGGGGCTCTGGGATGCCTGAGACCCAGGACACTGATGTGGGGACCAGAGTCAGCTGCCAGATGAGACCAAGCCCTCTGGAGTCATGAGCTGACTCAAGAGGTGGCCCCAACGTGAACCAGAGCATGGCGGGCTTCCCTCCAGCACGGCCCACTGGGGATCTCATGGAGATCCTACCGAAGTCACCTGCTGAATGCTCCTAGTGGGTGAACTCCAGGTTTTCAGGATGGCATACCCGGCACCTTGTGCATAGTCCGAGGTCCATGAAGATGGGTGAGTGGACTCACGTGATCACAAGCGTCACTGTCCAATGATGCAGCCTCAGGGAGTGAGAGGAGGAGTCGGTTGTCTTACTTTATAAAGGTGGCTGCCTTGGTACATTAAAGAAAAATTTAAGGAGCCCTTAGGTGCTGAAATCACAGGTAAAAAAAAATAATAATAATCCAAATCCAAACCAACTCACTACCCATAGACCTGTGCGGCACTACCAAGTGTGAAGCCCACTGAAAACTATGGATTTTAATGAATAATCATGTACCAGTATCAGTTCTTGAGTTGTAACACAGCCACCTCACTAGCGCACCCTGTTCAAAGCAGGGGCGCTGGGGGAACGAGGGAGAAAGGCCATTGTAAGGGAGCTCACTGTGCCTCCTCAAGTCCTCTGCAAAACCTAAAATTATTTCAAAAACTGAAGTCTATTCATTAGGGAAAAACTACCTAGACACACTCAAAAATCTCATTTCCTTTTTTATCTTTTTTTAAAATGAAGAGTTATACCTACTTTCCAGGATTGAAATCAAGGTCACACACACACACACACACACACACACACACACACACTAAGGAGCTGCCACTGACTACAGGGAGAAGCTATGAAGAATGACTTGGGTGTCTTTTTCCACCATTTGACATCGCCCATGACATGAGTTTTTATCCATGTGAACACCATCAATTGATGGCATATGCAGAGACCCAGGTGACAAAGGGTCAAGATGAAATTGATAACAGATCACATAATTAATGTTCCAATCTGCGTCGTCATTTCTGCCGCACCCATCCTTTGGCGCCTACTCGACCTGTTGTATAATTTCAAGAGTCGCTTGACATAGCCTCTTGTATCGTCTTCCCCACCCCCCGATGACTTAAGTCTTTATTTTAACTGGAAAGCGGTGTTCTTGCAAGCACCACAGCCTAGATTTTGGTTCTTATTTTGTTTCTCTGCCCTTTGGGGGAAATCTGGATGTTGAGTCCGGCAAACTTGATGACTATCACTCAGTGGCGTGAGGGTGTTGGCAGGAATCCTCTCCCAGGGGAGCATGGAGTGGTAGCTGTGCTCAAAAGCTCTGAGTTAGTCTCTTCTGGGGCCACATCTAGATCTTGAAGATGGAAAATCAGGTAAAGAGTTGAACGTAGAAGCCTAGAGAGGCTGGGTTGTGGGCCATCTTGGGGGCGAAGGTCAAACTGAGTCACTTAGAAACATAACAAAATGGTGGGTGAGAGGGAGGAAGAGAGTAAGTTCTGAAGAGACTGGGAGGGTCCTTTATGAAATGGAAAGCTCTGGAAAATGTGGGGAACTAGCGGGACAGGGAAGGAGATTGAAGAAAAGTTTCTAGTCAGTACCAGCTGTCCTTCAAGTGGAGGGGGTGAAGGGTCTTGGGCTGTTTGTTGGCTTTCTCTCTAACACGATAATTTTTTGAGTCTCGAATTCAAGATTCTTTGAGATAGTGGGATCTCAGGCACCTTTTTTTGTGTGAGACTTTCATCTACATAAAAAATTTAATGAGGGGCTGGGGAGATAGCTCAGTTGGTAGAGTGCCTGCCTCACATGCACAGGGCCCTGGCTTCAATCCCCAGCACCACAAAAAAATTAATTATACAATATTATTACACAGTCCATAGGTGCATATGAGGTCTAGTGATGGGCAGAGAACATAAATCTGTTCCTGTCCCGTCAGAGCCATTGAGAGGTCCGGACCCTGTTAATCCCAGGAACCATTCTTGGCTAATTTCATATCTACCACCAAGAGCAAAAGATAACAACACTAATTACTCACAATGCCATAGTTTTTGTAACCAATTTATATTGACCTAGTATAGCTCTTCTTGCCTCTGGAGCTCCCAGTACAATTTATTTAGAGCTGTTTCCATCATTACTCATACACCGACCTTCACGCCATCGTTGAATACTGGTTTCCAGTGGCTCTCAAAATGTGTGCTACGGGGATGACAATCCCAAATGCAATCTTTCCAAGAGCGTACAGCAAAACGGGCATGAGAATGCATTTTCCTGGCCATGTTACCGTAAGGCAGAAAAGGCAAGCGAGACCAGGATCCGTGGGCCAAGAATGAGGCACCATAAAAAATCTATTGGGGGGGGGTCAGGTTCACTGGTCTGCGAAAGGGTGAGGGCTGGAGAAGTCGCGGGCGCAAAGGGCAGCATGAGGTGGGAGGGCCTAGCCCACCTAAACCAGCAGTGGGTTGGTTGAGCTGAGTTAGGGGCATCATGTCTGATGCCGATGGGTCCAGGCCGATGGGAGTTGGCAGGGTGGTTGCATCAGCCAGCGGAAGGTCCCTTGGTCATTGAGATCTGTTGTTGCGTCAGCTTCTGGTTGGCCGTGTCAGGTCCCCTCAGCCAGGTGGGAAGTCCCTGACCGCAGCCGCCATGGAAGCGTAGGGGGAAGGGAGGGCTGTCGACCCAACAGTCACATCTCCCGTTTGGAATCTGATTGCATCAGCACGGAATAGAGACTAACGCGTCCTCTGACCGTGTCTGTTTTTGAACTCTCGAGGCCATAGTCCCTGTGCTCCACGCCCGCCACCTGTTGATGGCACCCTGTGCTCCACGTCGGGGAAGCATGGGGGAAGACAGGCCAGGGCCATGGTGGAGACAGAAGAGTAGTCAGGGTGTCCAGAGACTGTCCCGTTCTCCCCCAGCATGGCTCGACTCTAACCTGGTCATGCAGAAATGTCATCACGAGAGCAGGCAGGAGAGGGCGTGGACAGACGGGCTCGTCGGCACTGCCAGGCTCTCAGAGCAGGCATGCGCGGTCAAGTCCACCCTCCATGGAGCCTGCAGGTGGGTGGGTGACTCCCTGGATGCCAGCAGCAGACTGGGAGGAAGGCAGGCTAAGGGACACCTGCCAACACCCAGCTGTCCTTGGCTGCTGCGCACTGCAGGTGGCATGGCTCTCGGAACATGGACAAGTGAGAGTTGATTCATGTGCCCGCTCAACATGCCCCGGGATCAGCAATGAACTTCTAATAATCAGAGCCCCGAACCCAGGATGGTCCCGACAGGATAGTGACCCTAAAATCTACCTATGGGAAACGTTCTGGTGCCCCAGGGCCATGTGTTCCCGTGAAACAAACACCAACTGTGGAGTCCACTTGCTTGGTTATGCTTCTGACCGGGGGCCTGGCCAGGGGTCACTGGGATGACCCCACAGGCAGGAATCCTGAAGCTCCTCAGGACAGAGGACTGAGAAGCGAGCACTCCCCAGAGGAGAAATGGGGACCAAGGCCCATTCCAAGACAGGTACCCCAAAGGCAGGAACCCGAGACGCACGGCCTGACCTCGACAGGATCACGGACACAAGCCTTCATACGGTGGGCTCTTCTTCATGGCCCTCTCCCCTTGGGCCTGAGCCCCTGAGGAACCCACCTCTGCTTCCTCGGTGCACTGCCCTGCTTCTGGGCTGTGGAATCGACACGTGACTGTCCTTTTCCCAGAAAACCTTTCTGTCCTCTTCCTTTTCTGGTGATTTCTTTTTACTTTTCAACATCAGGCTTATCTGTTGTCCTCTTCATCAGACCTCTGGGACCTGCCATCTGCCTGTCCCACTGTCAGAGCATTCATGTGGCACTTTTGTAGCCCATGAGCCCTTTTCAGGGAGCACCTGTTTATTCTGGGCCAAGCACTGTTCCAAGCCTTGGGGTAACAGCAGCGAACGAGGCAGACTCGCAAAGCCAACCGCCATTGGGGTTCCCTCTGGAGACTACCGGCTTCTCTTTCCACCTCTCTGTTTCAGAATTAATTAGCATTTTCACTGGTGCATTGTGATCATACATATCAGTGGGATTCGTTGTAATATATTCAGACATAATTTGGTAAAATTATGCTGTGTCCGCTTCCTGGGTTGAGATCATCTCTGTTTTTCAGCAAACTCGTTCTGTAAAAGGCCAGGTAGCAAGTCTTGTAGACTCCGTGGGCCACAGGTCTCCGTTACAATGACATGGCTCTGCCGCTGTAGTACCAGAGCAGCCGATGACAATATGGGCAAATGTAGGCGACTGAATTCCAACAAATCTTGGCTTATTGCAACAGAGGTGGGCGGGGTTCTGCCGTCCAGCCCCAGTGCCGACCCCGCCTCAGCTAGCAGCTCCATGAAGCAGGTCTGTTTGTCCTTCCTTTGATTTTTTTTTTTTTTTTTAAACCTTAGTGCTCAGAACATGCTTTGCACCTGGGTACCTGAAAGTCTTGCCAATTGAGAGAAGTGGATGAACTACCTTCATTTCCTGGAAGTTCCTGAAAAGCAGGACCTTGTGTATGTGGCCCTTGGCTCAGAGAGCGTGCCAGGTGGCCACTGGTGGACTGATGAAGGAGGGCTTGGAGAACCTTCCGGGCAGGGAGTGGTGGGTGGGGGCGGGGCCGGGCAGGTCTGGTCAGCCTTCTCCTCCTGCAGCGTTGCTCTTGGCTCACGGGCAGCTGGGAGTGTCCCACGAGGCACCAGGGCAGGAGCGGCCGCAGCCTCGCAGCCCAGCCTCGCCAAGGGCAGCCCCTTCCAGGGAACCCAGCCGCAGAAATGGCCCTTAGAGTTGGTCACGACTACCCATCAGAGGGACGAGGCAAAGACGGCGGCCCTGATTGCCGCCATCAGACCGTCTGTCAGCGCTGGCCTGCTGGGTTTCCCAGGTCGCGCTGGCCCGAGTGAGGGTCAGCGGATTGGCCTGGACAGGCGGGCTCTGGTGTGTGGTGGGGCCTGTCAGCTGAAATCAAGGGGTGAAGCTCGTGTCATTCGGAAATGGGGGCAAGACAAGTGCAGCCAGATAAAGACAGCAGGAGGCAGGAAGGGTGCGGGTGTTGGCCGGGGTTGGGGGGGCTGACCAGCGGGGCCCTCGCTGCCGGGGCCTCGCGCAGGAAGGAAGCAGCCCCTCTTCTGCAGCCCGTCAACCTCGCTGTCATTGGATAGTCGGCGAGATTTCAAACAGATAAACGCCCCTTTGGGAAGCTGGAATGCCTTGGCAGACAATTTTAGGCCTTGATTTGATTGATAAATCCTTTGTGACAGGAGGGGATGAAAGAGGCCCCCGGTTTGGTCCATAGGAATAGGAAATTAGCTGGCAAAGTTGTCAAAGATAATCAACTTTCCGATTCTGCGGGTCTATTCAGGTTGACATCCTGAAATTATTTAGAAATGCACATGTCAACGCTCTGACAGAATTTGGGGCTGATCAGATAAACAGATTTGGAGATGCTTGATTGTAAAATGATGTAAGCGCTTAGCTGTGTTTTATCACTGCGTGCTTCTGTCCCGCCGTGTTCATTGCAGGGAGGAGAGTTCTGTCGTACCGGGTGGGGGCGTGGGGACCGGAGATCCAGCCGCGTGTGCAAGGCAGAACACATTTGCCGGCTTCCTCCTCTCGCTCCCAGTGAGCTGAGAAATTTCTGATTCTTAATTCACCTGTGACCACCCTGAGATTCAAACTCGGGGTTCCCCACGAGGCTCAACCTGCAGCAGGGAGGGAAGGCAGTCAGAGGGACCCGGCAACAGATGTGGTCTTCCCTCCGTCAAGCCCAGTTGTGGGGAGTGAGTGCAGTGTGCAAAATCACCCAGAGTCCTGCTGGTTTTCTGAATCACCAGGGCTTTGAGTAAGTCACCAGGTCTGACCTGCTGTTAAGAAGGCAGAAAACCTTTGGTAACCCTACCTCTTTACTGGGGATTGCCTCCTTACGAGCAGGTTGGTCTAGAAAAGAATATTCCAATGAAGAAGCACATTTTCTCCAGGATAGATGGTGGTGGGTGGGATCCATGGTTTAATGAGCATCTGTTATGTGACACTTGGACATGGTGTTGTGTGATTGGCTCATTTTAATCTCCATTTCCATAAGTGGTGTGACTTTCTTATGTGGTCATCGGGCAAGCAGATGAGCCAACTACTGGAGGTAATCCAGCTCTTAAGGAAGTGAAATTTATATATAAATTTAGGTTTGATCATTTTCCCCTCCCAGGACTATATTCTGGTTGAAGGATCATAGATTCTTAGCTAGAAGGGACCATGGGGTCACCTAGTCTAGGGTTTAGCAGCCTGTGATCCATGGGCTAGATCTAGCCTACTACCAGCTTTTGAGTGGTCAATAAGCGAAAAACAAAATGTTTTTGCATTTTAAAATGAGAAAAGAATAACAAAAAAGTTTCATGACGTATGAAAACTACATGAAAAATCAAATTTGAATGTCTAAAAGTAAATTATTAGAACACAGCTTGGCTTATTCATTCATCTGTGGCTGCTTTTGCCCCACCCTGACAGAGCCACAGAGCTGGGACAGAGACCCTGTGGCCTTCAGAGCTGAAATGCCTTCCACCTGGCCCCTTACGGAACCCCTTTGCTGGTTCTTGGTTTAGTCTCACATCACGGTGCTGCTTATTGGGCTGTGTGCCACGGCCCTGAGCAGAACTCAAGGGGCATCACCCACACGCCTAGCCACAGCTTAGGCGGTCTCTTACCTGCTCTGTCCTACAGGTGAGGAAACAGACCCAGAGAGGTACAGGGAGCTGGGCAGGGAGCTTGGCCAGGATTCACGGCTGCCCGGGCCTATTTCACACCCAGAGCTTGAGCTCCGAATACCCTTACCATATTGCCACTTCACTCTATGCCCCACTGCCTGCCTGTGACTTTTCTAGGCTAGGCTCCTGGGCACAATGGTGAGCTAGGCAGAAGAGGGCCTTCCAGAGTCCTGTGTCCTCACCTCCAGAACTGTGAGGATGTTACCTTACATGGCAAGAGGGACCTGGCCGGGGTGACGATGGGTCTCGGAGCAGCAAGATGCTCTTGGATTCCCCGAGTGGGCCCAAGGACCATGTTCCTTTCAAGATGGAGGCAAGAAGGTCTGAGAAGAACAGAGATGGGCTGGCAGAAGCAGACGCGATGGGGCCACAAGCCACAAGACTGCAGTGGCCTCTAGAAACTGGAAAAAAAAAAAAAAAAAAAGGCTCTCCTGTGGCCTCCAGAGCAGTCAGGAATGAATTTGTGTTGCTTCGCGCAACTCAGGGTGTGGCAATTGGTTCCATCAGCAACAGGAAACCAAAACACCTACCAAGTTTTTGTCAGCAGGCATCTCATGCTCTGGAACGAGGCCCATCATCACTGAAGTGGGCTTCAGAGCAACATCTGTGCTGCAGCTGTCAGAGGTCAAGCAGAGCAGGGTCAACCCCAGAGCCCTTCCTCGAGAGGGGGCTGGGGGCTTGCAAAGCCGTAGGGCCAGGTCCTGCAGGACGTTCCTTCTTCATGGTAGTTTCTGGAGCTGGCTGCTGGCAGGTTCCAGGATCAGCCGCCCACAGACCATAAGGAAGAGGAAAACAAGGACAAGAGGCACACACACACCTCCTCCAAATCTGCCCTGCACCCGCCTCTTCTCTGCCACCTCCAGCTTGGCCCAGGGTTTCCGGCACGTGAGACCCTTGTGACTTTGTGCTCCTCAGCGAGTCTGCTTCTTCTGGGTATTGAGAAGCTGAACTTCTGCAGAAGGGAGATCACAATCTCGCCCACATTTTATTAGTATTGTGACCATTTGCAAATTAATTTGGAAGGCAATATAATGTTCCTCTTGTATAGAATTCAGATTTGATTACCGCCACGCCACGGAAGTGGCAGCTTTCACGAAAGCTCCTATTATGAGAAATTAAGATACCTTTCTCCCTCGTCCAAATGAAATAAACATATGGCTATGGGATGCAATCGAATTAAAAAAAAAAATCATTTAACCCAGGGAACGTAATTATTTGAAAGAAACTGGAGAGGAGAAACTCAATCTCGGGCTTCAGTGTTGACATGAAATTTTGAAGGCTATTTCCACTCATCACTGACTTTTAATGGTTCTTTGTAGAAAATAATTTGCAGCCTAAACCTTGTTAATGTGATATTGGTTGTTTCAAAATCATGTCGGATCCCCAGCAAGAACTGCTGTGGGAGAGGCCTAGCTAAGGCTGCCATGACTCTTGTTCGTAACAGGGGCCACAGAGTTTCATTTTCTTGGGTCATGCTTTGCTCCAGAGGTCACTGGAGAAGAGAGGAGAGAAGCCCTCTGCAGGACACGTGTCACGTATGTGTTCCTCTGTGCACTAGGTGAGTCACGTGTGTTTGTAGCAAGGTTCACAGTCACAAGAAAATGGGCATCCCTTCCAATAGCAGACACACCGTGTGCCTGAAGTTTTGTTTTATCTTGCCAGCCCTTGTGATTCTTTCGAGTGCTTTCTCTGGCCCCTGGAGTCCACTCTGCCTGTGTTTTGGAGCGATCTGGAAGTTTTTAGGAATGAGAGGAATTATAGGCCTCAGCCAACAGCTCCTGTGAATGGTGGGTAGCCAGAGGTACTCCTCTCCCAGGGTGGCTGCGTGTACGACCACACGGTGATTCTTTTCTGCGTCTTACCCCAGCAAGAGCCCCAGTTAGTTGCCCATCGTGGTAATGAGCTTGAAAATTCAACATGTTCCAGCTTCCTTCTCTTCTCATTTTCCTATCTTTTTGCCTGCCCAGGAATTCACCTCACAAGTGCACCAATTGTACCCAATTCCTGGTCTCTTTGTCTTTTGGCAGGAGAGCAAGTCAAAAGAATCCCGGTGTCACTGAGTTTGTTTGCCTGTTTATTCTTGCTGGAAACCTGCTCAGAGCTGGAAGCAGAGAGTCAGGTAAGAAGCTGGCCCGCAGGAGGCACACCCTGCTGTGCAGCAGATGTTGAACAAGCCAACAGGCGTGAACAGGATGTCTTTGGCTTTGGATCGGATCTCTGCACCCTGCTGGAAATAAACAGGGTGGTGGGCAAGAATGATGGGAGGAAGTGTACCTGAAATGGTCACAGAGTGTCCCTCTGTGAGCTGGTGACCTCCAAGCTGAGGCTGGGGGACGTGCAGAGGCAGATATGCACGGCCTAGGGGGACATGAAGCGTTGCAGGAATATAAATGCAGACACTGAGTTTGGAGCGTCGGGCTCGAGGGGGTGATGGGGATTTGATGTGAGAGTCAAGGTTGGAAAGGCAGGAGCCAGATGATCGGGTTCCACAGGCTGTGTGAAGTCCTTGTATTTTTAAGAGGCGACAACTCAAGTTAAAATCCACCCGGAGAAACCAGACCATTTGCAAGTGAAACTAACCATCTGCAACTGTGAGGCTGTAACTATAGCGATCAGACTAAATGATCATCATCGTTGACACAGGCTTGATTCAGGGCTGATGTACTAATAAATCTGGGTATAAAAGGAAAGGAAGCAATATTTGCCATGAGCGCTCCCCCTGTTGCAAAACGTCTCATTTTAATACTTTCAGCAGCAGGTGAGGCCAGGGTTGCTTCCCGGGATGAGAACAAGCCAAAAGTTCTGCAGTCTACCTCAAGCCCAGAGGGTTATGGGAGATCAAGCTGTGATTCGAACCCAGATCTGTGTGGCTCCTAAATGGGTCATTTTCCAGTTACTAAACCACACTGCCTTCTTGGCGTTGTATCAAGGCACTAGTAAACAGTGTGTTTCCAGTGAAAAATTCATCTGAGATCTTTTGATTCGGTGAAGAAAAGGAGAATGAGTTTATTTACTTCATTGCACTTGAACTCACAGGTTTCTTGTTCAATAAATTATTAGCACATTTTGATGATTCTACCCTGGCAAGCTGGAAGTTGAGCTGCCCTTCTGCTTCCATTTGCTTACAAGGCCCAGCACCTGGGGTGCGTGCGGCAGGTAGGATGTCCTGCAGATATGGTGGCCGAGTGTGCCTGGCCTCTTCCTAGGCAAACCCCGTCCCCCCCCCCCCCCAAAGCTGGAAAACGTCTTATCTCTGTTACAGCTGCTTAACATTAGAAATGAAAATCTCCCCTAGTTGACGTGTGTCTCTAGGATTTGTTTAATTAGAGAAAAGCTTTGCCCATAAACTGTAGATGCTTCAAATGGTTCAGTAATCTCTAACAACCCTTATCATCTGCCAATAGAGACGGAGAAGATGTGACTATAAACGGGAATATTTTTATTACTCTCTAAACCTTCTACCTAACATTAATAGTGATTTAGCCCCTTCTTAGCTAGTGTAGCTAAGGGCCTGGCTGTGTGCTCCCAAGGAGCCTGGGCTGCAGCATGGGGGACTGCAGGTGACGGGGGTGGGAGCACGCGTGGTTCCATGGAAGCGTGCTCTATGGATGCGAGGATGTTGGCAATTCTGTGTGGAATAGCTTTGAATTTGATAATAGTAATGTAAACTTCAGGAGCGGAGTCAAATCAATCCAGTTGATTTTAATATTCTAAAAGCCACAGCTAAATAACTCACCCATTTAAGAAATACATCTTGAGCGCCTACTGTGGGCCAAGCTGTATCATCTGTGAGCCCAATGGAGAAGTTTCCTTCTACGGAGCTTCTGTTAGGTGGGAGTTTCAAAACAAACAACAAATCCCCAAACACCAGGCATTCACCTGTGCTTTGTCGGTGGAAACTGGGGGTAGCAGGCGATGAGAGCCAGCTGAAGTCTGAGTGTTCAGGGTGACTCCACGAAAAGACGCGAGAGAAGGACTTTTTACAAAAGGAGACCAGCAGGTGCCGCAGTCCCGAAGCAGCGATGAGCTTAGTGTGCGCAAAGAACGGGAAGGAAGCCCCCGGCTGAGCCAAGGAGTCCATGGAAGAGAGGCCAGGGAGACGGTGCCGCAGGCAGGCTGAGGCTCAGAGCCGGCTTGTTCCAGGAAGGCTCTGGAGGGTTCGTCAGATGCATGGCACGGTCTGAGGTTTATCCGTACGAGCCTCATTCTGGCTCTTTAGAGGACCCAGACCTGGTGCCAGCCGCGGAGCTGGGGCGGCTGTCCAGGGGAGGCGTGCAGGCACCGGATGTGGAGGGGTGGTGGGTGGGGTTAGGAGAAGTTTGGGGGACTTGCTGATGACTCTGATGACAGGAGGGAAAGCAGGGGAACCAGGACCTAGGGATGGGCCAGGGTGACAGTGGACCATGCAGACAGTGCTGCCACTGGCAGGGACCAAAATCACCAAGGCAGACCTGGTTAAAAAGGAATCGGGAGTTTTGTTGGGCCGGGGATTTTAGAAAGTCACACAGGAATGGTGTAGACCATTCTAGCCTACTCGCTATTTCTATGCTGGGAACTTGGAGGTCAAAAAGGAAAACTCATGCTAGATGCTAGTTAAAATGGCTCTGCCGCAGACAATGCCCAAACCTTCCCTGTAATAATAATGTTTGTGTTTGTGTTTGTGTGTGTGTGTGTGTGTGTGTGTGTGTGTGTGTGGGGGTGGAGGAATAAGAGCTAAAGAAAAGGAGAATCTTAGATTCTTGGCTTTTCTTAAGGTACTTTGCCCTCATATTAGCTTTGCAAGGCACGCAGCAAACCTACACATTTGGTACTAGTACCATTATAATTGAGTTTGTTTTCATATAATAGAAACTCTTCCATAGCAGTTTAAGCACACTTTACATTTTATGTTCACAAGTGAAAGAATAAACAGGTAGGCATTCTAAGCTAATATGGTGGCTTTCTGAAATCCTTAGGGACACAGGCTCTATCTACCTTACTGCTCTCCTAATTTTAGCATGCTTCCTTGTGGAGCATGATGGCTGCTGAGGCTCTAGCTCTTATGCATACTTTCCAGGGCATAAGAGGTAAGAAGTAGAAAGCATGGTCCTTCTTAAAGGTCATTTTTTGAAATTTTCTATCATACTTCTGACTAAAGCTCCAATCAGTAATCATTTGGCTACACCTAGCTGCAAGGGAGGCTGGGGAAATTGTCTGTTAGCACAGTGACATTTCCTAAGAAAGAGTGACAGTCGATATCAGCAAGCATATAGCAGCCTTGCTTAGTCCTAGCGACCTCCCTTACTCATCCAAGACCATGCAACTCCAAACAAGGGTGAAGCTGAGACTGAACTTTTATTATTCATTTTTTTCTTTTAATCTCTCCTTTCCTTTTCTTAGTTCTTTTAACATCTTTATTTTTTGAGAAAATGGCTTGCTTTTCTTAAGCAGTCTCTCAGGGCTATTTATTTTCTCACTTTTAGTGCCAAGACCATTCTCTGAGTTCTGCAAAGTGTTATGGGGAGGAGAAGACAGAGAGGGAGCCTGGAGCCATGGACTCCACCCTTGTAGCGCCCTCTGCTGGTCTCCATGCTCAGCAGGTGTGCAGGCGGGAGGAGAGTGCTAGGGATTGTTACATCTGATTTACCATCGAATCTGCATGGGTGCGAGGGGGGTGTGTGTGTGCAGGGGAGCTTATGTTCCCATAAGGCTAAGGCTGCAGAAGCCCATCTACTATGCCAGGGGAGAAAGATTCACTCATTGAGAAGGTAACTGGTGATCTGGAAAACAGCACTTTAACTTCTAATATCCATTTCAACACAGCTCGGTGGCAAGTCTTTGCTCATGTCCTGAGATTCTCAGAGCGGCGGATCCCCAGACTGAACTCAGGCATATGCCACCAACACATGGGCCTTCTTTCAGGGAGGGGAATTTATCACATGGGCATCCAAGATACACTAAGTTTGAAACCTTAGCAGCAATGAACACGGGTAAATTGAACTATGTGAAGAGGCTAAGGCATGATGGTATTCGTGTTACAGAACTGACAATTCCATACAGTTCAACCTGTAGGTAAGATAATAACTTGCCAGCTCATTTTACTCCATTCATAGCAGAGCAAATGCGGTTATTGCAGACCTTGTATGTGCGAATATTCTAGAATATCTAATTCTAGCTTACATGGAGATAGTGATCTCATCTAAATGAATAGGCATCACTATCAGATTAGGTCATTACCACTCCCAAAATATCTGTCTAGCCTCCTCTCCACTGCACCTACCTTAAGCTATCTTACCAGAGATAGGACTAGTCTTGCCCTAGTGAGGGGTCTTTTGTGCAACCATGTAGTTATCTTAAAAAACAACAAAAGTGGATAAAGAAAATGTGGTATATATACACAATGGAATTTTACTCAGCAATAAAAGAGAATAAAATAATGGCATTCTCAAGTAAATGGATGAAATTTGAGAACATAATGCTAAGTGAAGTTAGCCAATCTTAAAACTCCAAATACCAAATGTTTTCTCTGATATAAGGAAGCTGATTCACAGTGGAGTTGGGTTGGGGAGCATAGGAAGATTAGAGGAACACAAGAAAGGTCAGTGGGGAGGGATGGCAAGGGAGGGAGCAAGGGGGTATAAAGAGAGGAAGAAAAAAAATGATGGTAAAATGAGAGGGTTATCATTACCCTAAATGCATGTTTGAAGACATGAAAGATATGAATATACTTTGTATACTAACAGTGATATGTAAAAAAGGTGCTCTTTATGTGTATTATGAGTTGTAAAGCATGCTACTGTTATATATACAACAACGCTGAATAAAAAAATTTTTTAAAAAGCAAGGGCTGGGGTTTTGGCTCAGAGGAAGAGTGCTTGCCTAGCATGTGTGAGGCACTGGGTTCAATCCTCAGCACCACATAAAAATAAAGATATTGTGCCCACCTACAACTAGAAAATAAATGTTAAACAACAACAACAAACAAAACCATTATTGCTATTATTATAGACATGAAAATATTTATGCCCAAAGGAATCTACTGTAGCAAGATTCACACTATTGATGTGCTTGCTCTCTCAAGCAATGCAGAAAAATGTGAAGTATGTATCATATCACTTATACAAGAAAAAAAATCAAGTATAGAGAATCCATAACCAAAGCCCCTCAGCACACCCAGTGAAGGTTCAGAAGGCTGAGGGGACCATGCCTGAGCTCGGAGCCAGAGCCATTTGACCACCTGCTGAAAGCTGTGTACCTGCTTTTGAAGTGCATAATTGGGCATCATTCTGCATAGATTTAGAGTAGGTAGCATGATGTAGCCTAGAGGTCACATTTGTGTGTGTGTGTGTGTGTGTGTGTGTGTGTGTGTGAATAAAGTTTTATTTAAACCCAGGTACAACCTGTGTGTGTGTGTGTGTGTGTGTGAATAAAGTTTTATTTAAACCCAGGTACAACCACGTGCTGACACAGGGCTTACGGGTGCTTCCTTACCCATGGGCAGAGTTGAGTGGCTGTAGTAGAGATGGCGTGGAGGCCTGAGGAGTCTCAGCATTAACTTTCTGGTCCTTTACAGAAAAGCTGGCTAGTTCTGGCTAGAGACCACCGAGGGGCTGGGAGCACCCAGCGCAGGGTAGGCCCAGCTGTGGAGAGGACAGCGCATCTGAGGGTTATAGGACAGCACTGAGGGGATCAGTCGGTCCCTCCGGGGATGAGGCCCCTGGCTGCAGCGTGGAGTCCTGAAAGCCTCAGGCTGGTGATGGGGAGAGCTGTGCAGAACAGAGTGGGGCTGGCTGGGGGGGCCCTGAGTCGACCCCAGCGGGAGACGGCCGGGCGGGCATTCTCGGCTGCCTGCCTTTCCAGCTCTGCTCTGCTTCTCAGCCCGACTCGACTCTGCTCCCCGCTGAATGCAGAGGAAAGGCCCGGAGCTCCAGCCCTCGCCTGACCATGTGCGTCAGCCCCCCTACAGCTCTCGGGGGGCCACGCCTGCGCTCTGGTTGGGGAATTCACTTGCGCACTTCTGCTTTATGCAGTGCTGGCTTTGAAAAGCTCTAAACCCAAAAACTGGAAAAGAAAAAAAAAAATAGAGTCTAAAACCCTGTGGGGTTCACAGAGGGAGTCAAAGAGCAAGAGTTTATTGCTGGCGTTCAGAACAATGACTGCTTTTGAAATGTGAGCACTTGACAGTTCTGCCGTCAGGAAAAAAATCAGGAAGCAGCGGGACCAGCGCCTCGGCCTCCTGTTTCAATGCTGGGCTGTTGCCTCGTGCTGGGGAATCAAGAGGGAAGCACTTTACACCCTCAGAACCATTCTACCCAGGCAGCTGCCTCGTCTCGCTCACCGAGTCACGGTACAGAGGTGACATTTGGGGACAGGACACAGGAGGCAGCGATCATCTCTGCCTTAGTCCTTAATTCTGTTGCACCAATCAGGAGAGCTCGTGCTATTATTTGCCAAGATCATGCCCTAAAGGAGGAGTTTGGGCCAGTCTTGGGGATTTTGCAGTCTCTCAGAGTGTTCTAAGAGGCATGAGGAGAATTTGCACTGAGCCGCGGTGCAGAGGACCCCAGAGAAAGCCCTGAGTTGTGAGTGCTGACGGCCAGGTAGCAGGTAGGAGCTGAGACGTAAAGGCCAGCACCGTGGACAGGTGGGCGTGGACGGCCAGCGTGAGGCCTGTGCATTGGCTTCCCAGTTCCAAAACCCATATAAATTCTACGCCATTCCATAGCCCCAGATGCAGTCCCAGAATCCTTTTCGACACAGCTAATCTGGGCAGCCAGGGCCCCAGGGAGACCTGGTTTGTAAGTGGAAACTTATTTGATAGCCCCACAAGGGAGAGTCCAGTGAATCTAAGAGAAGTGTCCAGGGGAGTTAGGGGCCTCCTGGGGCAGAGGGCTGGGGATGGGGTGTGTGTGGAGTGATGGAGTTTCATGTTTCTTGGGATTAAAGGCAAAATGTTAAAAACATAGTGGAGGCTGTGGCCTTGGCTGGCCAAGATGAGAGAAAATGCTGGTTTGCACAATGGACCCATCAGGGTGAATAAAGTGCCAAGTTCAAGGGCGCCTAGACTGACTGCTCCAGTGTTGAGCAGGAAGGGGAAGGTCGGGGCGGTTGACGAGACAGCAGTGGAGAAACCGGAACCCTCCTGCATGGCTGGGGACAGTGTGTAAAGGTGCAGCCTCTGTGGAAAACACACTGAGGTGTCCCCAAGACAGACACGTAGAATGACCATGTAGTCAGGCAGTTCCACGCCTGGGTACACACCGAGAAGAACTGAAAAGGGGGACTTAATGGCAGCGATCAAGAACACAAACAACAATAAATGTTGGAGAGGATGCAGGGAGAAAGGCACACTCTTACGTTGCTGGTGGGACTGCAAAATGGTGCAACCGCTATGGAAAGCAGTATAGAGATTTCTTGGAAAACTGGGAATGGAACCACCCTATGACCCAGCCATCCCACTCCTGGGTCTCTTCCCAAAGGACTTAAAAACAGCATATTACAGTGACACAGCCACTTCAATGTTTATAGCAGCACAATTCACAATAGGTAGGTTGTGGAACCAACCTAGATGTCCCTCAGTAGATGAGTGGATAAAGAAAATGTGGTATATATACAAAATGGAATTTTAAAATCAGCAATAAAAGAGAATAAAATAATGGCATTTGCAGGTAAATGAAGTTGGAGAATACAATGCTAAGTGAAGTTAGCCAATCCCAAAAATGCAAATACCGAATGTCTTCTCTGATATAAGGAGGCTAGTTCACAGTGTTGTTGGATGGAGGTACATAGGAGGATTAGAGGAACACTAGAATGGTCAAAGGAAAGGGAGGGGAAGGGAGGGAGCAAGGGGGAGGGAGGGGGGAAGAAAGGAAAAGAAAATTGGTGGTCGAATAATATTGATATCATTATCCTAAATGCATGATTGAAGATCTGAATGGTACTTATATACTTTTATACAAATAGTTGTATGTAAAAAGATGCTATATATGTGCATTATGAATTGTAATACATACTACTACTATAAATAAAAAAAATAAAAATAAATTTAAAAAAAGGGGGGACTTAAACAGATGCCCCGTTACGGCAGCCCTGCTCAGGGCAGTCAGAAGGAGGAAACAGCCCAAAGGCCCGTCGAGGAGGAGAAGGCACACAAGGTGTGTGTCCACACGGGGGCTCTGGTGTAGCCACAGAAAGGAACGGAGGGCTGATGCAGGGCACGAGGTAGGACCACAGAACAGGCTGTCACAAAGGCCACATGTTGTCCAGCTGCATTGATTCAGGACATTTTAATCAGAGCAGGCACATCCGTGGAGGTGGGAATCGGATTAATGATAGCCAGGGCTGTGGCCTGGGGACAGGGGACAGAGGGCTCAACGGGCACTGGGTTCCACCTTGGAGCAATGGGAATGTGCTGGAACTAGATGGAGGGGTAGCTGCGTGACACTGTGAATGTACCGAATGCCCCGGGGACTGTCCACTTTAAAATGGCTGCCACTGTGTGATGTGAATTCCACCTCAAAACACGACCCCCACAAGAAGGACGCGGAGGAGGAGGAGGGTGGTGGCCCTGGTGGCACTCCCTGTGCAGCTCTGAGCCTCTGTCTCAATGCACCTGGCGCTGTCTGACTTCAGTCCTTTTTTCTGGGTCCTGCCACCATATGCTATCGAGGTGCCCCTAAATCTCTCAGAACTGCCCCTTCCTTTTTCACTGGCTGTTGTCACTTTTCTCTGGACCTTCACCGACCCAGGCGTGGAAATCCCCCTCGTCACTGCCTCCAGCTGCCTCTCTAGTCCATCCTGCACGCCGCGTCCCAAGAAATCCCTGGAAACCGTTGTCCTGCCTCACTCCAGTCATTCCCGGTCCCGCTCCTTGTGGGCGAGGGTCCGAGGCCTGCGCCTGGGAGAGGACCGAGGCCTTGGAGCCAGTGCCCACGTCCCGACCCCAGGTGCCACATGGCAGGCCCGGCTTTGGGGCTTTGATTGGCAATACTCCACCACAGGGCTGAGGCGAACCAGGCGAGGACACTGTGCCTGTCAGTCACTGAGCCCTTGTCCTCGCAGATCTGGGGCGAGGGGTGCCACTGGGGTGCTCTTCAATCACACAGCGTGCGTCCAACCCGAGGGGCCACGTACACCGGCATCAGGACCCCCCCACGTCCTCTTCACCATGGCCCAGGGCTTGGACCCACGGGTCTGTTCTGCAGGTGACAGATGACTTTCACCACCCCAGGCAGGTCTGATCCACGGGGGCCTCCAGACCACTGTCTTTGCTTCCCTTCTGCCCAGGCCTCCCTTCCTTTCCCGAGGTCAGGCTAGTTTTGTGCCCCACGCTGTACAGACCTACTCCAGGGAGGTGCATCCTCCAAACCTTTCTCAGGTTCAAGCTGCATCTCCAAAGCCTATGATGACCTTGGGGGGTGACAGAGACAGAGACCCCCAGATCCTCTCCTTGCCTGACTGCTGAGCAGCCAGGAGACACTCACAGCTGCACGTGTAGCACATGTCCAGTTGCCAGGAGACCACGGTCCTGATTTGCTGCCTTTTAATCACGTCAATATTTGTGTTCACGTGTTCTAGAAAGCTCTTAATCTCTGGGGAGCATGCCAGCCTAGGGTGGGCATTCTCTCTTCTCAGGGGACCAGACGCCCGCCCATGTTTGACGTGGACTTTGGCCTCCTGCCTCAGGTGGTCACAGACATCAGAGATGTGGTTGTGTGGCCACCTGTCGTTTTCCTTTGATGATTCGGGTTGCATCCAGGAGGCCTGGGGAGGGATGAGGCCCCAGGAGGCAGGAGTCTGAGGACGGATTCTTTTCTGATCATGTGACAGGTAATCCAACTTTAGGAAAAGCCATGCAAAAGCCAACACCTTCCCTCCTTTCTCCCACCCTGCGCCTCCCACCCCTTGTCTGATTCAGTCCCATTTGAGATGGGACTGACACGGAGCCAGCAAGCCCCGGTCCTGGCCTGGGCACTGCGCAGAGGGCTGATTCATTCCTTGAACACGTGTTTATTCGGCAAGTGCTCAGTGCCGGATGGGGCTGGGTGTCTTAATACACAGTGAAGCACGTGACCATGGCCACTGCTCTCCCCAAGCTGACCACACTGTAGGCATGGCCAGCAAATAAGGAACTGCCACCAAGCAGGAACTGTAGAGGCGAGAGTGCTTGGCAGCCCCGAGAAACAGGGGTGTCTTCCCGAGAAGACGTGGTCCCGAGAGGCGTCCTTTCCGAGTTAAAGACGGAGCGGTGGACAGTGTTGTAGGCCCCTGGGATAGCAGGTGCCGTGGCTCGGGGCTGCGGGGCACCCGACCTACTGAAGGGGTAGAAGGAGAACAGTGTAGCCGCAGTGGGTGGCAAGAGCTATTAGGCTAGAAGAGGTGACGTGGGTCAGCAGCTGGGACCCAAAGTGCTTCCCTGGCCCGGGGAACTGCCTCTGTTCTGTGTGATTGGTGGGGCTGGGGCCACAGAGTCCCTCTGGACACTAACTCTTAGCACTTAGGGGCTAGTAGCTCACTGCTGCTCTGAACTTTGCTGTCCTCATCTACAAGAAGAGAATGGGCCAGGTGGCTCAGAGGTGGGGTGCTGGGTTTGCCGTTCCCCAGAAAGATAAGGAGGCCCTTGGAGATGCTCATGCTCTGGTGGCTGCCTGGACCTAGACCTCCGCTCACGGTGGGCCTCAACCAGCAGACACTGAGCCTGAGAGGCTGGCCAGTGAGCAGGTAGGAGGACATCAAGCTGCACCACGCCACCGACATGACACCTGCCACCTTTTCTGACTCCTCTGTGGTGTGTAGGGGATTAGACCTTGGACCAAAGTGATGCATGTTCGGTTCTGAACTCTGATGTCTGTCCATCTTGTCTGTCCATCCACTGGCTCCAGTTGACTTCTCTGCTATGGGCCAGGTGGTGGGATAAGTGCCTGGCAGACATAACCGGGCAGAGCCAGGTAGACAATGTCCTTGACCTCCAGACCTTGCCATCTGGTCAGGGAGGGGTTGAAGCAATAAAAACATGAGTCAAGGTCACCTGGTCAGAGGCACTGGAAGGGGCTGGGAGAGCACTGACAAGGATACCTGGTACGGATGTTTCCAGGGTGAATCTTGGTGTGACAGATTTCCAGATGGGGAAATTCCTGGGCCTTTCTGTGCCTCAGCGTCCTCACCTGAAAAGGGTAAACGATGTGAGTAATGGTGGCTTTAGACGTTGCTGCCCGTGAATCACCTGAGAACAAGCCCAGCGTGCCTGTTTTACCCACAGCGACCTGACATAATCTCTGGGGGCCGTGACGATAGAATGTTCTTAGTCCAAGGTGAGTCCAAGTGCAGCCTATATTGGGGAACTTGAATCCAGCACCTGTGAATCACCTCTGGTCTTGTTGAAGGGCAGATTCTGACTCACTGGCACTGGGTAGGTCTGGGGAGCCCACGTCTCCAACAAGGTCTTGGACAGCGGCTTTCACTGGGGAGATTGTGGGCCAAGGGGACCTTGGGACATTCTTGCAGCTGCTGGGCAGAGTCTGGGCTGCTCCTAAACACTGGATCCACAGGGTGGTTCCCACCAAAGAGTTTCCTGGCCGCAGATGTCAGCAGTGCTGAGGTTGAGACCACACACTGAGTAGCAGTGACATCCCCTTCTCTGGCTTGGCCACGGTGACCCTGGGCAAAAACGATCCAAGTGAGACAGAATTTGTCACAGAGCCAGTTGATGAAATAGGCAAACCGCAGTGGGGTTTTGATGGGACATAAACATAATTTTGCCAGCCCCAAACCATGGACGTTGAGAAGGTGGCGGCTGTGTGTTTGCAGGGATGGGCGTTCGGGAAGCCAGGGCCGCAGAGCCGCCTTCCACTGGGTAGAAGCAGCATGAGACAAAAGACCTGAAAAAGGCAAGTGCATGAATTATTAACAAGCCCGCGTGTGAAAAGTGTAGCGCAAGCCTTTTCCACACTGTTTGCGATCAGGATGAGGAAAAATGGGCAGGGACTTAATTGTTTCATTGACTTTTGCCAAGGAAGCCCCGAGTCATCAAATACCACGCGGAGGGCAGAGGAAGAAGTCACGTGCGCCACCTTCCTCCCTTGCTACTTTTTATTTCTTAAGATTAATTTGTGATTTATAGATCTAATGTCGGAGGCTTCACAGTGTGGTCACCCCTGACACTTCGCTCGGGCCTTCCCTCCCCCACGCTCCTGCCCGACCTCAAACCCTCACCCCACGGCTCCTCAGCCAGGTGGTCGCGGGGAGCCCCCAGCTGCCTTGAGGTCCTGTCCATGCTATGGCCAGTGCTGTGTTCTCCAAATCCAGCTTGTCACCGTGCCCTGGGGAAACCTCCCATGGTACCTCATGGCTCACAGCATAAAAGCCAAACCCCTTATCACTGCCACCGTGACCTTTGGTTATATGGCTCCTAACTGTCTCTTCCACCTTATCTCCTGCCTCTTCCTCCGGCCTTCCCTCCCCTCTGCCCGTCAGTCACACTTGGTCAACACCCCCCCCCCCCGCTGCCCCTCCCCCTCCCCTCCTGGGCTGCCAACATCTTCTCATCCCCTAAAACCACCTGCAGCGTCCTTGATCCTGAAACCCCTCCTGACACCCACTTCTGTCTCTCGCCCCTGACAAGCCCTTGCTTTCTCTTCTCAAGCTCCTTCCTAGCTCTCCCAAGTGACAGTGCGAAAGCAGGCTCTGCCCAGCTGCAGTTGGAGGGGACCCCAAGCGGGGCCTGGCTCCCATTCCCTACTAACTCCTACAGGATAAGGGGGGAAGCACCCTGATTTGGGGAGCTGGAACTGTGGCAAATGTATTTGAGCCTCTGTCCCCAGTGGAACTCTTACTCTGGATCCATCAAATAAGGATGTGTAAAACCACATGTACCATCACGAACTGGGCTTCAGGAGGTGCTGTTACAGGATGCAGTTGTATGAGGGCAGCAGAACAGGTCAGCATGATGCACGATTCATTTTGTGATATATATTATATTATTATATATTATTACCTATAATAATATGCATATTTTATTTGTATATATATATTCCATCTCACGTCCTTCTGCCCATCCATCTACCTCATGGGCATAGACAACACGTCCGGAGAACTGTATCAAAACCCCAAATCTTGACTATGATTGCAGATGCATTTTCACTATCTATATCATAGGATTTTACTATCACAACACTGTTTTCATTTCCTCAATAAGCACACGCTTTCTTAAAAACAAAGCAAAACCAAAAAAATAAATAAATAAAATAAAATAAAACAAGGCGCTTGGATCCCAGCTGCCTCTCCAGCTTCAGCCCTTCCAAGCAGGGGAAGATCACTGGGCAGACCGGGCTTCCAAAGTCTCCCTCGTTCCCTAGATTGTGGTCCTCTAAATGTGGTCCCTTGGATGCCAGTGAGTCCCCCAGATTCTTTCAAGGGGTCTTTGAGGTCAAATTACTTACTCAGTAGCATGAAGAGGCTGTTTGCCCTTGACCCTGGGTTGTGAGCTGCCCGGTGGTACAGGAACAGCAGTGGGTCCAACTGCTAGTGGTTTAATGGGAACCGAGGGGCCCCAGTCGGTACCACTGCATGCCTCTCTGCCACACGCTGACAAGAAGAAATAAAGGGAACAGAGCCGATTCGTTTACGGATGTCCTTGATGAAATACTGAGAGTGATCCATTTCATCAAATCTCAACCCTTGAGCCTACCACGTTTAATGTGTGGCATGATAAAACAGAAAGGCACAACACTTGTGCGCACCGATGGCTCCAGGAGACCCTCTGGGTTCGGGCTCCAGCTGAGCTGACCCAGCCACGTGTGCAGGGAACACAGTTTTCATGGGGAAAAACAATTGACAGACAAATTATGACTATTCAGACTGGGGCCTTTGGCAGACAATTTCTTGAAAATGAATAAAATGAGACTGTCACTTCGGGGGGGAGGGGAGAGACAAAAACTGACAGCATGTGTTGCCAGTACTCAAAGTGCAACGTTCAAGAGAATATTAGAATTTTGGAAAATTTGTATCTGCAATTGTGAGCTTGACAGCTTTCCAGTACCGGACTACTTTGGGGATGAGATTGGTGGTATTAACAAATGTGATTTTTAAAAAAATACAGTATAAATGAAATGGGAAAACATTTGCAAAAATTCTGTATAAGGAGTCCATATTTCCCAAATGACCAATGTATTGTGCATTAAAAATCCATTCAGTGTGCAACTGAACCAATAAATTTTAATTGAACAGAACACCAAAAAGTCTATTGATATGGTTTTAGATTCCACATTGCAATTCATCTTTAAAAAAATACCCCTTGTTGAGTTTTGGTGTAGTATCAAAGAATACTACCTCCAATTACCTGAGAAAGCTATTAAAATACTCGCCCCCCCTTCTAGCTATATATCTATGTGAGTCTTGATTTTCTTCAAATACTTTAACCAAAAAAAAAAAAAAGGACAAATTAAATGCAGGAGTTGAGGTGAGAATTCTAGCATCTTCCTTTAAACCAGACATTAAAGATTTAGGGCAGGGAAGCAGCTCAATGGTAGAGTGCTTACTTAGCATTTATGAGGCTCTAGGTCCCACCCCAAGCGCCTAGGGGAAAAATTTACAATGTTCATTATTGTGCCAAATTGCTTTTTTTGTTTTGGAAACCATGATTATTTTTAACAGAATTATGTTACTTATGCCAAAATGCAATGGATGTGTTGTTGCTTTAAATGCACTGATAAATAAGTATTTAAAACTTGTATTAGGTGGAATTTCTACCACGATAAATATCAATAGCTATAACCCACATAAGCAAAAGCTCTTTGGGTCCTCAGTAGGTTATAAGTGTATATGGGTACCAAGACCCTCCGTGCCAGACCTTCACCATGTCACCTTTTTGATCTTTCCTGTGCTCAGAGAGATGAGCTACCCTTGTCTTTCCTTGTGGGTGTTCATCACCCCAGAGCGTGTTGCATTTCAGAGTATGCTCACATTACCAAGTTAGCTGAAGTTTTGCAAGGCTAAGGGATTTGGGATTTGGGAAGCTTAACGACTTGCAGTATGGAAAGCCCTGCTGTGAAAAATAATACCACCCAGCTGTGGGAATCAGATGCCCACGGAGAGCTGCCCTTGGCCATACCCGCCCTTCACCCTGAACTCATGGAACCTGGACCTGTCCACCTCCAACACACAGGAGCTGGGCTGGGGCTGGCCATACCAGCACTGCCCCAGGTCCTCCCACTGCCCTGGGAGTGAATCAGAATCCTGGGGTCGCCTCCTCAGACAGAGCTCCCGCCTTCTTTTTTCCCAGAGATGGCCCATTGGTCACCATCAAGACCTCACTGACAGGCAGCCAATGAGAATGCTGGCCCTGACACAAGCCCGCCCCCTCCGAGCTGCAGGCATCTTCAGGCCTCATCTAGCCTCCTCCTGGGGTGTGTTGTCATGGCCTGGACCAGATGGACTCCCCCAGGAGGTTTGGCTAAAATGCCTTCCTCCCTCGAGCATCCGGGCCCCCGTGCTCGCAGGCACCCATCTGTTCCTCCTGAAAATGTGTCTCGGCCATTGGGCTTGGGATGATCCGGAATTTTCACTGCAAATGAAATATCTCTGCTCCATTTCCTCTGACACCCAATTCCCAATTTCACAGGTGATGGGTTTGCTGGAAAGACAGACTTTAAGGCAACGCTAGCATTTTGGAGTTCTGTGTCAGGCTGTGGTGCCTCAATCCTGCCACATACGATTGTTCTCTGGGCAAAACCTGGAAAACAGCGAGGAAGGGCTTGCGCAGAAGTTCACGCGCCCCAAATGCACTTCTTCGACAATTGAGGATTTGGATGGGGTTTCGGGGCAGCTCCCTGGCTGCCTCCCTAATCTCTGCCTATTCTGTCTCCAGACCTGAGGAATATTGTGAGCATAATTCAAGACAAAGCCAAAACCAACTGCACCAATTAATACTAAAGGGACATAAAGACAAGAGCTAACACAGTGCTAACAGGCAGCTGTCTTTGGAAGCCCAGTCCTGGATGGTCCAGGTTCCTTGGTCAGTCAATCATTGAGGTGATATCTGGGACAGGGTGAAGGGACATGGAGACAGGAGGGCCAACTCTTCTCCCACATAGCCAATAGTGACTAGCCTGGGGGAACTAAGAAGAGACCTTTCTGAGCAGGACTCTCAGTCTCGGCACCTCTGAACTTTGGGCTGGACAGTTCTTGTGGGAGACTGTCTTACACATTGCAGGACACTTAGCAGTGGCCCTGCCTTCTACTTACCCAGAGCCACTAGAAACCCCTGGCCAAGTTGCCACCACTCAAAATGTCCCGAGGCATTACCGAATGTCATGTGGGGACCAAATTGTCCCCAGTGTAGGGACATTGTAAGAGCAGGGCCTGGTTCCTGCCTTTGGGACATAGGACCTGGTGGCAGTCAGCCCAGTGAATATCCTTTACTCTGGAAAACCAGCTGAGAAAGTCATTCTCCATGGGCAGGAACTTGGGGCAGGGGTGGGCAGAGGGTTCTGTCCACACCACTCTGGTGGAGATGAGGATGGCATAATAGCCCACCTCTTCTACTCAGAAATGGAAACCTAACCTCCCCATCAACAGTCCCCACGAGAAAGGAACTGGATGGATTTTTCAGAGTTCGGCGTCTCCGTGTTCCGTTCACCCGTGAGCAGCCCCAGTGCTCAGATTAGGGGCCCTTCCCTGAAAGTGTTTCCCGCTCCTCTATCTCACATCCTCTCTCTCTCCTTTCAGACCTTTCAACGTGCGGCAAAGGTCATCTGTCTTTCACAATAATGAAACAGGCCCTTGTTCCTGCCCGGGGTTGCGGTCTCTCACTCTGGTAACATCGTCCACCGTTAGGTGCAGAACAGACGTTCCTGGATTCGTGTCCATCCCCCACCCCGTGGGTTTGCAGTATGGACCCTGTAGATGTTAACCTGGACGGTGTCAAGGAGAGCAGCCATGCTGTGAACAAGGAAGAACTTGGGCCAAAGTAGATTGGGAAGAAGAAAGCAGGGCATTGCACCAGGAGGCCTGGGAGGCCCCGGGAAGCGCCGCCCCTTCATTGTCTCTTCTTAACTCTCCCCACCCCACCCCCACCCCCAGCCAGCCCTGCACCAGCCTCAGGCTCAGCTTCTTAGTCTGCAGAACAGAACTGAGTGATAGGTATATTGCCAATCTTTCCTGAAGGTTAAGTAAGGAACACACATAATAAAGACTGATCCAGGAAGTGGCTCAGAAAGGAGGTTCTCAGGGCCAATTTTGGATGGAGACCCGGCACCTGAGCAGGGACAAGAGGTGGAACGATGGGTCCCGAGGACATTCTGGTGACTGTGAAACTTGAAGTAGAAATATCTGGAGATCTCTCTCTCTTTTTTTTTTTTTTTTCAAACAAGGAAGTTGCGTTTGTTATAAAAGTCTGTTTCACATCTTAAAAAAAAAAAAATCTTAAGTAACCAATAGTTGATTCATCCAAGCTTCCAAAGCCAGATTCCTGTCTACTTCTGATGGCACATTCACATTCTACAGAAAGATCCAGGAGGGAAATTAAAAAATAGATCACACACACACACACACAGAGGCGATGAAACCTCCCCTTGAGTTCTCAACAAACCCGGGTTTCCTCAATCCGTCTCGGATAGGATCCTGCGGAGAGTCCACAGGTCCTCTGTTCCTGACTTTCTAATTGTGCAGAGCCGCTGGGCAGGTAGACTAGGGCAGGGCAGGGGTGCTGGACAAAGTCTGTGATGGGCCTTTTCAGTGGGAAACAGCGGTGCCTTCTGGCCTAGACCAGGCGCTAGCAAGGACCAGCTGGGCAAAGCTCTCTCTCCATCCCTTAAGGCGAGCGCGAGTGCCCTGCGCTGTAGCGCGCCTTGCTGGGAGTGCTCAGGCTGCCTCATTGCGAAAAGCATTCAAGCTGAACTTCCTGGAGGGAATTTGTCAGAAGATTTGGCTGGGGCCCCTTTTGTCTCCACAGACTTCCCAGATCCCAGGAGAGAGACTATGGGGAGCAGCCCAAGGGTGCGTGGCCCCTGGGAAGGCCCCGCTGCCTAGTACAGGCAGCCTGTGTCTGGAGGGAACCCGGCCACTGCGGGCAGCAGGCATCTCCAGCTCACAGTGCATTTCTTCCTTTTGAAACAATAGCTTTACCAGGTATTGTTGACCTACCGTAAAATTCACCATTTTCCAAAGTAGACTAGTTTTCTTTTTCCTTTTTGGACAGCAGTTTTAGGTTCAAAAAGTTGAGTAGAAGCTACAAGGATTTCCCAAATACCCACTGCCCTGACATGTGAGGACCCTCCCCGCTTCCCCAGTCCCACCGGAGTGGTACCTCTGGGACAATCTGGGTCACTCAGCCCTCAGCACCTCAGGCCGCTCCTGGTGGTGGGCGTGGGTGTCCATCATCTGTGGTCACGCAGGGTATCTCCACCACCCTAGAGCCCATCCGTGCTCAGCTCCCCACTTTACATAACACAGTTCAGTGTGTGTGTGTGTGTGTGTGTGTGTGTGTGTGTATGTGTGTGTTTTTGTTAAAGCATGTTCACCAAGTTGTGCCACCGTCTCCACCAGCTAACTCCAGAAGCTTTTGATCACCCCAAAAGAGAAGCCCACAGCCTTTAGCAATGGCTCTCCCTTCTCCCCTCACTGTGCCCGGCAGCTGCCAATCTGTCTTCTGTGCATGGATTTGCCTGTCCTGGACATTTCACCCAGATGGGAATCACACACAATGTGCGTGATTTATGGCTGGCTTATTTCACATGATGTTTTCAAGAATCACACATAGAATAGCATGTATCAACATTTTGTGATTTTTTCATTGTTGAATAATAGTCCATTATATGGATATAACACCTTTTTAGTTGACTTTGCATTTGGAATATTTTGCGTTTGGGGCCCGTTATCAATAATGCTACTAGGAGCAAGCAAACGTTTTTGTGGAGATACATTTTTGTTTCTCTTGGCTGGGTACCCAGGAGTAGAATTGCTGGGTCCTTTGGTGACTCTGTGTTCGACGTTTTGAAGCCCTGCCCAAGCTGGTTTCCAAAGCAGCTGCACCTCTTTCCAATCCCCCCAGCAGCCTAGAGGGCTCTGAGGGCTCCAAGTCCTCGCCAGCCCTGGGTATAGTGGTTCTCTTCCGATTCATTCACTTCTTTCATTTGTTCACCCGATAATTAATTATCGAGTGTGCCCGCGCTCTAGGGACTGAGGTGTCCAGTAAGCAGAAGCCCACGGGCGCGGCGTGTGGTGGGACATGGGGCAGGCAAACGGGAATAGAAAGAAAGATGAACCTGGAGGAAGAACTGCAGAGGAGAGGAGAGGGTGTCGCCGAGGCGAGACACGCAGGATGCAGGGAGGTCTGCATTTTCAGAGCTAAGGGCAGGGTCCCCCAGGGGGTGATGGGTAGGCTTTGACTGGACGAGCAGAGACAAGCAGAGGTTTCTGAGCAACGTCGTCCGTGTACCTTGCCCTGGTTCCTCCATCTGGCCTTGGACTAGCCGGATCCCGTGGCGCCCGGGCTGGGGACTCAACGAAAGCGTCCTTCCGTAGGCGTAGATTGGATCCCTCACCCTCCACCCTCTGGGCTCCAGCTGTGGCCTCCCTTATCTGAAAAGAGGTTCTCAGACAAATGATGTCCACGGTGAGGACAATGGCGGTAATGACCAGGTGGATGGCGGATGGCAATGCTGGCTGTGATTTTGTGGGTGATTCTATGTGGCAGTGCTGTGCTGGGTCACTGATGCCTCTGAACCGTTCCTCACCATGACAGCACCACATGGGCCTGGAAAGGAGAGGAAAGGAAGAGATAAAGGGGAAGGGTCTGAGGAATCGGGCTCCTGGTTGCAGAAATCATTCCGAGGTGAATATCCCTAAGTCCGTGTTCTGATCGCAACAGAAATAGGTACTTGGTTCCAGAAACTATATTTCATGCAGTTTAATGCTGGTTTTACTTAGAAGCATATTTATCTCTTGAATATGGAATGCAATTTCTTTTATTTCACGTTACTTCTACAGTATTGAACTAAATGGTTTAACTTAATCACACATAACAACCCTCCCAGAATAAGGGTCTGGATCCCAAATCTTGCTACAAATTAGTTTCTAGCTTGGGCAATAAATGGATACCTGGAACAAAGTCAAAAAGGGAAACCACTTTAATTAGGTTGGAAAGTATCTCCAATCAGTTCCAGAATGGCTGTCACTGGATTTATGGGACACCTCCCAACTCTAAATCTTTTCATGTCCAGCTGAAGGGAGAAGGCCCAGAGTAGGATTTCTTAAAACCTCAGTATTTATCTCTCTTAAATAAATGCCCCTAGAAAATGTGAGTGGGATGGACGGAAGGAAATCTAGGCTCACCTTGGCCAAGCCTGCCGCCTCTAACACTGCTTCCATTTGGTTGCGAGGGTTCTAGAAGGATTAATCCGATCCACTCTTGCGTGGAACCTTCCCACAAGCGCAGCCTAACCCTACTCACCTGACACAGCCGTCACCTTTGCTTTCACGTTTACGGCCACATCATGGTAATTTGGGCTCTGTGACTCACCGAGACTCAGAGAGGTTAAGGTTAAGGGGCTGTCCGGACATCACTGTAAATGTCAGAACCAGGATTCAAACCCAGGTCAGTCCAACTGTAATATTGGGAGCTGAAGGGACATACTTGAAAAAAAAAATGGCATCGATAAAAATTATGCTCAGTCATTTCCTATATAACATTCTGTGCTATTTTGAAGTTGGATCACCTGTTAATTTCTTCGGTTGGATTCTTTTGTCCTTATTTTCCCAGGCATAACAGATGAGTTGACACAGGGTGAAAAATATGCAGTCATCATGATACAGTGGAGAGGGCATGGGGTTTGCAGTCGGAAAAGCGGGACTAGTCTCTTAGCAACTGGATTTTGGGCTTGGCCACTCTGACCCTTAGTCTTCTCTTCTGAGTAGCCAGAATGAACACATCTGGGTAGAGAGAGATGGCAAAGACGAGGAGAGAAAATGCCTTGTGGATTCTAAATTGCCATCCACCTTATTTACTACTTTTAAACTCCGGAAGAGTATGATTAAGTCTGACAGGAGAAATCTGCAAGCTCTTCTCTGAGTTAATTGGAGAGGCTTGTCATGTCAGAGAGTCACAGCGACCCCCGTGAGTCCTCTTCACCAAGTCCTTTCCATCCTGCATGCATGGTGTAGTGATTGCAAAGGGGCCGTGCACCGGGCTTACAATCCTTAGCTGTCTTCATGATGTCCTAGACTCTGTACCAACACTTTTATGAGTAGTATCTCATGTCCTCTCCACGACAAATCTACGGGATGGGTAGCATCATAATGCTCACTTTGTAACTGAGCAGAGGTTGGTTCAGTGTGCTGAAGCTAGCCCAGTTGGATCCCATTGTCTTTCCCTCCCTTCCATTCCTTCCTTCTTGTTACAGTGACTGCCACTGGAGATCAGATGTTTTCTGCTGGGTGATGGTTGTGTAATTTTAATCTAACTGAATGTAAAAGGGTGGTAGGCAAGATAATTGGCCCCGGAGGGGTCCATGTTTTAACCCCTGTGAATACGTTACCTGACTTGGCAGAAAGGACCATGCGGATGTGATGGAGCCAGGGACCCTGAGTTGGGGACATAGCTGGATTTATGGGTGGACCCGGGGTGATCACGAGGGGCCTCTTGGAAGTAACAGAAGGAGATGTGACAACCTGGCAGAGATTGGAGGAAATCACTGGAAATAGAACAAGAGGCACGAGCCAAGGCATGGAGGTAGGGGGCCTCCGGAGCCTGGGAAAGACCAGGAAATGCTTTCTCCCTGAAGCCTCCAGGAGGAGCCCAGGCTGCAGACTCAGGAAGTTCGGTCCAGTAAGACCCACTTTGGACTTCTGACCTTAGGAGCTGAAAGACACTGGGTTCTGAGCTGCTAATCTTGTGCTAGATTAAGCCACTAGGTTTGTGGTCATTTTTTTTTTTTTTTTTTTTTTTTGCAGTAGCAGTTGAAAGTTAATCCAGGGGATCGGATCAAATGATTTTGCACGAGAAACTAACTAACCAAAATACCATCATAAACATTCGAATAAGTGCTGCCCTGCAGTGGAACACAGAGGAACAAGGGCTGTGATGGCTTGTGAAGCCACCTGTGCCAACAAGGCTGCGATCTGGGAAGAGCTGTGATGGAACCCGGGCCCTGGTCTTTCTGACCATGTGCCTCCTGCTTCTGCACACAATGACCTTCTGTCAAGGTCACACAGCTAGTTACCAGCAGAGCTGGGCTGGAATCTGGTTCTCATCTCCTTAGACCGTTGGCCCTTCATACCTGTGGGCTCCACATTGACAGATTCAATCAGCCACAGATCAAGGATATTTGGGGAAAAAGTCCATCTGTCCTGAATGTGTCGTTCTATAAACAATGCAGGACAACAGCTATTTGCATAGCATTATGAGTAATCTAGAAACGAATTTAAAGTCTGTGGAGGAGATGGGTGGTTCATATGCCGATTCTATGCCGTTTTACATAAGGGACTTGAATGTCTTGGATTTGGGCATCCCTGAGGAGTCCCTGGACTGGACCCCTGGGGATAATGAGAGATCTATACACCTTTATTTATTTATTTATTTATTGGTACTGGGGATTGAACTCAGGGGCACTCGACCACTGGGCCACATCCCCAGCCCTTTTTTGTATTTTATTTAGAGACAGGGTCTCACTGAGTTGCTAAGTGCCTCGCCATTGCTGAGGCTGGCTTTGAACTCGTGATCCTCCTGCCTCAGCCTCCCAAGTGCTGGGATTACAGGCATGTGCCTCTGCACAGCTCTATACACCTTTTTGAAAGCAAATACAGACCCAGATATGAGCCCAGACTCATCACAGGATGGCGGTGCCCACCCTGTCCGCGGGCTCCACACTCCCTTCTAGAAGCCCCCGAGCTGGTGCCCATTCATCATCCCCGACCAGCTGCGGCCCAGGCCCACGGTGCTGTGTAAGAGATTAACCGGAGGACGGTTGAACTCCATGTGACATCATCACTAAGGGGTGGTGGTTAATGTTTGCCAAATGTTCCAAGACTGGACTTTGATTCCCCGTCACCCATGCCCAGCCCTGGTGGAGAGTCCCTGATAGAGGGATCTCTGTGGCACGAACGAGGGCTGGGGTCACCCGGAGTTCAGGGCATACCCTGCAGATGTCAGGTCGGCCCCGGGCTGAGATGAGGCTGCGGCTTGGTGAGCAGTTGTGTTTCGGGGCAGGAAGGACTCGAGAGGTGACGGCCGTCCAGCGTGCGTGTGGAACTACACTGGGTACTTGTGGCCGACTTGGCTTTCACAATGGCGTTGGGAAATGTTAGGATCACTCTCTTCCAAACACAGAGGGTGAGTGAGGCGCAATTCCAGCAGACGGCGGGCCTAGAAGCTGCCTTGGGAAGCAGGCACGGGGCCCCAGGGGGAAATAGAGTCACAACTCACACCTTTGCCTGATCAAAAAAGCACACACTGTCCCCGGTTTCTGTATATAAAACAGAATCGTCAGATCCCATTATCCAAAAGTAACGTGCTATTTACTTGGACATGCCAGTGTCCTGAGGGGAGCTGATTGGCGTCCACGTTTGAGGCCCAGGTGGGATGTTGGGGGAGACTCTAGCACGGGACACACAGGCTGGGAGCACAGCTGGCTCTCACTTGTCTTTGCACCGTGGGTGAATGAGTCACGCTCTGTGGTTTTCTTGCTCATGGTATGAAGAAATAGCAGAGATTTTAGACAGAGGCAAACCTAGGTTAAGATTCTCTTTTGGCCACATATTAACTGTGGCCTTAAGTAGGTCATGGGCCACCCTCACCCCCACGTGCTTCATTGGGAAAACAAAGTGGTCCTATACAGCTTCCAGGGCTCTTTAAGTACCGTCAATAACAAGTGACCCGCATCTAGAAAGCAAACGGGGAGCACTGCTGTTCCCAATGCCAGGTGGCTCTATGGTGAGGACATTTGACTGAGTCTTCTCTAGGTGCCCATTTTATTGTCTTCAAAACCTTTGTCACCCGTTTCTGGGGAGCTTATTAATACCAGGCCCCGTTCCAAGGCTTGTGCTGGTGTCGTCTCAGGAACCCTTTATCACAATTTTAGGGGGTAGGCGTGACCAAGATCCTGGCAGATAAGGACACCTAGGCAGGGAGAAGGAAATTCTGCTGTCAGGAAAATAGCAACAGAGTCGAGATTTGGATTTTGAATCTAAGTGTTATGGACTCCAGAGCTCTCACTTTGTAAAAAGCAAGTCCTTGTTAACAATGTGCGTCCACCGACGTTATTGCTTCTGGAGAAAACTCTAGACATAAAGGATCTCTTCTTCCAGTGGGCAAGTCAACAAGGCAGTGACATCATGAGTGCTCTGAGTCTCCTGATGGCATCAGGTCAAGTGAAGCCCAGGGCCAACCACATGCATGCTTTCAACCAAAACTTGTAACTGAGGACCACCGTCGATGCTGCGAAGGAAGTGAGACCAGGTGTGCAGGTGCTGCTCAGGGTCTCAGGGCTGAAGAGCCGCTGCCCAGGCAGGCAGGAATCTGCTTCCCTGAGAACCAGTCAGGAAAACAGACCCCAAGGCCATTGGCTTTGTGCCTGCCCCACCCCCTGCGCTGCAGTTTCAGCCATTGGTTGAGGAGGAGGATCACGGGATTCGTGGCCATCTCTAAGTCGATTCCCAGAAAATCCACATCTGCTGAGATAAGTCTGCCCCGCAGACTTCTGGAGACATGAACAGAAAGAGGAGGGCCCTGTGCTGAAGGGAAGGCCTGATTTGTGACATTTGTCAACTTCTACGGCACAAGTACACCCAGCACAGAGCTGGTAGAGATGCACACAGTTGGCCCCGAGGACCAGGCCCAGCTGCCACCAGTCTCCTCCCAGGTCCTTCAACACCTGCCTGCTCTTTACTAGGACGTGTGCCCCTCCTCTGCCTAGTTAATGTCCACTCAAGTGTCACTTCCTCAGAAGCTGTGGCTGGACCCTTGTCCCAGAGGAATAGCCTCTGAGAGTCCGGGAGACTTCTTGCTCCTTTTTCGTTGTTGCTTCATGAGGTGGGAGGAAGCTCCCAGAGAGAGAAATCCTGCTCTGGCTACCCATGAGGACCCAAAGTGTGTTCTGGAGGCCTTTGTTATGCACACAACCCTCAGCAAGCGCCGGAGACAGAACTTTTCTGTCATTAAAATAAGCATTGCAGAGAATCCTGGGTCCCACGGAAAATCGCATCAAACCAAACCCGATCTTTCCATAAAGCAAAGAAAAAGGGTCAGAGTGGCTGACGTGTGTATCATGAACCCCCGAGTCTCCCTCTCTGTGTTTATGGTTGAATGAGGGAGTTATAATGCTTTTATTTTAAGCTCCTTAGAGTCTAACTTCTGGTGACATTTTAGGTGTCTCAGGGCAGAGTGAAGACATTGATTTATCCGAGGGCTTTGGAAACAGTAGAGCAGCACCCCTGTCTTGGCTCTGGAGGTTGCTGAGCTGATTTGGATAAAATAAGAAACGACTTGACCCCTTATCCCAGAATGAAATCAGGACAAAATTAAATATTTGAACTTTAAAGAAGTTCCCGCAGTTTCTGCCCTTTGGCCTCACCAGCCTCCACTCCCCACTCCTAACGCCACTGGTGGCCGGCTGAGGGGACGTCCTGCGGGAAGTCAGCTGCACCTGGGGTATTTCTGGCATCACCCAAAATAGGAAGAAGTCCCAGGTCCCCTGGGAGTCTCATCCCCAGGGATTTCCTCTCAAATGTGCCGTCCCCGGGGAGCGTTTGCAGGTCCGGGGGGCCAGCGGCTGCACTCTTCCTGCTGAGGCGCTAAAGAGAGCCACCAGCCCTTCCCAGGGCCACTTGCTTCTATTTGTCACCATTGCGGGGGAAGTTGATTTTTCTCATGATCTGCCCTGGTGCCCGAAGGCTTCCCGGTGCCCGCTCTTGGGCCCAGGTGGCCTTTGCTCAGCTGACCTGACCAGAGACAGTTCCACGGAGCTCTCCTGGGCAGACAGAGCAAGGGACGTGTCGTCTGGAGGGCTGTCCTCGCTGTCTTCATCTGTGCCACCTTCAGCTGTCTTCACAAGGGACCCCACCTGCTCACGCTTCCCGATTGACAGTTGAGGGCATCAGGACTCAGAGAGATTGAGGAAATGACCCGCAAAGACACAGCAAGGACAGAACCAGGCAGGACCATGACCCAAAGGTAGGCGTGACGCTAAGCCAGTGTCCCTCCTAATGGCTGAGGGATGGATGTGATCTCATTCAGGAAAGAATGATTTGTTGATAAGCAGATCACATGGTAGCTATATTTCCTTGCTGCCACTGACGAGGCCACTCTTGGAGACCCTTGCTGGGTGGTCTCTAGCTCTTGCAGACAGACAGAAGCTCTGGACACACTGGACATGTCCAGAGGCCTCTGGCACCGGCTGCTTTAGGGTCAAGAGCAGATATGCTGTTCAACCGAGGCCACCTTCTCTGGCCTCCCTGTTCCCACGGAAGTGGGAGGACATAGTTTTCTCTTCCTGCCATTTCTCCATGAAGAGCTGAGCTGGGCCACAGGCCATATATAAGCAGGGAAAAAACCCATTTTTAATGACTTTCTTCCCACTGTGCATACACTTGCTCAGATTCAACAACAAATTTGGATCTTTCATGACCGAGTTCAGCAGTTTATATTTGCCCACACACAATGGAGTTGTCTCCAAGCCTCCTGAACTCCTGGACTCCCCCCATGCAGGCAGGGACTGGCCCCCTGTTCCTGGGGTGGTGCGGAGGCCATGATGGTGGAATTTACTTAACGCAGCCTGAATGACAGATTCTACCTCCAGGCTGCCTTTGCTGGTGGCCCTGGATGGACGGTGCTGGAGGGGCAGAGGTGCAGGGTGGGCTGTGCGTTTAGCACACAGCGGCATAAACAGTTTTGTGGCAGGTGACGCCAGCTGTTGCCTGGCACTTCCTGGGGACTGAGGAGGAGGATGAGGAGGCTGCTAGGAGTTTGGTTCAGCAAGGGGTTGAATAGCCCCAAAAATGCCTGAGAAAGTTCATGTAGGAGCCCTAATTAAGGAGATAGCTAAGATTGCGGTTAGCTGTGAGCCATAAAGATGTTCAAACATTACCACCTTCCATGGTCTCCTGAGACTTGGCCCGGGACATCGCGGATCGGGTCAGCGCCATTTTGTGTGGTGGTTGCAGGAGTGTGAATGGTGTTGGAATTGTTGTTGGAGCCAGAGAGAGAAGCTAGCAGAATAAAGAGGCTGTTCGTTTCCAGTCTGCCTCTGAACTTATTCCTGGGGCGTCATTGCTCCAAGCGGCCATCGCTTCAGGCAGTGACAAGTTCAGCCAAGCAGACCAGAGAACTGTGGTCGGTGAAATGTTAGGAACACCTGTGGCAAGCTCAGGCAGTTGGGTCTGGAGGATGCGAGGTGGATTTCCAAGTTGGACTGGGCGGGCACTGACATTAGGAGATCTGACTCCATCACAAAGAGGATGGTTAAAGTGGGGGGAGAGAAGCCACCAACGGGCGCTCATTCTGCTTCGTGCTTTACACATCTCACTTTGGCTTAATGCCAGGCCATGGCCCCCGTGGATCTAGGTTCCATTTCTGGACCTCAGAGCCCATTGTTTCAGCTACCAGAACAGAGCACAGTTGTTGGTCAGGCTGGGTCGCCTGCTCGACCCTTTCTTCTATGGGGAGTTGTAACTCCATCCCACTTCCCCAAACACCACAGAGGAGGTCCCTGCAGGAAGGGAGTGCCCAGGTACCAGAAGCAAAGAGAATGGGCACAGTCAAGGCTGAACTGTAGGTATGAGCTCAGTGACTGGGCACCATGCCCTCTCCGATGCTGGGGTGGAGGGTTTATTTCTGCACTGAGGCCAGGACAGGCCTCTTGGGGTGAGGGTGCAGCAGGAGCTCCAGCGTCAGAGAACTGAGGGAGACTAAGGTGAACCACAAAGCAGACCATTTAAATATGGTTAAAGATAAATGCCATAGTGCGTAAGGGAACAAAAGGGGTTAATCTTTTTTTTTTTTTTCATATTACACATATATAGAGCACTTTTTTACAAATCTCTGGTTGTATGCAAAGTATATTCACACCATTTGTGACTTCATATATGCATTTAGGGTAATGATATCCATCTCATTCTACCATCTTTTTTTTTTTTCCTTTACCCTTTTGCCACCTCCCTTCCCCTCCCTCCCCATTGGCCATTCTAGTATTCCTCTAATGCTCCTATGCTCCCCATCCCAACCCGACTGTGAATTGGTCTCCTTATATCAGAGAAAACATTTGGCATTTGGCTTTTTGGGATTGGCTAACTTCACTTAGCATTATATTCTCTAACTCCATCCATTTTCCTGCAAATGCCATGATTTTATTCTCTCTTATTGCTGAGTAATATTCCATTGTGTGTATATACCACATTTTCTTTATCCATTCATCTACTGAAGGGCATCTAGGTTGGTTCCACAGTTTAGCTATTGTGAATTGTGCTGCTATAAACATTGATGAGGCTGTGTCCCTGTAGTATGCTGTTTTCAGGTCTTTTGGGTAAAGACCAAGGAGTGGGATAGCTGGGTCATAAGGTGGTTCCATTCCAAGTTTTCCAAGGTATCTCCATACTGCTTTCCATATTGGCTGCACCATTTTGCAGTCCCACCAACAATGTATGAGTGTGCGTTTTTCTCCACATCCTCTCCAACATTTATTGTTGTTTGTGTTCTTAATAGCTGCCATTCTGACTGGTGTGAGATGAAATCTTAGAGTGGTTTTGATTTGCATTTCTCTAATTGCCAGAGAGGTTGAGCATTTTTTCATGTATTTATTGATTGATTGTATATCTTCTTCTGAGAAGTGTCTGTTCAGTTCCTTGGCCCATTTATTGATAGAAATAGAAAAAGCAGTCATGAAATTCATCTGGAAAAATAAGAGACCAAGAATAGCTAAAGCAATCCTTAGTTAGAAGAGTGAAGCAGGTGGCATCACTATACCAGACCTTAAATTATACTACAGAGCAATAGTAACAAAAACAGCATGGTATTGGCACCAAAATAGGCCAGTAGACCAATGGTACAGAATAGAGGACACAGAGACTAACACACATAATTTCAGTTATCTTATATTAGACAAAGGTGCCAAAAATGTACATTGGAGAAAACATAGCCTCTTCAACAAATGGTGCTGGGAAAACTGGAAATCCATATGCAATAAAATGAAATTAAGCCTATATCTCTCACCATGCACAAAATTCAACTCAAAGTGGATCAAGGATCTAGGAATTAGACCAGAGACACTACACCTAATAGAAGAAAAAGTAAGTTCTAATCTCCAACATGTTGGATTAGGTCCCAAGTTCCTTAATAAGAATCCCGTAGCATAAGAATTAATACCAAGAATCAATAAATGGGATAGACTCAAATTACAAAGCTTCTTCTCAGCAAAAGAAACAATTAGTGAGGTGAACAGAGAGCCTACTAATTGGGAACAAATTTTTACCACATGCACGCCAGATAGAGCACTAATCTCTAGAATATATAAAGAACTCAAAAATCAAAACACCAAAAAGAAAAAAAAAAACCAAATATAACCCAAAGGGGTTAATCTTTACCTCAAACTGAATGGGACCCTCATACAGAGACCCTGGGCTCACCTTCCAGGTATGAAGAAAGCAGAGGTAGGGAGGAGAGGGATGGAGGGGCCTGGTCCTGGGGAGGAGGGATGAACATCTTCACCATCCCAGGTGAGTTGGCGGGGAGGAGCAGTACGGCCTTCCTCATCCAGCATCCTGAGAGACCACGTGGAAGCCTGGTTCACCCTGGGCTGGTGGGGGGCCATGACTCTGTGGCCCCCAAATGCAGCGCAGAATCTGGCATAGTTCAGGTCTCAGTAAATACTCACCCAAATGAAGAATACGTTTTGTGACATGTAGATTGAATTTTAGATAGTTCCTATGGGGGATAATCTATTACAGTTCATTCTAATAGAGAATTCAATATGTGGGACCCACCAGACAGAGGCCTGTGGAACAGGCAGAGATATAGTATGACAAAATAATCTGGCCTGATCTTACATGAAGAATCACCAAGCAGGGGAACTCTCCAAGATGGTGCCATGTGGGCAGTGGGTGTCACTCAGAGTTGCTCAAACATGAAGTTCAAGTATAGGCAGAGCTGAGAGATGAGGCTGGGGGGAAAATGTGAAAACCCCAGCCTTCTCATCCCACAGAGAGCCTGAGGCCTTGCTCTGTAGGCAATAGGGAATCACATGGGACTTGAGTCTAAGTGAGATGGTGGAACATTCCTGGGGCTGAATGGAGTGTGTGGGGAGAGGAGGGCAGGGTCAACACAGGGGAGTTGGGATGGTTTGTGAGAGGAGTATTCGTGTTCTGAATGAAGGCAGAGAGAATGGGGGAGGGGGGCAGGTAGAACACCAGTGGAAATACCAGCTTCAACCAGGGGGGACTGTGCCAATTTTTCTCACCATTTTTCACAGAACCTATAATAGTTCCATCACATAGTGGTCTAGATAGATGATATCTGCTCCCTTGCAGTCTCTCTCTACATATGCATATATAATATATATATATATATATATATATATATATATGTATGTGTGTGTGTGTATTTGCATGTATGTATAGATAACATAATATATACACACATATATAAACACATGTATGCTGAATAAGTTATAGAATTGTTCTTGTGTTGTTAAAACAGTAAGGTTGGTAGAAATTAATTTGGGGAACATCACAAGCACAAATAAATATTCTATAACTGACTGTAGAACCAGGGAGGAAGCTTGCCATGAAGTTGGTCTTCACTGGGGATCCTGGCCTGGCCCTCCCTGACCATTGGGTAGCTGTCACGGGTGGTACGTGTTGGAGTCCTGGCTCTGGGTTTGCACACGCTCCCTCTTCCGCCCTCCCTGGCCTTTGGCCCCTGCGTGCCTCTCCCAGACCCCTCCGGCCTTGGCTGCTCTGGGGCTGGTTCTCAGCTGCTCAGGTTTCCAGCCCTGGCTCACCCAAGGGGCATCAAGTGCTGCCTCCTCCTCTAGCCCCCTGGGGATTCTTGAATGTCGCCTCATTTCCATACGCCCAGCATTTGCCAGCAAATTCATTTGGACTCATTTTTAATAAGCTCCTGGGCGCTTGGCTCAGACCTTAAATATTTCACTTGATTTGTGCTTAAGAGGGAAGGAAAACCCACAAACAAACAAAAAATGATGGTCCTATATAAAATGACAAATATTTATTGGATTTTGCAAAATGCACCCAATACTTTTAAAGGCCTCTGGGAAAATGTTAAATTAAAAACTGTGTATGCATTGAGCAACCTGTGAGATCAACCACTATTGGTACATAAAGCTCAGTCCCCGCCCGCCCTCTCTCCGTCCTTGGTGCCTATGGGTTTATTCCATTTGGCCACAGCTGTCTTTATAAATGAGAGAAAGAGGTGATGAAACCATGCCCACATCTTTGTGGCTCTTCCTCATGGGCCAATTAAAAAAACTCCCACCCACCAGATTCTCCTCCCCACTTGTTCAGTGAGTGGCTTCTGTGTAATTCAGTAGACTTAGAGAAATTGATCAACAAAGAGATTTTTAAATCTATAATTTTACCACAGTTGGGAGAATATGAATAGCATAATTGACCAAATCTAATTCTCATCTCTGAGGTTTGCCCCTGATACATCAATATTTCCAGAAAAGAAAGAAACCAATATTTATCGAGCACCTACTGTGTGCCAGATATTGAGCTAATGATCCACGATCATTTGATCTGCATGCTAATCCTGTAGCAAAAGTTGTGTTACCTCCATCACAAGAGTAGAGGAAGACAACTCAGGAGGGCTATCTATCGTACCTTGTTCAGGTTTACACAAGAAGTAGGAGTTCCAGGATTCAAGAGTTCACACTGGTATCTGCCTGAGTGTTTTGCTGTGGGTGAGAGCTGTGCTTTCAGCAAGAGCATCACCAGGTAAGATCAGCTCTGTGACCAGCCCACAAAGCCATTGGCTTTTGGATGAGTCTGGCCTAGTGATTAGGAGGCTGGTCTCTGAACCCAGAGATCTGATTTCAGTCCTGCCTCTCTGTCACCAGCTGGGTGATCTCAGGCAGGTACAGGTGGAGCATGCCAATCCAAAAATTTGAAACCGGGGGCTTGTTGAGCACCAACATGGCCACAGGTGCAAAACTCCACACCTGACCTGAGGTGACAGGTCACAGTCACAATGCAGGTGCACTGAAAATATTGTGTACAGTTACCTTCAGGCTCTATGTATAAGGCATACATAAATCAAAACTAAATTTATGGTTGAGACTTCAGTCTCAGTTCCAAGATGTATCATTATATACATGCCAGCACTCTGAAAGTTTGAGATTTCCATAATCCGGAAGTATTTCGATCCTGTCTTTTACATTAGGAATACTCAACTTGTAATTTGGTTTTTGAGCCTCGATTTACTAATCAGCAAATGGAATTTATCATAGCTATTATATATATAGAGTTGTATGCCTGTAATCCCAGTGGCTTGGGAGGCTGAGATAGTAGGATTTTGAGTTCAAAAGCCAGCCTCAGCAAAAGTGAGGCACTAAGCAACTCAGTGAAACCCTGTCTCTAAATAAAAAATATAAAATAGGGCTGGGGATGTGCCTCAGTGGTCAAGTGCCCCTGAGTTTAATCCCTGGCACCTCCCCCCCTATAAAATTTTCTTTTATATTTAAAAGAAAAGAGTAAGCACTTTGACTATAAGAAGTACACAATAAATATCAGGTATTTATTTTTCTTGACTGAACTACTTCCCAGAACCTGTTATTTCATTATAATTTGGGAAGATTATACCAGGAATTACTGTAAAAATATTCAGGGCACTTTAATGGAAAAATGTAATGATGATATATATTAAAGAAGTTTGTAAAGAATCCATCAATTCTCTCCCCTCTCTTTTTTCTTTCTCTACACCAATTTGTGATTATTGTTACTGTATTTTTACTGTTTCTGATGGCTTTGAGTCAATCTGCATCTAGGGCTCTGTTTAACTAAGACTTGGAGCTTTTCTGGATTGGTTAGGGCAAGTATTAGTTTCTTATTGCTGCTGTAACAAAGGATCGCAAACTTAATGGCTTAATGCAACACACTGTCTTCAGATCTGAAGGTCAGATGTTTGAAGTATGTGCTACTGGGCTGAAATGGAGGTGTCAGCAGGGCCAGCTCCCTTCAGAGGCTCTGGGGAATATCTGTTCTTTGCCTCTTCCTGTTCCTGCCTGTGGCGCCCAGCATCCCTTGGCTTGTGGCCATATCACTCTAATCTCTCCTTCATGGTAACATTGCCTTCTCCTCTTCTGTGTGTTCAGATCTCCCTCCACCTCCTTCTTACAAGGACTTCTGTGATTCCACTGGGCCCACCCAAATAATCCAGTGCTTTCCTGACCTCAAGGCTCTTGAACACATCAGCACAGTCCCTTTTGCTGTGTAAGTAGCCACATCCACAGGCTCCACAGGGATCAGGATGTGGACATCACTGGGATCATCGTGCAGTCTAGCACAGAACGTGCTGACCCAACACTATGAAAAAGCTTTCAGCCTGGTCCAAGAGTGAGCTGCTTTCTATTGGGAATGGGGGTTTATGTGCCTTCTGCACTAATTTGCTCTGCCCACCCTTCCTTCCCTTCCCACTCCCCACTCTCCCATCTTCCCTCCCTCCCCTCCTTCCTTGGTTCCTTCCTTCCAACAACCAGCTGTTCATTCATTGCTGAACAAAACATATTTGTTGTGATACGCGCTATGGGGATAGAGACAAGCTGGTCATCGGGGAGCCCCAGCTCCTGGAGTGGGTGTGGAGTGAACAGTGATTGATGGGGAGTTTGGGAAGAGCCTGAACTCAGGGAGGGAGTAGAGGGAAGGGAAGACCATGGCACTCAAGTGGGGCAGACTTGAGTCGAATCCTGGCCCCTCTCTCAGCAGCTGGCCAGACACACCATGAGAAGGTCCCAGTGTCCCTCTGCCTCAGTCTGCTCACATGCAGAAGGAGTGGCCAGGAAAGGCAGTGACAGTCACGAAGTAGTAGTGCTACTGTGGACTTCCTGCTCGACGCCCTCCCTCTCCTGTGCAGAGCACCGCACCCTGCACAAGCTGCTTCGTGGACTCAGAGGTGCTTCTGGCCGGCCGCCGCGACTAACCCATAACACACATCCACACCTTGCTGTGATCCTTTGGGAATCGCTGTCCTGCCGCTGAGCTCGATGAGAGTGCTTTCGGTCTCTGGCAGTGAAGTGTGACGCTGGCTTGGGATGTAAGATGCTCTTTTCTAGATGGGCCGAGCCACAAATTGGGGTGGCTTCAGAACAATAAAAATGTGTGTTCTCTCACATTTCTGGCACTGTAGGGTCGAAATCCAGATGTCTAGAAGGCTGTTCCCTTCTTGAGGGAGAATCTGTCCCAGGCCTCTTCCAGACTTCTTATAGAGGTGTCATTTCGGTCACCGCCTTCTGGTCAGATCTCTGCAATCGTCCTCTGCGTCTCTGTGTCATCTCTATCTCTTAGAAGGATGTGCTCGTTGCACTTAGGACCCATCCCAATTCAGCATGATCTCATCTCCATTCTCACCATAATTACACCTGCAAAGACCCGACTTCCAAATACAGTTAGATTCTGGGGTCCTAGTGGGGGTTTCTGGCTTCAGATTTTAGGGGAAGCTATTCTACCCAATGCAGACGGATATTATTTGTGGGGTTAAGAAAGTATTTAGATGAAATGCTATTGGCATTTGTGGCTGAGTATTATTAAGTATCTTTTTGGCTTCTTTGAGATGGAAAGTATTTTTCTTCTTTGACAGTTTGAACAGGGAACATCTATTCATGGCCTCCCTGTTGTCAAATGGCACTTTCATGATGGTATTGAGCTCTCCTTAGTGTGGAGCATTATTTAAGCACATTGCTGGATTCAGTTTGATAATCCATTATTTAGAAGTTTTACATCTCCATTCCTAAATGAGAGCAAACTGTAGTTTGTTCTTTATGATATTTCTGCTCAGTTATAGTCATGTTCATTTCTTAAAACAAATTGGAGACTTGTCCATCCTTTTTTATGTTCTGGGTAAGAATATATATTGTGAAAATTAGTTAATCCTTGAAAGTACTTGCTTATTAATCCTTTGGACCTGGGGCCATTTGATATAAGTAATCATATGAAACATTTTTTTTCAATTTTATTCAAATAAAATAGTTATTGATCTAGGCAGATGGATCAATTTTAATAGCCTCCTAGAAAATGTTTTAACATTTCACTGTGATTTTCCAAATTAATTATTAGGATTTCATAAACCATTCTGTTCCTAAAACTCCACCCTGTTTCTCCTACCTACATGCTGTTTTGTGTTTCTTTTCCCCACCCCCATTTTTGGAGGGTACTTACTTAACTATTCAGAGTCCATTTTATTTTCTGCCCTGACCCACAGAAGTGTCAACTCTTAAATGTATTGACTAGTTGTGTGCTTTTTTCTGTTTCTTAATTTACTAAATTACCATAATTTTCCTTTTACCATGCTTTCACTGTGATTTTTACAGGTCTTATTGTTCAACTTAAGTGAAAAAAATAACATACACATAAGCACATATAATATATATATGTGTGTATATGTATATATACATACATATATATGCATATATATACGTGTATATATAACATTTAAAGTTTAAAAGTTTTCATAATTCCAATATTCAAACTGCTTTACTTATATATGTATAAATGTGTAAAATATCTAAAGCTATAAATTTGATTCTGATTATAGCATCCAACACATTATGTATGGATTTATTTGTCACATGTTTCATTTTTTTTATTTTGCATAATCCCTATTTACTTAGAAGTGTAGGTGCAAAATTTAGCTTTGGTTTTTCTCTGACCCATGAGGTATTTAAAGGTGCGCTTACTCAAAACGAATGTGATTTTTATTTTATCTTTGCTCTCTATTTTTAATCTCCCTGCTTCCTGATTAAACCTTGGTGCTTTTGGTGGACTTGCATTTTGGAATTTTATTTAGATGACCTTTTTTTTTTTTTTTTTTTACTATATGCTGGGGACAGTTGAAATATGATGTACGTTTTAAATCAATCACATGTTAATTAAAGTGTTGTGTAAGTCCATTACAATTTTACTTCCCTGGGCTTTCCAGAGTCTAGTCTGTGTTGCTTCATTTTGTTAGTTGTTTGGCGAGTCCTTAGTTAGGTTAGTTGGTTGTTCTCCTTGATTTGTTTCTAGGAGGTTTTTAGGGTTTTGGTCAATACCGTTGGGGATGAAGTCTTATCTCCCAGATTTCTTGTCCATCTCTATTTCTAACAGTTTTGATTTTATATATTTTGCATTCATCATTTTTCTCCTAGGGCTACATGGCTATTATATTACTTTCAGGCCATTCCTTTGTCTTTTCAAAATGAGACTTTTGCCTATACCCTAATTTAGTGCATTTCACTTTAATTCTAATTTTTCTGTATTTTATTACATATTACATTTCTGCTATTGAATTTCACCCTTTCTTCCACACTCCTTGCAGTTGCCAGGTATTGTCCACACTCTAACCTGCAGGTGGAGGACAGGTGTCTTCCACTCATATCCCCCAACTCCTCGTGTCCAGGGTTGGAGACTTTCTAATGGAGCAAAGACATAAGGGCAGGGTGACTCTCACCAGTGGTGTCCATATTTCACAAGGTGGACTCTTCATCTCTTGCTGCATTATCTCCGAGGAAGCTATTATCGAGACAGATGAATCCCAGTGCCCACTCTTCTGAAAGCGAGTTTCTTACACTGCAGATTCTGTGGGTCTGCATTGTGCTGCGGGAGTGTGCACAACCCAGAGGGAAATACTGCAAAATACTGGGACAAGCATATAATGCATTGGCAACACGTGTTCAAGCTGACTCTGGTGGCCATGTGTGATGGTTTTGGAACCCTCTGTGTCTTGGAAGTCATTTTTACAAAAAAGAAATAATTTCATCCCACTTTGTCACTTATTATTCATTCACCAAACCTTTATTGAGCATTTAACATAGATTGATGAGGAATCCATTCCTAAAATGAGAATGATGGAAAAAAAAAAAAAAAAAAAAAAACAGATACAGCCTATGTCCTCCCTCTTGGGACAGATAGCTTGTCCCACCAATAATAAATAAATAAAGCTTCAGTTGTCAGTCAAGTGTTCCCAAGAATCACACACTTTGTGGGGAGAGGAAGGAGAGGCGGATTCCATGAATTCCCTCACATCTCGAAGAAGACAGTAGAGCGAGGTGATTTTCGTGACGAGGAACTGCTGGCTAGGAGAGTGATGTGACAGAAAGTGTCATAGCCTTGGGCTACGAGAAAATCAGCAATTAGCCAGAGAAAGACGTGCCCCATCCCACCCCCCCCCAAAAAAAAAAATTGGAGATGGGGGGGGAAAAGTTTCTTAATTCTTCTATGCATGCAAGGCCTGGGGAAGCTGCAGGGAGCAAGTTTTCTTGCCTTGGGTACAAATAGGACTGCAATCCATCCACACGTCCTGGAAGACTGAATCGAGCGCTCTGGGAAAGTCCTGAGGTTACATTTTTCTTTTTGAAGAATGCTGCCAAATTGCTAATTTGGCCTCACGTTCTTTTTCTGCAACAGAGCTTTCTCTGACCTCGACGGAGCTTGAGTGGAAGCAGCTGAGTGTCTTAATGTTTGAGAACTGCCAACTCTGCTTCCTCCTAGAAACCCTCCGTGGATTGGTCCACAGGGTTAAATGGCTCATTGCAATTCAGCAAAGTGGGTTTTATGTGCAATTAATGTTTGTTAATTTGGTTAAATGTCAAAGTATACATTTTTTTTGGGGGGAAAAAAAAGAAAACTTCTGCAATACAACCTCCACCCGTGGCCCCTTGAAATATCCAAGGGTGAGATGTTATTCCTCAACAAATGCAGAGACGATCGTATTCAGCGTCTGCCTGAAACTGAGTGGACGGTACCTAAGCTCAATGGCCCTCTTGGGAGAAGAGACAATGAGATATCAGCACATCTGAGTCCGGAGTCCAACTTCAGGGGACCGTTGAGAAAATCCTCTGGAACAACATTATCTTTACCATCTGGCCTCTAAAGAAGAAAGGAGGGTTTGGACTCAATTATTGACTACCTTGTTTTGATGCCTCATCTTTATTTCCTAATATTTTAATATTTCTCTTTTATCATCTTATGTGCTATTTTTTAAATCTTAGATGTATTTACAACTGTATGTTCTGGCTCTGTTTGTTTGGGTGCAAAAGTCCCAGAGACCATTACTCTGCTCTTTATAATGACAATTTTTTATGACATAAAGTTTGCCATGAATTTATGTAAAATATGCATAGTAAAAATATACACAGCCAGAACCCAGGTAGGCTGCCAGCCTTGCTTCTACTTCAGCCTTGGAACGGATCTGCAACTAAAGAAGAAGAATGGTTGTCTTTCCCAAATGCACAAAGCAAGAGTAGATTTCGGGGTCTTTCTTTTAGACTTTCTCTCATACTTATTTATTTTTTCCTTAAGAGTTTAATTCCTGCGGCAACTCTGTGCTGGTACAACTGTGTTGTATCCAGGCTGCAGGTGGAAGTTAGGCGTGACTTGTGAATGTCCTAGATATTTTTTAATATCATGACCTGTCCTCTTGTAGAATTATGGGTCTATTTCTACACTCCTCTGACTTGCGTCTCCATGGATGGTGCACTGGTCAGTCTGTCTGCCCAGCCCTACCTGCTCACTGCCCCTGTGGGAGGCTGCTTAGTTCTTGCTGACTCCCAGCCATACATCCTCTCTTTCTTTCTTTCTTTTTTTTAAATATTTATTTATTTACTTTAGTTGTACACAATGCAATGCATTTATGTTTACGTGGTGCTGAGGATCGAACCCGAGCCGCGCACGTTCGAGGCGAGTGCTCTGCCGCTGAGCCACAACCCCAGCCCTCCTCTCTTTCTTTTGTGGATGATAGTTCATTCACTCGCCACTCTTTTCTTCCTTTTAACCTCAGAGAGGACAAGAACACCAGGGCCAGGATATGGAATTTGTAGAGACCAGTTTTGTTTGCTGCAAAGGCCATCCTGGTGCCTCTTCCAAACATGCATGTTTTAGTCAGGTTTTTTTCTTTTTCTTTTTTTAATCTGCTGTGACTAAAAGACCTGAAAAGAACAATTTTAGGGGAGGAGAAGTTTATTTGGGGGCTCATGGTTTCTGATGTCTTAGTCCATACACATCTGGCTCCATTCTTTGGGCTCTGAGGTGAGACACAACACTATGGAGGAAGAGTGTGGTGGAGAGAAGGGGCTCACACGACGATCAGGAAGTAGAGACTCCACTGGCCAGATACAAAATATATATCCCAAAGGCACACCCCCAAAGCCCACCTCCTCCAGCCACACCCTACCTGCCTTCAGTTACCATTCAGTTAATCCTGTCAGGGGATTAATTCACTGATTGGGTTAAGGCTCTCATAACCCAATTATTTCTCCTCTAAACCTTCTTGCATTGTTTCACACACGAGCTTTTGGAGGATACCTCACATCCAAACCGTAACAATGCAGGATCCCCCAAAGCCAGCTGATCATAAAGAACACGTATTTTTTTGATATATCCTCTCTTTAGATCATTCTCAGAAATTCATGACAATGGTCAATTAGTGCCTGTCAGCAGGGCCAGTTCTATGGGTATGAGACTTGACCAGTTGCATGGAGCCCCATGTTCATAGGGAAAGTATTAATAAACTTTGGCCATGAGGTCTCACATTTTAACTGTGCACTGGATCTCACAAATAATGGAGCTAGTCCTGATTTCAGGATAAGATTCTGAACATTCTTCTTTGCACATCTTTAACCTAGCAAATGTAGCTGGTTAATAAATGGGACTTTCTACCCTCCTTGTCTCAGAGGGTCAGGAACATGTATATATCTTGCTGGGCCTGGGAAGATACTTAAAATTCCCCAGAGTTCAAAGGGGGAAAGTTGTGGTCAACAATTATTTAGCTTAACGTGCCAAGGAATTTACAATTGCATTGGGTGGTAAGCTCATTCCCTGATAATAGTGTTTTTATGAATGGACGGGAACAAAGTCCAAGGAATTTTTGGTTCTGTGGAAATTAGTAATGGCTGATTTTGGAAGCTCTCGGAGTTTTGTGGCCCCGGGATCCTTGAAGGTCACACCATTCTAGGTTTGCTGTGGATTCCTATATTTCCCTTTGCTTTGGAGTCTCATTGTCACCATCCTCAAGGAGGGCTGGAAGTGAAGTTTGTGCCTCCCAGGGTGGCTGTGATGTCTATGGGTTATAAGGTGTGGAACTCCCCAACCTAGTCCGCAGGGCACAAGAGCTGTCCAATTTGTGTTTAGCTAATGCAGATTAGAACTATAGCTCTGTGTTAATCTTCTCATTGTCATATGTCCTTTAGCCAGGAAACTAGTGTTGCTCAAATTCTGTTCAACGTGCCCCCTACTTCTCTGTGAATTATCTAAAGGAGCAATGTATACCAATAAATTGTAGCAAAGAAACCCAAAATTACCATAGCTGGTATTTGCACCCAAACCTCATTGCCGGGAAAAAGTGGTGAGATAAAGCATACAGAAATCTATTTCACTAATGTGGCTAGGCTTAGCCATGTTCTGGAACTGTGGAACACACCTACCAGTCCTCAGAGCATGTGCACAGAGAACAGGAAAGGACCTGCTTGCTCCAGCCTGCACCCCAGCCGTAGCTCTGAGTCTGGTTGACAAATGGCTAAGCACGAACAAGATGGCGCCAGGCAGCCTTCAGTTTGGGACTTAGCCTGGAACTACGTGAAGGACAGAAAAAGTGGGGTGGAGGGGAAGAGGCAGAGAGGCAGAATCAAAATAAGGGGGAGTAGTGCATAGATTGGGGCACTTGTATACATAATGACCTTGCCCCAAAACAAACAGGGTGAAGTCGATATTCTTACAGATCCACAGCCAAGCGTCCTCCTGGGAGACTGAGGCATTTCAAGGAGGAAAGTCAGAAGAGCTCCTCCTCCAAGGGCCTCCATCCTAGGGCTCTTCCAATGCTACTCCTTCTAGATTCAATTTGATGTCTCTCAAGGTAAATGGATGTTTATCTTCCTAGGAGAATTCTGCAACTGATTCTACTGGGTAGGGGTCTTGCTTTTTCCCTCCTGCATGAGAGAGAGAGGCACATTTTAGGACTTTATGGAATTCCAAACTCAGATTCCAAGAAGAAAATTGCATTTGCTCCTGTAATAAATAATCATGCATTTGGACCTGGCAAACACGAGGCAGGGCTGCAGAAGATATATAATACAATTAGCCCTTGCTGGGAGTTGCCAGCTGACAATGAGGCAAGATTTATGGGTTTGCTTTTTCCATAAGTACAATTTTATTTGATAAGTGCAGTCCAAAGATATAAAGAATTAATCCAGGGTCTGCATTGTGGGATATTTCCTCTGTAATATTAAAATAAATATCACCCCTCTATCCAATTACATGAAATTATGTTAATAATATCTTCTTTGTTGTTGTTGTCTGCCTGTTTCATCTGTGTAGCCAAAGAGTTTATTAAAGCAGTGACCGGCTTCCTTTCAGAAAGAGGTAGATGGTTGTTATCACCCTAGTCAGAAGAGTGCAATTATTTCTTTGTAAAGAAGCGCTCCCCACTGGGGTGGAGGGGCTGGTTTTCAGGCGGCAGCCTTTGTCCTGAGCTCTGCTGACTTGTAGCTCCACCCCTATGATGAACCTGAACTTTTGGAATAGCATCGCCATCCTCTGCTGGGATGCACAACTGGGGCTGAGGGTGTAGGGAAGCAGGGTGGGCATTTGATCACCTTGAGGGATTCAGTCCACATCTGCTGTCCGGAGAGAGCTCTGCAGTATGCAGGGCCAAGGCTCGGGGTGAGATGTTTTCTTGAATACCCACATTATGCTCAGACTTTCAGTTTGTTTACTGGAAGCAACTTAAGGAGAGTTTATTCTAGGCAGGCCTGGCATATGCAGCCTTTGCCACAGGATCTAGTGCCTGGGGGAGTAACAAGAAGAGAGGAGAGCATTCGAGATCAAGTGGAGATCAGGTGGCCTGTGCATTCACACACTTGCCAACTTTTGGTGACAGTGACTGCAGGTATGGTTCTCTGGGTAGTGCCTGACTGCAAACTGCTGGTTACTGTCCATGGTCAGAAAAGCACAGAAACTGAAAGCAAGTGTCTAGAGACCTTTTATGGCAACTCGACGCCATCTTTCTTATGTGTGTGCAGTCTACTGGTAACAAGGAGGGGGACTTGTATCTCGTGTTTCATTGTTTTGGACCTATTCTTTTGAGCAATTTTTATTAATTGGAAATACAATGAACAGGAAAAAGAGAAGAAAATTGCTATTTTACCAGGCGATTTGAGAAGTGCAGGTTCCAACAGAACATTTTCTCCTTTATCTCTGGATCCATGAAGCCCAGTAAAAAATTAAAACACAGCAGAGCCTCAATAAATATTGGTTAACCTGACATGAGCGTTGATCATGACCCAAACACCTGCTGCAACTTCTAACTTCTGCTACTGGGGAGGGAAAAGCTAGAGGAAAGTAGGATTCAACAAGGTATACTGTCTCAGTCATGCCTGCACTGAATTATTGCAAAAATCCTTTGAGGAGAATAACACAGCTATTTCACAGATGAGAAAACCAAGGGCATGGGCCTCAGAGCTCAGACGGATTGATCAAGGCTCCTAAGGCAGGTTTCTGTCCTTAGACAGGGTCCTTTCTCCCTGCACTCGCCAGCACCCCTGAGACTCTTGGGTGTGCCTTGTGCCCAATGCACCGACCTCTAGTACTGTCTTGGTGACTCCCCTCAGGCTCACTGAGTGTATTAGGTCTTTTACAGGTGAGAAATCTAAGTTGTAGAGAGATCAGCTGATTGAAGAAAAATCAAACCAAGCTGTGTCTGACATCAATTTGTTCACTGAGAAGCATCGGGCCTTAGCAGTTTGTTTCTGAGGCTTTGGAGTGTTCATATACACCAAGGATTGGGGCAGGGCAGGGGGCATGCCTGGCCAGTGTGTACAGCTATGCAGGCTGGGCACCACCTAAAATCTAGGTCGCAGCTTTGCACATTATCGTCCACCGAACAGAGCTTGTGTCCAGCAAAACTTGCATGGCTGCGTCAGTGGTGTCCAGCTGGGAAAGGGTACAGAGTCTAAAACCTGCAGTTCAAAATAGTTGCAAATGCATAGGCCCCGGATGAACTCTGTGGCAAACACCAAGCTCCATCCTCTTGCTCTCTGTGGAGAGAATGCTCTGCCTGCCCTATTGTCCTGCCCCTGGTGCAGGTCACTGACCCGAAACAAAGCAAGATGAGCTTGTGATATCCCCTTTGTTGGACCTTTAATCTCTGGCTCACTGTGCTTTTCTGAAATGTGAGAGCAGATTATGGGCTGCGACAACTATAGAACCCTGTTAGGTAATGGTAGAAAAATAGCAAATACCACCAGTGATAACGAGGGAGAAGGAGTCCCAGGAACCCTCCCTCAGGATTCAGTCACTGGTGTCTGTCTGTCTGTCTGTCTCTCTCTCTCTCTCTCTCAAGATCCAGATTCCTCCAGAAGAGCAAAATAAGCATTTGTCCCTGGTCTCTCCCTTGTCCTCTCTTAGTGAGACTTGGCATGGAACTGGCACTTGATAGATGCTGACCAATGAAGATATGAATGCAGAAAGGAAGGGAAGGTGAAGGGAAGGGACGAGCCAGGTGGCAGCCAGAGCAGAAGGTGGAGCTGGCTGCGTGGCTGTGAGGCTTTTGGAGAAGGAGACAGGCCTGGATGACACAGGGGCACGTCTCTCTGGTGTAAATGACTTGTGATGGGAAACAGTGTTTGCTGTGCTGAGCCTGTGTTAGTGGCCCCGGCACAGGCCCCTTCATTTAAGCCCCGTCCACCCCGCATTGTAAATACTCTCTTCCCCATGCTTCAGGTTAAGTCGCTGGCTTTAGGTCCACACTTGTAAGTGACAAATACAGGACTTGAACATAGAGCTCCGTGTTAAGCTTATCAAAACTGCCTAACCATACACAGAGATTCTCCCACTTTCTTGGAGTCATAAGCTATACTCCTTTGTTGTTGTTGTTGTTGTGATCAAATACCTGATAGGAACAACTTAAAGGGTGAAAAGTTTATTTTGGTTTCAGAGGTCCATGGTCCGTGGTCAGCCCACTCCATTGCTGTGGGGGCCGGAGGTGAGGCAGAACATCATGGCGGAAGGGTGTGGCGAAGAAAGCAGCTTAGCTTCATGGTAGTCCGGGAACAGCCAGGGGGACAAGATGTTATCCCTAAGGGCACGCCCTGGAGACCTCCTTCCTCCAGCCATGCCCCACCTGCCTACAGTTACCACCCAGAAATCCATTTACATGGTTCATCCATCAAATGGATTAATTCACCAATTGGGTCATGGGCCTCATAACCTAACCATTTTACCACCTGCATGAACAGAGGAGGTTTTGGAGGAGATTTCATATCCAAATCATAACCTGACTTTCCAGAGTGTTGGGGTATCCGTTGTTCAATTCTCGACCTTCCTGAGAAATCCTTCCTTGTCCACACACCTGGGAGAGCCTTGGCCCGGGGGTGGGGTAGAAGGCAGGACCCCAGGCCTCCTCATCCAGCGCTCAGGCCGACAGCAACGGGCTTTGTCCTTCAAGGGTCTTACCTTTGACACAGAGATGGTGGTTGAGAAGGGCTGTGGATAAATCAGCAGGTGCCAATCAGAGGTCACCACGAGAACTTTCTCAGAAAGGCAAGAGTGCAGGAAAGAGGGAAGGGAAGGGCAGGAGGAAGTAAAGAAGGACGGAGAAGTAAGAGGAAGTATTCCCGCGTGAATTACTGAGCTGCTGGATTCGCCTTCTCCTTCAACCATCAGTGGCAGAGAACCCTGGGGACACCGAGGACCGGGGCCATGAGATACAAGAAGGAAAGGCATCCCCTCATCCTGTCATCTAATGTCACTGGACACCCAGGTGGGAACACAGACTGCTCTCTTGCATTCTGTCGACGTGGACAATTTTACCTCAAGCTTTTGGAAGTGCGAGGGTCAGGCTGACAAAGGGGGTGGCTGCAGGGAGGGAGCGAGGGAGGGCCAAGCACGACCGTCATGGAGGGATGATGCTTGCCACTGTCAACATCGTTCAGTCTTGCAACCTGTCAGCTTGGTGCCACCGCATCTGCCAAGGCCTGGAGCCTTCCCTGTGGCCCATGTGTCACCTCTAATCTGACTGTGTTTCCAGGGGACAGTTATTGTCCCCTCCCCTTTTCTCCTGCTTACATGCGGGATTCGCAGTCATCAGTATCCTTTCTTTTGCTGCTGGGGGCAAGTGGAGAGCAGACCCTTTTTCCGAGGCAGCTTGGCATGGAGGGCAAGATGCTGAGTCCACAGGTCGGGGGCAGCTTGACAACCCTAGAGCGTCCCCCCTTCCTACACTATTGAGGAAAGGCCAGGCCCTGGTGTGGAATGTTTTCAGTGGTATTTATTTATCCAAACGTGTCAGTCAGCTTTCCATCACTGTAATGAAATACCTGAGAAAACTCATAAAGAGGAAAGGTTATTTGGGCTCATGATTTGGGAGACCTAGCGTGTGGTCGATTGGCCCCATTGTTTTGGGCCCGTGGCAATGTGGCCCATCACAGTGAGAGTGTGGGGTGAAGCAAAGCCACTCACGTCATGAGCCAGGGAGCAAAGGGAAATAGGAAGCAGCAAGGGCATCGTCAGGCCTGGGCACCTCGATTTCCCTTGCTTAGTGTCAGTAGGGGATTTAAAACACGGTTCTAGGGGTTATTTTCTCAGACTGCATTTTAAAGATGTCTCTCTCAGAATGTTGTGATCTCAGCCACATGGTGGGGTCCTCTGGTAGTTTTCTGTGTGCTCTTAATCCCGAGTTCTTCCCAAGGATGGCAGAGCAGCCTATGAACGTTGTAGCCGGAACGCTCTGGCTCAGCGTCCTGCGAGTGACTCCTGCAAATTCTACCTTTGTCCTTTGCCTGGCGGGTGGACCCAGGGCAGCTTACCACCCCTTTCACTTCCAATCAATAAACTGGGGCAAAAGACAAAGCCGTATGATTGTCTGGGGTGAAATTCTGCCTCCAAATATCCCAGCGTCTGGGGACTTCCTATCTGTTGGTTTTAATCCTTGGGAACTTTTTAACCACTGCCAGCTTTTGTGCAGTGGTTAAAGCAACTGTCTCTGTGCTCATTAGGAACTGTAAAACCCACGCAGAGCCCAGTCCCCAGGATGTGAGGTCACGTTCCCCTCCTCTTGGACTCGATGGTCTTGTTCCTCAGCACACGTGGGTGTGTCGTGTAGAAGGAAGAGGACTGCCAACGTTCCGCGGCTCCTTCCGTAGGGAGGCGCAGTCTTTGTTCCCTGGCTCTCGGAGCTGAGTGATTTAATGACTGGCTCAACCAGAGAAGGCCAGAGAATTGACAGGGACAGAGAACTCAGGGTCACCTAAGGTCAGGGTGTGTGAAGCCTTGCAAGGTCAGCTGTGATCTCTTGGAAGGCCCCTGCTCTCTAGCAGCAAGCCCCAGCAGAGAGACCTTGGGCAGGCGGTCTGTAGAACACCCCCGGGCAGTGCCGGGCCACCGGGGAGCATCGGCAGGTAGCCCTGCCAGTGCGGCTCCCAGATTGTGAGGGGAGACGCCCCTGGGGAGTGACACTGGGTGCCCAGGGTGGGTAGGAGCCCCTCCAGATCAGAAATGAGCCACCAGCTAGCCCAAGCTGAATTCTCCATCCACAGAATTGTGAAGAGAAGAAAATGGTCTTTTATTTGAAGCCACCACATTTTGGGTAGTTGGATATGAAGCTGCGGGTGATGACACGTGGTGGACAGAAGTGGGTGTTCTTGGGGTCTCAGACCCTCACCGTCGACACATCTAAACCTAGGGAAAAGGAGTAAGGACTTTACACTATGTTGGTACTGATTCTATGTCACCTGGTACTCACATAGCTCCTCATTTTTTTTTTTTTTTTCCTATGCAGTGAGATTAACTAGTTTCCCAGTTTTGTGCTCTACCTGGGTATGGTTCATGAGCTTCGAAGTGGCCTTACATATTGCAGAGAGCAGAAAATTTGGGGCCTGGGTTTTCATGCTGGGCCTGAGTCCTTCTGAGTTTTACAGAACAATCCATACCATCACTGGGTGGAGGGGAGAGTCCTGGGTTGTACTAAAAGGGAATATGGGTTCTCGAGTGTCCAACACCTTCCTCTCGTATCTGCTTCCTGTTGTGCAGTATTGAAAATCTCTGAGGCTTCCCCTACACCCCTGAGAGAGAATATGCCCAGTAACTGGTGAGGTGTGATGTAGTCGAAATGCAGGAGCCCTGTTTGGGGAGATGGCTTAAATTGCGGTGGACTACGGGCTTTGGCTTTGGACATGTTTGGGCATTGGCGCCTTCCGTACTTGGCCTGGGATCTTGCGAGACTTGGCCGGAGATCTCGAGGGACTTGAGCGAGATTGCGGAGGAGGTCTGCGCCATTTTGGAGGTTAGAGGAGCGTGGACGGCGTGTGTCGGGGTGTAGTTAGAGCCAGGGAGAAAAGTTGCCAGAATAAAGAGCTGTTTGTTTCCAGTTCGTCTCAAAACTTCTCCCCGCGGCTTCTTTGCTCCAAGCGGCCATCGCTTCAGGCGACTACAGGCTACAGTGTGACACGGTCAGGTGCAGCCAGTGCTACAACTTGAGTTCTCCATGCTTTGGAATCAGGCTCCACCACTGACCGGGGAATCTGTTGCAGACAAATGCTCCCTGAGCTGCCGAACTCACAGAACTCACAAGAGGACCATCAACCCTGCGAAATGCCAGAGGAAGTTTTGATACGTTATTGCCGTGGCTCTTGGGAACAAAGTCTAGGGAGCATTTGATTTATCTACATAAACCAATCTGGCCGTCTGAGCGGATGAGACTGGAGTTGTATGCGCTCTTTGGATTTGAGAAACTATAAAGTGTGATATTTCAATGGGATTTTACACTGGGCTGTAACCAAACACACACACACCGTGGTGGGGTTACTGAGTGGAATGTACACTAGACAGAAGAGACAGACCTGGTGTATCAGTTTGCTAGAGCTGCTATAACAGAGCACCAATGACTAGGACTTAAACAGCAGAATTTTATTTCTCAAAGCTCTGGAAGCTAGAAGTCCAAGGTCAAGGTGTTCGGAGGATTGGCTTCTGAGGCCTCTCTCCTTGGCTGGCAAGACAATTCCCATGGTCTTCCTCTGTGTGTGTCTGTGTCCTGATGGCCACTTCTTGTAAGGACAACAGTTATTGGTTTAGGGTCCATTGATATGACCTCACTCACTTTAGTTGCCTCTTTGAAAAAAAACCATACCTCCAAATCCAGCCCAACTCCAAGGTACCAGGGGTTACGACTTTAACGTTTGAATTCATATGTGGTCAGGGAGGACTCAGTTCAGATCATCGTACCTGAGTTTGAACTCTTGCCCTTCTGTTTATGGTCACATGACCACAAGTGATTTGACCCTTGTGAGTCCCCGTTTCTTTTTTCTGCCAAATGAGATCTCAAAATAATGCTTGGCTCAAAGGGTTGCTAGGAGGGCATGAGAGGAGGTGAACTGCCATGCATGTAAAACGTGCTTTTATATGTAACCCATGTGGGTGAGTAACCACCACTCACTCTCAGCTCTTGCTAATAGCTCTGCAGGGGGAGAGCAATGATAACAGCCAGCATTTGTAGAATTATTTAGAGATGATGAAGATATTGTGCAGATATAACTCACTTAACAGTTTCAAAAATGGGGTGATGAGGATCATGATTATTATCAGTGCCAGCATCATACTGATTTGACAAGTAGGAAAATGGGTGTTGGTCATCTCTGCCACTTTAGAGACACAAACAAGCCCGTTGAGGCTCATGACTAGGGGACTGTTTTCAGTCACTGATGGTGACCATCCTGCCATTCGACCTCAGCTGTAAGTCAGAGGCCTGAGATGGTCTCATGATCAGGAAACAAGTGCGGTGGACAGGGACACAGACCTCAGCAAGCGCTTTTAGGGGAAAGGCTGAAGGGCCGTGGGGCTTGGCATAGCTCATCCTGCTTTTCCACTGTGAAACAAGTTGTGCAGAAAACCCTAAATTCCTTTTGGAGTACTCTGCCTCCTTTTCCCCTTTCAGAACCTGGTGCCAAGATGACCTCTCATCAGCCCTTCTCACAGAGCTGCCCGGGGCTGTGAAGAAATAAATGCCTTAACCAAAGTTCAAAAGTTGAGGTTGGCGAGAAGGAAAACAGGGTCTTGCCAAGGGAGCCAGGTTAATGTCTCTCCATAGCCCTTAGGTGTGAGACCAGAGGGCCAAGGGGGGGCTGGAGTCTTGATGGACCTTAGCACTCACCTCATGGTACTTACAGAGGGGCCCTGCTGTGTTTGGTGGCTTTGGGAAATTGAGGCTCTGTCTAGGAGATGTGGAGCATCTAGCCATATCACAAACTCGTCATCCTGTGAACTGTGGATGTCAACACCTGGGGTGAGCCTGCTGTGGGCTGGGCACTGGCCAGGTGCTTCAGGTACACAATAGTACTTACCCTTCCACAGAACTGCAAGGAAAGGAAACCAGCTGGAAAACTTGGCACATGTCTTCTTAACATGGGCTCTCGATTCAGCCTGAGTGGGGTCACATCACAACTCCATGATCCGTGCGTGATGAAGGACAAGTGAGCCAAATTCTCCACACCTCAGTTTCTTCATGTGCAATTAGAGTGGCCCAGAGCCCACTGTCCATGCAGAGGTCAGTGCTGGAGGCGGGCCTTCCGCTCCATCTTCCCTGGACCACCGTTACTATCGGCCTTGATGATTCTCATTGTCAAGATGCCTCAGTGGGTTGAAGCTCAGGGTTACTTGGCTTTCCCTGGCATGGGGACAGATTTTAAGTTATGCTAAGACCTGCTTTATGTAACCTGTTTCTGTAGAGCCGTCACTCCCTTTCAACTCCTTCCAGTCCTCCAGTTATTGTAAGGGGAATGTCACCATTTGGAGCTAATAGGACATGAATGCCTCTCTAACACTTGTTAACAAGGAGAAATCAGGCCCCAGACTCAGAACTTTAGATAGGATATGGTATATGACCAGAATTGAACAATAAGTTTGTATTACAGTTTCTTTACATTCGCATTTTATTTATAGCAACTAGTAATAGTTTTACACCTGTGATCAAAGTTTCTTGCACAGTATAATTAAGGCAAAGGGGGTGAGCAGATCAAAAATAAAAGTAAGTAAAAGAGTGCAAAATGTATGTGGATATGACAAAATTGGTGATAGTGGCATGTGAATCCTTGTAGATTTAATGTCGACTCCCTAAAACAAATTAGTCTTGGCTGTAGGCTCAAAATTGTCCTGCTTCTTGATTTCTTTTTCTACTCTCCCCAAAAAGCCAGTTGGTATCCACCATAAGCATCACTCCAGAGACCCTAATAAACATGAGGTCCCTGGCCCCAGCCTGGGGGTCTGGAGCCGGCTCTTCCTGGCTCACGAGAGCTGAGGGTGTATCCATTCCACAGCCTCATGTTAGAAGTTTGAAACTGGCCATGGTGGGAGCATTTCTACGAGGAAATCAAAAAATTCCACAATTGAGGCTATTTGTTTATTTCTCAGACAACTGTGTTTTTTTGTTTGTTTGTTTGTTTGTTTGGTACTTGGGATTGAACTCAGGGGCACTCGACCACTGGGCCACCTCCCCAGCCCTTTTTTGTATTTTTATTAGAGACAGGGTCTCACTGAGTTGCTAAGCGCCTCACCATTGCTGAGGCTGGCTTTGAACTCACGATCCTCCTGCCTCAGCCTCCCAAGTGCTGGGATTACAGGCGTGCGCCACCGCGCCCGGCTTAGACAACTATATGCTAAGCATTTCTTGGCACACCTCTGTCCCTGCCCCAACCTCCCTAGCCAGAGATTCCAGAAGGACCCCAGTGTCCACACTGGGTAAGCACCCGCTCAGGTGACCCTGCTTCTCTGTCTACACTGCCTGGGAGTCCAGGCCACTCTGTGGACCTGCGCCTTCCCCTTTCTGGAAACTACTTTCCTGCTCCCCCAGCCTCTGAGCCTCGGAAAGCTTAGCTTTCTGGGGGGAAATGCTGCCCATGCTGCCCCTCCCGGTGAGGCAGAAAGACACTGGGCAGAGACGAGAGAAAACGCTCTTTTAAACACAAATGGCTGAAATAATTGCTGAGCAAATCTGGAAAATGACTGGCTAAGTAGATTGATTTTTTTTTCCCATGCACAATTAGTTGCTCTGGGTTGCCCCTGGGGTGGGGAGTGACTCCCCAGAAGTTTGGATGGACACACTTGAATCCCTGCTGGGCCTCCCTGTGTTACACAGGCATTTCCTGCTGCTGCAGGTCAGCCCTGCCTCCTCCTCCAGGGCTGCGGTGCTCCCTGTGGCCACTCTGGAGGGCTGGGAGGGATTACTGCCAGATGCTGAAATACCCCTGGAGTAGCTGTTGCTTTGGCTTCCCTATTATTTTGGTATGAAATTCGGATCAACACAGGGCCCATGAAACAGTGGTCTAATCATTTTGCAAATAATAGGCTTAAGGATGTCACTAACCATGATTTGAGCATAATATGTGTTGTTTGTTGTACTGAGGTGATTTTATTTCCAACAAATTAATAGCAACTCAACACAGGAATACCATGTGAGGTGCGATTCTAAGCCCTTTCAAACAATAACTTTTTAGAAAGGCACAACCCCCCTTTGCAGTACCAATTCTTCTTCTCCACTGGGGGACAGTTATGTCATATGCCCAGGATCACCCTGTTCAGTCCCACCCTTGGGGGTGGAACCTCAGGCTGAGAAAGCTGTGGACAGGGGTGGACGAGGTTCAAATGACCTCTCCTGGGTTTCTGGCAAGTCATTCAATGGTAGCCTTCCTCCCCATCCTGTAAAATGGCCCTTAAAATCTTAGCTCAAGATATCATTGTGAACGTTTAATAAACTAGCCCTCCCACCGCCCCCCAACCTCCAGCAAAATTCCTAAGCGAGTGGCCAAAAAATAAAATAAAATAAAATTCTGTTGTGATTGTTCCAACCCCAAGCAGGATGTTTTTATGAGTTTGTTATCCTGGTGATTTAAAGGAAAGTCTGTCAAAGCCCAGAGAATGCCTGTCCCCAAGGTAGGTCCTGAGATAAGCCCTCAACTCCACCAGGGCTTTCTTCCTGGCTAGCATCCCCCAGGCGAGCATGAGCTGGTGAGAGGGGTGGGTTGACAGGATATGGGGAGGCAGAATTCTGGTCCCCCTGGGCTGGGGGAGGGGTGTGCTGGGGTGTTTTTTCACCTCCTTAGAGGAAATCCCTCTCTTGTCACTACCTGGTCTGACCTTGAGGTTGACTCACTTGCCCTTCACAACAGTGGCAGTCTCAATGTGGAGCCAGTGGGGGACCAATATGAGCCCAGGGTGGTCCCCTGAGACCAAAAGTAAGCTCCCCTTTCCTGTCTGTTGGTCAGAAGTCAGAGTGAAGGCAGCCTTGCCCCTGGCCCAGTAAGGAACACATTGGTTTCAATTTTTGATCCCAGAATGTCAGTCTTTCTCCCCATGTAATGCAAGAAGCTGCCTGGGACCACTTCTCAGTCTTATTTGTGTTTTTTAAATCCTTTAGAACATTATGATGCATAATGATTGAGGCCAATTTGTAATATATCAATACACTATGGTAAAAAAGAAAGTGTCAGCTATGAAGGCTACATTCTACAAATATACAGTAGAGCTTGATGTTCTTAATGCCAAGTAAGAACAACTACTTTTAAAGTAACAATAAATGAACAACTATGCAATACCAAGTGGTAAAATCTTCTTGATCTTATTAGCTTCAAAAATTCACATGAAGACGGGCGCAGTGGCGCACACCTGTTATCCCAGCACTTGGGAGGCTGAGTCAGGAGGATCCTGAGTTCAAAGCCAGCCTCACCAATGGCGAGGCATTTAGCAACTCAGTGAGACCCTGTCTCTAAATAAAATACAAAAAAGGGCTGGGGATGTGGCCCAGTGGTCGAGTGCCCCTGAGTTCAATCCCCGGTACCAAAAAAAAAAAAAAAAAAAAAAAAAAAAAAAAAATTCATGTGGGTGAAAATTTTGAATCCTCACTTTAAACTTTGAAGAGGAAGTTGTTGTTCTTAATAAAGATGTCAGGAGGACGTGGAATTTTCCTAGTCTTTGCCTTGGGATAATCATAATCTGAGGTCTGAAAGGATAGGTAAGGAACATTTCAGGAGGCTGTTCTAAAAGGAGTTCCTGCTTCGAAATTAACAACAGGGCAAAAGTGGGTGGGAGGTGCTGGACCCAGAGCAGAGCTGTTTGCCACTGACCAAGCCACTCTCCAGGCTTTCTGATTGGCAAGGAGAGAGGAAGAGGAAAGAAGATGAGCGAGGAAGAAGGCCAAAGCACCTGTATGTTCACAGGATAGGCCTGGCGGAGGAGCCACTGGCCCACGGGGCCGCTGGTTGGCAGCAGCAGGGTCCTCCGATCCTCAGGATTCCAGGCCTAGTCCTCGTGGTTGAAAGCTTTGCATGCGGAGAGGTTCAAGCTGGCACAACTGGCCCAGATCCTAGCTCTGGGTGGTTGCCAGAGAGCTGACATTGCAATCAGGAGATTGCATGTGGCCTGCGCCATAACAACAGAGCAGACTGGGTGACCCGAGAAGCTGGTGCCTTCAAGTTTAGCGTCCTGTCTCCATGGTGAGGAGAGGGCAGCCAGCAATTCTGGATGCCGGGGTAGCCTGTGGGTAGCCACTGTCTCCCCGTCTTTTCTGTTGAGTGTGGTGCGGGGTTTGAGCTTGCAGACCTGGGTACATCTCTGAAGTTTTCCTTGTTTCTCAGTCTCCTGGGCCTATTCCAGTTTCATCACCTATAAAATGTGAATGTGCTCTTCATATGCTGGCTTATGTAAATCCCTCGCATGCTACAGTTACCAAGAATATTTTCTTATATTTTGTTTATAGTATATATGATTATGAGGGGTGTGTGTGTGTGTTTGTGTGTGTATGTGTGTGTGTGTGTGTGTGTGTGTGTGTAGAAGATCTGGATCCTTTCAGTCCCATGGAAGTGACTCTCTGCCTTCAGCTTGTATATACTTTTAATACTTGCTGATGATCTGACCATGTCTTCCTCCTTTAGTTTTCAATCCCGAGACCTGCTCAGGTTCCCCAGAGCCATTGTTGAGACAGAACAGCCCAGGAGAGGAGGTAAAGATGGTCCCGGGAAGACTTTAGGGTAGTCCTGAGATAAGCCCTCAACCCAACCAGGGTTGTGCTTATAATCTTCATCCTGCCTCTGGCCTTAGCAGGCTCCCTGCTTTCCTCCATTGGTTCTGAGGGAGAAAACACACGCGCGCGCGCGCGCGCACACACACACACACACACACACACACACACACGACCTGGTGTCTGATTGGAGGGTACTGCCACTCCCACACAGGACACAGAGCAGAACATGATCCTCTGCATCTCTTGGATCTCATGTTAGGTAGGAGAAAGCATCTAGCAGCAGGCGTTTTGATTAGGAGGAACAAATATTAAGCCAGAAAGGATTAAACTTCCCAGGCAAGCAGAAATACTTCAGAATTTTTTATTAACCTCAATTGACATCTAGGGATTTGATGGTTATCTTCAAGCAAGCTGGTTTGAAAGCCCAGCCATTTGTATGTAAACCTTCCCCATTAGTCGAGCTAATTGCTTGAGGACTTGCCTACTAATCTCCCCATTTTCTTTTTGCCTAAAGCCCCCTTTATGGTCCCTGCAGGGATTTCAATTCTCCTTGGGTGTGCAAACCTTAGATCAATTGATTATCTTCAAAGCAGAGATGCCTATCTTGGCTACTGAGAATCCCAGGTGCTCTGAAAATCTCTTCTCAGTCTCTTCTTCTTCCTCCATGTTTTAAGGCTGCAGTCTGCAAAGCGAAGCCCCCAACCCCTGCAGCCCCTCCTCATTGGTAGTAAGTTTGGTTCTGTTGACACCTCAACAAGGCATTAAATGACACTGTGGGGCCCACCATAGGGCAAACGTTTCCTTTTCAGTTCTCTTTTAATATTTCTAAATATGTCTAGGAGAAAAGATCTGTGTGATGCTGGTGGGAAGTGCTAACCCCTTTCTATCAATGCAAAATTTAGAAAATAAAATCACAGGATGCCTAGTTAAGTTTGCATTTCAGATAAATAAGAAATATATATATATATTAACATATATATATTACTGTAAGTATGTCTCACATAGCACAGGGAGTATAATAAAATGTACCTGTCATTTACCTGAAATTAAAGTTTGATAAGGTAACCTCATCCCTTTTTGATTACTGCTAAAGTCCCCTTTTAAACAAAGATTGGTTGGACCTCAAGCTCCGAATCTATTGTAGACAATGATATCTAATTAAACTTTAATAAGGTTTTGTTTTCATGACATTTATTTTTGCAGGTACATTTTACTTCAGAGCAAATAACAGCAGTTATGTATTTAGTATAGTTCATTTTCAATTCAGTTAATTTTCAGATATAGTTAATTTAAAACATTAGAAGTGGGTGGATCAAGTCACGAATGGTGTGAATATACTTTGTATACCACCAGAGACATGTAAAAATGTGCTGTATAAGTATAATATGAAATGTAATACATTTTGCTGTCATTTCTAACAACTTAGATTAAAAATTACATTTGAAAAAAAAAAAGCATAAAAAAAAAGTGTTGGTACCGAGCGAATGTGAGTGTAGCCACACATCACTGAGAACCTAAGGATGTTCATGTAGGTAGACTTATGATGTGTGTCCACCTGGGGTAAACTCAAATCCCTGGAGATGGGTGTGCAGGAACTCATTGCTCTCTGGGTGGATTTTTACATACTAAGAAGGGAGAATCCAAAATTGCCATTGCCAATTTGGTCATCTCAGGACCCAATGAGACTGCATTTCCTGAGTGGTGAAAACTCCAATTTTTGTTCATGTTACCATAAGTGTTCTGAGGAGCTCTCCCCAGAGGCAGAGGAGACCTATTCTCAGACCTTCCAGGTCACATCACATCACACAAAAGAATTTTAATGGATGCATCAGGTGTAAGCAAAGAAAGGAAGAGCATTAATAGAAAGTAAAAGGCCGGGGTGGGCACTCTCCACGGAACAAAGGCCGTCTCCATAATCGGTGGTACCATCAGGGCTTAAGGACTGGTGTTGTATGAGGGTACAGGAGGGGTGGAGTATGTGTGAAAATACCAAGCAAGACGTTCTGCATTAGGGGATCTGCCTGGCACTTAGGTTTCAGTTCACATCACCACCTCCAGCAGTGGTCTGGCTGTCAATCAGGTGATCAGGCCAGAAGGTCCAATCCAATGGTAGCCCACCAGGTTAGTGGTCTCTTCCTATTGAAGTCTTGTCCCTGCTTTGGCACATTTCAGAAAACATATAGGAGCTGGAGAGTTCCAAAGTAATTTCTGTGTTGTTCAGTGTGCTAGTACATGTTGGTCCCGTCCAGTCTCTTAGGCTCCTTTGTCTGGTTCATGAGTTGTCCACAAGCCACCCGCTCCACATTCCAACAGGGACATCTTTCCTTCAGAGACTCAGTTTTTGCTCTGTATGTCTAAATTTCTGTCTTACACGGTTTTCTTGCTTGGAATTATCTTTTCTCTTTCTTCTGTTTTATTCCCAAGTTTCCCTAACTTAATTGTTCTCAAAGTATGGGAGCTGGACTGGCATCTCTGCATGAGTCAGGAGCATGTTAGTAATACAAAGGCCCAGGCCTCACCTTAGACCCCGAATTGCTATCTGGACAGGTCCTTTAGGATGCACCTTTAAGTCTGTGATCCACTGGTGTAATTCAGACCTGCAGACGTGGCTACAGAGCACCATCTCTTGCAGCAGTCTCTGCTACTCTTAGCTGGAATGTTCTCTTCCTTATCTCTGCAGCCATTGCAGTTCATTTGAATTCCCTTAGAGTATTTATTATTCTTTGTGGGCACTGCAGTTATTTGCAGGCAGTATTGACATCCTGTTCCACCCTGAGCCTCCTGGAGAAGAGTAGCATTATATACAAATAAATTGAACTTACCAAATAAATATCAGGACTCCTTATCTGGCAAAGGGTTTTAAAAAATTAATTAATAAGAGGGCTTACGCATATGAATCATTAAAAAAATCACTAAATTCTTAATAGCATCTTGAGCTCAAGATACAAGCAGACAGGCCACAGAAGAAATGCAAATAACTATATGCAAAAATATTCAGCCTCACTGGAAAGCAAATTAAAGCAAATTAGGGTACAAATAAAGGAACATTTGAGCTATAAAGCTAGCAAAGATTTAAAAATGGGAAAATTCAGGTTTGGCAAGAATGCAGAAAAATAAACATTCATATAAAGTGCTGTGGGGAGTTGAAGTTATACAATCAATATTGCAAGTAATTTGCCAGAATATATAGAGAGCCTAAGCAAAGTTCATACCCTTTGACACAGTAATTTTTCTTCTTGGGCAAAAGTCAGAAATGAGTATGAATATTTATGCACAAATATGTTCATTGCAACATTATTTATAAATAGCAAAAATGTGGGAATGGAATGCATGCCAAAAGTGGTGAAATAAATTATGATAAATAGAAACGATGGAACATATGCAGCCATAAAAAATTATGTTTTCAAAAGATATTTAATGTCATGGAAAATTTGCCTCTCATGATGTTAAGTTAAAAAAAGAAAGCAAGATAAACATTTGTATATACAGTATTGGAAGAATTATGTTAAAGTGTGTGTATCCAAAAGAAAATAGAACAAAATGTTTGCAATGCTAGCTCTGTGTAATAGGAAGTTCTCTTACTAGAAATGCTAGATTCCTTTATTCTCCCCTAGACTTGATACTTTTTTGTGTATTTTCTCTCTGTATTTTTTAAATTTTCTACAGTGAATATATATAGAACTTCCATCAAACTAAAAAGTTTTACCAAGAATACAATTAATCTCAACTAATTAAATCTTTTTTTTTTTTTTTTTTTTTGGTACTGGGGATTGAGGGGATTGAACTCAGGGGCACTCGACCACTGGGCCACATCCCCAGCCCTTTTTTGTATTTTTATTTAGAGACAGGGTCTCACTGAGTTGCTAAGTGCCTCACCAATGCTGAGGCTGGCTTTGAACTCATGATCCTCCTGTCTCAGCCTTCCAAGTGCTGGGATTACAGGTGTGTGCCACCATGCCCTGCTTAATTAAATCTTTAATCACTTCTTTTCATTGAAAATTACAGAGCTCTGCTTTGATGGAATAACTAGTATAGCACTTGCCTTTTTCACCTAAGTAACTATAAAAATCAGCAAAATATTTCATCTGGTTACTGGAGCAGTCAGCACAGGCCTGGGATCCTTCTGGAAGGAGTACACTTGGGAGGTCTGTGTTTTCCCAGCACGCTGCCTGAGAGCACTTTTTGCATTGTTCTTTAGGCAATGGAGCCCAAGTAGGGTTGAGAGCTGAACAGGTCAGAGGTCATACATACTAGAGGGAAAGAGAGCTCCATCCAAGTCAGAGGGATAGACCTCACTGAGAGAATGAAAAGTAAGGACCACTCACTTGAGTATGAACTAACTGCATTTTAGGATTAAGGGGAAAAATTGACCAGTTCTAACAAAAAATAGAATCAAGCCTAACAAAATCAGTGGCTTAATTGTCTGCTAGAATTAAACAGTACTCTTTAAAGGGAGACAGTGTCATGCATACGACCTGCAATGTCTACTCCACAATATCCAGATGCAAGTTAAAGAAAAAGATCCAGAGAAGCAGAAGCTGAGACTCAATCAAGAATAAAAAGTAATCAATGGAAGCAGATCTCAAGATGATCCAAGATATTATAATTAATTAACTTACAACGCCTTAAAAAATGTTGTTATCAATATGTTTTAAAGACACAATGAAAAGAGGAACATGATGAATAAAAAATAAGGAGGAATTTCAGCAGAGAAGTGGAAACAGTAAATATATATATAAATATATATATATAAACAGTAAATATATATATAAATAAATATATATATGTACATATATATATACATATATATATAATATTTGAAATTAAAAAATCGCTTGTTGGGCTTAACAGCATAATAGACAACAAAGAAGAAAAGCATAGAAAATATGAAAACAGATTGGTAGAAAATTAATCCAAAGAATAGAAAAAAATAATAGCCCTGGTAACCTATATGTCAACATCAAGGGCTAATATCTATTTAAGATCATAGTAAAAGATCAGATGGGGAAAATACTTAAAGAAATAATGGCTGAATATTTCCAAATTTGATGAAAATTATTAACCTATGAACCCAAGAAGATTAGTGAACCCAAAGATAGATAAATCCAAAGAAAAATACCCCTCATGCATACCATAATAAAACTTCTGAGGACCAATTAGAGAAATCCTTGAAAGCACACAGAAAAAAATTACATGTAGTGGACAAAGACATAAATGGTTCTACCCACCCCTCCACACACCCCCCAACCCCTGCTGCGTTTGAGCCCAGGGCCTTGAACATGCTAGGCAAGTGATCTACACTGAGCTACGTCCCCAGCTCTTTTTTAAAAACATTTTTTTTAAAAATTTCTAATTTTTTAAATTCAAAGTTGTTGTATTTATAATAGTAGTATGCATTGTAATTCATAATAAACATATAGAGCATCTTTTTACAGCTCTTTTTAAAGAAATTTTATTTTTGAGACAGACTCTCACTAAGTTACCCAGCCTGGCCTTGAACTTGTAACCCTCCCTCCTCAGCCCCCCAAGTTGCTGGGATTACAGGTACATGCCACCACACGTGGCTTCTCAATGGTCTCTGACTCCTCATTGAAAACAATAATATCTGGAACACATTGGAATGGCATTTTCAAAGTGCTGAAAGGAAAAAAAAAGTCAACCCAGAATTTTACATAGGGTCAAAATGTTTTTGAAAATTAGGTGACATCACAATATTTTCAGACAACTGAAAGCTGAGATAATTCTTCAACAAAACAAACAAAAAAATCTCTACTGTAAAATATGGTGAAGGAAGTTCGTTGGCTCAAGACAAATTATATCCTAAATGCATGATTGAAGATCTGAATGGTACTTATATACTTTGTATACAAGCAGTTGTATGTAAAAAGATACTATACTTGTGCATGATGAATAAGTAAATAAATAATAAAAAAATAAAAAAAAATGCTAGAAATGAGAAAAAACTAAAAAAAAAAAAAAGACAAATTATACCCAAGGAAAACTCAGATCTTCCAAAATGAGGAACACTGAAGATTACATGTGAATTATAAATGAAGAATGGTGAACCTATAACTGTACAGGCAAATAGGACTAAGAATGATGAATGCATGGGTTAAAAACTATTTTAAGCTTTTTTTTTTTTTTTTTTTAAAGAGAACAGATTATTTAAATCAAAAACGAAACATTCTTTTGGGAGGCTCTCTCACATACATGCTACTTCAAAGAATGAAGGCGTATGAGTGCAGTTATACTTTTACACTGTTTTGACATGTTCTTTGAAGAGGTAACTCTAAATATACTATGATCACTTAAGGATTCCTATTGTAGTCCCTCAAAGAAGCTTCAAAAACCACGCAAAGAAGAGGTTAGGCATGGTGGAACCCAACTGTAATCTCAGCAACTTGGGACACTGAGGCAAGCGGATCACAAGTTTGAGGCCAGCCTCAGCAACTTAGTGAGACCCTGTCTTTAAATTAAAAAATTAAGAGCTGGAGATGTAGCTCTGTCATAGAGTGCCCCTGGGTTCAATCCCCAGTACTGAAAAATAAGTAAATAAATGAATAAATAAATAAAAAGGAAGTAGAGCATACAATCCAGTGACCCAAGAAAAAGGCTCACTAAAAAAAGTACATAAAAACAACACTAAATAGAAAGAAGAAGACTCAAGGAAGACTTATAATAGGAGGGTCGATGGATATCATTATCCTAAATGCATGATTGAAGATCTGAATGGTACTTATATACTTTGTATACAAACAGTTGTATGTAAAAAAGATGCTATATATGTGCATTATGAATTGTAATACATACTACTATTATAAATAAAAAAAGAAAAAGAAAAAAAGAGGGTCGAATGACAAGACTAATTCTTAAAACTATGTAAATAAATATATTAAATATAAGTGGTCTAAGCATTCTAAAATAAAAATAGTGATTATTAGACATATAATTAAACAAAAAAATATCTAGATGCTATGTATGAAAGATTTGTTATAAATCTGAAAATAGAAATAGGTCAAAAGAAAAGGATAGAAAAAGATATAGATTTGACCCTCCATATCCATGTGGGTTCTATACCCATGGATTCAACCAACCATGGACTGAAAATATTTGAGAAAATTGCATCTGTACTGAACACATACAGACTTTTTTCTTGTTATTATTCCCTAACAATACAGTATAACAATTTACATAGCATTAGCATTGCATTAGGTATTTTAAGTAATTTATAGGTGATTTTAAATATGTTGAATGATGTTCATGGATTATATCAAATACTGCACTATTTTGTATAAGGGTTTGAGTATCTACAGATTTTGGTGTCCACAGGGGTCCTAGAGTTACTATGAAAATATTAAGCCTAAGAAACCTCTTGCTGCTTTGTTTCTATAAGATAAAATAGGCAGCAGTCCATAAATACAGATGAACACTTCATAGTTATAAGTGTCAACTCCCCTGGAAATAGTAACAATTCTAAAGTTGTAGGCAACCAGTAACACTTCTTCAACATATGTGAAAAGAAAAGCTGCCAATAAAAAAGGGAAGAATCAGAAAAATCCACAATCCCCATTGACGACATACAAACATCTTTCTTATGGTAATGGTCAGGACAGTTAATTTGTAAAATCAGAAACAATATAGACTTGAACAAGATTATTACAAAACTAACTTATCATTAGCAGACTACTATAACAATAACAGAAGTCAAATATACACATCGTTTTCAGTACACATGGGATGTTCACCAAAATGGACTACATGCTGGGCTGTAAAATGTTTCTTTTTTAAAGTATTTATTTATTTGCTTTAGTTGTACACAATGCATTTATTTTTACATGGTGCTGAGGATCGAACCCGGGCTGCGCACGTGCTAGACAAGTGCTCCACGGCTGAGCCACAACCCAGCCCCTAAAATATTTCTTAATAAAAGACTTAAATTGTTTTGAGTATGTACTCTGATAACAATGGAATTAAATTAAGGGGCAACAATATCATATAAAATAACCAAAACTCAGAAGTTGAGCTTTGTAACTTTATACCACAAAATTCAATAAGGAATGATAAAAGAAGCTAGGAAATATAAAATATTCTGATCTAAATGATGATGAAAATACAATGTATCCAAATTTGTGAGATATGACTAAAGCATACTAGATGTACACTTACAGCTTTAATTATTTATATTAGAAAGAAAAAAGTTTCAAAACTCATTGATTTAATTTTATCTTCAGAAACTAGAAAGAGAAGATTAAAATAAACTCAACTGTGATTTTTATTCCAGGAAGAAAGTAATAAAGGAAGAAATAAAAAAGACAATTGTATAAATTAATGCTAAGAAGACAAATATGGAAAATATTAAACTCAAACAATACCCTTAAGATAATTGAGAGTGAAAGAGAATAATAAAAGGAATATTATGAACATTTTAATGATAAATTTTAGGTAACATTCATTAGAAATAGAGAATCAGATCAGCCCACTATACTTGAAAGAAGTTTGCTTCATAATTCAATATCTTACCAAGAAGAGATATTCTCCAGCTATGAATGGATTCACTGTTGAATTGTATCAAACATTTAAGGAAGTGGTAATAACAATCTTTTACACAAAATCTTTCTGAAAATAAAGGTGCATTCACATCTCATCTTGTGAGGCAAGAATAACTGAAAGAACAATTTGATAAAAACACTAAGGAAAGGAAAACTGTAAAATAATATTACTTTTAAAATCTGTTCTATACCATTTTTATTCAATAATATGCTGGAAATCCTAGCCAGTGCAATAAGACAATAAAAGAAACAAAATGAATATTGGGAGATAGGAAAGAACAAAGCTCTCTATATTTACAGATAACATGCCTTTTTACAGAGAAAATCCTACTAAATCTCTAAGATAATTGTTAAAATTAGTAAGTGAATTTAACTAAGTTTTGGAATACACTATTAATATGAAAAAAATCAATGGAATTTCTATAGACTAGCAACTAACGACTGAAAAATAAAATTTGCAATGTCATCAAAAATATTCTTAAAAATTACTTTAGCAAAAGTTGTAAAGTTTATTTGTTGATGATTATAAATCATTTCTGAGAAATTTTAAAATGCTAAATAAATAAAGGAATATACATGATGTTCTTAGATAAATACACTTAATATCATCAAGGTGTCTCCTTTTCAAATTGATCTTCAGATTTAATACAATCTGAATCAAAATCCTGACAGGCTTTTGTATCAAAATTGACAAATCAATTCTAAAAATCTATTTAGAAATATGAAGAACTCTGAATTGCCAAAACGATATCAAAAAGGAAAAAGAGTCTAGTATTAATATAACAAAATATTGTGCAGACTCATTTAAATGGATTCACTCAGTTGGATTCCTTCATTCAATTGAATATAGTTGGATGATTTTGTCAGCATCTGGATAAGCACATAAAAAAACAAAAAAACAAAAAATTTGATTCCCCTACCTCACACCATAGCAAAAGTTAATGGGGAATGGTTCATGGACTTCAATGTAAAACCTAAAACATTCTAGAGTAAAACATAGGAGAATATTTTAACAGCTTTGAAGTAAGTACAGATTGGGTGTTTGGTGGAGAGGGATTATGAGATGTTGCACCAAGTTAAATATATCTTTCCCAAATTATTTAAGTTATCTTACCTAACCATTCAGGTAAGTACCAGGAACTTTTTGTTTTGGTTTGGTTTTGGTGGTGTGGTGGTGGAACCCTGCATGCTAGGCAAGTATTCTACCACTGAGCTACAATCCCAGCCCAAGTACCAGAGGTTTTGATTGTGCTACTCACTACTCAGGTGGTGTGTATGTGTATATATACATGTTTGAAACTAATTTTCTCTTACCCTGAAGGATGCATCTAAAGAGTGTATTGTTTGAAAGCACACAAATGTGGAAACTTTTAAAAAGTAGCAGAAAGAACCTCTGCAGTGGACACTAGAAGACATGAATTTAAGCATAGCTGTTGTTCTTTTAGACACATGAACTGGTCACTAAATCTCAGAGCTTCACAGAATTATTTTCACAATTAAACAAATTAAAGTAATAAGGTGGCCAGCACATACTAATCCCCTTTCCTCACATCTTGTATCCAGACACAAAGGTTACTGTCTTCAGGTTCATATATGGACATCAGCATGAAAACACAGAGAAGCAGTGGTTAAGATCACAGGCTTTAAGTTAGGCTTTTTGGATTAATGTCCTATGTGGGACAGGTTGTGATTCCATTTTTGCACACATAAAATGCTGCATTATTGTTGAGATAAATTGTATGGTGTATATAAAGTGCTTTGTATAGTGGTAGAGTATACAATCAGTGCTCAAGAGGTATTAGTGACGATGGAATGGAGTGACTTCTTCAGATGTAATAGTAACCCACCCCATTTGTGCAGTACAAGAAATACATGCTTAGGACCTCGGAGGGCTGTGTGGGTTATGGAAATGCCTGGCCTCTTCAAGGCCACACTCTGAATTCCCAGGGTCCATTAGAACCCAGAGCATGTGGCTCACGGAACCCAGATTAACAGTGAGGTCATTGTGCTTCACCCACGTGGCAGCTGAATTATGAACATTTCTCATGTCCTCGTCTGTGGGTCAGGATAAATTACACTCTATTCTTCCTCATTATTTTCCTGAGGTCAGTTTGTGACATGGTCTCTTCAAATCATGTGGTGTTGACGCTTTCAGACAAGTAGCAGCTGTCGGGAAAGCCCAAGTTCAAACCAGAAGCTGCTTCCTTGACTGCGCAGGCAGGGGATGGGAACCAAGTATACACTATTCTTGTTGATCCCCATGTGATGACAAAGTGGCTGGCTGTCCGGGTAGACATGCCAACAGGTATTTTGTTTCTGGCTGGGTCTTTACAGAAGGAAAAAGGGGACTCATTCAATCATAGCAAAATTTACTTAGTCAAATCATAGCTCATTGAATCACAGCAACATTTATTTAGTTACACCTCCCACCACCCAGATGGGAGTAAAGGAGAGGACTCCTAGCTGAGTGATAAGTTACAGCTGTCCGCACTCCTCCTGGAGATCGGAGACAGTGAAGGTGGGCTGTGCGGCCTTCTGGCCACTGTTAGGTCCCTGAGAAGCACTGGATCCTCGTACTCTCGTTAGGAGGGGAGTCAGCTCAGCCAGCGGTAAAGGGTGAACGCGCCTCATTCCAAAGTCTTGGGCCCTGCAGGGTTTAAGATTTGGAATTCTTTTCCAGATTTTGGAATATGTGCATACACATAATGAGTTGTCTTGGGACTGGGACCCAAATAAAAACATAAAATTCAGTTTTGTTTCATATATTGCTTACACACACAGATTGAAGGTTAAAATTTTTTAGTACAATATTTGAGTAATTTTGGGTGTCAAGCGGAATTTCATGGTGTAGAATTTTCCACCTGGGGTGTCATGTCAGGACTTGAAAATTTTCATATTTTGGAGCATTTTGAATGAGAGAAACTCTACCTGGACCCAGTAGTTACATTCACAGCTGCATGGCCACGTGGCTTGGCCAGCGGGAGGACTTTTCTTTGATAGTCTGGACTTGGTCATAGCTTTCATTGAGAGGGGCTGGGCATTCACAGGACAGTCTACAAAAGCACAGGGCACTCACTTGTGCTTTCTAATGATGTTTCTTAAAGAAAGACTACTGCGTGTTTAATTCAGAGCTAGAGTTTGCATCTGGCATAGCGCCGGAGTACAGGAGAGACTCAGCCATTGAGCCTTCCTTTTATCTTCACCCATTGGGTGTGATTCCAGTTCAGAAGATGGACTTTCTATCTTTCCTCCCCTTTCATTGCCAGGATGAGGGTTCACTGATGAGGCCTCAGAGAAGCTGGAGAAAATGTAATGAAGGTTTCAGTGTCCTGAGAGAACAAGTTAGATGCTGGACTCTCCTTAGTTAAGAGTCTTTGGTTTCAAGCAACTGAAATCAGCTTCAACTGGAAGAACTGGGGAGGGGAGAGTTGAATTATAAAGCCATGAGTAGACACAGGGGGTGTGGTTCTCGAGAGGAGGAAGCAGCTGCCATCAGGCCTGGATAGGAACGTGATGTGCCACAGAAGTTTTCTCAGTCTCTTGTCTTTGCTCCTCTGTATGTCTGCCCACCCTCCTTGCTGTAGCTTGAATTTCTTTGCCAGTTCACATGTGTAAAAATGCTCACCCGTAAGTGTCCTCTGAAGACCAGGCAGAGAGCAGGTAGGGTCTCCTGGTGTCTATTCTGTATTCCCAGGAAAGGGGCTCTCTCTTTCTTTGGATCAGCTGTCTTCTGTGTTCTAATCCACCTCTGCCAGTATTCAGCCATGTCGGGGATGGACGGAGGGACTGCGGAGAACATCTCCCGGGGAGATGCTAAGTATCTGGTCTAGTAGGTGGCTCTCCAACCAGTGAGACGAATGGCTCAAGATGGTCCTCCCCTGCCTTGGCAGTGTTGGAAAGGGTTGGGAAAGGACCCAGGTATCCCAACAGTACCTCTAGGAGATGCCGTCTTAAAGAGGCTGATGAATGATACAACTAAAACGGGACTCTGAGCTTGGCCTGTGGCCTGGTCAGTTCCTGGATGTGACAGAACATCCTGTCAATTAGTCTCTTGAAATGCACCACCTCCTCTTCTCCATGGCCATCACCTTCTTTTGATGTCCTCATCCTCCCCTGCCTCAACTACTCAAGGCCACTGCTCAAGCCTCTATATCTTATGGACTCCCTGTCCCAACTCCCGTCCATAATCATTATGCTGTCAGAAACTGGGATTCCTACCATTCAGACCTGACCATGTCCCCTTCACCTTCCCTCTTGGAGATTCTTTTTGTTTAAAATTTTTATTTATAGTACTATGTATTACAGTTCATACTATACATATAGAACATCTTTTTACACAAAACAGTTTGTATACAAAGTATATTCGCAGCATTCAAGTCTTCAATCATGCATTTAGAATAATGATATCCGTCTTATTCAACCACTTTTATTTCCTCCTTACCCCCTTGCTTCCTCCCTTCCCCACCCTTCCCTTTGACCATTATAGTGTTCCTCTAATCCTCCTATGTACCCCGACCCAACAATACTGTGAACCGGCCTCCTTATATCAGAGGAAACATTCGGTATTTGGATTTTTGAGATTGACTGATTTCACTTAGCATTATATTCTCCAACTTCATCCATTTACCTGCAAATGTCATTATTTTATTCTCTTTTATTGCTGAGTAAAATTCCATTTTGTATATATACCATATTTTCTTTATCCATTCGTCTACCGAGGGACATCTAGATTGGTTCCACAACCTAGCTATTGTGAATTGTGCTGCTATAAACATTGAAGTAGCTGTGTCACTGTAATATGCTGTTTTTAAGTCCTTTGGGAATAGACCCAGGAGTGGGATGGCTGGGTCATAGGGTGGTTCCATTCCCATTTTCCCAAGAAATTCCCATACTGCTTTCCATAATGGTTGTACCATTTTGCAGTCCCACCAGCAATGTATGAGTGTGCCTTTTCCCCCACATCCTCTCCAACATTTATTGTTGTTTGTGTTCTTGATAGCTGCCATTCTGACTGGAGTGAAATGAAATCTTAGAGTAGTTTTGATTTGCATTTCTCTAATTGTCAGCGATGTTGAGCACTTTTTCATGTATTTGTTGATTAATTGTGTATCTTCTGAGAAGTGTCTTTTCAATTCCTTAGCCCATTTATCGATTGGATTATTTGTTTTTTTGGTGTCAAGTTTTTTGAGTTCTTTATATATTCTATAAATTAGTGCTCTATCCAATGTGTATGTATTAAATATTTGTTCCATAGAGCAATAGTAACAAAAACAGCATGGTATTGGAACCAAAACAGACTAGTAGACCAATGGTACAGAATTGAGGACACAGAGACAAATACATAAAATTTCAGCTATCTTATATTAGACAAAGGCACCAAAAATGTACAGTGGAGAAAGGACAGCCTCTTCAACAAATGGTGCTGGGAAAACTGGAAAGCCATATGCAACAAAATGAAATTAAACCCGTATCTCTCACCATGTACAAAATTCAATTCAAAGTGGATCAAGGACGTAGGAATTAGACCAGAGACAATACACCTAATAGAAGAAAAAAAGTAAGCTACAATTTCCAACATATCGGATTAGGCTCCAAGTTCCTTAACAAGAATCCCAGTAGCGCAAGAATTAATGAATGGGATAGATTTAAGCTAAAAAGCTTCTTCTCGGCAAAAGAAACAATCAGTGAGGTGAATAGAGACCTTCTTGGAGATTCTAATGACTTCAGGAACCCCCAAAAGTCATTCTGTCATTCTAAATGCCAACCAACAGTCTTGGCCTCTCTTCCCATCAATCTTCCTCATCATGCACATCAGCCAGTAGCTATGTGCTTTGCTTGTTCAACTCAACTAACAGGAAAGACGATGGAGTCTCTGTGCCAGCACCAACCAGCTCTGTGACAGGGGCAAGGTATCAACCCTCTCAGCTTTTAGTTTCCTCCTCTGTAAAATAAAAATTTTAAAAAGAAAACTACCCATGAGTTTGTGGGAAGAACTAAATGAGGTAGCATTTTTAAATCATGAGAAATGCTTTGAAAGCTGCCTGGATGTAGCAAGCATGAAGTAAATATCAGCGTCATCATCACCATCACTACCACTGAAAAAAATTAATGCCATGATCAAACAAATAAGCCACATTTTTGTTTCTAGACCTTGAACTCTCTTTAGTTCCCCATTTCGTTATCTCACCCACTTCCCTTAAGCCAAGTTGAACATACCCTTGGCCAAAAAGAACACAGGGAACTCGGAAAGAGTGAGTCAAATGCTGCCTCATTGGTGAGCCCTTGACCACGCCTCCCTGAGAAGTACCCCAAAGAAAGGAATAAATGCTCCTTAGAAATAATATCTTTCTCTCCCAAACAGAGTAGGTGGGACACCCCAGGCCTTGTGCTGCCCACACAAGAACCCAAAGGCAGAGGACAGGGGCCCAAGATGGCGGCCAATGGGTCCCTGGAGTGAGTCTGAGAGCTGTAGCACCCAGTTTGGCTCCACTGACCTGCCACAGAGGAGGGGCGTGACAACCCCGTAATTCATTACCAGCTGGAAATAGAACATCATGGAAGAGATAAGGGCAACAATGGCTTTCTATCCAGTGATAAATTACCGAGTCCCATTATTTTCCCTATTTATATATGGGTCTCTTTATTGAATTTAGTGGGAGATAAATAAATGATCTGCCAAGCGTCTGGTTAATATTACTTCTCGGGGGCTCGTTTTAGGCCCAACTAGACTCCTACTGATAACATCTGCAAGCTTTTCAGGAGGAGAGACATAACATTTGTTCCTGACAAGAACACTCTGTTTGCCTTATCTGTTTCATTTGAGAGGCCGGCGACCCCCGGCTTCTCTGGTGAAAATGAACCCTTTCCAGCCAGGGGGGAGTTCTTGAACTTGACTCGGGCCACACAATGTGCTGGGGTGCCCCAGCTACAAATCTGGGGACGTTTGTTGTACACAGCCAGACTCAGGACTTCCTGCTGGCCATCAGGACACAGCAAGGGGTGTGGTGTTGAATCGCTTCCCTGAAAATACAGTGAGACAAAAATTCAGTTTTCTGATCTGAATATTTCTTCTTGGTCTGAATGGCGATTCATTTTCTTTTAATCTCAGCATTACACATTTTTTTAAATTTTAATGTCACGAGATGCCAATGTATGCTGATTTCAAAATTAATAAATAGCTATGATAAAAAAAAAAAAAAAACACCCAAATCTTAAGCATCCACTAACGTGCTGTAATAGCACTGGAAACTCAAAGACCCTTTTATGTTTTAAGATCCACCCTCCTGACCCTCTGACTCTGTGTGCCACGTTGAAGCTTGTACTCCATCTTGGTGGACCATTCTTTTTGTGTTATTTATTTTTTTTGTGTGGTGATGGGGATCAAACCCAGGGCTTTATGCCTGCCGGGAAAGTGCTCTGTCACTGAGCTCCACCCTGGCTCCTTTGCAGGCCATTCAGAAGTGACCACCTCTGAAAACCTCTGATTTCATGTCTGTGTCTCCAAGTGGTCGGGTGCTCTGCCAGGGCCTCCTGATGCTGGGGCTCCTGTGTGTTCCACACGGGCAAGGTTCCCTGTAGGACCCCAGTGGCATCCTAGTCTCTGCACCTTCAGGACTGGTAGAGGGCGTGGCATGGGGATGGGAAGGCGTTTCTATCTCTAGGTCGGGCCTCTCTATGACACAGCCCGATGGGATCGTGTCTCTTTCCCTTAGTGCTGGTCTCAGTATGTCCTTTCTCTGGTATTTATTATTTGAAGAGTGACGCTCTCCCCCACCAGACCATAAGCTACGTGAGAGCAGTCGTGTCTCTCTGGATGTACCATCTCTCCGGGGTCTGTCACAGGGCCTGGCACGTAGGTGGCACTCCACATATGTTAACCACCGAGAAGTCTGTAGATGTTACGTCACAGCACTGCACAGAGGGCCACCTGTCGGAGTCGGGGGAGATCCCTTCACCCTTTTTCCTCACCTTCAGCTTCTGTACCGTGCGGAGTATCTCAGGGATGGTGGTAACAATAACAAACAGGTGGATCTGGAAGAGCCTCCTCCCCTGAAGCACCATTTCATATCAGTGATCTCTCTGAGCCGATCACAGGGGCCTGGTGGCTCCCGAGGGTGTGGGTCCCTCGCTCACACCCTCCAGGGGCTTAGCGTCAGGTCGGCACCCCTTACCCTGCTGCGTCAGTCAGGACAGGCTAGTTCATGGCTTAGTAGTAATAACAATACACCCAGACTCTCAGCGGCCCGCCATAACAAATGTTTATATTTATTAGGAGCCGACTGCCAGCTGGCTGTGCTTCTTGTCACCTTCACTTTAGACCCTGGACTGAGGGGGCAGCTTCAGCTTCTCACTGGGATGTTGCCAAGTTCATGGCAAAAGTAGAAAAAGCAACCCCAGAGAATTGAGACCCACTATATATATATATATATATATATATATATATATACACACACACACACACACACACACACACACACATATATATATATATATATATTTTTTTTTGTGGTGGTGGTTGTGGCACTAGGGTTTTAGGGATTGAATGCAAAGCCTCGAGAATGATAATAAGCAAGTGAACGACACCCCCAGCTCTTTTTATTTTATTTTGAGACAGAGCTGCTGAACTCTATGTTGCTGCCACTGAGCTGCACCCCCAGTCCCTTCCTATGCCTTTCTGATGTTCCCACCCTAAGCTGCTGAGGCTGACCTTGAACTTGTGATCTTCCTGCCTTGTTCTCCTGCGTAGCTGGGATTGCAGGCATGCACCAATGTGTGGGGCTCAAGACCCAGTTTTTAAAGCTTCTGCTTGAACTTGAAAGTGATAGAAGTGACACCTACCTTCTCGGCACCATCAAGGCAAGCGTGCACACCCAAATTTAAAGAGAAGTGCTTCAGGGAAGGCCAGTGGTAGTGTGTATGAGGATCTGCACTTCCGAGTTTGCTTCTTGTGCTCTCCCTTTTGCTCACTGTGACTGGATCGTGGGTCTTGCTGTTCTTCTAAAACTTTCAGTTTATTCCCACCTCACAGCTCCTTCTTGTGACCTCTTTTCTGACCTGTGGGATCCTTTCCACTAGGATCTTCAGATCCCTTTACAAGTGGTCTCCAGGGTGGTCGTCATGACACCTGTAAAACATAACCCCTTATGCCCAGTTCCTTCCTCCTACACTATCATCACCACCTGATGCCTGTTACTTATCTAACTTCTCCATTTGAAAGTAAATCCCATAACATGGGAGTTTGTTTTATACCTAGAACCAAGGGGTGTGTCAGGCAAGATCTGAGAGTCTGCATGTATTTATAGAATAGGTTAATGAATGGAAGGATTTTATATCAAAGTGCAGCCCAATCATCTTTGTATTTGCAAAAAAAAAAAAAAAAAAAAAAAAAGAACCATCCTACTTTTTGTTGGTAAACATTTGTAAAATCTTTGTGCCATATTTAATCTGCAGCAGTCTGTCTTCTGACCAAAATCATTTACACTGATCCCATCAGCAAATTATAAGCCATTCCTTTCAAAACTGTCCCAACCTAACTCAATCACAGCAGTAGGCTCAACATCAACTATCTCATGATTTACATCTTGCCCAGTGACAGAAAGCATTTAGGTCACAGCTCCTCAGATGAGAGTCTTCCTGACCCAGAGAAACGTGGAGGAAAGTGACCAGTTATATGTTGACCTTGCACTTGACTTACAGTAATGAGAGAGGTAGAGGGTAATAGCAACAGCCACCAGTGTTCGCACTGGGGAAGAAGCTGCAACACATCACCGTTGCTAGTGGGTAGGGATTCTGCAATGCAGCTAGACCTGCTCCTAGTCTTCCATTCTTCAGAGAAAGAGAGTTGTTTTTAGAAGAATCTCTCTTCTCTCTAGGAGTGGTTCCATAGTTCATTGTTTTAGTTCTGGGCTCTGCCCCTTGGGCTCTTGGCTTTATCCTCTGAAAGCTCTTTTTCTACAGGAAATATTCTATGGTAGTTAAGCAGCTTTCTCAGTATACTGTGGTTCTATGGGGAGTGCCAAGAACCTATTTATTTTGAACCATTTAATATTATTTTAGTACAAGCTGCCCAAGTTGTCACTAATATAATACTCTTAAAATTTTGTGGGTTTCTTAAAATCTGATTGGGTTTACTCCAGGTCCCCCAAATCACACCTTTAATTCTTTTTGGTAAGCACGATGTCCACTTTGGGTTACATGTGGGCCTATGGTAGAATAGCACCCTTCCTAACATACCTCTTTTTCTAATGGACAAAAATCATAATTTGATATTTTTAATTTTCAGAGGTTTCAAGTAAGGATCATTCTGCTCTCAAGTCTGATATGATCTTGTATCAAGGGCTTCTTTCATGAAATACAGAACTATTTTTGCCAGCTGGGTTGGGGTTGAAGAACAATTTTATTTATTTATTTTGAACGCAGAAAGTGCTTGACCTTCTGTATTTTCTCCAAATTCTTCTTGGAAATTAAATAATTTCTTCTTTACTTCATCTCTCTATTCTTGAAGCTTATATACAGGAAAAAAATGTGTGACTTTTAAACTTTCATCTTGAAATTGCTTTAGCTAGATTTCTGAGTTCATTAGTGTATCTTCTATCTTTGAAGCTGAATGGCTTTTGTTTTCACCAATACTTTTGCCACAAAACAGCACAGTGCTTCTTCTCTTAGCCTCCAACTTCCCATGTCCCATTTCTGCTCGCTGCCTGGTCCTACATCTCACTTCTGGTACCAATTTCTGCATCGGTTATTTAGATCTGCATAACATCTGCCACAGAGCTTTGTAGTTTAAAACAAGGATTTACTGTATCTTTAAGATGTTTGGCTCGGCGGGTGGCTCTGCCCTTTGAGGACCTGGTGTTAGCGCGGTAGCCACAGCCATCTAGACGCTGCCTGGGGCCCAGGGCCTCAGGTGGCTCAGGCACAGTTCTGGGTCCTGGGAGGTGAATGCTGTCTGGGCTTCTCTCACCCTCCCATTTCTCATCCTTCTGTGGTCCAGCCCTGGCCCCCATGTATGGCATCTGGAACATTCTGTGAGAGCACAATCATATATGGTGGTCAGAACATACCTTGAACATTCAGGGTCTCTTATTGTCTCAACTTGCTTTACCAAAGGCCTGGCCTTCAAAAGCCACGTCATCTCCTGTTGATCGACGCATGTCACAAAAGCAGTCTGGATACCTGGGTGGGGAATAGACCCTACCTCCTGTGCAAGGGGCAACAGTCACACTGCAAAGCATCATGGGTAAAGGGGGCGGATCCACTGGGGTGATGGTCGACCCCAGCAGCTGACATGTGAGGGCAGATTAGAATGTTGGAATAGATGCAAAGAAACCAGATAGGAGGCTTTTGCTTATTTTCAAATCAGGAGTGATTCATGCTAGAGTCCAGATAAAGATGTGGAAAATAAACATATTTGTATCTCAGCATCTTCAATGCCAGTCTTCTTGGACACCTATTTTACATGGGCTACCAACATTATTCTTTCAAATCCAAACTGTGGACATGACACGCTCTTCATCCCATCCTATGAGTTTTTTAATGTTTGAGATTCAGTGCTCAGTTTTCTAGTCTCATTTACCTCCACATCAGACATCAAAATATCTGTAAATTCGGTGTGTCTGGTGGGGGCCCTCTTCAGGGCTTGGTGAGCACCTTCTTGCTGTATCTTCAATGGCAGATAAAGAGGAAGAGAGAGAGAGAGAGAGCGAGAGCGAGAGAAACAGAGCAAGCGGGCAGGGAGGGAGGGGACTCTCTATGTCATATCTCTTTTCTTCTAATGAGGACATGATCCTATTGACTTGGGCACCTAATTTCTTGCCAAATGCCTCACTTCCAGACACCTTCACATGGTGGGTTTCATCTTCAACAGAGGCGTTTTGAGGAGATAGAAACACACAGTCCTCAGAAGTTAGCTACCTCGGCAATGGAGCCTGGGTTTCTGGAGGACAGCTTCTTGTTCCACTCTAGACTCCTCAGCATGGAGTCTGGAATGTAGGGGATGCTAATGCACCTATGGGAACAAATTTTCATCATTTTCCCGTAGATATCCTTTTCCCTTTTAGTGCCAGTTCCTTTTAAAGAACTACTTATTATGGAAATGCTCAAAGTACACAAAAGTTGAGAGAATAGATTGAGGAACTATGTGTCGGTCATCCAGTTTCCAACATCTTGGCACATCTTTTGAAAACAAAAGTCCTCTCCTGCAGATAGATCTCAGATAGTGAGGGGCAAAGGACACTCAATTAATTCATGCCAGCTTTGGGCACACTTTTTGCCTCCAGAAAAGCATTGATAGAACTTCTGGCGAACGAATGTCCTCCTAAGGCAATTCTGAAGACAAAAAAGCAATATAAGAACACACTTCCCACTAATGTCAAGATCTATGACTGTACTAAATAAAAATGTTCCCTTAATGTACTGTAAAAAAAATAAAGATGTTTGGTGAGATTTATCAACCTGCTCCAGGAGTAGAACTAAGTTTCCATACTACATTTTTTCTACTTATTTAAAAATACCTGCATTGTTATATAGCTAGTCAGACAACCGCTTCATTATATAAAAATAATACATGTCTGCCCTGAAGATGTATGGTTTAGAAAGAAGCTTTCTGTTTTCTCAGGCTTGTTGGAGAGTTGGTAAATGATGGTTCCTAAGGATACAGATGTGGATACAATTAGCTACCCGTTAAGACTAGTTATACATTAGTAAAAATGTTAACAGATTAATAAGACTTTGAAGATACTTAACAGATGGGAGGTCCTGACCATGATCCTACAAAATGAAATTAAAGTCAACTCCTTAACTTTGAAGCTACACAGCTTAGAAATAGCATGACAGAGCCGGGGATAGACATGGTCGTTCTCAAGGGTGTGTCACCCCAGGAGAGGCCTGATCAGTGGCAGCCAGTGATATGGGCATTCAGGGGTCATTGCATGGTATTCCCGTGCTACGATCACATGCAGTTCATGGTCTCAAGTTTCAACAGCGTCTGGAGGAGGAAGTTCCTCTTGTCTCTGCTCCTTGCTTAAATTCTTTTGCCTACTGCCTGCAGCTTCTAACCCAGCAGTTCACAGGTCACTGAGGTGACAGTGGACAATCCAACATGGGGCGCTCCAACAGTGACCAGTGGCTGCAGCTTCCTTGGAGGAGAAGATCAAGGAGCAAGTGAGGGCAGGGCTAAGGGGAGCCTGTGGGAGGTAGCATTATGAGGCTAAGATTAGGACGGATGGGGTCTCATTACTTCTCAGAGCAAATCATCCATTGAGCCTGTGATGCAGCCGGGAGACTTGGAATGAAGACAAACCAAGTAGACTCTGACTTCTCCCCTGAAGGCGTCCACTCACCTGGATTGGCAGAATATTAATCTGTTCTCTTTTTTCTTCCCTCCCTTTCCTCGTGAGCCCCAGAGAGCTGGAATATCACATTTCACTGGGAAATTGCTGCAAACTCCTCTTCGCAGCTCCACCTCCCCCAGTAATCCTGCTCACGCACACAGCGGGTTATAGATCCCTCATGAGCCTTCACCAACTGCTGATTGATTTACTTAAGCCCAAGTAATGGCTGCGCGTCTCGGCTGGCCCTCTCTCCAGCTTCCCAGTCCCGCCCGATCCGGCTGACACATCATCGTAATGAACTGCCTCCTCTTCTTGTCTTCCAGCCATAGAAAACACCAATTAAAATCTACATGATCTATGGAAACCCACAAGCTTACCTGTCTTAATTCTTCCCTCTCCTGGCCACACAATCCTATTAAGTTTCTTTCTTAAAATCGTGTGCTCCATATTCCGAAATGCTGTGACTAGTTACGTAGTGAGACAGTTGGAAAAGAGAGTAGATCAAAGAGAAGGAAAAATAGGAATGGCCACCTGTCCCTGACTGGGCAGGGTCCTGTGCCAAGGTGTGTGTGTGCTGGGCACTTTGGGCAAGGAGTGTGTTATCTCATTAACTACCTATGGCTCCTGAAAGAGAAGACCACTAACTCTATCTGCTTGTAGGAAATTGGGATACGAAGAGGCACAAAACTTTCCTAAGGTCACGTAGAAAGTGCCTGACCCGTAGATGATGGACAGCCGTGTCACTCATGGTGACTGCCACTCACTGTTCAGGCCATTGCTGTTACTCGTGACTGCTCATCTTCTTCCAGGCTGTGGCTGCACACTTCCAGGGGTCTGAAAATACAGTATTAGGGCTCCTAAGACCATTTTTGACATTTCAAACATTTACCTATGAAAAGGTGGCACATTCTAAAATAAAAGTCTTAATTTCCTTTTTTAAAAAATAATTTTTTAGTTGTTTTTATGAAAAGTCTTAAATTTCTTTGAGTTAGAATATTATTAATCTAGAGCAGTAATCCTGATGATCTAGTAGCCAGTAAGAAAAGGGAGATCTTCAGAACTGCAGTTGGACTTTCAAACAAGCAAACAAACAAGTAAACAAACGTTTGGAACATGGGTTCATTGGGCAGAAGGATAACAGTGACAGTGGCACTAAAATCAGGCCTCAAAGACACGGAGCACACATCTAAGGGCAGATTCCAGAAACATGTGCAAATGCTCCTATTTATGTGGATGATTTTCCTTACTTGTGTCTCCCTGGGAATTCTGGATAAACCCCGGCGGAGTGGGAGATAGCGCTATCTAGACAATGAGTTTTAAGCTTGACCTAAGTGGAAACTGGGGGTCGAGTTGGAAGAATGGAGTGAACACATGCTTCCCTTCAGAGGAGCGCCTGCGTGTCGTGACACCCTCACTCACTCATGCACTGCGTTGGGACGGACAAGGAGTTGGATCCGGCAGTGAACTGGACGCTTCTTGTTGTCTGAAGCGATGGCCACTTGGAGCAACGAAGCCGCGGGAAGAAGTTCAGAGGCAAACTGGAGACAAACAGCTTTTTATTCTGATAACTTTTCTCTCTGGCTCTAACAACGACTAACACGCACCGCACACACCACCAAAATGGCGCTGACCCGATCAGCAATCTCGGCCAAGTCACTCGAGATCCCGGGCCAAGTCCCGTGAGACTACGGAAGGCGACAATGCCCAAATCTCCATGGCCCATAGTCAACCGCAATTCAAGCCATCTCCCTAAACAGGGCTCCTGCAGACGCTGAGGTAGAGCGATAGAGAAGTCAAGTCCAGCATCTGGGCAGCTCAAGCCTGCGAAGGTAGCAGCTGCCTCAGTGAACAGCTCGCTGTGGGGAGATAGAAGAAGGCTACGGAAAAACGTTACTTGGCAAGATAACCACACAAAAGTGGGCGTTAGACCTTTCTGGCCCACCCAAGCCTAGCAGAACCATTGAGCTCCTTCTGGAAGGATCAGTTCTGGGTGTTTTCCAGGTGGGAAAGGAAAACAAAGACCCAGTCACTGTCCTGATGTGTGTAAGTGGGAATTCGGTGAACTCAGTCCTATTTCCAAATCATCTCACAATGAATAAACATTCTCCATTGGGTCAATGGAGGACATGGAAGGTGTGTTTTGTGGTTTAATACACTGAACTGCTTTAAAGCCAAGAACCTTGACTTATCTTTGCATACCCAAGAGAATGACGTTGATATAGTAGCTGCTCAATAAAGGCCATTGAAACTCTTGGCTGGATCCTATCTCCAGAACATGTGGAAGAGTAGCTGGTGTTAGAATTTTTTGAAATTGTATTATTGGTGGTTCAAGACTTAGAGGAGAGGGATAAATGTTACAGGAAAATAGATGTGGGTAGACCAGAGTGAGAACTATTCACTGTGACAACTATGTCATGCCCCAATTACACAGGAATATATGTTGGGTCTCGAGTTTGGTTGATTGCAAAGACCAGGACACTAGAGTGAGTTGTGGGATGTTGTCCTGTTAGAAGAAACTCTCAAGAACAAGAGAAACAGACCTGGTTTAGGTGATGCAGGTGTATGCCAAAAGCCGGGGTAGAACGGCAGGGAACAGTTCTTGTTTTGACTCAGCAACTGTTCTGCAAGAACTGAATATGACTTAATGATATTTTACTGCCTACATCCCATATAAATTGGTCTCTTCAACCTCATTTTCTCAGGGTGGTTTCTCACCGAGAGTGGCATTCAGCAAAACCCAAACCGCAGAGGCTCCTGATGGCTTCTCTGCTCCAAGGTTCATTTGTTCTCTTGGAGTTAGGCGAAGCCGTGAAAAACGATGTCCTTAACACGTGAGCACCTGGTGCCTGCTCTTTGTCCTGAGAGCCCAGGTTTCCTAAGCAGGGAGGTGTCTTTGGGAGCATTAGGAAACACTGCAATGATCGGTAGTGTGGGGGCACCTTCTTTTTCCCCAGGGTGGGCTGAGGCTTCACTTTGAAATGAAGCAGGCAGCACCTTGGCTTTTGCTTCATGGAGATACTGGTGCTCGTGTGAAGACTCCAAGGTCAATGGCGGAATCCCCAGCGAGGGGGCTTGGACCACCAGCAAAGCCCCACCTTAAGGTCCCAGGAGTTGTGTTTCCATCTTCACATTTGTGCCTTCCTGGAATTCTCTGGAAGCCCTTCTGTTACTGCATCGCAGATCCATGCTTGAATACTAACAGAGCTAGGAGTTCATTTTTCCTGTTTATCTGAAGAACATTTTTAAAGGGGAATATTTACTCATGGAATTTGCTTTCCCTCCTTTAGACCGACCCAAATCCTACATATTCTTTGTCTCATCTCTCCCAGAAACCTTCCTTCATGCAGTTTGTGAATTCCTTTACCACTGAGACAGCCCTAGAAACTGGCTCCGAACCCTCTATCTCTGACTCTTGGATCTGCGTGACTTGGGCCTTCAAGTGGACTGTAAGCCCACTGTGGCCAGAGACACATCTTCTCCATCTTGTCTATCCTTCATCATGGCCATCCTAAAGAGGAACAAGGGAGAGGCCCTCTGCAGGGACCAGTGGTGATCCAGCCCCTGCACAATGGCAGAGAAGTGTGAAGACTTAAAGGACATGACCAAGTACTGTGTGCTTACGTGACACTAGGTCCTAGGTTGAGTTCTTTACAGAGATTGCTAATTCTGATTTCTTCAGCAACCCTGAAAGGTGGTACTTACCAGCTGGCTTCTAGCCTGTCCAAAGAGGCCCTGCTCTGTCCTGAAGCTCATGCGGTCTTTTATCCTGACTGGGACGATTTGGGCTCCTGATTATAGCTACCACCCTGCAGAGCAGCGAGTGTCGGGGGTAAAGTGTTAAATAAGTCTGTGCTCAGTCTCGACAGTTATTCCCTCACTACCCCTGCCCGGGAGTGGTATCGATATGAGGCCCAGGAAGTGAGGCTGGGGCGATAAATTATACCGCTTATTATAGAAGGTACAGTCAATAATTATTAGGGGGCCCATTTTAAGTGAGGTACTTGCTCTCACTGTCACTTTACCCATGGCCACTTCTTCCAATTAAATACGATCAATGCAGAGAAAGAACCAGAACAGAGGGTGTGGGCTTTCAAGGAGTTGGTTTTCATGTGCTCAGTCACCGACTCCTGGGACGCCTGGGGTTTTAATTGGCTTTTGGTTGCCAGGACATTCTGACAAGATAATTTTTTTATGACCCCTGAGAGATCTGGAAGTCACTGGTTTTTCTGCCATTGATTTGAATATTCAAACGTTCCCTCAGACATGACCTGGGAGACTGGCCTGGGCCTGTGACGGAAACAAGCATGCACTCTATTCCTCCCTTCTGCCCAGGAGGCCCTGTGCAGGAGCCCTAATTAAGGAGATAGCTAAGATTGTGGTTAGCTGTGAGCCATAAGCATTACCACCTTCCATGGTCTCGCGAGACTTGGCCAGGGGGGATTGTGGATCAGGTCGGTGCCATTTGCATGGTCTCGCGAGACTTGGCCCGGGACATTGTGGATCGGGTTGGCGCCATTTACATGATCTCGCGAGACTTGGCCCAGGGGATTGTGGATCGGGTCGGTGCCATTTTGTGTGGTGTGGTGGTGGTTGTAGGACTGTGGATGGTGTTGGAGTTGTTGTTGGAGCCGGAGAGAGAAGCTAGCAGCATAAAGAGCCTGTTTGTTTCCAGTCCACCTCTGAACTTATTCCCGTGACGTTGTTGCTCCAAGCGGCCATCACTTCAGGCAGCAACAACCCTGCTCCCACCGCTTTCCCCAGGTGAGGAGCCGTCCTTTCCTAATATTCTGCACAAACATCACCTTCTGTCTGCTGATGTCCCAGAACCCTCCTGTGCCCCTGCCCAGCAGAGAGGCCTTCCACCTCTGAGGTCCCAGTGAAGCATGGCTCTCCACTCAGGAAGGCGATCTGAAGAGCCGTACCGATGGTGCACAGGATTAACCCCAATCTGGATTCAGCTTCCTCCTCAATAGGAAGGGGAAAATATCCACCCCATGGCGTGCTGGAGGAGTTAACGGAACGATGATCCTGGCAAAATGCCCTCCTGTGAGCACTCACCTGGTGTAACTTACCACTACTGGATTCGCTCAGCCGGCCAGAGCCCATTGGACCATCTACTCTGGGCAGAGAGCTAAGTACAACCCAATGTCCAAGGAGACTGGTCTTTGTCCCCTGTGCATGTTCCCAGCACTAGATTTTGTGTTCAACTTGCCTTTCCCACTCTTTCTGCAGCATTCTGACCCTTATTGCAAGGGTCTCCCAGCCCATCCAGCCCCGGGCATTCCAGGGGCGGAATTCCCATCGCGTTTACCTGGGGTCTTTCATGGTCTCCCCAGAATGCTTCCGGGTGTCTATGTTTATGTCATGGTGGAATGCTTCAAGGTGGGGATGAGCAAGATTCTCCTGGGTATCTTCAGACCTTGGAAAAGGGTTGTCCCATAAAATCTTAGGGACTCGGTCATCAGAGATTCCAGCTCATTCTTTCAGTGGGCACTCTTCACTGTGTCGAGGTGCTGGAATACATCTGTAGACAGATGGAAGAAAATCTCTCAACTCCCGTGGGTCTCATCCTAGCATAAGTGATAGTCAAATAAGCAGGTCAACGCATAAATGAAGGTGATAGCCTGTTAGATCATACGGAAAACGATACAACAGGATGATGAGTTAGAGAATGAGGGGGGTGGCAGCCTATGTCACCTCTTTCAACCACTCAGCCATCAAATGCAGTACTTCCTAAGGAGTGTTCTGTGGAACTGCCACTGGGCCTCACGTTCAACTGAGGAAAAATGAGGGGCTCTCTGGTCAAAAACAGTTGGAAAATAGATCCCACACATTTATCCCCTATTGGAGTTGCATAATTTATATTACTGAAAACATTGATATTTACTGTAATAATGTCTTATTTTGCTTAAGCTGGCATTTGCCCATGTTTTGGTCATGTAACTTATTTAATATTTAGTATTCATTAACAGTCCCGGAAACCCGTGTGGATGGAATAAACTTTGGGTTAGACCGATTGTATCAAATGATATTTGTACTCAGCAAAACCCTTATCTACATAACCTACAAATAAGCTACCTTACGTGTCGTGGTCAAGCCACAGAATTTAGGCTAAACAGGAAAAAATGGCATCGAGTGAGAAAATAATGAGCTTCTTTCCTCACTCAACTCATCTTCCTAAGCACCGTTACTGGCTGCTGCCTCCTAGGTGGAGGGAAGTAGGAGAGGGTGCAATGTAGCCCCTTTCATCATGGGGCCACCAGCGTGTCCTGCTGGAGGGCTACAGTGGCTTCCTGGCTAGCCTTGCCCCACCATGTTTTCTCCCCGGCGCAGCCAGAGCGAGCCTGGATGAGCCCAGGCAGATCAGAGGACACTCATTTGGTTCGCCCAGTGGCTCTCCGTCTCATTCCAGGTGAAAGCCAAAAATATGTACCATGACCTGAAAGTTCCCTGAACTGGAGCTACTTCCCATCCCCATGTGGCTTTTTCACTGAATGTGATTTAAGATTAAATAAATCAAAATTTCTGTTCCTCAGTTGCCCTAGCCACATTTCAGGTGCTCCATAGGTCTGCACAGCTGGCAGCTACCATGATGGAGATATTGGCAGAGGACCTTCCTATTCTGGTGGAATGGTCTACTGGTTCTATAACGCCCTACGAGCCATGTCCCTGGGGCTGTTTTTATCATCATCTGCTTCTTTTGCCTTTTACCTATCTTCTGTGACCACAGTCCTCAGCATGGTTCCTCTAATCCTCTGGCTTGGTCCGCCCACCATCTGCCCTCCCCTCTCCAGATGCTCTTCCCCATGTGGCCCCCGCCCACTCCCTCACCTCCTGCAGTTCTTTTCTCCAAGACAGCCTCATTGCTGCTCTGGTTAAAAGCAAAATGCTACTTCCAACCCCAGCACACCCTGTCCTGCCTGATGGCATTTTCCCCATAGCACTGTCACCATCTGGTGTGTACATGAGCTTACTGTGGCATATTCCACGAGAGTTTGCTCTTTTGGTTCACTGCTGTATCCCAGTACCCAGAATAGTGTCTAGGACATAACAGGTGCTCAGTTTGTGTTTTTGACCAAGTGATGAAGCTTTACGGAGGAACACGTTAAGAGTGCAACAATGCCCATCAATAGATGAATAGATAGGGAAACTTTGGTATATATACAAAATGGAACACTACTCAGCACTAAAAGAGAATAAAATCACAGCATTTTCAGGTAAATGGATGGAGTTTGAGAAAATAATACTTTTTCTTATATATAAGCTTATCACACTAGTACCTACTAATTTTTTGACCTTGTATTGTCCAGTGATTTATTTTTTTTCCTTCAATGATGTTGCAACTTTGGGGGCAGAGTACTGGGGAATGAACTAAAGGGCACTAGGCCACTGAGCCACATCCCCAGTGAGGTAGATGGGCTACCCTCCCCCCAGAGTTCTCCACATCCTGAGAGAAGCAACCTTGTTTCATTCTCGGCAGGATGTTTTCTTCCCCGGACAGGATGTTTTTTCCCCCAGGCAGGATGTTTCTTCCCCAGGCAGGATGTTTCTTTTCCCCGGGCAAGAGCCAATAGGCTTAAAGTTCACCCTGTTCTAGGGGCAAAGAGCCAATGGCGTTGGGGTTGCTCTGGTGCACCTCCCACCAGAAATCCCTATATAGGGCCCTGTTTGAGAGACTCAGACAGACACAGACACACACAGAGACACATCATCAGCTCGTTGCTGCTGAGAGGAGGAAGCCACTCAAGACACATCAGCTTGACCCTGAGGAGAGGAAGAAGCCACTGCAGGAGCTCCAGACCCATCGCCTTCAGCCCGACGGCTGCTCCCAGCTGACAGTTCCAGCCTCCAGCCAGACAGCAGCTGCTTTAGCTAATAGCTCTGGAGATCCCAGCCGGTGCGACCAAGCACCCACCTTCTGTCCAGAGCTTGCACACTCCCTTCTCCCTGACTCCCCTCTCCCACCAGAGCTTGCACACTCCTTTCTCCCTGACTCCCCTCTCCCAGCACCTCTTCAACCTTCGACCAGAGCACCTCTTCTCTGATTCTGCTACCAGCCACGAAGGCTGTTGAATAAATCTCTTGGCTGCACGGCTGTCCCCGGTGTGATGTTTTGCCCTTCACCCAGCCCTATTATTATTATTTTTTTCTGTATTTTATTTAGAGACAGGGTCTCACTGAGTTGCTTAGTGCCTCGCTTTTGCTGAGGTTGGCTTTGAACTTGCATAACAGAGAAACCAGTTTTCCTCAGCTGATGAATAAAATGAGTGATCTAGATGATCTTTAACACCCTTTATCACACTTAGCCTTGGAAAGTAGACTATTCTGAATCAAAATTTTATGAACCTTAATAGAAATTTTTGAATGTAAAAAAAAAAAAAACAACTCAGAAGTAAATTAAAAAGATAAATTGAAACTGAAGAAAAAAAGAAAAAAAAAGAGTGCAACAACGGCACGTCAACAAATGAGAGTTGTTATACTGTCAGGGAGAAGTAAGGCCATGAAGAAAAGAAACAAAAAGTTGAATTAGATGGAAATTGTTCAATCCCCATTTTTAACGATCAGGGTAACAAAGGCTCAGGAAAGTTGGCTAAATAGCCACGGTCATATTTGTAAATGAACATCGGCGTCTAAACTGGAAACCAGGGTTGTGCTGGGAGATTTGAATAGCCGTCTCCCCAAGCCAATGTGTGTAGCATTTGCCTCTTTCCAAGGTGTGACTGCTCCTGCCTGAGGCTGATTTCAAGCTACCAGTAGAGGACATTGACTGCGGAATTGGGAGGACCAGGTGCCATCTGCCTTCGTGAGCTGGCACTGGTGCAACACCGCCTCTGGCTTTGAAGCCCAAGCCCAGCGCATGGTATCAGGTGGCCACTCCTGGGGAGAGGCAATCGGGCCCTCCAAGTAGGTCCACCCTTTCTAGAGGCCAGATGACCCCGTCCTCTGGAACCCTTGCCTCTGGAGGTTACCTCCGTGACCCATACCAACTGGGCCTGCGCTCGCCCTGGGTGAGTGACGGCACGTCCCCGTTAGGCCCACAGGTTGATTTGACTTGACAGGAGCAGCTCCCCAGGAGGACTCTGCTCTCCAGGCTGGCCTCGCAAGGGGCTGCCGAGGTGGCACAGGTGATCCTAGCGGAACTTTGGGGCCTGGGAGGGCTACTTTTTAATTGATAATTCCATGTTTCTGTAATAAGTGGCCTCCTTAATAACCGCCGGCCACGTCACATGCGATGATTGCTAATTTAGGTTTGCAGGCTTCCTGGATGTAATGAGCTCTAATAAGCCTGAGACTTGTCACAGACTCGGGGAAGCCTGTTTTCCCCCTGGAAGCAATGCTTTCCCTCAATCCCTGGACACAATTGGGCACACTCTTAAAAATATTAATAAGTGTGACTGGGATGTTCACCCTTTCCAAATAAAACATAAAGTCCTGGTTTCATTAAGCCAAGCTATTAAATTAAGAAAGTGTTTTTAATTATCTGAGCATTTCAGGGAGCTCATAAAACATTTAAGGACCTCTCGGGGTGGTGGTGAGGCCCTTTCACAGTGAATTAGAACTTTGACTGCTGGAGCTGCTAGGCAGGGCCAGGGCCTGTGGCTGTGGATTCCTCTCGGCCCAGAGCATTGGCCTGAGCAGAAAGGAAAACGCCTGGGTCTTGTTCTCTGGGAGGGTGCGGCTGCGCTGGAGCTGCGGGAGGAAACCAGATGAAACTCTCTTAGGAAAAAAAAAAAAAAAAGAAACAAAATCGCAAATTTTCTAGGCCCTCCTGTGGGCCTGGCTCTTTGCTGGATGCTGAGGTTTTAAATAGCTCTACCCTGTTGAAGAGTCTCTTGGTGCTAAGTGCTCTATTTATAAGACCTTGGACCATTCTTACAAGTCATGTCAATGACCTCTTGGCACCTCCATTTGACAGGCAAAGAAACCGAGAATTTAAATGAGCCCCACAGAGCACCTTGTGTAGTAGACCCTGGGAGCAGACCCACTTCCCTTTGACCCAAGGCCCACCACCCTACACTGATGAGTGAGCTGTAACTAATGCCATACATAATTAGAATTGTAACAGCAATTATTATTATTATGGAATAACAAATATCATTTGTTTAGTGTTTCCAGTATGCCAGGCCCAAGGCTATGCATGGTGCAGAAAGGAAACAGCTACAGATCTTGTTCTTTGGGAGGTTGAGTCTGTCTCTCAACTGTAAGGGAAGCCAGATGTTCTCTTAGGAAAAAAAAAAAATCATATAAGAAAAAAACAAATGTTTCCCAGGTCCTCCTCTGGGCCATCTAATTCATCCTCCTAATAATCCTATGGGATTCCTATCCCTTGTGTTACACACAAGGAAACTGAGTCATGGGGAGAGGTCGAGTGGCTTCTGTGAGGCTGCAGGGCTCGCACTGGAAGTGGAGTTTGTCCCAGGACTGTCCGAGTGGTCAGTCTATGTCTTGTGCACTCTGGCCCCCAAGCCCTTAGTCCACGCCCATCTCGTCCACTAACCTCTCCGGTGGCGTGTGAAGCAGTGAGGACCAGGCCGGGCCCGAGCACGCGCAGCCTGGGAAACCCTTTCCCCACACCTCAGGCCTCCCTATCCTCGCCAGCCTCCTCCTTTTCCTCACGTCACTCCAGAATCACAGGACCCCAAACCTTCATGTTAATTGCATTAAGGATCCAGTTTTCAACTACAATTAAATTATAACATAGTTTTTAACATATAGAAGTGAAATACAAAGCATTCTTTTTTCCTTGAGATCCTGGTTTCCTAATGGGTCTGCCTACAGGTGTGCTGGGACATGGATGCCCTTGGCCCTGGGTGTCCAGGTCCAGGTATCCCAGTCCAGCTGCTTCAAGCCATGAGCTGTGTCATTTGGACGCCCTTTGTGTGGCTCAAATATCATCATATGCATGCTCCATGCAGATTAGTTACCAAGTCTTTGTGGCATTTAAAAATATCTAGTAGAATTCATTTTTCACCCACAAGATTGATAAGAAAAGCTGTGTGTCGGGGAGGTTGTGGAAAGCAGGCTTTCGTGACTGAGGCGGAATTTAAATTGGAAGGCAACTCAGCAACAATAATTACAGTTGGAAATGAACAAACTTTTAGACAGGTCTATCTTCTAGAATTGTTCCTACTACTAAAGTTTCTTACAACAACATATGTAATGTTATTTGTTGCGATACTATTTAAAATAGCTAAAATTTAAAAAGAGACTACCTATTATTCTGAGGACAGGAAATGGTTTGCATGAGCTGTGGGGCATTCATAGGAAGGACTACTATGCAGCTGTAGAAAGCAAGGTGTTGAAAGAGTGTTCTAAAATGGAATGAAGCCTAAGGTATAGTGTTTAGTAGAAAAAGAAAGCTAGGTACAGATCTGTGTGTGTATTTTGGGACCTGTGTGTAAAACCAGGAAGAAGATAGTATTTTTATGCATTTGCATGTGCTTTAGAGAAGTCTTAGTACATTGAGGTGGAGATGAAATGGGGTTAGAGTGGGACAGAAAACTTATTGCATGTACATTTCAGATTTTTGATCTATGAATCATGTGAGTATTTAAGAATTAAGGGAAAAATAAAGTGTGGCCAGAGGACGGAGTTGCAGAGCATGCAAGAGCATTCCAGATGGCAAGGGCAACGTGCAAAATGTAGTCTGATGTCCAGGGAACTTAGAACCAGCCGAGGGAGCAGAGGAGAGAGGGTGGTGAGCCCCCTGTAGGACTTACAGATGGGTCCCGTCATCATCCTCAGTGCAACTAAAGGGGTCTGAGCAGGTGGGGGATGTGGCCAGACTTTGGAAGGTCCCTCTGGTGTGTGGCACACTGGCTTGGGGGTGGTCTTTTGGGAGAGTCCAGCTGTGTGGCTGTTACATCTGTGTAGGGGTGGCCAGGATGACATTGTCATGAGGAACTTAATTGGACTCTAGGAGGGATTGGCCATGGAGTTGAGGGAGATGCAGGCAGTGAAGACTTTATCTAGGGCCTGGTTTATATAAATGAAAGAACATCCGTAGAATGGGCCACTGTGCAGCTGTGAATTACGAGGCACCAGCTGTGTGATCAATCAAACAATCTCTAAGGTAAGTAAAAAGAGGAAGGCAGGTGTGGATGGGGATGTATAGTGTGTGACCTCTTCTATAAAATCATGCAGAAAATAATATGAGCATATGCTTGAAAAAGCTTTAAAAATCTCCTAAAGTATGAAGGACCACAGACAGGTGGGACTGTTTCCTGAGAAGTGGCAGAGGCTGGGTTTGGCTGGTGACAGCATGAGTTGAACTTAGTCCCCTGGGATCTGAAGGGCTGGGGATTGGAAAGAACTCTGGGATTCAGAGCGGTTTGACCCTGGAGAGCCACAGTCTGATGGCCTCTTCCCAGAGATGCACCGAGAGGGCAGTGACCTGTAAGAACAGGCTTTCTGCAGAGCAAGTGCTTCCTGGATGTCTCTGCTGGGGTTTGGAGGAGCAGGGGACAGCTCTTAGCGGGGTGGCTGATTTCTTGGCATCTCTGTTCTCAGCTCACCCCTCTGGCCACAGCAGTCCCTCTCCTGTGCCTTGAGTCTTTCCTGGAACCACCCACCTGGTCCCTCAGCCTGACCTAGACCCTGCACCTGGGGTGAGCCGGTGGCACTGCCCTCATTCTGGGTCGCTCTCGACCCCAGCAGCAGCGGCCTTCTCTGGGAATAATTGATATTACGGAAACCCCGGGGCTGGGTGCCAGCTTCACATTCTCTAAACATTTAATGATTCGACCTTTTCAGTTTCATCAAAGCCATGCTTGGAAACTCCCCAGCAGCCCCCGCTGGTGATGAGCAGGGCGCCTGCTTTTAGGTTTCCCTGGGGAGCTGGGACTTGGGCTGGAAGCCAGCAGCCAGGTGACCCTTGAGGTGGCTTTGTGTCCAGGGAGGGGCCTCAGGCCTGGAGAGCTGGGTGAGTCCTGTCCCTTGCAGGGGTCCATCCACTGGACGGTGTTGGCTTGAACATCCAGAGGTTGGCATGAACTTTTTAAAACATTTGTTTGTTTAAGCTGTCAAGACAGGACACAGCTGTCAGGATACAGGGAGGTGGAAATGGGTTGGTGGCAGAGGCGAGGGAGTCGCTTCTGAAAGTGTCAAGGCCACTAGGGAGGGTGGTGAACAAGAAAGGGAAAGACAGGAGATCTGAGAACGTGGGGCATAGGGGAAACTATGAGAGGCTAGAGGACAGCACCGCAGAGAGGGAGAAATGCAGACAAAGGTGGGGATGGGGAGGAGGACACGGAGAAGCAGGCTTTGCACATGCGTGCAGAGGGATTGACATGGCAGAGACCCAGAGGCCACAGCCAGCTTAGCAGACGTAAGGCCACCGAGCTGGGTTCAAAGGCCTTGAAAGAGATGCCTGGCCTCATCATTTCTTGCTGAGCCAAGTGAGCCTGAGCAATGCTGTGCCCACATCATATATCATGGTCATTGTCATTTGCACCAACAGAAGTAGGAGTAACAGTAGTGGTTATCATCACAGAATTAGAATGTGTTTGTCTAAAACTTTAGCCTTCCCAGCAACTACCCAGGGTAGACTTCATAATTCTGGTGAAAATTGAACAGCTCAGAAATCGGATGCATTGAGAAGCCAAGTCAGTTTCGGAAAGTCACACAGCTGTTCAGGAACAGACTGAGTTTATTAACTGTTTCTCTTTGGGAGTTTCCATTCTACCTGTTCTTCCTTCCTACTTGTTCCAATAGAACAATGTATTTATTTGAAGGCAAAACAGACAGAAGTGGAAAGCAAAATTGCAGCAGTATCATGACTCTTTTAAAAAAGATCTTCAGTTCCCATTTTTTACTCTATCCGATGTATATGTATGAGGACTTGTGAACAGTGTTGCGGGGTGGAGGGGGGGAAAGGAGCGAGGCAGGGACATGGAGGGGGAAGAACCAGTTGCTATGGTGCTAGCTCTTTAGGGTGCCTGCGGTGCTCCCAGACCAGAGTGTCCAGGTCTACCGCCGGCGGCCCTGCGACAGGAGATGGGGTCAGGGGTGCATTCGGGTACCACGGCAGGACAACCAGGTGTCCTCTCATGCAATATTTGAAATTTTGAAATGAAAGCTGCAGAACCTGGGTTTTGGAGCTGAGTCATGTCCGCGCCTCCCTCTGTTCCGCTCTCCTCTGACTCGGGTCCATTCTCCACGCTCCTTCGGCAGCCAGGAGGCAGAACTCGCCCAGACTCAGCTTTGGGGAACCAGTCCTGCCCCATCTGGGCCATTCAGGGGGGAGGAGTTGACGCTGCTGCTCAGCCAATTAGAGGAGTTGACGCTGCTGCTCGGCCAATCGTAAGTAACTTAGTGATGATTGGGCCACGTTGGGCCAATCAGAGCCCTCCCTTGGAGGCCTCCTTGGGCAGAGCTACTGTGGGAAAACAAATCACCTCTTTCTCAGGGACTGTGCATTATGTGGACAGGTAGGATCTGTCGCTTCCCAGATGCTGAAGGACCAGTGCTGTTGGTGGCAATGGGAATAGGACAATGCTGGAGCTCCACACGGGTCCTTGGATGGCTCCCCAGGCATGTCAATCAATGCGTGCCTTAAGTTTGGCTTACGTCAATCTGAGTTTGATTTTTGCCCTTTACAACTAGAAGAGGCCTGACAAATGCATCTTTAGTTAACTCCTCCTTTTAATTGTTTAAACCAGTTCTTTTAGCTTTCTGCTACTACTGATGTTCATGCCAGCTTTGATTTGCTGTTACCCTCTGTGGGGCATAAGAAGCAACACTGACTCTAAGAATGGTTTTTGCATTGGCAGTCTCTAGGGATCATTTCATGACAGTTTCTAAGTGACTTTGAAGTATCACCAAAACGTGAGCTTGCTTGAAGGAAGGGTCTGTTTCTATGATTTTCTTTTCCTTCACCCCAGCCATAACTAAAGCCACTCAGTGTGAGGAGGGAATTCAAATGCAGAGGCTTTGTGTGTGAAAGGAATTAGGTGTACCTCCAATAGAGGCATCATCTACAGGTTGGCTTGTTGCTGTTAGTTACTGCTGCATAACAAACAATGCCACACCCAGTGACAAAACATTTATTTAGCTCTGAATCTGTGGATGGATAGTCATTTCTTCTGGACTTTGCTGAGTTTGGTAGTGTTGACCCATTTCTCTGTGGGGTGGTGCAGGTTGGTTAGGCAGCACTGCTGATCTTGACTGGGCTCTTCATGTGCTTTCTCAATCTCTACCAGGCAACTCTGGGCTTGTTCTTTTGCTGAAAACACAGGAACAAGAAAGAGGACACGCAGGGGCTGGGGTTGTGGCTCAGTAGTAGAGTGCTTGCCTAGCATGTATGAGGCACTGGGTTTGATTCTCATCACCACATATAAACAAACAAACAAACAAACAAATAAAGGTTCATCAATAACTAATAATTTTTTTTAAAAAAAGAGGACAAGTAAAGAGTTCTTTAAGATCTGAGTGCTTTGAGTTTTCTTTGATCCTATCTACTGAAGCAAGTTATGTGGCTGAGCCCAGGGTCAATTGGGGAAGGTTCCTCCCAAAGGCACAGATACATAGATCTTTTGTTGTCTTTGGTGAACATTTGCAAAGTCTTAGACAGGTTCCACTCACTGGGTCGGCCAATGGTAATTGTCAATGTGAGGCACCGGGAGTCTAGAACTTTCAAGGGCATAGAAGGGGGAGGCTAGGGAATGGGGGAGGAGTGGACCTTTCAGCCCATACTTATGAAGGAATTTAGAACTGCCTGTGGTTTTCTTCTCTTTAAAGCATTCTACAAAGAGGACTGTTCTTTTAGCCTTTTACAACCGCCTCTGATCCTTCGTTTTAGGGCCAGGACCCTTTTCTTATCTTTTCAGGAGAGAGGATCCTCAAAGAACTTACAGTCAAAATGGAAAGAAAACATATAAACAGAAAAAGTTCAAGAGCAAAAAACAAGGGTTGAGTCAGGAATAAACCCAAGATGCTCTGGGAGCCCAGAGGCAGGGCACTTGGCCCAAGCAGGCAGACCATTTAGAGAAATCTATTTTAAATTGATTGTTTTATTTGCTGGATTTTATATTGACATGTTTTGCTTTGTTCTCAATGTGTTCTGGGACTGCAGCCTATTCATTTATTATTAAGAGAACGGTAATTATTTCCAGGAGCTCCTGAGAATACACTCTGCTTCCCCTTTGCCTGTTCTTGGCTGAATCGGGTGTAACCTTCATCTCTCTGAGGACATCTCCGGCAGGAAGTGACAGCCCCCGTGTGCCTGGTGGAATACACCAAAGACCCTGGTCTGGAAGGAAGTCTCGTAGACACTGCTCTTCGATCTTGAATGAGCATCTGGGTGCCCTGGGATCTTGCCAGAATAAAGATCTGGCTCAGGAGGTCTGGGTGAGGTCTGAAATTCTTTTTATCTAATTAAGGTCCCACGTGATGCTGCTGCTGCTGGTGTATGGACCATGTTCTGAGTGCAAGATTGCAGAAAGCCACCAGTACCTTCTTCAGTGGTGAATTCTGTGGCAGGGCTGAGCAGAGGCGTAGCTAGATGGCATCAGTCTCTTCTGCTGTTAACAGAGATGGTGCTTGTTTCTTGCCTACAACTTTATCTCCAGTTCCAGGCACAGAGAAAATTTTCAAAAAATATTTTGCAAACAAATACCTCCTCTTTCTCCCTTTTCTGTAGATAGGAGCATGTGGGGGGGGGGGGGTTGCCTAATGTTTTTCCAACTCCGTGTTATAAATGGAGTCTAGACCTGCAGCTAGCTATGGGCTGCAGTATGGACCCCTCATCTAATTCAATTTTGCCACATGTCCAGGGCTGGACCATGTGTCCTACAGCCCTCCTCAGATGTGGATAAAACTCATCCTAGTGCTTATGCACTGATCCTGTTTGAGGTCCTCCTGTTCCCCATCTCATGCTATGGACCAGCCGATATTGATTCTAGAGTTCCTCATAACCTCTTGAACTCAGCGATCGACGCTGTCATCTTTTTTATTACAGCTCTTCTGGCTTGGCTAATTTCCCCCAAACATCTTAGCACCTTCCCGCTTCCCTAGTTGGAAATCCCAGCAAAGCTGTATGGTTGGAGCTGGAGCCAGGCCAGGGATGACATGAAGGGCCAACATTGCATTTAAGATCATCACCCATCTCTTAGCTGGAGTTTCCACCCAGAAACTTGGCACTCTGTCCTTAGAGGACAATTTTTAAGAAGCCAAAAGCAATTAGCCATGATGCAAAATATCTGAGCTCAGTTTCCTCAATTGCCAAATGGGACTGGTTGCACCCTCCTTGTGAGGTTTTAGTTGTGATATAATAGAAACGTACTGCCTGACTCAGAATCTGACACAGGGAAAATACTTCACAAAGCACAGTTCTTTTTAATTTTCAGTTCTGATGGGTGATTCTTCAAGTCCAGACCAGGGCTCCTGTGCATGCAGGTCTATGTCTCTAATAGCTTATAGCAAGTTAGGTCTAGATGGGGATAAAGCAGTAACAGCTAAGCCAGCTAAAGCACAAGACTGGTACCCAACAAGGTAGACCCAGCAGAGGGAATAAATGAACTGTGGACCTTGTGCACCAGGAAACTCTCAGGGGTCATCTTCAATAATACCTTTCCAGTCTCCCTGTGGTGGGTCTGGCTTGGATCTGCACCCAAGACCCAACGCGTGTCTACTACTAGTTTCACCCTCATGTTGATATTTTCCCCGTACTCTGGATCATCTTGAATTTTATTAATTTTGTCTTCTGAGTTTTGTCATCATTGGAGAATATGGGTGATTGCATTTGTTTAGTCAATAGATATGTGGTGAGCCTCTCTAGCCTGTCAGATGCTATTCTAGGAGAGTTTACATCCAAGGATGAAAGAAAGAAAAAGGACCTGTCCTTTTGGAGCTTAAATGTATTTTGAAAAAAGTGATATTAGAGTTTTCATCACGACAGTCAAGACGATGACTAAAAAAAAAAAAAGCCCCTGCCCAGCAGAGATCCCAGTGGGAATACATACGTAGTAGCTGTCTGTTGGCTGGCTGACTGGCTCTGTGAGGAGGTCATTGTAAGGGATATAAGGAAAAGTTGGAGGAGGAGTGACAGGGAGGGTGGGCTCACCTGGACTCGGTCCATACTTCCTCCTGAGCCTGTCATTCACTTGACTGTGCAATGACTTGGAACACGCATTCCACAGTCAACAAAAGAATGAGGCTGGCTTTGAGCGCAGCCCATGTGTTAGCTATTAAAACTGGAAAGAAAAATAATGCCGTAAACAGAATCAATTGACTCTTGCTTTCATGGGGTTTGCCGTCCAGTTCAACATTCTTGGTTCCCCCATGTCTGCGTGAGCTCCGAGCCTCCTCCCGTCCCATCTCAGCTGCTAGAAGGGTCCATGCTGATCACAGGTGTCACTGACTCTATTTCAGGGCGTGAGGACATTTTAGATGCCTTTCTAAAAGAGCGGGGTATACAAAATGAGGTGACGGTTCCACGTTTTGAAATCCTGAATCTCGAAAATCCATTTTGTTTTCAACTAAGCTGATAAATGAACCAGCAGGGTTATTTCAATTTAACTCCACCTGACATAATGTTGCCCATTCCATCTTGGACTGTGTTTAATTACACTGTCAGCATTTTTCACTGTTGGCACTGTTGACAACGGGGGAGGGATAATTCCTCACTGTGGAGGCTGTTCTGGGCACTGTAGGAGGCAGCAGCCTGTCTTACCCCACTAGAGGCTGGAAGAGCTTCCCCCCAATGGGGATGACTATCAGTGTCCCCGGGAATTTTCACGTGTCCCCTTGGGGAAGACATTTGTCCCACAGTTGAGAAACTTTGCATTATATGTGTCTGCAGTTTTAATATGTAAAAGGTTTATGAGTTCTCTCTGCTCTGGTATCGAGTACCTGCTCTGCTGTGGGCAGGCTGGGAGATGCTCGACAGATCTGCCCCGAGAGTCAGTTTCTCATCTGAACAAAGAGGGCTGATGAAGTCTCTGCCCTAGAGTTTGAAAAGAGGCCTGAGCAACCTGGGCAGGGGAGTGCCCATCTTGTTCTTTCTCTGACAGCCTTGAGTACTGGGTTGTGTGTTGGGAACTCTGTGCGTGCCACAGGTGCAGGGGAGATACGGTGCTGAGGAGACCTAACCTCCCTGTGCCTCAGGTAGACCCTGGCAGACCCTCACAGCACTTCAAAGAGCAAGCTTCAGAGTCACAGGGAACCCGATTTGACTCCTGGATCCTCCACCACCTTCCTGTGACAATCTTGGGCAGGTCGCACAACTTCTGTGCCTCAGTTTCCTCATCCAGCAAAGACAAGCCCACGTCACGGAGTTACGGTGTCAGGATTCAATGGGATTGTGGACGTCAGGCGCTTAGCACCACGCCGGTGGCCCAGAGTCAAGTGTGCTCAGTAACCATTAGTTGTTGTTGCTATTATCATCTGTGTTATTTCACCCCTGGGTACAACCCTGGGGTGACTTCAAAGCAGATAGCGGCCTCTTTCTGAGGGGAGGGGGGTCCTATCCTGCCAGGGTAGCTCTGTCAACAGCTTCCCTAATGAGCTCAAGACTCCTCCGAGGGGGGCCCTCTGTTTTCCTAGTGACTCTCTGTCAACACAGTTTCTTTCCTGCATCAACAACGTGATACCAATTGCATATTTACCAGCCTGTGTGGGACCTGAGACTATCAATGGCTAGAGTGGGGTAAATGATACTCATTGTTAAAACAGGGTAAATGCCTGGTTCCTTTACACAATGGAAGGCACTCTTGTAGGCTATTAAGTAAACAACTATAAATAACCCACTATAAAATGCTCTGCATAAGCCTTATCATACTGACTGTCGCCCACAGGCTGGAGCGGCGGTAATGGCTGGGTAAATTATACGTGTTTTTAAACACTGTCCAAAATACATATTTACACGTACTTAAAGTCCTACACTAAATAGTCTCTATAGCAACTGGAAAAACACAAAAGCCTTATTAAGCATTCTTTGTAGAATTTTTAGGAGTTTAATCATTAGGAGAAAGCTCATAGGCCACGGAGACACCAGGGAACATGAAGAAAGAAAGTCTTTACGGGAACAAAAGAATGAGGCTAGCTTTGAACCTGGTGGGAGAGGGTTTTATTTTTTCTCAACTAATAATCACCAAGGGCCTTCTCTTTGGAGGGCGGTGCTGTGTTTGGGGTACATCAGACATGATTTTGGAGGTAGAATCTGGTTTCTCAACAGAGAAGAAAGATTCCTCCATTAACATATTCCAGCAAAAGGTCACTTTCAAATTGTTCTTTTTAGTCACAGCAAGAAACAATTTCTTTGCCATTCAGAAATGAGGTGCCATGGATTGTCTGTGTGGAGCCCAAGTCTCAGCTCTTCAAAAGGGGGTTCTAGTGCTTCCTTCAGGGTGGAGCCAGGCCTTTTCCTTGGAGTGCTGTATTTATCAGGCGTCTCTGGAACACTGTAGTGATGATAATACCTGGAAATGTCAGCGACTTAGCCCTGCAGAAGGTCCTTTCTTGCTCACTGGTGGAGTTTCTGCTCCATGTAGTCACTCGGGGACCCTGGGGAGTCCTGTCCTCTTACACAAAGGCTGGGAAGATGGGGGAGCTTGTGGACGGTTTGGTGATCGCTGAACATCTTTGGGTCAGATATCACCTAAACGTACTTTTTTTGGAACTGGGGATTGAACCTAGGGCTGCTCAATCCTTGAGGCACATCACCAGTCCCTTTTTAAATTTAATTTAGAGACAGGGTTTTGCTAAGTTGCTTAGGGCCACGCCAAGTTGCTGAGGCTGGCTTTGGACTTGCCATCCTCCTGCCTCAGCCTCCTGAGTCACTGGGATTGCAAATGCGCCACCGTACCTGGCCTGCTATTATTGTTAAAACAGCTTTATAATGTGAAACTGCCCCATTCACCCGTTCACTGGTAGGGAAACTGGGTCAGGTATCTGAAATGACTTGTTTAAGGTCGCTTGACAAAAAGATTGGAAGGGTGAATGTGAAAGATGGGGCCGTAGGAGTTGAGCCACACAGTCCTCCCTGACTCAGCGAGCTGCTACACTCCTGCGCGCTGTTCCAAAGGACATGTCCAAAAAGACATATCCCTAGAATGTTCCTCAATGCCCTCTTTGTAATAGACTCAAGCTGGAAACAATCCAGGATCTATCAACAATGGAACAGATCGATTGATTGTGGTATTTTAGCCCAATGAAATAGTATACAACACTGAAAACAGACGAATCGTAGCTCTGGAACACACAAACAGATGAGGCTTGCGAATGTTGTGTTGCAGGAAGGAAGCCAGACACAACAGGATTTGTACTGCTTGAGTCGGTGTTGTATGACTCAAAGTCAGACAAAGGTACGCAGGGCCAGAGAAGCCCGAGTCGTGTTTGTTTTGAAGTTTGGTTGTGGCCAACAGGTGGACCAGCAGAGATCTGTGTTAGCTTCATCATCCGGTTGCTAGTTGTGTGGGTGTGTCCATTTGTGGGGATTCACGTGGCTGCACACTTAGCATTTGGGGTGTGGCTTTGTGTCTGCTCCACTCCTATAAAACATCTTAAAGAAAAGAACTTGGCAGAAGTATAAATTATAGGTTTGGATCAAACTGAGGGCAGAGCCTTCTCCTTTGGATTACGCGGCAGTCACTCTGCCCCGCGCACATTACAGTAAGGCTGTCCCCATATGCATGTGGTCTGGTTTGCTCCGCCCCCATCAACATAGCCCATCCGTCCTGGGGTTTCTTTCTTTCTTTTTTTTTTTCTTTGTGGTACCAGGGATTGAAATCAGGGGCATTTGACCACTGGGCCCTATCCCCAGCCCTTTTTTGTATGTTTTTATTTAGAGACAGGGACTCACCGAGTTGCTAAGTGCCTCGCTGTTGCTGAGGCTGGCTTTGAACTCGCGATCCTCCTGCCTCAGCCTCCCAATATCCCAGGGTTCGTTAGGGTCATGGTTTAGGTGGGGCATTCAGCAAGGAGAACTGTCCATCAACCACGGTTCACTCTGACTTTGATAAGATAATTCCCTTCCTAGCGATCACATGCAGTCTTGGGATCTTCTGAGGGTGAGGGAAAGACAGTGGAGTCTCCTTTCTTTTGAGGCTAGCGGGATGAACATGGTCAAGTAGAGAGGCTACTCAAAACCACAATAACCCTAAATCACGACCAGGCGCAGAGATCAGGACTGTTTCCAGCCATTTCTGTTGGAAGTCCTGACGCAATAAAACAAAAGCCATTGTTCCCACCCAACCAGAAGAACTATCCGCTGAAAGATTAAACCCATTGCTTTTCTCTGCCCTTTTCCTATCCTCTGAACTACCCACCACCCAAAATAGCCATTTGGTGGAGCCCTTTCTGCCAAAACCCACTGCCGTCTTGAGGAAGGTCTGAGTGGCCAGGGCACGGCCTGTCACACGAGCGCCGGCTGGGTCAGCAGCAGCAGGTGAACACCAAGGGGCAAGAGGAGTGGAATTTAATCTAGCAGCTCTCATCTGTCCTGACGTCATGACAGTTTGGTCTTCTGTGCTTTACGGCAGCCCAGCACAGGGGTCCCAGGCTCCTGCTGGAAGGTTTCTCTCCCACCTGCTCCTGCCCTGGAGGAGGTACTGGTGGCCTCACAGTTTCCAAAGGTTTAGAGGGTGTCCTTGCCAGAGGCCACGTTAACGAGCTGTTGGATCCGTGGTGCTGTCTCTAGGCCACCGATGCTGGGAAGGCAGGGCGGATCAATTCAGCAAATAACTAAGAGAAGTCACTGTGGGCTGCAGGAGCCCTGTTTGATGGCTATGATTGTGGTTGACTTTGGGCCATGGAGATGTTTGGACATTGCCGCCTTCCGTAGTCTCTCGGGACTTGGCCCGGGATCTCGTGGGACTTGGGCCGAGCGCAGAGCGGGTCGGGGCCATTTTGGTTGTTGGTTGTTTGCTGGTGTGTGGTACATGTTAGAGTTGTTAGAGCCAGAGAGAGAAACTGACAGAATAAAGATCCTGTTTGTTTCCAGTCTGCCTCTGAACTTATTCCCGCGGCTTTGCTGCTCCAAGCGGCCATCGCTTCAGGCGGCAACAGTGGGCCACGCGCTGGGCCACATGCCGGGAGAGACCCACTCTGCCTGAGAGAGGGAGCATGCAGGCCATGCACAGGGATGAGGGTTTGAATAACAGTTGGCTGGGCAGGCAGGGGAAGGGCTGGTGTGGGACCGTGGTCCAGCCTACCGGAGGGTGAAGGGGAGAATTCTTGAGAAAACAAAGAAAACTTGAAAAAGATGGTGCAGCTGGGAAACGGGAAAAAGAATACCGCGTGATGAGCAGTGGGGCCAAGGAGAAAGTAGCCAACTCCTCACAGGCCTCGTATATTCAGCCAGTTGTTGTTATTATTATTATTATTTATTAAGTTTGCTCTTAATGGCAAAGGGTAGCATTTATATAATTGTTAGGAGAGTAAAGTGATGAGATTTTATTGTAACGGTAAGATAGATATTCTAGAAAGGGAAAGGGGACAGCCAAGGAGAGCTAGTTGGAGATTGTCCCAGGAGCTCAGATGTGAGAGAAGGGAGGCAGCCGCAGGCGTCAGAGCACTTGCTGGGGACCACTCTGTGGTCACCTGGATTCCTCCGTGGGTCCTACTGGGGTGTGACCCGGACCTCAAGAGGATCTATGTGAGCTGAGTGAGGAGCCGAAGCCAAGGGCAGGGCACGGAGCGGAAGGTGGCTCTGTGACAGGACTTTCTTCTTGCAGCCTCTCTGAATCTGGCCCAGAGTGTGGGGAGAGTGGGATGTGACTTTGTCTCAGGAACATCTGTCATGTCGTGGACACAGCCTGCCATTTGCTTTTTGTCATTGGCCCCCAAAAGTGCAGAACAGCCAGGCGTGGTGTCTCACACCTGTAATCCTAGCAGCTTGGGAGGCTGAGGCAGGAGGATCGCATGTTTGAGACCAACCTCAGCAACTTAGCAAGGCCCTAAGGACTTAGCGAGCTTCTGTCTCAAAATATAAAAATAGATTGAGGATGTGGCTCAGTGGTTAAACAACCCTGGGTTCAATCCCAGTACCTAAAAAAAAAAAAGAAAGAAAGAAAAAAAGAAGAAGTTGGAGAACAAGACAATCCTTTAACAATGCCCTTCACTCTCGAGGGTGAGACTTGCCTCATCCTGGAGGCAGAGGGGAGGAGCTTCCCTGGCCCTTCTTATCTCCTCCACAGCCCTCCTATTCATGAGCCTGGGGATGACATGGCCTCACCATCTCCGCAGGGTCCTTGCGTATTTCACAGACCTCCCAGCTGCTCCCTCTGCCCGAGGCCATTTCTGTGGTGCAATCCAACTCTGTGTTGCCTTCCAGGGACTGTGTGAGCTCTGTCACGTCTCAGTCACTTTGCTGATCTTGTGGGTTTTTATGATGATTCAGGGATCTGATTGATGCCAAGTGTAGGGAGGGCAAACCCAAAGAATCTGAGAGCCCTCCTTCTGCAAGAAGAGGCAGGGGCAATGTTGGTGGCCTAGAAGAAGACCAATGAAGACGGGGAGGAGGGAATTCATTTTTGACCTCCCTTGAGAAATGAGCTGTGCACTGGTGTTTTAGCCAGGAATTTCACATCACGGAACACCAGTGTGAGTCCTCAGAGAGCTCAGTGGGAAGATCCAGCCTGCCAGTGGAGGTCCAGGTCATTGATTCTAGAAATGGGGCAGTTGGTTGGCCAGTCCTAAGGAGATTACGGATGTTTTGAAGCCAAGAAGAGATATCATGGAGAGGATTCCTCAAGTCTATAATAAACATACCGAGAAGGTGACACAGACACGCAGTGAGGATTTTGGCAGGGTGGGAAGAAAATTGATCGACTGACAGCATCATTAATCAGAAGGTTAATATGGAAATGTGGTTTCTTATTAAATGCACGATCTAGCTCGGTGGTACTAGGTGACTCTCGTATTTCAGAGTCCTGAGAATGTTGGGAGAGAGAGGGCAGGGGAGGTGGTGAGAGAGGGGCAGGGGAGGTGGTGAGCTCCTGCCTCCCTACACCAAATGCCCAGCCAGGGTCCAGCAGTACTCCGTCATTTGAAGATGTCAGTTTCCTTTCTTTCTTCTTCTTTATGTTCATCCCCTCCAATCTCCAGGGTTTTTTGTTTGTTTGTCTGTTTTGCTTGTTTTTACATTGTAAAGTACAATCAAGACTTTGAAACGATTTCACTCTAGAGGTCTGTTGAGAAAGGGGCATTTCTATGTATACTTGTTCATTCATTTCTTCAGAATGTTTTTACAAAATACCTATTTTATTCTAGGCACGGAGGGTGGCTCCAGGCGCATGCTGCTGATCACAGACGATGTCTTTTCTGCCCTTGAGAAATCCCTGGTCCACAGGGAGAGAGATACAGGTAAGTGACATATTACAAGAATTGCCAGTGAATGCTGCAGTTGGGGTGAAATAGCTACACAAGGAAGTGGGGAATGGTCACCTTGCGTTGAAGAGGGAGATCATACCTGGGAGGCCATGGTGTCCAGGAAACACGCAGGTGGTCCAGTGGGGGTGTACTGAGCACCCTGTATGTCTAACACTGTGTGAGGCCCTGGAGGTATTCAGATGGTCCGGTCACGGTCTGAGTACTCAGGCAGAGGGTAGTTTTGACAAGGGATAAAGATAATAGATCATCTCAATAAATGGATAAAATTTCAATAGGGTGTTTTCGAGGCCAGAGTGGTCGAGGTGGTGTCTGAGTTAATTCTGGACAGTTGACTAACCGGGGGTCGGGGAAGCATGGAGGGAGAAAACAGAGGCCGTTCTAACAGAGGGAACGTCAGAGTCACGAGAAAGTGCACCCACAGGGCATGCTTTGTGTTTGGCGTAAGTGGGTGGCACATGTGGCTTGAATCTGGGGGTAATCCGAAAAAACCTCCACATGGCGGTTATACAGAGCCGTGATAATTTTGGTGAATGTTGGTGGGACATGGTGGTGGGGACTTGATCATATTGGACTTGATAAGGATTTCCCAGATGCCAGGATGGAGAGAGAATGGAGTCCGAAATCCCAATCAGCCCGACCCCTGTGTCTAGACCCAAAGGACGGCGCTGGGGAGGGAACAGCCTGTCCCACTGTGCTCCCCATAGACACACACACGCCTGCGTGTGGGTCTGTGTAGCGGCACTTAGGGCTGGCGATGGGATCGTTGGGTTCTTTTTTTTTTTTTTTTTTTTTTTTTTAATCGCTTCCATGACACAAACCAAGAAAAAAAAATATCATAATAAAATTTTACAAGTTAGCTGCCACCAAGAATAAACAGGGGAGCACTATAGGAAATGAATCAGAGCCACTAACTGAATCTTCTCTCGGGACAATAACCCTAATGCAACGCCAGGGTCCGAGGAGGTCGCAGTGGAAAACCCTCCTGGGGCGTTTCTGAGGAGAGAGGAAATATTCCCCTCCTGTCATCTTCACTTCTCGTCCTAATATGTCCGTGGATACGCCGAGAAAACATAATATGTGGCCTCTGTTCTGAATCAAGGTTTGATAACCAGGGCCATTAAGGCATCCCCAGAGACCCCAGAATTAACCCTCTGTGACCCAGGAAGCCAGGCTACTCAGCCACTCGGGGGAAGCGTCTTGAGTCTAATTGTGACTGAGCCCGAATGTCACTTGCCATTAGGTTCAATTGGCGATTTTTTTTTTCTTTATAAATTGCAAGATTACCTTTAAATTGTGTACAGGAGCTCATAACTGCTGTCCACTGGAGGTAATCGGGAGTGATTTCGTCTCACCCGTGGACGGGCTGCCTCTCTGGAGTCTTTGTTCATTAAGCTCCTGCCTGTCTCGGGTTCTGTTTAAGCATCAACAAGGAATAAATTCTGCAGCTGACGTTTCGCGTTTGCTTGTAGAGTCACCTTCATTGTGGGTGGATGACCTTTTAGAGCTGGCTAGAGGTTCCTGGACACCCTCAAGCATATGTGGCCAAGACCTCCTCTGTGTGACCTTTGGGCGGTCTTTTGGATATAGGTCACTACACCAGGCTGACTCTATGACCTCTCCACAGAAATCACTGGAAAGACGGGTCTAAATCTTGCATCATTCTTCCTTGCCTTCTACTGAAGTGGCTTCAAGGTAACTGCTTCTAGGCCAACTCGCAGCATGACACATTCGTGCACTCAGTCATCGGACGTCGTCATTGTGCCCCTTCTACACAGTGAAGCCTGGTGCTGTCACAATGGCGAGCTTACAATGCCATGGGGAGTGGACAAAATTGAACAGGCTCTCCCAGTATAATGTGAGAAGGGCTTCAAAGAGGAGGTTTGGCCTGGGTGTCTGTGGCAGGGTTCAAGGTGCTGGCCTCTCAGAGGGAATTGCCTCAAGCTGGGGCTTGGAGGTTGAAGGCCATTTTGCTGAAGACACATGTTCTGTAGGGCCTGAGGGTGACAGTGAGGGGCACAGAGCTGAGGACGGAGAGTGGCCGTGCATCCATGAGGAAGGCCAAACAGTGGCTTGTCTAGGAAGGAAGAGGGTGGAGGAACACGGGTCACCTTGGAAAGAGCCTTGTGAGCCTTGATCACAACAGAGGGCCTCATACCAACAGCAAAGGTGACGAGAGGAGAGATGAGACCAGATAGGCATTTGGGCAAGATGGCTCTGGGCCTTCTGCTCATCATGGTGACTGATTCTCTGGGGATCTCATGCACCACGTGCACAGCTGATGAGACCTCAGATACGATAGTCCTCTAACCAGCTGCTATTTGATTTTGACCTTTTCCTCCATGAGAGTCTCTGTGCTCCATTTATCCCGATTCTGCAAGTATTGTAATGGGGTCGGAGCAAGAACCCAGCTGCAGAACGGTGTAGCCAAGAGCCGACGGTACAGCACCATACTGACACTCATGGGCAAGGCCCTAGCAGAGGCCACTGGCAGGCGAGGCAGTTTTAGGATCAGCGGTGGCAAAGTGGCCTACATGGCTGCACTGTTGCCACATCCCTCTGCTTTGCTGAGAGAGAAAAAAAAAAAAAAAAAAAAAAAAAACAACCCAAAGCCTTCGGGTTGTAAGATTTCTAACATCAGCCAGGGTGTGTTGAAGAGACCCCTAGACTGGAGTCCTAAGATTTGGGTGTGAAGTCTAGTTCTGTCACTTGACAGCATGGACGACTTAAGATTTCGGAGGCTCATTTTTTTACCGAAGTTCTACTCCCAAGATGTTGCAGAGATCTGATGACCTACGAGTAACCCATTACACCTATTTATGGAATCGATGGAAATAGAGAAACACCAGCTCTCTAGGTTTTAGTCTCCTCATCTGTAAAATGAAGAGGTTGGGTTAGACACTTTCAAATTCTTTCCAGCTCTAACAGTCTGATTCCTGGATGCATATTTTGGATGCAAAGATATCAAAATTTGGCTTGGAACCTGATGAAATCCAAAGAAAAGGAGTAAAACATTTCTGATGAAAGAAACTCCAGGCACCACCCTGGCCTCACTAACATTGCCCTCCGCTCCAAAGCCACGTGACCGGAAGATGGTTCATTTGCTGTTGTCACCGATTTCAACTTCCCTGGTGAGAGCTAGCTGTCTCCTAGGAGGCCACCAGCAGCAAATTTCCTGTAAGATCACTTTGCCCCATAGGAAAAATAAATGCTTTCTCCTTTTATGTAATCTTGTGAAACACTATTGACATTCATGCTAAGAACTGTTCCTTCCTGAGAGAGGACTCGAAGGGAGAAGATTCTGAGCACAGGAATTCTGATATCGATCGACGGAGGAAGTGCTTCAGAGCACCGCTGGGACCTTGTACGGGGCCTTTGATGTGCATATATTCCTTCTTTGCTGTGTCTTTTTAAGAAATATTTATTTATTTAGTTGTACACAATGTTTTTATTTGTACATGGTGCTGAGGATCGAACCCGGGCCGCGCACGTACTAAGCGAGCGCTCTACCGCTGAGCCACAATCCCAGCCCTTCTTTGCTGTGTTTAAATAATTCATTCACCTCGGCAGGTAGACACTGGCATTATTCAGTATTTCATGCCTTAGCTGATGGTTCCTTACTGTGATGACACAAATCAAAATAACCCTATGTGGAACTGTTCTAAAGCTGTTAGAATGGGAAGCTTGGGGGAAGAGATGTCCCACCCATTTAGGAATGACTGAACATTGCCTTGATCCAAAGTTAAACATCTCTTGGTCTCAGGAAGCCATCAGATTCCATGTCACTTGGACCTGGCATTTTGACTACTATACATGTTTTCCTTTTTTTGTCCTATGAGAAGGTGAACTATAATGTTGATCACATAGAGCCATCCATTCTAAAGTAGAATGCAATCTTTCAATCTTAGGAAACAGAACTGCAAAACAGCTACACTAGAGAGCAACCCCTCAGCCTCCACTTCACTTTCTTTGGGAGTCTGAAGTGAGCCCTCTGTAGATTGCTCCCCCACGTACAGCCCCAAGGCATGCCCTCTATTATAATCGAGGACTCTTGGATGTCCACCTCAGCTCAGACATTCCACTCCATTCCCAGGGCATAGACCCCCTAGCTTAGCTGCTTGTCCACCTCTACTGTACGTAGCTGGACACACAGCAGATATGCAGAGTGGTTGTCCAATGAAGAGGTGTATCTATTAGTCCTGCGTTTTAGTCGTCTGTCTCACACACGAGAATGCAGACTCCGTAACATAAAGAGCTCATTTTCTTAAACCACTGTATTTGTCCAGTGCTGTTTGCCAGTTGGTGCTCGATATTTATCGAGTGAACAAATGTACACACATTAACCAAAATAACCAGTTCGAAAAAGAAGACGGTGATCAAACTGATGACTTAATTTGTGTGTACTCAGCCTCACCACGCAGAGCGAATCAATTATGTTTAAGATGTTTGTTCAAATTAGTTCATCAACGTGAATCATCCATCCTTTTCGGTGTGTCTGGGCATATTTCAAGAATTCTACCACTGAAATCATTACTGTATCTATGATTTTAAACCCCAGCAATATTGAGGTATAATGGACTTAATAAACTGCACTTCTTTGAAAGGTTCAATTTGCAAAGTTTTGATAAATGTACACTGAGGGGAAGGCATCACAGAGTCAGGATAAAGGACATATCAGTTACTCCTGAGAATTTCCTTATGTCACTGGGCTGTCAGTCTTTCCATTAAGCAACGACTGATCTACTTTCTGTCACCATATATTTGCATTTCCTAGAATTTTATATAAATGACATGATGCAAATTTTATTTATATAATGTGTGTGAAACCCTTTTATTTGGCTTATTTTGCTTATCATGATTATTAATTGTAAGACTTATTCTGTAGCTCAGTGGCAGAGCACTTGCCTAGCGTGCGTGAGGCACTGGGTTCGACCCTCAGCACCACATAAAAATAAACAAATAAAATAAAGGCATTCTGTCCATCTACAACTATAAAAAAAAAAAAAAGAGTTCATTCTTTACTTTTTTTTCCTTTTTCTATTGAGAAATATCCCATTATATGAATATGCTTCTAGGGAGGGTGTGGGGTTATTATAAATAAAGATTCTGTAAATGTTCGTGTAAAAGACTCTGTATGGACAAATACGTTCATTGAGCACAAGAGTGATTGGATCATGTGGTGGGCAGATGTCCAGCTTTTTAAGAAATTGCCAAATTGCTTTCCCAAGTAGATGGACCATTTTACATTCCTACCAGCAGTGCATGGGACATCTAGGTCTTCCCTGTACTCTCTACCATTTGGTGTGGTCAGACATCCTGATTTCAGCCATTGGGATGGGGCGGTAGTGGTCCCATGTTGTCATTTTAATTTTCGTTTCCCCGATGACTAATGATATCAGATACATGTTTTTGTGAACTTATTCCCTTTGCATGTATCTTCGTATTTATTAGGTGGTTTGTTTCCTTATTACTGGCTTCCAAGAATTCTTTGCGTAGTTTTGGATTCAGTTCTTTATGGGGTATATTCAGTTCTATATGGGTATATATGATCTGCCAACATCCTTGTCCCTTGGTGATTGTGGGTGTTATGGTTTGGCTGTGGAACGTTCCCCAGAGTCTTGTGTTTAGAGGTGGGGCTTTGGGAAGTGATCATGACCTCCTTGGTAGATCAGTCCATTGGATGGCTGAGTGGACTACTGGGAGATGAGACCTAGTTGGAGGAAGGGGGGTCACTAGGTGCAGGAGCCCTGTTTGGGGAGATGGCTAAGATTGCGGTTGACTACGGGCCATAGAGATGTTTGGGCATTGCCGCCTTCCATAGTCTCACGGGACTTGGCCCGGGATCTCGTGGGACTTGGCCCAGGATCTCGAGAGACGTGAGCCGAGATTGCAGATCGGGCCGACACCATTTCCTGCTCGGGCGCGTGAGATGAGACCTGAGAGAGAACGGACGGGGTTAACGCTATTGTGTATATATATTGTAGTTTCTTGTAAGAGTACGTGCCTTGGTTTCTTGTGAGAGTGTGTATGTGGTGTTAGAAATTACAAGAGACAGAGAGAGAAAGATAAAAGAATTTTTTCGTTTCCATCCTGGCTCCGGGCTCCTTCCCGTGGCGCCGCCGTTCCAGGCTACAAATCCCTTTCCGGCAGCAACAACTGGGGACGTTCCCTGAGGGGTTTGTCTTTTCTCCGTCCCTTTCTCCCCTGCCCCCTGCTTCCTGGCTGCCAGAAGCTGAGCAGCGTTCCCCACCATGCCCTTCCACCCTGGTGTTCTGTTGTTCCTCAGGCCCAAAGCAATGGAGCTGGCCAAGCATGGACTGAATCCTCTGAAACCATGAGCCCAACTAAATATTTCCTCCTCTCAATAGTTTATTTGAAGTATTTGTCACAGCAACGAAAAACTGACTAGGACAGTGGGGAGGTGGGTTCCAGGATGCCCTGCAGTCACCCAAACGTGTGGATGCTCAAGTTCCTTGTGCAAAATGGCATAGTATTTGCATATAACCTATGCACATCCTCCTGTATACTTTAAATCATCTCTAGATTACTTGCATACCTGATCCAATGTTAATGCTAGGTAAACAGCTGGTGTGCCATATTGTTTCAGGAGTAATGACAAGAGAAAGGTCTGTACATGTTCAGAGCAGATGCCGTTTCTTCCCCTGAATATTTTTGGTGTGCAGTTGGTTGACTCCACAGTTGCGGGACTCCTGAATATGAAGGGGTGACTGCACATTCTCAGTTTGCGCTTATCTTTTCATGACCTTAACAGTGTTTTTGATGAGTAGATAGCCTAAGTGTTTATGAAGTATGATTTATCAATTTTTATCATGCTTTTTTTAGTAATATCTAAGACATCTTTGCCCAACCCAATGTTAAAAAGGCTTGTTTTTGTGTTTTCTTCCAGAGTTTTAGTTTTAGATTTTACATTTAGGGCTGTGATCCAATTAGAATTCACGCGTAGATGTTGTCCAAGGTGTAGACCAATGTTGATGTCGGGTTGTAGATATCCAACACTAGTTGTTGCAAAGACCGTCCTTTGCCCCTTTGAACTTGAAAAATTGGTTGTCTGTATTTTGATAGTTATTATCAATCTTGAAATCTGAAAGTGTTAGCTTTCCAACTTTTTTCTTTTTCAAGGTTGTTTTGCCTAATTTTGACCCTTTGTATTTCCATGTGACTTTTACAATGAGGCTAGTTAATTTATATTAAGGAAGATCTCCCTCATTTAGGGAAAATGCACAGCTCAGCCTCCTGGGACTTCTTAACACACATGGTACAGCTTTCTATCTATTTAGGTCTTGAATTTCTCCAGCAATTTATTATAGATTTCAATGCTCCGACCTTTTATCAGATTTATTCCTGAGTATTTTATATTTTTGATGATACTGTAAATGGCATTTTTAAAATGTCAATATTCAATCTCCCCCCCCAGCTTCATACAAATTTATATGTAACAAAGATTATATACATTTATGTAGTACAACTTGATGTTTTGATATATGTACACATTGTGAAATATTTGAATCAGGCTCATTAACATATCCATTGCCTCACACACTTACTGTTTGTGACCGTTAGAATAATTTAGATCTTTCTGTTAGAAATTTCAAGTGTACAATATATTATTATTAAGTATAGTGACTCCACTTTATAATAGGCTTCCAGAACTTAATCTTTTTTTATTATCTTTTTTTTAACATTTATAATAATTACAATTTATAGTGCCCATATATGGCATCTTTTTACATACAACTGTTTGTATACAAAGTATATTCATACAATTCAGGTCTTCAATCATGCATTTAGGAAAATGATATCCGTCTCATTCAACCACCTTATTTTATCTTTTCTCTCCCCCCTCCCCCCTTGCTCCCTCCCTTCCCCTCCCTACCCTTTGACCATTCTAGTGTTCCTCTAATCCTCCTATGTACCCCCATCCAACAACATTGTGAACTAGCCTCCTTATATCAGAGAAAACATTTGGTATTTGGATTTTTGAGACTGACTAACTTCACTTAGCATTATGTCTTCCAACTTCATCCATTACCTGCGAATGCCATTATTTTATTTTCTTTTATTGCTGAGTAAAATTCCATTGTGCGTATATACCACATTTTCTTAATCCACTCATTTACTGAGGGACATCTAGGTTGGTTCCACAACCTAGCTATTGTGAATTGTGCAGCTACAAACATTGAAGATAGCTGTGTCACTGCAATATGCTGTTTTTAAGTCCTTTGGGAATAGACCCAGGAGTGGGATGGCTGGGTCATAGGGTGGTTCCATTCCCAGTTTTCCAAGAAATCTCCATACTGCTTTCCATAACGGTTGCACCATTTTGCAGTCCCACTAGCAATGTAGGAGTGTGCCTTTTTCCCCACATCCTCTCCAACATTTATTGTTGTTTGTGTTCTTGATAGCTGCCATTCTGACTGGAGTGAAATGAAATCTTAGAGTAGTTTTGATTTGCATTTCTCTAATTGCCAGCGATGTTGAGCATTTTTTCATGTATTTGTTGATTAATCATGTATCTTCTTCTGAGAGGTGTCTTCTCAATTCCTTAGCCCATTTATTGATTGGGTTATTTGTTTTTTTTTGGTGTTAAGTTTTTTGAGTTCTTTATATATTCTAGAAATTAGTGCTCTATCTGATGTGCATGTATTAAATATTTGTTCCCAATTAGTTGGCTCTCTATTCACCTCACTGATTGTTTCTTTTGCTGAGAAGAAGCTTTTTAGTTTAAATCTATCCCATTCATTAATTCTTGGTAGTAATTCTTGCGCTACACTTAATCTTGATCTCTAACTTTATACCTTTTAATCAACCTATCCACAACCCCTTCCCCTTTGTCCCTGACAACCATCATTCTTTTCTCTACTTCCATGAGTTCAATTTTTTAGATTCTATATAAGTTAGATCATGCAGTATTTGTCTTCGTATGCCTGGTGTATTTCATTAGCATAATGTCCTCCAGGTTTGTACCTGTTATTACCAATAACAGGACCTTCTTCTCCTTAAGGTTGAGTAGTATTCCATTGTATACACCACATTTTCTTTATCTATTTATCCATCGATGGACACTGTTACGGTTTGGATATGTGGTGTCCCCAAAAACTCATGTGTAAGACAACTCAAAAATGTTCAGAGGTAAAATGATCAGGTTATGAGAAATGTAACCTGATCCATGGATTAATCCACTTATGTGGATTAACTGGGTGGTAACTATAGGGTATAACTGGAGGAGGTGGGTCACCAGGGGGCGTGCCTTTGGGGTTCATATTTTGTCCCAGGTGAGTCTAATTGTCTCTGCTTCTTGATGGATATGTCCTGGGCTGCTCTCCCCCTCCATGCCCTTCTGCAATGATGTTCTCCCCTCCCTCAGGCCCAGAGCTATAGAGTTGTCTTCTATCGACTGAGATCTCTGAAACTGTGATCCCAATAAAATTTTCATCCTCTGAAATTGTTCTTGTCAGGTCTTTTGGTCACAGAAATGAAAAAGCTGACTAAAACACATAGGTTTATTCCCTATTTTGGCTATTGTGTATAGTGCTACTACTATAAAGACAGGAGTGCAGATATCTTCAAGATACTGAATTCATTTCCTTTGGAGGTACACCCAGAGTGGGGTTGTTGAATCATATGATTAAATTAGAAGTCCTATTTTAATTTATGGTTGCTGTTCTTCACAGTGACTGTATTAATGTTTATTCACACCAGTAGTTTGAAGCTTTCCATTTCTCCACATCCTTTCTAGCGCTTTTTAGCTTTTTATTTTTCTCTTTTTGATAATTGCCATTCTAATGGGTGTGGTGTTACATTTCATTGTAGTTTTAATTTTCATTTCCCTGATGATTAAGGATCATAAGCATTACTTCATGTAACTTTTGTCCATTCATATGTCTTCTTTTGAGAAATTTCTGTTCAGATCCTTTGACCATTTCTTATATTGAGTTATGTGTTTTCCTGCTATTGGGCTGTCTGAGTTCCTTAAATACTTTGGAAATTAACCCCTTTATCAGGTATATAGTTTATAAACATCATCACCCATCTCAAAGGTTGTTTCTTTACTTTGTTGTGTTTCCTTTAATGTGCAGAAACTATTTTTTTAAAATGGAATCCTTATGTCTGTTTTTGTTTTTATTGCCTGTGCTTTTAGACTCAAACAAAAACAAAAAACCAAAAAAATCATCGTCAAGACCAACATCAAGAAGCTTTTATTCTAGTAGTTTTACAGCTTAACTCTTATGTGTAAGACTTTAGTCCATTTTGAGTTTTTTTATTTTTTATTTTTTGCATATGCTGTGAGATAAGGGACCTATCTAATTTTTCTGCCTGTAGCTATCCGGTTTCCCCAGTACCATTATTAAAGAGAGGGTGCTTTCCCTATCGTGTGCTTCTACCATATTTATCAAAGATCAATTAATTGTAATCGTGTGGTTTATCTCTGCGCTCTCTATTCTGTTTAAGTGAGCTACATTTCTGTGTTTATGCCACTACTATACTGTTTGATGACTATAGCTTTATCGTATATTATGAACGAGGTAGTGTATTGCTTTCAGCTTTGTACATTTTGTTAAGGTGTTTTTTGGGTGTTGGGGGCCCTTTGTGATTCTATGTGAATTTTAGGATTGTTCTTCTATTTCTGTGAACATGCCATTGGAATCATGATAAGAATTGCATTAATTCTGTAGATTACTTTGAAACATTTTAACGACATTAATTCTTCCAATTTGTGAACATGAAATAGTTATATAGTTTTTAGCATATGGCTTTTTCACCTTTTTAAAAATTATTCCTGATTTTTTGATGATATTGTAAATGGTATTGTTTTCCTGATTTTTGTTTTTGGATAGTTCAGTGTTAGTATATAGAAATATTCCTGACTTTTGTATATTTATTTTGAATCCTCTAACTGCTGAAGTTTAAAATTAATTCTAAAATCTTTTGTGGATTCTTTAAGGTTTTCTGGGTATATGATCATGTTACCCACAAACTGACAATTTTACTACTTTCTTTTCAATCTGAATATTTTTATTTCCTTTTTTTCTCATCCAATTACTCTGGCTGGGATTTAACAAATAAATACAGTATATTATTTATTCAGTACTACTTTGCATAACACTGGTGACAGTGGGCATCCTTGTCTTATTCCTGATATCATGGAAAAGCTTCTAGATTTTTACCATTAAGTATATTCTTGGTTGTGGGCTTGTATATTTGGTCTTACTTGTGTTGGGTGTTTTTTATCCTCCATTCTGTTCATACATTCACTGATTTGTATATGTTGAACCCTCCTTGCATCCCATGATAAATCCCACTTAGTCCTTGTTTATGGTCCTTTTCTTGGCCATTGAATTTGGCTTGCTAGTATTAGTGTTGAGGAATTCTGCATTTTATGTTCATGAGGGATAGTGGCCTGCAATTTTCTTTTACTGAAATGTCCTTGTCTGGAATTGGTATCAGGATAAAACTGCTCTCATTAAATTAATTTGAAATCATTCCTCTCTTCAATTTTTTGAAAGTTCTTGAAAAATTGAAACTATTTTCTCTTCAAATACTTGGTAGAATTTACCAGTGAGGACATTAGGTCTTTGTATTTTCTTTGTTGGGAGTTATTTTTTAAATTACTGATTTAGTTTTCTTACTGATCATTGGTACAAACAGCTTTTGTATTTCTTTATGATTCAGATTTAGTAGGTTATGTATTTGTAAGAATTCAGTTGCTTATTGATAGTATATAGAAATATAATTGATTTTTATGTGTTGATTTTATGCCTTGCAACCTTGATGATCTCATTTGTTTACTTCTAATATTTTGTGGTGGATCAGCTAGATTTTCTTTCTTTCTTTCTTTCTTTCTTTCTTTTTTTGAGGTGCTAGGGATCAAGCCTAGGGTCTTGCACACATTAGTCAAGTGCTTTTCTACTGAGCTATATCCCCAGCCCTCACATTATCTCCATAGACAATTATGTCATTTATAAATAAGAACTTTTGAAATATTTCTTTCTTCACGACCACTTTTATGGCTTTTCTTGCCTTATTGCACTGGCTACAACACCTAGTACAACATTGAGTCCAAGTGGTGACTTTTCCTTTGGTCATGGAGGGGAAAGAGCTCAGTCTTTTCACCATCAAGTCTGGTGTCAGCTTTAGAAGAATCACAGCTGCTCTCCTAGGTTGAGGAAACCGGGCAATAGTAGGGCTCAGCTCATTTGTCTCCCATCACTGTGGTATCACTCCTTCAATGTCTAACATCCAGAGTCTTACAAATCATTGCTCCATGTATCCGTGCCTAGTTTCAGGAGGAGGATCAGGTCTCTGTTATTCTAATTTGCTTGGAAGTGGAAGTTCCTGGTTTACTCTAAATAATTTCCTCATAAGAAGAAAAAGATTTAAACTCTTGTACCATCCATATGATTGATTAGCTTATTTTATCACATAAAGAAAATTTTGTTCCTCCAACAAAAATAAGAACACAAAGGCACATAGTGCATGGCTCTAATTGATATCATAATCTTGGTCTGAGTGTGACTGATTGGATCATTTGACAGCTATTTATTATATACCTAGTATATTTCTGGACCCTGGAGATTCTGCTGTAAACAAAGAAAGGAGTTTTCTGCTGGAGTGGAGCTCTTGGTCTGGTGCAGGAAAGGGCAGATATGACTCAACAAAACACATGGATAAGATAACTTCAAATAGCAGAGACTGTCTCGAATCTTGGTCTCTGTGGGACAGAATGGCTGGACCAAGGGAATAATGCAGAACAGTTATCCACAGTGCTGTCAGAAGAGTTAACATTTGAACTGAGACTTAAATGATGAGAAGGAACAAGTTGCTCCATATTTTAGGAGATGAGCATTCCATCCATCAAACAAAATGATGGCCCAAAGGACGTAGCAAGATAAAAGGTTTAAGGGTAGAAATACTCCCCTTACAAACAGGGACTAATATACTCGCCAGCTGTAAATATCTCTTCCCAACTTGTTTTCAACAATGTGACCTTGACAGTTTAAAGTCAACTATGTGGGAATATATATACCACAAAAATGGCAAATGCTACAGGTCAGGAACTTTCCTCCCAGACAGCTGGTTGTTCAGCATTCATCAGCACACCACAGTATAACTTGTACTTATCAGCACCACACTACACGACCAGCATTCTCTATATACTTATTATTAAGATAGAGTAATATATTCCTATCTGTCATAGTTCATTGCATAGAAGACATGGCATGGGAATATTACTCAGTCATGAAAAAGAATAACTTTATGATCTTTGCCAGTAAATGCATAGATCTGGAGACTACCATGCTAAATGAAATAAACCAGTCCCAGAAAACCCAAGACCAAATGTTCTCTCTGATATGTGGATGTTAGCACACAATGAAGTGGGGGAGAGAAAAACAGAAGTTCGTTGGATTAGACAAAAGGGGAATGAAGGAGAGGGAGGGAGCTGAATGGGTAAGATAGTAGAATGAATCGGACATAACTTTTCTGTGTTCATATATGAATACACGACCAGTGAAACTCCACGTCATGTACAACCACAAGAATGGAAAGTTATACTCCATGTATATATGATATGTCAAAATGCACTGTATTGTCATGTATATCTAAAAAAGAGCAAACAAACAAAAAAAGAACACAGTATGGTTTTATGTATATCTAAGAAAGAAAAAAGAAGTGTTAATTTAGATTTTGAGATTCCACTGATAGAGAACACATCCTGCTTTCACCCATGCCAAAATGTGAGAAACCCTGAATTTGAGCATTGACAAGACACAGCATTAGGAAAGTGCATTATATAGAAAATATAACATAGCTTATTTTTTTACATACAATAACCTTTCACATAAAATGCCTAGTTTTTTAAGAAAAATTCCAAAGTCTTAAATATCTTTTTAAAAGAAGCAACAACCTAGTTTTTGGGAGTTTAATGAGAGTTCGAACCTGGAGAGCCCTGTTCATCATCTGAGTCCGGACTTTGGGACTCCCTGAGGGCAAACCAAACCTCTTTTTACCTGCTCTACTTGGTATTTGCTGCTTCTAGTGATGTTCAGAATCTGCTTAGTCATCTATCTTTCCCAACTAGACCACCATAGGCTCGAGGGCCGAGTCCCTACCTTACCCTTCAGTTCCCAGGGTTGAGACGGTGTCCCAGATCCCCGCAAGTGATCCAGAAAGGCCGAGTGGAAAGGCACTAACCTCCGTCCTCTGTTCCTCACGCGTCTAGTCAGTCCCTCTGCCCGGCTGTCATCATCATCGTGCACTGACTTCTCTCAGTACACCATCGTCTCTCTGTGAATCTCACCTGTCCATCCTGACACCTAGCCAAGACCCTTCACCATGGACACACTGCCGCACACAGAGATGGCATCGTGAAGGTGCTGCTTTTACAGATCTCTTATTACGGTGTCCAAGCTAGAGCCATTGCTCAGTGACCTCTTCCTCCCCACAGCCCACATGACCTGAGTGGTTGGGGCTGCTACTTCTGACACACGAGTTGGGTACGGACAAGGATGACGTCGGCTGTGACGGCATTCAGGTGTTCTGACATGGGTGGCCCCGCCCTTCCTTGCTCTTCTCTCAAGGACTGGATATAGGTGGGAGTCTCTGGTCAGCCTCTGTATATGTGTGGCTCAACAAGCTCTGAGAATAGTCTTCTGCTAGCCCTTCTCAGTGTGACAGAGGTGACCACTACTCCCAGCCACCAGCCAAGCCCAACACTCTGAATAGATCTGTTTGGACATGGTGACTACTTTCCTTTTCTTTCTCTGGAAGCTGAAAATATCCCCTGATAGCTCAACAGAGAAGAATAAATTGTGCCCATGTGTTTACACAGAGGAGCAGATTTTCCGCATTGTGTTTGCAATCCCGTCTCCTGAGATGACTTCCATTTTCATAATCCTTCATGGAGTATCATGATTTAAAAAGCTTTCTCTCCCTGCTGTTTCTGTTAAAAGGTTTTCTGGTGTGATTCTTGGAAAGTCAAATTCTGCATTTAAATGTTGCATTTGCACAGATATAATATAAAAGAGGCCATACTTCTAGCGTGTTCTTCCTGGGAGAGAAGCAGGCAAATCCCGCCCTCCTGCATATACTGTTAACCAAGCTGCGAGAGCATACAACAGCTTTAATAGCAAAGCAATTGTGATTACATCTTGCTCGTAATTACATTTATTTGCTCACATATGTCCGAAGAGGCAGGCATTAGCCAGACCGTATGGGGATGTGTTTGTGCGAGGAAAATCATCTGGCGGATTGATGGTGAGGAAAATAGCTTTCAGCCACTTAGGTGTCTCCTGTCACGGACACTCGCAAAGACTGTCAGAGCTTACTTAGTTTTTGCTTTCATGCTTCTAAAATCGATTGCATTTGGAAAGCAGGGGAATTTATTATGGGTGATGGATTTGCATCAAAATAATCAAAATATTAGAGGCTGCATACAACAAGATACATGTCTGTGATCCCAGGAGAAGGGAGTTGAGAAGGACCCCCGTGCACAGCTGCTTTAGAAGTGGCCACTGTCCCATCAGAGGGAAGGATGTCTGCAGCTTCTCAGGGAATTTAGAAGAAAATAAGAGGGTTAGGCATGTGAAAGAATTTTAGATCCGCATTGTTGAGCCATCCCTAAGGAAATGAGACTGCAGTAGAAATGACACGGGCTTTCTTGTTTTTATTTATTTATTTATTTATTTATGGTATTGGGAATTGAACCCAGGGATGCTTTGCCACTGAGCTATACCCCAGATCTTTTTATTTATTTATTTATTTATTTATTTTGAAGCAAGGTATCACCAAGGTGCTGATTGACAGGCGTGTTCCACTTCACTCGATGGCATTGCTTTTCTGTGAGGCCCATGGGTTTAGTTCCTGGCTGGGCCATTTATAACTCAAAGGGCTTTGGAGAAGTTACTTCAGTCCTGCGGCCTTGGTTTTCTTACCTCTAGGATGGAGGTAACGATGCCAAACTTTTTGGGTGATTTCCTCATTGATTCCTCCTGGGACTCTCCTAGGCTCCCTGTGAGCAGAGACTGAAATGATCAGGGCTGGTGCCCTACCCCAAGTACCTGGCACGATCCCTGGGGCACCGTACTTGGTGAGTATTTCTTTTTCAACGAAGGACTGTAAATGACTTGCTGTATGACTCATCACATAGCATTGTATTCTTTTCTTTTCTGTAATAAATCATCATAAACTTTGTGACTTAAAACAGCGTGAGTCTCTTTAACAGCAAGGTGTGGGCAGGGCTCCGCTTTTCCAAAGGCTCTGGAGAGGGTAAATATCCTGGTCTTTTCCAGCCTCCAGAGGCCCCCAGCATTCCTTGGCTTGCAGCTCCACACTTATTTCCAGCCAGCGACGCAGCCTCTTCAAACCTCTCTCGGACTCTGACCCTGCCTCCCTCTCACAAGGGCTTTTGTTATCACATGGAGTCTCTTGAATAAACTGGGGGACTCTCCCCATCTCGAGTTCCTTAACTTAATCGCACCTGCGAAGTCCCCTTCCGCCCTGTAAAAGTAATATATTTCTAGGTTCTGGGGCTTAGCACGTGGGCATTTTTAGAGGCTCATTGTTCTCTCTACTGCAATATCTACTCTAGTATGAAACCCGCCCTGTTTCCTGTTACCATTATCCTTTCGTTACCTGTTTGAAAGTCCCTGCTGAAGCCTTTCCCTACAAGTAACAGCCAGCCTCCAGCTCCTCCTGCAGCCTCCACTGCAGGGAGGCCAGACTCCAGCCGTGTCCCTGCAGGGCTTGGTGGCTGGTGATTCATCTCACATTCATGTGGAGTTGGGAGAGCATTTTGTGGGGTCGAAGAAGTTTTTCTTAGTAACTAGCAGAGGATTCGTACCTGATAAATGTTTGCGGACTGCACCAGCAAGTGCATATTTGAAAAATAACAGTCTACTTCTAGAATCGTTTCTAAAGGCAGACTATGCTTCCTAGATGACTCTTTGTACCCAGAAGAGCAACATGTAGCACTAAGCCAGGACACGGGGACAGCGGGGGGCTCATCAGAAAATGTGTCTCTTTCCCTTGGGCTGAGAAATTTTCAGGTACTGGGGCTGAGACATCAGCGCATGAAACTTGGTAGTGTTAACTGAATACTCGCAGGATGGGGTTGAATTGAATAATCAAAAAAAAAAAAAAATTCATGGAAAGCCAAGATCTCATGTAAGTTTGGGGCTGAGGGAGGGTTGCAAAGCCATTAAGTCCAACATTTCAGCCAGTGCTTAAGAGTTTTTTCTGGCCTTGCAACTTAAACACAAGCCCTTGAAATCCTTCTATGATGACATCAGAGTAAGTGAAATTTCTCTCTTTGACAATCTGGTGGGATTCTAGTTCTTTCCTAGATAGGACTAAAATGATTTCTCCACGGTGCGTGGCCACCCCGGTGGTCTCTGTCTCATGCAGATCCTCCCCTCCAGAGCCCTCGCTGGGCTTCTCGCCCCCAGGCAATGACGGGATCCTTTGCCCTCTTCTCCTGGGGCTTCTGCAGCGACAGATCACGGGGGGATGTTCGTGCATCTCTTCCCGTATTCTTCAAGTGGGTTTGTTGTGTCTCTGCATTCTCAGAGTGGTGCAGAGTTCTGGATCCAGCGTCGGGGCCGAGTCCAATGTGGCTGGATTAACACTACGGGTAACCAAGCCCAAGGCATGCAGGGAAGAGAGTCGGGTTGGAGAGTTGATCAGGCTGCTCTTGAAGCTTGTGAACTGGACAAAGCAGTCCCCTCCTTGCAGTCAGACTCTGGTGCTTTATAGTAACCACACGGGGTTGTTTTGAGGATGGAGCATCTGAATTATGGGGAGTGCATTATACCCTCAGGGAGGGTTGCTCTGTGCCCTTGAAGCCACACAGAACAAATCTACTTCTTTTATATCTGGCAGCCCTTCAGCTATTCCGAGGGACAGATCTCACAGTCCACATCTCAGCTGACAATATGTATGTAGCGTCAGGCACTTACTGAGCGGTGTTTAGAATTGAAGTCCTGGGTTTCAGATATCTGCTCTGTCACTTATGATCTGGGTGACCTTGGGAAATACTTCACTTCTCAGTGCCTCAGTTTGCTAATCTCTGAAAGTCGAACCCATTGCATAAGGTTGGTGTGAAGATTGGATAAAGTATTGGATAGCAAATCTTAGGACAGTACCCAGCACATCACAATCAATCGATCAATCAATCGTTATTATTTTTATGTGTACCACTATGTGGTCCAACCTTTAATGTTCATAGTTTCTTCTAAAATTACATTAACCATTTTTCAATCATCTAGGATAGCAAGTAAGTTCCTTTTTGTATTCCAACTACAGCTGATTTATAATGGCTACCTTGAGGTTTGTGTTGAGAAGGATTCTGAGGCTCGATGTGGGTTCTGTAGAAAAGAAGGTGGAAATAAGCAATTGATATTTACCAACAATGGATAGGCAGTAATACTCATTCCAATTAATGCTGACCCTTTTACAATCCTAGGTAAACCGAGTCAGGGAGTGAACGGTCAGGAAGGACCTATCAAGTGGTAAGGGTGGAGCTCAGAGTTGTGTGAAAAGGATGCAGTGTTTCATGACCACTATAATATCTCATCGCAAACGTGGTGACTTAAAACAACACAAGGTTATTGTCTTATAGTTCTGTAGAATACAGCTGTGGCTCAGGTCTCACTGGGCCCAAATCTAGATGCTGTCAGGGCTGCTTTCATTTCTAGAGGCTCTAGAGAACTCTTTGTCTTGGTGTGTGGCTCCTTGCTCCATCTTCAAAGCCAGCAAATGGGGCCTGGAGATGTAGCTCAGTGGTAGGGCACTTCCCTACCACGCATCAGGCCCTGAGTTTGATTCTCAGTACTGTAAATAAATGCTGAGTGCTGTGGTGCATGCCTGTGATCTCAGTGGGAGGCTGAGGCAGAAGGATCACATGTTTGAGGCCAGCCAGGGCAACTTAGTGAGACCCTCAGTGTCGGAATACTTTGTCGCGAAGTTATAAGGGGTTGAGGTCTATAGCCCCCCCCGCCCCCCCATACCCAGGATGGACCTCTTCTGTCTACCAAAAGATGCCAGAGGGGGCCTACCTCAACGATGAGACTGGATTGGGAAAGTAAAGGCCGCCGACACCTCCTCCCCCGCCTTCAAAAGACTCAGAGCCGGGTCAGGGAGCCCAGTCAGTAGAATGCCAGAACTCGTTTATTAAAGGGGTGCACAATGCTTTAGAGTGGACATCAGCCAATCAGCAGAAAGATCATAGGGACACATAAGGAGCATGGGAGGATGCCATTGGCGGAACCATTGGCCTATCCTTGGGGTGGTTTCAGTTCTCACAGCCACGCCCCCTGCTTAGCTTAGGTCCTGTAACAGGGCATGGTAATGTGGCAAGCAGCCAGAAAGCCAGAGCTTTTCCATCCCCTTGGCAGACAGTGTAAGGTCCCGACACCTCAGCAACTTAGTGAGATCCTGTTTCGCAATAAAAACTAAAAAGTGCTGGGATGTCACTCAATGCTGGAGCACCTCTGGATTCAGTCCCCAGGACCACAAATAAACAAATACAACAAATAAATAATAAATAAACAAACAAACAAATAAATAAGTGCCAGCAGTGGTGGGTTAAGTCTTTGTCACATTATTTCTGCTTCCCTCTCCCACTTCTAAGACCCTTGTAATTACAGGGAACCTACTTGAATAATCCAGAAAAATCTCCTTTTTTGAAAAGTTTTTCACTTGTTCACATCTGCGAAGACCCTTTTGCTACATAACGTAGCGTCTTCACAAGTTCTGGGGACGAGGGCATGGACATCTTTTGGGGCCATTCTGGGCATCCCACAGTTAAGAGTATGTGGGCCGAGCTCGCCAGGCAGAGGCCCAGGGGGCCCACTGGGCTCAAAGCCGCATGGGAAGAAAGAAGGAAGACCAGGGTTGGAGTAGCCTGGGAGTGGGAGGGGACAGCAGGAGATGACAGTTGTGCCTGCTATTATTTATCGAGGAATTGTTCGTGTCTGTCCCTTCACAAGCACTTTCTATAAATCACTTCAGAGAGTCTCATGGCAACCCCTCGAGAGAGGGGACTATTATTTTCTTCCTCTATCTGTAAGAATGTGGTAGCACAGAGGCTAGGGAACTCACACTGGGGAGGGTCTGATGTGAGCCCAGGCATTCTGCCTACGAGTCTCTGTTTTTTTTTTTTTTTTTTTCTTCTTCTTCTTTTGGGTACCAGGGATTGAACTCAGGGGCCCTCGACCACTGGGCCACATCCCCAGCCCTTTCTTGTATTTTATTAGAGACAGGGTCTCGCTGAGTTGCTAAGTGCCTCGCCTTTGCTGAGGCTGGCTTTGAACTCGGGATCCTCCTGCCTCAGCCTCCCAAGTGCCGGGGTTACAGGCGTGTGCCACCGCGCCCGGCTTCCAGAGCCTTTTCACTGGTGCAATGCCCAGCGCCTTGCCGTTTAGGCTTCCTCTTGCTCCACCAAGCCAGTAACCCCAGCTCTGTTCTGCAGGCATGTCCCTGGGTGTCCTTGGCGGATGGGCACGAACACAAATGTGTGTGACAGCCCCGTACACCCAGTTCCCTTCTCTGTGCTCTGGGCTATTAAAGGTCGGGTAGTCTGCTGTGAAAGAAGCACAGGAAGCTCTGTGGTGGTAACTGCAAGGAACAGAGCAGAGGACTCAGGCTGCTTAGGTTTCGGGGGCTGAGGCTACGCGTGTGGCCCGTGGGCAAGTTGCTTCACCTCTGTGTGCCTCTGTCTTCTCATCTGTAAAGTGAGCACGGTGATGAGTCTACCTGTAGAAAAGTGAGAACTAAATGGGGTAATCTGTGGAAAGAATGTAGCACAAAACCTGCCACAAAGTGAGCACAAGACCGGTGCTGGCTCTTGATCACCAGACGTTCATCAGAGGACAGAAAAGGCTTTGCTGGAAGTGGTCTAGTCAGGAGAGGCCTGCTGGAGAAAGAGAGGCCTAGGAGGGTCCGAAGGAGGCAGGGCTGGGAGGTAGGGCAGTGCCAGCAACTCTGTAGCCCCCAGGACTGCTTAGGAGACCTCAGGGACTGACAGAGGCAGAAGCCTTCCTCTGAACCATCCTCCAGCTGAGCTGAGCCCTTTTGCCATTTTTTAAGCCTAATTCTACCGATTATGTTTCAAGTTTTATAGAACAGCCAAGTAACTTGAGTCTGAAAAAGAACAAATCGTCAACATCAAGAGGTTATTGTGAGCTGCTGTCACTCAGTGAAAACTCACTAACAGTGCAATGTGGTTTGGAATAAGATTCCAATTCTAGCTTTCCTTGATTTATGACATTGGACAATTCATATTTCTGTATCTTCTTGGGTTCTTTGGTACAAGAATGTCTATAGTACCTGCAGCTCAGCATTGTGTTATTGAAGGAGAAAATGTACATAAATTGTGTAGCATACCTGGGCTTAAGCAGGAACTAATGTCACTGGTGGTGTTGATGGTGATGGTGATGATGGTGATTATAGTGGTGGTAGTTGTGGAAGTGATGGTTTTAATTGTATTGATGTTTATGTTGGTGTTGGTGGTTTGTGGATGATGGGGATGGGGCTGGTGGTGATGATGGTGGTGGTATTGGTGTAGGTGGTGTGGTGGGCATGGTGGTAGTGGTTTGAGGATGATGGTGTTGATGATGGTGGTGGTATTGGTGTACATGGTGGGGTGAGAATGATGGTGGTGATGATGGTGGTGGTGTTGGTTGGGTGGTGATGATGGGGATGGTGGTGGTGATATTGATGGGAGTAGAAGAAACAAGAAATTTACATAGCAATATGTGGACCAACCCTTTAAGTTCCACAGTATAAAATGAACCATACTATATCACTGCTAAAGATCAAGAAGTTCACAGTCTCACACCTCAATCTTCATCTTCCATTGACCAGGTGTTTGGTGTTGCCATTTATCATAGAATGAGGTGCAAGAAAGGAAAAATAGATGTTCACAATAAAGAGAGCAAACAAGCCAGAGCTGGAGACTCAGTCCCCACCTTCCATGAGATAATGCTTTGCACTCTAATGCCAGCTTGCTCAGGTCCTGAGACCTGAGTGCAGGCGTTGCTTCTTGTCCTCTTAAAGGTGACTTGGTACTTCTGAGCAGAAGCAGTTGTTTATTTCTGCATCTTTGTAAAGTGTCATTGGATACCATCAGCTCTACCTTCTCCTTCCTTCCCTCTACTCCCAGGCTTCTTCTCAAGTGTTCCAGGGACAGAGTCCCTTTCCCTGCCGTAGATCAACCCTGGACAGAACCCATGATTGCTCCATCTGAAATTGCAACAGCAACTCCAGCCTGAGATGACGGAGGAGTTGCAGCAAATCCCAGAGCTCACGAGGGTGGCCCTGACTCTGCATGCAATGCAAAAAGCCAGCCACATCCTGAGACGTGTCCTCTAATTTTTTTTTCCCTCCTCCAGAATATAATAAATTAAACATAGTATGAAATGCAAAAAGGTTACATTGAGACATATACTATTTGAAGGTTTAATTCATTTTTCTAGTGTATAAGACACAAGGCTATTAAATTTTTAAAGCAGTGATCTCCTAAACTCTCTACTTTATGAGGGCTTTCTTCATAAAGATAAATGGTTTCCTTGCCAAATCAAATGCAGATTTGAAACAAATTAAGTTAATGTTCAATGGTACAAGGTAGAATGGATGGGGGAGCTGTTTTATTTTGCATTGTAATAACCATACACACCTAAATCAATAGCTGTGGAAAAAAGGCAATAATACCACGTAACTGCAGGAAATGAAATATAGTGGTTGGGTGGGGGGAACAGGCTGCAAAAAGAAAGGGTTTGTATTGGAATAATGACATTTCATTAAACGGGGAAGGAGTGGTATTGAAGAGAAGTCCATAGCAGTAAATTCTATTTCTTCTAATAACACTTGAGACGAGTTAAATTTGGCCGGTATTGTGATAAAGGATCATGCTGCTGTCCTTCTGTGCATTATGCTATAATTTTATGTTTAAAGAAAACCTGTGATATTAAAGAGGCCATGCACGTTTTCCAGCGAGTTCTCATTCTCCTAATCTTTGGCCTAATTTGCTTCAAGGTCCTATAATCTGTCTGGAAGTCCGGGCTTGGAAAAGGCAGGTTGTCCTTATTTGTTTGATTTTTTTTTTTTAATTGCAGCTGAATGAAGACCAACAGGTTTTCATGTTCTCTTTATTTTTATTTTTGGTGGAAGGCAGGACAGGGACAAAGAGGTTGACTATTCATAAAAGGGGCCTTGTTGACACTTTTCAGAGACAGATTCATCTCCAGAGGTGATCCTCTCCAACCTATTCCAATCTACCTGTCATCTGTGGCAGATCCGCCTTGGAGGAATCCCAGGATGCCCCGCACCTTGGCCTGCACAGGTGGGGCCTGACTCAGGCAAATCCCTGTCTCTGAAAACCATATCTTCTTAAGATGATCCTAAAACAATTGCTCAGGGACCACCGGTCCTTTCCTCCTGACTCAATCCCAAATGGGCTCATTGTGTTTGCAATCAGCCTGCAGGCGCTGAGGCCAGGAGAGCACCTGTGGGTCTCTTGCTCCCTGCACCTCTTTCTGTTCTGTTTGCTGGAGGAGACAGAAGCACCTTTTATGGCTGACACCCGTATCCCCTCTGGAACGGGACCTACATGGATAGGAAAATCCAGATACTAGAGAGGTCACCTCCTGCAGGAAGCCTTCCTTGCCTCACCAGTTAGATGACCTTTCAGTGTCCCTGGCTGGTGCTACTTCAGTGTGGGAAGACGGGTCTCCACATTTTCCTCTGCTCTTCCAAGGCACCTTGCCCACACAGGGGGAAGCAAGTGCTGTGGGCATTAAGCATACAGACTCTGGCAGACAAACCACCCACGTACACAGCAGTATCTGTGACTCTCGGGAACTCTGATTGTGGGAAATCCCCTGAGCCTCTCTGTTCCTCAGCCTCCTCATCTGCACAGTGGTACCTCTGCTGTAGGATGCTGTGAGGCTTAGGTGAAAGGATGCATGGAAAGAAATTAGCAGCATGTCTGGGGTGTTCAAAGGTAGTTGTTGCTACTATCCTCATCTTCCTTATTTAGAACCCCACGAAGCATTCTTTTCCCCGATTCTATTTGAGGAACACATAGCTATGCCTAGTGTGAACGGCAGAGAAAGATGCTCAATAAACCTTTGTCTTTCCATCCTTCCTTCTTTCCTTCCTTCCCAGTATCCCTCCCTCCTTTCTCAATGTGATCACAGTACTTCAGGGTACTTTTATGTGCAAGAGTCTCCTCTCCCAGGGCGAGGGTTAAAGAATGCTGCACTGTGAAATAGGGAAGGAGTGTCCGTTTTGTTTGTTTGATACAGAAATCTGTAAATAATGCCTCAGGTAGCCTCACCCCAGACAAGTCCCTCAGGGCTCTGGGTATCTCAGCCTCCTAGAGCAAGCTCATTTACCAAATGCTGTTTTAATGACTAAGAACTGTTGCGCAGACTTTGATAAAACAGCTCTGCGTGGGCAACTGAGGGTATAGAATGGGCCAAGTAGCTAATCTTCTACTGAGCGCAACTCCTGGAACTATGTTGCGTGGTGACTCTGACCCAGTATACCAAGTCCCTCCTCACTTTCCTGGCCCTGGAGAACCAATGAGATCCCCACCCCTGAAAGGACGGGAAGGAGCCCCTAGGGGACACACAGTAGGTCTTTGACATGAGCAAATGCAGAAGAGGTTTCTCAGCCCAGGGCCTGTGGTGGATTCAAACATGGCGCCCAGCTCCCAGAGCGGACAGGAGAAAGCCCGAGAGAAACACCTGGTTCTCATGCAACAGTCTTTGAGAACAGACATCTATGGTAACACACCTGCCTTTGCTGATTCTGCAGTGTCACGTGGCTAGAGAGGCTGTGAACATGACTTACTGTCCACAGGCACCATTTACCCTTGCCCGTCTGCGGGCATGCCCGGGAGAAATGGCCTTTTCATTCCAGCTGACTTGGTGCGTCTTGGTCTGCGCTGGACAAGGAAGCTCTCTTAACGCCCTCGGCCATCACGCTGCCCAGCCAGTCTTAACTCTGCAGTTTATTTGCATCTGATGCCACCTGTGTCGGAGGATCTCACCATGTGGACTCCAGTGCTCTGCTTGGTTCCTGTAGAAACGATCCCTCGCCTCCTACCTGTGTGACCTCAGGAAAGCAACAGGCCTCTTGAGCCTCTGTCTCTTTATTGATCGAGTGGGAAAAATCACAGCGATGACCTAGGGTTAAGTTGGGCAGCCTATGTGAAAGATTTGGTGTGAGGCCTGGCAACCAACACACATTTAATGAGTGCTTGCTGTTGTTAATAGTTAAGGATTATCTCCCCAGGTACAAGAGCAAGCGGCAAAATAGCCTATGTGGCCCGCAGAGGAGAGAACATCTCAAATCACGTTCCCCAGTGTCGCTGTACTGAACAGAAGACCCACGACTCACTCGTGGTGAGCACGGCCCAGGGCTTAGTACCCGGATTCTGCAGGCATCCTGAGTTTGAATCTCTTCTTTTTCTCTCTCTGGCATCTTGCAACTCATTGTCATCATCTTTAAACTGGGGGTAACGACGGCACCTTGTCCAGGTGAAGATGAAATGAGCTAACTCAAGTGAAGGGTTAGATTGGAGCAAAGTGCCCAACGCACAGCACTGAGAACCCTAAGTGGAGATGGACCCTTAGCAGGCACTGTGTGTGGCAAGGACAAGTGTCTCCATTTTAGAACTTTAAGACAGAACAAAACAAAACCCTGAGGTCCAGAGATGGAGCTGAGTGCTTCCCCACGATTGCAGGCTGAGAAAGCGGCAGGTTTGGATAAGACAAGTTCACAGCCATGGTGACGCTCTGGCCTTCTCAGTGAGCCACTCTGCTTGTCCCCCCCCCCCCCCCCTGCTCTTTTCCCTCAGCTCTGCCCCAGCTCTGCTGTGCCTGGATCCCCCATCACCTGCTTCACCTTCAGCCCGTTCCCTGTCAACCTGCCCAGAAGTCTACGGATCTCCCCCTGCTCCTGTCTGTAGCGGGGGCCCTGCTCCAACCCTCCGCACGGCGTCTACGTCTGTGACTGTTCCTGGTGCTCTGTGGACCCCTCGACTTGAGAGACCAGCCAGCTTGCTAACCACTGAGTCTTGAGGTCTCGGCCACCCAGTAGCAAGTAGTAAACATTAGATGGAGGAAAGAAGCAAAGAAAGCAGTGTAGGAGGAAGTGAGGGTGGTCTCCTTGCTGGAGTTTGAAATAGTGTTGCTTTTTTTTTTTTTTTTTTTCTGAAAACTTTCCCTGAAATGTCAACATCATGTAAAATAGTTGAACAATACCCACATGCAAAACAAGGATCTGGGAAGATAAGGAGCTATGGCTATAGTGGGTTCTGGGTTTGAATCCCAACTCGACACCTGATTAACCTCAGTGGACTCCCTTGAAAGACAGGCATTTAGGATCCCCCAGGAGCCTGTTGTGAGAATTAGAAGGAAGGATGGGGCTGGCGTGAGCCACAGGACTCCGCATCCCCCTCACCATGGGTGGCTGGTGTTATCATTATTTGAAGAACCAAATCCTTTCAGTCTTGGGGGTTTCTATTCCTTGGGGAACACACAGTCCCAGCCTATTGGCCGCCTGGCCTGTCTCTCCAATCAGAAACATGTCTTACCCAAGTGCTGGACCCTGCCCTGGGCAGGGCCTGATGCCCGTCTCTGCACTTGTCATGGAGAAGTTCAGAATCCCAAAGGACACAACTAAAAATCACTCCTAGTACAGTCACCAAAGGATAAGGCTGAGCTCATCAGGCAGAGTGTCCTAGTTCCAAAGGGACAGAATTCAAGTGCTCCTGGGGATGAGATTGTCTGGCTTGGGTACTGGGTTAATTTCCTGTTGCTGCCGTGATACATTCCCATTGACTTCTCATCTCATGGTCCTGGAGAGTGGGCGTCTGACCGAGTCTCTCTGTACTAAAATCAAGGCCTCAGATGGACTTCCATCCTGTGGAGGCCTCAGGGGAGAATCCACTCCTGGCCTTTCCAGTGTCGGGAGGCCTCCTGCATTCCTTGGCTTGCTGCTCCTTCTTACATCCTCCAAGCCAGCACCGGTGGCTTTACCAGGCCTCCTCCTGATCAACCTCTCTCGTCTCCCTTATTCCCTTAGAAGGACCCACGTGATGACGTTGGGCTGAGCCAACTGATCCAGGGTAATGTCTCCGTCTTGAGATCCTTGACTTCATCACATCTGCAAGGTTCTCATTGTCTTACAAGGTGCCACATTCACAGGCCCCAAGGATGAGGACGAGGGGGCAATGGAAGAGACAAGAGCGGCCACAAGGGGTCTCAAGAGGAGTTTTGCACAAGTGACCTTATGCAACAGGTGACCTGTCAAAGGCTCTGGCAAATGGGGACTTTCTGAGCATATTGGTAGGGAAACACGAGGAAAATTGTCTGTATTTCTTATCGCACTTTTCATGGAAGGACATTTCTGCTTTAGGTAGGAGGTGATTACTGCCCTTCACTGAATATCCTCAATGAGTGGCCATTTTGCAAAGTGCCCAACCACATAAATGACTGCATCTTAGTAATAACCCACCAGAGCACTATCTTTACCACACCAGACCTGGAGCTATTGTGGCATGCAGCTGAGATTTGAATCTGACTCCAACTGGCTTCGACACCAGACTCTTGCCCATAAGCCACACAAGTTCCCGGGAAGGAACTCTCCTCCGGGGACTGGGCTACTGGTGGACAGTCTCTGCTACCAGCCAGAAGCATGCAGATGCAAACAAGGAGCAGCAACACCCTTCTCCTCCCTCCTCCCTTGAACACTAGCTCAGTGGGGGGTCTGGCTGGCAAGAGCTCAGAGTAATCTGCTCTCCTCTGGCTGCTCTTCCAAAAGTGAGCTCATGAAAGGGAAAGGATTTCCCCTCCTGCCCAACATCAAAAGGCCCAGGTCAGGGGCTCCCTGGCCAGGATGCTCTTAGCACGGGATATTAAGCAAACACTTCACCCCTGGGTTTGTCAGGGGTGGTTGTGTCTTTGACGCAGCCTCATTCCTTGGACTTAATTAAAACCCAGTTCCCTCTTTTATTCAATTTATGAGGCCTAGCCTGCAGGATTAAGCGATTACAGACAAAAAGCCCCATTTGTGAAACACTCCTAAACTCAAGCTGTTACGCTGCTTACTTGTACTCCATTAAATTAATAAGGAATGAATCGGCTGATCCATTATGAATAAAGCAGTAGGGAGTCTCTGCCCGGTTCCTACTTTCTGCTCCCTCCTTGGAGAACATTTGTGCAAAATGATTATGTTCATATTCATTCAATTGGAATTCTCTAAAAGTGGAATGCATAAATTACTCTAAAGACACAGAGTTTATCTTAAACATTAACTACGAAGGGTGAATTAATAAGACTATTATAAAACCATTAGCATTCAGTGTATTTACCTACAACTGCAGTATACCTCGACCAAATTCAGCTCACAATTGCCATTTGTGTTGGGTGATCAGGCTAGTTTATTTTAGCTCGCAGTTCATTTAAACCCATAATGCACCCTTGAATATCCAATTTTTCTATTAACTTCTTTTTGTTAGGGGCTCTCTCAGTTGGAAATTTACTTGTGTTATGTCCTAATTTAAGCAAAAACCTCCATCCAGAAATCATTACGTCCCAACATTTCCAAACACAGGTTGTTTAATTCTGCAAGACAGGGACCATGAAGATGGCTCTTCACCAGGGGAACTGTAGGGTCACACGCTGGGCTTCAGAGAGCTCATTTATTGAAGGAGACTGGGGGATACTGGCAGTTGGAGAGAGGAGGAGTTCAGGGATTTTTAGTTGATCACAAGTCCAGGATATCTTGAGAGTTTAATATGGCTTTGTATAATTCAAATGTCCTTTTGATCCAGGGTTTCTGACCTGGGCACTCTTGACACTTTGGGAGGAACTTCCTTTGTGGTGTGGCTTCCTGTGCATTGCAGGGTGTTCAGCAGTATCTCTGGTCTTACTCACCAATGCCAGTAGCAGTACCTTGCTTCTTCCCCAGTTGTGACAACCAGAAACATTTCCAAGTATTGCCAAGTGTCCCTTGGAGGTAGAGGGCACGGCAGCCCCGGTGTAGAATCATACCTGGGTCTACTTCCAGAAGTGAGAGACGCTTGACCTCTTCTACCGTGGGATGGTGACAAGTGACATTTAAAGTCTTCTGCAAGCCTTCCAGATATTGGTGATCATGGAATGTCAACCTGCCTGGTGGCGGTTGCTTCTCTCTCCTTCACTGAGAGGAGACGTGACAGCTTGGGAAGAGGAATCGCTCAGTTCTCTAAATCCACGACTCTCTCTTCACCCCATCTCATCCTCCTCTCTGGTAATTGGTTTCCTGTGGTGGCACTGAGTGATGAAATAGAAGCCATCAGAAGACAATGTCCCCATGTGTTCCTGCTACCTTGCCCCGTGCACCTGCACCCGTGCACCCGTGCACCCTGTTTCTCCTCCCATTAGCGTGACTCAGAACCACGCCCTCCTGGTTCTAAAGTCCTTAATGTCACCTGAAGGAATGCATCATGCAGGAGATGCTTGTGAACAAGGGCCAGATGTTGTCTCTTCCCAGGAGCGTCCAACACACGTGCACAAGAGTGTTCTTCCAAATGGGCACAATTTCTATGTGATTCCTGCCTGGAGGAGCCCAGCTGTCAGGAGGGAACCCCAATGTTTAAAATCAAGCTCTCTTAGCTATGGAATAGCAAGTTCTTTTTCTTTTGCAAAAGCAAAATCCATATTGCCTGCAAGATTACATATTCTAATTCCTGTTCCCGTGCCCTGGGGGCCTTCAGAAATCAGGGAGGTCTGGTTGCAGTTGTGCTATCAGGAAGAAGTGGGCCTGCAGGATGCCATGGGGTGGGCGGCAGGTTTATAGGATGTGGGAGTTCTCCTCTGAAGGTGTCTCTTCTCCTGCTCACCTAGGGAGGAGGGATTTAGTCTCTCACCGGGGGGTGCTATCCTTGTTTGGGGGTGGGAAGCTGAAATGGGAAGAGATGAGGTTACATGGCCAATGGCAGATACATGGAGAGAAGAGAGAGAAGGTGTAGGCCTCAAGGGCCTAAAACCCAAACCCTGGACTCTGGGCCTTAGTCTTTTGCTTTCTTACTACTTGCAAATTACTATGATCTTTGTCATCTGTCACATAATAACTCTTCATTGTCAGGACTGAGCAACCATTAATTACATGCATATGAGACTCCTGTCCATGCCCATAATTCTGAACTCTTTTTAAAATTTATTTTATTTTATTTTTTTGGTACCAGGGATTGAACTCAGGGGCACTTGACCACAGGGCCACATCCCCAGCCCTTTTTTTATATTTTATTAGAGACAGGGGCTCACTGAGTTGTTAAGTGCCTCAGCATTGCTGAGGCTGGCTTTGAACTCGCAATCCTCCTGCCTCAGCCTCCCAAGTGCTGGGATTACAGGCATGTGCCACTGCACCTGGCCATAGTTCTGAACTCTTGCACTGTTTTCTTTTCTTTTTTTTCTTTCTTTCTTTTTTTTAAGTAATACAGGAAATGCTTTTACCATCGGCTAGTTTTTCTTTAATTTTTTTTCTCCTTCTCCTCTCTGAGTCCACTGCTATTTCACCTTGCATAGCATGTGAGTTTTAAGGCACAGGAAGAAGGAAGCCAGGCTGACAGATAATAATCAGCATGAATCATTGGCCACTGGCTAATTGGCAAAATGCCACACTGAGCCCTGCCCGATTGGGGCGGAATGATATGTTGTCCTCATCAGCCTCACGTCCAAGAAACAGGAGCTTTGCAGTCAGGCAGGACAGGGTTAAACCCCAGCTCGGTGTCTTACTAGTTGCACACACTTAGGGAAACACTTAAACTCTAAGTCTCAGTTTCCTTGTCTGTCCAAAATTTTCGTGATCTGTGCCCTTCAGTGCTGCAGTGGGGGTAAAGTGAGACAGTTTGTTAAACAGTACTGTCATTAGACCACTTATTAAAAGGCTCGTTATGTGGTCCTTGCACACCCTTTAAACATGTAACTGAAGTCTGGGGGGCTTGCTCTTCTGTGAGGCCCCCAAACTCCTTATCCCTGGCCTAGTGGGAGGATTAATGGATTCTTTCTTGAAAGAACTTACATGTACACATGGAATTGGCGAAAGTCTGGCTCTTTGGCCCAATTCCAAGCAAAACTAATCATCAGAAACTTCATGCAGATTTACGATTACTCTTTCTATAACAGGGTTAGGCCCTAGCTGCTGAGACAGAATTAAAAGGGGCTGCTGCCGGCAGCGAGGGCTCAGGGCTTCACAAAGAGGCATTTTCCACTATAGCACCTTGCACACGTGCTCTTGCTCCAGGTCGGCTGTAAATTAATATCAGATGTTAAAGTAGCCTGACTCTCTCCTAAGATTGTTGTGATGGGTCCTTATCAGAGGGCTAAGAGCTTTCATATAATGCTAATAAAGAGAGGCACATAGGATCGTCTCAATAGAGTGTGTTTAATTCAAGGCATAATTTAATTTTATGATGGCTGGTTGATCTCAATTAGGTCAAATGTGTGCACAGAGGTCTTTTCCATCATGGAAAAGTGGAGTGGAAACAGCGTTGAGCTCTGAGCCTTATTCTCAGACTGTACCCAGCCACATGCCAACTGTGTAATCTGCAGTGAGGCACCTCCTTTCCCTGTTAGCCTCTCTTTTTTTCATAAATAGTTGCTTACGGTCAGAATGGAGGACTTCATCTGCAGGTAGCCTGTCCACTGGAAGATGTGAAATCTACTGCCCATATCAAAAAATGGCTGCCGTTAACCCTGCAAAAGATAAGTGATTCTGCCTCTTACACAGGTGGGGTATCAGGTAACAAGACACCTGCTTTTGAGAATGTCAGTGCTTGCATAGAACCCGTCAGCAGTTGCTGAATTTTGTTTGGTTGCGTGCTAGCCTTTCAGTTTGTCCCTGTCCTTGTTGCTCCTGCTATGGCCTCTGGCCTCCATTATCCATTCATACCTTTTCAGGTACCTGTGTTATAGTTTGAACCGAGTATGTTGCAAAAATGCTTCTAGAATCACTTAGGATGTTTGAAAAGCTGTGCAATTGGGAATTATCCAGTAAAAATACTCTTGCTGGGCTAATGTTTTAGGGGAAAAATATCTATCATTTTTCTACTAATAAATTTAAGATGCCCTTGACTCCACGTATCTAAGAACTGTACGTTGCAAGATTGTGACGTGAACAGCACTGGCCGGAGTGGACAGGAATGCCTGGGAGAGCGTCAACTTGGTAGAAGAGGAGACATGGTAAATAAGCAAAGGGACAGATCAATGTTAATAAAATTAATGTCTGCGACCACTCCAATGTAATAAAAGAACAGAAATGGATGAAAAAGAGCTGCTGAGGAGGAAGCTACGTGAGGCTGAGGGCTTTTCATGGAGGCTGAGACTTGGAGATGCAGAGGGAGCCAGGCAGGGTGAGCTCGGCTGGATGCAGGGGCAGGGAGGGGCTGGAGGAGGCCACGGCAGGCCAGCAGGGCTTTGCAGGCAGGACTGGGAGCCCGGCTTGATTTCCCAAAGATGTTGGGAACAAGATAGATGGGACCATGAATGGAGGCCACCTCTGCCTTGGTCTGGGAGTTTCTGGTCAGGGAACCTCAGAGTCGTAATCAGATGTGAGACAGAGCCTGGCTGTCCTCACCCTTCCAACCTTCTGACTTCCGGCCGCACCCTACGTGGCCTTTCCTCAGCCCTGGCACCAGGCTGTGGGCGCCCCAGTGGGCTGATGTGACTGAGGACATCACTGGCAGATGGACTTTTCTTTCTCTGGAGAGGCTGTGATTCTAGAATTTGAGTAAAGACAATTGGAACATACAGAGCAGGTTTGGAGAGCCAGAGGCTGTGCCCGATGATTTTTAAAAAGCTCTGATTGAGGTAGAGTGTGAGGCGTCTCGGAGAGCGTGACGCTCCCGTCTGCGGGATCTCACGTACTGCATTCTTGCGAACAGTGCCCAGGTCAAGAAAGAGGAAGCAGTGAGTGTTTTAGGAACAGTCTCACACCCCCTTCCAGGGTGACCACCGCCCAGGGTGACCACTCACCTGCATCCTAACCCCCTAGATCAGTGCTCGCCTGTCCTGAGCTTGGACTTGAAGGAAGCACACGGTGGGTTTGGCTGCTTTTGCCCCACGTCAGGTGGGCGAGCTCCATTCCTGTCGTTGCTCGTGGCCCCGCTTTATTTCCCCGCCTTGGAACATGCCATCCTGTGCACCTAGCGCGACGCGTCAGCTTTGCCGGTCATGGGCGGAGTCTAGTCTGGAGCCGTGGGAGTGGTGCCGCTGGCTCGTTCTGCGCCCTGGTATTTCCCCTGAGTTGTGTTCTGTGTTGGGAAGTCCTGCCCAAGTTCTGCATCTCTGTACCTTTTCTATACATTTATTCTTTTAGTGCTCACATCATCTTTTGGATGTTGACGTTTCATCCCTTTTAGCAGAGACAAAGATGGGCTCAGAGAGTGGCAGTCAGGATCTCCAGGTCACAGAGCCCTTGAGTGGCCGAGATGGGGCATGGACTTGGATTTGTCTGGCTGTGCCGCCCAGGTCCTCCCTACCACATGGTAAAGCACCCACGACTCATTAGCGATGGGACTGCCAAGGCCCCACTCCAAGCCACCCCTTCTGTAAGCTGCCTGTCGTGGCCAGCCACAAACGCCGCGGGAGGAAAACTCTCGGAGGCAGAGTAAAGCTATTACTACTTTTACTTCTACTTTCTTAGAGAGCTTAGAGAGAGAAAGAAAGATTTTTCTTCTTCTTAGAAAGAGCTTAGAGAGAAAGATTAGAGATAGCTTTTTCTTCTTCTTCTTCTTAGAGCTTAGAGAGAAAGATAGAGCTTTTCTTCTTAGAGCTTAGAGAGAAAGAGAGAGAGCTTGAAAGAGAGAGATTTCTTCTTTAGAGAGAGAGAGAGAGCTTAGCTTTTAGAGCTTCTTTCTTCTTTCTTCTTTCTTCCTCGGGAGCCTCGGTCTAACTCTGACCAGCCATTACTTCTTCTATCTGGTTTCTCTTCTGTAACCGCTCTGCCTACGTTCTGGCCGCTCTGATTCTTTTCTTCTTCTCCGACCCGAACTCTTCTTCCGACTGAGCGACTGCACGACTGACTGAGTGAATTCATTCTTCTCCTGACTCCCGACCGCTTTCACCCGGTTATATACCTTTAGCTTTGCGGGTGCCTCACGTGCATTTACAGGTGCGTCACATACATACTTATTATCAGGTGGAACTTATGGCTTCCAGCTGACCGCAATAGCCATCTCCCTAATTGGGGCTCCTTCACCTTCCATCCGTCCCTCCCTGCTCCAGGCAAAGAGTTAAGCAGGTGTGTCCTCTGCTCCCCAGGCGGCTTCAGGCTGCCCCTGTTGTCCCCCAGTGGGGGCAAGAATAATAGAGACCTTATAGGTTCGATGCCATGATTAAGCAACGTGGTAGAAGTGTAGTGTTTATGCAAGATCTGGGATCTATGTCAGGCACTCAACAACAAGAAGCAGGTGGATGGAGAGACAGATGAAGGGAGGTGACTGTGGATATTTCCGTGGACAAAAGGGTTCACCATGATTGTGGATGCACACGTGTAGGATGTCTGTGTGTGCCTGATACACATAGTTGTGTCCACCTCTGCCCCATTTATCACCTTGTACTTGAGGGGGCTCAAACAACCCCTCTCCCTTCAGGGCCTTGCTGTCCTCCTTGTCTTTAAAGCGTTGCAGTGGATTCTGCTAACATTTGTTGAGCACCTACACTACTAGGGACGTTCAGAACCTGGTGCCCATTAACCCATTTGTTTCCACTAAGTAAATTTGAGGGATTTGGTATCCAACTTACAGATAAGGAAAGCGAGTCTCAGAGAAGTGAAGGAATTTACCCAAAGTCACCAGCTTATGAGCAGCAGAGATAAGTCAGATTTGTGTCTTGTTGCAAGATCAGTACCATCCTCTTATTCCCAGTACCATAGTGCTTCCCTATAGAATCTCTAGGATTTTGTGGTTCTTCTAGGACTCTTGATGTTCCTGGCTAACGACTGTTTTGAAGAAATGAGGTCTGCAATTGTGAGGAGTGGTTTGGAGCCTTCCTGTTGTCAGGAAATAAGAAAAGCTCAGGGAAACTTGGTGGAGAGCTAGAAATCAGAGATGTGATTGAATGCAGCATCAGTTAGCCACATGTCCCCCCCCCCGTGAGAGGGGCTTTGCACCCAGAGAGGTCTCTGGCTGGGCTGCTTATCTCTGTTTCTTACTATTGTGGGTTAAATATGATCCTCCCAAATTCACATCTACACAGAATCTCAGACCGTGACCTTATTTGGAAAGAAGGAGTTTGCAGATGTAGTTAAAGAGCTTGAGATGAAATCAACCTGGATGAGGATGGGCCCCAAACCCCATGGTTGGCGTCCTTATAAGAAGAGTAGAAGATGCAGAGATGCACAGAGGCCATGGAAGGTGGAGGCAAGGATTGGGGCTATGCATTTAGAAGCCAAGGGATGCCAAGGGTGACTGTGAGCCCTGCAAGCTGAGACAGATTCTGCCATGGGACTCCCAGAGGAAACCAACCTGCCAACACCTTGATTAGAGAACAACCTGCCAACACCTTGATTAGAGAACAAATTCCTGTTGTTGTAAGCTGCCCAGCTATGGTAATTTGCTATAGCAGACACTGGAAATTGATTTTTCTTACTGCTGTAGCCTTGAGGGAGCCCAAGCTTTCTGAGCCTGGGTGTTGGATGCTGGGAGATGGGTTGATGGTTGGAGCCACCATGTCAAGGTTCTGAAGACGGTGGATAAAGCATGGAAGGACCTACCAATATTGGTTTGTTCTGATTTTTTTTGGGATCCCTCCGTCCTTCCCGGGGGACCTCTCTAGACCTGTGGACACCCAGCCCTCTCAGCTGAGCTCCCAAAGGCAACGCCCAACTTGTGTGTTCTTGGGATTCTGCAGCAGCTTCTAGAATCAGCACACCCCATAGCTTTCAGTTGTGAGCACGTACGGCTGTAGCCTTGTATCCCCCCTAGAACCATAAACACTCTAATGGCAGTAACGGGGCCGCCTCCATCATGACCAAACGTGATTACGTTCCACATAAAAATATAAAAGCTCATTTGAGCCGGGGCTCCCTCTGGGCCCATTGCCTGCACTTTTATTGAAAACCCCACATTCCTGACTCTGTGAGCACTGATGTCAGGGCCCACTGAGCTGCGTCCCGCAGTCTGTTGTAAAGTGCCAGGGGTAGCCCAGCAGGGTGGACCCCAGGACAATCCCGTCTCTGCTGTTCTGAGGTTCGGAGCCTCCCGTTCTCTCCCGTGGCAACTCCTCTCTGCCCAGCTCAGGCCAGGAGCTGGTCAGTTCCCCACCCCTGTTGTGTGCATGACACCAGACACAGTTCGAGTTGTTGAACGGGCCAGGCTCAGAGGACGCCCTTCCTAACCTTCTCTGTGCCTGGCCAGCTGCACCCTGCCTCGCGCTCCCTCCAGATCTCACCTTTCATCTCCAGCGCTCAACCTGAGACCCAGCCATGGCCAACCGCGGTGGCCCTCCACGTGCCTTGTCCTGCACCTCCTGACTTTCCTGCATGCTGTCCCTCTGCCGGGAACTTTGTCCCATTCTTCTTCACAACCCCCCACATGTACCTTAGGTGTTGGAGGGCAACAATCACACCAGGGACAACCGTGCAGCCAAGAGATTTATTCACCAGCCTCTATGGCTGGTCAGAGGCAGAAGAAGTACGGGGAGAGAGGAGCCAGGGAGAGGGAAGTGTGCAAGCTCTGGACGAGGGCCAGTGTCTAGTCAAGCAGGCCACAGTCTCAGGAGCTGTTGGCTGGGGCAGCTGCCCACGGGCTGGAGGCTGGAGCTGTCGGCTGGGGCAGAGCCGTGGGGCTGGAGACGGGGAGTCTGGAGCTGCTGCGGCGGCTGCTTCCTCTTCGCAGGGCGAGCTGTTGTGTGTGAGCTCCAGGCAGGAAGGGACTTAAGTAGGGATTTCTTGGGGGTGGAGGGAGGTGCCTGAGCGACCTTTAGCGCCATTGGCTCTTTTCCCAGTAAACAACGTGACCTTTAAGCCGATTGGCTCCTGCCCGGGGAACAGAGTAACCTTTAATCTGATTGGCTCCTGCCTGGGGAAATTGAAACCAGGTTGCTCCTAGTGGAATTTTCCATGGGGGAGGTGGCCTGCCAGCTCAAGCCTATCTATCAGGCGTGAGCCTGGATGTCCCTTTTGCCATGGTAGGACTCGCCCTTCTGTGGTCTACCTGTGCCTCCTGAATCCCCCTGCCTGGCCAGGCACCTCTCTGGACTTCTCCAGACTTTAAGTGCCATGATATGCAGGAAAATGCTTCTTCGCCCCCCTGCCCCAGGGCCAAATCCTCAGAGAGGTGGACACAAAGTGGAAGAAAGAGGAGAGGAGAGACGGTGCTCGATCTGTGCAGTGGCGGAAGCAGGGGAAAGAGGTTTTCCAAGTGTTACCGTTGGATTCCCACAATAGCAGCGTGAGGAGCTCCTCCTCTCTCCTTCACTCCCTCTTTTGCACACAAAGAAAAAGTCGTCAGAGAAGTTGTCTTGGCCCGTGTCAATACATAGAAGTGAGCAGCGCCCAGGATTTTAATCTATATTTATTAGACTCTAAATCCAAATTCACAGCAAGGTTTTGAAGGGCAAAACATCACACCGGGGACAGCCGTGCAGCCAAGAGATTTATTCAACAGCCTTCGTGGCTGGTAGCAGAACCGGAGAAGAGGTGCTCTGGTCGAGGGTCGAAGAGGTGCTGGGAGAGGGGAGTCAGGGAGAAGGGAGTGTGCAAGTTCTGGTGGGAGAGGGGAGTCAAGGAGAGGGGGAGTGTGCAAGCTCTGGACAGAAGGTGGGTGCTTGGTCGCACTGGCTAGGATCTCTGGAGCTATCAGCTAAAGCAGCTTCTGTCTGGCTGGAGGCTGGAGCTGTCAGCTGGGAGCAGCTGTAGGGCTGAAGGCGATGGGTCTGGAGCTGTTGCAGTGGCTTCCTCCTCTCCGCAGCGTTGAGCTGATGTGTCTGAGTGGCTTCCTCCTCTCAGCAGCGACGAGCTGATGTTGTGTGTCTCTTTGTGTCTGTCTTGAGTCTCTTGAACAGGGCCCTATATAGGGATTTCTGGTGGGAGGTGCACCAGAGCAACCCCAACGCCATTGGCTCTTTGCCCATAGAACAGGGCAACCTTTAAGCCTATTGGCTCTTGCCCGGGGAAAAGAAACATCCTGCCTGGGGAAGAAACATCCTGTCTGGGGAAGAAACATCCTGCGGAGAATGAAACAAAGTTGCTTCTCTCAGGATGTGGAAAACTCTGGTGGGGGGAGGGTAGCCCATCTATCAGGTTTGAATATGAGAAACCTAAGGAACAGGATCCTAAGAGATGTTTCTTGAGAAGGTGATGCTGGAAAGGTGCAGAACTTGGAGTCCGTGTACCCAGCCACCCGCACGTTGGCAGGTCTAGTGTGGGGCCAGAGACCTACAGGTATTGGATGAGCTGATTTTAATGCCCTTCCAGCTTCAAAAGCATTCTGGAATTATGGACAATTTATGAAAAAACAAATATTTGGAAATTTGGTGATCAAGGCAACAGCTGTCAGCATAAGATTTTTGCTCTATGCCTTAAAAATAGATTTCAGAAATGTGTGTGTGTGTGTGTGTGTGTGTGTGTGTGTGTGTGTGTGTGTGTGGTGTGCACACATGCATGCGTGCATGTGCGTATGTGTCTTCATAGGCATATGAATATCACAATCTGCAAAATGACAACCATGGCCACCTTTCAAATCTGCCACCGCCACTCACATCCTCAGACTTGTTGACAGGGCTGCTCTAGAGTGAGACCAAAGCCCAAGGGTGCTGTCCAGGTTGAGTGTCCTGATTCACCTGGATTCCTGTTCAGGCAGCATCTCTTTTCTTACTCACGGTGACAGCATATAAAGTTACGAGTCGTCAGAGACAGAAGGGCTGGCAGAAGGAGCGTGTGGAAGGGCAAGGAGGAGCCAGCACCAAGATAATGTGAGGCTCCACCTCCCCAAGGAGGAAATGTTGGGGCCCCAGTCACAAGAGTGACAGAAAGTTTTCAAAAGAGATACAGGTAATGTAGATGCTTAGTAAGCGGTGCAGGGGGCCTTCTACAAGGTGGTTTCTTTCTGATTAAGAACATGGATTGGAATTGGACATATTTGAAAGCAATTTAGGAGGTCACCACGGATTTTGGTTCTCAGATATGGGGAGTTTCAGGCTCACTCTGGCTCTTCATTGAGTGCATTATCTACCACGAGTTGCTTACATTCTTGGAGCCTCTGTTCCCTTGCTGAGCATGTGAACAACTCCTCCTGCAGAGGGGAGGCCCTGGTGTCAAGAACTGGCTCCAACTTGGAGTGGCTTTCTGGGTCCCGTTGAGAAGAGCTGATAGGTAGAGTCACTTCAGAACAAGAAACACCTGCTGACCAGGTGACCCATCTCTGACTCCACAGTGGGGCTTGATCAGGTGCCCCCCTACTCAGCCTTACAGGCCCTTGCTCTAGAGATGCCCTGTGGTGTGAAGGTCACTGGGAAGGGCACAGAGAGAAAGAGTCATACACAGAAAATGAGCAATTCTGTCCCCACCATGACGGCGGGGCGTCCAAATGGAGCTATTTTGCAGTCAGGATGCCGCGTAGGGCCACACTAGGAGAGTGAGCTTGGGGGAAGCCAGGGGAAGAGCGTGCCATCCATGTGGAGAAGATAATTGAATCCATGGGAGGTCGACTGGGGCTCATTTCACAGGGAAGCGCACAATAGCACAAGGCTCGCTCAAAGACAATACAGGCCTTCCAAGAGAACCGCTAAGGGGAGCGCGGTTCTATATTAAGGGCACAACGTACTCTAAGTGAGACACGCCGTGAGGCCTCTTCTTCCAGCCACAGCCTGGAGATAGCCATAAAAGAAATGAAGTATATTTGCCTTGTTAACACAGTTTGTATTACATATTCATAAACCATTTTGTGAAACTGCAAGGGAAAGATTCAATTGTCTTGGAAGCTGATAATGGCCAAACAGCCATGCAGAAGGCAGGAAGCATGTGATAGAATTAGTTGCACAATGAATGAAACGCAACGCCTATAATAAACCCATTCAGATATAAATTACAGCAGAGTAGATGCAATGTTTGTTAAGCAATAAAGCTTGCCACCCTACACCGGGAACCAACGGAGATTTATCATAAAGTATGGTGCAGAAATGCACTAAGAATCCAGCTCCCCAAACTGGGCTTAATCAAAACAATCTAGAGAGCAGGTTTCCAGCACCAGGAAACCAAAAGAAAATGATAGCGGCGGGTCCACAGGGCATGTTGACATTGAGACCTGAAACTCTGGCTCTCAAGAAATTCCACAGAAGGCTTTTGCATTTTTATGAAATTTTTGTTTTAGTTTTTCTTTGGAGAATGACCAAAATGTCTTGAGGTCTGGGAATACAGACTTTGACCAATAATTGGCTTCTTGGTTGGATGGGGCAATCTAGCAGTTCAAGGACAGGGGACTTGCCCAAGTGACGTTGCACTTTGTTTTCCCCTGGGGATGGCTGGCGCTGATCTTCCTGAGGCGACTGGCTCTCAGGCTGCACCCTGGACGGCCCACGTTTCACTGGGTCCTGGGAGGCTGAGCGGCTTCTTTGCTCAGAAGACCTTCTTGAATGTATGCTGCTGATTGAGTATGAGGGTATGCTGCACGTTGTCTTCCAGAGCTGGGAGCTTGAGTTGATCTGAGACCCAACTTTGTGGGAAAAAAATAAAATGGAACCAAATAAAATAAGAATTAACCCAGCACGATGCAGGCTTTCTGGTGTTGTTACTTGGAAATAACTGCAAATATTTTATGGCTTCACAAGTTGAAGCCAATGTTTTTAGTATACTGAGAACAATGAAAAATACCTTAGGAATGCATTAGAGTCCCAGAGTTGGATTAAGAGTGTTCAGAAGCCAAAAGGAATTTTCTGTCTGCTAATAACATTACTGGGCAATCTAATGAAATAATCTCCCTAAAGTCAAGTTTATAGAATAAGCTGATTTCCCATTTGCTGTTAAAAATAAAACACACCAATGTCCTCTGGTCAGTTTTCCACTCAGTCCATACGCTGGCTGTTAAGCTGCTTCAGGTAGTAAAGCTGCGTGACTTAGGTCACGGAGAACGAGGAACGCAGCTGTATGGGACCCGCCTTCAGTGCCGTCTCCAGAGGGGTGGAATACGTTGGCAACAAACTCCAACACACTCCCAAAGTCGCTTCTAAGAGCATATATTGTGGAGTTGTTACTGATGAATTCAGCCATAGCATCTTCACTGTGTCTTTCTAGTGTGTGTATGTGTGAGCACAAGTATATGCACATTCCTGTGTGCACACATGGGCATACACTTTTGTGTGTACATGCACATAAGTATGTATATGCCTCTGTGTGTGTGTGTGTGTGTGTTTGGTTATATAAAAGGTGTATGTGGGTGTGGATATATACTATATATATATGTGTGTGTATATATATGTGTGTGTGTATGTGTATATGTATGTGTATATATGTAGTGTGTGTGTGTGTGTGTGTGTGTGTGTGTGAGATAATAAAAACTTCTGGGCCCATTAAGAACTAGATTCCAGAACTCACTAGCATATATATACATACACACATATGTATGTATCTATATGTATATATGCATGTGTATATATACTAGCATATATTACAAAAAGATTGTTATATATGCTATGTTATATATATATTAAACACATTAATTTCCAAATACCCACTTCCCTCTTCTCATCAAAACCCATTTTCTACCCTCTTTCCCTAAGATGGAACATTAGCTGAGTATTTGGAAAGTAATCATGGCGACACTGAAATAAAACCAGCGCCCCTCCACAGCCTACCGAGGAGTGCACTGCCAAGCCCCTGCAGGCAGATGGCTATTCCTGTCTTCCTTGTGCTTTTCCCATTTGCTCCCCACAACAGTCTCCGCAGAGCAGGACTCGCTGCTGCCATTTTACAGATGAGGAAATCAAGGAGGCTCGTGTGTCATTTAAAGAGAGAAACTTTTTGGGGGCCAGAACCAGTTGCCCAAACTTAAGGTGATAAAACCTACGGGTTTATTTGTCCCGTGTAACAAAGAAGTTGCCCGTGAGCCTTTCAGATTGGATAGAATATGCAACAAATACCCAGTCCCTTTTCTCTTTCTCCATCAACATCTGCAGGAGCCCTGTTTGGGGATTGACTTGAATTGTAGTTGACTATGAGCCGTGGAGATTTGGCCATTGTCGCCACCCGTAGTCTCACGGGACTTGTTGCGGGATCTCGAGTGACTTGGCCGAAATTGCTGATCGGGTCAGCGCCATTTTAGTGGTGTGTTTTGGCGTGTGTTAGTTGTTGTTAGAACCAGAGAGAAAAGTTATCAAAATAAAAAGCTGTTTGTCTCCAGTTTGCTTCTGAAGTTCTTCCCGCGGCTCCGTTGCTCCAAGCGCTTCAGACGACTACAAACATCCAGTAGACTTTCCAGAAGGAGAAAGGGAGAAGGGCAGGGGGTGGGGAGCCAGACCTGCGGAGCGGAGCCCTCAGAGCTCTAACACCAAAGCTTCCCAAAGCCTGTGTGCACACGTTGCTTGTTTGTTGATCGGAGCTTGTTACTTGGCCTCCCCTAGCTGGGAAGTGGCCAGAGAGAGGGGGCTATGGCACAGGGTCAGGACAGCTAGCCAGCAGGACCTGCCATGCTCAGAAATGATTCAGTGTTTGCACAAGTGTGATTCTTATACTGGTTAAGTGAAGAACAGGGACCCAGGGCCTCCGATTTCAAAGCTGGTGGTCTTTTCACCACACCGAGCTATCTGAATTACAATAGCAATATTCCCCTTTCTTTTGGGTTGAACTTATATCTCTCAATTATACCTTTGTTAAAGCAAAGATGTTTCAGAAACCAAGTAATATTATGCATGAATTAAATGTAAATCCGAATTTGCCCAATTGGCACCTTCTGGATAATAGATATCACACTGAACTTGATATGTATTGGGAAGACCCTCCACACTGAGGACCGTCAAGTCTTGGTTTATGATTTTGAATTAGTTTAATCAATATGGATAATTTAGCGTAATTTCTGAACCATTTGGCTTTTATGGAGAGTCTTAGTGAGGCAGCTGTTAGGACTGATTTTTAGAGCCTTCTAAGCACTAGGGGCTCTACTTCCAGTTGAAAACTCTAATGTGCATTATATTCCTCTCTAAAATGAGTATTATATGGTCCTCGCTCTAATGTGCACAGAGGTGGGTTGACCAGTACAATCATGATTGCAAAACCAGGGTGTCAGCCATTTTCCCTCCTCCAGAGGATCTTAATTTGAGTTGAGAGTTTCAGAGTCCAAGAAAATGAAAGGACATGATTTCCCCTGAAAAGCCCCATTCATCTCACTAATGTCTATTTTGACTGTGGACACAGCCAATGTGGTGTGGATGCCACATGGTGCCCACAATTTAATATGGCACAGACTCTTCATGCCACACGTATGTAGAAGAGAGGCAGAGACAGAGGCTGAAGGATACAGCATGCTATGGGCTACACTTGCTTCTAAGACAGTCTCCAGGGAAACATAGGAAGCAAGTATGTTATGTTTCTGACTAGGCCACCAACACTCGGTCCACACGCAGGGTCTCTGTCTAATAGGGTTTGTCCAAGGCAGAAACCGTCTCAAGGTTTCAGTTGTCGATTGCTGTACAATAAACCGCCCTAAAGTTTAGTGACTTAGTGCAACCGCCATACATTGGCTCAGGGTTCTGCACTCCCAGTGAGGTTGGGTGGAGTGGCTTCTTCCAGTGCTCCGTAGGAGGCTGGGAATGGCTCAGGGTGGCTGTCTCCTCTCTGTCTCTGTGTCTAGTCTGAACTTCTTTACGTGACAGATGGATCCCAAGAGAACGGTTATAGAAACTTCCAGACCCACGAAGAACTAGATTCCAGAACTCACACATCGCTCTGCCACATTGCGTTGTTCCTAGCAGCACATAGCGGGCCCAGACTTGAGAGACGGGGGGACTTGCACTCCAGCTCCTCCTGTAAATCATGGTGTGCTCCCGGCCATGCGCCCCCACATGACTGGGGCTCAATGACTTCGGCTCACCCCCTTACCCCCTCTATCCTGTGAGCTTTCAAGGGCAGGACTGTGTCCTCATCTCAGTACTTCTGGGGCTTTGTGGGATTAGAATGTTCCTGAGGCTCAGCAAATAGGCACCATTCTAGTCTTGAGTCTTACCTAAGGTCACATGTACCTGAGCCATGGTGAGCCAAGGAGAAGATTGGTAGCAGGACTGAACTGTGTGGTACCTTTAACCAAAATTTTACATTAAATGCATAATAGACATCCCCAAAGGGTTTACACAGAAAAGTTGAAAATGATTTTCCTTCCTTGGACTTCATTATTATAATTTTTTTTTTTGGTGGTATTTTTAGGGGAGGGTGGGAAGCATGTGTGGTGGCGGTCTAAGGGATGAAGGGAGGGTCCTCTTTCAGTTTCCTGGAGAAAAACCCTGAGTGTCCGGATTCTTTCTGCAGCAGGAATGAAATGATGATGATGCGTGACAGTGACAGCCATTTATTTCACTCTGGGTGCCAGGCCCTCTTACGTGCTTCACAGACATTATGGTGTTTGATTCTCACAGAAACCCAAGCGATCGCTGCCGTTGGCGTCTTCCTTTTCCGGATGATCACCAAGGCCCTGGGAGATGCAGTGTGTGCCCAAGGCCAGCCAGCTGGGGGTGGGAATCTGGAAGCCTGGATCTTCTCTCCCCAGCACATATCAGAATTCTTCTCGTCTGCGCCTCCTCCCGAGAAGCCTCCCCAGACAGCGCAGATAGATGGGGAATGAAACCCGATGATAAGTTACAAGATGTTCTCCAGAACTTGCGGAAATCACAGGGTGGGAGAGCTGCACTGGCTCTCCAACAATGCTCCTAATGAGCAATTTAGCGACGAGCGGTGCACATGTGTGGCGGTCCGCAGCGCAGGCTGCCTTCGGCACATTTGTATCATTGTTTGGTGTCTGTGTGCAACTTGAGATTTCCAAAATGCTACCCGAGGAAGTGGATGAATGGCATTTCTCCAATTTTATAGATAAGGGGCTGAGGCAAGCTTAACGTTGGCCTCAAGTCACACAGGAAGCTGATGGACACTGGGGAGGCCCAAGTGGAGAAGTTGTGTCCTGTGCCCTTCCATCCGACTGTGAAGTGATGGTATTTCCAGGAAAGCCTGGCCGGGTTGTACTTTGTCAAGTAACTTCTTTTGTGTGCAATCAGAGAGGTCTCGGGCGTTCTGCTAGGCCATTAACACTGAATGAGTGAGACAGGGGCCCAGCCCTTCGCACGCCGCCTAGTGGCTTCACCTGATCACCTGCCCTCCTGCTCTCAGCACTCATCTCATGGGTGGTCCAGGGTGTGGGCTCAGAATGCAAGCCCCCCTGGGTTCAAACTCTTGCTGGCGTGATGTTGGGCTATTGTCCCTCAGTTTCCTCACTGATAAGGTACAAGCTCGGTAGTACCAAAGCAAAAGAATTATTGTGCAAATAACCTGATCATGCAGTAAACCATTCTGTGGTTCTTTGAAGATAAGCATCACCTGGCGTGCTTGCCAAAGGTGCAGCTTCCCGGGGCCCCTCCCTCAGCAGTTCTGCGGCAGCAGCTTTGGGGCCCAAGGCCTCCTTGTTGTTTCATTTTGCTCCGTTTTTGCCAGTGTTTCAGGTGGTGGTTTTCATCATGCTTCTGGGGAACACAGATGCAAAGCGTGGGAAGCAATGGTTCTCAGCCTGAGATACACGTTGAGTTTCCGAAGTGCAGGAGTCTGAGTTGCACATGAGAAGTCCTATTTAACAGTTCGGAGTGCCGACCATGATGGGTGAGGGGATCCTAGGTGTTTGCAATAGGCAGCCAAGGTGTACAATACCTGTGGTAGAGCATTTAGCACAGTGCCTGGCACAAACACACCTTCCTCTCATCATCCCACAAGGACGTAGAAGATAATGATTAGGTAGGACATTAAGGGTTTCAACTCATGCAGGAGTACCCTGAATGGTCCCCTTACTGTTTCACGATGGCATTGACTCTCGTGGCTCCCACCCTTAACCATTGTTGTCCTTCATCCTTCCCAACGCTAAGGCCCATGATCACATTTTTGTTTTCCTTTCACTGTATCTTTCAGCACCGCCCAACTCTCCAGTAAATAGCATCGATGCATTTGCAGGGCATGGTAAGAACAAAACATGAACCGGCCTCCTTATATCAGAGGAAACATTCGGTATTTGGATTTTTTAGATTGACTGACTTCACTTAGCATTATATTCTCCAACTTCATCCATTTACCAGCGAATGCCATTATTTTATTCTCTTTTATTGCTGAGTAAAATTCCATTGTGCATATATACCACATTTTCTTTATCCACTCATCAACCGAGGGACATCTAGGTCGGGATACATAGGAGGATTAGAGGAACACTATAATGGTCAAAGGGAAGGGAGGAGAAGGAAGGGAGCAAGGGGGGAAGGGGGGGAGGAAAAAGTGGTTGAATAAGATGGATATCATTATTCTAAATACATGATTGAAGACTTGAATGCTACAAATATACTTTGTATGCAAACTGTTTTGTATAAAAAGAGGCTCTATATGTATAGTATGAACTGTATGACATACTACTACTATAAATAAAAATTAATAAAAAGAACAAACCATGACAGGAATGGGGACAGGGAGTCTCAGATTGCTGGAGAACTTGTGAGTCAACACTTGCAGAATGGTTTGAAGGGTGCTGAACATGGTGACGGAGCAGTCCCCCTGGGGAAAAGGGGCAGATTCGGAGGAGACACTATTCAGCACGTGCAGAGGAGCCCGGATGCAGACAGTGTCGAGTGTAGAGATGTCACAGGGGTCTGAGCTAAGAGATCAGGTGGGCGAGGGTGGCAGAGGGTTTCCTGTGGCCGCTCCTCTTAATGGAAACCCAGGGACTCGCCTGCAGTGTGCCGTGGTTGGTCTGGGATTTGAAGTGGGCTCGGGTAACTCCACAACTCCAAGCCGCTGCTGTCTCCTGGTGTCTTGAACAGCAGGGGAATAATGGAGACATTCCTGGGCAGGTGCATGAGCACCTCGGCCAGACCTCCGAGGGCAGCGTCCTGCTGGTTGTGAGCAGGGAAGAGGGCAGAGGGGAGAAGCTAGGTTCCGGGGAGAAGGGTCTTGCCCAAGTCTGTCCTTGAGCAGGTGGGTGGCACACAGGCTTCCCACAGACTGACAGAAGCAGCCCCATCTGCTAGTCCCTGGGCGAGGGCAGGCCACACATTTGCAGCTGAGTGTTCTCGCTACTGACACAGAAGGACACACGATTCATGGAGGGTATCAAAGGAAAACAGTGATCTCTCAGGGGTAGCTCAGAGGCACACCCTCCCTGTGGAACTCCTGCTCAGTGCTGACCATGCTCCTCATAGCACGGTGGCCTCTGGATGGTCCTGGACAAGGTGACCTTGCCCAACCCTCAAGTATCTACTTGCAGAATTTGGGGACTCAATATTTGAAAGCATTTTCTTGTGATATTATGTATATCATACATTATTATGCTACTACATGTTGTTATATACAGATACATACTAATTTTTATACATGTATTATGGAATCATACTTTTGCTTTCCACAAGTAATAGTTGCCATTATAAAGTAATAGAAATTCCTACCATGTTCCATTTTATTTCTAGTGCCGGAAATATGAAGCTAGGCTTTTATACATGTATATTACAATTCTTGCTGTCAAATCTTAAGCATGTATAACGAGTGTCTATAGCTACTGTAGAGTATTAATAGGAATCTGGCTAGGTACATATTAGAGCAAAATGGTAGCATCCCAGTTTTATTCCCTTGAAGGGTTTATTCTGCTTTAAAGATTCTTCTCACCCTTGGTGTGGAATCATGGGTTTTGGTGTTTGAAGCTGCATATGACTTATCTATCCACGAACTCTCTTCTATCCTTCCCACCAATTCCCGCGCATCCTGTGTTGTGAACTCAGCTTAAACATGCCTTTTCACATGTCCAGGGTCATGGCCATCATTTTGACAGCAGAAAGACATCAGGTAGAAGAAGAGGAAGCAATACAGGAAGAGGCCTTAGCACTCTCTCATATCAGTGCTGTGCACGTTACCTGCTGAACAAAACAGCAGCCTCAGTGACAAGTGGTGGTCTTCCATCTCAGGGAGAGAAAGTGAGGTTTATAGAAGCCATGCAGCATGCCCAGGTTTACACAGCATGAGTATCAGAAAAATCCAATCTCATATTTGACTTCAGTACCCAAGCCCTTTCCAGGCTAATGTTCATTTCCAAGGATAAAGATGAAAACGTAGGTGCAGCAGGTTTTAGTTCCAGGTAAAATGATGTATGTACACTCTATCTCATCTCTTCCAATGAATGAAGCTATAAAAGCTCAATATAATGCTGGAAGAAGGTATTTGAAGACTCAGAAAATGGCAAGTAAATTGGGGAAGAAGAACAGAATTCAAAGTCCATTGACCCTGGGGTGAGTCTGCTACTTTTTTTCTCTCTCTCTATCCCATGCCTGGGCTCAAAGCAGCTAAAAACACCAAGTGAGCATCAATGAAGACAGAGCAGCCAGAGAAGCAGGAAGGGGCTCAAGACTCAGAGACGGTGCGGTGAAGGAGCCTATAATCAAGGAGATAGCTAAAGATTGCGGTTAGCTGAGAGCCATAAAAGATGTTCTAGTTTCCACCTGATATTAATACATTATTCAAAGAATCTTTGTATGCCCGTGAACACTGCGTGACGCACCTGTAAGCTTGAGCTGTAAGCACGTGTCCTTGTTAAAGCTATATGTATATAACTGGGTGAGGTTCGTTAGTGTGTGTGGGGAAGAAGAAGGTGGTGGTTGGAGTTAGAGCATTTGGAGTGATTGCTGGAGCTGGAGAGAGAAGAAGAATAAAAGACCTTTTTTTCATTTTCATCCTGCCTCCGAATTTTCCTGTGGCGTTCGCTGCTCCAAGCGACTTCCGCTTCAGGCAGCGACAGTGCGGGAAACCAGCTACACTGGAAGTTAAACTTCATCAAAATTAAAAATGTCTGCTATTTGAAAGAAGCAACTCTAAGAATGAAAAGACAAGCTACAGACTAGGAGGAAATACTTGCAGTTGACACACGCAACAAAGGACTCATATCTAGAATACATGCACAACTTAAAAATCAACTGTAAGAAAGCAAATGACACTTTTAAAAAATGGGGAAAAAATCTTGAACAGATACTTCACCAGCAAGGCCATACAGAAGGTACATTTACATATGGAAAGATATTCAATGATTAGAATTAGGGAAATGCAAATTAAAAACCACGAAGAGATACCACTGCCTACTTAACTAGAGTGGTAAATGAGAAAATAAAACATGCCGATGATGTCAGGTGAGGGTGGAGGGTGGAGATTGGAGCAACAGGAACTCCCGCGCGCTGTTGGTGAGGATCTAGAATGGAGCAGCCCCCCGGGGGGGGGGGGGGGGGGGATGTGGTAGTTCTCATCAAGCTGAACACACACTCATGGGATCCAGTGATCCTGCTTCTGGGTATTTACCTTGGATATGTGAAAATTTATGTTTGCATAAAAACCTGCACATGAATGTTTATGACAGTTCTGGAAATTGCTAAAAATGCTGAAGAGCCCAGATGCCCTTTGCTGGGTGAAGGGGTGATGTGCAGAGCTCCATCTAGTGAGGCTCTCAGCTGCAAGAAGGAATGAACAGCCGAGACGCACAGCAGCCTGGATGAGTCCAAGACCTTACGCTGCGTGAAAGAGACCAGTTTCAAAAGGTTAGATTCCATTTACATGACATTTTCACAACCATAGTGACAGAGGACAAATCAATGGTGGCCACACAGGGGCAGCACAAGGAGTTTTCAGGGATGTTGGGGCTGGTCTGCGTCTTGATCATGACAGTAGTCACAGGGGAAGGCGCATGTGTTGAAATTCATAGAACCCTACCCACGAAAGCCAACTTCTATAGGCGAAAGTTTTAAAAAGTCAAAAATTAAATGCATTTCTTTGTAAACGTTATTTTTAAAAAATAAGTGCATCCCCCAAATGGATTCTTTCTGCAAAATATAATAATAAAAATTCCAATAAAGTCCCTGTGCCACCTTGACCCATAACGCCAATCTTGCTCCTCCGCCAGGGCGGCCCCCGCTCATGAGTTCTCGGATGCAGCTCCACGGTGGCAGCAATCTCGAGAGTTCGCACTTTGATCTCAAAAGCGCAACTCTTGAATTATAAAGTAAGTGAACGTGAACGAGGGAAAACACCTGAGGGCTTAAATACATAGTTGAGCACACTGGTGCACGGTGGGGTGGGGGTGGGGTGATGTGGATGACATTGTCATAGCACACGTCTGCCCACTTTGATTGGACTTATTTATTGTTATCATTTTCTATTGCTGCCCACCGCATTGGCTCACACCCGACTCTGGAGTTAGTTGACACTATTCATTCTGTAGGCCTGATTTGTTCCTTTACCCCCATCTGATACCTCCCCCCACCATCCATCATGGACTATCACAAAATTAATCTCGGGGCAAATGTCACCAACACATACACAAAGGAAAATCCCAATGGGCGGGGTGGGGGGGGATAAATAAATCGCCCCTCTGACGTGCTAGGTGCTGTGCTTTCTGTGGCCTCCAGGACTTTCTCTGCCATCTTTCCCTGTGTCTCCAGCTCAGTTCCCATCCTTCTGGTTTTAAGCTTCAGCGTCATCCCTCAGATTCCGTCATCTCTCCGGTTCGGCATGAGGTCATTCCAGACTGACCTGCTGGTGGCACCCGCTTGGTGCACCCTTGTTTTTGCTCCCATTGGCCAGAGAATTGCCCCACAGACAGATCATCCGCTAACATCAAGCAAAGCCCCGGCCCAGGCCCGGGGCCTCGGGCTCCGTTGGTCTGTCTCTTCCTGTCTTGCATATCCGCATGCTGTCTCTTCTCCTCTTTGCTCAACCATAGATGGTATCTGTGCCGCCAGCAACTCAGCCGTGTTCTAATCACATCAGTGAGTCCATCTGTCGAGCGGCACACAATAAATAGACCAGCCACTGAATAGCGGAGCTGAGATGGTCATCGCCGGGGCGTCATGGTTCAGTGATGGCAACTGGACCAGAGAGAGAATCGGGGGCCCAGTCATGTATAGAAATGGACCTGGTGCAGTCCGTTTGGTCTTCTGGGGAGGGCCGGGCTCCGTTCTTATTTTTAATCATTATCTTTCCCCAAAAGATGGCAGGAGGCCTTATCCATGGCCAGTGATGACCTGTCTCGACTTGTGCGACCCTCCTTTGGTACTAAGCAGTGTCGTCGCACCACAGGATGGTGGTGGGCTGCTTGAGGACAAGTTGTGCCTGGTCCCAGCCCCCCAGTTCCTCGGGCACTAATTATGTGCTTACTAGCAAAACACTAGCCCGAATGAGTGCACCAGTAGAGAAATCAGCTTTCTTCACATTGAACCCCACAGGGCAGTGCCTTCCCTCTCTGTCCGTGGCAGTATTTCCTGGCACTGGGGGCAGACTGCAGGTAGCATTCACTCAGCGGGCTCTGTCCAGTGAGGTAAGGACTCCAGAAGGGAATGGGGCAGATGGGTATTGAGCCAGGCAGAGGCTAAGGGAAACCGGACTCTTGTTTTACTCTCACCAGGCAGGACCGGTCAGCAGTACGAGCCTGTGCACAGCACCAGATTCCTGCCCACACTGCTTCAAAGGGGCTTCACCAGATGTAAGGTGTCAGAGACGATGCCAGGCCATTTAGTCCTGTGATCTTTTCAAAATCCCCACAGTAATTCTGTGAAGTTCATGATGCCATCTCTCTTTCCCAGGTGGGAAAACAGGCTCAGAGTCAGGATCATTGCAAACCTAGAGTGACTTTGTTCAGAGGAGACCCCTGGTAGACACAGTTGGCAGGTGGTGTACAAGCAGGGTTCTGGCCTTTATTTGATCTCTCAGCTGTAAATTTTTGCAGTGAGCAACTTATACAACTATACATGGTGACTCGGAAAAGGCAAGAAACTTACCCAATGTCACACATTTTAAACGAAAGCTTAACTGAATCCAAATTTTCTTCCTATTTTCACAAACTACCTACTGGCTAATGAATAAAATTCATGCATTCCTTATGATGACAATATCCAGTGGTGCAGACTTCTGAGATTTTCAAAGATCATAAGTGACAGAATACATACAGTTGGTTTGTCCGAATTCACTCGGATGTCCTCTTTACTCTGAATTTTGTAATGGGTTTTAAGTTCAACCCCATCCAGCCCCAACCCCCACCCTCATCTCCCCATGTCCCAACTTCTGGAGCTGAGTTCCACATCCCCATTGCTTTGTGTCATAGACAGGGCCCTGAAAATTGGCATCAGCAAAAGCCACAACAGCATTAGAAGAATTCAAAGAAACTGATTTTCTTTCAGAAGCTCAAATACCCCAGGCTTTCCAAACATATCTGCAGTATTGTCTAATGCAGATTTATAACTCGACTTCTAATAAAGCATTATTCCCCCAAGTTGTGGTGTTTAAAATTCACATGATGTAATGCCGTTAACTAATGTTGCCATTTATTTCTATTAAAGGCATTATGCAGGGGAAGCATAGAAGAATAGCTTAACGGGAGTGATTCAGAACGATATTAAGTGTTAATGAGAGCACAATAAAGTAAAAATGAGCTAGATTTTCTGACCCAGGTTGGAGGGAAGATTTCCCTGAACCTTGTCCACCTCCTCATTAATTTGGAACAACATGCCCCTCCCAGTGGCCCTTCTACTCCTGCCTCATTGAGATGTGGGTCTGTGATTCACTCTCGGCGACTTCAGAAGTTGTGGATAAGGGGCCTGTCTCTGGAAAGGACCCAGTGTGTCTATTTCATTAATAAATGGACAAGTGTCTGGCGTAGACATGCAAAGTTGCTGGTATGAAACACCTCTAAGGCATCAACATCAATGTGGACATTGTTCATTGGAAATCATGCAGTGCAGTGGGCATAGGGCGTATTTCATCATAGCCCAAATCTGAAAACGACAGGAGAGCCCATCAGTGGTAGAAGGGGCTCTGGAGGGGTGGGCATGCGCAGGGAACCTTGCTGCCCTTTTCTCTCTTCTGAGGACTCCCTAGTTTTGGCTGGTTCCAAACTCAAGGCCGTGTGCTCTCCCAGCCCCCGCATCCCTTCCCCCACTCTTGGCTTGTGAATGTCAGCAGGGGTGCTGCCTTTCTGAGCCCAGGGTCCTCTGGGTGAGCTGCAGAAGCCAACCCTGATTGTGCACGAAGAAGCAATGGCTTGCTTTTTTCACTCCAAGTCCTTGGGAATACAAGGAAGGGGAAACCTTGCCTCTTGCTCTGAGACGATTGGATTGTATTCAATGAAAAGATGCAAATGAAACCCTTGGTACAAAGTAAACACTTGACATAACATTATTTTTTGCTTTTATTAGCTTTTAAAAGAGAGAGATGTAGCCGGGCGTGGTGGCGCAAGCCTGTAATCCCAGCACTTTGGGAGGCTGAGGCAGGAGGATCGCGAGTTCAAAGCCAGCCTCAGCAATGGCCAGGCACTTATCAACTTAGTGAGACCCTGTCTCTAATAAAATACAAAAAACAGGGCTGGGGATGTGGCCCAGTGGTCAAGTGCCCCTGAGTTCAATCCCTGGTACCACAAAAAAAAAAAAAGAGAAGAAGAGAGAGAGAGAGAGAGAGAGAGAGATGCAGATACTGAAAGCACCCATGTCCTGGTGTCTCAAAAGTCAAAATGAAAATCCATTTTTCCTCTCTCTCCTCATTCCTTGAGGTTTCTAGGATGCATTCTTCAGTAAGACATTTCAAGCCCAACATGGTTGTTTTCTTCTAGATTAGGGATTGGAAAATTATGGCCCGTGGGTCAATCACGGCCCCCTCACTGGTTTTGTAAATGAAGTTTTATTGGAATCCAGCAGTCATGCCCGTTAGCTGATATGCTACTGATGACTGCTTTTGCACCTGAACCACAGAGACGCAGTCATGATGACACCCTGTCTGTCCCCCAAAGCCTAAAATATCTACCACCTGGACTTTCCATAAAATGTTGCCTGATACCTTTCTTGTCTCATCTCCCATCACACCCTCCCGCTAGAGGCCTTGCTCCAGCTCTTCCCTCACCCAGTGCCTGGGTACTTTCTTCAAAGCCTTTTTCTTTTGTAGCAGCTCAGATCAAGCATCTCTGCCAAGCAGAAGCCTGTGTTTTCAACATCCACGGCTGGAGATGGCATCCCTCTTCACCTGTAGACTTGATTCCTGCCTTCCATAATTCCAAGGCATAGGCTTTGCAGTTTTTCAGAGATGTCTGTGGTTCGTCCTGGGTTGAGCTTCAAGGGAAACAAGAGGGACTCTGGTCCACAGAGCACTGGACAGGGGGTAGATTCTGGATTCCAGTTGGCTGTGCCCTTGTTTCCCCTTTCTCATCTGCCCTCCTCGCCCCAACCTAACCAGGGTGACTAACATCCCACCTTGCCTAGGGCTGAAGGGTGTTCTGGGGCAGGGACTTCCAGCGCTAAAGCCAGCACACAGCTCTAGGGGTGACCTTCCCTGCTCGTCGTCACCTCAGCCAGAGAGTTCTCAAGAAACCAGTCCTCCAAGCCCGCCGTGAGCTAGCGGAGTCTTTGCAGGAGAAATGTGCCGCATCTCCCCCTCTAGATATTTCAAGCTAGGCCAAAATAGTTAAAGACCTCAGGGACCAATTACGAGTCGAGGGGTCTCTCTTCTCTCCTAGCTGAACCTCCCTGCTCATTTCTCTTCTTCACTGTGACCAAAAGCAGAATAATCACCATTGGAAATCTCTTTTGCTCTGTACACCTTCACAACAACTGGCCAGTGGTCAGAGGCCTTCAAGTTAGTGGGAAGTTGGAACGTGGCCAGGCGGCCTGAAGAGCACTTAGGGGAATAGCCACGCTGCACCCCAACCCACGGGACACGATACCCCCTCGTGGGACCTCCATACTGTACCCGCCACAGGACCTCCACACTGTGCCCCCCTCACAGGACCACCACACCACACCCCCCACAGAACCTCCTTCCACATGGGGGCTGAACCTTGCCTGGTGCAGAACATTCTACTAGGGGGAAATTCGGTCTTGGATTCATTGGGAATTGGGAAGTTTTTGTGGTCTGTTTCCCCAGTTGTTCTTTTGGATTGCCTGGGTTCCATGGATCTCCTGGGAAGAGATGGTTGTTCAAATGAGCTTTGGATGACGTCTGAATCCCTGACCCTGACTCAACCTGCAGAAGCCAAATTTTTCTTATTGGGCCTTTAAAAATCAAAAGCAGCCACAAGAGGTTGCCAGTGTAATTGTGTCTACGACAGAAGTCACATCCCAAATTTCAGCTGTTGGCTTCACTGTAGGTGGCTGTGTCTTTAAAACATAAGACATCTTTGTTCTAAACAATAACCAAATTCCTGAAGTTCTCTCGAAAGTCATAACTGGGTGGCAATGACCACCAATACGATGGCTCCCGCCATCTCCAGTGTGTGTCCTCATCCATTTTTGGAATTATCTAGGGACTTCTCTGTGAGGCCAGGGCCATGTAAGTTTGGACGTGATCTAAAGGGCAAAACGGCAGATTTCTCTTGGGCCTGAATATGGAAGTTATTTTTGGTCAGAAGCTACAGAGTATGGGAATGAGAAAGGGTCACTCAGCCAAGGATTCCCGTTAGCTCCTTGTGAAAGGACTTTGTCGAAATATCTCCAATCTCTGATGGAGGCAAGGCAACCCTTGGGGCTGTATGTGCGCCCTCGCCGTAACGCCCCCTGTTGCCATATTGAAATCATTAAGTTTTGAACAAGGGGCCTGCAGTTTTATTTTGCCCAGGACCCCACAAACTATGTAGCTAGTCCTAGATGTAGGGGAAAATCCTTTCCTTTCCAACTCAGTAAGACCAGGGGTGGACACGCGGATGGGAGCGATCAGAGGTGACCTCCAGCAACTCATTCACTCTTAATTTATGGAACAGCTGCTCTGAACCAGACATCGTGAAGCCCTGAGGAGACCAAACTTCCCCACTGCGAGACACGTGGCTTTGTCCCCATGCCAGCTGTGTGAATGTTGATGTAATCGATCTGAGCCTCCATTTCTACATCCGAGGGATGGGAAGAATGAGGTCTGTAGCACACAGTCCTTGTTGTAGGGATGGAGTCAGAATCTGCCCAGAAGTGGGCAGCTGTGGTTTCGGACTTTGCCAGCGTCCGGTCACGGCTCTCCACTCTCACCTTCCCCTTCGCCGTTGCTGGGTAGTGCGCGCAGAGTGGACGTATGAGATGCAGCAGGAACTCTTAATCCTGCCTGGGGAGAAGGGGATTGAGAAAGTTTGTCCAGGTGAGGACGTTGCCTTTCCACTGAGTTTGAAGAATGATGGTGTATGGGTTGGTCGGAGGGTATGTGCGTAAATAACCAAGGTTTTTTTTTTTTTTTTTTTTCCAGTGTTTTAGGGAATTTTCCTCACAGTTATCTAAATCTGCCTCTAGGTCACTGGATGTGAGGAACGCCATCAGAGGAACGTGACCTCCTTTAATTACAATTGTATGGAGGGAGAATCCACTGGTCAAGTTCTTCTGAGCTGCATCACCAGCTGGACCATTACAAAGTCTAGAACATTCTGTGCAGAGTCTGCACATTAGCCGAAGGCCTTCTTATGCACACACTGCATGTGGTGGCCAGATGTCTGCATGCTTGGCACTGCACAAGGGAAGTACAGGGACAGGGATGAAGTGTATGTGCAAAGATGGCATCGCCTGGGACCCCTCAGTGCTGGGAGGTAGCGTGAGTCCCTGTGTCCCGCTGACTTCGGGTCCCCCTGCACTCTCCCCTTATATCTAAGCCCCATGTAAAGGGGACGGCACTTGGCAGGTGACTCCTGCTGCTCATTGGCACTCCAGATTGTCTTTTGTTTCAGACCATGGGAGAGCATTGGCTTCCTGGAAGTGGGAAGGAAGGGGCACAGAGTTGTGGAGAAACAGACAGGTCAGGGAGTTTGGGGGAGTCATGCCGGCTCAGAAGAGCAGGCCTTTACTGGTCTCAATGGGCCTGCTTGTTCTTCTTCCTCTCCTCCTCCCTCCCTCTTTCCCACTCTCCTTCTTCCTTTCTTCTTTCCGTTATTTCAGATGCACTGGGCACCTCCACGTGCCTGTGTGGTTTGTGTAATGTGTCAGCTGGGCTTAGGCTGAACTGCACCTCCCAGAGCTCTTTGCGTGTCTGTGGTTAGGAAGGGCCACAGGAGAGCTCCTCGGCCACTTCACAACGCACGTGGCTGTCCCCATCTGCCAGCTGGCCCTGTTGGCATGAGGCAGAGAGTCTGATCCTGCCACGGTTCTACATCCCCTGATCCTCCTCCCGTGGTCCATGTCCTGGGCCAGGGATATGTTGAGCTCTGGGATGCAGGGTCCAGCTTCTGTAGCAGGCTTCATTGCCAAGGTCAGAAGAGGCAGTAATGCCAAGTCCATCCTTGGTGTTCCAGTTTGTGTTTGGAGTTTCGAGTGTGTTTTCAGTCTCCCCACTCATGTCCATCTTCACTTCCTGACCACCTGACCAATGGACTTCAAGGTTCATCATTAGACCTGGTGACAACAGCATTGGAGATGGCTTAACCAGCTCCCACAACTGTGTGAGACCAATTCCCTTTTGCAGATTCCTTAATGCGCGTGGACACACGTCTGTCTGTCTATCCACCCATCTATCTACATATTATCTATCTACCATCTCTCCAGCTCCACCTTCACCTCCATCCACACATCCCCGTGGTCCTGCTTCCCTGGCTGAACTCTGACTCCCACAGTGACAGATCCAACCTAGGCCCCTGGGAAACCTCAGTGGATGGGAAGGTTCTGCTGGGAGAATAAAGCATAGGGACAAACAACAACAACAACAACAAAAACCAAAAAGAAAATAATTAAAGAGGACAGTGTCAGGTCATCATAAGAGTTCAAAAAAATAAAATGTGGTCCAAAGATCCTCAAGAGGCCTGGACAGGGAGGGTGTGTGAGGCATGTTTCACGTGGCCACGAGGACCTCTAGGATGTGGTGATGTTCAAACTGACATCTGAATGAGGGGCAGGGCTCAGTCCCATCATGATCTGGTGAAGAGCTTCCTGGGCGCGGGGGAAACAGCAGGACCAGAGACCTGGGGGAGGGGATGAACTGGAAGGGGGGCAGGAGCAGGAGCCCCGGCTCCTCTCACCCATTCTTAGCCTTGCCACATGCCGGCACTGGAGTCCACGCTTCCCAGGGGCTGTTTCATTTCTTCTTTGCTACAGCCTGTGGTTGCCACCATCTATTTTATACTGCAGGAAACGAGGCCCAGGGATGTAAACTATCTTGCCCAGGGTCACAGAGCTTGTGAGTGCGGGAGCACGTGAAGCCAGGCAGAGGGGTGCAGAGCTCTGGTTTCGGCCATCCGCAGCACTTCTAAAAGGTGCCCGCTCACCATACATGTGGTTTTCTTCTATCCCTGAGAAGTTCCAGGAGTGACCATTGTCCTACACCAGAAGCCTCAGAATTGTTAGTGAGAATGCTAGGAAGCCACAGGCTTAGGATTGATGTGTGGACACCGTGGAAGGACTCTGCCATTTTCTGCTAAAGGTTGACTCTCTGGGCTGCAGGGAGGTCAGGAGGTCGTGGAGTCTGTTGTGACATCCCAAAGGAGTGGTCAAAACTCCTGGCCCACCTCACCCTTCCTGAGCCTCCACGCCACAGACCAAGATGGCGCATTGTGTGTCTGTGAACCTGCCCCACCCAGTCTTCTGTTCCTCTCTTGGGCCATGACCTTGAAAATAGCTACCTATGGTGCTTCCTTTGGCCATGGTGTTTGGTGGGTGTCCTCCTCCTGGTCAGGGTCCCAGCAGGTACTTCTTCCCCATCAGTGCAGTGACATATGAATGGACACGGGATCTGACCCTGACATTCAGGTCTCCCGTATGGAGAGAACTTCTGCTTTTGGAGGCCATCTTCAGATCTGTGCCTCCTTTCTTGCAGTGACTTCTGGTCCCTGGCTTGGGCGTCGGGCCCCGGGAGTGATTGGAGTGGTAGAGACTGGATTTTCACTGGGGGTTGTAAAAGTCACGCTCACTAATGAGAAGCAACATGGGGACTCCATCGACCACGATCCAGGAAACCAGTCCAGTGGGTAACACCCTTGTAAAAGAGGCAGATAAATAAATAAGCAAGTCATTCAGCTTGTCTTCTCCTGGGCAAATGAGATGAAACAGCTGGCCTTGGAAAGAGGCCTCGCGCTTTGTTAACTGGAAACAGATTAGCAAACTCAACTGGCTGATGGGTTTTCCAGTCTGCGGCCTTACAACATTTGAAAAAGGGAATTTTTGTTGAATGTTCTGGGGCAAGGGCCAGGTAGCAAATGACACTAGCTTGGCCTGAACATTTCATGCTAGTGGGAAAAATACCTTTATAATTTAAAAAAAAAAAAAAAAAAAAAATTGGAGTCACATCTTTAACTTTCCTATGGGTCTTTGACAAAAACCCCAGGGAATTCTATAGAGTGCATGTTGTCAGTATTTTAATCAGCCTCAGCTGTCAAAACTCTTGTAACCCGCCTCTTCTATTTAAAATGTGTCTTCTAGGCATAAAATAATTAAAGGTGCAGGGCCATACAGCAGGCGCAGAGCCATTGCAATGTGACAAAACCCTATGGATGAAAGGTATTATTTCAGGAAGTTTTAAATATAAATTTTGTTTTGTCAGAAGGCTGCAGGGCACACATTTTCTATACTGTCAAGCTTGATAGTAACAATATTTATATTTCAAATAAAAAGATTAAATTGCAGTGTTACGTGTTTCTGGTTTTCGTCAATTTTTTTTTTTTTTTTTACTAGTTTATCATAGTGCTGCGTCTCCCAATGTCATCAGAGCCCCCCTCCTTTTTTATTTTGCTGACAATACTTTTGTTTTATTGAAATATTATGTCTTTAACTGTCAATCTTGGGACTGAAATAATGAAGGCAGACAGTGAGTCACTGGGGTTTGGTTGTTCTACAAACAAATGTCTTGCTTTGCACCTTGTGGAAGGTCCTGGGAAAGAAATGCAAAACAAGGAAACCAAACCATAAAACAAACACCGCAGACCTGTGTGTTTAGCGCAGGGTCGAAGCAGCTTTGAGTGTCTCACCTGGAGTCATCCGCGTGCGTTTTCATCTGGGTGCAGGAAAGTGAGGCGTGGCCTGCTGGCCAGGGAGGGGGGAAAAAAAAGGCTTGCAATGCCCCAGAGCTTGTCAGTGCTGAGATCCAGTGTCCCCCAGGGCCCAGGCAGCCAGGGGAGTTCTCGGAGCCTCAGGAGCTGCGGGGCTTCGGCGCGGGGCTCAGTGTCAATCCTTCAGTGTCACAGTTGACAGAGCAGTTAGGAGGTGGAGAGTGACGTCCAGGCACCTGTTGCAGCGCAGCCTGAGCCTGACTGTGGTCTGGGCCCGGGGGTTGCTCATTTTGAAACGGAGGGAGAGTTTTGGCCTTCAGATGGTGGCCTTTCTCTTTCAGATCTCTGCCCCCTGTCCTGTCCCTGGCACCCTGCTCCGCTGAGGAAATCGACCTGTTATCAGAACTCTCCCCTGACCCGGGGTGCGTCCTCATCTCTGAGAGGGCAGATCCTACTTGAGCAGGAAGTGATGGGTCCCTCCATGTCCTGACAGACATGACCAGTTGACCTCCGCCCGTGAGAATGCCCTTCAACAGGGCTCCCTTGGAAGCCACAGCCACCCAACCGCCTTGCCAGCGGCCTCTGCAGGAGGAAGGGTCATTGGCCAGGCACATATGTCCCCAGCAGTCTCATGACTCAAGAAGCACTTGTTTTAACAGTGCAGTCCCGGCCCCCTGTCAATCACAGATTAACCAGACTCACAGAGTCCCTTCACATCCTGAACTCAGGATGGTCATCCCCACATTGCAAGAGGGAAAACCGAGGCTTCGAGGAATGGAGTAATTCCTCCAGAGGCCTCCAGTCACCTGACACAGGCTGGACTTGAACTTGAATGTGGGCCTCCTAATCCGAAATCCTAAACAAGAGAATTTGAGCATCTTGGTATTTAAAAAGAAAAGAAAAATAAAAGGATTAAGTGCTTGAAGTGGTTGTGAAAGGCCAGTGGGAGGGAGGGCTGACCCTCATGTGCCCTGCACGATGCTGGCTCTTTCTAAAGCCCGGAAGCATCTCTGAGGGGGTTTGGCCTCAGTTCCAGCCACAGAGTCCTCCTGTCCTGAAGGGAAGTTGAGTTTTTCCTCAGGAGGAATACAGAGGCTGACTCAGCACGTGGACATCTCTTTTCTGTCCCTATGACACTGAAGCCAACTTTTGTCCTGGCAGGTGGTTTGAGCCCCCCACACCCACGATGACATCATTTCCAAAATATGGCTGTCATCTAAAAATCCAGCAGCCTCCTTATGCTATGACAGTAGTTAGCAGTTATCAAGAGTTCCTTGGGTACCAGGCACTTTGCTTGGGATTTGACTGGCATTACTGAATCTGCGGTTCACGGCCGACCCTAAGGTCGGGGCCGCAGTCACCCTTGTTCAGGAGCATAACAGCCATGGAACTGACTTCCAGGTCTCCCCAGGTATCTGTGTGGAGTAGGCAAAGGTCCCTGCAATGCTGAAGTGCTCGTGTCCCCACTTACACTCCTGGCTTCTTGCACCGCGGCGCTCACAGTTTAAACAGATCTCCTGTTTCATACTTTGCAAATAGACTATCTGAGGTGGGAATAAATTGAGAAAGTGACCAAAGATGACACATCTGGGCTGGAACACGGACAGGGCCCTGAGTGTGGGGTGGGGCACAGGATGGAGGAGAGGGGAGGGCGTGGGAGGAGGTGGGAGGGCGGACACTCGCTGCTTGGGAGCGGGGACCGCTGACCAAGTAGGAGGCACCAGCCCCAGTAGGTCCCTTGGGCTAGGACACCACGTGAGGACAGTGGCAAAAACCCTAGGCCACACTAACTCGTCCTGCAGAAAACCCACCCTCTCAGGTTTGTGGGTGTGCAGCTCCTACTTCAACAAACTGGTTCACTCTGAACATCAATGCTGGGTGCTTCTAAATACTTCAGGGCAGTGCGACGTTCCAGAGGATAGCGTCTGTTCTTCCTAACAGTTTAATCTTTGATTTTGTCTCCAACATTCCCTGGTACATGCAGCCCATGGGAATTAGAAAATAAAATAAAATAACAGAATGTGTTTTTAATAAGAATGTCTATCCCAGGAGCCCTATAACAGTGTAGACACAATGAAAGTGTGGTATGGACAGAACACAGGTATGGGTGAAACAGAAAACATGGAAAAGGTGTGTAGGAAGCCAAGGGGGCTGTCCTGTCCACAGACAGGTGGCTTAAAGCAGAACTGTTTCCTTCTGAGTCCTCGGGGTCGACTAGGGCTCTGCTGGCTGGTTCCTCTGCTGGTCTCACTTGGGATCTTTGCAGGGCACTGCTTAGATGGCTACTGGGGAAAGCACGGTCAAGAAGGCTTCCTTGGCCTTCTGGTAGCTTGGCGGGAGGACTGGGAGGCTGCACCGAGCTGGGCTCTTGGGATTGGTGGGCTTCCCTCTGCCCGTGGCCTCCCTGTGCAGCCTCTCCTCATGGTTTCTTGTCAGGGGAGCCGAATTTACTGCATGGCAGCCGGGAGCCCTCGAGAGGCCAGGAGCCAAGGCTGGCCATGTGATCACTGCTGCCAAGTCTTGAGCAGCCTGAGTTCTGCTCAGGAGGCAGCTACGCTGGGCACGCATGCCTGGAGGTGGGGTTCACTGGGGGCTGTCTTCAGGGTCCATCTATCATAGGACCTGTCTCCAATCTGGATTATAGCATTGATTTGAAGGTGACCTTTTTGCTTTTGAGTTAAAACTCACATGCCTTCGCATAACCACAAGGGCCTCTCAAAATCCAGCTTTGATTCGTGCAGGGTCAAGCTGCATGCTCTTTCAGTACCTGATCTTCTGTCTCTACACCTCCAATTTTCTGTAACTTCCTTGTTGTCACCTGCCTCCTTCCATCACCTACTTACTGGAAAAGCCAGTCCTAATGACCCTTGCTGCTGGCCTCTCGCAGAGTCAGGATGAGTCATTTCATTCCCTAGGTTCTTGAAGCACCGTGCAAAGGAGGAGGTGGGAAAGATGGAGAGAAAGGAGAAGGTTGCATGGTGGGTGGGACAGCAGGCCTGAGGGTTTGAACCTAAGATCAGATGAGCACAGGCTTAAGGATTCTGAACCTTTTTTGTGTGTGTGTGTGTACATTCATGCACACACTCATATACACACACGCATGGAAGTGAGCGTGTTAGAAGCTTGGACTCAGACATGATTCTCTAAGGAGTCTTTCTTCCACTGTCTAAATTCCATGGATTCCCTGGAAGCTGATTGATAATATCACCCCATATGAACTCTATATTGCTATGGCATTTTCCAGGATGCAAACCCTGTCCTCCGTGTGCCTGTCACATATCTACCTATACTTGGTGAGGGAAATAAGCACCAGCTGTTTGTCTTTCTGTAGTTGTCTTAGAGGCAGAGTCCTCTTGGTGTCTCAGAAGCATTACTCCTTTGATCTCTATGTCTTTAGACACTCAGCAACAAAGAAAAAGCAAATGGAAAAAGAACTAAGAAAGAGACAAAAGGGTCTTACAAAAGCCCAGGGAGGAAGCATAAACCTCAGGAGGTATGGGGCCTGGAGCCAGAGTGCTGGTCATGCAAACGGGGAAGGGCCCCCTCCCCAGAGGCACATCAGCTTCTGTGTCTGATTCTATATAGCCCCCTCCCCAGTTTGTGTTCCCCCCCCCTTCTCTCTCTCCTCTTTGTCTGTCTCGCTCTCTCTTTGTCCCTCTCTTTCTTCTCCTTGGTACATGCGGTCCAAACATGGATATACCATGGAAAACTTGACGTGCCCACACTTTAAGATCCAGTGTTTTTATGTCCCACTTCCATACTTCCAAGGGGGAGGGTCTGATTAGTCCATCCAGCTACCCAATATTTCTTTCCAGGTTAACTCGCCACTTTTCGCCCATCCAGACATGACCACTGTGGTAGGGAAGGGAACTTCTCCACATGGGGTGGGAGAGACTTTCTCAGATGAAACCCTGTGGAACGGATGGGCAGAGCTCTGAGAATGCTTTTAAGCTTTGTAATTCTCATTTGGAAGACAAGGACCTAGAATTTAGAGACTTTAGTTTTGGAGAAATAGGTTCTTGGCCACACCTTGCCTTTCACCCAAAGGCCATCCTCACGGGCTGCTGGCCAGTCCGACGTCAACACAACTTCTGCACAGTCTTGTCAATATTTCCAAATACCAGGCTTTCCTTTAGATCATAGAGGGGATTGTCATTACGACACAGCCCATAGCCCACTGACTTCAGTGTTGACAGATCAAGGGTATGAACAGTCTGAAACATAAGAAAAGGCACTCCCCAAAACTCCTGGAGGGGACACTGCAACCTCCAGTTTCACAATCACAAATTCACAGGGAATTTTAAAAGCAGTTTTGAATAGGTGATTAATAGACCCGAAATTACTGGCAAAGGAGGGTTGATTATCAAGAGCCAAAAGAGTCTTTATGAAGCTTAAGTAGTGACGTGTCCTTGGGCAGTTGTCAAAGTTTTTCTCCACTTAGAAAAGTATGCCAGAGCCCATTAGAGTTCACTTGGATCCATCAAATGACACCCAAGGCTTCATCCAGCCACCTACAGAGCTTGTGTTGTAAAAAATGGAAAGAGAGGTAGAATAAAGAAATAATAAAACAAAACACAGCACCAATATTCTAACTGTGTGAGATCATAGAATAGGGATTTTTTATGTGGATGTGTCCTATTTTTAAAAAAATAAAAAATAAAAAAAAACATACAGGAGGACTTGCTGAAGCACAGAGACAATAGGTCCCTTTCAGAAACCACAGCCAAACTGTTTAGAAGGAACAGCAGCATAGACCTCATAGGCCCCTCGCACAAGCTAAGGGGGCAAGTTCTAGTCAGCTAGAGGAGGACTGGTCTGAATAATCACCTAATTGCAGGTCACCTCTGAATTAGTTTCCCAGGACCTGCCACAAAAGGAGAGATTCTGAGTCAGATGCTTCTTGAATTTAAAAAAAAAATTAAATGACCTAAGTTCAAGGAAAGAGGTAGAAGTCTACCTGTGTCTAAAGTCATGCTTAAAGGAGGAATTTATCTTTCCATTAGGGCACTTAGTTATAGGGAGAATAATGCCTACAAGGTGGAAAATTAGCATAGAGAGTGAAGATTCAGTCCTTTTAGGGGGGACGAGAATCAACAGGGAAGAATGAGGTGGGAAACAGGATGCTCAAATCCAACTCTACCATGAACTGTTATTGACAATACCCGCAAATTAATCAAGAGGCTGGCTGGTTTGATGATAAGGAAGCTGTCACTTTCCCTGCTGAGACTGGCATGCCTCATGACATCGGTATAATTGATGTCTGTTCAATAAAACCCAGATCTGTCCCAGAATCTGTGCAAGAACATCTGATAGTTGTGTCAAACTTAAAAGTGAAATGCTAGGGAGGAGAGTGGCCAGATGGTCACAGATGTTCTCAGATAAAATAAGATTTTTTTTTAAATTATTAAAAGCTGCTTAACAGATGCCATATTCAACAAAGGAATGGTTCAGGGTGCATGTGTTGGTTTTGGAGAGAGATATGGGCTGGGCTGGGAGCAGGGACTCCCAATGTCCTAAGAGGCACTATCCCTGGCCCTAACACAGCCTGTATGACTTTCTCCAGGGAAAGCATGCCTTCCTCCTGGGCCATCTGTGAGCATTTGCTCAGTGAGGGTGGGTGTCTCTTCTTTTATCCTCAATCATAAGTCAGCTCGAAGGAAACTGGGCACCCAAATGGTCAGTTACTCACCTTGTAAGATCATGATTTCTAATCTAAATTCAAAGATCAATATGGTGGGGGAAACAGGTGAATTTGCACCAAAGAGCAATTTCTTGCAGACTATCTCTGGTATATAAATGTGTGGACAGAAAGGACCATGGAATTGCCAAGGACAGAGTCACTGGCTGCTTGGCAGCCCTGAGAGCTGCACTTAGGGGTGGTCTGGGATAGAGGTCTGCACACTAAGGCCCATGAACCAAATCTGACCTGCTGCCTGTTTTTATAAATAAAGTTTTATTGAGATTCATCCATGATCATTCCTTTGTGCAATTTTTTATGACTGTGTTTTGCAGTGGCAGAAGTTAGTTGTTGGCACAGAGACTGTATGGCCCATAAAATTGAAAATATATATTATCTGGTCTTTTACACAAAAAATACCTGGTATTTTATAGAAAACAAAATTGTAAACACATGGTTTAGCCCCTCATTATTAGGGTTAGATCTCCATCAGGAAGACCATTCTCCATCCGGAAGATAACAATTTCCATATTATTTCACCCTTTGCTTACTCACCCTTGAACAAATATTTAGTAGCTTCTTCCTTTTTTCCCCCTAATACATTCATTGTTTTATTCTTTTTGGTGCTCACAAAGGTGAATAAAACAACCTATAATCAAAATGCTTGAAGTACAGCAAGTAAAGTATTTTTTATCTGGTGGGCCTGGCTTCATTATCACTATGTGGTGACAGAGGTGAATGTCATTATTGGAAATTACTTGTATTTATTGCATGGTAACCTCTTGAACTGCAATATCTCATTTACTCTAAACCCTGACACCAAGAGGTAGCCATTATCCTCATTTTACAGACGAGAATGCAGTCTGCTGGTGCTTTGTCACTTGTCCAAGGTCATAATCAGAAAGTGATGGTCACTAAAAGAAACTTAAGACTTGCTGAAAGCAATGTTGATGTTGTCAGAATGGTCAGGATGAGTGTCTGAGCTTTAGTTCCACTTGATACATATTTTCTTAGCACTTGATCAGCCCCCTGACCTGGCTGGAGCAGAGGAACCACTGCTGTCACTAAAAGCTATGTGCTCTCACCTAAGCTCAGGTCGTGTCTGACTCCAGTCTCCTGAGTAACACGCCTTCCCCATAGCAATACTGGGAGAATATCCCATGTGTCATGATCTACTGCCATGATTCCACAAATATTTGACTTTCAGGGGTGAACAATGAGAAAAATGAAATGTGATGACTTATATTTCTGGGATAGAGAACACAAGCCCATTGGCTTCCACAGCACACCCTGGCTTATTGTACTCCTCTAGGAAATTAAATGAGGTACTACCTACAAAGCACTTGGTGTGTGCTAATTACTGGTATCCTTCATGATCATAATCTTACACTCAGACCTGGGACACCTGTAAGACCTAAAGGAAGGCACCTCAATTTCCATTCCGCTTCCTTTGGACACAAGGCACAGAAGCTGCTCAGTAGAGATAAGGTTTATTTGACAAGGCGTTCTAAGCCCAAAGCAGCCCTCTCAGCCCCATGAGGCAAATGCTCCTGAATCAATCTTTCTGGAACGCAATGGCTGGGTCTGTAACATCATGGTCAGCTTTCTTGGATACACAGAGGAGGAAACATCCCCCTATCCCAAACCTCCAAAATCTCTTCTCCCACAGGAAAGGAACTTAAAACAAGGAGATAGACCCTCGATTCAGGAGTAAACAAAGTTCCCCGTCAGGAATCAGACTGTCATGAGCTTGTTGCTGGGAAACCCAGTATTGGACACACCCACTTCTTCCAACAGAAAACTCAGTAGTTTTTTTTTTTTTTTTTTTTTTTTTTTTTTTAATGTATGTTTCATGGTTCTTATCTCTAAGTCATCACTGTGCCTCAGGGGGGATGGACAGCGTCCAAGGGAGTTTGGTTGTCCTGAGGAGGTGGCTGCCCTACCAGTGACTATTCCATGAAGGGCATGTGACCCTGTTGGGCCTATGGGGTGCAGGAAGTGGCTTGCTGGGGGCTTCCTCACTCTCATGGGAGAACTTCCTAGAGCTGTGTTATCCCACAAGGCTGCCACTAGCCAGGTGAGCCTACCAAGCACCTGGAATGTGGTGAGCTCCAACTGATATCAGATCTCAAATAGTGAGCATGAAAAATGGATGCAAACTCTCTTCTTAATGGATTCTTTGCTATTGGTCACATATTGAAATGCTGGCATTCTGTAGCTACAGGTTGGATAACCCTTATCTGAAATGCTTGGGACTAGCAGTAGTTTAGATTTGGGGGTTTTTCCCCCCAGGTTTTGGAATATTTGCATATGCAGAATGAGATGTCTTGGGATGGGACCCAAGCCTAAACCTGAAATTCATTTATGTTTCATATACACCTTGTGTACATGGCCTTGCATTCTGACTGTGACCTGTTACATGAGGTCAAGTGTGGAATATTCTGTCTGTGGCTTCATTCCAATGCTCAAAACATTTCAAGACTTTGGATCACTTTAGATTTCAGATTTTCAGACTAGGAATGTTCCTCTATTGGGTTAAAGAAAACATATTTAAGTAAATTTAATTTCACCTAGTTCTTTTTACTTTTTTACGTGTGAGTACTAAGAAATTTGAAATCTGTCTGTTGCTCACATACTATTTCTACTGTGGACAGATGCTTTAGAGCAAATCCCTCTTCTTCTGGACATTGTTGTGTATAGACTGTGGCCAATGACTGCTCCTGCCACCTTGCTGTCAGCCTGTGGGCACAGTCAGCACAGGGAGGGGGACAGAGGAAGGATCAGGACACTGAGGTGTGAAGGGCCTTTGAGTTATATAACCCAACAAGTATCCTTAGAATTCAAATGATTTTGAAAGAGAAGTTTCTTTTACCTGCCATTGAAAGTGTTTATACCTGGGGCTGGGGTTGTGGCTCAGTGGCAGAGCACTCACCTAGCATGTGTGAGGCACTGGGTTCAATTCTCAGCACCGCGTATCAATAAATAAAATAAAGGTCCATTGACAACTAAAAAAAATTTTTAAAAAAGGTCTATACCTGTCCATGCCATGAGGCTGCTTGCAGAGAGCTTAGGAAATAGGTGTATGGAGGTAGGAGTGTTTAGTGTGGAATGAGGAAGAGGCAGCCTGGCATCTCCTACGTCTGTGTTTAAGCTTCCAAGCAGCCAGGAAAGAAGGACGGATTCAGCCTCTCCCCGAGACAGGTGTGAAGGCTCTTCTCAGAAGCCTGGACGGTCAGTGAGGCCTTAGAGCCAGACATCTCCACGGGGGGGAGAAGTTCCTGAAAGAGGGCCATGGGACAAACACAGAGCACACATGGGACTTCTGGCCTTCCGTACCTCTGCACCAATGCCCCACAAGAAAAGTGAAGCGTAGCCAATTTGGTTCAGCCAATGGCAAGCACCAGCAAGAGATGACAGAGAGGAGTGTTCTTGGGTACTCATTCTCCTGGCTCCTCCCCGCGGGTCATCAGGCACTGGCTCCAGCCCTCACTTGGAGGTCCATCTCCGTCAGCTGGTTCTCTCCCCCAGGGGCTATACCCCTCTGATGCCACGTCAGGTCTAGTGATATGATGATGCTCCTTGCTGCTAAACCATGTGGTTTACTTATACCTTGATTATACCTTCACCAATGGTCTTTTTTGTTAAACTTTCTTTCAAGGACACAAGTTGACTATGATTTTCATTAGGTGTCTGGTGGATACAACAGGGCTTCCTACTCTCCCTTGTCCAGGTTATTACCAAGTTTTCAGACCACCATATTCCAATATGGTGGACCTCCTTGAATCAGAGAGTAGGAATGTGACAAGATGAAGGGAGTTGATTCAAGGAACAAGCCACATGGGGTTGGGGATGGGCGTTGGATCCTCTGGGCTGATGGTAACGTGATTTTTGGAATGTCAAGATGGAGAGTCAGAGATACAGCGCGGAATGCTTTGATCTTCCATCTTGGCTTGGGATCTTCAAACTCTGTCTTCAAATCACAGCCATATTTGGAGTCTTTAGGCTGCTGAATAGATCTTCTAGAATTTCTCTCACATGTATAGTAACTTCATATTGGCTGGTAGGTGGCCTGGTATCATGGTCTGGGTCAGCCCTGACATGGGTATTCTTACCTCCCCTGCACAACCCTGCTAGGTTTCTTCTTTCGCCTTCTTAAGTTTCTCAATCTATGGGGTCTATTGACACAGTAATTTTCAAATGTCAATAATGCCTTTGTTTTAGTCAGCTTTTTCATCTCTATGACCAAAAGACCTACAAGAACAAGTAGAGGAGGGAGCTTATTTGGGGGCTCATGGTTTCAGAGATCTCAGTTCATGGAAGGCCAGCTCCATTCCTTAGGGCATGAGGTGAGGCAGAACATCATGGGGGAAGAGTGTGGTGGAGAGAAGCCTCTCAGAACATGGCTACCATGTTGTTCAATAAGGACTAAACATAAACCCAAAAGACGAGGTCCCAGGAACCCACCTCCTGCAGCCACTCCTAATTAATCTCTATCAGGGGATTAGTGCACTGATTAGATTAAGGCTGTAATAACCTGATCATTTCACATATAAGCTTTCTTGCATTGTCTCACACATGAGCTTTTGGGAGCTACCTCATGTCTAAACCATAACACCTTTGTGTACTATTCAATATTTCTGCCATATAATTATAATCAGTGTTGATTTAATATTTTCTTTAAACTGACTTGCTCTGTTTAGTAACTTTACATGACTTAAATGTTTTGTCCTAAGCAATGAAATGTGAAACCACATATTTGATAAATGAGTTACACAAACATGCAGATACATAACAATGATAATAAGAAGATTCATGCACCAATTAAGTCATCCCAGGTGCCACCTGATATCTGGGTTCCATAGCACAGGAAATTCCCCACCATCAGACCGAGCATGGACCAGCCTTTTCTGGAGAACTCGATATGGTGATGGGAAGTTCTTGTCTGCCAGGCTAACCACTAGCTAGTGACACCTGATATGTGGCAACGGTAGCTGCGAAACAGGATTTTTAAATTTAATTTTAATTAATGCAAATTTAAATTTAAGTAATCGTATGTGATGAGCAGCAAGCCCATTGGCCAGCATAGCCCTGGATTTCCTGATTGAGGAACAAATTCTAGCAGAAGGGATGAACCCTGGGCCAGGTATTGTGTGAGCACTTTACATATCACTTCCTTGCCTGTTCCTAAGAACCTGGGGAGGGAAGTGTTACCTCACCGTGGTGGGCGCAATCAAGGATGGGCAGAGTTTCCACCGCAGCCTTAAATACACAAACAATGAAGCCATCCTGTTATTTACACACACACAGACAGGGCTTCGAGTGAGCAAACTGTCATCCGAGCCCAAATACATTCAAGATTTAAAAGGTTGACATTTCCTTTTTTCCTTCTCTCTCTCGTTTTTAAACACCCAGCCCTCCTCATTAACCAGATATCTTTATTCTCTAAATATTTACCACCCAAACGAAATTTACAGTTTAATTTGCTGTATAAAATCATTTATTGACTGATAAACCTCATTACTAAGCTCCAGCGCAGCCCGGGTACTCCCGACAGTTTTAATTCTTGTAGCAGCAGGCTACTGCGAGAGAAAAACAATCCTGTCAAATTAACGGCGGGGGTCTAAATTATTCAAATACACTAAATCCATGCAGAACGTTCCCCTGCTCATAATTTTTCTTTTGGAGCCAACAATTAACCGGCAATATTCTAACTTAAACAATGACAGTCCTTCTAAAAGAATTCTGGGAACAGGGGACACTGCACCTTCCCACGTGTCCTTCTGCTCCTGGGGACACCGAGGAGTGACCTCTGAGGAGCCCCTGTAGGAGGCTTCCTCTGCCCACGTCCCTGACATCATCAGAGTTCACCATCCTCTGTGTCCCTTCCTGCCCCAAGTCACAGAGTGCCTTTTGGACGGGAAGGTGTGTGTCTGTGGGACTGTGTTGGCACCAGGTGTGCATCAGTCTGCAATTAGTTAATTGCACATGCACCTTTCTGCCTGTGGGAGAAGAAAGTGCCTCCAGTTTCCTCCCTGCAAACACAACCAAACTAATTACCGAGCTGCTGATTCAGACGACAGGCCCACCTAATTGAGGCTGCAATAAAAAAAAAAAAAAAAAAAAAAAAAAAAATCCTCTAAAAATGATCTTTAGCTTCGGAACAATGCACTGGAGAAGAAAGTCTTCCTTCCCACGTTCCATGTCAGTCACAACCTGCAAACTGAATGGCCCCGGCTGTCAGGGGACCTTGTTTGTTTGCCTAATTCCCCATAGTTTGTGATCCCCTGACACTGGTGGATTCCTGGGCATGGCATTCAATGTCAAAGTTCTTAAATAGAAGAAAAAAAAAGAAAAATGCTGATCTTGACTGTTCATGCATGCATCCATTCTTTTGTCATGCGTTGACTGTAAGTGTCCACTATTTACTGAGCGTAGGGTACGTCGGAAGCTTTATGGTGCTAAACTGAGAAAGGGATGCCACAGAACAACAGATAAGAAGTGATGTTCGGCTTTGTGACCGGGGTGGGTCTTAACGTACGAACCCGACTCTCAGAGCTTGGTTAAAGATGCAGATGAACTGGACTTGCTGCAGACCGCCTGAGTCGGAATCTCTGAGTGGAACCCAGGTCTGCACCACCGAGATGGCCCCTGGCGATGCTCAGCCCTTCAGAGGTCGAAGCAGCCGCTTCGCTCCTGCGGGCTGGGAGGCACAGCTCAGGGAGCCGTAGGCAGCAATGGCCGTGAGTGAGGTCCCAGTGTCCGTGATGGAGACCAGACCCCGAGCACCTCTGCGGGAGAACTCAGTGCGGAGAGGTGGCACTGGTGTCGCCCCAGCAGGCCAGTGTGCGCAACTCCAGGGAACGCCTTTCTGCCATCAGAGGTGGTGGCCCCACCCATGGTGTTCAAGGAGGCCTTTTTCCCCATTTTTATTTATTTATTTATTTATTTATTTATTATTTTTTATTCTAAGATGATATAAATGACAGCAGAATGCATTACATTTCATATTACACATATAGAGCACTTTTTTACAAATCTCTGGTTGTATGCAAAGTATATTCACACCATTCGTGACTTCATATGTGTACTTAGGGTAATGATATCCATCTCGTTCTACCATCTTTTTTTTTCCCTTCTTTTTCTTTTTTCTTATTTATTCATCATAGTTTTGTTTAGTTTGATGAATGTTATTTTTAACAGTAGTTTCATATTTATGGAAGAGTTGCAGGGATGGTACGGGCAGGCTCCACACACCTTGAACCCGTGCCCTCTCTTTTGAACATCACGCATCAGTGTGGTACATTGGTCACAATTAAAGACTTGATATTGGTGCATTATTATTTGCTAATCTCTATCCTGAGATTCGGTTGAGCTTTAGCTTACTATTCTTTCCCCGGCCAGGACATCGCAGGGCATTGAAGCATCGCATCAACTTAGCTGCATCTCTGCTGGGATAGTCGCTCAGGCTTTCCTGGTTTTTGATGACATTGACAGGTGGGAGGAATAATGGTCTACAAACTTGTAGAATGTCCTTTGGTTGAGGTTTGGCTGATGTGTTTCTCATGCTCAAGCTGGATTACAGGTTGGGGGAGGAAGATCACAAGTGTAAGGCACTAGTTTCATCACATGATGTCACATTGAAGGTATACACCATCAACATGACTTATTGAACTTGACCTTGATCAGTGGGCTACAGCATGTGCCTCGGTTTTAACTGTGAAGTTACTTTCCCCCTCTTTTCCTACTGTCATCTTTTGTAGGAAGTCACTATGTGCAACCCACACGTAATCGGTGGGGAACATGCTTGTCTTTCTCGAGCACAGAGTGGCTACATAAATGATTTGGGATTATTCTACATAGTGGATTTGTATACTCCTCTCCATTTATGTACTTATTTAATCACCGACGTCCTTATGAACTTATGGATATTTGTGTGATCCTCTGGGTTGTAACCCAGCACCACAGTGCTTACTGTTCCAGCTTTGGTGAGCTCTTTCAGTTGGCTCCCATGTCCTTTGACACACCCTCATACTTTCATCTTGTGAGCACTTTCCTATCAAGCACTAGAGGATGCTCCAAGTTCATCTTGTATATTCCCTGCTCAATCTTTGGATCAGACACTTCTCCAAGAAGCCTGGGACTTTTTCTTTTTTCTTAGAAAAAGATGTTTAGAAACCAAGATCTGGACAATTGGTGTGCTCATTACTACTGGGGTGTCATGGCTTCTAGGACCTCCCAGAACTACGACAGAGCTGGGAAAGGCATGTGTACCTGCATGCCTCTGTGTATGCACACATTTTCATCTGTATCTATCTATCTATCTATCTATCTATCTATCTATCTATCTGTATATTAAGCTAAACTTGTCTCCAAACTGATGTCTCCAACTATAATCCACCATCTCATGGATCATTCTAGATTTCCCTTCTTACTTATCTTGACCTTCCACCCCAGCAACGAGAAGCCAGCCCCATCATCTTCTACCCATTTACTTATTTGTTGAAACCAAGTGAAAATCTCTCCCTCCGTCCCACTCCCCCACCCTCTCATTTGCGGTGGGTTCAGAGTTAACCTGTACCTTGATGTTTTCATGCAGTGTCCATTCACAGCCAGAGCGATGTCTGTTGCCCGCAATGCTCTTTGGGATGCTGTGATTTGCAGGAACTTCTTAGAAGGCTACAACACTAGAGATGCAGTGAAGGTCCTGGCCCTCCCCTCCTTTCTCTGACCTGTGCCTTGAGGTCAGGGCTCAGCTAACACTGGCCACCACCGCAGAGTTTCCCAAAGATTTATTCCAGCTGCCCCTGCCTTCCTGAGCCTTAGTAGAGGCATCGATATCAATTCTAGAATCGCTTACTGCATGCCTAGTTTGTGCAAAGGATAGGGATATGGAGATTAATGTAAGTGTCCCTGTCCCCAAGTAGCTCTGTGATGAATTGGAGGGAAGCCTTGGCCCTCATTGCCACTTTACTATTGTCACTTTGCTTCTCTCAGTGCCACACATGGGGGAGCATGGGAGGGCACAGGGGCTCAGAGGACAGAGCCTTCCTCGTCCACCTGTCCCAGCCTCACAAAGGAGCAGCTCTTCAGTTGAGCCCTGAAGAATCGATTCATGCCTTTAACCTGCGTCTACTGAGTGTCCAAGAGTGGGCTGGGCGTGGAGCACATGATGGAAGGGGTGGGAGAAGGCCAGCTCACTGGTCTCATGGAGACCCTGGCTAAGCGAGGCCTTCAGGCCTTCAGTAGTGTGAGCGGCAGTGAACCAGGTGAGGACATAGCCCTTCAGTCCTGAGGTTTTGCCTGCGAAGATTTCCTTCCCTCCTCACATCTCTGCATCCCTGAAGCCCCTCTGGGAAGACGCTCGGCACAGATTTCAAAGCCCCCGGCTTACCGGGAGCTGTGTGCTGATTCCTGTGCATCCAGCCCAGGGAGAGGGGAGGGGACCAGGGTGCCGGTGGGACAGCATCCATTTGATCCTTTTTATATGTAAATGTGACTTTAAATAATATTTTGTAATGACCTGCATTCCTGTTAGGAAATATCTCTTGATGATTAATCTTTCTCTCTGCAATTACGACAGCCTAGTGATCTTGTTAATTAATGCCAAAGAGGGTTTTTCAGCACCTCATTAAAGGTTTTCCCTTTCAGGACACCCGACGCTCTGGTGTGCAGCCAGGGGCAGAGAAAACCATTTTCTTGTGGGTGGAAGCTCATCTTTTGATCCTCCACTTCTTCCTTTTCCTCCCATGTCTTCTTAGGGCAATCCTTTTCTCTTCTACCGAGTTCCCTCTTCCTCCTCCTCCTCAGCTCTTTTCTCTTCTTCTCTTCCTTCTTTTATTCCAAAACAGAGCTGCCTTTTGTTGTTCTAAAACATTGTTTAAAATATGTTAACTGTCCTTCCTCATTCTCATGGAAACATTGTTTTATTTTCTCTTTAATTCTATCTGTTCAACAAGTTTGGGCTGGGAATCTTCTACATCCAAGTTCCCTTAGCACCAGGAAATGAGACTGAACCAGAGAAACGGCTGTGGGTGTCCCTTAAAAATAACAAGAAATGTACTAAAAAATCCACAAATGGATGAAGGATTCTTTATCCAATAAATTTTGTTAATGCTATTTACCTTATCCTAGGAGGTTGGCATAGGACATCTTAAAGGCCAAATCCTGCCCTGTGCTTATCTTGTAAATAAAGTTTTATTGGGACACAGCCACACCCTTTCATTTACACATTCACTATGGCTGCAAGCTGCTGCAGTGGCAGGACCCTACAGTTACAAGGAGCACCTGGCCCTTACAGAAAAGATCTGTTGACCTGGGCTCTCTCCCATTCTTGGGGATTCTGAATGCCCAATATGTATTTATAGAGTGTGAAAAAATCAGCAGCCAGGAAACTTGCTTTAGGTTCTTCCCATCCATTTTTTCCCCCAAAGATACTTGACCATAGAAGCCTCTCCTTGCCCACCTTTCTACGAGGTCATTAAGGGATATTTCCCCTGAATGCAATCAATGTTCAGTCTTAAATGTTCTCTATCTCTGTGTTTGACTTCAATTTGGTCACCAACCACTACACCTTCGTGTGCCCTCCTGGCCTCTCTAAAGATGCCCCCTACCCAGGCACGGGAGGGAGGATTTGCCAGGCTCCTGCCTGAGCTCCTCTCCTTCCAGGAGCAGGGGTGTGCGGAGAACCCTCTAACGGCAGAACCAGTTGGGCTGGTTTTCTTTCTGTCCGTGGGTTTTCCACTCTTGTCTTATCTGACTCACCTCAAAGAAAACTCACTGGGGTTGTGCTCCATTTTTCTGAGCTATTGTTGAAACCGAGATTCAATTGGTTTGATTTCAAAGACCGGCCAAACCCCAAGGAGTCCTTGTGGGGGCTGAGGGTGCCAGAAGGCGTAGCTCTCCTGTGTGGTGCAGGGAGCACGTGGGAGCTCTGGCAGGAAGCCACCCTCCCTTATCCTGGAAGACATGGAGGTGGCTTGGGGAGGAAAAACCAAATGTGACTTTTCTTTTTTTAATATTTATTTATTTGCTTTAGTTGTACACAATGCAATGCATTTATGTTTACATGGTGCTGAGGATCAAACCCGGGTCGCGAACGTGCTAGGCGAATGCTCTACCGCTGAGCTACAACCCCAGCTCTCAAATGTGACTCTTAAAGGTTACAATGAATAGGCTCCCAAGTCACCTTCCAGCTCCACCAGTTCTTCCCCTCTCAAGAGTGGGCCTGGGAGCCACAGGAAGGAAATGGTGGCAGCTAGCCCCTCAGCAGGGTTGTGGGCATGTAGTCAATAGGCACATGTCATCCACAGAATTAAGAGGGGGGTCACTGTCAGAGCCAGGTCAACACCTTGAGGAATGAGGACCAGACCCAAGTCAAGGGTCAAAGCTCAAGGACAGTGCAGCAGGCAGAACCGTAGATGCCTATTTCCAAGCCCCAAGAGCAAAGCTCTAAGCTCCAGGAACACAGACAGGATGGATGCCACTCCCATCAACTGTCTCATCCCACCACGATGACAAAGGGATTTTGCAGACGTAGTCAAGGTTACTGATCCAGTGACCTCAACCTGGGGAGGTTGTTGATTTTCTCCAGTTGGTGGCAGGATGGCAAGTCGCAAAGACTCAGCACCAAGCAGGCTGTGGTGCACTGATGCTGGTTTTGAAGTTGGGGGAAACCACGTGCAAGGACAGGGGTACAGCCTCTCAAAGCCGAGGGTACCCCCACCAGACCTCAGTCCCTCAGCCACAGGAATCGAACTCTGGAGATGAGCAATGAGCCCAGAAGCAGGTTCTCCTCCAGATCTGTCAGCCCAGAGTTCAGCCTGGCGGACACCTTGATGGTAGCCTTGTGAGAGCCCAAGTAGAGAGCCCCACCATGCCACGCTGGACCTTGGACCTGCAGGATCATGAGCCACTACATGTGTTTTGTCTAAGCTGCTAAGTTTACAGTCACTGGTCATGCAGCAATAGGAAATTGATAAAAGTTAGCCAAGCATCAGGAGGGAGGATGACTTCAGGAGCATCAGAGGGGCCGTCTCTAGTAACCCTGGCTAGTTTGGGATCCTTTGAAAGTTATTTCATGCCTCCTCATCCCATGAGTTGGTACCAGATGGAGGTCTTCCTAATGACAGGATTCCATCCTCTTAGACACACTGATGGGTAAAAGGATCAGTCAATAACACTAGTAGGGAAAATGAGAACCACTAAAAAGATAGCTTCTGAACTCTAAAACCATAAAGACAACATAAACACTATTTTCTAGTAGTTGGAGAAATGCTGCCTGGCAATGGAGCAAACGTAATTTAGAGATGAGTAATAAGAGTAGAGCCCTCATCCCACCATATCTGAAGCTCCACACTTGTCAGAAGCCTGTGGGCCCTGGTGAAGAAACACAATAGTCACGGTGTATATGGGATTCGCAGTCTGGTGGGAGAGATATATGTCTATTTTTGTATTTGCTTGTAATTGTGATAAGAAGAAAAGAACAGGAGGCTATGAGAGTAGTTGCAAGATGACATCAGAGCATTTTAGAGGGGTCAGCATGCAAATCATCCAGAGTAGGAGCCAGAAAACCAGGGCCTGGGGGCCAGTTCCATTGTGCCACTTAGTGTTATAAATAAAGTTTTATTGGCACCGAGTCACATATATTCCTATAGGCATATCTGAGGCAGCTTTTGCACTATGCCAGCACAGATGAGTAATCGTGGTCCCCCCTCAAAGTCTAAAATATTTACTACCAGACTTTCAAGAAAACATTTGCTGATCCTGACTCAGTCCATTTTTGGAATTTTTTTTTTTTTTTTTTTTTTTTTCAGATGAGATCTAGCCAGAAATTATTTTTCCGGGAGCATACGTGAGTGCAGAGCCGGCATAGGAATTCAGGCTTTTTGAACCTCAAGCATTGAGGGTCCCCTGGGAGCCTCTTAAACAGGTAGCAATGGAGAAACAAAGCAGAGCCCAGGTGGGGGAGGGAACCGGACGGCCAGGTGTGGACATGGACGTTGGCCTGGGGACACCTGAGGAGGGAATAGCCCAAGGCCAATTTGGACAGGTGAGACCAAGTTGGAGGAGCAAATCACCTGGGTGAGTACTGAGCTTACTGCATGACTGTCCACTTGGCAGGAGGCAGGAGAGAGGCTGATGGGGCAGACGAGCCACCGCCCACTAGAGCCTTCAGACAGCAATCTTGCAAAAGGCTACAAAGAGCCACTCCCTGCAGGACGCTCCCTTGAAACTCAGGCTGAAATGGGAATCCTGGTTGGAGGAGAAGGTGTGGGGTGGGGGGCAGGATGTGGGGTGGCAAGAGCCACAGGTGAGGGGAAAACAGACATGAAGCCCAGGGCAAGAAAGAGTGGGAAACGCAAGGAACGCAGTGCGGGGCGGGGCATGCGGTGCAGACGGTTTCTGCACCCGACCCCACTCTAGGGACACAGCTTCCTTGGTCATCCCCATGATAAAGGCTTAGCCGGGACTTGTCTGTTCTGTGGATTTGTTCAAGCAGAAGTCTTCCACCTATGGGAAAGAGCTGCTTGTTCCTGGTCTGGCTCATGCTTTGAAAAAGAATAGAGTAGAAAAGAAAAAAAAAATTCACAAGATAAACTTCCTGTTGTTAGCCATGAGAAACAGCCAGGTTTTCCTTTGAGCAGTATTATCTTTTAACTGAGTTTTTAGACTTAAAAAATTATACTAGAAATGATGTTGGATATAGACCGAGGAGTGGGATAGCTGGGTCAAATGGTGCTTCCATTCCCAGTTTTCCAAGGAATCTCTATATTGCTTTCCATATTGGCTACACCAATTTGCAGTCCCACCAGCAATGTATGAGTGTGTGCCTTTTCCCCTACATCCTCGCCAACACTTATTGTTGTTTGTATTCTTAATAGCTGCCATTCTGACAGGAGTGAGATGAAATCTTAGAATAATTTTGACAGGGACACAGCCACATCAATATTTATAGCCACACAATTCACAATAGCTAAACTGTGGAACCAACCTAGATGCCCTTCAGTAGATGAATGGATAATGAAAATATGATATATACATGTATATGTACACACACACACACACACACACACACACACACACACAATACTATTTAGCATTAAAAGAGAATAAAATCATGGCATTTGCAGGTAAATGGATGGAGTTGGAGAATATAATGCTAAGTGAAGTTAGCCAATCCCAAAAATCCAAATGCTGAATGTTTTCTCTGATACAAGGATGCTGATTCATAATGGGATTGTGGGGTGGGGCGACAGAGGAGGATTAGAGGAACTCTAGATAGAGCAAAGGGGAGGGAGGGGAAGGGAGGGGGCATGGGGGTAGGAAAGACAGTGGAATGAGATGGTCATCATTACCCTAAGTACATGTATGAAGACACGAATGGGTAACTCTACTTTGTGTACCACCAGACATATGAAAAATTGTGCTCTATATGTATAATATGAATTGTAATACATTCTGCTGTCACACATAAAAAATTATAATAAAAACATTAATTGAAAAAAGAAATGATGTTGGCATCAGTTTGATTAAACGGCATTTATAAATGTTATCTTTGATTGACCTTAGAAGAATTATTTAAAATGGTGATGAACGGGGGTGGGGTGGGGGTGGGGGGGAAGCTTCGCTTGTTTCTTTCTGAAAATTCCAATGCAATAAACTTAAAAGTTCAGAGATCCAGCAATTAGAGGAGGGCCAAGCTGAGAAGGTGGCTTTCCATTTGACTGTGGTTGATCTTCCAGTCTTCCCGTAGCTTCACGAGTCTCGTTGTTCAGGTAGGCTAACTCTACTGCTGGGTTAGCAGACTGTTGTGGAACTTGTAGTCACTAATTATTTGGAACTTTTCTGCATAATAGTCTCATTTGAGCAAAAACTTAAGGTTAGTGTCTCAGTTTTTACAATGACTCCTCTTTATCAGGAATGAACATGGAATTTAAACACAGCTCTCTTCCGAAAGTCATGCTAATTTTTCTCGCGAACATTGCTTGAACTCACTGAAAGGTCAAAAGCAAGTCTGTGGAGGGGTCCACGGCTAAGTCTGACATGCCCTGGAAAATTCTCCAGTGGGACCCCCAAAGGGCTCCAAGGCCAAAATTTAACTATCCCCCCCCCCAATTTAATTTCCCTGAGTTGATTTCATTAAAAAAAAAATAAATAAAAGCAATTTTCATCATGGTTTGTAGGTGGTCATAATTGAAAGGGAAGATCCTCCTCCTGAGAGAATGTCCCTGGATAGCTGTCTTTGACACTGATATGTCTCCAGCTTGGCCAGAAGCCACGGAGATAGGCCCCCTCATGTTAGACCATTAATTGTTCTTCACCAGGTCTACACACACTGAGCTGAGAACTAGAGGCAATTATGCAAATAAGTCAAGCAAAAAAAAAAAAAAAACGGTGCATGTGCTCCAGTGAGCCTTGATTTTAGTTGACAGTGGTTTTGACTTGACTTGTCCAGATAATTGCTTCAAGTTCTCCATGACCCTCCTGCAAAATGTGTGAGCTCCTTCACAGAGAGTGTGATTTTTTTTAATTTTTTTTTTAATTTTTTTTTTTTTTTTTTTTTTTTTTTTTTTGCAATGCTACCATCTTCTTAAATGAAAGGTTGGGAGAAGGGTGGAAACTGATGGCCTTTGTTTAAGTCAGATACGACCTCTGTTAGTTTGGGTTCCCCTAGAAATTAACCCTGAGACAGGGATTCAAGTGAAACTAAAAACAGTCAATCCAGGTGGTGATCCCAGGACACACGGGTCTTGGGCTGGAAAGGTGAGATAGCCAGTTACCTCTGTGGGTAGCAAGTTTACTCCTACTGGGGAACTCTGAGGACTCACTGTAGACCTCTGCTTGGAGTTCTCACCTGAGTGAGATGGATTCCCGACAGTCGTTATTGAGGGCTGACTGGGCATGTTAACTCTATGGCCCTTGGGTCAGAATGGGCCCCAGCCAGCAGAGAAAGCCCCCAGGCAAAGAGATACAAATCTGATTTGAGGAGTCTGGCTGGCAACCCTCCAAGTAGAACTCCCCGAGAGACATCAGTGAGACACCCGCTGTTCTTCCAGACTTCCTCAAGCCCCAAGACATCAAGTTTTGTGACCCCAGAGGCAGATCAACCTTTCTTCTATTGTTTACTTTGAGAACAAGGTAAATGTTTGGATGTGGACCTGATGAGTTCACCTTGTTACTCTGGAGGAGGCTGGTCCCTGACAGATGTACACCCGATTTTGCAGTTTCCTGGTAAAGCTAAAGTGATTTAAGACACTCTAGTTAAAATAACCACCAAAATGGCGGACTGTCTCAGTCTAGTGACTCCTCTATAACACCAACTCTGAAATGCAATGTATTTTTCCTCTCAGATACTGGTTGGTTCCCCCCACTCCTCTTTTAAACTTTGAAACTGAAAAATCTCACTGTACCTGCTCTTGATTTGTATGTCTTTCAACAACCTTTGGCCCAAGGTAATATAATTCTGCTCAGATATTTTCTTTGAGCCACTACAAATGTAGCCAGGCCAAGCCAACTCAACAAGTATTTATCTAGCACTGCATAAGTATCATGATTACATAAGGTAAACACTTCTAACCCACATACTGTGTTATTTGCTCTAAGATAACTTTTTTTTTTTGCCTTGCCTGTGATATTATTGGCAAACAAAGTCAGGAAAGAAGTAGAGGGAGAGCTAATAATGGGTTTGCGCGGCAGGAAGCATGATTTCTTAGCATCTTGGTTCATGTAACATTCTTAGAAAACCTGAAATTCGGGAATTGTCACTGAAAATATAGGACTCAATTGTAGCTTCCTTTAAGAATAATTGAGAATATGAAATTTATCCAGATGTGATGTACACAGAAATTTTGAGTATTAATTTGACTCTAAAAGAGATCTACCTTGTATAGAGAAACACCCAGAAGCACTTTGAAGGGACCAGTGCTTGTCTATGATTCTTACAAACTGGAGCATGGTTCATCTCACTCCTCCACCATTCCCATGATGCTTTGTGTCCCAAGAACCTTTACTGCCTCCCCTGATCAGAGCAAGCTGTATTACCAAGCCCCCCCACAATCCATGTGCTACGCTCTATCATATTTACCTGTTTTATATCCTTGATGGGTTTTTGAGGTTTGATTTCTTCTGAGCACAGACAACGCTGTATATATTTTAAAAATTTCCTCAAAGTGTTCCTTATTCTGATAAAGGTGGAGTGGAAAGAGACAGAGAAAAAGCAAAGCAAAACAAAATAAGAACATCTACTATCAGGGTGCAGGCCTTAGCCAGTTCAGTACAGGGGGAAAAGACATTTTAAAAGTATAAGGTTATGAAAGAAAGAAATACAACTATCATTAGCAAACAACATTATTGGAAATAGAAATCTGAGGGCACAAATAAACTATAAGAACTAATATGTGAATTTATCAAGGTTGCTAATTATAAAGTCAATATAAAAAAATCAGTTGTATTTCCGTATGCCAGCAAGAAATAATTAGCAAATGAAATTAGGACAATGATGGCATTACCAATAGTATCACACACATTAAATACTCAGGAATAGGCCAAATTAAGATGTGCAAGATTTGCCTGCTTTCAATAGCCTTTGGCCTGAGGTAATACCATTCTGACCAGACATTTTCTTTAAGGGCTGCAAATGTAAGCAGGCCAAGCAAACTCAACAACTATTTATCTACACTTAGTAGGTATTGCAATTACATAAGGTAAATACTTTTAACACACACCACATTACAAAGAAAATTATAACATCAGAGTTGCAAGAAATTAAAGAAGACCTAAAGAAACAGAAGAGTATAGACATCTGTTAATTGTTTCAAATTTATCTGTGCGTTCAAATCAGTCTTGATTGTGTGTGTGCCTAATGGGGCAAACTTCTAAAATTTATATAACAATTTCAAGGGTTGCAATGAGGTAAGACCATCTTGAAGAAGAAAATTGGCCGTGGATCTGTGCTATCCGATACCACGACTTAAGACAAAGCTACAGTAAGTTAGAAGAGTGTGAGGCTGATGCACACAGAGAGAAGTGAGACCATGGGAGAAAGGGGAGTCAAGAGATGCACACACCTGTCACTTGCTTTATGGCATAGGGGACCCTGGAGTGAAGTGGGAAAGAAGGGGCTTTTCAATACATGGTGCCAGACCCATCAATCACATATACACACAGACAAAAGTGAAATGTAATCCCTGCCTCACACCGTATACAAACCTTAATTTCACATGGAGAGCTAAGAAGTGCGATGATGAAATATCTAGCAGTTTATGCAAGAGAGAATCTTGATGTACTTAGAGAAAGGAAAGACTTCTTAGACTGGACTTGTATAGCACAAATTTTTAAAGGAATAGACTGCTAAAATAATCTATATTGAAATTAAGGACTTCTTTAAATTTTTAAATAGTCATTAAAAGAATGAAAAGACAAACCTATAAAGTGGATATTTTGCCCAGAAAGAAAGTATGCAATCTACAAAAGAATATTTATTGAAATCCCAACCCTTTTGATGGAATTAAACTCACTTGGGAGGTAGTTTGAATTATTTAGTAGCCATGAGTGGGGAGGAGAATGAAATGGAATAAAATGGAGTCACATTTTCTCTGAATTATAGCAACTGTAGCACTCATTTGATTTTGGAAACAAAATAAAAACCTAAGGAGAAAAAGGATGGATTGAATCTTACATAGTCAAATAATTAGTGGATCCCTGCTACATCAGAACTTGCAGATCTTCTCTGGATCTAATGACATCTAGTCCCCATCCCTGATGATATGGTTTGGGACAGTGATTGCCACTGCTACTCTCAAGAAGCACCTGTCACATGCCCCAGTGTGTGTGACATGTGGCTGAATGTGAGGTCCACATTGTACCACTACTGGGGATGCTCTGAGAGGGGACAGTGCTCCTGGAATCTGATTCATGCAGGATACAGTGGTGTGTCAGCGCCGGCTCCTGAGAGCAGATGACATACATTTCTATCTACCTTCTTATTTGACACCTTCAATCTCCTTAATAGCTAGAAATCAGTAGCCAAGAGCCCTGCTGGGAGAATCTACTTCATGAAAACTAGTAGAAACCACGAGTGAGTGGTCCCCTCTGCCACACCACTAGGAAGAGAGAGACAGTGAAATAAGGCAGCCTAACAGCCTCATTAAAAGGTGTGGGGACTATTTGTATTTTTTGCATGTAAAGATTTTGTTTTTAAGTATGCAAATATGAATGAGGTACTTGAATGGGGGGGGGATCTCAACTGAGAATTTCTATTTGAGTTCCAAAGGAAAGGAGTGAAAGCCATCTAACTTAATTTAAAGAAGAAGAAGAAGAAGAATTCCATTGGTTTTGGATTCAATGAAAGGGGGATTTTTTTTTTTTTTAAATGTATTTTTTGTTTTAAAGTTCAATAAAATTTTATTAATTTAATTAGTTCCTATCAATTTTTAAATAAGCTGTGGCTTAGATTAAATTTGCTCTCCCCTCCCCCTTTCTGAAGCTAACCTCCCCTGAACATATTATTGTTCTTATAATTTTGCCGATGGAGCTCCATGAGTGCTTATAAATCAAGTGAAGCTCTTGGCCCAGGATTTGAGGTGACATTTCTCATTAGGGTGGAGAATGGGAAAATGATATGAAACCAGTAGAAAAATAATTTGACTAGGTGCAGGAAGCAGGTTCCGTTTGTGGTGGCTGTTAGACTAAGTTCTTAGCACTGGGTGTCATGGTCAGAGAGTTGGTTTAAGAGGGGAGTGGAATTTGCAGTCACCACAGGGGCAGGACCATCTGGGTCCACCTCTCTTGTATATATGCGGACATGGGACAGCTGGAGGAGGAAGGTGGGGTCACACAGCATGATCAGAAGAGGACCAACTGAGAAGATGAGGGACCCAGAGTTCAAAGATTTTGTAAGAAGCATTAATACCTTCAGATCGGGAACGCAGCCATGCTGCAGAGCAACAGAGAAAAATAAAATAAATGTCAATAAGTAATAGGAACGGAGTCAAGTTCTGAGGAACGAAACTACCAGTACACAAAGACCTTTCCCCAAATGCTTTCTTGCACACACTAGTGCTACCTGGTACTTTTTACAAACAGTTTTGCAATCAAATAATTTAGCACTTTGGTGGCATACTTGAGCCCCCTTGGAAAAGCATGATGAGCACTGTCATATTTAAAGCTCTGACAAGTGTTCTCATGGATTAAGCCATGCATTTTTGCTTAACCAACTCCTTTGAGTATAGAATGTCTTTTGGCTTCGTGATATGCCCATTCTGCAGAACCATGTTCCACGGAAGATTGTTTGTTACATGGTGTGGTGGAAAGTGCTGCCTGGTACCGTAAACCGGGAGGAAAAACTCTCGGAGGCAGAGTATAGCTTTTACTACTTTTACTTCTACTTTCTTAGAGAGAGCTTAGAGAGGGAAAGAAAGATTTTCTTAGCTTAGAGAAAGATTTCTTCTTGTCTTCTTAGCTTAGAGTCTTTAGAGCTTCTTTCTTCTCTCTTCTTTCTTCCTTCTTCTTTCTTCTGTCTTCTGTCTTCCTCAGGAGTCTCGGCCTAACTCTGGCCAGTCATTACTTCTTCTATCTGGTTTCTCTTCTGTTCTGGTTTCTCTTCTGTAACCGCTCTGCCTACGTTCTGGCCGCTCTGATTCTTCTGACCGACCGAGTGACTGCCCGGCTGACTGAATTCTCCGTTCTCCTAACTCGGACCGCTTTCACCCGGTTATATACCTTCAGGTTTGCGGGTGCCTACAGGTGCGTCACATACATATCAGGTGGAACTTATGGCTTCCAGCTAGCTACAACAGCCCTTCCTAATTAGGGCTCCTTCAGTGGAAAGTGCTGCACTTGGGATTTAAATACTCCAGACCCAACTTCTAGCTGTGCCACATTGTAAGTAGAGTGAGTTTGGGCAAGTTACTTCTGTGAGCCCCAGTTTCTTCATCTGTCAGAAAGAAAGAATACCTCCCTTGCAGGAGGTAGGAGATAAGGTTTGCATAACATTGGCTTTGTAACAGATCTTCAACAAAGGATGGCCTTGGATTCTCCCTGTGCGGAGTCAGGTGTGATTCTGGAAGAGGTATTGTCCTCACAGGGAGAACAGGTGGGTTACCTGTCAAAGGTGGAGGGCCTGAGAAGATCTCAACCCAGGATAGGCAGAGAAGCTTGCAGAGCCCAGTTAGCTGTCTGCCATCTTCTCCCAGGTCTCCTGCTTTCCTGGGGCAGACTTGAGACCAATCATGTCACCCTTTGAACCTCATCTTCCCCAAGAGAAACTATGTTAATCAGTGACAAGAGTTCAGGGGCTCAGAAAATAAATTCTGCATGGGTGATGCAGGGTAAGATCATGCGCGGAGGGCCAGCTTCCTGGGTTTCTGTCTGCTGCTGAGCACCTGTCTTTTTCCTTGCAAGCAAGTTGCAAGGAAGGAGTTGTGCATGTTTTCAGGAGGTTTCCCTGGTCTGGAATAAGAGGATTAAGTGAGATGATGTTTATACAAACCTCAGCATGAACAGGAGGGATCTGCAGAGAAGGGAGAGGCTGTCTGCATTGTGATGATCCCCAAGATGTTTTGGGTGGTTTTACTTTGCAGCTTTTCTCAGGGTGGGGACTGCCCGGGGGAGGTGTGCTAGGGGATTAGCACCCAGCCAGTCTTTCTTCAGTTCTGTTTTCATTTTTTAACACAACCCTAAATTGGCTGAGTCACGAGTAGAGAGTTGGTTCAGATATTGATTCCTGAGCAATTGCTGTGCAGCCTACTCCGTGCCAGGCACTGTGCTTGCTCTGGGAGAACAACAAAAGGGAGCAAGGTGCAGCCCCCCGCCCCCCCCCCAGGAAGCCACTTGTGATCTGGGTGGGGAGCAGATGCATGTTTTACCACCAGGCAGGGAATGCTGGGCTAATCCTCCGAAAGGATTTAGAATACTGTCTGAGCACATGATAAGCGCTCAATGCCTCTTGATTACTATTATGATCAATATAATTATTATTATTAAACAAGCGGATTGCAACAGAAACCTCAAGGGGGGGGTTTGGAGAATGGGGTGACTATTTTTTCCTGCAAGCTCAGAGAAAACTTCACAGAGGGAAGGTGATATTTGAGTCTCGATAAGAATGTGGCTGGTTTGGCAGAGGGAACGTGCATCCCAATGGTCAGAAAAACACGTATAGAAGCCTTGGTATGAATATTCATGCTGAGTCTTACTGCAAAGATTTCAGCATGGCTGAGATCTGAGGGGTGTGCGTGTGCGTGTGTGTGTGTGTGTGTGTGTGTGCGCCAGATGAAAATGGGAAGGCAAGGTGGCCACAGTGTGAGAAGGAATCTTTCTGCTGAGGAATTTGGGAAGAAGCCTGCCTTCCATAGGAACATGGCCTGCTGAGTTTTAAAGAAATGTAAATTAAAATAATTAAAAACCCTCACCCCTTGATCCCAATTCTGAGAGTCTATCCTTACATAGCAGAATTGTTATGTCAAATGGTTAGGAAAAAAAAAAAAAATTGAACAAAGAGGAATTGTGGAGTAAACTCTGGTTGGTCTCTATTATCCAATTATGTAACTATTCAGATGGTTATTAAAGAACGGTATTATATAGCTTGGAAAAGTGCAAACAATGTAGCATCAACTGAGAAAAGTCTAGAAATAAAACTGACTATAAAAAGAAGCTCAACTTCATTGCAAAATGTGCTTAGCCGGACGATGAGAAGGCAATCTTCTGAAAGGTTAAAGTTGTTATCTGGGGGTAGGCGGGGTCATGGGGGACTTTATTTTGTGTTTATATTCCAGTGGGGGACAGAGGGGCGGGTCCCATGCCCTGAGGGAGACACCAGGTACCCAGCCCTCGGGCTTGTGCCAGGCCTCCTTAACCAGAAAACTAAGGCTGGGGCAGCTTGCAGGTGGGCCAGGACACCCTCATTCTGAGTGGGGACAGTAACGCTGAACTGTCTATAGAAGCGCGTGGGCGAGAGATCAGGGCGGCCACGGTGGGAGAGAAGGTTTTGCCCAGGTGGTGGCATATAAACTGGGTTTTAAAGTGTGTGAAAGCTTAGATGGGTCGTGGGGAAACGTAACCCAAAACTTCTTGTGTAACTCTCCAATGAGATGACAACAGTCCTTCTTGAAGATCTGTCACCCACTGCTGCCGCATCTATATGTCCATGGGTGCCTTTAGGGAGCATAGTGCTCCTTGAGCCCGTTGGCTGGTTGGAAACATGTTTGCAATCTCAGAAACGATTACAAACGCTGCCACGGCTGAACACCGGCTGAGCACTTTATCTGCCTTGCCTGTTAATGCTCACGGGGAGCTCTTTGGAACTTGCTGTGTTTGCAGATTGGAAAACTGAGGCTGGGGTAGGTCACGGGGGCAAGGCCCAAGTGCTAGAGGTCGACATGGGGTCCTGGTCTGGCTGGCTGCGAAGCCTGGGAGCGTGACCGTGACACTTTGCAGCACACTGTGTTCCATTTGTAAACAATGACGCTCACTGACCCACCTACCCTCTCAACTTGCCTGGTCATCCCTGATGAGGGAGACCAGGCCTGTGACATGCCGCCCTTTCTCTGGATCTGACGTGCCAAGTGCCACACTAGGTGATGGAGGTGCCGATGAACATGAGACTTTTGGGGTGTGCTAGGGCAGGATTGGGGCATGGTAGGTGGCACCAGTGTCCTTAGTCCTGGTCACATGCCAAGTCCTGAGTTCTCTGTGGCTCTTAGTGTGGCCACCTTGTCACCTACTGGAGAGGCCTCTGAGCAAGCTGTGTGCCCGCAGGAAGATTCCTTCACCTCTCTGAGCCTATTTTTCTCACTAAAACGTGGTAGGGCTCAATTCAGTGATTTCCAAAGAGTCTCCAATTCTTAGATGTGATTCTACGTCACACCTTGGAAAAAAATATGGCTCCTTAGAGCAAAACATATGATTCCTTATCACACAAAGCAGCGCGAGACCGTGCGAGCTATGTGGATGGGTCACTGGATAGTTCAGAAACAGATAAAACTGACCTGCGGAGATAGAAGTCCAGGTGCTGGCCACCGTGGGAGGGAGGCTGACCAGGAGGGGCGAGGGATGCTGTTGGGGGCTGTTTGTTTCTGTCTTGATCTGAATGCTTACGCCATAGGTACGCTCACTTGGTGAGGTTTTGGTGACCCGTCCTCTTGTGACTTTGTCCTCTTTCCTACATGTTTTAAGAAACTACCTTAACAAAATGAATCCTAACAGCATCCAAAGAGAGCGACGGGGTGGGAAGTGCTCTCAGTGGCATCAGAGAGAGGACAGGAGGTCAGCAGGGGACCAGGGCAGGTCAACTTCTCTCCTCTGCTCTGTGGGAGGTCCCCTGTGGGCCACAGCATTATTTTGTAGATGGGTACCCCCAGGTCCATGCAGCTATACCCCAAATCCTGAGCTTGCACGGGTGCAGGACGCACTGTCCTGAGCCCCATGCCCTGCAAGGAGCTGCCAGCTCTGCTCAGCCTTCAACAGGTGGCACTCTTTGCTCAGCATCAGGAGCACAGCCCCGCAGTGTCGCCAGGACGCTCACCTCCGAGGCAAAGATCTCCCCGTTCCGGGAGTGGGTCTTGTCCCCGAGGTCCTCACTCAGATACTCCTTGACCTAGACCCTCAGGGCCTCCAGAGGGAGCCTGCACCGGCGGCCCTCAGTCCCCTTCTGTGGGGGGCCCTCCCCAGCCCTCTGCCTGCCTCAGCGTGGGCTCTGGCTGCACTCACGGTCGGGTCGTCGTTCTTGGGGACTATCTTTGAAAAGGAGAGAGAGGGAGAAACTTCTGGAAACTTCGGCAAAAGCTCCAACAGAGAGAGAAGACCATGAATATTTCATTAACGTGGCTGCAGTTATTAAACAGCATTATGAAACCAAGTGTGTTGGCAGGAATCTGAGAAGCACATTGACACGGGTAAAGCTAGTGAGAAAAGCAGCCCAGACGCGGGACCGACCGCATGGGGACAGCCCCTGCAGGCCCCGAGGGAGGGCACCAGCCTTCAGGCTCCTCTTGGTCTCTGAGAAGCGACTCACTGTCCCCTCGGTCCTCACTTCAGGCACATTCCAGAGTGGAGTGTGGGGACAGGAGCTGAGCCAGGCAGCACGGGGGGTAGCATTTGACACCCAGGCCGTGGACCCTGGGCCCGGAGTTCTGGAGGATGGGGCGTCACGTCCCTGGACTTGAGGGGCCTATGGGAAGAGGCGCTGAACTTGGAGCTGCCCCAGGAGGCTGCCTGGGAGCCGCAGATGCCTCATCCAGGGGAGCCTCATGGCTGGGAAAACGTGTGGGAGCGGTTTGCTGTGGGCCGTGGTGAGGACCCCGGAGCCTGCAGGGCACTGGACTGCCCCCAGCTCTTTCTCCCCCATGCTTCCTGCTGGCCGTGGTCTAGGACATGCAAAGGCCTTTGTTCAGCCTCCACCTAAAGGACCGAGAACATTTTCCTGGGTCTCCTCTTGTGTATCCCCCCTCTTCTAAAGCACCTTACTTCTGCAGGGGTAATGAAAAGAGCCACACGGACACGGGCTGTGGACGCCCCGAGGCCTGATGCGGGGCTGAGTTAGCACTTGGCATATTTAACTTCTCGTACAGCTCTGAGGTAAGGACTATCACTACCCCATTTCACAGCGGAGGGCGTTAAGGGTCAGAGAGACGAAGTGAATTGTTCAAAGCCACAGTGCTAATGGATGTCAGGGAGGATTTGAAATCAAAGTTATTTATTTATTCTTTTACATGTATGAAGACACAATTGTTGCAAAAATACTTTATATAAAACCAGCAACTTGAAAAATTGTGCTCTTTATATGTAATATGAAATGAAATGTACTCCGCAAACGTGTATAACAAATTAGAATAATAAAAAAAATTTAAAAAAAATGAAATCAAAGTTTGTGGAATGCAGAGCCCACATCCTTAAGCTACCTTGGTTGAGAATGTATCCAAAGCCTCTGGTTCCCCAACTCCATAACAGTCCCAAAAAGAGGCATGGGGGAGGAGAACTTAAAGCAGAAACCAAAGAGCAAAGGCCTGGGAACCAGAGAAAGCTGGGGTCATTTTTGAAGCCTGCTACTTATGCTGAGCACGTGGCAAACATTGGAATTGTGGAGAGCCTCCGTGTCTCCAGCTGCTGCAAAAACTAATTGAAGAAATATCTGTGAGTTGACAGTCCTGGTGCCTAGCATACAGTAGGTGCTCAGTAAGCGCTAGAGCCCTTCCTTTCTCCCTGCTTCCCACACCTGCCCAGCCGGACAGGATTCTTTTACAGGGTTAGTTCCTTCTGCTCAGGAAGAGCTTCCTCAGAGAGAGGGACCCGTGGCTCCAAGCCTGAGCTTGGAGCCTGTTGGACATTCTCTCCCTGCACCTTGGCCTCTCCTTATCTCTGCTTATCAGACAGTGCTGTCCCTGCACAGCTGAGAACTTGGTGTGGCAGAAAACATGTCTCCTTGCTTCACTGTGGGATGCCAGTGTACCGGCAGAGCGCCTAGAGAGGACTCAACAAGTATCTGTGGGTGGATGGACAGATGGACTGATGGGTGGTTTTGGGGATGGATGGATGGATGAGAGGGGTGGGCGGGCGAGAGGATGGATCACTGGATATGTCGATGTTCAGGAGGGCGATCTTCATTTGCAGCCTCACGTGTGGGTACACGGGTGTTTGCAGGCGCCACCCTGTTTACTGTTGACATCCTTGCTTTCACCATCCTGGAACAGGCAGGAACAATGCCCAAGGCTGCCCTGCCCGAGCAGATAAGGCAGTGTCCAGCCCAACGTCCACAAATAACATAACTCCCAGACCTTCTCCTTCTTCTCCAACTTCTTGAGGGAGGAGAAATCCTCTCTGGCAAGAGTGGGTGCCAGACTCCACTCCTCATTGTCAGGATGGCCCTCCGCGCAGGGAGAGGGGCTACTTCTGATTGCTAGAATTTTATGCTCCTCTTTCATTTTTATTTTATTTTATTTTTATTTTTTTGGTGCTGGTGGGAAGGAGGGGAACTGATGAACGCTGGTAACCAGGCTGCTCATTGCTTTGCTTATCAGAAGATGGTTCTTCATTGCTGTGTGTACGTGGGGAGCGGGTGTTTAAAGGCCACATGATGTGTTTGCGAGAGGAGCCAGTGGCTTGGCAGGGACAGGGTCCCAGAGAACAGGGCACAGTTCAGGGAGGAGGGAGGAAAGGCAGGGCCAGAGGAATCTTCTGCAGATAATCTCCTGCTCTTATCAATGGCACGTTTCCCCAACACACATGTTCCACGGACTTGACCTTAATCCCTGGAAAGCAAAATGGCAGCTTCAGTCTATTGGGCCCTGAGGGAAGTGGACTTTGGTGTTCTTGACCAGAGATAAGCTCCGGGTGGCTCTCAGAGTCCAGAGTGTCTCTTTGCTGTGTCCCCCACACTCCTCCTGCCACACTCTTCCGCGTTCCTCCTTGCAGAAGCCCGTGGGGGCTCTCCTCCGGCCCACCCTCTTGCCTGTCTAAACAAGCGGTCAACGTGGAATCAGATCCGTGCAGAGCCCGAGGTGCCCACGGCTGAGAGGCGCTCAGCTGCGCCGTCCTGCCTGCAATCTGAACCGCCCGTGTGTATCCGAAGGGAGGAAGGCCACACTGGGAGCGACAGGTTCCCCAGGAAGATGGGCATGACAGACAACTCAGGAAGGCGAGACAGGAGGAGAGGACGGAAGGCAGGGGCAGAGAGCCTGACAGTGCTGAGCTCCTAGGACTTCTGAAAGCCCTTTCGGGATCCATTATTGTGATAAAATCCAACCCCCTTAGCTGGCCTGTGGGGCCCCTTCTCGTTGGCACCCTGCTATCATTTTTAAAAATATTCTTTTTATCTGTATTCAACACCTAGTCATTGTACACCATCATGGCAGGCAGTGTGTACTTCCACGAGTATCACAGTGTGTCTACAAGGTGTAATTATTAGGTCCGATGAACTGCATGTCTATCACCTTGAACATTTATCATTTTTTTGTACTATGAACAGTCGAAGTCTTCTCCATTAATCATTTGAAATATTCGACGTTTATCTGCCGACCGTGATCACCTACTGTGCGGCATGGAGCGTGGCGATCACTCCTATCCAGCTGTGCCGACCGTGATCACCTACTGTGCGGCATGGAGCGTGGCGATCACTCCTATCCAGCTGTGCCAGTTGCAGTGCTGACCGGGAATCCTCGTCCCTCCCCCTTCCTCGTGCCCATTTCCCCTCGGACTTGTTGTGCTGCCTCCCTGGCAGGGCCCCCGAGCTGAAGCACTGACCCCGCTAGCTGGTTCTGCTCGGTGTCCCCTCTTGTCCGCGGCCTTCAGCCCTGCTGTCATTTCCTGGGGAAAGCATCCACCATGTGCCTCACTCAGGTCCCCTTCCGCCCCATGCCTTCTCCCCCACGTAACACTTGCAATCACAATTCTATCTTGATTCATGAGTTATCTGTTAAAAACAACACCAACGCGAAACTCCAGGATGCTTGGGATGGTGTTGGTTCATGCTGTCCATTTCCTGAGAACTGAGAACGTGTGATAGTCAAACATTTGTTGAATGAGTGAATGGGCAGATGGAAGGAGGAACTGACAGAGATGGAGGAAAGGGTGAAGAGAGGAAGAGAGGATTTCTTGGAAAACTGGGAATGGAACCACCCTATGACCTGGCTATCCCACTCATGGGTCTCTTCCCAAATGACTTAAAAACAGCATATGACAGTGACACAGCCACTTCAATGTTTATAGCAGCACAATTCACAATAGGTAGGTTGTGGAACCAACCTAGATGTCCCTCAGTAGATGAGTGGATAAAGAAAATGTGGTATATATACAAAATGGAATTTTACTCAGCAATAAAAGAGAATAAAATAATGGCATTTGCTGGTAAATGGCTGAAGTTGGAGAATACAATGCTAAGTGAAGTTAGCCAATCCCAAAAATCCAAATACCGAATATCTTCTCTGATATACGGAGGCTAATTCACAGTGTTGTTGGATGGAGGTACATAGGAGGATTAGAGGAACACTAGAATGGTCAAAGGAAAGGGAGGGGAAGGGAGGGAGCACGGGGGGGGGAGGAAAAAAAATTGGTGGTTGAATGAGATTGATATCATTATCCTAAATGCATGATTGAAGATCTGAATGGTACTTATATACTTTGTATACAAATAGTTGTATGTAAAAAGATGCTATATATGTGCATTATAAATTGTAATACATACTACTACTATAAATAAAAAAAATGCAAAAAAAAAAAAAGAGAGAGAGGAAGAGAGGAGGCAGGGATGGAGGGCGAGGGTACCACCAAGTGCAGCTAATTTCTCTCTGAGAAGACATTTATAGTCGATTGCCAATGGGCAGACCAGTCACACGTGATCCCAGACCAAAGACTCCTTTGAATCCCTCCTAATTCCCCAGTCCAACTTCTCATGGAAGCCCCATTCTGGGGAGCCCAGGAGAGGGGGACGCCATGCACCCTGGACATTATTTATTGCTGTAGCCCTGCTGGCTGGTAAGGTTGCCCATCCTCCATTCTTTGATCACATACTTTCTTCATCAAACTGTAAACCACGAGAGAAGGCTTAGCAATCATTAATCACTGTTCTTGGACAAGCACTAGGTCATATAATTGCACATTTTACAGCGTCCACCCCGGCTGCTGTCCCAGTTCTGCGGTCATGCATGTCCTCTGGAAGCGTCACAAACAAGATTCCTTGCTAAGATCAGGAGGGAAGGAGCGCCAGGGGCCGAGAGAAAGATCCTGAAAACAATTTGCTCACCATAAAGTTGCTGAGGAGGTTGAGGCCCACTGCATCTTGGTTTGCTGCTAAGTGAATATGTAACTACTTTATATATTTCAACAAAATTAAACTTAAACCTACAGAATTAGGTTTATTAATTTCTGTCAGGGCTCAATGGGGGAATAAGAACGGCCATTCATTATGGACACACAATTACTAGAGACAAAAATGAAGCCCCGCACTATTAAGTATAATAAAAATGTTGAACACTGAGGAAATTTTCATTAAATATAATCTATTCTTTATATTACTACACTTAATCCTTGCTGTCTGCTTCTCTGTTTTTCTCCAACCTATTTAATTTTATTACTTAACTTTTTATAAATGTTTCTTAATATAATTATGATTAAATATTTGGGAGGAAAAAAGAACGTTAGTCTCTTAAAAAAAAAAAAAAAAGGAAGAGAGGAGAAAGCTCCTTTCATCTCCCCTTTTGTTCACTCCTAAGATGGTAAAAAATGATGGATTTTTTTTTTTTTTTTTTTTTTTTTTTTTGAACAAGTAAGTGCTAAGTGGGATTTTATATTGGGGCAAGGCTGACGCATGAGAGAAGGGAAGGCAATAAATAAGAAAGAAGCCCCGATCAGCAATCGTGGTTGAGCTCTTTATATTACACATTTAAACAAAAGTCCATTGCCTTGCTGAACGCGTCCACGGATGTGAGCAGGGCTGGACTGCGTAATTACAAGATGGCCCGCTAATGTTATTGGGGGCACTGCCTGGCCACATGCGTGACCCGGGGATTCGTTCTCACGCTGGGATGAGTTCTGCTTCCTCTTGCAGAGGATGACTGCTGGTTCTGCTCGCTGGAGGAAGCGGGTGGCGGGCTAGGGCCTGAGCTCTAAGGGGTGACGGCGTCTCAGCACCACCTCGGTGCTTTGAAAACAAGGTAGGCCAATCCCGTGTCTGTGGGCAGAGGGGCCGGGGAAATTGGATAGCCGCGGTGCACATTTAATTTTCTCTGGCACAATGTGGCCCCGTGATCATCTGCAAGTTTCATGGCATGGCCTCGTGTAGCTTTAACACAGCCCCATCCAGGAATAGTGATCGTGTAAGCAGGGGGTCAGGGATATTGAAACTGAACGGTGATTCTCTCACTCACACCCATTAATGCTACTTTGGGGACTTGCTCAGTACACAGGGGTCTTGGTCGCATGGCCAGCTCATTTCAAGACTCCAGCCTTGGGCATCTCCTGCTCAGTCGTGAGAGTCATCGGTTTCTGCTTTCTTCCAGCGGTGTGAGCTTTCCTTCAGACTCTGCCATGCGCTTGGGCCCTATCCTTGCAGTGGGTGGGCTTTGCCGTCTTCCTCGGATAGGCACTTGGTGTTTGCGCGGTAATGACCTCCATTCATAGCTGAGACACGTACGTGGAATGGTGACTGTTTTTCATTAACAAATTTGTTTCTTTGGCAGCTGACATTGTTGGTGCCATTGCTATTATTTCTGTTTGTAGGATTCTGGGCATGATGCTTTTTCCCTTGATTCTTCCCGCTGTTAGTGTAAACCTTAAAACTAGAATACTCTATCACTGCTATCATCTTCAAGATACCTCTTGGGTCTCCTAAACTGCTTTAATCTGGATGGGTGGCTGGTAGCTGAGGTCTGGGAGTCTCCTTTAACAACCATTTCCTGGCCCTTTGGCCCCTGGCATCCTGGACGCCCTATTTTCCTGAGCCCCTTGCTCTTCTCTGGACCCCACTGCGAGTTGCAGAGCATATCTTGTAGGAACCCCCCAGAAGGGACGCAGGGGCATGGAAATGCCAAGGACTTGCCCTGTTGGAGAAGCCACCCCACATAGCAAGATCGAAGCCCCACCTGGGATTTCCTACCAGATCATCATCTTATTTTAGTCTTCTGCCTAATCTGCACATGAACTGACAATGTTCGTATTATTTATTAGCTTCCTTTATTTCTTGGCTTCCCTATCAGGAAGTCAGGTCATGAGAGCTGGGATCTTGTCTGCTCGGCTTCACTGCTGAGCCCTGTGCCAAGAACCCTAACACATCCTCTAGGCACTCCATAAATATTTGTTAGATAAGGAATTAATGAGTTTATTAGTTTGCTTAACTGTACAACTCTACCTGGAGCAGGGGCTATAGGGAAAGTCTGGCCCTCGTGGGATGGAGCTTACCTTCATGCAGAGGGCGTGTGGCTCTCTAACTGAACCACAACGCACATCAGCCTTCGAAGATGAAATCAATAGCAGCCCCTGCCACGCCACCTGCTCCCAGCACCTCCAGCACTGCTCTTTCAGCCAACCGCACAGAAAGCCCAGACTTTGGGCACTGGCCCCCTCAAGGATTTGCTATTATTTTCCGAAACAGTATGCGTAAAAGCTTGATTCTCATCTTGCAGAGTTGGGAGAAAGAAGGAAATAGATTACACTTGAAACTGAACTGTGGTATCCAAAGTTGAACTGAGATCAAATCAAGAGAGGTAGAGGTGTACTTTCCAAGGATTCAGGATTCTAGATCGGTAGACTCCAAACTGTTTTAAATATGTGTATGCATGGTGTGCGTGTACCTGTGTGTACACATGTAAATAGAAATTGTATACATGTATGCATATGCTTTTGTAAATTATGGCTTTACATCAATATACTAATATATTATGACCATTACAAGGCATGTAAAATTGAATTTAACAACAGAAAAAATAAAAATAATGTTAAGTAGACATGTTCGTATTTTCTTTATATATCTATGGAATCACCATACATATGACTTTTTGGAAACCCTGATTTAGGGTAGTACTCACCATACTTTAGTTTACAAAGGAACCACCTTTGTAGGCATCTCAAAACATGTGTATGTCTGGGCTGTGAATGTGGCTCAGTAGCAGAACACCTGCTTAGCATTTGCAAGGGTCTGGGTTCAATCACCAGCACCAGAAAAACAGAATAAATCACTTACATTTCTGAACTCCCGTTAGAAGGTAAAGTCACTAGGACTCGTGAATCTGCATTTCCCTCCACTTTTAAATACTGACCTGGATCTCTGAGCATCACTTATTTGGGCAGATTCAAGCAAAGCAACATGCTGGGGTCACATTAGCTTAGCTTCTGCTGAGATGCCTTCATAGCTCCTGGCTTTGTTGGACTCTTTTCATTATCTTCCACAGGGGCTGTTGATGTTCTATAAGTCATGAATTCTTCTTTAGATTTAGTGCTAAATGGTGTTGTTTCTTGAAAGTGGCCCAGTGACATTCACAGCCTCCTATTTTGGATCAATATCTTAGGCCTCCTTCAGTGCTAATCAATTATCTTTAGCACCCCCAAGAAAGAGCATTAGGAGGTTTATTACCAATTCACAGATGTGGAAACTGGGGTCTCAAGAAGTAATTTCATCAAAGTCTGGTCGCCCAAACGATACAAAGCAAAACAAAAGAAACCCAACAAAAGTCTCCTGGTTCTACACTTCATACAGAGTAAGATATTAGAACCCAGGGAAAGTGCGGAGATTGTCTACGTCCACAGCGTGGATTGGTAATGGAGACGGCTGTTCACCGGGGCCTCCTAAGTCAAGTTCTGTGTGCTGTATACAACACTGAAGTTCACGTCCTAACCCCCCTCAGCTGATGGCGGGCTGGACGTGGTGGAGCTCTCCAGCTGGTTCTGTGTCCCCGCAGGTGCTGCTTTAGTTTCCTGCTTACTCACCACCTCCCAGGGACAAGCAGTGACCTATTCAAAGTAAACACAAAACATGAAGCAATTTACCAGGCCCCACACTACCACCAATGAAAGGACCCCAGGGCTCTGCCCTGGTGGTTTAGTGGTGCCATGTTCTGCCATCAGAGACTCCATGCACTCAGCCGGTGTCCCCAAACGCTTCCCTCTGCTCTGTCTGTATGCTTGGCTTCAGTTAAGAGCCGCTGCCTGGAGCCAAGCTTTCCACCTTTCCGCCTGATGTTTTGGCATTGTCTGCACATAGCCTTGGGGGGCATTTTGATAGATGCTTTTTGCTTCTATCACAGTAAGATTAACCTTGTTTAATAATCTATTAACAAAGAGGATAAAGGTCTTATTAACATTCACATGTTTTTTTTTTTTTTGTCCATTTGAAACACTGATTTTTTTTTTTTTAAGTGACAGGTTGATAGATGTGGTGGAAAGGTCTCCCCTGACCTCTCTGAGCCTCAGTTTCCTCATTTGTGAAGTGGGGCAGTGGAAACCCACATTGCATCTTTGATTTAAATGTTGAGAAAATGTATAGATGGTGCTAACTTGGGATACAGAAGGCACTCGAATGTGTTGTTCTTCTCCCCACTCTTACACCCCACAAAATGGGTTTCGTGGATTTTAATGAATGCTGTCCACAAGTCCCCTGATTATGAGGCTTGACTTGGTCTTGATTTTGTCCTAGCCCAGAGACAAGCCCAGCCTGTCAGCACAGCAGGCTGCCTTCTCAGGAGCCCAAGAAGCAGAGGAAAAGAAAGCGGCATGCAGGGCTATCGTGGACCTTAGGAAATAGTAACTGGGAGGAAAGACAAAGAGCCTACTATATTTTTTTCTGAAATGGCTCTTTCCATACTCACACACGTAGGCCTTCATATCATCCTGAGCTGAGCAAACCAGGCGACCTCTCTGGCCACTACGAACAGCACAGAAGCGGCTAAGGGGTGGGCCAGCTATATATTTGTAACTGAAGTCCTGGGATGCTCTGATGTCCCCTTGTCCTCTGCAGGAGCCCTGTTTGGGGAGATGGCTTAAATTGCGGTTGACTATGGGCCACGGAGATTTGGGCATTGTCACCTTCCGTAGTCTCACGGGACTTGGCCCGGGATCTCGAGTGACTTGGCCAAGATTGCTGATCGGGTCAGTGCCATTTTGGTGGTGTGTGTGGCGCGTGTTAGTCGTTGTTAGAGCCAGAGAGAAAAGTTATCAGAATAAAAAGCTGTTTGTTTCCAGTTTGCCTCTGAACTTCTTCCCGCGGCTTCGTTGCTCCAAGCGGCCATCGCTTCAGGCGGCAACAGTCCTCTGCTTGTCCCATGAGTCTGTCTTTTTCAGAGCCTGACTACAAAGCCCTGCACGTGTGGCTTCTCAAGGTGGAGAGGCCCCTGGAGGTGGGGAGACAGCAACACAATAAACAAACGACAAAGCTTCAGGTCACAGAGCCAAGTTCTAAGAGAGGACATGGAGACTTGAAACCCTCGTCAGAGCAGGGAAGTTTCTTTCAGGAAATGAACTTTTCAAGTTCCTGCAACTGTTAGGAAATTTGGGAAAAGGTTCAAAAATGCTATACACATCGATGGAGACTCTCAGGCTTGACTGCTACCAAGTGGGACTCTTGAGAAAAAAAAAAAAAAAAAATATTAACACCCCGCACATCCCACTACCCCTCCTTCAGGTTCACACAGTCTGGGGGTCTGAGGTGGGACTTAGATGTGGACTTTTTAAAAAAGCCTCCACCATTGAGAATGATGAGAATGGTGCCCCAGGGCAAGTGGTGAGGCTGGGTGGTGGAGGACGGTTGGGAGGCCAAACTCTGCCTCCCCTGTTCAGGATTATCTGGCACAGAAGCACAGATGCATTTTATCTCTACAGGTATCCAAACAAATACTTGCATTTTTTTTTTTTTTCAGAAGGAAAAAGTGCTTCCTTTATTAATTTTTTTTTTTTTTTTTTTTTTTTTTTTGAAATATATTCTTCGACAGAGAGATATATTCATCCCCCGCCTGGACTAATTGCAGCCCCGTTGCTGATGGTGTTTGCATCAAGTTCAGCGCTGCTTGCTGTGGTTGAGAATGAGCATCAACATTCAGAGGGGCAGCTGCTGTTGGGGGGAGATTATTACCATTTCACGTGTTACTCAGCTTGATGTGTGATTAAGGGGAACAGGAGGCCCCTCCTGTCTAGGCTGTGGGCAGATACGAAAACGGAAATCTGTTTCCCCAGACTGGCATGCTGCTATGTCATAACCAATGCCTGGCACCCCAGCCACTTCCCCGCATACCCAGGAGCTTGAGGCATTTAGCTTCAATTATGGATGTCACTTGTCGCTACTGGGATGCTGACTACATTAGTAAACTTTTTTTTTTTTTTTTTTTTTTTAGGATTTGACTTAGTGTCTTGGGAATAAATAGCACTTATCTATTTTCCTTGCACTCCCATGTTATGTTCATGGGACAGCACAGAAGCAGAAGCACCCGACCTTTCAAATCCCTGGAGTGGACAGATGTGGCCTTGCATGACGTTTTCCAAAAGTCTGCACCATCCTCAGAGAGTTCTGGTTAACTGGATATACCGAATGGTTGAACCAGCAGCTTCCTTGTGTACCCAGGGACGCTGTGACCTTCAAGGGGGAAGGGACACACCTGGCAGGATATGTGGAGCCTTGGGGAGCAGAATGGGACAGACTGGACTTCCCTGGGGAGAGAGTGTGGCTGAGCCAGGCTGGGGAAGAGAAGGTGACCTGCTGGCGGGGGCAGGGGGGACAGTGTTTCCTGCAGAGCTGGAGTGTCCTGTGCTGATGTGGCCTAGCATGGTTCCAATCAGGCTGGTCCCAGAGTCCATGGCTTTTACCTCTGGCCACAGAGGCTGTGGCAATGGTAGGGTGGACAGGGTTAGAAGGCGCTGGGGTTGAGTCCTGGCTCTGTCTTCAAGCACTTGGGTCCTGACAAGTGACAGTTGTCCTCAGCGTGTCCTAGAATGAGGAGGATTCGGCAGGTGACACCTAGGTACCAAGACCATAATCATGTTGCCTGTTTATACCACTCAGGTGACCTCCAGAGCACATGGCAACCAAGGACAAGGTCACACTAGCACAGCTTTGGAGCAAGGCCAGGTTAACTCTTCAGTGGCTGGATTGTAGGGATACCTAGGAGAAACCATATCAGCAGGGATGAGGCAGAGAGGCCTCTTACCAGCTGGCTGCACGAAGGTACTGCAGTAGCTTATCTGCTGGAACAGCTGTGTTGGTCCAAACAGGCTGAATATCAACCTTGGTACCATGGGTGGTTAACTGAGTGGCTTATTTTATTCCAACCTTCTGCTCAGACTAGATAATATACCTATATGGAGAAGGTTAGACCCAGAAGGTTCCTGGTGAGATCCTCCATATGATTCACAAGTGCTAAGCACCTGCTGTATACTAAGCATTATGTTAAAGATTGACAAAGGTGAATAGGAAATGTCTCAGCTCCCAGTGAGCTCATGGTCAAGGTCAACTGAGGAAGACAGGCAGGTAAACAGGCAAGACAGAACATTGAGATAAATAAAAAACTCATGAAGGACAGAGGAGAAGATCTTCCAGGGGCACTTAGAGACAGTTTTAGACACATTCAAGCTTTGCTGCTGCTCCTCCTCCTCCTTCTTCTTTGGGGTGTTATTTGGTTACAAAGATAACACCAAAAATAAATATCACTTGTAAAAAATTAAAAGTTCAAAGATAAGTCTAAAGACCTGTTAGTACCACTTTAACACAATCCTCAACACCATAGAATAACCACAATTATTAGTTTGATGTGAAAGTTTGCGTCTGTTGCTCTAGAAAATGGTAAAAGCATGTCTCTGTGTGTGTCAGATGTATGTGTGCATGTGCACATAAACTCTCATATTGTGCACATCACAGTGAGCCTGTGCTTTGTTACTCTCCAGAACCTCCAATCTGCCAAAGCTATGACACATGCCTCCAATGCCAGCAACTCTGGGAGCTGAGGCAGGAGGATCACAAGCTCAAGGCCAGCCTCGGCAACTTAACGAGGCCCTCAGCAACTTAGTGAGACCTTGTCTCAAAGTAAAATATTAAAAGGGCTGGGGAAGTGGCTCAGTGGCTGAGTACCCCTGAGTTCAATCCCTAGTTCAAAAAAAAAAAAAAAAAAAAAAAAAAAACCACCACCAGCACAACAACCAAAAATACCCCCTCCAATCTTCTAATCCCTGCAGAGTAGTCACTTGAGTGTGGGTCCATAATTTGTAGATCTAGTCTCTTTTTGGCGGTCAGTGGCATGCATTTTATTTTTCATGATATAAGCAGTGCTACTGTTAGCATCCTATCCTGCCTTCTTGTAAACAGTGGGAGCGTTCCACGGGAGAGATGGAGGTAAGTGTTTATTGAGGCATCAAGTGTGCAGCAACATCCCTTGCCCCAAGTATCATCTATATACACACCTGTATTTCACTATTCAGGTATAGAAATAGGATTTTCCATGACCCCACCAATGCATGGTATTATCAAACATTTACTCACATTTTCATTGGTCTTCCGGAGTGTCGTTTTCAATGTATACCAGCCATTTATATTTCCTTGGACTTGGATTTAGAAGATGGTAGATATGTTTACCAGGGAAGAAAAAGCTGTCAGGGCTAAAGTATCAAGTGCAATCAGAAGTCTGTAGGAGTGGGGTGTGCCACGGATGAAATATTGGTACAAAGTGGGAGGGATGTGGATGCCACGTGGTAGGCCAGCTTCTAGGGTTCTGGACCACACAAGACAAGCCACCTTCCATTCTCTCACCGATAATGCATACCCAGTACTTTTATGTCCTAAAGTTTTAAGATGAAGTTTGCATTTCAGAAGGGTACCTTTGGTCACCTTTCAGAGGTCGAATTGAATACAAGGCAGTGACAGAGTGGCCGGAGAGACCAAGAACCGATTTCAGTGGATAATAGGACTAGGACAATGGCCTTAGTCTCCTGTGGGATGAGGAGGGGTCGAGGCCCACCCAGCTGGCTCAGGAGAGGTCTCCAATGCTGGTGACATCCTCTCAAAGGCTCATTTCCTCCTCTGGGTGTGACACGCTTCAGCTGCAGGAGTGGCCACAGTGACTCCTCCATGGGGTGGAGAAACCCGGAGAAAGCCAGCAGGGGGCAAATATGTCCTCTCCTTCCAGTTCCTGTCCCATCTCCAGCTCTACCCATGTCCCAGCGCCTTTAACCTCTGCTGCTTCCTGACTTGGAGCAACAACGCCGCCGCGGGAGAAAAACTCGGAGGCAGAATGAAGATGAAAGAAGGTTTTTTTATTCTTTGGCTTTAGCAATCTCTCAAAACTCTAACACTGGCTCTTTCAGCAACCTCTCTGACTCTTTACTTCTTCTGACTACTGACTCTTTATTAGAGAGAGAAAGAGAGAGCGAGAGAGAGAGATTCTTCTTTCTTCTTCGGCAGCCTCGACCTGACACTTTTACTTTCTTAGAGAGAGCTTAGAGAGAAAGAGAGAGAGATAGAGAGAGCTTCTTTCTTCTTTGGCAGCCTCGGCCTGACTCTGACCAGGAACTATTACTTCTCTCTCTTAACCGCTCTGACTCTTATTTCTTCTTCTGACTATGTTCTGGCTGCTCTGACTCTCTGACCCGAACTCTTCTTCCGACCGACTGAACGACTGACTGAATGAAATCCGCTTCTGACCGCTTTCACCCGGTTATATACCTTTAGCTTTGCGGGTGCGTCAAGTGCATTTGATTATTATCAGGTGGAACTTATGGCTTCCAGCTAGCCGCAATAGCCATCTCCCTGATTGGGGCTGCTTCAAACCTCACTCCTCCCAGAAGCACAGACACCTGTATCCAACTAACCATGCACCTTCAGCCAAGTGTCCTGCATTCCATTAGCTAGAAAAAGGAAAGGACAATTGTATATGATGGCCACCTGGTTCTGCTCTGTATGATTGCATCACACCATTGTGTGTGTGTGTGTGTGTGTGTGTGTGTGTGTGTAACTGAGAAAGTGTCTGAGGCTTGGTGGTAACAATGGGAGAAAGTGCCAATTAATTGCTTAGAGTTGCTGCCTATTGCCACATGTTCTGTTGTCATTTCCAGAAACCTTCTCTTCTGACTCCACCCACATTCTGCCTACAGTGTGAAAACAGTGCTCAGGGGTCTTGCATTCTCTTTTCTGTTCTTTCAAGATTGAATCCAGGCTGAGGGGAAATTCCCTTGGGCTCTGAGTGGATTAGTGACATGGGAAGAAAGCACACAGGAGAGAAAAGACACCTGATGTCTGCTCTGCACTCCAGAGAGCAGGTCTGGTGAACAGAGCAGGCTGGATTTGGTGTTGGAACGGGCACCGTTTCCTGGCCACACAACCATGCCCTCTGTGCCAGGGGCCAGCCTACTGTAGCCCCCAGGCCAGATCAGGCCACACCTGTTTTTGTACAACTGGCAAATGAAGAATGGTTTGTACATTAAAAGAAATAGAAAAAAAAAATATAAAGAACAGTATTTCATGACACATGCAAAAATATTTAGTGGCTCATAATGAAAAATTATATGAAATTCAAATTTCAGGTCCCATAAACAAGTTTTACTGGAACACAGCCATGCTCATTTGGTTACATATTATCTATGGCTGCTTTTGGGCTATGGTGGTAAGGTTGGCTGGTTGAGATCTCCACTCTCTACGAAATCTTTAACACATTTACTATCTGACCCTGTATAGAAAAATAATTTGTCAACCCCTGATCTACTGAGCTGGGAAGCTGGAGGTTGGTAGTCACACTTCTCCACACTGTCAAATAGATGTCCTGGATGGGCACAGCCTCCGTGTGGTGATTTATTAAATTATTAGGAGGGATGGGGTAGTTTTGAGAGTGTTTCAGTTTGAAAATTGGGCTTTGGGTGAGGCAAGGAGTCAGGGGACACCTATGTGAAGCTCCTGCCTCACGCAGGTGTAATAGAACTTGTCCTGTCTGCCCCATGCCTTCCACCCCAGGAAGGAGAGCAGAGGGAGGCTCCCCTAAAGAGGCCTTTGCTTTTGCAGGTGCCGTTCCTTTTAATTAGGGTGTGGGCTGGAGAGGCCCAACTCCACCCCAGAGGCATCATGGGAAGAGGGTGGAATCCATTTGACATCAAACAAATGGTTTTGGGCCAGTGCGTCTCACAGCCCGCACATGCATAATCACGGGGCTCATCGCGCCCAACACGAGTTTGGGAAATCAAGATGCAGCTCAGAGTGGCATTTCCAGCCTTCCCCGGAAATGGGGGGAAATCAGTTTTATTTATTAATTCCATCTTGCCGGCTCCCAATTTGGTGCGAACAGTTATGTTTTGCAGTGCGTTTCCACCTTGCAACTAGCAGAGTTAATTTAATGAAATGAGTAGTCTTGTGGTGACCTGAAGGGGGAAAACACATTAATCTGGAAACTATCAAAGCCGTCTGACATGTATTATTGTAGGACTCAGAAAAAATAAACAGTTTATGTAGAAGATTAAGTGGCAGTGTGGATTTGCTTTTGACGTATCTTGTCTCCAAATCTAAGTTGGGGATTTATTATCGTGCTATCATGTCACAGCTATCTCATTTATATGATAACACATCTGTAATGTTTTACAAGTGCAGCACTACTTGTTCGGAATGGGGCTTTTTTAAGTCCTAAATTATAGTACCTGGAGAGGCTTGCATAATTATAGTGCGTGTTAGCAAATGAGAGGGTGCATTTCCTACCCGCACTCGGCATTAATCGTCAGCACAGCGGGTGCAATAAAATCATAATTGCTTCTTCCAAACTTCTCATCTGAGCTGCTCAGGTTGAAGGCGGTGGTTTGGTGGAGAGATGCTTACTTCGTGGTGGGCGGAGGCCTCGCTCTCGTCTTCCAGAGGGTTCCTGGAGACGGCCGTCCAAGCAAGAGCTGCGCAGGGAGGTCTCCTCGTCTCCATGATACTCTCAAATTAGTGCGTCAGAAAATAAGGTTGAACGTTGATTGTGGGTCCTGGTTTGGGGAACTGGGTTTGAATTCCAGCCCTGCTTTTCAATTTGGACCAGTGATCTCACTTCTCTGAATAGCTGTCTTCTCATCTACAAATGAAAGATGGTAGTCCCTAATGCAAGGTGTTCTTAAGGCAGTTAACATACTTATAAAGCACCAAGTATACCTGCAATAAATGGTGGCTGTTATTACAACTCTCCCTCCAAAACATTGTCTCAGCCTATGCTGTCTACTGTGGCCACTAATGGCCATGTGTGGCTAGAGAGCTCTTGAAATGTGGCCAGTCCTGACAGAGAAAAATAAATCCAAAATACATACAAGCCTTTAAAGGTTTAGTATGATCAAAGAATGTAAAATATCTCAGTCATTTTTATATCGATTACATTTTGAAGCAAGAATGTTTTGGCAATACTGTCTTAAATACATTAAAATAAATGTCACCTGTTTCGTTTTACTTTTTGTGGCTACAAGGACATTACAAATTTTGTAAAAGGCTCATATTATATTTTTATTGGCCAGCATTGGTCTAGACAGATGAACACTGATCAAAATGTCCTGGGTGGGTGTTTTGAGTTGTGACTCATATTTCTTGATATTGTTGTTATTATTGTCATTGATTTATTCTTAAGTCTTCTTTGGAAAAAGTATTCTGGATGGTTTGCTAGAGAAAATAGAGAAGCGTTAGCAATTTCATGAACTACCTAATTTAACCGTGAGTTCCCCTGTAGCTGAGGCAAATACAAGAAATATATTTGGATCATATGGGGTTTTTAAGAAGTCTAGGGATTCACATAAGTTTGTTTGAAAAGATACAGCTTTCTCTCTGGCACTGAATTCTCAAAGGACTATTTCCTGTTGCGATGCTGAAATTGCGTAGACACCTGCACCTCTCCATCCTCCTTCAACAAAGCTTTTATGAACTTAGAATGCTATGAGTCATGCAAAGGCAGTGATGATAATTACACCCCCTTCGCTTATGTAAATTATCTGATTTGATCCTCGAAGCAGCCCTGCAGGATGGGCTGTGCAAGGAGTATTGTTTCCTTTTTATGGACGACAAACCTGAAGATCAGGGAGGACTTCGTGACTTGCTCAAGGTTTCATAGCCAGTAAGTAGCAAGGCCAAGGCTCAAAGCTTTGTGGCCTCAAGTGGAAAACTCCCCAGGCTTTGGGCAGTCACGTGCTCTTTAGTGTGAAAGAGACTCATAGCAGAAAGCAGAGCACAAGACCCCTGTGTCTATTTCCAAAGATGAAATTGAAATTTGGCTTAACCACATAGAAGAAATAGATATTTATGCACACGCATTCCATTATTCTAGCAGGATACACCCAACTCAATATATCCCGTGTCTTGGCTTTAGGATGACTGACAGGAAGGCACATTAGCTGCAAAGCTCCAAGAGCAGCTCTCTGATCACCTGCATGTGACACAAGTCAGATATTCACTCACAGGCCCAGGGAGGGGCCTGGGAACTTGCATTTCTCACAAGCTCTCAGGTAATGCCTCAGTTGTTGGTCTGAGGTTTGAGTAAAGATATTCAAGATGTGTGTTACCTGCTGTCCGCCCAAACTGTCCCAATCATGGAGTCCTGATTCTCAACTTGCTAATAAATGAAAACCTCCCTGGGAATTTTTTTTTTTTTTTAAACTAATGCTGATGCCTGAGACCATTCAAGACCAATTAAATCCAGTTTTGGGGAATGGAGCTCTCAAAATGGTAAATTCTCACCTATGCCCAGGTGTCCTAGTATGCAACAGTACTGGAAACACTTCAATTGGGACCAAGGGGTTCACGTAACTTAGACATTTTCCTCTGCCTTGGAATTGACCAAGGGTTTCTCAAACCTGAGCACCAGCTACCCCCAGAGTTCTTCCCCTTTTCTGTGTGACACCCAGTTGTTCATTCTTGAATTTGGTTGTTGAGGGCCAATGGTGTGAATGGCACTGGGTTCACGTGGCAAATCCTAGCCTTCTCAGTGCGTGTGTTTTAGGGAGTTAAAGTGTTGATTTGTGTGTACTTGGGAAGAGCAACAGGTGATTTCAAACAGTAACAAGTGAAAGAAGGAAAATGGGAATAGATAAAGTCACTGAAGTAGGTGAGTGGTGGTGATTCAGAAGGGGTGACCAACTTTAAAGGGGACAGACAAGTGACAAGTTCCCTGAAAAGCAGAGGGCAACTGGAATGGGAGGAGACTCCAAGTTCCTGGAGTCTGGTAGTTGAGGTCCACTACCAGTGGACCAAAGCTGGGGACTCTATTTCCCACCCAGAATAGCTTTTAGGAACACTGGCAGAGAACTGTAAAACTCTAGCTTCCTGGGTACCACCTGCAAGTAAATTCACTAGAATCCACAGTGTGGCATCTCAGCATCTTTATATGGATGTTGAAAGCAACCTACAAGATTTGGATGGAGCCCCCAGTGTGAGAAGTTCCAGATCAGACAAAAAGCACCATCTTCAGCTAGAAGTCAAAGTGGGTGTCAGCAACCCTTCTTCCTGCTCAACAAGGGCTGAAATAGCTGTAAAGTATGGGCATGGTAGTCCCAGCAGCCTCCAGAATTCCCACATCACTCCCTTTCTTTTCCTTTGGAATAAACAGCTGGTGAATATGACATCAATTTAACTATAATGACTGCTTTTAATTTTCATCTCAAATCTATACTGTTCCTTTGTATCGGGATCCTGGCTGGTGCCAACTGCTCCGGCCACACGTCTGGTTTTCATTTAGGCTCTGAGTTCTTTTCGGATAGTCGTCTACAGAGGCCTGGTTTAATGCATAACCCTAATTGCACTGTGGAATTAAGTTGGTGCTGACTGTAGCATTTTCAGTTTCAGATTCAAGGAAAGTATCTCATAGGAGGGGGAGAGGAGGGCCTCACCAGGGTTCCACCCTCTTACCAGCCCCTTATCTTTCCGCATTTTTTACATTCAACATTTTTAAAAATGAAGTGCATAATATGGCTATAAAACTGCAGTTTGGATAATGTGGTCAGCCTGCCAGTTTATATATATGCATATATCTTCTCAGTTTCAAAATGTCCCCTTCTCCTCCTCCTAGTCTGACACGGGCCTCGTTTCCCATTAAAAAATGCTGGCAGCTCTGATGTGAGGATAAAAATGCAAGCTGAGCTCCTTCTCGTGAGTTAGGCTTGGTGCTGAGTTCCTCCTTGAGCCCCCACAGTCTTTGAGGGAAGCTAGGGTTGCTTGCTGATACTCATTTCCAACAACGGTTGACCAGAAATCTGCTATATAAAGGATGAAATGAAATATCCTCGCATGAATATGTAAGAATCAAAAGGATTTTTTTTTTTTTTCTCCAGGATGGCAAGTACTTCTTGGTAAACTAGGAGGGGGCCATGATGGTGAAACTTTGCCCACGTTCTGTTCTGTCCTAGTTCATGAAATGAAATAGAAGAAGATGCCCAATTAAAGTTGAGCTGTGGATGTAATGGGAGCTGAGTTGGGGCAGGCTGTTGGGGTGTATTGAGGAACAAATCTGAACGCGTTGCAGCACCCAGCCTTCTGCTGGACTCCTGATCTCCACAGCGTAAAATTTGCTGAGTGGAAGGCAGCCATTAATATGCGTATATTAACTTTCCTCCAAAGTGATTCCCTCCTATTGGTTTCCTCTTCCATTTCTTTCTTCATGCTCTCATTCAACTTGCTGTTTGATAAGTCATTGCCATGCTGGGTGCTAGGGACCTGGGAGACCCTGCAGAAAGCACACAAACAAGATAACTGTGTCTCCTCCCCTCCCTGGGACTTCCAGCTAGCCATAGGAAGTAAAGAAAACTTGCAATGAGAAATAATGTGAGGGGTGATTTTCTAAGAGGTTAGTGACAGCAAGTTACCAACTGGCATCTGCCCCAGACTTCAGGGGACAGGAAGACTGAAACTTATGCCAAGAGGCATTGGATCTGAGACCTGAAGGGTGAGGGAGACTTGATCTTCACACAGCACGCTAGCACCCTTTCTTTCATGCCAGAAATATTTGAAACGACCATTGACAGCTCTTCCTGTCAACCCAGGGCCATTTCTCCCTTCTCTGTGGCTGCCATTGCTCTGTTAAGTCCCTTCATGTTTATTTCACCTGTTACCCGTCTTTCTTAGGCTGTGTCGTGCTCATGGGGACACTTAGAGACACCCAGTGGCAGGAGTGCCACATGTTACACTCCACCCTTCCCAGGGCACCTGCAGCTCACGTTTTCTCGGGATTTTCAGATCCAATATTCCCGCCCTGCTCCTTCCTCTGCTCCCCCTCCTTAGTGCACATGAGGGAAGACTTCCCCTCCTAGTCTCCCGGGCCTCCCAGGCCCTTCTCCTCTCTCTAGGCTACCATCATTATGACCGCAGCTTACTTGGACCACCCCTTTTCTTCAGTTCCTTCTTGTCATTCTTCCCTACTTACCCTTAGTACTCCATTCCCTCAAGTCTCCTAGTCTCCCCCATTTTTCCAAGCCCCTCACAACTTCTCTCCATCACCCCCAATCCCTTAGCTCCTCTCAGGGCTACTTACTTAACTGCTTATTCATGGTGAAATTTTATGTTCACAGAAAAAATCTCCCATCTGTAGAACAAAGTCCTAATTGAGCTTTCTAGTGGTTATCATTGTTTTACATTTGTAAATTCCAGACTCCATCTTGGGCCTTGAAGTGAATTTATTTGAAAGATCAGCCTGACCCTGATATCAAAAGAAGGCTTGAGAAAGTTTGGATTTTACATTCGAGCCCGTGGGAGACTTGTCCAAGGCTTTGAAGCAGGAGAATGGCCTGATCAGAGCAGGTTCTGTGGTGGAGCAGGGATTAGGAGGTACTAAGGAGAGGGAGGAGTGAACTGGGAGCTCATTTTCTAGTGACACTACGGGCAGGACCTGACTTGAGGCTTCAGTGGGGTTACCAAGAGAAGGTGGAGGAGAGACTGAGGAGATCTCAGGGGAGAGAGAGGAGGGAAGAGAAGGGGAGGTCAGGGTGGTTCCTAGATTTTGGCTTGGACCATGAAGCATATGTGGGCCATGGGTGGACAGAATGGGTTTGTGTAGGAAATTGAGGAATCTGGAACACAAAGAGCCTGAGAGACCTGGGGTCATGAGAGGGAGTGACCTCCTTGACCTGAGAGTCACATAGCTAGGCTCTGGTTGTCAGGGAGGCATTGTCCTGACACTGTCAAACTCAGAACGCTCTCTTTACCATGTGTGTCCAGCAGTGTAGACGCTTCATCGAGGACACCAAAGAGAAAGTGCCCAGGCCCTACAAAACCATCAGGAAATGGCTCATTAATTCAGCTTGTATGCTAATGCTACTGTGCTCTTATTATTTCTTCACATTTATTTTCTCTTTTTTACCCGTTCCCTTATTTCTCTTTTTGAGTGTTTTATCCACTTGTTAAAAGCCACTTCAAGTTCACCAGAGAACAAAAGCAGCAAGAAAGAGAGGCAGGATGTTTAGTTTCTGCTGAGAAATGACAACCTAGCCCAGGAGCAGATTCGGTTTAAGTGAAATAATTGGAGAAAATAAAAAGCAACTAAAATTGGACAATGTACTGAGAGTTGAGAGGAAGAAGAAATGAAGGAAGGGGCAGAGCTTGAACACAGGGTTCTAATTGCGGGGAGGTTCAAAATAGTTAAGTTGAACAAAAAAAGGCCGCGCAAGCAAGCCCTTCCAGTTTCTCCAAATCCAGGACATCTGACAGCCAGCCAAAGTCAATATTAGCTAAAGAGGTTTGGCCCCTGTTCAGTCTGATCAAAAATGAATTAGGAGGATGCGTATAAACAGGGCTTAGGGGATGGACACACACACACACACACATATGCCGTGAGTCAGGATAATAATTGCAGGCTTTTAATAAACGCTAATGTGGTGATAACAACTTCACATAGTTAAGGGTTGTTTATGCCAAGATCTGACAGTAGCTGATTTGGGATTTTCTCCATTAACCAAAAAGCTGAGTGGTGTGTTCCTTCCTACCTCCTGCCACCCCTCTCCACCACGCCACCACCCCCACAATGACTCCAGTCACTTCCTGCAGGAGCCCTGTTTGGGGAGATGGCTTAAATTGCGGTTGACTATGGGCCATAAGGATTTAGGCATTGTCGCCTTCCGTAGTCTCACGGGACTTGGCCCGGGATTTCGTGGGACTTGGCCCGGGATCTCGAGTGACTTGGCCGAGATTGCTGATCGGGTCAGCGCCATTTTGGTGGTGTGTGTGGCGCGGGTTAGTCGTTGTTAGAGCCAGAGAGAAAAGTTATCAGAATAAAAAGCTGTTTGTTTCCAGTTTGCCTCTGAACTTCTTCCCGCGGCTTCGTTGCTCCAAGCGGCCATCGCTTCAGGCGGCAACAACTGGCCTTGCCGTTGGCTACATCCAGGCTCTGCTTGGGTGAACCCACTGCCGGGGCCTGACTTGCATTGCTGAGCATCACCTCCTACTTCCCTCCGTACTTGCTGGACGGTGCTTTGGTTTGTCTGAGAGGAGGCCGTCCAGTAGCTAGCATGGACTTCAGAGAGGGTCCAGGTTTCCTTCCTCCGTTGCAATCCTCCATGACACTTCTGGATCCTACATATAAAAACAAAACCAAAAAACAACAAAACAAAAAGATTGGCAGGGAACAAGCCTGAGATGGGAGGATCACAAGTTCAAGGTCAGCCTCATCAACTTGGTGAGGCTGTACCTCAAAATAAAAAAATAGAAAGGGCTGGAGATGTAGCTGGATGTAGCTCAATGGTAAAGCACCCCAGGGTTCAATCCCCAGGACCCTCCCTCAAAAAAAAAAAAAAAAAAAAAAAAAAAGAAAAAAGAAAAGAAAAAGAAGAAGAAAAACATTTTTTTCTTCTGCAACTCTGCAACTAAGGATGCATTGAGAGTCATGATAAAAAAGAGGAATAAACCTGTAGCCCATGATTCTAGCAGAAGCTCCAGCAACAGAAACAGAATTCTGCACCTTGGATTGCCTCTTGCTCCATCAAATCCAAAATTGTCCACCACGCATATTTATATCAACACAGACACATTATTTGCAAGGGTGAATTTTAATTCTGAAGGTCCGTGTCCAAACCCCAGCTTCCTGGTTTGCTTGCTGCATGCGAGGCCAGCCCACCTCAGATCCTTGCTGCCCCAGGATCTTCATTTGTAAACTCCTTTGCATGGGATGAAGATTCAAGGTGAAGGAAAACACAGTTAAAATTCCATGAGAGTGTCTATTACATAGTAGGTCCTCAACTAATCACAGCCAGCATTAATGGGCTAGGCCCTGAGCTCAACAATGTATGCATGATATTTTATATTATTTTTATTATCTCTCCCCAAATAAATTTATATTATTATTATTACTTTTATAATCTTCCCCCAAATGAACTCCAAGAGGGCTATATCAAAGGCATGGTAGGTATTCAATAAGTATTTGTTAAATGAATGGCCAGTTTTATTTAAAATTTCCACAGAACCCCATTGAGTTGAGTACTGTAAGTAACTCCATCTATCAGGTGAAGAAACCGAGGCACATCAGTCAAATGATCTGTGTGTGACCACTTGTGGCTAGCCAGAGTCAGACTGAGTGTCAGATTTAATGTAGATACTCTTGGGAACTCCAGGCCTACCCTCCCCACACTACCAACTCTGTAAATGGTCTTTACAGTGGAGAAAGCCACTCCTATGGCCTTCTCTGATCTGCCTCCCTTCTCTGCCAGCCGCTGGTGTACTCCCTGGCCCTGGGGAAGTCCAGCTCAGGGCCTGGCTGTCAAAACGACAGTGCCTGGATTGGGAGCCCGGGGGTGTGTGCTGTAAACGTGAAACAGCACACACTCCATCAAGTCCCAGGGATGATTGACACCGGAGCCTCTCAGAGGAGGTAGCTGAGAGCCTCCTGCGGGCCCCAGCATGCTCTTGCATCGCTTGTGAGAAGGTGCGCCTGGTCAAGGCCATGGCCATCCAGCTGGCCTCTGTGCCAGGTTGGAGATGGAGGAGGGGCTTCTTCCTGAGTTTGCTGCTGGGCCCTTTGGGCTCGGTGAGAGGCCAGGTAGAAGGTGGGCGGGAGCCTCAGGGAGTTAAGGGGGGAGGGGGCTGAGTTTCTGGGTGCCTGACCATGGCTTCCTCGGCACGCTTGGGACCAAGCAATCTGGGTTCTTTTTTTTTTTTTTTTTTCCTCTATCTTTCTTCCCTTCTCTCCCTATCTTTATTTCTTCTTGATTATTATTTTTCCTCTCTTTCTCTTTCTTACCCACATTAGGTTCTCTTTTGAAAAATGCTTTCTCTCTCCTGTTTCTGTTTTCCTTGCTCTTTCTGCCTCTTTCTCCTCCTCCTTCCTTCCTTCTTTCTTACCCTCCTAAACTGAGATCTTTTCTCAAAGTCCTTGCACTCTAGGGGGAGATAGAAAACTAGACCAAGGCCCCCTGACAGCCAGATTCCAGCAAGGAGTGGTTACTCGAAGGTCACATCCTGCCCCCGGCAGAAGTCCACAGGAACATGGCTCTTATATTTTGCAGAAGAGAGCAGTTAACACACTTGGCCTTGATCTTCTTTGTTATCTCTCCACGCTCCTTTTCCCTTCACTCTGCACATTACTCCATCATTCATTTCCACCACACAGCAGAGGGTAGGTGGAGCCCATCCAACCATCTGTCCAGCCAGGTTCACTCTGAGGTGGGAAAACCAGTCTAGAGAGAAAAACCACCCTGAATACACAATAAATTCCCTTATCTATTCCCTCCACGAGTGGGAATGGAGCACATACTGTACCAGGCATTATTTAAGACAAGGGGTGCTGCAGCGAACAGGCAGAGACCAACTCTCACTCTCAGGAGCTTGCACTGCTCTAAGACAGGAACTAAACCTGCATGTGACAGTAAAGGGACCAATTGAACATCTGAAAAGGAAGCCTCTGATCTTGTTGGGTCTAGATAGACCTAGATCATAAGGTTTTTGTTCTGGGATGCCAGGGCCTCTTGGAGAAATGGAGTGTGCTGTGAATCAGGTAGTTAGTTCTCTGTTTCCACAAAGAGAAGGTCGCCTCAGTTCTCTTGGCCAGTGGCTGGGCTCTGCTGGGCATTCCTTGCAGGGCTCTGGGCTGCCTGTGCACATAACCTTAGAAAACCATGTTCCCTGGTCGGGCCACTCATATTGACACTGCCGGCTGAGCCCCCATTCCAGACCACCTGCCTGGGACAAAACCGCACCCCTCCCAGTCCTCACTGTCCCCCGTAAGCATGAGTTCTCTCTACAGCTAAGAAGCTGAGGCCCACAGTCAGACCTCTTCCTGCTGCATCCTCACATGCAGAAGCTTCTGAGGAATGTCCCATCTGGTTCACTATTTCAAAACCTTTGGCTGTTCTGTGGTATTCCAGAAAGAACATCACTCCAGCTTTTTAAAATCAATTGCATTGAAATATTCAAGGCTTCTGAAAAAAACATGGAAAACGTGGATCCTGGTTCCACAGATCTGAAGCAGTGACCTGGGGGTGTGCGTGGATGTTCAGATGCCTCACTTTAACAAAAGCTGGGACAGGGCCTTGCTTTTGCCCCCACTCTCACCACTGATAACCAAATATGGTATATGCTGAAGGTAAGCCAAGAACAATTTTGGTAGATGTGTACATTGTGAACTGGTGTCACCATCCAGATAATCAACATTCCCATCGCCCCACATAGCTACCAGATTAAAAACAAAACAAACAAACAAACAAACAAACAAAAAAGAACAAACAGAAAAAACTATTTTATTGGCAAATTTCAGATACAATACAGTATTATCAACTGTTGTAGGAGGACAGTCCCCGATGGCCTTGGGTGACACAGCTCTTCCCCTGCCCTCTCATAATTTGCAAAGTAACCAAAGCACACCCAGAATGCAACATCCTGACTGAGGAGGAAGGGTCTGGAACAGTCCTGCCAGTCCTCCCCTGAGGAACAGGATATTCTGCCAGGCTCCAACACCGAGAACTGAGGCAGGGGGAGGTGGACCCCTATTGGTCCTGTCTCCAAGCATCCCAGTGGTCAGCGAAGGAGCGCGTGAGGTCATGGGGGACGAGGGGCCTCGAAGGCACATTGTTTGTGTTTATATCTGGGGTTTTCAGCTGGACATGATTTTACCACCCTCTCCCCATGACATCTGGCCATCGTCTGGAGACATTTTTGGTTGTCAGGACTGGAAAATGCTACATGCTACCAGACCCCTGGGGATTCCAACCGAGGAAGCTGCTAGCCACCCTGCGATGCTCAGGACAAAGGACTGTGAGGCCCAAGTGTCAGAAGCGCTGAGGTTGGGAGCCCTGCTCCACGTCAAGGAAGAGCGACTCCGACGTTGGGTGTAGAGAAACAGGTCCCTCAGAGCCAGGGTGGATGCACTGGTGGGGAGGCTGCGGAAGTGCTGGGGGCACCCCGTGGCTGTCCGGGATCTTGTCTTGGTGGCACTAAGCCAGCGCTGGCATTTAAGGCCTGTCTGGGAAGGTACCATTTGGGTGTCACAGGTAGAGGACAAATAGCCTCTAGGACAACGGTGGCCTGCTTCAGGATGCAGAACCATGTCACATGTGTGGCTTCTCATCGGTGGCTTATTGAACGCCCACACTGTTGGGCCCCAAGGACCCATGCTGAACACAGAAGGGACCCAGCTCCGTTGAGGTTTTCGGCTCACAGAGCGCGGGGATTTCTCCAGGGCCCGAGCCGTTGGAGCAAGAAGCATCCGGAGGTATGAGCTCATCCCGGACAGGCACAGGAGCCGCTGGACTAAAGCTTGGCGTCGGGCTGCCGGGAGAGGCTGGGGCTCAGCGCCATATTACTCTAGCCCTGGGCAGGCAGAGCACCTTTTGAAGGAGGCCTGTCCAACCGCAAAGCAGACCTGTCCTACTGTGTAATCCAGTCTTACTTAAGGTCCCTCATGAGCATAGGGATATGAGTAGATAACCAAGCCTCAACTATGCCAAAATGATGCCAAATAACTACTCAGGCACCTACCGTGAGGCGGTCACTGAGGGAGGCACATTATACGAAGAGGTGATTTACTCATGCACAGAGGCGCTTACGTACCGTACACCTGCCACATGGCGGATGATTCCTTCATGCTCACACCAATCCTGTGCTATAGCTGCTGCTATTGTCTCCTTTTACAGATGAGTGACCTTAAGGAGTGCCGGAAAGGGGCTGCAGAAAGAATCGGGGACCTTGAGTGCAGCCTGTGGAAAGAGTACGTTTCCAGAGAGTTCACTGTGGAAAGAGGGAAAGGCAGTGTCACCGTGAGGGGACTGGAGGAGCTCACCATGGCCAGCCCAGCAAGGTCAGTACCCGCAGTGGTATCGATACCTTTGGCATCATGTGAAGAAAAGGGAACTTGCCCCGGGGTCTTCCTCTTCAAAACCCATAACCCAGTCTAACCATAAGAAAAGCCTCAGACAGATCCCAGCCTGGGGACGTTCCATAAGGCACCTCCTCAGCCCTCTTCCAAACAGGCAAGTTCCCCAGAAGCAAATAAAGTCTAAGAAGCTGTCACAGCCAGAGAGCTGTCATAGCCCCGGGAGTCACGAGACTGAATGTCACGCGGGACCCTGGATCTGCAAACAGAGAAGGGAGGAAAAAATACCAAGGAAGGCCAAGGGAAGCATGGGCTTTGTTTAATAGCAGCACACCAGCCCCGCTGCATTAATTCTAACAAAGGTACCGTGTTGGTATAAGAGGATAACACGGGGGAGCTGGATACGGAGCTTAAGAAAACTCTCTGTGCTGTGTTCAATTTTTTCTTTCTGTGAGGATGAAACTACTCTACACTTCAAAAAAATTTAAAAACAAGTTGGAAACCTGACTTTGAATGGGGAAACCAAAGAAAGCTTGAGGGAAGATCTTGATATCTGGGTAGTATTACATTAGCTGAGATAGATGACAAAATCCTCTAGATAATCCATGACATGGGGTTGGTTGTATTCGGGTGGCCCATGGACATAAGGCTAGAAATAGAGTCTAACTGTGAATAGTCCTGGATCATCTTGACGAGAGTTTAGGCTTTATAGAAGGAAGAGTGAAAGTGTAGAAAATAAAGGGAGACTACTCTAACATTAGAATATATTCAATCGCACACGAGAAAATTGGAGATAGGCTGGTTCCGTGACCCATGATGTCACCAGGGACTCCCCATTTTTTTTTTTTTCTGAATCTTTGCTATGCTACCTGCATGCTGTTTGCTTTGCTTTTTCAAGTATCTGCCTCATAGTCACAAGATGGCTGCCATCTTGGGTATCACCCTTCCCTGCGTTCAAAGGCAGAAAACAGGGAAAGAGAGGGCCAGAAGGATCTTCTTTCATCAAGAAGATCAAAACCTTCCCAAAGTTCCCCAGCAGACGTTATTACATTCTGCTGGCATGAATCAGAGCTCATGGCTACCTTGGGCTGCGAGGGTAAGCCAGCTCCCGACAAAGGGAAACGGGATTACGTTTTTGGCTTGGAGAAGTCATGATTCATCTCCTGTGATTGGCATGTTAGTGTTTCAATATATCAGGGGTTCTATTAACAATAGGAAGGGAGAAAGGGCTGTGGCAGCCTCTGTGTCTGTCACAGCTGAGCACTGCCTGTGTGTGACTAGGTTTTCATGTACATATAAAAGAGGGGCGGGGAGGAAGGAGAGAGGGAAAGGGGAGAGAGGAAGAGAAAAGACTCATTTGGATTTTCCAACTTTCACAGGCGTATATATTTTTTCTACAATAAATGTTATGAAGGAGAAATAGAGATAAACTGTTGAAAATGTGTTAAAGTGAGGGTTAAGGGGGTGATATTTCATTTCTCGGTTTTCAACTACGAGACTCCGTCATGATCTAACTTTATGTTTAGGGACTAAAATCAGGGGTGGTCCCAGGGGTGATAGGAGCACTCCTACGGGAAGCGGGAGGGCTCAGGCTGGCTCCGCAGGCTGTGATGCAGGGCTGATCTCCAATGAGTTTGGAGAGCATGGAAAGCAGAGGGGAAGGTGCGGAGTGAGGCCAGGGAGGCCTGGAGACTTGGTCTTGGACGAGGCATAGGAAGTCCAGATAAAAGGCCATTCAAAGGGGCAGAGTGTGTGTGACCCAATGGGATGCCACCAGCACAGCACACAATCCTGAGAAAAGGAGGCTTAGGGCAGAAGGAACAGGAGCCTAAGAATAAGTTTGTGTCGATTCTTTCTTGGGAGAGTCAGGGCCCTTGTGGAATCAGTATCCATTTCAAACTCATTTATCATTCCAGATGCAGTTCTGGAGTTTCCCCTGCTTCTTACTAGCTACAGGATCCTGGGAATTTACTGCACTTACCTTGCCTCAGTGCCCTACCTGTAAAAGGAGGATGCTGCTGATACCAGCTGGTAAGGCAGGGGAGGCTCGGTGGGATGGTTCCTGGGGAGTTCACAGAACAGAGTCTGGCCCTCGGCCGCTCTTTAATAAGCGTTGCCGTCGATGATGATGTTAGATACTGTAGTTTTCTTTGAAAAATGGATTTCATTTTTGTGTGTGTATGTGTGTGTGTGTGCTTTATTTGTATATCCAAACATTTAGCAAAATCTTGGCAATGTAACAGTAATTCAGTCAACGTGTCCCGATGAGCTGTCTCGCTGCTCCACCAGGTCTACACCTGTGAATTTTAATCTCTCCTTCTTGCACACCTTCTTCATCAGTTTCGGTGGTTCCAGATCCTCTACAAAATAAAGCAAGGTCTGAAACATCTTTGAGAATCCTTCCCTAATCCCCCAATGTTGTGTTTTACACTTCTCTTTTTTCAGTGGTATAATTTAGCAATGCTGAATTAAAAAACAAAAACAAAAACAAAAAAACCTCCAAGCCTGACATGCTATTTGTCCTGTGTTTGTGTGTAATGGACTAGCCCTTGTCTATTGGTTTCCTGTGCCTGGGACATACTTCCACTCTCTTTGCACATTTGGAAACCTCCTATTCATCCTTCAAAAGCTTTCTTAGACATCATCTTCTCTAGGATATCCTCTGGGGGTGTCAATTCTTGTCCAAAACTGTACCGCTAATGCTATATCTACACTCTGTCCATTCTGATTTTGTTACTGTAATATAAGTTGGGATTTATCTTTGTGTCTACTTTAAAACTGTGCATCAAGATGGGTAGAGGCTCACTCAGTCATCTCATGCCTGTAGCAGCAAAGTCTAGTTTTGGGTGCATCAATAAATAAATGCTTGTTACTTTGTCGAGCGGAATCTTTTGTGCAGCAGAGACCCCTCGGATGGTAAACTGCTACATTACCATAAAATGGCTCTTTGTTAAGCCTCGGAACTTGCAACAGAGTCTCATTTCCTAATGATAAAATAATTCTCTTTACAGATGCTCAATGATTCTTCTAGACTTGGTTCCTACAGCTTGCCAACTGTCTCCTGGCTTCTTCTTGTTCCTTCTGGGTTCAAACTCACGAAGGGACCAAATTCTCACTTAGTTATTGCTAACAAATAAAACATCAGCTAGGCTGTTCCACCACCCATGGCCAGATGCCTGGTTGGTGGAGAGCAAGGCCTTCCCGTGTGGATGTGGGTCGTTCAGCCATGGCTCTGTGGTTACGGTCCCATCAGACATGGAAGGCTTAGGGGACTCAAGCCCTGGCTTAGATCCCTGTTCACGGCACACAGGCATCCCTCATTGGCTGGGGTCACGGTGTGCTCCTGCCTACTGGCTGGATCAAGATTCAAGTCACTTGAAGGTGGCCAGAGCAGAGACAGCTAAGGAAAGGACCAAGTCTCAGTAGGACTTTGTCCCATCCGGGGACTCACCAAGAGGTGATGCAGGAAGTCAAGAGCTGGGGTTTCAGGAACAGGTTAGGAAACGGCCTTCATGCTGGTTTACGACCAGATCTATGAAAAATGTCGCCATTTCCTTCTTGTTGGTTGCTAGCTCTGATTGTGGGAAAGGTCAGATGGGGAGAATGAGAGAGAGCTGTCCCAGGCTCAGGCACCTCTGATGGCCTGATGTGACCCAAAGGGGGACTTTCCCCTGCCCCCTGCTCCCTGCCCAGGGCTGTCTGGTGGTTCTTCTGCTGGAGTTCTTTGGGTACCAACCTATGTGATCCCCGAAAACATTAGCAGCCCCAAGGGCTCCGGAGAGAGAGGCGGCAGAACAGCCTGAAAGTCTTTGTCCATCACCCTATTCGAGTGAAATGTGTTACTTGAAAGAATTATTTAAACCTATGTAAATCAGTCACAGTGAGAAGATAAGATTGGGGTGGGGGCAGGCAGAGTTGAGTCGGTGATAAAAATAGAGTTTTATCTCCATTTGGACTGATTTTGAAAAGGTTTTTAACCATTGCAACTGAATCCTTTTCAGAACCCCCCTCTCTCCCTTTTCTCTTTCGTGAGTTGCTATGAGAACATGAATCATCTCTTTAGCACAATGACAGCAAGTGTAGCATTTAGGAGCGGACCCTGATTTTTCACTGTTTGTTCTTTGCTCTCGACAAGATAAGCTGTTGTTATTTCTTTCTTCTTGAACAAGCACACCATGATTGCTGAAGTGGTAAGAATAATTGGACCAAATAGTCATGCGATTAATGCAAACAGAGAGAATTCATCTGTTTCGAGTACTGTAAATGCACTTCTGAGGACGGGAGCGCTGCGTTCTCTGTTTATTCTTGGGCTGGAGAACAAATGCTGCTAAGTTCCCCGCCGCGGATCCCGGATCCGCCACGCTTCCACAGGGTGGAGACCTTAAATGAACTGGATGAAGGGAGAAGAGGGCGGGGGTGGGGCAGGTTGCATGCAGGGGGCAAGGCCTTCTGCCCCAGGTGGCAACTCCTCCCCACCCTCTCCAGCTGGGGGACCCAAGGACTTCTGCTCTCTCACTGTTACATTGCAATTACATGGAACAGTGATACATTTCAATTAAATTGAAACACAGGGGCAATATGAGCATGCAAGGTGCTTCACTAGCATTTACATGAGGCCCAAGAAGGTTCCACCATCCCCATTCTCCCCATTGGATGCATAAGGACCCCAAGGTTCAGAGGCGAATCTCCCAAACTCTTTTTTTTTTTAATATTTATTTATTTGCTTTAGTTGTACACAATGCGTTTACGTGCTGCTGAGGATCGAAACCGGGCCGCGCACGCGCTAGGCGAGCGCTCTACCACTGAGCCACAATCCCAGCCCGAATCTCCCAAGCTCGTACGGCTGGTATGTTGAAGTGCTGGGTTTCGAATCCAGGGCTGTGTGTTTCAGTGTTGTGGTGACAGTGCATGCTCTGGGGATGGACTGCCCGCCTTTGAATCCTGGCCTGTCACGTGATAACGGTGTGACCTTGAGCAAGGGACTTGACCTCTCACTGCTCCAATTTTCCCATCTGGGAAAAAAAAAAAAAAAAAAAAAAAAAAAAAAAAACCAACCTGGGATGTTAACAGGGTTCATCTAGCAAGGCCATTGCAAAGATTACATGAGTTGTTACATGAAAAGAACACAGAATCCTGCCAGGCACAGGGAATGTCCCCAACACAGGCCAACCATGCTCGGGTCAGTCAAAGCCCAGCAGAACACTTTCCGCCTCACAGTGGGGTTCTCTGCCCGCACGCAGTTGCCCTGTCACGCCTTGGCCAAGGTCATCTCCCTGAAACCCCATGTGCTCCAGGTCCTTGATAACTCTGGCAGCTCCCCAGTGCCGACGGGGGAGCTTGACTGTCCGTCTGGGTCCTGGCCGTGCCCGCCTGGCCTGTGCTTTCCCGTGGCCCCTCTTTGGAGATGCGCTCTGGACAGGCCTCTCGGCCCCACCCCACCTCTGGCACTGAACTCACCACCCTCCCCCACCACGGGTCTAAATCCTAGGTGATTTCAAGTTCCCCAGACCAACTCCGAGCTCTCCGGAAATGTCCCTTGCGACGTGAACCCGCAGAGACTGGCATCCTTCCTGGCTCTTGGCGTCCCCGGTGTTGGTGACCCTGTCAGGGCTTCTTACCCATGGACCAGGCAGGGGAAGCAGCTCAGGTGTGTGGACCCGTGCCAATGTCACCGTCTGGATTTACACAGGTGATGGGAGACGTGGAGAGGCAAAGACGTGACCCTGGAGGTGACAGTGTACGGTTCCTGGCTTCCAGTGCCCCCTCCCCTGCCCCCTCCACTCCTCAGTGCCATTCTTCTGACAGTTGGACGAACGTTCTCACCATTTCTCACCTTGGGGATTAAATCTGATTAAATAACGAAGGCCCTCGTGCAGGCTGTGGCCCTGAGGGGCTCTTCTCCCTGCTTCTGTGTCTGAAGCGAGGCGGGGACTGTGTCGTTCTGCTGTTTCGTGGGCATTCCCTCCCGGGTTGGAGACGGTGCTCACCCCCTGCTGGAAGTCCTAGGAAACCCAGTTTGCCCTTTGAGTTTGCCAAAGCTCAAGACGAGGGGGAAACAGCTCTCAGGGTGCTCCCTCAGGAGCAGACTCCGCCAACACCCGTTCCGTTGAGCCACAGAACAGCCTACGCAGGGGCTGACTTCCTCGCTAGAGAGAGGAGAACAGGGAGCTAGAAAAATAAGGCATGTCCCCAGGTTCATAAGCCCAGTGAGCGGTGGTGGACAGCAGCTGTCCCTGGGACCCTGCCCACCTCCCCTCCAGTACACTGGATTGTACACCAGACTGATCTTGCGTGGCCTGCTCCTGCGTTTCTCAGCCCAGGGGCTTCTTTAGGACAATAGAGCCCACTCTGCCTGTTTTGGAGGCTCACCCTGGGCCAGAGCCGGAGGAAAGCCCCTAATCCTTAGTGTTGGAGAGCTCCTTGCCTGTTCTACACAAAGTCCCAGAGTCCCCAGAGGGTCAGCGCCAAGTAACTGCAGTGGCCCCTGTCTTGACTTGGAGTCTTTTTGGCTCACTCTATTTCTTCCCTCTCCTTCCCCACTCCCCTGCCTGTGTTCCCGGGATTACCTCCAGGCACAACGTGCACTGACGCCCTTGTCCCCTGGTCTGCCTCTGCTCGTAGATGGTAGGTGTGGTTGACTCGGAGCCACAGGCCTCACTTGGCGCCATGCTGTATGTAAGCTGCCTGGTACCGTAAACCGGGATAAAAACTCTCGGTGGCAGAGTTAAGCTTTTACTACTTTTACTTCTACTTTCTTAGAGCTTAGAGAGAGGGAAAGAAAGATTTTTAAAGAGAAAGATTAAAGCGAGCTTTTCTTCTTGTCTTCTTAGCTTAGAGTTAGAGTTAGAAAGATAGAGAAATATTAGAGCTTAGAGCTTAGCTTAGAGTCTTAGAAAGATAGAGCTTAGCTTAGAGAAAGATTAGAGCTTCTTTCTTCTCTCTTCTTTCTTCCTTCTTCTTTCTTCTGTCTTCTGTCTTCCTCAGGAGTCTCGGCCTAACTCTGACCAGTCATTACTTCTTCTATCTGGTTTCTCTTCTGTAACCGCTCTGCCTACGTTCTGGCCGCTCTGATTCTTCTGACCGACCGAGTGACTGCCCGGCTGACTGAATTCTCCGTTCTCCTAACTCGGACCGCTTTCACCCGGTTATATACCTTCAGGTTTGCGGGTGCCTACAGGTGCGTCACATACATATCAGGTGGAACCCATGGCTTCCAGCTAGCTGCAACAGCCCTTCCTAATTAGGGCTCCTTCAGCTGTAGCCGTAGCGCACGAAGGACTTCGCTGGGACGGACGAGAGTGGGATGGTGAACCCCCAGGTTAGAAACGACAGGCAGAGCTTGCTCCAGGGCTCCTCTGTTATCGAATATTAAATAACGAAGGCCCTCGTGCAGGCTGTGGCCGTGAGGGCCTCCTCTCCCTGCTTCTGTCTGGAGTGAGGGTGGACTGTGTCGTTCTGCTGTTTCGTGGGCATTCCCTCCCGGGTTGGAGAAGGGGCTCCCCCCCTGCTGGAAGTCCTAGGAAACCCAGTTTGCCCTTTGAGTTTGCCAAAGCACAAGACAAGGGGGAGGGGCCCCACCCAGAAGCCTCTCGGAGCATGAGTTTGAGCCTACGTCCAGACAGTCAGCCGTGAGCCAGCACCCGGGAGCGTGGCGGTATCTGCTGTGGCAGGCGAGGAAAGAGGCGTGTGTGGGAGGACGTTCATGCACTGGACCTTTACTCCTGTCCCCAGCTTCAGCCCTGCCTGCAGCAAGCTTGCACCAGGGGACAAGGCTGTGAACGTGGCACCCGTGGGCACTCAACTTGAAAGAGCCCGAGTGAGGCCTTAGCAGGTGGCGAGAACCTGGAGTCGACGCCTCAGGAGCCCCGGGCTGCAGGGCTGTGAAAGGGCTCTCTACCCGGGCCACTTTCCCCTTCAGTTTTCGTTTCACTGATGAAGACCTGAAGAGCGACTGCCAGCATCTCTGTCACAGATCTCTTCCTAGCCAGCGCGCCCTGGCCAGCGTGACTGGGCCTGAAGGCCCCATCTCAGGACTTTCCATTGAAATGGGCCCCAATGTTCCATCTTTGTTTAAATTGGTTGGGTTTGAGCCTTATTTCTCTTGCAAACAAAAACATGCCTCCCTGCCTCTGGGGGTGCGAGGGTTGCTGAGGTGCATGCCATTTCATGCCCACACCCAGCCTTATCGCGCATTGGTCTGACCTCAAGAATTTAGCCTCTTGCCATATAATGATTAATAGGGGTTAAATCCTCACACTTTGATGGGCATTTCTGGTTTCTGTTTTTGGGGGGCCCCTGTCCTCCTTCCAGCCCCCTCTTTATGTTAGTACATTCAGCTTCTTCCCGAGGAGCCCATTTCTCCCCTCTCTCCATTCACCTGCTCCAGGGTGCTCTGCCCTCTGCTCCAGCTTGTTCTGTTAGTTCATTCCCTCCACCCCCTCCCCAGTACTGTGATTGGTTTGGTACTGAAGACAGAACCCAGATTACAGACAGCAGGGCCCTTACTGGGTCTCCTGGGAATGGATGTGAACCTGGAATGGAGCAAGTACCAATGATACCCTTGGTCAAGCCAGGCCTGAAGCTAGCTCTGTCTCAGGATGTTCCACTGAAATGAGCCCAACTGTTCTGTTTTTGTTTAAATTAGTTTGGGCTAAGCCTCTATTTTTTGCAAACAAAAAATATGGAACTAATTCACAGATATAAGAATTTCACTGATGGCATATTCCATTTTTATGTTTACATTGAGTCTTGTAATCTAGTGGACTTCCCTTTGGCTCAGTAAATAGGAAACACAAACTTTTCCCTAGCACCCTCTACCTCATCCCACCCACAATCCCACCATCTCTGTCTGTGACTATTCTCTTCCTCTTCCAAACAGAGAGAAAATGGACCTAAATAGCTTTTACATCCTAAGCAGTAGCATTTGCTGTGGTCATAAGAGGATTTCCCAGGGACTTCAGCCAGACATGCGGCCTTTGTGTTCTGAATTTACCAGTCGGTGGCAATTTGCTAAAATAATCGTCTTCACATTTGCTGTTAATAATCTTGCTTCAGGCTGTTACAACCAAATGGTTGGTCACTTCCAGTAATGACCAATTTTTCAGGGATTATTGCTAAAATGATTAGGCATATCGTGATTTCCCAGGGCACGTGCTTTGGAGTTGGTCCATTAGCAAATAAAAGGCCTTCTGGGTTGATTTAGAAAGTGGGAGCACTCGTCTGAAGAGGTAAATATGTGCTATTTCATCTATTTTTTTCTTTAGCTGAGTCTAGGTTTTGCTTTTCCCTGTTTATTGATGGTTCATTATTTAGTTACTAGATAGACTGATTTGTTTTGTTTGCTCTTAACTTGTCATTGTAGTGGGGAAACATCTTATAGTCCATCAATTCAATCATCCCCTTTTAGGAAGTATGCGTTTATTTCTCTTTTCCAGTACTAGGGATGGATCCCAGGGTCTTGTGCATGCTAGGCAACTGCTCTACAACTGAGTTATATCTGCAATTCGTTTTTATTTTATTTTGAGACAGGGTCTCACTATGTTGCCCAGGCTGGCCTCAAACTTGCAATCCTCCAATCCTGAACCTCCTGAGTAGCTGGGATTACTAACATGTGCCACTGAGTCTGGTTAGGAAACATCCATTCCTGAGATCCTTGTATCAGTCAGGCCATGGCTAAGAAATGTTGCATAATATCTCATTTAATACAACAAAGTCTTGTCACCATTTTGCACAGGAGTACTATGAACTCCTGAGGATTAATTCACTTATTGCATGTCATGCAACCAGTAAACTCATGGTTTCTATTTGCATCCAGGACACTGAGCTCTCACCAAACCAGGAAGTCTACTTTGCTCATTCTACTGCACGTCTCTGGTCCCCACTTGCACCAGGGCCAGACATGGCACCTGGGAGCCTAGCCTAGGTGGAGGCAGGTCAGGACACTGTCAGGTAGAGCCTGGGAAACCACAGCAACAGCGATCCTGCTTTTCTTGTGGCTGCCTGGTTCACACCCAATGCCAGACTGTCTATTGCAAATGTGAGCTATAAGCGCGAGCTCCTAATGCCAGAGAAATAAGAAAAAGGGAGACAGAGAAAAGAACTCTAAGGAGAGCATTTGAGGTAGAAATTGACCTGAAAAATACTCTTATTTACCAAAACAGAGGAAAGAAGGTATTTTGACGTTGCATTTGTAGAGGCCTTTTTTGGAACATATCCACAGGCCTTTATCTAGAAGTGGGGCAAAGTCACACCATGATTCTTTGGCATTGCATGAATACGTGCAAGAACCGATTGGTACACAAGTGCTAGAACATTAGGAAGCAATAAACAAAGGGGAAGGGAGGAAGAGAGAGACGGGGAGAGACTGAGATTGTCTGGTATTTAAAAAATTGAACATCAGTTGGGGCAAAGCTGGCCATTCTCTGCAATTTAGGATATTCTTCTGTCACCAGGAAGTAGTAGCCGTTCAAATAAGGGTCAACATGAAATGTAGGTGGAAATCCACACATGACATAGAAACGCAGTAGTGAAAGGGAAGAAGACCCCTCTGGCTCCAAGCAGACAGGTTTACAGCTATACTTCGCAAATGCTTCTCCAGTAAATTAGCTAGCGTGAAGACTTTGGTAGCTGAGGACAGAACCACACTGCACTTGTCCAGGTGCTATCTTGTTTGAATGTTTTCCTGTCTGTATTTTTGTCAGTTCTGTTTTTATTTTTTTTTATGACAATGCTATATCATGTTTGCTTCAGAAGTTAAGAAAGCACAAGAACCTTTCTTAACTTGATAAAGATTGTCCAAAACACTCAACCTCAAATGTCAACCTTAATAGTAAAAGGGCAGAAGCATTTCAAATGAAGCCCTTAGGTGATCTTAAAAAGCTGACATATCAATACTTACATTAAATATTAGTAAATTGTATCTAGTAAATAGTTTATGGCATGAGCTAGGCCAAGTGCTCAACTCTGGCTGCTTGGGAGGGGTTGGTACTGCTTATAACTTGTTGGCAGAACTAGTTACAAGGGGCTGAAAGGGAATCTTCTGTGCCTAGAAAGGACAAGAGAACTGGATACAGGTGAATGGAAATGTGTCACTTCTGGAACAAGATGGGTGGAATCCTTCACTGTCTCCTCCTCTGCTGGTGACCTTGGAAACCTTGTGTTTAGATGGTTCAGAAAACAAGATGGTGAAGTTTCTATTAGCCTGAATCCCTGCGTGACAGTGTGGAGTGGAGCTCCTCATTAACTGGGATTGAGAATCTTTGTGAAGTTAAACCTTGAGATTTCATGGTTAACTTGATATTTTCTTTTTATAACCTAGCCTTTCCTGATTAAGACAGATGATTCTGCTGTCTCAGAGAATTTCTTTGGGACTTTCAAAGGAGGAATACCCAAAACCCAGAGATCCCTGGTACGTGCAGCCCCTATTCTTCTGGCCATGTCTGACAGACTAGGACCCAGATGCCAGACTAGAAGGAGATCCAGAGATGTTCCATTTTGAGGCACTAGCTATTTACTACCTAGGATCTAAATCATAGGAAGAAGGAAAAGGAGAAGAAGTGACTCAATGTTTCTTTTGCTCCAGAATGAAAAAAAAAAAAAAAAGTTATTTATAGAAAATACGGGGGATTGCCATAGGACGTATATGTCAAGATAAGGGCTTTGCCTACATCTGCCTCCTCGGTATGGATCACTTGTATGATGATGCTCTTGGTCATCCCCTTGTCTCCTGCTCACCCCAAGTCAGAGACTCCCAAAGTTCTCTGATACAGTAAATAAGTCTATTCCAGTCAGAAAAGACCTCTGTAGTCACATGGTGACCAGGAAATATTTCCAAAGAATGATGGCAAGTATCTGGTGCAGAATGACTTACTAAATCAGAAACTCAAGGGCGAGGGCTGAGGAAGTTTCCTATGAAGCGGTTTCACAGTAACATTATATCCACCAAAGTTTCAAAATAACTGCTCTAAATCCTCCCATCTGGCTAACATGTCATGTTTTCTTTTTTTTTTTTTTTAATTTATTTTTTAAATTAATTATACATGACAATAGAATGCATTTATGCACTGTGATATATCATAATAGATAGGATATTATTTCTCATTTTTCTAAGTGTACATGTTACAGAATCATATTGGTCATGTAGTCACATATATACATACATACAGTAGTAATGTCTGTTTCATTCTACTATCTTTCCCATCCCCACATACCATCATTTTCCTCTACCTAATCTAAGGTAGCTATTCTTCCCTAGTGTCCCCCACCTTATTGTGAATTAGCAGTCACACATTAGAGAAAACATTCGGCCTTTGGTTTTGTGGTATTGGCTTATTTTGCTTAGCATGATATTCTCTAACTCCAACCATTTACTGACAAATGCCATAATTTCATTCATCTTTAAAGCTGAGTAATATTCCATTGAGTATATATATTACATTTTCTTTATCCATTCATCTATTGAGGGACACCTAGGTTGGTTCTATAGTTTAGCTATTGTGAATTGAGCTGCTATAAACACTGATGTTGCTGTGTCACTGTAGTATGCTGATTTTAAGTCCTTTGGGTATAACACAAAGAGTGGGATAGCTGGGTCAAATGGTGGTTCCATTCTCAGTTTTCTGAGGAGTCTCCATACTGCTTTCCAGAGTGGTTGCACCAATTTGCCGTGCCACCAGCGATGTATGAGTGTGCCTTTTCCCCCACATCCTCGCCAACATTTACTGCTGCCTGTATTCTTAATGATTGCCACTCTTTTTGACGGCTGGATCTATCCTGGTGTCTTGACCAGATTATCAGCAGATGCTGTTCTGTTGTTCTTTGCTCCTTGGCCACCAGGACTTCTAAACAAAACAAAGAAAAACAATTCTCACCATGAGCAAGGGGTCCTTCAGGTAGACCTGCTTAGTCTCAGAGGTGCTGGTTTGGGACAGTTCTCTGTTGTGCCCGTTGTGCAGCCAGGTAAACCACATGCTGCTCCTAGACCAGGTTCTCACAGGTGTGGGGGTGGCTGAAGGGGGTGAGTCACGCGGGGCAGCGGGCCATCCTGCATGGGTTTACATGCACCGAGATTACTGCCTCTCTGTCCTGTGCACCTGCCTCCAAATCTCAGGCTGGGAGTGGACTTGGGCTCTAACCATAGAGAAAGCCCAGGTTTCATCACTTCTTCTGTCTTTTGTGGAAAGTAGGGCCTTCTGTCGTCACCCAAGACATGCCAGAGACTCTGAGACTTAGTCTGAAAGGATGTCTGAAGGTAGGATTTGTGTCCGAGTCAGAGGGTGATCTGAATCCTCCAGAGCTTGCCAAGTGAGTCACTTTGGTTTGTGTCATAGTAGATTTTCAGAAGTTAAGTAAAAGTAGAACTATTTCCTAAGAGACGGAAAACCTTTTCAGATTTTGTTCACCTCCCGGCACATTGAAAACAAAACTGACCCAAATGAGATCACCACAAACTACAAAGCCTGAACAAATTTCAGGAATTGCCCCTGGGTCAAGAAGGGTTCTCACAGGTTCTTCGGTTTGTTCTCCAAATTAATCCAATGAGATAGCAGGGCGGGAATGATCCTGGCAGTGCAGAGGAGGGCCTGGGGTTGGACTGGAACAAGAGGTGAGCCAGAGAGGCAGAGGGGCAGTGCTCTGCAGACAGCACCAGAGGCGAGATCCGGCTCTGCTCCCTGACTAGGAGCACGGCCATTTTCCTTGTGAAGAAGCAGAGACTCATACTGAAATCCTGGCTCTGTTGCCTAGTGGTTCCCCATCTCTGGGACATTTCCTCAGCCTTTCTGGGTCCTCAGTGTTTGCTGGTATACATGACTATAATACCTTCCTCATGGAATAACTGGGTGGTCAAATGAGATTTTTCAAACTACCGGCATAGTAGATGTTCAAGACATCCGTGCAGCTTTCTCCTTTGCGTTCTTTGTTCTCACCACATATGTTCAGGGCATCCAGTATGTTCTGGAACTGTATGAGGCCTGAGGGATGGAGGAGTGAACAGAATGCACACGATTCCTGCCCTTGAGGGCTCGCTGTATATGGCCACTGCCCCTTGAGCAAGGAAACCAAAAGCCTCTGTGACCTGACTCCTGAGCCTCTCTGCAGGCACACCCAAGACCACTCCCGTCTGGTCTTTGTCCATGCCCTGGCCTCCTTTCTGCTTCTAGAACATACCAACCTCATTCCCACCCCAGGATAGCAACCCTGGTGGTCTCCCCACCCCTCCTCTTCATATGGCTCTCCCACACTAAATAGCCCCTCCTCAGCAACCCCTCTTAGAATCTGTTAAGGTTTACACGGGGACTGTCCCCCAAGAGCTCCTGTGTTGAAGGTTTACAGCAGTGTTCAGAGGTGGGACTTTGGGGAGGAGATGGGATCATGAGGGCTTTGACCTCCTCAATGGACCCCATTGACATTCACTGATGGGTTCCTAGGTGAACAGGTGACCCTGAGATGGGGGAAACTGGAGGAAGTGGCCTAGTTGGAGGAAGCAGGTCACTGGCGGTGTGTCTCTGGAGGGTATATTTTGTTTCCAGCCCCTGAGGTGAGCAGTTTTGTGCCACCATGTGTTCCCTGCATGATGCTCAGCCTCACCACAGACCTAAAAGCAACGGAGCCAGCCAAACCTGGCCTGAAACCTCTAAAACCACACGACAAAAATAAATCTTTCCTCCTATAAGTTGATTTTTCCCTCAGGTATTTTGTCACAGTGATGGAAAAATAACTAAAACATGCTTTTCCTTCAGATCACTGGCCACAATTTATAGTTACCCTTTGATCTCCTTGCATATTCATTTGATTTTTGACTCACACAAAGCCATGAATTCCACACAGTATATTTTTGACACCCTAGCACAGGACCTGGCACACTTTATAGACTCAGTAGAAATGCAGAGAAAATAAATATATTACTGAATAAATGAATGTGCCCTCAAACAATTAAAAAAATGAATTATTTAAATCATATTTTTATATGCCATAAATATTAGATAAATATACCTCTTAACTGGTTCTTTGGCAAAATGAAACATAAGAGACGTTTACTCATTCATTTAACCAGAATCATGATGGCATGCAGTCTAAGAAACTTTAAATTCACTATTTCCCCTTGACTAGTCCCAGGCAGACATCACTAATCAATTCTGGCTTCTTTTCCCCTGTTGAATGGAGACACAGTCTTCTCAATACACATATCACATAGACACTGCCAATTGATTGCAGAGGGCCTAGAAGATCTTTCACTCCAAGCCTCAGACCACTGTAGTTGTTGGTAGTCCCTGCTCAGCATTCTTCTTGTGCCCAGCCCACCCTGATCCTTCGGCATCCTCTTGACCCACAAACTTCCTTAGTCATGAGGCCATCCCTGCTGTGTGAGTGAATCTTGATGCCCAAAACGGACATCATAGAAAAGCTACTGGGATAGATAACACAAGCTTGAGTTGGGCACGGTGATGCAGGCCTATAATCCCAGCTACTCTGAAGGCTGAGGCAGGAGGATCTCAAGTTCAAAGCCAGCCTCAGCAACTTAGCAAGGCCCTAAGCAACTGAGTGAGACACTGCCTCAAAAAAATAAAAAATAAAAAGTTCTGAGGATGTGGCTCTGTGGTAAAGCACGCTTGGGTTCAATCCCCAGTGCCACAAAGAAAAAGGAAGGGGTGTGTGTGTAAATAAATACTGGCTTCTATAACTGATTCCTGTCCCCTTCCCCCGTTTGCTTTTATTTCCAAGTGTGCCAGTAAGAGATGAAGGTTTTCTCTCAGTCTTTTGGAAATTGAGAAACTAAAGTCTTTTGTGCATAAATCCTAGTCCTGCTGTCAGCTCTGCAAACACTCCACTGCCAACTAGAACACAGGGAGAAGCTTTGGAGATTTCTGTCCCCAGGGTTGTGCTAAACCTGCATCTTCCTTTTCAACATGATTTCTTTGCTCCAGACCTTCCAGCCTGTCTTCTTTGTGCAACTTCCCAGCTGACAGAAAATCAGTGATTTCTCATGTTTCATGAAACCTGATTTCCCTGCATCCCCAAGCCTCTTTTTCTATCCATCAGTTCAGTCTTTTGCCTTCATTTAGAGCAGTGGTTTTCAATTAGGATGGATTTTTGCCTCCCGGATGATGTTTGGTTGTCACAGTTAGGGGGCAGGGGATGGGGGCACACTGTCATTTAGCAGGTAGAAGTTAGGGATGGTACTAAACACCCACAATGCATGGGACAACCACCCAACCAAGACTTACCTGGCTCCAAAATTCTGCGGTGCTGAGGCTGACAAACCTTGTTCTACAGTGGTACCAAAACCCCTCCTGACATTTCAAGGTGTCCCTGGAAATCTTAGTGGGATTGGCATACTCGACAAACACAGCCATTTCTTTTCTGTTCTCTGGCTCCAGCAAGCATGGGGTAATCAGGTGACATGGATGACAGTCCATCAAGCATGTCTCTGTCTTTTCATCTGAGTAGGTATGATGATGTCACCTTAGAGAAGATAAACTGAGAAGTCAGAAAGTGCAGGTATTGAACCACCTGGTGCCTCCCACCGTCAGGCTTCCCACTGGGAGCTGTTTTGGCTGCCTGGTTGTGATTCCCGCTCTTGTCCTCAAGGTAATTCACCAGCATCGTCTCTACCACATCAGGGGCTCTGGGCATGGCTCTTTGTTCTTCCCTCCTTTTGTCCATGAGGTCATTGCCTTGGGAACCTCTGCTACCCTTTTGATACCTTTCACCAATGCCAAATTTGGGGAGAGTGAATAGAATTTCTTGTCACCATTTGTTTATGCTATGAATACTTTTGGCCCTGCCTCCAGCTTGCACCTGGGAGCTTCTGTTTCTAAACTGCGAGTCCCTTAGCAAGAGGGCAGGAGAGCTGCGAGACCCCAGGAATCTCAAGGATGATGGTCACATCTAGGCTCAGGGGCTCTTGGAGCACATTGCTGCTGACCTTAGGAACCCAATAAAAGCCTCTGCATGGGCACTGACAGGACCAGAGACATCGTATCATCTTCTACCTATGGGGCGTGAGCAAAATTTCAGGAAGATCCATGAAAAATTATTGGACCTGTGTCATGGATACATCAGACCCCATTTCCACACTTTTTATTTTATGCAAGTTTACCAGGTACATATTGGCCTCTGAGATCTATTAGATCCATTTTTAGAATTTTTTTTTTACCAAATTTTAGATTTTATTCAATGTTTGGGGGCTTGAAATATTTATTAGAAATAATTATGTTTAAATCTATTTACATGTCAATTACCAAAATAGATATCTTGGAACTACAATGATTTTTAAAATTATGGTGGACTTCAGAAATGTTTTATTGAACTATAACCCTCAGAGAAGAGTACAAATCAAAAGTGCATGTCTCACAGACTTTAATCCAAAGAATCCAATAAGACCCATATAACCCAGATCCAAAAATAGACAGTCATTAGAAGGATACTATCTCTATAAATCATGTTATAAGTCACTTTGTGACTGATTTTTTCACTAACTTAATGTATCGTTGCATGAACAGACATTCTTTTTTTTTTAAAATGATGGCCAATTTGTCAACAATATTTCCTAAGATTCATGATGTTTTTGTCCAGTTTACTATACTATATTAAAGTCATGAAGGTGTACTTCCATTATATTTTAGAAACTTGAGTCTTTTAATTTTTACATATTATTGTCAATCCACCTGGAACTGATGTTTATGTATAGCAAACACTGGAGTTAAGTGAGTTCTTCAATTAACTGATCTAGCCCCTTATGTTAAACAAAACAATATATTGAACAAAACATTTTCCCACTGCATTGCAGTGTTATTTATACATCATTTAAATCAAGTGATTACATGTGTATGAATCAGGTTCTTTACTTTCTTTTATGCTTCATTAGGCTATCTGGGTCTTTTGCATTTGATATAAATTATAGAGTTGGCCAATTTCCACAAATACCTGTTGATATTTTGATTGGAATTTGTTGAATCTACAGATAAATTTGAGGTAAATTGATATCATTACATCTTTTTTTTTTTTTTAATTTTCAATCTCATATTGTAGGTACAGCTCTTGGGAGCCCCATAAAATATTTTCCCAGTTTGACAATCTTTGTAATTTAATTTGGATACTTAGTCCATTCATATTTATTGTAATTACTGATATGTAATTACATTATATATATGAGCTAATATATACTGTATAAGCTAATTCTAATACAATGTTTAATAGAAGTGGAGAAAGCACTTGTCTTACTCTTGATCTTTTTTTTCAAATTTATTTATTTTTTATTCTAAGTTGTTAGAAATGACAGCAGAATGTATTACATTTCCTATTATACTTATAGAGCACATTTTGGAAAAATCTTCCAGTCTTTTTGTATGATGTTAGCTATGAGGTTTTTTTGATACACTTTATTAGATTGATGACATCCATTTCTGTTCTTAATTTATTGAACATTTTCTTAAAATTTTTTCATGAACAGGTATTGAATTTTGCCAGATGCTTTTTTTGTTTCAGTTGAGAAGATATTGTGTATTTTTTTCTTCATTCTATTAATAGGGCATGTAGCATTCATTGATATTTGTATATTGAACTACACTTGCTTCCTGGAATAAATCACACCTGATCACAATGTGCAATTCTTTTAACATGCTGCTGGATTTGATCTGTGAGTATTTTGTCGAGGTTTCTTTCTTATTGGCTTTTAGCAGTTTTACTATGATACTCCTAGTTAGGTTTTCCTTTGTATTCATCCTGCTTGGGTGTTTTGTTTTATTTTTGTAAATGTGGTTTTAAGTCTCTCCTCAACTTTGGCAAATTCTTGGTTATTGTTCTTCCAATATTTCTTCTAAACCTTTCTCTTTGTTATCTCCCTCTTTGTCCCTGTTATGCATCTATTAGACCTGTGTCCCATGCCTTAGGTGTTGTTTACTCTCATTTATGTGTTTTAATCTCTTATTCACCCTCTGCTTCCGTAGAATTTCTGATAACTTGTATCTAAATCGCTGTTAAACTCATCAGCCAAGTTCTTAATTCCAGCAATTATAATTTTTCATCCTCGAATTTCCATTATAATCATATATATTTCAGTTCTTTTGCAAAACTCTTTCCTGTCATGATTATTTTAAGATCTGTGTCTCATAACTTCAATGTTTGCCTCCTGTGTTCTTTTCCTTGTTTTAGTCTTTTTTTTTTTTTGTTGTTTAGTGCTGACTCTTATTAGCCCTGGTGACTTTTTATTGAGTGCTAGATGTTAGACCTTGTATTCAAACAGTATCTGAAGGTCTGCATGAGCCTTTAGCCCCTGGCAGGCAGTTAGAGTAGGACTGAACTGCTCTTTCCAGCTGGGACTCAGCTTTGAGAAGATTCCATACATTCCCCCTTTACCTTAAATCTAGAGGGTTGTTTGTTCTTCTAGCATCCTGATGAATTTACCTCTGTTTAGCCTCTTTGTTGGAAGCTAAACTCCACATTGTATCTCCCTAGGACCACGAGACACCTAAAGCTCTATTTGCCTTTTTAGCCTACGAGCTGTTCTTTCTTCTTGGTTTGTGTAGTTTTTGAACCTGGTTCAGGGACCCAGCTTGGCATCACTACAACCATCTTGGTTGTGAGCATGATTTTGCCCATGAGGTGACCCTGGCATGCATCAAAAATCCTACAGGACAAACAAGGTCATTAAGATAGGCAGCAAAGCCAGGCACAATTGTGGCAGATGCCTGTAAACCCAGCTACTGAGGAGACTAAGTCAGGAGGATCATGAGTTTGAGGACAGCCTGGGAAACTTAGCAAAACCCTGAATCAAAATAGGAAAAAGGCTGGGGTATAGCTCGGTAGTGGAGTGCTTGTAAAGCCCTGGGTTCAATTCCCCCCCAATCACACAGATGGTCAAACACACACACACACACACACACACACACACACACACGCACGCACACAGTGCGAGGCCACTGTTGACCAGACTGGTTCTTAACAGATATTGCACATGGGAGTACTTTTGGGGAGAAGCCAGGTACATTCTTATTGGCCACAGCACACCTTTGTCTTGCTTACTGTGTAAGCCCTTTCCTCTCCCTTGGTGTGTGTGGACCCCCCTATTCTCTTGTGGCCCGGAGACACACTTCTGATCCTGAGTCCCCGGCACATTCACTCTGCAGTCCTGGCTCTCTCTGCCTCTGTCCTTGCATCTCAAGGCACCTTGCCGCCGGTTCTCCTACCCCAAAACAACTGGAAAAGGCGGCCTGCGGCTCGAGGTCTCAGAGCTCCAGGCCCATCCGCCTCTGTCGCAAGATCTGAGCCCCTCAAGCCTGGGCTATCTCAGAAGCCGATGCTTCATTTTCTCTCCCTCGCACCCTAAGACTGTCAGAGCACCGGTCAGCTTTGGCTTCTGACAGGGGACCACTGCTTGGCTTCCTGCTGTCTGCCCGGGATTCTTGCAAACTGGTCACCACCCCAAAAGAAAGTGCTTGCATAGGAAGCAACGGCAGGGCAGGGGCCTTCTCCTCTCCGGGGCTGGGGGCCCTTGTTGTTTTGGATGCTTGGATGGCTCTTCAGCGGTGTTTAGGTTCTGGCCGTCCTCCGGGAGAGAAGTGTTTGCTTCAGGTTCCTCAGCTGTTACTCCAAGCAGAACCCCCACACTGCTCTGGACTGTGAGCCCCAAAACATGAGAGGACCGACCAGGGCAAAGCGAGCCATCCTTCTGACCACAGCGTACACCAGGGACGCTTCCGTGGTCCTGCCTCCAAGGGGACCCTCTTCAGGTCTTTATCACACCTTCCTTCCTGCCAGACTCCTACCTCTAGCCTCTCTGTTTTCCAATAAGGACAATCCTGCCTTTGGCCCATAAAATCAGTGTTCCACTGAAAGTATAAAGAAAGAGTAAGTGGTTATGGTTCAGATGTAAAGTCCTTATCTGTTAGAGATGGTGAAATCCTGAGTACTTAAAATTTGCTTTCAAATAACCCTGCCAGGGGTTCTCTATGCAAGGTGCTTGAATATGCCCAAAATTTAAAAAAATAAACAAATTAGGTATGAAAAATCACAACCATGAAAAAAATGACACCGACTCACTATAGAATAAAAATCAGAAAGAACTCCAAGGCCTTTGTACAAACCCAAGTCTGCCCCTCCCAGCCCGGGGTCCCTTGTAAGTGCTATCAGCCTGATGCCATTTCCTGTCTAATATCCTTTGACAAAATCAGCACTCATTGTCCTCTTTCTTGTTAGACGACATGTTCAAAAGAATTTCAGTGGGAGTTCATCAGCCACTGGAGGGACAACAGGGCCCCCTGAGGAGTTTTCTAAACCACCACTTTGCACAGAGGTACAAATAAGCAAGCCTCCAGGCCTTCCATCGTGTTCCGGAAGCACCGCCACCAAGACCGGGACCCACCTTCGCCCACTGCCCGTGCAGGCTGCCAGATGATTTACCCGAGTCACTTGAGTGACTCCCCACAGCACAGCCCTGCTGTGACTCTTGCATTCATCCCTTTCACAGGTGGGGGCACTGAGGCTAAGAAACTTGGAGCAGCTGCAGGAGAGCGGAGTGAGTCACCTCTGACTAAAGCAGGCCTGAACCTCAGGTGTCTGACGCCAGCCAGACTCCCTGAATGGGAGGGTGGTTTTCCTCCTCACACGTGCACCGAATCCCCCCGAGGGCCTGTTAACACCCGTACAGCCCTGCTCCACCCTCCGCATTCCCAATTCAGTCTCTTCTTGGCAGGGCCCAAGAATTTGCTATTTAATAAGTTCCCAGGTGATGCTGCGGCCTCAGTCCAGGGGCCATGCTTGGAGAAACGTGAACTAGGGGGGACTGTCTGAGGGCACACGGCAATGTGGTTGGTGGTCCTCGGCTGAGCGGACAATCTCAGTAGTGGTTCCTCTGGGCCTGGGGAGTCAGAGGCTCTGCTGTCTTGGGGGTGCAACAAATGACCCATGGCTTTGGGTGTCGTTCCTTGAGCATCGGCCCTCTGGTAATGGTTGTGGCCAGGAGACTGCACCTGCCCTGGGCCTGGAATGCACTTGAAGTCTGCTCTGTGGGCTGGGGACAGGAGGCCAGCTTCACCTGCAGCAGCAGCGCAGATGGTCTGCTTTGGGGTCAACTGGATGATGGGTTCTTTAGCACCTCTCGGGGCTGCGCTAGCCAGTCTAGTGTCGCCGCCTGAAGCGATGGCCGCTTGGAGCAGCAAAGTGCGGGAATAAGTTCAGAGGCAGACTGGAAATAAATGGGCTCTTTATTCTGTCAGCTTCTCTCTCCGGCTCCAACAGCTCTACACGCACCACACACACCACTCAAAAACCAACAACCAAAATGGCGCCGACCCGCTCCGATCTCAGCTCAAGTCTCGTGAGATCTTGGGCCAAGTCCCGTGAGACCACGGAAGGCGGCAATGCCCAAACTTCTCCATGGCCCGCAGCCAACCACAATCTCATCCATCTCCCCAAACAGGGCTCCTGCAGTCTAGGACCTTTCTTGGAAAGGCCCCAAATACAGTCACAGAAAACTTGTGATTCTTTGCTCCTTTCCCCGACCCACCTAGTGTCCGAGCTCACTCCCTCACTCTTAAAGATCCTGCTTTACAAACCTGCTGTCTCTTCCAGGCCTTGTCTGCAAGGTGCTTACAACCTGGTTGGGAATGCTGCCCTCAGCCAAACCCTCCATGTCCAAGAGGGTGAATTAGTTTCTGGTGATAGATGGACTTAGTGGCCGTGGGACCTTACCGCTCAGCAGTGAAGAGCCTGCCTGCCTTCTAATCCGGCCATTGTACCTGGAGCTGCACAGTCTCCCCAGTGCTCCTGTTTCCTTGGTCAACATTTAAAATAACAATACCCGGTATTTCAGAGTTGTCTGGAGTGCTGAATGACTTATCACAGGCACGGGTATTCATAAGGCGTCTAGCACACACTAAGGCTGAGAAAGTGACCATGGCAAAGAGTTCCTTCCATGTTCACGAAGGACAGGATCCTCAAGACCGCGTGGAGGGTGGACCTTAGGACTGGAACATTGTTGCTGCCTGAAGCGATTGCCACTTGGAGCAATGACGCCACAGGAGAAAATTCAGAGGCAGAATGAAAATTAAAAAGGGTTTTTTTTCTTCTTCTTCTCTCTCCGGCTTCAGCAACCTCTCCAACTCCAACCACAAACTCCAACAAACTCCTTCCACACTCCAACCAGCTCCAACTACTTCCAACCATCCACCATCTACTTCCAACCAACTCTAACCAACCTCTCCCTGTTATATACATTTAGCTTTAACAAGGACAAGTGCTTACAGCTCGAGCTTACAGGTGCGTCACACAGTGTTCACGGGCATACAAAGATTCTTTGAATAATGTATTAACATCAGGTGGAAACTTGAACATCTTTTATGGCTCTCAGCTAACCGCAATCTTAGCTATCTCCTTGATTAGGGCTCCTTCAGAACATGATGTGGTACGGTCTATGCTTGGGCCTGGGATTTGGGTGGGGAACTGTCTTGGTGGAAGGAATGAGATAAACAAAGGCATAATATGGCCCAGGCGGGGATGGGGTAGGAGAGTTTCTAGCAAGGCATTTCTTGCCTGTCCTGTGTGCCTCTTCTACCCATGGCTCATGCTGGGCTGGGAATCAGAGGACGTCCTGTAAGCTACCTGGTACCGAAAACCGGGAGGAAAAACTCTCGGAGGCAGAGTTAAGCTTTTACTACTTTTACTTCTACTTTCTTAGAGCTTAGCAACTGAGTCTGAGGCTATGCTTTTTCGTTGCTCTTATTTCTTAGCTTTTCTTCTCTGCCTGCCGAGCCCCGGACGGACCACCATTTGTAAGCTGCCTGTCACGGCCAGCCACGGCGCCGCCACGGGAGGAAAATTCTCGGAGGCAGAGTATAGCTTTTCTACTTTTACTTCTACTTTCTTAGAGAGAGCTTAGAGAGGGAAAGAAAGATTTTTTTCTTAGCTTAGAGTAAGAAAGAAAGATAGAGCTTAGAAAGAAAGAGTAGAAAGAAAGATAGAGCTTAGCTTAGAGAAAGATTAGAGCTTCTTTCTTCTCTCTTCTTTCTTCCTTCTTCTGTCTTCTGTCTTCCTCAGGAGCCTCGGCCTAACTCTGACCAGTCATTACTTCTTCTATCTGGTTTCTCTTCTGTCTTCTATCTGGTTTCTCTTCTGTAACCGCTCTGCCTACGTTCTGGCCGCTCTGATTCTTCTGACCGACTGAGTGACTGCCCGGCTGACTGAATTCTCCGTTCTCCTAACTCGGACCGCTTTCACCCGGTTATATACCTTCAGGTTTGCGGGTGCCTACAGGTGCGTCACATACATATCAGGTGGAACTTATGGCTTCCAGCTAGCTGCAACAGCCCTTCCTAATTAGGGCTCCTTCAACGTCCCACCTTCCTTAGGAGGCCAGAGCTTTCCAACCCATCACACCTGTCTTGTCTTCCCCGGGCTTCCTCCTCTATGTTTTGGGGTGCTTTCCCTGATCTGCTGGCAAAGCCACCACTTCTTCCATACAACATTCTGTTTTAGACCTCCTCACACCCTTTTATAATTGTTGTGTTTGTGTGTCTGTGTGTGGGGGGGGGGTAGGGTGTTTTTGTCCCCTTGTTGAACCGACTTTTTCCATGTTCATGATGAGATTTATCCATCTCTATATTCTCAGGGTGGACTCAGGGTGGAGATTTGGTAGATGTTGGCTGAATGTATGATGGATAATGAGTGGGCAGAGGGATGGGAGGATAAGTGAAGAAAATATTTCCCAGCTAGAGAGAAGTCCAGGGCACAGTGAAAGCAGTGTGCTACAGAGCCTTGATTCTCAACATGTGATTGGGGACCGGTGGCCTCTGTCTCGTCTGGAAGCATGAGAAATGCATGACCTCAGGTCCCACCTCGGTCCTGCTGAATCAGAGTCTGCATTTTAACAAGAACCTGGTGGTCCACGCACACTCCACAGCTGGAGAAGCCCGGGGAGATGGACTTCAGTTCTGGGTCTGTCTGTGCTTTCCCCAGCTGTGGGGCTTTCCTGCCTGGGAGCCCTTGTTTCCACATCTGTCAAATGGGCGTGATGGTGGCAGCTCCTCCTGGGCCTCATCGTGAGGATACAATGTGAACAACAGATGTGAAGTGTTTTGCACAAGGTGCTTGGCAAATGGTAAGGGCTCTACAAATATCAGCAGCTCTTATTATCCGTGTTATTCAGAGCAACCTACTGAGGCTCTCGGCAGACTCTGTGCCCTGGAGCTTCCTCTCCACATCCGGAGCTGGTGGTGGGTCTGGCGGGCCTCTGGGCTGCCCCTTCCTGCCTGGGGATCCCTCCAAGGGGCACTGCTGACGTGAGCGGCGTGGCCTTCCTCTCAGCTGCCAGCCACAAGCCCGAAGCTTCCTGCAGCTGAGGACACCAGCCAGACAGAGAGAACCACCCTTTCCCCAGAGCTGAGTCATGTTATCTCTATTCCGACGGGATTGGGGGCAGGTGGGAAGCTTACAGGCCAGCAGAGATGCCCCAGGCGAGGGATTGGGTGACACGCTGGCGCATGAGTCACTCTTATTACATAAGGGAAGATCAAGAGTATTCAAATGCCACACAAGCCCAAATCTGTCCCCACAGACTCAGAGGGGGTGTCGGGGAGGAGACTGGTCTACAGACACGTCCTGAGATCTCTGTGCCCGTGAATGATACCCTCCTTATCACAGTAGCAGCAGCAGCAGTGTTGATGTGGTTATAATTTGAAACAGACATGAACATTCCTTTTATAGGGCAAAGGAAAAGGTATAGGTCACGTTAACAAAGAGACGTAGATGGATTAGCACACAAACAAACACTGGAGATAGGGGAACACGGTAACTCTTTCCTAAAAGCTGTGTGAAAAAAAATTATGGAGTCAGATTAAGAAGCAATTCAATAGAGGGAATGCATTTCTTTAAAGAACATGGAAATACAGCTTTTATACTGATGGATTAACAAAGTTCTTCCTCTGACGTAAATACCTGAGGCTCCTGAACTGGGCGGGGGTTGAGACCCATAGTCCCACCAGGTGGCAGGGAGCTGCGGTGGCAGTCGGGAGGCAAGCTGGCCTGGGAAAGACTGGGGACACTGGACCTTCTTAGGTTTGTGCTAACTACACTCTGGAATAACAAGGATGTTTATGAAAAGGGCCACCATTGCTGAATCATTACTTATAATCGGGAAATTTTGAGAACACCTGATAAATTCAACATGGTGATTTGGTTTGTAAGTGGTGACCATTGGCTGTGCCTCTGTGGAAGATTTGGAAGTCCTTGGAGCCATAGAAAATGCTATTGATAGAGTGTTGGGTTAAATTGTAAAGCAGAAGCAAGATTCCTTTTTAAGCTTTAGGGTCAAAGCTATGTTAACAACAACAAAAGATACCTCTACTTTGAAAAAAATATCAAACTGTAAAAGACTTGAATGAAACAACTATATTACCATGGTTATTGGAATTCAATGACGATCTCCCCCTTTGAGATAAAGTTTTTAAACTTTCCATGTTAGCATTATTTTTATAATATAAATGTGCAAATGTATATGTGTAAATGTATGTAGCATATAAATATATGTGTAAATAAATATATATAATAGTAGATATATATACATATATATGTATGTGTGTGTGTGTGTGTGTGTGTGCATATATATATATATATATATATATATATATATATATATGCTGAATGTGGTGGATATGCCTGTAATTCCAGCTATTTGGGAGGCTGAGGCAGGAATATTGCAAGTTTAAGTCCTGCCTGAGCAATTTAGTGAAACCCTCTCTCAAAATTTTATAAAGGGTTGGGGTAGCTCAATGATAGAGTACCCTGCATTCAGTACCTAGTACCATACATGTGTGAACACTCTCTCTCTCTCTCTTCTGTATATATATATAACATATATATGTATACATATATAAACAATATAGAATATGTAACATATAATATGAATACTCTGTTATGTATTAAACTGTAAAATCTGAAGGAAGAGGATTCCAGCTAGTAGTTTATATTCATGCATAATATTTTCTTTTATGTGTATGTACAAATGGTGATCAGCAAGCAAAGATTAACCAATTTTCAACTTCAGCACTTAAGTTCAGTGAACTTCGGAAGAAAACCTATACTGCTGTGTATCCTGTGCGGTGTCAATCCGCAGGGACTGGATATTTCTGTGTGGGGAATGCTGACTGATGTCCTCATTACTGGCCTCTCCAGGCAACAGCTCTGTGTGGTGGTTACAGGTACTTTGACCTTACAGTGGTTAAATCAGGTGGTGACAGAATTGGTACCCATTCTCTTTCATCTTTCCCCCCACACCATCCATAAATGTCAGTGACCTGGGTTCTCTCGGGCCATAGAATGTGCACATCAGGTCCAAGGAACAAATTCTTTGGCATTCCCAACCCCAACGCAATTGTGGAATTCCAAGTCTCCCTGGATGTCAACAGGACTGTGTTCCTACAACCAAAAATGTAAAAGGGAGCCTCCCCTACCTCTCACATAATCTCCAGAAATTCATTGTAGGTAAAATAGTAACTGTAATTAGAAGAGAATGGGCAGAGCCAGACACCAATGTCCTGATACGCCAACCTAGCTCATCTTCTGATTCAGCCACGCCACAGGGGCTTCGGAACACATGAATCATGAGACACAGAGCCCTTTCCAAGCTCTGGTCCACCAGGAGAACAATGGCCACGTCCATCTTACAAAGGCCCATCTCTTCTCCTGGTGGATCAGCAAACCAATATCTATCTATCTATCTATCTATCTATCTATCTATCTATCTATCATCTATCTATCTTCCTACCATCTATCTCTTTATTTTTGACAAAATGGTTGAAAGTAGTTATATAAATGTGCAGGCTGCCTTTTGACCTTGATTTTTGCCCAGAATATTTACTCTCTAGCTCTTTAAGGAAGCATTTCCTGAGGGCTTGCGTTGTTCCCACCCCAGGCCCCTGCTATTTCCTGCCTGAGGTCCTGAGCAGTTCTTATTGGTGCACCTGTTTCACTCTGGTCCCTCCCCACATTCATTTCTGTATGAGCATCCAGAATACAAACCAGAGCACAGATTTCCCTTGTGTAGAACCTTCTGGTGGTTGCTCACTGCTCTGATGAAATTCAGGCTCTCCACCTTGCTCTTCCAGCCCAGACCCCTGCCTGCCTCTGCCCCCATCACCATCACTGACTCTGTTGTCTCCAGGCCCGACCTTTCTCTACTCTGTCATGCCCAGCCTTTCAACATGGCCCTAGAATATAAGCCTTGTGCAGGCAGGGACCAAGATGGTGCCTGGCACTTGACAGGCATTCAATACACACTTGTTGAATAAAAACAAATGACCTTGAATCTAGACAGCAAACTTGTGAGGTAGGATTTAAAAAAAAAAAATCATTATTGTGCAGATAAATAAAGAGAGGCTCATCAGAGAGGGGAATCCAGGAAGTGGTAGAATCAGATTAGAATGAGAGCTCAGGGCTTTCTGATATCTTGCTCCAAGGTGCTCCTCATTCCAACACTAAGGTGTCCCTTTGCTACACCTCCCACCACCAGTCACTTGATCTTCAAACATGGGATCTTCTTCTAGAGGAAGTATGTTGGTCCTTGTGCCAGAGTGGTCTCTGCATATCCTGACTGCAGGAAGCTGAGGGGTGCTAAGTGACCGAAGGTGTGCCTGCAATAGGCCATAACCCCTGAAAGCTGGGGTCTGCTTTAAGCCACAGAGCCCGCTTTTCTGCTGGAACCTTCCCATGTAGAGGGATTCAAACACCTCTTGTCCATCCTCGAAGCACGAGGTCACTCCTCCACCACAAGTCTGACTTCTGTTCATGTCCAAATGCCTCCTTGGGCTGTACCAGGCTCCTTGGTGATGGGTTGGAATTGGTGGTTTGATGGAGAGATTGGACACAGCGTTTTAGTCTTTCTGTTCATGTGGACTGTGTTCTTTGTCCCTGTTGTCACTATAGTCTTCCCTGGGCTTTAGTCTTGCTCTTGCTTCTGAGAGACTTTTACTCCATTGGTTTTCTTCTCCTAGACTATTGCGCACTTACTAGTTTTCTTTAAATTCTTGTACAGTTTTTTGATTTGTTAGTTTATCCAACAGTCTGTGGACACCAGACCAAATCCCTGGCAGTGCTCAGAAGGTCCACCCCGATGTGCCTGGCCTGCATCTGAGCCCTCCCTCACCGCTCTCCACATCTCACAAGAACTGCCACGTGGTCCCTGGTGAGCACAACCCTACCATGAGTCCTGGGCTCAGGTGTGCCTCGTTGTCATAATTCTTCCCGAGGAGCCTGCCCAGAATGAGGAAGCGGCCCCTCAGAGGGGCGAGATAACCAGTCAAACTGCATCTGTGTTTGCTTTCTCCAGGGACAACTCCTTCATCTGAAATGGCCTTCCCCCCTCCAGGTCACAGTCCTTCAGATAGGAGCCCAGTAGGCCTAACGATGCAATCCTTTTGCTCCTTTTCTAAAACACTCAACAAATGGCTTGCGCCTGGAAGACCCTATCGATGCCCGTTACCTCGGTCACAGAGTCCCATGCTGAAAGTACTATTGTGTTGCTCAGAGGAGAAAAACATTTTATAAAATGGATTATTTTTTTTTTCGTGAAGAGACGAAGAGTAGGGATACATCGGTGTACCTCCAAATCAGCAACAGATAAAGGGGCCTGCTTCTTTGCTTTTTTAACCTGGTGCAAACTCTGCTTTATCAGACAACACGTTTGCTTTGCTCCTTTTATTTCGCCCCGAAGGCCGTCTCCCCAGGCCACAGAAAGGAAGGCAGGCCGCAATCCATCGGTAAACCAGCCCGCCATTCACTACCTTTCCTTATACAACAGTTATTTGTAAACTGATCGATAAACTCTTCTCGTTTTGTTTGCTCCTTTAGAACTCGTAGCAGCTGCTTGCTGAACCATGAAGGAACTTCAAAGAGCGGAGGATCCCCTTCCACGCCGCCGCCCTTTCCCCCCATAGAACCTGCGAGCCCATCTGTGGTGTTTATACTCAAGGCCATGTGAAGCTAATCTGTATGGAAATAAAGGATAGAAATATTCAGATTGAGTTTTACTAAGTGAACCTGAGGTTTTTCTCTTCGGCAAAATAGGCCAGGTAAATGTGCTTCTGATACAGAATAAATCACCGGCCGAAAGACCTGCATTTCCCTTTCGCCATTTTCTTGGAAGGAAAGCATTCACAGCATGGACTGTGGAAAGCACCAGGCCCTCCCCCGAGAGAGTTCCCGTTAGCACCTGGGAAATCTGCTGCCCTGATGGTGCTACGGTCTTTGCAGAGGGCCAAGGGAGGAAGAGTCAGGGATGTGTTTTTGCACCTTACAAGTCAGGCCCTGAGTCCTCACTCTGTGACAGGACCCCGTGTCTCAGAGTAATGTCACATAGCACTTAAATGCAAAGATTGACAGATACCGTTGTGCTAAAGAGACCTCAGGAGAGACCCTGCGACAAGGTGGTCAGGCTCACCTTCCTGAAGCGCTTGACTCTGGGCTGGGTCTTTTCATTCAGTTGGTCATGAGGTCAGCCCAGAGCTGTGGCAGGGTCTGCCTTTGAGGGGCACAGTGGTGAGCAGGGCAGACAAGCTCCTCCTTACCCGAAGCCCTGGGTCTCAGCAGATCTTGAAGCATGCCTGGGACGTGGGGAGAGGGAGGGGAGGAGTGGAGAGGCTTCTTGGGTGGAAGAAATGGCAGACAGGACCACATGGGGATGAGAAGTAGCTCAGTGCTTTCTTCAAGGACACCAGATTCCTTTATGCATCATTGTGCCCACTGCGGCTGGAAGTGGAGGAGATGACAATGAGGAAGGCACGTCACTGCTCTGTCATGCAGGCAGTACTGAAAACCTAGAATAGCCTCTTTTGAATGGCTATCTAATGTACCTTTCTAACTTCCTCAGGCATAGAGGAAATAAATTTAGCATTCTTGTGTCTGCACGGCCCAGGCCCACATATTTCAGAATGGCTGCAGGGGATGGGGGGGGGGTGGATAATGCCACAAGGCAGAGGTGAGGGAACCAAAGTCTGATTGGGACTTCAGAGAAAACCGTTGGCCCAGGCCAGTTCCCCATGGCCAGGTGGCTCACAGATTTGGAGGCGGAGTTTGGACAAGTGTGACCTCGTACACTGAGCTCATTTAGAGCATCTGGTTGAAAGGGATGGCTCTGGTTTTTGAAGCCCAGGAAGGAGCAGGTGGCAGCCATGGATGGTCCTTCCCAAACTATGAGAATTCATGCAGAAGTAAACAGCACTCCAATTAACTAGAACCTATGTGTGGGACCATAAGAAACCGCCAGAAACTGATCATTCTTTCCTGTAAAAAATGTCAGTTTGTGAGCTTTACCTAATCCATTGCAGGCCCAGTATGCTTTGCCTTATCTGTTGCAGGCTCTTGATGTTTGATACCTTACAAAACCTCATGAGGTATACCTGAGGTACATACTATTAAGCGCCTCATTCCATGGCTGAGGAAACTGAGCCTCAGCGAATTGAGCCTCTGGTGTGCTGAAGTTCACACACCCGAGGAACCAGTGCTCAGACTTACATCAGTTTGGTGCCCAAGCCTGGCTGTGGGATTGAGGCACGGGGGCCTCTATTCTCCCAGGTAGGAGTCTGTGGGGCCGCCGGAAGCTCCATGTCCTGGGAAGGCCCACTCCTTCTGTGCTCTGAAGCCAGCCTGACCACGGGTGTCCAGGGCCCCTGGTTGGCTGGAACTTCGAGGAGCTGGAGGACAGAGCACAGGCACTCTGTTGGAGACTTGACCTCCGCTGAAGCAGGAGCCAAGCAGAGTTCTGGAAGGGTTTCGAGATGACTCAGCCTCTGCAGGGGCTTTGCATGTTGCCCATTTCATCATCTGCCTCCCCTCCCCCCATCTCCTCGCAGATCCTGCTTTGTCAAGAAGTCTTCTATGACTGCATGTTAGTATTGAAGTTTGCAGAGTTTCCAGACCCTCCTCAGATCCTCAGCCCTGACAGCAGGGTAACTGCAGTCAGAATGGGCAAGGTTATGCTGTCAAAACAAATATCCCCAGATCTCAGTGGCTTTCCTAGCCTAAGTCTCCCTTTCTCTCTCTCTCCCATTCACTCTCTCATGCTATAGCTCCAGCAAAGGTCAGCAGGGATTTCTGCTTATCACAGCCACACAAGTCATCTTAGCATACGCTTCTACAATCATTTTGGCAGAGAGAGAAAAGTCAAATTGAATACTAGTTCTTACATCTTCCATCAAGAAAGGACTCACATGATCACATTTCACTGGCCAAAGGGAGTCACATAAACATACCTATCTTCAGAGAACTCATTTGAGTGCATTCCCACAGCTGAGTGTGGCTATTAAGACAAGAGGCTAGATCCTAGGGATGAAGAATTTTCTTTATATTTCTAACTTTTCCTTTGTCTGACCCCAGAGACTGGCCTTATTTGAATGATTAATGATCAACCTCATAAACCTCTATATAAAAGCCAATGGTAATCTTATGGGGGAACTTGCCAAAATTCCATCGTCAAATCCCTCTCTGAGTTATGAAACCAGATCAACATTCTTAAATCTTGCTTTGGATAACTGTCCAGCTTTCAGTCACTGAGATGAGTTGTACACCAAATTAATGGCCCTTATACTAATGTCAATGAAATTAAAACTACTTACACACAGTTTATGTGTCTCTGTGGAATAGAAGGCATCAATGAATTCTTCCAAATTCTGATGTGTCTGATATGACAGCTTATAGGCAATACTACGAGACTAGAAAAGCAAGCTACTTATTTTGCATGTATTGTGATATGACATAGTTCTTTCCCCTCATATATTTAAACACCTTCTAATTCTGGAAGAGTTAAAGTAGTAGATGAAGAAATTAAATGAAATGTATGTGTCAAATGGATGACTTCTTGTGCTTCTTTTTGAAGCTAATGATAACATCTAACAGGAATGCAAAAAAAAAAAAAAGTCAAAGTGCTGAGAACATGCTCATTAATATTATTTTTACCAATAGTGTCAGTCATCTACTCAATGAGCACATATTTAGTGTGTACAAGGTGCTGTGTGGTGAACAGTAAACGTGATAGACGAGATCCTTGATTTTGTGGGAATTCTTTTCTAGCGAGAGATAGTGAATGTGCAGACAAATACACGTCAGATGGAATTTGGGGTAATGAAATGTCCTTTAAAGAAAAACAAAGCAAGGAATGAGGATGGTGAGTGACAGATTGGCTTAGGAGGGTAGTCAGCGATGCTTCGCTGAAGAGGTAATATTTGGATTAAGAAAGGAACAAAGTGGGTGAGTGGGTGAGTCATTGGAAAGTTTCAGAGAGGGGAGAGTTTCAGGCAGGAGGGGGCAAATACAAGGACTCTGAGGGAGTAATCTGGGTAGGAGTGAATCTGGCATGTAAATGAGCAAGAAGGACGGCGTGGAGTGAGGGGGGATGAGTCCAGGGAGGTGGTGCAGCAATATCATGAAAACAAGGGAGGAATCTGGTTCGTACTCTGTGTGATACAAAAGTACTGAAATTTTATAAAGAGAAACATAGCATCATCCAATGATCCAATTTAAACATATGTACACACAAACATATGTACACACACACACACACGTGTGTGTGTGTGTGTGTGTGTGTGTGTTTTTTTTGTTTTGTTTTTAACCAGGCTCACTTGGGCTGTGGAGAATCTACTGCAGAGGCAGGGTTGGAAGTAGGGAGACCTGCTAGAAGGATAGTGCAGAGGCCTGACTTAGGAATCTTTGTGGCTCTAGAGTTGGTCAGGAGAGACAAACTTTCACATATTTTAAGGATAAATCCAGCAGAATTTGCTAATGGACTGGATTTGAGGAGGATGGAATGAAACAAAATAAAACTAACTTCTTAGTTTTTGGATTGGGCCACTGAGTCCATGGAAATGCTGTTTGCTGAAAGGAGAAGAAATCAGTTTAAGGCAGGAAATCATGAATTCTATTTAGCCTCTCTAACACCTGAGATGCTTGTGAGGTCTCTGAGTGAAGATATAAGCACGCACATGGAAATAAAAGTCTGGAGTTCCATGGAGAAATCAGATCTAGAAATGAAAAGTGTGAATTTGGAAGTTCTTGACAAAGTGGAGTTATAGTGAGAGACCTAGAGAATGGGTTGTCAATGTGAAAGAGAAGAGGACTAAGGTGAAAATCTTTGAGTGAAACAACTTTAAAGTTGAGAAAAGACCTAAGAGTTGTATTTGCCTGTGGTAAAGGGAGGGAGGCCAGGAAAATTTCATGACCGAAAAACTAAAGGTAGTGCGAGATCTCAAGAAATGACCTTAGTGGGCCAAGTGACACTGAGCATTGAAGGACAATGCAGTCTGTGATGTGGGAACTGGCTGATGAACAATATCAGGGAGTTTAACCCGAGTTGTTTTTGTGAAGTGATAAAAGGAGAGCTTTGAATCACGCTGAAGGGCTGGCACGGAAGCGGTCAGTGTTGTTGAGAAGTGGTGAGGTCAAGTGGGTTTCCTTATTTATAGATGGGAAGTCTTCTGGCATGTTTGGGTGAGGACGATTCAACAGGTTGTTGATCTAAGAAAGAATAGAAATTGTAGGAGGAAAGTCCTTGGGTCAATGAGTTCATGTAGCAGCAGGGGATATCTGAGCCGTCCTGATGGAAGAGAAGAGGCCGGGTCTCTGTGTAGAGGCCCAGATCAAAAGAGAAAATGCTCTTCTCATTGCTTCTATTTTCTCAATAAAGTGAAGAATCCAAGTCATCTACTGAGAGTGCCTGTGGACGTTGGAGGAGTGAGGAGAAGACCTCACTTGTCATCCGGGTAAGGAGGAGGAGGTTCTGCCTGGGGACCGTGGTTGGCCTTTCAAGAGTTCCTGGAGGCCCACTTGAGTTAAGCAGTCACGGATCTAAAGCAAGGCCAGGAACCTTGGCTGTGAACTTTTCTCCAGCCACAATGCAATGCTCAGGTATAGGTGTGAAGCAAGGAGAGAGGTGAGTTTAAACAGGGGTGAGATTTACAGCAGCAGTAACAGGAGGAAGGGAGAGGAAGGTAGGAGGAGGTGTTCTTGTAAAGAAGAACCATGGAACCCAAACTGGAGAAAGCGGGGTGATGGTGTGTGAGGCTGGGTCTGGAATCTCTAATGGGATGTAAGCACTTTTGTTGGGATTCACAGATCGTTGGGATTCAAGTGGGAGTGCTCTGATTGTGGTCTGAAAAATCGGATGTTTGAAATCCACATCAGGGGTGATGCAGCTATTGATAATATACAGGTCTAGGGTAAAACTTAGGAAAAGGATAGCTGATGTGTGCAGGAGGAAAATCACCAGAAACTCATTGTCATGTGGGAGATATGATAAGAAAATATTTTCATATTATTTTTGGACAATGGCTACTGAAAAAAGGGACGTGGGAATTAATTTCTAATTTGAATCTCTTACTTCTAGTGAGTCCTACCAAATGCGTTGAGCCTTTTCTGAGCTGTTACTTTTTTTTTTTTTTCTGAGCAGCTTTGAGGTTGGATCATGCCATTTGTTACTAATAGTGAAGTATTAACATTTGACATAATTCTTCTTTTTTAAAGGAAAGCAGACTTGAAGTTAATCATTATAATAATCTCACACTATCTAGCACACATTGTTCATTTATTCTTGCGGGAAGATGGATTTAGAACAGGGTGGAAAATGCTACACATTCCACAGCTTCTCTTGCCCATAATGCAAAATGTCGTGAATGACCTTGAACTTATGTGCCATTAATAGCTGTGGTAATTGTGAATTTTTGTGGTATTTTGTTCTTCTCATGCAATTTGGCGGGAGCTGGGGTGGGGTGGTTCATGAACATCTGGACACCCCATGCATACATGTTAGTCATGTGAATGGCATCCACCATGAGTGTTTATGGAAAACTATGCAAGGGGGGTGCTGTGGGCTATGACTCTAGCAGACAGAGTGGGAGCCTGTTATAGAAGTGTCCCCGTGAATCACCCTCCCTGGGCACATGCTACTTTGCAATGCGACTTTACCACTCCTTCCACAGAGATTGAGAAGTGGAGCTTCTTTCTCCATCCAATGAGTCTGAGCTGAACTTGCAATTTGCTTGTGTCACTAACATGTGGTAGAAGTGCCCTTGTGTGACTTCCGAGCCTGGGCCTCAGGAGGCCTCGCACACTTGCCCCTGCTTTTCTGGAACGTGGCTGCCTCCTTGGTGAGGTCGGGGCTGCGTCTGTGGAGGATGGGAGAGACATGGAGTGAGAGGCTCAGCAGGCAGCCAGCAGGAGCAGCCAGACCTGAGAAGGAGGTCTTGTTGGATCAGTCAGTTCCTGTTAAGTCCTAGCAAAGTGCTGCGATGTCAGTGACCCCACTTGAGACCAGCAGAAGAATCATCCTGCTGAGCTCAGCCCAAATTTCCAACCCATGGAGTTGTTAGCTAATGAGTGGCCATTGTTTTAAGCCACTAATTTTGAGGGCGATTTGTTACACAACAATAAATAATTAATGCAATCATTAAGCATTATTAACAACAGAGAGAGGGAGAGAAGTGGTGCTTACCGAGTACCTACTCTGTGTTGAGCAACCCTGAGAACATTATCTTGATTTTGCTTGATTACACCTCTCTGAGGAGGTATCATTTTCTTCAATGGGAGAAAACTGGAGGTCAAAAAAGTTCAGTAACTGGCCCAGAGTCACCTATCTAGTGGGTGGTAGAGCGAAGTTAAACCTAGGATCTGTCCACATGCCTGAAGTCCACTTTTTAGATATTTTTTTCTTGATTCTACAACATCTTCATAAGTTTTGGCATATTTTTATGCTACCTAAACTGTTATTTATTATACATTTCTTTAAATGTATAATAAATATACATTAATGTAAGCTGCCTGTCACGGCCAGCCACGGCGCCGCCACGGGAGGAAAATTCTCGGAGGCAGAGTTAAGCTTTTACTACTTTTACTTCTACTTTCTTAGAGAGAGCTTAGAGAGGGAAAGAAAGATTTTTAGAGAGAAAGATTAAAGCGAGCTTTTCTTCTTGTCTTCTTAGCTTAGAGTCTTAGTTAGAAAGATAGAAAGATAGAGCTAAAGAAAGATAGAGCTTAGCTTAGAGAAAGATTAGAACTTCTTTCTTCTCTCTTCTTTCTTCCTTCTTCTGTCTTCTGTCTTCTGTCTTCCTCGGGAGCCTCGGCCTAACTCTGACCAGTCATTACTTCTTCTATCTGGTTTCTCTTCTGTAACCGCTCTGCCTACGTTCTGGCCGCTCTGATTCTTCTGACCGACCGAGTGACTGCCCGGCTGACTGAATGAATTCGTTCTCCTAACTCGGACCGCTTTTACCCGGTTATATACCTTCAGGTTTGCGGGTGCCTACAGGTGCGTCACATACATATCAGGCGGAACCCATGGCTTCCAGCTAGCTACAACAGCCCTTCCTAATTAGGGCTCCTTCATATTCCTTCCCTTTAGTTTAAAAAGGTGCTTTTGTTCTATTTTCTCTATTTTATTTTCTCTATTTTCTTTTATTTTCTTGTCCCTACCTAGCTTTTCACCTTTTATTTTTGAAAGGGTGGATATTTGAGCCCTTTTTGAGAAGGTGCTGTGGCTTTAAGGAAGCCTAATGCTGAGGAGCAGCTAACGCACCTAGTTAAGCACAATTGCATAAGCGGCTTTGACTTTTTTTTTTTTTTTTTTTGTCTCTTCTTTATTTTTATGGCTTTTTTCTTTATGGCTTTCTTGCCAAAGCTCAATGGCTTTTTTTTCTGCATGGTTTTTACCATGCTATTTAATTCTCTATTTTCTTTTAAGCTCATGGCTTTTTTCTTTATACTAAAGCTCAAGGCTTTTTCTCTATATTTTTTATGGCTTTTGGCCGGCTACTCTGCTTTGGCTTAATTCTTAACTGGCTTCAACTGAGTCAGAGGCTATGCTACTTGTTTCTACTCTTTTTGCTGGTCTTAACTGAGTCTGAGGCTATGCTTTTTTGCTCTCCTTATTTCTTAGCTTTTCTTCTCTGCCTGCCGAGCCCCGGACGGACCACCATTTGTAAGCTGCCTGTCACGGCCAGCCACGGCGCCGCCACGGGAGGAAAATTCTCGGAGGCAGAGTTAAGCTTTTACTACTTTTACTTCTACTTTCTTAGAGAGAGCTTAGAGAGGGAAAGAAAGATTTTTAGAGAGAAAGATTAAAGCGAGCTTTTCTTCTTGTCTTCTTAGCTTAGAGTCTTAGTTAGAAAGATAGAAAGATAGAGCTAAAGAAAGATAGAGCTTAGCTTAGAGAAAGATTAGAACTTCTTTCTTCTCTCTTCTTTCTTCCTTCTTCTGTCTTCTGTCTTCTGTCTTCCTCGGGAGCCTCGGCCTAACTCTGACCAGTCATTACTTCTTCTATCTGGTTTCTCTTCTGTAACCGCTCTGCCTACGTTCTGGCCGCTCTGATTCTTCTGACCGACCGAGTGACTGCCCGGCTGACTGAATGAATTCGTTCTCCTAACTCGGACCGCTTTTACCCGGTTATATACCTTCAGGTTTGCGGGTGCCTACAGGTGCGTCACATACATATCAGGCGGAACCCATGGCTTCCAGCTAGCTACAACAGCCCTTCCTAATTAGGGCTCCTTCACATTAATAAATATAATAAATAATAAATATAATAAATATAAATAAATATAATAAATTTAAAAGTTTCTTTAAATTGACTCACTGGGATATGTAACTAAACAAACACATATATTTAAAGAAGAAACATTATATTCCTGTGACTAATAACCTAGTCAGATATCTATTGAATGCTTTCCCCTAAGGTGAGTTGTCTCCTGATTGCTTTGCATGAATGAATTACTTTAAGTCTTACAACAACTCTTTGGGGTTGGAGCAATAATCATCATCATACCTGTTTTACATATGTGGAAAGTAAGGTCTGTGAGATTAAAGTTGCTCAATATTACCAAGAAGTACCTGGTTGGATATAAAATCTGATCCCAACATTTTCACACATATTCTCTCCGCCAAGGGGCTTAACCAATAGCAGTGTTGCCAGGGGACATTTGGTAATGTCTAGAGACAACTGCTCTTTGCATAACTGCAGGGTGTGATACTGGTCTGATCTTGTAGGTAGAGGCCAGGCTTGCTGCTAAATACCTTACAACGCACAGAACACCCCACCACAAATAACAATCTCCAAATGTTGATGTGCCAAGGCTCAAAGGCCATGTTCTAGACTATTCTACCCTTCTAAATGGTAAACAGAAGCAAGTTGTCCTTGTAGTCAATAGAAACTCATCAAAAACAATGGTAAACGATCTCTCTAGGAATCATTGCTCATGGAGGCTGTGAGCCTTGGATTTTTTTTTTTTTTTTTTTTTTTTTTTAAGAAACATGATCTGCAAATGTTAAGAGGACAGTGAAGACCAGCGCCCGGCAGAGGCGTTCTTCTTAGTGTCATCAGAAGATAATAATGCTAACAATCAGAATTAAATCTCATTGTGAGATATTGCGTTACTCGCACTTTGTGTCCCTACCAAATCATCCCACCACCCATGGTGTTGATCCCACCCTCTGGGACGTGGGGCACTGTATCTAAATGGGAGAACTGCTCTCCCTGGGCCAAATCCATCCCACTACCTGTTTTGCAAAGAAAGTTGTATTGGCACGTGGTCATGCCTCTCTATTAATGCACTGCCTATGGCTGCGTTTGCCCCACAGCCTGAGTTGCAAAGTAAGAGCAGGGACCCAGTGGTCTGAAAAGCCCCAAATATTCACCATCTGTCCATATGCAGAACATCCTTGCCAGCGCCTGCCTAGAACCATGCCTGGCACACAGTGGTCACTCAGCAAATCCTTGCTGAATGAGTAAAGCCTTCAAAGACACCACTCTGGGCTGATGCCCTCCTACTGTGTGTGATTTTTCTGAGTCCTCCCCACCAGCACCTGCCTCTTGCCCCCTCTCACCCAGCTGATTTGCTTGTTTGTTTGTTTGTTTATACATTTGCACTCGCCTTAACCCGAAGTGACAGCTCCATTCTTAAAACAAACACTTGTCTGCCGTGTCGTTGATCACTGTAAGCTGCTCCGTTTTAGGGCTCAGAGATACAAATGGATCTGCTTGAGAGGGGACGGTGATGGATGACCGTCTTCCCGGGAGCCCGAGTCCTTCCCTTCCTCCCGTGGCTGTTGGCATTCACTGCAGTCTCTCAGCTCCAGCGCTAAGGGATATATAATAGACGCGGGAGGGCCCATAAAAGTAACATCTGAAACTGCCGCAGAGCTTGGTATTGATTTATTCATTACTATAAATTTTTTGTCATTACTATGCAATTGCTCTATCTCAGGAAGAATTGATAGATGCGCTTGAAGCTGCAACCCACTGTGCAAAACTTTTTCCCCCTTCTATAATTTCCTGCAACTCTTCTAAAGAATCATTATTCCTTATTACATAGCCCTGGCATGCCACCTATTTAGATAAATGCATGAACAAGTGTGCAGTAAATATTCGTAGTGGCCCATGTGTCAACGATATATGTCACTAATTAGATAATTTAGTGGTTCAAATAAATAAATAAGAAAATAGAAGCACACCCAGGAAAACAGTGAAATAAAACACAGATTTCCTCGTGGGAGCCTGGGCATATAGGGCAGCTTTGCAGGCTTCTAGTATTATTTGGTGTCCTGGGAGCTTATCGCAGGGTTATAGGAGAGTTTAAGGGGACTGCTTTCACATGGAAAGAAGATCAGGCCCACAGCACATGACATCTGTTTGCTATTTGCTCCTTCTCAGCAAGCCATACACAGTTGCCTAAGCAAGTCCACAGAGGAGTGGTCTTAGGGGATTTGAGGGCCCTTGTTTTTTGACATTGGGGTTTGAACACAGAGGCATTGTACCACTGAGCCACATCCCCAGCCCTTTTAATTGTTTATTTCGAGACAGGGTCTCTCTAAGTTGTTTAGGGCCTGGCTAAATTACTGAGGTTGACCTTGAACTTGGGATCCTCCTTCCTCAGCCTCACAAGTCACTGGGATTACAGGCATGCACCACTGTCCCCAGCTTGAGGGTCTTTTCAAAACCCTCTTCTATCTTCTTTGTTTTGTTGGATCTGCTATTTACAATTGTGACAATGCAAAGAAGACTGGGTTCAGAGTCTGACGGGTTCAAGTCCTGACTCTGACAGGCCGTGAAAAATTTCTTATTCAACTGGGGCCTCAGTGTTGCTCTCTGCAGAGTGGGAATGATTATTATTTCGATGAAAATGGCAACGGCAGAAATGACAGAGCTCCAGCAAGGTAGCAACATGGAAACCGTTGCAGCTTAGAGTTCCATACAGACATTACAAGAGTTTAATTGAAGTCAATAGAAGCTGTGAGCTAGGCCTAGAGAGCAACTCTTCAGAGAACTAAGAAATTAGGAGCTACTATTTGCTGGGTGCCTCCTTTATCTACTGGGTGGGACTTCCTCTACTGGAACCCAGCTAGAGGAAGTAAAGTCTGCTTTTCTCATTGTACAGATAGAGAAACTGAGAACTAGAGATGACCAGTGCGATGCGCCCAAGATGGCAGAACTAACAAGGGAGATACTGTCAGGCTTCGAACCCCACCCCACGTCTCCCACCTGCTCTGTTGCCTCTAGGCTTAAACGTAAAGGACTTATTTTGTCTTTTAAAAACTAAAAAGTTTTCAGTTTGAGTTTTCCAGATAGCTTGATGGTATTGACCAGACTCACAGAATGATCCGCCCCATTTGACACGGGTTACATGAACAAATCAGAGTCCTGTCCACACACATGTAGTCGGACTTAAGTCAGTTTGATTAAGGGTCTCCGTGGTGACCTCATCAAGCAGTGTTCAACAAAAATAATTGAATCTCCTGAATCCTGAGATCCGACTGATTAGTTCCTAATGCAGGGATCTGGCTGCGGGCCTCCCAGTGATGTGTCGGAACAAGAGGGAGACAGGTGCCCCTGCCGGAGAGTTGGAGCTGTGTCCCCAGACATGTCTGGTCTAGTCATGGCCTCATATGGGCACATTAATTTCTCAAATGTAGATGGCATGGATGCTGCACACTGCCATTAAGCAATCACATAAAAGCGAACTCACTCCTATCAGCTAAATTATCTGATCGAGGCGCTACCTTTCAAGTTCAGGTTTATCTAGTCATAACGAAGAGCATGCATTAATTTATTTAGCAAATATTTAATTTACACTTGCTATGTGTCAGTAGCAGAGGAAGATATTCAGAGATGAATCACATTTAAATGATTTTCACCTACCTCTGAAATTCTCGTTAAGAGCCCCTAATATAATTGTTGAGCAAGAAAAAATGCAGACAGATGGAGAGGTGGATAAAACATGAGTGTGTGGGTGGGTGAATTGGTGGATGAATGGATGGATGGCTAGGTAGATGGAGGGACTTAATCATGTAACCCCTTTTCATGCTTCTTTCTGACCCAAAGGAAGTCCCAGGACTATTAGTTAATATGTTCTATGACTAAATTTTGCACCTGAATGAATCTCGTTGTGTTTCATATTGATGTAATGCTATTCCAAATTTTGTTCCTTTTTATTGATAGCTGGAGTTCTGGATTAGTCTTTTGTCTGGGTTTTGTTTTTTTAGCAAAGTCTTGCAACTGGCACTTTGGTTGCACACTCTGCATGGGTTTAAATCCGAGTTCATAGCTACGTGTCTCTCCCAGCCAACCTGGGATCCACCTAGTACTCAATCCAGTGCCCACGGGAGGGGAATTCCACCTAGTGGACAAATGAGTAGCTGCTGATCTATGACAGGTCCGTGGATGGACGGAGAAATGGGCAGCCATATTGTTCATCCCCGTTCCTCCAACATCAGCAACAGTGCCTGGCTCAGCGAGTGACTACGTGATTGGATGATCGAGTAAGAAAGCCTTACTTAGGTGACAGTGCGGCAATGGTGGTTGACTGAATAAGGGATGAATGCATGGAAGTACGTAACGATGAGTGAATGGATGAACTAATGGAGTTGGTAAGTGGGTAAATGATCAGAAGTGAGTTTTTAGGGTGATTCCTGCATCAGCAAACAGATGAATGGGTCAGTAGATGAACAGATGCACCAGATGAGGGGGTGACTATGTGGATGTACCACTGCCCGGGTAAAGCTTGGGAGGGTCTAACCCAGAGTGAATGAAAGAGTGGATGAGGGGTCCCGTGTCTGGGTTCTAGCCCCACAGCCTGCTGGGCACGGAGAAGGAGAGGCTGAGACTTCAGCTCTGCCCTGATTATGGCCAAAGTAAACAGCTCTTTGGGTTTAGGGAAATGATGCTGCTGCTTTGGGAAGATTAAGGGCATCACACACAGGCATGGAAAGTCTGTCTGGCTGCCCAGAGAGTGATAATGACCTGTGGTTTCCAAGCACTGTTTATAAAACAACCAAAAAGACGATGAGTGTGTTCCTTGGGTTCCTTGAGGCCACAATGAGGAATCTAGCCTAGCGGGGGCGGCCTTGGACACAGAGTCAGGGCACCTGGAGCTCAAAGGCTTACTACGGACCAGGTGGACTTAGGTAATTTTTGCTTCTATCTATCATCTGTTGGCCTCTCTCCAACTTTCTCAATCTCTCTCTCTCTCTCTCCCCCCCCCCACCCTCCTATCTATCTCTAGCCCTTCTCTCCCTCCCTTCTCTCTTCCCTCCTTATTTTCTTCTCACTACCAGGCAGAGATGACCCATACCCAGAGAGCAAGGCTTTGGGGAGCAGACCCATACCGTGCTGTAAAATTTGGAACTTGACCTGGGAGGTCAGTTTCGGCCTCCAGTTGAGCTGGCCAGATGATTCCTCACGTAGGGTCAGTGGCCTTGGCGCTCTGGTTAACTGCGAGGAGTTGCGACTTGGTGCAGTGAGGGAGGCCCTCAGATATTATTCTTGGATGACCTTGGAAAGTCTCTTAGGCTCTCCAAGTCTGCTTTCTCTGCTAACACTGATGGAATACGTATAGGAAATTAAGATCACTTGCTCATATAACTCACATGAGAATGAATGGCGAGAATGTGAGTAAGTCGGAACACAGCAGCACGTACTAGGCAGCACACATAACTCAGTCGTTCTTTGTTTGTTAATTGCTTAGTTTCTCTTCCATGGTCAGGGAACGTCAACCCATTTGAAAGCTGGGCATCCATTGAAGACTAGTGCCCAGGAACTGCAAAGGCAAAGGCTCTGGTATACCCACATGCATATGCTTGGCTGGTTAATGCCACAATGTATTTGAGTCATTCTATCACAGGTTGGAAGGGAGGGACGATCAATATCAGTTAGCTTTCTCCATGTTACTAGTGGTATTCTTATTTTACCACTAGTTCCACTGAGCTCAGTGAGAGAGCTAGCTATTTATTCACTGTGCCTTAGACCCTCTGGGCCCATTGAAGACTGGAGCTTAATGGGTCCTGGATGAGATCATCTTTGTCAGATGTGCCCTGAGCTTTTGCTCTATAACACTTTCAGGTTGCACAGTGATGGCTTATGCAGTGTCTCTCTTTCCACTAGACCAGGAGAGCCCTAAGGAAATAGGCAGCATCAATTTGATCATTGCTGGATTCCAACAGCACACATGGGGTACAACCTCCAACTAAAATGTTCATTAAAAAATGAATAGCTAGCCGGGTGCAGTGGCACACGCCTGTAATCCCAGCATTTGGGAGGCTGAGGCAGGAGGATCGCGAGTTCAAAGCCAGATTCAGCAATGGCAAGGCACTTTGCAACTCAGTGAGACCCTGTCTCTAATAAAATACAAAAAAAGGGCTGGGGATGTGGCCCAGTGGTCGAGTGCCCCTGAGTTCAATCCCCAGTACCAAACAAAAAAAAAAAAAAAAAAAAGAAAGAAAGAAATGAAATGAATAGCTAAACGTTGGTCTTATTTATTTATTTATTTATTTTTTTTTTGTGGTACCAGGGATTGAACTCAGGGGCACTCGACCACTGGGTCACATCCCCAGACAATTTTTGTATTTTATTTAGAGACAGGGTCTCACTGAGTTGCTAAGTGCCTCGCCATTGCTGAGGCTGGCTTTGAACTCGCGATCCTCCTGCCTCAGCCTCCCAAAGTGCTGGGATTACAGGCATGCGCCACTGCGCCCGGCACGTTGGTCTTATTTAAAGTATCAAAAGGGGTTTGTTCACCATTGAATCCCCATCTGCTAGCACAACCTCTGGAAAAGGAGGAAAATTCAGAGTTCTTTGAATGTAAGCAACAGAAATGAAAGATGGTGAACTCATTCTTCAGATAGGGGTGTGTCCAAGGCCACTGGAAATTCTCAGGTTACCAGGAAGAGGTCTGGCTGTCCAGAGCTGGGAAGGATAGTAGTAGAAGATTTCCAACCAGTCTCTTAGCACAAAGATATTGGAAGTGATTCAGCCGCCATCTCTTTTTGACTCGGTGTTTTCACTCAAGGTTCAAATTGTCCAGTGAGAGGGATTGGCCTAAGCTCTTAGTGGGAGGGGTGTGGAGTTTAGACAGATGACAGCAGCGGCCCCCAGTGATTAGAAAAGAGGGCATGTGGAGCAGGAACCTTTACTGTCCCTTGTACTGAGAAGCATTGAAAAGGTGCCTACATCCGACTGGGAGGCCACAGAACCAAGTTAAGACTTTCCTGGCCCGAAGGTAGCACGGCGTACGTGGAGAACCCATTCTCTGCTGGACTGCAGTACGTGAAGCACTGGAGCCTCAATTGTGGGTACTCTGAGGACAAAATTTCAGACTTTGCTCTGGCTTTTGTCAGCTTCAGACTCTTAAGGTAGTTTACACAAAGATTTGCGTGTCTGAATTTTTTGCTGGCAGGTTCTCAATATGGCCTAGATAACACAAACCCCAAATATTTGTGGTTAGCAACAACAAGGAATTTTGAAGTTGTCTGACATCTCCTATCCACCTGGATCACCGCCTAGGATCAATATTCAGCCCTGAGACAAAGGAAGAGGGAAGAATGATGGGGCATTGCCACGGTTTCTGCAATGTCTGAGTTTACACTCCTTCTCTCGCGCCTTCTGGTTTTCTCTCACACACTTAACCCACGCCTTTTTGCCCTCCAAAAGACGGGGAAAAGAGCCATGCAAAGGAAAAATGCTGGTATATCACTTTAAGGCCTCATCGCCTAACAAAGGCAGAGGCAACACAACAAAACGGAGCACCCTGCTGTTCCCAGGCCTGTGGAAGGTGCAGGGGCAAGCCAAAGCGAGGCTGTGCAGTCTCCAGACCCCAGGGTTGTACCCTTTGCTTCTGGATCTTCCAAAGTTAAGCAGAAGAACTATACCACCGTTGGGTAAACAGACGACTGTTTACATACAAAATATAGATTTTCTTTAAGCACTTGGCTTAAGCCTTCCCTAAGTCGTATTTACATTATTATTGTTTATGTTCCCAGGAGTGGGCAGGAGAAAGAGCGAGTTGCTGTTCTGTGGTTCCATGATTCACCCTTGATGAGGCAGCTCGGGGCGGGGAGGTGCAGCGGGGTAGAGTCACAGAAGCACAGGGAAGATTGTGGCCGTTCCCTCCTGGGATCTGCAGCCTTGTGTGTGTGTGTGTGTGTGTGTGTGTGTGTGTGTGTGTGTGTGTGTGTGAGTGCAGCCAAGGGCTCCAGGATTTCTGAGGCAGTCTTTCAAATTCCCAGACGCGTTTATCAGTTTTGAGTTTCCAAAGTGGCCCACCCAGGGCAAAACCCTCTTGCACCTGATGTGGCACTCTGGCTTCGTGCTGGGGGATTCTGAGATAGAGACTTCTTCCCCAGCTGTCAGTGTGAGATGTTCAGCTACTCCTCGGCAGGGTTGCAGAGTCCTGAGAATGCACCCCCCCCTCCCCACGACCTGTCTCCCCATCCTCCTCCTTCCATGTGCAATGGCGCTGTGCAGAGGTGCCCCTGGGCTTGGATGTCTTGCTGGGAAAGCGAGTCCAATCCCCAGCACGAGTCTTTCCTGGCTTCTAACTTGGCCAGCTGTCCCTTGCTCGGGATCACATTATGCAGTCACGAGCCAGGTTCCAAAGACACAAAGGGCCCAAATAAGAGGGTGCACGTGTCCTCTTTTAAGAGGCCTTGAGACAGAATGGATAAAACCCCACACTTTGGAGACATTCTGATTTTTTTTTTTAACTGCCTTATTCTTTCTTTATTTGTTTGTTTTCTTTTTAAGACAGGTTCTGCTACTTATTAACTCCATGGCTTTGGGCAAATTTCTTAACCCATCTGTGCCTTCACTTACTTACTCACCTGTAATTGGGAGATACTTTGTACCTCATAAGTTTCTAAGAGGATTAAAGGAGATCATAAATCTAAAACATTTGGCATCATACCTGATAAATGATAAGTTCCAAAAACCTGGTAGCAAGACATAAAATATTTTTATCACGTAAAGGTAGTGAGCAGGAAATGAGAATTATCTGAAGTGGACGCAAGTCAGGAGGAATTAACTGGGTCATGTTTAGAGGCCCTCAGGGCATTTGTGTGTGTGATGCTGGTGACTCTGGTGTGGAACACCTGGGTATGTCAGGAAGCCCCGTGTTGCAGGCTCCCCAAGTCTGAGGCTACTTCCGTGAGGGCACAGGTTTGGTTAGGGGCTCTGGTCCTCTGAGACTTCACAAGACCATTGTCTCTCAATTTTTCTGGGCAGCACCTGGCCTGGACACTTGATATTTTAACTTATAAGCCTTCTTGGATAAAATCTCCGATCAGATAGGGCCACTGGAGCAATAGTGTTTGGGAATAGCATCTGTTATCAGTCTGCTAACTTGGACAACCAGTCCTCCACCTGAAGCCAGCCCATTAATTCTCATTCCTTTCTTTAACAAGTGTTTATTGGGTACCTACTAGTGCCAGCATCTGTACTCTGTGCTGGGAGTATTATTGTGAGCAAAGTACATGAGATTGTATTTTTATTGAGCATGGACAAGTGGGAGAGACAATCATAATTATCATGCAACAATTAAATAGAATGATTTATAAATTATTAGAAGCACTGTGAAGGAAAAGTACAAGCTCCTGTGAGAACACAGGAGCACATCTGAGAATCTGAGCTGAGGGTTTTCAGGAAAGGAGTTGAAGAATAAGAAGGAATTAACAGGGGCTGGGGTTGTGGCTCAGCGGCAGAGCGCTTGCCTCGCACGTGCGCGGCCCGGGTTCGATCCTCAGCACCACGTAAACATAAATGCATTGCATTGTGTACAACTAAAGTAAATAAATAAATATTAAAAAAGAAGGAATTAACAACGGACTGCAGGTAGATAGAGAAGAATCACAGTGTGTTCTGCTGCTATAACAAAACACCCCCCAAACCTGGGGCTAAAAACAAATTGATGATAACATCTCCCAGACTGAATAACTGGGCTCAGCTGGGCCTATTTTCCTGTAGTTTCAGTCTGTTGTTGACTAGACTGGGGACCTGTGATACTTGAAGGCTTGACTGTACCGACAGCCAAGATGGCTTTCTCATATAAAGGGAAGTTGCTGCTGGCAGTGGGCTGGGAGCCCAGCTGGACCTGTTGGATGTGGACTACACATGTGGCATCTCAGAGAAACTTGGACTTCTCCTAGCACGGCAGCTAGCTTCTGATGGGGAGAATCTCAGGTAGGTGTTTCGAGAGCCTCAGGCAGAAGCTACAAGTCTTCTTGTGACCTAGCCTCAACAATCCCAGAATGTCACTTCCTCCCCAAAGCCAGTGTGTATGCAAGACGGGGGGCAGCAGATTACACTTCTTGGTGGGGAGGAGCATGGATGTACAGGGAGGGAGGAAAACTTTGGTGGCCATCTTGGAAATAAGTCACCACATGTGGCCTATTGGCATCTGCTATTGTTCTTCCTACGGCCTGGAGTGGTCTCCCCCAAATATTCCCATGTCCTGCACCATTTAGATCTCAGTTTAGAACATCTCACTTCAAACTGTCCTCTCCCCCACATCCTTCTCAAGGGTCGTGTTGACCTTTGCAAGCAGTTAGTTATTCTCTCTCCCGTGACCCTGTTCAGGATTTACTTATCACCGTGAACTAACCCCTTTATTAGGGTTTTGCTAGTTGTCTGCCTTCCCACAGCTTCCAGACCCTCACACACATCAGCCACAAAGTGCCTCCCCTGGAAAAGCACCTGGCACTTCCTGGGCACTGAATGCATATTTGCTGAGGGAAAAAATCAGGATTCCATGGCGTGAGCAAAGGCCCTGAGGCAAGAAGCAAGAGCGATAATCTGCAGAAGTGAACAAAGCTGTGTGGGAGGAGCAGCCACATGTGAGGCCACTGGGAACTGCAGCTGGCTCCACCAAGTCCCATCTGAGTGGGGTGACCCTGGCTAGGTCACCATTTCTGAAATGCAAAAGCCATGCCTTATTTCTGGTATGCAAGTGCTTCATTTTGAGCGTGTCTGTTGTGTGTCCAAAAGGGGCTTAGTTCATGGGTAAACGAAGCCTGCTGAATTTGGATTCCTTCTCTTTTCCCAAACATAAACGAAAGAAGAACAATAAGAAAAACAGCAGCAACAGAGTGGTGCACTGTCAGCGTTCAGAGCAGAAGTGTCACTGTGTTCTGCCCAGATACCAGAGCGTCATTCTACTGATGTCTCATGACTTCTCTACGAGGTTGGCATCGCCACTTGTCAGCACTCTGTCCCTGAATGAAATACCTGAGACTCGTATTAACTTATAGCGTACATTAATGTGTATTTTTAAAATAACTTCTTTTATATCATATTAATTTATATTTTAAAAAAGCTTCGTGGTTGTGGAGGTTTCAACCCAAGACCAGGCGGCCTTGTTGCTCTGGGCCTCTGGCAAAGTCAGAGTGCAGCAGGGGGCAGCCAGTTCCATCCTGAGTCAGGGAGCCAAGAGGGAGACGGGAAGAGGCCAGGGTCCCGCAGTCACTTCAAGAGCCCACCCCCCCCCCGTCACCTAAGGACCCCCGAGAAATCCCACTTCCTAAGTCCTACCTCTTCCCAAAAGTCCCCCTGGGGGACCTAGCCTTTAACCAGGGGCCTTTGAGTGGGTTTAGCATCCACACTAGAGCAATATTTTAATTTCATTTTTAAATCGGTCGGTGACTGCTGGAGCTTGGGAACTTGCTGAGTTTCTCCAGTCTAGAACCCAGAGACACTAGGTCCAGATGTGCTCCATTTCTCTTGCGAGCCCCCAGACTTTGGGCAATAACCTAAGACAGAAGGAGAAAGAACTCAGGGGAAGCGAAATGTCCAAACCTGAACTCAGAATGATGGTTTTCCCTGTGGCATGGAATCAGCTTGCTGAGCCCCAAGATAATTGAGTGGGCCCCAGAAGACATGAGGCCAACTCTAATTACAACTTCAAGGTCAGATTCCTCCTCAACTACAACCAAATAACCACAGTCAGGAGGCAGGAAGGGCCGACAGGAAACCAGGGGCTGAGGAAGGTCTGCTGGGTGCGGGATCTGGAGGCGAGGGCAGTCAGAACTGGGCACACTTTGGTCACCCCCCAAACAAACCATGAGCACATGGTGTTGGGGACCAGCAGTGAGGGAGGAGTGTGGTGGGGGAGTTGTTGGTGATCCACGCGGGTTAACACAGAGAGCAAAAGGAGTCATCTCTCCTGAAATCTTTCAAAGTCAACCTCACTGTGGTTGCAGCTGTGATGTGGGCAAGGGACAGTTTTCCCCAGAGCCCTTCACCCTCCTGGTCAACTTAGGTCTTAGCCCTTCATCAGCACAGGGGTGCCTGCGTCACCTGGTGGCCACTGTCATCTTCCAGCCCCTGGGCTCTCTGCCCTCCCTACACCAACTGGGGTGATTTCAACATTGTTCTGCGCCTGAAGGTCTCGCTTGGTATCCTTGGTCTGTGTTTTGAGCTGTTTTCCCCTTTACTTTTTGTTCCATATGGGGAAAACATAAATACCTTGTTTTAAGGAGATGGCTGCGAAAATTTTCCTTAAGCCAGACCATCTGTGTCATGGAAAATTCAGAGTTTTGTCTGGGATGTAGAATTTTTTCCTTTTTTTTTTTTTTTTTTTTTGTGTGTGTGTGTGTGTGTGTGTGTGTGTGTCTGTGTTCTTTGGAAAATCCAGGGAACATACAAGGACAATAACAGAAATTTCAAAAGAAAAAAAAAAGTGAGAGAAATTAAGATGCCTAACAGATACTTCAGGAAAATGTGAATAATCTGGCATTTCCCTGGAGGAATGCACAAATCAAGAGAACACTCAGGTTAACCAAGGAGTTTGTCCCGGTCCCAGAGTGCCATGAAGCACGTGACTCACTGCTTCCCTGACACGTTTGTATGATGGCCAAAGCCAGTTTCCCAGAAGGAACCGTAGACAGGGTTGGAAGTTGAAAAGAAAGATGGCGGTGGAAGGCCAGAACTCTTGGCCACAGAGACTGAGGTTCTTAGTCTCTCTTTGAACCTTTTTGTCCACCAAGGTAACTGTGATCTCCATCGACCTTGCACTTCCCAGAAGGAGCTCAGAGCCTTCAACTCCAGTTCTTCCCTACCCCATCTCCCTCCCTGGCTCATTCCTGCCACCATCTCTGACACCTGGCTTCACTCTATGAATGGTGAATGGGTGAATCACAAATGGATGGAGGAGGACAGAGGAGCTCCCACCTGCTGGACCGATGTGCTGACAACCAAGGACACACCACTGGATGCTCTAGCCTTTCTTTTTTAAGTGCTGAAGATCAAACCCAGGGCCTCATACATGCTAGGCAAGTGTTCTGCCACTGAGCTACATCCCCAGCTAATCTCTTTTTTAATACATATTGATTATGCAGGATAATGGATTTCATGTTGGCAAATTCATACATGTGTGAAACATACTTTGGTCCCCCTTCTTCTGATCCCCTCCTCTCCTCTAGTGGTGGCCCTTCTACTTGCATGGCATCCTGGGGAAGCCAAGCCTCCTGATCTTGGAAAGGCCTTCCTTCTACCAATTTGCTATGTGACTGCGGGGATTTGCCTGCCCTCTCCGAGCCTGTTTTCTCAGATATAAGTGAAGAATTCAGTGGCTTTCCAGTCATGCCCCTTGAAGTTCCCAGGGTACTGCAGAGGGGTCCTGGATGATAAATTGCTCCTCTCACTCCAGCCAGATCATCTGTTCCTATCTGCTGGAAGTCTGCATGAGATTTTTTTTTTTTTTTAATTTTGTAGCTGTAGGTGGACACAATACCTTTATTTTATTTTTATGTGGTGCTAAGGATTGAACCCAGTGCCTCACATGGGCTAGGTGAGTGCTCTACCACTGAGCCACAACCCCAGCCCTGTATAAGATTTTGTTTATTGAAGGAGTTGTTCTATCGTTTAGACATGGTAAGGCTTGAGAGTCTCCAGTTCAGTGATTCTTAAACTCTCATGTTCAAAGACATCCACGGGGACTCTCATGAGAATGCAGACTTGATGCAGTAGGCGGGGTGGACCGGAACATGCACATTTCCAGTGAGCTTTGTATGGCAAAGTCCTAGACTGGGTCTCTGATGTCAGATGTATTGACTTGGGGTTCTGTTTACACGGCAAAGTGACCAAAGGAAGACTAATCCCCCACTACCGGGGACGTGAACTGTTACAGGGTTCTTTTATTTGGGGTGGGGGGGGGGGGGGGACAGATAACTCTTCACCTGTGGGTTACAAAGGCGAAGCTTTCCTTGGCAGGTGAGATTTGAGTGCCGAGCCCGCGGCAGCTACCTCAGGACTCAGGATGGGAGGTGAGATCAGTGAGCACCACGTGGGCTCCCGTCCTGTCCCCTCTCTGCTGATGATGGCCGCAGTGGTGACGTCACCCTAGTTCTGGGGAATAGGATCAAGATCCGATTCCAGCAACAGGAAGAAGAACCACCGGGGTGGAATATGGGGCGAACAGGCAGCAGCCACGGCCTGTTCCAGCCCGTCTGGGTATCAGAGGCAACAACAAGAGCAATGGAAGGTTCTAGAAAGATGGATATTTTGGAGTAGCTGTGATCCTCCAGGCTCAACCGACCCCATCCCCAGTCTGACTGCAGCGGGGAGGCGGAGAGCTCACCAGGTGGCCGTCCCCCAGGGGATTTGCTCCTGGGTCTGAGATGAGTCTGTTATAAAGTGCAGAAGGGGGTGTGGTGTGGGATCGGAGTCTTGCCGCTTGATTACTAAACAGAATCCACCACCACCCTCCGTACCCAGCTGGCAGGACGCTTGGTTTCATTATTAGACCTTATCTTGTCACTATTTTAATCCATATCAGCAACTTCAAAACTCAACATGACTCACAGGCTGATGGTCCACGGGGCACTTTCTAAAATCCCTGCTAATGAGACAAGATGAGACACGGTCTTTGCTCTGTATCATCAGAAATAAAACTTAGAAGTGACAAATTGTGATCAAAGGGGAAGAAGAATAGAATTAGAGGGAGAAAACACAGAGACACAGAAGATGGGTGGGCCCCGAGACCCAGAGGCCGGAGGAAGAAGGCTAGCGACCAAAAAGCCTCCCCAAAGAAAGGGCAGGGCCTTCCGCCTCCCTTTAGCCTCTGAGATGACCGTCCTGTGAGGCCGATGCTGCCAAATAGGCTGAGGATGGACTTTAAAAAAGTGAACTTTTTAAGTGAAAAATGGCAGGGAGAAATAGCCATGAAGGTTTTGTGAGATCTTAAAGAGGCCCTGGAGGTAATATGAGTGAAACAAAGGCAAGAGAAGATTCCAGCTGTGTGTGTGTGTGTGTGTGTGTGTGTGTATGCGCGTGTGTTTATAAATGCGGGGAGGGAATTGGGATACAGGAGAGGAAGGGGTCTTATTTTCTTACGTGAGTTTTCCAGTGCTGATTTCAACTATGGGCAAGGTCTGACGAACCAATTGGTGGAAGAGGACACTGAGGTTGCACACAGCACAGCCGTGGTCATCTGGGTCTCGGGGAGCGCACGGCCCACTGGAGACTTGATACGCAAAATGTGATCCACAGGGGCCCTCCAGGGGCCTCGGTAGAAGTGTAGAGTGCTGGGCCCCCCCTCAGACCACCTGAATTAGAATGTTCTTTTTAGGTGTCCCCAGGCCATTTGTAGGCACGTTAAAAAGATGCACGAAGCGTAAGGGTGAGGCACACGGAGAAGAATGTGGTAAAAGGGAGCTGGAGTCCAGACAGCCCAGGCTGTGCGCAGGAGGTGAGCCATCTGCGCATGCTCAGGAAAGGCTATCCCATCCCCCGGCTCCTTGAACCCAGCAGGGGCGGAGGCGAAGGGAGGGAAGCGCTGGAAGCCGGAAGCACAGAACTCGCAGGGGTATTGCCTCTCACCAGCTGCGGGGTCTCGCCAGCCTCGGTTTCCTTGTCTGTACAGGGGGCTGATACTACTAGTACGCACTTCTCAAGGTGGTTGGTGAAGAGTCACAGCATCCAAAATACTTAGTAGGGTCTTGACCCCAGCGTTTCTCTGTGAGGGTGACTTTTCCTAGGCGCAGCTGCTCTGAGGACTTCCTGTGTGGGACACACTGCCCCCTGGAGGGGTGGCCGCTGGAATGAAGCTGGGCCTCAGTTGGGACTGAAGGGGGCTCTTTTAAAAGTTAATGGTTGTGGTCGTAACTGTCCGTGATGATTCAGAGTGTATACAGTGGGCACTGATCAAATTAGTTCCTCCATCTCCTTGTCATTCCTCTGGGTTAGGAATCTTCTAGCTCCTCTCTTCTCCTTATAATTGTCCCAAGAATCACCCCTTTTAAAGCCATTTACTTTTTACATTTTTATTAGCATGAATAATGTCACCTCTAATCACATAATTAATCATAGATAATAGCAGTAATGATATAAACCAATGTTTGTTGAATAGCTATTATATGCCAGGCACCGTGTAAAACCCTTTACAAGCATTATCTCAATTTAATTCTCTCAAAATCCTTATGAGAATTTGAATGATTTTTCTCCTATTTTTACAAATAGGGAAATTGAGGCCCAGTAAATAAGAGTCCAGCTGTTGATGGGTGCACCAGGAGCCTCTCCACTCTTGTCCACTCCTGGCCCAGATGCCCAGGCCCTGGCCGACTCTCCTTGTAGGACAGAGAACCCCTGTGATGGCCCCTCAAGATCCCCTCCCCTGGATGTCTAACACAACCTTAGTGCAGGTACTGCTTTGAATCAATTTCTCAGATGTCACTGAAGTCCCAAGTCAGGATGGAGGTGACCCAGGTGGGTCAGATCCAGCCAGGTCAGTCCTGGGGTCTGTTGAGTCTGGAGGATCACAGCTTCTCCAAAATATCGATCTTTCTAGAACCTTCCACGGCACTGCCATTGCTCTTGTTGTTGCCTCTGATACCCAGAGGGCAGTCAGAGAGACAGAGGACAGACTCCACGTGCTGTTTCTAGCTTTGAAGATGGAGAAGGCCGTGCGATGAGGACTGACGGGGGCCTCTCGACGCGGACAGTAGCCCCAGCTGATGGTCAGCAGGAGTGACCCTCAGTCCTCTGGCGGCAGGGAGCTGTCCAGTGAACACTCCCTGGAATTTGGAAGCAGATTCCTCACCAGGACCACGAGTGAAGAGCCCAGCTGGCAGCACCTCGGCCTTGGCCTTGCAAGGCCCTAAGCAGAGACCTGGCCAGCCCACCTGGAAGCTGTGGGACAATATCTGTGTGTCATTTAAAGCCGTTCGGTTTGTGGTGACTTGTTACACGGTGACAGAAGAGGCATGCAGCCTCCATTCAAGGACACCATAGGAACACCTACGGCTCAAGTGTTGCACCGGATCTGCTTTGTGAAATCCAGGGACGTGGTTTTGCTTTCCTCTCAAACAAGTAGACATGAAAGGTGATCGAGATATGTTTCCTGAGAGAAAGAAGAGATAAGCTGCAGGGCTTTCTGCTTCCAATCCCAGCTTGTGGCACCAGGATTCCCCCGATCCAAAGTCCCATTTCCTCCCGTAGAACTTGTTTGGCTCTAGTTATTTATTTATTTATTTTATCAGTCTCTCTGGGCCTCAGTGTCTATCTACATCATAAAATTGGGATAATAACGGGGTTGTTGGGAAGATTAAATGATATGACACTCGTAAAGCATTGGCTTCGCGGCCCAGCACGGAGGGATCAGTCCGTGCTATCTGCACGTGTGATCTTCGCTGAAGTGTTTAATGAACGAATGAACTCCAGCAAGAACAGGCAGGACCACAGGCACAGCACTCAGATTTTTTTGAAACTCAGGCCATGTTTCGTGTTGGGTCAGATCAGCACGTATTCCTGGATCTGGAACCCGGATGGACAGTTCCCACCCGGGGGGCCCTGGGATGCAGGATCAGACCTAAAGGGAGTGTTTGGACAACCAGCTGCAGACCCTGCTCAGAGGCCAGGGTGGCTGCGCGGCTCACTCCCATGATGCCCCTGCAGATGGTGGAACCACTGCCAATAATTCTGTCTTCCAAACTACTGACTCCAGAAGTGAACCCCTCTCAGAGGGTCCCAGAACAGGAGGACTGTGGGTTCAATCAGAACTTTTAGCCAGCAGGCCTAGGTAGACAAAGCCAGACTTCAACCACAGCCTCCTGCACAGCTGTTTATTTCACCTCTTGCCAAGGAGCCGGGGTGGGAATCTATAAATCTTCTCCTGTTTTAATTGAGTGTGTGTTACGCCTTTCTTTTAAAATTCTTTAAAAAGACACTGGGCCGGGCGCGGTGGCGCACGCCTGTAATCCCAGCACTTTGGGAGGCTGAGGCAGGAGGATCATGAGTTCAAAGCCAGCCTCAGCAATGGCGAGGCACTTAGCAACTCAGTGAGACCCTGTCTCTAAATAAAAATACAAAAAAGGGCTGGGGATGTGACCCAGTGGTTGAGTGCCCCTGAGTTCAATCCCTGGTACCACAAAAATAAATAAATAAATAAATAAATAAAAATAAAAAGACACTGGGACAACATGTTTATGGTTTACTTTCTTTTTTTTTTTTCTTTAATTCTGTGCTTCTTCAGAGAAAAAAGTTTTGTCACTTAAAAAAAAAAAGAAGAAGAAGAAGAAGAAGAAGAGGAGATGTGTAAGGTAAAACAGCAGCCTGGCACACAATGGCCACCGGATTTTCTAATTAGAGCTGGATGCAACCTGATGTCATAAAATTTACCATATGGGAAGGGAAACAGAGGTTCGTCCACACCCAGATGATGACTGAGTCTCTCTTGCAATTTGACTACCAACTCTGGGGTGCTGTGTCACGTGGACTCCCTCTCCTTTGCAGAGCCAATATGCAAGTCCTGATTTCTCCACCCCCAACCCCATCCCTGGTCTTAATTTCAGCAAGTCAGAAAACATCGTGGCGTGCTGCGGAGGAGGGAAATGGAATATTTGAAGATACCTGGTGAATGCAAAGATGCATTTCACTCGTGGGGGAAAAGAAAGAATGCAGAGTGGTGCATGGTCCCTGCACAGGGGACACTCAGAGTCTGGCGCACAGAGGAAGGGACACAGGCTGCGAAGGCTGGCGGAACAATGGGCTGTCACAAGTGCCGCGTTATGTAACGGGGTTATTTGAATTCACAATTGTGAAGGCGATGATTGTCGGAGAAGTCCCGTCCTCCTGCTCCGTGGTGGAGCAACCCCCAGCTGCCCTGGAAGCAGGCGGTCTCTCCTGGTGACGCCAGCAGCTGGCATTCAGGAGAGAAGAACTGGGTTATTGCTGACACTGAGAAGGTGCTCATGCACTTTCAAATGCTTATAATAATAGTGATCACAATAAAAGGCAGTGAGAAAATTAGGCCCTTCCTCCCCTGTAGCAATTGGCCGTTCAAAAATGGCCTGGCGCTTGGCGTCTCCCGGCAGCCCCTGGGCTCCGTGGTGTTCTCTGCAATTCACACGTTCCATTCCAGCTGGGTCAAGGCATGTGGATGTGCAGAAGGGCCACAGAAGGGGGCAACGGGGAATGCCTCTTGCATTTGGAGGATAATATGACCAGGGTCATGCCAAAGGCACCCTGGGCAAGTCTGAAGGTCACTTTCCCTTCCAGGGTCCTACACCTGGCACTTGATAAACTCAAGCGTGAGCAGTTGAAAGAAGCGTTTCCCTGGCCGGCTCTCTGGGTTCCATGTTGAGCTGCAGCCCTGTGCCAGCCCGGAACTACAGCCACACCCAGGGAGGAGCCTGCACGTGCTGTTCCCTGGGCCAGGGACACCTCCAAGACCTCACCCTTGAAGATCCAATTTGCGGAACCCGGCTAGAATCTCGCTCTCTGTATAGCCTCCTCGGGCACCGCCCTCCTGCTTGGGCACCAATAACTCCATGGGTTTAACTGCAGCCCTCCCCACCCCACCATTGCAGGCTGTTGGCCAATCCGCCCCCCTCATTTGCGTGTACCCCATTTGAGGCCAGGTCTTTTCCCTTCTGAATTTTTTACGTTCGGCTATGAAGGTGGCCTCGCAGTGTTTGGGCAGCAGGGGATTGTCCCCAGACCCTAGGTGTTAGGGCAGAAGCCGTGGGATTGGTAAGCTAACTAGCAGGGCCAGGCTAAGACTTTTTTCCCTTTGTAGTGTGGTTGTGTGTTGTGTGTGTTGTTGTTGTGGGTGTGTGCGGAGAGCAGCTTGGCTCCCACTCTTCAGCAGTGCCTCCTGTCTGGGCCACTTGCAGTTCCCACGGGTCACCATCTGCACAAGGAGGAGCTCTCCAGGTAGGGAGGGGCAGCGGGTCAAGCGCTCAGAGATTTGCTTTCTCCTGGCCTGGCAGGTGGAAGTTAATGACGATGATGACAATGACCATGATGACAAGATGTGAGCACTTGAGTGAGTGCCGTGCAGAGCCAAGCACTTTCCCTTCCTTTTTTGTTATTATTATTATTTTTAAAATTTTTGTCGTTATGGATGGACGGAATGCCTTTTATTTTATTTATTTTTATGTGGCGCTAAGGATTGAGCCTAGTGACTCACACGTGCGAGGCAAGTGCTCTGCCACTGAGCCCCAGCCCCAGCCTACACTTTCCCTTCTTTTTCTTGTTTAACCTGAGAACAAACAGAGGGTGGGTCTGGCTGTTATTCTCGTCTAATGGAGTGCAAGGACTCGCCCACTGTCACAGCCTAGGAGAGTCCACCCTGAGCCCACGCAGCAGCCACTCCAGAGCACACTTATGTTTCTAGGCATGCGTATGCAGATGGACTCCTGGTGGGGCTATGTCACCTGCTTGTGTGCACATGGGTCTGGGTGTGCTGGGGCGTATCTGACATTGCTTGACACGTTTAGGATGTGTGTGTCCCTGTGCCCTCCTGCATCCAGAAAAGCAGCTGGGTCTGAATAGGGCCCAGGTTAATATGGTGGAGGATTCCTCCAGGTGGCGAACGCCCCTGCCCCAGCTTCCTTGGCCTCTTTGTCCACTTCCACAAGAGCACATGGCCTTGTCTGCATTGGGTTGGGTGGGGACCCTGGCCTTACCCCAAGCAGGGCCGCCGAGAACTTGCAGACTATGGGAGGTGAGCTTCCACTAGTGAGGACTTGCTTTTCAATGGCAAATTTGCATTTAAATGTACCCTGTCATTTTTAATCTCAGGAGCTTGGCACAATTAGCTCCCAAGGAGCAGGCTCTATTTACAAAGTCTGCTTCAAGCCAGGAGGACCCAGGCTGCAGCAAGCCCACTGCAGACTCCAGGGCCCTGTGGCGTGGATAGGTGTGGATGGAGAAGCCTGGTGATGTATGCAAATTATACTGTCACGGGCGACTCAGATGCATCCTGAGGATAGTGCCAAGAGGCATTTTGTGTTACCAGGCCATGGGCGGTGTCCCCTGAGACAGGAATCCTGCAGGTCGGAGGTGGGACCGCAGAGTGGCTTGTTCAATCCTATTAAAGGTGAGAATGCTGCTGACAGGGTGGAAGAGCAGCTGTTTGTCTTCTAAAGATGAGCAGTTGACAGTCCAAAGAGAGAAGCAAGCCCTCCCACCGTCTCTGTCCTGGTCTCAAGTCCTCTACGTAGGATTTAGGGCACAGAAATCTGGGCTGCTTTCCTTTTTCTTTTTCTTATTATCAGAAAGTAAACTATTTGCTTCTGGGTTTTGTTTGGCTTTGCTTCGTTTCTGTTTGACTTCATTTCACATTATTTTTACTTTATTCAGGTTTTCAGGTTGAAGATGGTCAGCAAGGTTTTCTCGGTGAGGCAGGAAGAAAGTCTATACCAGGTAGCTTCGGCTTTACCCCTTGTACCTACTCTTGAGACATCTTGTCTGAATCTGTGTAAAAGCGTTGTAGTTTCCAAAAGTCCCTATCTGAATTAAAAGTGCACAAGTTCTTTTATAGCATCAGGCACTCCAAAAGAAGTTTTTAAATGTTTGCTGTGGGTCTGGAGCCATGAAAAGCCTTATTGTTTTACCCAAGAAGACACTGAACGGAGGGTCTGGCGACGTGCCTGAGGCCACTCAGGGAGTGAGGAAAGTGGAGCAGAGAACCCAAACGTGATGCAAAAATATCCAATAAAAGTTTCCACTCATAAACTTTGGCAGACCACAGGACGATATGCAATGAACACCATTATGAAGAATCAATTAAGAGAGGAGCGGGCCAGAAACAAGAGATGAACGTCAGGTATGGAAAAGACTATGGCAACGGGAAAGCTGGCTATTGATCTTTGAAATTCTGAAACAATGCTTTTTCATTCTAGAAACTCTGGAGGTAAAGCAGCCAGAATGTAGAACAAAGGGATTTCTAAGTGGTTTTTGCTTCTACTACTGCTTGGATTCCTTCTTGTCTTTCTCTCTACTCCTCTGAGAGTGTTGATAGCAGAGTTGGAGGAGGGTGGGGTCCTCAGCTGGCTGGGTGAGAAGAGGTAGAGGGAGGCAGGTTTTGGTCCTGAGTGCGGGGACTGTGCACACAAGGGCACCGATCCCATTCTCCAGGGCTCCACCCTCAAGCTGTAATCACCCCCCAAAGTTCTCTCCTACTAATAGCATCTCATTGCTGCTTAGGTTTTAACATAGGAATTTGGGGGGAAAGGAGAACACAAGAATTCAGACCACAGCAATGCCTGAACACCAATGGATCTAGACAAACTCAAAACCTTCATTCATAATTAGATATCTCGCTTTCGGTGGATGCAGGGCCTCAGAATTGCCTGTATTTAGTTTCCGCATTTTCTTCTTGAGATCGTGCATGTTGGCTTCCTTAGGAACTTGGAAATGTACCTTAATAATGCCTTTGCTTATCGTATATCAAAAAAGGAAGACATTTTAGAAATGCCTTTAAAAGAAATACAATGTAACCAAAAAAAAAAAAAAATGTGGGGTGTTTAAATTGTTTAAATCTGTGTTTTAAATGTTCTCCTTAAAGCTGTGGTTTCCACACTGGCCTGTGACCTGTTCATTGTACCCAGAACTAAGAAATCACCATTTCTGGGGTGGGACCCAGGCACATGTCATTTCTGATGACCTTGGAGTGATTCCAAAGGCAGTTAGGCTGGGGAAACTTTGACACGAGGTCATGGGTAAGGATTCCTGCCATCTCAGGTGTGCTCTTGGTAAATGGGCCTCTAGGAGTCTCCAGTCCTCCCATGTCTTCACTAAATGACAATGACGTAAGGAACACTGGCTCACCTTCCACATATGGAAACCTGGTCTCCGAGAGGTGACTTCTCTTACCCAAACTCACCCCATCAGTAAGAAGAAGTGAAGTTAGAACTTGAACCTCAGACTCTCCCCAGGAGAGGACGGTCCCTACTGTCCCACTGATCCCCCTCACGGTGGCTTAGGTGTCTGGTCAGGAGCACTGGAGCTGCATCGCTGCCTCTGGAGTGAGCCAAGCCACCTACGTCTTGGAGGCAGGATGGCGTTTCAGATTTCTCACCTGGGAGCTCCTGGTATTGGTCATGGCGGAGACAGCAGGGATCTTTCACATAGACATGCTCTGAACACTGTGATAGCATAGGTGCATGGAGCCCTGGAGACCAGGTCCTCAAAGTCAACATGGATTAGAGAAGGCACTCCTTTGGGCTGTGGCTGTGTTAAAGGAACAGCCCCGTGAATCACAGTCACCACACACGAGGCAACTCCACCACCCAAAGTGAACTCTCTGACAATTCCAACCTGCTCTGATCCCCTGCCAACACACCTTTGAACGTGCCACCTCCTCACCTAGATTCCCCTCACTGATACTTTTCCCTTGAACAATTCCTACCTTCCCTGTCGGAGCTCAAGGTTCAAGCTGGGCAGGCGGATGCTGGCTCCTCCCACCCGTCTTCACAGGAATGTGTCCCTCACTCTGAGACCCAGCATCATCCTCATGAGACCTCAGCTCCCGCAGGGCTGGGCCTATGCCACGCTCACCTTGGCATCCCAGGGTCTGGACTCAAGGACAAGGTCTGGCGTGTAGCAGTTTCCATGACTTAGAAAAATAAATAAATGATGAATTGATGGGATGTTTGAGTCTTCTGAACTAGACCAAGGGAGCTCATGTAACAAGGAATCCCTGCTAGTTCTCCAACTGTATTAAAAATAAAAATACCAGTGAGACATATGGGGCCATTTGCTGTCAGCTTGTGGTTCGTTTTATCATGGGAAAGTCACATGAGCCTGGAGCCTGAGCCCCCGCTGTTTGGAGCATGTCCTCAGCCCCATTAAGAGGATTCCCCCCAGTAATTGCAGGGTAAATGACTTGTTAAATCCGGAGCCCTGACAATACATCTCTCGACATGCAGTTCATATTCCTTGGGCAGCCCATCGCACTTTCGGGTAGTACATATTTTATAGAGGAGGGAGAGCTCTCCAATTAATAGTAATTGTGATCGAAGCAGTAATGCTCGTCTCCAGCCGCGTTCCGCAGGAGGAGACTGGAAGGCCCATGTTAATTGCCACAAAGAGCTCTGTCTATCTGCAGTGGTATATGAATAATAAATTCGAGGCAGAGAGCACACTGCAACTGCTATGGTCTTGGAGGAGGTACGGATATTTATGTGGTGCTGATTGCTAAAAAATCTTCTCTGAGTAATTATTAGTAAATGTGGAATGTCTACATTTGTAAGGGAATTTTAATTAAAGGGAAGGTGACTCTCATTATGGGGAAGAAGCAGCGTTTGGGGATTAACATGCAGGTCCAGGACCAAAGCGCTGGGTCTGATTGGCTTTCCCTGTTGCTGCTCGGACACCAGCAGGAAGCCCAATTCCTCTGGGTTCAATTTGCCCTGGTTTCAAAGCCAAGGAAAATAAGGCATTTGTAAGTGCCTGAAGTTGTGTTGGGTAAAACGTCCTACAGGTGGAGTCTTCTGAGCTGGTTCAGCTCAGGGTTGTCCAGCAGGGCTGGGCCAGACATCCACCCTCGTGAGCTGAGCCTCGGTGTTTTCTTCATGAATAACTCTCACCCCTTCCAGGCTGGTTTTATATGGAGCAAACAAGACCAGGCATGGAACCATTGCTAGTATATCACGGGCTTGTGATGATATTATGAGAGGCGACTTTTGGTCTCTTGGTTGAGGTTCGTTTGGTATAACTGATTGGGCTCTTATAATGCAGGGAAAAGTAGGACATTGCTCTTGACCCCAAGCTACTTACCGCATGCAGCTGAACGCAACACTTGAATGAGATGCTCTCAATTATTTTCCACAAGATCACCTTCCCGTCTCATCGTAGTGATTCTTAACATTTGTGTCTATTTGGAGGTGAGATACGGATTCCTTTAAAGGGTTGATGCCAGCTATTCAATCTCTTCCATAAGATGGCACATATTTTATTACGTGCATTTTGTGAATCCCTGTGTTGACATAAATACACCTTTCCTTAAGGACCCAGGGTCTACAGGGCCAATCTAAGGAGACCTCCCGAGCTGGGAGAAGAAAATGTAGACATAACAGGCTCCAAGTGACTTATGGTGCCTGGGCATTGTGGGAAGTTTGCCTCTTCCCTGGCAGGAAGACAAGGTAATCTTAGACCCAACCCAGTCCTCTTGCCAACACATCCAAGAGGAAATGCTTGTGTTCCGAATGTGCACCCATCAGCAGATGGCTAGGGGTTCTCATGGGGTCCGTGGGAAAACACCATAGAGTCTCATCTCCCCACTATCTTAGTTACACACAGGTACGGACAATCAAGGGAAACTGGCCCTTGGAAAGGAGGGGCAACAATTCAAGCAGAAGAGGTCATGAACGTGGAAACAGAGTTAATAGAAGAAACAGAGAGAAGTTTAAGTAAATCTAATGTCTCTTGAATAATTAAGTGGATTATAACATTAATATAAGGACAACTCTATTGTTAAAACTTTGAGTTCTGGGGAAACAAAGCCCTCCAGTTAGTTAAAGGAATAACTGGGGAAAAAATAACACAATAAAAGATTAAATTGATAAACTAGATCTGGGTGGCAAACTTCTTAAAGGACTGGAAATTAAATATATTTGGCTCTGTGGGTCAAAGTCTTCTGTCACAATCAACGGGCAGGACTCAATCTGCTAGTTGTCCTGAAGGTGGCCACAGACAACACAGGAACTGAAATTTGAATTTTGCATGTTACAAAATATTACTGTCCTTTGACATATTTTCTAGCCATTTAAAAAGTGAAAGTTATTATTAGCTCATGAATTGGACAAAAATGGGCTGTAGGCTGGGCTGGACCTGTGGGCCATAGTTTGTTAATCCTTGACTTAAATTTAGGACTGGATAATTTTTTTAAGCCCACTGAAATAAAAAGAAAGCTATGGATATTGTGAATAAAAGGTGACAAAAACCAAAAACAGATTTAGGTGAGTTTTTTTTCTGACATTTAAAAAGTATACCTCTGCAATTTTTATTTCATTCATTCTAGCAGGAATTCAGTGGGAAGTTAAGAGAGAGAATTAACACTGAACAGCCTACTCTGTGCTAATAGATATATTATTTTTATCTCTTGACCCTCCTAAAAGATAAGCCTCATTTCCGTTTTGTTGTTTTGTTTGGTACTGGAGATTGACCCCAGGGGTGCTCTACCACTGAGCTACATCCCCAGCCCTTTTTATTTTATTTTTTTTTTATTTTGAGACAGGGTCTCACTAAGTTGCACAGGCTGGCCTTGAACTTGCAATCCTCCTGCCTCTGCCTCCTGAGTCATGGGGTCACATGACGGGCCTCTCAGAGGGTTCAACCAACCTCAGCAGCACCAGCGCCGATCCCTCAGTGTGTGAGCACGTGTGGTCACAGGCATGCACCACCAACACATGCTCACACGTGCAGAAAAACAGTGAATACCCCTCACACACACTCCCTTGCACACTCAGATACACACACACAGTGGACACACACATGCACTCATATAGATACGGTCCCCCACAGCCCCCCAGGGTCACACTCATGTGCATCCCCACTGCACACTCGCACACGCACAAACACTCACATGTTCCCACAAGCAGGCACGTGGCACACTTACAGTTACACACACAAATACACACACGCACACTCTCACCTGCATAGTCCCAGTACACACATGCATACCCACACACTCAAATGCACAGAAGCTCATGCTTGCACACTCACATGCACTCAGACACACTCACACCCACACTCACACACTTGCACCCACTCGGGTATCATCTGGACAGGTTACTTCTTCTGGAACCGCTGAACCCATTTTCGTCTCCCACGCAGAACTCAAGGGAGTGCTGTGTAAACACCGTTGGTCGCTCCCAGAAAAATCCCTCTCGGCTGAAGGCGTCTTCTGACCGTGCGGCTACCTGCCCAGCTCCGGCTGTCACTTCCTGCCAGAAAGCTCTTGAAGAGCAGGCCAGGCCAGCGTGCGGAACCGCTGGAGCGAGCTGGGGGAAGGGCCCTCTGGCCGGTCCACAGCTCGGCCATTTGTGCAGCCGCTATTATCCCCTGCCTTTGTATTATTCAGAAATCCATACATTGTGTTTGCCTTTTGTGTCCAGCTTCCAACAAGCCACCCTTTGTCCCCGTCACAAAGGCCAATAAACTCTGTGTGGCAAATAAGTTTCAGGGCCTGCTGGACATTATGACTAATTGTAATGCAGTCTATATCCTGGAGCCTATGAACTGATATCGGGAGACAATGGCAGAGAGAGAGTCCATTGAGTCGAGAGAGCCCCCGAGTAACCCCACGGGGGCCGAGATGGGCAACAAGGAGGCCATTGATATGGCAGCCCCAGCACGGGGCTGGGCGAGGGGGAGCGGGCGGCATGACCACATTGCTGGGCTCCAACGCTGCTTTTGTCTGCGCAGCAGTGAAAACTGGCACGTTAGAATGAGTCCTGTTTATTTTGTTCAGCTTTGTGGAGGTAGGGGTTCAAGCAAAGATCGTATCATGCAAAGGTGTACAGTGTGGCGACTTGACGTCGTATACCCGGCAGCATGACCACCATCATCACATTAACCGATGCCACCCATACCACCCACAGGCACCATTTGTGCATGTGCGTGTGTGTGTGGGGGGGAGAGGACACTTCACATCCGCTTATAAAATTTCAAGAAAAAATACAGTGTTATTAACTATAGTCACCCTGCTCTACACACAGCAGAAACTTACTCAAGACAAAAGTTTGAATTCTCTCATCAACATCTCACCATGTTCCCGACCCTAGAATTATTTCTGTGTAGATTGCTCAGAAACTTGGAGAAGATTAAAAAAAAAAAAAAAAAAGTCCAGAGAGAGGCCTTCCCAGCCCCTCCCCCAGCCCCTGTGTGCTACCCAGGCCTGCTCTGCAGGGGCACCTTGGGTGCACAGCCACAGAGTCATGCTCGACGGTAATGGATATTAAAGCCACACAGGAGGGAACTGATCGATGCCTGTTTCATCACTTCCACCTGGAGACACCTGTCCACCCGGGCTGGGCAGCTGTGGACCTGCCCAGATCTCCAACACAATTCCCCGGACAGAGCAGAGCATTCCTCCAGAGGCAAACAGCCCTTGCTTTTTCACTGAGCAAGTATTTATCACATGTGTTCAGGACGCCAGGGGAGAGCAAGGTACCAGAAGAAGAGCAGAGAGTGAAGCTGGCAAAGGTCCTACACTTTTTGTTATTTTAAGTAATTTTGATCTATTATTTTCATTTTGAGAAATAAATCAAGTTATCATTAAGATGACTTCCCCCCCCCGCCCCTGCCACAAAGCATCACTGAACAGCTAGCTCTGGTGCACAGTGTCCCTTTGTACAGTATTAGGGAAGACCTGTTTCTGAATGCAAACCAAATATTGGATTATATTCATTTTGATGCTGTTTCCCATGAAAGTGGACCTCCAACAAAACCGTCATGGATGTACCAAATTTCTGTAGAAAATGCATTGCTCTGTTTTTCTGTTCTGATTGCTCATTAGAGTCTCTCCCCTCCTCTCCTCAGAGTCTCATTTCCACTCAGCACTTGAGAATAGGATGCACTTCAGCTTCCTGTCCTATTTTTCTGCTGAAGGCTGAGAAAGTGAAGAAGGCAGTGGACTTCTGAATGTCACAAAATGTCAGAGACTGCTGTGTTTGAGCTACTTTTGTTACATGAGACATGTTGGCAAAGTGAAGCCTTTTCCCAGCAAAACACCAAAACTTCACCCAAATCCTAAAGGTCTCTATTTTAAACACTTACCTTCAATAGTCTTACCGGTTATAGGATTATAATTGTGCACTCTAAGATCAGCAGAAGTTTCCTCTTCTAAAAATGTAATTTCCCAAACTGCATGGTGGTGCACACCTGTAATCTCAGTGGCTTGGTGGGAGGCTGAGGCAAGAGTATCCTGAGTTCAAAGCCAGCTTTAGCAGCTGAGTGAGGCCCTAAGCAACTCAGTGAGACCCTGTCTCTAAATTAAAAAAAAAAAAAAATACACACACACACACACACACACACACACACACATATAAAAGGGCTGGGGTGTGGCTCAGTGGTTAAGCGCCTCTGGGTTTAATTCCTAGAATATAAAAAAAAAAAAAAAAAAGTAATGTGGTCTTGGGGTGGGCATTCTGTGAGGTAACTCTACCGGGGACAGTGATTCCAGGTAGTCTAGCATGTGACGGAGTTGAGAATGAGGGTGGGGGCAGCTTACCCCATATGGAGCCCGGGAGGGTCCTAGGGGAGGCCCCAGACTTGGGAAGCCTCCTGCTTTGTACGTCATGTGTCCAGGGACAGCTCCGGGAGGCGGGGAGGACTCTGAGCCGGACGAGGCTGGCGGCTCGAGGAGTGGAAAGTGAGTGTGGGAGGTGAGCCTCCAGGGCTGGCGGCTAGACCCGGTGAAGACCCTCTGGACTCTGGTGACCTGTGTACCTGTCTAGACTCCAGCCCCATCATGGATGAGTTATTCCTGGGTGGCGTTGGTGAGCTGCTTCCACTCCTTGTCTCTAAAATGGGTAAGTGATGGTTGCCTTGTGAGAGGGCTGACGACGGGGTCTCGAGCACCCAGCACGGTTCCTGGCAAAAGCTTGATGTGACATGCACGTGCTGTTGGCCGGTCAGTAGTGCTGCACTGTTAATGATAAATATGGCCACAGCGTGGCCTGGTCCCCATATTCCTCCCAAACCAGGAAGAATGTAAACAGAGCAGAAATCCATGGGGTTGGGGTAGACTTCCTAAGTCCCCTCTGTTTTCCAGGCCTTTGACATTGGTATAAAGAGATATGGAAAGACTGAGGCAGGTCTAGGATTATGGGAAAAGCAGGCCAAAATGTCAGCGATTTTAATAAAACGTGACAGGTGTGTTCCACGTGCTGGAGAGTACCACGGGGAGCATCAGCCCCATCAGAAGAGGAAGGGGACACTCCTTGGGGCAGGTGATAGGCGGCCCGGGGCAGGAAGCTTCCGATGACTGTGAATCAGGAAGAGCAGAGCGGGGACGTTGCAGCTCCACGTCCAGCATCTTCAAAGGCCTGAAAGTGGGTGCCCTTGGCGTTCCCAGGACCGTGCTGGTGGTCAGCTGGACTGGAAAGAGCAGAGGTGAGGTGCTGACCAAGAATCAGGCAGAAGGGGTCTGCACTGTGAAGCTTCTCTGCAGAGCCAGAATGCAGAGCAAAACCTCAGAAGACGGTCTCGTCTGCCCCTGCGCATCCCTGAGCTTGCTTTTGTGAAATCATAGACTTCCCTTGGTACGCAGCTGCAGCCCTGCTGGAATTTCAGTTTTTGTCATTTCCCACCTAAAGCATCCTCTGATGTGCCAGAGGACATAGAAGTCTCTGCAGAGCACCACAGCTGCCCAAAACTCAGGTGTGACCCACTCGGGGCCCCAGGTCCCTCGGCTGGCACTCTAAGAAGTCATCAACCAGCTAATCCAATTTTCAAAAATTAATTACACTGAATAATCCGTCAAGTGATAGGCACGGTGCGCGATTCTTTCTTTCTGGCATTTAAAAATTGTATCACGTATCTCTCTCCCGGATGGCTGTAATTTGTCACCAGTCTCCAGGGCCTCAAGTCTGGCCCACCCGTCACCACGTCCCTGCTTCCACACTTTAGCCAAATGAATTTTCCAATATGCTAATCAGATCATGCCTCTCTCTCCTCCCCCAAATGATCTCAGGAGAAAAGTGCACAGTTCCCATGGGTCATGAGGCACCCCAGCCTCGACTTGTCTTTCACACTCCCTGGTAGCATTTCCTCCAGGTCCCCCAATCACCCTGGACTCTTTCCAGCTTCCAGAACATTCCAGACATTCTCTTCCAGATTCTCAAATACTGCAGCAACCATGATGAGCCCCCTGTTGGGAAACCTTTTCCTTCCCTCAGTGTCTCCTTTGTTGGCTGAAGACTCACTAGTCTCTCTTGGATGCCGTTTCCTCTGGGAAATCTCCAGTAGGAGCCCTTTCCCTGGATACCTGAGAAGTCGTGCCTTTTCCTACTCTGTGGCAAACATGTAGACAACCACCCAAACCGAGGCCTCTTTTCCTGGGAGCACAGCTAGCTAAAATTCCCCAGCCTCCTTAATCAATTTGGTGGGTCCTGTAATGGAGTTCTGGCCAATGGGAAAGTTATTAGGGATATAGACGAAAAGAAGCACACGCCCCACCTTCACCCTCTCCAGTTCTCGCAAGGGAAGATGGTCGTCTATAAGAAATCCACAAACTAATCTCAAGTAATAACACAAGCTCTGAGGAAATAGAGTAATGAGTTATACGTCAACAAGGAGGCAGAGGGATGGGGTAATCCTGCGTAGCGGGAACTGAGAACCATTTCTGGAAGGATGGCAGGTGTCCTGAGAGTGAATGATGGGAGGGGAACACCTACACACGATCCATTCCGATGTGTGGGGAGCCTTCCAACGTGTGTCCCTGGCTCATTCCCACAGATATTCTGCGTTAAGAGATCCAGGTGGGGTCCCAGGCATTTCACATTTCATTATTCATCGATTCTAATGTATTGTTAAAATGTAGCTCACACTGACCGAGGCGCCCAGCTTTCCCCACATAAACAAGCCAGAGGTCAGAGGTCAGCAGAGCAAAGCCACAGTAGATCAAATTAAGAATCCGAGTCTCGTTCTGATTGCCATGGGAAGTCACTGGGACGGTGTCTTGAGTAACAGGATCGGAGTCCTGTCTATGGAAACAGTAGGGAATGGGTAAAAGAAGAAGTTGTAGTGGTTGGGAATCCAGGAGAGAGGATGGGAAGACACTGAAAAGAACACAAGCAGCAATAACTGCTGGAGAGGATGTGGGGGAAAAGGGACACTCGTACATTGCTGGTGGGACTATAAAATGGTGCAGCCATTATGGAAAGCAATATGGAGATTCCTTGGAAAACTGGAAATGGAAAGACCTTATGACCCAGCCATCCCACTCCTGGGTCTGTCTATTCCCAAAGGACTTAAAAGCGGCATACTACAGGGACACAGCCACATCAATGTTTATAGCAGCACAATTCACAATAGCTAGGTTGTGGAACCAAACTAGATGCCCCTCAGTAGATGAGTAGAAAAAGAAAATGTGATATATATACACAATGGAATATTACTCAGCAATAAAAGAGAATAAAACATTGGCATTCACAGGTAAATGGATGAAGGTGGAGAATATGATGCTAAGTGAAGTTAGCCAATCTCAAAAATCCAAATGCAGAATGTTTTCTCTGATATAAGGAGGCTGATTCACAGTAGGGTTGGGTCGGAGAACATAGGAGGATTAGAGGAACACTAGAAAGGTCAATGGGGAGGGAGGGGAAGAGAGGGGGTGAGGGGGTATGAAGGGAAAATAAAAGATGGTAGAAGGAGATGGATATCATTATCCTAAATGCAAGATTGAAGACATGAATAGTATGAATATACTTTGTATACAAACAGTGACATGTAGAAAAGTGCTCCAAATGTGTATTATGAATTGTAATGCATGCTATTGTTATATATACAACAACTTTGAATAAAAAAAAGAAAGGAAAAAAAAAAGATTAGATTCCATATATAGTGTGGGCATGGAATCATAGCCAGGAGGTGAAAATAAAAAATGAGAATTAGGTGTGACTTTCATTTGGGGTCTGGGCAACAGGGTGGGTGGAACTACTAACGTGGATGGAAGAAGTCAGCAGAGGAACGGCTTGTGGCAGAGGGTGGTGAAGAGTTCTATTTTGGGCGCCTTGAGACTCCCAATAGATAACCCAGTGACGAGGTCCAGGAGTCCTTAGGGAGACAGATCTGAGCACAGAGGAAAGGAAGCTGGAGATACAAAATGAGAAGCGTGTTGTTCTGCGGATGGCCTTTGTAAGACGGGGTGCTTTGGGAAGTGGGCAGCCAACGACGTCAAGTAAAGCCGAGCCGCTGGCTCGAAGGACCTCAGGCTGTCGACCACTGGGCTCGGCAAGACACAGGTCTTCGGTGACCTCAGTAAAAGCGTTGTAGATGGCAAATGAAAAAACGTTGAAGAAGTGAAGGGTATGGCTGAGGGTGACTGTGGAGGAGTCTTAGTGTTAAAAGGGGCAGAGAAAGTGGGCTCTGCTGAAGGGCATTGTGGGAGGTCTTCTGTCACTGTGAGATGGGCTGTGAAAGGATCGATGTTCCTGCAGGTGATGGGTGGATGGATGAGTGAAGGAGTGAGAGGCAGCCGCTTGATACGAACAGGCCTCTGGCCTTGTGGCCCCGCGGAGTGCTTGTTGTTTGGCATTGGCTTATCAAAGAGACAGTTCATTCCTCAAATGTCCTCATGGAAAAACAGCTATAAATTTTCCTTTTGGGATTGGGCCTATTTCCAGGTGTTTCCTGGCTGATCCAGGTGGACTTATGAAGCCACTTCCCAGGGAGGCTAGGTACTTTCCTCGTCCATGAGGACAAGAAAAGGTCCTGAGAAAGCCTGTCGTGCTTCTCAGGCCTGAGGTCCCAGTTTTGAGAGTATTGATAACATACAGTGGCTCTCTGAGATAGATTTTAGGAGAAAAATTAAACTGGGTTTTCCAATCTGTCTGCCTTCATATTTCTTTCCAATATACATGCCTTAATTTTCCCCCATCATCCTGTTTTTCTTTTTGCTTAAAAAAGAAACCCAAGAAATAAAAATATACAAACCCTGTTTTATTTCCTGAATTAGCCTAAAGCAAACCACATCAAATCAGGTGTTGTATCCTACAATCTATTATTTTGGTGAGGGTCTGAGCTTTTCATTTCCCTGTGCCTGAATAATGTTCTTCAGAAGCTGCCTCATCAATAAACCACCCTGATGAAGTTTCACAGGCCCAGATTAATGAATAACAATTAGGTGCATTTAAAAAGTAATATTTTTTCCTGCAATTTGGAAATTGATTTATGAATTTGGGGATCCTCCAATTTCATCAAATAAGTGGTTTCTTCAATTTGCTTCTTTGGACAATCTGAGAAAAGCCCCCTGAAGGCTGGCAGGATTGTGGAGCTTCCTTGCCAGTGTATCGATTTCAAAAGAAAAGAAACACTTGGCATTTAGCAAAATTTGACCATGTGTATGAGTCAAGTCCAGAGTCATTTTCACCTGGATAATTGCTACATGGAAATCATTTCTTGAGCAGTTTGGACTTCATATCACCTAAATCCAGTTCTCAAGAGTATTTCCTGAGGAATTTGACCTGAATTTTTATCATGAATATTTTGAAAATTTGGAAAAGAAGGTACCAAGTGCATCTTCTCATTACTAGAAGGTAGTAGATGATTGATGATTGATTGATTGATAGATGAATATAGATAGATTGATGGATTGATTGATATGATATGACTTGACACGAAAACATCACATTTCTCTATGTATGATTCTCAGCTTAAGAAATAAAATTGCATGTGTTTCAAAGTTCCTTCCTGCCCTTGTCTTTCCACCATCATCTTCACCTCCTGTTGTTCATCTTGCTTGGATATATTGTATCTCATGGCTGCAAGTGAATGCTGAGCTACACACACCCTCCTTCAAGGCCAAGTGCTTTAGGAACAATTAGAGATGGGGTCAGATTCGTCTTCTTATCACCTTTCCCTAGTTGAGCCAAAAATGCCACCTCTGGAAGATTTCCTTAATTAATTTTGAGAAATTTGGAGACATTTCTTCATTGTACAAGTCCTGTGATGATTTGGCTTAGGAAAGAGAATTTATCTAACAGAATTACGTTGAGCATTTACAAAGCTCTAAGACTTGAAATAGGCCCTGAGAATACAGAGATGGACAAGATATTTCCCCACCCCATAGAATTTTCAACTTAGACTCTTGAATGACAATATCATTGAGAGGGAAAAAAATGAAATAAAATGAAAAGTGGTTGGCTGGCTCCTGTATTTTGCACTTGTTATTCTAGTGGCATGGAGGTGAATTTGTTTAGGATCACGTATAATAAACATAGAGCTTTTTTCTTTCCTTTGGCCTAGAGGCTTCTTCCCTGATATATCCACATAATGCTTCTTAATTGGCTTGACTCTTGAATCAATGATGTTAAACCACAAGGTCCACATGACGTCTCAAGCATTTTATAGAGAATAGGAAGTGCCAAGCAGCAAATTCCAGGGCTGAGCTAATCGCTTGCTCTTCAATGGATTGAGCTCTCACCTAGAGTCACCGGCCTACTTACCATATGTATCAATGAAGGCCAAGGGACTGATCTTCATGCATCAGGCAAGGTCCTAGCTACAATAATGTCCAAATGCTCTCTGAGGACTGTTTTCTCACAGAGAAGCAAAATCTTTCACTATCTAAAAGTCAATCATGTTCTTTAGAATTCTCCACCTCTGTTTTCCTTCCCTGGGTTAACTCTTAAGGAATCATTCTCAGGTGGAATGTTTTTGGTGTTTAACACTAGTTCCAACCTTGGTCTGATGCACAGATTTGGTATGAGGACATATACCCTCAACAGTTCCACCTGGATATTCTGCCAACATTCAAAATTCACAAATCCCCAAAAATAGCTTCTTTGGCAGGTAGACTCAGGCAGACCTGGGATCCACCTTTCTGGCCTGGGGGTTACAGCCACAATGCATGTGAAAACACCTGGATTCAATTAGTCTGGGCTGAGGCTGCTGTTTCTTTACATGTTTCCAAGGTGATTCTAACACACCCGGATCTCAGCTTTGTTTGGCTTAAATACCCCAGGGTTTGGCCTGTACCCCTCATTGAGAACTCCTGAGGGTTGGTCCCAAGCACCCGCAAATTTTAAAGCTCCTAATGATTCCAATGCACAATCAAATAAACAGCACCTTAACCCTGACTAGCCCTGTAACTTCGGTCAGTGGTTTATCTTCTCTAAGCCTCGGTCTACTAATCTCTAAACTGGGAATAATAATCATCATGCCAATCTAAGGCAGTGTTCTAAGGATGAGATGAGATAGTGGACAGAATAGTTCATAGGGTTTACCACATGATAAATAATAAAACTATCATTATCTTAGCTTAACTGTCATGTAAAATACATAGACTAAATAGCTTCACAACAAATATTTATTTCCTTACAGTCCTGGAAGCTAGAAGCCTGAGATTTGGGTGCCAGCAGAGTTGGGTTCTGGTGAGGACCCTTTTCCTAGGGTGCAGATGGCTGCCATCGTGCTGTGTGCTTACATGGTGGAGAGAGAGACAGTCTTTTTCTTAGAAGGCTGCAATTCCATCAGATTGGGACTCAAACATCATGCCTTCATTTAACATTATAAACCCCTTAATGGTCTATTTCCAGATACCGTCACATTAAGGGTTAGGGTTTCAACATACAAATCTGAGGAGGACGTAATTCAGTCCATAGCAATTGTAATTATCACTATCATAATTTCCTAAATTCTGTTAGGGTAGGTAGCTGTCTGGATTTGCCCAGGATGTTCCTGGTTTCAGCATTTAAAGTCCTGCATCCCTGGAAACTCCTACCATAGTTAAAAACCACACCCATCCCCGCAAGTTGGACTCATGAACTGGCCTCAAGTCTTCCCTCCTCTATTTTCAGCAGTTGATCAATCATTAAGCTCGAGCAATTCTACCTTTTAAAAATATGTTAGTTTTGCATCCCCTACCACCATCCTAACTGCTACCTCCTCCTTTGATTATTTCCTCATTATCGCCCATCTAGATGATTACGGTGCTCTCTAAATTAGTTTTCCTCCACCATAAACCAAACAAACTTGGGCATGCATCAAGAATCCCCTGAAGACCTGTTGAAACACAGATTGCTTGCTTCTCTGCCCTTCCTGTTTTCTGACAGGGCCTGTCAGGGGAGGAGGGCCTGAGAGTCTAAATTTCTACTAGGTGAGGCTAATGGTTCTGGGCCCTGAAATTTGGAGTTCAGAGATGAGGTCTGGGTAGTTTCCACATCCAGAGCCAATGGGGAGAGGGAGCCCGCTGGAGATTCCAGAAGCATATGGGTCACGCAGCAGTGACACGCTACCACCCAGGCCCCTTTGTGAAGTGCAGAGCTCTGCATCAGCAGGAAAGCCCTGGCCCCAGACTAGCGCATTGTCAAGTGACCTGCTCAGCTGTGAGCTCTTTGTATCCCAACCTAGTTCCCATCCACAACAGTCACTCCTAATACAAAATGCTGAGCCCGTGACTCTGGACAGATGATTTGGGTTGGGGCAGCCCTGACTTGTGATTTGGGAGGTGGTCTCATCCCTTAGGATCAAGATCTCAGTGGGTCCCAGACTCTCCATCAGCTCACATAGAACAGATGTCTGCAAGCAGCTGGAAACGAGCTCCTCCTAAAAAACATCGTCTCCTCACCTAAATCTGTTTAGTAGTATTGTTGTTCAGCTTTGATCATCCCTGGATTCTCTTCACTCGTTTTTTGTTGATTTGCTCATTGGTGGGTTGGTTGATGCAGGGAATATTGATAGTGCTCTCTGTGTCCCAGATACTCAGGAAGCAGTGATGAGGAAATCCAGAACCTTTTCCATATCCCATGAGGCTTAGAGCCTAGAGAGGTTCTTATATGTCTGAAACTCGAGCAAAGTTCACCTGCCCTGGTTCTAGCTTTCTTTGCTATAGAAGAGGCCGAGCATTTACCCCTCTGCTCACCGGCATCAACAATCTGATCAACTCCTGAATTTTCCACCAGTTGCCATGTTCTTAAGGGTTGGGCGTATTCTCACATATGTATCTATATTTCAGAGCACAGATTCATTAATTCAGTGAAGTTTCCATCCACTTGTTGTATTCGTTATCACTGCTGCATAACAAATTGCCCCGACACCTCTCGACTTGAAACAGCACAGGCCATCATTCCAGTTTCTTTGGAATAGGAGTCAGAGTGCTGCTTGAGCCGGGTCTTTTGTTTCGTGGGGTGTTCTGAGGCTGACATCGAGGTGTCATCTGGCAGTCTGCATTCTCATCTGAAGGTTTGACTGGGGAAGGATCTGATTGGAAGCCTCCAGGTGATTGCTGGTAGCAGTTCCTCGTGGGTGGCTGCACTGAGGACTTCAGTTATCCTCACAGCTGAGCAGGTCACTTAACAATAAGCTAGTCTGGGGCCAGGGCTTTCCTGCTGATGCAGAGCTCTGCAGTTCACAAAGGGGCCTGGGTGGGACCGTGTCATTGCTGTGTGACCTACATGCTTATGGAACTCACTGAATATTTGAAATCCTACTAATTGGCATCACTTTCCAACCACTTAATTCTACTATAAGTAATTCTTTCTGTAGTTTAGCTGCATATGTAGGTATAGGTAGACTCTTTAAAAATTGTGGATGAAATAAAGTGCATAAGTCCAGTCTATCACTGTCCCCCATGTGAAAGATGGCATACCTGTGAAAAGACAGGCATTCCCTCTGTCTGTCTGCAGGTCACCTTTGGTCTTTGTTCTAAGGACTTCTCCTATGGCAGTTTCCTTTGTCATGTATGTGAGGCAAGAAGGCAATAGAGAGAGTCTGTCAGCAAGATGGCGGTCCCCGTCATTTGCAGTCACCACAGGGATGGCATCCCACTACCCTTACCTTATATCATTGGGTTGAAGCAAGTCATGCAGTCTGAACCACACTGCAGGGGAAGGAGGCATGAATACCACAAGTGGGAGGTCATTGAGCACCATCTTGGAAGTCCATCTGCCACACCACAAAATAGCTGAGGGCCTCTCTTGTATAGTCTCATAGTATCCCACACTGAAGAGCCCTGTGATGATTGGTTGTATGCTTCTCCTTGGCTAGGCTATGCACCAAGATATTTGGGCAAACACCAAACTTAATGTCAACTGAAAGTATTTTTTAGATGAAATTAACATTTCAATCAGTAGACTCTGAGTAAAACAGATTATCTTCTATAAGGTGTTGAGCCTCACCCAGTCAGTTAAAGACCTTAAGAGAAAAGGCTCAGGACTCTTCCTCCATGATGAATTCAGACTTGAGCTACAACTCTTCCCTATGTCTGGAATCCTCTCTGCAGATTTCACAATCACCAGCCTCCAAATTTCAAGAACCAATTTTTTAACTCTCTCTCTCTCTCTCTCTCTCTCTTTCTCTTTCTCTGCTATGAGTCTTGTCCCTCTAGAGAAACCGGCTTAATACAAGGCCCTACCCTTATTGAATCATTTAATTTTTGTATCACATTTGTTTTTCCCATAAGCCTCTATTTCCTGTGAACTTCGTACTGTTTTCCATCTTGTTCAAAGCTTTATTCTCTTTGTCCAGTAGTGGATCTGACCCTGACAATATGCTCAATGAAAGCTCGTGGAATTCACACATGCATATGAGTATAACCTACAACATTCACTCACTAAATATCCAAAAACTTACTAATGGGAATTTTCTTTACACGAGTTAATTCTACTATAAGCTATGATCTATATAGTTTAGCCACATATATAGGTGTAGGTAAAATCTTCTAAAATTCTAGAAGAAGTGAATCAAATAAGCCTAGCCCTTGGACATCACTGATGATGCCACATGAAAGGTGTCATACCTGTGAAAAGACAGGCATTCTCTCTATATAATAAGACCCTAGTCCATGATCATCACTTTTCTGAAAATCCAAGGTTGGAGAGTAGATTCTCCTTACATCAGATGCACTTAACATTTTCTTTCTAAGAGTGGAACATAAAAATACACTATGATTAACTGGGAGGATGCAGTTTGGGTGAGAGCCGGCTCGTGGACATGGTGGCTCCTGAGCTCTCCTGATGAATCAGCAGACTGCTGGTGACGCAGCACGTGCACCCTGAGAGTTTCACTCTCCAAGTAAAGCCCTTTCTCAGTGGAATTCTCTCAAAGCTTTCTCTGTGACAAAGGCTCATAATGTGTAATGGGATCAGAGAAGGAGAGTTCAAAAACAGGGGAGTACAGAAATATTTGTCCCCCATGATGTTTTAACACCAGCATGTGTGAAATTGGCAGCACCAGGCCCTATGTGGGTATTGGGGCTGGGGCTGACTCTGTAGACACAGTAATGACACACAAAGCAGGGTTATTAGTGGCTTACTTAGTGTGATAACATCAATTGGTGAACACTTCCCAGGGTCCGTTTCCACTGATAAGAACTTATCAGTGCACATATTGATTGGAGATTTATCTGTACCATCTGTGGCTCTGGAAACTAATGATTTGGGGCTGTGTTTCCTCCAAAGGTGATATACTAAGAAAAACCATGGGGTATGTAGTAAGCTCGCCTGATAACGTCTTGTACTCAGGCCAGTATTGCAAAATGTTTTGTAGGGTAATTTCTGGGCTGTTGGCCTGGACCGAGGATGTGCAGGGACTGTATGTCCCAGAAGCAGAAAAGGTGACCTCTCGGCCCAGAGATTCACATGGTCTAGAGAGCTGGCAGAATTCCACGGAAGGTGGGGCCCACAGCTTCAGCCCCAGAAGAGCACAGAATGTGAGCACTTAGCCACGTGTTCTGGTCAGAGGGCTATTTATGGCCTAAGAAAATTTCTGGGACACACATCTTGACAGGGAGGCTCTACCTAAAACCTTCCACAAGAACGGTTCCCATGTCCCATGCAAATATGCCATTAGCTGGACAGACAGGGGCTCTTTCAATGACCGAGTGAGGCCCTGCACAGGTGAGGTGAATGGGGATATTTGATGAGGTCTTGGCTTGTCAGACTGTTATGAGGACTGGAGGAATAAATGTAACCCTAATACTTATGGGACATATTTTTAGGCATCCTGGGCTATAGCTTCGTATTTCTAATAAAGGGTGAAAGCAATGAGCCCTGTGGCAGACACAAATGCCAGTTCTAACACTAACACCAGAAATGCAAACAATTTATTGAGAACCAGTTAGAAGATGAGACCTTGAGTGCACTACTTACATATCTAAATCAGCATGATGCCAGTTAAGTATCAGTATCCCCATTTTAAAGATAAGCAAGCCAAATCTCAGGTTAAGAAAACTTATCAGAAGTAAACAGCTGGTAAGTGGTTGAAAGCTGAGATGAATTCAGTCATGTTTGATGCCGAAGTTCAAGTGTAAGGACACCACCGAGACGTAGAATAGTCTTGAAACAATGGTGTTAATCTTTAGTAGATATTTGTAAATATCATTTCTGTCAAGGAATTACTAGCTTTCTGTTTAAATATTCCAGGATCAGAATGCCTACTCCTTCTCAAGATCGCCCAATTTACTGTGGGACATGAGGACATATTTTAAAGTTCTTATTTCAATCTGTGTGTGTGTGCGCGTGTGCATGCGCACACGCACGTGCTCATACCTTAGGAGTCCACATAACTGTTCTGTGAAAATGCTTCAAAGGGACTTTGAAGAGATCCCTGTTTAAGAATTTCTTTATACCAGCAGGTTGGCAAACTATGGCCAGTGGCCGGCTGCCAAATCTGGGTATTTTTTATTTCTTTTCTCTCTTGTTTTGAATCTGTTTTTGCAAATAAAGATCTCCTGGCATACATCCATGCTTACTTATTTATGTATTATCTATGGTTTCTTTCTAGCTACAATGGTTAGAGTAGAGCAGCCCTGACAGACACTGTCTGGCCCACAAAACCAAAAATACTTACTCTCTGGACCTCTACAACACAAATTTGCTGCCCTCTGCTCTAAAACACGAGTTTAGAGATAAAATAGAGATGGTGTTGAAAAATGTATAGTTGGGATTTGGAGTCCCACTGAAGCCTATGACAAACAGCTAGAAGGAGATCTCTCCAGGCACGTGACATATCACAAGATGTTCAAGGCAGGAAAAGAAAATGGCTCAAGTAGTGGACAGAAAGTTGTCAGGGACGGGACAAGCAGAGAGGACAGAGATAGGATAAGGGCAGGGGCTCAGGACCTGTCACACTGCACCTAGTAAGGTTCAGAAGGTGTTCAGACTCTATTCTGTCTATTGAAAGAGTGAAGGTTTAAAGGAAGGGTATACTATGAACACATCCATGATTTAAAGGATTATACCAGCTACTGTAGGGACAGCACATCAGGAGCAGGAGAGGACACTTCTCTATCACTTAGTTGAAGAGCAATGGTGACTTGGTCTAGGCTACCCTGCACTGTATGACTTGCAAAGAGGTTTAGCTGGAACCGATGGAAGAAATGGAGAAACATGAGCTCCTGCCAGCAAGAAAAATCCTTACAGAAGAGGATGGAATTGAGAAGGGCCTTAAAGGATGGCTGGAATATGGACAGCCAAGAAAAATCAGATGCTGTCTTACTACACTCCATTGCGGAAGTGGTCTGAAAGGAACATAGCAAGCAGCCAATAATTCTTTATAAAAACTCTTGAATTCGTATTTTTTTTTCCCTTGGCAAAACAGCCAACACTGTATCAAAGTTACATGTGTTCAACATTCTTTCTCCAGCCCATTGAATTTTGCTGTAGGTGGGTGCCATTTTAAATGTTTCCTATTAATCCATTTCCAATAATAATCACAAGTGGAATATTTATATGACAGCATTTATAGTTCTTCTGGTTGATTAATATTTGTTCTTTTTATTTAAAACCTAATACTAGGGATTGCTAGCTCAAAACTTGAGTATCTTTATTCTAAAGCTTGTAGGCTCCATTCAGTGGACCACTAGCGTGCTCTTCAACTACGTGATAGAGAAGTGTCCTCTCCTGCTCCTGATGTGCTGTCCCTACAGCAGCTGGTATGATCCTTTAAATCATGGATGTGTTCATAGTATACCCTTCCTTTAAACCTTCACTCTTTCAATAGACACAATAGAGTCTGAACATCTTCTGAACCTTACTAGGTGCAGTGTGACAGGTCCTGAGCCCCTGCCCCTATCCTATCTCTGTCCTCTCTGCTTGTCTCATCCCTGACAATTTTCTGTCCACTAGTGTGGGCATGTGAGGGATATGAACACACAGAGACATACATGCTGGGAGGAGAGATGTTTTTCTGATTAAAATCAAAATACTATAGTCCCTATATCAACTCAACCCAATAAATTATGACAGTAAGTGCTATAGCTGATCCTTCCAGGGTTGAACTCTTTGTAAAGGAATATGGGGTCATTTAGGACCAAAGCATATGCAGATCCATCAATGACTCTAATTTTGATGCTCTCTCTTTTTCTCCTTTGTTTGGTTAAACAACACCACCTTTAGTGAGCTGATCACACATTTTAAATGAGTTGCCAAGGAGGATGCATTAATGTCTTATGGAAAGGAAATGTAGCCTGTGACATCATGTAGATCCCATGAGAGATGTATTTCAAGGTGGATGAGAGATCTCTTACAGGACACTCTACTGATGTTTCCTATTAACGAAATTCGGGAAAAGGTTGGTATCCGCCACAGAGAACTCACAGAGTATCCCACGCAGAAGGAAGAGGAATTAAAAAGTAGGGACAGGGGATGAGGCTGGTTTATGGATGCGATGATTTGGCTTGGCTCTCGGGGTCTCGGTGGAACATGCTCCCTGATTTGGAATGGGTGGAGGCGGCTCAGAACCCCACTTGGCAGCCCTGGTGAGAAAGGAAAAGAAGGTTGAGGAAGGCCACGTGGAAGGGGCTCATTCCATGTGAGAACATGGTAACTGGAAACAGCTTTCGTCCTGGCCAGAGGATGCACCAAAAGACATTGGGCAAATGTCATAATTATGGCCAGGAAACATCTGGCTGGATCAGGAAACGGATGGGATTTGGACATAGGCACATCTGCGGTGACAGGAGGGTGGGATCCAAGAATATGAAGACATTTCAACGTTGGGGGTGAGGAGATATAATTTAAAAAATAAGAAAGAAAATGTCCAATAACCTGTGTTCTTTAAAAAAAAAAAAAATCAACGATCTGTCTTATTTTTTGTTTTATTTATTTTCTTTACTTTGATAGGGTTTTTTATCAGGTATACTATAAATGCCGAGATAGAAGACTCCAGAGAATAAATTTCCTGGAAAAGGCCAAAGGAAAAAGCCAACGAAAGTCTTCTGGAAGAGATATCTCAAATTTACTTTTTCTGCAAAACTATTATCAGGGCCCACTTGGGAAATGGCAGATTAGATGCTTAATTAGCATACGGCTTAGTAGTTACACTGGATAGCTACTCTCCAGTAGGAAAGAAAACATCTTCTTTAAAATATTTTAAAGATTGCTGAGTCAGACAAGAGTTTCAAAAAGGATTAAAGAATTCAAAGTCGGAAGAAGCAAAATGGAGATTAGTGATGGGTGATTTGGATGCTTTCAAAACACAGGAAGCAGAGAGACCAGGCAGGCATCACAGACTGCGTTGCCCATTAATTTGATTCATCCCTAACTGCACCTCTCTTTCCTTCCCCCCAAGTCCCTCATCTCAACTGTATTGGTCCTTCCTCATGCATTCATTTAGGGGTGGCTCAGGGGCACAGAAGAAAAATGAAGAAGGAATCCACGGAGGTACTTAAGAGAAAATTTTAAATGTCTTAATAGTAGGCATGTCTTAATAGTTGTATCTTTTGAAAGTTTCAATTTCAGATTTTGCCCATGCCCGGTGGCAGAAAGGGCCAGAATGTCTGCCATTAGGTGGAAACAACCCCCATCACCTGTGGAGTCAAGGAAGTGAAATGGGAGATGATGAAAGAGAGACTTTGTGCTTGGAAAAGAAGGGGAGAGAGTGGACACTTAGGTCCCAGGTCAACTCTGCGCTCTGGGAACGTGTCAGGCAGGCGGGGTTCCGAGCAGGCCTTGAAGGCCAGTAGCAGTGTTGGGAGTTGGGCCTGGTTTGTCGGGTAGGGGTGGATGGTGTCACGGGAAGCACAGTCCAGCCAGGACTTTAAATCACAGACTCCTTGAAGCAGGGTCTCTGCCTCTGACCTAAATCTCTAATAGCTTCAGGATGGAATTCACTGCCTGAAAATCTCAAGGTGCTCAACAAAGGTGCTCTTCCTTCAGTATCCAAGGGGATTGGGTCCAGGACAACACCCACCCCCAAATCCAAGGAAGTGATAAAATGATGTGACCTTGGCCTACAAAATACATAGTTCTCCTGTCAATTATCTCTAAATTACATAGAATACCTAATGCAATTGCCACGAAAACAGTTGTAACACTAAGGAAAGAATGACAGGAAAAAAAAAAAGAAGTCTGTATAGACATAGTGGTTTTTCCAGAATATTTTTGCTCCATGGATGGTTGAATCCACAAAAATTCAGCAGGTCCATGGTGGTTGTTGGAATGAGCATCCTTGGTGAAACCTCATGCACAGCCCAAGATATTCTTCCATATGGACCTCTGTGGAGCCAACACAAAGAAGAATGGCCTTGAACTGTCTCTACCTTCTCTTTGTCTTAGTTTCTTTGGTAAAATGAAACTCCATATGTATTCAGTAAGACTTGTGGTCAGTGAGACCTTGGTGAGATCTAACTGGGGGGAAACAACACAGAGGCTACCAGGGCTGCTGCTGCTGCTGCTGCTGCTGCTGCTTTTTTTTTTTTTTTTTTTTTTCTTAACCTCCCTCTGTTCAGACAGGGGCTGCTTGACAAGCCGAAGGATTTTATGATGCAGAATCAGCTTGATTTGGGTGAGAAAAGCCAAATGTGAGACATTGGGTGAGGTCCAAAATGTCCCTGGTCAAACCTGTGTGTCCCTCTGCACCAAGTCTATATCCTGTGGGCAAGGTGGTCCACAGAGCTGGGGAGGAGGCTCGGGGGACAGGTGCCCAAGGGGCCGATGGTTCTATCCAGCAGCTGAGGGAGCACATGGGGCCAGCACTGGGCTCCCCTACAACATGGCGGCCACGTCTGCTCGTTCCTGCGGTTCTCACCAGGCCCCTGGTGCCTCCCTTCCAGATTTGTGTTTTGTTTTGATTTTGTTGCTTCGTTGGTCAAATAGGATATGGGGACACCTGGTGAAGGCAGAACGCTGAGAGGAGCCCGCTTTTAACTGGGCTTTCTGTTGGGGACATTAACATAACCAGACCAGCCGGCACCCACCCAGCCAGCGTCCCCAAGTGTGTGCTATGCAGCTTCTCCTCCCAGGAGGAACGTCCAGGAGAGCCCAGGAGAGCCCAGTCACGACCAGTTTCAGGGAGCCAAGGATGGGAGACGGGTCTATAACCAAACACAGCCCAGTCCGTCTCCACTTCTCTCTCCTCCCCACATGCAGGCTTTGAGATGTCACACTGGCTTTAAAACCCGGCTTCTGCACTGACTTGCTGAGTGACCTGGGGAAAAAAATCCCTTAATCTCTCTAGGTCTCAGTTTTCTCAAAGGAAACTAATAATACCTGTTGGAGGATTAAGTAAGATAAAGTGTATCAAACACCTAGCAGGATATCTGTGACACGGTGAGCTTTCAGTGTGTGATAGCTATTGCCATTGTTCTCTTAGCCAGGGACATCTTCTCCTCGTGGCCATGTGGTTTGGCCCCTCACTTCTTTGGGGGCTTTGCTCAAAATCTGTTTTGACTTCAGTCTTCCATGGTTATTTATAAAACACTGGATTTCACCTGTCCCTTACCACTACCCCACTCCTTCCTCTTATTTTTGTTTATATATATATATATATATATATATATATATATATATATATATATATATATTTTATTTTAATTTTAGACTAAAAACCTGTCTGTCTATCTGTCCATTCATCTATCCTTGTACCCACCCACTCACCCACTTTCCCATCCATCTCCATTCATCTTGCTCTCTAGCAATTCTGCCAGGCATTATCCAGCCAGCCAGCTGATCTATTTTGTCTCCCCCTTCTCTCTAGAATGTAAGTCAAAAGAAGAGAGGCATTTTCATTTCCTTTTTTATTCTCTGCTGTGTCAATAGCACTTAGAACAGTGCCTGGCACTCAGTAAACAGTGAATGGATTATGCATGTTATTATTCTTATTCTTTAATTTCTGGCTTTGTGATATAGGGCTTAGTTCAGAGTCATTAAATTCATGCACTAACCCTAGAGCTAGTTATAATAATTTCCATCCATTAATGTCCATGTTCTTAAATGATAATATACATTTTCTGCACTGGGTTGGTGGGACAGTTCCTTCAGGATCAAAGCATTAAGACAGTCATTCCTGCAACTGCTGTTAGGAAATTGCCCTTGGCTGATGAAGAAGTCCAAGGTCATACTTTTCTCCCAAGGGCAGTGCATGCCTAATGACTGGTAAATAAATGCAAGGCGTAAATGCCTGGCCCAATTGTTCCAGCTCGGGACAATGCTGACCAGCAATCCTCAATCTCCAAGAAGCTGGTGGAGGAACCTGCATCTGCTGCTTCATCACCTGCAGGAGCCCTGTTTGGGGAGATGGCTAAGATTGCGGTTGACTACGGGCCATGGAGATGTTTGGGCATTGCCACCTTCCGTAGTCTCACGGGACTTGACCCGGGATCTCGCGAGACTTGGTCCGGGATCTCGAGAGACTTGAGTGAAGATTGCTGATCTGGTCGGCGCCATTTGGTGTGTGGGGTTTTTTTGGTGGTGTGTAGTGTGTGTTAAAGTCATTGCTAGAGCCAGAGAGAGAAGTTATCAGAATAAAAAGCCTGTTTGTTTCCAGTTCACCTCTGAACTTCTTCCCGCGGCTTTGTTGCTCCAAGTGGCAGTCACTTCGGACAACAATCACCCGATTTCTCGCTCTGCCTGGTCCTACTTTTTTAACCCCCGTACAGGTGTGGATCCCGAGAATTCCCGAGTAAAGTTTCTATGCGTAAATCTCCATCTCAGAATCTACTTCCCATAGAGCTGCTATAGTGACTTTATTTTCACCTTTTATTTGTGGAAACTTGTTATTCTCTGCCTATGCAAATGTCCACATTTGCATAGTGGCTCCATCTACCATCTTTCCAAAGTTTTGCTTCTTTCTAGGATGGTGCATATGAGTTTCACCATTTGCTTTCCAGGTAAGCTCATCTGTCATCCAACAAACAAATGCTAAATACCTGCTATGTGCCCAGCACTGGGCCAGACTCCCTGAACTCAGCAGTTAGATCTTCTACATCACATCAGCATCTGCTGTGACTAGAAGGGTTATGTGCCATTCCATTCCCTGACTTGGAAATAGTCACTGTTCAACTCTGATACAAGTTCCACAGGGAAGCATCCATAAATCAAAATTGTCTGTTTCATATGCTTCCTGTGAACTTTTCTTCAGATCAATTCAGGGGAGTGATTCTGTCTAAATAGACACACACACATCACTTAAGAGTAAGTTGGTTCACTTTGTGCATGTTTTCCCCTCTTTGTCCATCTAATGTGTCTTAGGGATTTGTCCATTGTCAGTTCACATAGGTCTTCCGTATTCTCCTATAGGTCTAAATAGTAAGACTCTAGTGTTTTCCCTCAAATATGAATTTGTTTAATCCTCCAACAAGTATTTGTTAAAGGCTTTCAAAGTCAGAAGGTCTTCAGTGCTGAACAAGACCAATGATATCTGTATTTTCAGAGATATTCTGGTGGGTCAATCAGAAATAAAGCAGAATGAAAATGGAAGAATGAAATCTTTTCAGAGAGGAAGACATGTTTTGGACAAATAAATCAGGATAATGGATAGTGTGGAGGAGAGGCTACATGAAACTGAAAACATCAGTTAGAAACAAACTAGCGGGGCGGAGAGTCTGCTTTAGGAGGTCACTGTACAACAGAGTGGAGGGACAGGAACCAGCCAGACACAGGGAACCTCTGGAGGTGAGCTAAGCACACGGCAGAACAGGTGCCCATGACCTAATGCTGCAGTGACTCTCGTTCTTTCAGTGAGCACAGGGGAGTCGGCATGCTGTGGTCACAGGGAGCATGCTCTGTTTGGATATGGTTCAAGTGTGATCCCCTGGGGTTCACCGGTTGTGTGCAATGCTATGGGCTGGGTGAACCTAAGGTAGGGACTAGTGGGAGGTCCTTAGGCCAGGCCATCGAGGGAATTAAAGTGGTTTTCCAAAAGTAAGCTGTTGTAGAGTGAGCCCAACTCTCAATCCCTCTGACTTACTGTTTTGTGTTCGTTCTTCCCACAATGCACCATTGCCGTCCGCCATGAGGTGACACAGCCATGGAGGCTTTCACCAAAGCCTGTGCCATGCTGTCTGGACTTCCAGCATTCAAAATGTTGCACTACATAAACATTTTTTCTTTATGAAGTTCATCTCAGATATTTCATTCTAGTAATGCAAAATTGAGAAATAACAGAAAAATACCTATTTATTGAAGGGGCTAGCCTAAACTATCTCCTAACCTCTGATAGCAATCTCCCACGAGGTTTCCTATCTTTGACAAATAAATGTTGCTATTCATTATTCAATACAAATATTTGCTAATCATTTACTTTGCTCAAGAATTAACAAAGTAAGCATGGTGGATACAACATCTGCCTTCATTAAGCTGATAGCCAATGAAAGAAACAGCAACGATTCTGCCAGCTAAATGCTGATCTAACATTTGTGAAGCCTGCCTCTCTACAAACTCTTCTTCCCACCCAGGCAGAGGATGGTCATTCTCCAGGATATCTGTCATCTGTAGGAACTTACTGGTCTTTGAATTTACTTTAATCACATGCTTGACTCCCATTATTCACACTAACACATCATTTGTTAGAGTCTGTCACTGGAAGTTCCCATTCATAATGTAACGACATCCTCAGTAAAGTATTTTCTTTTCTTACTTTACTGAATCTATGCTCTAAAGATGCCAATGGCCGCCTGGTATTTAGAAATTCTCACTGAGCACACCCCATTTCTCCTCTGTCTGTTTGTTTAAGGACCTTCTTTCAATTCCTATTTTAACCTTTGCTCTTAGCTTTATTATAATTTTTGAGCTTTTCCACTGAAAATGTTTTAGGAATGTTTCTCTCTTCCACTTTTTCCAAATTCCATTCTCTTTGGGTCATCGCTCCTTGGAATGTCATTGTGTTGTCTCGCACTGTCACCTGCCCAAGTGGAAACAATAAGCTTATTCCAACAGGGTCAGTGGATAGGATGGAAACAGTGGGGTCTGGGAGTCAGGGCATTTTAAGTTTAAAATCTCCTGCATTAACTAGAGATGTGTCTTTGGGCAAGGTGCAAATGTTATCTGAGCTTTGCTTTTCAGATTTGCATTATTGGCCCGAGGGCCAGGAATGGGGTGAGGTGAATGAAGTGCTCAATTCAGGGACAAAATTTAAAGGGTTGCCAAAAAACTCAAATCATCAAGATAAATAATATCTTAATGCAGCATTAATTAAAATTTGAAATAAGTGTGCAAAATGCTCAATGAACACAATATGAAAATTTTAAGTAAAGGCAGGGTCTGACTGGACCAGAATTTGAAACAAGAGAGTCCAAGTTGTGCAAAAGTAGGGTGCCCCCTTAACTGCAGCACTGGAGGCTAGTGGCTTGGTCACCCTCTTGCTGCAGTCCTGGCTCTTGTGAGCCTAATAACTCTACCTGATTCATCTGTCAGGAAAATGCTCTTTGCTAATCCAGATCGTCTCATGCAGTAACTTGCACCCATGTAGGGTATTTCTCTCCGCCCCTTCCCAGCTCTCCTTCCTCATCTGCCTGCCCCGTGATGCAAGGTGGGGATAGATCAAAGTGAGCATTGACTCACCGAGTACTTATCCGGGCTATGCACAACCCATCAGCTCTTCCAAGTCTAGAACATTGGTCTAGCCGGCTGACAGATGCTTCTAAGTGCTTTTTTTTCATATGGATCTTTCTCTCTCAATACAATGTTGGCAGCACATTTATTTACTCTCTGCAACAAAACCACTGCAGTCCTGGGTCGGGACACTCTCTGGCTCCATGATACTTAGCCAGACATCATCCAGATCTATGACTTGAAACTCTTCCCATCAGCCTCCCTCCCTTGCACAACCCAGGCACGGCGCACACTCATCTGCTCGCATCCTGTGCCAAGTTCTTGCTTTATGTGCGCAATTTCAGATCCATCGGGCATTGGGCAAGGGGCCTAATATGAAATCCTGAGTATCTTCTTGGCTCCTGTTCTCTACTTGGTGCTGTTGCCAACTCCCTCCTCCCCCCAGTGTTCCCCAAACCCACTTGTGCAGAAGACAGGGTTTTCTACACTTCCAAGAGTGGACTCGCACTCCATTACCATCACACAGCATCTCCAAAACCACAGAATCCTCCTCACAGCCTCCCTCCTACTGAAGGGAGATGACCTCAACCTGGAGGCCTGGAGGGCTGGCCAAACGTTTCCATGGAGATGTGGGAGCACCAGGCCAACATGAAGGTGTTCCGAGGAGGGATGTTTCTAAGGGACAATGTTGGTAATGGAGTTGAGGAATGTAGAAAAGAGCTTCAAAGCTAAAACCTTTGTTACTAGAAAAGCTCCAAACTATTATGACCAAGAGCTAGTGTTGAAATAAGAATCGAATGGCAGCCATCAGGAATGCAGGCAGTAATAAATCCTAGAGAGGATGTGCAGAAATAGGAACACTTTCACACTGTTGGTGAGAGTGTAAATTTGTACAACCACTATGGAAATCAATATGGAGGCTCCTCAAAGGACTAGGCAGGGACCCACCATAGGACCCAGCTATACCACTCTGTGGTATTTATCCTAAAGAATTAAAGTCAGCATACTATGTGCATACATGTTTATAGCAGCATAATTCACAATAGCCAAATTACAGAACCTGCCTAGGCATCCATGAATGAATGAATGGATAAAGGAAATATGATATATATACATACATATATATTTAGCCATAAAAAATGAAATAATTTACAGGAAAATGGATAGAACCTGGAAACGTTAGGTTAAGTAAAATAAGCCAAACTCAGAAAGAAGGTCAAGGGTTGTATGTTTGTATGTTTTCTCTCACATGCAGAAATAGAGAGGCAAAAAAAAAAAAAAAAAAAAAGTGAGGGGATCTCATGAAACTCAATGGGAGATCAGTTGAATAGAGGAAAGTGACCAGGGGAAAGAAAAGGGGAGAAAAAGAATGACTAGGGAATAATATTGGCCAAATTATATTGCTACACTGTGTCTATGTATGAATATGTATCAATAAATCTCGCCATTATATACAACTACAATGCACCAATGAAAACGTGTGGAGGAAAAAAAAAAAAAAAAAAAGAATTGAAAGAAGACCCTATGAGCTGGAAGGCAGGAATTTCTGAGGAATTTCTGAATACCAAGTGGTCCTTGGCATCTTGAGAAAATCTGTCTTTCTGAAACAAACTCAGGGAAGTAAGAAAGGAGAACACATTTTTTAGGATGTGATCAGGGTATGAATGGGAGCTTCCAGAGACGATACCTAACAGGTGATGTGTAAGGGTGATTAACAGGAGTTAAGAATGTGGTTCAAACAGGTTCAGAGACCAGTGATCTCGGGCAGTTGACATTTATTTATTTTCTACCTGGATCCAGGTTATTGACACACTACTTGGTTTCCTTTCTGCACTCCAAAAAACGTGTCCTGAGTCAAGTAGCTAAATTTAAGTTGTCTGAAATGGAGCTCCTGAAGGTTCCTCAGAGCTCTGGATGAGGAGTATGCTACCTGGAACATGGAGAGAAGGGAGACCAGGAACTTTGGGGTGCATCCTTCCTCATTTCCAGTCTGTCTTTGATTGGTTTGGTAACTTTATGCAAACTCCTTCAAGCTGCCGAGCTTCGGTATGTCAGTATCTCCTCCACTACTCGGGACCCTGCAAGAGCTCTGTTTTAACCTTAAACAAGGCTGGCAATTCACTGGTTCAAATAAGACACCTGACTTGAGAGCCTCTAATGACACAGACATGGTTCCTGCCTTCCAGGGATCCACACGTCAGTAAGGAAGACAGAGAAATGAGCCAACATGAAGAGGGGCAGGGGTGAGTGTGAGTAGGGGTAGGCATGGGCTCCTGTGGAAGTTGGGGACCTTAGTCTAGGAGATGGGTGGGCTAAGAGAACATCCTAGGAGAAGGTGCCACCTGGGCTGGGTTGGAGATCTGTGGCTGTCAGAAGAGAACTGACATTTAAAGACAAAGATACAGATTCAAAGTCATTTCCTTCCTGTTGCCAATAGACCCTACCCCACTGGCCTTTGCAATTCGTTGTCATCCTTCAATCTTCATCCTTCCCTGTTCCTTTGTGTTGCTGAGTATTAGTTGGGCTTTTTTCCAGCATTACTTTTCTGTCTTTCCCAAAGGAGGGCACCTTTGAAAAGCAGCACACCCCTTTGCACTAGGCAGAGAAATCTGAGCCACGGGAGCCCAAGGAATGCGGCTGGAGGATGGTCCCATCATATCCCGTTCGGGAGCATGGACCAGCCCGTTGCTGGGGACATTGCAGATAAGAGGGGCTGTTTCAAGGTGTACAGCTTGGGGGCCACAGATCTGGGGTGGGATTAGTCCTTTATGTCCTGCAGATCCCTTCTCTAATGACAACGCTAGCTGAACAGGAGTGATGGTGAGCTTTCATTAGTAGCAAATGGCAGTCCCAGCTGAGGATAGCATTACGTGGGGCAGGGTAAAGGGGAGGACTTTAATTTTTAGACGAATAATCAATAGTCACTTATTTATTTTTTTTCATATTTTTATTGGTGCATTTATGATGATGCATAACAGTGAGATTCATTGCTACACGTGCATTCGTGCACACGATATAACAAAATAATTTGGCTGATGCTCCCCAGCATTAGAGGGGAATATTTTTAAAATTCTGACTGCTGCAGTGTTACAATGTGTTGGTTTTCCTGTGTATATTTTCACCAGATAAGGGCCTTCCTGAAGCCAAGTACATGGACTGTGCCATTAGTGACCAGCTTAGAGGTCTGTTACGTAACAGTCGTTTATGCCACAAAGAGCCAGATACTTGCATCACAGTTGTCTGGGACTTCATCTTACAAATGCTATGCGTGGATTTGACCCCGGGCCTACTGTATTAGTCAGGATTCTTCTAGATGTAAGTGGAGATTTATTATGAGGAATTGGCTCATATGATGATGGAGGCTGAGAAATCACTAAAATTAATGCTTGCACCTATTGAACTTGAGCCTCCAGGAGTTCGAGGGGCCTGTAGGCTTCATCTTAGTAAATTGTTCAGTAATTCTTCTGCTTAACCAAGAGAACCCATGTGGCAGGGACTTGACAATGGAGGGCGGATGGGCAGCCAAGGAAACCACACCCCTCCTGACTTTTCAGAGCTCTAGACAACTGGGAGACCCATCCAAGGCCTGATAAGCAGAGTAGGTAGAGGAGCTGAGAGCACAGGAGCAGGAGAGAGACTGTCACCCAGACCTGGTGAACCATGAGAGTGAGGGAGTCTGTCTCAGTTGATGTCCCTTGCAGTCTCCCGTGCCAAGGTCAAAGCCCCATTGAAACTTCAGTGGGGTCATAAAACAGCCCTCAGGACTCCGAATCCTTTGTCTTGTTGTTTGTGCTTGGGCCTCTAACTCCACACCAGTCTCCACATTGGTCCTTCTGAAGGCAAGTGCCCTTTGATTTAGTGGCAGCTAAATCAAATCCCTTGAGCAACTGCGGAGTAAGTACTTGGGGATGTGGAAGGGTGGAACAAAACCACCATTTCTGAAAACAAAACAAAACAACAAAACAAAACGCCTGGAAACATGTGGAAATCAGACTCAGTTGATTATGACAAAAAGTCAAGGACTCAGTTATATGGAAGTACTAAGAATTTAGTTTCTCAGGTGTCACAGGCTGGGTTTGAATCCCAGTGAAGCCATGATCTCTGTACAGTTATGAGAATAAGAGCAGCAGCACCATCCTCCACAGATTATAAGAATCAAGTGAGAAAGTTCCTCCCTGTATAGACTGGTCCATTCCAAGTGCCAATAAGTGTCAGGTTCACAGTTCTCCAGAATTATTCAGTGGTTCTGAGTCAGTCCAACAGGATTTCCCCATAAGTCTATCTAACCATGTCAATTCTGCCTTTAGAAGCTCCTTCAAGGGTCTCTTTGTGCTCGTTAGGAAAGAATAGGGTAGAGCGCATAAATAAATAGACGTCTGTTTATTGCTCATGCAAAGTCATTGTGGGTCTAGCAACTCTCTAGGACAACTTTCCTCCTTGTGGTTCCTCAGTATTCATGGTTTTGCCTTCTTAACAGGAAGCTCTGTGAGTCTTCAGAGCAAAGAGATAGAGATAGGGACAGGGTTAGAGGTAGAGACAGAGATAAGGACAACATAGAGATGGAGATAGGAGTAGACATAGAGGAGGGAGAGAGAGAAAGGGGTGGGGGCTTGAGAGTGAATTTCAGTGTAGGGATGACTCCCTTGGCCAGAGCTGGTAACAGGGCTCTACTTAATGCCAGGGTGCAGAAATGAGGGGCAGTGGATGAAATGAGAAGTGGTCACCCCTCTGTTGGCCACACTCTCCTTCACCACCAGGGTCCACACAGGATCCCTTTGCAACCTGGTGGCTTCCATGGCACCATCTCCCAGCTGTCTCACCTCCCACCAGTTCCCATCTTCTACCTTGAAATACCAGTCACTCCCCCGGCATACCAAGAGCTACATGCCTCCGTGCCTTTGCTGAGAGCTTCCACCTGGACACCATCCCTCTGCTTGTTCCCCTGACGAGCTGCTCAGGCTCCGTGGACTCTCAGCTCCTGGCCGGGCTCTCTTTTAGGGAAGCTGAGCTCTTGCAGTAAAGGGTTACGGGAGACCCCATCATTTTCATGCAACTGCTCACCACCATCTGTCATTCCCACAGGTGGTGCTGAGCCCAAAGTCTTCATCATCATTAGTCCTAAGCCATACTTCATGGTGACCTTAATAAAAATTTAAAGACCATATAACATACATTATCCTGTAGGTGTGTTAATTAGTCTTCCATATGACATCATCGGTGCTCCTGGAATGGTTTATGGCCGCCATATATCTTGAGGGAAAGGACTTCGCCATTCGGTACATGGCTGCTTACAATTCTGTTTGGTTTGCCAGGCACAAAGAGAAGGACTAAAACACGGAAGATTACACTTTATCTGCAATAGCAAAAGAAGGATAGAACAGTATTTAGAGAATGCTGTCTCTTTTGAACGAACATGTAAACTTAAAATCTTAATTTTCCATAATCAAAACTAATGTGCAATCAATTTCAATCATGTGTCATTGTATAATTTTAGAATATTTTAACATTTTGTAGTCTTTTTTAGGATTTATGGGTAAGTACAACATTAAGCATACATATAATATTGTCACTTTTGAATTTTAACTTATTTTTCCAGACCTCTGAAAAAGTATGTCAGTCTTCCTCATGTTCATTTGGGGTGTGTACACATGCATGTGTGTGTGTGTGTATGTGTGTGTGTGTGTGTGAACATGGCCATTTTTTTTTTTAGTTGTCTCTGCACATTTTGGTACTTTCTGACCATTTTACCTTAACTTTTCAACCACATTGAATTGTGAATTGTATCAAAAAAGAGTTAAAGCCATAGACCAGAGATTCAGAATATTTTTAAAAAATCAGTGAAGTGCTGTTTCAAGGAGTCCAGAGTGTCACTAGAAATGTGTGCATTTAGTAATTATGGATTTAGTGTGTACTAGAACCAAGGTATAGGTCATATTATATTTGAAGGTATATCATATTTTTCATCTGGTTCATATCAGCTTGACTTGTTTTTCTGTTTTCATTGTAAGTTCCTTCAGGCAAAGAAGGAACTGTCCCTCCCGTGTTGGTGTGAACCCTCTTGTAGTACCTTGAGCATGTTAAACATAATGATTTCCTCAGGGGATGCAGAAAATTTAACCAACAAAATAAATGTAGGCCTTCTGCTTTCCACTGAGAATTTAAACATATGGTCCTTATTATCTATCCCAAGACGTGATACAAACGGGACCTGTAAGTTTACTCCAAAGGGGTTAGGAGTGTGGACAGAAGCTAGCGGGAGTCAGACATGCTCCTCAGGGGCCCTGCCAGCGACAAGGGGAGAGATCTGTGCATCTTCATTTCTGTCCTCACAAGGGTGAGGTTCTTGATGGCAAAGAATGGGACAGTTGGCATCCACTCGTTCATTCCACAAATATCCATGGAGTGCCTACCATGTGCTTGGCACTGATCTAAGTAAAAGCCTTAATGAGCATCCCCCTTCCCATCAACCCTTCAGAGGAGTCAAAGCAGCTTCTCTTGAGAAGTCTTCTTGTACCTCATTCTGACTTTATAGACAGGACCCAAAATAGAAGGGCACTGGCTGCCTGGGATGAAGACAGGACCCAACTCCTGAATCAGAAACCAGGCCAGGGATCCAGCAGGAAGTAACTCTGCCTTGGCCCAGCCACGCTCTTCACCTGTCAATATTATTCAGAGTGCATTTCCACCAAGCCGACATTATCCACTGACCCAGTGACAAGGCACAGATGGAGGTCAAGGTGACCTCGTGTCTCCATGCCAGTGCTGCCCTTTGCAAGTGTATAAGATCTTTCAAAGATAGAATGTCTTTGTGGTAAGATAAAGACCCAAACAGTGACGTTTTATGAAGTATCTGGCAGCCCCTGTGCACAGAATACCAGGAAGTGGGCATTTTGAACTTGGGTGAATGTTCCAAGGAAAATATACTTACATAGGATGTGTGGCCATTACCAGGGAAGGAATTCAGTGCACTTCCTGTTGCTGGGAAGAAATTGCCAAGCAGGGGAAACAAGGCGCTAGAACTTGTTAATGAATTAAACCCTATCGATTGGTGGAAAAAAAAAGGTTTAGATTTGAAGACTAGTAGAGAAGCCCCAAAAGGTAGTAAGGCCGCAATAATTAGTTTGAACAGTTTTTGTTGTTTGCGTTTTAGGTATCAAATCAATAAAGCAACATTAATAATTAAAGTCTAGGATAAATATACCAATTCCAGATTAGAGCTTTAAGCATTAAATTGCTTGTGCCGAAGGCTTTTTTAATAGGCTCTAATCTTCCCAGATGTACTGAAGGGCTATAATGAGGCTCCTTAAGCTACGGATTTGGTGAGAAATATGAGGTCCTTTTATTTGAGGCAGTTGAAGGGTCCCAGGACAGGCACCCAGCGGGGCTGTCATGGGCAGGGACCAGTATGGCTCATTTAAAAGAGCTGGATCTCTTTTGCCTTCCCTTAGATTTAGGGGCTCACAAACCAGGGGTAGAAGCAGAACTTCCTGCCCATCAGCAGCTGGCTGGAATTCTGCTATGAGAGGCCAAAGCTTGGGGAGGACAGAAGGAAAAGATGTGATGGAGACGTGATGAGGAAGGTGTCTCTGGAGCTCAGACTTTGTGGGGTGCTGGGGGAGACTGAGGCTGGAGAAGAAGGCAAAGGGCAAGACCCTCAAAGAACAAGCTGTGGCCAGCCAGGACAGCGTCCATAAGCAGTACTGAGCTGCAGAAAAGCGGCGTGGGTCCCCCAGAGCTGGGGAAAAGGAGCATTGGGGACCTGGCCCGCTCGTACTGAGTCGGGTCCAAGAAGAGAAGCTCCAGTTCTAGTTCACCAGGAGCCACGTCCCAGGAGCCAAAAGCATGGTGCTCCCGCCAGGACATCCTCGCTCTGAAGGGCCAGCCCTGTCTCGATCCACATTTCCTGTGAAGCCTCCCAGCTGCATTTCCTGAGGGGCTCTTCCCATCCGGAAGGAAGCTGACTAGGTCCACATCAGCCTGGGCTCAGGCCAGGTACACCTCATGCTTAAAAATAAGAGACACAGCCACACCCACCACTAATTCATGTTCTTCCCATTCTTTTTTGGCTCTTGCTGTGTTGTTTATTCTCTTACTGTCTTTTTTTTTTTTTTTTTTTTTTTTCTATTAGCGAAGTATAGATGGTCTATTTCTCTGTTTCTTGTACCCACAATTATGTGCAATCCTCAGTTGCTCAGAGACATCTCTACAAACACAAGGCATTTATTCCCCTCATTCATTTTATCTCTTTTAAGTTAGTGGTCCCTACTTTGGCTATGATGTCTGTCTTCTTGGTTTTCCTACGTATTTTATTGAACTTGGCCATAACTAGGACCAGTGGTTCTCTTATAGGTATTCATGGAATCTCCAAGCTGAAAACGTTTGGGGGAGCACTACATCATAGTCCTCTAGAGATCATTTCATCCCACATTCCTCCCTTGCCACCTTCACATCTCTTAGAAAGCTTCCTCAGAAGGGGGGCATACTAATATCCCCCATGGAGATTCTAGAACTTAAGGTCCTCCAACGTGTCTAAGTTGGTTTAATTTCATGTTTCCCTAGCTTACTTGACCAGGGAATTGCTCTCTTTGTTCTTCCTCTAGTAACTATTAGCACCCTGTGTCAGCATTTTGAGAACCACCATGGGTAAAAGTGCCTTAATTCCGCATCCTTGTTGAGTGACGACATCCGTCTTCAACATTGCTGATAGATAATCATCCGTATCAAATTCCACTTTGATGCACCCAATGATGGCAAGTTCACTACTCTTAGGGAAAGGTAGTTCTATTGTTAGAACAATTATTACAATATTGCAACTTAGATCTTTTTGCTACTGTTGCTACCTATGGTTTTCATTCTCTGCTTACCATATACACACAATACTTCCAAGAGTTCTTGTGTCTTTCCTCAGCCTTTAATTCTTTCAACTTGCTCTATTCTCTACTGGGTATCATTCTCTACCAGACCCATTCTTTTCCCTAAGATACATGAATATTTCCCTATGATTTTTTTTTTTTTTTTTGTGTGTGTGTGTGTGTGTGTGTCCAAACACTCTGGAAAATTTAAAGGCAGGAAGAGTTTCCTTGTTGATGACCCCTCTTTCTGAGATATCGTGAGTTTAAACACAGGGGTTTTCTCATTTCTATCATATTTTCAGATCTCGAGGAATTAATTTTGACAACATTAATTGAATTTATTAACAATGGAAGTCTCCCTTTCCTCCATATGTCAAATCCTCTGATTTTACTTGAGTATTGGAGCACATTTTAAAAATTATATTTCAGACTGTTTCTGTTATCTATTAAATCATGTCTTTTTCCAACCTACACATCTAGTTCTACATTATTGGCTTAATAATGTATCATCTTTATTTCTTTTTTAAACCTTTGTATAATTCCTATTGGGGGAAAAAAAACTCCTCACACTACCCTTTTAATTTCATACAAGGAATGCCCCTTACTCTTACAAAATCCCTCATTTTTGGAACACTAGAATGGCCAATGGGGAGGGAGAGGAAGGGAGGGGGCAAAAGGGTGAAGAAAAAAAAAAGATGGTAGAATGAGATGGATATCATTACCCTAAGTGCATGTATGAAGTCATGAATGGTGTGAATATACTTTGCATACAACCAGAGATATGTAAAAATGTGCTCTACAAGTATAATATGAAATGTAATACATTCTGCTGTCATTTCTAACAACTTAGAATAAAAATAAATTTGAAAAAAAAATTCCCTCATTTTTGTGTTCATTTCTTGGAGCCTCCACATTCAAAGACTGAATCCCCATCCCCAACATTTACTTACCGCACATTCCCTTCTTTTTGCTCAGTCTTCTTTCTTAGTAGGGAACTGACCCTGAGCCTTTGGGTTCTGAAAGTGCTGCAGGCTGCAGCCTGGGACAATCACGTGTGACATCACCAGGGGTCAGGCACTGAGCTAGGGTTCCACACGGGATGCCTGCTTTCCCAGCACAGCAACCTCAAGAGGACAGGAGTTTAAATGAGGGAAACTGAGGTTGATGGAGGCCGGGCAGGCTCTACTCTCAGCGCATGCGTGCTGTCAGGATTAGGGCTGTCGGATTCCACCGTGAAAGACGCCAACCTGTTAAATTATGCTCTAGTTGTAGTGACTCTGTTTGCAGTTTCCTGTTTGTCTTTTATTTGGAGACTTGATCCTATTTACAGTGGACCCTTTCCCTTCCTCTCTCCCTCCCTCCATTCCTCCCTCCCTTTTCCTTCTTTTCCACCTTTTCTCCAGTTCCTTCCTCCTTTCCTCCCTATTTCATCTGTAATCTATCATCTATCTATAACCTATTATCTATCTATCTATCATCTATCTATCTATTCTTTCTCTCCTCTCTCCTCTCTTCCTTACTTCCTCATCTTTTCTTATGCAATGATATTGTTTTTATTCATAGATCCCTTCTCTTGTCTTTTTCTCCTTTCTCCCCTACCTAAGCAAGCTTCCTGCAGCCTGGAGAAACCATGGTCTCTAATGAAGGGGACTCAGAACAGAGCCTTGGGACACTTGGGGTCTTTTCTCAGTTCTGTCAGTGGACCCCTGGCCCTGGGATCTGGACCCCCATACTGTCTCCCTGGCAGGAATTCAAGAGATCACAGGCATTTGTAATGTCCCCGGCACTAGGGATACAGAAGATTACAATGTGGCTGCTCTGTCTTGAGCTATACCTGTTCTCCAAGTTCTGTGCCGACCACTTTACACAATGTCCTCATTTATTCTTTTCAGAAACAATCTTACTGGATAAAAGTGCTTCATTCCCACTTAGAAAACGGTGGTCACGGAAGTTTCAGATCCACGTCTAGTAAATGATGAGGCTGGGAAAGCCATTAGGTCCCACGGTCACATTCCCACACTGTGGACCCCCACACCAGTGAGAATTCCACAAACACACTGTATCAAGAGGCGCTGCAGAATTAAAAGGTTTCTGCGATCGAATAGTTGGGAGATATTCTGGATCAAATAAATCCAGCTGGGTCACACCAGTGGTTAAACATTTGTGGTTCCAGACAAGGAACATGTGACATTACTTTGATTCCCTTCCTACAACACTACGCTGCCTCTACGCTGGAACCCAAGAGCATATTTGAAAATATCCTCTTGAGCTTAAAAGCATACCTCTAGTCAAGACTGCACAGGGCCCAACGACATGAATAGTAATGCACACTTATGCTAAATGACACTGCAAATGTAAATGTCATGCATCTGTATTTCTTCCAAGGATAATTCATAACCAAAAGACAGAGCAATGCTTCAGTGCTGACGACACAGAACAATCCCTGACAAGCAGTTGCCGCCTTTTCAGTAATTAACATGCTCCATATAGATTGAAAGGTCATTTCTTTCCCCCTTCCTCCAAGAGCCTTAATATTTACCAAATAGTGTCGCATTGTTGGAAATGTCATGGGGTCTACAGCGCAAGGGGTGATTCCACATGGTGATTCATGATGACTTGGTTCATTAAGGAAATTACGACTCATTTATTTGGATGCTGGGTCTCTTCTGCTCTCAAAGAATTCTCTTTGATTAGAAAAGTGAATTATGTTGACTTGTTTCAGTATTGTAGGTGATCTCTAATTAAAATGAAAAGATACTGTGTCTTAGCCTTCAGGATGTATTTCCTTTGCAATGACCATTGTAAGTTTCAACACAGTAGTTATCACAGCAAAGGCAAAGCAGTCGTGAGCTCAGTTCTCTTTCCAACCACTCACGTCTCATTAGGTGGTACCTGCGAACCCAGTTTTCCTAATCACTGAACATCTCAGAAGCCCACTTCTCTTCCTTCCCCAGTTTCAACCAAGCACCACCTTCTGCCACTTTGATCTCTGAATTTTAACTTTATCCCTTATCTACTTCCAGGGCCACTAACCTAACCCACATCAGTGAGTGAGAGTGAGTCTCCTGCTCTTCCAACTGGTCTTCCAAACTAAAGGGCAAAAATCACACAGAGACAACCGAGCAGCCAAGAGATTTATTCACTAGCCTTTATGGATGGTTGGAGGTAGAAGAAGTATGGGGAGAGAGGAGTCAGGGAAAGGGAACTGTGCAAGCTCTGGTGGGAGAGAGGAGTCAGGGAGAGGGGAGTGTGCAAGCTCTGGACAGAAGGTGGGTGCCTGGACGCGCTGGCTGTGGTCTCTGGAGCTGTTGGCTGGGGCAGCTACCATTGAGCTGGAGACAGTGGGTCTGGAGCTGGTGCAGTGGCTGCCTCCTCTCAGCAGGGACGAGCTGTTGTGACTGAGCTCTGGTCAGGCAAGGACTTAAGTAGGGATTTCTGGTGGGGGGCGTGTGTGTATCATCAGTGACCTTTAACACTGTTGGCTCTTTGCCGGGGGAATAGGGTGACCTTTAAGCCCATTGGCTCTTGCCTGGGGAACAGAGCCACCTTTAAGCCCATTGGCTCCTGCCCAGGGAAAATAAAACCAGGTTGCTTCTCATGGAAATTTCCATGGGGGAGGTAGCCTATCGGCCCAAGCCTATCTATCACAAACCACTTTTCGTTTCTCTAGGCACCAAAGCTACAGTGGTGTTTTAAAAACCATTTTGGTTAGAGACTACATTTTTTTCCTGATTTCTTGTGGACCCAAATTCTTATGGAAACAAAGAATATATGTGTGTGTGTGTGTGTGTGTGTGTGTGTGCTTGGACATGGCAGCAGTCAAAATACTAAGGAAGTTCTGAATGTGTGTGCTCCATTTCTTATCTCATCACTGTCTGGCAACAAACTTTGCAAACCAACTGGTCTGAGGTTCACCCAGAGTCTTATCCAGCCTTGGCTTGGGTGTCACTGAGCTCAGGAGATTTTTAAAATATATCAACAGATCATGATGCTCCCTGAACCTGATCTCCATCAGAATGCTCAACACCGCCTGTGCGCCAGCCGGCTGGGCCCTTCCTCTCTCTGCAGATGCCCTTCCCCAGCTCCGCCCTGGGCTCGCCACCCAACATGCACAGGGACTTTCTTTCAAGGCCTCAAACTGCATAGTGTCTGCACACACATTCTTCACCCCAAGTGGAAGGTTTCCCCTCAGCTCCCAGCCAGGTCTCTCTGCCTTTCTTCAGGTCTCATCTTAGATATTACATTCAGAGAGCTGCTACCTCCTCTTCTTCCCACTTAATAGTTCAGCTTGGGTGGTAAATTTAAGATGAATCACATGGACGCATCAAAAAGGAGAGTAGGGGTGGTGGTGGCCCTGCCCTTTACCTTGAGCCTGCTAGGTCCTGGGACTGCTTTTCAATATGGCAGCCGGGATACTGTGCCAGCTCCCAGGCTTACCTTTTATACGGAGCACTTTTATTTCTGACTTTTGGAATCAGCACCAGGGGATGACAGCCACCATGTATAAGGTCTGGCAATGCAGAGAGGAAGCCCAAGCTAGCCATATGGAAGCCTCCATGCAGAGAGGGATGCCCCGCCAGTCCACACCAGAGCAAGGAGGGAAGAAGCCTTCAGGGGACTCCAGCGTCTGCCACCATCTGACTGCATCCATAGGAGGGACTCCAAGTGAGAACTGCCCAGCTGAGCCCAACCACCCCAGGCCCAGAAGACACAGGAAGAGATGTTTTTAGACAATATATTTTGTTTGTTGTGCAGCAACAGACACTGGGAGCCTGCGCTTGCTGTGTTGTTGGATGACAGCCTGTCACTCCTCCTTCAGGGACTACACATGGTAAATGTCCATATCTATTTTTTTGTTTGTTTGATTTTTCTCTCAGATATAAACTTGAGACAAGGATGGCTTTGCAGGTGGCTCCTGGGTCACATAAAGATCATAGAGCACTCTGGAATGGTGTTTTCCTTGTATCTGTCATTATCTAAAGAGGCTGGCGATCCAGGAGGTGCTGCCCTCAAGGTGGATGGGTGGTCTAGCAATGGTTGCTTCCATCCCGTTCCACCAGTGATCTGCTAGAGACTGTGTAGACCATGCCTCAGAAATGTCCCACTGCCAGAGGAGGAATGCAAGGGAGCTGGGGCGTTAGTCCACCCACTCCTACCCATCCTTGGTCGAGAGCCTTGACTGGAATAGCAAGTCTCTGGATTTCAGCCTGAGCAGCAGGGCTGAGCACATTCCTGAGGCTGGAGATTGCCTGAGGCACAGGGTGCATGAAGCAGTAACCAGGACTTCAGAAAGCTCTGTGGGTGACCTCTGAGGTGGAAGAAGGTGTCGCAGCTGGTCACTGTGAGTGCACAAAGCAGGGACAGGCTGATCTCATTTCTCGCTTTAGGTATAGTCCCTGCGGCCCGTATTTGTTGCATGAGCAGAGGAATGGGAAGGACATCTACTCCACAAAGATTGTAGCATGCTCTCTACTCCAGGAGGCCTAAGATATAGCTGCAGATTTTTGTTATTGACCTTGGCAAGCTCCCTCCCCTCTCTGAGCCCCAGTTCTCTGCATTATGTGATAAAGGGGTTGGGGTTCATGATTTCCAAGAGCCATTCAGCTGCAATATTCTATGGATTATGAGTAGAATATAGATAGACTCATTAGGCCAAGAAATCATACTCTAAGCTAAAGAAATTACTTGGTTTTTACCAAGAAATGGAATGAGTATTTTAACAAGAAAGTGTAATTAATGGAATCATGAGAATTACATTGTGATCTTCTGTCCTTTTTAAAAGGAAGGTTAATTATTGCATAAATTGGGCTATACATACACAATGGAGTTATTTAGCAGCCATTAAAATCAAGTTTATGAAGAGTGCTTTATGACATTGAGATGTAGGCATGTATTATTATATGTATAAAATGTGTGTGTGTGCACCCACACCCACACATCTATCCATCGCTGGAAGATTAAAGGGAATATTGGAACCATCATTTTAGTTTGGTAGGATAAAGGGTGATTATTATTTCCTGATTAAACTTATTTACACCTTCCAAATTGTGGACAATAGGCATGCATTATTTTTACAATCAGAATTTATACAACAAATGGGAACATAAATGTGCTTAAATGGTGCAAAGAAAAAGGTAAGAAATGTCATCAGGGAAGCTTTACCATAACCTTCCTGAAGGAAAAATGATAGCATTTCCCCCATATAGACACTGAAAGACCCATGAAATGATGTAAACAGTTGCACATGTCATAATTTTATTTGCATATTCAGGAATCATCCATTAGAACTGTATGTCAGCTTGACTCTTTTATTCTCTGTTATCTATATAATGGGCATACTGGTCATAAATACCACAGGGTATAATAATAAAAATATCAGTGTACTTAAGGAAAATTAAGTTTTTAATATTTTATTGTTACGGGCATAATGACAAGAAAAAAACAACGTCCTGTGTATTCAATATGCGTGCAATTTTTTTGGCAGTATTTCCAATCTATGGTTGGTCGATGGCTGTGGAACCCACAGATGCAGAGGGAGGGCTGTAGTCAGAGAGGAGAGCTTTAAAGAAGTGACTGTGGTAAAATGGGATCCCATAGGGTGATGCTAATCCGACCTGGTTGGTGTGCTTGTGAGACGGGGAAGAGACATGAGGGACACAATCTGCGGGACAGATGTCTTGTGAAGAGGCAGCAAGATGGCAGCCATCAGCAACCAGGAAGAGAGGCCTCAGAAGACATCAGCCTCACTGGCATTTGACCTTGAATTTCCAGCCTTCAGATCTGTGAGAAGATACATTTCTGTTGCTTAAACCACCTCATTTAGGACTTTTTTTTTTTTTTTTTTTTTTTTTTTGTGGTACCGGGGATTGAACTCAGGGGCACTCGACCACTGGGTCACATCCCCAGCCCTTTTTTGTATTTTATTTAGAGACAGGGTCTCACTGAGTTGCTAAGTGCCTCGCCATTGCTGAGGCTGGCTTTGAACTCGCGATCCTCCTGCCTCAGCCTCCCAAAGTGCTGGGATTACAGGCGTGCGCCACCGCGCCCGGCAAGACATTTTATTATAGCAGTCTGAGCTAAGACACATGTGCGGTGCCTTATCCTATAAACCTCTATAAATGTTGGCTTCTAGAAATGCTGAGTGTGTAAGTCCACAGACCAATCAATTACTTAATGCCATCTATATTAATTTCCTCAGGCTGCTATAATAAAATACCACAGGCTGAGTGGCTTAAACAACACATATTAATTCCTAACAGTTCTGGAGGCTGGGAAGTCCAAAGCCAAGGTGCTAATAGATTTGGTTCTTAGTGAGGACCCACTTCCATCTCCTTGTGTGCTCTCGTGGCCTTCCTTCAGTGTGAGTGTGGATTTCCCTCTCTCTCTCTCTCTCTCTCTCTCTCTCTCTCTCTCTCTCTCTCCTTCTCCTTCTTTTCTTATGACAGGACCAGACATTGGTTCTCACATCATGAGGGTTCTACTCTCATAATTTCATCTAACCTAATCACTTCCTCAAAGCCCTACCTCCAAATACCATCGCACCCGATGTTAGGGCTTCCACATTTGAATTTAGGAGGTACAGAGACTTTCAGTCCATAGCAAGGTCCCAGAACTTCATCATGTAGAAAGAAGTCTGAGGAGGGAAGGTTTCAATTCTGCACAAAGATTCAAGATGGGCTCAGAGGAACTTCAAAGTGGCTTCCCTAGACAGCTAACAGAGGGACCTGTTTGTTGAGCACCTCCTTCTCCCAGATCTTCCATAGACTGTGCCCCACGGTCCTGGATAAGGCCTGGCAGGGGCAGGAAGTGCACTCTCCACATTGTAGCCATGAGTTGGTGGCAGGTGGATTTCTGAAGATGACCACAGGAATCCCGTATGCTCTTCTTACAAAGCAGGGCTGACACCTCCATCTAGATGTAAGATCTATGCTCCCTCCCTTTGACTCTGGGTCAGTCTAGCGATGACTTCCAAAGACAGGGCACAAAAGCTACTTCCACCTGGCACCGTACTAAGTCCAGGAACCCTGATCTTGCCATGCTGAAGAGCCTGCAGGGACAGACCCCACAGAGACAGAAAGAGAGAGGCACCCGGGGAACCCCAGCTGCTCTGACTCTCTCCCCTGGTCAGGTTTCCACAGACACCCGACCCGAGAGTGAGGAAGTCTTCAAGGCCAGCCCAGCCCTAGCCGCCACTTGACTACAAGCTCACAAGACCACTCAAAGCTGCTGCCAAATTCCTGTCCCACAGAACCTGGGAGAAAGGACCCAGGAGGGTGGCATCTAAGATTTAGGGTGATTCATTCCACGATGATAGACCATATTTAAACAAGAGGGAAGGTGTGAAGCGATCTGTCACTGAGAAACTTCTGATTGCAAGTGTGTGCGTCATCCTCACTCATTCTAACAAATACACGGTGACTAAAAGTTTCTCCAAGGGTGAGCGGGGTTCAGGGAGGGAGCCAGAGGTCCTGGGTTTAGGACAGCCACCCTCTCACCTTTGATGCTTTGTAGATGATGAGTTATGTGTGTATATTGTACTTTTCATTTCATATTGTCCTGTGTAAACATACTTCTCTAACCTCATCATTAACAATGGCCAAGTGGAAATTAATCAGTGGAAAGAGAGCCAGCTCCTTAATTGATGACTGTGAACATGGACGTGGGACAAGGCAACATTGAACACACAGACGCATCGCTCTTACATTTTTTCTTTGACATTTTTTCTACCACTAATTCACAATAGCAGGATAAGCTCTGTTTAAGACAATGCAAAACACCTCGAAAGGAGATGGGCATGGATGATTGCTGGTGACTTACAAATCATTGTAGTTAACTCTTTCTCTTCTGTGCATTAAATACTTTTTGGATTGAATTACAAAAGTCACTAAGTATTTTGGCACACCGTAGAAACTAATTTATTGTTTCACCTGAATTCTCCATTTTCACACACAATAATAGACTTAAGAGTTAAGAATATGGGATACTGTACTGCCTCTGCTTAAACAATAATCTAGGACAAACATTGTAGTCTGTGTTTACTCTTTCTCATCTAGAACACAGACATTTGGTTTTTGTTCAAGCAGTGCATGTGTGTGTGTGTGTGTGTGTGTGTGTGTGTGCACCCATATTTTTCTCTTGGCAAATGTTGGGCTAGCCACTAGAGATGTGATAGTAGCAAAAGGCTCATAAGATCTTCATCCTCATGAAAAGTTGAATTAAGAAGAGAAACATTAATCACATCAATTGAACAAACAAAACTCATAGTGGTTGTGGTAAATATATAGAATGACTTGTGCATGCCTATAATCCCAGCAGCTTGGAAGAAGGATTGTGAGTTGAAAGCCAGCCTCAGCAACTTAGTGAGGCCCTGTCTCTAAATTAAAAAAAAAAAAAATTAAAAAAAATATGTATGTATACACACACACACACACACACACACACACACACACACACACACACACATATGTATATAAAAGGTCTGGGGACATGGCTCGGTGTTTAAGTGCCCCTGGGTTCAATCCCCAGAACCCCCTCCAATAAAAATGAACAACCAAAAGTGTCTTTTATGACTGGTAGAAGAGTGCATTAGAACACCAGGCTCAGGAAATCTGTGTGACATTTTCAGTTAAAGCTGAGCACTCTTGGGCATGTGTCTATCCCTTCACTAAAACACATATATTAGAATGTCCTGCCAGCACCATTTGTCACAGCTCCAAAGTGGGAATGACATAAAAATGTCCATCAGCAATGGAATAGATTCTAAAATTGTGGTCTCTTCATATAATTGAATACTGCACGGCAATGACAAGAAATGACCTACACGACACAGAAACAGGTTATGACTCTGACCACCTGATACGCCCTCCCAATTGCATGAATCACCAGGAGCTCTCACTCCCCCCACCCCATAACTGCATCCAGGTAGACATCTCACTGCCTTTAACAGCTTGGCTGTATATTTATCTCTCTTCCTTGACTTTAAATTTCTGTAGTGGAGTTTAAAAACTCCAGATCTTTAACTTTCATCTCCTTGACCCCGAGTTGGCTGCATGATGCATGGTGAAGTGCTTTACATTTGTGCAATACATGGAATCAAATAAGCCTTTTCTCACTGGCTGTTTTCCATATTATTTCAACAAATATATGTTTTCAATCGTCTACATCACAGTTGGCCTTGATTCTGCTAATACTGAATACTTTGATTCCAAATTGACCTGCAGAGATTTTTTTTTTTTTAAGCACTGGGCTTTTAGAATCTCCACAGAGTTTCTACACGTCGGTGCTTTAATTGTGTGAGGAAAGATACACTAACAAATACAGACACATCCTCCCAAACAGAGAATGAGAGGAAGTGTGTGATGTCACCCCTCTGGGAATGCCACTAAATGCCCGCTAAAGAAGGATGTCTGTCTTTGAGAGTTGGCACCACACTTGGAAGCTCAGCTGTCACTTTCTTCTCACATTTATTCTGAATGAGCACAATCCATCCATCAGTGCTTAAAGAGTTTTCCAACAGTACATTGACCTTGAATGCGGCACATTGATTTTCAGTAACACAGGGCAAATAGGGTCGTTACCGAGTCACCCAACAGTGGATGTGATCGGGAGCAGATTTCTGAAATTCCAATAGGGTGCCACCTGCCTCGGGTGATGGATCAGCCTACTGTAAGCCATCAATCCTTCCCAGGGTCCTGGAAATGGTAACACCTCTATGAAATTTATCATTACGTACACACCACCAGCCAGTGCTCGAGGCCATAACTGGGGCTTTCCCACAATGGCGCGGCCTCTTGGGTGGAGGGTCTGTTTTGTTTGCGGCAGCATTTATTTACTGAAATGCTTTCCTGAGAAGGGCCCACTGGCGATTGGTGACAAAGATGTAAGCCCTCTAGGGAGTTATGTCTGCAGCAAGGACTGAGCGATAGATAGCAGCCCTCGTCCTGAGCTGTTGGAGGTTAACGCGAGATCAATTAAGGTGATTGTTTCCTAGATTGCCCTGGACAACTGTACACACACAAAGGAGGCATTAGCACCAGCAGAAGAAGAGAACAAAGAGAAATTAGCTAACGTGCCAGACTCCCAATCAGACTGGAAAGAGACCTTGTGTTACTCTGAAATGCCAAATTATCTTAATGACGAGTTTCCTTTAAAAGCTCCTGTGTCCTTTTTGACTTTAGTGTATGAAACCTTAAAACAAATGGAGAGGTTTTGTTGAGAACCAGGTAATTGCAGGGGCCTTGCTGATTTTGTTTTGGGTTTGGAAATCCATGTCTCTTTACAAAAGAGTGATATTGTGTTTCCTTAAGTGATCGCCTCTGTCACTTAGGACGATCTGCTGTGTGCCAGTTGCCACCAGACACACAGCGGGCATTGCACCACTGTTCTGCAAAACCCAGGATGTGGGTTTAGTCTCTTTCCCATTTTACAGATCAGAACACTGAGGGACAAAGGTCTTGAGGAATTTGCCCAATCTCATATATTTATCAACGACAGAACTGAGATTGGAAATCTGTTCTTTTCTCTTAGAATTTTACCAGCCCTTGCCCCTGTTCTTTCTGTGTGGCCCTCTGTCATTCAAATAGCACAAGAAATTAAGCTATGGACATTAAGATATATATATCTGGCTTTAACACTGCCCACCTTAAGAGCAGCAAGCTGCAGGAGAGTGCACTTTGATCCTCTGTCGGAAGTGTAAACAGATGTTCCCGGGCAAGGGAGTTTTCAAAGGTGCTCCTTTGGGACTTGCTGTGCTCTGGATGGCACTTCCCTAATGATAAGCTTCTTGGAAGAAGGAAAGTAAGTGTCTGGGGGTGATGTCTGTGAAGGCACACCCACCTACCTGCCATTTCTCCTTGACTCAGGCGACCCAGTGTTGGACGTCCGTGACCCTCCGCTACCAGATGCAGGGTGACATCCACTCAAGCAGGACCTGCAGTGGTGACAGGTGAGGGCCACTGCAGGTCAAAACCCAGCCCAAGCCACCCATGGGAAGGCTTGCAAAGCTCACCTCTCTCTTTTGATAATCGTCCTGCGTTGGTGGGGAACTCAACGTCCGTAGCCACAGTGAGCTCTGTGACTTCTCTGCCTGGCTTGCTTTCTGGAGCAGGCAAGGAGCTGTGGCTGCAAAATGTAGCTTCATTCATTCATTCATTCATTGACCTCAATCCCCACTCCCCTCCCAAATTCAGATTTGGGTTCCTACAGCCTTGTGCCTGCCTCTGGGCTGTGGGACATTTGTAAAGATGATGGCTCCCTTCTCTTCTTGGTTTGAGCATCTAATATAATAAGCCTTTCTACATAGAAGACCCTCAGCGCATGTCCCTTAAAAGACAAAAAAAAAAAACTAGCAGAGAGACTTGAGATGGTCTAGAGCACCCTTCTGCCTCACAAAGGCTGCAAGGAAGGTAAGGAGAGAGACTTTCTGTGAGAGAGGTGGTCCTGGGATCTGCAGGCTCATGGTGGGAGTAATGCAGCTACCATGATGTCCCCTTTCTGTGTCTTAATACTGAAGAAAGTTAACAAACACCCATTGAAAAACATTGTTACTCATTAACTAAATGGATGAATAAACATCTCTTGAATGAACAAATATCTGTGGAGTGACTGAATGCTCTAAGTAACTAAATAGTTGCTGAGTGAATGGATGGATGGTTATTTCCTGAATGACTAGACAGGACTTGGCTGTGTCAAGTTTCCCACGGCACCGGCAGCAGGAATTCAGGCTGAACTGATACAGTGGACCACTTTGAATCTACACTTGTCAATGCGTTGCGTTCAAGCTGTCCGGATATCTACATTCTCCAAGTATACCTCCGAAGGAATTGACTGCATAGAAATCTGTCTTCAAACTTCTAAAAAGCTTCCCCACAATTCCAGTTGGTGTGTCTAAAAGATAAATCTCCCACTCATTTTTACTATTCATTAGAATGACCAGAAAAAAAAAAATGAGATGGTGGGCCTACTGTGTGTGTGTTAATAAATGGAGCTTCCCCAACATCTATTCCAGGAGCTATCAGTATTCATAAAGGAAACCCAATACATGACAAATGTGATTAGAAACGACTGTCAAATAATGACAAATAAGTTCTAATAAAAACAGACACAATCTTAACAATTACTTGAAATGCAGGTATTTATCAAACCGAGCAAGATTAAAAATGACCAGATTGCATTAAAGAAATCGAACTGATGGAATTTTAAGCATGCAGCTTGGCCACTAGGCTCTGCTCACGCCTTCCCCCTTGCCAGGCTCCTGGCCCAGCAATGGGGTGGGAGTGAGTTTAAACAAAGAGTGCTCTAATGTGCCCTCAAGTCTTCACATTTTTTTACCAATGTTATCTCCAGCGTTCAGCTCGGCAGAAAAATGAGACCACAGTACAGGGGCGAGTGGGACAGATGACAGTCTCTCGGACTCCGATTGTGACAAACAATGGAGAGACAGCAACAGCCGCGTGGGTGAGAGGTGTGAGGGGACCCGTGGTCACTCTCCTCAAAGGGGCATTTATTGTTAATGAAAAAGTCCAGATGGATTGATTTTGGAAAAATAACTGAATAGGGCACTGATGATTAGGGATCCTTCCCCCCCACCACCCCTTTCCAATTCATTACTCTCTCTCTCTCTCTCTCTCTCTTTCTCTTAAGGACTTTAAACAAAGACTGTGACACTAAACCACAGGGCACCAGAGTGTCCAGTGAGAGATTCACCAATCACTCATCTTCCTGGAGAAGTGCTGACCATTTTTTTCAAATACCACCCCTCACAATAATAATAACAATGGTAATAATCAAGATACATGTTCTTTTATTTTGCCACCATGATTTTTAATTTATCAATAAGAACCCCTTATACAGCTCTAAAATTTCAATGGAATTTCTACTGCTTAACATTTAGCAAATTCTACCCATATGCTGGGCACCGGGCGGAACACTGCAGATTTCATGGAAACTGAAGCTGATATTTTGGGAACTTTCTTGAAGAAAAGTAATGCAAAATTGGATATGAAAGGTAAGATTCTGATTGATGAGATTACAAATTTTGCCCATTATTCAAATACTACAAATATGGGCTACTTCCAGAGCCTTGGAAAGGGCCCATGCAGAAGAAAGGCCTCAAGGCCTAAGTTCACTAGCTCAATGAGGAACCTTTTCCTGACACTACTGGGATTATATTACATGCTCTTTTTCACAATCCTGCAAAACAGGTGCAACATTTTTGTCCTGCTATAGATTAAGAGACTGTGTCTTGAAGAGGTTCAATCACTGACCCAAGATGACAGAGGTAGGACTTGAACTCAGCCATAAGAGCCAGGTTACTGCTCCCTCACAGTCTACGGCCCCTCTAAAGGCCAAAGAGAGAGAGTCCAGACCACGTGAAGCACCCAGGAAAGTGCAATCAGAAGGTAGGAAGGAAGGGAGAGGGGCAGCGAGGGAGGAGGGGACACGGGGAGGGGCAGCCAAGCTCACACCAACTCTTCCATGGCCAGCTGGTTCTTGGACACTGTGTCTGAAGCAGGTCTCTGAGGGGTGGTCTTTCTCTACTGGGAGCGCAGAATGCATGACAGTGTGTCCCATGGGGACCGTGCTTCATGACTTTTCCTGGACACATCCTTTGCCCACCCTCAAATGCATTGCCCGGCGTGCTTCCAGCTGTGCCCAACAGCTAGAACCCACCCCCATCTCTTAGACTCTCAGACACAGACATCGGGTCATTCACACCCAACTAGCTTCCTTGGGCATAAGAAATGGAAGGGGCCAGGTTGTCTGTCTTTTGACCAGTGGCTCTGAAAGTTGTCTTTTCCCCAGCTCCACCATCTCAGCCTTCCCTGAGTGCATCTGGCTTCAACATCCTTTCTATCTAAGCCCCAAAATAACCTCATTTACTGTTACTTTCAGGAATTAAATTTTCCAGGTTTGTTAAGGTTCTTATTTTCTTGTCCCTCACCTAGGATATGCTGTGGGCTATTAGAAGAAAACTAATCTTATCTCTAAGTACTTTGTAAAGAAACAGGTGGGAGAGCTGAGTGTGGTGGTGCACACTTGTAATCTCAGTAGTTTGGGAGGCTGAGGCAGGAGGATTGTGAGTTCAAAGCCAGCCTCAGCAAAAGTGAGGTGCTAAGCAAGCAACTCAGTAAGACCCTCTCTCTAAATAAAATACAAAATAGGGCTGGGGATGTGGCTCAGTGGCTGAGTGCTCTTGAATTCAATCCCTAGTACGCACACATACAAAAAGAAAGAAAGAAAGAGGTGGAAGCCAGGCATGGTAAGTGCAAACTTGTAATTCTGTCAGCTCAGGGGGCTGGGGTAGGAGGATCACAAGTTTGAGGCCAGCCTCTGCAACTTAGCAAGATCCTGTCTCACAATAAAATAAAATGGGCTGGGGATGTCATTTAGAGGTAGAGCTTGTTTGGGTTCAATCCCCAGTGTACTGCACACATGCATACACACAAAAAATAAATAGATAACACAAATAAGAAAAAAAATTGGGAAGATGGGTTTTTCAGTGAAGCAGAGGGTCCTGCCACAGTGTGTTCAAGGGCCCATGTAACTAATGCAAGAGGAAGGGGGTGGGGAAGGTGGTCAGCTTCCAGAAGCACAGGCAGGTAGGGGAGACCATCAGCCTTCAGAAGCACAGGCTTGCTTTGGCCTAGGGCAACAAGTCTGGGCCAAGGAGGGAAGCAACCAGTGTTCTGTGCCTTAAGCCATTTCCTCATCTCTTCCTATATCAGGCCCTGTGTGCGGTGCCGGGCAGAATTCTCATCACAAAAACATGGTAAAGGTTGGATGGAGACCCGGATTGACCTGATGTGATCATCATCCATGATATATACATGGATCAAAACACCGTGTTCCTCATAAACAGGTATACGTGTTAAGTGTCAAAGAATAAAAATAAAACTTAAATAAACAAGAAAGGTTAAGATTATGGAATCGACGGTGGCTTCTTGGATCTCGTGACACCATGCCCACATGCTTTCGTACGCAGCGTGCTATACGTGTTAGCCTTCTTGATGTAGCTGACCTCAGGACGTAGTCTCAGACCACCCTGGACTACAGAGCCCATCCCGAACTTCTGAAACTCAACGTCTTACCTGCTAGAAAGAGGATACCTATCCCAATTCTCCTGTACAGGCTCGATTAGATTAACCGCTGATTAAATTATTATCCAATAGTCATTTACACATATTGATTGTGTGTCTACTATATGCCAGGAGACCCATTGGATTTTTCTGCATCAAAATCTGAGCTTAATCTTCGTCAAAATGAAGACAAGGCTGAGGACCTCATCTGGCAGGTGCTCGTATACGGCCATCTGGAACACAGGTCCTCTGAGACCTGTTCCGCCATCTTTTACTTCCGTGACAGAAAGTTCACAATCCTTTCAGATGTCATCGCCTATTGCTTGTGGAGCATCAGAAGCAATTTCCACCAGTGAAAGAGGCAGGGAATAGAGTGTCACCGGGCTCATCTGTAAGGAGTGGGGTATTTATTATCCGGGACTTGGTCATTGGCTCTTGTTTCTTCTCTATTCTCCCTTTCCAGGGGATGACCTCAGTCCCACAGCTCAGGGCTCTCTAGCGCTAGGTTCTGTCTAGTGTCCCAAATTCAACGATGTTTTGGCATCCTCACTGGGGTACCTAATATGCATCTCAAACGCCACACCCTGAAAGTCAAAGCTCAGGTTCCCATTCACGCTTGATCCCCCTCACTCACTCTCCCCCCTCTCAGTAAATGGTATTTCCATTTTTAAATTCTTTCATTCCTTTCTTCTTCACTCAGCCTTATCTATTCCATCGGCAAATCCTGTGAGTTCTTCTTGGTGTCCCTCCCAGCAGTGCACACGCCTCTTGTGGGTAAGGACTTTGCTTTGTTCAACTTCACCTCCAGGGCTTTGGAGGAGGCACACCACTGAGGTATTTGAGAATGTTGTGTGAACGGACATCCAATGAGGATGTTTTCCTCCTGGACTCGGCAGCCCCCCCCCCCCCTTGTTTCTGGGTCTGTTCATTTATTTTCTCACAGTTCCACATCATTTGCTTCTGTCATGGGTTAAATGATTTGTAATTAGATATTTATAAAGCTCTTATTGTTTAATACATGCCTTTGCCATGGGGCAGAGGACCCTGAAGGATAGATTTATGTCTTTCATGTTCATTTTATCCCCAGAACTTGATAGGGAGCAATAGAGTCATTCATTCTTTCATTCAACAATAATTTACAGCGCATTTGTTTGCTTCCAGAACTCTGAAAAACACTGTAACTCAGAGATTCATAAGATACATTGTCTGCCTAAAAGGGTGTCCTCTCCTAGTGTCAGGAAAAATGATTGAAACAAATGGTTGCCCATCCATCCATGAATGTGTGTAAAGCTCTGCATTTATATCCAAGTGCTAGGGAGCACAGGTGGGGGCACAAACTTGTAGGATTGCTTGGAAGAGTCCACACAGGAAATGACAGAGGATACGAGGCTTCAAACATAAGGCCTGGGAGCATGAGTTGTTCAAGGGCATGGAGGGGTGAGAGGAGGCAAGGTCACCTAGGGTGACCACCAGGTGTATTAGTGTCAAACATGCTCTGTACTCTCTAAAACCCCCAGTCTTTTCCAACTATGCTTGAGTTCTGGCATGAACCGTGTCCTTTCTTTTTTTTACTTATTTTACTTTGTTACATATGACAGCAGAATGCAATTCAATTCATATTATACAAATAGAGCACAATTTTTCATATCTCTGGTTGTACACAAGGTGTAGAGTCACACCATTCTTGTCTTCATACATGTACTTAGGGTAGCCATGTCCGTTTCATTCCACCGTCTTTCCTACTCCCCTGCCCCTCCCTTCCCCTCCCTCCCCCTGCCCTATCTAGTGTTCCTCTATTCCTCCCACACTGCCCACCCCCTATCCCATTATGAATCAGCATCCTTATATCAGAGAAGACATTTGGCCTTTGCTTTTTTGGGGGGATTGGCTAACTTCACGTAGCATGATATTCTCCAACTCCATCCATTTACCTGCGAATGCCATGATTTTATTCTCTTTTCATGCTGAGTAATATTCCATTGTGTACATATTCCACATTTTCTTTGTCCATTCGTCTACATGGATGCACCCCATCAGTTGGAAGAATGAAGGCCAAACAGTTAGGGATGGGCAGGAGTGGCTATTGTTTTTCTCACAGATATAGAGCAATATGCCTGTGCAGATGCTGGGGGTTGGGCGGGACTGAGGGTAAAGAGGGCCCAGGTGAACACAGGATGTATTACCCCCCGCCACGCCTGATCTGTGTGGGTCCTGGGTATGGCTGCCCAGGGGGCAGCAAAAGCCTACCTGGTGCCATTGCCTAGATTATCTCAGGTGTGGACTTGCTCATTCATAGGAGGGGATGTGGGAAGGACAAATGACCAAGGCCAAGGTCAGCAGACGAGCTGGCCGGCTGGCTGGCTGGCGGCTTTGTGTGAGCTTCCTGTTTACCCTGAAGCTCTGGGATCAGTCATTGTCTTCCCCACTGGGTGCACTTCCCATCTCCCTGCACGAGAGAGAACGTGGACAAAGAGAAAAACCAAAAAACATTGTCCACGCCGACATGGTTGGAAGCAGCACGGAGATTCAGAGAGAGCACAGGCCCGAGGATCAGGGACTCCGACGAGGGGGCCTTGGGGTTGTCATTGAAGGTCTCTAAGCCTCATTTAGTCCTCTACCAGATGAGAACCACAGAGCACTCCTACATCACAGAACTTTTGTGATGGCTAATGAAAAGTAACGCACAGTGCTGAGCAGAATGCTTGCTTGGTACTATGTAAGCATAAAAAAAAAAAACCTGATAGGTGCTGACAGTAGTATTTCTAGTGGAAAATGGTGGTAGTTAAAGGGGAGTAGGAAGAGTTATGGGCCTGTGGTGTTGGCAGCTTGAGTATTAGCAGTAATGGTAGTAAAATCTCCTCCTATCCTAGAGTGGTGTTGGAGGTATAGTGGCAGCAGCGGTAGGAATTACTTAGAGAGGTTGAAGCATTTCGATACGAAGGTCCCAAGAGCTCCCATGCTAATGCAGGAATGTTCAGAGGTGACGTGAGTGGACTGTGAGAACTGTAACTAATCAGCCCATCCTAGTATGGATGGCCTGACAGGGAGGTAACTGTAAGCAAGTGGACTAGAGTGGGAGGAGGTGGGTCACCGTGGCATGCTCTGCAAGAGCTCATCTTCCCTGAGGTGAGTCCCCTTTCCCCCATCTGCTTCTCTGCCATGCCTGTCCACCATGATCCTGCCTCACCTTGGGCCCAGAGCAATGGATTCAACTGTCTGTGGACTACGATCTCTGAAACTGTGAGACCCAGATAAACTTTATTTTTTCCCCCTCTAAGCTGCTCTTGGTCCAGTGATGCAAAGCTGACTAAAACAAAGGTCATGTAGGTGATGGAGGGGGAGTTGTGGTAATAGCAGTTGCATGCCAATGCTGGTGGTAGCTGTAGTAATGGCAACAGGAAAAAAAAAAAAAAAAAAAAGGTGTACAGGGATGGGGTGGGGCTTGGAGGAGGAGGGAGGTGGTAGTATGTGCTGGTGGCGGTTGCAGTATTAGCAGTAGTAACAGAAGTAGGAATTGATGGCAGCGATTGTAGCAGGGGAAGAAGTTGGAGTCTTGATACAGTGGCAGTGTGGAGAGTCCCTGGAGCAGGAGGAAGAGTGGCAGCAGAGTGCTGGTGGCGGGAGTTAGAGTGACAGTAGCTGGAGTCATTCCTCACAATAAGTATCACTGCAACAATAATAGTAATAGTGATAGAATATTTTTTTTTTTTTTGCGGTACCAGTGATTGAACTCAGGGGCACTCGTCCACTGGGCCACATCCCCAGCCCTTTTTTTTTTTTTTTTTTTTTTGTATTTTATTAGAGACAGGGTCTCACTGAGTTGCTAAGTGCCTCACCATTGCTGAGGCTGGCTTTGAACTCGCGATCCTCCTGCCTCAGCCTCCCAAAGTGCTGGGATTACAGGCGTGCGCCACCGCGCCCGGCTTTAGAATATTTTTGATAAATGTGCTTCCCATCTTCATGGGTTTATATTCTGGAGATTTCCAGAAAGGGCACAAGGGAATAGGAATCCTTATACCCAGAGGCATTAGGGTCAAACATCCCACTGGCGTAAGCTCTGCATTGTGCCTGTTTGTGAGGATCTTTGACATATAAAGTTCCAAAATAATCAGACAGACATGTCCCATAAAAGTTAAAGGACTTTCGAGAGGCTCTGTGAAATGCGGCTGGGGTCCGGCACGTAGGAGCAGTGTTTCCTGAAGGTCCCGCTGGCATACTCCTGAGTGACAGCACATGCCCTTGCTCGTTTCTCACTGGGTCCAGTAGTGGAAGGCTTAGTTGGCGGGAAGGAATGAGGGCTTGGCGATGGTTTTGTGCCTACCTCGTGCCACGCCAGGCTTTGCCCCCGGCCTCGCCCACTTTGCTGCTGAACACCAAGACAGAAGAGCTCATTTTCATCCACGAAATGAGAAAACCAATAGAAGCCCGCAGAAGAGGAATCACCAGCGGCACTAGACGGGAGGGTCTCCAATGCAGGCAGCCCGGGCTCACCGAGAGCTGAATGGACGATTGTCACATACTCAGCACGCAGGGGACTGTGGAAACCACGGCTTTGCACAACAACAAGGCTCAGGGTGTGCAGGAGTTTGGCCCCTGTCACACAGTGGTGCCAGGAGAGCTGGAGTCACAATCCAGGTTGGGTCCTCTTCCCAGCAGTCTGCCCAGATGACTCCAGCCCTCACGCCCCCTTTTGAGTACGTGCCGGGTTACTCAGGAATCTTAACCCTCGGTTCTCCCTTTATTCTTGTGTTTTTTTTTTTTTTAATATTTATTTATTTACTTTAGTTGTACACAATGGAATGCATTTATGTTTACGTGGTGCTGAGGATCGAACCCGGGCCGTGCACGTGCGAGGCGAGCGCTCTGCCGCTGAGCCACAACCCCAGCCCCCATGTTCTTGTGTTTTAATTTGTCCTCAGCTGGACTAGGGACCCCTCAAGAGGAGTCAGAGAATTTTCTTTGTGTCCCACCTTTGCATTTTTAAAAACACAGACCTCTGATGCTCAGCTACCATGTGTTGGAAGTTGCCTCGGAGATGCAGTTATTTGTGCAAACGATCAGAGGGCAACAAAAAGAATTCCTGGACATGTTTTTACAAGAAAGAAAAGACATCAAAGTGATATGGGGGCCGGTTTAGATTCAGCCCCATCCTTATTATCTGAGAAATAAGAGATGGCACATTGCTTCCTTAGCCTCAGCGTCCGCATCCTCGAACTACAGAAATGAGAGGGACGCAGCTCAGTGCCTTGCAGCACTTCTAGGTAAGGACTCCTCCAGGAGCTCAGCCTTTATTATTAGCAGTGGAGGTGGGGAGGCTCTTTACCACATGGTGCCTCAGTTTCCTCACCTATGGAATGGGGCGATAATGGAACTCACAGGGCGAGGGCTGGTTGAGTGAGTATGCCTTGGGAGTACACTGTTGATGCCCCATAGCTTTATGAATTAGCAGCTCTCCACGGCAATCACCCTTGACTGACTCAGACGCTTCAAGAACGGTAGGCAGATGATGTGCTCCACCGGAGAGGGCCTACTGAAGTGGGTACTGAAGTCGATGGTCTTGGAAGGCCACAGGGCCCTGTAGATGCTGGGCAAAGGAAACGCGTGCATGTAGCAGTGGGCAAGGGTGCCGTCACCATAGAGAACGGAGCAAGTTTATGGAGCACGCCTCAGGCCTGCCTCCTGCCTCTGGGAGCCGGGCCTAGGCGGGTGAAGAGGAAGGGGAAGGCTGCTCTCCCAATGCATCTGGAGGGACCGACCTCGAATCCCAACATGGACGGCGTCCTGACATTTATATTCAGCCCAGTCTCCATGTAGTTTACTCTGCACACTGTGTACTGATTTGCCACTTTTTTAGGGTAAGATTATGTCTCTGAGTAAGCTGATTAGTGTTAGACTGATTGTTTTAAAATAACTCGAGCGGCATCTGAATTTATTTACATACATGATATTGCCTTCTATAAACACAGCTGTATGCAGAAAGAAAATTCAACGGTATTTTAGGAAGTTAAGCCAACAGTTTAGCTATAATAAAGGCGGCCTTCTCATTCTGGTTTCTCTTTATTTATTTTATTTTATTTTATTTTTTTCTTTGTGGACTACGTTTTTTAACAAGGGCTTAAATGCCCCTGTCCAACAGGCCCTCTGGTAGCAGGAGAGAGGAAGCGCAGTGTGTGAGTCGGGAGGAGGCAGAGGGCATCTCGGAGGAGGTGGCGGTCCTGGCCCCAGTCTCAGGAGCGCATGCTGACTTCCATGCCTGCATGAAAACCACCCTGAGTAGCAGGGCTGCTCAGCTTCCTCTGTGCAGGGCAGGGTTGTCTGCGTTGGTGGATTCCTTGTGTTTATTGAACTCAGTTCTGTGTTGTCAGGCCCAGTGTTAGGCTCTGGAGATCCAGGAAGATAGAGACCCTGTGCCCATGAACCTCAGTCTGCTGATGGAGACAGGTACCTGTGTGGCCACGCATGTGGGCTCTGTGTGTGCGCACTCTGGCCCAAAGACTTACTCATTGTACAGATCTTTCAAAAAGCAGGCTTCTTGTTTCATGGATTTTCTTTTCTTTCTTTTTTTTTTTTTTTTAGGGTACAAGTATTTTTTTATTTAATTGATTTAATTTGTTACACATGCTTTTAGAGTGCAATTCCATTCATATTACATATAAAGAGCACAGTTTTCCAAGTCTTTGGTTTTACACAAAATATTTTCATACCATTTGAGTTTTTATACATGCACTTAGTATATTGATGTCAAACTTCATGAATTTTCTTTATTGATTTTCTTTATTCTATGGATTGTTTTGTCTTTATTGTTTCCTTGCTTCAGTTCTGTCTGTTCCAATTTGCTCTTCTACTGAATCACCGTGGAAGACAAGATCATGGATTCAGATCTTTGTTTTTTAGAATGTAACTAGTTGGTGGTACCATTTTCCCTCTAAGAACAGCTTAAGCTGCATCTCACAGGTTTTGATATGTGTTCTGATTTTTTTATTTATTTCAAAATGTCATCTAACTTCTCTTGGGATTTTTTTTTCCTTTGGGAAACAAATTATAATTTACTAGATCGTAGCTTTGCTTTCAAGTATCTGGAGATTTTCCACATATTTTATATTATGATTACCAATTTATTTCCATTGTGATTAATGAACATATTTTATATGATTTTACTTTCCTTAAATTCATGTAACTTTGTTTTATGGCCCAGCGTATAATTTTTCTTGGAGAATATTTCCTATACACTGAAGAAACGATGTGCATTATGCTGTTAGTGGGTAGAGTGTTCTATAAATGTCAAGGAGGTCATGTTGGTTGATAACGTTGCTTAAGTATTCTAAGTCTTACTGATTTTCTGTCAACTTATTCTATCATTTACTAAGAGATACATCTTAAGGTCTTTAAATATAATCGTGGAATCATCAATTTCTCATCTCAGTCCAGTCGTGTTTTGGATCATGTAAATTGAAGGTCTCCATTGGGTTCATGTACACTTAGGATAACCATGTTCTCTTGATGAATGGACTCTCTCTCTCTTATCATATGAAATATCCTTCTTTATCCCTGGTAATATTCCTTGTTTCAACATCTACATTTTCTGAAGTGTGGATAGTCCCTCCAGAATTCTTTGGTCCGTGTTTGCTCAATGAAATCTTTTCCATCCTTTTACATAAACTATCTGCATTTTTATATTTAGAGTGGGTTCCTAGTCAAAACATATACTTGTGCGTGATGGTTAATTTTATGAGTCAACTTGGCAGGTTATGGTATTAGTTGTTTGGTCAAATACCAGTTTAGAGGTTGTTGTGAAGATATTTAGAGATGTGATTACTATTTTAATAAATAGACTTTGCAGAAAAGCAAGTTACCCTCCATATGTACATGTGTTTCATCCAATCAGTTGAAACATTAAGGTAAAAGACCAGAGTACCCTGAGAAGGAAGCAATTCTACCTCTGGCCTGCCTTTGGACTCAAGATGGCAAGATCATTTCTTCTCTCAGTCTCTATCCTGTCAAGCTGCTCTATAGGTTTTAGATTTGTTGTCACCCATAGTTGAATGAGCCAATTCCTTAAAGTAAGTCTCTCTTTCTCTGTCTCTGTCTCTGTCTATCTCTCTCTCTCTCTCTAGATCTCTCTCTATATATAGAGAAAGAAAGATAGTCTGTGGAATACTGACTAATACATTGGGTTTGCTTTTTTATGCAAAGTGGCATCTGACTTTTAATTGGAGTATTTAGTTCATTTACATTTAGTGTAATTGCTGATGGGTTTGAGTTTTACTCTATATTTTTTTATATATTTATTCTTTCAGTTCTTCATTTTTTCTTCTTTTACTGCCTTCTTTTGGACTAATTTTTAAAATTTTATCTTATCTCAATATGGCTTTCTACATCTGTTTCCTTTTTAAAGAATTGGTCTTCTGGGACTTTGTACATGTAGTTGTAGTGGACTATAATAATGTTTATACTATTACAGTCTACCTTCAAATATTATACCATTTCTTGTATCGTAGAAGATCCCTACAACTTTATAAATCTATTTCTATCTTCTACCCTTTGTACAATTTTTATCATGTATTTTACATATATAGAGCTAGCATGTTCCACAATAAATTATTTTACTATAAGAGTCAATTATTTTTTAAAAGTATTTAAAATAAGAATGAATTTTTTAAAATTTACTCTTTAAATTTAGGGTTTTCAGCACTCTCTATTAAATTGTGTAAATCCAACTTTTTAATCTCTGTCATTTTATCTTACATAATTTCTGACAAGGAATTTTCTGTAGTTCTTACTGTTCTTCTTTTGAATATAATATATTTCTCTGAATACTTTTAAGACTTCCTTTCTAGCTTGAAATTTTAACAATTTCTATCAATGCACCATGGCATGGTTTTCTTTGGGTTTGTACTGCTTGAGGTTTATTGAACTTCTTGTATCTGTGGATGTGTAGTTTTATCAGATTTGTAGAATGTTCAAATATTATTTTATCAAAATATTTTTTTTCTTTTCCACCTTTTTCTTAGACTTAATTAGTTGTATATTAGATTGCTTTGTCTTTTAATAGTGGTCACTCATCCTCTGTCCATTTTTTCAGGGTTTTGTTTGTTTGTTTATTCTTACTTGTCTTTGTTTTGTTTACTTTGTATTGCTGCAACTGCAAGATCATTGACTTTTTCCCTTTCTTTGGTGTCTAACCTGTTAATTCTATGTAATGCATTTTTACATGACTAGAAGTCCTATTTGGGTCTTTTTATATATTCATTTTCTTCTATTCATCACACTCATCTTTTCCTATGTCTCCTTGAACATATGGAATTATTTACAGTAACTCTCTTATGATAGTTGTTGATCATATCAGTTATATTGTGTTAGCTTCTACTGACTGATTCTTCTCCTGATAACAGATCACGTTTGCCTATTTGTATGTGTGGTGAACTTTATTGAATATATGACACTGTAACATGTTGTCTGGGACTAGATTCGGTTGCATTTGCAATGAGTCGGAGCCTGTTCAGGCCCACTCTTAAGCTGATTTGCAGCTCTTCCTTTAGCTAATTCAGCCCCATCATTGAGGCTGTGTCCTTCTGGGGATTCTGATGTTCCATGTTTTACCAAGAGCTTTGCTCTCTGGCTGGTGGGACAAACTTCTCTCAGTTCTTCGTGAGCTCCAGAAGGTTTCTTCCTGCTGCCGTCACGGGTAGTTCCCTCTCACTCACATACCAACCAACACCCAGGCAGAGATTCCAGCGCCCCTTCCATGTTTCTCGAGCTCTCTCTGTGCACCTGGCCAGCCATCTTACTCTTCCCACCAGTGCTCCTTGCCTTCCTGACCTCTGACCCCTGGCTCCTCCCATCAGCAAGACTGAGCTGGGTCTGGTCGGGTCCTCCTTCTGTGTCTCTCTGGTCAGTGACCAGTTTTCTACTCAAATCACAGGGTTTACACCACTTCTTTACCTTCTCCCAGGAATCCTAGGCCGGTGGTGCCTGGCAAAAATGGTCAAGTGTCTAAAAACTATAGAATACATATGTGACTATACAAAAATTCCATAGAGCTTTATATACATTAAAACCTTACTAGAAAAGATACATTTAGACATACAAAATAAATATTTGACACAAGTGCATAAACTTATACATTTATAGAGTTTATATGTACATATTTTTTCTAATTGATGAAGGTAAGGATAAATGTGATTGGAATTACTCTTTGTTCCAATGGTTTTTGACAACTCATATTTTTAATCATACATTATGAGCTGAAATGTAGGAACGTAGACTTGGTGGTGAGACGCAGGCTACATGTACAGCAGCACCGAGCAGACGCTGCTCTGGGTGTACAAAACATAGTCTAAAAAAATGTTGTAGCTCCTGATTGTAATTGTCTCTAGGTGCTACAACTGCTGCAGATGCTTTTCTTCTTTTTCTTTTGGCATTTTCCTAAAATTCTACAATGGAAATTTAGAAATTGTTTTTATGTTAGAAAAATCAACTTTATTTGAAAAATAATTAAGGCCGCTGAGCAATTTCACACTGAGGAAGTAATCCCAAGGTTATCACTCTTATCTACAAAAGAATCATGTTCACATACTCATAGGAACATGCACATCATCTTTTTATGTGCCTAGTCTTGGGCTTGGTAGTTCCCATTGGACTTCATTTATTTCCAAAATATATTTGGGCCTTGGTGAAAAAGAAAAATAGATATCATAAAATAATAAAGCAATTAAGATGGAGGTGAAAGTTCAAGAAACAGGAAACGAAATGGGTGGGGAGTGTACGGGTTGAGGGCGTCTTGGGAGGGCGTGGAAGGGAAGCAAGGGAATTTTAGCAGGAGACCTAGGCTCAGGGAAACTTTGGAAATCAAACTTACCTGCAAACTTACTGGTGGCCAAAACAGAGAGGGAAACAGTGGGATTAGGAGCTCTCAGAATTAAATCTAGAGTTATTTCACCTGCAGGTGATGTTGTTGTTGTTTTTTATATTTTCATGTCTGGCTTCTAGATGAACATTTCATATAAACTAGGTCAAAGAAACACTCAACCTATGGAAGCGTTATGTTTAGCCCCTTAAGGACAGAAAACCACACCAGGCACAGCCTGTCTCCTTGATGGCCCTAGATTCCAAGAGCTAGAGAAGGCAGGATGGAAACCTACCATGGTTTCAGACGGAGACCGGGCGGTGCTTGATTGATCTGTCTCCAAGTCAGGAGCCTGTGAGATCCAGCTAAAGGTGGCGGTGAGTGTGGGTGAGCCCAGGAGACACAGTGCAGAGGGGGTGCCCAGGAGGCCGAAGCGGGCATTGCCACCGATGGGAAGGTTAATGGCTAGCGAGGCTGCTGGGGAGCCGCGGGAAGGGCAGAGCAAGCACCCCGAGTCACCTGGGGCCACCTGAACGGGATGCAGAGGAGCACCAACCACAGACCCACACGCCTAGGGCCCCAGTCCTGTCACTGCTGAATCAAAGAAGCTGAAATGAAGCCATGCAGACACCACCTCCGGCCTTTGCCGCTGAAGAAGCTGCGTCTTCTGATGGACGCCTCGCGTCCGGCTTTGTCACAGGTGGCTAGGCCTGTGCTCTCTCGTAAAGACAAGAAAATCCACATGGGGGAGGAACTGCTTTGTAGCCGAAACCCATTCTTCCTACTTTTTTTTTTTTTTTTTTTTTTTTTTTTGTGATACTGGGGATTGAACTCAGGGGCACTAGTCCACTGGGTCACATCCCCAGCCCCCTTTTTTTTTTTTTTTTTTGTATTTTATTAAGAGACAGGGTCTCACTGAGTTGCTAAGTGCCTCGCCATTGCTGAGGCTGGCTTTGAACTCGCAATCCTCCTGCCTCAGCCTCCCAAAGTGCTGGGATTACAGGCGTGCGCCACCGTGCCCGGCTTCTTCCTACTTTTTAACAATGCTGTTTATGTAGCAAGGCGTTTGGGAAGCGCAGTGGGGAGACTCAGATGTTCTAATGGAAGGTTCCCTGGCCCGGGGCCTGCAGGTTAGCACAGGAAGTTTGGCGTTCTTTTCCACAGAGGACTTTGGGTGGTGGAAAGGACTTGGAAGAGGCCTGGAGGGGTGAACAGGTCCCAGCCTGGCTCTCCTATGGTCCTGACCTTGGGAGCCTCTGTGTGGAGGGTTGAGGGTCTGGCCTGGACATGTTGCTGGTTGTGTGTCTGTGTGCACACACGTGTGCATGGCTGCCACTGAGTTCTCCTGGACACCACAAGTTGCTCTGGTACCGAGAATTAGAGACATCATGGAGTTCCTTTAACACTGTGGCAGCCTCGGGCCACCACCCTTTGTATCAGCCAGGGCCACCAGGAAAATGCAAACCACACTAGGTTTAGTTAGATAACTCAATCAAAGGGGTTTATTGCACAGGTCTTAGAAGAGCTAAGAGGCCACAATGGGAACACAGAGGTCACATCAGTAGTGACTGTAGAAGGCAGTGCCACCCTTGTGTCTTCTGGATGTTGTTGCCGCCTGAAGCGATGGCCACTTGGAGCAACGAAGCCGCGGGAAGAAGTTCAGAGGCAAACGGGAGACAAACAGCTTTTTATTCTGATAACTTTTCTCTCTGGCTCTAACAATGACTAACACGCGCCACACACACCACCAAAATGGCGCTGACCCGATCAGCAATCTCGGCCAAGTCACTCGAGATCCCGGGCCAAGTCCCGCGAGATCCCAGGCCAAGTCCCGTGAGACTACGGAAGGCGACAATGCCCAAATCCTTATGGCCCATAGTCAGCCACAATTTAAGCCATCTCCCCAAACAGGGCTCCTGCAGGATGTGGAAGCTCAGAGTGCCCAGTGGAGCAGATGCAGGACTCTGAGGAGGCCTGTGACACTGGACAGGGCCTGGGAGTGGGATGGCAGCCCCTGCAGGGACAAAATGATAGATAGGTTACCCTCCCCCCAGAGTTTTCCACATCCTGAGAGAAGCAACCTTGTTTCATTCTCAGCAGGATGTTTCTTTTCCCCTGGCAAGAGCCAATAGGCTTAAAGGTCACCCTGTTCTAGGGGCAAAGATCCAGTGGCATTGGGGTTGCTCTAGTGCACCCCCCACCAGAAATCCCTATATAAGGCCCTGTCTGAGAGACTCAGATCAGACAGAGAGAGACACACGGACACACAACATCGGCTCTTCGATGCAGAGAGGAGGAAGCCACTGCAACAGCTCCAGACCCATCACCTCCAGCCGACGGCAGCTGCCCCAGCCAACAGCTCCAGACCCATCGCCTCCAGCCGACGGCAGCTGCTCCAGCCGACAGCTCCAGACCGACCACCTTCAGCCCGACGGCTGCTCCCAGCTGACAGCTCCAGCCTCCAGCCAGACAGCAGCTGCTTTAGCCGACAGCTCCAGAGATCCTAGCCGGTGCGACCAAGCACCCACCTTCTGTCCAGAGCTTGCACACTCCCTTCTCCCTGACTCCCCTCTCCCACCTCTTCGACCTTCGACCAGAGCACCTCTTCTCCGGTTTTTGCTACCAGCCACGAAGGCTGTTGAATAAATCTCTTGGCTGCTCGGCTGTCCCCGGTGTGATGCTTTGCCCTTCACAAAACACCATCACCTGCAGAGGGTGCAGTGGCCCAGCCTGGCAGAGATGAACCGGAAGAAGCCTGCTTGTGCAGGAGTTAGAGGATGGGTACCCGGTTCCTGGAGGGTCCCCCCTGCCCCCCGGCTGGTGCAGTGTGGGATGCTCTCCTGCAGCATGAAAACCAAGGCAAGGGACATTCTTGGACATTCACAATGTCCAAGGCTGATGCTGAGATGGAAATGTTCTGATTTCCTATCTTCTTTTATCCTTACGAGAACCCGAGAGGCACGCACTATCATTCCCACTTATAAATGGAGTCTTTGAAGCTCAGAGGGTGTGTGTAGCCTTCCAAGGGGTAGCAGACAGGAAAGCCAGAACTTGGTGGCTCCAGCACTCACTAAGTGACGACCTTCCCTACACCCTCTGGCCTCACCAATCAACTTCAACATTGATCAAGCAATTACGACTTCCCTGCCAACATGTGAGTTCCGTGAGGTCAGGACTGCACAGAATTTGCTGGAAGCTGCACATGAGGCCCAGCACAATGAACAGGGGTGCATAGGCATTCAGTTAACACTTGTTGCATAAACCAAGGAACATTTAAGTTCTTCTCGCCTTCTTCAAGCACACTAAGTAAGAAGCAGGTCCAAATGCATAATTTCGTGCTCAGACACATGCAAACTGTGTGTGACACGGCCTGGATAGCTAAAATATTTTGGCCCTGCACAAAGGAAAGCTTTTGAAGCCAGAAAGGGAGCCTGGGCACTAACATGCCTGTCTTTGCACCTGCTAAGAGACCGACTGCACGTAGTTTATAAATGAGGCCAAAGTGAATACACATCTGATCTGTGAATTAACTCTCCCATTCACCATGGCCGCCTCTTCCCCTTCTCCCACCCACCCCCCACCCGGCTCAGCCTATCATTAGCTGCTATCTGGAATCGACAGTAGAGTAATTTGAACTCTGGTTCCCGAGGGCCTATTCTTTTACTTCCTGCTGTAGGAATACGGTGTGTATTGATTAGATATCAGACTGTAATGGGCTTCCAATCTCTCTGCCTTAAGATATATGATGGAGATGACAGGAAACAGATACCCTGTTACTACTTGTAAATAGTCTGGTTGAACAAAGTGGTTGGTAACCGCTTCGGCGCCGGGGCCCCTCCAGCCCGGGAGACGTTCCTTCTCCCTCTTTCCAGCACAACTGTTTGGAAGGGGACGGGGAGCTCCTTCTCCACACCACAGCTCTGGCTCAGGTGGTCCTCCCCTCTCAAAGCCGTGCAGGGGAGAGGACTTCGGAGTGAAGTTCAAGTTAACGCTCGGCAGGTGCATCACAGGTGGCTCAGATGCAGGACCGGCAGCCCCCGACCCAGTGCCTGGTGTGCGGGAAGAGGGGCCGAACGCTGAGCGGAGGCAGGATCACCCCTCCTCCCGTGCTGAGCAGGACCCTAGGAAGCTACTCCTAGGAGCCTCTCTCTTCACACCCGTGAAATGGGGAAATCAATGGTGCTAGGTGGGGAGAGGCAGACACCCACAATGCTCTCCTTCGAGACCTCCTAATGGTGGCATCTGGGGGCGAGTGGATGGAAGGAACCAAGCTAGGATGAACTTCCTCTGGTCCTGGAGCACAGGCAGCCTCTGGGCCGCTCGTGGTCTGGCCCCAGGCGCCGAGGACACCCCATTCGCGCTTGGCCTGGGGTTGCCTTGTAGGTTTTGCCTGCTCCCTGGACTGGGCTTGTGTGGTTAGAACGAGAAGGACCCCGGCTCACAGCTGGAAAACTGCAACGTCACAAGTTGACTGGTGACACCTTTCCCCTCCCAGCGGCCCTGCAGGCGCCAAGGACAAGCCTCCGAACCCACCTTCCTGAAGCAGGCCTGAGCTGGCCCTGCAGAAGGTGTCTTTGTCGGGCCTTCAATTTCCTTCCCTTTCCTTATCAGCCAAGATGACCCAAAAGCACGTCGAATGGCGACTCATGAAGGATTCCGAAGGAAGATTGTAAACTTTTAAGGGGGAATAAAATGTGAGTTTATACATTTTTAATTACACTGGGCTTGAAGCTCATATTCATTTATTACTAGCCATATCAACCACTTATCTACCCCTTCTTTAATCTTTGCCCTGCAAACAGACATGACCCTGGTCAAGTAAGATAAATGGAGAATTAAAAATGGCTACATTCTGGGAATTGATTGGAAAAGAGGGAACAAGAAGCCGGAGGCTCAGGCCGATGCCGGGCGCCTTCCCACCCCTGCCACGGCCGCGAGTGGAGACAGAGTCAGGGCCCCTCACCCCCACCGGGGCCAACGCTTCCTCGCTTCTCCCTCCTCCCCCTCGTCCCCTGCCCCCATTAGATGAGGGGATCAATAAAGCCAGCTGCAGAGAGGAAGGAACCGGCCCCTCGCTGGTATCGAATGCCGCATCCGAGGAGCGCGAGGGGCAGGGCCGGGGTGCAGGAGGTGACCTGACTGCACGCTCCACAACACCCCACTCCCGATATTGGCTTCATCAGCACTGTCCTCCCAGAGGTGGCTCTCAAGTAGCCCAGGAGCGGGTGGGAAGGAACTGTGACTGTCACCGGCTGTGCCCAGGGATCCGGCCAGAAGCGGAGCAGCAGGACACACACAAGCAGGCCTGTCCTTTGCCGAATGCTTTCTGTGGATCGGCCTCCATGCCAAGTTCACGGGGCTCGCCACGCTGCTTCATCCTTGCCAACACACCCGGTTATTCCTGTTCTCCAGATGGGGACAACGGAGTCACAGAGGAGTCAGGAACTGTGTCCCCCGTGTGTACAGCTGGTCATCATGGAAGAAAATGTCACACACGGATCTGTCTGATTCCCCCTCCCCCACCACAAAGGGAAGTGATGTCTGCCCATCACGTCGCGCTACCAGCGGGGTGGCAGTGGAATAAAGGAGGAGGTGCAGGTGGTGACAAGAGGGACGCTTCATTTGATCCTGCCCCCCCTCCCCACCCCGCTTTTTTCTCGAATTCAAAAACAAATCCAGAGAGGAAAAATGACCGGCCAAGGTCACACAGCAGAGCCATGACTAATCCGCCCCCCCCCCCCGATTTTGGCGTGTTTTCCTGTGCGCAGGGCAAAGACACAGCACCCATGTCTTCCACAGTAGTCCTCCCCTGCAGACATCAGCAGGAAACATACCCTGCACAGTGACAGGGAACCAGGAGGGCCAGAAAAATGGGGAGACAGGAGGTGGACATCAGAAAAGTGAATCTCAAAGGTTATTTTATTTATTCGACAAGCAAACTTTTATTGGGCACCTAATATATTCAAAACTGAATTAAGGTGCTGAGGTTTCATGAATGAAAAACAGGTATATTAAAGGTGTGTGTGTGTGTGTGTGTGTGTGTGTGTGTGTGTGTATACACGAGGGTTCCTTTCTTACTCAAGTAGCTATCCCGAAGACAAGTTTGAGCTTATAAGGAAAATGAAGTCAATAAGATTTTTAAAAATGACAAAACCTGCCACAGGCGCTGTGAATGGAGGCATCAAAATGTTTGCTGCAGAATTTCCCTTTGATCACCATTTTTTTTCAACATTGAAGTAATCAAGTTTTTTTGAATTCCTTAGTTGTAAAAATAAATGGAAACAAACTAAAATAAAAACACCTATAAATTGGAAGTTCTTGCTTGGAGGCCAGAGGCTGAGCGTTTGCAGGGAGCGATGACGAGGCTGGAGTCTGCGGAGTGCTTCTCGGGATGGGCCAGGAACTCCACCGAAGCCTTGCTGGGTGATTTCACCGGCAGTTTGCAGCCAGGGAAGCTAGAAGCAGCACTGTGATATCTCAGTGAGGCCCAAGGCCAGATGGCAGGAACGGGGCAGTCAGCTGTGGGGCTGATGTTGTTTGGAAGACACCTCTCCACCTCCTCACAGGACATGATCTTCAAATAATGATCAACCTTCACCATAAAAGCAATCATCCCCACGTCTGGAGCCTCTGCGGGGTACCAGGCACGGCGCCGTGCGGATTCTAGACACGGTCCTACAGGAGCCCCACAGCAATCCCGTGATGGAAATACTGCTTGTACCTTCACCTCCCAGATAAGGAAACAGAAACATAGAGAAGGTAGGTGACCTGTCCAGGAACTGGGAGAGCCAGGGTTCAAACTCAGGGCGTGCAGCTCCAGCCTCACGCTCGTGCATTTACCCTGCGTTGCCTTTCCAGGAAGAGAGGAGAGAACAGCTCTGCAAGCACAAGGTGGGTCCCCAGGGAGTGGGGAGCTGAACACTGGAGAAGAAGGAAGAGGAGAATTCCAGACTGTCCAAGGGTCACGGCCAATGCTCACTTCCATCAACACAGATGAGGTCTGAATGGGGAGAAGCTGCCCTGACTTTATCTTCACTTGGGATTTTGGTGAACTTGACCCTCTAACTTGCATCGCATGGCGCTCTTGTGTTCTGGTTATGACGAGGGACTCCGGCTCTTCCCAGTGCACCTCTTGCTCCCCAGGGCTCTCCTCGGGTGACAAGCCATGCTCCTTGCTCCCTACGGTAAACATCCCTGGGCCCCTCTGCAGTTGTCCCTTGGGTTTGAATCAGGCTGTGGTGACATGGTGGCTCTCTCCACCCTGCTGCCTGGGGGCTTCCAGCATGCCCTCTGCCTGCCCACTCCGCTCTGCCCTTGTGCTTCAAGGAGCAGGGGCACGCGGCTGCAGGAAGGGGTGGTGCTTTCCCTTTGCTGCTGTTTGACTCATAAATGGCTCTCCAGGTCGCCCTTGGCCAAGGCGAGAGCCCTCTTCTCCTAGATGCCACCAAAGTCCTCAGACACAGCTTCCCTGCTGCACCGGTCATCCGAGAATAGAAGCTTAGACATGGAAAAAGAATGGGCATTTTTTAAGCTGCTGCTCCACGGACACTTTGCATACGTTATGTCATATCATCAGCACAAAAACCCTGACAGGTTGATGCTACTGTCCCAATTCTATAGATGAGCAAACTGAGGCTTCTGTTTGCTAAAGGTTACAAAATGAATTTAATATTAACAATCATCTCTAGCATTTATCAGGCTTTTGTCTATATACAAGGAAGTCTCCTCTACTGCTTCATGGGAATCAATTCCACAACAATCCTAAAAGGTAAGCATAGCTGTTACTGCAGTTTTAGGGTAGGGAAAACCGTAGCACAGAGATGTTAAGCAACTTTTCCAAAGTCAAACAGCTATGAAACAGTTTGAAACTGGTGAATAGTATTTTTTGCTTGTACATGAATGCCTACCCATGTTTCCAACAGACGCAACAGTGAGATTCCCCGGCCTCCATTGTTGAGATTCAGATGGATGCGCACAGCTTTGGGTCGTTGTAATGTCAGGACTGAGGGTCGGTGTCCTAACAGGAGGGTTGCTTCTACTGCTTCCTGCACTGTGTGCCTGGTCTGAATTGCCTCCAGCTCGTGAAGGGCTGGGAGAACCCAGGGGACCAGCAGAGAGCCAGGTCTGGGCCCAAGCCTGCAGGGAGCAGAACCCAGGGCACCAGGAACAGGGAGAACTCCTGTCACGGAGGGAGGGGCGGCGCCACGGTTGGCGCCACGGCGTCTGTCACACAGCAGACTCCACTTTACGCCCAGGCCCCAGCAGCCACGCAAACCAACCAGCAGACAAAACCAGACCGTCGCCCCACCTGTTGCCGCCTGAAGCGATGGCCGCTTGGAGCAACGAAGCCGCGGGAAGAAGTTCAGAGGCAAACTGGAAACAAACAGCTTTTTATTCTGATAACTTTTCTCTCTGGCTCTAACAACGACTAACCCGCGCCACACACACCACCACCAAAATGGCGCTGACCCGATCAGCAATCTCGGCCAAGTCACTCGAGATCCCGGGCCAAGTCCCGTGAGACTACGGAAGGCGACAATGCCCAAATCTCCATGGCCCATAGTCAACCGCAATTTAAGCCATCTCCCCAAACAGGGCTCCTACACCCACCCAGACCCAGGACCTCAGATTTCCTTTTTCTTCCATTTATTTATTTATTTGACTCAAAAGGAAACATTGAAACAACAAAGAAATGTATGAAATAAGTTTCTGCATGTGTGTGTGTATGTGTGGTGTGTGTCTCTGTGCGGAGTTTTCTGTATTGTCTGTGCATATGTGTGTCTGTCATGTGCGTCTCTGTGTGTGAGTGTGCATGTGTGTGTGTACATCATGAATGTGTAAGAGTGTGTGTTTGTGTTCTGGGCATGCGTGTCATGTGTACAAGCACACAGGGGCATGGGTGCCATATGTGTTTGTACTGTGTGTGTTTTTTACATGTATGTATGTGCCTGTTTTGTGCATGTGTGTGTTGCACATATCTATTATGTAGGTAAGTGTGTGAGGGGTAGTGTGTGCCTGTGTGTTATTCTTTTAAATGTGAATATGCTTATGACTTGTATGTGTATTCTGTGTGCTATGATTGCCTGTGTGTTTTGTGTGAGTTATGTGTGTTTGTGTTCTCTATGTGCAAAAATGTGTGTCTCACATGTGTGTTTACATACACACGTGTATGATTTTGTTGTGTGACTGTTATGTGTACGTGAGGTTGTGTGCATGTGAGAGGTACATATATAGAGTGTATATGTGTAGTTTCTGTATTGTGTATGTGTGTGATGTGATGTGTGTGAGTGTGAATGCTTGTGTTCTGTGTACGCATATTATGTGTATGTGTGCGTGTTTTAGTTCTGTGTATTCATGTTATATGTGTGTACATGTGTGCATGTGTGTTGTGAGTATGTGTTTAAGTGTGTTTGTGTGTGCATGAGTATGTTTTTGTTATGTGTATGTGTGTCAGTATGTGAGGCTGTGTCTGTATTTATGTGTTCTGTGTGAGTGTGTGTATGCAGGTTATGTGTGTTAGTGTGAGGGTGATGGCTGTGTTATGTATGTGTGCTGTGTGTGTTGAGCATCTCTGTCAGTGTGTCTGTCTTCTGTGGGTGTGTGACATGTGCCTCTGCTCACTCGAGCACGTTATATGAATGTGTGTCTGTGTACATTTGTGTGTCCTTCGTTTGTATCTTGGATGTGTGTGTTGAGCATGTGAGTGTGTGCATTGTGTGACGTTGTGCATGAGTTATATGTGTACACATGCAAGTGGACATTTGTGCATGCTTGAGTGCAAACAAGTTTATGTTGCATGTGTGTGTGCGTGTGTCTTGCAGTCATGTGTGTGTTATGTATGTGTGTTGTGTATGCTTGTGTATGTGTGCACATCCACGTGTGTCCTGTACATGTATGTGTATTATGTGTGTATGAGTGAGTTCTGTTGTTTATGTGTGCACAAGTACAGGTGTGTATGTGCTGTGTGTATGTGTGCATGCAGGTGTGTGTGTTGTGTGTGATATGTAGGTATTATGTGTTTGTGTGCATATTTGTGCATGTGTGTCCTAGCTGTATACATGTCATGTGTGTTTGAGTGAGTGTGTGCTGTTTTGTGCATGCACATATGTGTACATGGTGTGTGTACTGGCACTTCCTTGTGTGTTGCATGTGGCTTATGTGTGTTGTGTTGTGTGTGTGGCATGGGTGTGCTGTGTTTGTGTATGTGCATTATGTGTATGTGGTCCATTGTGTGTGTTGTGGATGTGTGTGTTGCATGTGTCATGTTTACATGTGATGTGCATGTATGTGTCTGTGTTTACCTGTGTGTTGCATGCTGTGCGTGTCCTTTGTGTGTGTTGTGTATGTGTGTTGTGTGCATGCGTTGTGTGCACATGCCTGTGCCTCTGTGTGCGTACGTGTGAGTCGCATGCTGTGCGTGTGTGTGCGCGTGCAGTTCTGCACTCTCCTTGCTCCCTGCGCAGCTCGTGGTGGGCGTTCTTGTGCTTGAGGTCGATGACTTGGTGTCTTTCTCGTTACAGCAGCAGGGCCCCTGTTTTTGCAGGCGACTTTGCTCATTCTTGGTTTGGTTTCTGTCCCGCTATTCACGGCCCCGGAGCTAGCTTCCCGCTCTCTTTAGCTGAAAGGAAAAGCACTTACATTATATAGACATGCACAGTCTTGAACAATCGCTTTTGCTTTCAAGTCAATAAAATTTGACTTCTGAGCAGAATCGTTGAGAGATTTTGATAGTGTGCGATCGGCTGCCATGTGGGGAAGGAGCAGGGGTTTTGCCAGACCCCACAGAACCCCTCCAGGACGGGGAACCTGCCCTTCCTCTCTGTGTCCCCAGCACAGTCTCCAGACCCTGCCTTTTATCTGAACCACCAAGGGAGGGGCCGGGCACTCACTTTGGGGAGCCTGCTCTTTCATTGGGTCTAATCCCCGATCATCGTCACTTATGTTTAAAAAAAAACGAAGCAGGATTCACTGACTTCTTTTGCCAGTGTTACTGCAAGGAGCTTGCAGCGGTGACTTGGTATGGAGGACACATGCTCACCACGTTCACTTTGTGAGGTCACTCAGATCAGCCTGGGATTTGCAGGACAGAAGTGTCCTCTTTGTCACCACCTGCAGAGCCAAAAGGTGCTCAGCACAGAATGGCGCTCTCCCAGAGAAGCAAATATGAAAACCAGTTGCCCAGGTATGCCAAAGGGCTTTGCTCTCTCCCCTCCTTCTAAGAAGAATGATTAAGACACGGTCCCCATCCCGCAGTGCCAATCGCCCCCTCCACAGCTGCCCGCAGGTGAGCAGGAAGCGCACGTGTGGGTCCTAGATCAGTCAGTTCCTTCACTTCCCTGTGACGCCTGAACGGGGCAGCCGGCCCGCGACTCCCTGGGTGTCTTGACATCCGTCAAAGGACCGCGTGGAGCTCCCAGGGTCCTCTGGCATTCGCCTGGAGAGTATATTTGGATTCCTTCACATATTTATCCTGCCGGTTCCTTCCCCACCTCAGCAGCAGCCTCCCGCTAGCCGGAAACTGAGGATTCTTTTTGAAAAACGAAGCAAATCCTTCAAAACAGCTCGCACGTCTTGTATCAGCACGTTTGTGCTCTTACAGCTAAAGACCTGTCAGGCCTCCGGCGCGCGTCTCTACCGCGGCTCAGCGGACGGAGCCAAAGAGCCATTTTGTGCATGAAATTGCCTGTGTTCTGCATGGGGAGCCTGCGCCCAGCACCCTGCGCCCCCAGCAGCTGTGTCCGGCTTTTCCTGGAGCTGGGAAATTGGGTCTCAAAGCATAGACTCCCTCTGGTCTGATGCTGGAAAAGCCATCCCAGAGGAAACGGAATTCAAAGGGAGCAATATGAATTCTCACTCAGAATGTGTTTCTCTGCAAAAGAACTTTTCTCTTGAGATAGATAACTGCAATGGGTGGGGTCTGATCAAATGTTCACACTCATCCCATACTCCGGAAAGTCTGAATTGGCCAGAACCCTGATAGTGTGAACTTATTTCATGCAAACAAACAAACTGGCAGCAGGAATGTCAATCAAGGCAACCCTCTACATGCCATTTGGAATAGTATCGAGGTCCTCAAACCCTTTTAGTTTTACTTACTGGGATCTATCCCAAGGAAATAAACCTTAGTCCACATCTCCAATCTCATGGGGACATAGTCATCAAAACATCAGTGAAAACGAAAACCAGAAGCACGTGAAGCCAGGAAAGGGTTAGGGAGCGTGTACGTCAGCCAGATGGAACGTTTTGCAGCCATTAGCTTGAGTTCATAAAAGAAGTCCACAAAACCCGTTACGGCAGATTTTTTAAGTAGGTTTTATGGAAGTGTAATAAACACAGAAAAGTGCTCAAATCGTAAGCATGCAGCGCGATGGATTTACAGAGGGCACGCACCCATGGATGAAAGATCAAAATGCAGTGTCCCTGGCACCCCAAAGCCTTCCCCGTGCCAACCCTGGGACCCCCAGGGAAGCGGCTTCTAGCACTTTGGATCAGTCGGCTCTATTTTTGAGCTTCACCGAGGGATTCCTGTGTGTTCTCGAGTCCCCCGATCCTGTCACTGGCTGTTTTGTGTCTTAGAGCCATCGTGTCGCCTGAGGCTGACGTTCCCACGTTCCTGCGGACCGGGTGCATGTGGCATTCTCTCTTGAGGAGCTTGGGTTGCCTCTGGTTGTGTCCACTGTGTCCAGTGCTGCCGGGATGGGCCTGTCCACTTCTCTTGGTGATGTCGTGTGTGCCTGTTGTTGCGCCTGGAGGACCGACTGCTGGACCATCGGAGGGGCGTGCATGCCCTCTGGGCAGCTCAGAGCTGCAGCTGCCACACAGTTCTACCCCGTCTTCCAGGGATCCGGCAGCATGTGAGAGCTCTAATTGGCCCAAATTGTCACCAACTTGATGTCTTGCATTAGCTTTTCTTTTAAACCATAAAACAAACAACAAACAAACAAACAAAAAAAAAACAGCAAAAAATAATTATAACAGGAAGCATTCTAACATGCTCAGAATTCCTGGCTTTTTGTGTGTGTGTGTGTGGTACTGGGGATTGAACTCAGGGGCACTTGACCACTGGGTCACATCCTCAGCCCTTTTTTATATTTTATTTAAAGACAGGGTCTCACTGAGTTGCTAAGTGCCTCGCCATGCTGAGGCTGGCTTTGAATTCGTGATCCTCCTGCCTCAGCCTCCCAAAGTGTTGGAATTATAGGCGTGAGCCACCACGCCCGGCTCAGAATTCCTGGTTTTTGTGTTGTTGGTGGACTCTCTCTCCATCTGACTCTCACTTTCAAATGCTATCGGCTCTGGGAGGAATGGCCATTTCCCTGGACATCTCCATGGGTGACTGAGCACTTGTCCATCTAACATCCATCCACCTGCCCAGCCCCCATCAATCTTCTGTGTGCCCTCTGCAAACACCCACTAAATATCTGCAGTGTGCCTGGAATCCTGGTGGGTAGATGAATCACGGAGGTTATATCACATGATTTTGCAATTAAGCATCAGAAATCAGGCAGTATCGAGGTGGGATGAGTACTTCTGAGCCAAGTACTTCTCCTGGTTGCTGAGCTAAGCGGGGTCAGTGTACATGATTGAAACACTGTCATTGCAAATGTGAGCACCACTTTGTACCTCTGCACAACAGATGAGGAAGCTGACGCTTGGAGAGGTTAGGCAGCTTGTCCCTGTGACCAGCAGGGGTGGGGCTCACACTCAGAGCCTTAGGCCTCCAGGCTCAGTGCTTTGCCGAGCTGCCTCCTGCCCAGCAGGGCCCAGAGGGAGAGGGAAGCACAAGGAAGTGACGTTGACAGGAGTTGAAAGACCATCTTTAAATGTGGTCTTTAAGGTTGAAAAGGAATTTGTTAGGCAGAAAAAGACAAAAAGGTTACTTCAAAAAGCGTGACTGTAGGAGGCCCAGCTCTGGCTCTGAGAGAAGGCCGGAAGTGGGGGATGAGGCAGAGAGAGGGGACGTGGCGAGCTTTAACCTGCCAAAGGGACCCCCGGGTCCCCTCTGTGCAGTCCCCAGTTGGGCCACCAACGCGGGGTCAACGAGGAGCGGCGGAGCTCTCCTGTTTCCTCTCTCCTGCCTCATGACGTCTTCTGTGGCTGCATTATTCAATATGGTGGCCATTAGCCATTTGTGGCTATTAAGTTGAAATTAATTGAAAGGAAATAAAATGAAAAGGCAATTCCCCAGCTGCACGACTCACATTTTGGGGGCTCAGGTGTGGCTGTGGCTTCCACATTGGACTTCAGAGACACAGAATGCTCCTGACATCGCAGTATGTCCTTTTGAAGAAGGCCACCGCATGGTCTGTCTCTTTTGCATATGAAAGTACCTAGGGAAAGGGGCCCTGCCTTGTATCAAACATGCGAAGAAAATAGCTCAGTGGTCACCAACCTTGGGACTGACAAGGAGCTTACATGCCATATCTCCTGCCACAAGGCCACTGAGGCTGGCATGATTACTATCAGAGTGCCCCTGACCCAGTGGCTCTGTGCTTGGTACCTTTCCCATTTGAGCATGTATGTGACTCACCTGGGGAGCTCTAGAAAGGAAGCTGATTTCACATCAGGTCTGCTAACCACACCTCAGGGAGCGAGGCTCTAAAGGCAGGAGAAGACACAGAGGGAAATACCAGCAGACAGACCCGGGAAGTCTGGCTGTTGGGATGGGGAGTTTTTGTGAACTCATTTCATGCCCAGGAATTCACTTTGCTAACACAGGGACCACTTCAAGCCACTTATTCATCTGTTCCTTTGGTGACACTACGACATCCGGTGTATAATGATTTTTTAGAAGAGAACATCAGAGTTCATTCAGAAATCCACTGTGAAGAATGCCACCCTGGTGATCCCACCACCATCATACGGGTCCCTTCAGGGTGACCGCAGCAAAAGGGTTAACAACACGACAGCGGCTGCTTTCAGCTCAAGGAGTCTCCAGTTAGATGCCGCCGGGTGAGAGCGATCTTAAATAGATAAGTGCACTTTGGAAACACGAGTCAGGGATGAAGGGGAAAGGCCAATGTGTTTTTAAGGAACTTGGGGAAGAGAGAACACAGGCTGCCCGCTTGTCCCAGGAAGAAAAATCTCTTTCCAAGTCTCGGCCTTCCTCGGACATCTCCTTCAAAAGCGCATCTGACATGGCTCTAATTTCCGTGCTCAATAGTGGTACCATTGAACAGCCACACATCACAAGGAACAGGTTGATCATTTAAACATTTCTTCCAGGATGGGGTTTGAATTATGGATTGTGAAAACATAGATCCTGTTGCTTGGGAGGGGGAAAGGGAGCCTTGTCAGTGTTCTAGAAAATGAGTCTTTAATATCATGTGAAAGAATGATCACGAATGCTCAGAGGTTTAACTCCTTAAGACCATCTTCTTTCCTTTTCCTTTTCTTTTCCTTTCTTAAAGGGAGGAGGCACTTCACCACTGAGCCCTTTGCATTTTTTTTTTTTAAAATTTTGAGATGGGGTCTTGCTAAGTTGCTGAGGCTGGCCTCAAACTTACGATCCTCCTGCCTCAGCCTCCTGAGTAGCTGGGCTCACTGGCATGTGCCACCACACCTGGCCTTAAGACAGTCTCAATGCCTGAAACAAATATGTTTGCTTAAGGAGCTCATGGCTCTCCTTAATGCCAGAGAGCTGAGGGAAGACATTCTTTGGATGAGAAGCAGACATTTAGCTGGTTGAACAGCTCTAGGGCTCAGGATACAGCTGCTTCCTGACTGTCTCCGCCCAAATTCACTAGGCCACGGCGAATCAGCCTGTGTGATCCTGGTCAAGTGGGGGTGCAATGAAATCTGGCCACGGCCTCTCTAGAGCCATTTAATTTTGGCCAAGTGAGTTAATATTTTCTGAGCCTTGGCCATCTGGGCAATAGTAAGACCTGATTGCTGGGTTGTAGGAAATATTAATTAATGTCTATAAAGCGCCAGATACACAGTAACAATTGTTTTAATCGAGCTAGTGATATTCATAATGGTGCTTGGCCTTCATCCCGGGAAGGGGGATTTGTGAGTGGTGGGCCAAAGCATGAGCGTTTTCAAGGACATTAAGGATTCGTTCACGCCCTCACCTGCGTGTATGACCTCTTTCCTCTCTCCAAAGGCCTCTGGGGAAATGCGTGCCAGATGTGGTTGTAAAAGGAGTGATCGTGGTGTCAGAGTGAGGGCGAGGAGAGCAGAGGTGGGTGGTGGGTGTTCATGCAGGTGGGGCCCTCTGGCTGACCAGTGCCGGGTCCATTAATTCAGTTCATGTCAACTGTGCCTGATGCGCTCCGGGTGCTTCCCGGGAACCCTCTCACTGAGCCGCTGCTGCAGCCGGGCGTTACTGTTATTCCTATGTTCTGTGAGGTCTTTGGCCTTTGGTGCTGCTGGCTTTGGGGGCTGGGGCATTCTTTTGCATGGGGGTTATCTTGGGCACTGAAGGATATTGAGCAGCGTCCCTGGCCTGGACCCCTTAGACGCAGGTAGCCTCCCTGCCCTACCTCCAATTATGACGCTGATAACATTTCTAGACATTGCCAGATGTCCCCTTTATGGGGCAAAATCTCCCCTGGTTGAGAACCACTAGGGACATTAGTGAATAAAATAACGTTCAGTGACCTCCCGAGGTCATCAGCTAGCAAGTGCAGAGCCTGGATTAGAAATCAGTCTGCGAGACAACACATTCCTCAGATTCGCCTCCTAATCTCCGAAGAAAGTTCAAGCTCCGAGTTTTCCTGGATTAAGTCTGAGGGAGGGATCTTTACAGCAAGGACTGTACCAGGAAGAGGGAATGTGACCAGGCCCCTAACGACCTGGCCCCATCGTGTCTCTGGGTACACGGTTTCCTTGAGAGCTCTCTCCTGATTCCAACAATGCTGTTCAGCACAAACAATTCCCAAGGGATCACGGGAATCTCTTCCTTGGCCAGTTCATGGGCATTCAGGAAGATTCTGGCATGGTGTTTGTCCTTAAGCCTCTGCCTCCTCCTTATTAAGAAGATTTGGAAGCAGGTGTATTTTTATTTTTTTAATTTAAAAACAAATACTATGTAGGGTGGAGACTGGCCTTCAGCGAGGACCACATCATGAGTTCCCAAGATGACAGACTTCATCTGCGCTGGTGATTTCTGAGTGCTCTGTTAGAACGTCGCTCCGCCTGTTCCTCAGGTCCGCTGTCTGCAGCCTAGCCGGACACATCCAGGGGCGTGAGGAAGCGCCTGCTCCATCGCTGGTGTCACCCGGGCAAGAAGACTCGCTCACGTGCGCCGTCCAGTCACAGGGAGCGCTCCCGTTCATCTCAACGAGCCTCGGCAGCGGCTCCAGGTAAGGCGTGGTGACTGTCCCCCGTTTTACACTTGTGGAAACGGAGGCTCAGGCGGTTTCATGTCTCCAAGTCACCACCGGGTCCCAAATTCAGATTCCAGCATGTGAGTAAGCGGTGGGGGCCTGGTCAGGAGCAGGCATTGGGAAGGGCGAGACCAAGTGTCCCCATCTCTCCTTTGGCCTGTCACCAGTACTGTCGTGGGGCCTGCAGAAGACCCCCAGGAAGTGCCTCAGCCTAGAACAGTCAGCGGGTGTGCGCAGCAACTGTGCAGGCCGGGAGCTAATCCTCGGGTGTGGGTAGGTGACGGGACCCAGTGCAGACACTCAGTAGTGTGCACGAGGGCACGCACACGGCATGTTAAATAACAGTGCCAGCGCTCGGGCTTTGCAGAGGCCAACAGACACTCCAAGTCCAGACAAAGGGACTGGGTCCAGGCACAGTCCCTGTGAACTTTAATTACTGTCCCAATATTCAGGGTCTACTCTTCAACCCACCCCTCCACCCTGCCATCTTGCACACATCTGTAAATCTTTTTTTTTTTTTTTTTTTTAAAGCCAGTCACTGCTCAGGCATGCTGAAGGCCATGTTGGGGCTTTTTTTTTTTTTTTTTTGTTTTTATTTATTTACTTTAGTTGTACACAATTCAATGCATTTATATTTATGTGGTGCTGAGGATCGAACCCGGGCCGTGCACATGCGAGGCGAGTGCTCTGCCGCTGAGCCACAACCCCAGTCCACATCTGTAAATCTTCACTCCACTTCTCCACAGAAGTAGTCTTTCTTCCTGCATCTTCTCCAGCTCGCTTTATTTCCATCCTTCGAACATTTTTGGTCCAGAATATACAACTTTGCTCCAAGAGAACCAGCAGGATTACATCGACAGAGCCTGAGACAGACGGAGCGTGCTATGATGTGTCCCTGAACCCCAGCTGAGTTCTGGCTTGGGAGGTGGGAGGGGCTGGAGAATAGAGGCTGGAACCCGAGGTTGCCACTCCGTGTCTGTGTGACCTTGAACGAACCACTGAACTCTCTGTGCTAGGTAGAACAACGGCCCCCCAAAGATATCCACATCCTAGCCCCCAGAACCCACGAATACTCTAGAGGGACTCCAAGTTGCAGATTAACTTAAAGGAGTAAATCTGATGACCTTAAACTATGGGGATTATCCTGGAGTGTCCAAGCAGGTCCACCGTAGTGACAAGAATCCTTAAACTTGGAAACAGGAGGCAGAAAAGGACTCAGTGTCAGAGTCCTGCCGTGGAGAAGCCTGGACCTGTTGCTGCTGGATTGGAAGATGGGGGAGGTCACGAGTCACGAAATGCAGGTGGCCCCCAGAAGCAGGGAAAAGAGAGTGTCCCCTGGAACTTCCATGGGCAGGCAACCCAGTCAACCTGACGTCAGCCCAGCGAGATCCACGTCGGACTTGTGACCTCCAGTACTGGACGACAGCATGTGCTGTTGAAGACCACCACGGAGCTTGTGGCCATTTAATGTGGCAGCAATAGGAAGCTAATTCGTGGCCCCATTTTTACCCTCTGTAGATTGGGGGACAATGATAATGACACCTGCCCATTGCTGTATTGCTGCAAAGAATAAGTGAAACAGCACGTGTCTGGTTCATGGAAGAGAACTCGGCTATGGTAGAACTGATCAGTGCTTGTCCAACTGGGTTCCAATCTTCAGGGTGCTATGTTGCACAACCAGGGTCTTTCCAATGGGGGAAATGGGTGGGTTGCAAGAAACAAAGAGGAGTGAGGACATCTCAGTGAAGGATCAAACACTTGCAGCCTTGAGACTGGTGCTTACACAATTCATCCCTTGCCATCTCCATCCTTTGCAAGAGCTACAGGAGTGTGGTGCCCAGGCCTCTCCGGGATTCCTCCCCCGAGCTCCCCTGTGACCGTGTTTTTGGCGTACGTACTGCCATTTTCTGGCATCCACTCCATTCTGCTCCCCAAACTGAGGGTTTCAAACTCTCAAGAAGCTCTTGGCCAAGAAGCAGATAAAATAACAATACGTTAGATGCTTAGACTCTCCGTGGTGCTGTGGGAACAGGCAGTGGTGGGCTCCTCGCAGCCTGCCCTGGACCAAGGCGTGGGACAACACAGGTGCTGCTCTCTTCAAGGGAACACAGGTTCCCTTGAAGTTGTCACCGTCACTGTGCTCACTTTTGCCACCCTGAAGGTGCCCTGTCTCCACCAAGCTCTTTTGCCCCTTTCTTTTTCCTTTTTTGCGCTCCCCCTGTCCCAGGCCAGCAAGCATCCGACCTCCAACAGCACAGCCCGCTCTGTCTCCACTCCCCAGCATTTTCTAAATATTCACATTCTTCAGATGCCAGCTCCTTCCTTATTTTCTCAATTCTGTATTTGTTTATCCTCAAAAGCTCCTTTGTCGCTGCCCACAGGGAGCTGGGAAACTGCGTTGGTCGCCTCCTTCCTCGGCGGGTGGGCCGGGGCCACCAGGGCTCCATTTTCCATTCTCCACCTCTGGTCACGTTCCTAAGAACAGAAGCAGCACGAGGAGGTCCCGGTGGGCCAGGGGGTGGACCCAGCCCTGAGATGTGGAAGTTCTGCTGCAATCTGAAGACCTGATCCCCAGGCCAACTGCTCCACCCAGAGCTCCCAGGTCAGCCCGAGTCCACTCAGCGGTTCCTCAGAGCCTCGGGACTTAACCACCAAAATCACTCCATGGTCAGGGGCACCAGCTGTGAACTGTGCCCACGGAGGGCATGGTTCTCAGAGATTGGAAGGTCACTGGAAAGCTTACCACTGCCCCGCCCAGCCCACCTGGGCCCCTACCACCTGCCCAGGAAGAGGACCAGGAGGAGGAGGAGGACATCATGTCTCCTTGTCAACAAGAAGGAATTTCCTCTCTCTCCAGCATGGGCCACAGCAGGGCTTCTGCTGTGGCTCTAGAACCATTTCTTCTTTAGAGTGATTCTCTTCTGTGCTTCATCTTTCATAACATCTGCTGCTGCCTTCTCAGGAGAGCTGAGCCTCCTCTGCTGAGCCCTCTGGCCTCTGCTCCACCCACCTCCTTCCACACGTGTCCTGCCATTGTCCTAAGCTGTTAGTGCGTCCCTCAGACTCAACGCGCCTCCCGACCTTGGTGCCCTTGTGAACCCTGCCGGTCCCGCCCTGGGGATCTTTAGCCACCTGTCAAGCCTCAGCACGGCCTCCTGCCTTCAGCTCTGGTGGACATCTGCGTGGAATATCCTTCCAGTACCGACTATTGAGAGGGCTTAGATGCTTCCAGTCTTCACCTACACCAACCACCCTGGCAGTGTCTCTGCCCACCCATTTACTCTTCACCAGCACCCTGTGAAACAGGTCCCCTGACAATACCCATTTACTAGGAAACTGAATCCTGAGAGCTTAAGGAACTTGCCCAAGGTTGCAGGGTAGTAGGAGGCAGAGCACTAAGCAGCCCAGTTCTGGTGTCGAGCACCTAGGCAGGAGTAAGCGATCATGGTGTCACTGTTAACAATAGGGTTCTCTCCCTCCCAGCCCTGATGCCTGCTCCCCATAGGGCCGGGCACCATGTTGTTTGAACCTTTCATGCAGTACCTAGCACAGAGCTTAGCCCGTGTTTGGGATTTAGTGATTGAGAAATAAGGGAGAGCTTCCTGTCCAAGGTACTTAGTGTAACAGGTTCTTTCTGAGTGTTTAATTAATGTTAACATCAATTATTATCATTCTTGTTATTTACTTGGTGAGCTTAATAAGCTACATCTCTGACAGGGAACTTTCTATTTTTGCCAAATTTAATGAAGGAGAGCCTTCGGGACTCAGAAGTTTTGCAGAGTTTGCTACCTCACCTACTGAAGAGCAGTAACGCGGCTCTCGGTTGTGTCAGACGATTAATTCCTTATTGTTGTTCAAAACCGTGGTGTGGACCGTGAAGGGGTCAAGTGGGGTAAAACCAAATCAGACCAATCATTTACCCTGCGATGGGAATCGCTAACCACAGGCCAGGGTCAATATTAGGGCAAGTTACATATCAATTGGGGCCATTAGTCCCCGTCCTTCCCAGTTCTGGGACAGTAGATTGGCCCTGGCCCAGCCCACGTGAGTGGGGCGACGGTAGCGTGGACTCTGACCGTGACAAACAAGACACTAGAAGGTTCTATGCCCCTAGGGCTTAAAGGTCAAGCCACGCTGTGGTCACAGCGTCTGCAGGCTTTCCGGAGGAGGCCCACAGGGATGGCAAAGTCCTGCGGGGAGGAAGGGACGGGCCCTGAGCTCTCAGCAAGCTCGGCAGCTGCTCTCCCTGGTTCTGCAGCAGGCAGCGCGTTCCACGGTCCCAGAGAGGCCCAGAATGGCTTCTCCACGTGGAACACACGCTGTGTGCCTGGCAGGCCGGGGAGACTTCATCTGTGACATCACCAAACCCTCACGACGCCCCTGAAGGGGTGGGGGCTACAAATACCCTTATACAGAGGAGGAGGCTGGGGAGCCCCAGATTGCCCAAGCCAGCAACTAGTTGGTGGCTGGGATGCAGCCACCTCCGAGCACAGCCATTGAGTACACGAGGGTGGGTGCTGAGCCCAGGCCCATCGCTCCCTCTTCGTCACCCCTGCTCTGATTTCATCCAGAACAGCAAGGCGCTCATCACCTCGGGGACATGTTGGCTCTCCCAGGTCCCCTTGCAGCTGGAGTAACCAGAGGACAGGATAGTTGGAGAGGTTTAAGGGAAACCCTCTAGAAGAAAGGCTGTCCTCTTAGGAACACAAACCTCTCTGGAAGAAAGCAGAACAGGCTCAGCCCATCTGTCCCTTTTTCTTCTCCTGCCTGGAATGCAGTTCGTTAGCCTGGCGTGGCAGAAGCCTTCTTCTGCCCATGAGGAAGAGGAGAGAGTCTCTGGGAACAGGGTCACGGAGAGGGTGAAGCTGTGCCTGCAACCAGGTGTGTTAGGACTGCTCAGGAGTGCAGGAAAACCCAACACGAGCAAAACAAGCAGCTCGTCTGCCTCACTGGTCAAGTGTCCCATTTCTTCAGCAGACTCAGGGTGTGCCACGTAAGGGATGCTACAAGATGTTCTGGTCACTGCCTTTGGGGAGGGGGGAGAAATAAAATATAAAGCACATGTACAAAGGTACAAAGCCTAAGCAACAGCTGAACTTGACCTTGGAAACAAGCTCTTCAAGACTGTTTTGCTCCCCAATTATTCCCTCCTGAGCTGGGGAACTGGTTTTGCTGGGGGTGGGGGGTGGCCAGCTCTGTGGCTGGGCGGGCGTTAACAGTCATCTCCGACCCTCTAATTGTGCTTATCATGTACTAATTAGCATTTAATAAGCAGCAACGAGCATCCATTCCTAAACAATGAAGCGACCTCATCCCACTTCAAAGATGAAGAAACACAGATTAGGATGTTAACAGCAGCCAGAATAAAGATGCACACACTCTAATCAGGGTTAATGGCACAATTAGAACCCAGAGCTTCCCAGTCTGGAACCTGGTTGCAGGCGAGGAGGCTTCCTAATTAGCCCGGCCTTTCCTCTTGGAGCCGCTCCCTGGGGTGGGATAATTAATGCAGCAGGGTTCCTTTCAAGAAGCGCCAAGCTCCAGGTATCTAGATGTACGTTACAAGGCCCCAGACTATCTCTCCTGCCAGGTGTGAGCTCTCAGGGCTGTGAAACTCTGGGTGCTGGGCGGGGGCCCCCTGGGTCTTGCCATAGGATGCCTGACTTTGGCAGGTGAAAGTTATTCTGGGGAGGGGCTTGAATACACTCTCAGGGCACGCCCAAGGCCTGTGCCAGTTCCGATCAGCAGTGGGACACGTTTCACAGTCCCACCCTGGCCCCTGCACTCTCAGCTAGGGCATGATGTCTCTACCTGGGGAACAGAATGTGGGGTTCCCTGGATTGACAGCAGCACTCTAAGGTTTGTTAGAAATGAAATTCCCAGACTGTCCCCACCCTGCAGACCCGCCGAATCAGAAACTCGCAGGATGTGAGCCAGCAACCTGCACGTCCACAACACCTGCAGGGGTTCTGCTAGCCACCGAGGGCCCAGGGGCACCTGCTGGAGCCTCCTCCCAGCCAAGGGCGAGTGGAGAGTGGAGCAGGAGGACCTCAGGTCAGCTTCCGGCTGCGATGCCTGCTGCACCCCGTATCTCATGGAGCTGCCTGTGCGGGGACCTCCCAGGAAGAGCAGTGTTCTCATCCGGGTTCCTCAGCTCTCCCCACCTGTGTGTGGAGAGTAAACCACAGGTGTGGTTTACTCTTCCAGGAAGCCCCCCCCAGGCTCTGCACTCCTCATCACCAGCACAGAGCGGTCTGCACCTCCATGGGCTCCTACTGAAATCTCTTGCTAGGTGTCGACCTGTCCCTGGCGCTCACGGTGCAGACCCCGGATGTTCGCACACAGTGTCTGTCCATACTGCATCTCCTTTGGCATTCAGTCGGTCAATTGGTGACACTTTGCCCACTCCCAATATGAACCCAGGGACTGCTCCTTGTGTCCATTTCAAGGAGAACTTACCCAAGGTCACCTTTTCTTATACTTCCCTTTATTTTCGCCCTCTCTCAGATGATACAAGTAAACTTGTATTTCCTTCTGTCTCTCTCAGTTTTAAAAAGCACGATGTAAGTGCTTCTTCCCACACAATCTGGGTCCTTTTCCACACGAGAAAGCCAATGATCGATAATGCGGTGTGCTGGACTTCTAGACACAGTGTAGTCTCCTCATCATCTCCCCCAGGTTGACATTCATTTACCAAGTGGAGAAAATGTCATTAAGAAAATCACAGGGCCGTGGGTGTAGCTCAGTGGTAGTGGGTTTGCCTGGTATGCACAAGGCCCTGGGTTTGATCCCCAGCACTGAAATAAAGTCCCAAGTTGGGTTAGCTCTCTGATGTTTAGAACCTGGGCTGGGGCTCAGGCTTCAAATGGTATAACCACCCTGTCCCAATTAGAGATGGTTCCTCAGTGTGGTCCAGAGACTGCCCCTCCCTGGTCAGATCCTACGGGCCACAAGTGTCATGGCAGGAGAGGTGTGTGTGCCCCGATGCCCACGAGACTGGAAGGAGGAAGGGAGGAAAACTGTCTGAAGAACAAGGAGGGTGACATTTTAGGGTTGCATGTCAGAAACTAGCACCTCACTTATTGCTCAGCTACTCATGCTTGGGGACAAGATTGACAAGAGCCTTGTCCGCAGACACTTACAGCTTGGCCGGTGACATGGATGAGCTGAACCGGCAGCCCTATGTCATTTCAAAGGGCAAAAGAGAAGCCCTGAGGACTTGGAAACCTTGACGCACCACGGTGGGCTGGCGGTGCTTCCTGGAGGGGACAATTCCTGAATAAGGTCCAGAATCGGCGTGCGATGCGCCAGGGAAGAGAGGGAGCACCGAGGAGCTGTGAGGCGGGCACGTGCGACACTTGGTGGCCCTGGAGGGACGTTTCCTCAGCGGGGACCTGGTAGGCGAAGCGCAACTTAGCAAGAGCCAAGGGAGTGGCTTGGATCCCAGCACCTGTCACCATGGAAAACTCAGGTGGCACGTGCCCCATGGTGGCCTTTCTGATTCTGCGAATCCGGGGTGGGGCCCACGAATTTGCCTTTCTAACAGGTTCCCAGGCCGGGTGGCGAGGCTCATCTGGAAATCCCTCCTGGAGAATCACTGGTGGAAGGATTGTGAAGCCGTAGGTCATTCGCATCCTGCAAAGGGTTCTAGGATGACCCCAGTTTTCTAGCCGAGGACTAGACGGCCATCGAGGCTGACTCAGCCCTTATCCCCAAGGGAGCAGGTGTTGAAGCTGGTTCTCTGATGTGGACCATGCTGCCTCCCAGCACCTGTTTTGCCTAGTCAGCCACAAGTGAGGGAAGAGCGGAGTGGCTAGGTGTGAAGACAAGACGCTGGACTGTTCTCCCACAGTGTGATAAGTGACATTTCAGAGGGACTCGAGGAAGGGATGCAGGCAGGGGAGGCTGTGAGCCGAGTCCCCACCCCCTGCCTCATCCCCTTTGCCCTGCACAGGGCTGAGGTCTGGGGAGAGCTTTCCATAGCCAAAGAAATGGATCTTATGTTCTGTACGCACTGTCTCAGAAGCAGAGGACAGTAAGACAAGAAGCAAAGGGACCGACGAGATGGCAAAAGCTGACTATCAGCTATTTAATCTCTATTGAGTTAACCAATCATTGGAGTTTCTCAAAAGAAAATTAAAGTCACTACTTGGTTATGAGCATATAATCACTGTGGGTGTAAACACACACACTCACCCACCCCTGCACCAAAGTGCAAAGTTAGATGGGTGTACCAGATGGCAACTTATTCCTAGGTGCCTCGTGAAAACAAGACTCGGGTTGCGTGACGCTGTGTGTACACAGAGTTCTGTGGTCCTCGTTGACCTTAGGGCAAGAGGGATGCTGCCGAGTTCTCAAGAAGTGCTCACATTTCCTGAGCATCTGCCAAAGTTCTAGAACCGTGCTCATCTTATTTGGGGCTCACCGCAAGCCTGCAAGGGAAGTGCCACACTATCTCTGCTTTGCAGATGAGGAAACGGGGCCTCAAGAAAGATAGAGCTGAGGCTTGTCAGAGCCGATGGCGGAACAGATTTGCAGACCAGGGGATGGCGAGGCTCCGTCCTCTGCTTCTGCATCCTCCTGAACCTTGAGAGGTGCATGCCACCCGTGCAAAAATTAAAATATGATTAAAAATATCATATCATAAAACATGATTAAAAATAACAAAACTAAACTCACACCTTTCTGTGTCACCCGAGTCCTTGACCACGGGAGCCACTGCCTACTTCAAAGTTGTGTTGCTCCCACGCTGTGTGGTTTCAACACAGCCAACGCTCTTGATGCCTCCCAGAACCTCTAGACTTGAGAACAGCATCCAGACTTGGAAAAGAGCAGGAACTGGAGGCTCTGGAGGCAGGGGTCGAGAGCTTCAGGACATCCTGCAGAAGTCCTCTGCAGCAACCCAACCACAGCGCTCTGACCTCCTCCTCGCCATCCCCTGTAGGGCAGCAAAATCCAGCTGGACACACAGAGCTGGGAGAGGGACCTTGGGGAAGAGTGGTCCTTGCCACCTGGTTGTCCAGCTGCCAGGTTTGCTCATGGGCACATTCAAGGAGGGCCAGGGTTGGTTGACCACAGGGGGATGCTTGGTTTCATGGTGTGTCCCAGATGCCATCTTGGATATGAATTCTATTCCATTCTGCTGGTGTTCTCTGGCACAAAACATCAGAGCATGATTTCTTGCCCCAGTGGCCATCACCTCGGAGACGGGATTGCCAAGTGGTCATGAGCCAGGCCCTCACTCAAGAGAGCCCCAATCTGAAACCTGGCTCCGGTGCTCAGTAGCTCTGTGACTTTAGGCAAGTGACTCGAGCCTGCTGCCTCTGCTTCTCCATCCAAATCAAGGGATTCAAAGAAAACCCACTTCATGTGGTTGTCACGAGGGTTGGATGAGCCCATAGCTAAGAAGCACAGGACCCAACACACCAACAAGTACAAGCTGATAGCGCAATTATTACTTGCAGGTGCTCTGACTCCCGTTTCTCTTCCTACCCCTTGATGGCTGTGTCAAGGGGGCAGTTCTAATTCTCCAAGCATCAGACACTCCATCTATAGGACGGAAAAAAAATGGATGGATGAACTATTTCCAAGGTTTTGAAATGTTACAGTTTAGCTGAAGAGCCTTGTTCAAACAAAATTATGTGTAGGAATGCATAAATGTGGAAATTTTCTGTTTTACATAGTCTCACACTTTATTTAAAAAATTGGACAGTTCTACTGCCCTTTTGACTTCAAATTGAGATTAACTTCCCTGTGCCAGTTTGGATTTTGTCAACCTTGTGCAAGCTTTGCCTGTTGTTTTCCACATGCTAACACTTTTACTTAGTGATGCTTGATGATGGGTGTGTGGTGTGTATAGCTCCGTGCGCGCGTGGGTGTGTGTCTTCGTGTGCATCCTTGAATGTTTCCAAATTAACCAAGGAGCCCTATGGTAAAAGCTACAGCTTCTTATTTTAAAAATCATTGCTCCCAACAATGGGCCCTAATTCATGGTCAAAGAATAGCTATGCTTCCTAAATGTGGGCCTCGGTGTTTAAATACACTTTTATTGTTAAAAGAAGTACAGATTACCTGAAAATTTTGTGAACCTCTGGAGAAGCATAAAATAAAAATATTATCTGTTCCTTCTTTCCCCATGTCCAAACATTCCCTGGGGAAAATCTCTGCTCACCATTTAGTATGTACCAATCCATTTTCTATAAGCACATACTTGTTTCCTTATGTTTTTTTTTTTTTTTTTTTTAATAATGAGACTCATATTACTTATACCATTTCTCAATTTGTTTGAGTTACTGGGTGATATTTTTTTTTACTTCATTTTCAAAGGAAGTCCCATAAGATTTGAAGTTAAGGGGAAAGTCCTCATGAGCCTTCAGGGAACTTGAAAGCCAGGACAAGGGTCGAGGTGGATTCTGTGAATGGAAAGCATGATGTCCAAACTCAGAGTGTGGAGCAAAATGGGGGCGGTGGGGTGGGGGGCAGGCCAGAGAAGAGGTGGCAGCAGGGGCGAGAGGAACAGAGCAAACACAAGTTGGCTCTGTTTGGGGCCTCGTGCTGAATGAAGGAGTGCGGAGGACAGGACGTAATGGGGTGCTGGCTCCAGGCCCCGCCTTCAAGAAGGCTGCAGCTTCTGCTTCGACACTTCTTAAAATTTTCACTCCGGAGCCTTGAGCCACCGTATAAGAAGTCCAGCGACCCGGTTGGAGAGTCCAGGTGGAAGAGAAGTAGCCCTGGGGCAGCATGGAGAGGAAGAGAGGCCATCTTAGGATCTTATCCTAGATGACCCCAGCCCCTGTCTCCCTTGGCCTGTCGCCACTTGAGAGACCCCGAGACCAGCATAAAATCACCCAACTGAGCCCAGGCAATGCATAGACTGAGAAACACTAAAACGCTCTTGTTTTAAGTCACTTCGTGTTGACCCCAACACGTTTGTTACACAAAGAACTAAACACAAAGGTAACAGCTTGAGTATGTGTTTGCATCAGACCTGGTAATTATCAGGAAATAAGGAAATTTGGAAGGGGGTGGCCATTTCAATCCCAGAATTTTGCATATGACTCTGGAAAAAGCTTGTCTCCGTGATGGCTGTATTATGATTTTTTAAAAAAATATTTATTTATTTGCTTTAGTTGTACACAATGCAATGCATTTATGTTTACGTGGTGCTGAGGATTGGACTTGGGCCGCAAACGTGCTAGGCGAATGTTCCACCGCTGAGCCACAACCCCAGCCCTGTATTGATTTTAGCTGGAGTTAATTGTGGAATTCCTTCGAAAAAACAGCAAGAAGACTATACTTGTATTCCTGATGCTCTTATCATGAAACCCTGGCCAGTATCCATTTAAACAGGATCAGAAAAAAGTTTACATCTTCTGAAACAGAGCTAATGGGACATGGGAGAGCTGGTCCTAATCCAAGAGTCTTTGTGATTATATATCAAAAAGTGATAAATAACAAAAAAAGAAGAAAAATATCTGGACAATCTAGAATATCTCCACGTGTTCCGACTACCAAGATTTGCAAGCAGATTATTTGTTTAGCCTCTTATGACATGGGTTGGTATAATTGGTTAACTCTTGGAAAGGGTGATGTGTGTATTCTTTATTAATTGATATTTTCCTTTAACAGGCAACAGAAGGACCAGGAAAATAAGTTGTCATTATCAGAGAGTAATGGGTTTTCTTTTGAGGGGCCCACGTATTTAATGAGGATAGCATCTTTCATGCTGCAGCATTCCAAAGGTATTTAGAAACTTTATGGGGCTTGAAATGGAGCCACCTCTGGCATGAGACCCGGGAACACCTCTCACCATCGAGGACAGGATGTGCAGAACGCCAACCGAAACCACCCAGAGCACGTAATTACCAGTTGGAATTATCAATTACCAGCTGGAAGGAGTCCAGGCCCCAGGCTCAACTCCTGCGACAAACATAAAGGGCTATTTAAAGACCACACATGGTTTGACACCTTTGCTTTGGCCTCGCCGCCATCTGGGACCCCAGAGCAGATAGTATTTAAATAGATTAAGTCTCCCTTCATGTCTGATGTCGAGCTCTGACTCATAAAAGCGAGTCAGGTGCGTGAACTGCATTCGATCCCGCTGACCACCCAGTCTGGGCACAAGCGGTAAGCGCTGAAGAACAGAGGATGCTTCTACTGTGGTCTTTTCTAGCCACTCCAGGCTGGGAAGTCACCATGGACACCAGCCAGGTGCCTGGAATTCTCTTGTCAAAATAGGCAGAGGTGCAGGGATCCATTCTGATGGATGAATGGAACCGCTCAGGAGGCAGTCCAAACCTGGGCACGCGCACTCGTGTGACTCAGGCATGTAGCTTCTTGTGGGTCAGTGTGCTTCTGAGTGTGACCGGTAATGTCTGTGAGCTGGGGATCCATTTACGAATACATGCATTGGCATGTATTGGCATGCATTGGCATGCATTGGCATCATACATGCATGAGTGGTTTTGAATTTATTTGCTTGCTTGTTTTCTTTCTTGTTATTGTTTTTTTTTTAATTTTTAATTTGTTTTAATTAGTTGTACATGACAGTAGAATGCATTTATGCACTGTGATATATCATACATAGATGGGATATAATTTCTCATTTTTCTAAGTATACATGTTGCACAATCATATTGGTCATGCAGTCACATATATATACAGTAATAATGCCTGTTTCATTCCACTATCTTTCCCATCCCCACATCCCCTCCCTTCCGTCCCTTCACTTTCCTCTACCTAATCTAAGGTAACACTATTTTTCCCTAGTGCCCCCCCACCCTTATTGTGAATTAACATCTGCATATTAGAGAAAACATTCAGCCTTTGGTTTTGTGGGATTGGTTTATTTTGCTTAGCATGAAATTCTCCAGTTCCAACCATTTACTGGCACATGCTATAATTTCACCCTTCTTTAAAGCTGAATAATATACCACCGAGTATATTTACTTATATGACGAATAGTATTTTCAGAGAGCAGCAAAAAAACAGCAAAATAAACAAGGTTTTTGTCCTCTGAAGCTTAGAGTCCAGTTGAGGGCCAGGAAGGGGACCAGGAAATCATGGTCCAGTGTAGTAAGATGCAAAGCAGTTAGTTGCAAGTGAGTTTTCTAATGTGAATACCTCTGTCCACCTGAGTGTTCAGAGCAATGCATAGCTGTTGGAAAATAACAGAAGTTTTTCAAGTGACTGAAGCAAATTTTGTCCCTGGTACATTTGATGGTGAATCTAGGACTATAAATGGACCCTGTCAAATGTGTAGGGTGGGTGGAAGGCGGAGGCCTCAACAGGATCCTGTGACCCTAAAGCTCTGGCCATAGGGACTCCACACCCATCTCCTTCTATGACCAAACTGGCATGCCCTGTGGATTTCACCTCCAAGGTACAGGTAAGACCACGGGTGTCGCTGGGAGAGGTGCAGGACACAAAGGGATCTAGCGTCAGGTGTGAGTTCCCTTGTCTGGGTCCCACAGGACTTTCTGTGTCTCAAGAGAGTTCAGACTCTCTGAATTGAAGGTTCCTGTGGTCAGATCCCTGCTACGTTGACATTCCTCACGTGGGAAAAGAAGAAAAAAGAAGACACTCTCACATTCATTTCAGCTCTGGTACATTTTTATTTCCGGTGTCTTTTCTTTCTCCACCATAGGTTAGGCCTTCATCTCCTGGATTCTGGTCATCACCTCTGAAGTCCCGGCCATTCCCAACTGGCACTCCTCGTTTGAACCATGAAGTACAGAAAATGTCTTGAGTGGCTATTTTCCCAGTTCCTCCAAATCAGTGCTTAACTAGGACCAATCTAGATGCAGAAGGGGTTCTTTCATTTCATGCAATGGATAAGCACTTGCAAAACCCTGACTCTTGCAGAGACTTCTAGAATAAGGTTGCTGAAGTTCTGCTTGTTACAAACCCACTCTCCATAGAAGTCAGAAACTCACCCTGACTTCCCTGGACTATTTCCTTGTCACAGTTCAGCTCTCCTCTTAATGAGGCCTCAGACATACCTTCCTAACATAGATCTTGCTAGTTCCCTTTGTCTCAAAATCTTAGTTATTTCCTTCCCAATAATGTCACAAATAACATTTAAAGAGTTGGTTGCTTGTTTGTCGACTACCTGTCTCCTCTCATTGGCAGGTGAACTCCACGAGGGGCAGGGTCTTGTCTTTCTTGTCACCACGTTATCGCCAGCATTAAATCATGGGTGGACAGGACATTCTTGATAAATATTAGTGGAGCTCATCAATTCTCAATCAATACTAGAATTTATCAAGTCTCAGTAAGACCTTTGCATACATTATATTAGCTATTTATAACCTTCCTGCACACACGTGTGCACACACACACACACACACACACACACACTCCAGGAACATTCATTCCTTAGTCTTTTTCTCTCCTTTTCACCAACTCCCTAAACTTGGCACACCAGAAACAGCTCTTCCCAACAGGCAGGATCATAAAATATTCAGGTCAGTTTATCTCTGCTTGCTAAGATCATGTTACCCCAAGGCCCCACGCAGCCTTTCGGGAAGAGCAGCAATCTCCTGGATGAATGGCAGGAAGCCCACCGCTTGGGGCGGAAGCCGTGGAGAAGGAGGGAGCGGAAAAGGAAGCAGCCCCCATTCGTGCACTGAAAGAATGATGGGCGCATCTCCCAGATACCAATGACATCTACTTGGCTCGTAAAATCGACAGTTTGTCACAGCCAGTCTGTGGCTCCAGCAGGAGGAACGGATCCCGGTATCCGGGAACGGCATGCACGAGCGGTTAGGGGGAGCAGGCTGCAGGGACAGGGCGGTGCTGCCGGCAGCTGGGCCTGCCCCGACACGCAGCCCCCACACCTGTGCCCGGGCCTGCATGTGCCACAGCCCAGATGAGGTGGGGTCTGAGTGTTAGAGCCCTGTGGATCTCAGAGGTTCTCCTGGGGCTGTCCCTGTGTGCTGCTTCAAGTTCATTCTTATTTATCAGGTTTTCACGTTGCTCTGATTTCAGTCCATGTTAAAATAAATGTCTCCCAAATGAGATCGCAGATTGGAAGTATTTATTCAAACCACTCAAAGATATCTAGACACTGCCTCTTCCGGTCAGGTTGTGGGGTCATCCTGACGACAGCTAATGTTTTTTGAAAGCTGTGGCTGATATCATGCAAAGAGGTTTCTGGGACACGGTTGCCAGATTTCACAAACAAAACTTCAAGACACCAGTTAAATATGCGTGCTGAATGCCACATGAGCTCTACCTAGTACTCTCCATTTTTATCTGAAATCCAGATTTACCTTGGCATCCTGTACTTTGCCTGGCAACTCTCTTTATGTGTTTAATGTCCCAAGCTTGCTGTGACAAATTACCACAAACTGAGTGGCCTCACACAGCCTTCCAGAGGACATGCATGCTCACGGTCCTGGAGGCTGTGTGAGACCAGGGTGTCAGCAAGGCCATGGCCCTGAGCCTCTGGGACAAACACTTCTTCACCTCTTCCTAGCTTGGGGAGCTAGCCAGCTACCTTTGGTGTCCCTTAGCTGGCAGCCACACCTCTCCCATCTCTGCCTTCTTCCCGTGGGTCTCTGTCTCAGCTTCCCCAACCCTCTTCTTCTAAGCACACTAACCATATTTGATGAAGAGCTCTCCTTGCGTTTGCATGATCCCATCTTAACAACGTATATCCGAAGCAACTCCACTTTCAAGTAAGGTTACATTCTGAGCCACCAGGGATTCAGATGTCAACGGAGATTTCTAGGAGATGCGAGTTATCCCATGACATGATGATCTTCTCATGTTATCTGAATTCTCGGGATAATTTGGTTCTGCTTCATGATGAAGAAGCTATGAGAAAACTGAGTCCTAGACAGAGTGGATAACCTGCCCCAGATTGCACTGCGCCAAGAGGGGATCCCGTGAGACAGAAAGCGGGGTAGCATAGTCAGAGCTCTGATGGCCATCAGGAAGACCCCAACTCAAGGATCAAGGCCTCAGGGCTGTGGTTTCTGCTTAGAACAATCTCCTAGTGACATGTCCACAGACCAATCCTTGACCTTCTTTGTTCCCGAATCCTAAAATGAAAAGATGTGCAGAATTGGGCTATCTAATATGGCAGCCACCACCACCTGTGGCAACTGAGCCCTGGAAATAATTGGTGGTTAGAAAGGAGATTGCTTAAGAGTCAAACATACACTAGATTTTGAAGAATTAGAACCCACCTCCAAAAAAATAACAAAAATAACAAAAAAAAGAAGACTAAATAGCTTACTAATAAATCCTTGTAAATGTTTACATATTGAAATGATCATATTTTGGATAGAATGGATTAAATAAAATATCCTGCTAAAATTGATTCCACCCATTATTTTTTTTTTTTTTTTACTTTTTAAATTTCATGTGAAATATTTTATTTTTTTTTTCATACTTCTAAAACACTTCACACTTGGCCAGTGCCAGCTTAGGCCATAGAGTCTCTGTCTTTGTTTTAAAACTTGTCTCTTTTGCTGTAGAACCCTTCACTCAAGGACAACATAGGGTATCCTCAATAAAATCTACTTTTATTTATTTAACCATTCAACAAACATCCACCCAGCATGTCCGAGGCACTGCTCTGCTAGCTGAGTGCTCAGTGGGGAACAGTGAGGGCGGTGCATGTCCCCCCTCCCAGATCTCTCCTTCTTACACAGGCAGAGGGACGGAATGGAAAGCAGATAAATTAAACACCAAGTTGACTTCATTTTTGAAGCCAGTTTTCTCTGTGTTAAGTACCAGAAAAGACGACGACGGGATAATGAACTAAGGGATCATGGAGACCCTCCTTCAATGTAAGGTGCCCAGGGAAGACCTGGGCGAGGATATGGCATTTAAGCCTACCCCTGAGCTTCCTGGAAAGAGATACTGTGACCCCCATTATAGACCAACTCTGGTGACTTTCTGAACTTTGGGACCCTTAATCCATCATGTCTAAAGGGATCGATTGACGGCTTCCAAATGGAGCTATGGAGAACCCGGAAACAGCCCTCACATAGCCTTCAAGCTCCTGGGTCCTCAGTGCTCTTTAAAGGCTTGGGAACTGTCCATCCCGAGACCCAGGGATTACCTGGGTCTAAAATATGTAGGTAGGAGACAAGGCTGGGCCCTGGCTGCACCACGGGGCAGGACTTCCCTTATAGCAGAGTGATCAGCGGCAGGTGTCTTCCTGGCTGTGTTGCTGGCTTTCCCATCTAAAGAGACAGACCAATAAGAGGATTAACAGTGGAGCTGGAAGGAAGAGACACAGAGAGACCAAATCAAGGGTAAAGTCCAAGAGGCCAAGTACACAGGACCCACATCATCACCCGTAGCCTCCAAGTGGGTGCAAGAGTATGTGTCGACAAACATGAGGCTAGCTTCAAATTGAAGAATAAAGGGAAAAAATGGGAAAATAAGCTAGAAAAGAGAAAAGTCTATGAGGGAGGAAGGGGAGGAGGAGGAGGAAGGGGAGGGAAGGAAACTAGCAGGATGGAGATGGCCGCAGGTCCTCTCAAGGCTTCCCATGAGCCTGAGCTCTTCCCCTCGCTTCCCTGAAGCTTTCTTGATTCTAGAGCTTCAGAGCGCCCTTGACATCTGTCTGTTGCACAGGATGAAAGACCTAGGCGGCTTAGCCTTTCCACTGTCCCAGGGGACAAAAGGACTCAACTCTCGTGGTCAGGAGACTTGCTTCCCGTTTTCCCCAGGTCTTGGGTACAGGGTGATGTTTGGATTCCTGTATACATTGGGGAGTAGTGTTTATTCAGGATTTTGTTTCACAAAAGATTTTCTAGAGTCTTTGCCAGAAATCCTTGTTTGCACGAAGAAGAGTAGCTTGTTGGGATGTGGAACCTATTCATTTACCCAGCACGTTTGGCGGGTGGGGTACCCACTTGCCTTGTGCTATCCATGGAAGCCGTGTTGGATATAAGCGAGTCTCTGAAATCTTCCCTGACCAGGGGACAACAAGCCCACGCCCAGTAGGCTCCGCACAACGTTTGCATCGCATAGTCTCCTCCCAGGGCTCCTCTCCTCTGGGAGGGGATCCGGACCAGGAAACATTAACTCCAGGCCAGGGGCTGGACATATTGACCTACTGCCATCTGCCAGTAATGTGACATCAATGTCCTCTTAATTTCCTGCTAACAAAATCAACTGATTTTTTTTTTAATTTAGCAAAATTACTTCTTTATGTTGGTGCATTATAATTTTCATAATAGTGGGCTTTGTGGTTGCATATTTGTAGGTGCACACAATAGAACAAGATGATTTGGTCCATTCATTCCCCAGTACCCTCCTTTCCCTGCCCTCCTCCCTCCACCTTCCTCTAGTCTACTGGTCTCCCCTCTATTTTCATGAGATTCCCCCCTCCCCTTATTCTTGCAACTGACCCTTTTAATGGAGAGAAGATAAAGAGGGTGAAGTTTAACCCTATTATAGTTTTGATAAATTTTCAGTCTTCAACTTTGATACATGAAGCAAATGAGATTGTGAATAGAAGGGAGATTAGAAAGAAACAGGAAATTTATTATGAACACTTTGCCCGGAGAAAGAATACAAATATTTTAACCCCAAACAACTGTCCTACTAGTGAACATTCATTAATTTGAGTCTTCAAAAAACAATATTTATATTTGAAAACTAATGTTACAAAGCATGGAAGGCTTTTTTAAAATGATATTTTGAGAGTCAATTTGAACCTTTGAATATGTAAAAAATATAATCAGGTACAGTGCGGCGTGATATATATTGCACTTAAAATAGTTAACAATAAAATTATATAAATTATATAAGAACATTATAGATCATTTCAAGGAAGGAAAAAAAAAAAAAACACACACCCAGAGCTCTTTCTTTTGCAAATTCCTTTACATCTCTGTCTACGTATATATATTTACATATCATAATTACAGAGCAAGTGTTATTTTCTGTTCTTCCGTTTACATATCTTTTACCCATCTATCTTCAGACTCATAATAAACACCTGATCCCAGCTGACTCAGCTGTTCCTTGGGGAGTTATCTGAACATCCTGGCTCTCCTGGTCAGTGCTTCCTTTGTAATTATGGAAAGATCATTTTCTTCTTCTTCTTTTTTTTTTTTTAAAGTACTGATCAGAGTTACATTTTTACTTTTCTGCTTGTGATTCTTTGATGAATATCTATTTTCTCCCTCAAACAGGAAGTTCCTTAATGTATCATTCTTGGTGACAGGATTTGGTTTCAGAAGAGATTTTTCTAGAGCCTTTGCCCCAAATCCTTGTTGGATTTCTAGTGGTGCTCATTAATCATTTCTTAAACACCTGGTGCATAAGAGCGACAATCATCTCTCATCATGTTGCTGTTGTAGTGTTCTGGAGGTCACACCACCATGATTGTACCCTGCTTTGCTTCAGATGCATCTCACGAATAAAATATCACGTAACCAACATCTTTCTGCACCGAACTTAAAAAAAAAAAAATTTCCTTAAAATAGAAAATCACCACGCCGATGTTTATCAATATTTTTATGGTCTTTGGTGTGTATGACCATGTTATATTACAAAAAGATTGGAGCCATTTTTAAACAATGCGTGAATGTAAAATGATGGAACTATTTGAACCATTTATAATTATAAAACAAATATAAAAATAGCATAGCTAACTGGAAAATACTAAAAATTGCAAAGAAGCTTCAAAACACCCATAGCACAGTACTCAGAGTTGACCTTTGACAGCTCCCTCTGAGCTGTGTTTCCTGCATGTGTTGGGGAGAGCACACACACGCCTAGACACAGGCCCTGGTGATGTAAAGTATGAACCAAAAAATCCCGTGGCTTAATTCCCACATCTAGATCACACAGCACAGGTTGAGCATCTGAATCTGAAAATCTGAAGTCTACAATGCTCCAAAATCTGAAACTTTTCAAATGATGACATGGCACTCACTAAGGTTTAGATTTCAGTGCATTTCAGATTTGGGACTTTTTAATTAGGGATGCTCAGAATTTACACAAATATTCCTAAAAACAAAACAAAAACAGCAACAGAAAAAAAACCTCCATCACCTGAAACATATACATGTCATCTGTTTGTTGTAGATGCTGGCCAAGTTATTGTTGCAGGGCTTCACCTGATGGTTAGCACCTTGCAGGTACCATGCACCTGTGTTTCACGTGATGGTATGTATTGTCTCTGTATTATTAAAGGACAATCTTAATTTGGTTTTCAGATATCTTTCTGTGGCTTCCCTGTGCAGTAGTTCACATTTTCCATTTTGCTTCCTCTTTTTAAATTTTTTCCTCCTGACAGAAAAAGAAACTGGGACTACCCATATCATAGGACAGAATCTTTACTTGGAATCAGACCCTGCAGCACAAAGCAAATATGTCAGTGTATAAGAAAAGACATTGACTTCTCTTTCTTGAAATCTATTTCAAAAACCCTGTGGGAAGAAAGATTCTAACAGAACGAAGACATGGAATTGATATCGATTGACAGCTGTTCCAGTGCCAAACTGGAATTTCATAAAAAGAAAAGAATAGTCCTGTCTTCCTTCTCAGAACCAAGAGAGTTGTTCAACAAAATTGTTGTAAGATTCCCCCTTGTAAACACTATGATTTAATACTCTATTTCAAATACTCCATGTTCAAATTAAAGATAATTTTCTTTTTGTTAGTTAATAAGAAATTCAAAATTTGAGTTAGAGGAATGTAAATAAGCCTTTCAAGTAACAGACTTACATTCATGTGTATCTGTGTACTTGTAGACACATGTGCACAGGTCTGTGCGTGTGCACACACACCCTACCAGAGGCATGAAGACCTGTCCAAGGGATAGTTTGCAAGTCACTTTCTGCAGAAACCACTTGACAATGAAGTGGTTGTATTATTATTTACTTGTGCAGCCTTCTCTCCTTAAAAAGAGCAGGAGAATCGCGTCCGGTGCTCAGTAGTTGACGCTGTGGGGGGAACGGGTGAGGGGCGTGTGCTCCGCATTATTTCTTATAACTGCGCGTAGATTTGCAATTTTGTTCAAAATCAAGAAATTTAAAAAGACAGAATGAGAAAAGAGATAAGAAGGACAGAGAAAGCGGGAAGCAGAGAGAGGAGAGAGGGAAAGGAGGAGAGGGGGGCCAGCTGCTCCCGGCCTCTGGCCGTCACACGCGTCACTGGTCTGCCTTGCTCACATCCCACCCTTCACGGGCTCTGCATCTTCTCAGCCTTCAGGTCTGACCTGCAGCGTCCTCCTCAAAGCCATTCTCCTGGGTCCTTGGCCCCTGCAGACCTTGCCTGTCGAACGAGCTCAGGGGCTCCTTGGGATACCCTGGAACTGAAATCGGACAGTCAAAGGTAGCCTTTTGCAGGCGAGTTGGTGTGGATCTCGGCAGTAGACCCAGAAGACGGTGGGCTCCGCTGGAGCCAGTCTGCCGAGGTCTGTACGCTAACTCTGGCGTTCTGCCCCCTGGCCTTGGAAAGCTGCTCCTCCTTCTGTGACTCAGTTTACTCATTGGTAAAATGGGAATCTTAGCACCAGCTGCCTCTCTGGATTGTTGTTCTTTTTTTCTTATATATGTATATATTTATTTTTTAGTCATAGTTGGACACAATACCTTTATTTATTTTTGGTACCGGGGATTGAACTCAGGGGCACTCCACTACTGAGCCACATCCCCAGCCCTTTTTTTGAATTTTTATTAGAGACAGGGTCTCACTGAGTTGCTAAGTGCCTCGCTAGCTAGCTGAGGCTAGCTTTGAACTCGCAATCCTCCTGCCTCAGCCTCCCAAGTGCTGGGATTACAGGCGTGCGCCACTGCGCCCGGCTTATTTATTTATTTTTACGTGGTGCTGAGGATCGAACCCAGGGCCGCACACGTGTTAGGCGAGCGCTCTACTGCTGAGCCACGCCCCCAGCCCTGATTGCTGTTCTGACCATGCTCGGTGTGCTGTGGAGCTGGGCACACGGCTGGTCCTCAGGCGCAGGAACCACGGGCAGCAGTGGCCATCGCTGCTCAGCAACTCTGGGACCACGACACCTGCCTTCTCTTGTTCCCTGGTCTTTGTAAGGTGACCAGTTGCTCCTATTTGTCCAGGATTGAGGGTCCTCCTGGGTCCCAGAACCATCAGTGTTAAAACTAGGAGAGCGCTGGGCACACCGGGGTCCGTGAACCACACTTCCTGTCTTCCTTTGCCCCATCCCAGATTCCAGTTTCATTGAAGACTCTGTATGCAGCAAGCACTTATGTATGTCCTCTGAGCCGAGAAGTTGTCTGACAGCCCGGGAGGTGATTTAACTCCTCCTGGGCTGTCACCGCCGTGGTGAGTCTGGGCCAGCCCCTGCCTCCTGCCTTCCCAGAAATGGGTATGGTTAGGACCCGAGGGGAGGCTGTGGGGGAGAAGAGAGGCGAGGTGGCTGGGGACATGCAGGAGTGACTCAGCACTGCATGTGGGGGGCTCTGTCACGACAGGCTTTCCTCTCCCTTGAGTGCCCATGTGCCAAGGCATGCCCCACCCGGTGCCGTGAGTCACACGGGCTGCAGGGGTCTGCGCTGTCATTCACTGAAGGGGCTGTGGGGCCAGGCCCAGCCTGCTCCCCGAGGGGCAGCAGCAGGCAGGAGAGCCAGGCCATGTCCTGGGAGGGGGCTTTGGCCTGCACCTGCTCCTGGGGGTCACCCCGTGGAGAAGCCACAAGCTGAGTCACTACAGTGAGGAGACCTTGCAGGCTCCAAGAATCGAGAGCCGGGGGAGCCACCACTGCGCACAGCCTTTGGGGTGAAGCTCCCGGTTTCCGTTACTCCAGGCCAAGGTTCTCCTAGGCCAAATGAGATTGGAAAGCTTCTAGGCTCAGCTCCCCCGAGCAAGAAAGAGAAGATCTTTATGGTGGTTTTTGATCACAGTTACCGCTCCTGGTATTTCTCTGTCCTCCACCAAGCACCCACTTCATGCCAGGCTTGCAACACTGTAAACCGGTCCTTGAGACGGCCCTGGCAGATAGCCATTATCATCCACGCTGAGCACACGATCAAACCGGGACTTTGGAAGGTTCTAGCACATGGACCATCACAGGCCTGGCTGAGACTGGCGACCCCTTAGTGCTTAGCCCCTTATGCATCCTGGGTTTTGTTGAGAAAACCAGGGAAGGCTGGACAGGAAGTTGGATTCCGAGGCAGTAAGCATAGAAGGGAAGCTAAAAGTATAAATGCCACTGTTTTAAAGAAATGGTTCCTGAATCACAGTCCCTACCCTCCATTCCTTCCTCTGTCTCCCCACCTGTCGATTTAGGGATCATCTTTCGTTTCACTCCCCACTTGCTTCTCAGAAGGCTTGGGCTCACACATCCCGTTAGGGATCCTCCTGCGCTCCTCAGATGCATTTGTCAAATCACACTCAGCCCCACATCCATCTCCCATGCTGTGCTGTCAATTCAACCTTTTAAACATCGGTGAGTTAATCCACGGATTACACGACATTGATCTGCTTATCTAAATACATTTACAAAAACCACCTCGTAAAATCTGGATCCCTCACCTGGACTCCACCTCTCCCTCCTGTAGGTCTCCTCCCTGTTTCTGGAGCTGCGGGTGCTGCAGGGCGTCACCTGGGCCTCCCCTCTTCACCTGCACTCTCCTTCTCCCCGTTCAGGCCTTACTTCCAATGTCCACGCTTCAAAGGCGCCGCCTGGCTCTCCTGGACCCCGACTACAGCTGCCACGGCAACCTGCCCCAACCCAGCACCGGCTCTCTGCATGCCGTCTGCTGGCGTTTCAGACAGGAATGGGAAGTAGAGTTGTGTAGGATGCTTGTTCGAAGGGAGGATTCCCAGGGCATGTCCCCAGATGCTTGATTCTGTGAACCTGGGCGGAGGGCCTGACAGATGTGCGTTTTTCACACATACTCTGGGTGACCCTGATTCTGGTGCTTCCTGTGCAGTTTTAAGAAACTGCGTATCCCTATAGTTGGTCCTTATTTATATCTTGTTCTATGCCCACCCCTGCCTGTCACCGCCTGAAGCGATGGCCGCTTGGAGCAGCAAAGCCGCGGGAATAAGTTCAGAGGCAGAATGGAAACAAACAGGATCTTTATTTTGTCAGTTTCTCTCTCTAGCTCTAACAACTCTAACACGTACCACACACCAGCAAACAAACAACAACCAAAATGGCCCCGACCCGCTCCGCGCTCGGCCCAAGTCTCTCGAGATCCCGGGCCAAGTCTCGTGAGACTACAGAAGGCGGCAATGTCCAAAACTCCATGGCCCGAAGTCAACCGAAATCATAGCCATCTCCCCAAACAGGGCTCCTGCACCTGCCTACACCTCCAAGGTCAAGACCTCTCAGGAACAAGAGCAGCCCACTTCCGATCCTAAGCTCTTTGTGTTTGGTCCAAGTGCTGGGATCTAACAGAGGCAGGTGACATCTGAAGACAGAACTCCTTTAATTAATTTGTTCATAGACACTTATGGAGCACCAGCTATGTCCAGGGAATTGTTCTAGGCACTGGAGGGGAAGGGACAGAGAAAAAGAGATGGAAGTCTCCGTGCTGTGGATGAAGCAAAGGGCACATTTTTATTAAGACTAGATTCTGAGTTGCTGAATTTTAATGATCACATGTTGAGGTCTACTTATTTGTTGGTCACTACATATTTTCACGGACACTCTGTTATTGAACTCCACAATAAATTAAAAATACATCATATAAACACAATGGAGTATTACTCAGCAATAGAAGAGAATAAAATCATGGCATTCGCAAGTAAATGGATGAAGTTGGAGAATATAATGCTAAGTTAGCCAATCCCAAAAAGCCAAATGCTGAATGTTTTCTCTGATTTAAGGAGGGCAATTCACAGTGGGGAGCATAGGAGGATTAGAGGAACACTAGAATGGCCAATGGGGAGGGAAGGGAAGGGAGGGGGCAAAGAGTGAAGAAAAAAAAATGGTAGAATGAGATGGATATCATTACCCTAAATGCATGTATGAAGACACGAATGGTGTGAATATACTTTGTATACAACCAGAGGCATGTAAAAATATGCTCTATAAGTATAATATGAAATGTAATGCATTCTCCTGTCATAAAATTTATAACTTAGAATAAAAAAAATTATAACATATAAGAAAATTATTCCTGCCCCCCTTCCGCATGCACAATGAGAAAACTGGAAATTAGGGAGGTTTGGCTGGTGGTGTGTTTGTTACCTGTGACTTCCCTGCAGAGTTTGGATCCGAGGTCCACCCTGTTCTGTTCTCAGCACTGGGCTGTCTCTCCTGGGATCCTCTGCTACCACGAGGCACCCACGTGCTGCAGCCCTTCACCTGGCACAGGAGACTTGCACGGCTACGCTGGCAGACATGTGCCCAGGGGGTCAGGAGCCGAGCGGCGGAGCCCCTGGACCGCCGGCCTCCTCCCCAGCAGACTCACCTGTGGAGCTGCTAGCAACCGCTGTCCCACTGAGCCAGCAGGTCGGGCAGGTGTTGCTTCCTGAAAGGGAGCCCGTGTCATTCAAGAAGGCTTGGGGGGGAGAAGGCTGAAATGGCTTCATGTTGGCACAAAGAATCCAAGATTAATAGTAAACCTTGAAAATAGTGAAGCATCCGATTTGTGCTTTCCATCAACAAGCCCAATAACTCGGAGGAAACTATTAACATACAAATAGACAGGCTTCCCATTAAAACAGCAGCAGCGGAGGGTTCTGGAAAAGACCTCTTCACGCAAAAAGCATTTATGACAGGAAATCAGGTCCGATTCAGGCCTATTTGCAGCCAGCTCGGAAAATCAAAATGTAATCACTCCTAATCGTGCAGACAACCCTGTTGTGGGGCGGGGGACGGCCAGTTCTTTATTATGATCGCTATTATTATTTGACTTTTAAAGAATTCAACCTGAGAAGCTCCAAATCTTGCTCAGAGGGTGACAACAAATGCAAACACATATTCACGTAGCAACAGAACAAAGCAAAAAAATAGCTCGTGTGCAAATAAATAGGTTTCGGGTTGGTTTTTCCAAAGGCGAATGACGTTTCTAGCCCAGATGCCGCTCAAGCCAAGAGAGAATAAATGAGCCTCTACTTTGAGTGTCTGCAGCCTCTGCAAGCGAGTTCCATCAGCCCCTGCCCTTCCTTATTTTAATAGAGCTGGAATGTGAGGGAGTGGGACCTCAGAGGCACAGTGGCATATAGATAGGAGAGGTGGGGACTACCAAATGGGGAGACAGAAGCACTTCCAGCAGATATGTCATTTTCTTCTCAAATGGCTATGAGAAGAGTCATGGAGGAGGAGGAGGTAGCAGATAGTGATGCTGATATGTGTCTCCAAAAAATCATTTTGGAAACAGTCCCTGATGGGAGGTGGTTGGGTCCACACTTGGACTAAAGCCAATCATAAGTGTCCTGGAGGCTCTGAGTCTGATCTCTCCCACCCCGTGATGCCTTCTGCCACAATTCAAAGTTAAAGAGATTAGAATCCAACACCTTTCTTTGATATTTATTATATAATGAACCACAGGAAATCTACTTCACCTCTCTGAGAGGACTTGGTGTAAAACTGGGAGGAACATAGTTCTTTCCTGGTTTAGGTTGCACAATTACAGGGGCCACCTGGGCTTTGAAGGGTTCACTTAGATAATGTAAATAAAACATTTATTACAGGGGCTAGGGCCCATTAAGGACCTGGTAACTATTATTATTATCATCATTAATAATAATTACCCAAATTCCCTCTCACCAGCATATAGGAAGTTCCTTTAATTCTAAAAGATTGTCTTCATTGAATTTAATTCTCGTGCATGACATGCTACACAACTGCATGTTCTGAAGATGTGGTCCTTGGGACTTCCTGTGTCAGAGCTACTTAATATTTATGAAAAAGACAGATTCCCAACATCAGCCTCAGTGCCACTGAGTCAGTACCTTTTACAGGGGAATGGAGTAGGAGAAAAGGAATCTGCGTGTGTTTTTTTTTTGTTGTTGTTGTTGTTGTTGTTTATTTATTTATTTATTTATTTTTGGCTTTTTTAAAATTATTTTTTATTCTAAGATGATATAAATGACAGCAGAATGCATTACATTTCATATTACACATATAGAGCACTTTTTTTTTTTTTACATGAGATGGATATCACTACCCTAAGTGCATGTATGAAGTCACAAATGGTGTGAATATACTTTGCATACAACTAGAGATTTGTAAAAAAGGAATCTGCATTTTTAAATAGCCTTTCCAGCTTGATTCTCATAACTGTTTTAGAGGAAAGAAGATTCATCTCAGAACTGGAAGGCCTGACACTTTCTAGTCAAAGTGAGTTAGCCTTTGAAATTCCCAGTTTCTCATTTTTGCAAAGGAAACGCTCTCCTGCCTTTCCTAGCCTAGGATGGTCCTGGGAAATCAGTGCTTCTCCTGCTGAAAAGAGGGCAGAGGTAGCCAAGACTACATTTCTTTTGAGCTCACTCTGTGAGAGTGAGTGCACAAGCCAAGGTCACAGAGTACAAATCCAAGATGCCCCACCCTGAGGTGAAGGAAAGTCCAGACAATGTTCAGTGTTCTACAGCTGAGCATCATTAGCCAGGACTGCCACCTTGGTGGAGCCACCTGGCCTGGAGGAACCAAGGGAGAAATTATGTTCTAATTGCCCAGGTCACAATCATGCATGCAAACAGCAATAATTATTTTGTAATAAAAACTGTGAGGTCATTGAAAATGCACTAAAGGTAGCAATGGCATCAGAGAAAGTGTCAATCTTGGTGTGGCAAATCTTTCTAACTCATGCACCATTAAACTCACTCATCTTCAATTAGGAACCTGATTAACTTCATTTATGTTTATTTTTTTTGGAGGGGGTCTTTGTTTTGTTTCTTCTTAGAGGCTTATGCAAAGGACAAATATTTAGAAAATTGTGTGTTTTCCTTGTATGCTCTATGAAGAAAGGAAAGGCCTTTAATTAGGTAGTTTCTATTTCCATTAATAAAATCAAGTGTCTGCTACTCCACTAAATGCAATGGCTGGATGGGTTTTTACTGAGTTTGGAGGGAATGTCTGGGATGGTCTGACATAAAATACCGAATCTGCTGTACATATCAAGGAGTCCTTTGGGTGCCAAGGGTAAATGCTCCAAGAAATAGTCACACGTCCCCTAGAGGGGCAGACCTGAGGAACAAGGAGAAGAAACCTCTGTGACCAGGAAGGATAAATCAAAGTGTTAGAGGCCTTGAGCAGAGAAAACAGAGCACGTTCAAATAGGAGCACAAACCCAAAGTCACAGGGACAGGCACTCGTGATTTGCAATTCAGGGCTGACATGAGGACCAGCTGACACTCAGGTGGCAGCTCCAGGTCGAGTGCTCCAGGGTGGGTCCATACCTGACAGATGCACCTCAGCTGGGGTTTGCGAGCAGACCTGCAGACAAGGGTTCGAATGGCAATGATTTCAGTGGGCAGCATCCTTGGATGCCTTTGTTAGGGAGAGCAAGAGGGCCATGTCGGGGTGCATGCCTGGCGTGCATGTCATGGATGTGGGCAGTTGGAGCCCCATCCAGGTGGGCCTTCTGTGAGACTGTATTAAAGCCAGGAACCCAGAAGCAGAGGAGTATTCATCTACCAGCTCCTAGCCACTGGGGCTACTCTAAGGGTGTCGGGGTCCGGGTTCTCCTACCTATCCTAAGTGACCAAAGAAGTCCCTTGGACACAGGATCAAAAGGATTTGTGGCTAAGACTTGTCAGCTTGACTGGCTACTTACAGAGTTTGCTGTAACCCAGAAGGCTCTGCCATGGGTGAGTCTGTGCGTGAGAGCAATGACACTGATATTGGCACTGGCAATGCAGTGTTACGGTTTAGACATTAGGTGTCCCCCAAAAGCTCAGGTGTGAGACAATGCAGGAGGGTTTAGAGGAGAAACGATTGGATTGTGAGAGGCTCAGCCCAATCAGTGAATTGATCCCCAGGTGGGATTAACTGGGTGGTAACTGCAGGAGGGCTGGAGGAGGTGGGTCGTTGGGTGTGCCTTGGGGGTATATATTTTTTATCCGGTAAATGGAGTCTCTCTCTCTCTCTCTCTCTTTGCTTCCTGATCACCATGTGAGCTGCTTCCCTCTCCCACACTCTTCTACCATCATGTTCTGCCTCACCCACAGCCCCAAGGAATGGAGGTGTCTATGAACCAAAGCCTCTGAAACCATGAGCCCTCAGATAAACTTTTCCTCCCCTAAAATTGTTCTGGCGGATCTTTCAGTCACAGAAGCAAAAAAAAAAAAAAAAAAAAAAAAAAAAAAAAAAAAAAGCTGACTAAGATGTGCAATCAGGGCTGTCTGCTGAATGACGGTCACAAGACAGTTCCAACGGTAGGTCCATTACATACCCCTTGTAACCCCCAGACTGCCCCCGTTTTAGGCGTTAGAGACTCACACTGTGCGGATGAGGAAGTGGAGACTTGACTTTGTCACCGGCTCCAGGCCACCCAGTTGGAAAGCAAAAGCCAGAATCTGATGCCAGATCTTTGACTGTGGAACACCCCCTCTGCAGAGCAGTTAGCCACGCACATTTGCTGACTGCATAAACGGAAAACACATAAAGCATTCCTTACGCTTCAAGATGGAGTCTTGCTGGCTTGCATCTGCCCTGACCATCTACACCACCACCCCCTCACCTGCCCGTCTCACCTCTGTGCAAGGCTCAAGAGTGTGCTGTACGAGTGTGTCCTCAAGGCAGGTGTTTGCACTTCAGTGTGTACAGAAAGCCTCAGGAAATCGACGCTGGGATCTAGGGCAGGCCACAGACTCTGACACCATCGCTGCCTCCTGATTTGAGGGCCTCCCCGCTCCCCTCCCCGGCTACCCCCTTCCTCCGGTTCAGAGAGTACGCTCAGTTTAGCTGCATGTGATATCTAGTTATTTTCTGGGCTGGTTCACAGCGCATAGTATCAAAGTTTAAGAAAATATGTTAAGCTTCCAACAAGGTCTGAACTATGCCGATGTTGCTGGGATAGAAATTATGAGATAAGCTATTTCCTGCCACAGGAAGCTTCTGCAACTCTGCAACTCGTAGTGGGTTTATGGTTGAAAGAAAGAAAAGTTTAAAAGAAGAAGAAGAAAGAGGTTTGAAGTGCTCTGAACCCTTCTCCGCATGCAATCAAGAAGAAATTCCCAGGCGTCCTGTTGAGAGGAAGCAGCGCTCTCAGGAGGAGGCCGCTCTGACCCTCCAGGAGTTTCGGCCTCCAGCGTTCTGCCTTCCCCCGAAGCCCTAGGAAAACTAGAGCTTGGAAGAGTTCCGGTTTGCCAGGCAGTAACTGCACAACAGATCCCTGTTTCTGCTCTCTCTGATTGCCCCCTGCCTCCCCTCCCTTGGCTCCGAGAAGGAAACCAGGGCATTCCCCCCCCAAACGGATCAATGTCTGAAATATTGGTTTTTATTTCGGAAGAGCTCACTTCTGAGCTTGTTTGCCCAGCTCTGTAGTTCAAATTAATTTCACCCTTCAGGGATTTGTAGGCATGTTGACAGATTCAATGACAAAAATGGCGTTTTATTGGAAAGGGTGTTAGTCAGGAAAGCAAAGGGCTCGGGGGATAATTTGGTAATAGGCTATGGAAACTTTCTTCCTAGGTCATTGGTTCAAACCTAGAACCTGCTTGGCAGTGATGGGAAATCATTGCCACTTGACAGCTGCCTGACAGGTGGCCGGTGACGTCTTGGTTCCCCGTTTCTGTGGCTCTACAGCGACATGAATGTCAACATGGGAGCCAAATGACTAGGTTTCTTCCTCAACAGCTTGTTACTTAAGAGGTTAATAATTACTTTTATCAACTTAACAGATAATGGACCACTGAGAGATTTCAAGGCCTGCCTCTGAACAGATTGAAATCTGATTTAAACCAGGGAATAAACAGAACCTAATGAGAAACCAAGGATGAAAAAGTTACTGCAAATCGTTAGGTTTGACAAGCTGCTTCTAACTGAGCTAGAATATCTATATATTTATATAAAAAAGATAAAAGAGAATCTTAAAAGGCCAGGACTGGCACCAGAAAGCATGCAGGACAATCCCCAAATAGAGCAAGTACAGGAAGAATTTGGCAGATTTCCATCCAAAGGGCCCTAAAGAGACTCACAAGGCCAAGAGTCTTGCAGTGCCCATTGTGGGGAGATTGGCGCCATATTAATTTTGGCATGGCCATTCTCAGCTGGAACCCAATCACCCGATCAGATCTCCACAGGAGTCCATCCTTAATACAAGCTCCCTCAAGATAATGAGAACTTGATTCTAAGCAGGGGGATTTCCTTATGTCAGTGGGCTTAAGCCAAAACCTTTAAAATTATTTTAATGTCATTTTTCATCTTAATGGGACATGTAAGTACTAGGAAAATTATAGGCATTAAAAGGGTTTCTTTGGACTTTCTTATTTTATTTTCTTTTTTTATAATTGCCTTTTGGGAGGTGGAAATTTTAATTCATTCTGTATGTTGTAGCTTGGTATGGGAAACTTGACCCAAGCTTCGTATGCTGAGTAAGTTCCTCATGTTAACCCCGAAAAACACTTGAGACATTCATTCACTTGAGCTCAACATGTCTTTCCTCTTGGGCTTTGAAGCCCTGGAGTTCCAAAGAGGGGCAAGACTTATCCATGGAGTTGACCACAAAGAGGTGTGTGCTGTGACAATATGAGATATCCCCTTACTAAGCCACTCAGCTGATTATTTTGCAAATAACACCATAACTTGTCCATTAAAATAAGATTGCACTTTTCACATTATAGGTGTGTGACAGCATATTGGTTTCAATGTGGGTCACTGCCATAGGTTTGGTTGAAACAATACCATGAACTACACTGTAAACATGAGTGGTCTATGATTTGCCAGGTGTGCTGGGTGGTGGTAGCTTGCTGGCCTGGGCTGGGCTGGGCTTCAGGTCAGCTTCCTCAAATCATTCATTCTAGAACCCAGGCTGCATAGGCAACACCTACTGGGAAGTGCTCTTCCAGGCACGGTGGACAGGAGTGCAAGAAAGATGGGCAGAAACACACACAGCCTCTTCAAGCCTTGGCTTGATTGGCACTTGATCACTTCTAATTATGTTCCATTGTCCAAAGAAGACACAGGATCAAGCCCAAAGCTGGATGGTGGGTGGGTGCAGAGGGAGTAGGTATTGAGTGTTAATACAATTTACCGCTGTGACCTGACGTAACACCCTCTGCTGTACAGCGACGTTCTCTTCTGAACTTAGCATGCGTATTGATAACTCTAACCCTTACATTACGAAGCATGCTGAGCATGACACATTCGCTATCTCACGTCCTCCACCCGACAGTCCTCCAGGGGAGGTGTTTGTGCCTATTCTGCAGTGGGCGGGTGGCAACCTGCGCGGCGGTCTTGTGCTTCAGTCCTAACACCTACATGGAGGACTGGAGCCGGGGTCCATGCACACCTGTACCCAGGCCCGCACTCTTCTGTGACACCTAACTCTGTGCTGAAGGTCCCGGGAAGAGAGGAGGGCAGCAATCTCCACCTGCAGCTGGGACAGTCAGCTGGTATCCTCAGACAAATGCTTGTGTCATTGTCACCCAGTGAGGGGGAGAGGAATCCATTTTGGACCTGATGCAGGACTGTTAGCTTGTCTGGGACTAAGGTGGTAGATCAAGTTGATTTTCCCAGCCGAGGTCTGAAGTGAGATGTGACTCTAGATGAACGAAGAGAACTCCACAGGCTTTCAGCCTGGCTCCATGTCTTACAGCCTGTCTGACACCCTTGCTATGAGGCCCATGCATTAATTGTATAGAAAGGAGTAGGAGAACGCTTTACCAACGGAAGAATTGCAAAGAGCCATTCATTCCATATTTAGTACCTGCTTGACAACTTTTTTTAAAAAAATTTGTTTTAATTAGTTATACATGAAAATAGAATGCATTTATGCACTGTGATATATCATACATAGGTGGGATATAATTTCTCATTTTTCTAAATGTACATATTGCACAATCATATTGGTCATGTAGTCACATATATAATAGAGTAATTTTGTCTGTTTCATTCCACTATCTTTCCATCCCCACATCCCATCCCTTTCCTCCCTTCACTTCCCTCTACCTAATCTAAGGTAACGCTATTTTTCCCCAGTGCCCCCCCCACCTTATTGTGAATTAGCATCCACTTGACAACTTTTAAGCACCTAGTCCACTACACAAAAAAACTTGAGAAGTTAAAAAACAAACCCAGAAATGGTCCCTGCCCTCAGGGTGCTTCTGTCTGGAGGGGTGGCCAGATCTGTGCTAGATCATCACATTAATGGAGGTGTTTTTGACTCTGAAGGAGGGGGGTTTAGTACCAAGAGAGGATATGCCAGACATGAGAAAGACTTCCCCACGGGGGGCTGAATTTGGAAACAGGAGAGGGCTTGCTGCGGCTTAGTGGGTGTGTGATGGTGCCCATGTGTGTTCATGAATGAGGATTGCGTGTGCATCTGCATACATGACATGCATGTGTGTCAGTGGAGTGACAGGTGGGAGCCTTCTGGACTGGAGAACCAGCGTGCTTCTGGGCTCTTGGATGGGCTCATGGAAGGCTGGTGCTTGAGTTTGCCCTTGGGCTGAGACTCCCCTGAGCCCCCGGCATGCAGGTGCTTCTAAGAGGGGCCCAATTGCCTGTTATTTCCTTGCCCTTCCAGCTAAGGTCAGAGAGTGCAGATGTCATCCTGGAGAGACCTTTCCTAAAGTCTGCCACAGCCCTGTTGCACAAAGGGACGCCCCCTTCAGCTCTGAGAATTCCAATTCTCAGCACCTTAGAGACCCCTGGGGTGCAGCTAAGAAGTTGGATCCTTTGTAAGTTACAAACTGCAGTGACATCACCAGCAGGCTGCCATCAGCCGTGGACTAAGTGCTTGTTTATGGCGTTCAAGGCATGTGACTGAGTACTTGCTGTGTTCCAGAAGCATAGGAGAGAGACATGAAGAACACAGCCCTTCCATGAAGGAGTTCAAGTCTTCCAGAGAACACACCCACACAAGCATGTCGTCGTGGTACATGGGATGTTGCTCTAAGAGTAGTGTTCATCGCCAAGGAGGTGCCCCTCATTCAGCGGATGCTCCGGGATGCCAGGAGAGCTTCCTGGGAGGGTTGAGGGTTGAAAAGCTCTTGGACAATCTATGATCCAACAAGCAAAGAAGGGGTGCTCATTTCTTTACCAGAAGGAACAGGAAGCATAAAATCATGGGTACATGCAAAACACACAGACGTATATGCACACCCACACGCGCGCACACACACACACACACACACACACACACACACACACACACGAGAAACACAATGTGCCTTGCTGGAGGATGAGGAGAGCACTGCCCCTGCCCCTCAGCGCTTCACCCGGGAGAAGCTTGTTGGTTCAGACCCTTCCCTGCCCAATGCACAATGATTTGCTTTTTATTTTTCTTGTTAAGTACAGCTGCCATTTCTGCTCTCAAATTTCTCTCATGTGACCTCAGTAAAGTGCCACTAGAATTTTGGCCCAAACTCTCTCTGGATAGTGCTTAGTCTTTGGGACTGGGTTGCATGCAGGGTTGATGTTATTGGCATGGTTACTGTTTTTCCTGGGTGGTGATGGTCCCAACCCTAGGGGACTTCTGCACAGCACATAGCACCAAGAGCCCCAATGGGCCAAATGGCTGGATTCCTGACCCCTAGCTCTCAGTTAAAAGATTTCTGCTTCAAGAAGATGTCATCCAGCCGGGAGTCACCTTTTCCTCCTTTGATGGTCCATGGGAAGACTTTTCCTATTGTGTATCTTGTTTTATACATATAATTTCTGTTAGATTAGGGAGTCAGAGGGATTAGCTCTGCCTGATCCATTTGGAACAGAGTATCAGCAGTAATTAGGGCCACATTTCTGCCACCTGATTGTAGGCAGGTTATCATGTATGCTGAGCTCCATATTCATCTTTTCAAATATCATTTCATTTAAAAAATTCACTGAGTATCTACCACCTGGCCACCCTTGTGCTAGAGGATGGGGATATGTAATCCTTACTCTTATGGGATGTGTAATCCATGGGGACATTTAGAAATACAGGAGGTAATAATATACTAGGTAAATAATCATGAGTATAAAATGCTGTGATGTGAAAGTTCTTGTGTTATGGGAATAGTTTTTGTAGGACCTGTTCTGAAGAATTTGGGGGGTTTTCCTAAGGAAATAATGTTTTAAGTATATATTAATAATATTCATTATATCAGCAAATTATAGGGAAAATTATAATCAGGATTGATTTTGAAAATAAAATGAAACCTCAAATCATGATTACTTTAAAGCAATCAATAAAGACAAAACAAGGCAAAACACCAACTAACCATTCTTTGGATCCGGAGATAGAAAAATTTATCTGAACTAATTATTAGTGCCATCTAAAATCTAGAGCAAGCATCTTTTCTTGACTGTGAAAAACCATAGTTTTTTCCTATTAAAAATCAGGAATGAAACAAGGTTACCCTTTATCACATTTTCTGGTTGATATTTTCCCAGATGTGCTAACCAACACCATAGGACATGAAAAAGAAATGAAAGACATGACACAGAGAAACAAAGGTAACGACAGTGAATTTTGGAGATGAATGGCTGATAACAAGTAAAATACAAGGAATAAGATTTCAAACATGTTGCTACCTATAATTTCAAGAATTAATAGAATTCCTATACATGCATTAATATGTAGCAATCAGAATGTGTAAATTTAAGTTAGCCTATTCTCAAATGCAAAAAAAATAAAATGAAGTGTAGACTACCTGGGAATGCTAAAAAAAATTTTAAAATATGCTAGATATCCATCAAAAATGGGTACAACTTAGTAAAGGACATGAAACAAGACCTAAATCAATGGAATCATATATTATGCTCATGGTCAGAAAACACTAAGTTGTTAGAATAGAATTCCCCCAAATTATCCTATAAGTTTAAATTATTTTCAAGCCTAAATTAAAATATCTAGAGAAGTAGACAAACTTTTTATTTCAAAATTTATTTGAAAAAAATTAACATGCTGACAAAGCATTTAAATCAAGTAAAAAGTGTATATGATTCTACAAATTACTGGGACATGGATTATTCAATGGGGAGGGGTATTAATTTGGAGCTGTGCTTGCTTTATACAATGTTTAATAGTGAATTTCAGTTAGAAATTAAAATGCATTCATTTGAAATCCAAAACTTAACATATATTTTTAAATAGTAGGCTAACTTTATGACTTTGGAGTGGAAAAGATTTCCTAAGTAACGTATAAAAGGCAAAATCCTTAAACGCAATTTTGAACATTTAAAATTTTAAACAAAGTGTTTATTAAAAGTCCATATACTAAAATCAAAGTTACAATATGTCCACATATGCGAATGATTATGACATATTGATAGGCAAATTTATATGTATAATTAATATATAATATATAATATGTAATTTATATATATATTTCACCTATATTAATATATAGTATATATGATTATATATATATACATATATATATATGATTATATGTTATATATATAAAATCACCTGGAGGATTGGGAACGGCCAAATGGTAAAATAATTTCAAAGAAAAGAAAACCCAAACATTTGACAAAATTATTTTCCTCTTTGCTTCTCTCCTGCCTTGTTGTCCAGACACTGGACACTGATGTCTGTTTCCAGATTCTCTCCCATGTCTCTAGAACACATGTGTTGGTCTCTGTTAACTTACAACAGTGTTTTCATTTCTAAACCTGTGTTGTCCTATGGGAAGTCACTGCTACATGAAGCTATTAATGTTTAAATGACAGTAAAAATTCAGGCCCTCCGTCACACTAGCCACATTTCAAGTGCTCGAGGGACCCAGGGGACCTGTAGCTCCCACGTTGAGGAGCACACATGGAGTATTTTCATGATTGTAAAAGTTTCTATCAGCACTGCTTCAACTGAAAGTCTTAGTATCACCATAAAAGGACACATCTCTCAGCATTCTTTCTCGTCTTTAAAATTGTTTTGGTTCTTTACTGTTCCAAAACAAATTTTAGGAGGAAAGATCAGGGAAATGTAGATTAAAATACAATGATAAACCACTCTGTAGCAACTAAAACGAATAGTCTATGTTTCAAAATGGGTGGATTTAAACATCATGTGAATCTGTGAGAAGAGTACGTTGCAGAAGAAATGTGTGTATGTGTGTGTGTGCACGTGCACATGTAGGTGTAGTTATAATTAAGCCAAATCTTAGAAACACATCAAAAAACTATTCTATGTACAGTTCACGGATCATAATAATAGCTCGTAATTATTAGACATTAATTTTTCTAAGCTGTTTCTGGCAACTTAAATGTGTTGTCATTTGATTGCTGCACTTAGGAATGATTTATTATCATCTTCCTTATAAGCAACTTGCCCTAGGTTACCTAGCTAGTTGGTACAGAGTTGGAGCTCAGAGCCAGGCTATCCAGCTTCCTGGTCTACAATGATAACCACTGCACAATCACAGATTCAGACCAAATGACTCTAGCTGTCAAAGGGATGTTCCAGAGATGGAGAAAACTGAATTGGGATGTGTAATGTGTTGGGGGCAGGGAGAGAATATGAGCATAAGGGAGATTCATAGGAAAATGTTGACGGTAGTCACCATTTTCTGTTTGAACACAATATGAAATACTTTTTAAAAAGGCAAATAGGCATATTAGCAGATGGAGTAAGGCTTCCAGGACTTGCTGTTGATCTGCGATTTCTTTTTGTCTTTGTCTTTTTTTTTTTTTTTTTTTTTTTTTGGTACTGGGGATTGAACTGAGGGGCACTCGACCACTGGGTCACATTTTATTTAGAGAGACAGGGTCTCACTGAGTTGCTAAGTGCCTCGCTATTGCTGAGGCTGGCTTTGAACTCGCGATCCTCCTGCCTCAGCCTCCCAAATGCTGGGATTACAGGCGTGCGCCGTGGCACCCACTGATCTGCGATTTCTAACTAGACCATGTTTTGCCGAGAGTTGGCCCTTCTGTCTTGCAGGGCAGATTGTGGAAGTCAAAGGGGTTTTTCAAGGGGACCTGCAGGAGCCCTGTTTGGGGAGATGGCTTAAATTGCGGTGGACTACGGGCTTTGGCTTTGGACATGTTTGGGCATTGGCGCCTTCCGTAGTCTCACGGGACTTGGCCCGGGATCTTGCGAGACTTGGCCGGAGATCTCGAGGGACTTGAGCGAGATTGCGGAGGAGGTCTGCGCCATTTTGGAGGTTAGAGGAGTATGGACAGCGTGTCGGGGTGTAGTTAGAGCCAGAGAGAAAAGTTATCAGAATAAAGAGCTGTTTGTTTCCAGTTCGTCTCTAAACTTCTTCCCGCGGCTTCTTTGCTCCAAGCGGACATCGCTTCAGGCGACAACAGGGACCCACAGCCAGGTGACAGGAGAGATGCTTGGGATGGACCAGTGGGAGAAGGCGGCTACTGTAGAAAAGTGGAGCGGTGGACATTTACAGGAGAGTTTCAGGACTCCTGTGCGCTGGGTGTCGCCCCCTCCGTTTCCCCAGGAAAGCTTCCATGAAGCCTGCAGCACTCTCTGTCTCTGCAGTGGTCGGGAAATCTTTGTCGTTTGGCTTGTGGGCAAGAGGGGAGACTGGCTTCAGAGGGGCCGTGGTGCGCAGGGTGCCTGCCCAGCGGGTGGAGTCAGGTGTGGTCCACTGTAGTGCACCTCTTTGTGGCCCCTGGAAGCCCTTCACCATAGCTTAGGTGTGGACGGCCCTTCTTGCCTGGTGCTCTCAGCCACCTCAGGTCCCTTGCCCAGGTCACCTTGTTCCTGGTGGCCTCCCTAGCCTGCATTCCAGGCAAGGAGGCTCTGCTCTCTCGCGCCCGACGCCTGCTTGCTCAATCCCCGTCCTGGGAGCCGACTGGGGCGGGTGGCGAGGTGGGGCTCCCTGGGCAGGTCTGAGGCTGCTTAACTACCCGGCAGACAGCTGCCAAGTCACCAGGAGAAGGGAGCTGGGTCCCCCCAGGGCTGGCGGAGTGGGCAGGGAAGAGTGGAGGGGAAGTGTGTGGCTGAGGAGCCAAGCACCTGCCACCCCAGCCACGTGGGGCTTCTCGCCTTCAGGCAAGTCACCAACTATGGGGCAGCGGGTTCTTCAGAAGCCGATCCCTGCAGAGTCCGGCCAGTCCAGCTCTGCACCAGCTCGGGCTCTGCCACAGTATCCATCTGCTGCAGGATCAAGAGGGACTTCCTTGACCTCGGGTTGTGGTGGGCCTTGCCTGCCTCCAAGCCAGCTCTAGGTCACCTACTGCTTTGCAAAGGCCAAATGTGGGCTGCCTGCTCTGCTGCCACGCATGTCAGCATGCTTCTTTAAAGACAGAAAGCTTTGAAGGGAAACAATAAAATGCTGGGTCTTAGAGTGTTTTGCAGCTGGATCAAGTTTTGTGAGCCTAACTCTGGACTGTGCCACAGTGGAAGCTTCTAGACTATACTGGATAGGGATCTTGGGGCAGCTTGGAGGTGAAGGCACCTGTTGTGATTCATTCCTTCCTCTGCCAAGGCCACTTGCTCCCACATACCTCTGCACCCCTGCCTGATGTTTTGGAATCTGTGCAAGACCAGCTAGGCCAGTGGTAGAACCCACCACATCTGGGGGCGGATAGAACTTCAGGTCTTGGTGGCTAAGCTTTCTGAGCCTCACCTTGTGGATCAGAATAGAAACCTCACCTGCTTTCAAGGGTTTCTAAAATCAGAATGAAAAGCTGTGTTCATCTGACCCGTCTTCTTCATTACACCTGTCCAGATCATGGCTAAGTGGTTTTTTGATTCCTATGATAGTCTGCATTTTGCAAAGTCAGCTGTTGGAGTGTTGCTGCCTATTTGCTTTAACTATATTTAATACAAATGAAACTGTTATAGATGAACATATGCATTTTTAAAAATAAATACCTAAGGAAGTAATTTATACATATAAAAGAAAGTTATATATATATTATATATGTGTGTGTGTATATATATATATATATATATGCACACACATTCATATATATATGAATGTAAGTCCATAGGTCCATCACTCTGTAGTACTGAGGCAAAGTGAACAGCACTCCAAAAGGCAGACCTGGGTCCTAGTATTTTCTCCAAAATGTCTTGGCTTTGTGACCCTGGGAAAGTTAATTTACCTCTCTGAATCTGGTTTTGCTTTTTGTGGAAGGCAATTTGCATAGTTAAAGCACTGGAACTAAATTACCTGGGTCTGAGTCCATTACGTGCTCATCTCTTTGTGCCTCAATGTTCCCAGGTGTAAAATGAAAACAAGACTTGTACCTGCCTCATAAGGATGCTCTGGGGATTAATCAAGCCCATAGAAAGTCATATACTGTAAAGGCCTCAAAGAACCGCCCAACCCAGAGTTCTTAGCGTGACTTCAAAACGAGGTGATGCAAGAGTCCACTTTGGAGGGTCGTGGTAAGAGTGAGCGAGGCTGTTCGTGGGGTGCAGGGCTCGGGGTCTGACCTCCTGCAGCTGGTGCACTGGCCGCTGCCGTTGCAGGCAGGAGGTGGACAGCTGCGGGTGCGCCGCGCCCTGGTCCTCTCGTGGAGTGGGGCACCAGCCTCTGAGGATCTGGGGTGGAGACAGGCAAGGAGGTGCTAATTGGGGAGGAGGGCCAGGGAGGGCTGGCGGGTGCAGACAGAAGCTGCAGAGGCTGCCGGTGCCACACCTCAGGGGGGCTGTGCTTTGGTGCTTGGCACCCAGGCCAGGACCATGCTGCTGCTCTACCCCCAGCTGGCAAACCTTGAGCTTTGATCCACTGCCAGTCCTTGGGCAATGGAGGTGAGGTGTGCCCAGCTGCCTGCAGATCCTGACAGCTGAGCTGGCGTGGGGCCCGGAGGGAAGGGCCCAGAAGGGTGTGGATGGGCTGGGCCACCAAGCCCTCCCAGCCCAGAAAGGCAGACCGAGATCACAGGGACCAAGGGACACCTGCTCCAGTGCTCACGTGCTTCGTGATGGCCGCGGGAACCCGCATCAGCAGTGGGAGGGTGCCGCTCCACACGGTCCCGGATGCCGCTCCAACCTCTGGGTGCACCTGCATGGGTCCTCGTGACCACCCAGAGCAAGCCTCACACTGCGCAGGGGTGAAAGCTAAGGCCAGGAGCATCCGGAGGGATTCCCCAAAGTCCACGTGCCCTTCTAGTCACTGTTTTGTTGGCCTCCCCACCACGGCGCTGCTGAGAAGTCTTTCTGGCAGGGGCTTCCCTGTGCACGGCAGGGTGCAGGGTGGCATCCCTGGCCTGGACCCAGTAGGGGACCAAAGTGCCTCCTCCTCTAGGTGTGACAACCAGGAATACCTCCAGCATGGCCCAGTGTGTCCTGGGGAGGACTTGGCCCAACGAGAGCCACTCTGCTGCCTGCATCATGAAGAAGGAAGGGGGGAGAGACCCTGAGAAGAAGACGACGAGGAGCCAAGAGAACTGGGCAAAGAGTGGCCTTCTCACACCCCGGCCTCCTTTGCCTGGACCCCAGGGGCAGACAGTGGGCAGCCAGGAGAACCGCCTAGCAGCCGCCTCTTCTGAGAAGGGCTCAGCCGGGCAGCACACGCCACCTCAAGCCTGCCCCCAGAAGCACCTGCTCTCCTTCTCATCACCTGTGCCAGTATTTGCAGTCTCCAAAGCCTCCACACCTCCTCAGTAAGGGAACAGACCAACACCATGCCCTCCCCAGGGCTGCCATGTCTCCTTGGCCAGATTCAAGCATCCAAAGAGGGTGGTACCAGACAGACCTAGGGTTGGGGCTCTTCCGGGGTTGGTTGGGGTTTCCCATCTACCAGGAACAGCTGACCACAGAGACCCACACTCAGAACAGAGGAGAGGACAGGCACTGGGATGCACTTAAACTAACTAGCTATACAAACTAAGTATATAACTAACGATGTACTTAAACTAACTATATAACTAACTAGCCATACAAACTAACTATATAACTAACGATGCACTTAAACTAACTACATAACTAATCATGTACTTAAACTAACTGTATAAGTATACGTGTCAAGTCTCTGCAATTCAGAATGCACTAGGCTGGGCTGTCTGTGTTTTAATTGGCCACGTCTGGTCACTCCAGACAGTCATGCAGGCCTGACTTTGTAGGCTGGGATGGGAAGAGAATTGCTAATACTTCAGAACCAGTTCCCAGTCATACCAGTCCTAGGAAGGTCACCAACCTGGCTGGCTGCAGTTTGTCCATCTTGCCAAGGGCAAGGTGATTTTCATCTCGCACAAAGGGGACAAGAAAGAAAATCTGTCCTTTGGTTAGCCTGGTGCTAGAGCAGGCATTTACTGAGATCCGACTACATAATGAGGGTCCATGCTAACCATTTACAGGCGTCACTGAATTTAATGTTGACGGCCAGGTGAGGTGTAGAGTTTCTACTTCATTTGCATCAATACAGGGTCCCCTCTGCACAGAGACAGAATCAGCTTGCCAGAACGGAGGGACCTAGCCAGGAGCACCTGGCTGCAAACTGAACAGCCAGACTTCAAGAATGGCTGGCAGAGACCTCACCGTTTGTTGGAGAGTTTGCGTTCTTCTTTTTCTCAGGCCCAGACAATGTTGCTTCTTCAGTACAAAGCACCAGATTGTGCCCTCTGCTCTGGTCCTGCGTCAGAAGCCCAAGGCCGACTTGGTATCATGAGGAGGAAAAAGCGCCAAGGCACTGGTCTCTCGTGACAGGTCCAGGAAAGGCAGGCCAGAGGGGCTGGCTTGAGACGCCCATCCTTGAGTCAGAATCGCAGCTCTGTCACTGCCTGGGAGAGTCTGGGCACCACGTGATGGGAGATTGTTTGAGCTTCGGTTTCATTTGCTAAATAATTGGCATAATAATACACACATCAAAGAGTTGTTAGGGTTTAATGAGAGAATGCACGAGAAGTAAGTACTCATCAATTGAGCTATTATCTGCCTCAAAGGATTGTTGGAGAAATATAAAAGGGATATAAAGTAAAGAACTCAATAGATGCTTCATAAAAGGTAATTATTATTATTGTTACCAACACCCTTTGGAATTGGTCATTCATTTTTCCAAAAGCCGCTCAAAGATTCTGTTCCTACGGCAGAAGAATTGGATAAATGACGTCTTTGATAAACTAGCTTTTCACCTGGGACCCCTGGTTTGCTGAAACTACCCAGGTTAGAATGACTGAAAATCAATTTGATTTGACAGTTGTGGAAAAACAAAATGCCTGTATTCAGGGCTGCCACCTGTAGTCTTGCTACGTGCTCCGTTCAGGGACAGTTGTCCCCACCCATGACAGATGATGAGGTGGGAGCTTCTCCCTGCTTCACTGACCCCTGTGGTCTCCTGGGGTGGGGCTCAAGCATGCACTCAGGAGCCTGGCGCTGAGGCCCTGGCCTGGTTTCCTGCCTCTAAGCCTCACCTTGGAAGCCCACCCAAGGCCTGCGAGCTTGAAAGCACTCTCTGCCACTCTGCAGCAGTTACTGACCACGAAAAAGGCCCAAGCGCTCAGGTCTGGGGTTGCAGGTGAACAGAGACGAAGGGAACAAGAAGAAATTCCAAGCTCCTGTCCCTCCCGATAAGAACAGATGGCTCTAGTCCCTGCTTCCTCCCTTCTCCTCCCTCCAGACCCCTGTTTCTGGATTCCCATAGTACTCCAGGACCGAAACGTTCTTTTAGGTCCGTTTGCCCAACTTCTGAAACGACACGACCCCTGAAGACATAGACATAGCTCAGGCCACCGTAGGCCTCAGGCAGCCTCTTCAGGCCTCAGTTTCCACACTTGTCAAGTGGGGTGAATAAGTCGGCACTAGCCCGCCTGTCCTGGGGTGCAGCTGTATGACGCGAGGGGCATGTTGAAAGCAAATGGGTTCTGCAGGCTGGGTGCACCTGCAAACAGGACCTTGGGGGTGGCCTGCCACATTCTAGAACACTGAGTATTCTCCCTGTAGGAGTGGGGACGTGGCTTCTGGGCCTCACTCATTCTCACTGTCATGTCTCTGTATGTTCTGATCTTCCTTGTCACGGGGGAGGTGGCATTCTCACTGGCCAACCCCACAGAGGACTGTTGTCCCTGAGCGTGTGATCTAAGTAACCCAGTGCCCAAATTGAGGAACCTGGCTGCTTAGAGGTCCTCCCTGTGAATTTATTTGAGATAAGTTGCTAAGAATAATTGCTAATAATTATGAAATTAAAAACAAAAATCTATGGCTACTTCCTCTGTAACCCTGCAAGAAGCAAGAACTTCTCAAAGCTATATTTATTTCTGAAGAAAGACATCTGCCTTTGGTGTATTTTGACCCTGACCCCACCACCACCACCATATTCATGTATCATGAGCATCTTCTTCACTCAATGAGACACAGGGCACATGGGCCATCCTCTGTTATCTCTGAGCTCCACTGGAAGATATCTGCCTATTTTTTTAAGGTACAACCCACATGGAATCCCAAATAAAACTTAGCCTATATTTTGAACTCGATAATTCTAAACATTCCCTCCATGTTTTCCCTCCCCTCGTTTCCCTGCACAAGAAGAGGTCAGGGATATTTTAACAGGGATATTAGGTTAAAATGACTGAAAATAGGAATATAAGTCATGGCTCAGTCTCCAGGTGGGTGAAATGCTGTCAGGACAAGTTGCTCAGCTGTATTCCAGGAAAGTGCTGGTGACTTGCAATATTGATAGTAGGTTTTGTGTGCTGATCATTGTGCTATCGTCTGATTTGATCAACAGCGTCTCCTCCCAGAATTAGATCCTATTGTTGTCCCATTTTATGATGAGGAAAGAGAGACTAGGAGAGATTATGTACCTTGCTCAGAATGAGGAGCTCTTACGGGTCAGGATTCAAGTCCAAGTCTTCCACTTGGCACGCTGGCCAGCTCACAATAGCTCTCATAAAAGCCCTGTGAACCGGTGCCCGCTGTAAACGTCCTCATTTACAGCATAGGGTGGGGGTGAGCACAGAGAGGCTTGGTGTGATGAGTTGAGTAAAAAGAACTGAAACATGGCCTTGAGTCTCAGCGTTTGGGAGGGGCCCGGGACCTCCCACAACCCAGCCTCTCAGTAACTGAGAGAATGCTGTGCGTGATTATGCATAAGATTTTTTAATTAATTGCATTGCTCACCTGTCACAATATTTGCCTTCATGAAGTGCCTTTCATCTTAGATCTCCAAAGCAGGTGTAAAGGCTGTCATTTGTTGTAATGACTGTTGTGTTTTTTAATAGTTACCTGCTCTGATATCTGCTGGACAGGTGAACGTGCTGAGGCTTTGGGAGTGTGATAGCCTAAGTATGGAGACCCAAGGAAAATCCAGCCGTGGCCCCCCCACCTCAAATGCCCCATGAACAGGAACATCACGCAGTCACGGTGTGAAAGAAAAGCAAACACACAAAACCCAGGAAACTGGATATGACCCTGACCTCTATCATGAGAAGAGTGATACGTGGATGGAACTCAATCTTGTAGGGAACGGACGGGCAACACTATGGATGAAACTTGGAAAACTCAGGTGACAGCGCATAACACAGAGTACAGTGCATTTTCACAAAGCTGCGACACTAGCACACACACACAGAGTCAAGGGCTGTCTATGGAGAAAGGACAGCTGTGAAGAAGAGCAAGAAAAAGATACACATGGCATTCTAACCAGGGACAGAGGAGAGTCTTGGGAAGGAAGTGTCACCCATCTTGGTCCAAGGTTCTTAAGCCGAGATACTGTTTACAGGCATTTCATATTCAGTTTCATGGCTTCTACGTAATTCACCCGTATAATGTTGTAGGTCTCAAAATCCAGATGTTAATGAAGCTTCTGAGCACAAATGGGGCAAAGACAAATTGCTTCACTCAGTGAAAATAAATGAACATGAACTTCAAGAAAAGTACAAATATATATAGATTTTTTTTTTTTTTTTTTTACAAGTATATATGTAAATATATAGCAGGTGTGCTGAAGTCTTTCCTTCCTTGACAAGACCCCTGTGCTGCCATTGGGTGTCCCAGGCAATGCACTAAGACTGTGTGTCAGATGTCCTGCAATTCAGGCTCAGGGTAAGGCCATACCTGGGGTTTGGAGTGCCACTGGCATCTGGGCATCTAGTGGGTAGAGGCCAGAGATGCTGTTCCATATCCTGCAATGCATAGGACAGCCCAACCCCCAACACACACACACACACACACACACACACACACACACACACACACACACAAAGAGTTAGCCTTCCTTAACGTCAACCGTGCTAAGGTTGGGAAATCTCGGGTTAATTTTGTGTTAAGCAAACAGAAAAAGGAGAAAGCTATGTCTGCTGTAAGAAGCCGGGTGTGGGGGGGTGTGCATAATTATAGCAACTCGCCTGCATTGTAAGGTTGTAAGGGTAGCTTGGCCCTTAGTAAATCCTCTGCCCCTCTCTATGCAGGATTCTTCAAAGTGCCCAGAAACGCCAGCAGCACTGTTCTGCGACCAACCTCTTCCACCAGAGGCACAGGGCTTGGGGCGCTGTCAAGGACAGGGAGGTAATGGCGGAGCATGGGGAAAGGGTTACTTGTTTTCAGATGCATCCAGTTGCTAGGAACGGAAGTGACTCTGACCCCCTGTTTTATCTCCAGGGAGAGCTTCCCGGGTCAACCTCTCTGCAAGAAAGGAGCAGGGGCCTTGTCTGGGAAGGGTTAAGCGTGTGTCTTGGCCGGCTGGCCTGTCTCCCCGGCTAAGTGAAGGCTGCTCCATCTCATATGGCTCTGAAAGACAAACTGTGCAGATTGAAAACATCTGTACGCCGAGGGCACGGGCCACACGTCCACAGTGCCACGCCGAGGCTTAGCTCCATCGGTGCCCTTTTGTTTGACTTTGAGAAGCAACACAAATAAATACAGTAGTTTCCGTTTAAACAAAAGACTCTGATCAATAGAGGTTTGTATAGCTTACGACCTTCAACCATAAACAGAAATTTGAGGTAAAAATCCACAAATCCCAGATCAATTACCAGATTATTTACCCTTTTGCACTGCTGATGTTCCAATCCTCCTTGCATATTAAATAGCCAGGGAGGAAGAGGCTTGTGTTGCTGGGAGAGGGAGGCCGTGTGGATTTATTAGCTGTGGCAATCAGAGTGTGCGCCATACGTTTTCTATATAAACACGGCTGCGGTGGTTGTGCAAATCAGTTAAGACAAATTTTAAATTCCAGGACTTTCCAGCCAATGTTACCAGTAGCTTTAATACTCTTTTGCTATTTTTTGAAGGGGCTTTAACCATCTGCCACAAGACTGTTATTGTATTGTGGTTTGCCATAAATGAACGTACATATGTTTTGTGGGGCTCTTGCAGGGGCGCTGGGAGATGGGACCTCCAGTCCTGTCTAGCTACAAGTCCTTGAGAGAAGCCCCCGCCCTGGGTGGCTCTGGGCTCAGTGTCTTCAGCATAAACTTGGGCTTGCATGGAAAGGTCACGCATCACCGCTGAAGCTTGGGCCACTTGCTCCATCTTTTGAAATCTCTGTTTTCTCATCTGTAAATTGGGAAAAAATATGTTTACCTCCTGGAACAGGGAGGAGAATTACGTAAGATGTGTCTTCTAAATGCAGGGCCCGTGCCTGGCATCGGGAAGGCGCCCTGCAGAAGGCGCACGTGCTGCCGCGGCCGCCTTTCTTATTGCCGTCTGTCAGAAGGCACGCTGTCCTGAGTGCTGGCAGCCCAGCGTAGGGTGGAAGGCTCCAAGTCGAGGACTGGAGGAGGGGCTGGGAAAGAAGGACCCGGGACTGTCGGGGAGACAAGGATGTAGTGCCAGAGAAGGGGAAGGGGTTGTTGTCTCAGGGAGTCACTCTGAGGACCCAGCAAGGAATGGTGACAGGCCACCCCCACACCCCTCCCACCTACCATAGCAGTCTTCTGGCTCAGAGGCTTGTTCATGGAACCTATAGATCTACTCCCTGCAAGAAAGGGCTCAGCCGGGTGCGGTGGCGCACGCCTGTAATCCCAGCACTTTGGGAGGCTGAGGCAGGAGGATCGCGAGTTCAAAGCCAGCCTCAGCAATGGCGAGGCACTTAGCAACTCAGTGAGACCCTGTCTCTAAATAAAATACAAAAAAGGGCTGGGGATGTGGCCCAGTGGTCGAGTGCCCCTGAGTTCAATCCCCGGTACCACAAAAAAAAAAAAAAAAAGAAAGAAAGGGCTCTAGGCACCACACCCATCAGAACCCTCTATGGATGCCTGCCGCATCCACTAAAGTCCCTCTGAGGGCTGGGGACCATGCCCTTCGCTTTCTAATCTCCAGTCCTTAAGCCTGGAAAGGACATAGACTACATCTTAGCTAACACTTTTGGGGTGAATGGCTCCTCTGAACTGCCTGCAAATGTCTCCCTTCTCTGTCCAGGATCATAGACTCCAGTCTTTTCCTCTATTCTCAGCCCTCCTCTTTGCTCCTTGTGTTAGTCAGCTTTCCATTGCTGTGACAAAATACCTGCGGCAATCAACTTAAAAGAGGAAAGATTTATCCTGGTTCATCGAGATTTCAGTCCGTTGGCAGCTGGCTCTGCCGCTAGGGGCCTGTGGGAAGGCAGAGGATCATGATAGAGAGGACGTGGTAGAGTTGTTCACCTCAGGGTGGCCATAAAAGCAGAAAGGGAGAGCGAGAGAAGGGGTCCAGGGACAAAAGCTACCCTTCAAAGGTACCCCAAGTGACCTACTGCCTCCAAATCGGCCACCTCCTTGTGGCCCGTCCAGCTGTGAACTCATCAATGGATTAGCCCACTGATGAGGATAGCGCTCTCGTGACCCAATCATTTACAAAAAGTGCCACCTCTGAGCATCACTGCAGAGGGAGCCAAGTCTTCAACACGTCAGCCCTGCAGGGACTTTCCAGATGCCAACCCTAACACCCCCTCCTCTGGCTTGCCACGCCAATCTCAGAGAAAACATGAAGGTTTCTTCTACTCCACGTTCCTCTTCGTTCCACCCAGAACAACAGGAATGACAGAGAAAGTCACTTGTGCCTGGCGGTGTGGAGAGGGTGACATACACAGACGTGAAGTCACACAGCAGCCCTGCTTTGTCCACGAGTCACAGACAGGGAGGGAGTGTCAGGGATGTCATTCATAGGCTGCAAAGTGGTAGATGAGATCTAAATAAGGTCTGCCTGATGTCGCCAGTGATTCTGGATCCTGCTTCAAAATGCCTAATTCAGTTAATCTGGGGCAGGGCCTGCAAAGTGCCTTTTCAACAAGCTGATGGCCCATGCCGGTGCTGTCGTCCAGGGACGGCCCCTCGGAGAATCACTAAGGGCACGGTTCAATGGGTGACGTGCAAAAGCAGTGACTAAGTATTATCCTGCATTTCTTGGTGCAAAAATCAACTTTGGAATCATCTTCATTCTACAATCCATCCTCAAGTATTAATAGAGAAGTCAAACTCAGGGAAGGTCTCATTAACCAAACCTTGGAAACTTCTGGATTAAGGAGTAGGGGATGAGAGGGAGTTGCAGGGGCAGAGAAAATTCTTCCAAATTAAACAAGAGCCCTAATTATAGCAGAGGTCGACTGTTTCTTTAAAAGAAATGCAGTTTCTTGAGTTCTAATTATTCTACATATTATAAAATGTGGAAAGTTATGGGGTGGGGGAGGAAGATTAGAGACTTGCATTCCTCAGTAATGAACTACATAAGCAGTAAAAGCCAAAGTTACAGTGTTTTTTTCCAAACTTTTACTCAATAAATATTCTGTCTCCAAAGTATCACAAATTCCAAATTAGTAGCGTGTGGATTCATGAAATCCATTCATTTCTCCATTCATGCATCCCACAAACATTTATTGAAGCTTCTACTCTGTGCCAAGCAGCTGCTGGGTGCCTGGTTATGGGAGGGACACAAGGAGCGGGCAGTTATGGGATGTTGATGTTGAGAGAAAGAAGACACAGAGTGTATCCTCACGGAGCGTACAGGCTGGTGGGAGATGGTCATCGTGGGTGCCTTTGCTTGGAGGTCAAAGGTCAGGATGGGGTTTCCAACAAAGGGAGTGTCACACACCCATAGCAGCTCTCACTGGCACAGGGTGAAGACAGCAGGAGGCAAATCACGTCTTTCAACCCAATCTCAAGTTTTGCTTATGGGTACCAGATCTTAACAGGAGGTGCAGGGGCTGGGTGTGGGGTCTCGGGAGCCGCATGCTTATGTTTACCTTGGCTCTGATATCCAAAGGCCTGACAAGAACAATTTTAGAGGAGGGAAAATTCATTTGGGGGCTTTCAGTTTCATGGAATCTCACTCCATAGACAACTGACTCCATTGCTCTGGACCCAAAGTGTGGTATAGATGGCAGAAGAGTGTGGTGGAGGAAAGCAGATCAAGACATGCCCACCAGGAAACAGAGAGAAATCTCTGCTCACCAATAACAAAATATATATCCCAAAGTCACACCCCACAATGAACCCCCTCCTGAAGCCACACTTAGCTACCTAGAGTTACCACCCAGTTCATCCCTATTAGGTAATTAATGTGCTGGTTAGGTGAAGGCTCTCATAACCCAGTCATTTCACCTCTAAAATTTCTTGCATTGTCTCACACATGAGCTTGGGGACACCTCATATCTAAACCATAACAGTCATAGGATTCTGGGTAAGTTACTCAATCTTGACTAGAACTACTAATTGAAGCCCACTGGTTCAGGGGGTGGATTCACCAGTCCCCCCATCTTTCTTTATCCTGTCCCTTTTAAGGAACACTGTTGTGTGTATGACCACACACACACACACACACACACACACACACACACAACCCAGGCATTAATAATAAAATAATAAGAAGAAAGAGGAGCAATCAGGGAATTGGGGACCTGCCTGAAGGTGTTAATATTAGACACCCCAGAACATGATCTCTTGTTCTGTGATCTCCTAAAATGTCTATCCTGGTCTTCGGTCAATGCCCACTTGACCAGACCTGTTAGACCCATCTGTAGCAGTTGGGATACTTTTAGGAAAAAAAAAAAAAAAAAAAAAAAAAAAAAGGAAAATAAACTAGCTTAAGTAATAGGAAAATCCATCATTTTTGCATATTGCTCAGAAGTAGGGCAGATTCCAGAGCTAATTGATTTGGTGGTGGATGATGTCAATGAGGACTCAGATTTTTTTTCCATTTTTCTGTTCCGCTGTCACTGTTGTTGGCATGGGTGCAACAAGATGTCAAGCACCAGACGTTGTTCCTTCCCAGTTGCGAGCTACAGTCCTTGCCTTCCATCTCTACGACCCACCCCCGGTCCCGGGGCCACACAGGACCAGTAACAGTCAACAGGGAAACGCGGGGCCCTGATTGGCTTCGGTGGATCAGAATCCAGCCCTGGAGATGAAGATTGAGTTGAGGCAATAGACCACGTCAACTCAGCTTGGACTGGGGGGTCAAAACGCTAGGATTCAAGTCACGCCTGTGCCCCTAACTACTAAATGACCTCAGACTTATTGATTTCTGTGTCCCAGTTTCCTTATCTGTATGATAGGGAAAACACCATGGCCACTTTGTGGCTTGGCACATGACAATCACAAGGGATTGCTATTGCCATCTTGTGTTGTGTCTGAACAAAAATAAACAGGCAGCACACACTAGGTAGGTAAAGAGCAGAGTCCGTTAACTAACTCCTCAGCCCACAGGGCTGTCCTGACCCTCAACTGCATCCAGCTTAGTGCTCTGAGTCGAATCATCCCGGCCAGGTAAGACGTGAAAACCACTGTGTTTCTGAGACAGTTCCTGGCACTCAAAGTACCTCCCCAAGCACTGGGAAATTGTAGTTCTGAGCCTTCTTCTCGAAAATACCATCTCTCACCTGAGCCCTGCCTGAAGCCCATCATTAAATTCCTTCTGAGTTTGGGTGGAGATGTCATCCCTAAGAGACACTACGTCACACAAAAGGCCTGGACCTACCTGTCTGCCCATCTCTCAGGATGCACCACCACGGAGCATTGTCTGGGCAGATGTGGTTTCATTCTGGAATCGATGAGAAGGCAAACTGAGCTAATCACATCGTGCCATCCCAGGCTCCGAAGATGGGAGCCCTTCAACTCTGGAACTGGAGAGGCAGAAGTGAGAACCAGGCCGGCCAGAATGAAGAGGGAAGCAAAGTAGAACCACACTGAACATAGAGCCAAAGCATCAAGAGATGGTCAGAGTAGCTCCTGGCGGGGCTATTTATAGATGTCCAGCTTAGTTCCTTGTCCATGCCAACTCTCAGGCTTGCGGGAGAAGCTGTATGCTGGGATACGTGGATGGATTTGAGATGAACCCCCTGACATATTAGTCAATTTCTGTTACTGTGACAAAACTCATGAGACTGTTCACTTAAAATGAAGAAAGGTTCATTTTGGTTCAAAGTTTCAGAGGTTTCAGTCTGTGGTCTCCTGGTCTATTGCTCTGGCCTATTGGTGACACAAAACATAATGGTGGTAGCATGTGGCAAAAGAGGACTGATCACCTCATGGTGGCTGGGAAGCAAAGAGAAGAAGAGGAAGAGGTCAGGGTCCCAATCTTCCCTTCAAGGAACACCACTTGGTCCTCCCACTTGGCCCCAAGAGTGCCATGGCTGGAATCAAGCCCACAGCATATGGGCCTTGGGGGACACTACAGATTTGATTACAGCACCCTTATTACTCCCATATGTACAGGTACACGTGTCCGGGCCTCTAGAATCTTCCAACAGGAAGGGCATCGTCTTCCAGTGCATTCTCAGATTTGGGATGTCCAAAAAATGCGTAACTCCACCGCACTAGAGTGATCCCCCCAAATCGGATCAACCACCCCACTCCTCTGCTCCTTTTCTGGTCACATCTCACCTCCCACAGGGTTATATTGGCAAGTTGAGTCTCTAAGATCTCATAGCCTGTAAAACTAAGCCCAGGACCCCAGGACACCAAGGACCCCTGTACTTCCTGCTGGGAGCCTACTCCAGGCTCCACCCTGCCTGAGCCACCAGCTAGGAACCAGACAAGCTCACTGCTGGGTCCCCGTATGGTCCGATGTTTTGCACATGGTTGAAATTAATTAACAAGCGGTCTGAACTATGTGGCCATGCAGAACCCACTTCTCCCTTGGCAAGGTTCATAGTTCCACCCTTAAGTCACCTGGGGCAGCTGTTCAAGTGTGACCGGCCATCAAACTGCTCTTTACCAGTTCACGGCTGGACAAGTACAGAGATGGAGAGTCCACCTTCAGGAAATTTTAGAACAACTTGACCTGGCAATTTTATGTCTCTTTAAAATCAAACAGTGTTATGTAAAAAGGTGCTGTATATGTGTATTATGAATTGCAATGCATACTACTGTTATATATACAACAACCTCGAATAAAAAAAAAAAAACCTCCGCCTGGCACTGGGGCACACGCTGAGACAGGAGGTTCACGAGTTCAAAGCCAGCCTCAGCAAAGACGAAGCGCTAAGCAACTCAGTGAGACCCTGTCTCTAAATAAAATACAAAATAGGGCTGGGGATGTGGCTCAGTGGTTGAGTGCCCCTGAGTTCAATTCCTGGTAAACAACTCCCCCCACAATCTAATCATAAGTGGCGATTGTATTTGGGAATCTTATTTTATTTTTGTAATAATTTATTTTGTTAAAACAGCAATCAAAATAGGTACAACTAAATTTCAAAAAAACAAAAGCCCTGGTATTCAGGAGTTCAAGGTACAGTGACCCAGGTGTCTTCTCCAGGGTCTTGCAGTGAGGATTGGAATCCAGCCATGCTCCATCCTGACACCTCTGGCCCCCTATCTGCTGAGTTGAGCTCTGGGGACAAGGGACAGGTAAACCTGAAGCAGAAACACAAAATATGAAATTTTTTTAAAGGTTCTGGCAGCCTGAAAATTCATGAAATTCTCACTGTATGCCTCAATGTGTCCTTTTTTTTAAAATATAAAAAAAAAAAAAAAAAAAAATCACTTCACTGTTTTTCATTTGTTTTCCTTCAGCTTGGCAAATGGAATTTTAACCCCAAGAAGAGGTAGAGAGAGTTTTTGCTTAGTGTTTGGTTTGTTTTCCCTGTGGGTTTGGGTGCCTTTGGGAAATAGCTTTGCAGCAGATACCCAATAGCATTTAGGTCTCGATTTCAGATTTAAAAGCGATTCATCATCTTAACATATTGTAGTCAATGTCGTCTTAGAGTAGATGAGCAGTCTTATATGGTGTTAATTCCGTGCTAGGGAATGTTACAGGTGCTTTCTCTACATCATCTCATGCAATCCTCCGAACCATCCTTTGAAGTAGCACTATGAATATGATCGCCATTTCACAGATGCTATACCGATAAACTGAGAGGCTAAGTCACCTGCCTAAGGTCACACAGCTAGCATTAATATTTTCTCCAGAAATCTCAGTCTAGAGATCCACTGTGCCCTTATACTCTGAGCTGCACCTCCCCATAGCTTCCCAAATGGGTCAAGAGCAGGCTGTGCCAACCCAGGAAACTATGAGCTGCATGAGGAGAATGCATTTAGCCCAAGACCAAAGAATTATAGAGAAGCCAGCCTCCGCTCAGATTAAAATAATTGGGTTATGAATACAGTAAATAGATGAACTATTAATGCATATTTTGCTCTGCATTCTGCTTCCAAGTGATAGTCTCAAGTCAGGTCCAAGTGGAAAAGAATTGTGTTTGAGGCTGTCCAGTTCAAGGGATCCTGGCTAGAGCAATTTGCTGGAAATTTGGGGACAATTTTATAGCCACAAGGATACCCCATCAATTCCACTAAATCTTTTGGCCATGCCCGATTTTCTCATGGTTGCGAAGATTCTGCCTTTGTGAATTATCCACACGCCAGCCCACATCAGCATTCGATTTGGTGTTGCAAGCATCCCATTTGGTTTTGAAATTAGTTGAAGAGGATGCTATTTAGGGGCCATGTGAAAAAAATATATAATCTGTCCTATGCTTATGAAAAAAAAAATTGCTGTGTTCTGATTAACTGCACGTGACGCTGAGATATATCCCTGCGAAAATGACCTCCATTTGCAGCCTGATTTTGATTTGCAGGCTGTGGAATTAAATTCCACCTCATTGGTTTTATGTTTCTCCTATCGTTTGTCCATTCATTCACTAAACATTTATTGAGCACCAACTATAGCCAGGCCAAATGCAAGGTGTTTTACCTATAGTCAGGCCAATGCAAGGTGTTTTAGAGAGGAAGAGGAGTGGACTATTCTAGGATGAAGAAGCAAGCCATGGTCTCTGCCCTTGAGCAGGTCATAGTGTTGATGGGGAGACAGACAGACGTGTCAACATGTAATGGTAGTGCATTGTATGTGCAAACCCAGGTCAACCTGATTGCAGATCCCAGGTTAATTCATTTTCTAATGGTTTGATTATTTTGGTCATTGCAAATACCCAGTTGTACTGCCTGTCAGTCAGTAACAGAACTATTACTTACTATTTATCTAAAAGCAGGGTTGAAATAATCTACTGGGTACCTGCAAGACTAGATTCAGGATGATAAATAAAAGCAATAGCATTTGTCTACTTAGTGACACTTGCATTAGAAAGAAATCCAAGAAGCCCAGGAAACATTTCCCTGGAACATCTGCATTTGTCCAGCAAGGGCCTCTCTATTAGCTTCACTTTCTCCATAACTGAATTGCTTGTGGCAGCGTCTCTGCGGACAGGCATTATCTTCTAGGGAGAAGTTACGTGACTTGCCCAGGGCCACCCATCAAGGTGATTGTAGACCAATGTCTCTAAATCAGGCCTTCTCATTCCAAAAACCAAATCCTGCCTGGTTCATGATGGTACACTATTTATTTATTAAAGACCTTTTGTCCGTTCAGCATTGAATTTGTGGTATGACTAGACAGCACAATTCTAGTGTCCTGGGTTATCTAGGTCACCTTGCCAGTCATTTTATGACTATAGGTAAGTGACCACCCTATACCCAAGGGGAAAATGAAATAGCCTGTTACAGTAACATTCATGATGAATGCAGTTAGAACAGATAGAACCTTCCAGAACAAACTCTCCATGGTCCACTCCATTCAGTCTTCCTGGCAGTACATCCTTGAGGTATACCTTCATTCTTTAACCCAAATGACTACGGAATAATCTTCAGGATGATCATTAAAACAAACAACAAGCAAGTAAACAAACCACGGATTTTTCCTTTTTTGGTTTTGACTTAAATGGGAAACTCAGCTTTTTGAAAGTCAAAGTGGCCTTTGTGTTTGGAAATTAACTTTTTACAGCACCCGGGGGTAGTTATTAGTCACTGGATACTTTTAGGAATTTAAATGTGATCGATTAATTGATGGTAAAAATTATATTATGTAAATGCAAATTCAGAATTGAGTTTGGTGTTCACAGTGGCCTGAAAACATTTTAAAAGGCCAGGTTAGGCCTGAGGAAATTGGAAGTTTTAGTCCTTGCTATTAAAAAGGAAGAAAAAAAAAATGAATGAGAGAGAGAAAAAATGAGTTTGCAAGTAACTTGGTAATGAAGGCCAGATTTTTTTTTCTTTCCTGTTTGACAGTGTTATCACAATCTGTTATCATAATCTAACTGTACCACAGAAAAGCCAATGCAAAGGAATCCAGAGGACTTTTGTTCAGCCCTTTTTATTAGAAATTCTGCTTTACAAGTCTTATCAAGCTCATCAAGCTCATAAGCATTGGAACCCCAAATGAATTTGGAGGATAGAAAGACAAAAACAGAGAGAGGAGAGAGAGACAGAGGGAGAAAGAAAGAGGAAGGAGAGAAAAAAAAAAAAACTTGTTGATAAAATGAAATTGAAGAGGGGACACAAAAGAATCTAGAGGCATTAACTTTTATAGCTGATACAGCTACTAATACTTTACGAGGTTTGGAGATACGATCATAAGAACACCCTAATATCTGCCCTGATCTGTTTCTGTTGCTGTTTTAATACAAAGATAAGCCTGTTGGGTTGGTAACTTGAACGTGGCCTTACTACAGTTAAACCCTTGTGACAGAAAACGCTCTGTTGGAATTTTTCCAAGCCAATGTCCTTTTGTTTTGGTCGAGTTTGGGTTCTTCAATTTTTGCCAACAGAAAGTCATAGACTATTTCATGTACCATTTCTTTTCTTGTTCCTGGTTTCTCTTTCTTTCTTTCTTTTTCTTTCTTTCTTTTTAACTTATTAGAGCTTATTTCCAGTTAAATCGCAGCAGGGTTTATGTTTACTGGCTTTTTTCAGGACTGTACTGCCTGCAATGTCTCCATTTAAATGTAGATTTTGACTTTACCCTGGGGAGGTAGGCCTGACACTTTTCTGCTGCAGAATTAACATCAAGGTGAAAACGTGAGCTGGAGATAGATGCCCCGTCTCCCCACGCTCCCCACGTGGAGCTGGGTGAATCCAGTTCCAATGTTTCCAGCCATTTACTTACAGGTCGCCTTGTACCCCACAGGGGAAAAACAGCGCCCAAGTCAGATCTATCCATGTACCAAGGCCACGACACGAAACTGTAGGTCAAGGAAATCGAATGCTGACGGGTATCACAGACTATTAGAGATCTGCATCGGGATTCAGTGGGGGCTCCCCTCGTGACCCCTGGGAATTAATGATGACTGTGTCTGAAAGAACATGTTTAAAAAACCGTGCATGTCTCTCTTCCTTGTTAGGAGTCATCGTCACTGTGAAGCAATGGAATAAAAACCATATACTCTATATAAGGCTTCAGCGTGTGCAGAACTGGACCCTTTGAATCTTGGCCCTACCCCATGCACAATTTGGTGGTTCTGGTTTTCTTTTTTAGCTGAACTGCAGTAAATATCTATGAAGTTCATTTGAAGGACAAAAATGTTTTTTAAAAATTCTTATCTCTCTCTCTCTCTCTCTCTCTCTCTCTCTCTCTTTCTCTCTCCTGCCCCATTTTATAGATAGGCCATTAAAGGAAAGAGGGCGAATTAAATATCCATATTCACATTTAGATAAATTATACAAAATTTTCCCTGCCCGCCCCCCAGCGGTTCAGCAGCCAACCCATTCCCAAACAACAGTGACCCACAGCTATCTGTACCATCCCCATAATATATGTGACTGCATGACCAATATGATTCTGCAACATGTACACTTAGAAAAATGAGAAATCATATGCCATCTATGTATGATATATCAAAGTGCATAAATGCATTCTACTGTCATGTATAACTAATTAAAACAAATAAAATTATTTTTTAAAAAATGAAGTAACTTTATTAAAAATCCTGCACCTTTGAGCCGATAACCAAACTTAAAGAATTGCATATTCTAAGCCGGGCGCGGTGGCGCACGCCTGTAATCCCAGCACTTTGGGAGGCTGAGGCAGGAGGATCGCGAGTTCAAAGCCAGCCTCAGCAATGGCGAGGCACTTAGCAACTCAGTGAGACCCTGTCTCTAAATAAAATACAAAAAAAAGGGCTGGGGATGTGACCCAGTGGTCGAGTGCCCCTGAGTTCAATCCCCGGTACCACAAAAAAAAAAAAAAAAAAAAAAATTGCATATTCTAAATTGGTTTACTAAAAAGCATGGTACCCTAGCTCCTGGGGTGCCCCAAATAGAACTCTGATTAATCCATGAAAAACTAGCCTAAAATGTGCAGGAGCCCTGTTTGGGGATTGGCTTGAATTGCAGTTGACTATGAGCCGTGGAGATTTGGGCATTGTCTCTATCACTTGGGATTCAGTTATATTCGAACCCATCTTTAGAGACCTTTCAGTTCTTACCTGTCCGCTCCGAAGTTCCCCGTACGGGCCGCCACCTGTTGTCGCCTGAAGCGCTTGGAGCAACAGAGCCGTGGGAAGAACTTCAGAAACAAACTGGAGACAAACAGCTTTTTATTCTGATAACTTTTCTCTCTGGTTCTAACAACAACTAACACACGCCAAACACAAACACTAAAATGGCGCTGACCCGATCAGCAATTTCGGCCAAGTCACTCGAGATCCCGCAACAAGTCTCGTGAGACTACGGGAGGAGACAATGCCCAAATCTCCATGGCTCATAGTCAACTGCAATTCAAGCCAATCCCCAAACAGGGCTCCTACAAAAATGTACACAACATGAGTCTATTTCCATGCATAAGCTGTGAGATTTTGTCCAGGCTACTTAACCTGTGTTCTCCACCCTGCCTATAGTAAGCTGGGAATAGTCACCGTGCTTACACCCGGAACTAGCAGAAGGAGGGCTTCATTTAATGCACGGGAAGGACTTAGGATAAATAAGTACACAATAAACACACACACACACACACACACACACACACACACACAGATGGAGAATTCTTTCACGGAGATATTAGGAACCAGAAAGAAGAGATGAATGAAAAGTTCTATAAAGTCAAGTAACATTTATTTTTCTGGAGTCCTTGATCTAGAAGAAATAAGAAGATGGCAGTGGACTGAAGCCAAAAGCAGCAGGCCCTGATGGGAACAGGAGAAGGAGATGAAGAGAAGCATTTCAGTGAAAACTCTCAGGTGCCTGGCGTGGCTCAAAGTCTCCAGAACCTTCCCAGAAAAAATTAAGGACTGAAAAAAATTAAGACCCCCTCCCCATCCTGCTTTGACAGACCAAGAAAACCATTGTTTGCACCTCATCTGGTCTAAATATTCCGTTCACTAATGGATGCTGCGCAGCGTCACGTGCGGTAGATGCTTTATGTTTATTTAAGAACTCAGTTTTGGGGACTGTCTTCCAGGCCTGCGGTTCACCGCAACAGACAGCTGTTGATATTTGGATCCCATGAGCATTATAATATGTTTTAAAATTGCGACACTTTTAAAACCAGATGTTCGACATAAACTGCACATGAGGGGAAAAGAGAGAGAAAGAAAGAAAGAAAGAGGGGGGGAGGAAAAGAGGACAGGCCTGTCCGTCACTGGGCACGATGAGGGCGCGCTTCAAGCTTACAGAAAATTCACGACTAATTGAAGGGAGCCCCGTAAAGCGCCTTCTGGGTTTTCTTCTGCAGAAAAGATTTAAGGGAAATTGCTTTACCAGAAAGGAAACTCCATCTTCAGGAAGGACAAGGAGCTGAGCGCGTGCTGGCCAGGCGCGGTGGAGCTGGGGCTCCAGGGTTCTTTGCCATGGCTGTTTCCTGGGGTGCATGGAGTATGCGTGGACCCCACCACTTCCCAGGCCTTCCTGAGCTTCCCTGTGGGGTACTCTGTGTCATAAAGAGCCTCCACACTGCTCCCAAGAGCTCCTTTTCTGTGGAAGCAGAGGCATGAGAGGGGGCTGGGAGCGTGTGGGGCTCTTGGGGGCTTGACGACCTGGGTTCAAATCCCAACTCCGGCCACTTAGTGAGCACCCTGGGAGGAGTAACCTGATCTAGGGCTCCACGTCGCCCTCCGTAACATGGGGACTTCAAGACACCTATCCTCTAAGAAGGGAGCTAAAGCCTTTGGCCTAGCGCTCAACGCACACTTCCCGGGCATTTTAGTTTTTTTTTTTTTTTTTTTTTTTTTTAATATGTGATGTGCTTTCCCCACCCAGTTCAAACTACTCCAGAAGAGTTTTCTTTGAAAAGAATCGGGACTGCCTGGCACCTCTCCCGGGGATAATTGGGTAATGTAGGGTGTCCTCCAGTCGGTCTTGGAAATCACTAGTCCACACAGTTGGAAATGACCCGTCTGGGGAGAGATGGAAAGGCGGCGGAGTCAGACAGATGTGGGCCCACGCCCGGCTCTGCACCCACGAGCTGTGTGGCCTCCTCGCAGAGCCGCAGCCCCACGGGCCCCAGTTCTCCACCTGCGTCCTCTGTCACACCTTCTCTTCTCCTAGGGACGTGAGACTCAAAGGGGCCAACTAGGCTAAGTGTCTTGCACACAGTAAGTACCCCATCAGTGTTATTTCTTCTGTCCCCTCATCTACATGGCCCCTAAAAACAGGTTTTTATGTATTTATCAAATTCCCTCTGTTCAAGCACAGAATTCCTCCTTGCTGATATGACTCCTCTGCTGAAAACCAACAAACCAACCAAGCAGTACAATGAACAAATACAAACAAAAATAAGAGCAAGCAAACAAAAACATCCAGACAAAATAAAGCAAAACCACCAACAGCTACACACGGACGGGCCTTTGCACGCCCAGCCCCCACTTACCTCTTCAATTCTACCTCTCACCATTCCAGCCCACCCCAGCCTCTGACCCAGCTGCCCCGGAACCAGTCAATGCCCCAGACATCCGCGTCTTCTTCACCTTTGGTCTTTGCACTTCCTGCTCCACCTTGACCCCATACGCTCTTCACTCTCCACGTACTTCCAGAACGCCCTCTCACAGTTGTGCCCTGTTTCTTTGGACTCTCTGCATACCCTGTGCTTGCCTCCATCCAGCCAAGGTTTCCTCGTAGTACCCTTTCCTATTTAATTGTCTCTTATTTGCCTGTAAAACTCTGGAAGGAGGGGATGGGGTCCCATTCATCATATCCATTCGCTAATCAGCATCATGGTGTGACTAGAAAACTGAATAAGTAATTGGTGAATATGTGAACGAATGAGTGCACAGACAGATGAAGGGAGGGGAGGAAGGAGGCTGGACAGATGTATGTACGGATGGATAGATGGACAGGAGCGAGGATGGATGGATGGATGGATGGATAGGAGCGAGGATGGATGGATGGATGGATGGATAGATGATAGGAGTGAGGATGGATGGATGGATGGATGGATGGATGGATAGGAGCGAGGATGGATGGATGGATGGATGGATGGATGGATGGATGGATGGATAGGAGTGAGGATGGATAGATGGATGGATGGATGGATAGGAGCGATGATGGATGGATGGATGGATGGATGGATAGATGATAGGAGCGAGGATGGATGGATAGGAGCGAGGATGGATGGATAGATGGATGGATGGATAGGAGCGAGGATGGATGGATGGATGGATGGATGGATGATAGGAGCGAGGATGGATGGATAGATGGATGGATGGATGGATAGGAGCGAGGATGGATGGATGGATGGATAGGAGCGAGATGGATGGATGGATGGATGGATGGATGGATGGATGGATGGATAGGAGCGAGGATGGATGGATGGATGGATAGATGGATGGATGGATGGATGGATAGGAGCGAGGATGGATGGATGGATGGATGGATGGATGGATGGATAGGAGCGAGGATGGATGGATGGATGGATGGATGGATGGATGGATAGGAGCGTGGATGGATGGATGGATGGATGGATGGATAGGAGCGAGGATGGATGGATGGATGGATAGATGGATAGGAGCGAGGATGGATGGATAGATGGATGAATGGATGGATGGATAAGAGCGAGGATGGATGAATGGGATGGATGGATAGGAGTGAGGATGGATAGATGGATAGGAGCGAGGATGGATGGATGGATGGATGGATGGATGGATGGATGGATCATCTGGGACTGGGCAGGTGGATCTCTGAACACAGCTACATTTTTGGTAGGATAGTTGTGGGGGCCTGTCCACTGAATATGGCCCAGGGAATCAACAGTGGTAAGGACTTTTTCGGCAGTCACTGGACTTTATCTGTGGCAAATTCTATTCCCTCACTATGGCCTCCTTGGCTGTGACATGGCTGCTCTGCCTCATTTCTCATAGTGGCCATTTTCCCCCCTGCACTCAAGTCTCACCAGCATTATTTCTGCAACCCCCATTCCCCCAACCCCCGCAAGGCCTCCCCGACCACGGTTCTCAGCTGGGTTCTTCTCCCATCTCCCCTGCCTGACTCCTGCCCATTCTTTTGGATGCTCTGGGACGTGAGTTCTTTCTAAGGAGCTTCCCCTTCAGCCCTGGTCTCGCAGCTGAGTCAGGCCTCTGCTCTTTGTGCTCTCAGCCCTTCGCGTGTTCAACATAACACTTACCGCCGTTCTAATTACGTAGGAATTGGTGTGATTATTGGTTTAACGTCTGCCTCCTCAACCCCAGTGCAAATTTGAGGGCCCAGGCAGGTTGTCTTCTCTGCCGAAACACCAGGGCATCCCTGGAGTCTGACAAAGAATGTGCACCTAAGAAATAATGCTTGTTATTGAAATTAATAGGTTGGGAGTAGGGAGTCATGAATCCCATAATATTGTTTCTAAAATGCAGTTGGCATAAACTAGTATCAGTGTACCCCTTGTTAATAGCACATGTCTATTCTGATTAATCACATCTGGTTGGTTAGTTACGGAGACAGCCAATATCTCAGATTTTATATCATGATTTCAAAGGGGTCCTTCACAGACCCTTAACCCCCCAAATGAAGTTAAGATCCGCTTCTCTGGAATCTAAGAAGGGTCCAGATCAATGAAGCTTCTGGCAAACCATCGGGGGCTCTGCACACAATCCCCAGCGACGTGGAGGCCTGTGTTTTGCACGTGTGCCTGCCTTGCACGCTGTCCCTGACACATACATCCTTCACAGCTGTACATTACACATGAAGAATATTCTGGGTTACTTGAAGTCATCCATGATTCATGGCTATGGAATGAGCGGGTCACCAAGAAAGACATACATGGAACAGAACAACACGCAACGCCGTTTTCCTCCTGGGAGGAAGAAACTCCAAGAACGTCTGGGGCAGACGCAGACCTCAGTGGCCCACGTGGCAGACGTGAGGGTCCAGCTCAGCCATCATCAGCGTGGCAGGCAGGGGGGTGGGAGATGGCGAGCCAAACTGCTACCTCTCTGTAAAACGGGAGTGTGTTACCCCAGCCCTGAGCAGAAGCTCTGTCACATCTGTCACTGGGTAAGGTCAATAACAAAAAGGCACTGAGAACTGCTTGCCGTGGGCCAGGCACTGTGGCCACAGCTTGCTGGCCACTGTTGATTCATTATTGACTTCACCCTCTGTAACCCCCAGCCAGTGAAGGCTGATACTGTTACTAGTCCCCTCCAGTGTGATCAAACGGAACCTCCCACTTTCAATAAAGGAGAAATGGAATAAGAATGATGAGAGTAGGAGTCTTCCCAAAGGAAACATGGCTAGTAAGTGGGAAGACAGAGTTTGACTCAGTTGGTGTGCAATACCAAAGCCCATGATCTTTCCCTATCTGCTGTCATCTTGATGCATGCCAAAGTTTTAGAAATTAAAAAAAAAAAAAAAAAAAAAAAAAAAAGTAAAGCTTTCTGGCAACTCAGCAAAGACGATCACAAACAAAACAAGACAGTGCTCGGTGTAGACACGTGCCTGGCTGGAGTGGACAGTCGACTGTGCATGATGGGAGACAAGTGAGGCGGGGTGGGGACGCTGGCTGCTGGGTCATGGGGAACCCGTCCCTGGAGGGTAGGGTAGTCTAGAGTCAGCCCTCCCGGCAACATGGAACCCCTGGCCCACTCTAAACAGTGGCATAATTGTTTGATGGAAGAGATTGTCCAGACAGAACAGAGGCAGGGAGGCCAGCCAGGAGCCCATTGCAATAACATATTTGAAGAGTCCCAACCTTACCTATCCTATCACAGAGAATGTAACTGCCTAAGACACTGGTGCCGACTCCTTACCAACAACACACTAGAGGTCACACCTCCCTCATTAGCATACTCTAGCCCCACCCCCTTACAACAATTAAAACACCGATCATTGGGTGGCCGGGACTGGCCACTCTCCTGCCATGCGGCCACTGTTCCTAAAGCTACTCTGAGTTCTTTGGAGGAACAGCGCCTGCCTGTCTTTTGCAGCCTTCCAGCCTCAACACTGGCTCCGGGTTTCCTCCTCCTGGGAAGTCCTTGATGCTTCTCCTTGGTTTGCACCCCTCCCTCTAGCCCATTACCCTTAGACTTTGGATTTCATCTCACTTGTCCTAGTTATATTAGTTAATTAAATAAGAATGCAGGGACGTCATCAGCCCAATGCTCTCTTTTTCTCTCGGCTTTGTGATACCAGAGATGGTACCTCTCTTTTCAATGTCACGTCCTCTGCGCTTAGCGCAGTAGCTACTGAATATTCATGAGTGTGCCGAGGACTCAGGATGCCCAAATTGCAACTGTGGAGTGAGATGAAGCGGTTTTGATCGGGACAAGTGAAAAGAAGGGTAGAGACGCTGGGCTTGGAACCTAGCCTCGGGTTCTGCAGCCAGCTGTGGCCAACTGCCAATCTCAGCAGCAGGAAGTAGAGACTTGGTGATTAGCAATTAATCGACCCACTCGACTGCAAGAACGCAAGGCAGCAACACCTCCCTCGTGGTACAAAAGATACCTCTGACCATGAAAGAGCCAGATCTATGACCCTTGGCCTGTTGTTCTTCTTGACCGAGACAGCCAGCCCGGTCAGAAGCTCCATCTGATTGTGGTGGGAACAGACATATACCTGTCAAAAATTATATGCCACCGGCAGATTGTCCCTGTTTAAATGTCTGGATGAAGAGATGGTTTCAAATCCAATGGACAACTACGTTTCTTGAGTTCCTACATGATAGAAATATCTGTCTGCTGCCTTTATATTTGAATGATAATAGGATTGGTTGTCAATTTTAGGTATCATGTTTTCTTCCCCAGAGGGTGTTTTAAACATTGCCCCACTGTCTTCTGATATTGAATTATCACTGACATGAAGCCTGAAACCAATCTGATTTTTTTTCTCCTTATAGATGACTTAACTAGATTGTCACGAGATTCTCACTTTTTCTTTACAATTTGAGAACCATGTAAGCACATGTCTCAACATCGACTGATTTCTATCAGTTTTTCCTGCATCATATTATGTGTCTCTTAAATTATATCTTTTAATGTTTTCTTTCCAATTTTATTTATGTTGTTGATTCCTTGCTTTAGACCTGATAATTGTGTTATGTTTAATATCTTTTGTCTTCCAGAATGATCATTTTACCTGTAATTACTCTTAACTTTTAAAAATTACATATTAACATAGCATTTTATTTTGGGAAAACATTCTTGAAGTATATCATTGAATATATCTTTTCTTTTTTTCAATTTTTCCTCATTTCTTTAGTTGTTTAGATATGTCAGTTAAACACACACTTAACCTTAACATATATTTAATCTTAACCTGATAATCTGCCTTTTCATTAACTTGATTCCAGTGCTATCATTTATCCTTTTTAATTCTTGCCTTTTATTATTACTTGATTTTAATCGCTCATCTCAAGTCTGCTTTCATGTCCTTTATGATTTTCCTTCAGTTCTCCCCTTGGTTTCTTACAAAGTGACATCCAAAAATACTGATTTCTGTCAGGCTTTTGTTTTTCTTTCCCTCAGCTTTTGCGTTAGTCTGCTTTCCATCACTGTGACAAAATGCCTCAGCATAGCAACTTAAAGGAAGGAAGGTTAATTCTGACTCCCAGTTTCAGAAGTTTTATTTCACGGTCTGCTGACCCCACTGCTTTTAGGCCTGTGGCCAGGAAGACACATCATGGCGGATGGCCAGGGTGGAGTGGAAGAGGAACACTGCTCACCTAATGGCAGCCAGGAGGCAGAGAGAGAGAGAGAAAGAGAGAGAGAGAGAGAGAGGATAAGATCTTTCTTTCCAGGGCACACCCCCAGAGACCTGCTTTCTGCAGCGAGGCTCACCTCTGCAGTTTCCACCACCTCCTGGTAGCCCATTCAGTTATGAACCATCCATGCATCAATCCCTTGGTGGGATCAGAGTCCTCACAATCCCATCCCTGCTGAGAAGCTCTGCCTGTGAACACAGCTGTGTTGAGGACCACCCTTTCACACAGGAGCCTCTGCCGACATTCCGGATCTACACCATGGCTGCTTTTCTGGGTGTGGCCATATCATTTCCCACCTGCTACAGTTTTATAATCTATTCCTGGTTCTTTCTAGTTCTCCTTGGAGGGCTCACGTGGTGACTTTGAGGTCATTCTTTGGTGGATCTTGGGAACGGGTGGCTAAGTGTGTGCGGCTTCTGCTTCTCACTGCCTTCTGCCTCTCAGAAACGTTCTGAGGTGGAACATGGTGGTCCTGGTCTACCCTCAGGGAACAGAGGTCCAGTATCTGGGTATGAGTGACATGCCCAATGGCCAAGCTGGGCCTAGAGTTGGTCATTCTCTGTACTGAGCCTTCCTGATGGGCGTACCATGACCAGCAGTGTCAACATAAGCTGAGCATTGCTAGAAATTCAGACTCCCAGGCTCCTCCCCAGAACTACTGGACACAAATCTGCATTTTAACAAGACCACCAGGAGATTTATGTGCACAGTAAAGTTCATGAAACACTGTCCTAGGAGACACCATAGCAAAGCTATTTTCTCCCTTAGAGATCCTCCACTCCCATCCTGGTGTCTTAAAATGCCAGGTTTTATCTGTGCTCTGTGAAGAATGTCTTCGGAAGACAGCTCTCAGCTTGAGAGAGAAAGCCCATGACTGTATTTGAAGCTCCAGAGTTTGTTGATATTTTTCAAAGTGTACTTCCTTGTCAGCCGAGATTTACCGCCTATTTGAAGAGGAGAATGGCCATCTGAGTGAACATGCTGATCAATAATTCAAATTAAGAAATCCCATTTTTAACACTCACACCATACCAAAATGATGGCAGGGCCCAAGTTGTAATTATTACAAACTTCAGCTATTAGACATTCCACTCTGGTTCCTGTAGTCCGGGAAAGAGAAAGATGAGAAAAACCACTCTGCTTCTTTTAAGAGATTGTGCCTCTTACAGACATGACCAATGGTTTGGATCATCCCTGCAGGAGTGTTTTGGGGTGGGCTGTATCATATTTTGAAAGAGTGCGCACCGGGTCTCCCGTAATGAAGATGGAGGCGCAGGGCCGAGACTAGAATACGAAGCTCACAAGCACAGCAAATCGTTTCCTGAAGATCCAAAATCCATCTAACATCCTAAATGTGATTTTTTGAGGTGCTTCACTCTCTTGGGCTGTGATTTGTCTTCTGAGAGGACAGTTCAAGAGAACGTGGTCTTCCCGGCGCCCTGAGAAATGGGAGATCCATAGAAGGAAGAGCGTTTCCACAGCAAAAGGCAGGAACAAATGAGAGCCTGGTCCCTGAGCATCTCAACACTCAAAGGCCTTCCTCCCCCAATGAATGGCCAGTGCTGTACGGCGATATTCTCACCGAGGTTGAAGGATGCAGTTGATGACCTTCAGTGGCACTGATCAATTTTTCTGTATTGTAGCTATGTGACAAAGTCAAAATATTTTGTAAATAAAAAACAAAATCCAGAGCATAAATCTGTGGCTCACTGTTTGCAGCATAAAGCTTAAAGTGCCAATTCCACAGACTTCAATACATTATTTTTTTGTGCTGAAAATGGAGAAATCTTCCATGAAAGCAGAGTGCTCTGTAGGATCTTAAAGTTTGCTGCCCCCATCTTCAATCCAATTTCTCTTTCTCGATTTATACTAGATGAGGAGCCCAACTATACAATTTCCTATTTTTCTATCTTCTTATTTTGAAAAGTGTAGGCATCCTTAGATCAGGACATTTAATCCTTTTAATGGACTTGGAAGCAGATCCTGTTATCATCCTATTTTACAGGCTCAGAGAAGGTGAGATGCTTTCTCCAGAGCACTTGCCTCAGCTTCCGAGAGTCAGAATTTGAACACAAGAAATGTACAGTGTTGTTGGGAGGGGGTACATAGGATCAGAGGAACACTAGAATGGTCAACGGAAAGGGAGGGGAGGGAAGGAGTAAGGGGGGGTTGGAAAAAAATTGGTGGTTGAATGAGATGGATATCATTATCCTAAATGCATGATTGAAGATCTGAATGGTACTTATATACTTTGTATACAAGCAGTTGTATGTAAAAAGATACTATACCTGTGCATGATGAATAAGTAAGTAAATAAATTAAAAAAAAAAAAAAAAAAAAGAAAGAAATGTAACGCCAGATACCGTGTTCTCATCCACTAACTACATGAAGTGTCCTCCTGGTGGATGGTATTGAGTGACAGGCACCGTCCTGAGAGTTATCAAAGGTGAGGGGGGAATCCACAGAATGCACACAGCTGGAAGAGGTGCAGATCAGAGCTGGGTAGGCCTGGGAATAGCCCAGAAGGAAGGACGGCACCATTAGCCAACACCCTGTCGTGGTAATAGTGAGATATCACACATATGACAGCCATGTGTATTTTGTATATGCCCTAAGGAATGCTTTCATCTAAAAGTTTCATCCCAGAGTTTCAAACAAATGAGGATTTGATATTACCCAGTGGTCGGTAATTTCTGGTGTAAGTCTAATAAAATTGTTCTCCGTTGGGCCTGATCCCTTTCACCCCCATCCCCAGAGGCCTGGATGTGGATTTGTTTGTTATAATGGACAAACCCAGTTTGGTTGTTGCTAAATGCTACTGGCACCTGGTGGGTCAGAGTTAGGGTTGCTGGTCAACCTTCCCCAATGAGCAAGATAGCTTTCCATGGCAAAAATCATCTGGCCCCAGATGCTATAGTGCCGGGGTTGGGAGACCCGAGGTTAGCAGTGAATGCTAACGGGCCCATCTCTACTTTCTCTTGGCCTTTGCCTCATGGCCTTCATTGGGCTGCTGAACCTCATCCTCATTCAAGTCTGGAAGATGGGACATGGGAGAAAAGGTGTGTGCCATGGCTGTGCCTTCTGTGTTTACCAGAACCCTGAGAAGACAATTATAACTGGCCAGAATGGCAACCTTCCTCTGGGATCTGGATGGACTGTGTCTTGCATGGAACTGGGCACATGGCTGCCCCTACAAACTCAGGGTCCCTTGACAAGTGGGAAAAGGACCCAGCAGCCCACGATTAGTGTGTGCTGCATCATCAACAAGTGTTTTCAAGTGAAGCTCTTGACAAATGCAGGTAGCTCTTCTTCCAGTCAGTCCTTCAGAAACCATCCAAAGTGCAGCGACTGCACCCTCTTAATGGTGCTAAACCAAGCGGCCTCCTGTGTCTGCCAGCACCTCTATTTAAAGGGCTAGCCCCATCTCCATCTCCCCAAAGCAAATGTTTCTAAAGCTTTTCTTTTCCCATTGATAAATCGTCTGAGCAGAGACAGATTGAATTATTTATCTGGACTCTGAAAATCAGCATGGGCTATTCTCAATGCGGCTGCGGTCCAGTTTTAGAAAATGTATTTGTGGAGCAATAAATAACAATATTCCTCCCAGCCTCTTTGTATTGCTCTTTGATTCATTCACTCGGCAGATATGTAGTGGTCTCTGATGGGGCGTGCAGAGCTGAAGGCATTGTAAACCCTCTAGAGTATAAGCGTGTTGAGGGCAGAAAATCACGTCACCCCTGGTCACCGTGATATCCCCACAGAGTAGCACACAAATGGCTTAGGGTTAGCTCACAGTGTGTTACACGAATGCGTGCATCCATTATCTTCATGGGGTTGGGGTGTGGATACAGAAATCAAGCAGGCTATTATTCATCATGAACTTCATCAGATGAGCGTCACGTCTCGTGAAATGGCCACGTGATCCAGCAGTGGGAGACTCAAAGAAGACTTCCAGAGAGAAAGTCTGTCCAAGCTGAAACCCGAAGCATGGAGAAGAGTGGCCACAATTGGCCACACGTGCTTTCTCCCCACGCGCCTACCCCAGAGACCCTCCAGTCTCATCCATACTATGCTCTGCGAATAAAATACTTTTATTTAAAATGGTAAGAAGTTCAATACAGAATTCCAAACTTTCTTCCAAATTCTAACAGTTGGTGAGCTTGCGGTTTAAGCTCAGTCTTTCTGGCTTCCGCCCACGTGAAGAGATCCCTTAGGTCTCCCCGCCCATCAGGGCCAGAGGAGAAAGGAAATGCCCGCTGCTCAGATGCTCCTGGAGCTTTATGCGGAGGCTGCCTCTGTGGGCAGATGAGCAGATGTGTTTCCATTCCTTCCACTGCTGCCTCCCACTCGCCCCTCTTGACCCCCACGTCCCGGCAGGACACTGTCCAGGAAGCTGCGACCTTCTCCTTGCTGACAGCTGGAGGTGGGAGACAGCCGGTCACCTACACGGAGCTCCCCCTGGGAAGGCTTCTATGACGTCCTCGGTCGGGGCAGCTCCCCTACCGCCCCCCTGGAGGAGGGAGACACGATCCCCTCCAGATGGACAAGGGGCATGCCCGTGCCGGGAGACTCCATGACACTTGGTTTGTGGCTCAGGTCCAGCCTGGCCGCACTCACAGCCCTTTGCTGGCACCTGGCCTAGACAAGACCTGCCTGTCTACCCTTCCACTGGGGGCAGGGGTGACACTGTGTGGCACTTAGGTGCGCCGTGTCCATCTCTTGCCATCACTCTGTGAACTCCTGGTCTGCGTGTCCTTTCCACTTTTATTCTCTGAGCTCCTTGAATGGATTTTGTGTCCATGACGGTGCATCAGACAAACACCAGTCCCTGTCCTGACGAATGTCACGCGTGGGGTGGCGAGGTGGGCCTGCAGTCAAATGCACAAGTGCACTAACGGGCGCTGGGAAGTGCAGGAGGCACTCGGATGATCAAGTGCTGCAGGGACACCTCGCAGCAGCTCTGGCATCTGCCAAAGTCAAGGTGGGTTCCACAAGTGGTCACACGATCCACGCACAGAACGCTAACGAGGACCGTCTCACTCGCCCGGCGTCTGTGGGGCCTCGTACAATGCCTGGAGCAAACGATGAGTGTGAACGGGACCAACTGAGTGATTGACAGCAGAGGTACCTCTGGACCCAGCTCCTCCTCTCCGTGCCACTGAAGGCTCAGACCTTCACCTTTCCCCATCCTCCCCAGCAGCTGCCTTCTTTCTCAGCCTCCTCATCCTGGTTCAGTGGGGCACATGCGCCCACCCCTGCAGTGAAGACTTCCTTAAATCACCCTGGATCTTCCCACCACCCCGTGGCTCACCAGGTGGAACCCACACCCTCTGCCCTGCCCGTGGAGCCCCGCTTCCGTCACATAGACAGATCTGCACACTGACTCCCAAACCGGCCGCACTCTTCCTTCCCACCAGAACTTCCGGCACACCCTTGTCCCCATGGCCTTTCCACCTTCCCCCCCACCCCCGGGCAGGTAGGTGCCTCTGCATCCTTAGGAAGTCCATGCATGACTCTCACGCTGGTCACACTTCTCCCGCCCCGCCTGGCCTCAGACAGTGTGCCCGTGATGCGTGTGTCCTGCTTGTTGAGAGGCCTTGCATCCCCGCTAGACAGGAGGAGGCTTCCTGAGGAACAGGGACGTTATTTTATTAATCTGCGTTTCCCCAGCACTCTGTCTGAAAGGCAATAAGGACTCAATAAATATTTAAAAAGAATATGGCATTTTTCACTGCCTTCAAGGAATAGTCACTACAAGACGCAGAATTAGTAGCCTCTTTGTTTTCTAAAAGTGACAGCTACCGTCACAGGCAAATCTTTTAGCTTTTATTAAATGCAGGAAACTTTTTTCATGAGCAGCAGAACGGCTGCATTTGGCTTTGGTGTAGACCATCTATACTTTACTTTAAAAATGAATCATGAGCATAGCAGGCCTCTGCCAGCATGCTGCTTAGAGATCTTCCCGGACCTTTGAGGAGCACCAAGACACACGGACACATTTTAAGAGCACCATACAGAACTTCTTTTACCAAAACACATATGTAATAGCAAGCTCTTGCCAAAGGTTTTCTTATGCAGAATTCTGAAAGGTAGAAGCAGGGACAACTTCCATGTTCCTGTTGAGTGACTCTTGAGGAGAAGGCTACCTGTCCATGAAAGGAGCATGTCAGTCCCAGCCTTGCTGCTGACCCAGCCCTGGAGGAAAGATCACTGGAGTCACCGGCGTCTACCAACAGCTTGCTATATTATCTTTCTTTCTCTTTGTTGGTACTAGTGATTGAACCCAGGAGCATTAACCACTGAGCCACATGCCCAGCCTTTAAAAAAGTTATTTTGAAACGGGGTCTCGCTCAGTTGCTTAGGGCCTCACCAAATTGCTGAGGCTGGCCTTGAACTTGAGATCTTCCTGCCTCAGCCTCCTGAATTGCTGGGATAACAGGCGTGCACCACCGTGCACAGCTGTGGCATATTTTCTTCACTGATTTTCAAGAAGTGATGATCTTCTGTGTATACAATACTGTCCTTAGCGTCTTATGATCACTTTGCCAGGTCAAAGTGCCTTTGTCACGTGGGCCTTAGATGGAAAAGTGCACCCTACTGAGCAGAAAGCTCTAATAAACTTAAACGCGACAATAGCTACAGGAAATCAAGCAGTGCTCTTTCAGGAGACTCCATCCCATTCATCCAGCTGATACGAGGGTTCCACGGACAGGATGTTCTGGGGTTGCAAATCTTTTGAAGCATGTGGTGACTCAACAGAAATATCTTTGATCATTTGCATAATTTATCATGCGTGACACATATTTGCCCAAAGTTCCCAACAAGGCAGCTAAGTAGTTGTTGTTCCTGGTGTCAAACCCGTGTCAGCATCATCTCAGGGTTACTTGTAGATAGGACTGCTGCCTATTTCAAATGGTGATTCAAAACATTCTCACTATGCTTTCCAATAAATTCGAAAGGAAAAAAAAAGTCTTATTTGATATTAGGGACATTTTTTCATACTCTTAAATAAGACCCTTAAATAAGATTTCAGAGGGCTGGTGAATTGGGGTTCAAGCCTGCTAGAGACTCATGAGGGTGAACTTGGTCAACACGTTGGCACTCCCCAAGTCTCTGTTGCGTCATCAAAAAGAAGGAGAGAGAGGGAAAAAGGAAAAATAGAAAGATGGGGCTAGAAGGTCTTGGAACCCCATTTCCGCTCTTCTCAGTATGATTTTGCGTCAGCTGAGAGCAGTGACAAGGTAGAAAGTTCCATGGCTTCCATCCTGACCACCTCTCTGGCCCCAGGGAGAAGGGTGGGTTAAAGGTGATTTGTCTCTCCAGGGGAAGAGGCAGCTGCAGACCCACAGCACCAGACCTGAGGGAGAAGGTTCGAGCTGAAGTCCCGATGTCTTTGCTCTGTACGTGCGTCCGTCGCTTCGTCTATGAAAAAGGAGTGGGTCACCTCCATCCCAAGACGGGGACGTGTCGAGAGATGGAATGGAGCTAACCCAAAGACGATAACCACACACACACACACACACACACACACACACACACACACACACACACACGTGAAACACTCTAGGATTTATTAAGCCACTCTTGCCAGTGACTATATACTCTGGAGTTTAGCGCAGTGGGTTTTTCTGCAAGTATTCCCAGAGTGACAACAGGCAAGATCCAACAGCTGTGGCTGTTGGGTGACGAAGGCCACCTTTGGAGATGAGTTCTTACGGGGATGGGGAGGACATGGCGGCTGGAAGAACTAACCCTCCTGCAGAGATGGGGCCGCTTGGTGGCTTGGGGACCTGAGTTTCATTCACCCAAAACCTTAATGCCCCCACGCTGCGCCCCCAACCATATGTCCTACATATGGGTGGGTGTGTCTGTGACGCTGCTTCCTGGCCCCTCTGTGGGCCCTTCGCCACCACCTACCGCCCAGCTGAGCAGCTCTTAGGTTCTGCAGCCACCAGTCTCCAAACGACAGTGGCCTACCTTCCCGATGGCTGATGGTGGCTCAAACGGCCTGTCCTGAAATCTTCCTGGTCCTCTTTTAGGAGAGTAGAAACTAGGATCCACACCGGAGGCCCCCCGGGATCTGCACTGGAGAAGTTACATGATGAGAAGCAGAGTGGTAAGGGAACCCCACTTGCATATGTGGGGTTCAAGTCGGAATTCCAAGCGGTCCGTTCCCCTTATGCTGGGTGACCTGTGGCATTCATTCTGTGGCCATTGTCCTGCATGGGTGGGAGGAAGGGTTGAGTGTCCTGGGAAGGGTCAGAGCTCCTATTCCATAAAAAGGCCCAGACTTTCCTTGTGGGACTGTCCTTGAGGTGAGGGCAGGTGATGGGCAGGTGTGGGCAGGGGCACATTTTAGGGTCTTTGGTTTAATTTTCAATTGCACATATTTTGCTGCAAGCCTCATTACTTGGTGGCTGGAAGGTATTTCTGGGCCTATTTTTTTTTTTTTTTTTTTTTTTTGAGACCCAATCCAAGCCAGGATAAGAAATCACCTTCATGCAAGAACACCTGCCTCTCTGGAGCACTTGGTTGGTGTCAGCCCTGCTATTCTGGTGCTTTACCAACATTTGCAATGGTCCTCTCATAATCTAGAAAATTATACCACCTTACAGTTAGAAAACAAAGACACATTCTGAAAGAAGTTGCAGCTAATATTCACACAACTCAGATTTTGGGCTTGTTAATTCTTTGTGGTGTTGGCTGTGCTGTTCGTGGTAGCCGGTTCCACAAAGTCTCTGGCCTCCATCTAAAACCCATCAACTCTTGAGATGAGTTCTTAGTTTTACCATGATATAAACATTAATCATGTTGCATAAAAATCATTCCTCAATAAAGCTACTCAACAAATAAGCAAACAAAGAAAAACCCACTAGCCAAATAGCACTTTTCATCTTTGACAGAGAAAATTGAGTTTGAAAACTGTAGCTATCAATATTGTACAATTAACCCAGCAAACATTTTTTTAATTGGAATCAAATCTTACCTTACTATAAGTCTGTTCTGACTGAGGCTTGAATACTTAAACACTTAAAGAGACTCTCGAACACGAGAATGATCATGTCCATCAAATTCCAAGAATTCGCCCAGTCTAATTCTGCTGGCGATAATGTTAATAATATATCTTTTAAAAGTTCCAAGCATGAATTATTTGCAATAGAAGTTTGATGGTAATAGCATGCACCATACATTAGTTCTTCAAGCTGAATAATGCAGGGCTTGTGCAGCGTGGGTCGATAGAATTTGGATTTCTCCAAATCATTTTCCTTTTTCTCTCTCACACTGCACACAACCCGTCTGTAGGGCCAGTCCCGCTGTGACAGCAGGCAAACTGGGCTCCCTTGCTGGATGCAAAAGACGGTGAAGCCCCTTCATCCCAGGGTCATGTGCTCTGTGTCTGAGCTGCCACCTGGAACCCCAGACAACAGTTAGTAAGGAAGCGGTGAAGGTTCCTGTCCCAACACATTGCTCAAACGTGTGCTCCCAGTGCTGTGTGGAAAGGAAAAGTTGACGTGGAAAGGAGGGGACTGGGTAACGGTACCTAGACAGCAGCAAACCCCAAGCTCTGTAGCATAATGGGGCTGAGAGGGTACAACCTGAATGTCAGACCCAAAGTTCCCCTTAATCAGCTCTTTCCTGCCCCTGACTTTGTGAGTCTCCATTTCTCCCCTACCCAGGCAGGAGGATCACAAGTTCAAGGTCAGCCTCAGCAACTTAGTGAGGCCCTTTCTTAAAATAAAATAAATTAAAAGGGCTGGGATGTGGCTCCATGGTAAAGCTCCCCTGGGTTCAATCCCTGGTACAAAAAAAGAAGTTATCAAAACTCTACCCTTTCAATACATGCAGTTTATTGTGCACCTATGATATCTCAATAAAACCATTTGAAAATACAGTAAAAAGTTGTCCTCCAAAATGGTAAGGTGGTTCCTTCTGAGGCCCGGCCAGTAGTCAGAATTGATAGTTGGGGCAATGCTTCTACAGCTCCCCCGTGCTGCAGTCTCTGGTTGTTGGATGAGGAAAGGCCTCAATCTCAAGTACTTGTCCCCACGTGGGAAGGTCAGCCAAGCCAAGCAGGCGCTCTCCACAGAGGAACAACGTGGAACTTCTGTGACTGCAAAGCTGATGGTGCTGGTAGGGAATAAAGGAGAGAGTTCACAGAAGCGTGCTCGGAGGAGATGGAGAGTGCCCGGTTGGCAGGCAGCTGGGGATGCGTTCTGGTTGTCAGAAAGGAAAAAAGAAAGCAAGATTTTAGGATGTGTTCTCTGGACAACGGGAGGGTAGTATTTTGTTCTCTTCCGTTCTGGCCTCAGCTGGAAGGCTGTGCTGCGGTGTGGTGAATCTTGCACTTACAGGGACACTCGGGTAGGATTTTAAGAGGAGGCAAGTGACGATGTTAAAAGAGACTTAAGATAATGCGGCACTAGGAACAGCAGAAGGAGCTAAGACCATCTAACCCAGAGAGCACCTTCAGTGATCTGCAACTCCTGCGGGGACTTTTCTTTTTTTAATTTATTTTTTATTTATAATAATTATAATTCATAGTGCACATATATAGCATCTTTTTACATACAACTGTTTGTATTCAAAGTATACTCGTACCATTCAGGTCTTCAATCATGCATTTAGGATAATGATATCCATCTCATTCAACCACCTTTTTTTTCCTTTTCTCCCCCTCCCTCCCCCCTTGCTCCCTCCCTTCCCCTCCTTTCCCTGTGACCATTATAGTGTTCCTCTAATCCTCTTATGTACCCCCATCCAACAATACTGTGAACCAGCCTCCTTATATCAGAGAAAACATTCGGTATTTGGATTTTTGAGATTGACTAATTTCACTTAGTATTATATTCTCCAACTTCATCCATTTACTTGGAAATGTCATTATTTTATTCTCTTTTATTGCTGAGTAAAATTCTATTTTATATATATACCACATTTTCTTTATCCACTCATCTACTGAGGGACATCTAGGTTGGTTCCACAACCTAGCTATTGTGAATTGTGCTACTATAAACATTGAAGTGGCTGTGTCACTGTAATATGCTGTTTTTAAGTCCTTTGGGAATAGACCCAGGAGTGGGATGGCTGGGTCATAGGGTGGTTCCATTCTCAGTTTTCCAAGAAATCTCCATACTGCTTTCCATAGCAGTTGCACCATTTTGCAGTCCCACCAGCAATGTATGAGTGTGCCTTTACAGTGGAGAAAGAATAGCCTCTTCAACAAATGGTGCTGGGAAAACTGGAAATCCATATGCAACAAATTGAAATTAAACCCTTATCTCTCACCATGCACAAAACTCAATTCAAAGTGGATCAAGGACCTAGAAATTAGACCAGAGACAATACGCCTAATAGAAGAATAAGTAAGCTCCAATTTCCAACATGTCAGATTAGGCCCCAAGTTCCTTAATAAGAATCCTGTAGCGCAAGAATTACTACCAAGAATTAATGAATGGGACAGACTTAAACTAAAAAGCTTCTTCTCAGCAAAAGAAACAATCACTGAGGTGAATAGAGAGCCAACTAATTGGGAACAAATATTTAATACATGCACATCAGATAGAGCACTAATTTCTAGAATATATAAAGAACTCAAAACACTTAACACCAAAAAAAAAAAAAAAAAAAAAAATAACCCAATCAATAAATGGGCTAAGGAATTGAAAAGACACTTCTCAGAAGAAGATACATAATTAATCAACAAATACATGAAAAAATGCTCAACATCGCTGGCAATTAGAGAAATGCAAATCAAAACTACTCTAAGATTTCATTTCACTCCCGCGGGGACTTTTGGCAGGTGACAGACACTGAGCGAAGAAGCACACGTCACGTGCCTTAAGTCTCTAGCCTGGGAGGCAGTGTGGCCTCCGTGTGCTTGACAGCTTTCCAGGTTCTCTGCCTTCTAGGGACATGGAAGTATTGCTTTCAAAATCAGACATGGCTTAGTAACTCTCTCAGGCCAGTGGAACGTGAGTGCCAATGGTATGCGTAACATCCAGTGGACGCAACTACCGGTGCTCCAGCTCCAGCAGCAGGGCGGCTGAGCAAAGACAAGGTAGGTCAGAGCCTTCCCCTGGCCACACTACAGTGAGCATGAGGCGTGAACAAAATCGAAACCTTGGTCATTTGAAGCTACTGAGATTTGGTAGCTGTCTGTTACTGCAGCAAAACAAAGCTCATCCTGACTGACGCGCATAGTGATGGACATCTTCATATTCCAAACAAGGGAGTCGCTGGCCTAAAACCTTGGGTGCAGTCAGGGGTGAGGCGGAAGAGCCTCTCTACAAACCACCTGCACTTTGTCACAATGCTGTTCAGAGGGGTGGAGTATAATGTGCAGTCCTCGGGGCAGAGGAAGGGGAGAAACCAGAAGTTAGAAGCAGCCTAAATTTTGGGTCGAGCCTAAGAGAGCTTTAAACACAATGATCTGATATAGAAACTGCTGCCTTGCCATGGGAATGGGAAGTTTTTATCTCCCCATGTCTGGATGCATTGAGGCCGACCAATGTCTTTTCTAGGATGCGGTGGTAAGGATGCACGCACTGGAAACAAATCTGGACCCAAAGACTTGCTGGTCTCCTCCCAGGCCTGCAGCCCTGCGAGACTATACCTCCTCAGTGGTAGATTTGCTCAGAGGGCATTTCATCGACAGAGGCTGCCTGCAATAAAACATTCTCTGCTAGAGTGGGGGCAAGATGGCCCCTTTGCAGTGTCTAGGTAACTGGTAAATTAAATCAATGATGCTATCCCACACACCCTACATAAGATCACAGAACTCAGCTGAGTCCTCAAATATTAATTGCAGGAAATGATTTGTCTGCTCTCGGTGCTAATGCACAGCCTCAAGTCAATCTTCCCTCTCCGAGGTCTCCGACTAGCAGAGTACATTTCTCTTTCTATTATGTCCATGTGCCCCCGCCCCACCTCAGGTTAAGGAATGCTAATGTTTTGTTGTGACCACGGATTCCCTCTGCACTTCAGACGGCACTTCTTTCGGTGGGATGCTGAGATCTGTGCTCCCCCAGCCTGAAACTCTCAGCCACATAAATCACAGAGCAAGGGGATTTTTATGCAAAATAAAGCACTTTTCATGCCTTTCCCTTGCAATGATGACATGATTTTCCCCTGAACCTGAACAATATGTGTTTCATAAATAGATCCTTCTCTCTGGAAGCGAACCTTGGAAATGGATTATTTGTTTGGTTTGCATTTTGTCTCTCCCTGTCGCAGCTACCAGAAGCCAGTGCTCACAGGCACGCCACAAAGAGGAAGAATTAGAAGAGCTGAGAACCAGCAAGGACCTGTCCTCCACACAGGGTCCTGCTCACTCTGAGAGGCACGTTGCTTCTTAGAACTTGGGTCACGAGTTATGCAGCCTTGGAAGGAATCAGTGGCTAATCCTAGGGAGCTGATTCTTCAATTATCAGTAAGAAATATATAGAAAGAGAAAAAAAATGTAGAAAAAAATCTATGTGTTTTAACATTTGGAAGTTCATACCATTTCTAAGCAGATGTTTATTTTCAGTAATCCCAGGTCACTTCTGAAAAAATACTAAGTTCAATATTTGAAAGATGTTACCATTCCCTGCTGACAATACCAAAGTGCAAGAAGACAGAGCCTTCTTTACACCATGGTGTGCATCAGATACACCCTCGGCTGGAAGAAAGAGACAGTGACGGTCTCTTTGAAAGAAAGGACACGTTTAATGCTAGGGTTTCAGGTGCTCGATAGCAAAAGACTTCCAAAAGGTATTTATGCCCCATTTCACAGAGAGTGCCTGCAGCCCAGAATGCCCCCCCACCGTGGAGAAGGGCGTGGGGAGACTCGGGGCTCTCTCACTTAGCACGTCCAGCGCCCACGGGAGAGCCAGGGCTCCTTGCCCAACTTGTCTAAAGAGACTAAGTCATTTGATTCCCAGGACAAAGGAGCCCTACCAGAGTGGACACAGCCCAGCAAGGAAATCCTGACATCACACAAAATAGAGACAACCTCACTCTTTTGGAATGTGAGGGATTTAAAGGATCGCAGAGTTGAAATGTATCTTTGTGTTTTACCTAAGTCTGAACTAAGCCCATGAGTTTTCAAAGTATCATTGAGAGTATGGTAAATAATCTCCCCAGCCTGCAGTACGTGAAGCTTTTGATGTGAATTATGGACCCATCCATCCCCAGGGAAGGTAATGCAGCCTAAGGGCTTCAGGTCCAGGGGCTCCGATGTCAGACCCCCTGCATGCCAACTCCCTTCTCCTACGTGTTCCCTATAAAATGACTTTGCACAAAGTAATTCTTTGAACCCCGCTTTACTCACCCTTAAATCGGGAGGACAATGGATGGTTGTCGGGATTTACACAGCTCCGGGCACCCAGTAAGCAACATTATGTTCATTATTGTTACCTCACCACCACCCTCACCATTGTTAAAATACCCTTTGCCCTGGAGTGACCCGAGTTTGCAAGTGCATGCACAGTCACAAGTACAAAGATCCCAGACGCTGGAATGAAAAGTGCCTGGTGCCCAAAGCCTGGCTCTTTACGATCAAATGCATCGGGATTTCCACAGCCACTGACTAAGCCTCGGTGTTCGTGTTAATGAAAAGTTAATTATATGCCTGTATTGGGTGAGAGAGAAAAAAAGAGGACCATTAATGTAGATGTCGAGTCCGATCCCTGACCACAGCGTGGTTAGCATGGCTCAGCCTTTCCATGAACTTGTGTTCAAGGCTTTGTGGCTTGATGAGCCTCTGGGAATGTGGGGCGGGATTTTAGGTCCGGTGCATGCCGGCTGGTTGCTCCAGATCGGGGTCTCCTGGAACAGGGTTTGCCCCAGCATCTCTCGCTGTGCCGCCACAACTCCTCATGCCATTCTGCAGCCCGCTGAAGACGGTGCTCACGATGGCCTCCCTTCCCCTCCTGGATGACAGGCTTGGAGGAGCAGCTATGTCTGCCTCTCTTTCTCAGCCCCAGGGTGCAGAACAAAAGCAATGTGTACGCTCATTGCTCATTTGGTGCTTAGTGAACGAATGAGCACTAAAACATTGCCTTCTTACCATTTATCACAGCAAGCCAGGTTGCATTTCTTGATTTAATTGTGTCTTTCTGGACAGTACTTACGTGCCGGTGTAACCCCAGTCAGAACCATGCCTGGCCCACCATAGATGCTTAATAAATGCCTGTGTTGTGAACGAATGAAAGAGTGAATAAGTGCATTAAACAGAGAGTGGCTCAATGAATAGTTAATGTCTCAGGCTGAATAAAACATTCACCATCTGATGACTTGGGTAAGTTTGGGCATATGCAGCAGCTCATTAAGTATATGGCAAAAAATCAGTCATTGAACGTGTCTCTTTATAAAATATGATGTGGGGCCTACAATAAACCCAGAATTATGCATGCATGTAATAAAACTTTGGTTGTAGGCTTTCTATAATGATTCTGCTCACCCCGTTCCTTCCTGACCTGAGTGAGGGTCCTTTTCTTTAAAGTGTTCTTCTTCCCATCTCATCGCTCTTCACAGACAGATTTGTGAATGATACCATACTTCTTAAAAAGTTCTTTCTCACACACACACACACAAAAAAATTAAAAAATAAAGACTTAACTGTTGTACGATTCATTTCACAGACATAACGCAGACTTGATTTTATAAAGCAGAGAAAGCACAAGGGTCTCAAACTCTCACACATTGCAGATGAGAATAAAAAATAGTAAAAGTACTTTGGAAATCTGTTTGCATTTTCGATGGAAAGAAGTCATATATCTCTACATATAACCCAGGAATTGTATTTCTAGGAATGTGTATACATGAAAAAAAAATGGATGCCTATGTCCAAAAAATAAAATATAGAAATATGAATAAATTCATTATAAAATTCATCTTTTTCAAAAAGTAAATAGATGTGGTATGTCCATACAGTGGAAGTGCTATATGATAAGTAAAAAGAGCCAACTATTGGTTTAACAATTGGTACTATCCATTTCAAATTAGTCCAGAAGAATCTCAGATACTTGGTTGAGTGCAAAGCATAGATGGAAAATATATGTAAAATTCAAAGGCAGGCAAAAGTAATCAGTGATGATACGACTTGGAATAGTGGATGGCGGAAGAGAACTAAGCCAAGAAGGAGCCCAGGGAAACATTCTAGAGAGTGGAAAAGTATCCCATCTTGCTTACACAGTTGGTGCATAGGAAACCTGAACCATCAAACTGCAAGCTTGAAATTGGCACTCTTTTCATACTTCACTGTAGGTACATTATTTCAAAATAATAATAATAAAAGTAACAAGCATCAGGATTTTCTCACCAGACCAAATTGCCCCATCTGTTTATCTTTTGGTGCCTTTTTCTCTTATTATTGCATTTAAAATGCCATTGAGGTGACTTTGGGTGGGTTTCCTGGGGTTGTACTTATAAAGTCAGTTCATTGGCTCTGATGTTTGTGAATGGACCTGCTGTCTCAGAGGGCAGTCATCACAGTGAGCTTGCACGTGGACCCCTGGGAGCTGGATTCACATTCTGGCTTTGCCAAGTACTAGCTGTGTGACCTTGGGCACATCACCTTAACCTCTTTGGATCTCAGTTTACTTAGAAGGTGGGAATAATATTGGTCTGACCTCATGGGGTGAAATCAGAAAATGTATGTAAAGTGGGTTGGTTGGTGTTTGGCAGAGAAAAAAGTGACCAGGCACAGAATTGGTAGAATTAGGTAAATAGTGGTTAAGCCCATATGAAGAGCAATAGCAAAGGCAGCCAGAGAAGAGCCAGTCACACTGGCCCGACCAGACCAAGCCTGAAAGGCTGGGCTTTGAGCTGCAGGCACAGCAGTGTGCCCATGTCACGTCAGAATAGAAACCTCTAAGTCAGCTTGGAAAAAGGAGAATGCAGGCCACAAGCCATTGGCTCCCAGATATGGAACGCCCGGTACGTGAGGTGGGGCATTTATCCATGTTCCCGGTGTCACTAGAGCCCAAAATAAAGCCATGTGTGCCATGCCCTGGGCTGCACCCCGGCCTGTGGTTCGATGGGCAGATAGATCACATAACTCCCTGTAATGAGCCCCCTCGGTGGCTGCGCGGGGACAGTGTGTGATTACTGTGTGAAGAAGAAAGCCAGGGGTTAAACCTCGCGGAACCCGCGTCTGGTTAGATCATTTACGTTCGTAATTACTTTCCATCACCGCACTGGAGTGCGTCTGGTTGTTCCTAATGGGAAAAGTGATTCGCTGTGGCGTCCACATGGAGAAGGCCTGTGACTCACAGGCCAAGGCCTGGCTCGGGGAAGGCAGTGTGGCTTGGATTGACTCAGGCTGAGATGTCTCCACTCCTCCTGGCACTGCCTTGAACACCCAGAGAAGGGAGGGCCATGAACTCACTCGGGATGGAGAAGATGGGCTGGTCGTACATAGTCAACAGCCATTGACCTTCCACCCACCACAGACCACGCGCTTACTTGCAATGTGTCCCAACAACCTCACACTTCCTCTGTCCAGGTACAACTCATGCTCACTGTAAAGATGATGAGATGGACGGTTCTAGGAATGAAGTTAGGTTTTTAAGTAACAGACCTAGAAATCAAATTTGGTCACGTATGACTCCCAAGAGTAGGCATCCCCGGTGGTACCTGGTAGATTCTTCAAGAGCTTTAACTTCAATTGTCTATCACTGGGCTCTATACTCAGGATCTCAAATTATGGTCAGAGGGCTCTCCCCAAAGACCCTGTGTCTGGGCTACAACAGTCATTCCAACAAGTCATTGTCCATCTCTGAATCCCCAACCCACATATCACATCCATTCAGGAAGGGTGGTAGTTCACGGAGGCTCCTTGCTTTTTTCCCAGGAAGCTGACCACACAAACGGGATTCCTCAGGAAAACTCAGATTCAGAAGAACTCGGATTTTTCCAGGATAAATCTCACACATGTTTTTAGATTTCTAGAAGATTCCAAGATGAAGAGAAGAGATAGAAAACCTCACATTGATTCCTCCATGGTGCAAACACACATCTCAATGTACTGCGGCGCCGTATTGTTTGGACGCTAAGCGCCCTGAAGCTTTGTCAATGAGGACAATAAGATAAAGTAACTACAACTGGCTACTATGCCTAGTTCTTAGGATAAGCTCAACGAAATGCAGCAATTGCTTTTATTGTTGTTCTATAAAGGATAGCTACTAGTTTTTGTTCCTTGTAGATGAACCAAGAGACTTCTCATCAGAATGCAGTGTCTAGACAGTCCTCTCACCCCTGTGAGAGTCCCACATCCTACTGTTTAGCATGGAGGAGAGATTCTACCATGGCCATTGGGCTGCTGGTTCCCCTGGGCCACATGAAGATCCTCTTGTCCCACAGGCTCTTTGGGGCAATGTGTTTTCCAAACACGAGGTGGAATCCAGCTCTTGATAATGGAATGGAGCACGAGAGGGAAGAGACAAGGCACAGGCCTTCACACGGGAGCCTGTGCCCAGGCTGCAGTGGAATTTCTTTTCTCCCACTCTGGGCTGTCTGGGAGCCTTTGTTCCTGGGCACACAGGGGTGTGCCATCTCCAGGGGAGGCAGATGTGCACTCACACAGACAAGCTGTCCGTGAAAGATGCCACGGTTGCCCGAGACACTTGAAGGAGAGCCAATGGCAGGCCTGGGCGTCCTCGTCACATCTCCTGGATTTACATCTGCTTAGACTATTTTTAGCTCAACACATTTCTCGTCACTGAAACTGAGCGGGAGCTGTCACATATAATTCACGATCGGACCAGGCTTGACTCTGTTTCCTATTTTGCAGCAGCTAAAGGCCCACACTTCAGGACTCATTTGGGTGATTATGGGAAAGATGAAGTCATGGCAGATTTCATCCCCGGGAAGGCCTGCCATGTCTTGTAAGTGATTTGATATTTACACAGATCAGGCTTCGAAAATAATGAACTCCCAGGAAACAGGCTGTGGACATGCCTTCCTAAGAAAATCCCTATGCAAAAGAAGGAACCAAGGTTATGTTTCCCCAAATCTAGACGCCCCCACGAAATATCAAATAATGGATACACAGTGCAGCCCCACCTCAGAATTCCCCCAGTATGTCAGTAGACATGGTTCTACGTCCATTGGTCAGGACAACCTGGCACCAGGGTTTCCTGCAAGTCTCTGTTCAGGAAAGCCCCCCCTCCCCCCCACAAGGAGCACCTATTACCTGGAATGGCTTAAAAAAAATTGCTGGTCAAGAAAAGAGTTTGCACAGTTGCTGAAGCCCAGGACAAGATTCCCTTCCCCTCTGCAAGTCTTCCAAGATGCCTTCTAAACCAAAGTCCGGCTGAATGGATTCATCTTGGGGATAATTATGTCAGACTGATCAGATTTTCAGACAAGGAGTTGAGAGCCTCCTTCAAAAATCAGAGAACCCATTTGTAGGGACAGAGCCACAGGAATAAACACCTGTATGCTGAAGAGGCACTTTCACCCCCAGGTGCACTGCAGTGTGGTTTACAACAGGTGATATACAAAAGCAACTACCGTGTCCATCATCAGATGAATGGACAAAGAAAATCTGGTACAGACACAATGGAATACTAGTCAGCCCTTGAAAAGAGAAGGAAATCCTATTGCTACAGCATGGATAATTCTGGATGATATTACCTTAAGTGAAATAAGCCAGTAACAGAGAAATACTGCATGGTCTCTCTTATAGGTGGAATCTAAAAATGTTCAACTTACATAGGGATCAGAGGAGAGGGGAGCTGGGCCAATGGGGAAAGAGAGATGTCGAAGAAGTGACACAGAGTTTCAATTAGATAGCAAGAATGAGCTTTAGAGATCTACTGTACAGAATAGTGACTGTCAAATAGCCACACATTGGATATTTCTAAGTGTCCCAAAGAGGAGATTTTAAAATGTTTTATTGAAAAAAAAAAGTATTTAAGATGATAGATTCATTAATTATCTTGATCTAATTATTTCACAACGTAGACATATATCAAAACATCACAACACGCCCAATAAATATATATAATTTTTCTGTTTGGTTGAAAATAAGATTTTAAAATAAATAAACGAGAAATCAAAGGGGCATTCTGGACTTTGTTGACATTGCCACTCAAGTCAACATCTCAGAAAGGAAGTCAAAACTCCAGGCAGGAGACAGCTGGGACCTCAATGAAGTCCTAAGCAGGGGACCTTGGTTGGCCCAGAAGAAAAAAAAAAAAAATGAGACCACAGATGGAACTCCCAGGGCCTGTCACCTGCATTCAATGAATATGTGCTACTAGGACACCGGCCACTCCTGCAATTCCCCAGTTTCCCCAGCACTGAAACCCTTTAGACAATGAAAGTCCATTTTTCATTTCTCCAGGACGTGAAGAAGGACAGCACCAGGGAAGGGACGAGGGACCACAAAACACAGAGCTGCAGGTGGCGGCCTCGGAGGAGGACGGGAAGCAGGCCACTGGGCTGGGACTTGTGCTGCAGCAGGAAAGATGAGCAGCCCTGGGGCTGAGCAGCCACTGAAAAGCATAAAGGATTGATCGCGCCAAAACAAACTTGTAAAACATCTCCAGGAAATGCCACCGAGCTACCCATGGAGCGCTGGGCGCACCTGTGGGGAGAGGTGCGCGTAGCGGGCCATTAGGTTGCTTCATTTTTCACTTGTATTCCTAGTTCAGGTTTTTGCTCCCTCCTTCTTCTCCTTCTTAAAAGAAAAAAAAAAGAAGAAGAAGAAGAACATTGCTGCCATCTGGGCCTGCAAGTTTTTCAGGGCGAGGTGATCTCTCCATTACTTACGCTGCATGGGGCTTTGGCATCGGAGCCAGAGAGCGCTGGGTAGGCGCCACCTGCTCAGAACCCACCCGGGGTGCTGGGATGGGGCGCTGGGTGATAAGTCAGGAGCTGACTTGCGTGCTAGTCTTCCAGGGCTGCCATGACAAATTACCACAAACTCTGTGCCTTAAAACAAGACATGAAATCAAAGTGTCAGCGGGCCACGCCCTCCGGAGGCTCTGGGGGAGAACTTGTCCCTGCTGTTCTTGGCCTCTAGTGGCTGTGGCATTCTTTGGCTTGTGACATCGCAAGTCCAATCCCTGCCACCATCTTCACATGGCTGTGTCTCCTCCTGTGTCCCTGTGTGTCCTCTCCTCTTCTCATAAGGACACTCTCATTGGATGTAGAGCCAACCCTTATCCAGTAGGACCTTATCCCAAGAGCCCGAGCAAATTATAACGGCACAGTTCCTATTTCCAAATGAAGTCCCATTCCGAGTCTCTGGGTGGGGACGTGAATTTGGGGATGGGGACCCTCTTCAAACCCAAACAAGAGAAATAAATGGGGACCAGTCCATCAGACAAGAAAGAAATATTGAAATAATTAATGGTAGGAGGAGCAGCCGCGGCCCACAAGCTAAGTCTCTACATGTTATCTCACTGAACCTGACAGCTCATGTGGGGTCAGTGCTACTGCTGTCCCTGTCCTATCAAAGTGGAGGCTCAGTCATGCTATGAGTCCCGCCATGTTCACATAGCTGGTTATTGGTGGGATCAGCACTTGAAACTTGGACCCTCAGGCTCTGAAGTCAGACACTGTGATATTTTGGACCTCCTTGTAAGTAATGCAGAAGATCAACACTAAGTCTTTAATAAAGTTTTGATGGACTAAATAAGAGAAGTAAAGCTGTCCTTGCCTGTGAAGTATTTTATTTACGCTGCTCAAAAGCCCACTCGCACCCACCCCCCCGACCACCTCCAACAAGTATTCTTCCTACCTTATTCATAAGACTGGAACAAATATCTGGATTTCTAGAACATTTTCTAATTTGAGAAGAGCCCTTAAAAGCCCACACAAGTAACCCCATAACACAAACGTAAGCGAATACAGCCACGCAGAGGGAAGCCCATGTGGGCTTCTGGCCTGAGGCTGTCTCTGAGGTGCAAAGTGACCGCTTCCACCACGGAGGCATCTTGTTCTCAGGGGAACACCAGGGCCTCGGGGAAGGGTGCTCCTCAGGCCTGTCCCAGCTCGGACCCGCGTTCGGTCTCCTCCTTTTCACTGCCGCGTGTCTCCACCAGGAAGCAACGTCAACTCCTAACTCTCCCTGGCTCTGCTAGGCCCGGGTCTTTTTCTCCATGAGCTTCTCCCTCCCCCTTTGTTTTTCTTTCCCCCGAGAAAGCCTCACATTTAAAGAGACTCACAGTCGCTGTGATCGAGAGTCTTGCTTTGCAGCGGGATACTGGCTTTTTCTGTCTTTCAGCTGGTTTAGGATAATGTCATCATTGTCCCCTCCCCCTGGCCTAGTCCACTGTCTATGATCATAACAGCTCACCACAGACTAGGTTGTTGATAAAGAATAAAAGCTTATTTCGTTCCTGGTTCTGGAAGCTGGTGCTGACACCTGCCTGGTCTTGCTGTAGTATAACAAGGAGGGGACATCACAGGGCCAGGCAGAGAAAGTTGTACAGGTCTCTCTTCCCCTTCTTTTAAAACCATCAGTCCCATCATGGGACCCTCCCTCAATGACCCTATTCCAATTGCCACCCAAGGTCCCACTTCCAAATGACATCAACCTATGCATTTAAGAATTACATTTCAATTTTAAAAAGTTTCAAATCATGGCGCCTACCCTTCTCCTGTCCAGCCCTGAAGAAGAGGCAAGAGTCAGGGGTGGATTTGCTGCTTCTGGCCCACAGTCTGAGGTCAGGGCCAGATGTCTGAGCTTATGCAAGCGGACAGCACCATGTTCATCTCCCGACTGACCTAAATGAACTGATGGCAGAAAGAGACTCTTCTTGAGAGTACACGTACTGCCCAGTCTTTGCAATGGATTTTCCACTTGCTTTTTAGTTGGAAAAATGACTTCTCTGTCCATACCCTCTCACTCTCTCTGGTGGATTTGCTTTTTGGCCATTAGTGGATGGCCACAGATGGTCCACTCTGCACACACAATTGCCCTGGTGGGCTAGACGAAGTAGAACCGTCTCCTGGGAGGAAGAGTGGCCTAGGAAGCTGAAGTGAGAGTGCAGTCAGTACAGTGGCTTCCCGTGCGGGGCACGTCGGGAAGGCAGGAGCCGGGTGGCCTCAGCCTGGGAAAGCTCTCCTGGGTATCTGATACCCACTGTGTCTTGCCATTTGCATAGAAAACAAAACAGGGAATGGGACATCAGCAACAGTGGCCTGGCCTTCCCAACCGCCCTTTGCCTGGGTATTGTGCCATTTTGCAGATCAGAGGACAAGGGTCCACATGGAGGAGTGGCTAGAACTCTCTTTGATCCAGAGAGGACTGCATTTATTACCAGTGACGGTCACTGATACATGGACCCACTCGCGCGAAATGTTTACTGAGCTTTTACTACGTAGTCCACCAGATGCTAAGTTCCATGTTCAGGATGCTGATATTGGCTGGAAGCTCACAGACATTTTTTTTAAACGTCCAAAGAGTGAATATTTTAGGCTTTGTGGACCATAAGATCTTCGTCACAACCTCTCAGCTATGCCACTACAGTGTGAGAATAGCCATAAACTATACAGGAGCAAATGGGTGTGACAGTGTTCCAATACAACTTTACTTATAAATGCATATGTGCATCTGTTTTTTTTTTTTTAATTTTTTTATTATTTATTTACTTATTCATCATGCACAAGTATAGTATCTTTTTACATACAACTGCTTGTATACAAAGTATATAAGTACCATTCAGATCTTCAATCATGCATTTAGGATAATGATATCCATCTCATTCAACCACCAATTTTTTTCCAACCCCCCCCTTACTCCCTCCCTCCCCTCCCTTTCCGTTGACCATTCTAGTGTTCCTCTGATCCTATGTACCCCCTTCCAACAACTCTGTGAACCAGCCTCCTTATATCAGAGAAAACATTCGGTACTTGGATTTTTGAGATTGACTAATTTCACTTAGCATTATATTCTCCAACTTCATCCATTTACCTGCAAATGCCATTATTTTATTCTCTCTTATTGCTGAGTAAAATTACATTTTGTATATATACCATATTTTCTTTATCCACTCATCTACTGAGGGGCATCTAGGTTGGTTCCATAACCTAGCTATTGTGAATTGTGCTGCTATAAACATTGAAGTGGCTGTGTCACTGTAATATGCTGTTTTTAAGTCTTTTGGGAATAGACCCAGGAGTGGGATGGCTGGGTCATAGGGTGGTTCCATTCCCATTTTCCCAAGAAATCTCCATACTGCTTTCCATAGCGGTTGCACCATTTTGCAGTCCCACCAGCAATGTATGAGTGTGCCTTTTTCCCCACATCCTCTCCAACATTTATTGTTGTTTGTGTTCTTGATAGCTGCCATTCTGACTGGAGTGAAATGAAATCTTAGAGTAGTTTTGATTTGCATTTCTCTAATTGCCAGTGATGTTGAGCATTTTTTCATGTATTTGTTGATTAATCGTGTATCTTCTTCTGAGAAGTGTCTTTTCAATTCCTTAGCCCATTTATTGATTGGGTTATTTGCTTTTTTGGTGTTAAGTTTTTTTAGTTCTATATACATTCTAGAAATTAGTGCTCTATCTGATGTGCATGTATTAAATATTTGTTCCCAATTAGTTGGCTCTCTATTCACCTCACTGATTGTTTCTTTTGCTGAGAAGAAGCTTTTCAGTTTAAATCTATCCCATTCATTAATTCTTGGTAATAGTTCTTGTGCTACAGGATTCTTATTAAGGAACTTGGGGCCTAATCCGACATGTTGGAAATTGGAGCTTACTTTTTCTTCTATTAGGCGTATTGTCTCTGGTCTAATTCCTAGGTCCTTGATCCACTTTGAATTGAATTTTGTGCATGGTGAGAGACAAGGGTTTAATTTCATTTTGTTGCATATGGATTTCCAGTTTTCCCAGCACCATTTGTTGAAGAGGCTATCCTTTCTCCACTGTACATTTTGGCACCTTTGTCTAATATAAGATAGCTGAAATTATATGTATTAGTCTCTGTGTCCTCAATTCTGTACCATTGGTCCACCAGTCTGTTTTGGTGCCAATACCATGCTGTTTTTTGTTACTATTGCTCTATAGTATAATTTAAAGTCCGGTATGGTGATGCCACCTGCTTCACTTTTCTTGCTCAGGATTGCTTTGGCTATTCTGGGTCTCTTATTTCTCCAGATGAATTTCATGACTGCTTTTTCTATTTCTTTGAAGAATGACATTGGGATTTTGATTGGAATTGCATTAAATCTGTATAATGTTTTTGGTAGTATGGACATTTTGACAATATTGATTCTACCTATCCAAGAGCAAGGTAGGTCTTTCCATCTTCTGAGTTCTTCTATGATTTCTTTCTTTAGTGTTCTATAATTTTCCTTATAGAGCTCTTTCACCTCTTTCGTTAAGTTGATTCCCAGGTATTTTATTTTTTTTGATGCTATTGTAAATGGCGTAGTTTTCATCATTTCCCTTTCAGAGGCTTTGTCACTGATGTACAAAAATGCCTTTGACTTATGGGTATTGATTTTGTATCCTGCTACTTTGCCAAATTCATTTACTAGTTGTAAAAGTTTTCTGGTAGAGTTTTTTGGGTCTTCTAGGTAGATTATCATGTCATCAGCAAATAGTGCTAATTTGAGCTCTTCTTTTCCTATCTGGATCCCTTTAATTTCTTTCGTCTGTCTAATTGCTCTTGCCAGAGTTTCCAGTACTATGTTAAATAGCAGTGGTGAGAGGGGGCATCCCTGTCTTGTTCCAGTTTTTAGAGGGAATGCTTTCAATTTTTCTCCATTTAAGATAATGTTAGCTCTGGGCCTTGCATAAATAGCTTTTATAATGTTGAGATATGTCCCTGATATTCCTAGTTTTTCCAGTGTTTTGAACATAAAGGGGTGCTGTATTTTGTCAAATGCTTTTTCTGCATCTATTGAGATAATCATATGATTTTTATCTTTAAGTCTATTGATGTGATGTATTATGTTTATTGATTTCCGAATGTTGAACCAGCCTTGCATCCCTGGAATAAACCCCACTTGATCATGGTGCACTATCCCAGCAGCCGTGGTTTGCAACTCTTGATGCAAATGAGTAAGGTAGATCATGGTTTTTAATCATTATTTAGAATGTGCCTAAGTAGGATGAACAGGGAGAAGAAATAGTAGAGAAAGGGAGAAAACTGAGACAGCTTACCAAGAAGAAATACTCTAGCTGGATTTTGCAGTATGAATAGGAGTTCCTCGGGCTCAGGAAAGAAGACTGTAGATACCAAGGTCAGCATAGATGAGGGAGCGTGTGTATGCGTGGGAGAGATGCTGGAAGCAGGAAGAAGCACTTTTGACTTCTGGAAAAACGATAGAAATGGAAGAGGAAAAGCAGACATGCTTCTATAGTCATTTCTAGAATGACAGTTGATGAAATCTTGGTTTTGCCTATTGGGTCAAAAAGGGGAACAACCCCAAATTCAGGAGCAGAAACCTGTGACTGTAGCCCTCATAGCAATAATCTCAGTCCTGCTAATGATAACTTAATGTACAATAAATTCTATGCCAGCCATTGAACCAAGGTTTTAGTCCTCCACTTCCCCTCTGCAGAGAGGCCTGTCCACTGAGTGGTGGGGGTTATGTGAGGGACCCCAGCTTTGGGAGACTCGAATCTGCCCATGCTTTGCCTCTGACCCATTGTTGACTCTTCTTGGAAAGTTAATGCCATTCTTGGGACCTGATCTGCTACAGAGGCCATATTATCATATCCACTTTACAGATAAGGAAACAGGAGCCCATATTGATCATGCAATTTGTGAAATTCTGCATGCGTCATTAGTGGCAGAAGTAGGATTTGAACCCCGGTTGAGTGACTAAAGTCCATGTCCTTACGCACTAGCTATTCTCCAACTTCAATATGCATAATAATTACTTGGGGTTGATTAAATTCAGTTTCCTAGGTCCAGTCCCAGACCTTAGAGTCACTAGCATGGGGAAGAGCCTGAGATTCTGCATTTTTGCAGGCACTTGCATGTGATCTTGATGGAAGTGGCTTTGGGACTTTTGCTCTGCACAGCACGCTGTATGGCATCCTCAGCTAATATCTAAAGTAGCAGGAATAGCTGTCTGTTTGCGCACAAAAAGTTCCTCATCCCCGGGAAGTCGGGACAGCTGGCCACCCAACAACCTCACTGGGGTCCACATATACCACTCCAACACGATGCCTGGCCTGTGGCTGGATCCCCCAAACTATTTGGTGAATGAATGAATGACTACAACTCCCAGCAGAAGCGCAGGGTTGATTGACAGGGCTTCCCTGAAGCATGAGATCCAAGGGAAACTTCAAGGGCTAACTCAGAGGGACAGCTTCTCCTCCTGCCCTGAGGAGTTGGGCACAGCCCCGGAAAAAGTGATGCCTCATGAGGTTTCATTTGTGCTTACGTCTGCAGGGGACGCTTGTCCTTAATGCAAGAAGAAAGGAGAAGAAGGCAGGAGCAAATCTTTTCTGTCATGATTTCTCTCCATGCCTTTCCACTGTCCTTTCCCCAGACCCTCAATGCTCCCCTTTCTCCTCCGCAGAGAGGTTTGTCCACTGAATGGCGGGGGTCACACCAGGGACTCCAGCGTTGGGAGACAGGATCCTGCCCATGCGCTGCCTTCGATCAGTTGCTGACTCTTCTTAGAAAGTCACTGCCCCTCTTGGGATCTGAGACATGGTGCTGTGAAGCGGGGGTATTAAAGAGCCCTCTCCTGCTATCTCACAGGGCTGGCTTGGGTACACACATGTGGCTAGGACTCCGCTCAGCCAGCCAGATACGGTTCTGAAAACCAGATCTTAAACACCCATGTGTTCAGCACACACCTGCTCACCGGACTTTTGGAATCTTACTAGTTCAAACCTTTCATTGGTGGGACCCACAAACATGTAACAGATAGTCACATGCATGAGGTTATAATTAGCACACATGGTGTGTGCTACGAAGAAAAGAAGAGGGTTTCATCTGTCACACAATGGGGAGAGATGGCCCAGTGTTGGGGCTTATGGAAGGCTTCTTTGAGGAAGACACAATTAAGCACAGGTCCGCAGGTCAAGTTGGAGTTAGTCATATGGAGTAAGGGACAAGTGGCCTACTAGGACAAGGGTCTTGCCTGTGCAAACACATTTTTTTCCAAAGGTGCACAAAGTTTTGTACACGCAGATCATTCTTCTCTTTCTCCTCTTACTTCCTTTCTCTAGTATTCTAGTGTCTTTCTTCTAATGTGAGTAATATACATTAGTTTGCTGCCCAAGTTGGGATAGATAATGGACCCCCAGTCTCTGCAAGTGCTGTGACGCACACTTCTGCCTAAATAGGCTCTGGTGTCCATGTTGGCATTCGTGGGTGTAAAAGGAAGTACAAGGTGACGGGAAACTGCTTCGTTACACTGAAAATCACTCAAAAATGCGATTTCTGGCTCTGACCTTGAACCAGCTTCTGGGCCCTCTTGAGTAGCTGGTGGACCCTGGGGTCTCCAGGTAGGCAAGACAACCTCAGCTGAATCGGTTCATCTTGCAGAGTTGGTGGATAGCTGGGAAGGCATTTCCCAGGAGGAGAAGCACGTGGCATCTCTCCAGGAGAAACGGAGCTCTTTCCACGTCGTTTGCTCTGATTTGTGCTACATTAAGACAAACCTTCAGCGTCAGCTTCCGGTGCGAGCCTTAGAATTCTTCCAAATGTATTGTTTTCACAAAGACATTTCCAGCGTTAATCAACAGGGTGCAAGGATTTGACGCTCTGGTAGCAGAGCACAGGTTCTGCAGTTAAGTATTTACTGAGAGGGAAACAGAACAGTGGTTCCATTTGCCACTCCTAAATTTATTGTCAGATCTTCTGTGGGGTGTAAAATTGTTAGTCGTCTTCCAACAGCTCTCAGAAATAAGCATTCCAAATATATTCGCCTACTGTACAAAGATGTGCTGATGCCACTCCTCGCAATTTTGCCTGAGAGGCTGAGAAATAGTAGATCTAACTGCTAGGAAATGAATCTTGGGAAGAAAACAAAATCCTGGGGCCTTTTGTGAAGCCTAGGAAATTGCAAGCATTGCAAAGGTGGCACTTGGCATGACCCACTTAAAACTGTGCTGGTCAGTCCCTGCAGGCAGGGGGAGTGGCCTTCAGTGATCCCAGTGGGAAAGGTTAAGAGGAAGGATTTCCACTGCAGAATGGTCCCAACCAATGGTCAACCATGGCTCCACCAGTTGTCCCAAACACCATGTACCATGCACAACTCACACCCTTCTCTCTCCTCTGCCAAAACAAAGGGAAATGTCCCCATGTTGTCTAGAGAATGAGAATTGCAAAAGCTCAAACAATTTGGAAGTTTCTAAATCTTTCTGCCCAGTGAAAGAAGCTTCCAGAAAAAAAAAAAAAAAAAACAGTAAGTGGATCACTGGTTTGCAATTGTTTTGCCACTCAAGCCCAAGGAGTGCTGGATCTTGCGGGATCTGATTGTTCTGCTTTCTTTGCCACTCAGCATCCAGTGACTTCTTGCCTTCTGTGTGAAACCAGCTAAGGTGAGAGTATTTACACCATGGAAATTGGCCATGACTACAAATTGGGTCTTTGTGGTTTTTTTGTTTTTGTTTTGTTTTTTTTTCAGAAAGCCAGTTTGCCATCACGCCATGTCCCAAAATCCCATTGTCGCCCCTTCTCTAGCCCCACATTGCATACTCATCTATTTATTTCTTCAACTCATATTTATTGACCCAGCACTCTGCCAGGGCTGGGAACAGAGGGGGAAAAGAAAGACGTTCCTTACCTCATGGAGTTTGCATGCCTTCGAACTTTAAGATCTGCACTTATTATTTTACCAAGCTGATGGTCAGGCATGGAAATCTGTCCAGCAGAATTCCTGACCAGTTGAAAGAAACAATAGAGTTGCAATGGGATAATGTCCTCTCACCAACAGCAATGGCATTTGATATAACTTGGAGAGGGACGGGCAGAGATGTCTTTCTGAGTGCCTGTTTTCCATTCATCTCACCAGTCATCAAAAAGAGTCAGATAAAACCCTGGAGTGAGCCTTCCTGTCCCCACCCTATGCATGAGAAAGCTGAAGAGAGAATGGGAAAAGCCCGGCCAGCCTTTTTTTTTTTTTTTTTTTTGGTACCAGGGATTGAACTCAGTGGCATTTGACCACTGGGCCACATCCCCAACCCTTTTTTTTTTTTTTTTTTTTTTTTGTATTTTGTTAGAAACAGGGTCTCACTGAGTTGCTAAGTGCCTCGCCATTGCTGAGGCTGGTTTTGAACTCACAATCCTCCTGCCTCAGCCTTCCAAGTGCTGGGATTACAGGCGTGCACCACTGCGCCCAGCACGGTTAGGGTTTTAAGAAGCAGGATGGGAACAGAAGTTGACATCTAGGACCCCCGGATGAGACTACATGTTCCCAGGTCTTTGGTAAATACGAAAGTGCTTCATAAATATCACTGCTGATCACTTGTTGGTGTTGTTATCACTTCCACCTAAAATTAGCATAAGACCTGCTAGTACCAAACATGAGCTTGGTCTCAGCTTACTGGGAGAAAGAGGCCATGTCAAATGTTTAGGTCTTGTGTCCCCCCTGTAGCCCCCCTCGTGGTCTCCAGGGACCGTGGGGGGCAGCCTTGGGAAGGAGGGGCTTGGAAAGCCAAGGTTTTTGTGAGTGCTGATGCTCTGCTGTGTCTGGGATGATAAGCAGCTGAAGGTCCATTGGCTCCACTAACCCAGCGCCGGGCTCTGGCCCGCGTCAGCCCCATCACGAGACCTGAACCAGAGATGTGCCTCAGCTGCTGGAGACAGAGGCTCCTCACCCCACCCGCACAGTAAACCACTCTTCCTAGCAAAACAAAATGTTCCCGTTTATAATTATTTATTTAAAAAAAAAAAAAAAAAAAAAAAAAGAGCCACGCGAGGCATTAATGTTGTGCTGAAACTGGTTGTGTTCGAAAACTCCAAAAATGATAACAAATGTTTTTATTTTACTTCATTTCATTTTCCAAACCATATGGACTTGCCAGCTCAATGCATCGCTGCTCGTTTTCACTGGAGCAGCTGTCGGCACCCTGATAATGCTCCGGTCTCACCCGAGTGCGGGCTGCCAAGCCACAGTGTATGGAAACCATCTCGCAGATTGAAAAAATAAAATAAAATAATAAATAAATAAAGCCCGACTTGGAGCCAGATTCCAACTGTGAACTTCTGCAAGGAAGAGGGTCGCGTGTGGGGGTGGAGGTGTAGCATCCTATAAATAGACTTAAAACTCAGTGTTGTTTTAACCAGGATAAAATGTGACTTGTCTGGTTAATCACAACTAGTATTTGACCTTTACAAAGGTACAATTTATATTTCATTGCCAAGTGCAATGGAGTGTTTTCTTCTTTTAATTACCAAACTATGATTCAGAAGTCAGCCACAAGAACACAGTTTGGAAACTTGAGTCCCTATAGGTTTCAGGCACTTTTCATGTATTTATTTATTTTAACCATGAAAAAATAACTGCTCATGACAAGGGTAAGCAGCCCAAGGCGCACATCTCGGCTTGGTGTCCTAGGATCACCCCAAACTTTTATTATTCAAGTTAGTTGAACGAGTCGGTCCCTGAGCCAACGTAGAGAGCAGAGTTCAGCAGAGGGTCTAACCCCAGAGAAACGCACCCCATCTGGAGGAAGGAGAGTTCTACAGGAATGGATGTGATCATGGACTTGTGTTCGGCCTTGGTGGCCTCAAATTCTCCCTGCTGGAACTTCCTTTGTCATCCACATTTCCTACTGAAAATGGCTGGTCGGGAATCCCAAAGGAAGTAGAGGACCTTGGGAAAAGCCTATCCACACAGGAGGCGTGAGGCATTATCTCACTTAACACCCACCCAGATGCAGAGGCTGAGGCACAGAATAGAGAAGTAACTTACCTGGGTAGTTGTGAGTTGAATTGTGACACCCCCCCCCCCCCTCAAATGTATGTTCAAGTCCTAACCCCTGGTACCAGGGAATGGGACCTTCTCTGGAAATCGGGTCTTTGCAGATGTAATTAAGAGGCATGTTGAGATAAGATTATGCTAGAACAGAGTGAGCTCTTTATCTCATGTCTGGTGTCCCTAGAGGAAAAGAAAGACATATGTCATGTGCCACATGATACAGACACACACGGAAAGAGGATAACCAGTCACACAGTGTGTATACCATGGAATAATGGAGACAGAGGGAGCCATGCTTCTGAAAACCAAGGACAGCCCAGGAACACTGGCCACCAACAGCAAGGAAGACCACAAGGCTATAGAACAGAGTGTCCTCCAGCGCCTTTGGAGAAGGCGAAGCCCTACTGACACTTCAATCGTGCACTCCTGTCTTCTGGAACTGTGAGAGAATCAATTCCTGTTGCTTCAATTCACATAGTGTTTGGTGATTTGTTCTAGCAGCCCCAGGAGACCAATACGGGAGTTAATATGGTTTGGACACTTACATTGGCTGACCAACTTTTACTCAAAGTGAGAAAGAGAAGCACATTCTGAGCACATCTGAAAGGATTCTCAAGACAACGGGGAAACTTGCAACAGAAAAGTAAAGAATGGCTCCCTGTATTATTCACGTGCCAAAAGCCTTCTCCACGTCCCACGTTCTACCTGGTGCTGGAGTCGGAGCTAAACCACCAGGGTCCCTGCCTGGGTGAGTTTAGGGCTCAGTCTAACATGGGTAGATGGTAGTGGAAATACTAGTGATGAATTTTATATGCAGAGAGACAGAGGGATGTCCTCACCAGAGAGGTGACCTCTGTGTTAGATTTTGAAGGATGAAGAAAACGTACAAAGATTCTAAGCAGCATGATCTCTTGCAGCAAAGGACTGGAAGCATAGAGTTGCCAGCTTTTAGCAAATAAAAACACAGGATGCCCAATTCAATTTAATTTCAGATAAAAAACAAATGTTTTTTTTTTTTTTTTTTTTCATTTTAAGCATGTCCCATGCAATAGTTGGAAGATAACTTAGACTAAGACACTGTTCATTATTTCTCTGAACCTGCGATCTCGCAGGGCATGCTGTGTTTTCTCCGGCAACCCTACACGAACAGGAGAATCAAGTCCACAGAACCACTAATGGTAAAAGCTGAAGCAGAGGGCTGGCAGGAAAAGACATTGAGACCTTAAGTGGCGACCGGGTCTTGAAAGGGTTTTTCTACTACTCAATGGTATTAGAAAGACTCACAGCAATTCAGAGCCTGAACTCTGGAGCTAGACTGTGTGGGTTTGAGCAACTACTTACTCACGATATGGCCTTGAGCCTGAGTTTACTCATCTCTAAATTAATGATAAAATACGATCCAATACAAGCCCTTGCTGTGGTCATTAAATGAGTTGGTACAAAGTTCTGGGTCCACATCCGGCTGTCACCATCGATACTGGACATCTGCCCTCATGAAAGCAGGAAATGAACGCTGCTTTCCAAACCCAGACGCTGTCATAAATTGGCAAACAGATGTGGAAAGCACCTACTGTGTGCTCGGGCTACAAACGGACACAATGAACCCTTTGTTCTCCAGAGGTGCCAATGTGTTGAGATACAAATTACATGGCATGATAATCACGGCAGTTGGATGAATTATTTATAAAGAGCTTGATGCTGGTTATTATTTTTCAAGCATTTTCTAGGCACCATCTCCACAGTCAGATAGAATGTCCTTTATCGTTTTGATGAGCCCTCTACAAAATTATTTGGTTTAATTCTCATAAAAATCCAAGGCTGTTTGACATCATGATCTCCAATTTATGAATGAGGGATCCAACAATGGAGATGGAATCAGTTGTAAAGGAGATAAAGGATCTTGGATACCAAACCTCAGTGCAGGCTGGGGCTGGCGATATCGTCTTAGATTAGGGAGTTTGGAGCAATACCTGGTGGATCTGTGGGGTTGGGCCAGGTGTCGGGAAGGGGAGGCAACGGAGGAACAGCTCTGAGTACAGATCCTTGGCAGGGATGAACCCCCTGGGGCGCTCAGAGGGCACCAAGGGAGAGGGAGGAGTGGCATAGAAGCCTTGCCTGGCAAGAGGGCTAGCCCGGCGCCTTTGCAAGACAGCCTTGAACAGCAGGCTGAGTGGTTTTCTGGGGCTCTGGTGATCTGCTGCAGAGTTTTACAAAGAGGACAGATGGACAGGATGCCCAAGCTGGTTCTGAAGGACTAATCTGGAAGGAGAGCAGGAGCTGGAAGAGCCAACTGCTGCGTCTAGACTCATCCCAGGGCAAGGGCTTGCTTATTCCTCTGGAACCAGTCTAACCAGCTTCAGTGCCATATAGCCAAACCAGGGACTCCCAAGCCTTGACACAGTTTCTTTTCCTACTGTTGTGGGAGATTTCTTCTAAGAACTAACATGAGACATTTTCGTAGGTGCCCTATTCTACCAAGGAGAAACTCCACTAAAGTTTTAGGGGACTCTTGGCAGTGGGTTTAAGGACTAAAGAGATCTTTATGAACATGAAAAATTCTTTGGCACTCTTCAAAGGCAAAATGGTTTTAGAAGGTTAGGAGTTCTTTGGAGTCTTAGTGTACGCATAGTGCATAAGGCATTCTCCTCATTGCATGTTGCAGTTCTTATTTCTTCCTTGTTCTAAGCCTTCAACCAATCAGTGTGAACACTTAAACCTTCATGTTTTTCAGCATGATTATTGATAGTCTTTTTCATCACTTTATTAAAGTATCTATTAGATGCCACACATTATGCTAGATTTTTACATTATTTCTGTATATTTTTACATTATCTCATTTAATCCTAATGGTGATACAGGGTGTTAGCCAACCCTATGTCAGAGATGAAGAGACTGAGGCTCCAAGAACTTATGGGACTTAAGCTGATAGATGATAAAGCATAGGTCTTAAATACAGGTTTCTCTCAAATCCCCTTTTTTGTTGTTGGTTTTTTTTTTTTTTTTTTTCTTTCTTTCTCTTTCTTCTTCTTTTTTTTTTTTTTTTTTTTTTTTTTTGGTATGGGGAAGTGAACTCAGGGCACTCAGCCACTGAGCCACATCCCCAGACCTATTTTGTATTTTATTTAGAGACAGGGTCACACTGAGTTGCTAAGTGCCTCACTTTTGCTGAGGTTGCCTTTGAACTCATGATCCTCCTGTCTCTGCCTCCCAAGCCACTGGGATCATAGGCATGCACCACCATATCTGGCTCTCAAACCCCTATCTTTTTACCCAGTGTGTTAGATTTTGCAAAAATTATTAGATTAAGAATGTCCTTTATTTTCTGGATGATTAAAGAATAGACCTATGGTTTGATCATTTATTAGCTTAAAAAGGAAGGAAATTTTCTCAAAATATCCCTCTCTTCTGCACCTTATTACATTACAGATTCTTCCTGAAAGTCTCCTGTCACCAAACACGGCGCAGACACACGCTCCACGGAACCACAACACCTTACTTTCTAAAAGGGTCCCCAAAACAGCTTGAAATGAATATTGCTCTTTTCACCTTTGATCCCAGAAACCATGGCAGGCGAAAATCCCGGAAACTGTTTCCTGCAGGAAGTTACATTAACAGGCATCTCTCACTCCACCTAGAAATTGGTTGGCCAAAACTTGCTGCAAATTTATTGTTGCTGAACCTGATATGATTTTAAACCCGCTGGTGGAATTTCTGTTGACAGTAAGTCTGCAGCACATTTGTTTATAAACCGAAGTTCTTTTGTAATTCATCCATTTATATTTTTTTTTTGTAATTTTTCTCGTGACAGTGATTGTAGGAACGTGGTAACATATCTGCTGGAGGGGCTGATCATTTTGTCATTCCCTCTCCTCTTTAGAAGCATCTCTACCTTAAGGCTGATCAGCCCCAAGATGTTAAGAGACATAAATCTTATAATTCTCTATCAGGTGCTTCACATAGTTCTTTAAAAAAAAAAATCATCTCTAGTTAGGTATATACATGCCAAGTTCTTGGGTCTCAGTCTTCTCATGTAAAAAAAAAAACACAGACTAAATATTCTTTTCATTAGCTTCTATTTCTGTCAAATGCTCTCACTTCTCACAGTGTCTCCAAGGCAGAGCTTGTGAATATAGAAGTCTAGCATGAAGCTAGAAATAATGAAGAGACTCCCTCTTTCTACATATAAAATATGGTGAATTCTAAGTAGGGGAGAGAAATGACAATGAACAGACTGCTGAAGCCATCTTGTTTGTAAAATTCCGATTGTTCAGGCCAGTATGTCAAGCTGTGTGTAATTCAATCACTGGAGTCCTCACTGAGGACTTGAACTATACCCAGAGAACAGTAAGGCGACCATAGAGGGAGGGAGATAGCAGCCATTAAAAGAGCATCTCATTTCATGATTAAAAAAAACCTCATCATATTAAGTGTGAAAGGAATGTACCTCACCATAATAAAGTGCATATGCAACGAATCCACATCCAACATCACAATGGAGAAAGCTAAAAATTTTCCTCGAGATCAGGAATGAGGCAAAGACATCCACTCTCATCATTTCTATTCAATATAGTTCTGGATATTCTAAACAGAACATTTAGACAAGAAAGGGAAAACAAAGGCACACAAATAAGAAAAGGCACACAAATAAATAAAATTGTATTTGTCTGCACACAGCATGATTATATGTGTGTGTGTGTGTGCGTGTGTGTGTAATATATATCACATACAAAAATTGGTATCAATTCTACACACTCACAATGAACTATAATCAAAAGATTTCAAGAAAACACAATTTATAACAGCATCAAAAACTTAGGAATAAATTAACCAAGGGGAAGAAAGATCGGAACACTGAATGTTATAAAACATTGATGAAAGAAATTGAAGAAGACACAAAGAAATGGAAAGATATCCCATGTTCATGGATTGGAAGAATGTATGTTGCTTAAACACATATACACACATATGCACACACACACACACACACACACACACACACACACATAAACACCACTGGAATACCATTCAGTCTTTAAGAAGAAGGAAATCCAGTCATTTGCACCAACATAGATGAACATAAACAGCATTTTGTTAATTGAAACAAGCCAAGCACAGAAAAACAAATACTGAACAATCCCCCTTAGCATGGAATCTTAAAATAGTCAAACTAAAAAAAAAAAAAGGCAGAAAAGTAGTAGGATTATTGCCTTATCCTGGGAGCTGGGCTGGGAAAAATGGGGAGATGTTTGTTAAAGGGTACAAAGTTTCAGTTATGAAGGATGAATAATATAGCAGTGTGGTGAGTATAGTTAATACAACAGTATTGCATACTTGAAATTTGCTAAGACAAATTTGCTAAGACAAATAACATTCTCAGCACATATGCACACACACACACACACACACACACACACGAAGTAGGTGAGGTGATGTGTATATTAATTAGCTTGATTGTAGTAATCATCTCAGAATGCATACATATATCAAAGCATCACATTGTACATCATAAATGTATACAATCTTAATTTGTCAATTAAACCTCTATAGAGCTGGAGAAAACAAAACAAAACAGCTCATCTCCTCCCTACTACTCCATTCTTCCTGAATCTAGACATAGGCTATTGTGATAGAGGAGCTGGCTTCTATCTAGGCAGAAGAAGGAGTGACCTTGTTAAAGACAGAACATACCATGCCAAGGGGTGACTTGACCTTTAAGTTCGCCATACTGATAACTGACATCCTAGATGCTGGTAAACTTTCCACCAGGAAGCAAGTGTTCTGCAAAATGCATGAAAAGTTAGATTTGGTTGGGATTCCTAGATGGAAAGCCAAAGACTGGACAGACTCACTAAGGACTGATCTAAAATGAAAATGGTGAAGGCTTGAATTTATTTAGTTCTTCAGCTCTGCTCACTTTTTTTTTTCCCTTTGTCTTATCTGCAATAGTTAAATTAATGGTTAAAGCATAACTCAACACTTTTGTTGTGCTTCCTTCAGAAAATGTACAGCTTAAGAAAGGCTTTTTCTTCCTCTTTTTTTTAATCTTCAAAGAAAGTATAAGTTTGTTGTGAGGATTAAACAAATACATATGAAGCAGAATGCACAGTCCCTAGAAAACACACAATAATTTGGGTGGCCTTATAGTTTCTTTTATATAGTTGTGACAGTGGTGGTGATGGTGTTGAATGAGATGGTGGTGAAGATTTTTGTGCTGGTAGTAGTGCTGATGGTGATGGGGGTAGTATATGGTGGTAATTATGGTGGTGATGATGATGATCACTACAGAGGTGGCAGTAAGAGTAGTGATGGCAGTGGTAGTGGTGGTGATGTGATGGTGGTGTGGTAGTGGTAGAAGTGATGGTGGTGGTGATGTCGTGGTCATGGTGGTCATGGTACTGTAGTGGTGATGGTGATGGTGATGATGGTGGTGGTGGTGATAGAGGTGGTGATGGTGATGATGGTGGTGGTGGTGGTGGTGGTGGTGGTGGTAATAGAGGTGGTGGTGATGGGTGGTGGTGATGGTGATGGTGGTAGTGATGGTGATCATGGTACTATAGTGGTGATGGTGATGGTGATGGTGGTGGTGGTGGTGGTGATAGTGGTTGAGGTGATGGTGGTGATGGTACTGCAATGGTGATGGTGATGATGGTGATGGTGGTAGTGATGGTGATCATGGTACTGTAGTGGTGATGGTGATGGTGATGATGGTGGTGGTGGTGGTGGTGGTGGTGGTGATAGAGGTGGTGATGGTGATGGTGGTGGTGGTGGTGATAGAGGTGGTGATGGTGATGATGGTGGTGGTGATGAGTGGTGGTGATGGTGGTGGTGATGGTGATGGTGATGGTGGTGATAGTGGTTGAGGTGATGGTGGTGATGGTGATGGTGGTAGTGATGGTGATCATGGTACTGTAGTGGTGATGGTGATGGTAGTGACGGTGGTGGTAGTGGTGGTGGAAATTGTCACTGTGTTATCCTTTGATCTAAGTCATCTGCCATTTATTATCCTTGGTTCAGCTTCTATTCTCTCATCATTCCTGGGATCCACTTGACCTCTAGCTAGCATCCTTCTCTTGGTGTTGTCGTAGACTACCTACCTGAAGTAAGTATACCTTGCATTTCCCTTTATCCTCATTTCTCTTCCCATATCTAATTTTCCATCCACAGATTCATATCATCTGCCCCACTGAATTAAAACAACTTATTGGTAGCCTTCTATCTCTGCCATGTATCCCTATATTTTTTGTATGATTCCCTTTTGGAATCACTATGTATTGTATCATCTTTTATTTACCTTCAGACCTGTCTATGTTAATATTACCATATTAGAACAGCCCTCATCTTTCAACTATCCTCCACAAATCGTTTACTGTAGGATGCTTCCCAGGAATAAATCTTCAAGCAGTTAAACATCTCTCTTCTTTGAAATGTGTCCAGCTCAAGGACCTGTCTCCTGGAAGCTGTCCTTTCCAGCTCCATGAGTCCTTGGGCTGCCTTAGTCCACCTGCTGTAATGTCACAGCAAGCAGCTCTTACTGCATTACATACTTTTCTTCATATTTTCTCCCTCTGGACCAACACCTTAACTAATCTGAGGATGCCAAGTCCTCTAGTACATGAAAATTGTCCTTCCCATTTTTTCTATTAACCAGTTTCTTTAACTTGGAGTCTCCTACCATGTCATGAGCTGATACTGAAAATATTCTCAAACTATGTGTCAGTTGCCTCATGGATAGAGCAGAGATACCAGAACCTACCTCTCAAGGTCAGCTAAAGATTAAATGACACAATATACTTAAAATGCCAAGGGTACCACCTACCATATATCAAATATTCAGTAAATATCAACCACAGTAATTTCTCCTGGACTTAAATATATAAAGTGCCATCCTGTAATGCCCTCACTAAAGGTCATTGCCCTTGTTCAACTTCACAAAGATATTGAAGAATAAAGTGGCTTCAGACAAAGTAGCTTCAAAACAAGGTGACTCCAGCAGAAGCAAAGGACCAAAGTGAAGATCCTGAGACCTCGCAGATAAGCAGAGGAGCAGGGAAAGGCATAGCACATGGAGATGAGATCGGGAAAACAAGAAAATGAGGCCCTGCTTAAATTACCTTTACCCAGCATTAATCACAATGGATGCAGCATGAGGTCTATTTTTATACCAACATTAGAGGTCAAAGCCAGTGGAGATTTTGTATTTTTTTTTTCTCCTTCTCAAATTACTCAGGACTCAAAGTGGAAAAGATGACCTGTTGGTTTGCTGACTGGATATTTTAGGTAAAGTCATGAGGCACTGAGTTTTCTCTCCCAGGACAGAGTAAGGTGATGCTTTGTCAACCACCTGGCCAATTTTGTTGCTACTGACAGTTGATCCTAATACTGTGGTCAGCAAAGTAAGCCTGGGGCTCCTACACGATCTACTTTGGCTCCTGGATTTCCATACAGGCTGTCTCCATTGATCAGATATAATCGAATAATGGCTGAAATTCTGCTTCTCGATGGGCCCTATAGGCCATTTCTTTATGACATGATCAAATTGGCCATAGCGCATTCAATTTGGTTTAATGGCCAACACAGATGCAATTAAGTGGATTGACTGTGCAGCGATCCAAATTGTCCATTAAGAAGGTGGCCGAAATAACTGGACCAAACGCATAACCCCCTATCCACTTATTTTGGGATGTCTAGACTTGGTTGCACCTTTAATTTTCTTAAAATCTCTGTTAACTAGTTCTGTTTAATGTTGATACAGCCTTCTAGAAGGAGACAAAGCAGCTTTGGAAAATAAAGCAGGATATTTAGGATGATCCTGAACCTCCTGATGTGAGTGAAGTTAATAGGAAGGAAGTACTTCACTTGAACTCTGACAATTTATGAGGAAATGAGAAATTAAATGCTTTGGTGTACATTGCTACTAATACTCATTTTAGGAGGAAGAATTTACCTTCTCACATTAGCAGCCCCCAAGGTTGTGATCTGTCTCTATAACTTGTACCTGCATTTGAGCAATTGAGAATTGACTTCTTCCACTCCTACTCTGCAAATTCAGTCTTTGAAGGATAACTACACTTGCAGGAATTTTCAAGGAAAAAACCATGCCCATCATATTATTGAACGCAATTGATCTTTGAGGACCAGTGTATGGTTAGATGTATGCATTGGATTCCTCTGTACAGTTATCAGGCCCTCTATATAGGAGGTCTAGATGATTAGGCAATGGTAACACGTCTGCTAAGATGCTTTCAACGGGGAAGGTCAGCAGTAGAGGGCTAGTTACTGCCAATGGAAATATGCAAAGATGAATGAAATCAATCTAAACTCTCCTCTGACATGCTGAGCCTGTTTCAAGGTCCTTTTTCCATTTCAACGGACACTTTCCCTTTATGTGTTTGTCATCAATAATCATTGGGCAAAATCAAGAGAAAGCCATCAGATAGTATAACTAGCAAATAAATAAAAGCATGTCAACTTCTTTCCAAGCAATAAAGTCCTGCCACTGCTTGCTAAAAGTATCCTAAATGAATACTGTGGGTTTTCATTACAACCTTACATTGTTCTTTAAAACACCTTCTAAGTGAGGTGTAGCTATTGCCACTTGACTGCTGTGAGAAGCACAGCAAAACTGAGTGAATGATCAAGGCCACATGGTTGTTGGTTGTCAACAGAAGGGTTAAGGATGCGGGGTCAGAGACTAGGTCCCCCAGCTAGGAAACTGCATCTAGTTGATGGCAAGCAAAAGCTTGCATTCCCACTGAATGTCAATGCACAAGTACTTCATAGCCTTGAAGGAGGACGGGTCACCTCAACCATCACATCCCCAGGGTCTCAGTTCCCCTGAAGCCAAGCAATGTTTTTTAGAGGCAATGTGGCATTGTAGTTAAGAATGAAATATCTGAATTTGAATCCGGTCTTCACCACTTACTAGCCACATCTCAGCTCCTTATTTCCTTAGCTATAAACTAAAGGTAATGACCATGTCTGCCTCACCAGCTTGTTCTTTATTATCTCCTGATGGGGATTGTAAGCTCTCCCCTGTTTATCTCTATGTACTGATTGGCGCACTATGAGTACCTGGCATTCAGTAAATATTTGTTGAATGAATAAATGAGGAACAAACAGACAAATCTGAAGTGCCTGGCATATGGTCCTAATAAATGATTATTCATTATTAATGATAATGGCATTAATAGTGAATTACATACAAAGAGCTCTTTTTCTTCATCTCTAAAATGGGATGAATAATATTTCTCTCTTTAGGTTGTTGAAATTATTTTAGAAAAATCTGTATGAGAGCTTGATATGGCATTTACCATTGCTGTTGCTGAACTACCATTATTATTAAAAAAGCTTTGGAACTTCACCAAGCATGGCACACCTGAAGAATGTGGAGAAGGCTGTGAGTATTTATAGGTGGCCGCCATATGCTGTAGGTATTTTGCACAGTACAATAACTAGTCTATGTAGGAAATCTTTACATTCCTTTTTCACTGGCTATGGAAATGAAGGCTCAGACCTACGCTAGGCCATTGCTGGTGGGATTTGGGTGCTGTTTGCTGTTCTGCTTTTATAAAGTCTAGGACCTTGTCAGCCTATATATTTCTTTGGCCAGTTGGTATTGTCCTTCTCCACACTGGAGCACACCGTTCTCTAGGGCTCAGATTGAAGGACCATGCCAAGGCCATTCTAGACGCTCCATGTTGGTTCGAGGACAAGGAAAGGACTAGTATCTAATACCTGATAGGTAGCAGGGACTCAGTAAGTGTCTACTGAATAATAAACGAATCCCTCTTCAGTGGCCTCCTTACCTGCCTTGGGTTCCAGGCGAAACTCCAGAGGCTGAATGAGAACTTGAACTGCAGTGGACCTTGATCATGACACCCTTGACATAAGCACTGTTCAGGACAAATTTCATAGTGTGTCTCAATTTAGAGAGGAAGATTCGTTTGTGGCCATAGTATTGCCCCACCACCCGGCTAGCCACTCCAATTTCTCAGGCTCCAAATTGTCCCCATTTCTAATCTACAGCAAATTTAAGAATACCTACGAGCCATGAGCCACCTCAGCCACCCTGCCCTCCTCTTACGGTGGCACGATTAGTCAGAAGATGAAGCTCTTTAACATGAAAGAAAACACTAAAAAATATTGATTTTTCTACAGAGCCATAATACTAAATGTATCATTCCCAACTCAAGTGGGGACTAATTTAGAAGAGATGCATAAATCTAAAACCATCTGAGTACAGTGACAATTTTTTAAAAAGCCTAACAAAAATATTTTATACACACACACACACACACACACACACACACACACACACATACATATGGAAGCTTGTCTATCATGAAATTACTCAGTTTGGATTCCTACTAATAAAATATAAGGACTTGTTCTATATTAGGCAAGTCACTCCCATTATTAATTTGCTAGATAAATGGCTTCTATATCTTGAAACTTTAAATGAAATGGAATTCACTAATCCTAATTGCTTTGCCTTCTACCGGAATTTTTTCCCATTAGTTCAGCATGTTTTCTTTTTTTCCCCCTCTTTTCCACTTGAAGAGAGGAGCCTTCTTCAACCCAAAGCCTTAGGGTATACTTCATGGGTTTATTAATTATCAGGTATTCATTCAGAGGGGTTAATTAAGCAATAACTTTCTGTTGACTGCAGTATACAGAGAATAAAAGGCTTGACTTGGCCTGCTGATTAAGCACCCACTAACGGGACCTTCTTTTCCCTCCCTGTGGTTTGGTGAAATAAAAATCTTTGACCAGTTCTGGTGTTTGCTTACAAGGCCACTCAGAAGGCCAGTGTAAACCAGTTAGTATTTACAACCCACCTGAGATCATGCAAAATGACTCCTATTTTGTTGGGTCTCTGAGTGGACATTTGGTGTCTTGCATCTTTTTCCTTTGTCACTGTTCTTTCTTCGGAGCCCACAGCTAAAACGTACACTTTTCTCCCCTTCTTCAGCCAGCTGCTCCAGAGACCTTTCATTTGCTCTGATCTCCAGAAGTCTGCAGCACGCCTTTGAGCAACCAAAGGGAAGAGTGGTTTTCTTCCTTCTTCACAGGGAGTTTGTTAGAATTAAAATAAGTCAGTACAGTCGTTCCCCAAACCAGGGCCACTGATAGCTGACAAGCCAATTTTGGAATTTTTGTTGATTATTGTTACTCTTTTTATCCACTCAGGTATTGCTGTTCTCTAAATGCAATCTCCAGGAGAAGCTCTTGGCACCTGCAGGGACCATGGGCTCTTTGAGGGTTAACCAAACTCCCTAAAGAGGGAAAAAGAAAAAAAAAAAAAAAAAGATGAGTGTCCTCTACCAAGCTTCCCTTCATTCAGCTTTTAGGAGAGAATAAAATAAAGCAATCTTCAAATCATGGTCTGGGAATATTTGGGATATTCTCTGGAACAGAGAATGAAAAACCTATTCAACAGAGGCTTCTGACTCCATGACTGACCACATCCGAAAATTAGGTGGCAAGTGAAGAAAAATAAGAGCCTGTGTCTCTAGGTCTTCAATCCTTGCTTCTCCAACTCCTCCCTCTGCCAGAAATACTCAGATGAAATGGTACCTTGCCCGGGAGGACTCATCCTTCTTAAAATGATCAATGTCTTCACAAACAAGGACAGACTGAGGACTGATCACAGCAAACAGGAGCCTAAGGGAACCCTATTTCGTATTTTTTAGAGTGCCTCGCACTTGCTAAATGTCTCGCAGTTGCGGGGGCTGGCTTTGAAGTCAGGATCCTCCTGCCTCAGCCTCCCAAGGTGCTGGCATTACAGGCGCCCGGCTTAAAAATAAGTTTTCAGTGAATGTTTTAATGCTATCTAGGTATTGTCCTCCCTGAGACCATCCACTGTCTATCCTGGAGTCTAGGGAATAGCCAGAATCTCAGGCTGCCTCTGACATTGGAAGTCCCCAGATCAGAACCGAGTCCTTTCTAAAGAATGAGTCCCTCTTCGGCCTTGTCAGGGACTCGATAAATCTGTGGCTTCTGGAGTTGAGATGCTATGTCTTTTTCTCCTATATATGTGGGAGTGGCTGATAAAGGAAGCTACCCTGCTTTATACCTGAAGCATCCTAAAACAGCTAAGAAGTGGTTGCCTTGTGCCAGGCTCTATGTTCAGAGCAGGTGCCCGCCTCCCGGGAGCTCACAGGCCCCTGAAGAACAGGGAGGCAGGTGCTCTTGCTGCAAGGAACGCGACAGTTCTTATCAAAAAGAAGCACCAAGAGAATTGTCTGTGAAAGGCGGGAAGAGGACCATGAGAACCCAGGGGAAGGGTCTGGAAGGTCGGCGTCCACACCTGAGGTTGCGGTGGGTGCCCCCAGGAGCCTGCAGCCCTCTCTCTAGTTGCCATGCTGCAGCTTGTTTGTGGAGAGAGCAAGCCTAAATTCAGCATTTAGGAGAACAAAGGAGAAGCAGTTGTGACCCAAAGACTATAAATGTTTTTCTTAAGCAACCACAAGGGACAGGCTCTTTGGTGAGCGCACTTACCAGATGGCTGGGGCTTGTCAGCTGCTTCCAATCAAACCCTGCACCACTGAGTTGGTGCATCCCACACACTCAGCAAGATTCTGCTGAGTGGGGGGAAAAACACCCTTATTTGCTCCATACCTAGAAAGTGTGCTCTTGGGGTTTGGAGGGCGGAATCCAAAACCAACAAGAAAGTATCAGAAGAAGGAAATGGGAAACTGAAGACAGCACCCTGTCCTGGGCCATGTGTTTTGTTTTAAGTTTATGGCGTTGGAGAAAGGCAAGGAGAGAAACTGGTTCTTAAAGTCAGTGGTGTGGGCAGAGAGAGGCAGGAAAGGGTGTGGAGAGGAGGAGGGGGCGCTGGCCCCCGAGAGAAGAATGAGAAAGAGGGCAAGGAAGAGGTGAGAGGACTCTCGACCTTCGACCTTCGCAAAGTTCACAAGGTGCTAAACTTCAATTCCTTATGATGAATATGATTTCGCAAGTGATAATTTCTTGATTTGATTTCAGGTATGGAGAAAAACAAAGACTGCGTTCATTCATTCCCAAATACATTAATATCATAAAACACATGGATCCATGCATATATGTGAACCTATGTGTGTATGCAAATACACATTTAAATATTTTTAAAATAAAAACTTTGGAAAACACATTTTATTGGAAATCTAAAGCTATATTCTCCATGCTTTATCTCCCCAGACATAAAATCATTCCCTTTTAAAGAAACAACTGTTGGAACAACCATTTTTTCCAGGAAGGGAGAGGAAGGCTAGTGAAAATTTCTGATGATTCAGTTGATAGGCTGTTGTTTGGTTCTAAAATCATCCTGTCCACCCATCCACAGCAACCTGAATCCCCTCTGTTTGACCTACAGCCCTGGACAGCTGGGCTTTGGCGAGCAGAGCTCCAACTTAGATTCTAGGAGAAATGGGTGGGCACTAGGACAATCCCTCTGGCCAACTCTCTCTTGAATGTGAATGATGAGATGTTTTCCAGCTGCTTCCTGGGCACTGGGACAATGCTTGCTGCACTGGACCCTCCAAATAGTGTATAGCATCTAATGAAAACAGAACTGCAAAGCCACCTGAGCTTTCTGAAGATACTCAGCATCAGATGGAAGATCTGCACCTCTGCGGTGGCCTGAAGACACAAGACTTGCTGACATCTGCTCAGGATGCCAAGATACTCAGTGGGCAGCTCTTTTGCGTAAAAAGGACATGCGTAAAAAGGACAAAACTCTACTGTGCAAGAAGTCTTTTTTAGGTGCCCCATCCCAAGCCATTCTATACAGCAGAGGCTTAAGAGGTCTGATGGGAGCTCAGTGAAAGACTGCTTTTATCTAGTCTTCCTTCCTCCACACCAGATCACACAAACATGAAAACAAAGCCCAGCAATTCTGTTAAAAATGCAAATAAAACTTATCATTTTGATTACACACCTTCTGCCATCCCAAACCTCTTAATAGCCCTGAGGTTTAAATCCTCCAAGATTTAATGTCCACATCTTTAAGATATGGGGCAAAATAAGGGCTCTCAGGACAGTGGGAAGTTTAGAGATACAGGTCTTACAAGGCACCTGGTGGCAACACAGTAACTCCAGAGTGTGAGCTCTCCGCCCCTGTCCTCTTTCTAGGCTGCACAACTCAGATCCAGCCACACTCTTCCCTTGATGAAACATAGTTTGGCAGCCTGTGAAATTGCTAATGTTTGGATTTGGATGATGGTGATGGAGAAAATTAAATCGCATGCATCTGAAATAAAACCAAGCGCTCAGGAATTATCTGGCACAGGGAAGCTTCATTTGGAAAAGTGCTCTTTATTTTTCAAATTTCTCCACTATAAAAGTGCCACCAGAAAGAATTTGAGCACTGGACACGCTGAGGTTGAAAGCTGCCTTACTGGCAGAACTAGATTATGAATCCTGAGCCTTCCAGGGAAAGAGGGAGACCAGGGACAGAGGAGGAAGCAGAGAGTGGCTCTTTCCTGGATTCGGGATGGAATGCTGCCTTCCAAATCCAGTCAACTTCTCTTTGCCCAGAGGTGACTGGAATTTGTGCATTCTTGCAGCCAATGATTAATGGTTAGAAATCCATCCATAAAATGTGGTCAGCAAGCTATAATTTTCCCTCTCAAAGATTGCCCCATTGTGTAGAGATTTTGCTTGCTTGTTTGTTTGTTTATTTTTTTAAAATTCTGATGAGATGCTAAAAATATCATGGGGCTCATTGTTGACAAGGGTAGCTAAGTGTTTCTAAATCAGGATTTCAATGGATTTTGCTGCCATTAAATGTGAGCTTTCTCTGAGAAAGAATAAGTATGATGAAAAGGGACAGGATGCACGTATACTATCCTGTTTAGTTTATTTTAACTCTTTCCCAGGCACTTAAGCAAGCCAAAGGCATTTTAAACATTGTAGATCCCAGTATGGCTGGATTATTATTCTTTACTGGGTACCTAGCCCTTTGGTAAAACGATCTATAGTGTATAATAGATGGCCAAGAAATAAGGGAGGATAAAGGAATGACTGCCTAGGGAATGATAGAATTGACAGTATTTTCAAGTTTCTGGCTGTCTCTCTTCAACCCACCACACAAAACTCCATGTCTGCAAACTATGCCAGGGAGCTGGGCTCTAGGAGACCTCCAGGCTGACTCTGGCTTCTCCCCCACATCCTCTTCTTCAACATCCCGCCAGAGTGCTCACTCCCTTATCTTTACAACATATTTCAGTTGTAGGAGCGTTTCCAAACTCATCTGATCCTAAAACGATCACCTGGGATGCTTGCTAAACACTCAGCCTTCCAAGTCCTTCCTGTGAATCTCGGCTTTGCTAGCACATTAGGTTCAACTGGGGAGCTTTTAAAACTCCTGATGACCAAGCCGTCTTGCAGACCAACTCCGTCAAGAACTGCAGGTGTGGGATCCAGGCATCAGTAACTCTAAAGCTCCCCAGTTGATTCCCGTGTGAAGCCAAGCTGAGTACCACTATAGAGACAGTGACTCAGCAGGTCTGTGCTTTGGGGCCTCAGAGACTGCATGCACCACAAGTGCCCAGGTAAATCCTATTGTTGTAGAGCCATTTTGGAAATGTGAGTTGAGTATCCCCCATCCAAAACTTCGGGAACCAGAAGTTTTCCAGATTTTTTTTTTTCCTTTCTCATATTTTGGAATATCTGCATATACATACTGAATATCTTGGGGATGGGACCCAAGTCTAAAGAAAAAAAAAAAAAAAACAAAAAACTCATGTGTGTCTCATATCATATCTATCTATCTATCTATCTATCTATCTATCTATATATATATATATATCAGGCATATCCTGATGGTAATTTCAGACAGTTCTTTTGATAATTTTATTCATGAAGTGACGTTTCACAGTGTGGAATTTTCCACTTGTGGCACCATGTTGTTGGATATTGAAGCAATTTGGATTTGGGACTTTCAGATCGGGATGTCCAAACCTGTGGTAGTCTACTGCCCAGGTGCCAGACTAACTCAGTTTCTGAAAGGTAGGTCAACTTCTTACAAGACTGGTCAGTCAAAACTCACTGCCCTGGGCACAGTTCAGTGGGCCAGCAGACCACACATCTAGTTTGACCAAGCCCACACTATCATCTGGGATACTGAAAAGGGAGTCCCTTCATTATAAATGGTGTCCCTTGTAAGAGCATGTAAAGATTGGGAATGCCTGTGTTTATTCCATCGCAAGGTAAAGTTAGAAAAAGGAGAGAAGGAAAACCTGGGATAGAACCACTATGAGAAGTCAGTAGGTCCCAAGAAGAGATGAAGCAGGAATGGGGAGGAGATATACTTGGATCCTGAAAGGTTTCTTTCCATTCCTGGTTCCAAATTCTCAAAAGGCCCAGACGTCCCCTCTACCCTTCAGGTCATGAGACATTCCTTAACTCTTTATTTTGTCTGTGTGTTTCTATATATGTCTTCATATTTTCTAGATCTGTGGGTTTTATTTCTGGCAATCAAAAGATCCCTAAGATACTAATTTCATGATAAATGAGATCTTCCAATGTCAGACTACAATTTAATAATGCGGGGACAGGAGGGCTATGTGCTGCTGGAAGCTCCTGTCTTACATTTGCTGAGCCCAAACAGTCAGGTCTTTCTCAAGCCTTAAAACTTAGATCATGAAGACAGACAAGCTACTAGCTGTGTAGACTTGAATACATTACTTAGTGTTCTCACATTTCAATTTCTTCTTCTAAAATTGGGTTTCTGCTCTTCATAACTCAGTGTAAAAATGATAATAAGTTGAAAGTAGCTAAAACAGGTTTGAGTTACAGCAAATATTCCAGATTAGGATTCTATTCCCTCCTAGGAGGCAAGATATAACCACTGTTGCCCAGAGGTCGGCCTGCAATTTCCTAAATTTTATGTACCAAGGTCAAATAAGTGAGGTGAATGGGAGGTTAAAGGACATCAAAATGGGTTTCTTTCCTGCAGTCCTTTTCAGAGTGATTACATGCCAGTGTGTGTCTTGAGTTTCGTTACATTACTTTTTAGGAATGTGAAGAACACAGTTGCTTAGGGTTACAGGAGCATGTTACCTACGGAGGATTTCCTGGGATATTCCTCACAAGGTTGGTAATTTTCAATCTGTGCTTCTTGGAGCTTAGTTATCCCGAGGGATAATTCTCAGAATTCTGTAAAGAAGTAGCCGGTGATGGCAAGTTTAATAAAACTCCAATGATTTCAGGTCCACCAGGTAATCTTCCCATCTCACATCAGAAACTAAGAATCTGGGTGTTTGTTTTTAAATAAAAAAAAAATATTTTAAATATTTTGAATGTTTGTAAATATGTATAATATTTAATATGTATAATATTTAAAATATTATGTATTTAAAAATCATGAACCTTCATCAGAATTCAAAAGCAATTGCGATGAGACCTACTGACCATTCTTCCTAGACTCCAGTGAACAAGTGGCCTTATTTGTTCCCTCTTTCCTAATCACAGAGTTCTTTTTTTTTTTTTTTTTTCTTTTAAGTCAGGGTTATTGAGCTATAATTCATAAACCATAAAAATAACTATTTTGTATTCAATACTGTGAATCTTGACAAATAGGAAGAGTCCTGTAGCTACAACTATATTTAAGATACAAAATATTTTCATCACCCAAATAAGTTCCCAGCACCCTTTTGTAATCTCTTTCCACTCTCAGCCTCTGGCAACCACTAATGCTTGCTCTTCCTGTAGTTTCTTACTTTTATTTTTCCTTTCTAGAATGTTTCATAATTGGAATTATACAGTTCTATTTACTTCTGAGTCAGGCTTCATGCACTTACGATAATGCATTTGAGATTCATCCATGATGCTTCATGTATCCTAGGTACATTTCTTTTTATTACTAAGTTGTGTGGCACTGTATGGATATACCATAATTTGTTTATCCACTCATTAGTGGGATGCCTTTGGGTGTATTCCATTTTCTGGTAATCATGAAGAAATGCACTGTAAACATGTATATTTAAGTTTTTGTGTGAAAGGCATATTTTCATTCCTCTTGGGTAAATACACAGGGTTGAAATTACTGGGTCATATGTAAGTATATGTTTAAGTTTAAGAAAGTGCAAAACTGCTTTCCACAATAGCCGTGCCAGTGTGGGTTCCCACCAGCAGTGGACGGGAGCTCTGGCTGCTCTCATTCTGAGCACTTGGACTTGCCAATTTGATTGTTAAAAATGACTTCAGATGTTCTAATAGACAGGTAGTGGTGTCTCATTGTGGATTTAACTTGAATTTACCTGATGACTAATGATGCTCACCATCTTTTCATGTCCTTATTTATCATCTCTACGTCTTCCTTGGTGAAGTATCTATTCAAATAGTTTGCCCATTTTTTATTCGGTTGTTTTCTTATTATTGAATTTTAAGGGTTCTTTATAGATTCTCTATAGCAATCCTTCATCAGATATGTATTTTGCAAATATTTTCTCATAGCTTGTGGCTGGCTTATTCATTTTAACAGTGTATCCTGAAGGGTAGAAATTTGTAATTTTGATGAGGTCCAATTTATCAATTTTTAAAAAATGGATTGCGCTTGTTGTGTTGTATCTAAGAAATTTTTGCCTGAATCAAGGTTTTCCCTTATCTTTTCTTAAAAAGATTTATATGTGTGAATTTTATATTTAGATCTATGATTCGTTTTAAATTAATTTTTATGTGCTGCAAGGTATGTGGCAGTGTTCACCTATTTTGTATTTGTATAATTGCTTTTGTTTAATTGTGATTTCCAATTATTCCAGCACAATTTATTGTAAAGATCATTCTCAGTATTGACTATTGATTCCTCTTTCTTTTCTCTCTCTCTCTCTCTCTCTCTCTCTATATATATATATGTATATATATATATATATATATATAAAATAATAAAAAAAGATATATGTTAGTGTGTGTGTGTGTGTGTGTGTGTGTGTGTGTGTGTGTATCTTTAGCTATTTTTAGTTGTTGCCCTAGGGTTTAAACATACATTAAAAACTTATTGAGGTCAACCTACAAATGATATTTTAACCCTATCTGTGTAGGCATAAGAGAAACTTACAAAGGTGTAATTCCAGTTCCTCTCTGAGATATGCCCTGTGTTCCTGGGTCCCAAGATCAGACCCTTCAGCCACACTTTGCTTGTGCCGTGGTACAGCCTGTGTAGGAGGGGTTCACTGTCCCTCCCCAGGCAGTGGGAGAGCTCTACTGCAACCATCATAGGGTGTGGGTCCTAGAACTCTGTCATTGTCCCCCAGATATAGGAAGATTTTATCTTGTACCTCACCCTCAGCTTATGGGTCCTCATCTGTGCCCTGGATGCCACGTGGTCTGCTGGCCTTGTCCAAGTAGCTTTAGGATTTTGTTCAGTGAGAGATGGAGCTTCCTGCCTTCCCACACCACAGTTCCTCCCTGTGCCGACCTGCACCATGGAGAGAGGCTCCCTCTTCTCTCCTGCTTGGCCCAGTCTCACTTGCTAGCATCTGGTGTAGGTCCATGTTGAAAATCCTGCCAGTGGGGAGAACTTACTTTGTGTCTTTGGCTCCCGGCGGCTTCACTCCTCCACTAGCCTGTATTCAGTCTTTAGCAATTTGTTACAAATTTTAAGATGGCTCCTGGCACCACCCAGCCATGGGAGAACCTGGGCTCCCATCCCAGGTCTCCTTGGAGAGGCCTGTCTTCACTTAGAAATTGGGCTACTTCGTTGCCTTGGAACCTCAAAACTCTATCCTGGATTCAAGAAAAGATAACTTTGTGGATCGTCTGCTTTTTCTTATTGTGAAGGTAGGCTCAATACTCTACTCCAGTGTGGAAACAAACCACCCTCTTTACATGGAGGTTTTAAGCTTCCAACAAATGCCCCTTCCTCTCTCAGATACATACAGATGGCAGACCAGATCGACAGGCTACTTGAATGTCCAGCTAGCCATTGAGATAGCTAATTAAATCAAGCTAATCTTTCTGAATTACATATTTAGACAGTGATTGGAACATATGAACCTTTGTTGATAACATGAATAGACTCATGAATCTCAGTTTTGAAAATGTCTTCTAAAACATCTCTAGGCATACAATTTCAACTTAGAATTCTTTTAATGCTTTTTTAATGCTTCTGTTTCATTACTTTTTAAAATGCAGCAAAATAATTTGGTACTTGTGCTAATTTCCAGGGCTGACATAATAGATGACCACAAACAAGGTATCTAATATAATAGAACCGTGTCCTCCTAAAGTTTTGGAGATGGGCAGTCTAATATTAAGGTGTGGGCAGAGTTCTTATTCTCTGGACACTGCTCCCTGCCTCCCTCCCAGCTTCTGGTGGTTGCCATCAATCCCTGGTGTTCTCTGGCTTAGTCATGTACCCCTCCCTTTTCTGTCTTCACATTCCCTTCTTCTCTCTGACTCTATATTCTCCTGTTTTCATACAAGGACATTTATCTTGCATTTGGAACCCACCCTAAACCCAGGGTAGTCTCTTCTTGAGAATCTTAATACATCTGCAAAGTCCTTTTCCCAAATAAACTCACTTTCACAGGGCATGGGGGTTAGGATTTGAACATTAACCTTGGTAGGGGAGAAGGGCAGGGGCCTGCAGCCCTACCAATCTGTTTCCAAGGCCATATATTTTGTGGAGTTTTCGTAAGTGTAAGTTGTTTTTTATATATAAGTTTTGGATTAATCTAAATGTATAGAAGCCCAGAGGAGGTATTGATCATTGGGATAGCTGCCTAATATTTTCCAGTTTTACCTATGACCAAGTGGTTTAATCCACAAAGTCTTTTGCTTCTCCATTTTTTTTTTTCTGAAACACCATGCAGATCCTTTAGACTTATATTTTGACTAGACTGATATTTTTAGTCAAGATGAGCTGAACTTTAAGTTGGTCCGTAATTTCAAAATGAAGTGGCACATCATCACCATAAAGCCCACAAAAAAAAAAAAAAAAAAAAAAAAAAAAAAGGCAAGACTGAGTCAAGAGTAAGTAATGACCCACAGTTGGCTTAATGACAACCACAACAGTCAATTTCAGTCTGGCAGGTATAGACTCATTTCTTCAGGTATATTGTCATTAGAAGGAGCCACCAAGGAGCCATAAAGATTTGACTAGCTTAATTTCGCTATTCAGGGAATTAAGCTGAACTGAGTTCACCTCTAGGCTAATCCATTTGCAAACTGAGAGACGAGATGTTAGCCAAGTTACTCCAGGATAAGCCTGCCTCACTTTCCCCATCTGTTAAGGGAAAGAACACACCTACTCTCCTCCATGTTGTCCTGAGAATTCAATTAAATGAGACGATGTCGGCAAAGCAGAGGAAAATACCAAGCACTAATAATTGTTGGTGACCTTCCCCTGTGACCCCACCTTGATATTTATTAAACCAATGACCTTTTCCCACATGAACCGATTGCTTAGTGCTTCCTGGTATTTTACTATTCACACATAAATGAAAGCAAGAAAGACCCTGGAATGGAAGTCAGAAGTGGATTCTGACCCAATATCACCACCGCCCAGCTGTGGAACTTAGAGCAGCTGTCTATTTCTCTGGGTCTCTGTTTCCTTAAACACCAGATAAAGGGCTCCAAAGTCAACATCGACTATCTCCAAATCCCTGGCAACCCCTGCAAGGAATGAATTGAATCTTGGGTGGCAAAATAAGGGCCAGGGACATCTTATGATTTTCTCCTCATTTATTCTAGTATTTCACACCATTGGTGACTCACGGATAATCTCTTAACACGGAGAGTAAAATCAGCATGATTCAGAGAATAAAAACTAGTCCTACCTATGCCAGAAAAGACGATTCGGGTTTGAAGGTAAAGCAGACACAAGAATATGTAGTTTTTCTGGCAGGCCCAATGCAGAGTGTGTTTGTGGCCTCCCCTCTCCCAGAGCACCTGGCAGGGCACCAACCTCACTCTCACACGGTCCAGTGTTTACAGCCACTCCAAAACCTCCCAAGCATGCATTTCATAAAAGCAGGGCCTATCCAAATCCCCTGTAATGTCTCCAAAGGAAAAGAATAGAGTCAATAATCAGGGCTGTGTCTGTGCCTTGTAAATTCCCCAGTCCCCCATTCCCTCCCTGGGCTCTCACACGCACGTGCGCACGCACGCACACACACACATATAAACACAGCCATAAATATATACACTCCCATTTAATAGACTGAGGATTCAAATTGCAGTTACAGTGTAATAAAACTATCTGCAGGGTGTGTGCAGAAGTCTAAGTGTGTTCATGTGCTTGTGTGTTAGAAAGCTAGCCTTGAAAGCGCTCTCCTTTCCTTGAAGTCCTAAATTCTCAAAATGTGAGATTCCTCGGGGACATTTAAATAAACTGTCATCAGAGCGCCAGCTACATAATTGGCAGGCCCAGCGCAATATGAAAACAGAGGGCCCCTTCAAAATGTATTAAGAATTTCAAACCTGTAACAGCAGAGCTTTAAACCAAGGGCGAGACCTTTCAAGCTCAGAGAACCTTGTGCTGGCTGAAGGGCCACAAAACTAGCCTGTGATGAGGTTAACACCTGGATCAGATTTTTGCACCATTTCTTTGAGCTACATCATCCTGAAGTATGCTTGTGGAGGTGTGTGGCATGGTGGACCCGGGGTGGCTTTGGAGTTCAAATGGCGTGGTTTGCATCCTGTTGGACCCTGTACTCATGGAACCCACTGGAACACTACCAATCACCATTTTCAACCTCAACTTGCCGCCTATTAAATGGGGGACTGGGAGACCCATTTCCCTGAGTTACAAAGAAGATAAGTGCATTGAAACACGGAAAACCCACAGGACAAAGCCTGGCACATCACGGGCGTTCAAAAATACTCTTCCTTTGGACTAAGATCCTTCAAAACTGCGTTCAAACCAAAACACACTAAGAGTGAAGATGTTGTCACTGGGGACCGCAGGAGATCTAGATCTGACATCAAGTTTCCAATGTGTCACTTCTTTTACCTCAAGTGAGGTTTCGCCCTTGGGTGGGAAAGGATGGTCTGCAGCAGCTGGGAGTGCAGACGGGGTACAGGGAGAAAGGGGATCGGGAGGGAGAGAGGAAGGCTCGCGCTGGAGTTGGAAGAGTCCCCCATCCTGTTTTCCAGGCTGGGACAGCCAGCCTTTTGGCAGCCAAGTTCCTGGAGTGGGGCCTACGGCTCCGAAGCTCCCATTGGTCCGCCGACGGCTGTTGCTACGCGGTTGGACCAATGGCGTGCGAGGGCGGCGGGGCTCCTCCCCCGGGCCGCGGCTGCTCACGCCCAGCTCCCTGGCTCCCTCCCTCCCTGGCCTCGCCTTTCCCTGGGCGGAGTTGGGGGCGCCACCAGGCCGCCTCCCAGCCTCGCCCAGAGCTCAGGACTGTGGGGTGCCTCACCTGCCAGACCCGTCCCTCCTCTCTCGGCTCCCCTCGCCCTCCTGGCTTTGTACAGCCTGGAGGGACAGGGCGGGACGCGCGGGGATTTCTCCGTGCAACTTGTGTGATTCGTGTTTTAATAACTTTATCAACTCAACGAAGTCGCTGGAGACCACCCGCTGCTCTGTTGACACCGCCCTTTTCTCTCTTCAACTGGCTTCTCCAGACTTCCAAAACTTGAACCTTCACACCACCGTCCCTACACACATGCCCGCACTCACAAACACAAGTTCAGAAGCATTTGTCACTGAAGAGCACAGATTCCTTGCTTCAAGGCAGGGCTTTAGTTTAGAAAATGAATGGAAAATGTTCAGGAAGGAAGGAAAACTGAGATACATGCAGCACCGGGTACTTTGGCTTAATAATGATATTGGAGTCAATATTAACTGTCATTGCTTAAAGACTTACTCCTACCAGAGTCTGTGCTAAGCAACTGCTGCTTCAGTCTATTTAAAGCTTGTTATATAGAGACACAGAGCAGTAGTGCAGGTGCTCCTGGTGGCAAGGCAGGAGCAGGATGAAAGCTGAGTCAACCTGGCTCCAGAACCCTTGCTTTTCTGTCATGCTGCATGATTACAATAGCCCATGTGGCACAGGTTCCTACAACCCTCATCTGGAGAGGTTCCCCAAGAGAATGCATGTTGCCTTTGCTGCTCCAGCACCAAAGTTACCTTACACAGCCAGCAGTTTTCAGAATGATCATGTTTGTTGGCCTCCATCTAGCCTACGCTATCACCAGTCACTTTGCTAAAATCTGTGTCAAGTGGATCTTCCCCAAGTTCCAAGGAATGTAGAAGAGACACTAGTTTTTGTCTCTTAGAGAGTGTCTCATCTCTATCCTGCAGGACACGTCTACCTAGGCAGCTTCCATTTACCTGGTGTAGCTCTAACACTCAGAGAAGAAGCATCTCAATCAAGGCTACACCGCTTGCAACTTGCCACACGTGTAACACATCTAGGACACTTGGAAGCCAGTTCTCTGCCAGGGAAAGCAAGCTTGTAAAAGCCTTCCTCCAACAAATGACTGCGAAGATATTCCTGTAAACTCCACTGTAGTCTGGGAATCCCTTTCATACTAATTTTGTGAAGAACTGTCCAGTTGAGCATATGTGACAAAATATGTTTATTTTTCCTATAAAGCTGCCTTTTTTCCAAGAGACTGTCCTCCAATTCATTGTGTTAAGGCTTCCCCATTGTGGTAGTCAATGTGGCATTTACAGGTAAGGACACTGCAGCACAGAGACACGATCCCTCTGAACTAAGGTCACATGGTAATGCAGTGGCAGACCCAATACTGGAACACAGATTTCCTTCTGCCTCCCGTTCCCTAGCTAGCCCTTCTGCTTTCCACGAATGCCTAGGCTTCCGAGTTATCAATTTAAAATAATAACTGTTGTGTTTTAAAATGTGGAGAATAAGAATGCACAGGATGAGAAAAAAAAAATCAGTGGGAAATGAAACCTACTCTACTTTTTGTTTTGAAACTGCCTGAGAAACAGTCCCAAGGCCAAGAGCAGGATTGGCCAGTGGAGAAGCCTAGGCTGGCCTGGCTTGTTTCTACCTGGCAGACATCTACCTGCCCCCAGCCCTTGTTTTGAGCCTGGCACTAAAGGGAAGCCAAGCATGTCTGTGCCCAGTCTGCTGTTGCCTAACAGGCTCGGCAGAGAGGCCCCAGCCAACCTTCCCTTCCCAGCAGGATGACCTGGGCATGCCCACCTCCTACCAGGGAGAGAGCCAGGGATGTTTCTCCTTTGATGACTTAAAGGAGATGCGCCTGCAGTCCATGCACAACAGTATCCTGCGGCTGGTGAGAGGTTTTCCAGCTCCACCCATCCCCAGAGACTCACTGGGTCCCAGAAAGATAGTACTATCTCCTTTCTTTAAACCCCCAAGCTTAAAAGTCCAGCCAAAACCTTCTTTAGGATCTTTATCTTCTAAAACTCTTCTTTAAAACCTATGAAACTAAAAGTTGGGATCGCAGCACAGCAGATTATATTGTGTTTGTAGAAGCTGATCTGATTGTTGGCTGTCTTCCCCTGGGAGCCCACTGTAACTCTCTGGGCAGCCCTGAATGTTAAAGACATGTTTGCCAAGCATCTTTCCTCCTGAATGCTCACCTAAATCCCTCCTGTTACAACCTCCTGCTCCTGCCCAGGCTTTGCCCAGTGAGTGAGCCCCCTACCTGCACAGCTGGGCCTTCTCTACTGCTTTCCCTATTCTTTGGAGCCAAGAGCAAGCTAATGATTTTTTTCTCCTTCCTGCAAGGATTCCCTGGTTTGTGCTTCACCTTGAGGTTAGGGTATTTGGGAGCTGAGAGCCTGCTTACAGTCAAGTCACAAAACCACACTTAGCCTGTCCTCTGTGCTACCCCGCAGATGTATGTTTCAAGTTTGTGTCACCACGACAGAGCATGATCAAGGGACTTAAACTTCCTTGGAACCAAAGAGTCCCATTTGGCGCAATCAAAATAGACTTCCTGGAGGACGTCTTTCTGGGGCCTCATGCATGAACAGAGTGTAGAGGTGGGTGAGGAGGGAGGACAGGAAGAAGAATCAGCCTGGACAGATGTTCTTCTCTAGATCTGGCCTCTGCTTCTGCACTGAGAAGTTAACAGACCTTGCTTGGTCCAATCCACTTTCTGAGGATGGGAAATTACTTTTTATTGAAACTGGTAAAAATCAGCATCTCGTAGAACATTGGTCTTTGCCCAGAAACAAGAAATTGGGAACCACATGTTTAGGCCTGGATTTGCTCACCAAAGGGATAAAATCCACATATTTTTCACTGCTTCCACCATCGGCCGTGGGAACAGGAGAGTCCCACCAAGTGGTGCTTTGATTCAGGGTGGCTTCTGCTTGTAGGAAATGTTCAACTTCCAATGCCCTGGATAGAAAGAGCTCACGTTCCAAAGCCACCTAGGTTTATTAAGTGCTGACTAGGAACCTGGTGTTTCCTGATATCAGCCTCGGCACCCTTTGGACAGTGCTGGGAGGAGACAGGACTTTACGACCTCTTTTCACAGACGAGAATACCAAGGCACCCCACCTCTCCTGCACTTGACTCCAAGTATGTGTCATGAATGCGTAATAGGACAAAGCACCCCTGGCAGCTCACAGGATGGACGTTTTACGTCACAGGCTCCCAAAACGTCAGGTTGGAGCAGCATTTCAGAGCAACGTTTCTGTTGCTGCTGTGTCAATGCTCCACTAGTGCTTGAGCAAGCATCTTCAGCATGAATCTCTACACTCTGAGGGACTCCATGGCCTTTTTCATGAAACCAGTTTTGGGTTTTGAATCTCTTGATTGTTCAACAAAGCTTTTAGTCTCAAGATGTCCAATGGGCCTAAAATGAACACATTACTTTTTAAAAAAAATTTTTTTAAGATGTTGATGGACCTTTATTTTATTCATTTATTTATATGCGGTGCTGAGAATCGAACCCAGTGCCTTATACATGCTAGGCAAGCACTCTACCACTGAGCCACCACCCCAGCCCCCACATTATGTTTTTTTAGGAAGGATACAGATTAAATGTTTTAACAACATTGGTGAGCACAATCAGGTGTATTAACAGCCAAGCAATGGTATCAATCCTGTAAATAAAGAAGAGTCCAGAATACCTTCAGGAACCTCATTGAAGTGTCTAAGAACCCTTGAGGCTGCATCATCTAATGTCTCAAAAATCTCTCCTAAAGGCTGACCTTCTGTGAGGGAGTCAACCATTTTTCTCAGTGGTCTCCATAAGAGACCCTTCTAGACCTGGTATGGTGAAGTGCTTCTCTGAGGTTCACCTTCAAGGCTCCTGTGAATAGGTTGGTGGTGAAGAATCACAGAGTTGGCGTCTCAGAGCCAACGATGACCATACCAAGGTCAACTTCCCAACTCCGCAGGCAACCTGTCTTCTGCTTCACCTTGCTTGTCCAATTGGATGCTTCCTCAAAGGACACCAATTAGCTCGCGTCCATTCTAAGTATAAATCACTGCAGCTCCCCACCACCACTAAACAGGACCTTCTTAATTCACCCATCTATCCATCCATCCAACAAATGTTGACTGAACTCCCTCAGTGTGCAACCCTGCAGGGATGAAGTAGATAAAGCAGCTCTGTCTCAGCTTTCATATTTACAGTTTAGTGGAGGAGAAAAGACAATATTTAAAGGACCAGTCATGAAATGCCAAATTCCAATGATTATGTGTGATCACAATTTCCCTTCTAAATATTCCCTCTGGCTCCTGAGAATAGAGTGGGGGACTGGGAATCAGAATTGCCCTCAGTAGGTTGTTAATACCGCTAAGGACACTCCTTGGGCGCATAGGAAAGATACAGATTAAATGTTTCAACAACACTGGTGAGCACAATCAGGTGTATTAACAGCCAAGCGATGGTATCAATCCTGTAAATAAAGAAGAGACCAGAATACCTTCAGGAACCTCATCGAAGTGTCTAAGAACCCTTGAGGCTGTGTCATCTAATGCCAGTGGGGGACTGGGAATTAGAGATAGGACTTTCCAACCTTTTTTCACAGACGAGAGTACCAAGGCACCCCACCTCTCTGCTGTTGTGTGTTATTTTCATTCAGAGAACCTCCATTTATTCCCTAGAATCCCTTGATGTTGGTAGGGAAATCTCTTCTTTGCTTTGATAATTTCGTTACTGGTTAACAATTAAATCCAAGTATGGAGATAACTTCATGATTTTGCAACCACTTTTTTTTTTTTTTCTTTCACTCCCTACCACTCACCCATCTCTCTCCCAGAATTTCTGGGTGCCCAGTGTAAAACCTGTGTGGTTACCAGTTGGTACTGAAAGGTCATGAATAGTCTCTTACCTTGATCAAGGAAGGAGGAAATGGGAAACTTAATTCCCAGGTGGCCTCATGGGAGCTAGAAAAAAATAATGAAGGTGCTGGCATTGTCCAGTGCTTATGATAGTCTCTTTTTTAAAACAATCATTATTTTTGTGCTCACAGTGTGCCTTGTAATCACTTCTAGCCACCAATCTCTACGTCAGCATGTCCTTCTCTCTGTTTAGAGGAAGCTGCAGTTGAGGTCAAGAGTGAATGAGGGGCTCCTGCCTGAAATACAGCACAGATATCTCAGTCCAGGTGTGGAACGTGTGGACCAGCCTCTAGAAGAGTCTTTGCCGGCCTTTATAACATACCCCAAGTGCAAAGGGGGCAACTGCATGCAGGACTGGCTTTGCCCACCAAGGAGGAAGACTCATTCCCAGAAGTTGTTGTCAGGGCCAGAAGCGAGCGCTGGGCTCTCAGTACAGCCTCCCCCTCCGTCTCTGTACCATGGCACTACCAATTAACGATGTTGTCTCTCATCCCCAAATTGCAGACAAGGAGGGGGCAGTTGGATGTCACTGGAGGAGACAGAAGATGGATAGCCCTGGGAGGTTCCTCTGTCCTATCGACGCAGACACACCCGTCTCTCTGTCTCATCGCTTACATCACCTTCAATTTGGCCAGATGGACATCATGGGGGGAATTTCGTCTGGACCAGGATTCTTAAAACACTAGCAAAAAGAGCTGGCTCTTGGGAGAAATGAGGATGGGGCTATTAGAAGTTGGGAGCTGGGGCCATTAGGAAGCAGCTAGGGCAGTGTGGATGCACAGGGGGATTTCTGCTCGATAATGGGAAATGTGAACACAGGTTAGTGCTGTGATTACAGCATCCTGGAGGGTCCTGAGAGGCCGGGGATAGATTAAAACTCACTCAGGCAGAGCTTGCGGGGGCGGGGGGGGGGGGGGGACAAAGGCCGTCTCTCCAGACTTGAGGAAGGGACCCGTGCGAGAAGAGACATTCTACTCCAGGGTGCTGGAGTGTCACACTGGGAAATGGAACACACATCTCCTCGGACCCAGGAGACTGAGCCAAATTAGGGTCAGATGCATGAAAACCCAGAACAGAACTTTTTGGAATTGCTACACTCTGGTACAACGAGATGGCTGCGTGTCCACTTGTCTCTGGGGGACAATTTGGAAACATCCATCAAAAACTTCAGAAAGTAATCTAAAAACATGTAAATTTATTCTGAGAAAATATGTATATGTCCACCCAAAGTCTTATCTGTAAGAAAGTGCATCAGTGTGATATTCATGCTGCTGGGAAAAAAAAAAAAAAAAAAAAAGGGAAATAGTCTAAATGTCCAACAAGAGAGGAAATGGCTAAATCAATTTTAGTGCCTCCCTACCATGGTACTTAGCAAACCTTTAAATATAAAATCATGTTTTCAAAACAAAGTTAATGACATGGGAGAATGATTATGGCATGCTAAGTAAAAAAAAAAAAAAAAAAAAAATGCAGGTTGCATTTTGAAAGTGGATAGGATATGATCCCAATTCAATATAAAGCAGCTCAAAAGGGAGTGGACCAAACTGTTAATCATGGTTATGTCTGTGCAGTAAGATTGTGGGTGATATTTTTATATGCTTTTAAATAGTGTTTAATTTAATATTTTCCAAATTGCATGTATTAACATACATGAATCTACATGTGTATATGTTATCATTCTCCTCTTTTTATTTCTTAACCCTGCTTTATTCTTCTCCACACCAATGTTCACTGACTTACTGTGCATTTAATTGTTTATTTGCTATGTATCCCTATGTGCTCATAAAAAATCGCATATTATTGAAACATTTAAAAAATTATAATTTTAGAGAAGTTTAAGTTTTCCCCATCTTCATGACTATGACAAAGTCAAGACCAGGGTATAGCACGTATCACACTTATCCTCTGTCATGGTGGCTTAGTAGGCATCAGTAAGTCCCAAATGGGAAAGGGGAGCAAGAGGCTTCTCCAGCAATAAAAAGGTAGCATTGATAGTACAGGTAGAGGTTCTGAACCCTGAGATTCCACCAGCAAGAGACTAAATCATCATGGCTGTAATTCCCTAAGTGTGGTCAGTATGTACTAAAGGCTGGCTTTGGCCATGTGAATTTAGTCAATTAATTTATGATGTCCAAGTTTTCCCCTGAATAACTGTAATCACAGCAGACCTATAACACGTTTCACCAAAGGTAGAAATTTAGAAGCTGCATTGTATAATGAAAAGTGTTGTTAGTCAGTTTTCTGTTACTGGGACAAAATACCTGAGATGATCAACTTAAAAGAAAAAAAAGGTTTACTTTGGCTCCTGGTTCCAGGGGTCATAGTTCATGGTTGGTAGGTTCTGCTGTTGGTAGGCCCGTGGCGAGGCAGAACAGAGCAGGAAAAATGTGGCGGAGCAGAGCTGTTCCTATTAATGGTGCCAGGAAGCAAAGAAACAAAAGAAGAAGGGGCCAAGTCCCCACTACCCCCTTTAAGGGTGTGCCCCAGTGACCTAACTTTCTTCTACTGAGTCTCACCTCCTGAAGTTTCCACGGCCTCCCCAAAGTGCCACAGGCTGGTGACAAAGCATTTAACACGGGATCCTTTGGGAGACGTTTCAGATCCAAACTATATCAAGGGTCAAATTTATTTTGATTTAGAATCCTAATTCCAATACTCAGTCACGTGACCTCATTCAAGGTCATTTAAATCTTCCTAGTCCTTAATTCTCTCACCGGCAAACTACTACTGATCTTCCAAGGTCATTTTCAAGGTGAAATGGAACAATCTATAGAACTTCTCACAGAGGGCTGTCCATGTGGTCCGCTTACATTCACGCTGGCCATCTTTCTGATACTCTAGTTGTTTTCCTAGAAACAATACAATCAGTAATAGCTTCCTATAACCAGGATCCGTCTCCTCATTGGTTGGCTGTTGATTTAACAGCTCTTCTGAAAACCAAGGCAAAAAGGGGATTTGGAGCTGGGAAATCCTCTAGCCCAGTGAGGTCCATAGACCACCAACAATCTAACCACCTGGCAGTATTTATTAAAGCAAGCTTAACAATGAGGATTTTTGAGCTTCACTAGATTCTGAGTCACCATGTGTAGGAGTGAAACCTGAAGGTCTAAAGTTGGAAAGGTGATTCCTCTGCACACCCAGACTGGAGATCCAGGGCAACTGATGTGTCTAAGGACAAGCAGAGGTTCCTGCGGCCTTTCATGGGTCAAAGCACAAAAATCTGCATCCTCCCTCCTCTTCCAAGGTGGATTTTCCTCTTCACTAGCGTGATGCCTAAGAGTGAGGCCCTCTGGAAAGAATGGAGACATTGGCTGTGTAGTGTTGAGCTCTCCCAAATGCCATTCAGTAGACTTGGTCCTGGAAGGCTGTGGTCAGCCAGGCCAAAGCCCTGACGGCCTGGATTCCTTCAGTCCCCATTCTGCCTGTTTAAATTCTATACAAATGATCTAATGAAAATCAGAGTCAAAGCAAGAAAATATCCATCCCCATTTCATGCCTTCCCACCAATTAATCATTTCCCCTACTTTACCATATTTATCCCTTCCAGGCCCTGAGTACTTAAGTTTTACAAATTCATAATCATGATACTGATAGGCTTCCAAGATATGCTCCTTTTAATTTCATGATCAATTTCCTTCCCTCTTTCTCTTTTCTGCTGTTCCCTCCCCCATTATAGAATTTCTTTGTGATAATTAATTCTTAACCATTCTGTGAGGCTCCGCAGACTGTGAAGCATTTTCATGCCCATTATCTTATTAACAGAACCAGATTCATTACGAGATGATAATTTTGCTCTTTCTGGTAAAAAGTCTCTCAGCAGAGACTCGTGCAACAAAGGGCTTAGAAGCATGGTTTCTGGAACCAGAGAGACCCACGTTCAATTCCTCCAGCCTTAACCACTGAGTGTACTCAAACAAGTCGTGAATCTCCCAGAGATTGTCTCTGCTCTCTGTCCACATGGCTAGATAATCACCGAACCCACCTGTGGTGTAGCTATGTGGATGAAAGCAGATAATCACTTAGGGAATGCTTAGCGCGGCCCAACATAGAGTAAGGCTTCCATTAATGCCAATTATTGTCATTATCACTGTTATTAAATATATCAGATAAAGGCTTTTAATGACTATCGAAAGTAAGAGGAAGCCAACTCCTTGTGGCCTGAACTGACCCCCAAATCAAACTTGAACCAATCCACAATTTTCAGCCCAGAGTGAGAAAGAAAGAGAGGACATTTAATGCTGTGGTTCCATGTTATGTGACATCTTCACCAGGGACAGAAAGATTAATTTTTGAGTTCTTATCCCAGACTTGAACAAATCTGGTTCAAATTAAATGCAAGTGTTCTATAGTTTACAGGTGTTCAATTCTTGGTTTTTGCAGTTCTCAGATAGCTCTTTCAGGCTTGGGGTAGGGGCTGCCCATTGCTAAGCTTCTCTCCGGGAAGCATGTTCTTGCAGGCCTCAGCAAACTCGAATGGTTCCAAGAGTTCAGGTTCAGGTAAGCTTTGGACAAACACCTGAGGCTCTGAGAGGCTTAATTGAAATGAGCCTGAACTTAAATGTTTTATGAGGTACGCCCATTGCTAATTTTCTTGGCCAAGTTTTAGTCTGCCTCATTGTGAAGGTGCTCCTAATAGCACCCGAAACGCTCAAATATTCACGATGGAGTCTTGGTGCGATTCCACTTTACCACGTCTCCGAGAGTCCCAGACTATGGGGGTGTCACGAGCACACAGCAGGAGTGACCTGCAGCTTCCTGTCATGTCAGCCTGGAAGTTGCTTCTCCCATCATGCAACTCCTGAAGTTCCAGAAAAGCCAGGCCTTACCTTCTCCTTAGCCAAGTCCTCAAGGCTGGGACCAAATTCTTTCTCAAACAGAACAAGTCTGATGAACAAGGGAACAGCTAATCCAAGCGTCTTGCCAAGCTCCTGCGTGAACTGGGAGTGAAACAACATGTCTTGTGAAAGAAGACAAAATACCCCTGCTGCATGTAACCCTTCAGGCCACCAGAGCCATTATTCTTCCAGGACTTGCCATTGGTGGGAACAGCCTCTCCCCACCCAAGTGGAGAATCGTCTTGGAGACATCTCTTCTGCTACCGCCAATCTCCAAACTGTAAATGTCGGAAGTTGTTCACTTATTTTTTTGTTGTTGTTCCTATCAAGAATCATTAGACACGTTTCTACTATTAGAAACCCCACATCCCAAAAGTCAGTGGGGCAATCCCTATGGGATTACTTTTCAGAAGGCTGTTGGGCCAACAGGAAGTGAGCTGAAAGGCAAAAGCTGGTTAGACACCAGCACAGTGAAGTTCCAATCCTACATCTGTGTTATTGTTGGAATGTTCTGGACTAGGCACGGTGCACACAAAGAAGAGTCAAAGCTGAGGAACTCAGTGGCCAAGATGTAATATGGGAAAACATATTGCAAGGTACAATGATGTGCACTGAAGTTCAGGAAGCAACCCAGAGACTAGTAGCAGCTGGGATCTCCTGCAACTCCCAGGGCTGCAGAGACCCAGGGATGTGCTGCTTTCTTTAAAACCCAAGACCAGAGATGTGTGACAGCAGCGTGGTGGGTCGTAGAGGCTTCTGGGTGGAGCAGAAACGATGGAGGAGAGACCAGCGTGTGCTGGAGATGCTGAGCAAAGTCTGGAGAGAGCAGGAGGAACGTTCTGGCCACTCCACTTGTGTTTCCATTGACCAAAACCAGCCAGAAGGGAGTCTGGCAAATGGAGTTTTCAGGACTCAGCATCCCCAGGCTTTGGGAGCAAGGAAAGTCAGTGCATGGCTAGTTTGCACGTATGACCAAGGCCACTGTGTAGCATTTTTTATAATCGCTACCTAAGAGCAAATTGAAAAAAATCAGAAAGCTGCAATAAGTTTAACACAAAGCCTACATTTTCTATTGCTTTATTGTGTGTTGTCTCTATACCGCTGACTTCAGAGGCCATTGTAGATATTTGTTCATATTGTGCATATCGAGCACATGTACTGATTGAGTATCCCTGCTGTGAAAATGTGAAATCTGAAATGTTCCCATATCTGAAACTCTGAGAACTGATATAACGCCACAGGTGGAGAATCCACATTTGGCCTCATGTGATGGGCAGCAGTCAAAATGCAGGTGCACTAAAGGGACCATCCAAAGTTGCCTTCCGTGAGGCTTTGCATTTGAGGTGTGTGTGTGACGCGTAAATGAATTTTATATTTACACTTGGTCCCCAGCCCCAAGGCATCTCGTTACGTATATATGCAAGTATTCCAAAATCTGAAAAAGTCTAAAATCCCGAACACGTCTGGTCCCAATCACTTTGGATAAGGGATTCTCCTTACAGTAAAGCTTCCATAATTGTTTCTGATTCAAGAAAGAAGCCCTGGTCTATTAGGAGCACATTTTCAACTCAAAGGAGGGTGGCAGGCACGTAGGTGGCGAGTGGCTACATTGCTGGCTGATGTAAGGATTCCATGAGATGCTAGATTTGAATATGCCTTGTAAATGTGAGTCCCAGACAAACACGTGCATTGTCAGTCCTCTTTGTGCTGTGTGTGCCAGTAAAACAATCCAACATCTTTTTTTTTTTTTTTTTTTTTTTTTCAGGGTGATGTTGACACATGTCAAATACATTAACATTCCTATTGAAATGACTCACTTGCAGGGAACAGTCAGCTCCGAAAGACAGGAGGGGAGGAGTGGGAGAAGCACTGGTCGATTGTTCAAGTTATGATGACCAGCACCCTTTGGGGATTTTGTTTTAAAGGGATCAGTGACAGTGATGCTGCTGTCCTATCTTTATTTCATATCATCGCCGTCGTTGTGATGGGCATGTGGCATTAACTGCACCGACTTAGAAGTCCAAAGGAGATCGCTGAGCTAGCGCCGGGCCATGGGCAACGCCCCGTGATGCTAGACGTTAGCTGTGTGACCTCAGTCACCCTTGCCAGCCTCCCTCGCTCCGGGGTTGGCCAGGAGTGGTAGGACCCTCAGAGCCCTCCTGCCTCCTTCCTGGTCACTGCCTCAGTCGCCTTCTGTTGTGCTTTCTCGAGCGAGGCTGGCATCTGGGGCAAGCTTGGGATACTGCTTCCCTTGCCTTTCAGAGTCTCCTTTCCAGGTAGTGAGAAGTTTGTTGTCGATATTGCTTGTTTGGATTTGGTTTGGTTTTCAGGAAGATTTTACTGTGTTTGGGGCTGCAAATGAGAAGAAGCAAGAATCTATTGGTTGCAACTAAAATTACCCTGTTGGAGCAATAGGCCTGAACCCTTCCTCAGGAGGTCTTCACAGAGCAGGCTTGCTGTGTGCATCCTAAGCCTGGTTTCTCGGGGAGGGCAGGGTCTCCCTCCAGGGAAAGGCCTCAAGCTCGTCTTAGTCCCAGAGCCCATGCATGGTCACCAAGGGATTAGGGAGGAAACACTCTGCACCCAAGTTTAAGACCAACCTCCCGTCTCTGTCCTATTGTATGCCAGGATGATGGACAGGGGGGATTTTCCTCTCCATCCTCTCTTCCCACCTCCCCCTAACACATGGCCCCAAATTGGTGATCAGATTACAGCTGTCTGACACCCAGATAATTCTCCAAGGCTGAACCACTGGATGGTCAAAATCTCTATCCCTAGATCATCAGCATAACCATTAATGGGGCTTTACCAGGATGGTCCATGCTGTTTCTACCAGGCCTTCAAAGGCAGGGGAACTTTCCTCTGGCCCTCATCTTTCCATCCCATGCCCTGCCTGTAACAGAAATACACAAATATCCACAAGGACAAGGTGTGGCCCAGAGACACAGTGCAAACTGAATCCCCCTCGACAAAAAGAAGTATTTCAGTCTCTGTTCTCAAAAAAAAAAAAAAAAAAAAAAAAAATTCATAACTAAAACAGCTCCAGCTCAGCCAACCCTTCTACTTAAGTTACTAAACTTCTTCTAAAACTCTGTCCTGGGCTTCATGGTTCCTCACAAGGTTCCTCACAAGTTTTCCCCAATGACTCTCAGCAGCCTTGTTTTATATATGCACACTGAAGCCACATCCAGGAGATTTTTCTCAGACAGGAGAATACTGTCCTGTGTTCCAAAGGTGGAGACGTGAGAACTGCTTGCAGATTCGGAAGGGCAGACTTTTCCATATCTGACAAGACCTACAGGGGATTCCAATGACAGAGGTCTAGTCCTGACATGTATTACACCATTATTGTGTAAGTTTGGTGGCTTCTCCAACACATGGTGACCCTGCTCTGTATGACGCAGTGTGGCCACATGCCCTGTCTCCACAAGGCCTGGGCTTGCGTCCCAAGCTGTCCCCACCCCCAGCTCCCACTCGTATGCACATGCCTTACAAGGCCTCGGCAGGCACGACTTAATTCAGACCAGCTGTCTTCCCTGCTCCTCCAGATAAACATAGCCCTGGAACAGGCTCTATCAACTTGCCCCGGGGACCAGGAGACGATTGCAAATCCACCTCTCCAGCCCAGAGCATTCTCTCTTGGGACAATGGATATGGCTTTCCAACTTGAATCCACCGAGTTTTTTGTTGTTGTTGTTTTTTTTTTTTTTTTTTTTTTTTAACATTGTAGTGGTTTGTTTCTGTTTACAGCATCACCCACATCGATGTCATCGCTCTTGTGACAAGAGGTCATGAGGACCATCCGTTGATCTTCAGCTTCGGCTACTTTGAGGACAACTGTCTACTCTGGAAACCACTGTCCCCTCCACACTGAGATCCACATGTGCCCTGAAGCTTACGGTGGAAGTGAAGTCACGCCACAGAAATCCTCCACTTTTTGTGACGTTGTTGCACCATCTTTACACGATGTGATAGTATTTAAGTGGAGGGAGTTCTCTTTAAAAATGGATTCGTTGTAGAAAGTGAAGGGAGAGGGTGTTACTGGAAACTGTAACTCCCCCTGAGAAATTCTTCTCCCATGCAGTCAGCTGCTTTCTTCCCATCTTGTTGCCCTGGGGTTACAGGAGGGCAGGTCTATCTGATTTCAGGGCCGCAGCTCTTCCATAGCCCCACGGTGCCTGCCATTCAGTTGAACAGATGTTTGACAGCCCCACCATAGCTCTCTGTAAGGCACTGCTAGGGCACTGTGGAATTGTACTTAGAATTTGTCAGGAAGAGCCTCAAACTAGCTTCCTTCTCCCTCCCTCCCTCCCTCCCTCCTTCCCTAACTTCCTTCATTCCTATTTCTCTTTCTTTTACCATTGTTTGTCATTTGTAAGGACATCTCTTCACTCCTATCAGAACTGAGTCCGCTATCATCTTTTACCTAAGTGCACAAAAATTAATATTCTCCCAGAATTGAAGACATCTGTGATTCATTTCCTGAGTTCCTTCTCCAGCTGCTGTTACATTTCTTGTACTTGGTGTCTGTCCCTAATGGCCTGAGCCTCATCGAGGGAAAACCTTGAAACACCTCCCCAGTCCTTCTTCTTGCCTGAGAACCCAAAGTCCTTCTAGGGGGAATGACCGTCTTCACCAGGGACGCCTGCTGTCCTTGAGAAATTATTTCACATGTGCCCTTAAATCTCAAAAGTGCCCTGATTTTCCAATAAATTACATGATCTGTCTCTTCCAAAAAGATCTTCACACTTGGCTTAGATCCTGATCCACAGCCCTCTCCTGGAATGCCCAGAAACCTGTGAGGTTTTTTTTTCATTGTGTCCCCTTGTGCCTTTCTACGGCTTCCTGGGTTCTCTATTTTTTTTGTATAGTTTCCACCTGGATACAAAATTCAGCTTTTGTTGGTTGACTCAAAACTCCACCAGTGTTCGTCTTACAGTGTTTCAGTGTGCTTTACTTAAATTTGGAGTGCTTTCTGGAGACGGCGCAAGGCAGCTTTGTGAGTCCCTGCCCTCTACCTTATTGATTGTGTCCCTACTTCCTGCCTCTCATCCTTCCTCACCGCCACTCCTCAGCTCAGGAGCAGTAAACACATTCCTCTCTCTGCCTCCTGCAGAGTCCTGCTGTTCACATCAGGACCCTGGAAACCTCAGTCTGTATTCTCAAGCATTTGCCAAGACGCTTTCTAAATATCTTCTTCCTGAAAGAAAGTCTGGTGAGTAAATTTTTTGCATCATGTCATTAAACCTAACTACCTAACTACCTTGGATTTAATTGTACTTGTCTTGGTTCTTACTGGTGTGAACAAATGTAAACTTAGGCAGAAAAGATGGGAGAAATGAAGAGATGGAGGCATGAAATAAAGAAAGAGCATGAGACAGAGAAAAGAGACCCTGGGTTGCAAAATTTAACACTTTACCTTCTTGAACGGTGGTTTTAAATATTTTCTGAGGTTGAGCATCCAGAGGGTACTTGTGGAAAGTTTAGATTTCTGGAATTTTACATCCAAAGGTCTTGATCTGATAGGTTCAGCAAGGACCATAGTTTGGAAACACTCAGAACGTGCCCAAGCTTAAGGGAGATAATAAGATGACATAAAACTGAACATTGCTAAATTGGGGAGGATTGTAGTTATTTTTCCTTTCACCAATCTATTTCAAACTATATGGACATTGTCAGTCTTAATAACTCATCTCAGCCTGAGGATCTGATGTCATCTTAAGTGACAAAAGTATTGAACACAAACTTTAGCATACCAAGGTCCTTTTCAAATCCAACCTCTGTTTAAATAGATGTGACATTGGCCAGATTCTTTCAAGCCTATGTTAGGGAACTATGAATGGAATAATTCATGGAGGAAGCCTAGTACTTGGCCTGGAACAAGTGTTGTTCTAATGACAAGGACACTGACCTACTCCTTGGAGACACAGAATGACAAACTCCGCAGCATGCAATGCCCAATATACTTCAACATGCTTTAATTATGAGCAAAGTGTCCAATCCACACCATGAGCCCAAGTTAAAGGCCAGAAAACAGGATGTGATGGACAACACCAACTTCAGGGGTTTTGTTAAAGACAAGGTCACAAACACTGTAGGAGACCCTGCTCCTTCCATGACTGTCCGTCAGGCAGTTGTCCCTTCCCTCTGAGCTTGCCTGTTTCTGGTCACCTTCCTCTTTCATTCCAGAGCTGTGCCCAGCTGGCGAAGACCATGCAGGCAATCAGCTCCCCGATGCCAGGAACAGAAGACGGTGCCCACGGAACTTAGAACCGGCACATGGGATAGAGCAGGACTGAGAGGAGGCGCTTCGCGGCACAGAGCTCGTATGAAATCAGTGCAGGGCGTGTTGTGAACAGCTTGCGGGGCCTCATGAATTGACAATTTTCTGGCCCACCATGTTGCCGTCTGGTTCGGATCGTACCCCCCATTCCATGTCTTTCTCATAAACGGCTTTCTTGGTCTTTCCCTCCTGACGTCCTACTGAGAGCTGACTGCGATCTTCTATTCTTCTGCATATCTCCCCACAAAAGGTAGCTATCTGCATCCCTCACTGAGAAAACTAAATTCTCTTTCAGAGAAATCCTCAAACCCCACAGCGCAATTTTTCTCCATGGTTGTGATTTTTTGTTTTTTGGTCTCTTTTTTTACTTTTTCTTTTTTTATTTATAGTAGTAGTATGTATTACAATTCATAATGCATATATATAGCACCTTTTTACATACAACTGTTTGTATACAAAGTATATTAGTACCATTCAGGTCTTCAATCATGCATTTAGGATAATGATATCCATCTCATTCAACCACATTTTCTTTTATTTCCCTTTTTTCCCCTCCCTCCCTTCCCCTCTTTTCCCTTTGACCATTCTAGTGTTCCTCTAATCCTCTATGTACCCCCATCCAACAACACTGTGAACTACCCTCCTTATATCAGAGAAAACATTCGATATTTGGATTTTTGAGATTGACTAATTTCATTTAGCATTATATTCTCTAACTTCATCCATTTACCTGCATATGCCATTATTTTATTCTCTTTTATTGCTGAGTAAAATTCCATTTTGTATATATACCACATTTTCTTTATCCACTCATCTACTGAGGGACATCTAGGTTGGTTCCACAACCTAGCTATTGTGAATTGTGCTGCTATAAACATTGAAGTGGCTGTGTCACTGTAATATGCTGTTTTTAAGTCCTTTGGGAATAGACCCAGGAGTGCGATAGCTGAGTCATAGGGTGGTTCCATTCCCAGTTTTCCAAGAAATTTCCATACTGCTTTCCATAATGGTTGCACCATTTTGCAGTCCCACCAGCAATGTATGAGTGCACCTTTTTCCCGGCATCCTCTCCAACATTTATTGTTGTTTGTGTTCTTGATAGCTGCCATTCTGACTGGAGTGAAATGAAATCTTAGAGTAGTTTTGATTTGCATTTCTCTAATTGCCAGCGATGTTGAGCATTTTTTCATGTATTTGTTGATTAATCGTGTATCTTCTTCTGAGAAAAGGAATTGGTTGTGATTTTTTTCTCCACACTTCCCTCAAAGCCCTTAAAAGTCCATGGTCTTCATTCTCCAGGAATTAGAGAGCCTCCTAAGACCTTCCTGAGGGTCCCTAAGCAAATCCCTCTCTCAGTTCTCACAAGTACAGAAGAGATCATTAACTTTTGTCTTTTGAGTTAATGAAGGCAGTCATTGTTCCCCATGTGGAAGAGAAATTGAATGTCCTGTTGGAACCAACTAGTGACTTTGCATAAGATCAAATCTGGACAGTTCTATAAAGGACCCGTACAGAGGCCAATGCTCTTTGTATCCCCAAGGGTCTCTTGGTCCTGAAAACAAGTTTGGGCACGATCTATTTCACAGGCTCTCGTTAATTCTGGTGACTTCATCATCTTCCAGGTAGATAGTAACTTTCACAATTCCTGAGCAGGAGTATGAGGATACTTATTTTAGTTTTATAATTCATTTTTGATCACAGAGAGAAAAAGAAAACACAAACTTTCGGTGTGGACTGTTTGGTGGTGTGTGTTGAGCTCTGATTCACAACTTACTTAAAATAGATGAAATCAGGATGATGCACCTCGCAGAGAGATTTTTACCCTGCCTCTCTGTGCAGCTGGTTGGTAGAAGGGACTTAACCTGCTTTAGTGTTCTGGAAGCCAGACTGAGAGGGCTCACAGTGAGCACAGTCTCTGACATGGGCCTTCCCTTTGGCTAGGGATGTGGAAAATGTACCAACAGCCTCCTTCGTATTGTTTAACTCGCCTTGGGATCCTTCCCTCAATATTGGGGGTAGCCTAACGTGACATATCTGTAATTAAAGGGTGATGTCAGTTGACACAATGCCACAGAGCCCAGTTAAACATTGTTCCTTAGAAAATAAGAGCAGGATTGAATCTTGAAAACGTTGGTAGTGGTCCAGAGGCTGAGTCATCTGGCTCTCTCTGAGCGTCTCAGCTAGCTGGAACATGTTCCAAAGCACAAGCTCCCTTCACACTGTGGAAGCAGGAGAGCAAGAAGCAGGAAAATGTAATTTTAAAATAATACACTGCTCTAGGGATCTGCTATTTCCCTCACGATTCACGTCTAATCTTATTCATGGGTTTTAGCCCCCAGTACTGCACTTCACCAGCTCTGCTGGGTGGGAACAGCAAGAGCTGCCGTCCTATGTTCTTTCAATATTCAACACACTGTTGGGTGCTTGAATTTTTTTTTTTTTTTTCTTGCTTGCTTCTTGCAAAAGAGCTGGGAATTGAAAGATTAAATCTACTTTAATTTATGGGCACCTCCCATTTTGATGGGAATACTTGGAATGTATTATATACTTGTAAAAGAAATGCTTCATAGAAACTTAAAAATGTACCCAAGTGACTCTGAACTCATGTCTGCATGACCGAAATTTCACACAGAAATGAAGATATCTCAGGTGGAGGACAGACAATATGGTTACTCCACTCGGGGACAATGTGGTAGCGTTTCTCTACTTGCTTCTTATTGCTGCTCTAACCAGTACCTTAAACTCGGTGTCTTTAAACAACACAAACGTATTACTTTGTAGTTCTGGAGGTCAGAAGTTTCACTCGGGTCTACATCGAGGTGTCAGCAGGACAGCTTTGGAAAGTCTTTCCCATGGCCTTTTGCACCTTCTTTAGGCTGCCTGCACTCCTTGGCTATGGCTCCTTCCTCCATCCTCAAGGCCAGCGGTGGTGGGTCAAGTTCTTCTCAGATCACATCACTCCACTGTTGATTCTGCCTCCCTTTTCAGCTTTCAGGACCTTTGCAATCACCCTGGACCCACTGGGACCATCCAGGTAATCTATCTTACGTTCTGCTGATTAACAACCTTAAGCACACTGGAAGCTTAATTCCTCTTTGCCGTGTGAGGCCACACTGTCACGAGTTCTCAGGATCAGAACGTGGACATCTTTGAGAATTTATTATCCTATGAACCATAATTTCTAACTTGTCCTATGAAAGAAATCATACAAAGTAAATTTCCAAATGCAAATGAGTCCTTCTCCATCTGTTTTTCTACAAGGGGAAAAACAACTGAAATTGGCTTCATACAACAATTACACAAGAGAATCTGGAGTTATAAATTTATAGTGGAAGAAGAAAGGTGGTTTTGTTTAATGCATTCTGGTTTGGAGCCAAAGATTCTTAACTAAAAATTTGCTGAAAGTACTGCTATAAACAGATGACTATTAAAGTTAAATAGTCATCAAGTTATGTTAAATTCAATTTAACTTAAATATTTATTAGGAGTGAAAGCAAACATAAATGTTGAAAACCCAAATCCTTATTTCTCAACTGTCTCCTCGTTTTCCAACAATGTATTTCTGGCTGTTGGGAGGCAATTGCTAGGTTTCCCTAACCTGTAACAGAAGGGGTTTGAAACCCTAAGTTGGAACCAAGAGAGTGAAAAGAATAAGCATGAACTCAGAAAACCGGCCTGCCTGGGACCTGAAATAAGTTAGACAAAGATGGTCACCTCAACAAACGCAGGAGATGGGACCCATCATCAACATGTCAGCTTTCCTGGCCAACCATTTTCAAATAAATGACATTACACATTCAGAAAAAAAAAAAATGTAGTTAGTGCCTCTTCTATACCGATTGTCATCTTAGGTACTAAAGATACAGTCTTGCTGTGAGCAGGGAGGGCCATACGTCTCCCCTTATGAAGTTTATATTTCTGTAGTTAGACATCAGAAACGCAGATATTAACATAATGAATAATTTTATGGAGGGTGTAATTGTCAGGTTTATCTACCCTTTGCAACAGAGGAGAAAATGAAGGCCCAGATCTATTAACTTGTTCAAATACCAAGTTAAGCTGGGACTTGAACCCTGTAAGTTTGAGCTCTGGCCTGGGCTCTGTGGTGTCTTTGAAATATCAAGGCAGGAGTACTGAAGAAACTGCAACAGAGTAAGGCCAAAACCGAAACTAGGCCCATTTTTACAGAAAACACATCAGGATTGTAGACCCTTCTACACTCATGTATGCACACCCTACTCTTCTAGCTACTTCTTCCAATACCCTAAGCATGCGATGATGCCATTTCCTGTCACTGAAGCCTGTATCATGGGACATGGGGAGCAGTGAGCAGCAAAGAGCCTCTATACCAGCAGAGACTCCAGCAGGTGCATTCAGTAGCTTACAAACCAAACTAAGAAGAACTTTGCCTTCTCAAAGTGGAAGGTTGCCCGCTCCGTAGGAAATAATTCAGTGATTGCACAGAAATGGAGATGTTGATTAGACATTCAACATCCTTGTTTTGCATACTCCATGTGCCCTGGTCCGGGAACTTCACTGACCTTTCACCCAGTCCCATGGCAGCGGACACAATAAATGTGTACCCCCTGGGGACCTAGTATCAAACTACCATAATTTTGGTACTTTCATAGCAGAATGTGACAATGCTTGTTTTGATCTCAAATTCTTGCAAAATTTGCATCCACATTCACAATTTAGCTGTAGAGTTATGATTTAAGAGAGAAGGTTAGACAGCAAATGGCCTGAGATTGGGTTCTGGCTCTACCAATTTCAGATTGAATGGACCTGGGACAAATGATTCAATCTCTCCATGCCTCAGTCTCTCCCTCTCTACTACATCAAGGATATAATAACACCTTCCTTGGAAGACTGTGAGCAGTAAGTGGTAAAAAAATGAAGCCCACACACTCAGTGCCTCTTGTACAGTAAGCCTTCAATACACGTTGACTTTTACATATTCACTCACCAAATAGTCAATAAACGTTCTAGACACGGTCTTGGATGCGGGAGACACAGCAGTTAACAGAAGAGAAACAGGGAAAAAGGAGTCCTTGTCCTCCAGAAGCTTGCTTTCTAGTGGTGCGAGATTATAAGCATGATGAATTAAATAGAAAGGTGGCACTTCAAAATCAAAACTACTCTTAAGATTTCATCTCACGCCAGTCAGAATGGCAGCTATCAAGAACACAAACAATAATAAATGCTGGTGAGGATGTGGGGGAAAAAAAGGCACACTCTTACGTTGCTGGTGGAACTGCAAATTGGTGAAGCCAATCTGGAAAGCAGTATGGAGACTCCTAGGGAAACTTGGAATGGAACCACCATTTGACCCAGCTATCCCACTCCTTGGTCTATTCCCAAAGGACTTAAAAACAGCTTACTACAGGGACACAGCCACATCAATGTTTATAGCAGCACAATTCACAATAGCTAGATTGTGGAACCAACCTCGATGCCCATCAGCAGATGAATAGATAGGGAAACTTTGGTATATGTACACAATGGAACACTACTCAGCACTAAAAGAGAATAAAATCATCGCATTTGCAGGTAAATGGATGGAGTTGGAGAAAATAATGATAAATGAAGTTAGCCAATCCCAAAAAAACCAAAGGTCAAATGATCTCTTTGATATGAAGATACTAACTTATAAAGGCAAGAGAGAGGGGATGAGAGGAATGAAAGAGCTTTAAATAGAACAAAGAGGGGGGAGGGGAGGGGGCAAGGGGATAGGAATAAAAGCAGACTGAGTTATCCATGATTACTCTAAATACATGTATGAAGACACAATTGTTGTAAAAATACTTTATATAAAATCAGCAACTTGGAAAAAAAAAAAAAAGAAAGGTGGCACTTCATATCTACACTGATAAAGTAGCCAAGCTCCCCTTCTATTGACTGTGCAAGAGGATACCTGATAGATAGGCTTGGGCCGATGGGCCACCTCCCCCATGGAAATTTCCATAAAAAGCAACCTGTTTTCATTTTCCCCAGGCAGGAGCCAATTGGTTTAGAGGTCGCTCTGTTCCCCAGGTAGGAGCCAATTAGCTTAAAGGTCACCCTGTTCCCTGGGAAAAGAGCCAATAGTGTTTTTTTTTTTTTTTTTTTTTTTATTTATAATAGTAGTATGTATTACAATTCATACTGCATATATATAGCATCTTTTTACATACAACTGTTTGTATACAAAGTATATTCGTACCATTCAGGTCTTCAATCATGCATTTAGGATAATGATATCCATCTCATTCAACCACATTTTCTTTTTTTTTTCCTTTTTTCCCCCCCCCTCCCTTCCCCTCTTTTCCCTTTGACCATTCTAGTGTTCCTCTAATCCTCCTATGTACCCCCATCCAACAACACTGTGAACTACCCTCCTTATATCAGAGAAAATATTTGGTATTTGGATTTTTGAGATTGACTAATTTCACTTAGCATTATATTCTCCAACTTTATCCATTTACCTGCAAATGCCATTATTTTATTCTCTTTTATTGCTAAGTAAAATTCCGTTTTGTATATATACCACATTTTCTTTATCCACTCATCTACTGAGGGACATCTAGGTTGGTTCCACAACCTAGCTATTGTGAATTGTGCTGCTATAAACATTGAAGTGGCTGTGTCACTGTAATATGCTGTTTTTAAGTCCTTTGGGAATAGACCCAGGAGTGGGATGGCTGGGTCATAGGGTGGTTCCATTCCCAGTTTTCCAAGAAATCTCCAAACTGCTTTCCATAACGGTTGCACCATTTTGCAGTCCCACCAGCAATGTATGAGTGCGCCTTTTTCCCCCGCATCCTCTCCAACATTTATTGTTGTTTGTGTTCTTGATAGCTGCCATTCTGACTGGAGTGAAATGAAATCTTAGAGTAGTTTTGATTTGTATTTCTCTAATTGCCAGCGATGTTGAACATTTTTTCATGTATTTGTTGATTAATTGTGTATCTTCTTCTGAGAAGTGTCTTTTCAATTCCTTTGCCCATTTATTGATTGGGTTATTTGTTTTTTGGTGTTAAGATTTTTTGAGTTCTTTATATATTCTAGAAATTAGTGCTCTATCTGATGTGAATATATTAAATATTTGTTCCCAATTAGTTGGCTCTCTATTCACCTCACTGATTGTTTCTTTTGCTGAGAAGAAGCTTTTTAGTTTAAATCTATCCCATTAATTAATTCTTGGTATTAATTCTGTGCTACAGGATTCTTACTAAGGAACTTGGGGCCTAATCTGACATGTTGGAAATTGGAGTTTACTTTTTCTTCTATTAGGCGTATTGTCTGTGGTCTAATTCCTAGGTCCTTGATCCACTTTGAATTGAATTTTCTGCATGGTGAGAGATAAGGGTTTAATTTCATTTTGTTGCATATGGATTTCCAATTTTCCCAGCACCATTTGTTGAAGAGGCTATCCTTTCTCCACTGTACATTTTTGGCGCCTTTGTTTAATATAAGATAGCTGAAATTATATGTATTAGTTTCTGTGTCCTCAATTCTGTACCATTGGTCCACCAGTCTGTTTTGGTGCCAATACCATGCTGTTTTTGTTACTATTGCTCTATAGTATAATTTAAAGCCTGGTATGGTGATGCCACCTGCTTCACTTTTCTTGCTCAGGATTGCTTTGGCTATTCTGGGTCTCTTATTTTTCCAGATGAATTTCATGACTGCTTTTTCTATTTCTTTGAAGAATGTCATTGGGATTTTGATTGGAATTGCATTAACTCTGTATAATGCTTTTGGTAGTATGGACATTTTGACAATATTGAATTCTACCTATCCAAGAGCAAGGTAGGTCTTTCCATCTTCTGATTTCTTCTATAATTTCTTTTTTTTTTTTTTAGTGTTCTATAGTTTTTGTTATAGAGGTCTTTCACCTCTTTCTTATAGTGTTAATGGTCGCTCTGGTACACCCCCCACCAGAAATCCCTACTTAAAGCTCCTGCCTGCCCGGAGCTCAGACACAACAGCTGTCCCTGCTGAGAGGAAGCAGCCGCTGCATCAGCTCCAGACCCACTGTCTCCAGCCTGATGGCAGCGGCCCCATCTGACAGCTCCAGAGACCACAGCCAGCATGACCAGGCACCGACCCTCCGTCCAGAGCTCCCACACTCCCCGTCTCCCTGATTCCTCTCTCTCACCAAAGCTTGCACACTTCCCGCTCCCTGACTCCTCTCTCCCCTTTACCTCTTCTTTACCTCCGACCAGCCATAAAGGCTGGTGAATAAATCTCTTGGCTGCATGGTTGTCTCCGGTGTGATTTTTGCCCTTCAGTGCCTGTGTTATATTCTCTGTGCTTGTTTGCTGTCTCTGTCTGAGGAGCCGGGAGTGGAGTGCTAGGGAACCTAATTAAAGTAAGAGCCTCAAGATCAGGTTCCTGTGGTCTGGACTCAGGCCACTGGAGTTTAGATCTTCACACTGCACTTACCAGTGGCAGGACTTTGGACCAGAACCTTGACCTCTCAATTCCCTCCGTATAAAATGGAAATAATAAAAAGAATAGTAACTGTGTTATGAGGTTGGTTTGAGCATAAAATGGACCAATATAGGCAAAGTACCTAGAGAAAGGTGGGTATATAGTCATCTTTCAATGTGTATTAGCTTCTACCACTTTTATTATTTTGGCTTTTATGATAATATCATTATCATGATTTCTGTATAGCTACTGCCAACCATGAAGTGGGTACTTAATACATCTTTACTGAACTAAATAAAAGATGGTGTCTCGCATGGAGAAGTGCAGAAGCAAAGCAAGCTGGTGTGTGCTGAGGGTCACCCAAGAGCCACCCAAGAGCCACCCAAAGCCAAGTGTGCCATCAGCACCACTTGAATTCCTCCCCCATGGGCACTGCTTCATCACAGATTGACAACCAGAGAGCTCTATAAATCTTCTCCCCAGACACAAAGACCTTGCACGAAGGCGATAACTCACCTTTCCAAATCAGTATTTATTATCATTTTTTATAAATTGTGCAAAGTCTAACATATATAAAATGTTCTATTTTGGAGTGTATAATTTAATGTTTTTAGTATAGTTGCAATGTTACGTAATCATCACCAATCATTTCAGAATACTTTTATAAACCCCTCTCCCCATAGAATTCACATACTCCCAATTCCTCTCTCTCCAACACCCTCTGGCAACTACTATGCTACTTCTGTTTGCATGGATTTGCCTATGGTAAACATTTAATATGAATGGATTCACACATACATGGCTTTTGTGTTTGGCTTTTTTCACTTAGCATAATGCCTTCAAGATTCATTGAAATACGTGTACCAGTACTTCATCCCTTTTATGGCTCTGTCGTATTTCATTGTATGGACATTCCACATTTTTAATATTCATTCAGTAATTGATGAACATTTGAGCTGTTCCTTTTTGCTGTATTATGAATAATGCTGCTGTGGACATTTGTCTATAACTTTTGTTCAAATGTTTTTTTTTAAAATTATTTTAGTGTGGGGGGGTATATTATTAAGAGTAGGATTGGTGGAACCAAACTAATTGTGTTTGAAATTTTGAAGAACTGACAAAATGCCTGCCACATCATCCTTTTCATCTCCTATTCCCATCAGCATGAATTGTGGACCAATTTTTCTATTCCTCACTAACACCTGCCATTTTCCCTTCCTTTTTTTTTTTTTTTTTTTTTTTAATGGCCATCCTAGTATATAGGGAGAATATCACATTGTGCATTTAATTTGCATTTTCCTAATGATTAATGATGCTGAGCATCTTTTTATGTGCTTATTAGTCATTGGTACATTTTCTTTAGAACAATGTCTAAGTTCTTCTATATATTTTAATTAGGTTTGTAGTGTTGTTGTTGAGTTGTAAGAGTTCTTCATAGATCTGAATTTTGGGCTCTTACCAGATGCATGATTTGAAAATATTTTTTCTCACCTGTGGGCTGCATTTCTCACTTTCTTGACATGCTCAAAGTTTTTAATTTTGATGAAGAAGAATGTATCTATTTTTTTTTTTTCTTTTATTTTGTGCTTTTGTTGTCACATTTTAAAAAACAGCATAATCTGAGGTTATAAATATTTACACCCATTTACTTCTGAGAATGTTATAACTTTAGCTCTTATACTGAGGTTTTTGATTCATTTTGAGTTGTGAGGGTTGTGTATGGTGTGAGGTAAGGATCCAAATTAATTCATTTTGTGGTGGATATCTGGTTGTCTCAGTACCAATTTTTAAAAAGACTATTCCTTTTCCATTGAATAATCTCAATGACCTTGTTGAAGATTGATCCTGGGTGCATAGGTTTATTTCTAGATTATCAATTCTGTCTCCTTGATTTATATCTTCATGCCAGTACTTACACAGTATCAAAAGTGTGAGTCCTCCAATTCTTTGTCAAGATTTTGGCAATTCATTTCATTTGCATTCCCATGTGAATTTTAGGATGAGCGTTTCCATTTGTACAGAAAGAAAAAAAAAGGACACACTGGTAGTTTTGATAGAGGTTGTATTGAATCTGGTTTCTGCAAACAGAGAAATACTGCTCTCGGAGATGCAGTGCTCTAAAAGCCATGGTTCTGTTTGTATTTGATTAATGGAGTTATGCATGTATTGACTTACACAGAAAATCCTCTCTCCCCTTTGGTTAAATGATGTTGGCTACATTCTGACAGATGCGGCCTTGAGCAGGTAATAAGGAGAAATCATTGCTAAGGACACTAAAATGTGTTACGATCATTTTAGTGCTTATCCTCTCTGCCAAAACCAAGTTAAACCACATATAAATCTTCAAATGTAAACATTTTCTTTATGTTGTCACCTTATTCTCAAATGCTTTCTCAACGTTTCAGCCTCTGGGTGCAGCACTCATTTTTCCTTATAAGGCCCATCTCATCTCACCCCACAGTCCCACAGAAACCTCCCTCCATGAGGCAGAAGCAGAAAAGAAAGCCCGCTGGACAGCCACAAGCCCTGCTCTTTTCTAGATAGGAAACTTTGCACAGTCCTCTCCTTTGGTGGCTTCACCTACCATCCAGCCAATTCCACCCACCCTCCAACATCTCTCAGAATAGAGAAGTATCCAGAATGCTAGATTGCTGTCACCAGAATAATTGTTATGAAGGGTTTAAAGTGGGTGGAACTTGATCTGTTCATTAAAGGAAAGAGAAGACACAGTCTCATGTACAAGGCAGGTGTGTCGTGCATGGGGTGGTCTGGGCAAAGGGTTAGAGGCAGGAGAAGGTGGACTGACCCAGAGTAGGACATCACAGGACAGTGCATGGTCTGAATGCAAAGTCCAAGCTAACCTTCCCCTCCCTGCCAAGCCCTCCTCTTTCATGTGTGGCTGGGTGTGGGCACGTACACACACACAAAGTTTTCCTTTTACTTATACAAAAATGCACCAGTACATTTGACCTGAAGCCATTTGTTCTTTCATTTTTCTCTAATGGGTGGACCTGGGGTCTTCATCCTGGGGGCTCTGATGGAGGCTCCCCCAACATCACACCACCAATGCTAATGCTGAACCTGTGCTTTTCAGAAGTGAAACTCTCTTCATGAATTGGAGAGTGTGTGTGTGTGTGTGTGTGTGCGTGTGTGCACGCAAGCCTTAGATTCTCTCTATCAACAGCCACCAACCATTCTGTCTGTGCATACATGCTTCTGGCAGGAGAAGGAATCTCCTTCTTTTCACTCTCCGCTGTTCTTGTGTCTTGTTTGGACACAGAGTGCCACAGAAGAGGTGCTCTGCCTTGGAAGACTGGCGCTCCCACTTACGCCCTTTCCAAATCCAACCCTCATTGAAGAAACGCTGGGGCTAGACTACTAAAAGCTGAGGGGCAACGTGGAAAGAAGTTCATTTATCTATTTTTACAAGGTGTTGGGTGGTTGGACTTCTTCAAAACAAAACATGGCTTTCATTCTAAAACCAAAGGGCAGCAGCTGTGTTTGTTAGCGCTGGACGGGGCCACAGCTGAGTGGTGGCTCGTGGTTCTACCTGCATGTCTTACACTTGGCTTCCAGAAGCACCCTCCAAAAAACGGGTTCCCAAGGCCCTGCAAATGTCTCTTTGTCTTTAGGAGGAAGAACATGATGTTTCATAGAAAGTCAAGAAACCGGGGCCTGAGTCAGGTGGTCACCTCTGGTCTGCAGTACTTCTTTGCATGGGGAACTCATCTATTTCCAAGACAGACATTCCTTGGGGACTACTCATGCTGTGCAGTCAAATTCCAACAGGATTCCAGCAGAGCCACAGAATAAGTCCAGGTCCCAGCCACATTCCATTCCCCTCTCACACTAATCAGACTTAAGGGAGTAAGCCAGGCTCATTAACTGTCTTAGGTCTCCTGGGTAAATGTCAACTGGGTGTGAAATGGAACCCTGGTGAAAGAGAATGGGCCTCTCTAGAGCCAGCTCCTTTAAGCTAAGAGGGCTGGGACATTCCAGAAGGATCTAAGCTCCTTGACTTGTTGATCCAGGTTTGCTCCACTAGCATCCATCATTCCATTACACTGGGGAGAGGCATTGGAAATGCTTTTAAATACATTCATGCTCATCTTCAACAAAATCCACAAAATTAATTCTCTTGCTCGCATTTTACCATCAGATTCAAAGAATAACTTGCCAGTGGTCATGAGTAGAGTCATTGCCAGAGCCAAACATCTGGCAAGATCTTCACATTTTAAAGGTCACTTTGATTATGCTATTCTAATGTTTCCCAAACATACATGAGATTGGCTTCCTCAAGTTTCACATGTCTTTAATCCACTTAATTTTTAAAAATGTATTCACTCTTTATGAATTTATTTTAAGAAACTTTGCATAGTTAGCAAGAAGAGAAAAAAAAAAGAGTGTTTTTTAACACAAATGGAAGAAAAGGAATGGAAATAAAGCCCAATTGTTGGGATATGGCTGAATGAGGTTCCTTCTTCAGGGACTTGAGCCAAAGGCTGCTCCCTCTGTTACAAAGGGAAACTGGCATCCGGTATCCAGAAGTATCAGAAACATACCGACACCTGACTGAGAATTTCTTCTACACAAGTGAGGATAAGGAAAGAGAATTGAAGAGGCAATAATTTCTCAGCAGGACTCAGTGCCCTTCCCTCTGGTGACGCATCCAAAACCACCTCTCATGCCACCTTTGGGGAATGGAGCTGCGTAAGGTGTTTCTCCTCTTAGAACTTCCTGTAAAGCAAGTCTTGGAAAAGACAGAGAAGAACCAGATGAGTGTGACGTGGTGTGAAGGGTGTTAGTTATCCTGCTCTCCAAGCTCTTCTGTTTGTGTACTCCTATAAATTTTTGAGCCCATACCCCCTACCTACATTGATATATACTCTTAAAAAATCAATATATATGCAATGGTATGCTAATGTTTTAGGTACTGCGTAAAGCATAAAAGGTAGGAATTTTAAAAAATAAATACACCATTTTCCCCTCAATTGCCCAAAAGACAGGCATGAGTTCTGCACTTAGAAGGGTCCAGGTTTAGGCTAAAGAGCAGAGAAGACTCTCTGGAGAGCTTGTCATAGGAAATGCTCCGGAGGTCAGTGAGGGGGAGAAAATGAGAAATGCAACTCAGGACAGCAGGGGCCAGTGCATGTGGACGTGCACACCATAAGGGTGTGAGCGGAGGGGCAGGGAGACAACCTGAGAGAGCGAGCTCAGAGAGGAAGCAGAATCAGCTCACCAAGAGCTTTGCAAACCATGCTGAGCTGGAGCTGCATCCAAGGGGCCCTGGGGAGCCGTGGAAGGCTTTCACAAGACGCACCCAAGCTTTAGAACACTCTTCCTCCATGCGCCTATGTACGCACGTGGGTGTGCAAGCCCACCATGGCATGAACAAAGAGGAATGCCAACCTTCCTAATGAGTCACTCCCACCTCACATTCGCTCCACCAGTGCACTTCACTAAACGCCTGCTATTCTCCCGGGCACGGGCTCTGGACTGGGAAGCAAGCAGGGAGCCTGCCTCCTGGAGCTTCCACTCATGTGGGGAAGAAAGACTGGGCAAGTAAGCAGGCAGATGCACTCGTAATCTAATTCCAGAAGGAACTACTAGGAGATACAGGAGAATCGGAATAGCAATTGGCAATTGGAATAGCCATTCTCCTTGAGAGTCTTGTCAAAATGGCTCTTAGGGAGGAAGGAACGAATGCCAAGATGTGAATGAAATAAAATAACCAGCTTGCAAAGGGGCTGGGGGAGTTGTCCAGGCTACGGGGGCATCATAGATGAAGCCCACTGGTGTGCAGAATCTTGGCATATTTGGGGGGAGGTGGAAGAGGCTTGGTGAGCCAGGAGAGAGTGGGAGAGGGTGAGGGGAAGAATGATTTTGTGAGGTGGGAGGGACCTAAGGCTGCTAAATGGCATGGAACAGGTCCAGGAGCATGGACAAGCTAGTGAGGGGACTTGGTGTTGACAGGGAGGGCCCCTCACACTACGTTTCACAAAGCTCACTCTGGCTGCTGGGAGGCCCCGTGATTGCTGTAGTTGGTCTCTATCGGGTAGTGATGAAAACACATGTAGAAATTCAAGAGATGATATTGACAGAACTTGGTGACTGTGAGAGTGACAAGAGTAGAGTTTGGGAAAGAACACAGGGACCAAGCTCCTGATGGCCCAGAAAAAGTCCAATAGCACAGAACAGGAAAGACTAACTTCTCGACATCAGAGGGAAAATGTGTGTCATGGAGGTGATGAGAGTGTTCCTCACAGCTTTTGGAAGGAGAGAAATCTCTCAGAGGACCCAAGGTGCACTCAAGTCAAAACTCAAAGGGTGGCCTCTTACATTTCTGTCTCCAAAAATGCAAGTACACCCAATGCTGCCTTCCAAAAGAGCATCGAGCTCTTCAAAACACTAATGAGATCTGGAAGTGGGTTATTGATCAGAGGTGTTTTCTTCCAGTCACCATTGGGCTCCAGAGTGACTCAGAGAGAGCCCAACGCAGATGTGACTCACCTGTGACGTCATCACTGTCGCCCTTAAAGAAGATGCTTACTTACCAAGTAGCTTTGGGGACCATGTGGGGAAGGGGTAGGGCAGACTTCAGTTGATTACCCAGACCACCCCGTGGTGGAAACTGGTCCCATGATGCTCAGCCTCAAACAGATCCACCCCCACCATCTGTTGGTTCCCTGTTTCCGTCTCCTTGTCTCTCATGCAGATCCTGAAAGGATAAGAGTGCCCTGGGCTCTCCACCACTACAGGAAAGGGGGTGGTGTATGCATTGACGAGGAAGCTGTCAAGTCCCTGAGTCAGTGTCACCTGGCTATCTCACCAGAGGCTCACAGCAAAGCCTCCGCCTGTGGTGCACAGCTCCTGCATCACCAACAGCAAAGATGAAATTTGAAAGCACTAAGAGATTTATCCAAGAGTCTTATAGCAAATGACGGGTAGGGCCAACAAGATCCCAGATAGTGAAATCAACAGTGGCCAGCTACAGGGTACTCTCCAGAGCAGAGCAAGTGACACAGTGACCCATATCACCCTCACCTTGGGTCTCAAGAGGAGAGAGTTAGGAAATAAAAGTGGTGACCCCTATGAGGAAGATGCTCCTGTCATCCTTCTAGCCTGAGGTCACCAGACAGAAAGAGCTGGGATGTGAACTCAGGACCTCTGGCTCTACGTTCTGCCCTAGATGTGCCCAAATGTGGAAAATCCTTTTCCTGGTGCAGCTTTGCACACACACTCACTTGGAAGACAGCAAGTCTAAAGCCAGCACAAAACTCTTCGGGGAAATCAGGAATGAGAGATGATCAAACAAACGTTTTTCATAAGGCATGTCATTCAAACCCAGCTGATGTGTTTGCATATGCTCCCATGTCACACATGTGTGTGTTTCAAGGGACAGAGAGCACAGAGCCCCAGAGACCTGTCACTTATTTATGTGTGATCTGCAACACATGGATAAGCTTTCTGCACCTCAGTTTCCTTGTGGCTCCTCACTTCTGTATGATACATACGTGGAAAATTTTTTAACATCTCATTCATAGAGGCATTCAACAAATGTCATTCTGTGTCCCCAATCCAAGGAATCACAGTATGTCAAGAAGAGGAAGGTAAAGGAGAAAGGCATTAACATGCAGAGGATTCCTTTATGTTCATAAAGGAAGCTCTTAACTGAAGACACAGCTTTTAAGGAAGAACCCAAAATGGTGGGAGAAGAGACCACAGAGGAACCAGATAAGGACCACCAAGATGGCGGAATTAACAACCCTAAGTCTCACTCTAACCTTAAAGTCCCTTGAAGAATCCTTTGTGGTAGTAGGAGAAAAGGTCAGGCATTTTGTTGTTGTTGTTGTTGTACTTTTGTTTTGCAAACTGCATTTGCCTCACGCAGCCGCACTGCAGGCCACCCCATAAGTACAGCCCAGAGGTCATCTCTTCCTGGGGCAGGGGTGAGTTGGACACCCAGACTCTTACCTATTCATTTATTCAGAGCAGAGATGAACAGAGACATAGAAAGAGAATGTCCCCCCTCTCCATGGGGGACAGTGGCCAATGAGCAGCACAGACGAGACACAGGGAAGGAATCCAAGTGTAAGATGAAGAAGATGTTGCAGAACAAGAGCCAGAGGGGGAGACAGAGGAGGTAACAGACTCGGGGTGGCAAGGGCAGAGAGAGAGGGGAAGGATTCAGGGTTTGGGTTATGGGTTTTGGAAGAAATGACATTAAGTGGTTGTTTGAAAGCCATGGGATGAAATAGCCAATTCTCAAGAGGTTCCTCTAGAAGGTAGAATGCTAGCTATAGCAAGCAAGGCATTGTATGATATCTATGATTACTGAAAATGAAAGCAAGGCCTCAAGGGTAAGGATTATTGTAGGAGCCCTAAATGGGGAAATAGCTAAGATTGCAGTTAGCTGTGAGCCATAAAGATGTTCAAGCATTACCACCTTCCATGATCTCGCGAGACTTGGCCCAGGACGTTGCGGAGTGGGTCACCACCTTCCATGATCTCGCGAGACTTGGCCCAGGACGTTGTGGATGGGGTCAGCGCCATTGTGGGGTGGTTGGAGGAGTGTGATTTGAGGGTAGGAGTTGTTCTTGGAGCCGGAGAGAGAAGCTAGCAGAATAAAGAGCCTGTTCGTTTCCAGTCTGCCTCTGAACTTATTCCCGCGGCTTTGTTGCTGCAGGCGGCTATAGCTGCAGTCCGCGACAGATTATGTTTCATTTATTCCACAGTCTCTGCTATCCAGCAGTGTGCTCGTACAGAGTAGGGGTGGTTAACACCAATCATAAGGGGTCATCTGGATCCGTGGTCCCCACTATCCTAAACCATGAATGGCTCTCAGAATCTAGCAGCTAAGTAGGAATGGAAAGGGTTGGTGGAGAGAGAGGATGCCCCGCGTCCCTCAGTTCTCTGTGCTGAAGAAGCTCAAAGACCCAAAGTGAGAATCCTCTTATCCCTTTGCATTGCCCCTAGGCATAGGAGAGGCCAAGGGTGGAGCGGGATGTTCTGCGTAGGGGCAGGAGAAACAAGGACAGCAATGGTGGAATGTTGTCTCTCACCTGGACCCTTTCCGATTTCATGCAGAGCCAGACCATGTGACTGTCCATCCTCCTTCCCGCCCCAAATTCTTTTTCTTGACCTGGACTTTGAGTTGTTAGCACGGGCTCACCAAGATGTCAGCCTAAGTGTTCTGCTGGGGGACCGGTCATGGACTGGAGTTGGTGGGGTCGAGGAGTGAGGACCTTTGCTGAGTACTCATTATGGACAAATCACTGGGGTGAGGCCTTACCAGCCTCTCCCAGTCCTTATACATGGCTGTCCCACGTCAAGGATGGGTTTCATGTAGATCAGAGAAGATCCCTGACTTGCTCAAGACCACCCAGCTAATCAGTTAAGGCCTTTCTGAGCCTTGAGCTCCCCTTTCCATAAGGCCACATGTTCTTTTGGTCATACTGATATTGGTGGTTGGGTGGTGATCACGGGGGTAGTGGTGGTGATGAGAAGATGACAGTGGCCATTGACATTATTTCACCACAATCCTCACATGCTTATAAGGAAACTGAGGCCCAGAGAAGTTAAATGGCTTGCCCAATATCACATATCTGGTAGATGAAGCTTTCAAACACCCTAGAAAACTCTAAACTCCACCATACTATTGACACACGGGCATACATGGATTGGAGAATGAGGATCATGGGTTGAGCTTAGGAAAACACATTTCCCTACACCAAGATTGTTGCATTAAGCAAATTACCCCTCATCACGGTAACAATAACCAGAGCAGTTAGAGGTGGTCAGTGGTTTAACTACTGCCCTCTGTCCAGGGCCTATCTGCAGGCCTAGTTCTCTTATGCCAGAGCCTTAGGATCTCATCAAGATGGAAGAAGAGAGTGAAAAAGTCTAACCAGCTTGGAAAGGAGCTCCTGATAGCAGGGAGAGAATCTCAGCCATTTAATATCAGTTTTCGTCTCTTATTGATCCATTTTATTTTCCTTTTACAGAAAGGATGGTCCCTCCAGTCTGGCTCATCATGGGCCTTTAAAGGTTTCCTATTGATCTGTGAACCTATTGTCTCGGGTTACATCATCCCTTTTGGAAACTTCCTTTGCTTTTCGGTCCTGTTCTGTATTTAGGTTGCATCCCAAACATGGTTTCTGTTCTGGGAGACGCAGCAGACATCATGGGCCCCAGGCTGTGGACGGAGTCGATTTCCTAATGCTTCTGGCATCTGCTCTTGGACTCCAGAAGTCTTCAAAGAGCAAGGGAGGATATTGGAAGAGAGGTTAGGGTGTAGCAAAGCCCCAAATGTCCTTGTTCCGAAGGGGAAAAGGAAAGGATAAAAACAAGAGCTGCCATTTATGGAACACTCTGCTTGTGCTTCAGCTATGGGAAGAAAAACTACACAGATGAGGAAACTGAGACTGAGGAAACATTTAGTTGCTTGTCCAGAAACACCAAGCTTTATATTCTGGTTCAGCCACAGCTACCTTCATGTTGAAAAACTTTGCCCAAGCTGCCACAGAGATTCACTTTCCACATCTCCAAGATGAGGGTGAAGACAGAACATTCAAGACAGAACATTCTAGAATGCTGTAAGTTTCTCATTAGATAATGGATCTGAGACCCTCAGTAGGGTATCTAGCCCAGAGGAAGTATTCTATGGATATTCAGTGAAGAAAGGGAGACCCCCTTCAACTCCCATCCTTGTGAGAGTTTTCCATCTACTCTGTCCCCATGATTAGTAGAAAACCCGCTACTTCTTTCTAAAGCTAACACGTCACATGAACCCAGACTTCAGAGGATGAGAAAATGTGTTTGAAAATGGCTGGTATAGTGACTAGCATAGAGCAGGTGCTAAAATCACAGGGGTTATTTCCTGTGCCCTTCCCCCTGAATGTCACTGTGCAACTCTTGTCCCCAACGTCCTCACGTTTCCTTCTCCTCTACCTGCAGACGGTCTCCCTCCACCGCTCCCCACAGACCCTTCTCCACGACTGGTTTTCTATATTCTGGTCCCTCCAGGGCTCCACCCACCTGCTCACCACTTTGTATCCACAGGAAGGAAACCTCTCCATGGCGTCCGTGATCTCCTCTCTTGGCTCCTGGGTCATTTCATCTGTCCGTTCAGTCCCTTACTCCACAGTCCCCATGTGCCTTCAGGTCCCGCAGGAGGCGCTGGGGTTAGGCATGCCCCCCGCCCAGGAGTGCTGGGACACACAGGAGATGCTCTTCTCCCTGCTACCTCCATCCTCATCTACCATCCAGTGCTTAGTGGGTTCCTCGGCCTTCTGTCCCAAGTCACCTTCTCTGCAAAGCCCCTGACCACCCTTAGCCAGGGACAGTCACCTTTCTCTGTACAGTGGCTTCTGTCATTACCCATAGCTCCCTGGACTCGAGTTCTTTGGTTTTCTGCTCAACTTGCAGGGTCAGTGCCTCAGGGGTCTGAATGAGGCCACGCTGGATGCAGAACTGTGGAGGTGAGGCTTTTCGGAACTCCTCACCTTCCCTCTTGCTCCTCCTTTTCACCCTGTCCCCTAACCCCGGCATGCCTTCAGAAGCTCAGCACTTGTTTATTCACGCTCCCTGAGGTGGCCCAATCACCAGAAAACCAGCTGGGGAGAGAGAGACCCTGTCTCCTCTGGCAGGAACTTCAGCCATCACTTTGCACAGGACTGCACAAGAGGAGCCATCACTCTCTCTTTCCAAGCCCTCGGGTGAGGTCAAGACTCACACTCCACTCAGCCTGGTCTTCTCCTTGCCTCTAGCCAGTTGTCCCTTAATTTCATTTTCTGGGAATGCCATAACAAACCGGGTAGCTTGAAACCACAGTTCCTGAGGCTGCAAGTCTGAAATCAAGGTGTCGACAGAGCTCTGCTCTGGCTGGAAGCCCCAGGGAAGAATCTCCTCTTTGCATCTCCCCTAACTCCTGGTGACCAGAAAGGCTCAGTGCCTCTTGGCTGGTGGCTTCACCATGTCCGTCTCTGGCTCCACCTCATGTGCTTTTTACCCATCTGTGTCTGTGCTTCACAATCTGACACCAGTCATTGGGCTGAGAGCCCTAATCCAGCATGACCTCATCTTAAATCAATTACATCGTCAAAAAGCCCATTTCCACATAAGGCCACATTCTGAGGTTCCGAGAGGTGATGAATTGTGAGGGGACGCTATTGAACTTGGGAGATCCTTCAGTCTGTCTTGTCTGCTACCGCCAACTTCAGATTCCCCAGATGGGGATTGCATATATCCCTCCAGACCTCAAAAACCTAAAACAGTTTAAAATGTCCTGATTTCTTTGACCACCATAAGCTACCTGAGCAGCCTGATTTTCGAGCATAATATGCATTACTTTCATCTTGAGCACTTAAAAAATATTGTGCCTTTGCTAAATGGCAAACTCCATGGAGCAATCTGTCGTCTTCTGGTTTCTCAGAGCACTGCAGAGCTCATGTGTGGGGGTCAATGGCAACCTGTTGAATGAATGCAGGGCATGCTGAGTATTGGTTTCGAGTCCTCTATCTGACTTTGAAGAGTCCTCCATTACCTGTCACTGCACCATCCTCTCCAGTCAGCATTTACTGAGTAAAAATTAGGTGCTCTCAATAAATACTTGTTGGTTGATTGATTAATCCATCAACCAGGTTTCCTGCTCTGAAGAATTTTTAATGTGAGTCTCCAGGGGGCAGGGTAGGGGAGTAAGAGGGTTAAAGGACAGGGCATCGAGACACTTGATCAGCATTCTCACCTGAGAACTTCTGGGGCCTGCCCAAGGTTTTCATTAGTCTGGGAATCTACTTCTCGTTGTTCAAGGATAGATTGTAACATTGACTTTTGGAACTGTGGATGGACCCCCACCATCCCTAGGTCCAGGACATGAGGTTAAGATTCATACGGAGCCCCTTTTCTCCCTAAAAATTCTCCAGAAAGGAGATGCCAACCCTAAGTTGAAGAGATGCTAAGTACTCTGCTCCTCCCTGGGTCACTCATGGGTCTCAATCAGAAGAGAAAGTTTGCGAGCAAATCACCTTTTGGGCCACACATCCTTGGGACACTCCCACTTCGGTCCAACTTGCACCCAAGTATCTGGAGAAGGGGAGTTCTAAAAATCTGGATGAGATTGCCCTTCACATGAAGGTGATCTTGCTGGGAGGAGTCATTTTGGATGTAGATAGTAACCATTCCAATTCTATGGGCTGACTCCAACAGAAACATGTCAATGGTTGTCTAAGATTCTAATAAAAACAAAAAAAAGAAAGACAAAAAAAGAAAGCTTGGAGAGAGATGAGGGAACCAATTGCTTGACCCTGGAATTTTGTCCTAGGTCATCACCATGGTTAACCACACCTGAACCAACCCACACCGCCCACTGATGTGACCCAAACAAGGGAGACCAGGCATCTAGTACGAAGCCACATCCACATTTCATTTTTCTTTGTTCTTCTTCTTCTTTTTTTTTTTTTTTTTTAATTCTTAGTGTCCTAAGTCACCCATCTTAGCACTTACGCCTCCAGGGATTACAGAGCTAAAGCTGGCTTTATTTTATTTCAGTTCCCTTATATCCATTTCAGTAGAATCACTAATACCACTCATTTTCAGATTTTGTGTGCTTAATAGATTGAGAATATGAGGTCATGTGTCCAAAAGGATAATTATTATTCTGGGCAATGACTGAATGGTTTCATTGTCCTCAAACTATATGGAAGGTAGAAAGGACCTTAGTTGTGACAGCACCTGAAGTGCATGTGATGTGTGTACTCTGTGTGTGTGTGTGTGTGTGTGTGTGTGTGTGTATGATTCCTGGAATTTCCCATGACTCAATTTGCCATTCTAAAATAACAAAAACTTAACCTTGCTATAGGAAAAGTGAGATTTTAATAGGAGATATTTTGTATTATCAGGAGATGCAAGCCATGGGAAATTCATATTGAGCACTAGCTTGCTGGACCTGGTGAGAGACAGTTCATTGCACGTGCCTGTTAACGAAATCATTTGTTTCCTACATTCTCACCACTTTGAGTAGAAGGGATGGGCAACACTGTACCATGGCAATACGAAATCGGTTGCCAGCACTTCTTCCATGGCCTCCGTTCCTTCCTGGAGGCAGAGAGGACTCCAGCTTTGTGGATGGAAAGTGAACATGAGCTGAGAGTCACCATTCCCACAACGCTTCAAAGCCCTCAAGACCGACACGAAGGCTTCTGGGGGAAAATGCTCAGCTTTAGGCTCATAGCAGGACACAGCAAATGCCAGCAACTAGGAGCAACTCAGAACTTTGTGTGTGTGTTTCAATTCACGAGGGATGATGGTGGTCAAGCCTGAGGTGAAGATACCAAGAATGGCCTCACCAGGAGGCCAGCCTCCACTGCGTGGCTCCCAGCTTCCATGTGGCTCTGACCTTCCCAGTGGTCCTGATCCCCACAGCACCCAAACCTACAGAGCACCGTAGATTAGATTGACGTTGCCATCTCTGGTAGAGCGTGTTCTGTTCCCTGTTCCTTCTACCTCTTCCTCAACATCTTTTCCAACCCTCACCACCACTATGTATCAATATAGCATCAACCGCTCAGTAAGGTGAGTCCCATCAGTCAAAAATTGGGTGTAGTGACACACAGCCTGGGGCCAGAGCCTCGCTGTATCACCTGCTAGGTGGCTGCACCTACATACATGCCCAACCCCCACCTCAAGCATCAGAGGCCTCATTCAGAAAACATCACAATGTCCACCTCACCCCATCTGTGGAGACTCAGGGTACCCATGCCTAAGCCATTTGCATATTCCAAGGACAGATGGGGACACTGCCTTCTCTACTAGAACATTTGAATTTTGGGTTCTTATGTTAGTCAGAATTCTATTGCTATGACAAAATGCTTGAGATCAGTGGCTTATTTATTTATCACAGTTTCAGAGGTTTCAGTCCATGGTCACTTGGCCCCGTGGCTCTGGGCCCATGGTGAGGTAAAACATCATGGTGGAGAGCTCCCGGCAGAGCGAAGATGCTCATCTCTCAGTAGGCAGGAAGCAGAGAGAGAAGAAGAGCTGGAGGTCCCAGTTTACCCCTCGAGGGCACGTACCCAATTGCATAACTGCCTTCCACTAGGCCCCACCCTTTAAAGCTTCCACCACCTGGCCCATAGCACCACAGGCTGGTAACCAAGACTTGAGCATGTGAGTCTAGGAGACACTGCAGATCCAAACCCTAGCAGTTCCCACGTCGGTGGAAATGTCAAGTGAATTGATAAAGCCTACTCTGGGTTATCTGGATGACCCTTTATACTTCAAACTGCCACCACATGTTAATGCTAGTGATTGCAAGCAAGTTGGCAAGATCTAATTTGATTGACGCTACTAATAAGGAAAGAACAAAAGAGATATAAATGAAAAATGATGTGCTCCTGTCAATTTAGTGCCAAGTGACTTCACAGTGCCCAGAATAAATGGGGCACACTTGTGGAATATCTGAATCACCGCACAGGTGCAGGCTGGTGTATTTAATTGCACCTGTACTGTGACTCTTGGAGCTGCGTTTACGTTACTTTGAGCCAGTTTCATCAAAACCATATCAATCAGCCACATTTAATGAAAAGTGTTAGGTTGAATTTTAAATACGGTATAGCTTTGCTTGCATTCAATTTATTATTTTATTTTGTTTTATAGTTTCATAGGAACAATAAGCATTAGGAAGTTAAATTGAATGTTTTTTTTCTTTTTTGGTGGTATTGGGAATTGAACTCATGGCCTTGTACATGCTAGGCAGAATTTTGTCTTCTATTTTCTACATATGTAAGACATCATACTTAAGAGTAAGCCATTCGTAACATTAAAAGGATTCTGAGAATGATGAAGTTGGAGAAACACCCTTGTAATATGCATGAACTTCTACAACTCAGTGGCCCATGGAAGGTGCACACATAGTGCTGCTTCCTTTTTGGGGTGTACTGGAGGGGAGTTGTATTTGGGGCATGGTGGGGGATGTGAGAAACAGAAGCATAATGAAGAACCATCATCATACTTATTCATCGTTTTCTCTGAGTGCCCAGGACAAGGCTAAGGATGCTGTCTTAGCTATTTAAAAGCACAGGGTGGTCCCCACTCTTCCCATCACCTCCCCGACTCCAGGACCTGACAATCCACTCTGGATATGATTTGCACAGGAACAGTTCATATGAGGTCATGAGTGTCAGACGCTTAGGGAAAGGTGTGGGATTTCCAAGGGAGGAACCTGGCAGGGTGTGTTGTCTGGAAGGTTTCATGACAGATTCGAGTTGGCAAGATTGCTGGAATGTCCCATCTGTCCCTCCAGGTTCACTGTCCTCCAACTGCATCCTCCTCTGGAACTCCAGGAGGTGACCTTGGTAGACAACAGCAATGGCTTCTTTGCCATCTGGCTTCTCTTTGGATTCTACCAAAGGGCTGATATCTTCTCCCCATCATCCTGGGGAGAAGTCTTCTCCTTCCAAGTGAGATTCTTTTGGACATCTTTCCTTGAGCTCCACGGTAACTCCTTATACGTAGACGCACTTCCTAAGTCTATTATAAGATCCTCGAGGGCAAAAAGACCAAATAATAGAATGGGTAACGTCTTGTGGTTCCATGGGTAAGATCCTGAAATGGTCCTTTCCAGAGTAGTTTTAAAATCATGTTCATGGTGTGGCATTTAATGTTTAACCTCTGGGCTGTGGACCATGCAGAGCTGTTTCCATTGGTGGCCCCTTTGGAAAGGCAGTCATATTCTATGATCATGTCACAGTGCACATAAGACAGCAGCTTGAGAAGATCGGAAAGTATGGAAAGATTAATCAAAGGAGACACCAAGCCAAGATCTTAGCGAAAGCATGAATTGGGCAGAGGAGGGCAGAAGAGAGGAGGCAGACTATTGATCCCTGGCTTCCCCACCCCCTCTTTGATGATTTAGCTGTTCCCCTACCAAAGTCCAGAGGTCCTACTGGCTACCCTTTCCACACAGCTGCCCTCATTGGATGCTTATAACTGCTTCAAGCTGGGGGGTTGATGGACCTTCTCAACTCCCATTCACGTCACTGTCCCTCATCAATTTCCTAAACCGTTCTCTTGCCTCTGTGAAAAGTCCCTTACTAAACTCTCCTGCCACCACCCACGTTGAGTACACATCTGTTTCTCTCCAGCCACTGATGCATGGGGGGCGGGGGTTTGAGGTGATGGGGGCCAGCACCAGGGATTTCAGGCAGGTGGGGGATTCTCAAAGACAGGTACGAAGTGTGGTTAAGGTGAAGAGAACAGGAGTACTGGATAAAATAACAATTATGATTAACACTGCCCTTTGAAGCCTGCTTTGTGCCTGGCCAGAGACCAGGATCTTTAGCTCTCTAGTTCTTAATTCTGAAGATCCCATTGCACGGCTCATCTCATTTCCCATGAAGGAAATGGAGCCATTGCTGAAATCTATGGCAGCGTAGCTATAAAATTGCAAGGTCAGAATTCAGCGCAGGGTCTGTCTAATTCTCTCTGCGCTCATGTAGACTTCTATCAGCTTCTTAGTGACAGTAACGGTTTGATGGGGATGAGACAGAAGCTGGGCTCAAACACAAAGTTCTTTTTTTTTTTTTTTTTTAACAATTATTTCTTGAGGACACCCAAAGAAAGGAAAAATCCTGTGCCTACCAACTCCTCTATGCCTGGGGACCTCCCCTCAGACCAGCCTTAGTGGAAGGGCCAGCCCAGCCATCCTTCTGTACAGTGGACACTTTCTTGAGGTCTTTCCTACTCCAGAGAGACCCCCCACACACACACACACACGTTAGCTGGAACACCTAACTGCATGGACGTGCAGCCAGGACTGGACTTCAGAAACTCTCTGGGCTCCTCCAGATCAACAGCTCTCCACCTTGCTCCTGGCCAGTCTGCACCCCGCCAGACCCCAAACTCTGGCACACTGTTCTCTCTGCTGGGGGCCACCTGTTTCTCAGAGAACTGAAGCCTCTGGAAGGAGCAGCATTAATGTGATTTCCCTGTGGTTAGGGCGCTGAAAGGGTCAGCGTGACACAGGAGAAAATCAGGGCATCAGGCACCCAGCACTGGCAAGAAATGTGTGGGAAACCTGGCCACGTGACAAGACGCGAGAGCAAGGAAGAACTTTGTGTATCAATAAAATTTATTGCATTTTAAAAGGTTTCCTTTACATGTTTGTTATTAATGTTTTGAGAAAGAACAGTATAGTGAAGGGGGAAATAAACACAGCTCCCATTTTCAGTATGTCTAGAACTTTTTTTTATTTTTTTTCCTGTGTTGGTGCATAAAATGTGCCTACACATACTTTGTGCATCCTCTTTACTGAAAGTAGGTGTGTAGACCAGAAATCACCTGGGGATTCATTGCAAATGCTGAACCTCAGGCCAAATCCCTGGCTTACCAAACCAGAATCTGCATTTTAACAAGATCTCCATGCAATTTGAGGGCACCTGGGTTATAAGATGGTGTGGTATTCAATGGCATGAATATGCCAGGAATAATTTCACTAATCCCCTTTTAGTTGAAAATCACGCTCTATCTAAATTGCCTTGATTATATGCTGTGATACAATGAAATATATTATAAAATATCCTTTTGCATCTATCTTTGTGCAAAGAAGAATGACAATTATCATAATTATTGCTATGACTTATTGAGTGTTAATTACGTGCTGGGCCCTGTAGTGAATGCTTTACAAGAATTATCTCATCTCATGCTTAGGATGGTCCTACAAAGACCAGGTTTACTCTCATCTTAAAAGTGAAGTTCCTGGTGCATTAAAAAAAAATACAGTACATAAAATAATGATGCTATTCCAAATAATGATACTACTCTGCCTGATGGTAAGGATGATTGTACTTTCTCTACTCCAGAGACTATATTAACCTTTTTACAACCATTTTTTTTTTAATTTAACCTAAAAAAACACCAATTGGCAAATATTATTCTTAATCCCCTTAAAAAGGGAGGTAAGCATGGCTCAGAGTTTAAACATGATGTTCAAGGTCAATTTCAAGAGCACAGCAGAATCTCCTTGTAGACCCGGGTTTCCCAGGCCCTACTGCTCAAGTGCTGGACTTCACGCATGAATGGGAATGTGTTAATTTGCTTCCAGCTCTTCAGCTGTCCTGGGGGCCTCACCTCCCTGTCACCACTTGGTTCTTAAGCAGGCTGTTCTTCTCCCAAATCCTTTGTGTGTGAACAGACAGGGGATTCACAGCACTGCCTCCTCTGCGGGGACAGGCTTAGGGGAGCCGGGGATTTTCCTAATCAAGCTCTCCACAGCAGAGCTGCAGGCATCGGGATCCTCCGGAGCTAGGCTGGCTGTCCCTGTGGCAGACATCCCAGTACTTTGCAGGGAACAATGGGCGCTGAACTGCAGGTGACCCGACCTGCTAATCGCTGCCTGATTACCAGCTAATCAGTGCCTTGTTTGGGACACTGAATCCCAAATCCCTTTGGACTGGGCTGGGCCCTGGCAGGGCCCGGTCACCTGGTTCATGTGGCAGGGGCGAGGCAGGGGGTAATGTGTTCCAGTGCAGAGTGGCCAAAGGCTGCCTTCAGGGAACAGGTCACGGGGTCTGTCTCTCCCCTGCTGGCCCTGGGCAACTGCAGCTCTTGTCAACAGCATGGAAGTGAATACAGGAAGAGGACTTAAAGGCCGGCTTCTCCTTTTTGGAACCTTTGGAAAAAAGTTAATCAACCCTCCCAGGCACAGAGAAAACAAAGGACTCCTTTTTGCAAAAACTCCAAAGGAGTCCTTGTCTGAGAGGGTGAATTAATATCCACCACCACTGCACACAGGGTTGCCGCCTCCGTAATCAGCACCATCTTCACCACCATCGCTAGTTATTACCACCATCACCATCCCCATCGACATCACCACCACCATCACCATCACCAACAATACCACCACCACCACCACAAACATCATAACCACCATCACCGTCACTGCCACTGTCATCACCACTACCAGCATACCACCACTACCACCATCACCAACTATCACTGTCACCATCACCATTACCATTACTACCCCTACTAACATCACCACCATGGCAATCAATTCCCTGAATCGAGAGGGAAGAGTCTCATCATGATCTACAGGTTTTAGAGGTTTTTGTCACCACACCATCACCAGGACCACTAGCATAACCATCACTCCTATGTCAGCTGCTGCTACCAACACTGCCATCCCCCCTGCAGCCATCTCTATGACCTTTCCCTCCACTATCACCACCCGACCAACTCTACCACCACCAGCAACAACTCTACTCCCACACTGACACCATCACTTTATTTCCACCATCCATTACTATCCCCACCAACACCACCACCAAGAACAACAAAACGCCATCACCTTGTTTCTGTCCCCACAGCTGCCATTGCTACCACCACGGCACACTGTTAGATACCATGAAAGCAAGGTGGGGTGGTGCTCAAAAAATTTGATTTGAAAGTCAGACAAATTTAGGATATAATCCAGAAATACCAGTTGTTTGAATTTGAATAATTAACTAACCTTTGAAATCTAGTTTTCTCAAATAGACAAACAGAGATAGCAATAGGACCAACTCAAGGGACCACATCTCGTGAAGAACATTTATCACAGTGCTCTGCACATAAGAAGAACTCAACAAAAATTTCACTATTGTTACTTGTGCTCAACTCCATTTTAACACACAGCTCCCCTTATAACCCTTGCTTGAAGATGGAGGGGAGAGGACAATTTACTCCTTTATTCTTAACTTAGGGGAACCCTCCAAACTGCCTGACATTCCTAAAAGCAGAGGTCTGGTCATGACACTACAGGTTGAAGAAAGTTCCAGATTTGGGATCAGCTGTCTGAGTTTGCATCCGGGTCTGCTTCGTAAAAGCCGTCTGACCTGGAGAATTTCCCTAATCTCCCAGAAATTCTTTTTCCTCTTCTGAAAAAATGGACAATGCTAATCTCTTTCTTGGAGGATTGTGAGAGGAGTCCATGAGACAAGACAGAGAACCCCTGGCAAATCACTAAGGGCACTCAATACATTGAGTTACCTTCATTTTCCTACAGTTTAGCTTTAAATAAACAATTATCGCCAGTGGAAAACGTGCGTCTTTCCCTAGAGAACCTCCTGCTGGGGAATGAACCCAAGCCTCCTCTCCTCCTTCAGATGGAGCTGAGCCTAACACTCTGACCCGTTCTCTGGGCGTACTGCAAAGGTCTAATAAAAGGTTACCTTTGCCCAGTTGATTCAGTTCTAGGAAGTTGTTCAATGTTTGACTATATTTCTCCAAACATTTAAAAACAGTTCATCAGGTGAGTTCAGTTTATATATTGCTCCTTGGGCGTTTTCTAAACCTTGGATTTCCTTTAGAGAATTGGATTCGATTCCATTCATGGGAATTCAGCCCCTGGCCCCTCTTTGTGACCCCTGATCACAAATTCAGTGTAAATACTCTGTATCCTGCTCCTAGGAGGGACTCCCATTGCTTAGGCTTCCCTGAGCAAGAGTAGGCAAACCCTCCCTCGGCCTTCACAATGCTACAGCTGTCAGTCACTGCCATTCTGGTAGTCGCCATTAGGATAATGGACTCTCCTAAAAGTATTTCCATGGTAAGAGCTGGGGAGGGGGTCGTCTCATTCCATCAATCAAATTTGGTTCATCCATATCCTGAGTGAAGTATTATTCCATACACTTTGTGAGACATGCCACAGCAAAAACTCTCAGAGCAGATCTTCCGCCCAGTGAATGACCTTGTAGCACAGGCTGTGTATGAGGTCACGAGAGGCCATGATGAATCCTGAACCCACATAAATAAATTACCAAGATTTAACTTTGTCAAACTCAGCAAGCACCTGGCTCGGGGAGTGCTGGGCCCTCCTCCCTGACACCAGGACAGGACTGGTGTGCCGGCACTGTTTTGCTTTGTGGTCAGCGTTGTGTTTGTGAAAGTTCAGAGTCAGTTACCAAGGAGAAAGACAAGATGCAAAGGGGAGAAACTGCCTCACAGACAGCTCTCAAATTCTATTTTAAATAGCTTCAGATCCCATTCCATTCTTACCATCTGGAATCTCCTGTCAGGGTAGACTGGCCCCTTTGATTTCCCCTATTGTTGATAGAGTCTAAGATCTTCCTTAGGCCAGGTACTATGTTGAGTGTTATTGCCATCTTGTCCTCCTACTACCCTAATTGGTGGCTTTCCTTATTTTTTTTTTACCTAGCTTGCAGTTTTAAGAACTTAACTTGCTGCTAATTGTTAACTCCTGATGATTGCTTCGAGCGTTCCATAATGCACAACCGTTCACTTACTCCATCCCCCCAACAACGGGTGAGCCTGTTCCCTCCCTGTCCCAGAGGACTCAAATTCCAGTAAAGCAAGGTTAAAAATGGGCTGGTCCAGGCACTGGATCCCTAACATCCTTTGGTATTCTGTCTTGGACCAAAGTAAAGATTCTTTTTGGACAATCCAAAAGCTAGAGTAGTGATTCTAATGCACGAAGACGCTCAGTTTTTGTGAGCTTGTTCTTTAGATTTGGTTTCACTAATCTGCATCCCAAGAGCAATATGCACAAATCATGTTGTCTTTGTCTGCTGCTATAACAGATTCTTGCAGATGGGGAAAATCATGAACAGCAGAAGCGTGTGTGGTTCTGGAGTCCTGGAAGTCCGAGATCAAATGGGCACATCTGGTGAGGGTCTTCTTGCTACGTCATCACGTGGTAGAAATCAGGTATCACATGGAAAGACAGCAGGAAAGACACAGAGAAAGGGAGAAGAGCAGGGAGGGAGAGACAGAGAGAGAGAGAGAGAGAGAGAAAGAGGGGGGGGAGAAACTTCCCCTTTGTAACAACCCACTCCCTTGATAATGGTGTCCATCTCTTCACGAGGGCAGTGCTCCTGTGAATGCATTACTTCTTGACAGTCCCACCTCTTAATATTGTCATGATTTGCATTGCTGATTGCTGACTGCTGATGAGTTCACCCCCTCTTGGCGTTACACTGGCCATTTGGCATCTACTGCTTCAGGTCACCTGTCACAGCCTCTGGCCCTGTTTTCTTTTTCTTTCTTTCTTTTTTTTTTTTTTTTTTTTTTTTTTTTTTTTTTTTTTTTTGTACTGGGGATTGAACTCAGGGGCACTCAACCACTGGGCCACATCCCCAGCCCTTTTTTGTATTTTATTAGAGACAGGGTCTCACTGAGTTGCTAAGTACTTGCCATTGCTGAGGCTGGCTTTGAACTCGGGATCCTCCTGCCTCAGCCTCCCAAGTTCTGGGATTATAGGCGTGCGCCACCACACCTGGCTTCTGGCCCTGTTTTCTGTTGGGTTTCATGGTCCTTTTCTTGCTCACTTCCAGACTTCCCTCACATACCCTAGCTGGGTTCTTTGTTTTGAATGTTGCATTCCAATGTTTGACTTTATTAACTTCGTATTCGATGTCTTTCACTGAAAAGGAATCTTCAGTTTTGGCAAAATCAAACCCGTCAATTATTGGCGTTGTGGTTTGCAATTTTAGGTCTTCCTTTAGAAAGCTTTTCTCCCCCTCTTCGTAGTCCTAAAATTTTTTCTTAATTTTCTCCTGTTACGCTCATGATATTCCCTTTGCTATTTAATCTCTTATTCATATTGGAGCCCACACGGAGTGTAATAAACAAATACAGTTGTCAGTGTCGTCCATATGGTGGTCAGTTTCTCAATGCCATTGACTAAATAATCAGACCTCTCCCGGTGATTTATGAGCCATATTAATCACATTCCAAGTCCTCATTTATTAATACGTCTGCCTCCAAGGCCTCTGTTCCTTCCTCGGGTCTTTACTCATAGCCAGCACCAGGTGGGCTCTTGAGTCTGTATTTTGTAGGGTGTTTCCCTCCCAAATATCCTTCTGTTCCATGGTAGGCCTAGTTCCTGGGGAACTCAACTCCTCCATGTAGTTTGTAGCATCATATCCCTGCATTTCACAAGGATGCATTTAAAATGGACAAATCCATGCCACTGGAGGTGGCGGGTGGGAGGGGGCTGCTGGATTTGCTTTTCATTGGATGGGCTTGTTTCTGATGGCCTGGTGTTTCCCAGGTAGGCTCTGAGTTGGAGAGAGTCTCTCGTTGTACTCTTCGTGGGGCATGCTGCTCCCGTCGAGGACAGTGGCCTCCTCCTCCTGTCCAGCACAGACCTGGGCAGCCCAGGGCAGCCTGGGGTGTGCTTCTGGATCAGGGCGGCACTGCTGCTGCCTGATCCCTTTGCAAGTAATGACTTGCTCAGGAAACCGTGCCTCAGGGCTCAGATTTCCCCCCATTTAAGCTTGTGGCTTCTTGGCCTGGAGCCTGTTCCCTTCCCAAAATGTTTGTTAGTACAGTGGCTTTTTATGGCACTTTATGGAAAAATTAAGGGGTGGAGGGGAGATGACTGTACTCTGCAAACCAGCCCGTCTTTAACCTTCGTTTACTGGAATTTGAGTCCTTTGCATACCTTGTTAGCAGAAAAAAAAAAAAAAATCTTCAAATATATATTTTTTTTTTCCATGCAAACTTGCAAGTGGAATGTTCTTTACCTCTTAATTCAGGCCAGGACAAATGTGGCCCAGGCTCTGAAAAACAGCTTGTTATTTCAAAGAGTTCTCCAGCAGCCTTTGCACAACATTTACAACTGCAGTTATCTGCATGGGGATCACCGGATCACCGGGAGGGGCCCTGTGACAATCAGAGGGTAGAGGCCACCCTGGCCTTGCAAAGCTGATCCTGGGAGTGGTGATGGTGAACTCACCCTGAGCTCCCCAGAGCTGTTCTTCAGCCTTCAAGTCACACCTGGGAAGCTGTTGGGTTTGAGTGGAGCCCTCCAGAACAGAGGACAGGGAGCCAGCAGCAGGATCAGATGAAACCAGGTCTCTGATAAGAGCAGTGGGGGGGGGGGGGGTCAGACATTGGTCTGGTACTGTCAGAGGAAGAGGGGCCAAAATGAGGTCCTCCAGAAATGTCATATTTTTCTTAGAACTAGGGCCTATATTACACACAAATTTGAGCTTATCTCTGACAATTATCTAAAATTAACTGTGGTTTTCAAATGAAAAACATTCAGGGGAGGATCAGATAAAAAAGAGGCCTATTTATAATACTTGCCACAGTAGGGTGGGGGAGAAAAAGCAAGAGCAATAGAAAGGGGGGGACATAAAACAATACCAAAGGTCCTTCTAGCACCATGGACCATGACAGTGGCCATCTTTCCTTGCCCCTTATTAACAGCATGAAGAAAAATGTTCACCCTGGTCATCTGTCTTCCTACGATTTCTTAGAGAAAATTCTGCTGCCCAGAGAAAGGAAGGACTTCCATCCCATTTAGATGTAGTCAGAACTGGGTTCTTGTTGCTCTGAATCTCTGTCCACCATTGGTCAAAAGGTTGGTTCACAAGACTGGAATATTGGCCAGAGGTTTCTGGCTCTGAAGTGCTTATCCACAGACTTCCAGCAAATATAGTCGGAAGTGAGAAAGAGGGCAGAGTTCAGCTGAAGAAGGCCGCGCAGGCACTGTGTGAAGTGTGTGGTTAGACAGACTCATAAAGAAAGCACCATATGTGCCAGGCATGGTGGGGCACGCCTGTAATCCCAGCACTTGGGAGGCTGAGGCAGGAGGATGGCAAATTCAAAGTCAGCCTCAGCAATGGCGAGGCACTTAGCAACTCAGTGAGACCCTGTCTCTAATAAAATGCAAAAAAAAAGAGCTGCAGATGTGGCCCAGTGGTCAAGTGCCCCTGAGTTCAATCCCCAGTACCAAAAAAAAAAAAAAAAAAAAAGAAAAAGAAAGCACCACATGCACACCAATGTGGGTGCTCTTCTCCTTGAAGAGAGCCACTCAGTGAAGAATGTCCCACCATTGGTCTCTTTCAACAGATGCAGATATTGAGGCTCAAAAAGATGACTTGGCTAGACAGAAAGCAGGGCAGACTCTGAAGCAGGACCTCCTAACCACTTCACCAGATGACGTTGATGCAAGCGTTTTCATTCTTTTTCCATTTAGTGCACGATTCCTTTCTGCTCATGGTGCGTGTGCATAGCTGTGGCGAAGGGTGGGGAGAGAGATTTGGAGATGAGCATTGAGAAGGAGATGTATTCAAAGGAAAAACTCCTCATGGAGAACAGTAACAACATTTCAAATAAAGGCCACCATGGATGGAGCACTGGCTGTGTGTCCAGCACTGCGTGGAATCTTCGCACACTTATTTGTGTCATACCCGTGTTTGTTAACGCACGTCATGTCCATGTTGTTGCAAATAACACACTATGTATTTGAAGGTATCTGCATACACTGTGCACACAAGATCGTGTTAGTGATGGAAAACAGGCTCAGAAGGGGTGGGCGCCATACTAGCCCCAAGCTTGAGCCAACCACCCACTCTCCGCTCTCCCATGATCCTCCTCGCCATCCAGGCTTGTCAAGTATCAGCTCTTTCCATGGGCTTCGGGCTATGTCTACATTGTTTTTGCCTTTTTTCCTCCTAGACACAGGTTGGCAGAGAACAAATGATCCCAAACAACAAAAACAGCCCAGTGGGAAATATTTAACCCACATACTTCCCGGCTTTCTGGCACAGTCCAACCCCTGGCCCCACCTTTGCTCCTGGCCAGAAAGAAATAACATGAAAAAAAAAAAAAAAAAGACAGTTTTTATAACCTCTTTCAGCTCTAAACCATGTTTCCTGTGCACTTAGCAGGTCTTAATGGAAACCAAATAGTTCTCTTAGGCATCTATATTCTTAATGCCCAAAGTCATGTACCCATGTGGTTAGGAAAAGCTGCACCAACAAAAACATTTTTTGAAAACAATTCCAACACAACATGAAGTGAGCATCGCTAATTCAAAGAGGCAGGCATATTTCTTAAAGGTTGAAAAGAGGTGAGTCTTTCACAAGATTGTTGCCCAAGGCCACATTTGCAAAAGTAGACTCCTTCCCCCCAACAAGGCTGTGTTTATCCGGCCACTTTAAAAAAAATTAAAACAACTTTTACTTTCAGCTCTCTGAATAAGAACTGTTTTTCCAGCTGTGTGATCTAAGGAGGATGCAAGAGGCCTGGTTTGGTTATATTTTTTTCAAAATAAGAGGAAAGTTTCTTCCACGATTTTGCTTGGGCTAAACTGCATACAGAGCAGTTTATTTATACTGTTTTATCGCACACCTGTTTGGATATGGGCTGTTTTCTGGTATTTAAACATACCATCTCTTGCCAATTGCTTTATCTGCAGAGCCCCATGGTTTTGCTGTGAATGTTTCTTATTAACTCAGAAAGAAACACCAATTGCTCCATGAACATTATCAGGGAGGACTAAAATAACCTAATTGTTACTCACTTCTAACAGGTTATCATGGAAGGATTAGGTCCCGGGAATCTGTTCAAAATAAGGCAGAGCCCAGTTCTCTGTGCTGAAGGGAGAAAAAGAAGTAAAAAATCCTTTTTGGATGAAACTCTTTAATAAAAAAATATTTTTTAAAGCCACCTGTTTACTAAGCTGGTATCCATTTGAAATTGAAGTGGCTACTTTATCCACTCTGGAAGTTTTGGGGCACACAGATGGGAGCCTCAGAATTTGGGCAAGATATCTGACTTCTGTGACATGAATCTCTGGTACATTTAAACTCTTGGCACTTCTCTTACTACATCAGTGAAGTGTGGGTCAGAATAACTCTCCAGTAGCAAAATAATTTAATTCAACATACAGTTTGTGAATGGCCATTATGGGATAAACTTTGTTCCCAGGGGAGAAGAAATGAATGAGACAAGATCTCCATATCCAGGAATTCACAGTCCAGGGCCTGGTGCATAGAAGGTATCCAGCAGGTACCAGGGGAATCTGATTCATAGATAGATAACTAACAGCTAAAGCTGTAGAACTGACATCTGAGTTTATCTGTAAGTTTTTTTCCCCTGCAGCTAATAAACAAGGTTCGAATGCTAACTTAACAAACTGCATTAATCATTTATAGCCACATCACGAATTCCTCCCCAAGTCTCATGCTTTAAAACAACAAGAAGCTATCATCTCATAGTGTCTGTGGGCTAAGGACCCCAAAAGTGACTTTGCTGGGAGACTAAACCCTAAGGTCCTTTGTGTTCATCAGCTTTCCTTTGCTGTAAAAAATATAGGTAAATGGATGGAGCTGGAGAACATCATGCTAAGTGAAATAAGGCAATCCCCCCAAACCAAAGGCTGAATGTTTTCTCTGATATGCGGATGCTAATTCATAATAAGGGGGCGGGAGGCTAGGGAAAATAGAGGCCATTTGGATTAGGCAGAGGGGAGTGAAGGGAGGGGAGGGGATATGGGGCTACGAGAGATGGTAGAATGAATCAGACATTATTACCCTATGTGCATACATATATGATTACACGACCAGTGTGATTCTGCATCATGTAGAACCAGAAGAATAAGAAATTATACTCCATTTATGTATGATGTGTCAAAATGCATTCTACTGTCATGTATACCTGATTACAACAAATTTTAAAAAATAAAAAGATAAAAATAATTAACATTCAACATTACTCAGCACTAAAAGAGAATAAAATCATGGCATTTGCAGGTAAATGGATGGAGTTGGAGGATATAATGCTAAGTGAAGTAAGCCAATCCCCAAAAAAAAAGGCCAGATGCTGTCTTGATATGAGGAGGCTAATTCATAATGGCAATAAGGGGCACCGCGGGGAGCATGGGAAGAATGAAGGAACTTTAAATAGACCAAAGGGGAGGGAGGGGAAGGGAGGGGGCATGGAGGTAGGAATGGCAGTGGAATGAGTTAGACATCATTACCCTAAGTACATGTATGAAGACACGAATGGTGTGAAAATACTTTGTGTAGAACCAGTGACTTGAAAAATTGTGCTCTTTGTATGTAATATGGAATGAATTGCAATCTGCAAGCATGTATAACAAATTAGAATAAATAAATAATTTTTTTAAAAAATTAGCATCGAAAGACCCATATTAAGAGAGGTCTGGGCAGTGTAACTGATAGATAGGCTTGGGCCGATAGGCTACCTCCCCCATGGGAATTTCCATGAGGAGCAACCTGGTTTTATTTTCCCCAGGCAGGAGCCAATCAGCTTAAAGGTCTCTGTTCCCCAGGCAGGAGCCAATCAGCTTAAAGGTCGCCCTATTCCCTGGGAAAAGAGCCAATAGCGTTACAGGTCACTCTGACACACCCCCCACCAGAAATCCCTATTTAAAGTTCCTGCCTGCCCAGAGCTCAGACACAACAGCTCCTCCCTGCTGAGAGGAAACAGCCGCTGCAACAGCTCCAGACTCACCATCTCCAGCCCGACGGCAGCTGCCCCAGCCAACAGCTCCAGAGACCACAGCTGGCATGACCAGGCACCCACCCTTCATCCAGAGCTCGCACACTCCCCTCTCCCTGACTCCTCTCTCCCACCAGAGCTTGCACACTTCCCTCTCCCTGACTCCTCTCTCCCCATACTTCTTCTACCTCCAACCAGCCATAAAGGCTGGTGAATAAATCTCTTGGCTGCACAGTTGTCTCTGGTGTGATTTTTGCCCTTCAGTAACTCCACATCATGTACAACCACAAGAATGGGAAGTTATACTCCATGTATGTATGATACGTCAAAATACATGCTACTGTCATGTTTAACTAAAAAGAACAAATTAAAAAAATAATTTTAAAAAGTACCGCAAATAAATCAATTTTAAAAGAGAAAGGGGTTTGTTTTGGCTTGCTGTTTTGGAGGGTTGGTCTATAACCAATTGACCCTGCTGCTCAGGGCCTAAGGTGGCACAGTACGTCATGGCGGGCACACATGGAAGAAGAGGGCCATACACCTCATGGCTGGATGCAAGAGAGGGAGAGACCAGGATCCCCAGCCTCCTTCAAGGCACGCCCTGATAAGTAACCTACAACCTCCCATCGGGTCCCACCCCTAAATACTCCACCACCTCCCAGCAGTCCACGGCCTAGGGACAAAGCCTTCAGCAGACAGGCCTCAGGGTATATTCCAGATCCCAATCATGACGCCTCTGCTGTCCAGGACTGAGGTCTCATCGGAAGCGCAGCTGCAGGGAGGCCAATCACATGACTGTTGGCATCACTAGGTCCCTGAGGGTCCTGCTGCACTGAGGGCTTTGGTCCCTTGCTGGCTGCAGGGTGGGGGACAGTTCCTTGGTTTCTTGACATAGAAACGAGGTACCTCAAGTGGCACCGGGTTCCTGCAGCATGAGCCAGAGAGCAAGAGAGAAGCCACATTCTCTCTTTAACCTGATCTCGGACGTGGCGCACAATCCCTGTTATCATTCTCTATCTGTTGGTAGTAAATGAGTGGGAAGGGCCAGCCGCACTTTGGGGAATGAATCCACCCGGGGCCACTGCAGCGGCTTCCTGCCTCGCAGATGGAAAGCAAAACGGGCAAAACTCTGCCGGGCGCCTCCGCTGCACCTCAGCGGGATGTGGCCGGTTCCCAGTGCTTCAAGCCCCCGCCCCCCGCCAGCTGGGCAGCTCTGTACACATCTGCATCAGAGATGTCTGTCCCAGCTACAGAGGGAACCTTCTGGGGCTCCGTCTCCATGACCCCCTCTTCATGGAAGTGTCTCTGACAAGGAGCCCTTGTGACACTTGGCAGCTCCAGCAGTCTCCCCAGATGGTAGAGTTTGGATAACAGCCCCAGGCCTCGGATCCTGGAAGTTCTCTCTCTCCTCTCCATTCAGCATAGACTTCTTTTTGTCTCTGAAGGCTCACTGATGAAATGGTGATAATAAGTGTCTCTTGCCTCTAGGAGTTGCAAGGACTCCGTGGCCTAAGCATTGAAAGTAAGTATTGCAAATCTCTCAGGTGCCAGGACCTCTCTATTCCAAACCTCGTCCCTGCTTTCCAGAGCTTAGAGTGTCAAAAAGACAAAAAAAAAAATCACCATCCGATATCACGATTATCAGAAATATGAATGGCCCTGTCAGCATAGGTGATGACTGCAGCCTTAGCACAGGCTCCAGGAAGTCCACTGTCCTCCAGACAATTAAGGAAGAGCAGTGTCCCAAGGAGGGCCAGCATGGCCAAGGCTTGACTTGTGGTCCCAGAGCAGTAGCTAATCATTAATAATTATAAAAGTATGATGTTCCAACATTTTAATGGGTATGGACCCAGAGGGGTACACAGGTCTACCATCCACCATTGGCTCTGAGGAGGGACATTATGGAAACAGGGTGGAATGACCTGGATGTGTTTACAGGGGTTGGAAAAGGCTTCCCGACAAAGACCCTAGGATCCACCTGGGAGGTAAGCAGAAGTGGGAAAGATGGAGGCGAAGAGGAAAATCATTTTAGGCCAACGGAATAGTATACGCAAAGGCAATATGTTCAGAGGCTCTAGAAGAGTAGTACAATGACACCGAAATAGAACAAGAGAGCATCTGGGGCCCTCTGAGTCACATGAGGGATTTGGACTTTGATTCAGTAGTCTCCAAAGAAAAGAAGGAATGTGAGCAAGGGCTTGATGTTATCGGACTTTCAATCTAAAAGACTGTTCTGGCTGGAGACCCCAGTATACTATCAGCATCAGTATGAGCATATTTTCTCTTTGTCTCTGCTCTTGCAGACCCAAGGACACTGGGAGTCAGGGAGCACATGGCTCTGGCTGCCTGCAAAACTCCTGGATCTTTGGATCAACCCACCAGATCTGGGTGCAAGACCCCAAGGACCAGTCACGCAGCACAAATAATAGCTCTCCCTACCACCACCGCCTTAGTTTGAGCAATATTTTAAAGATACTAGCACAAATACTGATGCTTCTAAAGGATTAAAATCTTGATATAACATCAGTGAGGACTGGAGACACAACCTGGCATTTTTTGAAGACCTATAGGCTGTTCAGCTAGCTGACAATATTTCTTTACTCCCATGGCATCTTCTTGAGGGGTAGGATATTCTTCTCTCTTCTTCAATGACAATAAATGAGGCTCAGAGACACTTCATAATCCAGGATACCCAGATCTCCTGTGGGTGTTTACTCCAAAGCTTCTTTTCCTACTGGGGACAGAACTTTCCTGGATGACAGTGTGTGGTGAGATCTCTCAAACTCTTTCATGTTAACGTTGGGAGCTGGGCTCTTCTTTGTGAAGGCAGCTACCTATGCATTATAGGATGTCTAACAGAATCCCTGGCCTCCACCCTGTCACTTCCCCTAATGTGACACCCCAAAATAACTCCAGACATTGCTAAATGTCCCATGGAAAGAACAATTAACCCCTGTTTGAGAATAATTCGTATTTAACTAATACAATAGGTGTTTACATACAGGGCCACTAAGCATGGTTCATTTTACTGTTATTCCATTGGCCAAAGAGGGTCACGTGGCTAGATATGACATAAATGGAGCAGGGCACTAGGCAGAAAGTCCATAGAAAGGACTTGCAGGTTATGTGATAATAGGCAAGGATGCACAATCCTCAAAAAGAAAGGAGTAAGCAAATGGACACTTAGTAAAATTGAAATAATTTCAAGTATAGTTTGGTACCTTGATATAACATCAGTGAGGACTGGAGATACAACAAAATACAATTTTTATTGTATTAATACAAGAGAGGGTTGCAGCGTGCTGAGCAAATGACATCAGAGGGAAATAAGCTAATCTGGACGTGGGAGGCATCTCGGAAAAGGGAGTCGTTCATGGAGGCTCACAGGGTAAGCCATGGCTACCCAGGCAGAGGGCCGGCGTGCATGAAGGGACTACTCCAGGTGGAGAAACCAGCATGCCTGTGGGAAGACGGAAGCCACCGTTGATGATCCCCACCCCTATGTTCTGGTTTCCCTCAGTAAAATTTGAAAACCACCATTGCGAGGGCTATTGTGTGCTTCATATTTTCTATACACCTGCCGTTGCGACGGAAGCAGCGTGCAGCCTTGGCCACAGGATGCTCACAGTCCCGTTGGGCAGAACAGATGCACCACTCATTAGGTTGGCAGCTAATGAGATGTTCCGGGGAAGAGAGCCAGAAAGTGGGTACCTGGGACCCAGAGGAGTGGAAGACCGAGGGCTTTACCTTAATTTGAAGGATGGGTGAGGATTAGAACCCAGAGAAGGACATCAGCCTGTGTAGCGGGGTTGAAGCTGGTGAGGTTAATGAAGAAGAGAGGTGACTTGGAAAGAGAAAAGAGCACCTTCAAGACCCTGCTTATTCAGGTGACAGCCGGGCTCCAGCCGCCCCAGCGGGAGCCCAGAGCATGTAAAACTGCAGAACCTCGGCTTCCCTCTGGCACTACTGATGGAGTCTCATTTTCACAGGATTTTCAGGTAATTCTGATGCATGTCGCGGCTTGAGAAGCCTTGCCCTAGAAGGAGATCGAACCGAATGATTTAGAACAAGGAGAGATCGAAGGCAAGGTGGCCAATGGAAGAGTTCTCTGCAGATGTACGGCGTGAACTTCTGGGGATCTTGTTTGGGATAACAAGAGACATGGGAAGAGCTAAACGTTGTAGGTGAGGAATCAGCCAGGCCTGGCCTGGCGTCTGAATGGTTAGAGTAGATAAAGCACAGCCAGGGTAGAAACGGGGCCACTGGCCAGACAATCATGGCGTCATGATGGAAACAAGGCAGTCCAGCAGTGGGGCATCCGAGATGAGGAGAAAGAGCAAGAAGTGGGGCATGGCTATGACGAGTTGGGATTTCCAGAATGACCTAACCCTGGAGCTCTTTGATAGATGTCACAGGAAGATTGTGTGGAGTGAGGGGCAGCGTGCGTCATCCATAGGGAGGCACTCTTTGGTTCTCCGTGCACTTTCAGTTCTTAGAGAAATCTCTGGCATTAAGCTGGATCTCGGGGAATACATGGAATAAGTAAATAGCTGGGGGACGTTTGTATTAGAGGTGCCAGGTGAAGCTCTTAAAAGAGGTGAATTACCCAGGATGGGAATTGAAGAGCAGCTTTCTGGGGCGTGGCAGGTGAACCATGTGCATCCGGGCACTCCCAGAAGCTCCCTAGGAACGTTGTCGCTAGGACCCACCCAGCTCCTACTAATTCCCACTCTTTTGGGGGAACCCTGGATTCTGAACTTATACCAAGCTGCCGAAGGGATTCTGAAGCATTTTCAAATGTGAGGACCTCAGTCATAAAGACAGAGGAGGACTCAAGATAAAAAAAAAATTTGACCGTGTCCCCCATCTAGAGACTGGAGGTGTGCAACAGAAAGAAAGGAAGGGAAAGCAAGAGCGGTTCAGTGACCACAATCCCTCGGTGTCCTCACACCATTCAATACCCCAATTTATCTACAATAAATTCAGAGTTGTGCTGGCCCCACCTCTTGAGGGTAGCAGGGTGGCAATTGTTTTGCCAGCAGGTAGGGAGTATTTCATTTGCTTTCAAGAACAAAAGGGACCTCACCTTTATGAAATTTGTTCAACATCGATTAAGCTCCTAGTTGGAACAAAGAGGTCGTCAGGACGTAAAAGGATCACAAATTAGTAGCATGCGGTCCCCAGGATGCAGCACTCCTTGCCTCGGGTGAGATACTCAGTGCAAGCGCAGCCCAGAAGCCCTCATGGCAAGGAGTGGTAAGGAGGAAGACAGGGCAAGAGTGACCAGGGTAGCAAAGAGGAGTGGAGGAAGCCCCCTAGGGATTCAGGGAAGGTTCCCAGAGGAGGTGGCACTTGAGGAATAAGCCGGAGTTTGCTGAATGGACGGGGTAGGTACAGAGTATTGCGGGCAAAGGGAAAGATGTAGGAGAGAAAATTAGGATTGGATCTCCGTGGTCCACGTGGACATTTGGCCGTGGCTTCTGGGCTTGACACAGGGACAGGCAGATAAGGATGAAGGACAGGTCCCAGATTTGGGGTGGGGCCCAGCGGACCCTGTCTATGGAGAGCCATCAGGATGGCTTATAGGCGGGGCTGGGAAGAGAACGGCCCCTCCTCCCACACTGCCAGGGCCTCCAGCCCAGAGCCCAGAAAGAGGGAGGACACAGGGCAAGTCCTGGCACCGCAGTCTGATGACTCATTCTTGGCCCTCGGAGCTCTAGTCTACCAGGAAACCCAGAGCTACTCAGAGAGAGCGCCAGGAAGGGAGACCCAGGTTGGACCAGGGCCCCTCTGCCCTACCCTCCCTACGCAAAGGCTGGGACAGAGCAGGTGGGCCCCGCTGGGTGGGGCTCCTCTGTTGCAGGAGAGGACACAGAGGCGTGCGAGCTGAGCTGAGCAAGGGCGGAGAGGCCCAAAGTACAAGCTGGAGAAACTGAGTCCTAGTGAGGGAAGGGGCCTGCCCGGGCCATAGAGCGGGAGGTGAGCAGAGATTGCCATCAAACCCAGACCTCCCAGGTGCAGCCCAGGGGTCTCGGGGAATATCGCCTTCTGTCGGGTGAGAACAAAGAGGCCAAGGCTGTCTGCCTCAAGAATTTAGGCCTCAGGTTGTCTTGGTTGACAGAATGGTCTAGCGCGGAAACTGGGCAAGAAGGGCTCAGGGCCAAGTCTAGATGTGTCTAATTATGCATTGCCCGTGGCTGCTTTCGTGTTGCAATCCCAGGTTGAAGTTTTGCCACAGAGAATATACAGTCCACACAGCCTAATATATGTACCACCCGTCCCCTCAAAGAGAAAACTTGTTGACTTCTGTTTTCATTCAATGCTTCTCAGATTCCAATATGATGAAAAAAATCTGTCAGGAGCTGATATAAAATAGTCAATCCACTTGGGGTGGAACCCAGGAACCTGAAGGTTAGTAAGGGTGCCAGCAACTTTGACACAGGTGACTGAAGACCATGATTAAGGACCTGGCCTGTCCTTGGCTCAGGGGAGATGGGGCTCATACTAGGGGCAGCATGGGCTTTGGGCAATGGGCCTGGCCTGCAGCTAGGCCTCCTGCACTGAAGTCAGCACTTGCATCTTGGCCCAGAGTTCCTCCAGCTGCACAGAGCAAGGCCCTGAGGCCTCTGCAGGGTGACTCCCAAACTCATGGAGGGGACAGACAGTGGCCAAGGAGGCCGTGGCCTCTTCTGGCTAGCTGTGTGCCTCTGATGGAGTCACTTCCTCCCCGGGCCTCAGCATTCTCACCTATGATATGAGCCACTCAGACTCTCTGTTTCCTGAGCTGTCCTGCTGCTCTGTGGTGGGTGGTCTAACACGGCCACATACCCTCAGGCCAACACCACTGGAGCAGGTAGCATGAGAGCCACAGGGTGACTTAATCCCTCTTTCTAGCTACCAGCCTTGACAGCCAACTAGTTCATGAAGAGACTAGCAGGAAAGTTGGGGCCGAACGTTGCCTAGGAAAAACTGGACTCCTCCACCAGCAAGCTTCGGTTCACCACGGCACGATCAAATTTTTTGGGGGGGAATCTGTTATATTCCTTGTGAGTTCAAAGGACTATTACAGGCCCTGCTTATGAGGAGCTGACGCTGCAGAGGAACTATGATCCTTTGATGTTTGTGACATTCGTGGCATAAAAGTTGGCTCAGTGCTGTGTTTGAAACAAAAGATTCGAGAACTCTTTGGAAATGAGAGGTTGATTTCAAGGTAACCAGCCTCTATCCCTCTCTGCCTAGGTAGAGTGCTTTGCAGGCAGACCTGTGTTCCTACAGCACTCAACACACACCACTGGGCAACATGCACAGCAGGGGTCATTCTACTTTATAAATGAAGAGAAGTCGGCTCAGACAGTGCCTCATACCAGACAAGGTGTTGGATGGGAGAATCTCTGGAAATGGACAGAGCATATTTTTTTTTTTCCCCAAAAATCTTGATCTCCTTTCTCATGACTCTTGTGAACTTGGAGAAATTATTGATCCCCTTTTATACCAAAAGTATTCATTTGTTACAGACAATAATGGTACAGTAGTTTCACCTAATCTGTGGTTTCACTTTGTACAATTTCAGTTACCCATGGTCAAGCACGGTCTGAAAATATTGAATGGAAAATTCCAGAAATAAACAATTCATAAGTATTAAATTGCAGTCTGTGCTGAGTGGGATAATGAAATTTCATGCCATCCAGAGCCTCCCTCCAGGGACATGAATCATCCCTTTGTCCAGACTATCCACACAGTATACACTACCCACCCAATAGTTACTTAGTAGCTGTCTCAACTATCAGATCAATTGTCACAATACTGCAAGGTCAGAGTTCAAGAAACTTTTATTTTACTTAATAATGGCCCCAAATCATCAAAGTAGTGGTGCTGGCAATTTGGATATGGCAAAAAAGAAGCCATAAAGTGTGTCCTTGAGGTGAAAATTCTTGACATAATCAGGAATGAAGAAAATAATCATATGCTGAGGTTGCTGAGAGCTACAGTAAGAACAAATCTTCTACCATGAAATTGTGAAAAAGGAAAAAAGAAATTCATACGAGTTTTGCTATGTAACCTCAAACTGCAAAAGTTAGAGCCACAATGCATGCTAAGTGCTTATTTAAGATGGAAAAGGCATTAAATTATAGGGTTCAGTAGTGTCCTCGGTTTCAGGCATCCAATGGGGGTCTCAGAACATGTCCCCAGTGGACATAAGGGGACAGCTGTAATTACTCGATGAACAACCCCTATTATTACATGGTCCCGAGAAGGAAGAGTGGGTCAAGGCAAGTGATGCAGAAGATTTCCTCTGAATTATTTCCTGAAGTCCCATCTATGAGTCCTTAGGTAAGTCTCTCTGAGTCCACTTCTCTAACACTGCCTACAGAATATGGATGGCGAGGCACACAGAGAGTCCCTGCTTTACAGAAGCGCACGACTCTGGTGTCTCTGTCCACACCACCTTTCTGCCTTCCATTCTGCAGCACCTGGCACCCAGGGGCAGATGTAAACCTGCCCATCGCCTGCAGCACACCACCTTGAGCCCGCTGTCCCTTCATTGTGCATCTGGAGAACGGTGTCTGACCAGAAGACCTGTCCCTGGGTCAATATTAAATCGTCCATTCACTCATACCTGGGGCACTGTCTGAGACTATACACATCACCTGTCCATGGCCAAGAGCAGCCAAGCTTGACCTTCTCTGGTCCCCTTGAAGCGTCACAATGGTACAGTCCAAAAGATGAAGGCCTCCTCCGGTCATTGCATGGACAGAGTTTGCAACTGTGCATTCCTCCTTTCCACGCCAGTGCTATATCAGGAAAGTTATCTTTTAGAAAAGCAAATAAGAAGGCCCCTTAACTCCTAAGGGCCATTTCTGAATGCCTGTGCGCTACTCCAAGAGCAATGGAAAACAGCTGCGGAGCTCCAGCTGCTGCTCCGGGGGGAGCAGGAGGGAACCACGGTGCCCTGTGGACCCCTCTAGCTGCTGCCTATCTCGAGCGACATCTGCTTTTACACAAGATAGAGCAGGCATTTGTTATTTCTTGATTCCTGTGTCCTCACCATGCCAGAAGAGGCCCTGAACCTCCAACTGCTCCCAGAAAACTCTGGGTACTCCAGATTTGAGCCGGCTTTAGGAGAAATCACCAGAGATCTTTCAGGGACCCTCCTAAATATTTGCGGCACGTAGGTGGAGTTAAAAGAAGGAAAAGCACGCACCCAACAAGCTACTCACATGGATGGGAACAGCAGCGACCAGGAAACCTGCTGGGTTCCAGAAAAACTTAGCTTCACACTTTGATTTCATTTTTTCTTTTTAAGAAAATGAAAGAATTTTTAAATTTTTATTCTAGAACAGAAGTGATGGGAAGCAAGATAAAGAAGAAACAGAAAATTCACCTTTGTTAGTTTTTGTGCCAGCTAGGCAGAAAGAGGGGAAAGAAACAGACAGGAAAGAAGAAAGGAAAAGAGGGAGGGAGGGGAGGAGGACAGCATGGTGTTACCTTATCCATTAGGTACACAGTTCTAATATTGAGGCACCATGATACTTTCAGAAACCCACAAAAATGTTACAATGTCATTCTGTCTTAAAATCAGAAGAAAAAGGTGAATCTGATATGTATTATTAAATTTTGCCTGTATTACGTTTATTTTAAAACAATGTAATAACATAAATTTTAGTTTTTTTTAATGGAAAAGTCATCTACGAAGGCAAAAGCGCCTGGAGCCTTAGAGTCCTAATGCAGCCCTAGAGGTGGGGGAGGGGACTGGGACAAACTGGAGGGGACAAAAAGAACCAAGGAGGAAGGTAGAGATGATATAATTGGGCGATTTCGGGACTGGTGATAATGGTCGTTAAGGACTCTTACAGAGGAAGCCCCCGACACACTGCCTAGCTGGAGAACCTGGGAGACTGGGACACAGGACTGTAAGTTGTATTTTAACGTTCCAATGGTCATTAATGAACTGGAGAAAGATTTACGCAGACAATAAGCTACTTTACATCATCCCGCGTTTTCTCATCTCTACTGTAGCACATTTGTGGGTTTAGATTACTTAAAACCTTTCCAGGCTTATTTATGACTATTAAACTTCAGGGAAACTCAAGACAAAGGCAGGATCTTCCCCTGGGTGGGGACGGGCTCTCCTTTCTCCACGTTGTAATGGCTGGAGCCAATCCTTCCCTGAACACAGAATAGTTACTTGTTGAGGCAGCTATGAAAGTTCTGGTCTTTCTAGGCATCATTAATTCCTTAAAACCGACACGGTTGGTTTTCATTTTCAAGATCCAAGCAACAGCTGCCACCCTTGGTGTCCCGTCTTTCACTTGCAGACCCAGGGCGCTGGAGCCCCATGGAGAATTCTTTGTGAAGCTTACTTCTCTGGAGTTTCTGAGCCTCTGTTCAAAGACAAGGACAAACAGTGACATAGTGACAAACTAGCCCACCTAATCCTCTCGATTGAAGGCTGAAAAGGAGAATTTATTGCAAAAATGTGCCTTTCTGAGTTTGGCTAGAGCTATAGTGTAGTAACATAAAACCCAACTGCACTAGTTAGTTCATGGGTGAATAGCTAGGTAAGTTGTTCTGTGCCTCAGTCCCCCATTGGAAAATGTGACAAGCAGCACCTTCTATGCAATGTTGTTGTCAAGATAAAAATTAAATTATGCATAAGAAGCACTAAGCTCATGCTTGACAAGAATTAAGTAGCAATAGAGAGCATGGTAGGCTACCATGCTCTCTATTGCTACTTAATACTCAATTCTTCCCCGATTATTAAAGAAATGATACAAAGTGCACAAAGCTTGAAAGTACTGGAAAGCATAAAGATGGGAACAGGTAATCATGTGTGATCTCCCTACTTAGAAGCAACTAATGTGGCATGTTGTCATACCCCCACCCCACCTGCACGTTCAAAAGCATTTCAGATACAGAAACTAATAGGAGAGTTGTATACAAAAATCAGATGTGTTTTTATTCTGCAACATCATGTAGTTAAAATGTATCATGAAATTAGGTTATATTTATGATGGCAACCAAAATAAATACCTAGGGGAAAATCTAAGGTGCGCTATCTATGAAAAATAGAAAATATGACCTTACGTCATAAAAGAACATCTCAGCATATGCAGATCTAGATTCTAGTCAAGGGTGAGCAGATTACAAATTGGCCATTTTTCCCCAAATTAATCAATATTCAAATTTTAAGTAATTCTGATCAAAACCCCAACAAGGAATTGAGAAAATGATTACAGACGGGTCATATGAAAGATAGAGGAAGAGAACATTTTGAATACATTGAAACAAAGTAAAGGTCATGCCAGGTATCAAGGTTTCTTTCCCAAATCTAAAGCAATTGTGGCATCATTATAAGGAGAGAAAGACCCAAGGGATTGAACAGAAAGCTCCCAAACAGATCTCAGCGTTTGTGGGAACAATATAGACTATAATGGGCATGGAAATCAGAGAAGGAAATGGACTACATAATCAAGAGTGCTGGCACAGCTGTTGTTCCAAAAGAAGATGGATGAATTAGATCGCTGCCTCACTCCATACACACGGAAAATTAATTCTAGATAGAGTAAGACCTAAATGTGAGGAGTGTAACTAAAAACTTAGCAGAATCGTAGAAGAGTGTCTTTTTCCCTTGTGTTAGGAAAATTCTCTCAACCATGACTCAAAATGCAAAATCCTTAAAGGAAATCACTGATCAATTTGGCTTTGTTAAAATTTGAAAATGCTATACTACAAAAGACTATATAATCAAAGCCAAAAGAAATATTAGAAACACAATAGCTGTCACAAAGTTGGTGTCCAGAACAGCTTACAACCAACAAGGAAGAGGTTAAAGAAGACAATCATGAATGAGCAAAATATATGAATAGACAAATCATAGAAAAGTCCAAAGGCCAGAACGTGATGCCCAGTATCACTCATTTAAAGGAAATTCAAACTAAACCAACACGAAGCCAGCATACCACACTCAAGACAGTCTAGAGTTGAGAAGTTTGACAATGCCAAGTGTTGACAAGAATGTAGGACAAAGTAAATGCTCGCCCTGGGGAGAGTGTAAATTTTTACCATCACAATGGAGAGCAGTTTTGCACAATGGGGGCCTGGCAATTCTACTCCTAAGAGCATGCCCTGGGGAAAACTTGGTGCTTGTGCTTACCATGGGCAGGTACTGGGTGTTCATTGCTATCTACCAGAAGGTTGGTGATAGACCAAAGAGGGCCAGCTCTGAGAGGTCTATCAGAGGAGAATGGATAAATGAGTTGTGCACTCACACAGTGGAACGCTCTGGGGCAGAGGAAAAGGATCAACTGGAAATAGATGAATCAAAATGAAACAATCTTCCAAGCATACTATTATGTGAAAAAGTTGCAGACGATGATTATGTGAAGCTTAAAATATACAAATAATACTACTGTGCTAGTCATAGGCATTTGTCTGTTTAGAGCAAGTACCGAATCATGGGGCAGCTTGATAATCAGTAAACTCAGGGAAGCTATTTCTGGGAAGAGAGAAGAATGAACTGGGGGAAACTCAGTGGGTTTCAACTGTCTTTGTAACAATGAATTTTTTATGGGGAAAATTGCACTTGAATATGGTCAAATAAAACGTTTTAACCACATTGCACCAGCTAAGTTATATCATTCTCTGTTTTTCCACGTGCTTGAATAGTTCATAATGTGACAGATAGTTGCATTTTAAAGCATATGAAAAACGCCTGTTACAGCTGTTATTAAGGGAATAGAAACCCATTGTTCACAAATATGAACAATTTGAAATGAAAAGCACATTGGTAGAAGAATAAAGTTCTGGGAAAGAAATAACTTCCCAGGGAGGGAACCTTTCAGTGGAAAGGTAGAAGGTTTCTTCTTGACTGGCCAATATCCACTGGCATTTTCTCCTATTAAATTCAAGCCATTTGCAAGGGTACCATGATGGGGGAGGGGCACCCAGACCCTCAAATACCGCCCCTTTCCCAGGCTTCTGTTCCCTTCTTCCTGTAGGAGGGGCCTGGGAAGAGCCATCGGCGCATCATGTTTTGTATTTCATCTGCCGCCGCCACCCCCAATAAACAAACAGAAACTTTCAGACCAGGACAACAGAGACAAGAAGCACCAGGTGTGAGGGAAGCCATGAATGCAAGAGGTCTGGGCTGCACTCACATCACGTGACCACGTCTGACCATCCCTGAAGCCAAACAGGGAGTGAAGTAAAGCCAGAGTCGGACAGGCAGTCAGGATAGCTAGGTAAATCCAGCCAGGGCTGATCAAGAAAGCCAATTAAAAAATAAATAAATAAATAAAGAAGAAGAAGAAAGAAAAAAACAACTACTTTTGACTTATTTTTAATATAGGAAATAAAACTTTGGAGTCAATAATAGAAAGCTTGGCAAATATTAATTGTACACAAAAACTTGAGACTATAGATGTGATATCAAGCTTCACAAAATACCACACCTGTTATTACTATACATCATTTTTCTGAGCTGTTTAATGTCCTTTAACATCATTACCCAATTATTTTCCACCTTATGAAATATTTGTTATCAATCTAAATGATAGGAAATTAATTGCCTTTATCATAAGCTCTCTAGCACCAACCAGTGAAAACAGATTTTCTTTCCCAAGAAAGCCAATTTTGAGTGAGTCCCGGAAGTTGGAGACTGTCCCCTGAGGGACTGGAATGTTAATTCCTTCAGAGCCCTTCCTCAGCCTTTATCAAGAACCTGCCCCTGCTCCAACCTGTTGCCAAGGTGACCTGTCCCAGGAACTGCCCCTCCCTGCAGGGAGCTATAGGTTCTTAATCAATGTGTCCTGGGCTGCTCCATCCTGCCCTTCCCCTTCAGCCCATCTGCTTCTCACCTTTGGCCAGCCCACCTGGCGTTCCTGGGCCTGCTCACCTATGCAGGAAGGAGAGAGAGAAGGGGAAGAGGGCAGGAGAACAAAGGAAGCCTGGGGCATAATAATGGCAGAGCTGCCTCCCTTCTTGGGATACCAGGATACCAGCTATGTCCCCCTCTCTCCCTCCCCCGGGAGAAGTCTATGTGACCCCTTTAAATAAACCCTGCTTTATGTGCTTGCCTCGGTGTGCTTCTCTAATGTTCAAACTTCAACATTTGGGGGAGCAGAACTCGTCGCCGACACCCAGCAGTACCAGAAGCATGACCACTCCCAAGCTTTGTAGTATCCAAAAGGCAAAATCATGGGTTTGGAGAGGAGAAAATATGACAGTACCATGGCTCAGAGAGATAAAGTGACTTGTCCAAGGTCACACGGGCCACAAGCATCAGAATCGGGTCGCCAATTGCATCTGCATGCCAGTCCAGTCCTAGAACCAGCATGCTTTAGTGCATGTGTTAGAAAAAAAACAAAATGTGGCCTATCCCCACCCAACAACTGTTCCCAGCATCCTAGAACCCACCTCTTCCTCCATGAAGGGAAGAAGTCTGGCCGTTTCTCTGTCGTCCCAGAAATGAGTCCTTGAGACAGCCGTGCTGAACCTGTAGTTTGAAATCCCATCGTTTCATGCCGCCTGTGACTAACCAACACTGCCCTTTAGCCCAGCTCTCTCCTACTCTGAGAAGAAAGGATGGTCACTGTGCCCCCAGCGCCCCGCATGCCCACTGTGGGGGCCGTGTGGGGCCAAGGATGGGATGCAGCCGGGGGACCCCTTGGCAGGCGGGGCCCCATGGTCGCGGGCCAAGGCTCGCACGAGTGCAGCGTGATTTGCAATCAGCCGGGAGTGATTGCACATTGTTCCCCATGCGCAGGCACGAGGGAGCCCTGACAGGATAATGAGATGCAGCTGATGGAGAAGCACAGCTGACTGTCGCCAGTGAGCGGGGTCTGCGCGGCCCTCCAGTGCTGCCGCTGAGTCCCCCCACTGCAGCAGCCAGAAGCAAATCCACACAAGGGTGAGGCTAAGCCGCCCCAGCGTGCCAAGGGAGACGGACTGGGAGCCCCACCAGTTAACAGTAGACAATTGGGGAAGAACAGGATATAGGGGTTCCCTCCAGACAAGCCCTCCCATGTTGGGGATCCACAGAGTCCTCCTAAAAGGCCGGCCCCTGGACAGGCAGCCTCCGGACAGGGCTGGGACGCAGAGCTCAAACAAATGAGCTCCTTTGTGCATTACCTGTGCACAAAGAGAGCCCCGAGAGTGTCTCTCTCGCTGCGCTCAGAGAGAGAATCTGTTTAAAACTCTTTCCACGGATCAGTTGGTTAAGGGCCAACTTGAGCCTGTTTACCCTTCTGTCACCAAGGAAAAACAGCTGTTTGCTTAAATTGAGGTCTCCTTCTTCCATGACAATCATTACTGCCTCCCAGTAAGAGGTAATGGCCTTGAAGTTCGCAAGCAGAGTGAATTGCTCAAGTCTCCGCCGTCCTTGTAAAGGCTACCTGCACCCCAGAATGGCATTCCTGAGGAAGGTCCTCCCGGACTTCATCTCAGACTCAATCACCACCCCAATGGGCCTGCAAAGAGGTCCTACTGAAGGGACCTGTCCAGAGCAGAACTCTGGCTCCAGAGTCTCTTCCCCTCTCCCCTTGTCTCTGCTGCATTTTGCCACGTGGTGCCTGGACAACGACTTCTCTGGGCTCATTTGTGATAAAGGAGGTGGTATCTGGCCAATCCAGCGTTGCCTAGAGAGTGCCCACGTAGAAAAAAATGTAGTGCAAAGCGTTTAAAATAAGTCAAGTTGGTTAAAACTCTTCGTCTTATTTTGTTTTGCTGACAGCTTACGATGTTGCTTTCTCATATAAACTTTTTTTTTTTTTATTATTATTTTGAGAAAACAACGTCCGCAGGCAGTTGCAAGAAATAGTGCAAAGAGAGCCCTTGTAGACTCCTCCCCATTTCCATCAATGGTCACATCTTGCAAAATTATGGTATTCCAGCCAGGATAATGACATTCATGCAAGCCACAGATTCTCGGGTGTCCTATTTGACTCACTGGGTTCTGTGCAAGTTTATCACATGGCTTGGCTTCTGTATTCAGCACCACAGTCAGCGTATGGGAGAATTTCATCACCGAAAGAATGCCTTGCACTGCCCTTTGTTAATCCCTCTCCCCAACCCGTCTCTAACCCCTGGAAACCACTAATCTGTTTTCCATTTCTGTAATTTTCTCACCTCAAAAATGCTATATAAACAGAATCGTTAGTCTGTAACCTTTGGAGATGGACTTTAGTTTTCACTCGGAAGTCATCCAAGCCGTTGCAGGCATCTGTAACTCCTTCCTTTTTATTGCTGAGTAATACTCCATGGTATGGATATACCACAGCTGGTTTAACCATTCACTTGCTGTAGAATATATGGGGTTCTTTCAGTTTGGGGCTATTTTGAATAAAGTTGTTCTGAATATTCATTCATAAGGTTTTTGTGTGAACATACATTTTTATTTTTCTAGGATAAATCTTCAAGGGTGTAATGAACAGCTCATATGACGATTGCATATTTAGCTGTCAACTATCTTGCATTTTCACGAGAAAAGCACAGGGATCCAGTTTCTTTGCACCCTCACTAGTTTTGGGTGGTATCACTATTTTTTACATTAGCCATTCTGATAGGCTTGTAATGCTATTCCACTAGTGTTGTAATTTTGACTTACCTAATACAATACTGAACATCTTTCATGTCTTTGACACCCACATATTCACTTTGGTGAAATAGCTATTCGTATCTTTCCATCTTTGGTCTAATTTATAATTAGATTGCTTGGGTTTCTATTTTCTTTGCTGTTGAATTTTGTTGGCTATGTGATTTGATTATAAATCTGGTCTTCCTGTCTGTAGCTTGTCTTTTTATCCTCTTCATAAGATCCTCCACAGAGCAAAAGGTTTTATTTTGATGGTGTTAAATTTATCAATTTTTCCTTTTATAAATGGTTCTTAAGTGTTTTTTTGTTTTGTTTTTGTTTTAGGGTTTTTTTTTTTTTTTTTTTTTTTTTTTTGGTAACAGGGATTGAACTGGGAGCACTTGACCACTGAGCCACATCCTCACCCCTATTTTTATTTTATTTAGAGACAGGGTCTCACTGAGTTGCTTAGCACTTCACTTTTGCTGAGGCTGGCTTTGATCTCATGATCCTTCTGCCCCAGCCTCCTGACCACTGGGATTACAGGTGTGCACCACTGAGCCTGGCCTCTAAAATCTCTTTGAGTGGGCTTAAACCCTAAAAAATTTTTTTCCATTATTTTTCTAAAAGGATTATAGTTTGACATTTGCCCTTAAAACTGTCATCCACTCTAAGTTAATTTTTGTATAAAATGAGATGTAGGTTGATATAAATATTTTTTTGTCTGTGGATGTCCAATTGCTACAATATCAGTTGTTGAAAAGTGTATCCTTCTCCATTGAATTGCTTTTGCCCCTTTGTCAATAAGCAGTTGACAAGATATTTTTGTAGGTAAACAAAGTTGCCAAAAATATGTACAGTATGATTCCATTTTTACTTTTATAAATATCCACATACACACACCTACAGGCTCACAATGATGTTTATTGCTATCGCCTGAGGCAGTTGAGGTGAAAGGTTTTCAGCTTGTCCACTGAAAGGTAAGAGCTAGCTTGCTGAGTATCTATCATGCGACAGGTGCTATTCAGCACTCTACAATTAATTAATGTGCAATGATAACAACATGACAGAAATGATCATGACTGCTAAATTATGATGCTTATTTAGCCAGCTTTGTCCTCAAAGGCTTTACCTACATCCTCTCACGGAATTATCACAATGGCCCTCTGAATTAATTTCTGTTACGATTCCCATGTTGCCATGAGAAAAATGGACTCTAGGCTGCAGAACAAGAAAGCTGTAGAAACATAAGCCCAGGTACTCTGAGAGTACGATGGCCCTCGGAACCCATGTGCTGCACCCTCTGCCTGCATGATACTTAAATTATTTGATAACATGAAGTCGTGATTTTTGTAATTGCAAAACAAAAAATGGTGCTTAAAATAATACAAGCTGATTTGCAACAGAAGGGCTAGGCCCTTCCTGTGACTGCCTTAGCTGTCAAATCAAGCCACCAGTGGTAGGAATCTATGGTCCATGTGTGGTCTGTGAGAACAGTCTCTTTAGGACTTCTTACTCCTAAACAAACTTCCAGAAGCGCTAGAATGTTCTAATGACTTACAGTTCCTAAAAAGAAAGCATTCTTCAGAAAATACATTTCTTTCTTAAGAGTTGTGTTTGCCTGGCTTCAGATGACTCCTGAGAAGTAAGCGGTCTCTATAGTGTCTCTTCTGTGTTCCAAATAAACAAGTCAAACCAGAAAGTTCTGTGGCCAAACCTGATACAAACACTCAAATCTTTACAGCCCAAAGTCACCTCATCAGAATGTACTCAAAGGCCAACAGACAGCATTCTTTAAATATTTCTGGTAAAGAAAAGAAAAGAAAAGAAAAGAAATGGAAAAAAAAAAGTTTTTATTCCTTTTTTAAGTAGCAAGCCCCTAGAAAGGAAATATTAAATAAGTTTAAAAAGCACGTTAATTAAAATGTGTAGGTATTTACTGGAATAACAGCATTTGTAAGTCCAAACCCTGCCAAGGAAGGTGAAGGCGGGTGGTATTTGGCATAAACACCCCACAACTCTCCCTTGGCCTCCTTATTTTTCATATTTCTGATCTGTTGACACCACCCCACATACTCAGAATTCCACACACACACACACACACACACACACACACACACACAAAAAATTTTTTTAATATTTTTTATGCAATTTGGAATTCAAAGATAGTTACAGAATTCCTCCAGTCTGACATGGTAGCATGTCCCCCTCTGCTAACCTGGACCCTCCGTCCCTGTCCAACCTGGAAAAAGACTGTCGTCCAGCCTCCCCACCTGTAACACCTGGCTGTCCTTGTGGGACACGTGGCCATTCATGTCTGCTCTCAAAGCCATCAGAACCCCCTTCGGATAAAGCTTTTCTTTTTCTCCAATGGGCTGAGGCCTAGAACGTCCTCTAATGGAGTCCTCGCTTTATCACGGCTGCCTACAACAGGGCCCACCCTCGCGGACTCAGCGCAGTCGCGGTGGCAGTGTGGGCTAGGCAGTGGTGTGCTGGTCAACCACCCACCCCCCACTCTGGGAGGGGAAGGAGCGCGTCTGGACATATATCTACATGGATACATTTATTATGGATGCTGCTGGTATAAATAATATAAAGCACATTTATAAGTGATAATGAAATATTCAATACTTTTTGTAAGTTCCATATAGCCCATTGATTCTCGAAGAATGCTTCCCTTGTTCTTTAGTCAGACAGTCATATCTATAGCCAACCTATGGCTGCAAATGACAGATGAGAGTAGCTCTAGCATGAACATTTGTTGATCTTCCTGTTTACATTAGTGAGTAAAATGAACGTGAAGCGAGGCATGCTGGAACTTGATTCTTTCACTCCCTGACGTGAGTGGCTTCTCCGCTCACCTGGAGGCTAACTTTCAGATACCAGAAGGATTCTTGCTCAACTTTTTGTGCTAGTCACAATGTGATAGTTGTAGACACTGCAAAATTTTATGTTTAATCTGCATTATTAACATTGTTTCCAATGCTTTCTTCAGCCTAGGGAATCAAAATAACAAAAAAAAAAAAAAAAAAAATGAAGTGCTAGTTCGTAAAGTTTGCCTATTTCCGTGGTGTAAATGTTCCCACCATGACTGATTAGGCAGCCAACATGGTGTCACTGAGATGGAGTGGGAAGAGGTGCCCAGCAACTCCCTGTTATGCCCTATGGTACAGACGGAATAGGCGTAAATCAAGAACCTGCATAAATGTCAAACTACTAGGAAGCCTTTGTTTTGATTAATTTGTTGATGATGAATTTATATAATTATATCTTCACTAATGAGTGGGTTTAACAATTGGCCTGCAAAAATTCCTCAATATCTAATAATCAGCTCTCACATAACACTAGCCAGGTGTAGCACCTTGGTGGGCTGAGGAATTATTAACACCCTGTTTACTGATGAGGAAACAAATCTCTAGTCCAAATGCCAACGCATGAATTGAACCAATAAACCTATGTGGACCTAATTGTTTTACCAGTGCACCAGCCACCGGGGCCCGTGGGTTATACCTGTCTTCTGGACTCCAAACCCTGCATGAGCACTGGCTCAGGAAGCCTCCCTTGATGCTTCTCAGCCTTGCCTGCCCTCTGTCCAGCTGCTAGTAAGGGAGACTGACCTACAGACGAGTCCAAGGAGAACCTGGAGCAACCTCTGTTTAGGCAGGGAAATGTTTGAGCTGGCGTCCTCCACGCCACACCTCAGCTCTCACCTGGCTCTAGACCTGGGCCAGCAACCCGACTCAGCATCAAACTGAAAACCACATGAGGAAAACAGAATAAGAGAATAATTTCCAAAGGCCCTCTGTAAATTATCAAGTGCTCCTTTCTAGGGATGGGTCATGGACCTATGATGAAGATGGGCAGAAAGGGGGAGAGGTCTCTCGAATATCCTTATATATCTCACTAAACATATGTTGATCCTGGCCAAGATAAGAGAAGCCCTCCCACGATTAAAAGAAATCGTCAAACTAAACAAAAACATGAAATAATGACTCTTAGGTATGTACAAGGGAAGTGCAAGATTCCATTGACTTTCCACCTGGATGCACTTTTCCGTAATTTAGAGTAACAGAGCAGACAGAGATGGGATTTTTTGTAGCATGATGTTACAAAATTATGTATGAGTTAAACATCTCTTTCAGATTCAAGATAGGACAATAGATTTTAAGGTGAAAAAGTATGAAAAGTTTATTGACGTGGTTTTAAACTTGATATTGAAACCAACCCCTAAGAAATGACCACTTCTCAAGTTTTGGTATGGTATCAAAGAAGAATAGCCATAATAATCTAAAGTGGCTGTTGAAATATTGTGTGTTGAACTATGTATCTTTGTAAAGCAGAATTTTCAAATAAAACATTGCAACGTATTAAATGTCCAAGAAGATATGAGAATCCAACTGCAATTTAATAAGACAGATGTTGTAGAGATTTGTCAGGGTAAAACAAAACCATACTTCTCACTAATTTTTTGACAGTAAAGTTGTTTTTCATAAAAGTATGTTTTATGTTCACATACAAGGTATTCATTTAATTTTAAATAAATTAAATAATATATTTTTAAAATTTCAGTTTTAATTTATATTATTTTAAATATAGTTAAATATAATGAAAATAAAGTGGTTGCAAAATCAAGATATTTGAGAATTGCTGCCCTGAAATAGCGATTATTCTAAAACCCTAAGAAAGCTTAAAAGAAGCATTGAAAAAAATTGTGATGATATAAAAGTAAATTAGCTTTCTAAGGGTAAAGAAACTCAACACTTTATTCAGGCTTTATTTTAAAAGAATAGAAAATTCAGGTCCTCAAAATTCATGGGCTGGGGTTGTGGCTCAGTGGCAGAGCACTCACCTAGCACATGAGAGGTCCTGGGTTCGATTTTAAGCACCACATAAAAATATAAATAAATAAAATAAAAGTATTGTGTCCAACTACAACTCAAAAATAAATATTATAGCACACACAAAAAAGATCCAACATCCAAGCAAAACCATAATAGGCATGTGAAGAAGCAGAAAAATGTCAGATCCCGCCTGCCGTCAAGAAGTTGTTCAACTCTGTCTCCAGGGCCGAGTGCGTGCTCGAGGCCCAAGCTCCCTCTGCCTAGGGTTTCTTAACTGTCACTGCTTCAGTGTTTAGTCTGTTACTGAACCTCCAGCAGGTTTTGAAAATACTGTATATTTTTTTGAATTTTAGAATGTCTACCTTTTTTCTTAGTGATTCTGTTTCTTACTGAGATTCCTGACGTGTTTCCTACATCCATCTTCTCAGTTCTTAATTGTGTGTGTTAACGTGTCTGAGCTGCTGGTGTCCAGAGAGCTGGGGAGACGTGATCTGGAGTGTGTCAGTGAATGTGCTTCTGAGAGGGGACCATCGAATCAGCGGCATAAATGAAGATGAGTGCACCCCCTGCCCCTCCCCCACCCCCGCCATCTCCGTGCCTCTGGGTGGTGTCCAGTCCACTGAGGGCCCAGCTATAAGTCAGAGGAAGGACAAATTTGATGTCCCTGCCTGAGCTGGGACATCCATCTTCTCCTGCCCTCAGACATTCAAACTCTTGGTTCTTGGACCAAGGGAAATTTGTTCTAGGAATGTAAGTAAGGTGGGCCTAATATTTGAAAATACAATAATATGCCACATTAAATGAATATAGGAGAGAATTATTATATTATCTCAGGAAATGTAGATGATTGGACAACACATAAAATCTATGCACTGATTTTTTCTTTTCTTCTTTTTTTTTTTTTTTTTTAAATGCTTGGCATACCAGGAATTGAAGAAAACTTTCTTAACCAGATGAAGATCATCTTTAGAAAACCTGTAACTAGCATCATACGTAAAAGATTGAGCACTCTCTTCCTAAGGTCAGAAATAATGTGTCTTGCCTTACCAATTTCATTTAGTGTTTTACAGGAGGTCATATGCAGTGCAAAGAGACAGGAAAATTAAGAGCAAAACACATAAAGAAGAAGATGAAGACTTATTTGTGTAACATTGAAAATCATAAAGAATGTAACAAAATGCTACCAGAATGAATAAGTAGATTTATTGAGGTCACAAGATATAATGCATAAAAATCAACTATGTTTCCATATATTTATAAAAAATAATGTGAAAATAACATTTTTTTTCAAATTTTAACAATGATATCAAAGAATGTAAATAGCATCACAGAATATAAAACACTTAGGGGTAAATCTAGTTAAGCATGTATAAGGGCTCTACACTAAAAATACAAAACATTGAGAGAAGTTATCTAAATAAATGGAGAGTACTCCATTTTGGGATTATAAAAATATGATCAGGATGCCAATTCTTCTTAAATTGTTCTATAGATGCAATTCAAACTCAATCAAAATCCCAGCTGGCATTTTTGTAGAAATTAACAAGTAGATTCTAAAATTTATATGAAAATGCAAAACGCTTAAAATAGCCAAAACAGTTTTGAAAAGGAAGAGCAAAGTTGAAGGAATTATACTACTTGATTTTATGACTTGGTATAAAGCTGTGTTAATCATGAAAGTGTGTTCTATTGGTGTAAACACAGGAAAGGCAGATCAATATGACAATAACAAATTCCAAAATAGACCCAGATATAAATGGTCAAGTGATTTTCAGCCAAAGAACCAAACAACTCACTAGGGAAAGGAATTTATACAGAAAAGCAGCTGAACTTTGACTCATATCTCACACCATATGTAAAGAATAACTTGACATGTCTCTTGGGCCTAACACAAAACCTAAAAGTGCAAATCTTCTCTGAGGAAACCCAGAGAATAGCTTCACAACATCAAAATGAACAGGAGTTTCCTAGGGCACAAAACCACTAATATACAAAGAACAGTGATTGACACACAAAAATGAAATTCATCAAAATTAAGCAATTTGTTCTTCAGAAGACATCTTAAAAAGTGACTAGGAACATCACAGACTTGGGGAAAATAGTTGCAACATGTCTGAAAAAAGAATTCACATTCAAAATGTACATCAATATGCAGGCAACATCTAAATCTCAATATTTAAAAAATAAATGACCCAGGTTTTTTTAATGAACAGGAAATTCAAACAGAACATAACAAAGAAAAAAAAAGTATTCAAATGGTCAACAAGAAGTCCACATAAGTCATTGGGAAAATAAAAAATGAAAACCCTGAGATCATCTTATACACCCACTAGGTTGGCTAAGATGAGAGATGGACAGTACCAGATGTCAGATATGGATGCAAGAGGAAGCAAAATGGTGGCCTCAGTTTGGAAACCAGTCAAGCAACGTTAGGAAAGTAGGCACATGACAACCTCTGCTCCAGAAATACCACTCTCAGAAATCCACCCAAAAGGGATGAAAGCATATGTACAACAACAACAACAACAAAAAAAAACCTTGTAAGTAAATATTTATAGAAACTTCATTAATAATAATAAACAACTAGAAAGAGCCCAGATGTCCATCAGAACAAAATGGATAAATAATCTGTGACATATACATACAATGGAATACTATGCAACAATAAAAAGTGACAAACTACACATACACCCCACAACATAGGTAAGCCTCAAAAGCAGTGCTGATCCCACCATTAGGTATAACTATAACGCATCAATTAAAAAAATGTGGAAAAAATCAGTGCTGAGAAGAGAAGCCAAATACAAAATAGCATTAGCATATAATCCATTAATATAGCTCTTGAAATGGTCAAAATTAATCTCCAATGATAAAAATGTGGCTTGTCTTTTTTTTTCTACACCAAGAATGTCAGTCAATGTGAAACCCTTAAATATAAACACAAAATGCGCGCGCGCGCACCACACACACACACACACACACACACACACACACACACACTCTACGACTTTCCGACAGATGATACCAGACCTGACTTAGCCTTCTCCTTCACGGAGATGCAGAAATTTGATTTTGTCCTCTGCTAGTACAGAATCCTACGCACTCAAGGATGCAAACTGTAAATCAATACCCGCAACTTAAAGGTGACATTTCAACAACTGTACACCCTGGAGCCTCCCAGGATCTCAGGATCATTTTGTTCTTGTCAAATGTCTAACTTTTTAAATAATTGATGAGCGTTCAACTCCACATCTTGCGGTACAGGATGAGCCTTCTTCATTTTATGTGTGCACGTCTCCATTCAAAGGGCCAGTGGTTGGTTCGCTATAGGATTGAGCGTGGGCTAGGTGCCAGGCACTGGAGTGTGCAGCGTGGATTAGCAGCATGCAGAAGAGTCCCAGCCTGGGCCTGGGGCTCACGCAGGAGGGGAGGAGAGGATAAGCATCAGCTACAAGTCACACGGCTGATTGTTAAATTTTAATTATAAAAACTGCTTTTCAAAAAAAAAAAAAAAAAACTGTGCTGTGTATGCTTCTTATGAGACCATTTGCTGAAGCGGGTCCTGATCTTAGCTTGGATGGATGGAGTCAGACCAAAGGTCAAGGAGCGTTTCCTAGAGAAAGAAGGTTGGGGCTGGGCAGTGTATGGTGAGCAAGAATAGACTTGGGGGCGGGGTTCATGTTTAAGGCCCCAAGAGAAAATTTACTGTGAGTGAAGTGGAGACAGAGAGGGGGTCTGCTGTAGCTGACAGGGTCTGCACCAACCAGGACCACGTGAAAAGCTTTGCTTTATCAGTAAACAAAATCAGTAGGCAGCTTTCAAACAGGCTGGCACTTTGGAGGGATGGGTTCCCCTGCTCACTCTGTGTGGAACAGGCTGGGGGTGTGCCCAAGCCATGGGGGAGACAGCTCGAAGCTAGCCTATGTACATCATGAGCAATGCTCCTACTAACTTCCAGATAAAGACAGGCTGAATTCTGTGGAGGCCAGAGGTAGAGGTAATCTGGAGCTTGGTTCGCCCTACAGTTAGCTAGTACAGTGGCATCGCTCTTTGGACAAGAGACAGCAATCCGAAAGGTTTCGCAGAAAAAATTAAAGAAGAGCCAGTCAAGAAGAGGAGGGAAAGACAGAAAGACAGAAAGACAGAAAGACCGAGAATAAAGCCTCGGAGAGGAAAACACCCGAGAGGCAGGTTAGGCGCCAGTTTTTATAGCTGCCTAGGTAGGGTTGGTAAATCAAGAAGGTCATGCTCTGCCTCAGAACTACCTCATGGAGGGCTTTGCAGCTGTCACAGTGGTAAACTCCACCTCACTCCAACAAGGCAAATAATATCTTTATTATTATTTTTTTTTTTAATCAGGAAATAGCTGGAAGCTTAGAGAGAAATTTTCTGGAGGTTCCACAGTCTGGAGGTGGCAGAGGGAAAACTTGAACCTGGTGTTGAATGAGGTCAGACCTTTGCTCCCTCTTGCAGGAGTTCTTCATGACCCCAGCCCTGTCATGTTTGGAACAAGCCTGAGTTTTTTCTGTACTTTTCCATAAACGAAGGACCTGAGAAACTGGGTGGGACGGCAACATGAGACTCACATGTTGGGGTCCACACAGTGGCCCTCAACAGACACTGGGCAAATGGGGTGCATGAACCCCTTGCCCTCCGATCAGCCAACCTGCTGCCCAGCTTCTCTCATTTCTCTTTGCAGAGGAGGGATTTTGCCGTCCCAGCTGCTCACTGTGAAGTGGTGGGAGCCCTTGGGCCAGCTGGGCAGAGAGAGGCCCCTCTTTAGTGCTACTCAGTGAACGCTGTGAAGGTCCAATTGAGTTTGAGCAAAGAGGATCTAAATCTGGACAATTATATTCTCTAGTTCCACCTTCTCCAGCGGGAGGAGGGCGTGTCACTTAGCAGGTGCTTCATGTTGAACATTTTAGAACCACAGCTATTCTCACCACCCGGCATCCGCAGATTCCTTGGAGCTCACTCCTGTCCTCTAGGGCGAGCCCCTACAGGCAAGAAACCATTTCACAAGCAGCAAAGGGGCAGCCCCTGTCAAGGCGAACCCCAGACTGGTTAAAATTTCCAAAGAGGAAGTGTGCATTATTTATACTTCAAATTGTACGTTGGTACCCAAGAGGAAGCGCCACCTGCCTACAGTATATTTGATGATCTGGTCCTGCATAATTAAATGCAACTCAAGTGTAGCTCTTCTAGATTCTAGAACAGTTCAAATCCCTTAGCGATTCTTGGCAGAGGCCGTGACACTGATCCCTGCTGGGAACAATCGCCTCTGGGCTGGAGGGAGCCAGATTTGGCAGGAGCCAACTTTAAGACTGGAGAGAGAGAGTCTTCACACTCCCAGAAAGACGTGGAGGGTGGTCTGTGTGATGAGCAGGAGTATTTTGGAAGCTCAGGGTCTACCAGGATGCCAGGGCATGATTATTTTAGCAGAATTCTTCTCCTTTCAGAGACACAATCAATAATCTCTGGGTGCACCTGGGAAGACATTTTACTTGGCTGTCTTGTAATTGAATTGATTTAATATTTTAAGGTAAAGAACATTAACTTTTACAACCCTGAAAGGAAATTTCCATGGGCTGCTTTCCCCATGTCTCTGTCACGAAACCTTCTTTGATGAGGAATGGGTGTTCCTTTATTTCCTGGTCCAAGGATATGTCTTCCAGACCTGTGAAGGGACCTTTTGACTTTTTTTGACTTTTTTTTTTTTTTTCAAAATTTCATTTTCCACCATAGAAAAACTCCTTCAGAGCTGTAAGGAGGAAACACAACCCCTGAAGGTATTTTAAGAAAAGAAGGGAAGGAAGGGACAGAATAAGGTAACCTGTGGAATCTGGATTAAGTTCGGAAAGGTTTTCAGGTCTGTCCCCACTATTCACCATTTGCGGGAGGTCAAGTTCAGCAACTCCTCCGAACCTCGGTTTCTTTATGAACGCTATATGTGATCGTGACAGTGAAGGGAGACCTTACACTGTAATCAGTAATTAGCAACAGTCCCAGGATCACTCCCTCCCCTTCAAAAATAAACAAGGGATATACCAAGCCCCACGGGTCACTTTATAAACCCAGAACGGCTCACCTGATTTCAACTACGATACTGTGAACACCTGAAAGGCGAGACAGATAGGCCGAAGTTTGAGAAGGATCTGAGCAAAAACAAGAGACACCCAACAATCAGAGGGGATTTGCTGTAACAGCCTCTGAAGACCCTGCTGCACAACGTGGGTTCTGGCACAACGTGGGGCGCAAGCACGAATTTGACAAACGGAATTATTGTTTTGGTCTGTGGTAGGTCAGAGCACAACACAGGCCAGAAGGCCATGAAAGGGATTTCAACTGGGTAACCCTTTCAGCCGATCTGACAAGCGTAGTTGGCCTTGAAAGGAGCTGCCAAGAGCCGGCTCCTGAATTTCCAGGACCCTGGGTCCGCGTGACACCTGGGATGGTGATAAGCATCACCGCGTTTATTGTTGATGTGTTAATAAGTGCGAATAGAAAGAGACCTTCCCTCCTTCTTCAGCATCATCTCCTCTTAGATTTCCCTGGTTGAGGAATGAGGTTTCTTTTTGAGTCTGGAAGGCTAGATAATGAGGTTGCAGCCCTTAATGACAGCTGCTGTGGGCCAGAGACCAACGCTGGCATTTTAAAGTTTAGACCCAGCACATTCAGAAGGAAAAAACAAAACAAAACATAAAATATGTAATGTATATTATTTTTTATTTTTATTAGAGTCCATGCTCTTATTTCCTTCCTCTGGATTGTACGCATGTTCTCAAAATGCCAGCAGTCAACTGTACCTGTGAGTGGTGACAGCGGCGGGATCCTGGGGAGGGCTGCATGCCCACCACTGGGTGACAGAGAAAGGAGGACCGTGTAGGACCCTCTGTCTTTCTGACTCCTCGATCCCCGAAGAAATGTTATCTAGAAAATCAGCTGCAAAAGCAGAACTAATGTCTCCAGGGTTGCGTCGCAGGTGGATCAATGCTAACAGCACAGAAGGTGACAACAGAGCTCTCCTCTGTCCCTCTCATAACCACATACTTGTCTGCTCCATTTCACACAGGGGGAGACTGAGGCTGGGAAGGTGACTCCGTGCTGGAAGCAACGGGCAGGGTATTTGAACTCGGGTCCGCCTTGCCTCTTGCCCACCCCATGGCTTAGCTCGGGGACACTGTGAGGGCGTCCCACACGTGCCCACCCTGCAGCCGAGTTGCGGGCAGGAGGCAGGCACGAGTGGGCACGAGGGTGGATGGTGAGAACCCAAAGATGAACCAGACCCGGTTGGTTGTCCCCTTACGAGGTCAAGGGCAAGTCGGACAAGAGGTGGGGGTCCCGGATGCCCAGAGGAGGGGCCTCTTTCCTAGACTGCATGGAAGCCCAGTCCAGAAAGAGTGATTGGGAGAGCCAACACAGAGGCAAGAAGAAGCGAGGTCTGTGTGAGGAGCGGCCAGCAGCCAGCACGTGTGGTAGAGAAGGCTGTGGAGGGGAGAGTGGGCGAGGAGAGGGAGCGGGGCCTCTGGGGTCGGCAGGGCCTCTGACCTCAGCCGTGGAAGTTAGCCTGTGTCCTCTGCACGTGCTGTGGCAGAGTCGGGTTTGATGTTCTAGAAGAGTCTCTGAATCCAGAGCTCAAGTTGGTCAGGAGCTGGCCAGGACTGAAGACAGAACCTGGTGAGGGAAATGCTGGACGGTTCAGGTGACAGGGGGTGAGGGCTGAGCTGTGGTCATTACAACTGCCACCAAGCGAATCCACAAGGCGCACCAGCAGGACCTGGGAATGGCCTGGCACTGATTAGAGGCAGAGGGGGAGGAGGAAGAGGATCCTGATGACTTGGGCAATATGGCTGTTGGGAGCGAGGGTACTGAGACCGCCCCATTGAAAAGAAGAGTTTTTGAAAGATGGAGAGGGAGAGTCACGCTCCTCTCCGTTAGCACCTGCACTTCCTGCCCACTCACCCCGTCCTGCTTTATTCACTGGTGGAGGTTCCAAGCCCCAGGGATTGAACCAGGGGCTTCTCTCTCCCAGCACAAGGTAGAGCTCTGTCGCCAAACCACGACCCTGGTCCTCAGAGGACTCAGGGTGAGCAGCCACAGCCGGCCTCCTGCTCAGCTGCCTCGCTCTTCCAGCTGCCGGGCTCCGGAACGGTGGGGCTGAGCTTCGCGGTAGGCAAGATGCACACCCTCGGCTTCATCCAGCTCCTTTGAACTTGCCTGCGTTGAGATGCTGCCTGGCCGCTCATGGCCACGTGGTGAAGTGTGGTTTGGGACTCGCTTTACCCTGCCCTTCCCAGAAGAATCCAGACTTTGGAGATTTTACAGTTCAAGTCCCTGTTCTTAAGGCCCTTAAGACCCTCAGCTTTGCAGCCAGTGGGGGCTTTTCTCCCTGCTCCCAAGAACGAGAATGGGCTTGGTCATGGCCTCTAACGCAGGTGGCCTGCGCTTCTAATCAGAACGCACGCAGCCCCGTTTCCTAACCCCGTGGCCTTCTGAACGTTTTGTTAGACCGTGCGCGCTGCCTCCGCCTTTGCTTTCTTCTTTCAAACTTTGCAATGGAAGAGCCACTAGGTGAGGTTGAGCCCCGGAAAATAGGCCTTACACACGGGCTGCGCTCAGGGTGCACTCACCTACATGTACTCATGTGTGTGTGATTGTGAAAGGGGAACCTGGTAGATTGGTTTACTTGACCGGAAGCTGGATAGTCCCACACTGGTCATCCGCAGGTTGGCGAGCCAGAGGAATCAGTAGCTGCTCAGTCCAAGAAGCTAGAACCCCAGAATAAGAGATCAATGATGCAGCCTAGTCCGAGACCAAAGACCTGGGAACTCCCTGGAGAGTCGCTGGCCAGTGTCCGCTCAGGGAGAGTGAAGGACCTGGAGCCTGAGGCCCTCGGAGATGGCAGCAGCAATCAAAGCACCTGCTCAAGAAGAATCGAGCTCACCTTTGCTGAGTTCTGGTTCTCCTACCTTTTGGTTCCATCCAGGTCCCCAACCTATTGGACTGAGCTGCCCACACTTCCGGTGGCCCTCCCTCTGTATTTGCTGTTCCACATGCCAATCATTCCTAGAAACATTCTCATTGGTACATTCAGAAGCCTCCTCATCTTCGGTATCTCTTCAATCCAGCTGACAATTCACATCAACCCTCAAGGGCTCTGTTTTAAAACTTTTGGCCCTGTGTTATAGCAATTGTCTTACTTTTCTATATGACTGAACTTTAAACTTAGAGGCCACAACTTTCAACTCTGAATACCCATCAATTTTTCATACTATGCTATGAATACAGTAGATATTTAACAAGTGTTGAAGATTGTAGTGAGGGAATAGGAGGTTGGGTTCTCCCCCACCATGCCCAACCATAAGAAACCAGGAGGGCAATGCAACCTGACCCGCTTTTTGATTTTTCTCCTGGGGCATCTACAGGCAAGACAGGAAAAACCTTCCCCATCACTTCCCATCCTGGTGGGCTCTTCCCTGCCCTCCTAGAACCATTTGGTCCCGGTCTAGGAAGAGTGACCTCACCAAGGAGATAGAGCTGAAGTTGGGTATCAGTGAGGTTATTACTGAAAGACCCCGGGGCCCCCCAAGACACTGAGCATTCTGTCCAGGTCAAGGCCAAGGAGAGAAATCCCAGCCAGCACCTCCTCTTTGTTAATGCTTTGGGTTCAACCACTGTGATGCATTTGCCTGTTTTATGAGCCAGCTCCTTCCAACACACCCCACACGTCTGGCCAGTTCTGCAGTACTGAAACTCCCTGGACAGCTTTCTCCAACCTCCATCTGTGACCCAAAGTGTGCCATATCTCAAGGATGCCCACACCAGGCCAAGTCAGGAAATGAGGGAGGTATCAGCAGGCTTTAACCTTCCTGCCCACTCTTTCTACACCAGGATTCACTAGTGTTGCTTTGGACACAGGTTTTTAAAAACACATCTCCCTCCTGATTGATATGGTAGGAATTATTTCCCCCTATTCTGAACCCCAAACACTTACCAATTCAATTGGAGCACACGCCAGGTTGAATTATAATAACAATATAACATTTTTGGCACCAGAGTCTGCCCGTCGTGTAAAGGGCCTTGAGGGTGCCAAACAAGACTTACTTTTCTTTACAATCCCGATAGGAATCTAATACCAGAGGCTTATACATATTTGGCAATATTTATGAAAAGAAGTGGAATGAAATGATCTGGTAGGAATGGATTCATTAAATGAGGCCTGGTTTGGCATACCAGTTGTCTGCAGAAGTATGTAGTTGTTCATCAAGGGTTTATAATAGTTTTGATTCTCTAAAAGGGTCTTGATATCAATACGTTTTTGATTTGGTGGGAAATGGATCAGAAGAAATGAAAATGGGCATAAAAATCACTGTGAACCCTACACACTCTCTAGAATGATCAAGCAAAGCTAGGAAGCTAACATCCCATGAGCAACCAGAACTGACACCCTTTGCTGGCGAGAGTGTAAGATGCTAAGACCTCTGGGGAAGATGCAGAACCTTTGATGTGCATTTCCCTGGTTGACCCAGCAACTCCACTTTGTTGATCCATTTAGGTCAAGGCATCAAGCCTCATGCAAAAATGTGTAGAGGAGCTTTCCTCCCAGCAGCCAGACATGGGAAAGAGATCCAATGTCCATCAATAGGAAATAGATAAACAAACTGGTGGGTTCATACAAGGGAATATTACTCAGCAAAAAAAAAGGGGATAAACGCCAGGCAATGAAACAACATAGAAGAATCTTAACAATATGCTGAGTAAGAGAATCAGACACAAAAGCACATTCTGTACAATTCCATTGACGTGGAATTCTCAAACATGCACAGCTAACCTACAATGATAGAAATCAGATCCGTGGTTGGTTCTGGGGGGAACTGACTGGAGCAAAAAGGCACAGGGACCTTCTGTGGGGATGGAAACAGAAATTCTGAGTCCCTGGGGTGGGGGCGGCTGAGGTTACCCAGTGTGTGTGTGTCAAAGCTGACTCAACAGCACGCTGACTGTGGCTGGACGCACGCGGCACCTCCATCCCAGGGAGCCATTTTTGGCTCTTTGTTTCTCAGTCTCAAATCAAGAGGAACCTAGCTGGTTAGGGCAGAGAGAGGGCTGGGAACGTCGCAAGGCCTCACGTCTCGTGTAGTTGGAGAAACAGAGTGACCAAAAGGAGAGGTGACATGTTCAAGATGACACAGGCTAGTGGCTGAGGCAGGACTAGAATTCAAGGATTTTATTATTTAGGAGGGTTTGACGTCCCACCAAGTGACCGCGTCAGCCTCAGTGGGAATGCCGAGAACCACCCCACCCCTCAGCTACCTTGGCTTTCATATTGTCAGTGAACTGGCTTCTGGGAGGAGGTCAGAAGAGGGGGCCCCGCTACCTACCCACCTTCTCCCTCTTCTGAAGGGGTTCTTTGGTTACTTCCCCAAGGGGGGTGATTTCCTGAGTTTTACCCCATAAGGACCAGCGCAGGGCTGGCTGGTGAGAAGTAGAGGTCCCTTGGCCCAGACGTAAGAACTCTGGTCTTGAAGTCATCCTTGGGCCACTAGAGAGAGGTGATAAGGAGACTCATCAGCTCTAAAAAGAGGTAAAAGAAACCCCAGTGGCCAGAAATCAAAGACCAGATTCAGGAGAAGCCCACGTCGCTGCAGAGACCGAGACCGGGAGAGAGCATCAAGGCAGGCCGGAAGTCGCGAGGAGCAAAAGGGGCCGGGCAACCTCCCTGTTCCAGTCTGCCTGACCTGGCGCTTTCTCCCGGTGTCCATCCCGACTGCCACTTTGCTCTTGGCTTCAAACAGATGTCACCTGGATACCCCAAGAGCATCGGGGGAGGACTAGCCGGGAAGGTGGGTTTCCAGCCCACCGTGTCTCAGGAAGTCAGGGGATGGTTACTGGCCCCAGGACTCTTAAACAAAACCTAAATTCTTGATCATAAAGTATCAAATGCAAATGCTCCTCCGAGGACCTCAGCTCATTGGGCACCAACCTCGGGGGGCCACGGTTGGCTGCTGGCTGAGTTTAGTCCTCAGGTGCTCTACCGTGTTCAGCAGGTAGAGTCCTCCACAGGCACCTGCCCCAGTCTCCACTAAGGACATCGGATGCCCACCTTGGAAGCCTCCCTCCTGGACAGCGAAGCTGCCGTCAGCTATGCAGGACTCTATGAGCCCTGAGGCTGTCTCTTATTGAATGCCATGTACTTATTAGAGGCTTTTCTTGATTTTTAAATCATATTGTTTGGGCAAAGAATGAGCGACCGTTCGCTTGGGCGCCTGTGTCGTCACATCTCAGCGTATTCTGGGAAGGAACCAACTTGAACTTTGGGGACCAGTCAGTCTAAATTTAAGGGCATGACCAGTCGCACTGCACAGGGATGTAGCATGCAACGTCTCTGAGCCTTGGTTTGCTCGTCGTATGGGGAAATAATACTACGTAACTTAAAGTGAGTGCTCTTAACCTGGAGTTCATGGATCTTTAAGGAGCCTTTAAAGTCGAATGGAATTTTTGGTATATATGTACTTTTATGAGGAAAAGGGGTTTTAGATCCCATCAGATTCTTTAACTAGATCAAAAACTAGAAAAAAGAAAAAGGAAAGCACGGTAGTCTCAGTCTCAGCCTTTCTGTGAGGACGGAGCACCAGAGGAGGCAGGAGCCATTGGGCCTGCTGCACAGTCGCCTGTGGGGTGAGGAGCCTCTGGGCCCTGGAGCAGATCGTCCTGGCTCTTAGGAGTCCACGGCCTTCCAGACGTGCCCTTGGGTGGCCACTGGGTCCTCAGGCAGGCCCCTCCCCTGCCCCAGTTGCTTGTCTGTAACAGGAAGAAGCTGCATGTGGGAGTCACGCAGACCCTGCAGAGGCTGACGTCCCCACCCCGTGCGCTCCCTTGGGTGACAGGACAGAGCACCAGTGAGCTCGGCCCCCCTGAGCGGCCTCCTCCAGGGCCCCCGCAGGCTGTGCAGCATGGCCGCTGCTCTGCCCTCCTGGAGAGCCCGAGATGGTGGCTGCCAGCAGGTCTGGGTGCCAAGAGAGGGAGTCTGAGCGCGGGAGGCGTCTCAGACAGCAAGGAGCGGAGCAGGCCAGGGCCTGGGTTTCTCCACTGGAGAGAGGAGTTGGGGTCCTTCGCCAGCGTTTCGGGGGGACTAGAACAGTGCAGGGGATAGTGCAGCGGGGTCACCCCTTCTCTGCTTTCTCCCAGTAGCTCGAGCAGCTGAGAAGGGAAACCTAGGTGAGCGGCACTCGGCCACGGGGTTTGCAAGCCTGAGGCCGCACAGAGCCTCCCGGGCGCCCTTTCCTCCCAAGCGCGCTCCAAGTTTTCTCTTGGAAAAGTCTGTCCTGTAGACCCCCGGGTGGGGACACACGTTCAACCCATTCCTTGGTGGCTCTGGGCAGAGGAGAGGGCATTTTGCAGCCCCCTGCCCTGCCTGCCACTGACCCTCTGTGAGCCCACGGGGGAGACGGGCACCAAACCTGCTGGCCCTGGGCAGCCCTGATGGGCAGCAGCCCTGCGAGGACTCCCCAGGGAGAGGGCCACCTGTGAGGCGGCCCCAGCCGAACACCCCCCCCCCCCCCCCCCCCTCCACTGATCTTTGACGGCTCCTCCAAAGACATCGGCCCTAGGACCTGCCGCGAGCTCATGGAAGGCCACGTGGATACTTCAACCCCGGCTTTGAGCCTGGCTCTGCCACATGCTAGCCCTGGGGGCTTGGTGGAGGCACAGTCTTGCCAAGCCTCAGCACGCCGTCTATAACACGGGAGAACAGCAGTACCAACCACACAGGCCTGTGGGTGGGTCAAGTCAGCCCACGCGCAGATGTGCCTAACCCGCGCCTGCCGGCCTCCAACCAAGGCCCACTGTTTGTTGTATCAGCCACCTACTGATGCCTAAAAATCGCCCCCAAACAATCTGGCTTCCAACAGTAACTTCCATGATCTCCCAGTTTCCTAGGAATCCAAAGAGGCTTAGCTGGGGCCTCTGGCTCAAGGCCCCTCCCAGCTCCACTCAAGGTGTCGGTGGGGACAGATATCATCTGAGACTCACCTGGACCAAGAGCCACTTCCTGGCTCACGCGTCACAAGGCACTGTTGCGGTGGGCCCCGCCCTCCACATTGAATGACAGCTATTTACATGCTCGTGTCATTCATTGCTCCCTTATTCCCTCCTTCCAGCCTCCTTCTGTTCTTATTTTGGTCCTCTCTCCCCAAGCATCTGGTCCCCTTCAATTTTTAAATTGACTTATTCAATCATCCACTTGTTCCTTCAAGAGAATTCATTGAGCATGTTCTCAGGCCTTGTCCTACGTGAACTCACGATCTAACTGGTGAGGCAGGTTGTAATCAAGTCATGTTTCACAGTAAACAAAGGCAAAGGAATATGGTGAACTTTGTCAAGCGCTTTGAGACACGTGCACACGACGTGCTCAGTGTGTAGAGTCCTGGGGTATGACAAGCAGATCAGGGGGAAAAGTTCCCTGAGGAGAGGAGAAGAGCAAGTGGGAAGCACCAGGGCATGGAGGGGAGAGTCACGTGTTGCAGGAAAAGGAAACAGCATGTGCAAAGGTCCTGTGGTAAGAGAAAACATGATATGTGCCAGGACACAGAGCACTGGCACAGCAGGGCAGAGAGAACAGGGGCAGGGTAGCATGAGATAGGGCTGGAGAGAGAAGAGCAGGCTTGATGGGGTGGTTAATCCAAAGGATGGCTGACGAATCAGTGAGGCAGCCGGGGACAAGATTTCCTGCTTTTGCAACAGGAACAATGAAAGTATATTGGTTGAAAACTTAGAGTGTGGTACCAGCCTCCTCTCCGGGACCAGCTCCTCTGGGGTAAGCCATGAATCAGACCTTCTTTCTGGGCCTCAGGGTCCCCGTTGGCCTTGGTGGCAGTGGAGGGGGAGGCAGCGCGGTGCCATCTCTGTGTCTTTGCCGCGGATCCTGCTGGACACCTTCCCGTCACACCTGCAGACGGTGCTTCCGGTTCCTACCAGGTTTCACAGAAGCAGAAGCCTCCTGTGGCCACGCCGGCCCATGACCGTGTCACAACAGCCCCGCGTCAGGGGCAGGTTGGTGAGCTGCCTCTCGGCCACCTGGATAGCACTGTGCCAGGTGAGGCCCCTTCCGGGTCCCAGCGGTCTGCAAGTCGTCAGCAGGGCACGGGCACGGGCACAGTGACACGTCCACGAAGCCATCCACTGAGAACCAGTTTCTTCCAAAATGAAAGAAGGTGAGATGAAACGTCGACAGCACAGATCTCGGGAATGGAAGGGTCTGTGGCTTTGGCATCGCGGGCAGAATGACCTCGGTCCCTGCCTTGGACGGTCCTGTCCCAGACGCCCTTCCAGACCCCGGGCTGACCCTCACTATTCTGCTGTTTGCTTCCAGACTCTGCTTTCTGCCCCCTTTGGCCATTCGCCAGGCAATGAGCAGAGTTCCCTGCTGAGTGTGAGCCCTGTGCAAAGAACCTCCCAGACAGGACTCGGCTCCGCCTCACCCTCCAGGAGCTTGCAGTCCAGCGAGGGAAAGAGACACGACTCCGCTGCGATGAAGCACAGTCTGCCAATGTCCCTACAGAGACCCGTCGTCACGTTCCCATCAGCCAGCAAATGCAGACCGCGGACCTCCGTGCGCCAGGCACTGTTTTAGATTTTTCTAAATCAGACCATCAAGACTCCAGCCCTTAGAGAAGTTTATATTTTAGTGGAAGGGAGGGGACAATTAACTAAACGAGTTCGCAACTTCTATAGAGCATTAGATGGTAACACGGAGAAAAAGCCAGCAGAGAAGGAAGATGGGAAGAGCAGGGGCGGAGGGTGGGTTGTGACTTTAAAATAAGACGGTCAGGGTAGGTCTTACTGAGACGGTGACCTTGGAACTGACAGATGAAGATGCTCAGGACCCCGTAGGGAAGGGTGTTGTTCCAGTGATAGGGAACAGAAGGTGCAGAGACCCTCGGAGGGAGAACTGCATGGGGGTGATGCCTCCCCAGCCGCTGATGAGGAGGGACTGAGGGGAGCCGGGTCGAGCCCTCGGCCACCCAGCTGTCCCCTGACTAGACCCATCGGGGGATTACAGAGGAATCGCAGGAGAGCCTCGGCCGACTCCCGAGCCCCTGCCGAGGTGTAGGTAGCCCTAACTGCTGCACCTTATGTCAGTACCTTCCTGTGGGGGACAGAACAGCAGTCCCCCAAAGACGTCCACGCAGCAGCCCCGGAACCTGCGAATCCCTACCAGACACACCAAGGGCGACCTCGCCAGTGCGGTGAGGACTTGCACAGGAGCTCATCCTGGATTATCCGGGTGGGTCTGATGCGATCACAGAGATGCTCCTCGCTCCGAGGGAGGCGCAGGGTCAGCGTCAGAAGAGGGGAGGCGACAAGGGGAGCCAGTGCGACCAGCCTCAGATCGCAGGAGGGCTCCAGACAGGGATCGGGGAGCAACCGACCCAGCTGCCGAGCCTCCAGACCCCAGCAGCCCTGCCCACGTCCTGCCCCAGCCCAGGGCCCCCTTGAGCCTCTGGCCACCAGAAACCTAAGATAATAGTCTGTGCTGTTGTAAGCTGCTAAAATTTGTAATTATTTGTTACAATAGCAAAAACAATTTTTTTAAAACATTTCCCAAATTATTTCATTTAGCAAAAGTGTGCACAGCACTTACATAGTTCTGGGCCCCTTTATCAATATCAGCCATCATTTAATCCCCATCAGAATAGAACAAGGCAGACATTATTAATATCTTCGTCTTACACACGAGATAATTCCAGCACAGAGAGTTTAAGTAATCTGCTTAAGGTCACACAGCTCTAAGTGGCACGGCCAGAATTCGGAATCAGGTTGTCCGGCTCCAAGGACAATGTGCCTCCGCTCCAGCTGACCTATGTTCATCAAGCTCCGAGAGCTTAACAGGAGCCCTGCCCTTCTCCAGCCTGGATGATCTTCTCGGCTCCTTGATGCTCTCTCCACACAGGGACCCCTGCTGTGCACTGGTCCCAGAAAGGACCTGGTGTCTTGTCCACAGGGCGTTTGTCTTCATTAAAGGCACGGAGCACCACTACCTCAATCCTGAACTCACGCCCGGTCTCCAGGTCTCAGGGAGAACGTAAAGTGAGAATCTTTTTTATTTTTTTTTTCTTTTAATTTTATAATTTAACCCAATACTTTTTATAGGGATAAACTCACATGCCATAAAAACTACTTTTCTCTAATATACAATCCAACGCTTCTAGTCGAGTCACACGGTGGTGTGGTGCGACCACCACTAATTTCAGAACATTTTTGCTGAGCCCTAAAGACACTCCACACCCGTCAGCAGCCACTGCCCATGTCCCCTCCTGTAGTCGCCTGAAGAGATGGCCGCTTGGAGCAAAGAAGCCGCGGGAAGAAGTTTTGAGACGAACTGGAAACAAACAGCTCTTTATTCTGATAACTTTTCTCTCTAGCTCTAACTACAACCCAACACGCCGTCCACGCTCCTCTAACCTCCAAAAATGGCCCAGACTTCATCCGCAATCTCGCTCAAGTCCCTCGAGATCTCCGGCCAAGTCTCGCAAGATCCCGGGCCAAGTATGGAAGGCGCCAATGCCCAAACATGTCCAAAGCCAAAGCCTGTAGTCCACCGCAATTTAAGCCATCTCCCCAAACAGGGCTCCTGCACCCTCCCAGACCTTGGCATCGCCAGTCTCCTTCTCTGTGTGTGAAGCCGCCTGTCCTGGACATGGGGTTCACGCCGTGCTCACGAACTGCTGAGCATCAGGTGAGCGCTGGGTGCTACCGGGTGTGTGTGGTGGGTGGGGGGAGTGGGGGGGCTCCAGAGCCCAGAGCCACCCCCTCCTGTCTGTGGTGGCTCTGTGCCTGCCACCCTGCCCCCTTTGCAGGTATGGCTTCGTGACTGCTTCAAGTACTTTTGGAATCGGGCAATGCAAGAATAAATGCAAACATGGATTCTCCAACAATCAGGCAGAAGGTGGCTTTCTGTGGCTGGTCCCTTGCACCTGGGCGCCATGTTTTCAAGGTCCCTCCATGTCCTCGGGCATCTCAGCACCTCACTCCTGCCTGTAGCTGAGCCATGACCCATTGTATTTCCACGGACGTGTTGAAGGGCGTCAGGGTGGGTTCCACCGCTCGGCTCCTGTGAACACTGCTACCGTGACCCGCGTCGATCACTCCCAATGGAGGGACTCCTGACACAGCACGCAGGTACGCCGGCTTCCAGAGCTCCCTTACCTAGAGCCCGGACAGAGGAAGCTGCTGTTCCCCCCCACCGGAGTCTAGCCGTGAGCAGCCGACCCCGCTCCAGAAGGTACCCTGGGTCCACCAAGCAGCGGCGGGTCCTTGTGGAAGGACAGTGTTGTTCTTTGCTGAAGGGAAAGAGGGAGAAGATCCCCCCGCGGACACAGCAAAGGCTTTGTGAAGTAGGGTGCTTCTCCCTGCAGAGGGACCAAGCTGGCTGGTTCCAGATTCCGCGCTAATCTGCTACTCCTGGCTGTTTTCAATGCTAGAATAGACTCACAAAAATGCATTCTGCCACAGTAACGTATGGCAAGTGCTTTACGTGGATTGCCTACGCTGAACAATACACAGGTACATTTAAATATAATGTCATACGTAATTATTGATGATTTTTCTTTCTTTTTTTTTTTTTTTTTTTTGGCATCCACTTTGAATAGAATTCTACGACGCCTCCCGGGATAGGTAGGTGCAGGGGCCCTAATAAAGGAGATAGCTAAGATTGCCGTTAGCTGTGAGCCATAAGCATTACCACCTTCCATGGTCTCTTGAGACTTGGCCCGGGACATTGTGGATCGGGTCGGAGCCATTTACATGATCTCGCGCGACTTGGCCCGGAAGATTGTGGGTCATCCTCGGGGCCATTTTGGGGTTGTTGGAGGAGCGTGGACGGCGTGTCGGGGTGTTGTTGGAGCCGGAGAGAGAAGCTGACAGAATAAAGAGCCTGTTTGTTTCCAGTCTGCCTCTGAACTTATTCCCGCGGCTTTGTTGCTCCAAGCGCCCATCGCTTCAGGCGGCAACAGGTAGGGGAGAAGATGGGACAGTTCTCTCTCCAAGCACCAGTCATCAAAGGTCCTGGACCCATGTTTGCATCAATAATGAAGAAAAAGGACTGGGGATCTAGCTCAGCGGGTAGAGTGCTTACCTCCGGTGCACATGGACCCGGGTTCAATCCCCAGCGCCGCAGAAACAAAACATAAAAGAGAATGATGAAGAAAAGCTGGGGAGACCATTGTGAAGGGTGATGATAAGGAGAGGCTGGCCTCAGAGGGTCCTCTGAGCTCTTCCCAGATCACGCCAACACCAACCCTGACTCCTGTAGCAGCACGAGCGCGGGGCCTCGATGCCAAGCCCAGAGTCCCAGGGCTGTGACCTCATCTCCCAGCCTTGCCCAAGCCCATCCTGGGGATGTGTCGCCCATTAGCTTCACCAGACGCAGGGACACAATAGCATCCATTGCACCCATTTCAAATAAAAGCTGTTTTCTCTGCAAATACAGTGGTGGGAATCAGAGAGACAATGGCCTTTTCCTGCCTGATGACGCCAGTTAAAAATACTGCCTGCTTCTCCGCGAACTCCCGCTTAGCCCTGCACATTTAAAAATACCCCGTCAGTGGCTCTGCATTTGAAAATGTATTTTGCATCTGATAATTATGATGCATTTAAAGGGCAAAATTAGAAAACACAAAATTAGGCTGGCAGGCCTAATTAGCCCATTCTTTTTTTAATGGGTGGAATTTGGGCAACTGTCTGCTCCAGGGGCACAAAGACCCCCGTTAGGGAGAGTGGAAATTCACCGGCTCCTCTGTCAACCCGGTCGCTTGGCGAGTCGGATCAGGGGATTCACCGTGCACCAAGAAATGTGAGGCGCACAAAGCCAAAAGATCACCACCGGCTTGTCCTCCTGCAGACACTGGGAGCCCGATTACAAAGTAATCTATCAACAGATGATGGAGGCTGCGCACGCAGCTTCCCAGAGGCCTGGTGCAATCAAAGCAGCCACACAGGTTCACTCGCAAGGAGAGGAGCGGGTGCCACAGCCTGATGCACTTGCCAGGATAATTGTCACCTGGCCTGCCTGAGTCTCAAGAGCCATTTCCCCCACCAGCCCTGGTCCCAACAAAGGGCTACTGAGATGCACACAGTGGCTGGCCACTGTCCCCCAGGGTCATCAGCTCTTTGTAAAGGGGCACACTGGGCTGGCCAGGATGGGATGGGAGACTTCCAATCACCTTCCAGTTGCCCCATGGTGGAGTCTCTGAAATCTGATTCCGCGTCCCTGATAAAGTTATCTTGATGCCGGCTGGGCTGAGCTGTCTGCAGCCCTACGGGTGGGTCCGTCCCCAGCACAGCATGCAAGAGGGGAGTTTTCTCTTTCCATGTCACCAGGGCCCTTCGCAAGCCACGACAGGCCGCGGGAAGCCGCGCGAGGCCCAGTGATCCCAGGTATGAGTCATCCTGATGAATCAGACGTGTCCCTACTTTTTCTCAGGCTGTGCCTTTTCATTAGAACAGAGACTGTGTTGTTCTTTCTGCAGCCAGATCTCAAAGCCCTCGGCATGCTGAGAAAGGAGGCCCTGCTCTATGGACAGCGTCCACCAGACAGAACACAGTGGGCTGCCCCCACTTCAGGCCACATGGAATGTTCTGGAACAATCCATGAGACAGCTGCAGAGACGACTTTGGTCCTAGACTCTCTTAAGGTCTGGGTGGTCTCTTGCAAGACATTCCCCACCCCTCAAGGTAAAGCTTCAACTTGTAGGCTTGCCATAAAAATTCACTCATTTAAGGGAGGGCCATTCATTTGACAAGGAGCCACTGTGCCCTCAGGGGTCACTGGCAATGTTGGGGAACATATACCTGACCATCACAACCAATGTCATCTTTATGAAGTCCATGCGGCATTTGGTGTTACCGAAAAGTCCCTTGAGTCACTAACAATGGGTCAAACGTCAGGCATTTATTTTCAACATTTCAAAATCTTTATTTTTTTAACCAAAAAAATAAAATGTCTGTGACCTCAAATCCCACAAAGCAGAAGGTAGGGGCAGGGAGGGGAGTAAGCCACATCCCCTGCAGTCACAGTCAATGTCATCTTTTTTAACCAGGTTAACGTCTTTTTGACCTTTTCTTGGCCATCTGCCTTCAGAGCTAAAACAGAAAAAAATAAAAAAAAAAATAAAAATAAAAGGATAGGCACCTAGAAACAGCATAACATATTTCATCTTCTAAAACCTAGTAATTGGAATTTCCCCAGCTCAGAGCAGAATTGCTTTACCCAGCGTGCAACAGGATGACAGAATGGTGGCCTTAGCCATGGGAGGGTGAGGGAGAAACAGGAGTGACACAGGCACCCCTCAGCTCCTGGGAAGGGCGAGGAAGACCAGGAAGGCCTGAGTAGAGCCTCCCACGGCCTGTGGGCTCTACAGGGTACAGGGCACAGGGCTCCCTTCTTCCTCTTATCTGTCACATAAAACTCTGCAAAGAAGCCGACAGCCCCGCACAGTGAGGGAGAAAGAATCCAGCAAAATCCAACATGGGGAAGGCCCGGGCAATGCCACACTGACAAGTTGCACAAACCAGGTTTTAGGGATGCTAAATAAACCCTCCAATTGGACACAGCGCTTAGGAGAGACATGGCTGGGAGCAAGAAGGGGAGGAGAAGGGAGGGTTTGAAGGAGGGAGGGGACTGTCTGCAGACTGGACCCTTAGGTTGACTTAGAGAGGGCTCTCTTCATTCCCCCCTGCATAAGACAGTGGTCTATTGCAGACGGATTACCACAGACTCCCCGGGAGCCCTTAAGTGCTGTTTACGCAGGGCGCTGATTGCAGTAATGGAGCTCACCCCGAGCTGTCCCTCTGCTTCGGTCCAGTTTCCCTCGTGAGCTTCCTTAGCAGCAGCCTTATTTGTGGCTCTCTCACTCGGCCCCCAACAAGGAGCACAAGAGGGAAATATGTGATTATTCATCCTCTTGCTGTGGATGCTGCCATCACTCATGGGCCATGGCCATTGGGGGTTTTTGGACAGTAGGGACGCTGTCCAAGTAGAGTGGAACTGGCCAGGGTTAGGATGACCTTTCTTCAGTTCCTGCCTAAGGCTCTCCATCCCCAGCACCTTGTCTGCAGCAATCCTGAAGGTCAAGGTCATCCTGAGTCATTTCTTTCATCCAAAGCGACTATGGCATCGTGCCTCATGGGCTTGTATTATTTTTCCCCTTAAATTAGCAACAGGAATAATAGACCACGCAGTCCACGGCTTGATGAAATGCAACCCTCAATGCATGCAGGTCAAGGTCAACCAGAAGCTTAGGGTGTGCACACCTTGAATTGCTCACTGGTGCCTCATTCTGCAGTCTTCGCCTTTATGGTGCCTTTATCCCCTTGACCTAACCCCACCAACCAGATCCTATTTTAATGCGAAAACCAGTTTCTCCTAATCTGAGGCATTGGCCCCTGTACCCATTACCTATTGCGACTGTAGCCATTTATCCCAAAGTTAATGGTGAGACCAAAGTCAACGACACAGCACCCTTACTTTCTGTAGGTCACAGTTCAGACACAGGTCTCACGGGCTGAACTTGAGGTCTGCATGCTTTAGCTCCTGGCCCCTTCCTCCCTCCGCACAGCCACGATGGATGGTAGGTCTGGTAGCCGCAGCACATCACTCCGGCTTTCCTCTCCTGCCCCTCCCTTGCACGCTTAAGGACCCTCGTGATTATATTGGTTTCACTGAGATAATGCAGGACAATTCCTGCCCCTTAAAATCAGCTAATTAGCAACCTTGAACCCATTTCAACCTTAATCCCCATGTACTGTGTAATCCCCTCGATTCACAGGTACCAGAGAGTAGGCAGTGGACTTTTTCGGGGGCCATTACTCTGCCTTCCTGCCCACCAGAGTGCCCCCTCTGGGGGTAGTTCTTATCTCCTCACGCCAGTGGTCGCAGTCTTTCAGGTGACACTCCTTGCCGATAGTCTTGGAACTTGGGGTCTCGCTACTCACAGTAAGCACACGTGTGCTCATGGGTGTGGATACGCACATGCGTATGCACCCCACTGCTCCTCATATCTCAGAGTGACACAAAAGGAGAACACAAGCTCCACGGAGGCGGTTTGGAGCTGTCTGTCGTTGTTGTTGTTGCTTGAGTACTTAGAAGAGCACCTGGCTTATTGCACGCAGTCAACAAATATCTCTATCTATTGAATCTATTAATCAATCTCACGATAATTACCCGTCTCTAAGCAATGTAATACTATCGAGCACAGGCCCTGGGCCAGACACAGGGGTGATTTCTTGCCTGGCTACTGAACAATTCTGTGATGCTCTCAGTGAGCTGCAGTTCCCCCATCACTAAAGCAAGAATCAAGTCACCTGTCCCACGGGCTGCTGGAATGTGGGCATGCTTAGTGGAAGCGCGATGTGAGGTGGTCATGCTCAGAGAGCGGAGGTCTGCACGGCCTTCCTCACCCAGGACGTGGTCCATTCCAGGGGACATCACAAAGTGTGCACACTCCAGCTGGACCTAAACAGAGAGCAGGTGTCAGAAAGACGGAGAAGGGGACAGGCCCTCCAGGAGAGGAGACAGTACGTGCAAAGGTCCAAGGGCAGGGAGACTTGGCACATTCAGGGACCTGTGAGCAGTTTTACAGGACTAAAGGAGAGGCTGGGAGGGACATGCAGGTGCACGGCGGGGGAAGCCTCAGTGGATTAGAATGCAGACATGTCCGTCATTTCTGATTCTATGCTGCTCCTAACTTATGTAATAAGCTGACACATACATAAGGCACACATACAATGGTTTCACGAAAAAAAAAAAAAAAAAAACACATACTCGTGAGACCTGTACACCCATTGGATATACATACAACATACCTACTAGGATGCATTTGGGGTCCATGATTCATATATATGCCCTCTCATAATCCAAAGCACACACATGGGTACAGGCATAAGCCGCAGGCACACAGAGGACATGTACCCAAAAGAGGTGCAGCACTACCCACCTACCCATGTGACCAAACATGCACACACACACACACACACACACACACACACACACACAGAAGACATTCATGCAAGCATGTGTGACAACAGACACATTAGCCAGGCACATGCGAGCACACCTGTGGTCATGCAACACACACTGAGGGTGATGAAGATGAAGAGCACACAATTCATGGGGACCTGCCCATTTCCCACACTCATTAAGCCTCTCCATGTTCTGACACACCCCCCCATACACCAGACATGCACGCACACCACTTCAACACACACAAAGCCCGTGCACACACCCCAGAACAAACGCAGTAGACCCTGCCGAGGTGCACGCGCTGTGTCTGCACACACAGGCAAACACACAGGGGTTCAAGCACGTACGCGTGCGCTCCCCATTTCTCCATGGAAGGCCTGGGCTCCCAGCAGGCAGCTGTGTGGCCTGAGGGCACTCGGGTGACGCTCCAGACACAGCAGGCAGAGCAGCTCGGAGACCTGTTTAAGATGACACAGTTTGCATTTACCTGCCTGCCCTGGGTAAGGGTGGGCAGGAAAGGGGCACCTTGGCTTTCCTAGAGCACCCAGCTTCTGCCTCCCCTGCGAACTCCACAGCCTGTGACAACGGGATGTCATCCAAAAGCATTGTTAGGTCTTTTGCAAGAGTTCCCCATGCAAGACTCCCTGCCTACCCCAGCCCTCCCTTCCAAACAGAGCTGGCGGGGCGCCAGGCCAGCCTGGGGGAAGGGGCAGAGCCACGCTCCGCAGCTCCCAGCACTGTGAGGCCCTCATCAGCCGCCCTCCCAGGGGCCCTGTTGGGGTGCTGAGCCCAGCCGGCACCAGAGTGCCTCAGAGAGGGCCCCGCACAACATCTGCCCGGCCTATCTGGGGCTAGTCATGCGCGGCTTCCTCTTGTGCCCGGGCTCATCTAGGAATTGGGTTCCAATGAGCTGGAACCTTGCGCTTTCTCCTGGAGTTCTGACAAGTTGCTGTTTCCTGGCAGCAGCCGCGGTGCAGCCGTGACCCCCGTGCGGGTTAACGAGTGGGAGGTCACCACACGCCCACCACGTTGTCCTACTCCATCCTCCTGCTCCCGGCAGCCCATAAACAGGGTCACGCCTCACCCTGGGGACGGGGCCTCCTCCTCGGACACCACTGCACGCTCCCATCACAGTGAGTCCCAACGCGTGCAGTCCAAGCCTCTGGTCTTTGTGAGAGAAAAGGAAAATGGCGTCGATCTCAGTGCTGCAGACAGCAGGGGGCTGCTCAAAACCTTAAAACGTAACTCAGATGTGATCCTAGGCCCCACTGCGGGGAGATTTTGTTGAAATTAGCCAGAATCCTAATTCCATGGACTTGTGAGAATCCGGCATTATCCCAGAACTGCCGAGAATTCCCCCAACACGATTTCCTCGCATGGCTTCTGGCTTCTGAGTTGACAAGGAACCTGTGTGTTGCTTCAACACCACCCCATCATCCTATCTTACAGGGATTTCCAAACTAAACCCACTTGTCTGAAACATTTTGAGTTTAGCGGCTTTTCTAAAAGCTTCTTGACCACAGCAGGGGGTACACGGGAGGAGCCTGGTCTCCAGCCAGCCAGCCAGCCAGCCAGGACGTCCATCTTCCTCTTCCTTCCCTCTCAGAGTGACACAAAAGTCCGTCCCCCGCCCCCCCACACACTCCATCAGCTTGCTCACATTCAGGTCCCGGGAAGATGAGTTCCCATCACCTCTGCCCCCAAAGAACTTTTTTTGAATATTCTTCTCTCTCAGGAGTGGGGTCTGCTCGTGAGAGACTCTCATGACAGCGGCCAAGAAAATAAATGACGTTGCCAAGCTGAGCGTGCACCAGAGAAAATCCTGGGAGGAAGGTGAAGAGATGTCACAGCAGGAAGCTCCGTGTTAAGGGGAGCCCCGACTGCTCCCAGCCCAAGGACTGAAGCCAGAGTCTGGTGAGACAGCTGAAGCCCTGGGCCCAGACAGGCCCCAGGGACGTTTCTCCCCAGCAGGGCGCAGCATCTTTGTTCCTTGCCATCAACAGGGGCCTGAGCTCTAGCATCCACCCCCCGCCCCCGAGTCATGGTGGTTCCTGCCAGCCAAGAGGGGCAAGGAAGGGCAGGCGCAGGTTACAGCCCTCCTCGGGGGGTTGACTGGGGACCATTCATGCACAGGAAAGCTCCCCTTCAACAAAGTCTGTTTGTTCCCCCAAGAGCCTGGGGACTCAGTGCCAGGACAGAATGACTCACTGGCTCCCAGGCCTCGCCTGGCCCTGAGAGACACTCAGCCGTGGCCCTTCTCCCCAGCGGCAGCTGGAGCCACCCACTGGCTCCAGGCCCATGTAGGGTCTGCACAGACAGGGAGCGCGGAAAGGCAACTTGGAGAAGGTTCCACGTGTGAGCCTTCAGGCCTCCACCCTAGAGCAGGACTCCCCACAGCCATGCGTGTGGACTCCCTTCAAGATCTGAGACATCATCCGTCTAAACACGAGTCCTGATCCCATCCAGCAGCTTGTCCCTCGAGAAAGCTCTGAAAGTAATGGCCGACTTTGAAGTCAGAAGCCTGGAGCCTCACGCTGGGTGGTTTGGACAACTTCCTTCCGTCAGGTTAGAAGTTTCCGGTAAAACTTACTCCACGAGAAAAATGTATTTCTTCAGATCAGCGAAGATCAGTCATTCGCACCAGCAGCACATGGTCATCCGTGAAAAACTGGATAAAAGGCAACCAGCTGTCCTGACGGAGCTGCAGATTCACGCTCTGTGCTGGTGAGATTAGACATCTTACTTGCTTCACAGGATGGCTATGATGATTAAATAACTGGATGATAATTACCAAGTCAGGCCATGCCATGTTTGTAGGACCTCGAAAACATCACCAGATTTCCTTCTCATTCTCTCCATCACTGGGCTGCAGAGGGACAGACACCTTGTTTGTACTCATCTTGAAAAAAAAAAAAGAAAACCAGCCTGGGGAAGCCAAGTGGCCTGGGTTCACATAGCTAATAAAAATCGCATTATGCAGCAAATTAATAGGACAATAAGATAGCAAAAGGTGAACACATTCGGCCGACTTAGAAAGGCAAATGTGTTTTAGTGGTTTATAAGTACTTCAGAAAGCACGTGTATTAATTGGCAGTGGAAATGCTAATTATGAAGCTAGTTTTATCTATTCAATAAAAAATAATTTCCATGGATGTTCTACTGTATCTGCTCCCAGGCAAATTATTTCCTGAAATGGAACATTATAAGCTTGCAGGTAATCTTGATTGATTGTTCTCATGTTTTCTCCCAGTAGGAAACGTCACTTATTCATTCAACAATATACGTGTTCGGCTCTTACTTTGGACCATGCACACTCTGTTGGGGCTGGGAATAAGATTGATAAGCAAAAGATGCTGGGGTTTTTAGCTCCCCTGGACCCGGGTTTAGCCCCCTCTGGCCAGCGGAGAAGGCTGGGGGGAACACGCCCCAGCGGTGAGGCAGAATCCGGAGAGGCAGGAGTCAACTGGTGGTCACACTCAGCATTCACGAACGGAAGACAATCAGATACACCAGGGAGGCCAGTCAAAGCAGGAACTCAGTTTATTGAGGAAGTTGGACGGCCTTTATAGAAGACATGGGCCAATCAGCAGAAAGATCATAGGGGAGCGCAGGGAGCACGAGCAGATCACATTGGCGGAGCCTCTAGCCTATCCTTGAGGCGGTCTGATCTCTCGTCATGGGTCAGGGGAACACCCCTTAGCTAGGCCAAGTCCACATATCAGGAAGTGGGAGACAACCAGAGAATTAGCTTTTTCTATTCTTTCGGCTGACGTGTTCTTAATGTCCCCAACAAAGAGACGTGGTATGTGCATGTCAGGGTGGGGTTTATCAGCGTCAGACATGGGTAATATTTGGGGTCGAATCTGTCTTGCTGGAGGGCCTAATCCGTGCCCACATAATGTTTTGCAGCATCCCTGGCCTTTGCCCTGGGTGCCAGTAGCGTCCACCAAATTGTGACCACCAAAACGTGTTTGGACGTGCCCAATGTCCCAGAAGGCTACATCTTCCCACTTGAGGGCCACTGCTGTAGAGAAGGAGAGAGCCATTCATTAATCAAATCCTGGCAGTTGTCAGCACAGGGGAGTCGGAGGAACAACCCTAAACCCACCTTTCATAGCAGCGGTGATACCTAAGTAGAGCTACAGGCCCTGGCAGGACTGGTCAGGACAGTCGGGAGGTCAAGGGGGATGAGCTTTGGAAAGCTACTGGAGGCAGAGGGAACAGTACAACCTACGACGTGCAGGCAAGTGTGGTCTTGACCCGGGGTCTGCGTTGCTCCTCATTTGTATCCGTGGTCTGGATAGAGCCTGCCAGCAGCGTCATGCAGCCAGCAGTTGACGTGATGCAGGGAGCAATGGCAGACACCGGACAAGCTGGAACCATGAGCCAAAGTTATGTTGCATGAAGGAGAGCAAGTGCTGACTCCTGTGTTACGGTCCAAAATAGATCCAGTCATCCAGACTAGAGAGTTCAGCCCTGGTTGGCTGAATGGCAGAAGATTTTGGAAGGCTGTGGGTACACACTGGTGCTTCTCACACCCATTTTTTTTTTTTCTTAGAATAAAAGTTTATTTCTCATGTGCCATTTCAACATGGGGAATTGGCAAGCAGGCCTTTCATTGAGTTTTTTGGAGAGCAGGTCTCTGGTAAATTCTTTTTTTTTTTTTCTTTACTTTTTTCAATTTATAATAGTAGTATGTATTACAATTCATAGTGCCCATATATAGCATCTTTTTACATACAACTGTTTGTATACAAAGTATATTTGTACCATTTAGGTCTTCAATCATGCATTTAGGATAATGATATCCATCTCATTCAACCACCTTTTCTTTTTTTTTTCTTTTTTTCTCCCTCCCTCCCCCCTTGCTCCCTCCCTTCCCTTCCCTTCCCTTTGACCATTCTAGTGTTCCTCTAATCCTCCTATGTACCCCCATCCAACAGCACTGTGAACTAGCCTCCTTATATCAGAGAAAATATTCGGTATTTGGATTTTTGAGATTGACTAATTTCACTTAGCATTATATTCTCCAACTTCATCCATTTACCTGCAAATGCCATTGTTTTATTCTATTTTATTGCTGAGTAAAATTGCATCATGTATACATACCACATTTTCTCTATCCACTCATCTACTGAGGGACATCTAGGTTGGTTCCACAGCCTAGCTATTGTCTCACACCCATTTGTGCATGACAGAGTCCTGTGGAGCTCCTGAAAGTACAGATTCCCGGGTCCTACCCCCCGAGTTTGTGATTCAGAGGTCTTGGGCAGAACCAGAGAACCTGCATTTCTGACCAGTTCTCAGGTGAGGCCCATGATGCCTGTCTGGGTATCAACCTTGAGAACCACTTGTACCACCTTAGTTTCCAAAGATGTTCACAGCAACCAGGTCACATTGATAGAGACTGGTATCCGGTACAAGAAGGTGAGGCGCTGGAAGCTCAGTCTGAGCTGGCGTAGCAGAAAGAGGGTTGAACACCAGATCTTCAGGGGATCCTTGGGAACCAGGAAGTTGTCCAGAGGAGGGTGAGGAAACCAGACTCTATGGAAAGTGGTTGAGGAATGTGGGATGTTCCGGCCTACAAAAGAGAAGTTATGGGAAGAATTTGGTAGCTGCCCTCAAATAACTGAGAAGCTACACTGTGAAAAATGGATTTAATTCTGTTTTTACTCCCCAAGGTCAACCACAATTAGTCCAAGATAGGAACAGTCAGGGGAGGGGTGTCAGGGATGGAGGTTTGGGTCGGACCTAGAGTGGAATCTTGTAACAACGGTGGCTGTGGCGCACCATCCACTAGAAACACAATGCGAGCTTGATAAGTAATTTACGATTGTCTAGCAGCCATATTACAAAAGGCAAAAGAAAAAAAAAAAAAAGAGGTGTTAATTTGTTAATTTTAGTAATAAATTTTATCTAGCCGAATATTTTCAACATGCATCACTTTGATCTGTGGTCAATATGACAAACACTAATGAGATAGTTTATATTTTACATTTTCTGCTCGGTGTGTAATGCATCTGAAAACTAGTGTGCATCTGGACCAGCTGCACCCCCGCGAGTGCCCAGTGACTGCATGTGACTTGTGGCTCTTGTATTGGACAAACTCAAGTGAATTGGTTACCAGGAAGTGAATAATTCCTCATTTTCATCCCTTGATATGTTCCAATACCGACTTTCAGATATAATGGCATTGTAGCTTACTCATATATGCCTATTTTAAATTGAATTGAAATCATTCAAGTTTTAGTGTGTGTGTGTGTATATATATATATATATATTTTTTTTTTTTTTTTTTTTTTGAGAATTTTTGTATCATGCTCTAAGGTATCAAGAGGCAGCCTTGGGATTCCCTAAGCATAAATGTGTCTCAGGATTCTCACTTGCAAGTGATAAGAGACTTGGTTCTGTTAAACCTTGCTTAAGAACCAAAATAATTTATCGGTTGGCATTTTGGAAGTGCAGCGGTGACTCAGGCTTTTGGCATGGCTGAGTCCAGTCGTATCAGTGGTGTCCCCAGGAACTACCACTCCTAGGTTCACTTGCCTCAGTGTTACTTCATTCCTTGTCTGGACCCCCAATGTAGAGCCATGGCTGCTACAAGGTGCAGCCTGGAGACCCCGTGGCAGGGAGCCCTCCCTGAAGAGCAAGGCTCTCTTTCCAAATAGGGTCACATGCCCTGGATCTGAGGCTTTTGGCTCTGCTGGGCAGAGAACCACTTATCACAAAAGCCACACGTTGTGGAAAGTACACACAGGGCTCGGCCGACTCCAAGACCCTAAGAAGTCAGGCAGTGCAGACCTCAAGAGGGGGGCGAGGGTGGGCCCTGGAGGAGGGGGAGGAATGCAGGCTCCCAGCAGCAGGTGACCTCGGGAGGCCCGTGGGGCGCTTTGTCTTGGGTTGTGATCATCGCCTTTGGAGAAAATTGGGTCTGTCTTCACTGCAACGGGGGCAGGGGGGCTTGGAGGCCAACAGAGGACACAAGCGAAGGCCCTCACTGTCAGTGTTAAGGTCACACCGTGTCTTTCTTTGCTTCTGCCCAGTCTACCTAAAAAAGTCTTGTCCCGTGTGGCTGAATGTAGGTAACAGACAGAAATTCAAATGAGGTCGTGGACTTTATAGAATAAAGCTTCAGTCTACAAAATTCCAAGGGAATTGAGAAAAAGACACTTGGGCAAGTGGGCTGTGGTCTATTCTTGTCCTTCCTTCCCCAAACATTGCATTTTCAACCACGATGGTGACTGACCTGGACCCAAGAACTCCGGGATCAAAACAGTGAAACTCTGACAAGATGCCCGGGCGGACAGCCTCACCACCAGTGGGATCCTGCATTTCCTCCAAACACCTGCAGCCCTCACTTCCAGCTCTCTTCCTGCCGGTTGATCGAGCCATTTTACCTATGAATTTCATCCTCTGGGGTTCAGTTTCCCCAAAGTTATGCACTTTCTCTGCTCACAGATATCTAAATGGTTCCCGAATTCACCCAACAACATAGACAGGCCCATGGTCTGATGCCTGAAATCTTTACATGTGCAAAGAATTTGGGGGGGAAAAATAAGACTTCAAAATCTGACCAAGCCAACCAAATTTTAGGGATAAGGCACCCTTAGGACATGATTATTCATCTCCAACTAAGGTTTACTTCAAAGTAACAGTGACCCGGAAATATCAGGTACAACATAGCTGGGTTTCCCCATAAGAAAGCAAACACTTCCCTTGCCTTATCTGTGGGCTGCTATTCATTCCTCAAGAGCCTCCAAACCTTTATTTCATATTTTTCCTTAGAGATCTCCATTCACTGCTTAGTTCTCTGGCTGTACCTGAGGCTGGGAAGCCTTATGGCTCAATGAAGTTGGACTGTCATAGGTTCCAATCTCGGCCTTGTCAGTTCTTACTGAGATATCTAGAAAACTCTTAAATCCATCCGCGTCTTAGTTTCTTCATGTGTAAAAGATAAACACTCTGCCTTGCTGGATTGCTTTTAAAAAATATATGAACTAATATAGAGAGAGTACTTGGTGCATAGGCAGTCAATAAATAGTAACTTGGAAACTGTTATCCTGCTGGACTGCGGTTACTTGTTGGGAAATCTGCATTCCCCATTAAGACTCCAACCACAGGGTAGAGACTGTGTCTTATTATTAAATTTTATGTCTCAATTCAAAGTGTAAAGAAATGCATGTTTGTTGAACTAATAACATGAATAAATAAACAAAAGCACAGAGATGAGGATCCGAGGGTCCCCAGGGAACTGTGGTTCCAGAACAACCACATTGTATAGGAGTTCTTCTACTTTTCATGGAATGCTCAGCGCCATATTGAACAGAATCCCATGGAACTTTTCTGCCCATGGTCAGTGGGGACAGCTTCATATGATCCTACTGATGAAAGACCTATTACGTCTTGAGTTAAATTTCAATGCCTTGCAAATATCACCGTAGGATTAATCATATTAAATATCTTCCTTATCCACCTCCTACCAACCACAGTGAAACGGCAGAGACCTACAATCACAACAGGGGAGTGTCAGCAAACGGAAAGTGCCTGCTTGCCAATGAAGCTGCCCCCGGGCAGGTCCTGCATCTGGACAGTTTGCTTTCAGAGTTTCAACCCCTCTCCGCACCCTGCTTTTGAACTTGGAGATGCTGCCTGTGTGTTCTCAACTTGAGACCCGAGAATGAGTCCACCCCATAACCTTGTTCCTGCCACCTTTAAGCCTGAAGATTTGAGTCAGGAAGTGATAAAGGGCGGGGCCACCAAAATCACCTCTCAGCCCCACGGAATCAGAAGGCCTCCAGCTGGGCGAGCTCCCTTATAAAAAGTGGTCTCTTACTTAGTTTCAACAGCCCCATTCAGCGCACGATGTTCATCTCGTCCTGACCATATTTTGTAAATACAGAGTCAGGTTCAATGATTCCACTGAGACCCCGCATTTCCCAATAATGAGGGGACCAGCATTTACAGGAAGGCCTAAAGTGTTCCTTCAGTAGCCTGTATTTTTGTAAGTCCCGTATGAAACCTACATGTGGCCATGACTAATGGATCCACCTAATTAAATTTTTACAGCATTCCAGGGCTGGAGTGTCAAATGTTTGCTTCCAGCTTGTCTCCTTGTAACCCTGTCAAAGCAGTCTCCATCCCACCCCTCCCCCGCACACCTTTTTCAGGGGCTGCGGGCTGCATTCCAAAGTCCTCGGAAATGAGAATGTGGTGTAGGAGGGTGAAGAAGTGGGTTGGCAGGGGGTTCTCATAAGCCAACGTACCCTTGTGCCCTCGCCTATTTAGAAGCTAAAAGAAACAAACACCAATCCCTAGGGCCATCTAAGTGGGACAACAGAGAAGTCACTTTTCGTGGATAAGAAGATTGTCCCTGTTGCTTACCAATCCTAACTGTGAAAGGCTGGAGCGACAATTTAGCAAGATGAATTTTTTAACTTCGAAAAACATATTTGGATTCAGTGGATTCTACGGACTTCAGGAAAAAGAGGGTTGCTGAGGGTAATTCATCGCACGTGCTTTCCTGTTCTTCACTATTTCATTCATTTCAGGAAAGAAAAAAAGAAAAAAAAAAAAAAAAAGGAATCCAATGAGACCATTGGCCTGTCTCTTTGCTAAAAGGTGAAGGTTGATTTTGTGAGGTCACAGAATGGGCAGATGATCTGAGAAGGTACATAGAGCCGCCCAGCAAAAAGAGATCAGAAGCAAATTTTAGTGTGGAGTGAATATTGGACACATTGCAGTCCCCAGGCACCGGGCTGCCCAGTGATGTCATGGGGCATGTTGGAGGCACTTTCTTGGAGATAGATGCCCCAGATGAATATGTGCCAATAAATCTCTCCAAATGCTCTCGACACCAGAGATTCTTTAAGAGTGGTCCCTGTCGTCTCCATGGGAACCACCTGGGAAGCTGGCTGCAGGAGCCCAGTCCAAACCTTCTGAGTCAGAAACAGAAGTGGAGGCCGGGACTCCCCAAACTTGTCTAGCTGGAGGTCTCTGTGGACACACAGAGGCTCACCCCACCTCCTAAAGACCCCAGAGATGATTCTTCCAGTCCAGGACCCATAACAATGAGTTGGAGCAGGCGACCTTCTCCTGACGTCTTTACCATTCTTCCCCCAACCAGCCCACCTCCCTTATACACATCCTCACAAAATATGTCTTCACAAACACAACAAGTCCACCTGCACGTGCTTGTCCATACCTGCCCTAGCCAGCACATGTGTTTGCAGACATCCCTCTGCCCACGTCTTCTAACACAAAAATACCATCCCCTGGCCCTTGCTGAGACACTGCCAACCCCTCCATGATTTTTCCTTTCCAATCATCTTAGGAAATCACTCACCACAAGCAATTTAGAGAACCATCTCCCTCCAAGAGCCCCATCCTGATGTGGAGACCTACTCAATGCCAATGATAGATAGTTGACTGGAGGCAGGAAAAGATGAAACTGTCAGAAATTGACGGTTGGACCCAGCAGGATTCCTTGGCAGCCCTTCCTCCCGGCCATTGTTCTGGATTGGATGATCTGGCGCCAGGTTGAACAAAGTGAAAGTGTCTTGAAAAAAAAAAAAAAATGGCGCCTTGGAATTAGGTGGCCCTTCTGTGAGCATCATCAGCTGGCACTGTCTGTGCACGCATGGACAAGTTATGTCACCAAACTGAGCCCCAAGCTCCTTTTCTATACGCTGGAACACTATGGAGATGAAATGAAACCAGGTAGGAATTTTCCAAGCCCAGAGTGCTAGGGCATCCAATAACAGGAAGTGATTGACTAATGATTGGTCTGGAGACTGCTGCATTCCATCCACCAGAAAGACTGAGAAAGCTCTCGCTTTCAGGCTTGACTTTTCCACCCATTGGTTGGAAAATTTTGTTCAAGATTTTTAGCCTTTCTGCATGCCAGGATCCTCATCAGAATAAAAATAACAGGACTGGGCTGGGGTTGTGGCTCAGTGGCAGAGCGCTCGCCTCGCACGTGCGCGGCCCGGGTTCGATCCTCAGCACCACGTAAACATAAATGTATTGCATTGTGTACGACTAAAGTAAATAAATAAATATTTTTTTAAAAAAAAAACAGGACTGCTGAACTCACCGAGCTCTCGGAGACGTGTGAGGTGAACATATGCGAAGAATTGATGTTAGGCAAGGTGAGCATTCAGAAAGCCATGGCTGGCCTCTCCTCCTGCTCTTCCTTGTCTACAAAGAAGAATGCTCCAGGAGAAGGGAGGGGAGAGGGAGTCACTTCCTCCTTAGGGGAAAATATAAATGAGGATAAGGAGCCAGGGCCAAAACATGTGTAGCTGTTAGGGAGAGTTCATGCCCATAATGCTGGTTATGATATTCAGAAAAAGTTAATCTCCGCTTCCTGTGTCACCTGGGCTGGAGAAAATCTTCCCTGGTCTGTGGCCAGTCTTTGGCTCAGATAAACTCCCCTCAAAATAGAAGAGGTTATTGTCCTTAAAAAAAGAGAAGAGTTTTTTCTTTGTGAAAGGTTTTGTTCTCTTAGCAGGAAACCAACAACCTTTTGAAATTGGTGAAATGACCTCAGTTGCCCATGTTCAAGAAGACCCATGGATCTTTGGATCTGATAAGGTTCATGACTTCTTAGTTCTGGGTCCTTAAGCAAGTGTCTGAATCTCTCTGAATCTCTACCTCTGCCTTTAAAAACTGAGTGCATGCTGTCTGTTCCACAAGGCTTCCAGGGAACACGATACTTGGGACCATGTCGAGTGTATGGGGAGCTGTCACCATGAAGGTGGAGGGAGAGCCTCTGTGGAGGTCTCTGCTTCTCTTCCTGGCTTTTCATTCCTGGGGTGAGAGCCAGCATGGTCTCAAGTGGTGACCCCTTGTGTAATCTGTGCCCATCTTGGGTGAAAGACATAGGAGCTGATTGAACATTAGAGCTGGTTGTGACATAAGGCCCTTTAAAAATTCCCAGTTCCTCAAAAAGGAACAGGCACGCACACACACACATAGGATTACTATGTGTCCCTGTAAGTCCAGAGCTAGCCAGATGCCCCAGAGGATTGAAAACAACAGATCTTCAAATACTTGCACAGAAACTTGAATCCCAGCATCATTTGCAATAGACAAAAGGTAGGGACTGAAGGGCAAAAATCACACCAGAGACCATCGTGCAGCCAAGAGATTTATTCACCAGTCTTTATGGCTGGTCGGAGGTAGAAGAAGTACGGGAAGAGAGGAGTCAGGGAGAGGGAAGTGTGCAAGCTCTGGTGGGAGAGAGGAGTCAGGGACAGGGGAGTGTGGGAGCTCTGGACGGAGGATCAGTGCCTGGTCTTGCTGGTTGTGGTCTCTGGAGCTGTCTTCTGGGAGATGGTGAGTCTGGAGCTGTCGCAGTGGCTGCTTCCTCTCAGCAGGGATGAGCTGTTGTGTCTGAGCTCCAGGCAGGCAGGGACTTAAGTAGGGATTTCTGGTGGGGGGTGTGCCAGAGAGACCTTTAATGATATTGGCTCTTTGCCCAGGGAACAGAGTGACCTTTAAGCCTATTGGCTCCTGCCTGGGGAACAGAGCTACCTTTAAGCTGATTGGCTCCTGCCTGGGGAACATAGCAACCTTTAAGCTGATTGGCTCCTGCCTGGGGAAAATGAAACCAGGTTGTTCCTCATGGAAATGTCCATGGGGGAGGTGGCCTGTTGGCCAAGCCTATCTATCAAGGACCATCCACACATCCATCAGCTGAGGAATGGATGAACAAAATGTGGTCCGGCACACAGCGGAGCAGTATTCAGTTACAAAAAGCATGAAGAATTGACCCACAGCGCCACACGGATGAAGCTGAGTCGAGGAAGGCAGACACAGAAGGTCGCACAGGGCTGTGGCTCCATTTCTAGGAAATACTCAGAGCAGGGAAATCGTAAAAGTCAGGAAGTAGAGCAGCTGCTGCCTGGGGCGGCGGAGAGGAGGAAATGAGGAGCGCTGTTTCAGGGCCGGGGGTTTTCTTTTGGGGTGATGCAGGTGTTTTGCAACTGGAGAGAGGTGATAATTGCAAAGCACCGTGAATGTACTAACAGCGGCTGAATTGGACTGTCATAATATGTGAATTTTACCCTAATTCAAAAAGCAAACAAAAAAATTCCCAAGTCCACGTGTGGATATTTCTATGCCAGGACCAGGGAAGCAGAAAGAAAAGAGGGCAGGGACTGTCAAGGTGCTGATGGGAAATCTGCACTGTGAGGACAGGGCAGTCCCCTAAATCTCTTTAATTAAGACAAAAAAAAAAAAAAAAAAGACAGGCGGGGGGAACAGCAGCTCAGCAGATAAACAGCTGCTGAGAGAGAAGGAGCCCCTGGCTTCTTGGGAGTGGTCAGCGGCACTGATGTTTTTAAGTCAAGTTGACACATTAAGTGTGCAAACAACCCTGTGGGTTCCTTTGTTCCCCCTCTCCCGACCCCTCCGCCAGCTCTTGGCCTGGCACGCATCCTATTTTCCAAACAGCAGCTGTGCGCAGTTGAATAGTAAATCAAACACCCCTAAAAAACTGTTGTTTTAAAACAATGTCTCAGATTTCCCAGATATTTCATTTCTGTCTCCCCGCCCGACAGCCCTTGCTGCAGGACGGCGGTGGCGGTGGTGGCAGACTCTTTAGGTGAGCCGCGGTGCCCGGCGGAGGCGATTCACCAGTGACTCTCCATTCGGAAGTGGTTTCTGGGGCAGAATCGACAAGCAGAGTCAATTTTGGCCCAGGCCCTGTGTGCTGTTAGGAAACATGTTTTTGGACAGGAAGGGATTGGGTGGCTAGGGTTTTGTGGGGACACATGTCACCAAGGTGAGCCCCAAGTTTCCAAGGATACTGGCTGGCCACCCCTGCCTCTGAAAGTCATCCTCCTGTAGAAAGCTGTTACCCGCAGCCCTTGGAGTAGGCTGTGTGGTTTCCAAGCCTGCTGCCCGGGGGAGGTGGTTTTCCTATGGAAAGAGACAAATCATTGTGGTGCAGGCTTGCCTCAAAGGGGCCCTGCTTACTGGCAGATCTCACGCACCCCCAGGCGTGAGTGCACACACACACACACACACACATACACTCTCACCAGCCCTGGTGCCATGGACACCCCAGCTCAGCCTCCACCTGAAGCCCGAGTTTCTCAGTTTTCTCAGGTTTCTGAGGCTGGGGCTTGATCATTCTTTGTTGGGGGAAGAGGTTTCCGAGGCTCAGAAAGTTTGGGTGACTCCACAAGGTCATACAGCTAGTAAGTCACAAAGTTGATCACATCGTCATTCAGCCAACCTTTTGTTTCCACCTTCCTGTGTTGCCCCTTGGTGCTGGTGACAGCCAGCAAATACTTAGTGGACAACTACAAGCTGCCACTCTCGTAGACGGAGGAGGAAGCCAGACATCCTTCTTCCTGTGGGGAAGACGGAAGACCAAAATGTGAATCAAATGAAGCGGAGTCCTTCCCCTTTGGCATTCTGACGCCTAGGATCTGATCATTCCTTGAGGTATGGGGCTGTCCCGTGCGTGGCAGGAGGGCCAGAATCACCCTGGCCTCTGTTGGATTCCAGTAGCTCCCCCAGTCGTGACAACCAGAAGTGTCCCCCAAGGGCAAAGTCACCCCCACTTGACAATAACTCTCTCTCTCTCTCTCTCTCTCTCTCTCTCTCTCAGAGAGAATCGCTGAAAACAGGATGGAGAAGTCTAGCTTGAAATCTTCCTGTCCGGAGGCTGTATTCCAGACACCGCCCTCCAGAGGGAACGTTCCGGGATGGGAGCTGCCCCTGGAGAATGATCAAGTCAGCCCTTTGGAGAAGAAAATCCGTATTCTAAAATCTGGACAGCCAGTTTGTCTGAAGTTGCCTTATGTCATCACTGGTTTATCGGCCGTGTCCCTACAAGATGGTAAAATCCGTGCAATCAGGGACTGCGGTGACCTGGGTCCCTGCAGGAGACCACAGCCCTACACAGGCCAGACACCGAGTCCTGGCCCAGGAATCAGAGAATGAATAAATGCTGCAGCTTCCTTCTTGTTAGGTCAGCAAGACCTTTGATCCTCTTTTTCTTGCCCTCTCCTCTGTCGGTATTGCTCTGGCCTTTACTTTCTTCCCATCCCACCGAAACATCCCCACATATTCTTCTGCACAAGAGTAAATGGGCCTCCACAGCTGGAGGCGCAGGTACCCACCAGCCTTATGAAGACAGAGGCCCAAAGCCCCGTCCTGCACTGGGTATCTGAGAGGCAGAGCACTGGGAACCACATGGTTCTGGGATTGTCACCTTGGCATCTGCTTGGTCACAACTTGAGGGCTTGATGTCCCCCCTCGCCAAGGTCACCAGAAGTTCTGCGTCAGGCCAAGAATCTGAGCCATCCTTTGCTTTCCAAGTCATGTGCATTTTGCAGTGAAAAATACCATTGGAAGGCCATCCCCCACTCTGGCTCCCCACAAAAGAAACACCACCGTGTGGTTATGAAGCCCATGCAACGCGGTTCCCACGTCTTGGCAGAGATCATGGAAGTCTGGCCGAGCAGGCGGGGAGGGCAGCTCAGAAACATAAGCGTTTATTTACTCAGATAAATTTGATACTTGCTACATAAATTTGAGGGCATTCTCTTAAACACTTGATATGCCACACTACACCCAGAAGACTGTGACCATGCCTTTAGACGGAGAAGAATGGTTGGGAAATGGCAGACCAGGCCAATAAATAAATTATATGTATTTGTTGTTTCTACATGTTGTTCTAGACATGCTCCGCGGCCTTCCTCGGGTGACAGGCAAGGCAGCCCAAGGTGAAAGAGGCCTCTTGACCTGAAGGAATTACACTCCTCTTCTTTGTCCTCAGGGGCAGCAGCAGACACCTGTCCACAGGCCACTCTTGGTGCGCAGAAGCCATTCAGACCCAAATGTCCACAAAGCATCCACCTCTTTGCCCAACCTCCAGACTCAGGAACTACGGAGAAAGAGGCACAGAGGAGCTCAAGTGGAGACCAAAGCACCCACGGGACCCACATGCTGTCCTCCTCAGCGCAGACGGAAGCGGAGTTTGGAATTCTTCCCCAATGCTGACCCATCTGTAGGGGTTAGGAGTGTCATCGGGTTGGGCTGTCCGAGTTCAGATGTCCCAGGGAAGTCAGACCGGCACAGCCTCTGAGGAGCCTTTAATCATCATGTCCTTTGCTCCCCTTGTACCCTCAAACAACATTTAGCAAATAACAAAAGTTGGCCTGAACATCGAACGTGACCGTCATCCTCTCCAGAACTCTAGGAGGTGATGTTGAACAGATAAATAATTAAAACGCGGGGAGTTTAGGTAACTTTCCAAAGGTGACACCGACCATGAGTGGTGACATTGCAATTTGAACCCAGGTCATCCTCCATCATAGCCAGAGCTCTTTCAGCTACAGCTGCCTGCTGCTACATGTGGCTCCTTGGCCCACTCCTCACTCTCCACACAAGGCATTTCCAGTCCCTCCATGGCCTCAGTCATTGCCTCTATGACAGTCATCAAGAAGAATTCAATGTCCCTACCAATTCCAGTCAGTTCTTAACAGCTGCCTGAATCATGCTAAGGTATTTGCGATCAATGGGGAGAGAAATTCCACAATTGCTTAGTGATGCCTGCTCTGGGTGGAGAAGCAGCGATTATTAGCCTGTGTGCAATGTATTTGCTCATGACTCCAATTTCTACTGCTCACCAATTCTTCATCTTCAGGACTCCAGTCGCAGACTTTCAACAACCTAGATGACATCTCCAAGAGGAGGCTCCCTGGGCATCTCAGACTCCTCAGAGCCGAGCTCTTCTCTCATGATCCCTAACTAGGTTTTAAAAAAAACTGTCGGCAGAAATTTCCAGGCTACACACCTGAGAGCTGAGCTGGGCTCTTCCCTCTCCATCAGCTAATTTCCCAATTAATCACATGTCTTTTTCAAAAATTTTGAGAATTCAATGTCTTTATCACATTACAACTCCTTGAGCCTTGGATAGACCCTCATCTAAACCATTGCAATCACCAACTAACTAGCTGTAATCACTAACTAGTGCTCCTGCCTCCACACCTGCTCATCTGCTGCCAAGCGTTCTTACCAGAGCACTAATCTGAATTTCAATTTCCCCTGGCAAATGCCTCTGTGCCTTCCCTGAAGTCAAACTCCTCAGCTGGCCTATGAGACTCTTCACAGTGAGGGTGCATTCTGGCTCTTCCATACTCCCTGTGCCCTCCACTGCCCAGCCACCAAATGTCACCTGGCTGCTGAAGCAACATGAACTTGCTCTGTCTCCCCATTGTCATTCACACCCATGTATTTCCTCCACCCAGAATGCCTTTCCTAATTTCGCGATGCTTTCCAGAGGCTTCCATGTACTTAGTAGGCGTGAGCCAACAGTCCCAGATTGCATCCTCAGCTCTCAGACACATTGTGCAGCTCCCTACCAAGTCCATCTGCAGAGGAGCTGGCCCCACCCTGGCCTGTTCTTCCTCGAGTCTCCTTGCAAAGCCACAGCTGTCAGATGAGGGTTCCAGACTATGCATCCATCATCAAAAGGCAAACGTTGGACAAAGTCCCGGTGGAGACTGGATGATGAGGTCCGAGACCCTCGGTCACCCTTTAATGATGTCGGTTTCACTCCAGGCACCAGGCTTACAGCTGCCATTGCATTTGGGCCACACCCTTTCAGGACAGCCAGCTCTGTCCTGAACTGGCTCTGACTCATGACTGGGAGCTCTGGAGATCAGGGACAGTCTGACACAACTTGGTCAAGTTGTGTCAGACTGTCCCTCCTGGTGTACCTGGGCTGGGTACCTGGGGGCAAGGCAGTCATTCAAGAAATGGTTGGTCATGGACTGAATGGGTGAAGAACCAGAAAATAGATGAGCCAGCCTTAACACCAGCTCTAATTAGCTGGGTGATCTTGGTTCGATTTATTAAACTGTCTGTGCCTCCTTGTCTCCAGACAGAGAGCTGGAATAATGGTCATGCCATGTTCTTGTGCTCCTCAGACATTGCCACCAAAGGGTAGAGATGGATGGATGGATGGATGGATGGATGGAATGGATGGATGGATGGATGGATGGATGGAATGGATGGATGATGGATGGATGGATGGATGGATGGAATGGATGGATGGATGGATGGATGGATGGAATGGATGGATGGATGGATGGATGGATGGATGGATGGATGGATGGAATGGATGGATGGATGGATGGATGGATGGATGGATGGATGGATGGAATGGATGGATGGAAGGATGGATGGATGGATGGAAGAATGGAATGGATGGATGGAAGGATGGATGGATGGATGGATGGGATGGATGGATGGGATGGATGGATGGATGGAAGGATGGATGGATGGATGGATGGATGGATGGATGGATGGATGGAATGGATGGATGGATGGATGGATGGATGGATGGATGGATGGAATGGATGGATGGATGGATGGATGGAATGGATGGATGGATGGATGGATGGATGGATGGATGGATGGATGGATGGAATGGATGGATGGAATGGATGGATGGATGGATGGATGGAATGGATGGATGGATGGATGGATGGAATGGATGGATGGATGGATGGATGGAATGGATGGATGGAATGGATGGATGGATGGATGGAATGGATGGATGGATGGATGGAATGGATGGATGGATGGATGGATGGATGGATGGATGGAATGGATGGATGGAATGGATGGATGGATGGATGGATGGAATGGATGGGATGGATGGATGGATGGATGGAATGGATGGATGGATGGATGGAATGGATGGATGGATGGATGGATGGATGGATGGATGGATGGAATGGATGGATGGAAGGATGGATGGAATGGATGGATGGAAGGATGGATGGATGGATGGAAGAATGGATGGATGGATGGATGGATGGATGGATGGATGGATGGATGGATGGATGGATGGATGGATGGATGGAAGGATGGATGGATGGAAGGATGGATGGATGGATGGATGGATGGAATGGATGGATGGATGGATGGAATGGATGGATGGATGGAAGGATGGATGGATGGATGGATGGATGGATGGAAGGATGGGATGGATGGATGGATGGATGGAATGGATGGATGGATGGATGGAAGGATGGGATGGATGGATGGATGGATGGATGGAATGGATGGATGGATGGATGGAAGGATGGGATGGATGGATGGATGGATGGATGGAATGGATGGATGGATGGATGGAAGGATGGGATGGATGGATGGATGGATGGATGGAGGATGGGATGGATGGATGGAAGGATGGGATGGGATGGGATGGATGGATGGATGGATGGAATGGATGGGATGGATGGATGGATGGATGGAAGGATGGGATGGATGGATGGATGGAATGGATGGATGGATGGATGGATGGATGGATACATAAATGGTTGGTGGGTGGGTGTGTAGATGAATGTGGATATTGGTGAATTAACAGAGTAACAGATAAATTATTTGATGAATTTATTTTATTACATAATTGATGAATAGAAATATTCATCACTGCCCAAAGTCACCACCCATTCATACACTCAATAAAGCCACCCAAAATCAGATAGTCTCTTGAGGAGCAACCAAATTGCAGTAAATTTTGCAGCCCCAGGGATATCACAAAGGCTCCCTCTAGGCACCCTGAACCAAATCCTCTTCTCCAGGAAGACAAGGGAGGCTGGGAGAAGGGAAGAGAAGAGGAGGGGAGAGAAAAGAAGCATACACATGCAAACGCAGAGAGAAATGACTAAAAGCCAAGGCCTACTGTGGGGCATTTGACACTACTGTCACTTTACTCTAGCCACCGCCCCTCACCCCCCAGCTTCCCTGGGAGCAGGCTACCGGCCTGAGGTTTTGCCTTGCAAAAGACAAGATCTTGGGCTCCCAGTCACCCAGCTTCTCACTTAATCTGTCAATCTCAGTAGCAATGAGCTGGGGAGGAGCAGGGGAAGGAGCCCGCCGTGCTTCGTGCTTCTTCTCTAACCTGCTGGAGGTCACCCCCCACCCCCGCCATTGGCCTCGCCTCTCCACCTGTGGCTGAAAGGCCTGGCCCACCCTGAAAACCCAGAGCCTCCTGTTGGGGCGCTCTGCAGACCCCTGAGACTGCGGCCCCTCCCAGCTCCGCCATATCAGCTGAGTAATCTTCCCGCACATTCTGACACACAGCTGCAAGAGATGAAGACTGTGCTGTTGATAGATGAAACTTTGGATAAGATTACATGGTTTTGAATATCTTGATGACATATTTGTCTGAAAAGTCTTTTAGAGGACGGCCTAATAGAAATGCACGGAAATGTTTCTAATGACTAGCATTTGTCTACAGACTCCGTTGGAGAAATTAGCATTCATGTGTCCCGGGATGTCATTTGCATTTGTATGTGGGGACCAACTTTTGAATAATCATTTCTTCTGCCAGCCCAGAAGAGTTAACTGTTTACTCTGAATGCAGGCTGGCTTCCTTCTGAAGCGATCAGGCTGGATCCATACTGTCCAGAAACGGGCAGTGATGTCCTCAGCAGGTGTGCCAGCGGCCCAGCACCGCCGGAACCTTCTAGGTAGTAGTCCTCAGACACCATTTGCCCTCACAAATATTTACGTGGCTCTGCTCTGCTCTGTTCTCGCCTAGCTGGCGTTACGGCCTCCCTGCCCAAGTTGACCTCAGCTCTTTCTACAAACTTTAGCCCCTTGGGTTGAACTGTGAGGCCTGTCTAGTTAAAAGAATACCTGGAATCCTCCCCATAAAACACAGATTCCATTAAAAACTCAGGAGAATCGGCTAGTATACGGAGGTAGCCTGGATCTTTTTCCCCGTGTGGTCTCTTAAAGGCCTGTCGGCTGAAGCCAGGGGCAATTTTCGTGGTCCACTCTTGCATTTTGCAGAAGAGACAAGATCTCCATACAGCAAAGCTGCGCTAAGTCTGAACAAGGCTCCTTCCTGCCTGTGCTGCGTGGTCTAGCAGGGACAGTCACCATTCTTGGTGTCAGTTTTCCCTCTGTAATTTGGAGAGGGAATTTCTCCAGTCATTCCGAGTCTGGGAGAGGAGAGTTGATCATGAAATACATTGCCAGAGTTGGCACCTAACAGACCTGCAGCAAGTCTTACCCCATCGTCCTCACTCTCCGACATTTCCCAGCGTGCCATCAACAAGCTCCTGAAAGTAGATTTGCAAACAGCCATGAGGCGCTGACTTCAAGGTAAGATTCGCTTCAGAGAATTCTGTGGAGGGCACTTGCCGTGTTAGGCAGCTGGACAGCCTGGGGACTCCAGAGAAGTTTTCTGTGCATCCGCATCCGGTGAGGTCAGACCCCATGTCCGGTCACCCTCAGACACTCTGCCTGAGGGGCTCACTCTGGAGGGAGAAGTTCAAGGTCAGGTGAGGCCCCCAGCATGGCTCCTCTCTGGAAACAGGCATCGAGGAGTGCCCAGTACATGAACTGGTGCCTGAGTCGGCAGTCCTCATGGCGCCATGTTGTTTTTAGAGTGGAGGCCAGGAGCAGCAGTGGTCTCGTGTTCCAAGAGGCAGCAGCAACAATGGTGCAACACTTTGCTTATGAGGGCCACACGTGACCACCTAACTTCAGCACCCAACAAGCCCAGTGCGGTCAGCTGTCACTTCCCATCCCAGCTGGTACATGGATGTGGGATGGGATTGGAAGATTTGGAACCCCAGAATCTGCTGGCCCAGGATGGTGATGTCCAGGGCATCTTCCCGTGTTCTTCCTCCTGTCCGCGTGCCCTGCCCCATCACAGTCTGCAGCAGGAGTGGCTCATTCCGGATACCACCCTCTCTCAGAAATCTCCCCATAGCCCTCAGATGTGGAGGAGGGAGATTCTGGGCTACCACGTGTGGGATGGATGGAACGTCTTAGAGATTCTAAGAACTGGAAGATAAAACATGGTAGTCACCTGACATGTAATTAAAAGTGGAGATGCTGGGCGGGAAGGGAAGTAAAAGAAGTTCAACAAAGTTGAGCTTTTCCCACGATAATAACTTTGATTTGTGTTTTAAACTGCTGTCAACAGAAGTATATTTTGGAGGCGGAAGAGCAGCCTTGCTCATATCTCCAGCTAGTATCTCTGCCTGTAGTGCAACTTGGCACTGGTCCTGGGGCATCCTGTGCTTGCCTCCATCACAGGACTATGACTCCATCCATCCATCTGCCTCCACATCTCCTGGAGGGCAGGGACTGACATTCAGAGCAGGGTCACTCACAAAAAGTGCTCAGTGAACGTTTGTGGGGTGACCTGACTTCTCCATCGTGTCTTCCCAACTTACAGCTTGTGCCCCAACCTGAACTCTGTGCCTCTCCTCTCGCTCCTGTTGGCAAGGAGGGAGGGAGGCCTGTGACCTGATTTGTCAGAATCGTCCAACTCGATTCCATCTTTCTGCTGCACACCAGGTGAACAGCGCGGCGAGCTCTCTGCCGCCATGTTAGTATCTCAGATGATGCTATCTGGTGCTCGCGTCTCCTGCCAGAGACGACGCCTGCTCCCAAATTCCAGGTCACGTCCCACCCTCCCCACGTCTGTGAAGGCACTTTGAGAGAGGCAAAGCTGATCCTCCTTGAAGCCTGAATTTCTTTCTTTCTTTCTTTTTTTTTTTTTTTTTTTTTTTTTAATCAGCACACCTTGAAAACATTTTTATGTGCCTCTTACCAAACCTGAAACTCGGTGTTGGAATTACAGGTGATCTTCTGAAAAGCAGAGCCTCAAGTGTCACCAGGCGTACACCCACCACTCCCAACCACACATTCCCCAGTGGCCAAAAAGTACATAGAGTCCTCTTCTGGCTTTGCTTCTGCTATTGTGAAAGCAAAGAATTAACCTATGGATGTGGTTACTGTAGTCTATTTGGATGGAGTAAATTGGTCAATTAGGGCAGAGGAGTCATTAAATAAACAGACCCAGGCATGCACACGCACACACATTCTGTATGCTGAAAGCAGATATTCGAAACTCACATTCAACAGAAGACTGAGGTCTAAAGACAAAAATATGCTTCAGAAGGTCCAAAGAAGACACTAGCAGCAACTGCTGTGCCCTGAGAGACTGACACAAGCAAACCACCTCCTACTCACCGCTCAGACACCACACCCCTGCTGAGCAGCGCTCCCATCCCCTTCTTACCGGTGAAAATCCTACAGCTCAGAGTTCTCAGAAGTTGGCCAAGACCCGGAGGTTTATGAATGACACGGGGAAAATGTGAACCCAAGCCTCCCAACTCTGCTCTCTCTACATGTCTTCCCTGCTAGACAAAGAATTCAGAGTACGGAAGCCACACAGAGGCCTTTGCTTATCTCCTTTTAGCATCTGAAGGTCCCAGCAGACCTGGCAGGTGCGACGTGGCCTTCCGCTGACTCTGCGTTACCCCTTCAAAGCATCTGGGATTCGATCCACCCAGGGTTCAGAGGATGGTGGTTTGGGGCTATTGAAAATTGTCCCTTTCCACTCTCTAATTTGCATGTTGGATGTCTATTGAAAGTTGCTATGGTGATCCGTTTGACCAGAAGTTTCCGCTGAATCATCCCGACACTTATATGAAAACATAAGTGTGGTTTGGGGACCCAGAGCCCCGCAGCGAGGAGAGACGGCTCCCTCTTTTCACTTGTGACTCACTCGTGGTCACGCGTGGGCCCAGCTGGGAGGAAGGTGAAACCTCTGTGTCAGGTGTTGCTCCCTGGAGAGGTTTGACACCCCCTAGGTCACCGAAGCCCCAAGAAGGAAGCATGGGAGCCCACACTGGCAGTGCACTGCTCTTTGGGGTCCTTCTACAGCTGCCGGGTTCTGAGGAAACCTCTCCTCTCCAGAGAGGAGCGTCTGCAACAAGCACAGGTGCTCAGGCCGGTGACTTAGGAGCTTTAGAAAACTGAAAGGGAAGAGTGAGAGTCGGAGACAGTGAGGAGGAAAAGCCAGGAGGGGCTGTGCTGTCCCCATGCCTCCAGGCCAACCAAGGGTCTGCTTGGGGCTGGTCTCTAGGAGAACTGGTGAGCAGACACAGTGACTTGAGCATGGAGTGGAGCAGGCAGAGCAGAATTCACCTTGACCTTGACCTTGTCCTTGACTTCTCTATGCATAGAATTAAAGAAAAGAAAACCTTGTGAGCACAAAGGAAGAATGGGTGTGATGGGGCCTAGTACAGGACCTGGCCTGTGGGGTAACCTCAGGTGGCTTTGGATTCTTTGTTTTTTCAACAGAGACAGAGACAAATGGTGCAAGCTATGCTTTCCTGAGAACCAGGGCTAGAGCCTGCGGCTGAGTGTTCATGTGTATAACTAAAGACTTAAACAGAACCCTCAAAGATGCTCTCCATGATCTGTTTGGAAGTAAAACTATTTGGCATTAGGTTCTTATTCATGCCTTTATGTAACATACCACCATGTGACTAGGTGAACGCACACATGGTTATCGTCATAGAAACAAATGTGGGTATGCACCCAGAGTTGTCTCCTCTGTCCCTTGTCCCTCATCCCTCCTTTGCTCCTTGGAGACTTTCAGGGGATGCTCCTGAGCATGAAGGTGGGGTGAGTGTGCAGCAGGGACACAGACTCCTCAAGGAAGAGAATCCAGAGCAGACGCTCAAAGTGCTGTTAAAAAAAAAAAAGGAGAGAGAGAGAGAGATTCTCTTGCAAACTGATGTAGGGTTTTAAAAACTGTACCACATGACATTAGCAAGAGTATGGGAAGATAAACGCAAACTTCCTTGTATCAAAGCCCTAGAATATTTATGTTTTCTCACTCGTAACCCCGATTTTTGATAATTATCTTAGCGAAACTATCAGATATTCAGCAATTATACACAAGGATGTAGGTCAAAGTAGCAGTTCTATTACTGAAGATTGGAAAGGAAATTAATGTCCCCAAATAAACAGAATAATAAAAAAATAAATTATTTTATAATCACACAATTAAATTTTATGTGGCCAATAAAAACGTGCTTTCAAAGAGCGTTCAATGACCTGGGAAAATATTGATGATATATTAGGAAGTGAATCTGATCCCGATTCTGTTGCAAATATTTTTAATTACACATTTGCAAACGTGCTTATGTCTGTGTGCGTGTGCATTACAATAAAGAGCTTGAAGGAAAACAGCACTAGCGACCAAATCTCCTCAGGCATTATCTTCATTCATGGCTTTATTTTCTGCCTTTCTTGTATTTCCTTTCATCATCAGTAAAAGAAATAATGAATACGATATATCAAAATGCTAAATAAGCCAACTTTTAAGTCATTTATCTTTAGCATAATCTTTTTTTTTTTTTTTTTTTTTTCCAAATGTGATTGGATCTGCCCCCAAAAGCTGAGGTTAGCGTGGAGTTGTGGATAGTCCTGAAAGCGGGCTTTGAGGCTTGGCCTCTGCCCTCCGGAAGGAAGGTAAGGAAGACGGCCAGGTGCGTGTGGCAATAGGCCTTTGTGATCACTTTGAATGACAGCTGTCAGAAGCCAGCGGGAGGGGTCTGGCATCTCCTGGAGGTCTTCTGTGCCTGCTACATTACAGTATCTGCTGTCACTTTCGACCTTTGGGGGTACGTGTTTGTCTGTAAAAAGAAGTTGAAAACTAAAATCTCCCAACATCCTGAAATGAATATCTTCTCTCATTCTCTCCATGTCCACGCCCACCCCTTCTCCCGTGGCCTCAAGTCGGCATGGGAAGATAAATGCAAACTTCATCGTGTCAAAGCCCTAGACTATTTATGTGTCCGCATTTGTTGCTTTCTTTTCTCATCCGTTGCGTGGTTTTCAGCGGGAATCCTTCTTGTGATTTCCAACTCACTGCCAAGCCGCGCTCACGGGGTACCTCACAGCATGAGAGGGCTCTGATGGGTGCTGTCCCGGTCCCAGAGTTCTTCTTTAGTACCACAGGTGAATTTCTTCTTCTGACTTCTTTGTATATCAGGGGTTCTTGAGCCATGAATGCCTTTGAGGATTTAGGGAAGTTCATGAGACCCTCACTGCGGGAACGGGCACGTGGTCTCAGTCCACCTGTGGGCCACCGTAGCACCTGGAGAGCGCTGCGAGTCGCTTCTGCTCTAGGTCATCCCAATAGAGTCTGCAGCTCAACACTGAGCCTGGGCTCCAGCACACCAGCTGCTCCTCACCAGGTATCCACAGCTACGGGCACCTGATGACCCAAGGAAGTCCTAGCTCAGGTTCTGACTTACCCGGCTTGGCTTCCTTCCATTCAGGACCGAATCTCTTTCTCATGGCTGGTTTGAAGGTTCAGTCTAGGGTGTCAAAATCAATCTGAGCCAAGGCAAAGTGCAAGGGCTCGAGCGGCATCCCCTGAACTGTTAAAAATTCCTTTGCTTTTTAAATAAGCAAGAAAAGCACTGAGCTCTGAGGAGCCTTGATGGGCCCAGAATTGAGCCAATTCTCTACACAAATGTCCACCATGATCCTCAGAAGGCTAAAATGCCCGCTGCAAAGTCCCAGTTCCATCTCAAATCGACAGGGTGGCGGGGGGAGGGGGGAGATGCAGTATCTAAGACTTTACAGAGCCCTTACCAGTGGTGATGGATATTCGGCCCTTTACGTCAATAGCTCTCAAAGAGCGGCCAAGTTCCTGGCACAGCCAGGGAGCCAGGAGTTCACAAACCAAGCACGAGCCCCAGGGAGAAGAGGCTGAAGAAGATGACAATATCCTGTCTCTGGCCTGCTCCAGCCTCACACGCAGATGTCAGCAGATCATGCCCAGCGCCTGCCTTTCTTCCCCCCTGGAAGGGATATGCCGAGTTCAATGTGAACCAGCCTGTGGCTCTCAGGAGGTCACCGCCCAAGGGCGCTGGGCCAGGGTGGAGCAGGGACCACAGTCCAATCTGGACTTGACTTGCTCTGGGCCCACAGCTGCTTCCAGTCAGATCAAGGTCCTAGACAGCACAGCACAGGTCGTCTCAGCCTTGCATCCCCAGGGCCGGAGGTTTCCAGAGAGAACAGACTCGAACCCACCAGGGAGGCTACTGAGGCCCCAGGCGCAGAGGCCCAGAGATTATTATCAGAAGACCTGGGTTTGAGCCTCTGTCCCCACCACCAGCACTTAGAAGCTGTGTGGGCTTGAAATTCAACTTCTCTGAATTTCAGTTTCTTGAACTATAAGCAAACAATAATAACGAAAGCTGTAATGTTTCCTGTTGCTGACGTAGCAGCTTGAAATGAATGCACCTGTTATGTCACAGTTCTAGAGGACACAAGTCCAAGGGCACTCAGTTGAGTTCTCTGGGGAGGGACTGGAGTCAAGGTGTCCACCAGGCTGGGCTCCCCAGGGAATGCCCTGGGGGGTGGGGCGAGTATCTGCTTTCCAGTTCATTCAGATCGTTTGCAGAATTAGTCTCACTGTAGGTATAGGACTGAGGTCCCTGTTCCCCTGCTAGCTGTCAAGTGGGGGGTTCTCTTGGCTCCCCTTATCTACCAACACCATTGGACCCTTTTCGCGCCTTATATCTTTCTTAACTCCACTTCCTGCTTCCAGCTACAGAAGCCCTCTGCCTTCCAAGAGCTCATGAGTTAGATGAGATGCCCCCGGATAGCTGATCTTAAGGTCAATAGATTGGCAACCTTATGTCCGTCTGCAAAATCCCTTTTGCCATGGAACATGATCTCGTCACAGGTGTCACATTCATGAACGACACTCACTGTATTCACAGCTCTGGGGATGACGGTGGCCATCTCTGGAGACCTCTTAGAATTCTGCCTGCTCTCATAACCAGTGTGCACTGAGCCCTGGCTGCATGCTGGGCACTGTGCTGAGCCCACTGTATCAATCATCTCATTAAATATTTGCAGCAACCGTGAGTTAGACAGAGCAGCCAAGATCTAGGGAGAGAGGAAAAGTCATTCAAAATAGCACTGTTGCTTATTAGCTAATTTGAACTTGAATCTCCTTCAGGACCACTGGCTTTCAGCCACCCCACTCTGACACGTAAGTGAAGCACCTGTTTCCCCCTCTGCCCCCACCCTCATGGTGCTCACTTGCTGTATGGTGACACCTCCAACTTCTCAGACACATGCTTGAGAAATGTCCTTCCTCATATTTCTGATGTACAATCCAAGGATCTAAGCAGAGATGCCTCCAACGACCACGTATCTGTTTTCGTTATTGGCCAAGTAATATTGCAACAATAGTTCCAGAAATTAGAATAGAAAAATAAATGAATAACAAACTCATGATGCTCACACCACCCTGCAGAGGATGAATTTCCAGGTATTCCCTGCCCGTTGTCCACCTGTTTGGATTACACCTCGCTGCAAGCTTTGAACTCAGAACCAGCAGGTGCCCACCCTGCAGCCTCCCACAGTGCTCGGAAGCCCATCACAGGCAGACCAAGGAGCCCTGGAAGCCACCTGCTGTCTCTGCCTGCCTCCCCCTTGGCATTGCCACCCATTAGAATCAAGGAAAACAAACAACTCTGCTGTCAATCAGCCATGAGGTATAAAGGAAGGTGCCAAGCACGTCTTGATACTGGCGAGACAAAAAAAGAGTTTTAGATGTGTTTAAAAACCAATCTCTGATTCCTGTCCCTTGTCATTGAAGGGAAATGACATTTGGCCTTCACTCCCCCACCGCTCATTCATCCGTCCACCCACTCAACCTGTCTGAACATCCGTCGTGTTTCTGGTTGCCCTACAGGGGCTGCAGAGCATGGCAGGTGCAGGGCATGCAAGATGAACTTCAGCATCCTCCCTGTCCTCCGGCGCTCCTGCACCTGATGGAGAGAGGAACGCTCCAGAGAGCAATCACAAGACAGAGTGGTCAGAGTCTGGGTACCAGTAAGCCAGAGAGGAGTGGGCAGGATGAGACACCATCCAGGCTTTCTTGAGGGTCAGAGAAACAGTCCCCAGGGAGACAGGAACTCAGCTGAGACCAGATGGCCAATGAGATTTGCCAGGACAAGGAGGAGGGATGTTCAGGGAAGCGCAAAGGTGGGGGTGAGCACTCGCCATTCATTCTTCCATCTGACCAAGTGATTGGGCACTTGCTTTGTGGGAGGCATTGAACTCGGAGCTTGGGGAAAAGAATGAACCAGACAGAAACTTCCCTGCCTATGGAGTTGCCAGTTTGGACCAACGATCTCTGCGAAAGCTGCAGACATTTCCTGTAAAGGGCCAGAGAGCAAACCATTTTAAGCTTCACGGGCCATGCAGTCTACTAGTGCTGCTACTGCTGGTGTTTCTCCTTCTCCTCTCCTTATTTCCTTCTCTTCTTCTTTCTCCTTCTTTTTCTTCTTTAAAAAAATTTTTTTTTCCTTAAAACACATCCTTAGCCCACAAGTTACACAAACATGGTCATGAGCATGTGGAGTTGACTGGGCAAGTAAGATTTGGGAGAATGACAGTGGAAGAGAGCAAAGAGCCTGTGCAAAGGCCCTGGGGTGGGAAAGTGCATGGAGAAGCAGAAAAAGAAAGCTGGTGTGTGTGGGCTGGAGCATGGGGAGCCGCGAGGGCGTGGCTCAAATAGAGGCTGGACCAGAGTCAGGGGCCAGATTTTAAATTCAAGAAGACACCAGAATGTGCAGTCAAAAGACATCTATCCTTCCAAGGTGGAGTTGGTTAAGGACAAAGGGAAGGGAAATATAAAAAGAAGTAGGAGGCAAAAGAAACTAGGACTACTAGGCAAAGGTAGAAAAGCCAGCAGAGAGACAGACACAGGGTGGGGAAATCACCCATCCCACCTCCCACCCCACCTCCTGGGGCGGGAAGCTGTTGCAGGGACATCACTCACCTTGGTGGCTGACAGTGAGTAGATGCTCAATAAAGGTCAAAGATCAGGACAAACAGAGCGCACCAGACACAGACACCCGTGGAACGAATGGGTGGAGGAGAATGCAAAGGAAAATCAGCAAGGAAGAGCTCCATTCTGGAGGGCAGAGGAACTCACGAAGGGACATCTCCCCCGGCGAGGAGATGTTCTGATAGGAACTCCACGGAGCCACACAGTGCGAGGGTTCCATTAATACCGCTACTAGATAAGGCCCCGCCCCACGGTGTTTGGCTGCCCAGGGTGCATCATCTGAGCCTGGCGTCTTGCTCGAGAACTCATCCAGCTCCAGGACCCAGGAGCTCTCGCTGGCAAGGAGGGCCAAGGAGTGCAAGTCTCTGTCCCTCGCACCCTCCCCTTGAAGCTTCAAATGGCTCTTGGAACCCTTCTGCTCGCCCTGCACAGTCCTGGTGCAGAGCCTCCCTTTCCCCGTAGAGGGGTCCGCATCAATGTTGGCAGGAGGGAGATTCTCGCCACCTGTTTTGCTCCTAAAGCCTCCTGTGCTTGTCATCTGAGTGGTCACCCGAACATCGTCAAACGTTCCTCATCAGCTCTGAGACGTGCAAAATAACTCAGGTACAAAAGAACAACTGCAAGAAGCGGCCCCTGCGGACTGATGGATGGAGCCACGGCAAACCCGCGGGCACCCTTGGCTTCCAGACCTCCCGCAAAGGGCTTTTATAACCTCCCGAAAATGCTTGCACATTGAGCTTTAATTAAACATTTAATGTGCATCGTGCAAATTTATTGTTTCTGCCGGGGGGGGGGGGGAAGATACATCTTGTATTTGGATATATCCAGCTAAGAGGACTCACATTTTAACGAGAGACACTGATGAGGTCTCCAGTCCCACCCCCAAATGTGAGCAGCACAGGAAGACATTCTGGACCCCCCAAAAGTCACTGGTTCAGAGCGACCACGTACATTTCTGCTTCTCAGACTCAGTTCCAGGCTGATGTTGACGGGACAATCCAGAGGTAGAAATTAACATCAAGCACTTGAAAATGGACCACATTCATCAGGGGGCCTCTTTCTCTAACAGTCTCCCCCCCTTCCTGTTACCATGACTACCCTGAAGTTCTGATCCTGGGAGAAAGTCTGAGCCAAGCAACCCAAAAAAGACTTGGAGAAAATGTGTCCTTAATGGACAGGGCCATGCAGCCTGCCCAAGCCAGGGTACTCGGGAATCCCATAAAGCTGATAACTATTAACCAAAATTCTCAAAAAGGAGGGAATCTGGTCAACTAAATACCCTCATGAAGGGCAAATTGATGGTAAGATCTTTTCAGATTCTAAATTTATGGTTAAAATTCCTTCTAAATTTACATTTGTCTAATTTCCTGCTCTGTAAAAGGGGAATTGGATAAAGCTCTTTCTATGGTGTGCAGAGAGTGGAAAATGCCCTCGGCCACTCGAAAGACGGAGTTCATCGCACAACGGTGGTCCTCCCCTGGACCGTTTTGTCCCCCGGGGGGGGGGGACAGTTGGCAAAATCCAAATGACCTAGGGGCGAGGGAGGCCGCCATCGATACCCAGTAAAAGGAGGGCAGGGGTGCTACCAAATAGCTGCAGTGCCCAGGAAGGCCCTCACAGCAGACTCTGAGGCCCCAGATGTCAGCCCTGCGGAGGAGAAAAATCCCCAACTTATCACCGGTGGAAGGGAATCTGCAATGCAGCTTCATCCATTTGATCCTCAATTAAGAGGAGCGATTAAAAACAAAACAGAAAGGTCTTTGACATGAGAATCTGGTGGGGACGCTGCCATCAAGCCGCCGTGTGACTTGCAGCAAGTGACTTTAGTGACAATATGGAACTCCGTTCATTCACTCACTCGCTCCGTCACCTCTGAGGACAAAGGCCTGTTCTACGCAGAGTTTAAAATCAGCGGGGCTGGGGTCGGGGCTCAGCGGTAGAGCGCTTGCCTAGCATGTGTGAGGCCCTGGGTTCGATCCTCAGCACCACATGGAGATCAATAAAGATGTTGTGTCCATCTACAACTAAACAATTTGTAAAAATGAAATGAATGGGTCGTGCCCTGGCTTAGCTCAGGAAAGGCAGTGTCCAAGGAAGACCAGAGTGACTAGAGGCGGAGCTGGCGGAGGGCCTCTGCCCTTCCAGATCTCAGTGAGGAGCTGCGCTCCGGGGGGACGTGTGATGGCGGACCCCACCCGGCAGCTGCCCCCAGGCCAGCGTCCGAGGCAACCCCGTGTCCCTCCTGTTCACCACACCAGCTCTCCAGGGTGCTGCTGGACTTTGTTCCCTGACACTGAGGTGAGGACACCTGCACAGAAGGAGAGGCCGGTGCTGGAGGAAAAGGGGACAGTCAGGCCGTTGTGTGGACCAGGGTGGTGAAGACGGGGGACAGGGAAAACAGGCCGTTCCTCAAATGATTAAACTTGGCTTTTTTTTTTTTTTTTTCTTTTCCTTTTTGCCTTATGACCTAGCAAGTCCACTCTTAAACACACCCAAGAGAAATGAAAGTACAACCACACGAAAGCTGGTACGTGAATGGTCACCACAGCAAGATCCAAAACAGCCAAAAGGCGGAAACATCCAAATGACCATCAAGAGAGGAACAGATAGACCAAAGGTGTAGCTCAGAGGCAGAACATGTGCTTAGTACATCCAAGGCCCTGGGGTCAATCTTCAGAGCCGAGAGGGGGGGTGAAGTGGGAGGGAGATGAATGAATGAACAAAGTGAGGTACACATATAAAGTGGAATAGTATTCAGCCACGTAAAGGAACAGGTGCTAACGCACACTACAACATGGATAAATCTTAGAAGTATCTTGCTGAGGGAAGAGGCACAAAGGACCAGATGTTGTACAATTCCACTCATATGATATGTCCAGAGATGACACATCTACAGACCCTGATGGTTCATGGGTGGTTGCCAGGGGCCAGGGAGGAGGGGGAGGTAGTGAGTTGTGATGAAGAGGCTCGGGTTTAGATAGCAACGATGGCTGCACGATCTTGTGGACACAGTAAAAAACACTGGATTGTGCGCTTCCAGAGGGAGAATTGCCTGCTATCTGAATTATATCCCAACAAAGCTGCATTTTAGGAAAGGGGTAAATGCCCTAAGGTGACAAGGAGCTCAAGTTGGTCTCAGCTGGGCTACCGAGGGCCTGGGGACTGAAGGGATGTGAGTGGAGGAGAGAATAGTGGAGGCTGCCTGCCTGGCTGTCCTCGAGGGGAGGCTGCCTCTGCGCCTCTCAGTTCTTTCCTGGTCTCCCCCTTCCCTTGGGCTCATTTTCTCAAAATCTGCCTTTTTCTTCTAATTGAAATGTAATGGAAAGAAGACTCGAGGGGAGGCCGTTTCTTCTAGGGAGGCTTGAAAACTTTTTTGTTGTTGACCTTTTCACTCTCGATTGCCGAAGGCTGGATGCTGGTGAGCAGGCTGGGGGGGCAGAACCTTGAGATGGGGCGGGTTTTTCATGGAAAGGATGTGGCTCCTCGAGGGTTAGGGCTCCCCAGTCCACCCTCGGTGTGCAGGTGGAGAATCATGGTGCTGCCTTTACTAAGAAACTTATCTTAACTCTTCATCCTCACCTAAGTGTGGCTTCTGGTAAAATCAAAAACCAAAGAACATTCTTTTGTGCTGATGAGAAATGAAAATAGAAAAAAAAAAAAAAAGAAAAGAAAGAAAGAAAGACAGACTGACCCAGGAACGCCTAACTCATCGACATTAGATGTCAACTTTTCCTTGTGTCATTTTGGAGAGAGCAGGGCTTTATTCTGGCTTGTATTATTGTGATAAATAATGATCAGGCAGAAGCACAGGTTGAATCCTGAGACAGGGTCTTCTCTCTGTTCTTCTAGGGACCACCCAAGAGACAAGGTCTCTCTCCTGCACAGCAGCGTGTGATTTCCAGAATGACCGACTCCATTGCCCAGCCAGTCATTCACGTCATAACTGCTGCCAACGCTACTCTCTTGGGGAAATGAAAGCAAGATAGCATCCATGCCCTCAAAGAGCCCACAGATACCTGGAGAGGGAGAAATAAATAGTCAGTGAGCGACTCTATAAGGAGAGTGTCGGGATGATCTGGGAAGCATTAGTGGACAAGGAGGCGGGTGCCTTCCTGAAGTCTCTATGAAGGGGCTGCAGGAGTCGCAATGCCCTTGGCCATCTGAAAGCAGGCACGTGGCACACAAGCTCACAGAAGTTCTGCACCTGTGAACACCTGAGGTGGGGCGACCCCGGGTTGGATGTCCTGTCTGGTCACTGTCCCCGGGGCCAGCTGCTCTTCTCTTTCATATACCCCACACCATCTTCTCGCTCCGGGCTTCGTGCAGAAGGGTTGCGAGGTGACTGTTGTTGAGTGACACAGCGCAGGCCACCTGCGTGTATTAAGACGTGAGGAGCCCTGTAAGCCACGCCTGGGGGTTGCTGGGAATGAAAACGCACGACCTGGGTCATGGTTTCCTTTTCTTAATCTTCCCACATCATCTAAGGTCTGCACTGGAATTAAAGGAGCCGGGTTTGCTCTCTTGGCGTTGCGCAAAGCTTAGGTTAGCCCTCAAGTCCAAAGCCAAGTGGTTTTGGTGTCCCTGGGCCCTCAACCAGAGCCCGGTGCTGGCCTGCTTCCCATGGGGGTCAGCGAGGAGGCAGGCTGCCTTTCCCAAGCCTGCGCCCTGCCCTGTGCCGCATCTTGGCTTCTTGGTGTGGGTGGAGGCTCACCACGCGCTGGTCGGAGCTCCAGGGTCCTCACCCGGCTCAGCCCCCTCGGTGAGCCCCGGCAGCCCAGGCTTCCTCCTCCTGCCCAGCCCGGGTGTACCCACTGCCCGCGCAAGTGGCCACTCCCCATCGCCCATCAGTGCGTGTGTGAGTGTGTCTTCCCGCGCAGGCGAGGACTCCGTGGTCGCATCGAAGAAGAACTCGCAGCCGTGGTCGCCCTGGCCATCCCGGCCCCTCCCGACTTCCAGGATGCTGACTAGAAACCACAGCCGGGCGGGCTCAGAGGTTCCAAGGAGCTCGCTGCCAAGCCATCCCATCTGAAAACCCAGCTTGTGGCCAGTAAACCGAACAAATTTAATACACAAGTCACCGAGGGAGAATGAGCGGGGACCCTGCAGACTGTGTCCTCTTGGCGGAGCAACTTTCCCCAGGACTCTCAGACTTCAACCCAATTAGAACCTGGCTAATTGGTTTTGTGTGTTGCGCGACAGTTGGGGAGAAAGGTCACTTTGGCATATGATTTTGTTTCTCTCTCGGAGCCACAGAACTTCCTCCAAGGAACAAGCATTCACCTCCGGTTCTTAGAAGGAAACAAGCCGAGTCACAGTTTCTGTGAATTCTCTCAGGGAGCGCAGGGTTAGTGATAAGAGCAGCCTCTGCACCTAGCTGGGGAGCCCCGGTGCCAATCTCTCCCCCAGGGCGCGGCTGTCAAGGAGCCTCCCCGAGGTGCGAGTGGGTCGCGCCTCACGCAGGATGAGGAAGAGAGGCCGTGCAGGTGGTAGGAAGAGCATGGGCACAAAGTCAGGAGAGCTGGAAACTTCCGGGTCCTGCCTGCCCCACCAGGGCTGGAACAAACCTTTATCTTTCCTGGTGGAAATTCCAAAGCACCATCCAAAAGAGAGTGTGGCTATAGTGATCATTTTAATTTTGATTTTACAGGTTGGTGGATGATTCTGTTGAAACTGTTTCTAGAATACAGCCCCAACTCCAGCAGAGGTGTTGGGGCTTCCGAAGATGGGAATAAGGAGAAAACCAAGCACCCCTTGGTGGCTGCCATGTGCCAGTTACTGTGCCAAGACACTGGTACACCTTGTCACAAGAACAACCTTGAAAACTATGGGTGTGTGCACAGAATCGTAGATTTCAAGGAGAGAAGTTCCGTGGCCCTTTAGTACAGCTCCAACGTTTTACAGATGAGAAAACAGAATCCCAGAGGCCCCCAATGGGTCTCTCAAACTCCCCTGGACATTGTATCCACTGGGGGATCCACAGAGAAATCCAGAACCATCCGAGGCTTAGTTCAGAGGAGGCGCAATGAGAGAAGCCCAGTCCCCGAAGCTGTGCTGAGTCAGTATTCTTTAACTCTGTAACGTAAGTCAGAACAGGGGCCTCAGGCCCAGCCGTAACAGCTCCATCCTGTGACAGGCAAAACAGTACAGTCTTGACCAGCTCTGTGGACATCTCTCATTCCCGTCAGTGTCCCCACTCTGTTCCTGCAAGAGTCTACATGAAGGGGACCCGCCCTGGCTTTAGGTCCCTGGTCCCCGTATCTCCACTCCTGTCCTTTCTCTGGTTTCATACCTCTCCCCCTCCTCCCCCTCCCCCTCCTCCCGCTCCCCCTCCTCCTCCTCCCCCTCCCCCTCCTCCTCCTCCCCCTCCTCCTCCTCCCTCCTTCCCCTCCTCCTCCCCCTCCTCCCCCTCCTTCTCCTCCCCCTCTTCCTCCTCCTCCTCCTCCTCCTCCTTCTTTCTTTTCTTGACTTCTGGTTGCAAAACCTAAGAATCTTTGTGGGAAATCTATATAGCCCAGAATTTGGCAATATGGGCACTTTTTATTAGTATAGGTCACTATATTGGAAGAAAATAGGTGAGCAGTCGAATTTTATTTCTAGAATAATGGAGGGTTATTTTATTTCTGGAATAATGAAGTGTTCAATCCAAGGTGCATCTGACAACTCTGTTGTTTAGGATGAGCATCCTGGTCCCTCCACCAGGGGTCAAATACACCTGTAGACTTTTAAAAGAATGTTTGATTCCCTGCAGATAAGTTGATTCTCACGGAGCAATGGGAAGACCAATGAGAATGAGCCTGCTGACCTAGACTTCCATCCATAAGATGTGTCTGTGCTGGGAAACCTGTGAAAACCTAGAGAAAGCCAGGGGAGAATCTTTGATTCTCCACAGCTGAGACCAAATGATCATAGTACATTCCATTTGATATGAGTAGACGCCCCAGAGATCTGAACAGATGCCAGTGAAGATAGATATATAAATATATAGACCCCCCACACACATATGCCTCTTTACATATATGTGTGTGTGCATATATACACACACACAGATAAATATTTATATATATAAAACACACACACACACCATATACACACACACACATATATACATACATACCAGCCCTTGAAATTTTTGCTCTGGACACTGGAAAACAGTGATATAAACTCTATTAAGTTCTATGAAATGGGGGAGGGCATCCTATTCACAACAGCTCAACTTTCTATTCATATTTCCCAGTTCATTTATTAGTTAACACAGGAAAAGTAACTTTTCTTTTGTCTCCAATGATCTGCTCCATGTCTATTCTAAAGGACTGGTGTTCTTGTTGCAAAAATACATTAGTGTCTGCTAGAATGGCCAATGGGGAGGGAGGGGAAGGGAGGGGGCAAAAGGGTGAAGGAAAAAAAAAGATGGTAGAATGAGATGGATATCATTACCCTAAGTGCACGTATGAAGTCACGAATGGTGTGAATACACTTTGCATACAACCAGAGATTTGTAAAAAAGTGCTCTATATGTGTAATATGAAATGTAATGCACTCTGCTGTCATTTATAACATCTTAGAATAAAAAATAGTTAAAAAATACATTAGTGTCTGGAAGATAATGCAAAGAAGTCCAAAAGCTACCCTTGCTCAATGTCTTTTCACACGTCCCCTGGAGCTACTGAAAAATGTTGTTGGACTCTGCACATAAAAATGGATGAATGAACAGATGAAGGGGCAGGTGGACAGATGGACAGAAGGATGCTAGATGGATGAGTGCACAGACAGATGGGAGGATGGGAGATGATGGATGGAGGGACAGAGGAAATCATATGTGGATGGGAAGCAGGACTCTTCATGCTCTTACCCCACAGGCTGCCACAAAGCCTGGTATGTGATAAGCTTCCACCAGTGAAATCTGGCCCTGTGGGGTCAGTTCTGGGCAGTCAGTCACTGCCCGTCCACGATGTGGGCTGGCGGGGAATTCCACGTCATCTGACACACTTTGCTGTTCCTTCATTCATTGAATCTGAGGGGTTCCAAGGTCTCATGGGAGGCATCAAGCAGGGATGAGGCTCATGACTGTGCACCTGAGGAGCACCACTAGTCCAAGATGTTCTCCGACACTTCTTCTGTTAGTAGGATGAACCCCAAGAGGGGGGATGAACCCCAAGAGTGGAGCCAGGGGCCAATGAGGGAAGGCTTCCCTCCTTCCAGATCTATCCTGAAGTGGTCTAGAGACGAGAAAACCCGAGACTCTCGCTACACACTCAATGCTGCAGTCACTGCCCCTGCGAGGCCTGATCTGGCCCATGCCTGGAACCGCCACCAGCCCCAGGGAGGCTGGTGAAGCCTCACGGAGGAGCAGCTGGTCATGAGTCAAGACGCCCACGTGGGTTCACCGCAGAGCCGCCATGTTCCTGGAAAAGTGACACAGAAGGGCTCAAACTGAGACCACCAAATCCAAGGCCGGTGTTGACATCTGACTTCACAAAGCGCTCCGTACCTCTCTGGAAGCAGGTCCCCATTTGGATCACAGAGCAAGTGATTCGTTAAGATCGTTCGAAGCCATCGTTGCTGCCAGCGTCTAGGCGATCCTTCACAGAGGGAAAAGATGCCACAATACTGCGCCTCCTTTGCTCTCCGTGCCTGGGGTTATTTTTTTTGCTCTCTTCACCAACATTTTTCGAAAAGAATTCTCACTCCCTGTCTCCTTCTGCGGCAGAATCTGGATCCGCTCCATGAGCACTCCTGCAGCATCACGTGGGAGCCAGGTGCTGGCGGATGTGAACTGGAACAGGACACTGGGATTGAACCTAAGGCCCTGCTTCAAGACACCTCGACGGGCATCACACAGGAACCCTTGTGCTGGAAATGCTCTGTACCTTGTCTGTGGTGGCAGTGGTCCCAGAAACCACACATATGATGAGATTACCTGGAGTGCAAGGCGCACACACACATGCATATGCGCATACATGCGCACACACACATACACACACATATGCATACATACACACACATACGCATACACATACGCACACACATAACACACACGTACACACACATACAACAAGTGCAGGTAAACCTGGTGAAACTCACATTAGGCTGTGGATTGTAACCACGCGCCTTCCCAACTCGCTATCTTACTCCTGTCGTGTAAGACGTCAGCTCTGGGAAAGGTTGACTAAAGGTACACAGGATCTGCCTGTTATTCTTTATCACTGCATGTGATTCTACAACTGCCTCCCATTTGTAAGCATTAAAATATGTACAGAATTCCAATGTTCTGTCACAAATGGCACGCCAGGGTCCCTGCCAGCCGGGTGGAGATCTTCATTTGGTTAGGGAGAGCCACTCAAAGAAGCCTCTGGAGGAAGGGGCTTTTCCCAGAGGAAAATATGAGTCAGCCAGGCTGAAAGTGGGGCCTAAGAAAGCAAGCACCAGCTGGTGCACGCCTGTAATCCCAGCGGCTCAGGAGGCTGAGGCAGGAGGATGGCAAATTTGAAACTAACCTCAGCAAAAAGCGAGGGCTAAGCAACTCAGTGAGACCCTGTCTCTCTCTCTCTCTTTTTTTTTTTTTTAAATGAATGAATGTCTACTGTGAAATGGCTTTTTATTTATTTTTTTATATTTATTTATTTGCTGTAGTTGTACACAATGCAATGCATTTATGTTTATGTGGTGCTGAGGATCAAACCCGGGCCGCACATGTGCGAGGCGAGCGCTCTACTGCTGAGCCACAATCCCAGCCCCAAGACCCTGTCTCTTAATAAAATACAAAATAGGGATGTGGCTCAGCGGTCGAGTGCCCCTGAGTTCAATCCCTGTACCTCCCTTCAAAAAAAAAAGGAAGGAAGGAAGGAAGGACGGACCTGCCTGGGCACCTTAGTCACCATGCTGGAATGACAGGTGCTTTTGGGGGCAGGTGAAAAACACAATGTTGTTACCACCTTTTATCTGAGGGGCATCTGTTCCAAATCCCCCAGTGGACACCTGCAACCAGTCCTGAACCCCATCCACAACTACTCAATACTGAGACGCTCCATCTGATCACCAAGATGGCTATTAGGTGACTAACGGGCAAGTAGCATATACAGCGTGTTTACACTGAACAGAGGGTGACTCACGTTCTGGGTGGGCTGAAGAAGTTTGGCTCAAGATTTCATAATGCTACTCAGAATGATGTGCCACTTAAAACTTATGAATTGTTCATTTCTGGAATTTTCCATTTAATATATTTGTACCACATTTGGCCACAAATAACAAACTAGGGAAAGCAAAACCACAGATAAGGGAGAACTAATATACACCCCTTACGTCCCCCACAAGCCAGCTTTCACATGACTGTTGCAACCTCTCTGGGTTCCAGTAACTTCTTTTAGACCTCAAAGAAGATCTGTTTAACTCTCTGATAGGTTCCCCTTCTCCTCCTTCTCTTTATAGATCACTTATTTATTGAAGAAACTAGAACATTTGTCTTACAGAAATTTTCCCAAATTCTGGATTTGAATCACTGCTGCATTATGAGGTCTACAAAATTTCTCTCTCTTCTGCATAATCTATAAACTGGCAGTTTCTCCTTCTCCTCCTCCTCCTCCTTCTCCTTCAGATCCTCAACCTCACCACAACCAAATCATCCCAATACTGTTGGAAAGGTAAAAATCTAGGCAGTAGTGTGAGAGCTTCAAGAAGTCTAATTCCTCTATCTAACAACTTTATACCAAATGCACCTTCCCCGGGATGTAGAAAAAGGACTTCAACCTCACATTGGTGCACAGTGTCTGAAGGGTTTCCAACATACAGAAAACACACAGACCTGTGCAGTGGCCAAGAGGGACTAGCACTTGCAGCTGCATTCAGCTCATGCAGTTTTTAGAAACAGATTTTTCTGATGGTTTGTTCCAATAAAGTTTGTGGGCGTTCTTTAATGACTAGACTCTTAGTCACCTCCAGGGAGCTGAAATCACACCAGGATTACACCATGGTGGTGGAGGGAGGTAGATATTAGCCATTCTGATTACAGATGTGAACGTGCACACATCATTTCAGGGGTATTTTTATAATTGCTTTATGCTTTGACTAAATGTCTTACATATTCCTGGGCTGCAAGATGGAAGACAGGAGTCAGGAGAGGAAGCCCAAAGTTAGTTGCTCACTTCGTATCTGTGCCTTGAGAAGGCAGAAGGGGGAATATGCTTCATTATTAATAAAACACAAAACCTCCACCTCTCAGCTCACTCTGTGCACTTTAACACTCGCCTAAACCCTGCAAGCAGACCAATGCCTGCTTCTGTGGGGCAAAACACCAATTTAGAGATCATCATGGAAATTCCCCCAAATTCCAGGGCATTCTTTTAAAAGAGAGGAGGGGGATATTAAGTTCAAAAGCTCTTTATCATTTGCATTTGCCACCTACCTCCTTTTCCACCTGTCTGTCAAACAGATTTCCTCAGATCTCTTCCTCCAAGAGTGTCCAAGAAGATACTCCCAGGGACACAGGTCCGTCCGACATCTTTAAACACCCACCACCAGTGAAAGCCAGAGCCATAGGTCTAGAAATTCCAGCTCACCTGCTTTTTCCTGGAACTTTAATCATTTGTTCTTCTTGTGAGACAGAAGCAAACACAGGAATGTTATAATAATGATGTTACCATGGAAGAAACAAGGCTTTTGGATCAAAGGTTCACACTGTGCTCATGAAACAAGTTCTTCACCAGCCGCTGACACGCACACACCTCCTTGGGCCACACTCACAATAAATTCTATTGGGATGGACACAAAGAGGGACTGCTCACCAGTGCCTGCCCTGATATGATGCGATACCATGTTGTGCTACAGAACATTCTACTGTGTATCCTGACATGTGACATTATGTTACATTATGTCAGGTGTTTACCTATTTGTTTCTTGTCTCCCTCTTAGGAGAGATAATAAAGGAAAGTAATCTGCAAACTTGGAAGCCATATCTGGACTCATAACTTGTACTGCTCCCCAGCCAAGGTGACCTTGGAAAAGCCCTGGGAAATGCACCTTAGCTCCCTCGTTGGTCAAGGGAAGCCCCAGCAGTACCTGTCTCATGGGGCTTCTGGGACTGACCAAAGGGTTCAAACTGAGGGCAAGACCTGGGTGAGTTTCAGGTGCCTGCTGGCTCTTAGAAATGTTAGGATTTGGTGGTAGGCTCCACAATGTCACTGAGGGAGACACTCCTCTCTACAGAGGCTCAGAGCATTTCCCAGGCCCCTGTCTCACGCCATGTCTGAGCCAATCACGTATTTCATAACTTTGCCATAGGGGTCGGCTAAGGGTGGGCATATAACCCTTCAGATGAGCCAGTCTGATGTGACCCAAACCATGACTCCAGTGTAGCCTACTGGGGACTCAGCCTGGGGGGAGTGAGGCCTAGAGCTGCCCCAGCCTTCCTGCTGCCATGGGAGGTCCTAGTCTGGAGTTGACAGAGAGAGCCAGTTCCAAGGACACCACATGACCCCTGTCCTACCAGGCCTGACACCAGCTCTGTCTCTGGAGCTTTTGCTCACAGGAGCCGATGTTTCCTCTTTGCTTAAACCAGTTTAGGTCAATGTTTCTCCACCTGCAACTCAGGGAGAGCTACGTGGCATTACTTGGCACAGACGGAGGCACTGAGTGTGGAGAGCATGAGGAGGACTCCTCCAAGTTCACCAAGCCCATCACTCATGGCCTGGCCTCGCTGGTGCATGGCGCCGCTTCCCAAAGCTATACCGGGGGCTCCCTCGGAGGAGCTGAGCTGCTACTGTGGGGACCCCAAATAAAAGGCAGGAGCCAGGGAGGGCTTCTGGAACCAGGAGCATCATATTAACATCTGCCCCTCAGTAAATGCCTACTGGATGCTATGGGCATTGGAGCTGTGCCTTGAGGGATGGGTAGGACTGGGCCATGTGGAAATGGGGCGGGCCTTGCATTGTTATCTGAGGGTTGCAAAACGGTGTCCCTGTTCCTTGAAGCCCTGGGGAAGTAGCTGTGACGCAGAGCTGGAACAAGGCCTCTTGGCAGCACTGGAAGATCTGGAGTAGACACCTTGCTTACTCCCAGGGCCTTAATCCCATCCCTCCCTGCACCCCAAAGTTCATCCAGCAACATTTATTGCTTTCTATGCAATTCCATCTTGGAAAGATTGAGGCGAAGCAATGAACCAGCTGAGCACCCTGGGAGCTGAGGGATGGGCCAATCGCACTAGTGAGAAGTGGATGTGGGAACGGCTGTGCTGTGACCAAGGGGCGACCGAGGGGCCGTCCACCCTGCCCCGCCACAGGCGTGCTTTCTGGGGCATTTGGCCAGCCCCCCTGTGAGAGGTAGAATTGAAAACCAGACAAGGAATCTGAGCACGCGTTCGGTCATTTCCATTGGATAAACACGTGTTGAGCACCTACTGTGTGCCAAGCAGGTAAAGGACACAGAGAGAGAAGAGGGCGTGTTCTGGCTCCAAGGCACACCTGAGAGGTGAGGGGCTAAAGGCCTCCACGGAGGGGAGGGGACGTGGGAGATGGTGGAATTCCAGGTAAGCAAAATCCTGCTGAGTCAGGGGAGGGGAAGCAGGAGGCCAGGCTGAGGGGGGAGCAAGCTTGAAGGTGGTGCATAAAAGAGAGAAGGAGGGAGCCGGGCGCGGTGGCGCACGCCTGTAATCCCAGCACTTTGGGAGGCTGAGGCAGGAGGATCGCGAGTTCAAAGCCAGCCTCAGCAATGGCGAGGCACTTAGCAACTCAGTGAGACCCTGTCTCTAAATAAAATATAAAAAGGGCTGGGGATGTGGCCCAGTGGTCGAGTGCCCCTGAGTTCAATCCCTAGTACCAAAAAGAAAAAAAAAAAAAAGAGAGAGAGAGAGAGAGAGAGGAGGGAGCACGAGCCCAGCCCTATTTGCCGGGGACCCCACCCTGGGAAACAACGTGCAGAGAACATCTGCTCCTCGCTGGCACACGCTCTGGTGAACGCTCCCCACTCCCCACGGGGCGGGCGCGGTGCCACATATCTAGTGCGCATGCACAACTTATCACCAAACCCCTCTCCACCTGTGGCCCAGAGAGGTCACCTCACTTGCCCAGGGTCTCACCCCTGGGATGGAGCAGGATTCACACATTTGTAGGCCTGGAGCCAAAGCAAGGCACGACTGGCACCTGAGATGTACCTGTCTGGTGACCTTGAGAAATCCATGACCTTCTCCTCACGGTGCTGCCACCAAAGGCCCTAAACAATTTCCACCTAAACCAGTGTCATCTCTGAAGGTGCAAAGGGTTTGACCCTGCCCTTCTGTTCCGCTTTGCTGGCTCTGTCATTTTGACCTTGAGGATGTTCTGACTTTGCCATTGTGATGCAGGGCCCACCGTGAAACCCGGCCCGGCAGTGCTCCTCTGTGTCTGGGGGTGTCCGCTCCCTGTTCACCTGCTTCACGTTCGGACTCAAGGGCTGAATGGCGTTCCGTGGCCCCTCCATGGCCCCGGAATTTTTTCACCTCTTCGTGCAGTTTGGTACAACCGCAGCCTGAAAAATAAGTTGGAGGAAGATGGTGAAGGGCTTCTCTGGGGGCAGAGGAGAAGCAGCAGATCTGGGTGCCAACCTCAGGGCCTGCCACCTCAGGCTGGCCCCCCTTCCCCAGCCCAGTCGGCCAGAGCGCGCCTCCCTGCGACAGCCCCGAGCCTCGTCTCCAATCAGCAGCTCTTCAGAGAATCAGAGTCAGGGGTGCGTCCCCAGAGGGTCCCCAGCCTCCCTCCCGAGCCCTCAGGACCCCGGGCTGGGTCTGTGAACCAGCGAGAGCGGAGCTCTCTCGGGCAGGACACACACAGCCCGGTCATAAATAACTCATGGGCTGGTTCCTGCTGTCATTCCCAGGTTTCTCTGAAAGGGAGCCAGGTGGACCTCGGAGGGGAGATTTCGCAAAAGCTTGCACATTTATGTCCCTTCAAGAGAGACCGGGGGACTAGCTGAGCTCAAAGGTGGACACTTGAAACTCTGGACTTTTCTATTCAAGGAAATGCCTCTGAGCCCTGTGGCCTCAGAATGGACATCAGGAAATGGCAGGGAAGTTGGTGATCTAAACCAGAGGAAAACCACAGAGGAAAGACTCGGAGCTCAAATAACGCTTTCATACATACACAGAACCTTTCTGCTTAGTTTTTCTAGGTTTTATCTATTTTTTATCAGTCTCTGAGGTCCCAACTTTGGACAACTACTGTATGTATTTTGACAGGGCAAAGGGTTTACAAAGGCAACGAGGGACACAGTTATCCAGGACGCCTACACTATGGAAAAAGGAAGTTATTTCAGAATTCATTAGAAGGATATGTGCAGGGTATCCAGACGGGGAAATGTAGTTTAACATTACCCCAATTACCAAGTAGGCCATCTCCATTTAAAATGTCCATTAACAGACTTGAATGACCTGGTGGGTCACTTTGCTGATCACCAGGGGTTGAGAGGGGTGGCCTGTACTGGAATCCACCAGGCTTCGCCCCTTCCAGTGTTGTCATCCATAACCCAGAAGGACAGTAGGGATGCAGGAGATGGCCAGCTCCTCTGTTGCCGCCTGAAGCGCTTGGAGCAACGGAGCCGCGGGAAGAAGTTCAGAGGCAAACTGGAGACAAACAGCTTTTTATTCTGATAACTTTTCTCTCTGGTTCTAACAACGACTAACACACACCACCAACATGGCGCTGACCCGCTCAGCAATTTCGGCCAAGTCACTCGAGATCCCGGGACAAGTCCCGTGAGACTACGGAAGGCGACAATGCCCAAATCTCCACGGCTCATAGTCAACCGCAATTCAAGCCATCTCCCCAAACAGGGCTCCTGCACTCCTCTGTGGCCCCACACCGTATGGGACACTTCCCAGGCCCAGTCTCTAATCTTGACCCTCTCCCAATCTACAGAGGAGGGGCCTGGGTGAGACAGGTTAATCATCCAAGAAGCACATCCATTGTCTTTGCAGCTGACATGAAGCTGGGAAGCAAAGGAAAACTGGTCAATAGCACGTTCTAGATCCGAAGAGAGATAGTCAAGCAAGGATCAGGCTGAATCAAATGAGATGGAATCTACCGGGGATTGCCGGACATTTCTGTGCTTGGGTTCAAAACCGTTAAGTACACAAACTCAGGATGGAGGAAACACGAGAAGAAAAGGCCCAGGGCTTGCATCCGCTGCGCAGGCACTGAGTCCCTGGTGCTGTGTGTCTGGAGAGTCTCAGGGAATTACAAGCATGAGGAGCAGAAATACTGCAGCTCAAGGAGGCCGACATGCTCTCTGTGTGTGGTGAGAGGATCACACCTGGGCACCGGGCTTAGCTATGGGACCCGAATCCTGGGAGCACAGCAGTGGCCAGGCCATCTTCTCTGGGAGCTAGTGGCCGGGAGGCGGGGCGCTGGAAAGAAAGCAGACCTGGACATGCTAAAGGCACTGACTATGTTTAGCATGAGCAATGGAAGGGAGGAAAAAGGCATCCAACTGGCTTTCAACTTCCCAGAGACCCTGTGGCCCATTCGGTTCCCATGAGTGCGTGGCCTCTTGAGCATATAAAATTAGGACTAACGTCTAGAAGAAGGGGTAAGACCTCATGCTCATGCTAAAACAAATAAACAAATGGATAGTCTAGGTAAAATTTTGGCAGGTAGCGTGAGCTGTCCCTGGAGGTGACCAAGAAAATGCTGTTGGAATCATGCATGTATTTCTGTGGGTCCTGGGCACTTTAGCTTCCACGGGCCCCTTGTACCATAAAATATATATAATATATATTATTATGTTTTATGACCACATTGATATGATGACAGATATAATCCATGCTAGATTAGATTCTTTTCTTTTTTTCTGATTTTAAAAGAAATTAAAACATCTCTGGGTGCTAACAGCAGTCCCATGGGCCACTGTATCTGCTGTGCCACTGGTGAAGTCAGCCCTGCAGGCTGCCAGCTCACCTACCAAGGGCTGGCAAAACAGATTCAGACTTGTACGTTGGTTGAAAGGAGATTGTTACAGTCAGGTCTCTAAATACTATCCCCCCCCCCACACACACACACACATACATACAGCATGAGATTCCACTAGATAAATTCCACCAAAAACCAAACAAGCACTCCAAACATTTTTCTGAGACCCAGGCAGATGCGCTCTGAACCATGCACATGCTAAGACTCAATTCTGTATAAAACAGCAAACATGCACACCCCGTCTGTTTCAGATGGTCACTCCTGAGACCAAGAACAGGTGCTGGGTAGAGATGAGGTACAGCTGTTCTTTGATTTGATGGCCTCCTGTTTCTATCTTGTCCTGATATTTATATTCAACAAAGAACACGTCTCACTGTTACAAAATTACTAAATAACAAGACTATCAGAAGGTCTATTAGTTGGACTTGGATTTTTATTTTGGGTAGGCGGAGCTGTTAGCCAAATTTTCATTCTTGGTGCAGACGAAGCTCTGAGGCTGGATGCTCTGAGGCTGTGGTTGGGCACGTGCAAGATTTTCATGGCAAAGAACAACACTGAGAAAGCTCAGCCACGCCCAGGTGTGACCAAGAACTAAGACATAAAACAGGGCTGAAGGGACCCCCTGGTCTCAGGCCCCAGACAAGCTAATTCAGAAACAGACAGATTGAGAAATCACCTGCATCCATAGACTTGCCCTGTCATCACGGAAGAATTTAAGTTCGCCCTGCATTTTCTATAACTGCCTTTCTTTCCCAAGTGGGACAGCTGCTAAAAGCTTCTAGAACAGGAGGTTCGAATCGCTGCATCACCAGGGGCAGGAAGGCAGGCAAGCAAACTCACAGAGCAAGCACCCTCTGGGAGCCGGTCCTCCGGTTATCACGCATGAAAGACGCAGAAAGACTGTTCGGATATCAGGTCCCTTTTTTAAAAAAAATTTTTTAATCTCTACTTTTTTTCTTTTTAATCAATTTTGAGTTCACCACAATAAAATTCTTCGAAGAGCAGAATGCTTTGGTGACTGTTTCCCTCACTGGCGTAAGCTGTGAATAGGATCAAAAAGGGGGACAAGGGAAGAGTGAATCATGAGCAGCCCCTAATTGAAGGAACAAAACCCTAAGGGTGCGACCTCCCCCAGAAAATTGAAAGGGAGAGAGAGCCGAGCGTGGAAACGCAGGGTTGGAGTAGCCAGAGTGGGGAAATAGGGCCCAGTGTGTCCCGTCTCCGTCCATTGCTTAAAACCAAAAGAAGACCTTTTGCTCCGATGACCCTGTGTCCCCAGAGATATTTATTCAGCAAACGCCTCCTGTCTGCCAGGCCCTGCTGGGTGTCTGTGGGTGATGCAAGGAAAGAGAGCTCGCACACCTTCCCAGAAAACATCTGGATTGTTCGCATCCGTTGTGCAAAACAAGTATTTCATGAAATTGTGTGAATTGTGTTCTAAGGAAGAACCCCGAGAATACCAAAATAATAAAATAAAATTATATGAATAAAATATCCCCAAACACCATCAATACTATTGACTGTCTACCATGGTCCTCCACAGAGGAGAGATCACTAATTGGTTTTTTGTTTGTTTGTTTGTTTGTTTGTTTGTTTTTGGACTCCACATTTATAGTCGAGATCATCCAATAAATAAGCCAGTGTATGAAGAGCCCAGCTCTGCTGTGTCCTTTCTCCCTGCCCCTCCCCATGGCCCCCACCTGAGCAATACCCTTGGGAAGGGACTGTAAGTCTCATCTGTCTATTTTTCTTCCTCCCCACCATCCCACCCCTAGCTTCCCCGTAACCAAACGTGAGTTGTTCTCTAACGGCACTGGAAAAATCAGAATTTATTGTACATATGTTTGTGTTCCACTTAATAAAAAAACCTATATTTTAAGATAAACTTTGTTAGTAATTCATGAGGTAAGTGACTATTTATGCTAATCAGGCAGAAATATATTCTCAAGCATAATGCATTACATAAATTTGAATGCAAAATGTTCAATTATGAAGTAAATACAGGTAATGCAAATAATAAATTACCTCTAATAAAAATTATAAAAGATTTGTCTTCAAAGAGAGAGAGGCTTTAACTTACAACTGTGAATTGCTTAAAGAGAAAAGAATTAATAAATGCTGAATTACTCTGATGATTATTTAGCACATAATTCACCTATTCATAACGACTCCTGGTAATCACACTGTTGTTTCACATTCGCCAATAGAGACTTCCCTCGGCAATTTTACCCTTATCAGATTATCTCGTCTGATTCTATTAATTTTCTTCCATGAATCTGCTAACAGTGATTTGTGATTTACTTACCCTGCTAACTGAAGACTGTTAAAAGGATTTATCTAACACTAGACCTAAGCACAGTGTACTCCTGCCTTATCCTGCAGCTATGCCCAGGAACTCTTTCTCAAATCCATTTAGTTAGTTTCAGAGTAAAATTTAGTGAACACTGCTTAGTTTTGCACATAAAATGAGCTCCCAGATAAACAAAGAGTTCAGACACGATTCTGAATGCATCCCGTTTCTTTTCAGATTCTGAGGCAACATGATATATTTGAGTTGCTATAACTCACAATCAAAAAAAAAATACATTCTTGTTAGCTTTTAATCTTTGTAACGTCAATGTGAAGGGCTTTTCTCCCCCTTTTGCATGAAGTTGTTATATACGTACTGACACGAAACTACAATTGAGTTTTTGAGGCTACTGTTTCGAAATCCTCTACGTGATTCGACCCATGCCCTCCTCCCCCTCAAAATCTTCTATAAATACTCATTGCTTTCAGAAACTTTAATGCTACTGGTTTGAATTGGTCAATAATGACAAATGCATGGTTTCTAAATTACTGTATATTGTTCTACAGAGATTACTATAGCATATATAGCGAGGGGATATTAAGCAGTAAGAAAACACAGTTCATATTGTATTTGGATTAGATTGGCTTGGATAGAAGTGAAACAAACAATGTTAGCAAAGAAGTCGAAAGAAATGTGGCCTGCTGTAATTGTAGAGAATCAGAAACCTGAATAGTACTAATTAAAATGAGAGCGCTCAATTGTTATAAAAGAAATGCAGCTAACAGAGAACTGTAAATGTTTAGACACCCCTGTGAATCACTAAATAATAAAGTAAAAAGGACAAAAATGAGAATTAAGTTACAAGCCTGAGAGCACCACTGCTACACATCTAAAACATAATTCTCATCCTCTTTTTTCAAGAGAAAATGGGAGACTATAAAAGACTCTGCAATAGGAGGGAGAAAAAATACCATGGCTTAACAGTGGTGAACAAAAATAAACCAAAAAAAAAATGTGCAGATAATAATACACTTAGCTGACCAAACATGGGCATTTAATTTCTAGAAATGATATATAATTGCAACAATTAGGTATGTGGCCACGAAACTATATGGCATGGTCTTCGTCATTAGTGAATTCTGTTTATAAAATGTTTATTTATAAATGTAGCAGCTTCAGTGTTTCTGGTCAAAAATACTTTTTTTTGAGAGACAGGGATCATACTTTACAGCTTTTAACAAAAAACATGATGCAGAAGGAGTTTTAAAAATTATTATAAACAAAAAAATTCTTCTCAAGTACACATAAATCTACATTTCATACACACACACACACACACACACACACACACAGAAACCATAAACTTTAGACATCATGAACAATGCTAAACACTATAATGTTTGTGTAATTTAAGCAGTGGATTTTCCTCTGAACACATAAACTAAAATCCTTAAACTTCATTAGTAGGTAAAATATTGTCAGAGGAGGAAAGCAAGGGAATTATCTTAGATGGCATAAATATTGATAGAATCTTCACTCTTTCTTCCCAAATTGGGACTAAACACACTTCATTCCACCCTAACAAAGCATTCCCTTAAACCCAAACTACCCTTATAAACAAATCCTCTGTAGTAGGCTTGTCAGGAAAATACCAACAGTGCTGGCCTTTTAGGATTAGGATGTCCCTACAAATTTTCTGGGAAGTCTCCCGGTAGGGATTCATGGATTTGCTAGAACTGAAGGCTGCCAGGATCACAGAAATTAACACAGGGTTAATCTGGTGTATGAAGCTGGTGAATGACACCTAAGGTCTCATTATAAATAGTAAAGTATGCTGCCCGGTGGGTAAGACCATTCTGAAGTGCAATGTTCAAGAAGCTGGCTTAATATATGACCAAGTGTCAGAAGTCAGGTTTTCTGAGAATTACTTTTCAGATAAACAACTTTATAGCACCATACTTAATCTTACTTACTAGAGACATCCCATTTATCACTGAATTACAAGTAACTTTAATTCTATCGATATTGCCATAAAGCCCATTGAAAATCCATCCTGCCACTGTTAGAGAGTTTGGGACCCAGTTACCTGGGATGTGATTGCAAAGGTCTCTCAGTCAGAATTATACCCGCAGGGCATCTGTTGCTCTAGCCTCTTTGTTAACAATGAAGGGGGACAGTAGGAAAAATATGATTCCGGAATTCGCTAGCACTTTCTTCGTCCCATTGCCTACAAGGTTGAGCTCTACCAGTTAGGTCCAACTAACTTTTCCTACCTCTTTCCTCCTCCCACTTTGGGAAAGCAGCTTCTTTTCATTTCAACAAAACTGGACAGGGATCAATTTCAACTGACCTTTGCCGAAAGGTGGCGCTGTTGAGGTAAAAACCAACTCGGTCCAACAATAGTTTTCACTCTTCGATCCTTTGCAGGCAGGTTTTCGTGTGTGTGTGTGTGTGTGTGTGTGTGTGTGTGTGTGTGCCTCCCATAAAGTTAAAAAAAAATTCGATCAGCACCAAGTGCATGTCATTAATAGCTGGAATCAACAGTCCCAACTTCCAAGCAGGTGGGCTGGACTTTCAAATGTGAGTCCGCTTCCCACAACCTTGCTTTCCCCCAAATAAATCTCGGCTCCTCCAACTTGCCTATCGCTTTAAAATCTTAGAAAAGAGTTGTCGGTTTCTTTCCTTTGCTCTCTTGCTTCTCCTTTTTCTCCTCTCCCCCCCCCCCCCCAGCTTTAAAAGAATCGATCTAAAAAATTGAACTAGTTATTAGCATTTGCAATTGTGAACAACCCCCCCCCCACACACACACACACACACCCCGGGTTTCCGGGCTTGTCCGAGAAAAAGCGGTTTAAAAATTTAACCCTTGAGGGGAGCTAGTGAGGTTTGGGGTATTGTTTTTTTCTCCTTGTCCCTTACCACTGTCAAGCCCAAAATAAGTGAAACGGTAAAGTGCAAAGGGCGCGCGCGCCGGACCCTGATAAACAAAGTCGAATTTCATAAGGGGATGGTGAACGTGTGTGTGTGTGTGTGTGTGTGAGAGAGAGAGAGAGAGAGGGGGGGAGAGAGAGAGAGAGAGAGAGAGAGAGAGAGAGAGAGAGAGAGAGAGGAATGAATCTCAAAGGCCAAATAACTCTGCCCAGAGCCCGGAGCCTGGCTGACCCAACTCAGCTTTCCCGGAGTTAACTCGCTGGCATCAGAGCCTCCCTCCCCGCATGGGGCACGCGACGCTAGTGGGTCTCTGCAGGGAATGGCCCTAAACAACTTATTTCACCTCCTTAAAAACAGGGTGATAGAATGGACTTTCTTTCTCCGAGGACTCCAAGGCGCTGCGGCTGGCTCACCCCGGGCGGGGTCCCGCGCGCAGTCGCGATCCCGGCACCCCGCGCATCCCCCCAGCGCACCCGAGAGAGGTACATCGAGTTGGTCCAAGTTTGAGCTCCCGGCGCAACCTGGCTGAGGGAAGGAAGGTCCCCTGGAAGACACCTGGAGTGCCCAGGATGCAGCGAGGAGGAAAAGTCAAAAGGCCAATTCGCGGTCCCGGGGGTGGGGGGACAGGCAAGGAAGGGGAGTTAGACCAATGCTAGCAGAGCGAGTGGCGGGCGAGCTGGGGCTCCAGAAGGCCGGCCTCTCTTGCGCGCCGAAGAAAAGCAAACTGTCCTCTCGGGTCCACCCGGATTCTAGCCGCCCCTCCGAAAAACTCCTTCCCCTCTCGCACTAAACTTTTCTCAGGGCCTTGCTCTCTCTTTCCTCGGGAGCTGCGGCGCGGGAAGGGTTAAGCCAGCCCATCCCAGCTGACAGTCAGCTGATTGGGTCCTGATTGACAGCTCCGAAAAGTTTCCTTGTTTCTATACTATTATGCTAATCGCGGCCGCTCTTGCCGCCTCCCATTGGCCTGGAGTGCCAGTCAATTTCCCATTTGGGCCTGACGTCACGAGTGCTATAAAACTCAGCAATTGCTTTAAACTCTTCTTGCTGGATCAGAGGCTTTAAAATCTTTTTTCATCTTCGAGCTGTAGCTTGGGCTGCTCGCCGGCTCGGTCTGCCCCCCCTTCCCACTTTGCTTTCAGCCTCGCCTTTCCCCAGGACTTCGCAATTTTGCTTTAAAAAAAAGGGAGGGGGGAAAGAAAGAACTAAACTCCCCCTCCCTTTCCTCCAGCCGGGCTGCACCTCTGTCTTACACTTTGCACGGAGGAAGAGAGAGAGAGAGAAAGAGAGAGAGAGCGAGAGTACGGGAGAGAGGAGAAAAGAAAAAAAATAATAATAAAAAAAGAGCCAGGCAGAAGAGGAGGAGAGAAGCATGAAGTGTTAACTCCCCCGTGCCAAGGCCCGCGCCGCCGGACAGCCGCCCGCCGCGCCTTCAGCCCCGAGCGGCCGCCGCGCGCGCCCCGCCTGCAGCCGGGCCGGCTAGGCGAGCCCTCCTTATGCAAAGCGCGCAGCGGAGCGACGAGCGGGGGACGCCGCGCACCGGGCCGGGCTCCTCCGGCTTCGCAGCCGCAGCCGCCACCGCAGCCCGCGGAGGACCTTCCCGAGCCTGAAGCCGCCGGCTCGGCGCGCACGGAGGCGAGCAGGCGAGGAGGGGCCGGGGCGAGCGAGCAAGCACATTGGCGTGAGCAGGGGGAGGGAGGGCGGGCGCGGGGGGCGCGGGCAGGGCGGGGGGTGTGTGCGCGCTCGGAGGTTTCGGGCCAGCCACCGCCGCTCGAGCTAGAAGCGCCCCAGCCCGGCAAGCTGGCTCACCCGCTGGCCACCCAGCACAGCCCCCTGGCCCCTCTCCTGCAGCCCATCTGGCGGAGCGGCGGCGGCGGCGGCGGCGGCGGCAGGAGAATGGCATCGGAACTGGCAATGAGCAACTCCGACCTGCCCACCAGTCCCCTGGCCATGGAATATGTTAATGACTTCGATCTGATGAAGTTTGAAGTGAAAAAGGAACCGGTGGAGACCGACCGCATCATCAGCCAGTGCGGCCGTCTCATCGCCGGGGGCTCGCTGTCCTCCACCCCCATGAGCACGCCGTGCAGCTCGGTGCCCCCTTCCCCCAGCTTCTCGGCGCCCAGCCCGGGCTCGGGCAGCGAGCAGAAGGCGCACCTGGAAGACTACTACTGGATGACCGGCTACCCGCAGCAGCTGAACCCCGAGGCGCTGGGCTTCAGCCCGGAGGACGCGGTCGAGGCGCTCATCAGCAACAGCCACCAGCTCCAGGGCGGCTTCGATGGCTATGCGCGCGGGGCGCAGCAGCTGGCCGCGGCGGCCGGTGCCGGCGCCGGCGCCTCCCTGGGCGGCAGCGGCGAGGAGATGGGCCCCGCCGCCGCCGTGGTGTCCGCCGTGATCGCTGCGGCCGCTGCACAGAGCGGCGCAGGCCCGCACTACCACCACCACCACCACCACGCCGCCGGCCACCACCACCACCCGACGGCCGGCGCGCCCGGCGCCGCGGGCAGCGCATCCGCCTCGGCCGGCGGCGCGGGCGGCGCGGGCGGCGGTGGCCCGGCCAGCGCCGGGGGTGGCGGCGGCGGCGGCGGCGGCGGCGGGGGGGCGCGGCGGGGGCGGGGGGCGCCCTGCACCCGCACCACGCTGCTGCTGGCGGCCTGCACTTCGACGACCGCTTCTCAGACGAGCAGCTGGTGACCATGTCCGTGCGCGAGCTGAACCGGCAGCTGCGCGGGGTCAGCAAGGAGGAGGTGATCCGGCTGAAGCAGAAGAGGCGGACCCTGAAAAACCGCGGCTATGCCCAGTCCTGCCGCTTCAAGAGGGTGCAGCAGAGACACGTCCTGGAGTCCGAGAAGAACCAACTGCTGCAGCAAGTCGACCACCTCAAGCAGGAGATCTCCAGGCTGGTGCGCGAGAGGGACGCGTACAAGGAGAAATACGAGAAGTTGGTGAGCAGCGGCTTCCGAGAAAACGGCTCGAGCAGCGACAACCCGTCCTCTCCCGAGTTTTTCATGTGAGTCTGACACGCGATCCCAGCTAGCCACCTTGATAAGTGCTCCGTGGGGTCCAGCTCGGGTGTGGGCCTGCTAGTTGCAGAGCCACGCTTGCCACCACCTCGCCCCCTCCCCTACCGAGATCGCCCCCCTTGGTCCCTGCACACACACACACACACACACACACACACACACACTGCTCCCAGTTTGTGGTGGTGGCGACTGTTTTAAGTTTGGGGAGGGGATAGGTGTTTGGCTCATGGATTGCCAATCTGAAATTCCCCCATAACTTGTTAGCTTTTTTTTTTTTTTTAAACACCCCCCCCTCCAACTTGCACAACGTTCAAAGATCCCAGCAGAGTTCTCCATGTGAACCATTGCTCACCTTTGAAGCCCGCATCATTCGCATAGTATTTTTCTTCTTCAGTTCATGAGCTGGTGTTCATTTTCTGTGTGTGTGTGTGTTTTTTATTTTTGTTTGGATATTTTTTCTTAATTTTAATTTTTGGAGCTTGCTGTGTTGCCCAACCTCCACCCTAACCCTTATCCACCCATCTCCTCCTCTGAGATAAAAGAAAAAAAAAAAAAAAAAAAAAGCAAAGTTTTTTTTCCTCCTCCTGAGTTCTTCATGTGAGATTGAGCTTGCAAAGAAAAAAAAATGTGAAATGTTATAGACTTGCAGCGTGTTGAGTTCCATCGGGGTTTTTTTTAGCATTTGTATGCTAAAATAGAGGAAAAATAACCTCATGAACCTGCCACAATCAAGCCTGCATCAACCTGGGTGTGACTTGTGAGTTTTGGCCTTATGATGCCAAAACTGAGAGTTTAGTCTGCCATTAAAAAAAAAAAAAAAAAAAAAAAAAAAAAAAACTCATTCTCATCTCATGCATTATTATGCTTGCTACTTTGTCTTAGCAACAATGAACTATAACTGTTTCAAAGACTTTATGGAAAAAGAGACAATATATTAATAAAAAAAAAAGCCTGCATGCTGGACATGTATGGTATAATTATTTTTTTTCTTTTTTTTTTTCCTTTTGGCTTGGAAATGGACGTTCGAAGACTTAGAGCATGGCATTCATACTTTTGTTTTATTGCCTCATGACTTTTTTGAGTTCAGAACAAAAAAGTGCAACCCTAGAGCCTTCTTCCCATGAAAGTTTGCATCTGCTCCAGCTTTGAGTTACTCAGAACTTCAGCCTCCCTTTGTATATGCACTGAAGGCATTCCTTGTCACAGATACCAGAATGGGTTCCCAATTGATCATGGCAAACATTAAGAACACTTATTAATGTTTTCTTATTCATAAGAATGATGCCCCCCCCCCCTTTGGGGACATAAATTGTGCTATTGCCGAAAGCAGTCTAAAATTTATTTTTTAAAAAAAGAAATCTGCCCCATTATTTTTGGTTTGTTTTATTTTTATTATTATTATTATTATTATTTTCTTTTCTTTTTTTTTTGGCTTTTGGTCATTGTCAAATGTGGAATGCTATGGGTTTCTAGTATATAATTTAATTCTAGTTTTTATAATCTGTTAGCCCAGTTAAAATGTATGCTACAGATAAAGGAATGTTATAGATAAATTTGAAAGAGTTAGGTCTGTGTAGCTGTAGATTTTTTAAAAGATTGATGCACTAAATTGTTTACTGTTGTGATGTTAAGGGGGGTAGAGTTTGCAAGGGGACTGTTTAAAAAAAGTAGCTTATACAGCATGTGCTTGCAACTTAAATATAAGTTGGGTATGTGTAGTTTTTGCTATACCACTGACTGTATTGAAAACCAAAGTATTAAAAGGGGAAACACCCCTGTTTATATCTGTAGGGGAATTTTACATTCAAAATGTATGTTTTTTTTTTCAAAATTAAAGTATTTGGGACTGAATTGCACTAAGATATAACCTGCAAGCATATAATAAAAAAAAATTGCAAAACTGTTTAGAACGCTAATAAAATTTATGCAGTTATAAAAATGGCATTACTGCACAGTTTTAAGATGATGCAGATTTTTTTACAGTTGTATTGTGGTGCAGAACTGGATTTTCTGTAACTTAAAAAAAATCCACAGTTTTAAAGGCAATAATCAGTAAATGTTATTTTCAGGGACTGACATCCTGTCTTTAAAAAAAACATGAAAAGTAAATCTTACCACAATAAATATAAAAAAATCTTGTCAGTTACTTTTCTTTTACATATTTTGCTGTGCAAAATTGTTTTATATTTTGAGTTACTAACTAACCATGCGTGATGTTCCTATGTGCTTTCCTTTCATTTTCAATTCTGGTTATATCAAGAGAAAGAATAATCTACAATAATAAACTGCATTTTTTTTTTTTGATTCTGTACTCAGTTTCTTAGTGTACAGTTTAACTGGGCCCAACAACCCCATAAGAAATGTAAAATGCATCTTTCTCTCCAGAGGAAGGATAAGTAGGAAGGACAGGGAGACAGTCATTCAGGGTGAAGTTACAGGCTGTGCTATGAGGCAAGGGAGCTGCTGGCCCAATAGAATAATTAGTAATATAGACGTAAATGAAGACCTCTGTTTTTTTTCCTCCCTAAAGTTTTCAGTTTTCAAATGAGTCCTTTGGTGGGGGGAAAAAAATGAAAGAAAGAAGGAAAAGAAAAGAAAGGAAAAAAAGGTAGAGTGGGCTTTCTGAACCCAGGAGCAAAGCCATCTAGAGAAAGTAGAGCTAGCAACTCGGCCTATCAGAGATGGCTTGGGCGCATATGCATATAATGGTAGACATAAATACTTCTTGTCTTTTGGCTAAAATTGATTATTTTTCCTTCTTTCCTTATACACCATGACTTTCTTGTTAGCGAGGTCTGATGAGATTGGACATAAACACTTGGGACAAATCAAAGTTGTTTGTTTTGTTTTGCTTTTTTTTTTTTTTTTTTTTTTTTTAACTTTTGAAGATCATTTATCTGAAATGGGATAAAAGAAAATACCCCTTACATATATAACTCCCAGTTCATATCTTGTTTAAACTGTGCTATCAAATCATATTTCACTGTAACTGTTCGGTGGAGAGCCTCCACTTAGACAAGCTGGTAATGATTTCATATCACGTTAGCTCCAGAAATATAAATAGAAAATAATGCCTTTGTTGAAGGGAGGCTATACTTTAATTTATTGGTATTTACCCCCAAACAGACTGTGTATGGGGGCTAGCTTGAAGATCATTTGGGAAGATTTTGGCTACCCCTCCCTACTAGAACTCCTAAGCGTTGACCTATTTTAAATTGACACAAATCCATGCAACTAATGTTTCAAATTCATGCAGTTTACACTCTTAGTCAACTTCCCCTAGAAGCTAACAGAATGTTAGACAAAGGGGCACTGTTTAAAAAATATAGCCAAACACGATGACTTTTGTTTTATTTTGTTTTCAATTCTTAAAAAGAAATAAAGAAAAAGATATAATATTGCAACTCCCAATGAAGGCCTTATTTTGAAGAAAACAGGTTGTGCTTGGCGCTGGGTGAGTTGGCCACTCTCATCACGGGGCTTCCTGTCTCTCTTTCATAGAACACGAAGACAGTGCTTACCCTCCACATTTTTTACCTTCCTTTCTGTGCCAGTTTGGATTCGGTTCCTGAATCCACACTTAATTGTGCTTCACAAAAGTCTTAATAGCAAAGCTACCCTCGTGTGCTGGGAGTTAGCTGTCCTCCACTTGGGAGATTTTTATTCCTCACCCTCCCTCTGAAGATGCAGAAATAGACATGTCACTTTTATGAAAAGGCTCAGCATCCGATGGGAGATGTTAGGCAAACACGTCCTCAAAGCAAGAATGACATTCAGGACACACTTGGTGCAGTTCTTTCATGAAGAGTGAGACCTAGTTTGGAAAAAAATATACATAGTTTTGCAATAATTAAGGAATTTGATAGAAATCTATAAAGCAGATTCAGTATAAGTCTGTTTGGGTGCCCAGACATTAGAAAATGAAAGAAGTGCTGGTAAAAGCGGGACTTGGGTGGATGACTTTAAGAGAAGGTTAACTCAGAGTGAAAGGCATTTTTGGAGGTAATGATTACTAAAAACTTTTGAAAGATAGTGAGAGGCAAACACAATCTTTTTTTTTTTTCTTAAATAAAGAGCTCCTAAATCCTGCCTAGGTGCCCTTCATTACAAATAAGTTTCTAAGTTAAAAAGAAAGAAAAGAAAGAGAAATCATATAAAGAAATCCAACTTTTCCCTTTACGCTACATTTGAGTCTTGGTCTAAATAGTGTTAAAATTCCTTTCATTCCAATTACAGAACTGAGTCCACTCGCAACTTGGAGAAATCAGTGGGGATACACCACATTTTGGAAGCCCCAGCAACATATATTTACCACTGTGTTCACAAAATGAAATTTACGTGAGAGCTGTACCTTATAAAATTATTATTAATTTGTGGTCTTGGAGAACAACTTACCCCTGACTTTTATCATTTATCTGAAATGGGAAAAAAAGAAAATCTCCTTTTTTAATGAAAAAAAATTGTATTAGAGAAGAAGGTTGTTAAATGTATGACCTTCGCACTAATTAAGAATTAACTATGCCTCTTGTCTGAGGGTCTCAGGCACAGACCCGTGGAAAGGGCACGCATGCTTTTTGCTTTACGATGCGCACAACTGAACAGGTGTGATTGTTTTCAGCGTGGAATATTAGTTTTAAAAATCCACTGAAATTACATATGTGTATATGTACATGTAGATGAAAAAACAGTTTGCCAAGAGGGTAACAGCTAGCATTTTAAAATCACATGCAGACATGCACATTCTAAACAGCAAATTTTCATGCTACATTGTTTCCCTGGCAGAGAAGTTTACTAAGAAGAAAAATATACATATTTGACTCCCCTCTCCAAACAAATGCCACTAAGGGCAGATGCATCAGAGGAGCGGGACACCTGGTTCTCACACAGGCCCTGGGTAGCATCATATGGACTGTGATGAGAAATGTGTTCATTTCCCAGACGTAGCTGTAAATGAAAGCAATGTGTGGCCAAATACAAACTTAGCTAAACGGACACCCTTTGTGTGCTTTCTCGCCCCTCCCTTTCCATTCCCCAATACTCACAAAAATCACCACCTTTTAATTTCCCGGCTTTTTTTTTTTTTTTTTTTTGCATGTTTCCTTTTTCAAAAATCATCTCATCATTTTTTTTACAATGTATCTGACACATTAATATATTGGCATCAAATAGACAAGAGTCCTCCTTCTGCCCAGCAGATAAATCTGCTCTGTAGACCTCGTTTCCTCCCTGTCTCAACTCCTTAACCACCTGGGCCTCCTTTCAATGTACACTGCCCGGATGGGAAATCTCTATTTATGACTGAACACACAGTGATCACGCACAGATCTTTTCTCCCTCACACCCTTCCCTTAGTCATTTTTATTTAGTAGCATCAATTCGAGATTCTTCGGTTCTTAAATATGTCCTCCCCTCGCCAAACCACTAGCTTTACTGCTAAAAGCAGTGAAGGAAAAGGGCAAATGGTAGCCACCCTCGTGAGCATGGTGCACAGCTGTCTCCGCAGCCACATTCCCAGCATTTCCTCCTCTGAATAACTGAAGTTGCTTAGGATGTATTCAGAAGCTGTGAGTACAGTACACCGGGAAGCTTCTGGTCGGGGCAAACTGTCTCCCATATTCACAGTGTCTTGGCTGATAGAATGCAGTCCCGCACTATCCTGGGTCAATCAATATATTTAAAAGTCTGATTGCTCCACGGATCTCTCTCTCTCTCTCTCTCTCTCTCTCTCTCTCTCTCTCTCTCTCTCTCTTTTCCGGCCTACTGGTAGTTAAAGACTAACTGAGATAGAATGGAAGACAAAAATACACAAGTGACAACCTTTAGCCGTTTTGACGGCTAAGGAATACACTCTCCAGCTCTGGGGCCTGACTGAGCTCTACCAATAAACCTTTAGTAAGAGGGGTAGGAAGTCACCCTGGCCAGCTTTGGATTGTTGATTTGCAAGGCTCCCTACTGTGATTCGTTTTTCTTTGATTTAAAAAATATAATAATAATTTAACCCTTTTCTTAGAAGAAAGGTCTGAGTTTTTTTGTTTTGTTTTGTTTTACTTTTTGGTTTGGGGACTTTTTAAGGGACATTTTCTTTTGCAGGGTTAGGCTGTCACTGCCACCACTTCAGATTATTCCTCAGGATGTTGGAGGAATAATCTGTGGTCTGTGCATTCCTTCCTGTTGTGAGGAAAATAAGAGGAACCCCGAGGTTCATTTTCACTCTCAGCCCTTCCTCAATCCCAAAGACATCTCAAGTCAGGGCAGGGGTGTACAGTGGCCATCAGAGAGGTGCCCGGGTTGGGGGGGGGCAGCCATCAGAATCAGGATTTGTTTGCTTTTGCGCTTTTGCATTTGTTTAAAAACAGAGCCTTAACCCACCTTCCCATGACATCGCTTTTCTCACTTTTGATATAAATCTTCAAAATTCAGATATCAAACAACCCCAGAAAAGGGGAATTCTCTGCAGGCGTTGCTCCGCCCCAGCTCCTGAACAAACCCAGCACTGTGTGGCAGTTTTTCAGTCACAGGGGTAGAGGACAGGGGGAGAGAATTTCAGGCTGTCTCATGATTGCTGGGGCATGAAGAAGTCCAGTCCTGCCACAAATTGGGAGCACCTTTATCTTTTAGAGAGGAACAAAACAAAACAACAAACAAACAAACAAATCACATAGCTCCACACCAAGGCACAGCCAAGTCTTGGTTCCTGTTTCCCGCACCATCTGTAGGAAGTGAGAAAGGAGGGAAGCCAGTGAAAGTAGGGCTTTGAAGGCAGGAATCCTGGGAAGAGAGAGCCCCTGTGAATTTCACTCGCTCAGTGGACAAAGCCAGAGCCAATATACGTGGAAGCCTGAATCCCAACAAGGTTCGACTGTCCATTTCTTTAAAAATATACACACCCATGTTTCCTTCTAGAAAACAATTTGGGAAATCAAACCCAAATAGAGCACTTGAAGGAAATCATTAATGTCTTCACTTCTGGGCATTTATAAATGCACCAATCTGTGACTCGATGGTGGTACTATTTTGGACTAGTGAGACATGTTATGCCAATATTTGTATGGTCCCTGCCCTGGGTTTTATGACATCATGACAGTTTTTGATTGTTTAAATTTGAAAGCCCTCTGGGTGTTTTGCATAATTCTGCCCAGCTGACCAAGGCTGAGATGGAAAGCACACATCAACAGCACACGGAAATCAGATCTATGAATTTGCATCAGAGTTGGACAGTTTTAAGAAACTCCCAAAACATTTCCACAGAGGCTCTGATCGGAATGCAGAGTTTCTTACTCAAATCAAAATCCTCTACGGAGCACCTCTTCACTTGTTCCACACAATTCATTTTCTTTGCCTTCTTTTTCTGTTAAATACCAATTTTTCTCTATAATTAGGACTTTGGATTGCAAAATCGCATTCCTCCCTTCTGCGTAGATTCATCTTGGATCTTTAGCTACGATTAGAAAGGGGCATTAATTCAAGAAAGGAGGAAGAGGGAGGGGTGGTGGCAGCCAGAGGTTTGGGAAAAAGAGGGGGAGGAAATGGTTCTCAGCCTGCCCCTACCTCCAGCCCACGCACCGGGGATTTCACTTCTGACTTTCTCTATTCTAAATATTCTGATTTTCAATATTGCCTGTTTCCAAGTTAAGATTCCAAAGAACGTTTTTTTTCCTTGTGATTGGTTCTTTCAGTTACAGAACAGAAGAGGCCAGGAAACCTCACAGAACTAGGCAGGGGAGGGTGAAAACCTCTATCCTCAGAGTGGCCCCACAGCGATGGTTGTGAAGGAAACCCTGGCCTGGAAAGGCGTGACAAGGTTACAGATTCTTTTCTTGCAACCAATATTTGCCCTGGTTCCGTGTGACCACATCCACGTTTGGAGGCCTTTAGAAGTGGCTTTCTGACCTCCTTTGGGGGATTCACCAGAAAAGAAACAGGCCTGAGACCTCCATGATGGTAGGCTGCCCCAAACTAGGCCCAGGGAGAAGAGGAGAGGAAGGGGCCCTGTGTGCAGGGGCTGGGGAGAGTATTGCTGACAGAGGCCAACCTTGGCTATGACCCCCCAATAGCCAGGGCTCAGCTCAGGTCATTCTCAGGGTCCCTTCCTCTGGCCAGGAAGGACCTGTTTTCAGGGTGACTGATAAGCTGCTGACAGGCCCTGAGCTTCCCACAGACTGATAAAAACAGTGAGGTCCCAAGCTCTGGGGTTTGGGGCCCTGCTGTATCCCAGCTTCCTCCTCATGATTTTCAACACCATCCAGGCCTGGTCACTCAAGGCCATAAGAGGACTTAAGGGGCACTGCCCTCAGGCCATGAAGCAGTCACCAAAGTTGAGGGCTTGGACCACATAATTCCCTCCTGCCGTAATTTAAATGCAGACAAAGGCAAGGGTGGGGAGATGTCTGGGGAGCTGTTCTGAGAGAAGAGCTGAGATTTGGTTCCAAAATGTTTAACTCAGGTCTTAAAGGCTGGGGTGAAAGGGAGTCAGGAAGGATGCTGAGATTAAGCGCCCTCCCATTTTCCATGCACACCCTCCACCCCCGGCTTCCTCCTGGCCCCAGGTCCTTTGTACACCTGCTTCACAGGGCCAGTCGTCCTAAACACTGCTGCCCAGAGCTCCGTGGCTAGTCTGAGCTGAGCAGCGGCCTGTGCACTGGTGTCTCTCTGGAGTCCTCTGACGAGCGCGCAGCAGGTGCGCACTGACTAGAGCCAGGATGACAGGCCGGGCCAGGCAACTGCCTGAGGTCACCAGGAAGTCCCTCAGTGCCGGCGGCCACAGCTCCAGGCCCAAGACGGAGCCCAGGGAGGCGGTGCACACAGGTCGCGCAGGCAGCCTAGCGCCTCGCCAGGACGCCCAAGGCGCAGCCTGGCGCGGGGAGGCACGAAAGGGGCCCCACCCAGCTCCCCCAGGGCGGGCGCCGATCCCCGAGCCCAGACAGGGGGCTCGGATCTTCAGTGGAATTTGGCTTAAATTTTCCCAGAGCACTGCCCTGGCCTAAGGGAAGCGGCCCGGCTTGCAGAACTACCCGCCTTGCTGCACTCCTAGGTGCGCGCATGGAGGGAGGGAGCTGGAGCCAGCGCTGAAGGCTCTGCCCTTTACCTGGAGGCCTCCCCCCACCTCAGCCCCACCCGTGAGCACCCCGGGAACCTTCTGTAAATAAAATCATTGGTTCCAGATCATTTGATTTTTACTCATTAATTTTCTGGCCCATTTTCCAGATCTGTGCCCTTCTCCTCCTCTTTGGTTAGAGACAGAAGCAGGAGGAAAAGAGAAAGAGGGAAATCTGGATAGCAAGTTTAAAACTCTTCATGGAAATCGCGATATGGTGTGGGTTTCCCGTGGTGTAGCGTTTGATGCACGTTACACAACAAAGCCAACCACGCAAACTTTATTAGGATTCTTCCATCAGGGCCAGGAAGAGGGTCCAGACATCTCCAGGGCATGCAGAAGCTGTCTCCAGAGGACAAACTTTGAAATTCCTGATTTCAAGAAGGATCATTTATACATAGGGCCTCCTTCTCATGGGAAGTTTGTGTCAGTGGTTGGTTGAACTAAGAAAGTCTCATGCAGTTGTGTCCTCATATATAAATCTCCTTTTTCCTCTTTCTTTTTTTCTTAGAGAAGGATTTTTTTTTTTTTTTAATGAGCAGAAAAATATTTTGAAACTAAAGCAATGATGTATGCATCTGAAACACTTTTACGAGGTCAGGGTTTTTAAAAATCCTCTTTGATAGCACAGGAGGAAAAAAAAAAACCTGGGATAATCATTTTGAGATAGAATTTATTAAAAGGGGATATTTGTTTCTTTCCAATTTCAGGCAATGAAGTCAATGTATTCCTTCATCTGCCATTTATTTATCTATTTAATCTGTGAACCTCTTTAAAGTACCATTGCAGCGGGGGGGGGGGGGAAAGCTACTAAAAGACAAACCTGCAGTTTGTACTTTTGAAGCTAACTAAAGTGATTGCAGGCAGAGTTAATGGGTCTACTACTCTGTTTATTGGTAAACATCAGAACTTGGTCTGAAGTCTGTCTTAGAACAACCTTTCCATGTAAAAAACAGGTCAGTTCCCTCCACCAGACTTTTCATGACTTGGAGGGGTGTGGAGACCCCGGGAGACGTTCTCAGAGTACTCTGTCTGTGTTAATTCACTACACTTCTGAAATCTCCTTTGCGGTATCACTACACACTCTTAAGCTATTTAAAAAAATATTCTTCCGTGGATGGTGTAGGAGGCTCTGTGCTGTCAGACATCTGGCTTAGATTACACCATCGTGGTCCAGCTTGAAAAATCTCCTCTCACTCCCAGGCGAGACCCCCTTGCCCTCACCACTCTTCCCCAGTGACTGGTCTGGGCAAAGGTACTGAGAACAGAGAAACCACACCGCTTTTGGACTCTGTTCAGGTGTGCAAACAGAACCCCCCTCCCACCCCCATTCTGGCTTTTGAAAGTAAATGCCTTGATAACTGGATGGGTTCCCCAGGTAGCTGGAGAGTAGAGGTCATCTTGAGGAAAGTGACACCAATGATCTAAAAAGGACATCCACTTTATGAGATTTCAGGCAAGAAGCCAAATATTGCATTTAATGAGGCTGATTCTTTTTCTCCAAAAATAACAGAGACTATCAATGATATGGTCAGGAAGGAAAGGGGGGCATTTTGCAAGACTATGTTCAATTATTGCTTTGTAATATTTTTCTAAAATTGAAAAATGCTTCACAAGTATATGATCTCATGTAAATATTCCTTGCCGGAGCTTAACAGATGTTTGCAATGCCCCAAAGGAATGACAGCAATGTTCTCTCCAAAATTTCTTAAGCTCTTAAACTCTATTCACTTGTATTTCTGAAAGAATCTGTTGTTTCTGGAGATCTTTAAGAAATCATTATAATTGGAAAGTTTTATATATTCATTGTTTTAGAGGTTAAGTATTTGAACTTCAAATAGAGACCAATTTACATTACCGATATACTTTTGAATTTTGTAATTTCAGTATGTCTCTTATTTCTCTTCTACCCCCCTTTTCAAAGAAATAATATATTTGACGAAAGATTAATACATGAAAAAGAAATTTGTACCTTAAGGCTCTAAAAGCATTTGTACCATGAAATAGGAAAGCAGGCGCATAATGTATTGGGGACAGTTCTGGCAGATATCTGGGGTCAGTTTTGTTATCCAAGCATTTGGGGCATTGTCTTACTATTTAGGTAAAGAGCATTTGAAAGAATTACACAGTTACAGTGAATGACAATTTCGGTGAAGAAAGACAATGTGTTCAGTTACAGCTGCCTTTAGACAGCATGTGAATGAATATAGTCTATCTGTTCACACCAATTGTAAGGTACTGCAAATAAAATATGGGGGATTAAAGAAAAATAACTGACTATCCTTGTTGGAAAAAATTAGATTGACTTACTAGTTTATTGTAGCTATTATACACAGATTTGCTGTAACTGTGTTGAATTCTTAAATTAGATTTTAAATCTATTTTGACAGTCTGAATTTGTATAGTGTGACTAACTATAGGAAGCAGTGACAGGTCTGCTTTGTTATTAAACTGCTGTCTGGAAAATATTGGGCTCTGTACAGTAAATGATCATTATTTTGCCACTTACGTTAGTACAGCTAATGGCAGTAAGGGTTTTTTGAACCATAGAAAGCTAACCACTTTGAATTACTATGTTTTGTTATTCATTGTGAAGCAAAAAAGTCTTTTTTTTTTTTTTTTTTTTTTTTCCCAAGCAACCTCATGTCAGTATCACCATTCTAAGCACTCCCTGCTAGGAATTTAAACAGAGAAGTAGTTAATAAATAAAGGGGTAGTATCTAAATGGTTCTATTTGTTAAGAGAACGTTTGCAGTTACGGTCAGCAATGTAGGCAGAACAGACCAGAGCAACAGAGGAGCAGGTCAAACATGGAAGAGAAGGTGGCCTAGTTCACTGCCTGCCAGAGCTGGACCAGGGGGTCCCCTGAGGGATGGGCCATCAGCAATTGCTGGTAAATGAGAATCCCATCAGAAATGATTGAGTCCTCCCCACATGGAACCCGGAATCTCTTGGGTCCCTTTGAACTGCGAACAGCTTCAGGACTGACCCAGACTGCCAGGCCAGTGGGTTCAGCCTCCCAGTGGGGGAGCCAGAGTTCAGAGGCAGCCACAGGCATTCTAGGCCATCCCCTTCCATTGCCAACCCCCTCCTCTGATCTGGCTGGGCTGAGGCCACCAGGCAGAAGCGAGTGGAACTAAATCACTCTTCTTTAAGTCCAACTCTGCCCTTTTCATAGTTATGCTGCCGTTAACGTACTGTCCTTGAAACATTTCTTCATGGTTATTAATTACCCTTTGTTTATTTTAATATATTTGCTAAATCAGGTACCCAAGGGAGTCCTCTACATCAGTGATGTGAAAAGTCCAGTTTGCCTGAAGTCAAAGAGGTACATCTTGATTTTTGATTTGCATGCGTTTGTTTTAGTGAGTTTGCCGTGAGAGGAGATGCTAGCCAGCAAGCAGGGAATGCTGCTCAGTTTTTGGGGGTGTGAAAAGTTCCTTTTAGAATAGTTTTAGCATTTGGGTTTCATATGCAACACACAGTGTGATTCTAGATGCTGCAGAGGAGCCGCAGAAGCAATATGTGTGAGAACCCGCATGCAGTCATTGTCTGTATTTATTTCATTACATCGATGTCACTTACGGGAGTAATTCAGTCTGAGTAGATCTCAGATCTTTGGCTTTATCCCACATAGTGTGTTGACACTGAAAAAGGTGAATGTCAGGCCTTTTGGAGGAATCCATGCAACTGGCATTCATTGCCCTTGGGTAGTTCTACCTGGGCCTAGCAAATATTCCAAATTTAGGGTTGTTTATAATTCGGTCCATACTCACATTTGGAAAATTTATTATAATTTCAAAGCACAGTGTGGACTTCCTTCTGCATCCAAATGTGTCTCTGGAACCACTCCCCGCTTCAATTGGAGACAGAAGGGGAGGGGAGGAGACAAGTGAGAAGCAGAAATCTGATTTTCATCTACTAAAAAAATGAAATTGAGCTATTTAAATGGGTTTTCAATTACAAGTGTCCCAGCATGAATTTAATTATAAACCCTCTTCACTTGGAGAGGTAGACCAACACTCTCACACCAATAATTATTTAGCGTCATAGTTTTATGTATTCTTGTTACCTCTCATTGGCTAATGGCACAGAGTTTTATTTTATTTTTTTTTATTAAAAATTTTGCTTGCTGAGAAATTTGCATGAAATACATTTTTTTTTTTTTTCTTCTGGGTTCCTAGTGAAACTGAGGGGGGCAAAAGTCACACTGTCAAATTGCTACTCTTTGCAAAAGAGGCACTTTAAAGATCTGACGAATGGAGAGCTTTGGAAAAACAGAACTTATTTCTTCTCTCTATTCCAAAATAGTATCTGATTACTTACTACTACATGCTGCTATGATGAGAGTCTTACTGAATAACTGGATTGTGAATATAAAATATGGTTTCTTTGCTAACCTTATACAAAATTAACATTTTCTTTAATAGTTTCCATACATGGATTTTAACTTCATGTATACCTTTGAGGTTTACTGAGGTGTCATGTGAGTGCATGCAGTTCTAATACTTTATTTCTCTCTTGTCCTCGTCTTTATAATTGTAATTTGAAAATGCCTGGTTAAATATGATGATCTAGGACCACTGTTCAGGTTTTGTGACATTGAAACCATCCGTTTTGAACAAAGAGTTAATGAACTTTAAAAGCAAGGTTCACACTGGTCCTGACCCTCCTGGTAATATTTCATATAAGGTTACTGGTGGGAGAGAAATCAAATTTCAGCTGTGAACATGATTGACAGGAGAGAGCAAGGAAGAGAAAAGAAGAGAAAGGCATTTGGTCAGATGGGGAATTTGGGGATGAGGAAGACAATTCCTTGAAGTTCCTCTGGGATATTAGATATTATAAGCTGATATATGAAAAGTTCAATACTTGGTCCTCTTGGGGGAGTTACTTAGTTTATTTTCAGAAAGTCACCTTTGGTTAAGGGACTTCAGTAGTGAAAACCAAAAAATGGTGAACCACTAGGTTTTCTGCCCTTTTGCTAATTTCTACCATGTTCAGCTTTGTGGCTTATTTCCAGCGGTTTTCTAGGCTAAGGTCTGAAAATTAAATCACAAGCCATTTGGAGAGTCATTTAATTACCTTTCATTTATTCTCAGAAACACTGTCCAGATTATATAATGGTTCATGAACATATTACAAAATGTTCATCCCAAGTGATATCACAAAAAAGATTAAATTTTCCTTTTCGGTAGCATCCCTTGATCCTGACTAACATTTTTCCACTAGTGCACGGTACAGCCTCCCATATGCAAATCAAGGGTGTCAAGACTGCGCTTTCTGGAGGAGGTCTTCTAACCCAAGATCCACACTCCACCCCTCTTGTCCACCTTTGGCCCCAGCATGGCCATTTGATGGGAAGTGTTTATAGGTAGCATCGCTGCTAGCTGAGGTGTGATTGTTGCCATGGAAACGCGCGATGACCCTGCATGACCCTCACATTCAGGGTGGCTTTTGGATTAGCCTCGGACACTGTCTGCAAGTTTGAATCTTCACAAGGAGGTGCCCTACAGCCCACGACTTGTACCCAGCTGGAAAGCAGGTCTTCCAAACGTGCTCTTACGTGCCGAAACCCCGGTTGGGAAGGTGGTGACAGATCTTAGCCAGCTCATGTCTGTGTTCTGCCCATCTCTGATGTTCCTGACATTGGCTCAGACCCATCTGGATGCAGCCATGCCTTACAGAGCTGCCTTGAGGAAGGCAGGTGTGGCACAAACAGGGGCGAGGCCTGCTTGTGGCTTTATATTCACCTATAGGGAACGCTGATGGAACCTGTAGAAACAGCATTTCCTGGGTTGTAACGTACCCATCAGTGGTTTCTGTAGTCTTATAGCTTGGACGTGTTTTACCCTGACCGTACTTATGTCAATGGTAGGAATTCAAAAGGCTGTCAACTGTGAGGAAGGCATTACTGTCTAATGAATGGGGCTAAACTAAACCACAACAAAACAAAACCAGCCAAAGTACTCAGAAATCTTGTTTCTATTTTGTTTACTCCTCTTTCTGTGTTGCCTATAATCTTTCAGAAATAAAATGCAAATTCCTGATGCCCAGTGTTGGCGGGGGTGTCGTAGCACATCACATGTGACTATTTAGTTCAAATATAAATGTAAAGAGGCCTTTAACCTGGTGTCCCTCGCAGGGTCCATCAAAATATATATATATATATATATATATTTTTTTTTTTTTTGTACCAGGGATTGAACTCAGGGGCACTCGACCACTGGGCCACATCCCCAGCCCATTTTTGTATTTTATTTAGAGACAGGGTCTCACTGAGTTGCTAAGTGCCTCGCCATTGCTGAGGCTGGCTTTGAACTCGCGATCCTCCTGCCTCAGCCTCCCAAAGTGCTGGGATTACAGGCGTGCGCCACCGCGCCCGGCTCCATCAAAATATTTTAGTGGAGATAGTGAACCTCGTGTGTCCCTGCGAGGGACATGTGAAAACCCAGGTCAGGAGTTCTGATGTCTTGATGCCTCTGAAAGGTCCATGTGGATGGTCGTGGCCCTGCCCTCACTGGAGGCTTTTTGGGGCTTCTGCGTACTCAGTTCTTAGAATAAATCCCCCACCCACAACCTGAGGAAGAGATGATGCTATTTTGCTGAGAGATCTGCAGTGGGACCAACCTACCACAAACTCCATGAGTATAACCCAAGCACACTGCATCGGGGTGTCTATCAGCACTCACAAAATTAGGGGGAACACTTCTGTTTAAGGTATTTTATTATTCAGACTTCCCCTGATTGCTTTTGTTGTTGTTGTTAGTTTATTTCTATTGTACCCTTCCTTATCAGCCACCGCACCCCCTTTGCATACAGTCTGGCTCGTGTTTTCCGTTCTCCAGACACTGGCCCACGACAGAGCTGATTCAATCAATTAATTATAGCAGAGGAGCTGGCCTAATGATGCTACACGAATGTGTATTATTTTCAGTCAACTCTGGGATACTCTTAGCAGGGTGGATTTAAAGAAATGTGATGGATTTGGGGGGAAGAAAGGAAGAAGGAATTTCTACAAAAGTGCAGGACTCATTACTTAAAACAATGATGCTTCTGTAAAAAGCTTTCATCCTAAAAGCACGCCGTGCACTCAGTCACCTGCCAAAAGCTCAGATTTAGTGCTGCTGTTCGCAGACGCCAGTGTTGAAACTCCCTTCACCTGCAGCTTGCTGAGTCTCTCACTTCCTCACTCCAAAAATTGCTGTCAAGTTGTTGTTTTGTGTCTGCATTTTTTTTTTTTTTTTTTTTTTTTTTTTTTTTTGCTTTTCCTGGCACCTAATGAAATTATCAGCAATAAATGAGCTAAGCACCAGGGTTGAGGGTTTTTTGTTTGTTTGTTTTTGCTTTCCATTTTGTAATATTTGGAAAATGCTAGGATGAGGGAAACCCAGGGGGAAAATTCAGTGTGTCTCTCCAGCATCTACAGGAAATGTAATAAAGCTATTAGCACTTAGATCCTTGCAGATGGGAACTAGCCTGCCCAGGTGGGGGAGGGGAGGGCCCAGTTTCAGGTGCTCCATGGGAAAATCAAACCAGCTGTGGGGTTTACAGTTCTCTATGGGGAGAAGGTGGCCACTGAGCAGTCACCTCAGGTGTAAGACATTATCATCTGATTAGGGATTCAGGGCGCATCCTATGACACAATCACCAGTGAGGTGAGACAGGCAAGTCCAAAAACAGAGGCAGAGGGAGATGTTGGTAGGAATTTCCCCCCTTTTCCCTCAGCCAGCATCTTCTACTAATGTGGTCATTCCCATGCAGCCAGTGACGATTTCGAGTCATTTCAGTCTATTGAAAAGCAGGGGAAGTTCATTTGCTCGCAGGTAGGCAGCAGAGGTGAGAATTGAATTGATCTGAAATGCTCCTAGAAATTGACGCTGAGGTCATCTTCCTTCAAATTGGGTTCTAGGCCACAAGTTTCTTTTCTTCTTCCCTGGCTTCTGCCTGTGTCCTGCAGCAGAAGTTGGGGTTTGTGATTATGTAAAAGGATCGCGATGCGGGGCTGACTCAGCCTCTGTAAAGTTAATCAACGCAGAGTCCCTCTGTTACCCATGGTAGTTGATTAAAGGAGTCTATACTGGAGTCTATACTGAACCGTGGGGTGCCTTATGTTTAAAATGAGGTTCATTCCTGATGTGCAGGAAATGGGGGAGAAACCTAATGTTGGGGGTCTTGCTGGGCTGGACGTTTTGCATAGAGAAGAATTTTTTTTGTTTATTTTCCCTACTTCTTTTCTCCTTTATTCTCTCTTTTCATGGAGCAATTAGGATTTTTTTTTTTCACATCATCTTAAGGTGCACACTTGTACCTTGAGCAGTCTGGAACAGGAGCTGCCTTCGGGAAGACGCCTCAGTTCAATGGCAGGGAGGCTTGGCACAGCTCACCTCTCAGCAGTGATGGAGCCAAGAGAGGTCAGAAATCTCTTTCCCCGTGGTGGACCTTTGTGACCCGGCCTAAGACCTGCTTTATCAGTCTTCGTGTCTGTGCCCAGCATGCACTTGAAATTCTGTCCCAACACTTAAAGGCTGTTTTGTTGATTTGTTATTGTTCCCCCCGCCCCAGACTTTTTGTATCTTTTTTTTTTTCTTTTCTTTTTCTTTTTCTCCTTTTTAAGCTCTGAGCAGTTTCTCACCATGGTCTGGAACAATAAGGAACTGAAGTGTGTGGGCTATCACCAGCTTTATCGAGGCATTTAGAGGGTTGAGTCTGGCTTTGCCCTCCTAGAGCTAGAGGGGACAGGACGGGAACAGGATTTCTCTCAGTCATTCTGGGTCTGCTGGGCAGCCCAGGTCTGAGGGCCCCTGCTGCCCTACTCGCCAGTGGCCTTCTGGAGACACATTGTATGTTCAGAGCCCCCTGGCATCTCATTCTTTTCCTAGACCCATCGCCTCCCCACCTGCTCAATGTTCTCTGATCCAGAAGAACCACTGAATCAGAACTTCCCTCTCTGTGTAAGAGCCCTGTTTGGGGAGATGGCTTAAATTGTGGTTGACTATGGGCCATGGAGATTTTAGACATTGTCGCCTTTCATAGTCTCACGAGACTTGGCCCGAGATCTCGCGGGACTTGGCCGAGATTGCTGATCGAGTCAGCGCCATTTTGGTGGTGGTGTGTGTGTGTGGCGTGTGTTAGTCGTTGTTAGAGCCAGAAAAAAAAAGTTATCAAAATAAAAAGCTGTTTGTTTTCAGTTTGCCTCTGAACTTCTTCCCACGGCTTCGTTGCTCCAAGCGGCCATCGCTTCAGGTGACAACATCTCTGAAGCTTTCGAAGTCCAGTCCCAGCTCAGGCGACGGTGGTAAAGTGATTGCTAAGCATACGAGGTCCTCAGACATCAGGGGCCCCTCTGGCAGTTGGGGAGCCTACTTATTTAGAGTGTTATTTCTGTTTGCTCTGATCTCTGCTTGCTTGGTAACCCCTCATCCAAGGGCAAGGAAGGAATGTGGTCATGGAATACCGCAAGGCCTGTGCTATAAATCACCCCTACAGATTTGTGGGCCAATAATGCACCCAGATCCCAAATGGGGCTGGAGGATGAGAGTTGGAGAGCGCGGGCTTTGACCCTGGAAGAAAAGCACAGGGCGCAACTTGGCTCCTGCCTGAGAGTGGGAGGTTGCACAGAGGCGTCGTGAAATGTCACCCTGTTCTGGAGAAGGAAAAAATAAGGAAGGATTTGTTTTTCATTTTTTTCCTCCTATTTTGTTTGAGTCAGCTGGTATTAGTGATGAAACGCCATCCCCTGGTGCTGAGAAGCCTTTTCTAAGGCATGGGTGGAGAGCAGGGTGGGCGGCTGGCTGCTGCCAGGGGTTTCTGGCTGTCTCCGCTCCACCTTTTACAGTGTCATTCATCTAACTGTGCACCAGCATCATTTTCTTCCACAATAAAAAGGCACCTTCCTATCATTGCACCATTAACCCAGGGGATTTTCACTTTAGCAAAGACGGGATCCTAGCGTGTGGTTTCATTGTAAATTCGGCAGAAGTTATTCTCAGAGGCGTTGAGGATGCAGTTATTCTGAGAATGCTTTTTATTTCTTTAAAATTTAATTGGGATCAGGCCACTGGGTGCTCCTGACTCCAAGATTTCTTTTTCGTTTTCTTTCTTTCTTTTTTTTTTTTTTTTTTTTTTTTTTTTTTGCTATTTTGTTATGTTTTATTGCAAGCTGCAAAAAAGAGACTTGCAATTTATAATCAAAGTTTGGTATCGTTAAGCTAAACTGTAAAATCCCACCTTGGGGTTTTGCTCCTAAAATAAATATTTATAAAAATATAGCAATGAAGCTTGTACACTAGCAGCAATGTCGGTATACATCGGTGTGTGTGAATATATATGGATGGAGTTTGTTTCAGGGCCTGTTAAAGCTGATTCTGAAAAAGCATCTTCCTGCGACTCCTAAACATCCAAGCATAAAGACACACTGCTGAGGGTGCAAACAGGCCTTTCATGATGAACTTCTAATCAGTTACTTAAACTCCATTTGTAATGCACATTACCTTATGTCTTCAGTTGTATACGTGTGTAGTAAAGGGTCAGAATATGCATGCTAGAATTCTCTGTAAGCTGTAGTACTCCTTAGCTTGGAAGACTTTTTTTTTTTTTTTTTCTTTTCCCCCTAACAAGGAAGCTCATTTAGAGAGAAATGTTTATGTGAAGTGCTTGTCAGTTGGCATTTTTACTGGTTTGCTAACCCAAAGGTAAAATATAAAGCCATGGCTTTTCCTGGCTGGCTTGTTGTTACTAGAAGGGTCCCTCCCTTGTTAGCTTGATAAATAATTTTACTAGAGGGACTCTGCTGTGTTTTTATGCTGGCTGTCTATTTTCTGCTTGCTGCAAATAAATTTCTGTACTCAGAGGGCACTAAAACTCCAAACACATGGTATTTTCCCATTTTGCTGCTGGTCTCCTGAAATATTTATTCCATCTAGTGTTTTTAATTAATTCTTTAAGGGAAAAAAATAATTTGTAATTAATATCCAACCAAAATTATTCACGTATTTCTTGGACTTTTGGGTTCAAACATGGAAGGGCAGCTTTTGGGAAGGCTTCGTGTCAAACTCAGTCTGATGTCTTGTCAAATGAAAGCCAAGTGTTATTTACTGGAGGACCTAAAGTTTTCTCATTCCATTTTTCATTGTCTGTCTTCCCAAGTTTAAATATTAAGTGGTTAATATGAGAAATGAACAGGGCTATGGAATTCTACCTAGAAACAAGGCACCATACCATAAAATCTTTTGGTGTGAAAAAAGATACATACTGTGAAACTGGAGAGGAAATTGATCATAAGTATCAGTGAAAATAGTGGCATCCACCTGAGTCTCAGGTATTTAGTCCTGGGATTGATGAGCAGTAAGAGGAGCTTGGTGTGACTCTCTGGAAAAATGGGTCTATGGCCTGAGACTTGACAAACACACCCCAAATCATTGCAGCGAAACAAAATGTTTTCTATAAGTTACAAACACACCGGCCATGCCACATTACAGGCATATGGTGTCGTTTTTAATGAAGGATGGAATTTACGAATGTTAGTAAAAAGAAATAATTTTCAATTAATGCCAGATTATCTCATTCATTGAAATTTCTTTCTAGAGAAGACATTCTACTGGTGATTTGCTATATGTTACTTGTTTATTAGCAGAGTTTATGTTCTGAAATTGGAAAATATATGTTTTACAAAGGGTATCGGATACATAAACTGGCAACTGGAAGGCCAGCACGTGTAACCAGTGTCACGGGTGTTGGAGAGTCCAAATGAGTGATTATCTGGAGCTCAGGTTTTGCAAAGATCACCCAAATAAAGAGGAAAATATAACAAAGGGGTTTCCTGAGTCACAGAGATCCAGTCACAATTTAGAACATTTCTTGGGTTTTGCGCTATAATATTCATTCAAAAAATTTTACTACAGACTTTTTTTTTCTCTAACTCAAGTATGGAGACTATTATGAGAATCAAGAACTTTTTTTTTTTTTTTTTTTTTTTTTTTTTGTAATTAAAGTTGGTTTTAAGCATTTCTTCTGGTCTCTTGGGGACAGCACCAGTTTGTCAGGAGTTGGGAAAAACTTCCATGAGATGAGGACCTGGGTGTTCCGCCTAGTCTTGCCCTTCACAGATTGTCCAAAGCCGCATAGGCTTTGAGGACAAGCTACTCTGGGTTGGGTATCTCTTGGGAGCTAACACCTGTGCCATCTTTGATCCTTAATTCCACCAGAGGGGCAGGTATTTTGATCTCCTCTATTCCATTGAGGAAACTCAGGCACAAAAGCAATGAAGGTGACATTGGACCCTACACAACAGTTATGCAGGTGTTTCTAAATAGACACCAGCTGCCCCTGCCCTGCCCAGTCTGTCCCCCACTCCTCCATTGCACACCCCATTGGTAACCTCCACGTGTGCAATGGGAGCCCAGGGACCGCTTCCTGCCTGGTCATCTCCATCTGAGTGGGGTCGAGTGAAGCCAGAATATAACACGTATCATCTGATCCGTGTCTGAGGATGGGATCTGTGACCGCTCGCGGTCTCTACCCTAAGGACTCTTCCGGCTCTAAAAGCAAATGATCCCGTGGTTGGATTTTGGTAGGTACGGGATCCACCTTGCTCTACTCAAAAATTTAGGATTGTCATTTAAAACACATTTTAAAAACAACAGATGATACATTTCCTTAATACCTTGTAATGTGTAAAGTGTCAGGTGCACAATTGGCACTCAGGAAATTGCTGGATAGTGAAAATAAATCCACATTAAATCACTCCAGCGAAAGCCCCGTCTAATAAAAAGTTGTCAGCAAAATCCAAAGTAGTGCTGAAAAGAACACAGAGTTTCCACATCTGTAAGATAGGGGTAGTCCCTCGAAGGCCTGTGCAAAGGATTAAATATGATAATGTATGTAAAGCACCTGAGTTAAATATGATAATGTATGTAAAGCACCTGGCACAGGGTAAACACCCTGCCATGCTTGACCATGGACAGTGTTATATAGGATGAAAATTTGACCTTGACCTTGCAAGCTGTAGTTTGTATTAGAATAACTTTGCTATTATGATGTTGGACTTTCCCCCTCTGCTTTAAAATAAATGGTTTCAAAATTGAAAAATTGAGAAGAACAATAGTTTATAGCTGTTATCTGCCTTACTCTTTTTTTTTTTTTTTTCTAAAGGTAATAGAGCTATTATCTACCTTACATTTATCCCTGAAAAAATAAAAAGGGAAGGGGAAAAAAAGCTATGCGTTGGGGACTTCTGTGGTCCAATGATTTGGGGAAATTATGGATTAAAGTTAAACATGTAATTTTGGTACCATCATCTCGAAGCCTTTATATGTTAATGTGTATATCATGTGTGTTTGTGTGTGTGTGTGTGTGTGTGTGTGTTGTACCAACACAAAGGGTACCTGATATTTTCCAAACTTATGTGAGCATGGGAGCTGTTCTTTAGTAACCATCTCATGGAGCTAGCATTGTGTGGGGACTTTTTTTTTTTTTTTTTTTTTTTTTTTAAATAGTTGCTTAAAGTATTGAAGTCGTTTTTTATTGTTTTTAGCACCAGGACTCTTTCATCAGTCTTCCCCCTGTGCCGATGTTCTGAATGACTCACTGTCCTGCCACGTGCTCATTTTGTTTGTTGGGTCAGCGTGATCCCATGGCGTGTGTCCCAGAGAAGAGAGAGGTCGTGGGGTGATCCTGTGTGTCACAGCAATGGGAACGGTTTGTGGGTCCCCATAGGATTTCAGGATCCCCGTTTGGGATCTTCTGCTCTGATAGAAACCCTGGATGAGCCATCCAGGGACAACAGAGCTTCTGTAAGGAGTGTTTTAATTTCCTAGCGCTTTGGCCAGGGGTTCTTTAGAAACTTCCTTGAGGTGTCTGTATCTTTGTTATAGGGGATAAAGGTGTCTATTACGAACATAAAATAAAACCTGGCGCGGAGGAGAGACGGGGATAGAGGTCCATTCTCTGTCCCTCTTTCCTCCCTTCTTTCTCTTAGCACATCTGCCGCATTCTCCCTACAAACCCAGCTTGGCGTATGCTCCATTCCCACCCTGTCCCCCGCCTGGGTCCTATGGGAAACATGCCCTTTCCTCTGAAGTTCTCCGCACAGGTTGGTTGGAGGTGTTAATTCCAACTGTCTGCAAAGCTAGCGCGGTTCACTCACTCCCATCCATTCAGCGATGGCTTGGGCGGGTCCTCACGGCCAGCTGCCTGCTGGCCCAGTCAGATTTTCTGAGAACAGCGTTGAGCTGGACTCCTGCTGTGGTCAGTTCCCTGCACAATGGAGGGAAAGCGGCACCTGAGATTCATCTGCATCCCTTTTGGAGGCAGCAACGAGAGGGGAGAGGGCTTGAGGCATGCCCAATCCTGAACAGGTCTCTGATCCTACAGAATCATTGTCAGCCTGGGATCTTCTGGCGTGTGTGTGGAGGGGGGGACCTTAAAAAAACATTCACATCCTGCCCCAGACCAATTAAATCAGAACCTTTGGGGGTCGATGGTGCTCAGGCATCAGTACTTTTATTTTTAAACATTTCTCAGAATTTCAAATGTACAACCAGGCCTGCGAAGTCCTGGAGAAGCATCTGAGGGACACGGGGAAGGAGCTGCTGGTGACATTCCCACATTTCATCCCAAGTCTGCCAACTCAGCGTTTCCCAGGTCCAGTTTAAAATGGAAAGGGATGGAACAGTTGCTTTGTGTTTTCCCTGCTTCCTGTGGCCTTCCCAGTGCTCTGTTAGCATCAATCTATACTTTATAAGCAGGGACAAGGCAGTTGGTTAAGGTGCCCCCGGAGGAAAGGGACCAGGCATTGGAAGCCTCAGCTTTAAACCTGTCTTGCCACTGAGCAGCCCTTGGGACCTGGGTGGGTCATAGTCCCCTGATTTCCTTGCTGGGGTCTCCTTCTTCACTTTTGCAAAATGGGTCAAGTGACTGCAAATCAAAGACCTTGGCTGGGTCTACACAGTCAGCTCACCCATCGTTCCTCCCAGACCCAGTGTGTGAGCCCCGGGATCTACAATGGATTTGAGCCTGTAGAACGGCTAATTTTAACAGTGTAATTTTTCAAAAAATTTTCTGCATACAAAGGAGAATAATGTATTTAGTTTTCAAGTTACAAGGATAGATGTAGTCCCGAATTATGCGTACGGTCTTCTGTGGATTCGAATGGGATATTTATATTATTTGTCATCGTTATGCTTATGTGGTATGCAGCCGGGGTTGTAGCAGAAACGGAAGCGAGGGAAGATGACCTCGGCTCCCGTTAACCAGAAGGCGGGATCACACGTAGGTTCTCAGACACATCGATTCTCCACTGAAGCACAGTGTTAAGCCACACACACACACACACACACACACACAAATGGACCTGTAGTGAGGACACTCGTGACCTACCTCATGAGACAGTTGTGCCCTGGGTTTCTCCTCTCCTCCTGGACGCTGCACACCGTGGGCTGAGAGTTCACACCTCATTTATTCTTGCGTCCAGCTCAACCCCATATCAGTGAGTGGCGTGTAGTAGCTGTCTCAGAGCCTTCCGAGAACGCTCAGGGTGCACTTGGATGAGCAATTAGGAACACGGACCAGCAAACCAGCCGCTGATCAGAGCCCACAGAGTTTGTGAAAGGCCAAAGAGAAAGGCTTCGCAATCTGTCAAAATTAGAAATCATTCTCCTAATCTTAAGAGCCCCCTCCTGTCACTTTCTGGTCGCTGTTGTGGCTGTAGCTGGCTACGTGGCCTCTGCACCAGGGCTCTTTCTGAATGTCCTCTTTTGGAGATCTATTGAAAATGGATCTTTTGAAAATACACCTTTTTCTCTGATGGGTTTGCCTCTGAGTTGTGATGATTTAAGGATTTTTAAGATTGAATTCCACCAACGTTGTGCACCACCTATAGCCCCAAATGAACTTGGTGCTGGGGCTTCAGCTGACACAGATGGGTCACGTAGGTGTTGGGGACGAAGGGTTACCCTGAGCATGGACCAAGATGGAGAGACCATGGCCAGGTGGAGAAGAAATTGGAAGGCCTGGCCAAGAAGGGGAGGGGAAGGGCAGCCTATGTGACAGAAGAGAGGAATGAATGAGCCACAGTGGTTGTGCCCTGGGATAGAGCACACGGTGCCCCTTTCTTAAACCATTTCTACCCAGAATTCATTCTCCAAGTGGGAAGCCATCCAGGGAGCCCCTCTGCTCCTCCCGACTGTCTCTGCTCCACACTCTCCACCAGGTGAAAGGGGCCTAGGTGTGTTCATTAAGGCCGGCAGGGCTCATTGAGCTGAGCCAGCTCTTCTGGGCTTTTTTTTTTTTTTTTTTTTTTTTTTTTTTTTTTCTTCCATATCATCTGCATTGTCACAGCCCACAGTATTGGGGGGAAAAAGGGAGGGGCATTTTTCAAAGAACTACAAGGGGATTTGGTCACATGTCTGCCATTAACATCAATCGCAGACGCAGGGCAAAAATGCCTGGCACGTTGCTACACACGCCTCTTTGAAAAACGTCCCCTCTGGTGCTGCTACCAGACTCCCTTCCACTGATGCAGGATTTGGGGGCTTTGAAGTCGGTTGTGGAAATTTCACTGCTTTCTTTGACTCCAGCAAATTGCTCCAAAATGCTACAAATGTAAAAAAGACTAAGAAAGCTTTAGCAGCAGCTTAGAGGTGGAATCCCCTTAAGCCATTGACAGAAAAATGTGTTTCTTCTTTCGGTTTTTAATTTGTGAGTTATATCTTAAAATACAGCAATGCAGTCATAGTCTTCTCTCAGGAGGAGTAAAAAACGAAGAGCGAGTCCCGTGGTGGGTAGGCAAGCAAAGGCAGAGGGTCTGCAGCTCTACTTATTTGACCTTTTGTTGCATTTTGGGGGAGAGAGTGACCAAGGTAGGGCCCCCTGTGGAGAAATTATGTGAAACAACATGAGGTAGAGGGTTTCCAGCCTGAATCTGGGTGCAACTGGGTGTTGAGACATTGGTGATACCAAGCCTGGAAATTCCAGAGACCCTTGCTGCAGGGACCCAACAGAGGACAGCAAGGGGTTCCATACCCACTACTTGGGTCCAGGGGCAGTGGTTCCTGGCAGTTAAAACTTTTGTTTCAGCAGTTTTCCATTTTGGCAGGGAGATCATTGGGCTGTGATGCATTGTTGAAAATTTCCCTGAAGTTCTTTCACTCCTGTAGAATTCCAACACTCCATCAGGTTAGAGAGAAATACAGCGTGGTGGAAATGACCGCTAGCGGCTCCCCCGGCTTCAGTTACCGCTTCCATAAATTTAAGGATGTAGTGCGAATCAGAGGCTTTCAAACTCATTTTATTTTGTTTTGTTTCAGCAGAGGAGCCATTTGTAAAATGAAAGTTTATGTGGGATCACTATAGAAAATAGAAACAGAAAGCTGCTGAGGTTAGAGTGGGTCCTCCAAGATCCTGGCCCTGCTCCCTCCCCTGGGTCCCCTTGGGTTCCAGGTCAAGGAGCCCAGTTTGAATATCTTTGGGAACTAGTTCTCTCTAAGGAACTATTAGCTGAGACAGTCTTTCACGCAGGAAAGGACCATTTTGTCTTCTGGAAATTCAGGCACATCAGGGTGGAGCAGCCCCCTCCATCCTCAATGCCACACCTCCCTAGGCTGGTGACTTTGGCAAAGCCACTTCCCCTCTCTAGATCCTTGTGTCCCCAACTTTCAGATGGTGGATGCTAAAGCCAGCCTTTGGAATTTCCTGCAGGTTAACCAATCAGCCGGGTGGCATTTCTTAAGTGCCCATTTTTACTGTCTGCTCCCATCATCACTCAGGTGACAGCGGAAGTGACCAGCAACAATTACGTCTCCTCGGTTCAAAAACGCTGAGGATTTTTGTTCTTGGGACTCAAGGGCACCACATGGTCTGTTTGGGAAAGGCTGGCTGCTCCCTTCTTTTTACCTGCCTGTTCCTTTCTTCTGCCTGTCACCTGCCACTCTGGAAAGGCAGTTTTTTCTTTGTTCCATTCTAGACTGTGATCCAGTGTTCTACTTTTTCTTCCCTGTGCTTAGGGCTTAGCACAGGGCCTTGCACAGAATGCATTCCAGGAAGTGTTTGCTAGGTTTCCCGTCCGCCATGGGCCAGAGCCTGTGTCTTTGACTTGCAGGAGCCAATTGTGTGTTTACTTTCCCAATTCCACATTCGGGGACTGATATGGGCAGCAGGAAATGAGCTGTGCTGGGATGCTTGCCGGAGGGGAATAGTGGTGCTCTAATGTCAGGAGTCCCTTCTACACCCCCCACCCACCTGGAGAGCTGTGTCCAAGCACTCAGCCGCACACCGCCGCATCAGAAGCTAGGTGATGAGATTGGTAAACCGAAAAGTGCCAAATGCGTGGCTAATATTGCTGCTCTGATGGGAAATGTCAGAAATGGAGAAGTGGGAGAATGTTGTGGGCTAGAGGCATCCAAGAAGGATTTCAGGAAAAGGGGAGGTGATCAGCACCTGGGAAGAAGTGACAGAATGTTCCGGGCTATGGGCGCAGGAAAGGAAGGAACAGAGCCAGGTTAATAAGTGGATGACTTTGGAATTTGAAAGGCTGGTGAGGAGAGAGGCTTGCCAAGGGCTGAGGATGGACAGAGACAAAGCAGAACAGTTATGGAAAGCAAGGGCTGGAGGGAGGGATCCGGTGAGGCAGAGCCCTGACCCTGATGGATGCTCAGGTATTATTATTATTATTTTTTAAATATTTCCTTAGTAGTAGGTGGACACAATACCTTTATTTTATTCACGTGGTGCTGAGGATCGAACCCAGGGCCTCACACTTGCGAGACGAGTGCTCTACTGCTGAGCCATAGCTCCAGCCCTTGCTCAGGTATTATTAAAGGAAAAGTTGGATTCTGTTTCCACCCACGGTGACGATGCCTTACAGATACAGCCAGCATCAAGAGAAGCAGGAACCTGGCAAATTTAGTGGCTGCCTGTTGAGCTGGTGCAGTCTATCGAAGTAGCTTCCCAAACTTTAGAAATTGAGGTAAATCAATGGAAGAGGATGCAAAAGAGAAAATAATAATAATAATGAGAAGAGCCGGGCTTTATGATTTAGGTTTGAGAGGTCCTTGCTGCACCTGTGCAAGACCTGAGATGATGGGTCACGAGACAACCTTGATGGTTTCTGTTTGGCCTATTGGATTTGAACCAGCACCTCTCTGAGAACCTGGGGCAGCACTTTCTAGGCCGTTGCTTCTCAACTTTGGCGACTCATGAGCTTATCAAAAGCTTTCAAAACCCTAGTGCCTGTGCCCATCCCTGATGAATTAAATGAGAATCTCAGGGTGGGGCTGGGGTTGTGGCTCAGAGGTAGAGTGCTCGCCTAGCACACGTGAAGCACTGGGTTTGATCCTCAGCACCATGTAAAAATAAATAAATAAAATAAAGATATTGTGTCCAACTACAACTAAAACATAAATATTAAAAACAAAGAATCTCAGGGTGATGCCCAGGCACCCATGTTTTCAGTGTTCCCCAAGTGACTCTGATGCACAGCTGAGAACCACTAACTGCAATAGGGAGCTGATTCTCCCTCTTCAGAGTGTCTGATTCAGGTGGCCTGGGGCAGGAGCCTGAGGATGTACACTTTCTAACCAGACCCCAGGCGATGCAGGAACAGGGACCACACTTAAGCACTGGAGATGCGCTGTCTTAAGATACTTACAGTGACATTTGGAAAACAATCTAATGGAGTGGTCAGGTAGACCAGATGCCTTCCCAGCTCCTGCCCGACCTCACCTGGGGTCATGCAGTGGGACTCCACTGGGGTGACATTGCTTCCCAGGGGACATTGGGCAACATCTGGAGATGGTTTTGATTGTCATTACGGGTCAAAGCTGGGGACGCTGCTCAACGCCCTGCCATGCCCAGAGCAGCTCTCACCACAGGACACGGTCCAGCCCCGAATGTCAACCAGGTGAAGACACCTGGGTTTCACCTCTCTGAGACTGTTTTGGAGGAAAAGTGAGACTTGTGTTTCTAGTGTGTTGCTAAGAATGGACGCGAGCCTGCTGCAGCAGTACCCCAGGCAGGGAGTGCTCAGTGGAGAGTGAGTGGTAGTTTCCATCCCCCAGCCGTGAACTTGTGGGAGAGACTTGTCTTCTTCATGGGCTTATTTTCTCATCTGCAAAATGGTACAGTCACAGGGCCAATCCTGTGCCAAGATGAAAGGAGAAAAATCTCCAACTCTCGAGGAGTGCTCAGTCCACACTGGCTGTGGTCATGGCTGTCTATTATTTCCCTACACAGACCTTAATCGCGAAGGCTGGCTCAGAGAGGCTAAGATGCTGACTTAACTGCTGTTCAATTTGTAGGTCTGTTAAAGAGGGGGGAAGACAGCGATTTCTAGTTTCCAGGTTGCCAGGACTCGGGGACGGCGACAGCAGGAACGAGGCACGCTCTTAGCCTGCCAGGCCGGATGCCATCTCCGCCTGGGCACAGCTGCTTGCGGCTGCGGGGGAACCTGGCGTTTGATTTTTTTGCCTGTATTTGAAACCTTTGCCCAGGTTTGTTTTCATGAGAATTTGGTGAAGCAAAATGTTGCAGAGACAAAACACCTTGGGGACCCACATCCTGCGAGATAGACGCGTCTCAAGGCCGTGCGTTAGGATGGCTCCCCCAGGACTCCCCATCTTCCAGACGGAGCAGGAATTTGAACCCGGGACTGTCCAACTCCAATGCTTTAGCCAGGCTATGGTTCAAGATACGAATTACAACAGGAGCCCAGCTGAGGATGTCAGGGATGACCAGGGAAAATTCACAGACACCGGGTCCTGCCTAGCTTCCGCTGCAGAGCTCCCAGCTCCCAGCGGAACCACAGCCTCAGAGGCAAACTGCCCTTCCCCGAATCTGCACACAAGATGGATTTTAGCAACTGGCTTTTATTGAGAAACTGGCTCCCTCTTCCCCCACCTCCAACATTCGAAAACAGATTGTCTTCTTTACTGTAGTTCATTTTGCTTTCCAAGGTGATTAATGAATTAAAGATGCAGTGTATTTATTCTTTTGCCTGATTACCATTCTGTAATAAATCTAAGCTCTGGAGTCTGTCGATAGAAGAAGGCCAACCTGCCTCTTCGGAAAATAAAGGTTTGTACGTTAAGCTTAATTTCCAGTTCTCCAACACAGGAGAGGGGAATCCACATTTGGTGCCTTATAAAAATAACTGGGAAGCTTCAAGATTCTGTTTCTGGGGACAGGCAGGATTTTGAACACACCTCCCTGGATAGGGGAAGGGCTGCTGCCTGGTAGATGGGATTTATTTATCAGGAATGAGCTCCCCATGGAGGGGAGGGAGGTGACATGGAAGGCTTTGTCCCAGCCCTGCACCATCTTATTGTCCATTTAGAATGGTGTCCTCTATAGAGCTGCCCGACTACATATTTCATAAAGGCCTTTTACCTCCTGATGAGAAGTGTCTGAGGGCCCTCTGAGTCTCTTCAGGTCTAAGGATTCAGGGCAGTTAGGTACAAAGTGAGGGTGGCCACAGACATGGGTGGATTTGAACTTCACCCTTGGACAGGTCCATACTGAAGCAGGTGAGGGGCAGGTGTGATGGGGTGCCCAGGCAGGATCCGCATCTGCAGGTGCCTTGTTCCGATGCCACCATAAGGTGGGCAAAATGCACCTGTGGTTTCTTCTTCCTCCTGTGAAGCAGATTGGCTCACTCTCCTGACCCATGCATCACTTGCTGGGCTGTGCAACAGGGAGGGCTCAAGGCCATGGGTGAGGGCACCTGACCCTTGCTCCTGACCAGCCCAGGCCTCTCTTTCTCCTCTCTCAAACTTTATGGCCTTTTGTAACTGTAAGATTCAGGAGATAAATGTCTCCCCCATGCTGGACTAAAAACTCCATGAAGTCAGACCTGTGTTCTTTCCTACGGGTCAGGGATAGTCATGGTATTTCTAAAGGCAGAGAGTTGGCATTTAATGGATCCCAGTGGGCATGCATGTTTGAAGAAACAATGATCAGACTGCCTACAGAGATTCTCACCTGCCTGAACGTCACAGTTGCTTGGTTTTTTTTTTTTTTTTTTTTTTTTTAAGTACGGGTCCTGGACCGTGTTTCCTTATGCCACACTCTCTACCACTTCTCTCTCTCTCTTTTTTTTTTTTTTTTTTTAATATTTATTTATTTGCTTTTAGTTGTACACAATGCATTTATCTTTACGTGGTGCTGAGGATCAAACCCGGGCCGCGCACGCGCTAGGCGAGCGCTCTACCGCTGGGCCATAAGTTGGTTTTTAACATACAAACGTAGGCCTGCAACACAACAGGAGCTGGGGGGACCCAAGTGGGATCACTCTCAACTGGACAGGATATGACCTGGAGTTTGCCAGACTTGCTGACAATCGGCTTCTAGCTGTGTGACCTGAGGCAAGTGTCTCTGCCTCTCAGAATATTAGTGTCCACCTCTATAAAATAAGAGGGGGAAACTGCCCACTTTGGGGGATTTCTGAATATTTTCAGTCCGGCGGGGGAGTGCTGTGAACGCATGCAGGCTTGCTCATGTTAGGTAGTGACGCTCTAGAGAGGTGCCGGCATCTTTTCTGCAAATTGTCGTCAGGTGGCAAATAATTTAAGTTTTGTGGGTCTCCGTATGTGAATATACTGGGCAGGGTTCTGATAAGGCTTTTTTTTTTTTTTTTTTTTTTTCCTACTAAAAACAGGTAGTGGACTAGACTTAGCTCCCAGGGGCCAGAGCTCGAACCAATATAGGAGACAGTAATAGGGTATTTTGGGTCTTTAGAGACAGAAAATTTGACTCTGAATGGTGTGAATGATTTGTAATCTCCCTTGAGAAGTTCCAGTCTGGAACAATGCGAGGTTTTGACTTCCACGGCTGCCCAGTGGAGCAAGTAGGCACGCTCTTCTTCCTGTCCACGTGGTTCTTGGGCTTGGCGTACAGGATGAGGTGGCGCTCCTGGGCCAGGCTTTCCCACAAGCCCATCTCAAGGCAGGAGAGAGTGCCCAGTGCTTTAGTCCTCCATCAGTGCAAGGAGAGCTTTTCGGAAGTGGATTCCCACACGCCTCAGCAGCTGCGGGCCATCCCTGCTCCCTGCATGGTTGGTGCCCGTCATGGGATTAACCGCCATGGCCTCAGACTGATCAAGATGCCCCCACACGGGCCCCAGAGCTGGCATCTGCTGGGCTTCCCGGGAACGACGTGTCCTGTGCACATCGATCAACATCTTGGCTTTCGTGAGCAGAGAGGATGGGCGTGGGAAGGGCTGTCGGCTGGCACCAGGACTCCCTCCTCCCTGGTTTGTCACATGGGTGGAGGGGGCCACCGTAGGGGACTGCACTTTGTGAACAGTGGGGCTCCTTCAGAACCCGCTATCAGGGCAGTTATGAGGCTCACAGAGACTTTATTTCTAAAGGAGTCTGCGTACCTGGCCCGTTGCTAACTCCCCTGCCTGGGTCAGGGTTCGGCTTCGACACTGGTGACCTTAGCCCTGTGCATTGCTCTCTCACTTTTCTTCCCCATAATTCCTGCTTCCTCTTCCCCTGCAACCAGCAGAACAGACCTGCCTGGGAACAGGTGTAAGAAGTCTTCCCGCACAGCCCACATGCTTCCCAGGACCAAGAAATTCGCTTCCCAGCTTTTCTGGAACAAAACGGGGAAAAACAAAAACAAACAAACAAACAAACAAAAAGCCCCTGCCGAAGTGCAGGGAACAGTGGCCACCCCACAGGACCTGCATATTCTTACCCAGTGACAGCCACTGGGTGGGAATCCCTGGAGGCCTGAGAGGGAAGCAGGGGCCTGGGGAGGGAAACTTGAAAGCAGGGTTAGTTCCACTTGAAATGCACCCCACCTTCCAGGAAGGCTCTCTCTTTTGGCCTTTGAAATACGTGGACTTGTAAGCTAGATTAAGAAGAAACTTCAACTCTGAGCTGACAGTTTGGAGCTGGCTTTACCAACATCCCCAGGTGGTTCTGCTCTGAGGGGTCTGGATGACACATTCTGGATGTGAAAACTCACAGGGAGCAAAAGGCTCTCTCCTTCTACAGCACTACTGGGGGTGGAAGGAATCAGACAAGACACCTCCTGGGGTCATCTGGGTAGCCAGACCCACACCTGGCCTGCTTGTTTTTGCTAGCTATCTATGAAAACATCTAGAGTCATCCAGTAAGAGACAACATGAGTCACATTTTCAATCATAAACTCACTAACAGCCCCTCTTAGAAAAGTAAAATGAGACAGCGAAATGATTTTTTTTAATCTTAAAATTACCTTTAATAGAGTCTTAGAATGTGTTTTATTAGACAGAGCAGATTTCAAGACAATTATGTTAATTATAAAACACTGAAGTTTCAATTTTTATCTATCTATATCATCTATTATCTATTTATTTATTATTTAGTAATATTGGGATCAAACCCAGGGATGCTTTACCATTGAGCTACATTCCCCAGTCTTTTTTTTTTTTTTTTTTTGTGGTACTGGGGATTGAACTCAGGGGCACTCGACCACTGGGCCACATCCCCAGCCCTTTTTTGGTAATTTATTAGAGACAGGATCTCACTGAGTTGCAAAGTGCCTCGCCATTGCTGAGGCTGGCTTTGAACTCGCGATCCTCCTGCCTCAGCCTCCCAAGTGCTAGGATTACAGGCGTGCGTGCGCCACTGCGCCCGGCTTCCCAGTCATTTTTTTTTTTTATTTTTTATTTTGAGACAGGGTCTGGCTAAGTTGTCCAGACTGGCCTCAAATTTGGTGCCTCCTGCCTCAGACTCCAGAGTTGCTGGGATTACAGGCATCTGCCACCAGGTTTGGCGAAATGATTTTTAACATTAGTCTAAACTCATTAAACCAAAAGCATCATATCAATGCATACCTGATCTAAAAGGTGGTCCTGAGATACTTCACAAACATCATTTCTGTGCCAAGTCTTTGAACTTTGACATAGACCTCAATTGGATGTTCTCGTCAACAATGTGAAACACAGTCTGACCAAAACAGTGAGGGGGAAATCACACTGCCTTGGTCTCTCAGTGTAGGGCAGAGAGAATCAAGTAAAATGAGTGATTAGGTTCTTCAGACACTGTCCACAGGTCCAGGGTTTGGAAGCCACATGCAACCATGGCCTGGAGTTTGAGGGTTAACAAGTCATCTGGTTGAAGCCATCTACCTACTAGTGGGAACCTGAGCTCTTTCTGGTGTCTAGAGGGTCTGGTGCCTTGTGGACACTGGCTTCAGTGTGTGGATGTCCACCCGAAGAGTAGGCCCCACTGTTAGCCCACACAGTACATACACCTAGCACTGACCCTGCACACACTGGACACCTCATATTTGCTGAGTGGATGGATGGACAGAAGAAGGGACCAGTGGAGAACCTCCTTACAGATGTAAACAGAAAACAGGAGCCTGAAGAGTTGGGTCTTTGTTCGGATTTGATTTGAATCTCCAGAAGGAGGGAGGGAATCTCCTCTGCTCTCTGGACGTGGGGAGGGGGCTAGATCCAGAGGGGCGGGGATGAAGGGCTCCTAGCCAGACCCGCAGCCTGACCAGGATGACATTTCCTCCTCATCTTCCACAAGCGAGTCCCAGTCAGAGCCCCGGAGAGCAGCTTCCTGGTGAGCAGGAGGCCCCTCCCTGAGCATGGAGCCTGAAGAACGAGGTCAGGAAGAGCTTGAAGCTCTGGATGTACAGGAGTCGGCCTCCTTGGGGCTGTGGTCAGAAGCCTTCTGTGGTGTCGGTTCTCAGCCAGGCTGTGTGGACAAGCGCTGTGAGCTTTTTTTTTTTTTTTTTTTTTTTTTTTGGTACCAGGGACTTGAACTCAGGGGCACTCGACCACCGGGCCACATCCCCAGCCCTTTTTTTGTATTTTATTAGAGACAGGGTCTCACTGAGTTGCTAAGTGCCTCGCCATTGCCGAGGCTGGCTTTGAACTTGCGATCCTCCTGCCTCAGCCTCCCAAGTGCTAGGATTACAGGGCAAGCGCTGTGAGCTTTGAGGGAGCCAAGGGAACCGGCGTGGTCCACCCGCAGCTTCGCTGGTGTGGACCTTAAACAAACGTTCTTGACATGGCGCCTGGGGCCTGAAGACCGGGAATGGGCAGCTGTGACAAAGCTTGGCCAGAGGTCAGCAGACGTGCTGCTGTTTGAGTTCAGCACTTAAGGGAGAGCTGGATTACGTCCTGGGTGGGGGGAATGAGGTGGGAAGGGAAATGTTTTCCAGGGACAGCAAGAAGCGTGCTGAGGGCAGGAGGAGCTGAACACTGGCCAGGGGTGCTGTGAGCTCCGGGCAGTGGCAGCTCCTGGAGAGACCAGAGACACCATTGTGTCCATTTCCAGCCCCTCGTGGCTAGCGTGGTGTCTGCACACGTCCAACACTCAACAATTTTCTTTCTGAGCAAATGAAGGCAAATAGTTACCATGAAGAGTCCTAGCTTGGGAGCCTCCTCTTGTAAAGAACCCAAATGCACCATCTTCCCTCTTCTCCAGCCATTGGCTTTTGTTGAATTGTGTGGATCACGGTTCCAACTTTCTTTGGCTCTGGAGAACATTTTCTGTTTCTCTTCCTAAGGCCTGGTCCATAATTGCACGTGTTTGTGGACAAAAAGTCAAAATAGTCCAGGTTATTTTTTTGCACCTGTGTATGTGTGTGTTTTTCAGGACTCTACTGATTCAACCTAGTTTGTTTTTCTACTCCCTGTCCCATCCCAAATCTTTTTGGTCTCTTTGATTTAACCAGTAGGGTCTCCAAAGCACTATGTGGCTTCAGAATCTCTTTGAAGAATAAATAGTATTAACAGCGCAGACATGGGTAGAAACATACCCACAAAAAACCCACCAAACCAGAATCGCAATCCTATAGGAGAAGTTGGAGGCCCCAGGCTCTGTTTCACCACATCTGCCCATCCAATCACCAAACAATAACGTGATATGATAGAGAGAAAGGAAAAGAGAGTGAAATACAGCACCATCAGCGTTTCCCATTTCCCTTGGCTTCTCCAATTTAAAAGAGGAATCGTGTTGAACATCTTAATTAGGGATCGTAATGTACAACCTTTTTTTATGAACATCTTGTAATTTACTCTTGAAGTAAATTATAGTCAATTTATCTGTAGTGACAAGTCAATAAAACAGTGGAGGACTCAAGCTTTTCAATCACCTGATGATTTGTTTCTTTTTAAATTATCGAATGGGGGATCAGGGCAACAGGTAAAAGTACATGACTTTTAAAATCCGTCCCTTGCAGAGTTGCCCTAGGGAAGATCCATCTAATTCTTGCCAAGTATTGTGTGTTTGGAATTTGCCACTGTTGAGGAGAAAGAGTGACTGGAGCTTTGGAGGTCTTGCAGTATGGACAGCCAGCGTGATTGAAGTGGCTAACTGAACTTCTGCCTGCCCTTCACAGCAGTTCGTTGTAATGAGAGTGCCATGTGGGGTGCGGACCCTCGGTGGATAGAACCAAGGGCCCCCTTGAGCTGTGTTCTTGGTGGTTCAAGGGCAGTTAGTAGCAAAGCAAACCACGGCCATGTCCTTGGGCTCCACACTTGTGTTTCACGAGTGATTCTGTGGTTTCAGAAATGGCAATTAAATCAAAGTCCACGGCCCCGAAACAAACAAAGAGATAGGGGAGACTGACAGGGCACACCCTGCGTGGGGGTTCTGTGGTAGTTCTATTGGTTCAGAGAAGCACCTGAGTCCAGTCAAGAACAAACAAATTCTGTGGATGGTTTGCTGGGCCTCAGGGAGAGGATCTGGAAGGTTACTTGATAATCCCTCCAAATTAAGAAGCTTCCAGGAATCAGGAGCCCCTGTTACAACCACAAGAGCCAGGGTGACAATCTTTTAGAGCCACAGGGAGAATATGCTTTTATTTCGTTGTCCCAAAGAAAGTCCCTGCACTCTTGGCCCTAACCCCAGCTAAATGCTATGAGGGGGAAGGTGTGTCTGTCACTCCGCAGTATATCCTTAGGGCCCAGAACTGTGTTCCAACTCTTCACGAAGACCCCTATTCCCACTTCTTCCAGCGGTACAAGCTATCTCTGTGCCTCATCCTTTTGGAATAATAGAGTCAATTCCCTCAGTGTTTGAAGTGTTTGACCCAAACCTCCCATTATCTCTTGAATGAGCAAACAAAGATTAAAAACTTCATTCTAATATTGCTCTTTAATTTTAGCCCAAAGAAAGGCTGCACCATAATCTTATAAAATGACAATCAAATCAATATAGTTAGCCAAATATAGTTATGGCTATGCCACATAAACCAGGGCATTTCCCTGAAGGTGAACTGATAGACTAACCCTTCTTTCCTTCCTTCCCGCCCTCCTCTGTCCTTCCCTCCCTCCTTCCTTTCTTATTTCCTCGTCTAACTTAAGCATAAACGGACACGATTCCCTTTCATGTTCTTTCTGGCTCTTTCTGATGGGCATTGGGTAAAGGTCTCCACAGAACAACTCAGGACCAAGGCACTCCAGCATGTTGGTCACGTTCAGCTTTGCTCAGTCTGATGCTCAAACTGCAAGACAGGGGCCTTGTTTTGACGTTTGGGGGTGGGCAAGTGATGCCTATTTGTTTGCCCTGATCTGCTTTCCCTGAAGCACCCTCCAGGCCTTGGCTTGTGGATCACTCTGCTCATTTGACATTACTAGAGGGGGATGACCAGGGTCAACTCTAACATAGATCATCTCAATGGATCCTCACAACACCCAAAGTCTTGGCCACCATTATTCTTTCTGCTTTGTAGATGAGGAAACAGTCTTAGAGGCTCTGATGTGCCCAAGGTCACACCGTGGTGGGAAAACACCAAGTACCCACAGCCAAATCAGTCCTCATTTTGGGGGCTCTGCCTTTGGGCTGACTCTACTGGTGGATCTATTTCTTCTCGGTCATGGGCAGAGCAGTTCTTCTCCTTCTCTGCACCTGGGAGCCTGGAAAATTCTGTGACAAGACCATTGGCAAAGAGAAGCTCAGTTTCTCCTCCTCCACCCTCAAACTGCTGATTTTGGCCATTGTCTAATTTTCTCCTCCAAAAATGGAAACTTTGGGAAATTACCTTGGCAGAAAAGTCTTGCTTAGCTCTTCCTCAGCAGGCCCAAGTGTCGATATAGCTGGCACTAGCAATGGAATTGAATTCAGAAAAGAAAAGATCCTGCTGGTTGAAGTCTGTCAACGTGAGAGTTGGCCAAAAAGTGCTTGCATATATGTGAGGATGTTGAAGCCTGTAACTGAAAATCCCCGACGTAGCAGAGACTTACTTTATGTGAAGCACTGTCCTAAGATCTTCATGTATATTAAGCTCTGTGGTGGTGTAATTATCATTAATTATTGCCATTTTTAAGATGAGTAAATTAAGGTATGAAGATAATCTATGGGTTTCATGGTTAAAATGGGAATGGGCCAATTGTTCTTGATTTGATGAATAAAAAACAGAGATATTTCAGAAGGCTGCTCAAAGATCTACTTTACCCACTTAACCCTCACTCTCACAATTTCTGTTATTATGTGGTTAAATTGGTCACAAAATGTCACCAATTAATTTCTGAACTTCAACCTCTATAAGACTGAGTTCCCCTGTGAGATCATCCAGCTTATAATCCCCTTCTGAAGGATTACTATTATTATTGTGGGCAATGATAGCCAAGGACTTTGGAAGGCAGAAAATCAACATAACTCACTAAAATCAATATGCTAAACCAGATCATGGCAAACCTGTTGGACACCCAGGACGTGCTTTGAAGAGGGAGCTTGAGCTAAGTGGTAAATTTTGCTCTATTTATACCCTTGAGGTTACTAATATTTATGTATTGTTTGATAGAAACACCTTACATTATGTAGCATTGTACATTTCTTCCCACCCCTACAGTTAATAATATCATGTTGGTAGATTAAATTCAGCCATTGTGGGTATCTTTGCACCACAGAAATCAGCAAACACTAAAAATCAGGGCTTTTTTCCCTTTGGGAGGCTGATTGTTAAATGTCTACCAGCACACCACTGTTCAGAGGTAAGAAGGGGTCAAACACCCAAGATACTAAATGCATTCCAGAGATGTCAAACTGTAACCTATAGAATATTGCTACTTGTAGGGACTCAGGTTCCTGAAAAAATCCAGAGCCTGGGGCAAACATTGGGCACAGGTCCTTTATTGAGAAGTGCAGCCCAGGGCAGCATGGGTCAGTGTCCAGGCAGTGGGTTAGAGGAGGCTGGAAGTGATGCGTTGATGTGTTGCCATTGCTTACGGCTCACGAAGACCAGCTGTTTATTTCCAGATGTGTCCTTAGGACAGACCATCAGAGCAGGACATAGAGGGAGTCCATCAGTCCACTCCTCCTGGCCGAAAGTTCTTCCCATCAGTCTTGAATCACCCACATTTTGGGGGTTTTGGCTTCCATTCTGTATTGGTTTGTTTGAATCAAAATGGCCGGAGCAGTCATAAGTCTGAGGGCAAAAGCATGAAGGGCCCCCACGGGTCAGTTCCTGTACTGTTGGACAGGGAAGCCATGAGAGACTAAGGAGGCACACGAGATGTCCTTCACTATTTTCAAACTTGGAGGGGACAAAAGTCTCACTTGGGGGAGCTTGTGCAATGGTCAGTTTTCTGGCCCATCTTGAGAATTCCATGTCTTTGGAAGTGGGATTGGGTTCAGAAATCATCCTTTCTGACAACTGGCCTGGTGAACTCCACACAGTGGGTCAAGGAGCCACATCCAGAGATGAGGGGACTTTCACTTGTTTGTAAGCACTCTCATTCGCCCCAGTTATCTTCCTGTCTTCTGTCTTGTAACATCCCTTCTGAAATGTCCTTCAGACTGCTGGAATTTCAGTTGACCTGTGGCGGCTTTTACCCCTGGCCCAAGACAAGAGATGGTCTTTCTCTTGTCTCGGCATCTTTAATGTGGCTCGCATTCTTCTACCTTCCTAATGAGTGAGGACTGAGAGGTGAGGAAGACAGACTCTAGAGACCAGCAGACACAACCACAGGACACTGACGCAGCCACTTGCTTTCAATTCTGTTTTCTCATCTGTACAATGGAGCGTTTGATCCCTGCTTCAGTAGGATTGTTGACAAACTGCCCTAGGAAATCCTTCTGTGGCATTGTGGCAGTTCCAGGCACCAGTACACGCATGGTGCACTAGCTGTTGTTCTTATTTTGATTGTTGTTATTTAGCAAAGGTAAGAGCTATCACTGAGTGCAGTAGCACCACAGAGCTACCCTGTGTGCCTTGCTAGATGCCGTCTTAAGAAGGCAGAGCAAAGAGCCCCAACAATACCCAGCTTTCCCTTGGGCCTCCTTGGAGGCAGTGGCATGTCTGGGAGCAGGGCTGGGACCTGGCTGCTCTCTGACCAGCCTAACTTCATCATGCCAGTCTCTAGGCTTGGAGTGAGTATCCTGTGTTGCAGGATAATTTGCTGAGGCATCTCTCTGACAAAGGTGCTTTCTGCGCATAAACTGCTCCACCCTGTCTGCCTGAACTGTCCCCAAAAGGAGGGCTCTGTAACAGGAGCTGCTAAAGACTCCCGCAGCCTTCCAGATGGCTCTCGCCAGCCCCACCTCTCATGGGTCTTGGTCTGGGCCTGGGGTTCCAAGTGGCCTGGCTCTTTGATGCTGTCCAGCCAAATGCTGAGCAGTGCAGTTTTCCTGTGCAACACAGAGAGTCAAGGGGCCCCGGCAGCCAGGGGATGCCAGGCTCTGAGGGTGGCTGCCTCCTTTAAAAGAAGCAGAGGTCCCGTGTGGGAAACAGCATGGTTTGAGCACCTACTGAGTGCCACGACCACTGTTGTTTCCCCACCACTTACTACCGCCAACTCTTCTGGGTTAGGGATGTTATAGCCTACTGTGCAGGTGGAGAGCTGGAGACCCCAGCTTCACACAGAGGGGAACGGCCGGCCCTGATCCACGTACATGCTCCTTCAACCGTGCCCAAGCAGAAGTGGGCCGGAGTCACCACATTTTCCTAATCTAGTCCCCAAACCCAACTGGTGCAGACAAATGCAGCCTAGATTGGGATCAGGGCAGACGCAGAGCCCCGGTTCTGCTCAGGTGTGTCACTGTGTTCCGAGGCCTCACTGCACCTGCCTGGGACCTGGCTCCTGTAGACGTGGCCACTCAGGGAAGGCATCCCTGTGGGTTCTCAGTCAGCGGCATTGGGTCTGTGTAGGAGAACCCAGGTACCCAGGAAGGCTCCCTGGAGGAGGAAGGCGGATGACAAGGGATGAGATCCTTCCCTGAGCCCCGAGGGGACGGAGGGTAGACAGTCCCAGGACTTGACGTGAGTGGTCTGGGAAGACGAGGGATGCTCTAATCACTGGAGATGGCAAAGTGGCTTCAGAAGAGAGAATGGTGAATGCAGGGACTGAAGAATCAGGGAGCAGGAACTTTCCCAAGGAACAGCCAACATTTCCCACTGTCCCAAGAGCAGGGTGTCCCAGAAGGTCTGGATGGACAGGCAAGTAGGTCTCAGAGCAGGTAGGTCTCAGAGCAGGTGGGTCTTGGGGCAGGTAGGTCTCAGGCCTTTGCACCATGCTAAGGAGTTGGAGATTTATTTGTTTGTTTGTTTTGATACCGGAGATTGAACCCAGGGGTGGTTAACCACTAAGCCACATCCCCAGCCCTTTTTTGTATGTGTTATTTAGAGACAGGGTTTTGCTGAGTTGCTCACGGTCTCACTGAATTGCTCAGGGCCTCGCTAAGTTGCTGAGGCTGGCTTTGAACTCACCATCCTCCCGCCTCAGCCTCCCAATCTGCTGGGATAACAAGTGTGCGCCACCGCGCCCAGCCTGGAGATTTATCTTTCAAACACTTTTGAAGATATAACTTTCTTAGAATCCCAATTTGTTAAACAAGACGGGAGAAAAGCTGGTTGAATCAGGCTTTGTCCACCCCCCTTTTTCAGATGCTGCAAGACGACCCACATTGGCACCAGGCTTCGGAGAGACAACAGGGAACCACAAGGGAGATCACTTCCAGAGGAGTGCCAATCTGAAAGCGAGGTGTCCACACTGGGGACATGGCCAGTGTGATCAAAGCTGCACTTCCCTGGCCATGCCACGGGCCAGGCAGAGAATCAACTCAGTTCAGTCCTTGCTGAAGCCACCCAAGTTCCTCCCTTGAAGTTGACATTAATGACCTGCAGTTGTTGCGTGTCTTAGAGCTCCAATATGCTTTAAAAAAAAAAAAAAAAAAAAATCTTGAACTTTCTTAAAGTGCGGAAGGCTACCTTGCTACTGTTCTGCCTTTGACTGAATTTGCCCAGCCGGAAGTGGGAGAGTTTCTGTAGCACCCACCACACAGGAGCAGATGCCTCCTGAAGATGTGCGCACCAGGCCAGACCCCCGTAGACGACACTTCTTCAGTGGTCCTCGGTCCTCACCGTCCTCCTGTGAAACAGATGGCAGCAGCGACCATCTCCCCAGCTGGGGCTCTGCGCTTTGCATGTATTAGTGTATTTATTCTTTGAAACTTCCTTCCAAAGTGAGTGATACTGTTCTTGTTTTACAGATGATGACACTAGGCCAAGACTGTGTGGAGGGAGAGGGACACAATTATTTCTTTTCTAAATAATGACACATGCTCATGGACACCACACCCTCCCGGAGCGCACACTAGTAACTGGTTTCTGAACATTCTTCTTATCCCAAGAGGTTTCCGGCGTAGACAAGAAGGTGTGTGATTCTGAGCCCTCAGACTCTGAGATCTAGACCCGCCTGTTCTGTCATGCCCCAGCCCACCTTTGATGAGCTGCCCTCCAGGAGAGCACCCGGCATCCTCGGGCCTGATGGAGGGCTGGGGTATCTGGCGGACTTTGCTCCCTGAGGAGTCTGTAGGGAAGCACCAAGAGAGAAGGGACTAGGCACTGTGGAGCCGTTAAAATGAAACAACCTTTTCCAGAATGATACAAGACTCTCCATTGTCAAGGCCATCCAGGTAGCCAAGGACTATTAATGGTCACAAGAGACATCCTGCTGGAATCCTGTCCTGCAGAATTGTTTGATAATGCATCTGTAACTCCAGAGATTCAAGATCCACCACCAACGTGTCCACACACACACACACACACACACACACACACACACACACGGGTGGTTTTACCTTGCTATGTCTTAAGTTCCTTTTCTCTCTGAGTCTGAGATATGAGTAATTCATTACACAATTGGATTTTACGGTTTGTTTATGTTGATTCCGATTACAGAATAAATGACTACCTGGAGTATATATATATATATAAAAAAAAAACTAATGAAAAAACAAGCATCAATCAAGAACATTTATGAATAAAGACTTTAAACATCCATACTTAGAAATATATATGATATTTAGAAATAGATCTGAAAAGACTTATGTAATGTGTTTTAATCAAATCTTGAAGAGAAATTGACCAATAAATCAAATCTTGAAAAGAAATTGACCAATAAATCAAATTTGGAAAGAAAGTGACAGATAAATCAAGTCTAAAAAAGAAAACAACCACTACATCAAACCATGATATGTTTATTAAAGCAACTGATCTCAGTTTTCTTTCTTTCTTTTTTTTTTTTTTTTTTGTGTGTGTGTGTGTGAACCTGTTTCTTTGGTGAGCCCATGTATTAGGAAAACATTTAGGAAACAAAATGCTTACACTATGTATGCAATTTTATATCTCTGTCACATACACACACACACACACACACACACAGAGAGAGAGAGAGAGAAAGGGGAGAGAGAGAGAGAGAGAGAGAGAGAGAGAGAGAGAGAGAGAGAGAGATCATTTTTAAACCAAACAGAATGTGAGATTGGGATAGAGGGAGAGAACAGGTCAGGGGTAGGCAGGTGCACATGACTGGCTCTCCCCTGCGTGGGTTCTGGGGTTGCTGCAATGACATGCCCTGTGTGTGAAGCGTGCATGTGATACAGACCTTTGAGCCATCAGCAGCTGAACTTCCTGGAATCCAAGATGACTTTCAGGAATCTTAATCTTTCCCAGTGGGTCTGGCTCTTATCAATTCCAGAAGAGCTCTTTTACATCTGTATAGCAATGTGTGGGATATAATGTTCCAATTGACTTTAAAATTCATTCTTAGGGGTTTCCACAAAGGTATTTCTAAGTGTATTTACAAGATCAAGGCGAGTGAGTGAGTGTGTGTGTTTCTGTAAGTGTGTCAACTTGGAGACTGGCATAGACCTAGGATGCATGTTAAATATTTAGATGAGACTTTAACTGATTGCACGTGTGTCTACCTGTGTAGGTGCAGGCGTGTAGGTGCATAGGGGTGTGTGTGTGTGCGTGTGCATGCATGTTAGTGCATGTGAGGGTGTGTGCTTGTGCATTTGGAATGGAGGCTGCCTCCGCATCTCCAGGTCTGTGTCTTCCCCACTGTCTCTTTGCCTCCACCCTAGTGCTAGAAACACCTGACTTCAGAAAGGAACATTTGAAAGAAAAACCTTCAGGCTGCTATTCACATCCTGTGACCATGTCGGCCACACGTTCTGCCCCTCCCAACACCGATGTGAGTTAAAATTTCTAATATCATCACTCCCAAAATGTGCCATTGAAATGATCAAATCATATGTCCTAAAATCCAGCTAAGAAAATATGTTTTCCATATTTAGATCCCTCATCTAGTTTCCAAGTCATAATTATTGTCACACTCATCCAGGCTCCCTGCTGCCATTTCCATAGTCATGTTAACAGCAGGCCGGCTTTGGGGTTAAGCTCTTTGTGTGCATTTTCTCTCTGGTCCACCCACTTGCATCTGCAGCAAGACATCTTGATTACCCTGTTTTACAGACAAGGACACTGAGGCAGAAAGAGAAAGTTACTTTCCCCAGATCCCACAGTCAGCCATTATCAATAGAGGTGGATTTGAAGCATGTGTGCTTCCAACCACGATCTGTCCCCTGTTCATATTTAATAATATTTACTATTTTGTGAGCATACGACCAGGCGGCTGCTGTCTTCCTTCCTCCCTCCCTCCCTCCCCCCTCTCTTCTTCCCTCCTCCCTCCCTTCTTTCCTTCCTTCCATTCTCCCCATCTTCTTCCCCTCCCCTTTTCAATGGATATGGTGCTGTTTACATTAGCTTCTGCTTTATGTCAATTGAAAGTATACATAAACCAAGTTGCTTTCTCTTTTTTAAAATTTTAAAAATTTATTTTAATTAGTTATACACGTTGGTTCTCTCAATGCCATCATGATCTTATGTGAAATGGAATAGTTCCAATTTCTTAAAGTTTCCATAAAAATAGACTTCTCTGCTTCAGACTCAAAACCGATCTTATCACTTACGCATTCCCAAACATGCTGAAATTTTCTTCCTCCCCAACCCATTCTACATCACCCCACTCCTTACAGAAAATGGTATAAAGTCAAGTCTATGACGGCAAAGCTCATTCTCTCGGTGTGAACTCAGGAGTAAGTCTAAGTAATTCTTCCATTGATTTTAATTTTCATTTGTGTTACTAAACAGTATAACATCCAAGATGAGATGACTGGGGTTATTTGACAAGGTGCACCTAGACCAGTGTGCACAAAGATGGGACTTCTTTGACTTCAGCTAATGAGGTCAATTTTACAGCCATACAGTCCCCTCAGGACTTGGATGACAGTAGTGGCATTCACACCAACTTAATTTTTCCTCCATAGAATGGTATCTGGTTTATTATTCATCTTTTATTTTATAAAGAAAAAGTTGTCTATATTTGGGGTGTTCAGTAGGATGTTTTGAAGTCTGCATTGTGAAATGGCTAAATCGAGCTAATGAACGCATGCATTACCTCACATGCTCCTCATTTTCCTCTGGTAAGAACTCCTAAAATCTACTCTCCAGCAATGTTTAGGTATACGTCGTTACTGGCTGTAGTCACCATGGCATGTGATAGATCTCTTAAATCTGTTGATTGATAGTTTGCACGCTTGGACATCTCCTAGCCCCCCCAAGCCTTGCGACCGGCCACCTTTCTACTTTCTGCTTCTATGTTTGTACCAGATCTTAAAGTAGGCTACATAGCGATGTTTCAGACTCAAATATTGATCAAAGATAGATCTGATAATAGGATGTTTTGGAGGGATTTGCATCAATACTTGTTCCCCTGCCAAAAAAAAAAAAAAAAAAAAAAAAAAAAATCACTGGTAGATTTTGGAGTGCCCACATTTTTTTTTTTTTTTTTTTTTTTTTTACAGAAATCGCTTTATCCCCAGTGGTTTGTAAAAATGTCTGGAAAAGAGCCGGCTTCAGGGGCATGCAACACGTGCTGCAGAAAACAGGGTTCCACACTTGGTTGAATGTCCCACTGCCCCTGACTGACATCCTGGATAACCTGGCACTGACCCTGACTGACATCCTGGATAACCTGGCACTGCCGTTTTGCACCCGACACTCTCAATGAAGCAGACTCCAGTTTTGCCTCTCTCACTTTTTTTTTTTTTTTTTTCCCCAACACTGGTGTTCAAACCCAGGGCCTTGTGCATGCTAGACAATGCACTCCCCTCCCTCATCCAAGCAGACACATCGGCCCAAGTATATTCCCCGGGTTTGATCTTGCCTGTGCTCTAGCATCCTTCATGCAGTCTGTTCTATCCTTCCTCCTCCCAGCCTTGCCTTTCCCCCTCAGATTGTTTCAGAATAGAATCTAAAACCATGGAGGGCAAGAATCAAAAGACTGTCTATTTAATATTCTAGGAGTTACAAAAGAAAGCAATCAGGAATGCATGCCAAGGAAGAGCATGCAGAGCTGTCCTGTTCCAAGGGATCTGAAGGTCCCAGCCCAAGATAGTCTGAGTTTGCCCAGAAGAACAGGGGCCTTCAGGGGGCTCATCTTCACCATGCCCAGACACGAAAATCCCTAAAAACGTCAATCTCACTTATTCTTAGGTTAGCACCTCTTTTTGTAATTTCAGGTTTGTCATTTGGGATCAAGGTCATATGATGATTTTAACAAATTTACCAATATGAATGTAATTAATGCACAGTATTAATACACAAACCCAAATAGTATTTAAAAAAATGTTTTTGGCCTGTTGATATTGAATTTTTTAAATAGAAAAAAATAATGATGGCATATGATTTAGAAAAATAAAAATCAAAATTGTTCATAATCCCTAAATCCCATAGGACTTTCTCAGGTGATGGAATGTTCTAGATCTATTACTATCAAAACAGTTGCAGCCTGCCCAGTGTGACTTGAGCATTGAAAATAAGACTACTGTGAAAGAAACACTGAGTGCTTAATTGCATTTCATTTTAATTTCTTAAAAATTTAATTTCTGTTGTATTGTACAACATGAGTCTAAATAGTTATTCGTCTTATTTTTGTGTCTGCTCTTCTAGTCCATGCTTTAGCTCATCTAACTGCCTGCCGTGAGGCTTTTTAAAACTTAACTTTATATAAACTTGTCCCATCTCTTGGTCCAAGATGCAATGATGGAGGGTCTCTTGGTGTTTGACTCCGTGTGTTGGTACAAGAAAAAGGGCCTGGAAATTGCTCAGCTGTAGACCTAGCATTGATGTGTGGACAAGCTTGAGCCCCAACGTGTGTCATCCCAGAAGACAGAGAATTAGACAGGGAGCCACACTGTATTTTCTTCTCCTGCCCAGAGGAAACTGTGAGAAGGAGGAGGGCCGCCATCTTGAAAATACCCCGCCACTGTCTGAGCAGCCAAGCTGGCTCAGCCACAGGCACTTTGCCTAAGCAGCTCTTGTGATCTTGGCATGGAGCCTTCCCCGCGGGAACCATTCCCATTTTAGACACAAGGCAAGTGAGAACCGAGACGGCAGCTTCATCAGGGTTGTGCTGCTTGCAATGGTGCTGGGCCGGAAGAGTACCCCAGTTCTCTCTGGCTCCAGCCCTGCTCTTTTCCACTCTTGCGTGTCTGCAAGAGACTGCAGAGTCGAGTTGACAGACACAGGTAGCACAGGCAGGGACTGCCTTTGTCTCTTGTCCTTTTAAATGCCTGGGAAGAATCTGCTTTTATCGCTGTTGTCCCTGTCCATGATGTTGCTGCCTGAGTGACTTTGTCTAGTGAGACGCAGAGCTCACAGCGACATGGTTCTGCTTTTAAAATACCTAAACATTTTTACTGAGTTTTATCGCTTATGTGGTTGTGTGGGAGAGTGATGGAAAGAAAGAACAACACACCAGAGGTACACACGCAGGCAGATTCTGCTGTCACTCAATGGGATAGTCTCTTTTCTATTGTAGGGCAGCTTCCACCAACTTGTGACACAAAGGCCACCCAGAGTCTTAATTATGTAAAACCAAGCACCTTGAAACGCCTTTCTTAATGTTGCTCATGATCTGCTCGCCAAGGTCCCTGGAGACTCTAAGCAAGGCCAGAGAGAGTGCCTGGAAAGGCCAAGGTTGAGGGGTGAGTCCCACAGGGAAGGAAGCGAATCCCTCCCGGCCCAGGAAACCCAGTTCCCCATCAGAGCTCAAGTTCCAGAAAGTCCAAGAGGAGCAGCTCTGCCCAGGTCATCAGATCTGGCCTCTGCACACGCGGCCTGGAGAGCTCGGGTTGAAGGGGAAGGAAGAGCTTTGTCCATGGCTCACCATGCTTCCTTCTGTTATCCAGAGCCCTGGAGAGGTCTGGGGGCGGTGGAGCTGGAATCCCGCCATAGGCCTCAGTCCCTCTGACCTGAGTTGCTTGGGAGACACCAGTCTGGAAGCTGGCCTTGACTCTATCTAATCCAACAGGCACTCACTCATCACGTGGTCCAGTCCAAAAATAACACGCGCCAGGGGGCCTTGGGGACACCAGGCCCAGCTAGCGGGAGGCGCCACAGGCCCAGGAACCGCTTCCTGCTTGTGTCCCACACAGTGGCACCACAGGCTCCCTTGGCCTTCCGTTTCCTCCGTGATGGCATTTGCTCTACCTCCCTGCGCATTCCTGCACAGGTTGGCCTCTGCGAGCCCGGTGTCCCCTGCAGACAGTCACTCGCTCACTACGTGGGTTCTCACTAGTAGGTATAGGAAGTTGTCACCAAGGATTGCAGCGCTTGGAGTCAGGAGAACAGGGACAGATCCGCTCAGTCTCTTATTCCAAACCTGTTTCCTGCCACAAGCAAATTGAGCCGGTGCCAGGACTGAACCTCTTTTGTCATTATTTCAAAACCTAGCCGCTCGGCTGGGGAAAGAGCCCTAGGAGGACACTTCTAAGCCTGCCTGCCATTCACCAGCTTGCGTACGTGGGCACACCACGTCACTGCTCCAAGCCTCAGTTTCCTCGTCCTGAAAAGGAGAACCATTCCTGGGTGGCACAGCTTTCTTTGGCAGGAAGGTGGGGACTCATAATGTACACAGAGTCCCCACTGGGCCTGACGCAGATGCCTCAGCATTATTGCTTCACTCAACAAGGATCTGAGTTACAAGCACACGTATTTTCTGCACCAACAGGTGCACAGTCTGACAGTTATGTGAGAGCTTTGGAGATGACGGGACCCAATAATTCAGGATTATTTCCCCTCTTTCTGGAACATGTAGTGGCTGTAAATGTACATGAACCAACAACAGCATGGCAGCATCAATAGCAGTCATGGTGGTGTAAAATAGTAGTAATGGTTGTAGCAATAGCAGTGACATTATAGTAATGGTAGCAGGAGTGGTGATAGCTGCAGTGGTAGTACAGTGCTAGTAATGGGATCATCAGCAGTGGTTGTAATACTAATAACAGCAGGAGTCATAACAGTAATAGTAATACGAATGTAGAAACAGCAGCCGTGATAAGTAGAACTAAAACTGTATTAGAAATGGCAGCACTTAACATTCACGGTTGTAGTGCTGGGGCATAGTAGTGACTGCAGTAGCAGCGTGCAGTTAACCTTGCATCTACCCTGTGCCAGACACTGCTAAGCTCTTTCATGGACCAACTCCTGGACTTCTCCCTTCTCCCAACAGCCTTCAGATAACTTCTCCTCCCCACTTGCAAAAGAAGAGGTGGAGTCCCGATGTTCACATCTAAATGCAGAATCCTTTACTTTCAGCCTGTGCCGTGAAAACGCACATCAGTTTCATCCACCCAGACCTTCACAAAGTCATGCTGCCTGCTCTGTGGTGCACACCAGGAAGCAGACACCCAGCGTGGGTCACAGGGCGTGCCCGATGGGCAACAGGAAGATGAGCAGGTGGGCAGCTGATGGGAGGAGAAACTCGCTGGGGTTTCCCAGTCCTCCAGGGGTATTTCCTGAGCTGGCTGGAGAGGCTTTGTGTGTGGACACCCAAGTGTTAGCTGTCGTGATGTCATGATGTGTCATCATGTAGCATGATGACCAAAACACCTGACAATAACAAGTTAGAGGGACGCAGGTTGATTTGGCTCATAGTTTCAGAGGCTGCAGTCCGTGGCTGGCTGACTCCATTACTCTGGGTCTCAGGTGCAGCAAAGAATCATGGCAGAAGGAAGTGGTGGAGGAAAGCTGCTCCTCCGATCATGAGAACCAGGAAGCAGAAAGAAAAAGACGAAGGAGCCAGGGACAGGATATGATCCCCAAAGGCACGCCCTCAGTGGCTACTTCCTCCAGCGAGGCCCCACCCCCCTACAGTTTCCAGGTGACAGAGATTCTGTAACTGTGGGCTCAGTCCTCCCTTTAGCAGGAACAACTGACAATGGGAGTTTTTCCCAGCCTTGAGCTCCAGGAGAGACTGATCTGGTCCTGTTTGCTTAGAGATATATTTTTATTATAGAAATAGTATAGTCTAGCCGGGCTCAGTAGTGCACACCTGTAATCCCAGCACTTGGGAGGCTGAGGCAGGAGGATCACAAGTTCAAAGCCAGCCTCAGCAATGGCGAGGCACTCAGCAACTCAGTGAGACCCTGTCTCTTAATAAAATACAAAAGAGGGCAGGGGATGTGGCCCAGGGGTCAAGTGCCCCTGAGTTCAATTCCTGGTACCAAAAAACCAAACCAAACCAAAACAAAACAAAAAAAGAAAGAAATAGTATAGTCTGATACTTACAGAACAGAACAAAGGAAAAACTGAAAATCACTCATAATACTGTCAGAAAAAAATCTCTGGACAAAGTTGCCACTTCATGCATCCATACTTCAGAGTGTTTTACATGATTATGATCATGTGGTATTTATACAGTTGAGCAGCCTGTATTTTTTTCCATGAAGTTTTAGGCTCTGTGTAATTAATTATTGCCCCCGAATTTTTTTATTTTTTATTTATTTATTTTTTTTTGTGTGTGTGTGTGTGTGTGTGTGTGTGATACCGGGGATTGAACTCAGGGGCACTCGACCACTGGGTCACATCCCCAGCCCTTTTTTGTATTTTATTTAGAGACAGGGTTTCACTGAGTTGCTAAGTGCCTCGCCATTGCTGAGGCTGGCTTTGAACTCACGATCCTCCTGCCTCAGCCTCCCAAAGTGCTGGGATTACAGGCATGCGCCACCGCGCCGGCTTTGAAATTATTTTTAAAGTCTGCTGAATATGATTCTTTATAAATGAAATAATTCAATCATGAAGTTACTATTGGACGTTTATATTTTCTCCATTTTTCCTATCACAGGTAGCACTACACTGAACATCTTTATACAGAGTCTCTATTTCTTTAGCATAAATTCTAACACATAGAATTATTTGTAAAAGTGTGGGTTTTAAAATCTCAATACATAAAATAAAATTGCTTTTCACAAAGATTGAAACAGGTCATCCTACCACAAATTCTATGAGAGACAGTTTCACTGTGACTGCCTTAATAGAATTATTCATTGTATGAAAATTTTTTTGACACAAAGTCTCAATGACGTCTGAATGTTTCAATATCCTATATTCACATCTTTGTTTGCTCTTGAACACATTTCCATGTTTTTATTTACAATCATCTTAATCTTCCTTTTGTAAATTGTTCTTTTCTTCCCTTACCTCACATGAATGTTGGTGTTTTTCTTGGTGATTTCGCATAGCTATTTCCATATGGTGTACTAGCCCTTTATCACATTTGTGATGCAATGTTTTCCACGTGCATCCTGGCCTGTTAATTACTTTTACGTTTTTACAAGTACTCTACCCTAGCATAGCCTTTTTCTGCTTCAGTGTTTAGACAGATTTTCCCCATATATATTAGTCATCACTTCACCCTTACTTTCTTCCTTTTTATGATTTTTATATCTGACATTTAAATCTTCAACACCTCTAGAATTTATTTTGGATTGAATAAGGGATGCTGACCTGATTTTTTTTTTTTTTTTTTTTTTTTTTTTTTTTTTTTTATAAACAGGCAATTTTCTAACAACATTTGTCCTAAGAGCCTTCCTTCCTCCAATGGTGTTGGTGCCTTTTTTTATTGTGGTTTTTTTTTTTTTTTTTTTTTTTTTTTTGGTACCAGGGATTGAACTCAGGGGCACTTGACCACTGGGCCACATCCCCAGCCCTTTTTTGTACTTTTATTTAGAGACAGGGTCTCACTGAGTTGCTAAGTGCCTCGCTATTGCTGAGGCTGGCTTTGAACTCGAGATCCTCCTGCCTCAGCCTCCCAAAGTGCTGGGATTACAGGCGTGCGCCACTGCGCCCAGCTTTATTGTGTTTTAACTTTACCCAGAGAGAGAAAGTGTGAGCCCCTGTGGCTCACCAGGCTGCACGACCACTTAGCCATGTGCCTTGTGGTGACACTGGCCACATGGTGAATACTTTCACAGCTCAAATGAGCCTGGGGACAGCACCGAGTCACAGTCATACTGCACTGTGTCCTGGCCTCCCTGCAGGTCCCCATCAGACACACACATGGTCCTGAGCCTCCAGGGCTCCCCGAGGGCTTGCAGTGTGGTGTGTGTGTCCCCTCCCACAAGAATTCCAAAAGGAAGGGGTTACTGCAAGCTCCGCTTCACAGCTGAGGACACAGGTGCTCAGACAGGGGAAGTGGCATGCCCAGGGTCACACAGCACTAATTCGGTGGGGCCAGTCTTCATACCCACAATCATCTTTCGTCTGTTCCCCGTCAAACCCGGCCCTGGAAGGATGCTGCTCTGGCGTGGAGCTGCCCCTGCGGCTCTCAGAACTCAACCTGTGGAGGAGAGCTAGGTTGCTGTTGGCTGCACACACACAGGCCTCAGAACAGACGGCTCCCAGAAATTCCTGGGATGCCATGAGATCTGCCACCTTGAAATGCCAAAGCAGCAAAATTCAAACCCAGGGGCTCTGGGTGCCAGTGAGACAGCTGGCATCTTTTTTACCCCCCAGATGAGGTCAGGGATGGAATGTGAAACCCGGGAACCTCAGAATGGCAGCCGCCATTGATTGGGAGCTTTCTATAGTTCAGGCCCTGAACCCCACCCCTGCCCATGGCACCCAGTGACCTGGAAAGTACCTAGCCCCATTCCACAGATGAGCTCTCTGAATCCTAGGGGCAGGAGGAACTTGGGCCCACACTTAGTGATCTGAAAATGCAGAATTTGAGTCCTTATTGGCCCGGTTGCAAAGTGTGAATTCTACTCTGTAAACTGCACTGAGAGAAGAGAAATAGAAGGCATGACCTTTCCTTTTATTTGAAAAGGAAGAGTGAGAAGGAGGATCACTCTAGCAGATATTAAGCCTTGTTAGAAAACTACCATGACAGAGTTCTGTTCTGCTATGAGAATCAACAAATAAATAAATCAGCAAAAGTGAAACAATCTTGAAATAGATATATCTCTCTCATACACACACACACACACACACACACACACACACACACACATATGCAGGTGCACACACAGAAGTTCTTTCTACCAATTCCATCACAGAATTCATGTCTTGTTGCTATTTTCAACTAGCAGGAATTGGTAGTGAATTCTATGCTCTAAACGTTCATGGGCTCTGCCTGAGCCAGAGTTTTATAGCAAGTGTGTTGTGCACTCAAGATGGTGTTGGTGAGAGCTGTTCTACAATAGGCACATCTCATAGCTAAGAAGGGATCTTCTTTATATATCTAGTCTACCTGCCATCTATCTAACTATCACATAGTATTTATTGAGCACCTACCATCTATCTAACATGTAGCACTAAAGGTGATTGGACACAACCCCAGTTCTAGAAATGCAGTGGGAGAAAAGCACATATGCAAATACTGGTCATCACCTTAGTGGACATTTCCTATAGGGCTGTAGCTGAATGAAGGACACTGTCTCCAATCCTTCATGAACAGTGCACTTGACAGAAACGTGTGACAAATGACACTTATCCTTTTTAATATTTCCCGCTCTTCTTTTCTTCATGAACCTAAGGATGTTTCCAAATACCTCTTGGCTACAGGGCAGAGTTGTGTAATTGCTGTGGCCAATAAAATAGAAGTAACAGTGACTGATGTCATTTCTGGGTAGAATCATTTAAGAGTTGGAGCAGAACTGGTTAAACTCTCTTCCTCTGCTCTGGCAAACCAGGACGACACATGTTATGATGATGGTGTTGGGAAATGGCACTGCCAACTCTTGGGGTCTCTGAGTGACTCCTTAATGTGAACAGATTTGCATTAGAGCCATAGTGTGAATGAGAAGTGAGGCTCCCGGGCTCAAACCCCCGGGATTGGGGTTGTTCGGAAGCACGCCTTTCCTTGCTGATCTGAGATGCAGAAGGAGAAGAGGACCCTGTCCACAGGGAATCAAGGAAGGCTTCCCTAGAGGAGGCCAAGATTCTTGGAAGGACCTTGAGGCACGGAGGCAGCTCCACTAGGCAGCTCACCCTGTCTGCACAGGCAGCATGGGGAGGACTTGGATATTTTCGCCATTATTATTGTCATCATCACCAACAAACAAGAATGAGAACTGAGACCTAGAGATGGTGAGGTTAGATCACACTGTCCTGGGGAGAACCTAGGTTCAGAAGTGGGGGTCCTTCTTTCCCCCTTATCTCCCTCTAGGTCTGAGCCCTTGAAAAGGAAGTGGTTAGAGACTGCTCACTAGTCTTTAAGGTAGACAATTGGCAGTATTCTGTAAGTCGCTGGTCTTGGGGGTGAAGGATATTGCATGTAAAGCATCAAAACTTAGATGTGTGTAGGTGCTCCTCAGTTAGCTTCAAGCGATCACATTCCAAGACAGATTTCTGGTACTTTTCAAGAAAGATCCCTGATCTCTTACATCCAGGTATGCAGCTGATCTAAATTTCTGTACCCAAGAACAAAACTGCATTGGCAAGACGGTGAGCAAGGGAGACCCAGGAGAAGCAGAAGCACAAGTGTGCCTGGCACCTACATTTTTATCTATTTACTTTCTTAGCTAAGAGAGAAAAGTAATAACATGTTATACTGGAGTTCTGTTTTCATTGGAAGGGGCAAAACGACTTCAAAGCTGAGAAATAAAATCGCGTTGCCTGTCCCCTTGCCATCTTTCTGAACAGCCAACTCTGGGCCAGTCACCTCTCCAACTGGGTTCTGGTTTCTCTCCTCAAAGGACTGCCGTTTAAAGTATGACTTGAGGGTGCGAGTTCTTGTAAGATTAGCTGGCAAGTTGGGGGACAGTGAGACTTCCATTCCTCTTGCTCTGTCCCTCTTTAAAAATACATAAATATCTCTTCCATGGCTAAAATATTACAGTCCTTTACAGAATGGATAAATAGTTTCCTGCCTAATGCTCTTGGCCCATAGCTGCTACTGTCTAATTTTTATCCAAAGGAGCCAGTGAAGACATAGATAAATATAGAGAGAAAAAAGGAGAAATGAAGACACTAAGTTATCCCAAAGGGCATTCCTGTGTTAGTCATCTTATAAAAAATTATATGTACCACAGAATATCTATTTTTAGAAGCCAGGAGGTTATGTGAAGCAGTTCAGATGTCGGCAGAGACCCACAGGCCAGCTCTCAGCAATGATATTGGATATTTGGATATTCGTTTTCTTTTTCTTTTTTAACTGTGCAAAGCTGGTACTGACCACATGGATATGTTGGCCACTTGGGGACTGTGTGACAAGATCCATGAGCTTCTTCAAAGACATGCGAGGCACTGACTGGTTCTTTTGTGTTATTTTTGTCCATCTTCTTGGTCTGGCCACACACACACACACATACACGTACCTTCTCCATTGCCGTGCCTGACAGAGGCCCCCACACAACTTTACTAAAAGTCTGAGAGAACACGGGGTTTGGTGATGTCAAGTCTCCCAAGGATCTGATCAGGATACTGAGTTCAGTGTCTTCTTACTAGTTAAGTCCTGAGTTGATTGAGGGAAGATAATTTGAAGCTTCTTTTCTATGTAGAAAACACTCAATGTGGCTCCTGAGAGGCTAGAAATCTGTTGGAGTTAGAAATTGGGGCTGAAAGAAATTGTCCCCAAATGCACAGGCTCCCCATCTGTTGCACACTGCTTCACCTTCCTCTCCCGTAGTTAGTGAAACTCACTCTAAGCTGCTTCTGGAGTTCTGTCCTCTTATTTGCTTTAAAGATCTGTCCCAGGTGGCCCTGTGATGCTGGTCTCAGGACAGACAGCAGAACCCAGGAGGGGCCTCCCTCACTGGCCACCCTCCTCACCTCGCTCTTATAAGACCAGAATTGGTGGCTGTTCCCAACCCATGGTCCTCCCAGAAATTGGGGAAGCAGGTGTCGCTGGGGGAGGTGCCTCAGATTTAGCAAATCCCATTGCAAGCAGCCCAGTTCAGTTCAGATAAATGACATACATCAGTGTTAGCGTCAGTCTGTCCAGTGCAACCTTGGGCCCCACTCCTGTGCGATATTAGGATCTACTATGGCAGCAATTTATTATTGTTTGTATAGAAGTCATGGGACTAGGCAACCTGTATTTCATGCCTTCCTCGGGGGCCTTCTGCTGGTCCCCTGCCTGCACAAGGCCTTTCCAGATCACTGAGACAGCAGGATGGGACATCAGAGCTCCCACTCTCCTCTGCTTCCTTGTGCTTCCCTGGCTTAGGAGACTCCTCCCAGGATCCCTTTCGGAGGGAAGAGGTACAGAGAAGAGAGGCTTCTCATTCTGATTGCTTGACCTGTCTTTTATTGAATTCTTTGAAGTTGGGGAGAATTGTAAGTTATCCTTGAGAAACACTCAGGCCAGGTCAGACTATAAAGTCTCCATAGAAATAGAATTAAGATGTCTCACGTTGATGCCTGCTCTTCAATCCAGAGCCTCAACGTGCACACTTCCTTCTACTGACCTCCAGACGCTGGATGAGGCAGGACTTTTAGGAAATTAGAGCTTGGGATATTGTGATTTTACCCACATCCTTGCTGGAAGGGCAGGTCCACTGTAAATCTCTGGTTCCCCTTCTCTTGGGCCATTGTCCCCATTCCATCTCCCCATCAGCCACACATATGATTCAAGAGTCCTTCCTGGTCCTAGGGAATGATTAAAGAGTATTTAAGCCCCATTTCTCCCACCCCACCTCCAGGGGCCAAGGTCTGACTATCCCCAGGATCAAAATTATGCAAAGAAGCAATCATAACTAATTTTGAAAAAAAACATGATAAAACAATTATTCATTGATTTATTTTGTTAAAAAAGTCATGCATTAAAGTTTCTAAAAATCCATAAAATCAAAAATGAAAATAATAGTCACTCAGTCATCCTCCCAATAACTAGACAAACACTTATTAATAGTTGGGTTTTGTTTGTATCTGTTTTCTGAGACATTAGTACACATGTCCATTTATACTTGTAAAAGAAAGACATTTTATACAATTAATAACATCCTTAAATATTTTATCCTGAGTTTTTCCATTTAGTGCACTCTGTATATATTTTCCAAAGGCATTTTTTTTTTTTTTTTTTTTTTTAGTAAATAGGGCTCAAAACCTTCTTAGTACAAGTTGAGTATATCTAATCTGAATATCAGAAATTCAAAATGCCTCCAAATCTGAAACTTTCTGAATGCCAATATGATGCCCCAATTGGAAAATTCCACACCTGACTTTGTGGGTCAGATCAATGTCAAAATGCAGGTGCACTCCAAGTTCTGTCTAAAATGAACTTCAGGTTATATGTGTCGAAGGAAAAGGTGGAACATAAATGAATCTTCTGTTTAGACTTAGGTCCCATGCTTAAGATATCTGGTGACGTGTAAGCAAATATTTCAAAATCTGAAAAAAATAGAAATTGGAAGAACTTCTGATCCCAAGAATTTGGGATAAGGAATACTCGACCTATATTCACATCTGTTTCTTTCTTTCTTTCTTTTTTTTTTTTTTTACTTTATTTTATTTATTTATTTTTATGTGGTACTGAGGATAGAACCCAGTGCTTCACACATGCTAGGTGAGCCCTCTACCATTGAGCCACAACCCCAGGCCCATGTCTGTTTCTTTTAATGCCTTCAGGGGCTCTGAATTTTTTTTTTTTTTTTTTTTTTCCGGGGATTGAGCTCAGGAGCACTCACCCACTGGGCCACATCCCCAGCCCTTTTTTGTATTTTATTAGAAACAGGGTCTCACTGAGTTACGAAGTGCCTTGCCATTGCTGAGGCTGGCTTTGAACTCGCGATCCTCCTGCCTCAGCCTCCCAAGTGCTGGGATTATAGGTGTATGCCACTGAGCCTGGCATAGGGGCTCTGCATTTTAAGTGGCCTTCAGGACCCTGATGAGATGGGACAGCCAACTGGAAAAGGCTCTGGGTGACTGCAAATGCCCATCAGCCTGCCAGCCCATTCGAACCTCTTGTGAGACCTCAGACAGACCACTAATCTTTTGTGTCTATTTCTCCATCTGAGAAATGGGCAGCTTGGGGGTGTGTTCTCAGACTAGAAGAGATATAAAGGTAACCAGGGCTTTAAGAGAAAACATTTGGGGATTTCTCCAAAGTAGGGTCCTCCATGAATAGAGAACATTATTAACCCATGTGGTTGGGCCCTGCTCGAGGTTTTTAGTGAATACTTCTCACATGCATCCTCCCTTGTCCGAAACTGAGTTAAAATCCTGTTCATCTGGTGCTTAGTCTTCATGTTCCTATCTGTGTTCTCAGCCAGCCTTCTTTAAATGCCAACACTCTGCTATATGTCTAACTTCTCCCAAACACCCTCTGAGATGTTATTAAATTTATTGTAGCTGTTCTTATTCTTAACATGCCTTTAAAAATCTTTTATTCTGGAAAAATTATAGACTTGGGAAGTTGTTAAAATTGCAGACAGACCTCTGAACGCCCTTGACCTGACTGTCCCCTGTAGAGAATTTCTCCCTCTTCTTTTTTTTTTTTTTTTTTTTCATTTTCTGTTTGTTTGTTTATTAATGAATAAGGAAGCCAAGACTCGGGATAGCCAAGAAGATTTCCAGCTTCCAGCTACAGAGAGGTGGAGACTGGAGCAAACTCAGGTGCTCTGAGTCCAAAGTAAACCCTCTTCCCGCTTTTGCCCAGGGGAAGGCCGAGCTCTGAATGAGAGCCCGGCTGGAGTTTGGAGCCTTCTGCTCCCGTCCACGTCCCCCATCCCAGTCTGCCTCAGGATGCCCCCGATGTAGCTAGGGAGTCCTAAAAAAGTGGTTTTCTTCTCCACTGGGGCAATGAGGGTTGGCTTCCTAAGACTATAGGTAAGAACGAAAATAGAAACTCCTGACAGCTTGATTTCCTTTTGCTGGCTCCCAGCTCTGTTTGGTGGAGCTGGAGGAGACCCTATAAATATGCAAACGCAGGGAAATCCTGTACCAGGTCACAAGTGCCAGGATGGGATTGAAGGGAAGTCGCAGAATGGCAGGCAACCAGCTCCAAGAAATCTCTGCGTTTCTGAGAATCTCTGAGTGGTTAGTGATTGTAAATTAAAAAAAAAAAAAAAAAAAAAAAAAAAAGCCAAAGAGGGCCAATTTCAATTTCAGAGTTCTGGATTATTCTGTCAGAAATGCGTATAAGCATATGCATCATCCAGTTAGAGCGCTAATATCATAGGAGACTCTCCCCTGGCTTCCCTCTTGATAGTTTTTCTCTCTTCAAATTGATATCTCAAAGCCTTAAGTCAAACTGTGTTTTATTAAGAGAATGGGTTATTTGAGATATGGTTGTGACATTAACCAGGGCTCAGCCCAGCTATAGTTCTGCCAAGATCCTTCATGCTGAATCTGGATTTCAGTACAGAGAGCCCTGCTCTGCTCAGTTTTGCTTGGCTTGGATAATTTTGCTCAGTTCCTACCCAAGTGCTGAGGACCTGCCAGGGGCAGGATGATTTCCCGGCCACTGGGACGGCGTCTGTTGATAGTGTGGGTGGTTCTCAGGAGCTGGAGGCACCCAACCGCGGAGGCCTGGCGCTCTTCTCCACGAGCACCAGTCCAGAGAGCCGTACCACGGCTGGTGGAGACTGCCAGGAGAAGGGGTAGGAGGCTGCTGGGACCTTGGACACAGCCAAAGAATTAAAGGGGGCAGAGGGAAGTACTGGAATAAGAGGTCCCTGGCAACTTGAGCTGAATCCTCCAATTTAATTTCTGCTGAGACGCTTTCACCTTCTTCTCTGTTGGGCTGGACTTGCGGACTCCATCTTACTGGGAGGCCTTTCTTGGGGGTCTTGTCAATGCCCTGAGGTGTTCTCTTCTGCACTCTGCTGGAGTAATTACAGATGCCCTTCTCAGCTTCTCTGAGAAGTGGTGTTGATGAATGTGACCAAATGGTGGGACCCCTCCCCCCCGCCCGTCAGGGGCAGCACCCCAGACTGCCTGTTCTGTGTGCTCTCCAGCATTGACATTAGAAAAACCTGCAACCTGGTGGGAATTTTTTCATCTCTCTTATTTTCCTGAATGGAAATTTATCCTCCGGGCCTGTAGGAAGGGAAATATTTTCAGGAGGCTCTTCTGATGTGAGGGGATTCTGCAAAGCAGAATGGTTTCTTTTGTTTGGAGAGCTGATTCCTCTTCTCAGAGGTTATTTACATTCCACTTAACCAAGGTAAGAAGGCTGACGTGGAGCTGTATTTGGAGACATCAAAGAAGATGAAACTCTATGTCAAACAAACAAACAAACAAAAACAGACAACACTGGTGTTTTTGGGTCAATTGGGGGAAACTTTGAGGGGTACCAAGACCAAACTAGTACAAAGCCAAAAATATGGTTTATCCCTGGAAATAGGCAAGCCTACCGAACCACAAATGACACGAAGCCATTTCCAACTGAATAGAGCTCTCCAGCCAGGTTCCCCTGCAACACAGGTGTGCCCCAGGGTGTGCTTGGAGTGTCTCACAAGAACCCACTATTAAATTCTCAGAGATTTTGTGAGTTGTTATGCAAAGCAATTATTAAAAATTAAATGACGTAAGCTTACAATCAAATTCTTTTTTTAATGTGGTTAAGTACTCAAAAATACTTGCTTCCAAATTATTTTAACACACAACACCACTGTTATCTATGCACTTGTTACTTGCATCTATTGTATTATAGATGTCACCAAGGGGGAGTCACTACCCATCTCTCAAATTCACATTTGAGGGCACCACAGTAGTTTGAAATTGGCAATGGTGGGGTGCTGACACCACAGGAACTGTAAGAACCAGGGCTCCTTGCCGCCATTGTGTGTGTGTGTGTGTGTGTGTGTGTGTGTGTGTGTGTCCAGTAAGAAATATTTACCAGCTCATCATTCAAGTATAGAACACATCTCCTAGTATTTAAGGCCAGGTACTGGACCTCCAGAGTTAGGGAGCTCACCCCTCACTCACTGATCAGAACCTATGGTTAGCATGGACTGAGTTGCATTTGAGGCAAAAAGATTCACGATGCTTCTTGGGGGTTAATGGATGTTAAGTGCCACGTGGTTCCGTTGCACTTTCATTGATGAATTGAGCCTTCCATGCTGTTCACCGGGGATCACAGGGAAGGCTGGGAGTTGCAGGCAAGGAAGTTGATGTCCTCATGTGTCTCTAAGGATTTTCTTTCCAGATTCCTTGGGCTTCAACTTACAGAGCACAGGTGGTGGTGGTGACTCTGTTCTTTCTGTAGTGTTCTTACCTCTTTCTTGGTCCTTGAAACCTCAAGTTAGTACTAGAAAACACAACCATCCCTAATATAATGGAACTGTGACCCAAATATTTTTCTATGTCATTTGTAGATAGAATCATTGCATTTAAAAAAAAGTGCCAAATCTTTGCTGGTTTTAGACACTAGGCATCTTTTGTTGAAAACAGGAGGACTCAAATATACACCATTCAAAGCCATCACCAATAACAAGGAGCAGCCCACGTTAAATAGCTAATTTTCCTACTTTAAAGGGATCTGAAAAGTTTACTGTGGTTTCTTCCTTTTTTTCTTTCATTCTCCTAGAATAATGTAGCTGTGTTTTATCTTGTTTGCCTCCTATATTGACCAACTTGCTGTCAATATTTGGAAGAAGAAGAAGAAAAATTCCAACATATTATGTCTTTGATCCACCAGGACCACTCTGTCCCCTTTGAGTACGTGGCCAGGGACAGAGGTGTTCCAATTTCTGTTGTCTTGCCAAGGCAGAACGGGATTCACGGTTCTCAAGGTCTCCGGACTATCACTACCCAAAACATCCATCCCAGGCATTGGGGGAGGGAGAGGAGCTCTGCATAGCTATTTATTTTAAGTGCCTGATTAAAATTTCATGAAAACAGGAAGTCAGGGGAAAAGAATAGATTGCAAGAGCGATGAAATCCGGGGCTTTGTAATTTTTAGCTCACAGGGAAAAAAAAAAAGCGTTAAATCGTAAGGAAGGTATATTTTCAGAATCGTGCTGTGGCCACTAATGGCATATTTTGTCACTGGCTGGGGAGCTGGTGAACTAAGAATGGGTCCAATTTTTTAAATCTTATTACACAGTTTTGCTCTCATTTAGAAATTGTCACCTTAAAGTAACCTAATGCTGCTCTACTTAAGGCAGACCTCGCGTGGCTGTCTAAGTGTGTGTGTTGGGCACATTGTCTTCTGTTTAAGCAGATAGAAATGTTGTCCTGACACAGCTGAACAGCACAGAATCTGTCTGCCCCATAAGTTGATGTTGCCTAAGAACTTAATCTTATCTAATTCCCATAGCCAATGGGATAAAGAATTTGGGGGAAAGCAAGTAATGACTTTTTTTTTTTTTTTTTTTTTTTTTTTTTTTTTTTTTTTTTTTTTTTTGGGGACGATCACTGAATGATTTCTATATTTGGTCAATGGGAAATAATGTGTTTCTCCAAAGAAGTGGCTGTGGGCTGCGAGCTGTCGAGGAAACCAGAATATGAAACAAAGTAAAACCAAGGTCCCCATCTAGCTCCAAATTGCATCAACCAAATGCAGTCATGGGGACACAGGAAGGGCCATTCCTAGAAATTCCACACTCATGGATGGGTGCGGTGTGGTCAAGGTGAAGCTCTGGGATCTCCGTCTGAGCTCTCATTGGGCTGCAACAGGCTAATGGCTAGATAAGTTTCATTTGCCCGTTTCAAATAAATCCCCATCTAAAAAGCAGGCCTCCAAGTCCAATCCTAGAGGAAGACCTAATCCTGATGAGAGAAGGACGGGTCAGAGGGAAGCAGGAAATCTGAGCAAGAAGGTATTGCATCGCCCCCAGCTAACGCAGCAAATTAAGTCCCCCCGTGGAAGGGGTAAGTCGGTCAGCTCTCTCCCCCGCTTCTTGCTCTCCATTGAAACTGACTCGAATGGGGATCAGCGTTTTTATCAAGGAGGAAAAGGAACTGAGGATGCTGATAGGCACAGTTGGATGCCAGGGAGTCCCTCGCAAAGCTCTCCAAATCCCCCAGGGCCTGAGTCGGCTCGAGTGGCTGGGGAAATCCTGATATCTGCAGGACAGGTGGGGACAGGTAGACCCCTTGGTTTCAGGTCATTTCATGTTGATGAGCACAGGCTAGATTCCACTGTATACCATTCAAGACAGAGAAACACACAGAAAGAAGCCACATTAAACTTTTCCAATCCCCTCCAAGTTGAGAAAGTCCTCATTTTTATTTAGGCCAATGACTTCTTTACCTTGAGGACTGTTAGTCCCCAGGCCCTGCTGGAGGACAGTGGACATGACACATGACCTTGCTGGAGTCATTGAACCTCTCTGTCCTCCACTTCCTCCACCTGTGCAGTGGAGCTCCGACATTGTTAAGCTCATTACATTCTACCTTTGTCACCATGGTTTCAAGAACTGGCTTATCTTACTTCGCAATGGGCCCTCTGTACCCGTGGATTCAGATTCAACCTACTATGGATAAATTTGTTTTTTTCATGGAAATAAATGACCTATTATCTATCCTGGGCTTGTACAGACTCCTTTACCCTTATCAGTATCTCCTAAACACACGATAACAACCATTTACATTGTATTGGGTGTTGTGGGTCATTCAGGGTGATTTTTGTATAGTAGAGGATGTGTGTAGGCTGTGGAAAAATACTATGCCATTTCACATGAAGGACTTGACCATCCAAGGATTTCTATACCCATAGGGAGGTCCTGAAGCTGATCCCCCGCAGATATGGGGGGACCATGACACCCTCAGTCTTCAGTGCCAGGACAGCCAGTATTTTAATTCACCAGCAAAGTCACATCACCCGACAAAACGAGTCTGTGGCCCGAGTGGCGGCTCTGCAGTCAATGTTTGCAAGTGAATGAGTGAACAAGCTCATACTCATAGATTATTGTGAAGAATCAAATAATAATAATAATAATAATAATAAAGGTCAAAGTTCATTTCAGATTTTTCATTTCCTACAATGAGGTCTGGTCTAGTGCAGAGGAAAGTCCTCTAGTCTCCCTGTCCCCAGAAAGAATTCGTTCTACCCACCATAAAGGAAAAGTCATAGAAGTGCCATCTCCCCTTAGACACCGTGTGGAATTCCTGCGAAAACCGGGCTGGAGGGGAAACAGGTCGTGGAGATCAATAACTACCCGTGTGCGTTCACCCCGTAGAGAGCCCTGTGTTCTCACATCATAATACTATCTGCTATCAAACAATATTGGCCAATGGATCAGGAAGAGCCCAAGAAGATATAAGAAAAAAATTAGATGCCAGGAGAGAAATCTCTTGAGGCAGCATTGTCACAATGACTCCAACGCTGTTATCATTCAGTAAATCCTCAAAATTCCTTTTCGGTCATTTCATCTTCCTCTCTGGGCTGGGGAAGACTTTGAGGCAGAAGACATCATGTCCCCTCCTTGGAATTTGGAAATCTACACACAGTACTCCAGGGGATTTGTCACTCCTCTGGGTTCTCCAACTGTGGGATATTTATGAAACAAACATCTCCGCAGAGTTCCGAGTGCTCAGAGAGCCTTCATCAAATTCAGCCTCACCATGTTCAGCTTTATTAAGTGACTTGCCCAAAGTCCCAGAAAGCAAGCCATCATCGGACTGATCTCTATCCAAGAAGCCTCTCTGATTTAATCACAGCTTCTCTCCACCCCCAGAGCACTTCGCGGGGACCTCGCTCACTTTGCTTGGCCTTCAGAGATGGATTGTGCCTGCACTGGCCTCCTGGGTTTGACAGTCAGTTTGACAGGGCAGTGGCAACATCTAGATGCCTATTGACGCCTCCAGGCTGTTCCAAGCACAGGGACAGTTCCCATGCGTCTATGAACTGCTGCAGGTAGTTCTGTCTCCATAGCTGGCTACTTCTTGCACTGTTGCATGCAATCAGAGGTGGCTACAGATCTGCTCCCTTGGCATCTCTGTGGGGGGAAAGGGGCCTCCATCACTTTCAGGCTTACTCCTCTCCCATGTATTGAGTCACTGCAGCACTATCGTGCATATGCAGTAAAGCTTACATAGAAAGAACTATGGCTTCTACCCCAGGGAAGCCAAGAGTGTGACTGAGAAATCCCAAGGGTGTTGGAGCAGTGGAGGTACCATGATTTGGAGCTGAAACCTCCTTGATTTCAATCCAGGATCTATCTCTAAGCAGCTGTGCATCTTTGGGCATGTTGTGCAATGTCTCTGAACCTTATTTGCTTCCCCTAGCCCTTGACCCATCTCAGATCCCAGCCTGTGTGCTTGCTTCTCCGTGAGTACAGTCTTCACATGAGCTCTGTTTCCTTGAAGCACCATTTTTCCTTGGCTGTTTCCTCCAACAGCTCTTCAGAGGCAGTGACTGCATCTTGTTCATCCTTATTTCCCTGAAGCCCAGCCTTGTTTCTGGAAAATGAAAATGCTAGTACCAACATGCATCACAGAGGGGTGTGAAGTAGAGAGAGAGATCTATTTGAGCACTGAGGATGGTGTCCTTTTCACATAGAAAGCACAGGAAAACCATTGGTTCGTGCTACCTTGTATCCAGTGCACCTGAAATGAGCTGTCTTAACCAAAATTCAATGTCATTATCCCATTTTATAGATGGGGAAACTGAGTCACAGGTTGACTGGAGGCTCTTGTCCTGGAAAGACATGACCCCGTTGTGCGTGGATGGTGTTGTTGATATTTGCAGAGGGCTAGGAATTTTTTTTTTTTTTTTTTTTTTTTCTGGGAGACTTCAATTAGAAGGAGCAGGGAGTCTCTTTGTTCAGGGAGGTTGGGAAACTGCTCTGGCTGGAAGCCTTGGGTCCTAGAATTCCGGAGTCCACAGCAGGAAGAACCCCGAGATCCTGCAGGAAGCGTGTCCTGAGGATTGATAGCAAGCCGAATGCTGAGCAGGGACTTTTCCCTGCCCTCGTCTGCATTAGGAGGATCTTTCTTTTCCTCTGTGAAGATCTGCATGCTATATATCTTTTTCTGAAGGTCCATCTATTAAACCAACAGTGGTTGAGCTCGAGGACAATTCTCCACCATGTAATTAACCCCCGTGGGGTCCCATTAGGATCCAATGATATTTTATGATTTTATTAAATAAAAGGAAACAGGGAAGTGTGGGCTGCAGAGCTGGGGTGTGGGATCTCGGCCACGGGAACACAGAGTTCCCTCCGGCCGTCTGTGTTCCTCTTCCTCTGAGCGAGGGCTGAGCCCTTCCTATGTGTTCTTGCTTTCCACTCATTATTTCACTGATCCTAGAGGAAAGGAACATACAGCGACTAGGCGGCACTCAGGCCTGGCAGGCCTAACGGAAGGATCCTGGGTGAGTTCCTCAGGCTTTTCAAGCCTCGGTTTATTCATCTAAATGAAAACCACAGGTCCCCGGGGCTGTTGCAAGGATGGAATTCGACAGGCAGGTGAGGCTCTTAGCAGGGTCTCGGCACATGGGGAGTTTGGAACACTGACACTTGCTCCTCACAGAGCAGTGGCTCTCGCAGCCGCTGGGCACCCTGGGTGTCCTGCCCTCGCTGCCAGCCCTGGAGACAAGCTTGCGCAGGTAGATGAACATGGCCCCAAATCACCCAAGGACAGCATTGCAACACGCCAGATCTGATTGGCACTGAAGCCCGCACTCTCCTCTACTCTGTCAGTGCCAGAAACCGTGTTATGCTCTCAAATTGGCCACCGTTTGGGGACACCAACAAGACAGTAAATAAGAGAAGCCATTTCCAAGCACATGTCCCGATTTCAGAACCCACAGGTCAGGGAAGGAAGAGAAGTGTTAGGGATGCAGGAAGGGCAGCTGGAGGGGCGGGGAGAGCGCGGCTGGGCTGCAGTGGAGGCGAGAAGCGACTAGGGCCAGAGGCTCAAGGGTCCCTTGGGCCCCAGTGACAACTTCAGTTCTTCTTCTTGGAGGAATTGAAAACCATTGAAGGGCTTGAGTCAGGGGTGTGCCTGGATCTGAATCCTATTGTAAGATCACCCCAGCTGCTAGGTGGAGTCAGAATTGGAAGGCCTGCCGGAGGGCAAGAGGGGAAGTCGGGAGAGTTGGCGGCCTTGCCGGAGGCCCACCCGCGAACGCCTAGCAAACAGAGGAGGCTGAGCGCTTTGCAATATTGCTGGTGAGCCTTTTGGCTCAAAGTATCAATGAATGCACCAGGGGTGTGACTTCAATGCAGCTTCATCTCCCCCTGGGCCTGTGGCTTCCCCTCCCTGCACAGCCAGGGAACAGGAGAGTCACACTCCCTTGGAGGACGGTCGAACAGCCAGGCCAGGAGAGACAGGTGAAGATGGCTACGTGGTCAGGATTCTCCAGGGCTTTCCTTCCTCTCCCTCCTGGCCACAGGCTGGAGGACCACTGCTGGCTACCTGCGCTGTGCATACAGCCCGGAGGAGCCCAGCAGCCCACGGGTTAGGCCCAGGAGGGGAAGCAGTGCGGTGACAGCAGTGCCAACCACAGGCAGGACACCTGGGTATGAGAACAGCATCGCCAGGTCAGCCGGCTACAGTCCCTCCTGGTCCCCGAGGGTCAGGTTAGTGATGACAAGAGAGAAGGGACCGGGTTTCTCGCTACAGCGACGGGAGGGAGAGAGACAGGAAGGGGAGGCCAAGGCACGTGCTTCAGGGATGACTACTCCCCAGAAGTGTCCGAGACAACAGCTGGCGTGCTCCTGCGGGAAGGCGGGGACTTGGGGCTCTTGGGAGTAGTTCCTCCCCTTCAGACACATGGCTTGGGGTAGGGACTCTCCAGAGCATCCTGTTTACACAAGGCAGGTGGCAGACCCCAGCTGTTCTCTCTGCCCTGGGCACAGCTGACCTAGCCTCTGTAGTCACAGTAGTGTGCCAGTCCTGCCCGCAGAGCCTGGAATGCTGGCACCCCACCTCATGGGAGTTCCTCTGTGTCCCGTGTCCCTGGGGAGGTCACAGGGTTGTTTCTGGGTCTCGTGAGTTCCGCCCAACAGATCCAGGTATGCCCGTCTGTGCTGTACAGCTTTGAGAAAGTCACTGAACTTCTCTGGTCCCCATGTATATGAAGGGGAGGATTGTGGTGACCTTGCTATGGGGAATTTCAAAGATCAACTAAGAAAATAGGCTTACAGCCTCAGCAATGGCGAGGCACTTGGTAACTCAGTGAGACCCTGCTTCTAATAAAATACAAAAGAGGGCTGGAGATGTGGCCCAGTGGTCGAGTGCCCCTGAGTTCAATCCCCGGTACCAAAAAAAAAAAAAAAAAAAGAAAATAGGCTTAGAGAACATTGGAAAGTAAAATATAACTATAAGGCATATTATAACTTTACAAATTTATTTATCAACTTTACAAATTAAAGTTATTAGTAATATTATTCTCACATCCGGATGTGTGGTAGACCCACGGGTCTTCTACTTCTCGAGTTTATAGTTTTTGTGTGTATAATGAAGTTAATAATGCTAAGACTTAGCAAGCACCTACTATGTGCCAGGCACTGTCCTCAGTGTGGTTTATATGTTAATTTGGCCCTCGTGATAACTTATGGAATGAACAGCTATAATCATTTCATGAATGAGGAAAACGAAGCCCAGAGAGATCAAATAATTCACCCTACATCAGGCAGCCGGTCAGAGTTGGTTCAGGGTCAAATCCAAGCCCACTGCCTACAGAACCCCTGTTCCTAATCACTATTCCCCGTGATCTGTTGAGTAAGAGATCACTGGAAGGTTTCAGGTTTCCCTGAGGAATTCCACAAGATCCGTCCACCAAGGTCAAAGCGGCACTGGTAACCACGTGCGGTCAGCCAGGAGAGCTCCTGAAGAGCTGTCCCGAGAAGGACGAGGAACCCCGCGTCAGCCACCCGGTGACTCCCCAAGGGGCATTCTGGATGTCCTTGGTGACGTCGTGCACAGGCTGTGCGGGGGATCCCTGGGTGACATCTCAGTTCTCTGTCTTCCTAGCAAGTCGACAGGAGGCAAAAGATCTATCCTCCAAGTCTCTCTTCTCCTCCTGTCAAGCGGGAGACACTGCAAACTGCTCGCAGCATTGTTAGAAAAAACGTAACAAGCCAGGGTGTGTAAAGCATCCAGTGACATCAAATCACTGCTGGTGTGTTTTTAGGTAAACAATTAACTGGTAGCACTTTGAGGGAGACGGGTGGTGGCTTTTGATTCTTTAAGGAAGGGTCTTGCTGAGATCCTGGACAATAGAGGCAGAGTTGTAGGTCCATGGCAGAAGGCCCTGCCCTGGAGTTACAGATGTGGGTGTCTTTAGGACCCCATCTTTCTAGCCCTGCACTGGAAAAGGGACTCCATGTCTTGGAGGTAGGTTGGTTGGAAGGCTAGCACCCCCACTATTTGACCTTAATCTGCTGTTTAAATTATTTAATGTAGGTCTGCTGCCAGAGTCCTTAGGGAAAGCAGTCCAAATTAAGAAAATATTTAATTAAGTGAAATGACACAGAGGCAAGTGTGGGCGGGACAGAGGGAGGGAGGGGCCACAGCATTCTTAGGGAGGGAGGGGCCACAGCTTGCTTAGGATTGGGCAGCCCTTTATCTCCAGATGTTGCTCCATCAGTACTATTTGGTGATTTTAGACCAGGGCCTGGCTGAAAATGGTTGGTCTTTGTGATTTTCATCAGGAAAGAAAAAAAAAAAAAAAGACAAAATCTGGCTCCGGTAGGCTCAGGGCCAAGGAGCTAAGATCAGAAACTCAGACCGTGGTGGTTTTGGTTTTGGAATCTCCAGTCTAGAGTGATGAGGGTCTGGCCGATGTCAGCAGATGCTGGATGGCTGAAACAGACAGTCAAGAAAAAAAAAAAAAAAAAAAAAAAAAGAGCAGTGTTTCACGGCCCTGCAGGAAGAAAAGTGGGGATTCCATGCACAGAATGCTGGAAGGTTCAGCAAGGAAGGTGTTCTAGTGAACCGCTGGCTCACAGGTCTTCCCCCTCTGCCAAAATAACCACCTATTATGTGACACGCCCATTGCTAGCTATGGGACCTGAGCACATTTACTTAGCCTCTTTGAGTCTCACTCCCCCTACCTGTAGGTAATACCCACCTCCCTTGGTTACAGGGACACTTTAAGCAATGCTGATTGTTAAAGCACGTGGCGTACCCAGCAGGTTTTCTTCCTTGCCACGGGCTCACAGAAATGGAGCAGAAATTGATAATCCTTTTAAGCATCCCTAAAACAGAGTAAGCGGTGACTCTCAGGGCACCTTGAGGTTTCAGCCTTAGGGAAAGTTATTCACTTAGTAACACTGTAAAAATGGCACTGGGATGCCGGACCCTCAGGCTCCTCTTCCCCTGTGATGACACGTTAGCTCCGATGCACGGGCGTCCACTCTATGTGCTGCCTTGTTTGTTTTTAATTTTTTCCCCCCATTTGAGACAGAGTGTCACTTGTCCCCCAGGCTGGCCTGGAACTCCTGGGCTCATGCAGTCTGCCTGCCTCCACCTCCTCAGTGGCTACGCGCCGCCATCCGGGCTCCTCCGTGCTTCCAGGGCCGGGCAGGTCCAGCTCCTCTGTCCCTGGCTCCCAGCCCTGGAGTGGAGGAGGGGAGGAAGAAGGGGAAACCGCTCAGGAGCTGGGTTCAGGGTGACCCGAGCCAGGGCCTTCGCCTCTCTGTTCCTCCCCAGGGGCGCAAAGGTGGCTTGATTCTGTTCAAGTGCCGTGTCCAGTGGGGGTTGGCAGAGTGGCTCTGCCCACTGTTGTCACCCGGAGACTCTGGCTGGGGAGGCTCTGCCTTAACCTGTGCTTCTGCGACCGCGGCGGCAGGGTGAGACTCACACACTGGCGCCCGCAGCTTCCCCTGGAAGTGACCAATGTGACTTGCACTCCATCTCATTGGCCAAGGATGGTCCCCTGCATGTGCCCAGGGGTAAAGAGGACAGGAAGTCCAGCCTCCTCTCTCGCGTGGGAGAAGAACCAGAAACATCTTGATGAATGGCACTAATCTCCATCACAGACGAAGACCTGAATGACGGGGAGAAGGGTCCGCAGCCTGGATGTCTAAGCGAATGACAGCGACGATGGTGACAAATTACAGTGACCCTTTATTAAGCAGTGCTGGATGGTGACATCACCTGATCATCTCCGTTGGTCCTCACACCTGGACGCAGAAGGCGCTCTAGTGTCCATGCCCCATTTTTAAAGGTGGGAGCTGAGGCTTGGAGAGGTGAGGCCAGGGATAGGGGGACTTCCTCCCCACTAGGGGCGTTTCTCCTGCCACTCAAGGGAGTAAAGCGGGGCAGGTAATGAAGGAACCCTCAAGTCAGACGCCAGGAATGTCTTAGGGGAAGGAGAGGGCTTTCATAAAGGAAAATAGCTACTGCCAAAGCATGGTCTACGGGGGATGGAGCCAGGAGCATATACACCTTCACCCTCATCTAGGTGCCCACGCTGCCCATGCTGCCCATGCCTTAACTGGCCAAATCAACCAACCTTCAGAAAGCAATGGACTCCCTGGAGCCGGGTGCAGTGGCACATGCCTGTAATCCCAGCACTTGGGAGGCTGAGGCAGGAGGATTGTGAATTGAAAGCCAGCCTCAGCAATGACGAGGTGCTTAGCAACTCACTGAGACCCTCTCTCTAAATAAAAATACAAAAAAAAAGGGCTGGGGATGTGGCCCAGTGGTCAAGCGCCTCTGAGTTCATCCCTGGCACCAAAAAAAAAAAAAAAAAAAAAGAAAAAAAAAAAAAAAAAAAAGAAAGAAAGCAAGCAATAGACTCCCTGGGCTGTAGACCACCTACCATAGACTCCTGGGGCACAGAATTGGGTAGATCGAGTTTGGATCTATAGGAGGTAGAGAGAAAATATCTAGAAGAGTTCTAAATCTATCTTCAATCCCAAATTTCTCTGCCACTAGAACTTGAATTTTCCATTATTCAGCTGGAAGGAAATGGCAGCACGGGTACTGTTCAGAGAAACGCTTTAGAAAGTTGGAGTTTGGGGTAGCCAGCTGATACCGTCTTTAATTTTCAACTGGCCAGGAATTGAGGACGCCCTCTTTTGAAATGCTGTGTATATACTGTATTTGCCCCCGTGCTGTGAGTGCTTTTCTATTATTTTTAGGCAAGCTCATCTTTACAAAGCTGTTATTCATGAAACCATACCTGCAAACCACTCCCCGCCCCCGGAAAAAAAAAAAAAAAAAGGTTGAATAGCAATCCATTTTTAAAAGAATTCCGCTCCACATTTGAATGATAGGTAATGGGAAGTCTGACAAGGTGCGTGTTCAAGGTCCCGTCCCAGAGACATCACCGACATCACCGTGAATAGACAATGAGACACATTTGCTTTTCTCCAACAAGCCGGAAGAGGTTATTTCCCCAGTGCAATGAAAAGTCCCACAAATTGGGCCAGAAAGCACAACTGTGATTTATCTGAGAACAACTGTTAGACATTTCAGAAATTAAAGTTAGTAAAATGTAGGGGAAGGAAGGTTAAAACAGATGTTGAGAACAAATACCAAATGCCCACTTTTTTGTTTGCTTGTTTTTTTTGTGTGTTTGTTTTTGGTACTGGGGATTGAACTCAGGGCCACTTAACCACTGGGCCACATCCCCAGCCCTTTATTTTTTTTATTTTATTAGAGACAGGGTCTCATTGAGTTTCTAAGTGCCTCGCCATTGCTGAGGCTGGCTTTGAACTCGCGATCCTCCTGCCTCAGCCTCCCAAGTGCTGGGATTACAGGCATGCGCCACCGTGCCCGGCCTCCAAATGCCCACTTTTGTGGCGAGGGGTGAGGAGGAAGGAGGTCTTGCTGTGGAATCATTCGTTCACTTCATGAGGATTTGTGGTTGTGCTTTTACTTACCTAGGAGATACGCGGTGCTGAGCAAGAACCAGGTTTGCAGATCCAGGACAATCTGTGTGGGGTGCAGCCTGCCTTGGGGAGGGGACAGCCTGCGTGGGGTGGGAATCAGCATCACGAGCTGGTGTGCATCAAGCTCATCCCAAGCAGCCGCCTCTAAGCTGAGCGCACCTTCATCGATTCATTTCACCGAGTCCACACGGCAAGCTCCCGAGGCAGACGCTTCTATCACCCCTGCTCTACAGATAAGGAGACAGAGGCTCCAGCAGGTTCAGGGGACTCGCCTTGGATCCCATGACTGGTAAAAGGTCCCACTGGGATTGGTCGCCCAAGCCTTTCGGGCACATCACTTTGCTAGATTGCTTCCTGTGTATGGGCCCTCAGCTGCAGGGCGACTTCCAAAATCACTCTGTTCTTTAAAGCATCAACAGCACTCCAGGAAGGGCTCGGGGTTAGGACACATGTGATCTCAAGTCCTCACTAGTGCTCTGTGAGGTGGCCACCATTTACTATCCCCTAGCCCCCCGCCAGGGAGCTGGGTTGGCACTCAGGTGGCTCTGGGACACGCCCTTGGCCACACGGCTGGTCGGCTGCAGAACCTCATGTTGAAATCCCGAAATCCTCCTCCCTCAGCTGCACGAGCTGCGTTCCGCCTGTGACTCCCCAGGCTTTGGATGCACAGAGCAGAGGTTGCTGCCCAAGCCCCAGTGGGCCAGTGACAGGTGAGAGTGTGAGTGTGCACAGCCCTCGCACACACGCACACACATGCGTGCTATGCCGCTGGGTGGGTCCTTCCAGGCACCTCTGCACATCAGGACAGGAGCACAGCACCTCTCTGGGCAGACGGAGCCCTGTGGCCGGCCAGCTTGGGGCAGCCTGCACCTCCGTACTGGACCTCACGCCCTTGACATCTGCAGCCACCTCCTGCGTGGGCGTGTCAAGGTGGATGGCCTGGTGCGCAGAGGCCTTCGGGACCACAGGCCACCATCCTCATGGGCCGGGAGAGTTAAGTCAACTCCTTTTTTCCTGACACAAACCTGACTTGGCCACACCTGTTTCTTTGTGATGTCTTGGCCATCATTTTTCTCACATTCAGAAATGCAAGATCTGGAAGCCAATAGGAGGCTGTTTTTCTAAACGGCACACCCTGGCCTCGCCAGGACTCTTGAGGGTCACTGACTGCCAGGTAAAGGGAGGCAGCTTCTCAGGGGAGAGGAGGCTCAGAGGGCCGAGGGCAGTAGAGGCGGGGCCTCGCTGCTCCCTCCCAGGCCACCTGGGATGGCTCCAGGTCTCCAGCCCAAGCTGCCTTCCACCTCAGGAGGCCTGTGGAGTGCGACCTCTATGACCCCCAAGGTCATGTGCGTGAGCGGGAAGCTGGAATGCCGTGTTTCTTCGGCCTGAGACCAGGACTCTGAACTGGCAACTGGCTGCAAAAGAAGCAGTGAGACCTTGCGAGAGAGGGACAGTCCAGGAGGCAGAGGAGTCTACTCTGAAGACAGGCTCCAAGGTTCCAGGGGTGAAGGAGAAAAGCTGTGCCTTTCAAGGTCAAACCAGAAGGTCGCAATGAGCTGTGGGATCATGCAGAAGCTGCCTTGACAGGTAGTAAGTTCCCTGTCACAGGTAATAGTCAAAAAGAATCTGCGACCGGAAAAACTGGAGAAGAAATGTGTGCTTTGGGTGACAGGTTAGAGAGATGCCATCTCAGCTCTGTCCCCTGAGATGTCCTGTTCAGACTGGATCAGCACACTGGTAAAGTGTCATTTGTGTCTACTTTGCCACAGCGAATCAAGGTGGCTCATGTTTACAGACACAAGCCAAGGAGGATATTTAGAACCTGGGCACCCCGACTCCAAGGCTGCGCGGACCAGGCTGCCGTCTTGCCTCTGCAGTGAGCCGGGCAATTGTGGGCGAGTTAAGCCTCGCTGTCATCCTTTGCAATTCGGGACACACATAGCTCAGAGAGAGTTTCATGTTCTCTGGGGCTTGCTGAGGGCCAAGATCTGAGCACCCAATCAATGGTGCATGTGTACATATACCCGCACACACACACACACACACACACACATATGCACACACACACATACACACACATAGCAGTCAGGGCCAGGGTCAAGCAGTTGGGAGCCCAGTGAATGGATACTCTAGGACCCTGCGCTGTGTCTCTCTCCTGGCTATGTGTACTACGTCTCTCTTATTTTTAGAATTAAAATGTGATAAATGCAGCAATATTTTTATTGTCAATAAAGATGATAAAACATTGCTTGGTAAACTGTTCTTTTCCGAAATAGACCTGAATTTATTATTATTTATATTCAGATTTTGGACTCTCCTATAACTAATTCATGTAAGCTTCTCTCTCTCTCTCTCTCTCTCTCTCTCTCTCTCTCTCTCTCTCTCTCTAGCTTTTTTCTCCCTCTCTCACACACACATACACAAATACAACTATTTTTAAAAAATACATTCCCTCTGCTCTGAGGATGAGGTGTTGAGGGGATTATTCCCCTCCCCCCACTTTTTTCCTTTTTGCAAAGAAAACACCTTTGCAGGGTTGGCATGACATTAATAAAAATAATAAAGGAGAAGGTTTGGAGGGAAAAGGTAAATAAGGCAATTCATACATCATCTGCAAGAGACGCAGGAGTGAAGCAGAGACAAATCACCGCCCGCGTGCGCTGAGATCTTCATGAGTCAGCACCCGCCGCTCCCCAGCCTCCCAGCCGCCGCTGCCCTGGGTTGGCTGATCTGCTCGGAGGGGTGGCCTGTTTGGAGATGGCTCATAATTAGCTGAGCTTCTTCTGCAGTGACGGGTAATAGAGGTGTCTCCTCACGTAGAGAAATTTAAAGTGCAAACGCATCCCTTGCTACCCGGGCCATGCACGCAGACATGTGCACACACACACACACACACACACACACACACACAAGCACACCCTTGGACAGTGGGGACTTTGGGGAGAGGGCACCAGTGCACAGGAATAACCAGTTACCCAATGTGCAAGGCCCTGTGCAAACTATTGCACCTGGTGTCCAAGAATTATTAAAATTGAGAGACGGCAGCAGCGGTGCTTTCTATGCACAGGAAACTCCCAGGTATGGTGTCCTGTGTGGCTGCCTAGGCCACACACCATGATGCTGTCCTATGCTATGTGTGTTTCTAGGTCACAAGCCTTGTGGGCGTGACAGCAAATAGGACCCAGAGTGACTTCACATTGTCCCTTTGATGAGGAGCCACTGCCTGCGGGGTGATTGCAGATACGGCAGGACATTCCGTTCTAGACCCCTGAGTCGTGCAACTCTATCCCATAAGGAAGCAGAGGTTGGTCTGAAGGTGTCTTGGGAGATGCCCCACCTCCAGGAACAGTCGCAAAACCTCATTACAATCCCGCCGTTGCACAGCTTCCCACCGGAGGATTCTCTGGAAGACTCTGACAGCCCAGTATTCCAAACGCAGCACTGAGGCTGGAGAGAAGGTAAAGGGATTCCTGGTAAGAATAGTCCATGTTCACTCAGGTCTTTGCCGTGGCCCACAGTGCCCCTGAGCACTCTACACCAGAGGCGAATGCAGTTATTGTACCATTTTACAGATGAAGAAACTGAAGCCCATTAACCGACTCTGTGCCGTGGTCCTAACTGTGGAATACCTATAAAAACGCAGAGAACATATCATTATGTGATATGATAATATTGTGATTTTATTATAACCATACTAATTAAAATAATACAATAAAATAGAAGTTTTCAATGATGATTTCCAACCCATTTTGATGTACCTGTGTCAATTTCATCGGAATAGTCATGGAGTGGGAAACGTGGAGCTTGGTGGGTTCAAGTCCAGCAGCGTTCCTGAGACTGCCGAGCTGCCTGATGCCCCCCATCCCAGAGCCTTCCCTGGCAACTGCCCTGCCCTGTCCAAATCAACTCAGGGGCTGGGGCCTTGCTTCCTGCTCCGGGTCAGGGCACGGTGCCATTCCCCTCAGCCTCAGGGTGTTCCGATGTCCTTCTACCTTGTCACTCCTGAATGCTGGATGCCAGCTCTGCCAAGTGTGTTCTCCACACAGGGACAGAGGAGGCACCGGCAGGAAGGGACCCCTGAGAACCTGAGAAAAAAGACAGGCTTTGGAAGGACCCCAGAGTAATGGTGGGCCAGGCATCTGCCTCGCCGGGCCCAGGCCCCACTGTGAAGGCTTTGACTGCTCTGGCCAAGGTTCTGGAGGCTTGGCCAGCACCCCCAGGTCTTTCCTGCCCCGCGCTGGCCCAGACCTGGCCGCAGCCAGCCAGGAACGGGAAGACGGGTGGGAAGACAGGAGCGGCCTCTCAGAGCTGGCCCCTGAGCCCAGCGGGGCCTCTCGTCCCATCCAGCAAGGCCCAGGCTGCCAACAGGCTTGCCAGCCAAGCTGTGTAAACATTCACGCTCTCTGGCCAAGCGGGTGGAGGGGGCACGAAGGCCACTCCCCAGGACTGGCCGTGCCCTGGCTGCTCCTGGACCGCCCGCGGCACCACTGCGCCGGCCACAGAACCTGGGACCTGCCCCCACCCCCAGGCTTGCTCAGACACCAGTGCGACTGGGGACCCAGTTCCCCTCTGCAGAGACATGTCCTATTTTTATTCTGCTTCTGCTTAGAGCAAAAGGGGTTTGCATTGTCACCACCACACCTTGGAGACATGCCATTGATGTGGTGAAAAAGCCTAATGACACAGGCCATGCAACCCAAATGCGCAGGGTGCACACTTGAAGGATGCATGTAGGGACCTAAATACGAAAGGCAGGGTTTGGCACATATCACCAGCTGCACTTATTCGGGTTTTTTTTTTTTTTTTTTTTTTTTTTTGTGATTCAGGTGAAATTCATATGACATAAATTTATCCACTTTAAAGCGTACGGTTCGGTGGCATCTGCTGCACTCACAACGTCATGAAACGATCGCCTCAACCTAGTTCCAGCTCATTTTCATCACCCCAGAGGAAACCACGGCCCCACTAGCAGGCACCACCCCTCCCCCCTCCCCCTGGCAGCCACCAATCTACTCTCTGTCCCTACGACCCTACGATCTGCCTACACTGGACACTCACGTGAATTGCATGATGTGGCATGTGGCCTTTTGTCTTGGGCTTCTTTCTTAGCATGTCTTCAAGGCTCATTTGAATTTGGACCTTATTTTGTGTGATCTGGGCCATTTTGACCTTTTCTTCATGCTCTGTGTTGTAGTGCACGACACTCACCCATGCACTATTTAAAGTCAGCCTTCCCAACCCGCAGCTTCCACACCCGTGGATCCAACCAAGCACAGATCAACAGTGTGTTTTTTTAGATCGCCTCCGTACCGCACGTGCACAGGCTTTTTTCTTATCATTATTCCACAAAAAAAAAAAAAAAAAAAAAAAAAAAGGCACTATAACAACTACTTATATAGCATTTGCATGGTACGGGGTATTTTTAGTCATCTAGGGAAGATTTAACCTCTGCGGGAGGATGTGTAGACGCTACACCATTTCATACGAGAGACCTGAGGGTCTGCAGGGGGTCCTGGAGCCGCAGATACAGAGGGGTTGCCCGGGTATGATAGGAAAGTGATGCCACTGTTCAGGTGAGCCCTTGGCTGGAAAGAAGGTCCTTGGAGGAGGTGATGAGCGACTTTCATAAGGAGCCGATGCACAACACAGGATGCCTGGGTGAGGGGAGCAGAGACTCTGCCCGGCACCCCGAAGCCAGCAGCCAAGCAGAGGGTCACGGTCCAGGCCTGAGAAGCAAGAGCGGGTACTGTGACCCGGGGAGGCAGAGGCTGGGAGGAGGCTGCTCAGTGGAGACCCCGCGGGGAGGGAGGCAACCAGAAATAAACGCCTGGACGTCACCCTGCGTCTCTCCTCCTGCCAGGGACCCCCACTGACAAACCCAACAGAAGCCAGAGGTCCTGAGACCGGCTGGAGGGTCCAGCTGTGGTGGCCTCAGGAGGCCGGTGTCTAGAGGAGCCAGCAGGTCCCCACACAGTGGCTGAGGGCCTCCCCCTCTCTCGCCTGATGGCTGTGGCCATCTCCAAACAGACCTTTCTCCACTTAAAAAAAAAAAAAAAAAAAAAAAAAAAAAAAAACAAGAACAAGAACAAGATTTCTATGAAATCTGCTTCCTCTCTTGGCTCCTCCAGCTGTACCCTTGTGGGTCCCTTGCAGTCCCCTTGTCCCTTGCTGTCCCTACGCCCAACAGTCTGCCCTGGCTGACTCAGCCCCCACACCTCCAGGAGAGCCAGGTACAGCTCCGGCCAGCCCCTCCCACGGAGCTCCACCCTGGACCTCATCCTGGCCAGCTCTGGGCCACTCTCCTTGGACCGACATGTCCCCATCTTCCCTTGCTTCTGTGGGGCCTTGCTGGCTTCAGGCCCTGCCCACACGTTCCTTCAGCTGAAATGTGTTTGCAGTGTCCCACGCACAAGACCCTCACCTGATGGACACGGGGTCAGGGACTTCAGGTGCTGTGTTGCTGACCAAAGGCACTGTGACCAGGAGGTCACGTGGCGAGTCTACGCTTGAGAGCGCAGGTGGCACCCCGAATCCTTCCCCAAGGAACCCACGGAACGTGACCGCCGAGATTCAGCTGCCTTAGCGCAGCGGGCCTTCAGAAGGTGCCCGCATCCAAGAGACGTCTTAAAAGTAACTTGCGTAAAAAAAAAAAAAAAAAAAAAAAAAAAAAAGTAACTTGCGACAAAGGACGCAGGGCAGTGGCGGGGTTGAGTAAATATTTAGTTTTACCTATTTTGACTGCACTGGTCCAACTCCAAGAAACCTCTTTCCTGTTGCGTTGTTCACTTGGGGGGCTGAATTGGGCTGCTCGGGAGCCGCGGCCTCTCCCGCAGCCCAGGGAACGTGCCGCCGTTCCTCCGCTTCTCCCCGCTCTAGCCCTTCCCTTTCTCCCTTCCCTTCCCCTGCTGCTTCGCTCCTTTGTCTCCCTCTCCTTCCTCTCCTCCCGCTGCCAGCTGTCCTTGGTGTCGGGCCTGCAGTGTCGCCAGAGCTTCCTCTGTCCACCCACTCTGTGCTTCTACACTTTTGCTCTGGTTCCCTGTCCCTGTGGCCTCACGTCCTCAGGTCATCTAGTCCCGCACTGATGGCCTGGTCACAGAGATGCCAGGGGCAGGCCCCAGCTCTCCCATTTGACGGCTCCTGCTGACCACCTGGGACACCCTTAACAGGCCCTGGTTGACCTTTGGCCCCGCAGCCAGCACTGCCCGAAGCAGCGCCTCTCTCCATCCTGGCCATGCCCCTGCCTCAGGTTCCGGCACCCTGTCCAGCACTGTGGGAGTGGACGTGGCCCTAGCTGTACGGCTTGGACAGGAAGCACGAGCTTCCGGACAAACTGGTGCTCAGGAGACTCTTCCCTAGGAACAACGGGTCCCTTTTTCTGTGGCCTTTTTATAAATTTTAATCTTCCTCCTTTGACAAACTTCCCCCCTCTCTTATGACTGAGGGACAAAGCAGTCTTAAACACACGAATCCCTCCACAGCTTCAGCCCCCAGGAGAGAACGCGGGTGAAGGGCTTGCCCGCTCCCGCCTTGCACAGGGGCCTCGGGCTCAGCAAAACACACACCGAGTCTGACCTTCCAGATTGTACTTCAAAGCATGTTTTTAGGTTGTTTTTCAGGAAAGAAAAAAATATCAATGCTATAAGACACACATCGGTCAGCATCACCATCTCCCACCTGTTTTCTTCCTCCTCGGAATTCTGAGTTTAGAAATGAGTTGGATGATAGCTCCCCTTTGAGATCAGGTGCGTGTTTGACACGCTGCTTCTTGGTCATCCTGTCCGTTTGTTTTTCTGAATTACAAAAAAAAAAGCTGTGAACGCCGGCAAGTGATCAGACTGCAAGAAGGCAAATGCAGGAGCCCCAGGACAGAATCAGACACCCCCGGGCACAGAAGAGTAACTTCACTCCTTCAGTGCGTGTGTGTATGTGTGTGTGTGTGTGCGTGCGCGCACGTGCATACACACACATACATACACACACATTGGCATAGCCTTATAACCAGGGAATGTGTGGAAAGGGAACACCGTCCCCCCAAACTGTGGCAAGAAAATATCAAGAATAGATAGCTCTGCCTGATGGGTGGCATTTTCCTGTCTGGGGCAGAGTCTCATGCTATCTTCATCCCTCATCCAACCGTCTGTCCATCATCCATCCATCCATCACCCATCCATTCAACTGTTCATCCATCCATTTATCCATCCTCCCTCCATCCATCCATTCAACCATGCATCCATCTATACATCCCTCATCCTTCCATCCATCCTCCATCTCTTCTCCATCCATCCATTCATCCATCCAGTCATCCATTAATCCACTCATCTGTTTCTCCTCCAGCCATCCATCATCCACCCTTCCCTAGAACCATTCAGCTGAGAATTATTGGAGACACTGTGCTCTGTGAGTTTCATGGGGTTCTCATTTAATTCTCAAAGTAGCCCCTCAAGTTAAGAAACTCGTCATTTCCTCCTGATAAGAAAACAAAGGCCGGGCGCGGTGGCGCACGCCTGTAATCCCAGCACTTTGGGAGGCTGAGGCAGGAGGATCGCGAGTTCAAAGCCAGCCTCGGCCATGGCGAGGCACTTAGCAACTCAGTGAGACCCTGTCTCTAATAAAATACAAAAAAGGGCTGGGGATGTGGCCCAGTGGTCGAGTGCCCCTGAGTTCAATCCCCGGTACCAAAAAAAAAAAAAAAAAAAAGAAAAGAAAACAAAGGCTCAACCAAGATAGTAATTTTCTAAGTCCTACAGCTCTGAGGGTCTGAGCGAGAATCCAGTCCTTCCCTCTCCAAGTCCAAAGCTCTGTCTCCTTCGGCACCATGCTCACTGGGGCAGTGGGGAAGGGGGGGTACCAGGTGCAGGCTGCCAGCTGCACGGTGAAAGGGGGAGGCAGAGGGAACACGGGACAGTAAGCTCAGGGGTTCCGTCCTGCTGCTTTCTGAAAAGGATTTCAAATGTCTCGGCTTATATCAGACTGGGGCTATCATGAGCAAGCCGAGCGAGATGGCCCACGCAGAAGGTGAACTTCATCTCTGCATACCCAGCTCTAGGAAGCACCCTGTGCTGCGTAGTATCTAAAAGATCCTGAGTGGAAAAGTGCAACCTTTCACCAAGGAAAGACATTTACTGAGCCCCCACAACATACCAGTTAATTAGAGACAGAAATCATCGATTTAATTTTTTCACTTATTTATTGAAAATTGAGCTAATTTCATAAGTGGTTTATAGGGTATTAAAACAGAACAGATGGTAGCCGGGCGCGGTGGCGCACGCCTGTCATCCCAGCACTTGGGAGGCTGAGGCAGGAGGGTCGCGAGTTCAAAGCCAGCCTCAGCAATGGCGAGGCGCTTAGCAACTCAGCGAGACCCTGTCTCTAATAAAATACAAAAAAAGGGCTGAGGTTGTGGCTCAGTGGTCGAGTGCCCTGAGTTCAATCCCAGGTACCAAAAACAAACAAACAAACAAAAACAGAATAGTGCTTAAGAACTAACCAAAAATAAAATAGAATAATGGTGGAGTTGCACACTACACAAAGAGGTCAAGATTAGGGAGTAGTCATAAGGAAAAAATGCAGACCAAACAATTCTACACAGTAGCTCTGATTGGGCCTCACATTTGGACATTTGGCACTGAGCTTCCTGGTGACCAAAGTGAAAAGGGAAGCAGAGTCAGTCATGTGATTTTCCTGATCCAAGAAGAGAAAACAAAGCAGTTCCTCTTCAGGCAAAGATAAAAAGGAATTCACGCCCTGGTGAGAGTCAGAGAATCCAGCCACAGTGGTATCCATGGAAAAGTCAAAAGAAGGTCGTGTGGCCACTGATCTCAGTGCAGCACAGGGAAGTGTCTTGAAAAGGAAGGATTTTAAACTGGGGACCACAGTGGTTTAGGTTTTCCATCTCTGAGAGTTTTATTTAGTTTAATTTTGAAGTGGACCATTTTTTATTATCGAATAGTTTTTTTAAAAAAATAAAAACTCCATCCTCCATCAACCATCTATACACCCCTCACCCTTCCATCCTTTTTCTTTTTTTAAGTTTTTGAAAAATGTAGGTTCCTTTATTTGTAACTCATTTAAATTCCAGTAGCTTTCTGGTTGAGCTGATTGATATGTCAAGGGATCTAACAAGGAATGTTAGCTGTTTAGCATGGTTTCTGGAACACTGTAGACACTCAATAAAAGAATTGTTAAGTGAGTGCATAGAACATAAGCAAAGTAAAAGGCAAAGTTAATAGAACACTGGATGTTTTTCCTTCAAGTTCCTTCAGAAGGAAGCTGGTTCCTGAGCTTGTGTCAGCCACCAACCCAAGCGGCCTTCCTCAGCAACTGCTCCTCTGAATCTGAGCACTCGGACAGTCCTACAAGGCTAGTCCCCTAGTTTCACACCTACATACCTACTTGTGTGTGTGCGCACAAGACCCAATTCCTTTGATAAGAGCAGCTTTTTCCGATGAGATGAAGATTCAGGCCTACTTTTTCCTCTATTGGGCACAGGGTCTCTGGACTTTAGGTCCTGAATCCACTTTGAGTTGATTTTTGTGCATGGTGAGAGGTAGGAGTTTATTTTCATTTTGCTACATATGGATTTCCAGTTCTTCCAGCACCATTTGTTGAAGAAGCTATCTTTTCTCCAATGTATGTTTTTGGCACCTTATCTAGTATGAGATAACTGTATTTATGTGGGTTTGTCTCTGTGTCTTCTATTCTGTGCCATTGGTTTACAAGTCTATTTTGGTGCCAATACCATACCATTTTTGTTAATATGGCTCTGTAGTATAGTTTAAGGTCTGGTATTGTGATGCCTCCTGCTTCACTCTTCTTGCTTAGGATTGCTTTGGCTATTCTGGGTCTCTTATTTTTCCAAATGAATTTTGTGATTGCCTTTTCTATTTCTATAAGGAATGACAATGGGATTTTAATTGGAATCTCATTGAATTTGTATAGCACTTTGGGTAGCGTGGCCATTTTGACAATATTGATTTTGCCTATCCAAGAGCATGGGAGATATTTCCATCTTCTAAGGTCTTCTTCAATTTTTTAAGTGTTCTGTAGTTTTCATTTTGGGGTGTTTCACTTCTTTTGTTGATTCCCAAGTATTTTTTTCTTTTTGGAGGCTGTTGTGAATGGGTAGTTTCCTAATTTCTCTCTCAGAGGATTTATCACTGATGTATAGAAATGCATTTGATTTATGGGTGTTGACTTTCATAAAGTGCAAGAAATAAAATCAAGAATTAATAAATGGGATGGACTCAAACTAAAAAGCTTCTTCTCAACAAAAGAAACAATCAATGAGGTGAACAGAGAGCCTACATTTGGGGAGCAAATTTTTGCCACATGCACATCAGATAGAGCACTGATATGAAGAACTCAAAAAGCTTAACACACACACACACACACACACAAAAATAAACAACCCAATCAATAAATGGGCTAAGGAGCTGAACAGACACTTCTCAGAAGAAAATATACAATTGCTCAACAAATATATGAAAAAAAATGTTCAACATCTCTATTAATTAGAAAAATGCAAATCAAACTACTTTTCATCTCACACTAGTCAGAATGGCAGTTATCAAGAATACAAACAACAAGTGTTGGTGAACATGTGGGGGAAATGGCACACTCATACACTGCTGGTAGGACTACAAATTGGTGCAACCAATCTGGAAAGCAGTATGGAGATTCCTTAGAACACTTGGCATGGAACCACCACTTGACCCAGCTCTCCCACTCCTCGTTCTATAACCCAAAGGACTTAAAATCAGCCTACTACAGTGACACAGCCACATCCGTGTTCATAGCCGCTCAATTCACAACAGCTAAACTGTGGAAGCAACCTCGATGCCCTTCATTAGATGAAAGGATAAAGAAACTGTGGTATATGTACACAATGGAGTGTACTCAGCATTCTTAAAAGAGAATAAAATTATGGTCTTTGCAGGTAAATGGATGGAGTTGGAGAATATCATGCTAAGCAAAGTAGGTCAATCCCCAAAAAACCAAAGGCTGAATGTTCTCTCTGATAAGTGGATGCTGATCCCTAACGGGGGAAGGGGGGAGACATGGGGAACATGGAGGAATTTTGATTGGTCAAAGGGGAGGGAGGAGAGGAAGGGGAACAGGGGCAGGAAAGATGGTGGAATGAGATGGACACCATTACCCTAGGTACATGTATGGTGCGACGCTACATCATGTACAACCAGAGAAACGAAAAGTTGTGCTGCAATTGTGTACAACGAATCAAAATGCATCCTGCTGTCATATATACCTAATTAGAATAAATAAATTAATTTGAAAAAAAAAAGAGAAGCTTTTTCATCAACATGTGGAGACACAAGAAGACGTGTGTGGACAAAGTGGACAGTTTGGTGAATTGGGGTGGAAGGTTTGCCCCCATACAACCACCTCCTCTAAGAGCACATAGACTCTTTCCCTCACCCAGAGCTCCCCTTAGGTCCCTGCGGGGGATCCCACCCTCTGCACGCACCCGCTGGCTGAGCTCGTGAGTTTCAGTGTGTCATTCTCATCTTCTTCTGACAGCTAGGAGTTAGATGGAGCAGAAGGTTTAAAAATTCGGAGGCAGCTCACGAGGTCCGACCCCATTATTTTATGAATGGGTAAACTGAGGCCAGCAGACTTGTCGAGGCCAGTCAGTGGTGGAACTCTCCAGGTCTCCCAGGCCAGTGCTGTTGCCACCGCAGTCACTACCTGAGTGATTCTGGCCCTTACAACTGGTGGGCTCGTGGGAGGGGAACCGGCTGGGGGACAGGTGACATATATTCCATTGAAGTTCAAAATTGCAGTGGTGGTGGAAATTATTCTGAATTATCCTCAGAATTATTAAGAAAATGACACCCTTAAATAAATGTTTGAAAGAAATGAGTTTCTTTCAATGGGAATAATACCTCACAGCTACTTCTCAGAACTCCAAAGAGAGAAACAAATTAAGAGACACCCTTCAAGCAGTCGGAGGGGAAAAAAAAAAAACACGGAGTTCCTAATAAATATCTCACCAATCCAATTATAACATTCAAATCAAGGAGAGAAAAATATGGTATCAAATATAATGAAAGTTCCCCTTCCCGTCGGAAACACGGTCGGCTCCGCGTTGTCCGGCGCCGAAGGGGATTCTAAAGTCAGCGATTGTAGGAGAGGGGGGCGGAAAGCCATGTAAATCAAAGTGAAATAATCAAATTTTTCTGGTGGAAATAAGTTCAGTTGTTTGATGTGATTTTGACACTCAGCATAATTTCAGCACCGACACTGGGGCTGGGGTGTGCGGTGTCTCGGGGAGATGGGAATAGTGAGAATTTATCCACCAGGACAATCTAGCTGAGGCATTGAAAGCAATGAGGCCTTCCCATTTGGGGGCAAAATGCAGATTTCTTCTAGATTCACTGACGATAGAGAAGCAGAGAAGACCTGTCACCAGCTGTAGGTACATGAGTGGACCCCAGAATTCTTATCCGCCCAAAGCCTTAGAGGTGACCTTGTGGAAATACGGGCCTTGCAGACATATGTAGCTAAGATGAGGTCATGCTGGCATGTGGGGTGGGGGGACCCCAAGTCTAATAACTGGTCTCTAAGGCGAGGAGAGGGTAGAGACAGAGAAGGCAGGGACGGGAGCAGGAGGGTTGTAGACACACAAGCCAACAGCCACGAGGCCTGCTGGCCGCCACCAGGAGCTGGGACAGCTGCACGGAGTGGCTCTCAGATCCTTCAGAGGGAGCAGAGTCCTGCTGACACCTTCATGTAGGACTCCTGGCCTCCACGCTAAGAGCACACGTCTGTTTGGGTAAGCCCCTGCAACAGGCGCCTGTGATGGCAGCCCTAGGAATCACGACGCTGGCTTTGGGTCAGACAGTTCCACTTAGAGAAAGAAGAGCCTGCTCACCGTCGGGATGTGGAGAGGCCAGGCGCGCGGGAGCCCAGTGTTCCCGACAGAAACTGGTTTGGAGTGTTTTGCACGAGCAACTGAGCTTCTCCCAGGAACTCTCTGAGGAGGCCCAGCTCCAAGTCCCTCCTGCCAGCGAGGGGCAGGGGCCTTGGGGAGTCGAACAGCTTCTAGCAAGAGCCCTGTCTGCAACCTCTGGTGCTTGCTCCATATTTCTAGAGAGAAACTGCGCTGATACTAACACGCTGCTCCGCAGAGACCAGGCCCAAAGTGCTTTGCAGAGAGCAGGCTTGAGCATCCCAGAGGCGGGACCAGCGGGTCTTCACGGCTCTCTTCTGTCTGGACCCACCCTGCTTCTGGGGGACACCAGCCAGGTGTGTGAGTCCAGCCTGGCATGAAGACACAGGTGCTTAGAGTGGAGTGGAGGGAGGCCTTGCAGGCAGGGAATCTGGCATGACAAGCAAGGGGCTCTGCCCTTCTGCAGGGGGAGGTCTTGTGTGACTCATCTCTAGGCTCTCCTAGCCTGGGAGTCTGCTGTGCTGACAGATAGAGGTGGGCCTGTGTCAGAGGGCACATGCCACCTAGGGGGTGACAGTGTTCCATGAAGAACATCTAGGGTGCTGGTGATTGGTATTATTGGTCATCAATCCTCATTCTCTCCCTCTCTCTCTCTCTCTCTCTCTCTCTCTCTCTCTCTCTCTCTCTCATCGAGTTAAGGTTCCCTAGCAGTTTCCTGTGACTGATGCAACAAATCACCACAAACCGAGTGCCTTAAAACAACAGTAATTTATTCTCTACAGTTCTAGAGGCCAGAGGCCTGGAACTGAAGTTCTGGCTGGATAAGGTTTCCTCCGGACGTTCTAGAACATTCCTGGCCTCTTCCAGCTCTTGGCTACGGCTGGCTTTCTTTGGCTTGTGGTGGCACCTCTCTCTGCTCCACGTCACCTTCTCCCCTGTGTGTCTAAGTCTCCCTGCCTCCCTTTAGGGGTGCATTTCATGAAGTCTGAGGCCCACCTGGATGACTCAGGAGAAACTGCTCGAGGTTCTGAACTCAGTCACACATTCTTCTGCCATATAAGGTACTGATCACCAATTCTGCACATTAAGGGCATGGACATATCTTTTTGGAGAGTATCCTGGACAGTTCAGGCTACTATCAGAAAATACCCGCTCAATGGAAGATTCATAAATAACAGAAATATTTCTCATAGTCCTGCAGGCTGCAGAGTTCGTGATCCAGGTGCCAGCAGAGACAGTGTCTGGGAAAAGCCCAATATTGGTTCCTAGGGGGCACTTTCTAGATGCTCACACAGTGAAAGGGACAGGGCAGCTCTCTGGGGTCCCTTCATGAGCACTTTACTCATGACCTAATCACCTCCCAAAGCTCCCCCCACAAAAAAAAAAAAAAAAAGAAAAGAAAATAAATTACATTGGTGATTAGGTTTCGACATGAATTTTGAGAGGACACGAACCTTCAGACCATAGACCGCGGCTGCCCGTTAGCCCCACAGCCACCATGTTACGTGGCTTTGCAGAGCCTCTCACAAGAGCAGGAGCTGCCTGAGAGCTCACACGTTTCTGCACACCCCTTTTGCACAACTGTGCGTGGCAGCCCTGCAGGGTCTCCTGGGAAGCACTAATAGGAATGGGGGCAGGGGAGATGTGGAGCCAGGAGAGTCGAGGGCACAGGTGGCTGCCTTTGACCCACCCTGGTGGCCAGTACTGACAGCAGGGAAAACAGCCTTACAATAAGCCTTTTTTTCCTGTCTGATTGTTTGTTTTAAATATGGGGATTCAGAGGCATGGAGAGGTCAATTAATCCTCTGCCTGTTTCTGAAACTTCCTTTGTAAAGGAGGGAGAGAGAGAGAGAGAATTTACGCGCCGGCATTTAGACCCGTTCAAACGCAGCCGCGGGCATGGCATTTTGGTGGATGCGCTAAATGACTTAAGAGAGTTGGGAGACGTAGGAAAGATATTTTTATTATTATTATTATTCAGGAGAGATTTTATTTGGTCATATAAATCGTTACACTCGCTTAAGTTTCTGCCTCCACCAAGACCAAGAATTACACCCACCAATATTCGCAGGCCCACTGCTCCTGTACAGGACCTTAAATTGTAACTTGCAAGAAAAAAAAAAAAAATAATCAGAGGGATTTATCATGATTGGAGGATCAGATTCTAGAAAATGAAAACACCCCTGACTGCAGAGGAGCATTTGCATACGAAAACAGCCCTGGGTGTCATGAGCAAGATCTGCTTCTCTTTCCACCCGTTTGTTTATTTTCCTAGCGCCATCATTTATTAAATAGCTCACATTTGAAGCATCTCCAGGCCCTGCCATCTGCATTTGGAAGAGAAGGACTCCTCTTTGTGAACCTCCTCCTTTGAAAACTTAATCCATATGGAATTCTCCATCCATATAGATGAAGCCAGATATACAAGGTATGTTATATAATCCCACAGCAAGAAACCGCTCTGTTAATAAAACTCAGAGAATTTCTAGTAGCAGCTGTGATAACAGAACCTGGGGAGCATCACGCGGGGAGAGTAATAAAGCACAGTAAAGGAATTTAGGTTGTGTCTTTGAAACTGACTCAGTGTGTGACAGTTCCAAGCCTGCTGACTGTGCCGGTCAGTGCCAGAACCACCCCTCCCTCATTTGAAAATTATAGCTGCCTAGAAGCTTTTCTTGATTGTCACACTTGTTTTGATATCATATGGAATCTTCCAAATGGAACTTTTTCTCAAGTGCAGCCCAGCTCTGGGAAGCACTTAATAGGAATAGGGAGATGTGGAGCCAGGGCACAGGTGGCTGCCTCTGACCCATCCTGGTTGAGCTAGAGAGGCCTCTCAGAGGAGGTGTCCTCTAAGGGATGGCCAGTACTGACAGCAGGGTAAACAGTCTTACAATAAGCCTTTTTTTCCCTGTCTTATTGTTTGTTCTGGAATTCCCTATTCTCCTTTCTAGTCCTATTATTTTTTTTTTCTGTTAAGACATCACCATCTGACATGACACATGTATCAGTTAGCTATTGCCATGTAACAAATACCACAATGCATTGCAGGTTTACAACAACAACATTATCTTAGAATTTTTGTGAGTCAGAATTTGGGTGGTGTGTTTTAGCTAGATCCTCAGGGTATTTTGCAAGGCTGCAAGAAACATGGTGGCTGAGACTATGGTCATTTCATAGCTCAATAAAGGAGAATTCAGCAGGAATCTCTGGGAGCTATTATAGAAGCTGCCTATGAAACCACTTATTTTAATGCAATATTAATCTCCATTCTGCTAAGAGAGAAATTCCATAAAAGCAGAGATGTTTCTGGTTTGTTTCTATGTCCACCGTTTCCCTGAAATGAATTTGACATGCGGTCAGTGCTAACATATTTGTTGAACAAAGGAACCAATGAAAAGGCTGCTTTTGCCCCCGGAAAAGTCTTCTATGTGTCTTAGCTCTTTCCTTTCCCCAGGGCAAACGGACCCGGAGGATTTTGAGTGTCAACGACTGCATCAGTATGAAAACCAGGGGAAAGGATAAATTTTAACAATTGTGGCAGACAGAATAGCAATTCTCCAAAATGTGCACGCCCTAACCTCTGGCATCTGTGAATATGTCACCTTATGAGGCAAAAAGGGCCTTTGACATGATAAGAACTATGGGTTGGTTTCTCCCTCTGGTTCCTGGCACAAGAGTTTCTTAAACCCTTGGAGTTCTGGTGAGAGGGTGAGAGCAGCGTTGGGTGTGTCCATCACTGCCCCATTCCACATCTCTGAGTTATAGTCACAGGTGACCTCTGGAGAGCAGGGGATTGTTGACAGAAGAGCCAAGTCTAGGGACAGCGGTGGGAGTCTGGATGGAGTCCGGTCGCCCAGGGCCAGTGGTTTCCGTAATGGAAACTCCAGAGCCACTCGAAACTGCTGGGTTTGGGGGGTTCTGGGCTGAGCACGGGTGGAGGCTTCAGGCGTGGGACATGGCCAGAGAGGGAGTGGAGGCTCCCTGCCACCCCCGTGCTCTGCAGTCTGGCTGTCCCCGCGTCGCACCCTTCCTGATGCACTGTCCGAGCCAGTTACCAAACCTGAGGAAGGAGGAATGGTGGCCCTCCGGTCCCCAGCCCGTCACTAGGAAGAACCGGCAGGAGGCATGCGCTGGGATCAGCAGTCTTGTAGGACGGAGCCCTACACCTGTGGGGACTGCACTGACTGCAAGTCCCTAGGGTCAGGAGTAAGCCACATCCTCCGCCTCCCACGCAGTGTCTGCTGAGCCTGCCCGTTTGTTGTCAGAAGTGGGATGTGAGAATAGAAAATTGGCTTCCCTTTCTAGGGACTTTGCGGGAGCCATTGGCGATACAGACCCTGAGGCGGGAGACTATGCTAGGTTATCTGAGTAGGCCCAGTCGGAACACCCGAGAACCTTCTAGAATGTGCTGCCAGGGGTGGAGGGAGACCTCAGGATGGATGCCTGTGGCTGGTTCTGAGTCACAGGAGGCTACGTGCAGGGTTGTCTGGGAGGCTCCCAGGAGCGGAGAGCCACCTCTGCTGAAAGCCAGCAAGGGAGCAGGATCTCAGAGCCACAACCACGCGGAGCTGGACTCTGCCAGCAACACGAGTGAGCAGAACCAGTTTCCCCCGGGTGCCTCCAGAAAGGAGCATGGCTGGCCGCATCTCGGTTTTAGTTCAGCGAGGCCCACGCTGGACCTCTGACCTCCAGAACTGCGCTGCAATAAATCGGTGCCGTTTGCAGCCACGGAATTTGTGACCATTTGTTATGGCAGCAATAGAAAACTCATACGATTGCATGCAACAGCTCTGGCCTCCTGGCGAGGCCAAGTATGATAGAAGGCCTTGGAAATAGCAGTGTAGGGGTTACACCTGCTGCCACCACAGAAATGACCAAGAATCATAAATCCTGGGTCTTTCCAAAAGAGCCTGATTTCCAGGGAAATCCTGCTAGAACTAGGGATTGTGGGCCTTAGAGAAAGAACATTCCATTTTTACTAATGCTCGTCCACAAAGGATGATTCTCAGGGCCAGGTCTTTGTTCCTGTGGAGGATCTGGGGGAGGAAACGCTCTTCCCTTGGAACTTACCGTCCCAGGAGGTACTGATGTCCTTCTTCTAGGTCAACAAAGAGCTGGCTGTTATGAGCGCCACCCGTTTGTATCTTTAAGGAATCTTCTTCCTGAAGTAAAGGAGCACAAGTCAACAGACCCTCACAATGTGCAAACACCTACGTTGAGAACCACATCAGAACCACCCCAGTGCCCTGCTCCCCAAGCTACCCCACCTCCCTCCTAACCCCGAAGATTAGTTTTGCCGGCTTTTGTGTGCCCTGTAAATGGAATTGCATAGAATGTTCTCTTTGGGGGTCTGGCCTCTCGTTCCTTGATGGGTTTGTGAGATTTGCTGCCTTTTTCAAGGAGAGATGGTTGGTTTCTTCCCGTGGCTGAGCTGCAATCGTAGGAATAGACCACGGGGTGCCCTTGACTGTGGATGAGGCCTCAGCTGTTTCTGCTTGGGGGGGCCTTTGTGATGGTGCTGTCTGAGGTCTCTGGATAACTCTGGGAACATGCAATCTATACCTCTCTGCTGGGTTCACATCTGGGGCAGGGCATCCTGGGCCAAGCACACTGTTCATTCTTTCTCTAGATAAAGAGAACGCAGTGCAGGAGCCAGTGTAATGTGAGGAAAGTGGATTGGGCCATGGCAGCCTCGGACCTATTTAAATTCTATTTTGCTCATCATGGATTGCTCTGCGTTCATTTTGATTTGGGGCAGTAATTGTGATTTTGTCTTTTGAATGTCCCTTAAATTTCGCACCCCTTGTGAATGAATGGCTGACTCCCCTCACCCTAATCCCAGCTCAGACAGGTCTAAGAAATGTGACAAACGCCTCTGTGTCTACATTTCTTGTCATCCGGTCCTGCAGGGATGACCACCCTGTCCTCAGAGCTCATGTCTGAACCTCCTGCTGTCCCCCCTCCACTGCCCAGCTCATGGGGATAATTTGTTTTATTTTCAAATAGAATTTTTTTTATTCGCCAAGAACTTTGCAAGGTGGCCTGAGATTTGTGGGCTTGGGGAAAAGTTCCAAGTCTGACTTTTAATTACGTAATTAGTCACTTGGGTTGGGGACCCCCACCCCAGGCCTATTTCTTGGTCCAGGTTTCCAAGGAAGGGAGCAGAGGAGGCCACCGCGGGTGGACGGGCTGCAGTCATGGCCAGATCAGGTCTAACTGCCCCCCACTAAGTCGCCCCTTCCTTGCTGCTTGCATAGGAAGGCCCCGACACCTCTCTCGTCTCTGTAGCCAGCTCTACCCAGGGCTCACGTGAGCAGGGGCCCACCTGATGGGAGGAGACTTCCCAGGCTTGGTGTATTGGGTAAGCAAATCCTCTTAAGAAAAACTGTTCATCAGCTGGCCTAATTTACACATCCGGAGCAGAACATTTTTTATTTCACTACCTGCCGGCTGTCAGCATTCTGGGCACGGCGGCGGCAGGTGCGTGCAAAGCCAGGCTCATTTGGGACTGGGAGGTGGGGGGCGCCGGGGCTGGAGGTTGAGGTTCTCTGCGGGATGTTGGATGCTGGTGATTGATTTCACCAGGGAGAGCCAGGGCAGAGGGGTGACAACTGCCGAACTGATGGGGACTCGGGGCTGGCGAGCTGGCTCTCTCCCTGCGACCCGTGTCCCCCAAACCAGAGCCCACGCTGCGCATGCCGTCAGACCCCAGGGGAAAGACTTCCTCCTGCTTGTTTGACCAAAGGTCCCATCCTCAGATCTTGTCTTGTTCCCGTGGCAGCTGCTGCATCCCGGTCACTCTGCACCCCCGGTCCTGGTCCAGTTAGGGGTTTGTCCCATTTGTGAGAAGACCACCACGGGTGCCTTGGTGTCCGGGCCTCGTGCGCTCCAGCCACCAAGCCGTCCTGAAGGTACAGAGCTGGCTCCACCGCGGGTATCAGACGGGCGGTCCCTCCCTGACCGCTTGCCCTCCACGCCCCACCTCCACGCCTGTCCTGTCCTCTCTGAACTTGGACTTAGAGGGGCAAGCCTCCACTGACAGATAGCATCACCGTCGTCTCTGCCTTTGACCAGATTTCTCCCATTGGCACCTTCGTCACCGCCATTTGAACTCACCTGACGCGGCCCCATCCCCACGTCCTCAGGAAACCTCCAATCGGCTCCTTCCCCATCCTTCCCTTGTCACAGAACCGCTGCCTGCCGGGCACGACAGCTCGGATCCTACAGAAGTGTCAGAATGGCGTTCCTGCCTTCAGTATCGTCACCGTCGTGTCCTCATTATGCAATGCATCCACATCTGTGTGTCGCCATCCACAGAACCTATCATGGAGGACTCTCAAGCCCCTCCAGCCTCCCTGGCAGGTACCCTACACTCACGTGACCGTACTCTGTGTTACCTGTTCACGTCAGTACAGGGAGACCCGTGTCTCTCTCTCTCTCTCTCTCTCTCTCTCTCTCTCTCTCTCTCTCTCTCTCTGTGGCCGCATGAGTTGCACGGTCCGAGTGTATCATGGTTTATTCATCCAGGGATAACCACTGGGTCTTGGGCCTCAACTCTACTTTCTGTCACAGGAGGCTCCTCCTCAGATCTCCCCACACAGCTCTTGGGTTTCCTCCGGTACCAAAGGCTTTGGTGACTCCCACTGTCTGGAGTTTCATCTAAATTTATTCCTGCCTTGTTTCAATGGCGGGCCATCCAATCAAGACTCAGGCGCATTTCCCGCTGCGCCTGTGTCCAGGATGCGTGAGTTGGACAGCAGCTCAGGCGGATGCCCGGCAGCCCCACGGCCAGGCAGGTGTGAGGTCGCCTCAAAGGGTCCTCCTGGGCCCTTTTGGCTTGTGGGCTATGTAACTGCATCCACTCCTCAGCTTCTGTCTCTGTCTGGGATTTGAGATATTAGCTGCTTCCTGGACATCTTCGCTCTGCCCTGCACAGGTCTGGGCACTTGGAAGTACCATTTCAAAAATTTCCATCCTGGTCTTCCCTAAAAATGAGTCGCACGTGCAGCTTCTCACGGCTGTTGCTTTGGCCATGTGAATTCTGCTCTCTGAACCATCCTCCCTCCTTGTGTTTTAAATGAGAGGTCTGCCCTCCAGAACGCCTCCTGAGCGCCCAGACTGAATCGGGTACCTCATTTTGTGATAGGCCTGTCCCTCCCTCTGCTGTTGCTCTTCCATTGTGTTGTGACATTGTCCGGCTGTCCTGTCTCTGAATTCTCTGAATTCCCCAAGGGAAATCACTTGCATTACTCAGTTTTATACCCCGGGCTTTTGTCGCAGGAGAGGATACATAGCACATTCCGTGCAGCCGGAGGGACGGGTGGATGGATGGATGGATGGATGAGGAGGTGCGGGCTGGGGCCGTCCAAGAGACTACTGGTCCTCTCGATTCGCTGCCAGGAGGCTGGACAAAGTGAGAGGGCTGCTTCCAGCAGTGAGCCGCTCCGGGGTGCCTTAGCTAGAGGGCAATCAGGACAAGTTCACCTACATGTGGCTGAGATGGGTTCTCTCCTTAAGCCCATCCAACTTGAACGCTGGCTTCGTGCAGTCTTTATCTCATGATGGGGATGATATAATAGCACAACACTGCCAGCATATGACATAAGGACCGTGACCTGTGCTCCGGATGCCGGGTTCTGTTCCCTGTGTGGGTGGTGGAACCCTCAGGGTACACCTAGGAGATACATGCAGTGTGACACCGCAGCCTCCCATCAACACGGGAGGATTCTGGGGGGACCTCAGAACGTGTCCTAATGTCACTCAGGTGCTGGGTGGGGGGACCATGATCCAATCCCAAGCAGCATCACCCAGAGTGGCCCTCCTAACTGCACCTGAAGGGGACGAGGCGAGGGAGGACAGAGGGAGATACCCGGATATCCGGTGCAGGGCGTTTTCCCGCACACCCGTCTCCTGAAGTCCCTAGAGCGGTTTCCATTTTCTCATCACCCGGAAGAAGAAGGAGGTGCAAAAGGGGCTCCCCACTGGTGGAGAGTGACAGACCACATGGGGTGGGCAGCAGGAGTGATCCGCAGGGACAGCACCAGGCAGCTGACGTGCCACTCGAGTCCCCAGGGACAGACTTCTTAAGTCCCGAGCCTGACTTTTCGATTCTTAATGCAAATTCTTCTCCCACTGATTTGTAACCACATCCCTCCCGGATGACTGGATTGACAGGCTGTCTCGTTTCCCTGTATCTTCTGGATCCGGATTCTGCGAACACAGAGACTTATCCCCTTCTGGAGAGATTCTCATTTAAAATGCAGACCCGAAATTCATCCATATGCAAAGATGAAAGCTGAGCTATTTACCTCCAGGAGCAGCGGGGACTCTCAGGGCCCAGGGAGATTTCCAGGGAGTCAGGTGCTCTGAAGCCCCCAGTCCTGGCCAAAGACGGGATCTCCTGAATCTGAGAACCCTCAGGCCTATGCAGACCCCAGCCACGGCACTCCGCCTGTCTTTTTCACATCCGGGATAATAAAATAGTCTCTCTCCAAAGGGTTCACTGAGAATGTTCCCTAACATTGGAAGGGGTCTCAATAGATGAAGGGCTTCTTCTTATTCTTTCTGTTCATTAAAAAAAAAAAAAAAAAAGTTCAGTTTCCCCAAACAGGGAAAATGTCTCCTCATGGTCATTCTCGTTCTTTTTGATTTATTTTTCAATTGAGATTAAACAATGCTGTGAAGTGTTCAGTTTCTTAAGGGCTTAACAGTTAGGGGGATTTCTGCACACTACCCACATACCCACCACGAGGGCCCAAGAGGGCTGCCACGGGCCCCATTCCTGTGCACGCTGCCCTCCAATAATCACTGTGTTGATCTCTGGCATCATGGACTAGTTCTGCCTGATGTTGAACTTCACAAAGTGGAGTCACATAGGTTGTACCGGTTGCACTGGCTTACCGTCGGAGAGCTGTTCTTAGCCTTGAACACCAGAGGTCCTATAACTAAACCATCCCTTGTTAAGATGAAAACACGTTCAGAGGGAGATTCAATCGATGGTATTCAAAAAGGGAGAGAAACTTTAAACTCCCCACCCCCATCACCCTCCCCACTAGGTGAAAATCAGTGGGGTGACCTGGACCAAACCTGGGCAGCATGTTTAGGATGGACTGCTTAAAATAGGCTAACTATTCAACTCAAAAATACGCTTTGTGGGAGGTGGGCGGGGGGAGGGGGTCCTCAGAGACAGATGATGGGGAGGTGGTGACAGGCACTGATCTGCGATGAAGTACTGTTCTCACACAAGCAGGTCCGGCCCACCCAGTGTGAGAAGCAGTGAGGATTTATTTATTTTAGAATAGCTACTGATTCTTCTAAACGGTGCTGCAGAGGTGCAGAGGGTAACTGGTGGTCAGACGAATTTGAGAAGTATTCCATTCCGTCTGTCCATCTTGGAGGTTTATAATGTGCATTATGAATTAACTCATCAAAGGCACTGATAAGTCCTGCTGTAAAGTTAGCTACTTAGCTTGCTCATGGGAGTGTGAACCAAATGCCTTTGTCCACAGAAGCCCCTGTGCTTGAAAATCTTTTTTCCATCTTGCAAAGCTCATGTTTTTTTTTCAACCTGAGTGCTGAAAGCCAACAGAAACAAAATCAGTCCCTGGGTGAGGTTTGGATTTTCGTGTTTTTTAGTTCTGATAAACATGTGGCCTACATTGGTATTGATTCAGATTATTCTACGATTTTCAAACACATTTAAGTGATCGGGGTAGCTCTAAGGTCACTTTAAAATTTTTTTTTTTTTTTTCCCAAAAGATGAGTAGAAATGGCCATCTGGGAACATTTATTTCACTCCATTTATTTATTTATTTGTTTGTTTGTTTATTTATTTATTTATTTGTGATTTGCAACTTTGTTCTCCTGACTCTCCAGGTCATTTGAGCTATGAGGCCATTAGAAATGCTCCCTTGCCCACCACCGCACTCGCACCTCCAAAACTCAAGAGGGTCGAGCCCCGCGTGGGACAGGGCCCTGAACTTGCAGGGGAAGTCCTGGGCGAGCCGGGCAGCCATGGTCCCAGGGCCACGCGCCGGGCTCCAAGGTCAGGCCTCATCTTTGCCTGGGACCTTTCTTTCCTCTGTGGTGCGTTGGAGCAATCCACAGGCTTCCTGACCCACCCCCAGGGCCCGCGGGGATCTAGATTCTGTCTTCAAGGAGCGCAGAACGCCTTGCGAGTGACAAATGCATCCCGCTATTGGACGGATGCTTTATGTGTTTTTCTGCAGAAGTCATTTCTGCTAATTTGCTAATTCACTCTGTGCCCTCTGCCAGACGCTGGCCACCCGTGGACCCTTTTCAACTTATTCCCGTTTGGCCAGACGTGGCGTCTAGGTGCCGCGTTTAGATGTATTAGGTCCTTTGGAGGAAAAGAAAGGTCCAGGAGGGACCCAGCAGATCTTCAGGCTCAGAGAAGACACATGGGAAGTTCAATGGTGCTTTTAAATCACCTCATCTAAAAACTTCCAAATTAAAAAAAAAAAAACACCTTTTTTTTTTTTTTTTTTGCCAAGTTTTATTGTCTCCAGTGGTCAGCTTGTACTCACGGACTAAATTCAATGAAATCCAGCATATAACCCGCGCACGTGTATGGCACATGTATTGTGTGCTGGGTTCTGAAAGGGATTCTCAGAATGACAAACTCAGCCCTGGTCCATGCAGAGCACGCAGGCTCGTTGTGGGATCGGTGCTTCTGTGTAATCACATCAAATGATAACAAGTGGGTGGCATACCTACAAAGGGCAGAACTAACTCTCCTAGCACCATAAACGGGTTCACTTATTCACTCTTCAAACAGCGCTGTCAAGTAGGCATTATTATTATTGTTGCCGTTCTAAAGTGAGGAAACTGGCACAGAGAGGTTGAGACACTTTCCTATGCTGAAACAATGAGTGGCAACACAGGATTGAAGAAGCAGCTGCTGCTCCAGGAGCAAACAGGCCATGATTGAGTGTTTACAGTGCTCATGCTAAATCCTTTCACATACCATCAGGTCTCATCTTCATAAGTCTTATCAGGCACAGACGCAAGTTATCTGTTTTTGTCGATATTAAATCGAGACTTTGAAAAGTTGGGCACGTTTTCCGGGGGTCCTGGGACTTGGATAAGTGTAGGTCCAGGGCACAAGGTCCTGTCAGCCACACTCAGAGCTGACTCTGCTGGGACAGACCTCCAAGTTCTTCCCCTCACTGAGCAGCTTTCTATAAAAATGGCTTGGCGTGCACACACACACGCACAATCGCATGCTCACTTGCACGCACACACGCACACCCCTCTTCCAAGGCCACCAGCTGCTCTGTTTTCTCCAGCTGTGGAACGTGGCCAGGAAGGGGCCAGCTGAGGAGCTCCCAGCCTGGTCCTCTACAGAGACCTCAGCCCAGAGCTGGCGCAGCTGGGAGGGTCAGGGCTCCGCTGTCGCAGCAGACACCTGGCTCAGCTCCCACCTGGAATATGCCCCGGGCGTCTCCCAGGGCAGGCTGTCCCCATCCATCCCCCTTTTGAAGGAAGCCCTATACCACCCACACAGGAGGGTCCTGGGAGGTGCTGCTGGACCTGCGAATGCCCAGTGGACACATGGCCCCGAGGAACGAGTCACCTCTGGGTCATCGGCAGACGGCCGGGCTCTGCTCCCTTCTCAGCCACATGGGCCAGGGTCTCCTGAACGCCCTGCCCCTGGGTAGGGAGAAGCCAGAGGCCATGTCCAGGGAGGGGGTTGTGGCGACCCACAGTGGCAGCATCGTGGGCAGCTCCAGACCAGCACTGGCTCAGCCGGCGCCTGGTGAGGAGGGGATTCGCCTGGGTCTGGGGGAACCCGCACTCCCACCTGGGTTGTGCTGCTTTTTGATGAGTGGACTGCTGGGAAGGGCTCTCCACCCTGTGCCTCCGCACCACTGCCCTGGAAATGGAGTAGCAGTGCAGTCGGATGCCCCCGACGGGGCGAGCGGAAGCCACAGAGGGTCCCGCGGGGGCACCTGCGGCTGTCACGTCTGCTCTGAGCCTTCCCATCGCAGCCACCCTCCCCATCCAGCACCCTCTTCCGCCCCTGGCACTGCTGGCATTTGTCACCTCGCATTGTTCCATGAAAGGTGACCCTCATTCCTGCCCTGCCACCAGGGACCAGTCCAGGGAGCGCAGAGGGCGAGGACCACGGCAGTCCGCGTCACTGCCTGAGCGTTGCTCAGAGCATGGAGACCCCACTCAGGGAGGACGGAGACCTCGGGTCCCCACACCTCCTGGCCGTCCAGCCCGCCTGCTTCTCTGCGTCCCTCTATTGCAGCCGCCCTGACCGTCTCTGAGTTACGTGAGCCCACCGCCTCCGGCCAGCAGGACCTCTGTCTGCGCTGGCCTCTGCCACAGCAGAGAGAAGCTTAATTTCATTCTTGGTTGTCACTTGCTCAGAGCAGCCCCTTGACCTGCTCCTCCTCGCACTCCCCAGGCTCCCACGACACGCAGCTGATGGCTCTGTCCTTCTCTTTCCCCCTTTTTTCCCTCTCCCTTTGCCCCTCTTTCTTTCCTTCCCTGCTCCGTTTCCTCCAGCAACATTTGTTCATGAAGGAGGGAGAGGGAGGGATGCTGAGTGCGCCACTGTCCTGGCAACGGCTGTGAGATGTCACAGCCCCTCTCCTTGGACCCCCCATCAGGTGCTCAGTGAGAGGTGGCTCTGTTCTGCAGGGCGCTGGCAGCCTGGTGGTGACCTCCTGCAGCTGCCACCCGGTCCTGGGGCCGGCCACGCTGCCAGCGTGCCCCATGCCACACTGTGTGTGGAGATGAGCACAGGAAGCTGCATGGTGCATGGGAAGGGGCAGGTGGTGACGGAGGCGTGAGCTCCTCTGTAATGGGCTGAGACTTCCCTGTAGGACCCGCTGCCTTATCAAGCGGGAGCTGGCAGGCTGCGTGTTAATCAATTGATAGCATCTCCCGGCAGCCGGCAGCCGGCGCAGGTTGTGTAAAAGACCAGGTCGCTGATTTCCAATCTCCCCATCCTCCTCGTGGAGATTTCGGGCTGGAGGCAGAAGGCAGCGATGAGGCTCCGCCTGGAGCTCTGGAGAAGCTCCCAGCTGCACCCTGCACTTCCCCTGCGGAAGGAAATGAACCCCCAGATAGAGGGAAAGGAGAAGGAGGGAAATACCAAGAAAGTTCTGGGGGAAATGAAACCGTCACATGACTGTGGTCTCCCCCATTGGGAGGATGGGCTGAGAGCAAGCAGGCGAGACCCGCTCAAAGCCCCAGCCAGCCGGGGCTCCTTCGCAGGAGCTGCAGACACCTCTCCCAGCTCACTGTCCTGTCGCCGTCCTCCCCACACCCTGTCCCATGACCCAGCACTTTCCTCCTTCACCATCCACCCATGGCTTCAGTCTTTCCCAGCTCCAGGCTGACCTCCAGTCTTGGGTCTGAAGAATCTACCCAAGTCAGAGCAGGCTGCACCCTGCTCTCAACGTGGCTTGGCTCAGCCCATGCGTCATTGAGTAGATGCCTTCCTGGGACCATGTTTCTGGCCCAGGCCCAGGTGGATCCTTCTAGAGATGGTTCTGCTAGGGCCTGTGTGGTGTCTGGGAGGCAGAGGAAGCTCAGACATGCAGGACTGAATCAGTACTTGGATGGATGAGCAGGGGGTGGAGGGAGGAAAGGAGGGCTGGAGGAAGGGGAGATGATGGGTGGATGGAAGGAAGGGAGGAAGGAGGGAAGGAAGGGATAGGAGAGGCGAGACCCAGGTAGGAGTCTGAGACCAGGCAGCATTCACAGTGCACCCACAAGAGTAAGAAAGGCAGCGTCCGTGGCTGGTGACCTCAGGCAATCACTGCTCACCTGCAAAATGGGACTGTCACAGAGCCTGCTTCAGAGGGTAGTTGTGAAGGATGAAACATGGACAGAGATAAAACATGGGACATGCTGGTCACCAGACCTGGATGTAGAAAAGCTCAGGACCCAGGAATAATGTCCGTGACGATGGAGAGGAGGAGGTGGAACAGGCCACCGTGGGGCGCATGAGTCCACATGGGCCCTCCCTGCCACAGCAGCTGTGGCCAGGAGCCCCACATATGCCCCTTCTCCTCTCTGCAAGCCTTGGGGCTCGTCTAGCACCCCCCCCCCTATACCCCAGTTACCACTTTATCTTATCCAAGGCACTAGATCTCAAGGCCTTCTTATGCTCAGAATGCTTCCTTAATCTTTATGTTTCCCATCTTGTTTACTAGTCAGGGAAGGGTCACAGATGTTTAAAAAATCAACAGAAAAAAATATCAAATAGTCACGCAGACACCACCGCCTGAGGGTGTTCCTGAGAAGATCGCCTCCAAGTGGTAGCTCGAAGGCTCCAGAGCGTGACTCCGCCATTTTTTTCTGGTTCTCCATTCTCCCCTCTCGTGTGCTAGTGGTTGGAGGAGAAGGGAAAGGATCATGCAGAAAACTTTCCGGGCCCAGGTCAGAAATGGCCTTGGCTCCTCACTCACATTCTATTGGCCAGAATAAGTCACATGGCCTTATCTGAACTGAAAGGCATGCTGGGAAATGTAGTCTAGCTGTTTTCCCAGAAGAATAGGAAGTGGGGCTGGGTGAGTGCATTGTGGCCTCTGCTCTGTCTGGAGTCATTGTCCACTGTTGGCTAAGACACAGGCTTTGGTTCACACCTGGCTGCACACCTCCAGGTCAGACCTGTCCATGCTTAGCTCTGTCCCTGGCTCTTGAGATCCCTTCCCAAAGAGAGCTGCGGCCCATCCCCACCCCTCCCGCCCTCTCTTCGTAGTGAAAGCTGAGAACATCTGGATGCGTGTACACAACAGACCAGAGCGTCAGGACACCAGGAAGCCCTATGCAACGGACACTTCTCCTGCAGGGTGGTGGCCGTGGCTTTGACCTCATCCTAGAGGAGGACCATGCCCCTTCCTGGCTCCTCCCTCCCTCGCTCATCCCAATCTGGGTCACACCACATTGTGGTTGGACTTGGCTGTTTTTATCTTAAAATCCAAGCCAATTAAAAATATATTTTGTAAAACAGTTTTTTAAATAGTGTCTTTTACCTCGGCTGAGAATTCTGCCTGCCCAATTTCACCTGGAAGAGAATGGAACCTGACAACATGTTACTAATTGGGGAATCGGAGCAGGCCCTTCTGCATGGTGTGGTTCTCAGCCCACCAGCCGCAGCGTGGGGACCCTGGAGTCTGTCACTTCTGAAATGGAGGTTCCCAGAGGTGTTATCTCAGACAGACCACACAACGCAGTCAAGGAATATTTGGGACAAGCCAAAAAATTTATGAACCTTATACCCTGGACCTTGACCTAAGGCAGCAAGTAGGTGGGCTTCCATGACGTCTTCTGTTGTGGGGACACAGGACAGGACGCTTTCTACTGGTCGCCTGTCTCTAATCAGGTGACCATTGAAAATCTGTGGAAAACAATGCAGGCATTTTGGGCCACAGGACCTGGTCCAAATATTAGTCCCATCACAAATTTACCTTGTGATTGGAGCCAAGTGACAATTTCTCAGATCATCAGCCTTCTCATCTTAAAATTAGGCCAGCAGTGCCAAGAAGCAAGAGAATTAAATCTCTGGTATACAGTAACCGCACAGGCCTGGGCACTTGGCAGTCTCTTCCTTCCTTTCCCTCCTGCGAGGAAACACCAAACCCTGCCCAGGGTGAGGAACAGAATGCGTTTTCAAGGGCTTGGAACCAAGGTCTTGGAGATGGATTTGACACCCCCCACCCCGATTCAGGCAAGTTGCTGGACCCTGGGGAGAGCCCCTCCCTGACAAATTCCACCCAAATTCCACGGAATTGCAGACACGCACTGAAGTGGAGGTCTTCGATGCTTACTCAAATATCTGAAATAAACCATTAATGCTTTTACTCGGAAGAATAATGGTGGGTTATCGACTTCTTGGAGGCTTCACGGGACGGGACACAGGTGTGCTGGGATGGTACGCCGCTACACCCAGGATGGTCTGCTGGATGGTACCCAGGAACCCAGGGATACAACACTGATGGAACGCAGGTCCCTGGGGGACACAGAGATGGTCACAGGTATTTCCTGGTGCTCCACTGACACCTGGCATGGTGGGCACCAAGACTCATGAGGAGGGAGGCTAAACAGACTCTGGAAAGGCCTGATGTTGGCCACACCTAAGACTCGCCCTGGTGCCTGTTCCTATGACCGGTGATGTTGATCCTGTTCTCTGATGGAAGCCACAACCCTGCACAACTGCAGCTGTCCCCCGTCTCAAGTTCTGTCCCACCATCCGTGGCCCTGTGACCTTGGAAGTTCCCTGAGCCTCCCTAGACTGGGCCTGGTTCTCAGATAGGTCAACAGGGGCACTAAGAAGCTTCTCTGCGGGCGTGGAGAGGAGGGGGCTTTGGTGTGTGAAAGCAGCCCCTCCCTCCGGGCCCCTGAGGTCCTTCGTGGCTGCAGGGTGGCAGAGCGGGGAGGAGGGTCGGGGGTTCTCACCTAGTTTGAAATTTGTGCTTCACTACCTGGCGGCCCGAGGCCTTGGACAGCCACTCTCGAAGCTTTCGTCGTCTTATCTATCAAAGAGGGGAATCCTGCCTGCATCTCTGTGTTTATTATTCTTTAAATAAGTCGCCTTATTCCACAATGAATTTTGGGCAGCGTTATATTCTCCAACTTCATCCATTTACCTGTGAATGCCATGATTTTATTCTCTTTTATTGCTGAGTAATTCACAGGTAAATGGATGAAGTTGGAAAATATAATGCTGAATGAAGTTATCCAATCCTTTTCTCTGATATAAGGAGGCCAAATCACAATGGGGTTGGGACAGGGAGCATGGGAGGATTAGAGGAACACTAGAATGGCCAATGGGGAGGAGGGAAAGGGAGGGGGCAAAAGGGTAAAAAAAAAAAGATGGTAGAATGAGATGGATATCATTACCCTAAGTGCATGTATGAAGACACGAATGGTGTGAATATACAACGAGAGATATGTAAAAATGTGCTCTATAAGTGTAATATGAAATGCAATGCATTCTGCTGTCATATATAACAATTTAGAATTTAAAAAAATTTAAAAAATAATGCTAAAAACAAAATTGGGGCAGCCCACAAACTCACTGTAACAAACAAAATGCAGATAAATAGGTAGCTGGAGGTGAAGGGGACACCAGGGCAGGACAGGGAAACAAACCCAGCTGTGGGGACACAGGCACCGAGCCCCGCACGGGGACACTCAGCCAGTGTCTGGACCTGGTAGGAGCATGGGCCCTCAAGGGGCTTCTGCTTTGCTGGCAGAGAAGACGAGGCAGAGGGTGTTTTCCACCCAGGACAGCCAGGCACCCGAGGCCTTCCCCGTGCACACACTGTCCGGCTGGTCCTCTCCAGCTGGGAGACCGAGGGCCACCTCCGTGCCCATGTCCAGCAAGTCCGTGCCCCTCCTGGGGTTGGCGTTCCTGGGTCCTGCAGCCCTTGAAGTGGCATCTTTCAGCCGCAGTGAGCAACAGAGGCCTTCGCGGTCATTAAAATGATCCGGTGGCACCTTTTCCCCAAGAGGAGGACTGTCACTGACAGCTCTGGCCACTGCCAAGTTCAAATTAAGTTAATTACAGCAGTTCCCTCTCTGGGTCCTTTCAACCGTTGCTAGCGCCCTTGTTCCCTTCTGGCCCCGGAGTGTTCTGTCGGCCTTGTCAAAAATGCTTGATGTCCTTGAGGTGGGACTCACTGCCCGTGACAGGTGGCGGTGGCACCCGACCTTCTGGAACAAGATGCCCAGGAAGGAGCTTTAAGATGGTTCTGGACAATACCGTGGGTGTCCAGGGCAGCTCTCGGGCCTGCACGCACGAGCTCTTCTAATAGGAAAGCGCATCTTTTAAAACGTCAGTGGTGGAGGAGACACCAAGGCACGGAGTTGACGGGCTCCCTTGCCTAAGGTTACAAAGGAAACGGGTGACAGCAGCTCTCTGTCGTGCGACAAGCCCGCTCACTCACTGTCATCTTGTCACCCTTCTCACCACACTGGCATCTGTCCTCTGCGACACTCTGCACTTTGAATACCCTGCTCCTCTTGCTGCTCTGTCAGAACACTCTCTTTTCCCTCTCGTGGTGAGGAGGAAGAAACCGAGGGTCAGAGAGAACATGTGAATTTGCCAAGACCACAATACAAGGAGGGAGTGGAGCTGGGAGGCAAATCCGGGTCTATGTCCACACTCACTAACGCTACTACTCTTCCCTCTCTTAAACATCCATTGTACTTTGTTTAACTGTTTGTGTTGCAGAAACTTCAAAGTATTTTACTAGTTACCTGCTTCTGTGTAACAAAGCACCCTAAAGTGAGTAGCTCTGAATCACACTTGAGTTTTTTCTCATAGTCTCTGTGGGTGAAGACTCCAGAGACAGTTTCCCGAGTCCCCTGCTCAGGGTCTTGCACGAGGGTCTCATCTGAGGCTCCGGGTCCTTTTCCACGCCCTCTTGATTATTGGCACAATTCCTTTCCTTCTGGCTGTGGAACTCATGGAGACTCGCGTCAGCGGGGCCAGAGAGAGAAAGTATCTGCTGCTCTGAGTCTGGGAGCTCAGAAGACCCCAAATTATCTCCTAATGGCTCATCTGATCAGGCCAGGCCCACCAAGGGTACTCTTCCTTTGAATTTACCAAGCTGGTTAAGAACCATAATTATAGATGTCAAATTGCTTCATCTTTTCCGCACAGGAGAACACCGTCACCAGAACAACACCCCGGCACAGTCACAGGTCCTCTCCCCACTGGAGGGGAGGAGATCATGCAGGGGCATCTCTGGGGTCATCTTAGAGTTCTGCCTACAACAGGTACCTTAAACCCTCCGTACCATTACCTGGCTTTGGTAATGATTCCCATTCTGCCCTGCCCACTTGATCATTGATTTTTTTTTTTTTTTTTTTTTTTACAGATTTTAAGGTAAAATCCATATACCTGGATCTGTAGAACCTTAGCTGTACCATTAAGACAAAAGGAGGTACCCCACCCTTAGGGCCGTTTAGAATATTTCCATCTCTCCAGAGAGGTCCTTCACGGTCCTTCCTAGCCAGACATGATCACTTGTATTCTTTAATCTTTCAAAAGCTAGTCTTTCTGGGGCTGGGGTTATAGTTCAGCGGTAGGGCTTGCCTCGCACATGTGAGGCACTGGGTTCCATCCTCAGCACCACACAAAAATAAATAAATAAAAGCATTTAAAACAAAAACAAAAACAAAAAAGCTAGTACTTCTAACAAGCACCCAGCACACTCACGCCCAGCACAATGACGGCAGTTAATTAATGTTACTTCAAGTTCAAGTTCACGCTCTTCCTAAGATGTCATAAAGGCAGCAGAAGGGGCACCGCTGAGCCACGTGTCGCCAGTGAGAGGAAACCTCCAGAGATGCCCAGTCAGGAGGCCCAGCAGCCTGCATGCGCACTGCGTTAATCCTGGGGTAGGGGTGCCACCGTCAGGAGCCCTGCTACCAGCAGCAGCCTGGGTCTCTGGCGGACGAATCCGCATACTTCTCATGGCTTGGCGTGTGGCGTTTGAGGTCAGCGATCACACGCCATTGGGCTCGGATCCCTCCTGATTCTGCAATGTGCCCTGGACTCCTCTTAGACCGGAATGAGGCGATCTTGTAACTTTGATTTGCGGGGAGTGGGCCATCAGGCCTGGCTGTATCCAGGGCTTCTTCTCTCACCGGAGAAATGAGAAACCCGAGGCCTCATGGGCTCCGAAGGAAAAATAAGGGCCGGGAGGCAGGACACACCTCCACTCTGGGTCTCTCCCCATCTCCCAGCCCAGCCTCATCAGGCTCTCCAAGGGGCCAGGGCAAAGGCGCTCTGCTTGGCAGAGAGCCCCTGAGCCCAGCGCGCCCTGCCTCTGGCCCTGATCCGCCATCTCCCCCCCTCCTGCGCGCCAGCCTTGCGCTCAGCAGTCTCTGGCCACCCCGGTCCAGAAGAGCGATCGGAACCTATGGCTTAACCAGCCCTAATTCCTGCCCAAGGAGATTGGCATTTTTAGGGGGGGGGGGGGGGGGGGGGGGGGGGGGGGGGGGGGGGGGGGGGGGGGGGGGGGGGGGGGGGGGGGGGGGGGTGGGGGGGGGAAATAGCAATAGTATAAAACAGGCAGGGGTAACTGCCTCCAAAGAGGCAGATCCAGGACGCACGAAGGCTGCCCATGGGCGTCTCCTCTTCACTGCCACCTGGAAAGATCTGGATGGGGCGGGGGGGGGGGGGGGTGGCCCTGAGCGCCGACTTAGAGACTATAAATAACTAGCCCAGCCCCCACCCCATCCGTTCCTGGGGCTCCCATCTCGTCCCCCCCCCCTTGCTCCCTGCATCTGCTTGCTACCTCATTCCGTGGACAAGGTCTGCTCCTGTCCACCAAGGAAGCCGCGTTGCCCCAGGCCTCCCCACTCCCCTGTTATATCCGCAAGCCCCCAACCCCCAGGCCTGGAGGCCGGAAGAGAAGAAGCCCACAAAGAGCCATGCGGGTAACTTCTCATTTAATTTTTTTTAAAGGTCTGATTTTTTATTTTTTTAATTTAGAACTCAAAAATGCCATTAAAACCCTTGCCCAGATCAGCTGTATCTTTAAGTGTAAAATCCATTTTTGACGGCGGAGCGGGCGATATGGTTAAGTACTTATTTTTATTGTCTGTCCGGGCATAGTTTTCAGCTGCAGGTGGAGAATAAATCAATAATGTCATAAAGACAGCTCACCCGGTGCCCTTTCCACAGCCGCTCTGCAGGGCCCAAGCTCAGGGGAGCGGCCGGGCTCCGTGGGCCGTGAATCGCCGGCCCTGGGAGGCCGGGGCTGCTCCTCTCCTTGGTGTTTTCTGTGCCATTGTAGGAAACGGCTGGGAGTTCTTTCCAGAGGTTTCCCACCTCGGCCCCTGGAATATCCACTGGCCGTTCGCACCAGTGCAAAAGGGACCAGGGAGAAGGTGTGGCCATGTCCTGCCGGCGGGCCCTGCGAGGCCCAGCCCTGGCTCCGTCCCTCAGCGCTTGTCCTGGGCTGCCAGGAAGAGAGAAGCTCATGGAAATGTCCGTCACGCCGCCCGCCCCTGCTGCCCCTTGGGGTTTGGCACCCTGGGACTGTCCCTACACTCTTCCACCTAGGAGGCCTGTAGAGATGCGGGGCTTACCAAGAGAAACGGGGACTCCTCCCTCCAGAGAGGACGTGGCTGTCCTGGGGTTTTTTCTCCAGGACACAATGACACAGCCCGTCACTCTGAGCCCAGGGTGTGGATGGGGACAGAGCGAAGCTGTGCTCTGTCCAGACCTTTGCTCCTGGGTCTTGCAACAAGAGAGGCATTCGCAGCACGGCCCTCGCCACGGCCTCTCGCAGAGATGTCTACACGCTGGGGTCTGTCCTGCCCATCAGAACGGGAGCTAGAGCAGGGCAAGAGCTGGGTGGGTTCCCCTGGCTGGGCGCCCTGTGGGGCAGGCCCTCCATGCACACAGACCCTATCGCTCCTTTAGGGCTCTCCCCCTCTCAGTGGCCGGTTTCTTTCCTTTTCTAACAACATGAGCTATCATGGACACATGGGTTACGTAAAACTCACTCTTTAAAATGGGAAACGTCGTGGGCTTCTGCATAGTTACAGAGTGGTGCAATCCTAACCCTTCCCCAGCCTACAGACATCTTTACCACCCCAGAAGGAAGCCCCGTACCCCTTACTGTCACTCCTCATTTCTTCCCACCTCCAAGCCCCTGGCAATCGCCCATCTACTTCCTGTCTGTAGCTTTGCCTTTTCTGGACGCTTCCCATAATGGGATCTTACAAGACATGCCCTCTCCCTCCCTTAGCATACGGTCCTGCGGTCCATCCATGACGTAGCCCGCGTCTGCATTTCGTTCTTCTTGATTTGGAACGGTGTCTCAGCGTGCGGGTGTAACACGCTTTGTCCAGCCTGTCACCAGCTGGTGGGTGTTTGGGGCATCTGCACGTTTGGACCACTAGGAAGGATGCTTCTGCGAATGACTCCGCGTATAGTCTTTGCCCGTGTGTTTTCATTCCTCTTGGGTGGGTGACTGGGAGAGGGGTTGCTGGGTGTCGCGTGGCTGTTTGTCCCTTTATCCAGGTACTATCTTCATTCTTCGCTCCACTATTGGCTGTGGAGCCACTTGAGAGCTGGCTGGGATCTCCACCCCCTGAGTTTTCCTCTAGGAGGTAGCTCACACGTGGACCTGGGGCACTTCCCAGTCCGTGAGTGCAGAACCACGTAGGGGAGTGAGGCTGCAGGAAAGGCGGGGAAGACGGCTGTGAGCTCACCAGCTGGGAAGCTGGGCTCTGTCTCGTGCACAAGGGAGAGTGCGCGTCTGCAGACAGCAGGGCCACTTTCTCCAGAGTTGTCAGTGACTTTGCTCTGATCTTCTTTTAGGACTTTCCTCCTCCAGCAAGAAACATAAATCATACCCATTATGGAAATTTTGATGATACAGAATGATTAAGGAGGAAATGGACCTCCTAGAACCACAGTCCTGACACAGACGCGTCAGCTGTCCCGAGCAAACCCTGTGATAGCTCCAAGCCTCGGTTTTGTTTTGTTTTTATGTTTTGCGTCTGTAAGGTGGGGAAAAAATAGCAGGGTATGCTGATGGTCCAGCGCCAAAGTCTGCCAAACTCTCTGCGGTGAACTTGGGTCTACTAGGACCTGCGCAATACGAGGAAGGGAGAAAATAGAGAGTGGTGGGCAGAAACGCTCTGCTGGGAAACAGAAAGCTGTTCCTTCTAGCTCATCACCTGCCCTCATCACCTCCTCTTCCCTAGAGGAAGTTCAGGTTGCAAAGCCCAACGGATGGGTACCTGTCAAATGGAGCCCATCTTCCAATTTGTTCAACAAACACCCACAAGAATGAGGGTGGCGATTTGTGTGGCAATAATGTCATGTTCACCAAACCGGAGAGGAAGGGAGCTGCCGGGTATTGACACCCCCACCGCCCAGGCACCAGCACACCCGTCCACCACCCAGCAGCCCCGCTCCTCTGTATTCCACACTGGAGATGGGCATCTTGCCCAGTTGGCAAAAGACTTGGAGGAAGCCCTGGTTTTTTCGTAATTCCAATCTATTGTCTTTTTCCCAGTTAGTGAAACCATTTGAGTGTCTCTTGTCTGCTCAGGTTCTTGGACTACAGAGATGAACAGGAGACAGGGCTGCGCGGCATACAACACACAGGGTCTGGAAGCATACAGGATGGTGCCGTCGTTCACCCACTCACGCATACATCCAGACACACACTGGGGACCTTCTATGGGCTGAGCGCCATATTGGAGATGGAATCCTGGCTCTCTGTCCCGTAGTGTATCAAGAACAAGATCTAACCTCTTTCAAAAGATCTAACCTCTCTGTTTTCTTAGTAGTGGGGGGAGAAAAATGGGATCTGTCCTACTGGGTTTTTGTGAAGATTCAATAAAATGTGCCTAGCATAGTACCTGAATTGGTCAATGTTGGTTATTGTGACCATAAATAGTATCTTGTAGTTGCATCTGAAGACACGGATCCTGACATCCAAGAATGCACACTGGGGACTGGTGCACGGTCCTCTGCGTCCCTAACCCGTTCTCCAGCCCCAGAGGAGTGGGAGGTCCTTGTTACCATGCCCCCAGCTGCAGTCCTGGTCCCTTAGTCCCTGTGAACTCCTAGGGGCCCAGTACCCTGGCCAGCCCCGCACCCACTGGCCAGCCCTGCCAGGAAAGGGCAGATGGGCGTCCCTGCTGGCAAAGGTCCAAGCAGGGCAAGTGTTGGGGCTCAGAGGACAAAGGAAAGGGACATTTCAAGGAAGTTCCTACTTCCTCAGCAGTGTTCCTATCTCCCTCGCTCACATGATCTGTTGGGACATCCTTCACGTTCCAAATGTAAGCACGTCCCGAAGAAATGCCAGCTAGGTCTTGTGATGAAATGTCTTTCTTTATAAATTTACCAGCGTTGCCTCAGAGCCTGGGGGCTGGGGAGAGAAGCGGCAGACTCCATGCCTCTGACCAGGGTTGAGATGGTCTATTCCTGTCTGTACTCCCCTTTCCACACTTGAGATTCCTTTTATCTGCGAATGGGAACAATGGGAATCTTTGCTTGGAAGCAGCTGATGGGCCTAAAGGAGACCCCCTGATGTAAAAGTGCCTGGTTCTAGCCCAACTGTTGCCGCCTGAAGCGCTTGGAGCAATGGAGCCGCGGGAAGAACTTCAGAAGCAAACTGGAGACAAACAGCTTTTTATTCTGATAACTTTTCTCTCTGGTTCTAACAACAACTAACACACGCCAAACACACCACTAAAATGGCGCTGACCCCGATCAGCAATTTCGGCCAAGTCACTCGAGATCCCGCAACAAATTCCTGTGAGACTACGGGTGGCGACAATGGCCAAATCTCCACGGCTCATAGTCAACTGCAATTCAAGTCAATCCCCAAACAGGGCTCCTGCACCCAACCACTTTTTATTAATGCTGCAACCGATTTCATCTTCCTAATGCTCTGTGACGGAGGCGACTTTATTATCCCCACATCCAGGGGAGGAAATGGAAGCCCACAGAGGTATCACGACTTGCCTACGGCTACATGGCTCACAGGCGGCAGGAGAAACCGGCTCGGAGCCCGGCGCTGTCTGCATCCTAAGCCCGTGGCCTCAGCTACTTCTTTATCCTGAGGATCAGCAAGCTTTTTCTATAAAGGGACAGATATTAAATATTTTTGGCTTTGTGGTCCAGACTGTGTCTGTCACAACTACTCAACTCTGCCGTGGCAGCAGGAGGCAGCCACGGAGAGTGTAAACAAATTTGTGTTCCCATAAAACCGTATTTACAAAAGCAGGCCCTGGGCCTGGCGGGGTTGCAGTTTGCAGACCTCCGGCTTCAGAGCAAAGCCTGGGATCCGCCCAGAGAGGGTTCAGGAATAAATGCTGCCAGCAGCGGGGCAGCCGGTGGCCTCTCCAGAACATCTGCTTGTCACATGGTGTCCTTTCTTTATGCGGAAGATAGCTATTAAAAAGGAGAGGCAGGCCTGCAATTGATTGGGAGCCAGCTTAAGATCCAGAGAGCACCGTTAGGAGGGTCTCCTCCGGGAGCCTTGCTGACCCAGGACCGGAATAACCCGGGTGATTTATTATGCTTCACGGAGCGCTGGCTTCTCGGGTTTCTTTTCTTCTCCCCCCTGGATTATCTTGTCCTCAGGCACCCCAGTCCCCTACCCCAAAGAATTCAGACCTCTCCAGGCATGGTGGCCTCTCCGGGACATGTCTGCACCTCCCGGCATGCTCTGCCAGCCCCAGCGCCAACGCCCCTGGCCCGCCCAGGGTGAGCTGGGCCCAGCAAGTTAAGGATACGTTTGCCTTGAGGCTGGGGCCTGCGGGGGCCGGGCAGCAGGTGCAGCCGCTCACTGACACCAAAATACATTCTTGAGGCGAGGGCCGGCCGCCGGGCCAAGCAAGAGCAGGTCTCCCGCCCTCCGAGGGTTTGGCTTCCTCCAAAGGACACATTTGCCGCGAGGACACCCCAAGTGCTAATCCTCTCACCCAGGAGATGTAAGCGTGGGTCAGCATTTTAGCTGAGGGCCGACCCAGGCTGGGGCATTCCCCCAACATGGTGTGGGCCAGCCCAGGACAGCAGTAAATCACACAGGGAGGGCGTTTCTTGGACACCATGGCTGCTGGGGACTCCGTGGGTGTCATAAATCAGGAGCTCACCCCATTTCACCTGTACCTTCCTCTGTGTGCGTGTGTGTGTGTGTGTGTGTGTGTGTGTGTGTGTGCATGTGTGTGTGTGTGCGTGTGCATGCAGGGGCCTCTGCAGCTGGGGACGAGAGAATGGCAGAGGCTCAGTTCAGCCAGGCCTGGCCATCAATGGCTGCTGTCTCTTTGTCAACTTATTACCTGAGATTTATGCATGACGCAGCCAGGTCTGCTCGGTGACACATTCTAATTTAATTAAATTTCTGTTGGATTGATGTCTGATCAATCAATAATGTTAATGTTTTTGCAATTTGAAGATTAAAGTATAGTCCAGCCACGGCAAACCCCGCTCCACTTACGGTAGAATGCTCTCTGGGCAGAGGCTCGTTGCTTGCCTTCGTCCTCCCTCCCTCCCCTCCCTTCCTCCCTTCCATACTCAAGCATTTATTAAGTGCCTAGGATGTGGCGCTATGAGGATATGGAAATACGGCTTTGAACAGCAGCTGGGAAGCCTGAGCGATGTCAGCATCAGCAGAAATCCTGGTTGGGGCCCAGATTGCAGGGCCAGGGCCAGGCCCCAGAGTTTCTGATGCACTAGGTCTTGGGTGGGACCCGAGAATTTGCCTTTCTATCCAGGTCCAGGCATTGCAGATGCACTGGTTCAAGGAACCTCACTCTGAGAATCACTGAATTAACTGTTGATGAGGATGAGCTCAGGAACCACCTGAGTTCTGAGCCCACATGACAACCATAGACAGGCTTTCAGCAGGTTGCTTGATTTCTCTATGCCTCCATTTCTTAATTCACAGGATTGCGACAGGCAATCAGGGAGATTCTGAAGGCCTTTAAACACCCAGCCCAGGGCCCGGTATGCAGTAAACACTCGGTGCGTGCTATCTCTTCTTACAGTGGGGAGCTGGGCTCTTGCCACCCACAGCCTCCCTGCCTGGAGGAGTGTCAGGCTGTATATTATGTGTAAGGATGGCATGAATGACCAAGGCAATGGACGTCTACAGTAAGGGTATTAGATCTGATCAGGAGGTCAGAGAGGACCTCTTGATAAATTGTTGCTGAATTCAAAGGAGGGAGTAGGAAGTAACCAGGGAGTGATGTGTTTGCGAGGCATCGTTGAAGGCCATTATATTGGGTTTGATCAGAACTCTAGGCCTGATTAGAAGACAGCAGGATATTTTAAAGAGCAGACCCAGTAGAACCATATCTGAAAATGAAAGGATCTTTCCACCTGCAGTTTAGGGAATTAGCCGGAGGGCACAAGAATGGCTGTAGCAATGACATGGACTGACTCAGCCACGCCTGTGTTCGGAGAGTCTGTTCCCCTCTGGAAACCTGATACCCGCATGGTCCCTCGCCCATGCTGTAGAAGCCCAGGTCTGTGTCCATGTACAACACAGCAGCTGCCTTTGGAGCACAGACACGATGGACCTTACGTGCCCTGTCCCTGTGAGGTGAGGTGACTAGTTTCATTTCACATCAGGTGGTCTTCGAAGACTCCGGAGCACTTGAGCCTACATACAGTCTTCTCTCGAGGCTTTTGCTGTCGAACATCACACACCGTATTTACCTGGGGAGCATTTGCCAGTCAGCACCCTGCTGCCTGACTGGGCATTCCTCAGTTACCTGCCCCGAGACAGGTGCAAGACGCTGAGTCTATAGGGAGCAAAGTCCAGAGAAATCCAAGCCCTCGAGGATCCAGGAATGACAACCGTGTCCCCTCTGAGGGCAGAACCCTCGGGCAGGAGGACTGCACTGCCTTCGAAGTTCCTAACAGCAAGAACACTCTTCTTCCCTTTCACTTTATCTTCCAAACTTGGAATTCTTGTTTTGATAACATACGTATTAGTTCATTCACTCACTCATCCCTTTACTCAACAGTGAAGGAATCACAGAGGGGTATAAGTTTGTTGAGCCCAGGAGAACTACAAAAAGATTCCGTTTTTGCAAATGTATCCATCTGCAGGAGCCCTAATTAAGGAGATAGCTAAGATTGCGGTTAGCTGTGAGCCATAAGCATTACCACCTTCCATGGTCTCACGAGACTTGGCCCGGGACATTGTGGATCAGGTCGGCTCCATTTACATGATCTCATGAGACTTGGCCCGGGGGGGATTGTGGATCGGGTCGGTGCCATTTTGTGGTGGTTGGAGGATTATGGATTGCGTGTTGGGGTGTTGTTGGAGCCGGAGAGAGAAGCTGGCAGAATAAAGAGCCTGTTCGTTTCCAGTCTGCCTCTGAACTTATTCCCGCGGCTTTGTTGCTCCAAGCGGCCATCGCTTCAGGCAGCAACATCCATCATGGTAGCGATAGTGATTGGCTGGGCTGCCAGCATGCATTGAGCCTTTTCCCCGGGGAAGTACATATCAAGCTCTTTACCTGTGTTTGCTCCATTCACCCTTACAGTACCTACTGGAGATAGAACCTGCCGTAGCTCCCTGTTGCTGGGTAGGGAATTAAAAGTCAGAGATATGAAGCAACTTGGTCAAGGCAATGTCACTAGTGATGGTGAGGCTGAAAGTTCAACATATTATCAGTCTGATTAAAAAGTTAATAAAAACTCACATTTTCCATTATGTCTTTAAGACCTATTCTGCCATCAGATAGTTCTTTATCTAGTTAATGAAAATATGTAAAACATGTTTGACCCCTGTGGAATGATTGCACAGAACTTTCTCTCTGGGTTCTATTGACCCATTAATCAATATCTTTGGGATCTGAACGATTATCCAGTCACAGGTTCACCTAGAATTCCTATAAACTTATCCACATTTCTCCTTGTTGAGAATGCTGCCTTCCTTTCATGCCATCTCCCATCATTTCCCTCAATTCCCATCTAGCGGCCTGTTTAAAAGTCCTTGATCTTACTGGAGCCAAGGTTAGGAGCAGGACCTATGCCTTTCTTTCTTGGACCATTTACCCTCCCCAGTAACCTGGTTTACAATTTCCTGACGATCAGGGTCAGGGAGTCATCTGCTGTGGAAATCCATGCTGACCCTTGGAGAAATCTTAGGCAGCAGTTCCCTGTGGCCCCTCTTGTAGCTCCTTCCCTACTGACTGATGAGGGATTAAGTCATTTACCAGGTTCCCTGTAGAGCTGAGTTAATTTAGAGCAAATTTTCCAAAATGGCAGCCTGCAGGAGCCCTGTTTGGGGAGATGGCTTGAATTGCGGTTGACTATGAGCCATGGAGATTTGGGCATTGTCGCCTTCCGTAGTCTCACGGGACTTGGCCCGGGATCTCGAGTGACTTGGCCGAGATTGCTGATCGGGTCAGCGCCATTTTGGTGGTGTGTGCGGCGCGTGTTAGTCGTTGTTAGAGCCAGAGAGAAAGTTATCAGAATAAAAAGCTGTTTGTCTCCAGTTTGCCTCTGAACTTCTTCCCGCGGCTTCGTTGCTCCAAGCAGCCATCGCTTCAGGCAGCTACAGGAGCCCTGAGCTCAGCCTAGTCGGCAGGGTATTCTTTGGGTCTGCATGATGTTTTGGAAAGTTCTGAATTTTCTGAATTCCTTACCGGCATTTAAAAGTCTGGCAACTCAGATACACTATCATCCAGGATTCTGGTTTGTCAAGATGAGCAGTGTGGTTCTGCATGTCTCTGTGGCGAGGAGGGGCTGCACTGGGCAGCTGTTGGGGTCCCCAGCTCCCTGTCCCTGGGCCCAGCATTTGGTTCCACACAGCAACATCTGCACACGCTTTGTTCTTGTCCTTCTCTGCTTGGTCCTTACAGTTAAGGGAGCCATCTCCCCTGGTGTACACAGAATCCTATGCTCTGATTCCAAAATTAATGCTTACTTGGTCTTAACCATGCACACTGGTCCCTTCCTGCCGTAAGATCCTGTTCTTTGGGGGAGAAGGTAGAAGCAAAGCAGGAGTAGAGGACTTCTGCTTTCTCTCTGTCATCTGTTCGAGTTGCACCATCCGCTCCCAATCCCTTCCTTTTCCTTCTTGCTCCAAACTTAGCTCAAAACCCCATTTTTAATCACCCTTTGCATTATTTTGCAAGCCTCAGCTCTTTCTAGGGTTCTGTCTCCTAATGCGCTCCTCCTCCAGAAGCAATGTCAGTCTGCATTTGTTGGAGGGTGGGATGGGACGCCACGGAGCAACACACCTGCAAAAACAGCTCAATTAGAAACATCTCCGTTTCAAAGTTCACAGCAGAATCTACTACATCAGGGACAAAAGTGCTGGTGCCATTTAGAAAAAAAAAAAAAATCTTCTTTAAAAATTTTTAAAGAGATTAAAAAAACAAAGAGTCCCGAAGATTTTGAGAAAATTACATATTTACACTTCCATGCCAACCTGGGCATCACATGGGCCACTGATCCTACTTAGAGCAGGTCTAGGCAGGGTCAGACTCTACCTAGCATCCAGATACCAAGTTTAGTTCTAAACAGAACCACACATCAATGCAGGCCCAGCCTCCACGTGCATAGGAATTTGGTGCACTTGACGTGGTAGCTGGTTAATACTGATATTTTCTGCCATGCTGATTTGCCATAATTTGTATAAGAGAGAATTTTCAAATCATATGGTCATTGGATGTTAACGATAGCTGCTCCTGCTGCGTTAAAACAGGACTAGGAGGAAGGCTTTCAGGGTGTCAAGTTGGCCTTTAACAAGAGCCGTGAGAGTGAGCTTATTAAAATGTAAATCCCATCATGTCATTACTTAGTTTAAAACCACCCAGCACTGGGGGGCGGCGGCTGACTATGGAGTCAGGTCCACCCGACTGCTGCCTTCACGGCCTGTAGATAGGCCCAGGCTTCCTCTCCGAGTCCGTGACACCCACTTCTGCCTGGTTTTTCTTTCCCGTGACTCGGGCTCAATCTCTGTTCCTTAATCGGGCCCAGCACATTCTCTGCCCTGGGGCTCTGCATTAACTTTTCCTTCTGCCCGTGGTGGTTTTCTTCTAGCTTCTAGCCACCATTGGCTGAAAAATTCCTTCTCCAGAGGGGCCTTCCCTGAGAGCATCCTGACTAAAACAGCCCCTCTACCACACTCCTATGCCTTACCCCGATTCTGGTGTCTTCGTGACACTAGCAATACCCCCAACACAGACTTCTGCTTAGTTTGTTTTACTCTGTCTGTTCCCCATAGAACAGAACTTAATAGAGGCAAGGGATAGGTCTGCTTTGCTCATTTTTATATCCCTAGCCGCTAGCATAGTGCCTGGCCTTTAATTAGGTACTCAATAAGTGTTTGTATATATGGGTCCAAAGGCAAGTGGACATGGCCCCAGGAGGGAGGGGAAAGCTAGCACGGCCAGAGTGGGTGAAGTGCACCTTGTTCTGGTGTGCGTGTCTGTGTGTGTGTGTGTGAGTGTGTGTTTGTGCATGTCTGCATGTGTGTGCGCCCCCGTACACACGTGCATGTTTGGATACTCTTGACAAGCGGCGAGTTTGGAGAGGAAATCAGAGGGCAGACCAGAAGACAACTGTTTACTGGAGCAGGAAGTTCTGACTGTAAGCTCAGAGCAAAGGGGAGCACTTTTGAACTCAGCACCGTGGTCCCTACTGAAGGCTCTGCAGGCAGGTAGCTGCTGGTGTTCGAGATCTCTCGACTATCAGTTTGTGAGTTCAATATGTTTCTTACCCCATTCAGTAGCACCTCAGTTTGTCACCCTATAGGGAATACTAAAAGGGCCTCCCTCCCTTGTGGCATTGTTAGGGAGAAAGGAGAGGAGCAGAGCGGTGGTACAGTGCCTGGTGGAGTAAGGTACCCACCAAGTCCAGCCACCATTTCTATTATTATCATAATTACTCTTCCCAAACTGAGGTTTGCCAGAGAACATGTGTGGGGAGGAGTTGGGGAGAGGCCTGAGCTGGCGGGGAAGGTGGGGGAGCGGCAGGGAGAGCCAGTTGCTCTCCTGTGGTGCAGAAAGTAGAGGCCGCGTTTGGAGTGAGGGCTCACAGAGGCAGTGACAGGTGCCTTCTCAGAAACCAGAACAGCAAAGTGGGCTCCAGTCCTTGTGTGCTCTGACCTCCTATCAGACAGGGCTTGAAAACAAGTAAGTATGGCTGACTTTTCTGGAGATCATAATCCTATCGTTCATGGGGGAAAGAGGGTGGAACACTGGCCGGGGAGACAGGGCCTTGCTCCGCCTGGAACAATCTCCACTCTCCAGGACTATTTTCAGACTAACCACAGAGGCACAAGTGCTCTCGCTCCTTTCCCCAAATAGTAACCACATTGGCACAAGGGCCCACTCCCCTTCCTCCAGATAGTACCTGTGGCAGAGATGGTGACATGTCCAACAAACCTAGCGCTTTCTCCTAGACCACATTCTCTAGCATCATTTGCTGTAAAGTGCTTCAGGCTACAGAAAGAGGACAAGGTGACAAAGGGGGCTTCCTGCCCTGGTGCACAAGAACCACCTAGGCATTCTTTGGTGATCTCTTTGTCCCATCTACTGGTTCAATTGAGATGGCTCCAAGGACCTAGAGAAGTCTTCACCCAAGAGAGACAGCTGGCCAGAAACACCCACACTTGACTGTCATTTGAGCAAGTAATAAATTTGGGTGTGTATGTTCAGCCACAGGTGGGGCCTGTTTGTTATAGCAACTAACTTACTCTAACTCAATATATCACCCGAGTGCCTGTCTCAATATCTTGTAGCTATCTACATTCAAAGAATGATGGATGACATTAAGAACAAACAAAGCATACATGAGTTTTAATTCTTACAAGGGCTACTACAGTCATTGACACCAGGCCTACTTTATAGACAAAGAAGCAGATGTTCCTAAGGTTCACAAATGTACATGGGGGCCCGTGTCATCTGCACCAAATGCCATGTTCTTTCTACTCTGCCTGCGAGTGGGGCTGGAATGGGTGTCAAGGGAGACATGCGTTACGGCAGATCAGGAGAGCCCAAGGAAAGAGAAAGAAAGTAAAAAGGAAGAAATATGCTTTTTACATGTTAAAATTAGCCCTTTAAATATCAACAATAAAGAGTTGGGGAAATGTTGTGGGAAAGGGAGAAAAATGAAGCCTTTGGAATGCCTTGGGTAAAGTCAACAAGGAACATAGGAGAAATTTTATTACGACGTTTTTTCTCAAGTTTCTGAAGAAGGCTTGGGGACACATTTCAAGGTTTTGCATGGTAGATACAAAATACAACATGTCCCACATCAAACTGTACACGTAGAAGAATTTCAATCAAGAGCCTAATTGATTTTTTTAAAACGACACGTTGAATCTAAAGATCATCTGAAAGAATTAATAACGAGAAGAACCAATAAAAATCTAATTGATAGGGAGAGGGGGTTAGAAAAGAAACCCTAATTGAAATGGAGAGGAAAGGGATTATGGACCAAAGCTATCTGATATAAGAATATATTCATTAAAAATTTGATAATGGTACAGGAATGGACGGACGTGGCACAGAGGATGCCATTCTGGGTTGAGTTATGCATAGCATGCATGGGGTCCGCAGAGGGAACATTTCGAATTGGGAGGAGACAGGTAGATTATTGGACACTCCACAATGGGACAATGGTTATCTACTTCATGTCTCCCATATAACTTTTCTGGAAAAAAAATAAAAATAAGTCAAGAAATATTTTCAACCTCAGTGGAAGATCTTTCTAAGCATAATGTTAGAAAAACTAAAGGAATACATTGATGTGGTTGGTTTTATACTGTAAAACTTTTGCAGAGTCAAGAGCATATGGACCCCATTTAAAATGGAAATAACAAGACAGAAAATATTTGCAATACTTTTAATCATCTAAGTGTTACTGTTCGCCGTAGATGAAGATCCAATTTAGGTACTAATGAAAAGATGAAAGCCTATGTTAAAATGGCTCCAAGGCATAATGAGCTGTTTTAGAGGCTAACACGGCAAAAAGTCTAAACATTTGTGATGTGCATAGCCGTAAGCCAGTGCATGGTGCGTAGGTCTTGTTGATGCTAAGGCTCTAGCCCACTCAAGCACACAGATACAAATGCACCAGGATGTTTGGGGCGATATTGGTGGATAGAGAATAATCAGGAACTTGTTTCAATGAAGAGTAATGAGAAGTGACTATCCCTTCAGGAGTTGAACTATGTTACAAAGCTCAAGGCCAGGAAGCAGTCTGGTGACGATGGGGGACTAGATCATTGAACAAAAAGAGACAAGGCAAAAATGGCATCTGGGACGTAATATGACAATCCCAGGAAATGCAGGCGGCACAAGGGCAGTGCATTTAAAATCCATCTCCTGCAGCAACCCCAGCCCTGGGGCAGAGCCGGGCACATGACAGGTGGAAAAGGTCTGCAAGAACTCGTGCCCAGGTGCAACCCGGACGTCTTGGCGGCTGTGTCGCTGTCTTCTAAGCGTGCGTGGATGTTGTCCTGGTTTAGAGAATGGACTCTTGCTCCGGACAGACCCGTGGTGGACCCAGGCCTGCCTCTCCTCGACTGATCTCAGTCTCCTGTTCTAAACATTTGAAGGCACAAGGGTCCCTAACTTAGTGAGGAATGGAGAGAAATGAGATGGCGCACATGAAGCGCTTACTTAGCTTAATAAATGTCAACCGTTGTTTCAAATTCCCTACACCTTGTTCCCTTCACAGTAAGTCTGGAAAAGAAAAGAAAAAAAATTAAGGTATGTTTAAGTTAAAACAAACAAACAAACAAACCCGTTTCCTGTAGCTTGTTTACTGTTTGGGCAAAATCTCTGGACATGAAATCTCCCTGGGGAGCATTTTATGACGCCTGAGAAAGGAGAGGGCTGAATCCTCCCCTTTGACCTCTGGCTGGTGCACAGGGTCACACATTATCTTTCATGCTATTCTTTTCTACAAGCAGCTCACTAAAAATAACATGATGACAAATAACCTAATAATGACAACAACAGCAAAAAAAAAAAAAAAAAAAAAAACCCTATAACTGTCATTTTTACCATCAACATCATTTTTCTTTATTAAAAAGGCAATTCGTGCTTATTGTTTTAATTTGGAAACCACAGAAGAAGAGAGCAGAGTTCTGGTTCCTGAGTGGGCCTCAGCTGATACCTTAGTCAACATGTTGAAGTCCAAACAGCGTCTGCGTTGTAGGCTCATTTTGTCACGTCGTCCAAAGTTGTAAAGAAAACGTGGTCACTGGTGACGTGTAGATGTACGCTGCAGAGTCTCTGAGGGCAAAGGGTCTGTGATGGTCAAGACGGTCTTGGCAATGGAGTGGGACAAAGACTCCACTTGTACTTTTTCCCAAAGATGTCCAGAGATGTGTGCTCCCAGGACGGAAGACCCGATGAGAAAGCTCAGGTGTCCCGTCCTACCTAATATAATGGCTTTTTGAAGAGTTTTAGGGCAAGAAGTGAGATGCACTGGGAGCTCTTTGTCCCTGATAGTTAGCTAGAGAGTTGCATGCTAAAGAGTCGCAGGCACAGTGATCACACATGCCGAGATCTGAGCAATCTTCCCTGGGTGGTAAGATAATGGGCCGTCCCATCTTCTGCCTTTTGATCATCCACATTTAAAAAAAAAAAAAATTTCTTAGCAATCAGAGGAAAGATAAGAATGATTGTGAGTTACTTTAAAACTATAAAAATAAATGGCAGTAACCATTTTGGGGTACCGAGATCATTTGGCTTCTAAGGCATCCCAGAGTCCCTCTGGTTCCTGCACAGGGAGGCAGCCATGGCCCTGATTTCCAATTGCAGCGCCATCTTAGGCCTGATGAAAGACACCATGACCTTCTGGGAAGGGGGGCCTTGATCACTCTGGGGGCCTGTCCCGTCACTCCATATTAAGTTTAATCCTCATTTAAGGAGGACAGGCATTGGGCATAAACTAAGTGATTCCGTGCTGTGCCAGGCCATCCTGGGCCCTCGTGGCCCGTGTCTCTTAATTCTGGGGGAAGTACATACAAATGTCTATGTACACATATATAATTTATTGGACGGCTGGCTCATCAAGTATATTGGTTTTCATAGCTCCTCTATTGTCAGCATATTTCAGATTGGATTTGCTGCTGACATGGTTGAATGAAAAAATACTGACATTTTTCAGTATTGCACTTGACATTTTTAGTATTATTATTAGTCGTTTCATTCCGTGTAGTATCATTGTCCGAATGGGATTGCGCTTAAAAAAAAAAAAACAAGTGCTACACAATTCTGAAATCTAAAGAGGAGCCTGGCTTCCTGGAGATGTCCTTCTACACCTCCCGTGAAGGTGGGAGGAAGCCATGTCAACCCATGTGCAAATTGCAGGCGACGCCTGTTGCACAGAAAATTCCTGCACAGCTAATTTAGCAATTGTTTCCAGGGGAGATCTTTTCACACAGAGAGTGGCCCCTTTCAACCTCATCCTAATTAACAGTGGATATTCAGGATTCTAAGCAGGTTTTCTCTCCAACAGCAATGACCACCATATCCCTCAGTCCTTGCTAAATCCTTGCAAGTTTGCATTTGACTCAAATTTCTTAGAAGCCCTCGCAGAATCACCAAAGCAAATGCGTAGTCTCCAAGGTGTGGGTGTGTGCATGTGTGTGCATCTACAAGGCCTTGTAGGAAGGAATCAACAAAACATTTTAATTTTTCCATTCTGCAAAGGACCAACATGTATTTACATATAAAATAGAACTGTTACACATTCAAAGTTTAATTTTTAACACAAATGTCCCAGAAAGAAGGTGAGACTCAAAGAATAGGCTACCTCATTGAGAGGTAGACTTGAGTTATTTCCTTGAGAAGGACTGTTTCTGGGAAGCTGGCTGTTAGGGGCTGAGGGGCAGGGTGGGCATATTCCGAGGTCATGTTGCAGAAGGCACTGCTCAACAAAGGGGACTTCTGTCATTTGTTACTTAGCCTAGAGTGGTAAGGAGCAGCTTTCTCCAAATGACCCAGCTACCCCACTCCTTGGCATTTATTGAAAAGAACAAAAATTGGCATCTTATAGTGACACGTGCAGACCAGTGTTCATAGCAGCCCAATATACAATAGCCTAGTTATGGAACTAGCCCAGGTACTCATCAACAGATAGATGGATAAAGAAAATGTGGTATATATACATAATGGAGTTCTATTCATCCATAACGAAGAATGAAATTAGGGCATTTGATGGTAAATAGATGGAACTGGAAAACATCACGCTAAGTGAAATAAGCCAAACTCTGTCAAAACTTGAATGTTTTCTCTCACATGCAGAAACTAGGGAGAAAACAGGAATTTTAAAAAAGGGGATCTCCTTAAAATAGAAGGGAGATACTGAAAGTCAAGGTAGGGGATGGAGTGGGAGGGTAGGAGGTGGGAAAGGAAAAGCATCGAGGAATGAAGTAGACCCAGTCACACTAGGTAGGTGTATTGATATGTCATGGTGCACTCCAATTTTACGTGTAACTATCATGGATCAGTAAATAAATAAATAGAAGGAAGACCAGTAGAGTCAAGGGAGGGGGCCAGGGGGAGGGAAGAGATAGTATCAGGGATTGAAATGGATAAAGCTATGCTATATACATGTATGGATATGTCAAAATGAACCCTGCTGTTACATATAACTATAATGTACTAAAAGACAAAAAAAAAATTATAAAAAATATCCAGCTTTCTCTAGTTGAATTGACTTCGCAATTGATGTTTCTCTCCATCCCTGAGCACAGTTTGAATTTGAAGATTCTGGAATAATCAATGTCTGTTCAGCAAAGCAACAGGGACCTTCAGGGAGCATTTCTAGAGGTCTTGGGGATTCTTCTAGAATATGTGGGCCCTGTAAGCCCCAATCCCCTGGGCTTTTTGAGAAGGAGACATGGTTATCTCCGGCTGGGTTGCTGTCAAAATAAAATGGGTATATTTCTATCAATATATTTCTATCAATATGAGATATTTCTATCAATAGGTATATCAATCTATCAATGGGTATATTTCTATCAATAAGAGACTGTTCTGATCATTTGTCCCTGGAGATAAATGTCTTTTCCATAGCGGCTTTAAATAGGGCAGGAATGGGAGTAGTTGGAAGGAGCTGATACTGAGATAGTTCTCCATAAATCCCCTGGTGTTCCATGCAGGACCCTTTCCAGGTGGCCCTATGTTAGCACACAGGCTCTGTGTAGCATGAACACGGCTGTGCCCCAAGCAGGGACAATAGGTAAGTAAATTGCACATGACTGCAGACATGCAGAGCATTTAACTCTGTTTTCCCTGTAGGATTTCTTTTGCTCACCAAAGAAACACCCATACTAATTTGTTTTTATTGCTCAATACATGGTACTTACAAGGCTAACAGGAACCATCTTCACTCACTTGATCTGAAATCAACTTATAATGTAAATATATCTGATGTCGCTTGTTTATAGCAGGTGGAAGTAAAAGTCACCTCAGTAAGCTGAAAGAAAAAAAAAAATAAGCTCTTTCATGGTATATGGGAAAGGTGTCCTCTTGAGATCTGTTGGGTAAGTTCTAGAGGAATTCAAGGCACTCTGTCCCTTGCATCTGTGCATTTCTAACCTGAGATAATGTGGCATGGCCGTATGTGTCTACTAACCTACTGGATTATGTGTACATTGGTCCATCAGATTATGTGTGTACTGGTCTTCTGGGTTGTATGTATACTGCTGTACCAGGTTGTATATATACTACTCTTCTGGGTTATTGTGTATAGTTATTCCACTTTGAAAGAACTGACCATCTAGAGAAACATATCTAGGAAACGTTGATGGTCTGAGCATAAAGAGAAATGAAAGACTTGGAAAGAGAGTGGTGGAAATTCTGCCAGATCAGCACTACAGGGGAAGAACAAGATTGAGGTTTTAGAGTTACGTTTCATGAATGAGACTGATGTGAAGATGTCCCACTATGCTGGGTTGACCAAACTCAGAAGATCAACTCCTGGAGAGGTGCATGCTGGAAAGAATAACTGCAAAATCCAAGAGCATCTTCCTCAGAAGAGGGCTATTGAACAATTCTTTTATTAGTATGAAAGGATAGCTTTGACATTTACTGCAAGTTCATGTATATACTGGGGCTCTTCATTTTCCTCTTCTAGTTTCACTTCTTCTTGGTACTACTAAATCGGGGGGGGGGGGGGGGGGCTTGAGTGCTATCTGTGACCATCACCAAGGCCAGTATTGACTATGCCTGGGGCAGACACAACTGGTCTCTGGTAGTCTCCTCTTTCCACATCTTTCCTTGACTCTGCAGGGTCCCCATCTTGCACCTTGACGATGTCCCCCTTCTGTGTCTTCCCTGGAGGACCTCATCGTATCTTAAAAAACAGTGCCATTAGAGTTTCTGAAGTCACAGCTCAGGGTCTGAAGAGATGGACTCCAGCATCTCCAGGATCAGTGACGGGCTCTCCTTCCTTGAGCAATGATTTAACTTCTCAGACCCTCAGTGTCTTTGTATATAGAATGAGAATAATAGAAATGGAATCCCAGGGCTCCTGTAAAAACTCAGTGAAAAGGCACACCATGATCTTCTCCATCTAGGTTTGGCCTGTGGTGCCATCTTGCTACATGTTGGCTATTCTGATTATGATGAGTTGTTGTGACTTAATGTCGCGATTACTATTACTGATGGTAATCAGAGGAAGTAGCCTTGAACAGGAAGCCAGGTAACTAAACGCCTGCAGCCCAGATTCTATGTTTAACTCATATAGACCTTTTTAAGCCTTGAAGAAGAGAGCATGTTTCATCCTCAGGGCCTGGCAAAGCAGGTCTCCACTGAATACCGACTAAAGGAATGGGTGAGACTAGAGGGACTTTACCACTGATGCTGGTCAGTTTGCCCTTAAGGAAGCTACCAAAAGAAGAGTTTGGGGCAAGGGATCTAGCAAATCAAATATTCTCTTCTCCCCAGTCTCCTAATAAAACCAGCCTCTCCCAGTTTCTCTCCTAGCTATTCTGTTTTTTATTACATAGAATGCTTAGGTGATGTGCCAATAAGTAGTGTATGAATACTTAATGAAGGTGGCATGAATTATAAATGGCATGGAATTTATCTACATTGCTTCCTTGCTGATGGCAGGATGGTCCTCTATCGTCAATCAAGACGTATAGGAGTCAGTAGGTGAGAAAGTATCCTGGTTGATAAATTCAAAAAGTGTTACCGGATGCCATCTTAAGTTACATGGAACCCAATACCATGTGGCAGAGAGGGAGGAGTGTGACTGGAAGCCCAGTGAACATGATGCTGGCATCACGACTGGGGTGGTCCCCAAGGGCACCGAACTGAGAGTGGAGAATTCAGCAGACGCAGATAACAGCTTGGGTGGGCTGCACTTGTCACGTGCTCCTGGGATGGAGTGCCAGTTAATTACAGGGATCTGAAAAGGGTTTCTAGGAGGAAGCTTTGAGAAGAAGCTATTGAATGACATGACCTGGAGAAAGGACTTCTATATCATGCCTTACCCCAAAGCCATCCGTCAGCAGCTCGCTCCATAAATGATCTTATTAGGACAGGTAAGGGGCCGGCCGGCCTCCACCTCACGAAGAGTTAATGCAAAATGTATTTCACACTCCCATGACAGGCGGCTCTCCTGGTGGCTCTCCAAATGTCGACTCTGGAGCATGGGTTCTTTCCATCTGTGGCTGTGCATTCTGGGGTTTCCAAGAGATGCCGGGAGGTTCAACCTCCATTGTAGTCAGCTGGAGGAGGCTCTGTATGCACCAGGACTGGAGGGGAAGTGCCTCAAATTCTCCCACATCCTGTTGGCCAGGACTCAGCTGCAGGACCATGCTCACTCCGAAGAGATTGAGAAACAAGTGTAACTACCAGATAGAAGCAGCAGCAGCAAACCAGAAAATAAACTGTCAGTGTCTGCCATATCTCTCAAATCTCATATAGATAGATAGATAGATAGATAGATAGATAGATAGATATGTCTCCACATATATAAGCGTATAATCCATGATGTTTATATACATATATACATACATACACACACACACACACACACACACACACAATCTCCTGTGAAAATTACATGGTAAACATTATTGCAGGCATGTCATCTTGTCAAAAAACCTGTTTTTTTTTTTTTTTAATTCCTTTTAGAGTATTGCATTTGCATGCAAACAGAGAAAGTTCCAGTTATAAATTGACTTAATCTCTGGGAGGTTCCTTGGTAATAGTTCATCAGTTTTATTCGTGTTAATATGAGATTCCCTTTTAAATTGCATATATAATTAAGGCACAAAAGTAATCTGTGCATCATTATTGAAAATTTAGACAATACAGCTATGGACAAGAGGAAATGTGAAGCTTCTCTTAATTTAGCTGTTTTAATAGCTTGTTAATATCCATCTTGTCCTTTTCCTCCACATAAAATTATTTACTGTGCCAGGGGTCAGAAACTTTTCTGTGGAGGGACAGACAGTAAATGTTTGGGGCTTTGCAGGCTGTACCACCTGTTAGAGCAGCAGTCGTCCTTCCGAATGCTCGAAGGCTGGATTCCAAGACCCCTTTCAGATATCAAAATCTGGGGATGTTCCAGGTCCTTACACAAAATGGTGTAGTATTTGCCTACAACCCAACCTCATGCTGCTGTGTCCTTCAAGTCACCTCCAGGTTATTTACAACACCTAATACAATGTCAGTGCTGTGTACATCCTTGTTACATTGTATCTGTTAGGGAATTAGGACAAGAAGAAAAGTCTGTATATGTTTACTACACATGCAATTTTTTTTTTTTTCAAATATTTTTGATCCATTGTTGGTTAAGCCCAAGAATGGAACCTGAGGACTCAGAAGGCTGTGGCCCTAATGCAGCAAGACGCCACATGGAAATGAATAGAGTAGCTGTATTCCAATGAAACTTCTTTTTGCAAAAAGTAGGCAGGGGCCTGGATTTGTCCTTCAGCTGTAGTTGGCCAGCCCCTACTGTCTCTGATGGCTGGGAACTAACACGTGCAAAGGATGAAGGGGCTGTGCACACATAGCAATCAGTAAATATTAATTTGGTCTACTTAGCTTGGAATGAATGCATCATATGACTTCTAGGCATTTAAAGCTCAATGGATGCATGTGTGGAGAGGCACTGTGAGGTCCAGAAGCATAGACCTTGAACTCTGGAGGAAGTTTAGAGGTCTTAGGGGAAAGGGGATATTTTTACCTTTACTTTATTTCCTCCTAATGTTGTTTGGATACTTTTTTTTTCAATGAGCATACTTTCCTATTGTAATAAGGAGGATATTTTACATGTATATATTTCAAACCTTTTGCTGACTCAGAAAAGAATGTTTCATTTTAATCCTGAACTTGTAACTTATTTGCATCTTTCAATAACCAGCTACAGTTATGTTTCAGGATTGAAGCTTGAAGTACCATATATCATCATCGAAAGAGTTGAGGCCAGGCCTGACACGCCTGGAGGAAGGCAAGGTCACGACTTCCTCTTTCGAAGATTTAGCTGACAGGGACATTGGTAAACGGGAAGGGGAGTGTCTTGGAGGAGCTGCCTTGGGTCTGCCTGTGTGGCCCTCTGCTACCCCCATCACATCCCGTGATGCCCTGATTAGCTTCCTGTGGTCAGGCAGGCACGTATGCACCTGTAAACGCTTGTGGGATGACCACGTGAATTATCTTCTCTTTTGTTCCCAGTGTCCAACACAATGCCAGGCATATATTAAACAAACACATGCTAGATTTCTCTGTCTGGATCCAGCAGACTGAAGTTGCTGGTAGCATTTGATTTATAGGCCGGCTTGTCTTCCTTTCTGGTTTCTGGAGATGTGGCTTGCTCTACCAGAATTATAATAAAGAGACGCGTTTCATGAGACTTGAGAAGGGCTGCTGTACAGGTGAGATTACCTTGTGTTGTGTGATATGATTAACCTAAATTAACCCCAGACAGCATCCCGTGAACATTATCATGAAGAAAAGAGACATCAGTGTCTATTGTCTTCCATGGTAATAAACAGAATTTTTCATCAGGCTCCCTTCTCATTTATTATGTGCTGCTTGGTGCTCTTCCAAAATAGAAAAATGTAAAAATTTTAAATGTGGCTGTCTGTTTTATTTTCCGATTTCAGTTTTTATCAGCTCCTAGTTTCTCTCTTAATTTCTCCATGGATCGCGATTCTGATTACTCCCCATCTGCCCAGATGTCAGTCAAATATCACAAATATCATACTTGTTTTGTAAAATAAGAAAAAAAAACCCAGCTGGACAAAATAATAGCCTTATAAAAAACACATTTCCACACAACAGCATTGTTGGGATTGCAGGACTATTGTAGAAATCATTAGATAATATCTTCTTTAGGGACTCAGCATGTTCTCCACTAGATTACTATCAGGCCAGGGGAAAAAAAAAAACAGGCTCGTTATTATTTGAATCAGTTTACAGCAACTCATGAATTAGAAGCTCATACCCGAAGGAGTATTTTCAGCTTAATGGAAACAATTTATCTAACACTTGGAATTCTTTACAAGAGTCTACATTGATAGATGGACGTTTCTCCAATGCAGGTACATTTTATGGTAGCCTGTTTCACGCAAGTTAGCATCTGTTAAAAAGTAAAGCCAATAGAAGCCAATTCTGTCTAATAAGGGAGTCTTGCAAATGATAAAATCACAATTTTAAAAGTTGTACTATAATCAAGTCCATGAGGATGAAAACGGACATATTTGTTCTTGAACAACACTTTACTGGTCTGCCTTGTGTTAAAGGCGCTGTGACTCGTTCCTTTTACGGGGAGAGCTGATGTTAATGAAAAGTTACACTGACAGCACTGATTGCTTAATAATAAGGGAATACTCTGGAAACAGGAACGTATGCTTCCCCACCCCACCCTGATTGGTTTTCAGAGTTGCGTACAAAAGGAGCAATTGTTTAAGATGTGGTTATGAATCCTACACCATTCTGAAAAGAGAATGTCCAAATGTCATTAAAAGTCAGAAGCTTGTATCACTGCTGCTGAAATTCCCTGGAGTAGAAAGAGGGTTAAAATCTAACTCTGAACTTCTTGTAAAGGGTTCACCAGGGGATCTGAGTCTATGTGGGTAACTCATAGCTTGTTAGTGCCTGGTCCAACCACCTCTATTTGACACAAGGAGAAACTGAGGGCCAGTAAGAGTGGATATTGTACTGGATGTCACTCCGTGGGGTGCTGGGAGATTCGTTCCTGTGGCCTAGGTCTGGTGTGTCTGCCCCTATCTTGCTCTAGTCTGAGCTGTCAGGCACAGAGTAATTCCTTAATAAATTTTTTGCTGCACTCATGCATAAAGAGGAGGTCTTTTCATTTCCTTTCAAAGGAAGGGAGTAGAACTCAGAAGCTGAGTGGAGAAAACAAAATCACTTTCCAGTCACAGCGATATTTTCTGAAAGTTTGGAAGTCTGGGTGAGAAAATAAGGGGAGATCATGGTATCTCACCCATGGCTGGGGCAGGCTGCCCCGGGGGTCATGCCTTTGGGAGGCTTCAGTGTGCAGCCAGGCGCTTCATGGAGACGCTTGAGGCACCAGCATTTGGGGGTGCCCCAGTCCCCGCCCAGCCAGGGCCTGTCATGGGGAAGGTTTGGAGACAGGAGTGGGGTCCACTTCCACCGCCTCCGACGAATCCCACACCTTTGCTCTCCATGACGCTCTCAATAAGTCAGTGGCCTCGTCACAGAAAAACAGGCAGAAAATGGCACTTAGCGCAGAGTGATGTTTTGAGGTTACGTGACCACACAGGGACTCCGGGAATGTCCACTTGAGTGAATTCCCTGCGTTGTAGGGAGAGATTGCTTGTTTGCTTTGTTGAAAATAAAAATTCTCGCAATGTCCTGAATGAACTCTTCCTGGGGGGTGGTGTTGTCATTGTCCTTTGCTTTTTGTAAGGAACACAAAAGCTGGAGTTACACAAAAGCTGGAGTTTCAAAGGTCTGGAGTTGTTCAGATCAACTTGACGGTCTGGAATTTTCCGATGGGATCACTCCTGGAGCTGCACGGCTCTGAGAACAGGCACTGCACGCACGATGGTGACTGGGCGCCGCAGATGTCCAAGCGGCCGGTCAGGGCCTGTTTGTGATCCAGGGCCAAGGTGGCTCCACGGGTCTGGGACGCTGAAGTGATGACAACCGTCATGTCACTCAGGGAGAGAGAACTCCCTCTAGGGAAGCTGCTCTTCTCTCTGGCAGCCACTTCTCTCTGCTTCTCAGCATTTGCTCTGCCTCCTGCCGTGTCCAACCCATCACCAACTGCCCTTTCCTCTTATGTATTTTCAGGTTTTTTTTTTTCCCCTCAAAATAAAGGCTAACCTACTCATTTAAAAAAGTCTAGCACAATCTTATCCATGGCCTCATCAGAGACAACCATTGCCATCCATTTGTGTGTTTCCATGAAGGATTTGTGTGTGTGTGTGTGTGTGTGTGTGTGTGTGTGTGTGTGTGACCGCACCGTTACACCGTTTTGAACATACCCGGCTTATAACTCTGAGCACTCCCCCACATTGCTGGAAGAGCCTGCTAAACCAAACTGTTTCTTAAACGCAGCGCGCACAGCGACGGAGAAGCGCCCGCAATCCCTGCCCTCCGTAACAGGCTTTTAACTTTTGCACAACATGTTCAACCCTTTTCCCCTTTCGCGATCCTAACACCGTGAGGCCTGCGGTGGATATGTAACCTACCGCCCCAACGGGGTCACTTCTAGAGGTGAAAGGGTGCTATTAATAAGCACGCCAGGACAACAGGTGTAACCTGGGTTTGTCCTGGGCAAACTGAGACGTGGTCACCCCGGCTAGGCAAGACAGGAGCCAGCTCGGGTTACGAGTGAAGAAACTCAGAGGACAAGTGACTGCTCAGAGAGACATGCCAGCATTGGGGTGGGAGCTAACCTCAGAACTCAATATCTGGGGATCCTAATCCAGTGCTCTCTAAACCCTCTCCCAGGGAATCAGCATAGCTTTGTCCATATCCCAGAGAGATGCACCCCCTGTTTATCAAAGGAGATTAATAACACCTAGCACCCTCTCCTCTCCTTCCTCTCTCCCTTCTTTCTCCCTGTCCTCCTTTCAGTTTTTCATTGACCTCTAAGCCAGGTTACTGACATTTTGCTCAAAGGCATTGTATAAAGAAAGGCCGGGGACTAAATACCCCTTTCATAGGAGGCAGAGTCTGATGTATTGTTTTTATTAAGGGTGGCCTGCTCAGGAGAATGGTCATGTAAGCTTGCATTAGTGTCTTATGAGGCTAAAAGCTGATTTGAAATAGCATCTATAATACACCACAATCAAAACATTTAGGGACAATTATAATAATAAAGGGGCCTGAGGGAAAGGGGATATTTCAAACCACCTCCTGGATCAAGCAGGGGCAAGAAAGCCTGGAGGAAATCCATCCTCTGCTGCCAAAAACCATCCTATACACTTTCCTCACTTCTTCCCTGACTCTCGAGGAAGATTTTCAGCTTTGAAATCCAGCAAGGATCTGCAGAGGGCTCTGGACAGGGGAGCGCAGCCGCAAAGGGCCCAGAGGGGCGTCCGAGCGTGGGGGGTTAGCTAGAGCAGGGAGCTGGACTCCGCCATCTTGAGTGTGTCACGCCCCCGCTCAGTCACTAGAGGCCTGTGTCCCTAACGTGCTGCCTACTTCCTCAGCTCTGGCCACCTCTTCTGGGAAAACACTTGTTGAAACCAACAAATGGTTTTAAACAAATGACCAGTGCTTCTCACCGGGACTGATACATAAAAAGACAACCATCTATGTTTGGGATAGATTATTTTAATCATCATTGTTGGGTTTTGCTAGAAACTGCACTGTGTGCCCACATAAACACACAACGCCTCCTCTTCTCATCTCTTGATGCTCTTTTCAAGATTCCCCCAAATGTGCATCCCCTTGGCCCAGGCAGAGCCCTGAGTAGGTGTGACTCACCAGTGAGATGAGTCTGAGATTGCCAGTGGACTCTGAAACAAGGACCTGTGATAAGGGGCGATGACAGGAGGGCGATGACACACCAAAGTCCTTCAGAGCCACAGTTCATGGTTCTTGGTGGAGCCCTGCAGTCAAGTAATCCCCCAGCTTTGGGGTCCCAGGGCAGAGGCCTCCTCCAGGTCAGTGTTTCCAGTGACCCACTCAGTGTGTCCTCCTGGATAAATGGCCTGAACCTTCCCAGAGGATCTTCTGAGGCAGAGCAAGTGCCAATCGGGGGCCCTTCCTCCATGTCAAACCCCTTGCCAGCCCTATTTTATTGAAGATGCATTCAGCGATCCCTCCCTTGTTTAGAAATAAGGAAACTGAGGCTCTGTTAGAGAACTTGCCCAAGGTCAGGCAATTCATGAGTGGAGAGCCACACTTTGAAATGACACCTGTCTGACGGCATAATCCACGTCATTCCTCCTTACTATTTTTATTTTCATCATTAAAGTTGTGCCTAGGCTTTGTAAGACATTTTGGAAGCAGAGTGAAAGTATCCCATGGAAGTAAACATTCCCCACACTCCTACACCTAATCAGTGTTTTCACTTTGCTCTAATTCTTTCCTGCAGCTTTTCCTAATGGGCTCTGTGAGTGCAAGTGTGTATACTATATGTGCGGAAACGATAATAGAAATTTTTACTATACTAAAAATTTTCATTTTGCCCTATTCATTCAATATTTAATTGTGATCCCCCCATATAATTAGCCTCATATGCTTTTAAAAATGGTGGTTTATAGGTTCTATAGTAGTTCTTCGCACAAATACATACATGTACGTCTATATATTTGTGTGTGTGTATATAGGTGATATTGAATTAATCCTTTCTCTGATATTTTGGTTGTTTCAAGCTTTTCTGAATTCTAAACAGCAGTTAAATGAAAATCTTTCTTAAAAACAATGACAACCACAAGGGGTTCCACCATTTGCAGGGCATCCTCCCAGTGTTGGGATCTTGTTCCCGCATCATTTCATTGAATCCCCCAAACAACCTCATGGGGCTGTTATTGTTGCTGTTTCACGGATGAACAAGCTGAGACTCTGAGAGGTGACATACATTTTCAGGACAGACAGATGACATGAGACAGGAAGCATGGAATGCAAGACGTGTAGAGGGGCCACGGGGTCCTCTCCCAAAGGATTTCCAACAACTTCCATGTGTGTTAAGTCTCTGCCAAGAGAGGTCCACAGTCCACGGCCTCTGAAGTCTGAGCAAATGTCTCCGCTTAAGGATTTTCCCAGCAGGAAGCCAGGGGACTTCCTCCGGGTCATCTTGGACACCCAGGAGGGAGGTGGGGACCAGCCGTCTGATGTTCTTCTCTGCCCTGACTGCCTGGCATTGGAAATATGTTTACTAAGAAAGCGAGCCCAGCAAAATGATCTTGCACTTGTCACCTCCCTTGCATGTGGCCCTAAGCAGTCTCATTAGACTCTGCCCTTAATCCCTGCTCTGCATTCCTTAAAGACAAGGACCTTTACAACACACATGCTCACCTTCCGTCACACAGGCTGCCGGCTGGCATGCAGATGCCTCCTACAAATTGGTGTGGATTAAGTCTGCAGCTTCCTCACAGCTCTCCCTTAGAGGCCGGGACAGAATGCGCCTGGCCCTGTCAGGCCTGGTGTACCCTTTTGGGAATCCTGCTGTTCCCTCTTCACGCTGTTTCTTTCTCCTACCTGTGCTTCCCAAATCTCATTGTTTAAATTAGTATTCTCTGGACGTGTGCTTTATGGAGCTCTTTGGAAATCTTTGCTTGGGTTTTTTTTTTTTTTTTTTTTTTCTTTTTGGTTGCTTTCCAAATTATTTCAAAGATTACATAATTGTTGATGACTCTGTCCTTCTCTTTCTCAGCAAAACACCTCCAATTCCTCCTCACATTAATTTTCTAGACCTGCTGTAACAGATCCCCAGAAATTTGATGGCTGTACAATAACAAAAGTTGACCCTCTCACCATAATGGAAGGTAGGAGTCTTAAATCAAGGGGTGGGCAGGACCACGCTCCTTCTGAAAGGCGAGGACAGAATGACTTCATAACTCTCTCCCAGTTTCTGGTGGCTGCTAGGAATGCCTCGTCTCCCTCCAATCTCTGCCTCTGTCTTCACGTGGCTCCCTTTCTAGGTCTTTCTGTATCCAAATCTCTCTCTCTAGTCTCTTTCAAAGACAACAGTCATAGGATTTAGGACCCGCCCCAAGTCCAGTGTGATCCTTAACTAATTACCCATGCAAAGACCCTATTTCCAAGTTTGGTCACATTGTAAGTTTCTTAGCAGACGTGAATCTGGAGGAGGGGAGCCTACTCCATCCCCTACCACCTCCCACATCTCCATTTTTCCTGTGGAAGGCCACCATCATGACCTTTCCTATTCTTCTTTTCCATGGCATATTTTCATTTGTAGATGCACCAACTCAAACCAAGAAGGGTCTTAAAGACCATTCTCATGTGGGGCTGCGCAGTAGAATGGTCTTCAGTGAGGGGAATGTTCAATGTCTGTGTTGTTCAGTAAGGAAACCACTAGCCACCTAAGAGCACTTAAAATGTGGCCATGTCACTGAGGGTCTGCATCATTTATTTTAATTAGCTTACATGTACATTTAAATAGTCCACATGGGGTAGTGACCACCTTGGGCTACACAGGCGTGCAATCCTCTGTTGCAAAGATAATGGCCAGAGACCAGAGGGAGCACACCACCCACCCCTGAAGACTGAAAGGAAGTGGTAGAACGGAGTTCCTTTAACTTCAGGAATCCGCAAATGGTGGCTCACGGGCCAGTTGGGACCACTGCCTATTTGAAATGACTGTGAGTTTAGAATATGTCTCACATTTTAAAGTGATTGACAATAACCAAGAGGAGAATAATATTTCATGGTCTGTGAAAATGACACGAAATTAAACTTCTGGCCTCCGTAAAGCTTTATTAGACTACAGTCCCTCCCCTTCGTTACCCCATCGCCTCTCGCAACTTCGGCACCAAGACTGCCAAGTGGAGCTGTTGCCTCGGGAAGGATCTGGCCTGCAACCAAGGATATTTGCTCTCTGGGCCTTCACAGAGAAAGGTTGCAGCCTCTGCTCTAAACCTTTTCTCCTCCCATTTTTAAGTGAGTAACACTGTAGGTTGGGAGGAAGCAGAGCTTAGGCCCCCTGCACCTTCCCACACATGGGATATGTTTCATAATGTGTAGAAAATTACACACCACTGTCAAAAGCACAGACTGACTAACGTGGGGTGGATGTCACAGTGTTGTGTGTGAGGGCATCGGGAGCGGCTCACTCTTTTCCTACATGGAGGAAGTGCTGTTAGACACCAGCAATTGGTACTAGTAAGGAAGAGATTCCAAATATCATGCGGATGAATGATGTGAATGGAGATGAACCCAGATTTTAAATATCCCCCATGTGAAATGGGGATAGACATGACAATTGGAACTCACTGCAGATGAGCACTGTCAGGGGGAGCATCTCCCAGGGCCGTGGAGGACAGAGCCGGGCTGGGAAGCGTGTATAGTTCTCTCCTTCAGGTTCTTGTCCCTGCTTCTCCCACCCCATTGAGAAGATCAAGGTGCAGGCGAATAAACACGGCAGGTTCTTAGGGAGAGGACGGATCCACTTCATCTATGTTAAGGGTCAAGAGCAACAACTGGTTGCTAGTTCCCATATTTTTTAAATTTTATTTTTTAATTAATTTTTAAATTTGTTTTAATTAGTTATATATGACAGTAGAATGCATTTACGCACTTTGATATATCATACATAGATGGGATATAATTTCTTTTTTTAAAATATTTATTTATTTGTTTTAGTTATACAAAATGCCTTTATTCTTACGTGGTGCTGAGGATCGAACCCGGGCCGTGCACGTGCTAGGCGAGCGCTCTACCGCTGAGCCACAACCCCAGCCCAAGGGATAAAATTTCTTATTTTACTGAGCATACATGTTGTCGAATCATATTGGTCATGTAATTACATATATGCATACAGTAATAATGTCTGTTTCATTCTACTATCTTTCCTATCCCGGCATCCCCTCCCTCCCCTCCCATCACTTCCTTCTACCTAATCTAAGGTAACTGTTATTTTTCCCTAATGCCCCCCACCTTATCATGAATTAGCATCTGCATATTAGAGAAAACATTCAGCCTTTGGTTTTTTGCGATTGGCTTATTTTGCTTAGCATGATATTCTCCAACTCCAACCATTTACTGGCAAATGCCATAATTTCTCTCTTCTTAAAACTGAGTAGTATTCTATTGAGCATATATACCACATTTTCCTTATCCATTCGTCTATTATTTTAATTGTTATGATGAATTACTCAAGATTGTGTAGCCCTGTGTGTGGACACGCCTTGATGGGATTTCCTGTGCACCTACTGTGTGGCGGCCACCGGGGTATGAAGGCAGTTCGCACCGCCCTAGTGTGTCTGGGCTGTTCTCCTCCTATCTCTGGATAAAGTATGGGCCCCATGACAGCGTGTGACGAGGCCCAAGAGGGCTGCCGACTGGGGCAGGGAGGGCCCCCTTTTCTGTTTTTCTTCCTTATCGTTCTTAGAAACGCACCACGTATTACTTCCTTCCTTCACCCAGGTGGTACCAGCGAGGGAAAGAAGAACTTGAACGCGGTCCAAAGGGAAGGAATGCTGTAATTAGGGAAGTAGAAAATAGAACTGAGCTGAAGGAATCTGGTTCTGACTGTTCCTGTGTCTGTTCCCCCAGACTATAAACAGGGGCTCCCGTGACCGCGTGGAGGGAGAAGGCTCTCAGGAACAGAACACAGAACACAGTGAAGCTGTTCAAACAGCACGCGGAGTCCCTGAGGCTCCAGCTTTGGCTGAATTTTATTTTCCATGTTCGATATTTCGCCACCAGTTGCTCTGGGTTCCCCACTGATCTGTCATGGCCATCCCCACCCTTTGACTGCAGGTCAACCCCCCTCCCCCTGCACCGCCTTGCTAGTTCTCTGGACACTTTCCCTGACATCCACTATCCTCTCCCTCTTTGTGGCTCTCTGTGATTTTGCATCTTTGGACCAGATCAGGCTGTTTCATTTTGTTTTTCAGGAGGAAGACATTTTTTTTTTTTTTTTAAATAATCACCCTCAATATGAAAAGCGTGATACACAGACTGTGCCCGCCGTGGACTACAGGGACGGTCAGCTAAAAGGACCGGTGTTATGCTCCTTGCACGACGCCTAGGCAGAGTGGGGGTTGAATGTTTGGTGATTCATAAAGTGAACGAAACCAAGGCAGGGGGCAAAGGGAGGAGCCGCTGATCAGGGTGTGCAAGGCCAGGCTCTGTCCCGGCTCTGCCTCTTGGAGCTGGGGTCACGCAGCAGCATCTTCAAGACAGGACGGGCCTTGGAGGCAGCCAGGCCAAAGCCCAGCTTAACTGGCTTCCCGGTTTACCACCAATCTCAGCTGCTCCTCTGCATAATGGGAACCCTAACTGCCCGAGATGGACCTTGGTGAGGGCAGCACTCAGGGTGGGCAGCACATGCGCGTAAGACGTGCTGGACGGACACTTGCCGCAGTGAGGAGGGTGGCCAGGGCCCTCTCTGCTTGGAGCTTCTCACGTCTTACGGGCATCCGTGTCTCCCTGGAGGCAGGCAGGTACGATCAGGGGCTCAGCCACAAGGCTGCCAAGGGCAGGCCCACCTGCCTTCCTCGCCGGGCCTGCGTAGGTGACTACTGACCCTCCCTCTGATCCCCTTCTTCTTCCTCTGCACGCTGGGAGAGGCAATCCCATCCGCACGGGTCTAGGGAAGGTAAACCCGAGGCCTGTCTCTGAGACCCTCTGACTGACGACCTAAAGGGCACACGTGGCCCCCACTGCCCGTTCCTTACACAATCTCCTGCGGCCTCCTCGGGGCTATCTCCTTGGCATGAAGCCGGGCACTGCCTCTTACCCACATGCCCCAGTTAATATTTCAAACGTCCTGAGTTTCTAATTGTGGCGAGGCCTAAGAACCACCTAATCCGCCCGTGTATTAACTGCTCCGCCTCCAAACGGGTGCCCCTGGACCAGGGCGACACTTGCTGAGTTAATAATGACTCGATTCATTCCTCACGCCAAGTGCAAGAACCACATAATCTGCGGGGCAGAAATAACTCCTGTAATTAGAAATGCCTGAGGGAACCCCCCACAAAGGGCCTTGGAGCTTGGCATGTGGGAACCCCCTGCCCCTGCTCCCCCCGCCACCGAGGCCACAGGGCCTCTGCTGTTTTCTAAAGCCTGCTCAGACCTGGCGTCTCTAAGAGGCAAGCTCTCCAAGGGATGGCATTCCAGCCCCAGAAATATGCTCAGCAGTAGCCCCGGCTTCCTGGTGCCCCGGGGCCGACTCCTGTCTCCACAAACAGGCCTCCTGGAAGCACAGGCCAGTGGCCCCTGCAGAGGCGGAAACCTCCTGCCTCCTCCCGGGCCCCCTCAAGGTGAAGGAGGCGGGCCGCGCCCCCCCAGCACGCTCACAGGCTTGGCACGGACTCCCCTCCCAGCCAAGGCAGAAGTTCCATTTTAAGGGGAGGGGAGGTGCTAGGATTGAACAATGCCCAGCGCCAGCCCAATTTCTCTTGGTGAATGCTGTGGAAAAGGGGCCCCTGCTTTGAGAGCTCGCTCAGAGAGTAATGCAGGCCTGGCAGGAAGCCAGGGGTCTCGGTCCAGCCCCCTCCAGTAGGGCTGGGTGAGAGTAGGAGGGCCTGGAGCTCCTGGGGGTATCCTTTCTTCAGACGTAAATGGGAGACGCCTCCTGGGGTGGGTGCACAGGGCCTGGCTCTGGACGTGTCCTCTGTCACGTGGATCAGGTTTCTCTCCCTCTCTGTGCAGAGGGACACAAGGCGCACCACCCTGGCTGTATGTAAATGGGCTCAGAGGGTCTCCTGCAGTGTTTTGAGTGGAATGCGTGGTGAAGCCCCGCACAGTACAGTCTCAAACGGGCTGCACCGTGGTCTTGTGCCCTGGGACCCCGTTATGCCTGTGATGTGGCACTTGACTCCCCATCTTACGGGTGGATCCTGAGTTCTTGGTAGACGTGCAGTTTGCCCTCACTATTGTATGCAAAGCACGCACAGGTCAGCACATGGGTGTGCATGTGTGTACACACGCTCATGCAGCTTCTTCCTGTCTGTCTTCAACCCTACCTTGTGGGTGGTCAGGGCAGAGGCGTGCAAGGCCACAAGACCATTTTGTATCCGTTCAAACACTCCTGAAAATAGTGTGATGCGTCGCTCTCAAGTGCGAGATTTCTGAACAAACAGTCAGATCTGCCACTTCCAGATGCGGGTCAGCCCTTTGGAAAAGAAGGCCCCGAAGGCTTTGCTCGAAGCCGTTAAAAGCTCCTCGTAAACATGACAGCTTTAGCTCTGGCCACAAGCGGGTGTCTTTATGCTGTGAGCGAGCACCTAGCCCTATGCACTCTGGCAGAGCCCCAGGGTCGCCATGGTGAAGACCCTGCCCATTATTCCGAGGGGCTCAAGTCTCCCCGGGAAGACGGTCAGCTCCACTGACAGCTATGATGCGTGACAGGTGGTGAGCTGGAGGCCGGCCCGTGGGTTTCCCTTCTGATTACCTTTCAACTGGCAAAACCTAGAAATGAATTAGATTTGGGGAAACCCAAGAAAGTGAGTGAAGATCAAGTTTAGTGAACCAGAGAGGAATGTATAGGAAATGCACTAATTATGAGTTCACATAAAGCAAGAGAACCACTTTTGTTGCATAGTTAGCCACACCCTCCCCCCCAGGAACTCCCCGGGACCAGTGCTGTTAATGCCAACACACAGTAGGCACTTTGCAAGTGCTGGGTAAAGGGACCTAGATTGAAAGTACAGTAATCTCCTTTCCCACAGAGTTGGGCTCTTTGCTAAAGGGACTCATGGGTTTCGCACGCCTCCATGAAGTTTTGCCCCACCGGAAGTCTCAAATCACAGGCTTTTGGCTTTGCCTCTTCTTGTCTAATGAGCTTTCCAAAGAGCAGGCCCCTTCCCTCTGAACTGAAGACCACACTTGTCTCAAACTTCACGGGCTCCTCCTTGAGCTGTTTGTGGAATGCAACTTTTTTAATCTTTAGGGATTTTTAGCTGCCAATTCCTGAATCTGTTGGTGACTCTAAAAATTACCCACAGGCAGGGGAAAAAGAGTGACATATCTGTGTGCACAGAGGGGAGACTGGCTTTGGATGGAAATTCTGAAACCAGGACACTCTTAGCATGGGGACTGGAAGGATGGATTTTTGGAGAAAAGAGAAAGGTCCTCAGAGATAAACTCATTAGAAAAAACTGTCCCTGGCCATCTGTGTGTATGTGTGAGCCTAAGCAAACTATTTCAGCTTCCTGAGCCTCAGTTTCCTCCTGGGAAGGTGCAGAGGGAAGTGGCAGCATCCATCCACCTCATGGCAGATGACTGACATATGACATCTCAGGGGTGTAGCCTGAGCTCAATGAACAGCAGCTTCCAAAAACCTCTCAGTTGGCTGCATCTGTCTGGTCACAGAAGATGCTTGTTTTCCTAGGTGTAGGGCACTGACCTTGACTTTGGGAGAAATCAAGGCTTTCAATTCATTAGTGTAATATATGGGAAGATTCTTAAAAAGGGGGGGGGGAGTTGTGCATATGTGTGTGAATATGTTCGTGTGTGCATACGTGCACGTTCGCCTGCCTGGGCGTGCATAGGTACGCCTGTTGGTGCATAGGCCTGGGTGTACTGCGTCTGTGTGCACAGTGCAGCCTCAGCAAGAGGGTCCTCAGAGGTGGAGCCACGCTGGCCTAGGACAGGGTGGCGTCTTCTTTGAAAGGTGCATGCTCTGCCTGCGGGCACCCAGCAGGGATCGCTCCCAGCAGATAAGCGGCCGGATCCAGGCCCGACACAGCCCGTCAGCAGTTGAGGACCATTAACAAGTCATTGCCTCACTGGAATCCACGGCATCACTCCTGAAGCAGCCAAACTGCACGTCTACCAAGAACTCAGGATCCACCCGTAAGCTGGGAAGTCAAGTGCCGGGCTTCTCCCTGAACTCTAATTCAGGAAAGCTGCGTGCTCATGGATAGCAGGAAGGAACAAACATCGGTGGCTGTCCTACCCCTTTCTTTACAATCTTCTAAAAGGCAACATTTGTGTTCTTTTCTATTTTATCACATAATCTTTAGTAGAAATGAAATATGCATGAATGATTATGTTCTCTATTAAAACTATATTATTTATTGACATCATATCTTATCTATTTAAATTATATACTATTTATTAAATATATATTATGTATTAAAAGTACATGTGTATACTTTTAACAACGTAATATATAACATAACATAATACATAACGTAAAACAATACATACATCAAAGGTTGACTTTTGTGAGTCTATATGAACTGGTGACAAATAAGCTAAAGAGTGTTTATACCTGTGGGTAAAAGCCAATTGCTAAATCTCGGGGTATCTGGCAGGCCAGTGACTTCACATTGGTAGCCTGAAATCAGTCATAGGGGGAACATTTACACCAGAGAAATTGGCAAACTTAGCAAGTTAGGGTTCCTTCCCTTATAGTAAGCAGGCTGTTCAACGTTTGTAAGCGTGTCACTGTGCCTGTGTGTATGTGTGTGTGTGCGTGTGTGTGTGTGCGCGTGCGCATCATTGAGCCTCGTCTGGGGAGCCCACTCTACCCACATGATTATTTTATTAACTTCACTGTGGTCTTCCTCCAGCACTGGCACTTCCTACCTGGGTGATCTCAGGCACGTCACTCCACATTGTGGGACCTAGTGTGCAGCTGTGGGCTGTTGCACACAACTTGGGGGGTGCCCCCCCATCACAGCCTATTTGACTCTGGCCCTCGGTTCCCTGGCTTAGACCATGGAAGAGCTGTCACTCCCACGTAGCCTTGCCCTGAGTATGCTAAGAGGCCCAGCCCACACTGCTGTCCTATGCAGGGCCTTGTGGGGGGACCCCAGGGAGTGGTAGGGACTGTGACAGAATGAAGGCCTATGTCCCATTTGAAGGGGCCACTCTAGTTCCGTCACTGCTATGCGGGAGTTTCGATCTGATTTTTCTGGCCTATTAAGAAGGAAGAAATTATCTGGGTTTTTTTAAATGTGAATTGTCGCAGTGTTTGTCGTCAAGAGCCTAACTCTCAGCTCTGCACTGGATTCCCCATGTGACAGCCCACAGGGCACCAGGTGCATGATGGCAGGTCGCAGGGTGAGGACAGAGGCAAGTCTAAGCTTTCTCTTGCCCAGCAGGAGCCTTCCTCCACGGGAAGACAGCCCAGCTGCAAATGCCAGCCTGGGCTTCCTGGTGGCCAGAGCTTCTGCCGCTCAGGGACAGGGGGCTCCCCGAGCCCCTTGCTCCAACCTACCCTGTAAGTCAGTCCCCCCCCCCCCCGTTATGCTATTATATTTATAGTCATTGTACCATCTAACTTTTAGCGACTTGCCCTTAAGTTATGTGGAATCCTTTGTGGAAAAGAGGAGTATAAATAACTGCAGTCACCTTTGGCAACGGAGGATTTAAGAGTCACCTTTCTGACAGTTCATGAACCATTGCAGGGACCGTGACATGCAGAATGTGTGACTTCGGGGCGGCCCAGACCTGGATCCCCTGATGGGCTGGGGGCTGCTGATCCCCAGAGGAAGAACTCCCTTACCTGACGAACCAGGTTGCTAGGGCGGGCGTAGAACAATAGCGCAAACTGGGCCGTTGCCTTCCGTCTGTGGAGGCCAGGGCTCCACGTTCATGCAGTGGGCTGAGCAGTTCTCTCCGAGGGCTGGGAGGGAGACTGCCCAAGGCTGCAGGTGCTTTGCTGCCATCTTTGATGTCCCCAGGCTTGTCTGGCAGCACCCCGCTCTCTGCCTTCACAGTCACATGACATTCTCCATGTGTCTGTGTCCAAATTTTCCCTTCTTATAATGACAGAAGTGACATTGCAATAAGGATCAACCTATTGCAGTATGACCTCATCTTACGTAACTACATCTGCCACGATCCTAGATCCTATTTCACTAATGAGGTCACATTCCGAGATGCTGGAAGTTAGTCTTTAATATATGAATGCAGGGCTGGGGTGACAGCTTTTAACCCACGACATGGGGTAATAAGAGAGCTAAGGCATCCACATCCACATCCACCCCACCTTATGGTTGTGTGATTCTCTGGCAGCCATATCTTAGTCCTTTTTCTGTTGCTGTAACAGATGACCTGAGACTGAGTAATTTATAAAGGAAAGAAGTTTATGTAGCTGATGGTTCTGGAGGCCAGGAAGTCCAAGGGCAGGGCAGTAGCTGCTGGTAGGAACTTCCATCCTACAGTATGGTGGAAGAGACAAAACATTCAAGCTGGCCTCACATTGGAGCACCTGCTTTTGTGATGACCAATTCAGGGCCAAGAGTGGCATCAGTCCCCTCCCAATGAGCCTGCCACCTCTCAAACCCCACTGCTTCTCAACACCATTGTGCTGGGAATCAAACTCCAATAGGAGTTTGGAAATGGGACACACACACTCAAGCCACAGCATCTCAAGAAGTCACATAAAATCCTGTTTCTTGGGCTGAAAAGCCCTGATCTTTTCGACCTCCACTGCTGGCGAAATGAATAAAATAGCAGTGGAGGTTTATGGAACTGATGCTTCCAAGCCAGAAAACACAAGCTGGCATCCGTCAGCAAAGAGAGACACACGCGCCAGGGCTTCTGGTGGAGGTGTCTAACCACCCATTTCAGGTGGCACTTTGAATAAGGTCACTCTTTGAACATAAAGAAACTACGACCCAGAGAGACAAAATGATTGGCTCAGCCACCAGTGCGTACAGAATACGGGCATATTTAAACACCTACTGAGGTGTATAGTATGTGTTCCCCACACTACCAAAGACACTGAGGTTCAGAGAGGTTAAATAACCTGCCTTGATGCTACCTGGTTAGTGCATAACCCAGGTGGGGCTCAAATCTATCCTGGTGGCTCCATGGCCTTTCCTCCTTGCTAACTACCACCACCAGCAGCCTGTGTGTTAGAATTGGGGAATGGTGACCACACTGCCATGCTACTTCCTTTACCAGCTACCCAGACTGCTGTGTACAGAGAGCAGGTTGTTCACTGCACAAAACTGCCTGGGGGAGGGACAGCGATGGTGGAACTCCAGCCCATACGCTCATCCCCCAGCCTGGTCTCGGTTACAGGCAGTGAGATGGGAGCTTCCTTTTCCTGGGGAAGAGGACCCCTCTCTCAATTCAAACCAGGGTGCCCTGCAGCCTCCCAAGATCTAAAACAAACTGGTTAACTATGTGTCCATGCAGATTGAAGACATTTTGTCCAGAACTAGCAAAAAAGGGGGACATCTCCCTTCCATCCTGTTCAGGGCGAGAGCTTCCCACTGCCCCGACCTAAGCTCCTGTTCAGAAGCACTTGAAACCCAATATGTCATTTACCTTCCTAAAACGTTGCCCCCAGAAAGGAGGACCCTCGAAGGCAAGGTCAGCGGGCAAAGCAAAGCTCTGTGCTGGGCAGCGAGATAGTGTCTCTGGGCCTCGCTCAGCATGGTGGAGAAAGCAGAGGCTGGCTTGTTATTGAACTGGAGTAGAAACCAAAGCCAGCTGTGGGCTGAGCCCAAGGCTGTCGTGCACCCTCATGCCTGCCAGGCACGCTCCCTACCACCCAGAGGCCTGGCCCCGCCTGCCCCACTCCACAGACATTCGCTGGAAATGTCCTCGCTGTACAGGCCCAGGGTCCTCAGCCTGGATGGGCAGGTAGCAGCGCAGCAGCCCCAGGTGGCAGCGATGGGGGAGAGGGGCTGGGAAGGGGCAGACACACTGCTGCACAGAGCCGCACACAGTAGGAGCCCTGTCTCCAGGAGAATCTGCAGTAGAGTTTGTCAAAAGAGGGGAGGCTCAGCCCGGGACAGGAGCAGACAGGGCCCCACCCAGGGAATGGAGGCCGGTGGGGGCGGGAGCAGGCTGGGTGCGCTCAATATAGCTGCAGCTTATTTCATAGTAAATTATTCAGATGTTAATTGCATTGTAAACAAAGCGCTGCTACCTTTCTTTCCTTTCCAATTATCATCATAAAATGTGTGGGTGCGGGGAGGGGAGGAGGGAGCAGAGAGCCAAAGCGGGAAGCTGGTTGGCGCTCCGTTTTGGGCTTCCAGAAGGAAGGGGCCTGCGGTGGCTGCCTGGCCTGGAACCAGAGTGGGGCGGGAAGACTTTGGTCCTCAGCCCAGAACTCCAGAGAGGACGATGTTGGCGGGTCCCTGCATCCCTCCCTTTCTCCTGCCTTTCCTGCCCCAGCCCCCCACACGCTGTTTAAGGTCCTCCAGCAAGACCTACAAATTATGCCAACACCCTTCCTGGAGGCCCGGGTCTGAGGCAGTGGTGTCTGAATATTGCATAGACTCCAGCGTCAGGTGGATGCGGGAGGCACAGGCCTGAGAAGCTGTCTGGATTTAATTTTTCCAGAGGAAACCGAGGGCTTCCAAATTGCCTCGTCTGCAGCTCAAGTCTCTGCTCACCGGTGCGTGTCACAGGGGCCCGCACACTGGGGTGGGGGTCCAGGGAGCCAGAGCTCAATGTAGCTGCTTTAGGTGGGCTCTGAACTCGCCCGCCCTGTGCGTAGAATCTCTCCCAGCCTGCTCTCTCTCCTCGGCTTCTTTGGAAACGGCTGCAGTTCTAATTAAATCTTAATCTTGTGGATTCAGGTGAGGGGGGCGCTCCTGAGAGGGGAGACCTCCTGCCAAGGGACAGAAAAAGCTGGGAAAGAGAGGAAGAGAAGGAGTGGGATGCCCTCCCCCTCAGCCCCTACCCCGGTCTCAGCACCAGCCTGTGCTTTCCAAGCCAGCAAGTACCAGGGCAGCAGGCGGGATAGCGTGTTGACTCTTTATGGAATAATCCCAAGTCACCCAGAGATAATGGACTGGTCCAACATGAAGCCCAACCTCTTCGCTGTAGGAACTTCTAGGTTCCCAAGGAAGGTTCCAAGGCAAGCCTGATGTGCAAAGCAAGATTGTTGAGGTCCTGCTCCTACTGGCATTTAAAGACATTGGCCTTGTCCCTGGCACATCTTAGCCTCTCATTCTTGCCCAGTAATGAACTTGAAATAAACTATTTCCAGAGTAAACGGTTCGTGCTTTCCACAGAGGCGCCATTTCCCTGACCCTTACAGAGACTTTCTTATTGCAGCTATTTCATTGGCCTCTGGTGACCCCAGCACTGGTCAGCCCCTCCCTTCCATGACCTTAGGAAGAGATGTTATAGTTTGGATATGAAGTATCCCCCCCCCCCACACACACACACACAAACCCTTATGTGTTAGGCAATTCGGGAATGTTCAGAGGTGGGATTATTTAATGATGAGCTGGAGCCTCATCAGTAGATTAATCCATTGGATGGATTAATAATTTGAATGAACTACTGGGTGGTAACTGTATGCAGTGGGGCATGGCTGGAAGAGGTAGGTGACTGGGGATTGCCCTTGGAATATATCTCATCCCTGGATCCCCCCTCCCCCTCTCTCTCTCTGAGGCACAGTCCTCTGCCATGCCTGTCCACCATAATGTTCTGCCTTACCTCAGGCCCAGAGCAACGAAGTCTACTAACTGCAGGCTAAACCTCTGAAACTGTGAGCCCCAAACCAGGTTTTCCTTATTTAAGTTGTTCTTGTCAGATATTTTGGTCACAGTGATGAAATGAGAGGCAGAAAAGGCAGAGAGAGCAAGAGAGAAGGGGGAGAGAGAGAGAGGTTTGACCGGGCCTTTGCACAGGGCTTGCTGGGCCGGAGGGAAGGAGCATTCCCCCCTGTGGCCTGAGACGAGGGCTGTGCCCAGCGGCCACTGCATACCCGTCCTCCAAACACAGTCCCAGAAGCAGATAGGTATGACTGACCAGTGGTGCAGTCTGGGCCCAGCTGAGGCTGCCACCTATATTTGGGTGGCCCAGGACACAGCAGGTGGGCGGTCAAAATGTGTCCTGCGGTAGCCTCAGGTGATGTGCCTAAGCCACCTGAACAAGGTTCTTTGCCTCTAAATATGGTTCTGAATTGCATCTAGAGTCACTGTGCAATTTGTTCATTTTGCCTATTTTTTACTTTCTTTTCTCTTCTGAAACCTCAATAATAGTTTCAATGTGCAATGGCATGTAATTTCCAGAGATTTCTACTCATAGCATGTGCAACCTTACCAAAAAATCTGGAGTGGAAGCATTAAAATGAAATTCATTATAATAACAATAATAGACTTTCTTTGAACCAGTGTATCTAAGGTATTATTTCACAATGTAATTATAAAAACGATAAGCCAAATATTTTACCTCCTGCTTTTCACACTAAGACTTCAAGATCCAGTGTGTATTTTACACTGATAGCAACATCTCAATTAGGGTGCTAAAACTGAACCAGAGAGCTTTGATGGGTATCATAATATTGACAGTTGAAAAAGGAGATTCACTTATCTTGGTTGTTCAAAACATGCTTAAAAGTTTGCAGCACTGGTTCTACTTCAAGCGCTCTATGACCACATCTGGCTAGTGGCTACTGTGAGTACTAGACGGCACAGGGATAGAAGGTAGGAAAGCCCTGGAAATATCTAGAAGTATTTAGCAGTATGTAGAAGAATGCAGAAAGCAGAAAGAGAACTTAGCATGGCTCTCAGTCACATACCAAGAATTCCCTGAGTACTTCCTGTGGAATGACGGCCTTGGGTTCTGATTCTGCCTCTGGCGTTCATTGGCGGGTGACATGAAAACAGACTCCCCCAATCTCTGCTTGCTTCTCAGTTAAATGGGTGGAACACGATTCACTCTGTAGGATCCTTGCAGGGTGTTTTCTCTCCTGGAATTCAGTACATAGGCAGAATTGGTAGATTATTAAATAATTGAGCCTCATTTCTAAGGCAAGTCCTTTACCAAATCCTCTCTTTATATTCAGCAAAACATTTCATCCAATTCAGAGACAAATCAAAATGATGAAAAAAATGGCAAAAAAAAAAAAAAAAAAAAAAAAAAAAAAAAGCAGAATAAATCCAAGTAATCACCTAGGCGTCTGTGTGTTTCTTGGCTGGAGGGGAGCAGCCCATTTTTATCACATTATCTAATTTTCATTCAATGAGTGGGAAGCCTTACTCATGATTCTTTGAGTAATAGGAAGCAGGGGCTAAAACTGTTTGCACCAGCTCTGCACCCGGCAGTATGCCAGCTACATCGCATCCCTACCGGACTAGTCTTCACTGTGGCCTGTAGCATCTGTTTTTCAAGTTCACAGAGAACTGACTTTGGTACAAGCACCCCAATGCAGCAGATCAACTAATGTGTGGTAGAACTAGGATTCAGCCCCACAGAGTGCAGAACATCAGAAAAATCAGGAGTCGCCTTCAGAAACAGAGGTTGATGCTTTCTCTAGGAATCGATTCTTTTCTTAGTGACTAATTAGTTGTTTAGGTATCAACTGATTTTCATAGCAACTATGTTTAATATCAAAAGAGAAAAGAATGAGAGCCTTGCGTAATGATTCCATCAACTCTCAAATGTGGCAGAGAGAAGTCCCCAGCCTAAGGACGGGGCTTGCAGAGTGCCTGGACCAGTAATTGTGCCCTTTATTTGGTGGTTCTTTTGATCCAAGGGGTGCAGTAAGATCTTTTTTTAATCTGGGAAAGCTATGCTCCAGATAGCACTAATCCCACAGGAATTTCATTTTAAAAATAAAAATGTCATCATGGAGTTATGCGCAAGATGTAACCACAGCGTGTCCATCATGACATTGTTATAGTAACTAAAAAAAAAAAAAAAAGACGGGAATTGCCCAGTGAGAGGAGATCATATAAATAAGTGTGGCTAAGTTTGCAGGTTGGGATACTATAATATAATTAAAGATGATAGTATAAAAGAATAATCAATGTGATGGAAAATATCCATTATCTTTGGGTAAGTGGGGGGAGGAAACTGATGACTGATGACCAAAAATAAACAAAGGGTTTAGAGAGTTTGTTTCTATTCTATTAAAACAAAAATTCACCTTCTTATGAACAACACACATGAGGGTAGGTAACAAATATTAGGAGTGTTCCTTCTAGGCCAGAGCACATGGTGAGTCATTTTTATTTTCTCCTTTGTGTGGTCATCTATGTTCTTCTCATTTTCTATAAAAAAAAGTATGGATATCGGGGACCGGATATTGGATTTATCTCTAAAGATGTCATTCAACATATTGTATGTACCATGAGTCTTCAGGTTGTAAAAAGCGATGTGTATTAGTATATCATTCATGACACCACGACATGTTTTTCCTACAAAGCTCCCAGAAACAGGTAGGGACCCAGGCCGACTATTCCACCAGGCACAGTGAACACAGAATCTAGGGCTCGAGAGACTTTTAAGGGCCCACAGAAACATTTTCATTTCCTTTAACAGCAGAAGGAACAAATGAATACAATCCAGCCTGGAGTAAATCTGTCTTTAGGCTAATGCACCCAAACAGAACTTTCCTTTTTTGAATTTTTTTTTAATTTGTTATAATTCAGGAGTGGGCTGGCAAAGGCAAAAGTGTGTGGGACCCACAGAAGTCACATGCAAGCTTGGGGGAGGTGGGGACCATTGTCATTTTATAGAAAAGAGACCCAGACTTGAGAAACAGCCCTTGCCAGTGGAAGAATCCAGACTCTCATTCCAGTACGTTGAGCCTCCGCCTCTGGCTCATTTCTTCTTCTAACATGACCTTCTCAACGCTTTATTTTTCAACATCTCAGTAGTGCTTCATCCTCATGTTATTTTCCCCAACAGGAACAGGGTGTTTCCTTTCATAGCTGCCTTTAAGATCAGGTAGTTCTACCTGAGCCCTGCGTTGCCACCACATGATTTGTGGAAGCTACCAACACTTCCCAGCCCACGTTGACACCGGCATCTCTTCACAATGGTCTTAGTGGGCAAAGGCTATGAAATAAGAAATTAGTCTTCATTTATGAGCATGCTGCCACCAGCTAGTGACAAGTCTCCTGACGTTAGTAGCCACAGGATGGGGTCCAATTAGTTTTCTTTCCGTTTGAGTACCAGGCTGAAGCACCCCAAAACACGCCCATTTTAAAACATCTCTATAAAATTTTTTTTTTAAAATATTTCTTTTTCTTAATATTTATTTATTTGCTTTAGTTGTACACAAATGCATTTATGTTTACGTGGTGCTGAGGATCGAACCCAGGCCGCGCACGTACTAGACGAGCGCTCTACCGCTGAGCCACAATCCAAGCCCTCTATAAAGCTTTAACTTCCAAATGGATAAGAACCACAAGATAGAAAGATGAGAAAGGACAGTGGGATGAAGTGAGAGCTCACCCAGCTAAGGTGCCGCTCCCAGGAGCTCCTGCCTTTTGCTTCCTGGGGCATGTCATGGGTCAGGAGTTGGTAAACTTCAGTTGTAAGGAAACAGAGAGTAGATATTTTAGGTTTTGTGAGACATACAGGCTCCATCACAACTGCTGAACTCTGGTGTGATAGCAGGAAGGCAGCCATGGTCATCATATCAACAAAAGAGTGATGGGATTCCAATAAAACTTTATTTACAAAAGCAAATGGTGGGCCGAACATGGCCCACTGGCTGTAGATCACTAGTTTTTACTGCCATTTGTGATCCAGATAATTCCATGGATTGAACACATACATCATCATGTCTGATTTGCCCAAACTCATTATGACCTCCAACACGCTTGTGGTGAGCCCCTAACCTCTCCTCTGAGATCACATCTTCCAAGCTTTGGACAGACCAGCACCTCCAGATAAGCTGAGCCCAGTCCCTCTGCATCTCCTTTGTCCTTGCAGTGTCCACCCCCCCCCCCCCCCCCCCCGCCCCTGGGAAGTGTTTCTAGATTTAGCAAAGAAAAATGCAGGGTGCCTTTTATCTGAAGTTTGAATTTTGGAACAAACACTTAACAATTCTTTTAGTGCAAGTACACAATGTCCTACTCAATGTTTGGGACATACTTACACCTAACACTGTTGTTCATGTGCAATTCACGTTTATCTGTATGTTACTTGGCAACCGCCTTGGAATACCTTACCTTTTGACTTTTGTCTACCTTCTCCTTACTTTTCAGTGCTGATGTCACCCCTCACAGTGTCCCTGTTGGATACTCTATTTACTTGGTTTCCTCTTCCAGGCTCTCGATGACTCTAACTCTCTCGTTTTCTTCATGTCTGAAAGTATCTGTTTGCATAACTGGGATCTGTTCCTCTGTGAAGCAGGGAACTTTTACTCCTTAATACATGCCTACTGCCTAGATATGTCTTCATTAAATATTTACCCAATGAGTGAACGAATTAGTGATATTTAAATCATATTCACCCAAAGGGTAAATATGGCCAAAAGGGAAAGGGATATGAGGAAAGCTAGCATCTATGAAGCCCCAAGTGTGGACCAGGTACAGCTAGACTACTTGCTCTCTCCTAAACCCCAAAAGCTTTATCCTTAGAGGTGGAGACAAAGGAGCTCTGTCCTGAAGTCAGTGTCACCCACTCAGGCCACTTATAGGCAAAGTGGTGGAGGTGTCCTTTTAGCCCAAGGCTTGAAAACCCTCACAACCCCTAAAAAAGCTGAGAAAATCAAATGTGTGAATACTTTCTCTGAATTTCATTTCTTTGGAGTACTAATAAGCTCAAAATAAACAAATAAATAAAAGTCTGAAAAGTTATGAAAAGCAAAGACACTTCACTTTGATATCACTCGCTAAATAACTTCTTCTTTTAAGCTAACTCTTAGGAAGTGCACAGTATGCCAAACAAGTCTCAAAATGTGGTTATGAGCCGGGTGCGGTGGCACACACCTATAATCCCAGCAGCTCAGGAGGCTGAGACTGGAGGATCAAGAGTTCAAAGCCCCCCCCAAAAAAAAAGGAAAGAAAAAGAAAAAAGAAAAGAGTTCAAAGCCAGCCTCAGCAAACTTGAGGCTCTAAGCAACTCAGTGAGACCCTGTCTCTAAATAAAATACAAAATAGAGCTGGGGATGTGGCTCAGTGGCTGAGTGCCCCTGAGTTCAATCCCCAGTACACCCCTCCCCCCAAAAAAAATGTGGTGATGAAAATAAAATAAAGCAAAGCAAACTAGTGCATTAGCTCAGCTTTATTTTTCTAGAAGCCTGTGTCCTCCACACAGGATGAACAATTATCCCACCTTGCCCTGTCCCCATTGAGAGTTCCCTGGGCCACGGGGGTCAGCTTTCTTCCCCTCTTCTCTGGCTTGGTGCAGAATGTCTATCGTTTTCCCTTGGGACCTGTCTTCCAATCCAAAGAAGCTAAGAAGTGGGGGAATGTCAGGTGCACAGGACTAAGTGGAAGAGTCCAGTCTGTCGACTCTGATGCCAGCTCTCTCCTGTTCCAGAAAAGGCAAAACTGTGGAGACAGTAAAAAGGTCAGCACTTGCCAGGCCTGGGGGAGGGAGGGAGGGAGGGAGGGAGTGAAGGTGGAGCATGGAGGACTTTTAGGAGCGTGGAACTGCTCTGTGTGATACTAGAGCAGGGGACACGTGTCAGTTTCTTTCTGTGCAGGCCCACACGGTGTGCAGCACCAAGAGGGACCCTACTGTAAACTCTGCAATTTGGGCAATAATGCTGTGCTGCGATAGGTAGCAAATGTGCCACTCTGGTGCAGGGATGTTGAGAATGGGAAAGCCGGGCACGGTGGGGACAGGGCAGATGGGAAATCTCTGTACTTTCTGCTCAATTTTGCTGGAGAGCTTAAACGACTGTTCAAAACAAGAAAAGCCAGCAGCTGCTTTTCCTCTCTCGTTTCTTCGTGTGGGGAGGGTGCGCCGGCGCGGTGCCATCGCATTCAGAAACCCGGCCGCGCTCAGAGGTTTTTGTTTGCCTCTACTGTTGCTCAAAGTGGGTGCCGTGTCCTTTGGTGGCCTCATGCCCACAGAATCACATATAAAGTGACACACACTTTGTTCACCATCCAAGAACACTGATGCACATCTATAAACTGCACATCTGAAGGATCAATCTTATTGATTTTGTTTTTTCCAAGTGCCTCTGTCAGAATGAACACAAAGAATTAGCCTGTCTCCCCAACCCATAGGCATGTTATTGGATTACTGCACTTTTGCAGGGGCTGGCCACAATCACCGTGGCATTATCATTTTTTTTTTTTTTCCTTAAAGAAGATGCAGAAGAATTGTCAAATAGGTTTAAACAGAAAATCATGTGTGGCATTCTTTTACAAATTATCTGAGTTCACTAGTTCTTCCAAGAGGACTCTTCACAGAAAGTAAGAGTGGAAAACATTTCTCTTTGTAAATTTTTTTGCCAGAGATTGAAACTGCCTTGGATCGCGAAAGGAAACAAAATTTGCAAAGTAGACTCGCCCAGTCTCTTAATGGCTCATGGTGATGACCCCATAGCTGTCCCCCTAAAGTGGCACCCCTGATTTGTGCAAATGAAGTCGATTTCTTCTTCACCCCAAGGTGGGATTGGTTTCGATTTTCCTCTGAATCACGGCATCTGGGATGGAAATCTCTCTGGCTCCAGAAATTCTCTTCACTGTTATGTTCTTGTTTGGCCCGTTTGTTTCTTCAAAGAGAAACCCAGCAGCCCCAACCCTCCCAGGGCAGCCGTGAAGATAAGAGGTGGCGAGAGGGACCGGACGGAGGGAACTGGCTCAGCGAGGCCAGGCCCGCAAGCCTGAGGTGGCTGTGGCAGTGCTCCCCTGCTGCCCTGGGGCTCAAGCACTCACAGCACGGGAACTGGGACCAATGACAAGGAGTCACTGGGCTTCTCGGGAGCAGCTGCCATTTCCTCCGCTGCCCCGATTTCTGGAGCTCTGCGTGTTTGTGCTGATTCTAACAGAAGGGATTGTGACACTGGAGGCTGACGGCTTGTTCCAGGGAAGTGTTCAGTTCTGTTCTTTCCCTCCTTTTGCCCCCCGCCCCCCGCTGCTCCCTCTGGATGGGCCCAAACTGCTGTGTTTGTCCAGCGCTAATATTAAACCTGGGCGCTGGACGCACACCTTCCCGGGCAGGCAGGAATGCGCTCTCTCCTGGGGGGGGACATTAATTCCAAGCTCGGCCCACATTTAGCCGGGTGCATTTCCTGCGCAAACAGTGCTGACATTTATGAAATCTAATTTAATAAATGTCTATGATATAGCCCTCATTAACATACCGCAAAATAGCTCCAGAGTAGCCCATTTTAATCAAATAAATTGTTGCCGCCGTTACCACGGGCTGATCCTTTATTAAGAGGAGGCTGTGGCACCCAGTGGGGCTGGAGTTTGTTGGGGGCCCTGTGTGGGGACCCCACTGCTCTCCCAACCGGGCCGTGAGGGGCTCCTGCCTCTCCGTGTTTGCTCCCGATATGAGAAGGTGAAAAATGCTGATCATATATCATCTCCATAAATCTTGCCGACAGTAAGTCACAGAAACCTCGTGCCCTTACATATGGCAGGTGCCCGGGGAGAGCGTTGCCAGGTGTGAGCTGCAGTCTCAGGAAAAAAGAAAGAAAAAAAAAATCTGTTGCATATGAAAAACTTCCAGAACTGTTTTCTGGGCTTTGAGTGAGCAAGCCTCTTGCTTCTCCCCACCTCCCTCATTTTATTTTATTTGTTTTTTTCTTTTCTTTTTCCTCGGCCTCTCACCACAGGGCTGCCTGCTTTTTTATTCCAAATTGCCATCGGAAGAATTCCCAGCGCGCTAATTAGGAAATTTTGTGGTTTGCTAAACTCCCCTTTCTGTCTGTCACACAGAATGAGGGGATAATCACCCCCAGCCAAGGCGGGGGACAGGTACTAGGGCTTTTGTGCACAGATCAGGGGCTCTTTTCTCCTCCGAGCTGTTCCCAGTTGACCGCAAGGCCCCTGCCCCATAGCTGCCCCAGCTAATGAGAAAGGCTTGTTTATTTTTTAAACTCAACTCCTTTCCCTATCTATCAGCTAAATTAAAGGTGACGCGGGGAGATGGTTCCTCCAGCCCAGCGGGGCTGAAGCCTCTGTCCTTGAAACAATATAAGATGGAACTATCCCGCTTCAGGCTAGTAAAGAAAATCGGCCCTGTTTTCTGACTTCAGCCAGTTGCCCGCCAGAGAGGAGGAACAGCGGAATCTTTTCTTTTTCCCCTTTTTATTTAAACAATCGCATTATCTGTTGCTTCTCCATCAGAGCCAGGCCCACACTGGGGGAATACCCGCCTGCCGGTAGGCAAGGCCACTGGTGCAGGGGTCTCTCGGGGTGAAAGCCAGCACAGCAACCCTGCGGTTTTTCATTTTCTAAGAATTCCCGATTCCAGGCTCAAACACGGATGCGTTATCACAGAAGGAACGTGCGTGGGGGGCTCCTCGGCAGCTCTTATCTGGACCCCAGAGGGGACACTCCTTTCCTGAGATACTTTATCCAAAACTCATAAACAAAACCAAGCTCCTGATATTTGGTCAACAGGAGAAAACACTTGGAAAGCCAGGCGGGAAGTTAGAGGGGCCATGGCGTGGGGGTGGGGTGGTGCGGGTGGATGACCCTCCTGGACCCAGAGAGGGAAGTTGGTCAGGCGCAGGGAGGCCCAGCATGCGCGGTCCCCTCCATCTCTTCCCCCTTGTTTCTCTGCCCCTGTCCCATGACCCTGTGCCATCTAGCCCCCAACCCAAAAGGACACAACACAGCCAAAGAGCATGCTTGGACCTTCGCCTCCTTGGGCTGAGAGAGAGAGAGGAAACTCACCCTCTTCACCCTCCAAGGAGGGTGGAGCCGGGGGCTGGCAAGAGGCCTCTTGGTATTTGGCACCGACTGTCAGACAGACTGACTTGGTACTATTCTTGTGCTAATTATTTTACCAAGTGATATTTGATTGTTTCTATAAAAGGTTTATGTCAGTGTAATTCACCGCAGGCCTTTTTAAAGACCTCAAGCTCCAACAACGAAATGCACCCGGAGTCCATTAAAGAATTAGGTTCTATTACTGCCCCCGCCCCCCGTCGCCTGAAGGGGCCTCAAAGAGAAGGGGGGCCGCACTCCAGAACTCTCCTGGGGAGGAGGGAGGACCATCTCCGTTCGCGAGCGTCACTCTTAACAAGTCTTGGGAATTCTGGCGTTTGGGGGAAAATGTGTTTGCCTGGATTCTAGGTTTCCTAACTTGAAAATAAAGCAGGTGTGCGGATAAGAATATTCCGATGGCTGTTGTGGTGGCCAGGGTAGTCCTTCCCTCCCAGAGAGCACGATGCGTCTTCAGTTCTCCCAGGACAGCAGTGTAGACCTTCCTCGTCTCTCCTTTTTCATCCAGCAAAAGTCACAAACTAACACTGTGGCTTCCCCAAGGTCACACAGAAAGTGTCAAAGCCACCCAGGTTGTCCCATGCTTTCTGCCCAGCAGCGTCTCTAATTCTACTCTGATGTCTCATCTTTGGGTAGAACTGGTGTTCCACCAGGAATCTGGGGTCCTGGGTTCCCAGGGCCCGAGTCACTCCTTCCCTCTCACTCCTGTTTCTTCGTCTGTACAATTAGAAATGGCGGTGGGGGGGGTGGGGGTCTGCCCGGATGATATGTACAAACCTACAGCTTTAAAATAAGCTTCTATGAAAGTCACAATAAATCGCTGACTTTTTAGCAATTTAATCATCAACCACTTCCTTTTTTTAATTCTCCGAACGTATTGACTCACAGTGAAGAAAAACAGAAGCAGTGGCATTTCGAAGAGTTTATACACACAAAACTTTATCATACTCATTTCTGTAGCACGGACATGATGACACAGCCTGGCACAATGAATGGGGACAGCTCAACCCTGGTCCCAGAGTCCCCGAGAACCCTCCAGAACACCTCGGAATCCAGCAGCACTGAGGACCACCGTGTGGGCTCTGCTGCGTTGCTCAGCCACTGCCCCATGGTGTCCCTGTCTATAATTATTAGCAGTGAGTAATCGTCACCGCATCCACCCTGGGCCCTGTGCAGAGGCTCAGGGACACATGCAGCAGCTGCATCCAGCCCCAAGCCAGTAGATCCCCTCTGTCACTGCTGCTGGGAGGGGACAGGTGCTGTGCTCCGGCGCACCCAGACACATGGCGTTCTGTTGACAGCAGACGGGGAAGGCCTCTCCCGAGGGGGACGCTCCGTGGGAAGCTCAGATTTTACGGGGAGTGATATTCCAAGGCCTGTACTATAATGTTCCAAAGGGTCCAAGGGCGTGGTCCCCGCAGGGAGGAGGGAAACCAGCTTTTGCTGAAGGGTCTGTGACTTGAGAGAAGTCCTTGCTTTACAGATGAGGAAACTAAACCTCCAGAACATGGAGTGGGGGGCCCCAGCGGCATGCAGCTCTCTAGCTGGGGAAGGTCCAGGAACCAGAGCAGGCCAACAGGCTCATAGCCCCGCTCTTTCTAAGAAGGTCACGGGCCACAAAGAGAGAGGGAGAAGAGCTGTCAGTGACCCCAAGGCTGCAGGGGCTTAGGACACGTCAAAGTGGAAGAAAGATGATCCAGGACGTGAGTGCTGACCTTGGGGAGCTGGTCCTCCCCCAGCCAGCCTCAGTCACACTCTGACCATTCCTAAATTAGGGAGAGTTCTCTGCCCTCTGCACAGCTCTGCTCCTGGGCTGCAGAGGAGGCTCTCAACAGCTGGACTCCTGAACTACCCAACTGTGTCCCTCCCTCCCTACTTTTTTTTTTTCCTTTCTTCTCCAAAGATACATCGACTTTCCATCTCGTGCCAGCCACTGTGCTAACTGCTAATGCAAAAAGAATGCAAAACTCACAGCAGCTGTGCCCATGTGGAGCTCGGCCTGGAGGTAGAGGGTAGAGCTGTGGGCCAGGATCTCTAGTTCTCCCCTGCTTCTGGGAGCATGACCCCTTAGGTTGGCATGGACATGTGACTGGTTTTTGTCCAGTGAATCGTGAAAGGACATGAGCATGTCACCTGTGATGGAAACACTGGAGAGCTGGGGCAGGATGACCCCTGGTCTCTCTTTCCCTGCCTCCATGGCTGAAGACACCCGATTAAAGTAGAGAAGCCATACATTTGAAGAGTCTAGAAAGCTAAGCTGAGCCATGAATGGACAAGTGTCCCAAAGAAGTCCTTGGCCTCAGAGTGGGTGCTAGATGCTTGGGATTTTTGTTTTAGGTTCTGAGATTTGGAGCTTGTTTGTTATTGCAGCATCACACAGGGTGTCCTGACTAATGAAACGGCTTTCCAAACCCTGTCCCTCTTTGTGACTTTTCCTTAGCCATGTCTTTTCTGTGAGAGTTTGGTTTTCATTCTCAAATGTTGAGTTCCTTGAATTCAAAAATACCTCATTTACCGCCATCTCCTTGGTTCTTGGTTCAGAGCCTGGAAAAGAACAGAAGCTTGGTAAATGATGGCTAAGTAGGTAAGAGAATGAGCGAACCAAGCTTCTATAACCACAGAGCTGGCGAGGGCAGCACTGGCCATTGGCACTGCCCAGGAGGTATGGAAGGGTGGGCTGCTGAACTTGGGTGGCTGAGATCGGTCCAGCTGGTGCTGGGCCGGGACTAGAACTCAGGTGTGCTGACCTCAAGTTCATCCTGTTGACGTTCCACCACACACTGGCCTCCCCTAGAGTTGGCCTCAGGGTGCTGGACTTTCTACTCCCGCGGGTCATGTGTTGTGCTGATGTGCCTCAACCCCAGCAGCAGCCCTTCCCTGGGGGAGCTCGGAGTGCCTATGGGAAGATCGCCGAGCATGGATGACTACGAAGGAGAGGAACCAACATTATTTCTTATTTGGATATTTACTAGGTTCTAGGCACCTGGTCCCACAGTGGACATTATCTATGTGACATAAGTTATGGCCCTGAATTCTCAAAACCCTATGAAGTTGGTCCCACCCCTATCCCTGGGTTAAAGAGAAAAAATACAGCACAGAGAGGCATATGGGTCAATGTCACACAGCTCCCAGGTAGCAGAGCTGGGAGTTGAACCCAAATAAACATGACCCTATCTTGTTGGAGGGAGCATGCGTGTGCATGAGTGTGTGTGTGTGTGTGTGTGTGTGTGTGTACGAGAGAGACAGGCAGAGACGGAGAACTGCTTGGGTCCTGGCAGCGACATAGGAATAACTCTTCAGTACTAGCTGTTTATCCGAGTTTGTCACTTGTGTTTTTACAGGAAGCTGTAAGGACTTCCTGCTTTAACTCTCACAGATGCTGGCCCTGATAATTCCCCTATTTACATACCTACAGGGCCCTGAGCTGCTGACTCTTGTGGGATTTCAGGACAAGTCCTGATGGATCACCTCCTCCCTATTATCTCCCCTGGCCTCCCAGGGCTCCGTTGTGCGTGGGGGAGGGCAACCTTTCCCCTGTACGTGGTGTGCCTGTCAAGCCCGGGCCGGGCTCCTCACTCGGGTCACCGCCTTTGCTCCTGAAGGCCTGGCCCCGTCTATAGGAACCGCTGGCCCCGTTTTTACAGCGGAGGGAACAAGACGCAGCTTGGAGCAGTGGTTCTCAACTGGGCAATCATCCCAACTAGGGGGAGGCCAAGAAAGCCGAGGCCAGAAGAGTGGTTCAACACCTGCGTGCACAGGACAGCACCTGCAAGGAAGAACTGCCCAGTCCTAGTGTCGGTGGTGCCTGGATGCAGAAATTTTGCCTTAGATACTTCATGAACATCCAAGCGTCAGGACTGAAGTTGAACCCACACCTTCCGAAGCCAGGCCTTCCTCAGATGGAGACAAGACAGACACGAGACCCCCGGGCTTTGAGGTCTTGTGGGAAACTTGCAAGCAAACAAAATCAAGGACATAGTGGAAAATCCACGAACAGGGCCCTGGTGGGAACCGCGATGGAACAGTGGGGGACTGTTGTGAAGATGAGGTCAGGGAGGCCTCTGGAAAAGGCTGAGCTCAGGCCAAGTCCTGAGGGAGGGGAAGGTGGGGAAGGTAGGTCAAGGGGGGCATTGCCTTTGGCAGCAGGTGAAGGTCTCTAAGACCAATACCTCAGGGAAAGTCAAGGGCAGCCAAGTGCAAATCAGTTCCAATGTCTCTAAGGGAGCCACGCAAGGTCCTTCCCTATCTGGTCCCCACCTCCCTCCAAGGGTCACCTCAGGCCTCCCTGCCTCCACCCAGACCCCCTTCACACCCAAGTGCAGACTCTAGGAACCATGGCCAGTCTGTTGTGTCACCCTGGTCTCCAGCCTTAGTCCAGGCTCTGTGGGCATGCCCTTCCCTGTCTGGCCAAGATGAACACGGCTCTCTACCCCAACAGGAGCAACTCAAACGCTGCCTCCTCCAGGTAGCCTTCCTGTATCTGCCATCCTCTTCCCTCTCATCCCACATCACAGCCCAACGCACCACAGGCTGCTGTGGGCAACTCCCTCAACAGAACACAGCAGCTCCATGAGGTCAGGCCCAGGGTGAGCTCACACCGCCGGCCCTCCCCATCCACGCGTTCCACAGCCATGGATCTACCCATCCGGGAAGGGAAAATACTCAGGAAAAAACTGTATCACTGTGGAAACGCACAGACCTTTTTGTCTTGTTATTCTCTAAACAACATGGTCTAACAACTATTTATAAAATGACATTCCATTAAAGACGATAGTAACTTACAGATGATTTAGAGTCTGCGGGAGGATTACATGGGTCATAACGAGCACCACACCATTTTGTATCGGGGGCTCGAGCATCCATAGACTTTGGTCCCCTCGGAGCTCCCGGGGTACTGCCTTGTAAGTATCGAGGGACAACTATTTTCTTCCACCAGTGCCTAGCCCTGGGCAAGGCTCACAAAAGTGCCCTAGTTACGTGCCGAGTAGGTGTGTTGAATTGAACTAGGAGATGAAGACCTCTTCCAATGAGCCGGCTTGCAAGGACTTGGAGTGTGTTTGGAGTTGCTCCGTTCATGCATTAGTGGTCACTCAATGCATGTGACCATCTCAATCAATTGCCATGAAATAAAATTTACAAACACAGTCACATTAGCCACAGTTGAAGCCTTCCATAGCCACCATGGCCGAGGCTGTGGTGTTGGATGGTGCAGACAGAGATGGTGTCTACAGTCTCGGGAAGGCCTGGTGGGCAGCGCTGGTCCTGCTCCTGTTCATGCCCTCCTCCCGCTCCCTCAGGGAGCTGCCGCAGGGCATTGGGCAGCTGAACATCATGGTCTGTCAGCAGACTCGGAGGGATTTGGTGAGCTGGGGTCTGGGCAAGGTGATCTCTGCTCCATTTAAATCAAATCTCTGCTTGCGGGTGGGCTTGAGGCCTGCAGAGAGAGCCCGGTGGCTGCTGTGCTAAGACACTGGTGTCCTTGGTGGGACAAACCCGCGCCACCCGACCGAGCAAGCTGAACTCAGCTCCAGTGGGCTGTGCGCGGTTCAGAAGCACCTGGCAGGCTCCGGAACACAGATGTCTCCGTCCTTTTATTGAAAATGTTCTGAGTGGGCAGAATGAGGATGGCGCTATTTGAGAGTCTTCTTGTACGTGTTTCCTGAGAAAAAGAAAATGGTTACTTTCTTTTCACATGATCATTTAGTTCGCTGATTCAGTTAAAAGGCATCTATTGAATCCCAAGATCAGTGGATTTCAAATATTATTTTTTTTTTCTCTTTGAAGTAGATCCTTCAAATACAAGCCCAATTTATAAAGTACATAAAAAGAACCGCAGCTCAGCTCAGGCTGAGCGTGGGGAGGGGGACGTGGGCCCTTCTTGTTTGGTCCCTCTGATGTCCCCACACGCGCCATTCTAGGCGGCCACTCATTCTGTAGTCCAGGTGGTGGCCCTGTGTTCCCCACCCTTATGGTGGTGGGGGGGAGCAGCAAGCACAATTTGAAAACTTGGGTCTATGTGTAATCCTACCTTTTAGAAGACATAATAAAATCTGCATATGTCTACAATTATAATAAAACATGCATATTTCTCCCACTCTCTCCTGGGCAGAGAGCTTCCCCTGTGATGCCTCACCTGATCTCCACAAGGCCTGAACAAAACCTTTGGGTGCAGGGCCTTGTCTTGTTCCTTTCGGCATCCCTACACACTGGCTTGGTTTCTGGCACACAGTAGGTGCTTAATTTGTTGTTTGAGGAAGTCAGATGGAAGGGGAAGAAAAGCAGGGGGAAACAGAGAGGTTGAATGTGATACAGGAAAAGAAGGAAAGAAGGAAGGAAGGAAATAAGGAAGGAAGGAAAGAAGGAAGCTTGTGATATATCATTTATCATTAGCTCAGCTCACAGGTGCAGAGAAGCAGAGGTGCATCGTTTTCAGCCCATTTATTTAAATGAGATAGCAGCAGAGCCTCAGTAGGAACCCGTGTCTTCCACCTGTAAAGTGCATGTCCTTAAATCATTCCACCACACATCTCCCCAGCTTGTGTCGGCAGGACGGTGCACCTCGAGACCCACCCTCCTGTGGGGTGGGCTTCTTAGTGTAAGAAACTGGCAAAAGGTCCTTCTCCCTCTGAGCGGGAGGATCAGATCCCAGATCCTCACTCGGTCCCCCAAAACCACCCGTGCTCTCCTCATGCCTCACCTGCAAGCTGGAAGCCTGTGCCATGACTGAACGGGAGGCACCGGAGTGGCCAAGTCCAGGGGCACCCGCCGCCGTGCGGGGGGGGCTAAACCTGATCCGTATTTAAATTCAACTGTCATGACACTGGAGTCCTGACGCATATTCCATTTTTATACTGAAGCTGCATGTCTGGAAGTTGGGGGGGTGTGGGGGCAGGGGTGGGATGGACGACGGCATGTTGCTCCTGCGATCACAGGCGGGACTTCCCAAAGGCCTGTGCGCTGTTCCCGGGTCGTGCTGCTGTGGCTGTGACGTTAGGAAAAATTAAACCGCGGTTCAGAGAAGTCCCAAAGCAGGAGCATGATTGCATGATTTCACCCCCACCAGAGACTGACTCGCTCTCTCTCTCTCTCTCTCACGTGCATGCGCACACGCACACACACACACACACACACACACACAAACTTTCAAAGGGCTTGTAACAGAACAAAGCACAGTTTTTACTATCGCAAAATCTTTATGGATTGCCATCCTTGAGGTGAAGTTATATCCTTTATGGTCACATTTTGGTAGTTTCCTTAAATTATTGAAGGCATTTTGTAGGGCCTGCACTCTTGGAGCAGAGCTGGGAGAGAGGCCCCCGGCCCCGTCTGGAGGTGGGTTAATGATGGCGTTCCTCGTGCAGTGCGTCCAGGACACCGAGGTTAATAAAACCCGTAGCTCTTCTTCATGGGTGCCAGGGGATGGCTAATGTTCGAGACTGTGCAGGACCTCGGCTTAATGTTCCGTATGAAGGATGGCGCTGCCAGAAGACACCCTCCCCGGTGCCAGCCGCGCATATTAGCCTGCGCTGGGAAAGGGGCCGAGCAGACTGGGCAAGTTGGTGCTTCTTGCCCGCTCGGTGTGGTGACCAAGTGTGGTGACCGAGTGTGGTGGCCCAGTGTGATGGCCCAGTGTGGTGGGCATGTGTGGTGGGCATGTGTGATGGCCCAGTGTGGTGGCCGGGTGTGGTGGGCATGTGTGGTGGGCATGTGTGATGGCCCAGTGTGGTGGGCATGTGTGGTGGGCATGTGTGATGGCCCAGTGTGGTGGGCATGTGTGGTGGGTATGTGTGATGGCCCAGTGTGGTGGGCATGTGTGGTGGGCATGTGTGATGGCCCAGTGTGGTGGGCATGTGTGGTGGGTATGTGTGATGGCCCAGTGTGGTGGGCATGTGTGATGGGCATGTGTGATGGCCCAGTGTGGTGGGCATGTGTGATGGCCCAGTGTGGTGGCCCAGTGTGGTGGGCATGTGTGATGGCCCAGTGTGGTGGGCATGTGTGATGGCCCAGTGTGGTGGGCATGTGTGATGGCCCAGTGTGGTGGGCATGTGTGGTGGGCATGTGTGATGGCCCAGTGTGGTGGCCCAGTGTGGTGGGCATGTGTGATGGCCCAGTGTGATGGTCCAGTGTGGTGGGCATGTGTGATGGCCAGTGTGGTGGCCCAGTGTGGTGGGCATGTGTGATGGCCCAGTGTGGTGGCCCGGTGTGGTAGGCATGTGTGATGGCCCAGTGTGGTGGCCCAGTGTGGTGGGCGTGTGTGATGGCCCAGTGTGGTGGGCATGTGTGATGGCCCAGTGTGGTGGGCATGTGTGATGGCCCAGTGTGGTGGCCCAGTGTGGTGGCCCAGTGTGGTGGGCGTGTGTGATGGCCCAGTGTGGTGGCCCAGTGTGGTGGCCCAGTGTGGTGGCCCAGTGTGGTGGGCATGTGTGATGGCCCAGTGTGGTGGCCCAGTGTGATGGCCCAGTGTGGTGGGCGTGTGTGATGGCCCAGTGTGATGACTGAGTGTGATGGCCGCGTGTGATGGCCCAGTGTGAGGCCGCGTGTGATGGCCAGTGGCCTCATCGCCTGGCTGCCTGCGGTCAGCTTCTCTATCTCTGGAGGAGGAGCTGGTTGCACTGGAGCTGGGGTGAGGGCAAGTCTCTCCTCTCCTGGTCCCCTCCTTCCTCCTCGGTCCCTAGAGGTGCGGGAACCGGCTCTGCCGACCTTGGGCATGTGCACATGGAGACCTCTGGGGTCTGTGTGGCGGATCTCAGCTTCATGATGACGAACGTAGGCTTCGGGCCACTGGAAACTGGAGTCCCATCCAGGCGGCGTCAATGTGCTATGGATAGAAAGTTTGTTTCCTCTCGAAATTCCTGCACTGAAATCCAAACCCCGGTGTGACAGGACCCAGCAAGGAGGCCTTGGGAGGTGCTGCAACTGGAGGCCTCCTGGTTGGGATTTGGACCCATGTGAATGAGGCCCTGGGAGGATTGCCCCATCTGCCCTGCAGCAGGACAGCACCACCTATGAGCCAGGAAGGGGCCCTCGCCAAACCCTGAACGGGCCCTGCTGCCGCCTTGATCTTGGACTTCCAATCTCCAGAAGTAGGGAAAATAAAGCCCGTTGTTATGAACCATACGCCCGTCGGTGGTGCTGTGTCGCAGCAGCCCAAACAGACTAAAGACCGAGTAGAACCCTCGGCTCCGGGGCCAGCTGCCTGACCACTCCATCTTGCCGGAAACAGGGTAGGAAGGCAAGGTGTTGACTCAGGAGTGACCCCGGGAGGCAAGAGCAGGCGAGTGGGGACAGCATCGGCTCAGGCGTTGATCAGTCGCCATGGCAACTTGAGGCAACCCTCCTGGGGACCTTTAGGAGGCAGCCTAGGAAATGAACCTCAAAGTTGACCCACCGAGAGAAAGGGAGTCAGGCGTCTACACACTAGCTCCTGCGAGTCATTGGCTGGAGGTGGCCCCCGTGTTCCAGGCCTGCCCTGCCCACCCAGAGTGGGTTCCTGCAACCAGTCAAAGTCTCAGACAGAGCTTCTGATGACACTGGCCTTTGGAGGTAAGCATGGCATGCCGCGACATGGGAAGGCCTAGGTAGAAATGAGAGGGACGAGCTTTGCTACCTGAAGTCCAAGGTTCTTCCTCCCCACAATGAGACTATTGCTTGCAACCTCCTAGCACTGACTTGAGGATTAAATGAGAGAGTGCAAGAGCCCAATAAATATTAGTCATGATTATTGCTAACCAAAAAAAAAAGGGATTTATTTGGTGCAATTAAGGCTGTAACTTAGACCTGGTCAGAAGGCCTAGTGAATCGCCTGCCTTTACAGTTTGCTTCAGGGCTTACATATTTTGCTGTTTTGGAAAACAGACATTGGTGAATAGTTGGCATTAAAGGGAGTGAGAGGGGTAGATGCTGTGTGTCAAAAGAGTGTGCTTTCCTCTGTTGGACCAGAAAGCAGGGAGGAAGAATCGACTCCCCTGCGCCATGTTGAAATGGGAGTGAAGGCAGGCTAGAGACATTGTGTCCCAGCTGGAGAGAGGTGACCTCCTCAAACAATAAGACTGTAGTCCAGTCTGTCATTGCTCCAGGTTTCTGGGCAGAGTCCTGTATTTCGTAGACCATTGGGCACTTTGGTTCTGTGCGAGGATTTCTTCATCCAGAATGTGAAGCAATGTCCCTGTGTGCGTGCTCAGGGCCCCGCACTCAGACCTCACCAGAACACAGGGCCGTCCACCTCCTCAGTCTGTGTTTCCTCCCCTGAGGTCCCAGGATAAACCCTCAGGGGTCGTAGATGACATGGGTTTACAGTTTTGACATGACACAGTTTCTGCCATACTGCTGTGTTAGGGAAGGTTGGGACCTTTATGTCCACAATGTCACCAGGCCTGAAGAAGGGACATTATAGAGGCCATCTGGACTCAACATCTCCCAGCGCCCAGTGACACAGCAGCAGTTTGTGCGTGCTCATGTGATTAGGTGTTGACCCCGAGTCCCTCCAACCTGTTCACAACGTCATAAGCGCATGTTAAGGGAGTGAGCTACTGAATGAAAGAGAGACCGTGGAAATGCACAGGGAGGTGAGAGAGAGCCCGAGGGGAGCCAATTTGAATGGGGAAAAAAAATAGATTTGGGGATTTGCGACTTCATTAACTGCCACCCCTTGAATTTTGCTAAAAACCAGGCAACCAAGCCAACACTTCCAAGTAAATCTGAGATTTCCCTTTTTAGTTTTGCAAGTTCAGTTCTTGCCTGCTGTCATCCACTGGGAGACATCCCCAGTCTTACTCACAGTTATGAATAAATAGTGTTTGGGCTGTTAAAAAAAAAAAAAAAAGAAGAAGAAGAAGAAGAAGAAAGAAGATTGCAGCACTCCTCATGTCAATGTGCATCGTGAACGGAGTCCACGGCACCACGTGCTCTGAGCGGAACTGGGCACGGGGCAGGAAGGAGCCCACCCTCAAGGCAGCCTTACAATTGTTAATGGGGAAAATTATTTTAAGGATCCAGACACTAAAATGCATGTCAAGAGCTCCTACAAAGTGGATGTCTTCACCACTGGGTTTTGACAAATAACAGAAGCAAATCCAAATGCAAAGTGTTTCAAAACAATCCCCAGTGTTTCTGGAAGTGAGTAGGATGCGCAGTAACCACTGCGTGGGTGGAGGTGAGCACATTGTCATGCTCTGACCGCCACTTTACCCAGGTCTTACCTTTTCCAGGTGAGAAGCACCTGGAACGAAGACTCACCGCTTACCCTCCCCAGGAATCCAAGCCATAAAGAAAGGCATTCTGGGAAATCGTCTTGACCCTCGGGGTCCTGCACCTCTGGTTTCTATGGTGATGTTGCATCTTTGAGTCATCCTCCCGCTCATTCTTTTGTTCAAAAATGTATATCCAATGCTCATCCTGTGGAGGGCCTCTTGTCAACAATGTCCCTGTCCCCATGCAGGAGACTAAGCAAGCAACCTCAACCTGGGACAGGTCTTGCCGGAATCCAGAGCCCAGGGGGCGCCTGCTCTAGCCTGGTGATTCCTTTGGGAGCTGGAATTAAGGCTAATGCCTAGACTGGCATTTAGGGCAGTAAAGATGGAGACCGGCCCTGGCAGTGGGCACGTATAGGGTAGAGAGGTCTGGGAGCTGTGTTGCAGGAGACTCCCCACTCCCTGGAAAGTGGCGTGCCAAAACCTTCATGTTTAACGCCTCCCCAGGGACTGCTGGGCTGCCTTTTCATCAGCCTTCTTTGATTGACATCTCAGGTGAGCGCTCACGATCCCTAGGCACACATTCAATGTCAGCAAACAGCCAGCCCCCTCCCTGCTCCAGAGCTTCTCTTAGTTGCAGACAATTGGGAACCAAATGAGACCGTCACTGGTTGTGTGGGGTGCGCGGCTTAGCGGGGAACCTAGAGATGCCAGCCAATCCCAAGCACTGAGACAACATGTCAGAATGTCCTGGCCGCCGTGCCTGACCCTGGGGAACAAGTGGTGAGGACTTTGCTACGATCATTCACGTTCCACAGATGAGGAAACACAGTGGAGGTGAGGTCACCTGCCACATCAAAGAGGCAGAGTCCACCTGTGAGAGTCAGGATTTGGCCCAAGACTGTCTGGCACCAGTGCCCTGGACCTCTTTACCACGGAACAGGATTCTTGAAAGGAGGGAAAGAACCCGAGGCTCCAGGCCTCCGTGCATGCCCGCCTCGCCCCATTCGTGGTCGCTGGGCTCTTCTGCAGGTGTGGGTGAGGGTGTCCCAGGCCCTGTGAGTTCCTCCACATGGACCCCCCAGGCTTGTGCAGTTTCTGCAGTGAGAGCCCCTGGGGAAGGCGGGTGAGGCGGAGGAGGCGCTGCCATCCTGCCCCATCTCCAAGAAGTTGCCCCCCTGGTCTGGTGCCAGTCACGGCCGTTCTAGGAACCTGCGACCAGCCCCTTTGGCCTTTACTGGACCCCACCCTGGCACCTCCAACCTTTCCCCTCAGGCCCTGCTGGCCGGCCTTGGCCTGTCTCTGGCCTGAGCTGGCGCCGGCTCTGCTCCTGGAGCTGGGCCAGGCTCCGCCCAGGCCTGGCCTCTCCCCCGGGCACGGGCCTCCTGCCAGGGCTTCCCAGTTACACCCCTGGGGCCGCCGCTGGGCCTGCAGGTGTGCAAAGCCCTCCAGAAGGACATGCACAGCTCCTGAGGGAGGTGGGGCTGAGCTCTGTCTGCCGGTCTCTCCCGGGCGCTGCTGGGTTTGAGCCCTGCGCAGCCTCCTCTCCACCACTTGTTTCTGTCCCCGGGTCATGATGTGGAGCTGACGCCTCGCCTAATCTTCACGTTTCCCCCAAAGGCCCCGTGGGGAGGGCCGCACCCTCATTTTACAGACAAGTAAATGCTCAAAGATGAGTGACAGAGTCTGAATTCAAACCCAGGTTTTCCCGACTCCACAACCTACGGTCCAGGTCACTTTGTAGCTCTGTGACTTTGGGCATGTCATTTCCCTCACTGGCCCAGTGTCCTCATCTGTCCAGTGGTGATAGCAGGAACAGCTCATCTTCAAGGCTCCTGTGAAGACAAAACGCAGTGAGCCTGGGTGGGAGCTCGTGGAGCACCCAGAACCCGCGAGGTGCTCGTGAGTGGTGACTAGTGCCCATGCGGGCTCCATCCCTGGGCTGGCTCTACCCACCTCTGCAGGGAGCGCCCGCCAGCCTCCCAGCTGGGCCTCGGCCTCTCGGGTCCTGGACTCTGCTCTTCTCCTTGCCTGCCAGTCTTAATTGCGTTGTTTTCCTTCTGATCTGCGTCTGCACACCGTAAGGACCAAAGACTTGTGCACTTATCTTTACTATTAATATTTCTGTGAGGGTACGAGCTGGATGCCGGAGTCGTATCCAGTTATTGCTTTTTTATTAAAGCTCAACTGTCTATTTTCCCCAATTAATCTAATGTCTTCAACTGAACTAGCATATTTTACAGAAGAATAGATGATTCAAAGTGGGGAGTTGTCCCAATCCCACACCCCAAAATATATGAAGCGCATTGTCAGTAGATACTGGGTAATGCCTGTTCTCTCACTCAGACGCTGTGTGACTTACAGCAACTTGTTCAACATCTCTGAGCTGCAGTTCCTTTCCTAATTGGTAACAGAGGAAAGAATGTGCAGAACATGCTTCCCACTGTTTAGAAGAGAGTTCAGTTGGAGAATGGCAACCCAGTGCCTGGCATACAGTAGGTGCTCCATCTAAGACCAAATCAGAATCTAGTTGGAGCAGAGTTGGGGAGTGGAAAAGGGAATGAAGAAATGCCCTTTCCGTGGATAAACCCATCTGGGAAAATGAAATAGTGGGAGAGAGTGGGCCCTGAGCAGGAGCGGGGACCCAGCGCCACACTGTGTTCCCAGAGGGGCAGGACTTCGGGAGATTACAGAGGGCAAGGTCCAAGGCCACTTTGGAGCCGACCTGTCACTTCCTGGTGAAACCTTCAGCCTTCCTTGAAAGCAGGGCCAGGCCTCCTTATCTGCATGCGGCTCGGAGTCCGCGCCCAGCCCCCCAGCCGGTCGCCGGGGTGAGCCCCTCTGGTTATCAGACCTCTCCCCACCGCCATCCAGCCGCCCAGACTTTGGACAGCACAGGGCTTGGATGTGGCAGCTCCTCCTCCCCTGGGGATACCCCAGGCCATTTCTTAACATTCGTTCCCAATAAAAAAGGGTTGAAAGTCAACAGCTAGGGTTTCACAAACAGGATGGCCAAGGCCAAGATGCTGTTGGGGCGCCAGGACTCCTGGCTCACGCTTCCGGCTGGAGAGTCTGTCTGGGCTCACTGCAGGCTGTGATAAGGTGGGACCTCTCTGCAGGGTGGTGTGGAGCAGGAAGGTCCAGACGGACGGAGGCTTGAACGCAGGTCCCCTCTCTACCTGTGTCAGAGGTGGGAAACTGGGAAGAAAGGACTGGATGCCTGGGAGCCCCCCCCACCTCCGTGGCTCGGGTGCTGGGTTTGTGCTCTGAGCACACATGCATCATTTCATTCACGTCTCTCAGTACCCTAACACAGTTGGGGCTGTCCTGACTCCATTGGAGCCCAAAGAAACTGTACTGACAGAGTTTAAAAACTTGCTAAGTGGATAGCTAATCACACTCCCGTGATTTTCCCTCACGCTATAATTTTCCCCTTTTGCACATTAATAAATTCATATTCCTTTTCTTCTAAAAAAAAAAAAATCAACCAAAAGTTATAGTCAGAATTTGCATCTAAATGGTTGGTTTCCGAGCCCCTGCTTCACTCTGTGAAGCACAAAGTGTTGCTGCTTCCCCCAGGACCTCCCTCCAGGGACATCACGGACACCCTGGGACACGCCATTCTCTGTGGTGGGGCGTCCTGCCCACTGCGCCGTGCAGTGTGGAAGGCTTCCCAGCCTCCCTGGCCTAGGCCCCCTGGATGACAGTAGCAGTCACCTTTTTGTGACAACCCAAAGTGCTTCCAGACTATTCTTGGAGGTTTGGTGGGACACACCTGGGAAGAGCCACTGCTCTAGACCCAAGTCAGGCACTGGGTGCTGATTACTGATTATGGTTATAATCGACATCATGGTCGTGGTTGTGAAATCTGGGTCAGTGTCAAGTTCACACTGGGGCAGATACTGACTCAGGTAAGCTCTGCCTGGAGTGACATGTAATTCATTGTCCAAATGAAGACCCTTTGGAGATGAACTTGTGTTAGGATAGAGGCACCTTTGGGATCCTCGCAAGCAGACTGGATGAATGCTTGCCCTCTGTGGCAATTTCTTTCTACCTGCTCTCCAGGTAAAATGGCCAGGTGTGTGTATGGCATTCTGCAGCCTCTCATTTGTTATGAATATCTTCATGTAGGGGGCTTTTGTTAGCTAATGAGCTCTAGAAAACACCACACTGACTTCTACCCTGTCCTATCCTCAGAGAAAGCCCTGGCTCAGCCGCATTCACAGACAAATCCTTGATTTGCTTAAATTTGGTGGAAAAGGGAAAACAACCAAAAGAAGTTGGTGCCAGTTCTCTTTGCCCTCTGGCCATGCCAAGGCCATGATGTTAGGATTCTGCTATCATCACCTAAATCATGGAGACCAGGCTTCACATGGGAACCTGCTTGGGAGTACCTTTCTAGCCAATGCTGCTTGAATTCCTTGAACTCGGCGTGATGGTGAGCCGTGCTCCCTTCTTCCAACATGGGATGATGGTGGTGGCAGTGGTGGCGGTCATGATGGTGATGATGGTTGGTGGTAATGGTGGCGATGGTCATAGGGTGATGATGGCAATGGTGGTGGTAATGGCAATGGTGGTTGCAGGAGCCCTGTTTGGGAAGATGGCTTAAATTGCGGTTGACTATGGGCCATGGAGATTTGGACATTGCCGCCTTCCGTAGTCTCACCAGACTTGGCCCGGGATCTCGCGGGACTTGGCCCAGGATCTCGAGCGACTTGAGCCCCGAGATTGCTGATCGGGTCTGCGCCATTTTTTGGTGGTATGTGTGGTGCATGTTATAGTCGTTGTTAGAGCCAGAGAGAAAAGTTATCAGAATAAAAAGCTGTTTGTTTCCAGTTCACCTCTGAACTTCTTCCTGAGGCTTCGTTGCTCCAAGCGGCCATCGCTTCAGGCAGCAACAGGTGGTGGTGGTGGTTATGATGGCAATGATGGCAGTGCTGGTGGTGATGACAATGACGCCAATGGTGGTGGTGATGGTGATAATGGTGGTGATGATGACGACTGTCATGATGATGGCGATGCAATGGTGGTGATGTAAGAATGATTGGGCACTTACCAAACTAACTTGTTCGAATCATGAACATTGTAGACTTTCTTCTCTTTCTTCATATTGCTACCAATAATGCTGTCTTTATCCTTACTTTATGGAAGTGAAATCTTAGGCTCCAGGAGGATAAGTAACTTGGGAAAGTTCTGTGGTTGTTCAAGGACACAGTCAGAATTCCAGGGCAGGTTTGTCAACTCCAACGCCCAAGGAGTACGGCCTCATGATGTGGTTAGTCTCAGCCAGGCCAGTGGTCACCTCTCTGTGGAGCGCCAATTCCAAACATGATGCTCAGCAGAAGAATCGAGAGACAGGTGAGAGTCTGTCCCTGCCCTCCAGGAGCGTCCAGTCGACATCACCAGACAGACAGCAAAGCAGACAATCAGAGCAGAGCCTGGAGCCTGTGCTCCAGGTGATGTGCAGGGAACTGCGGGGGGCAGTACCTTTCCTGAGCCACTCCTTTTTTGGGGGCTTCACCTGGCCCAGCTCTCTGGGAGAGAGCATCAGAAAAGAGGAACGAAAGTCAGGTGGGAGGTGAGCAAGAAATGAGGCGGACAATGGCAGACAGGGGCCAGGCTGGCAAGGCAGGCTGGTGTGGGGGAGAGGTACAGTCCACCATGGCTATAGGAGTCAAGTCCGAAGTAGGGACACCAGAGAGTCTTGGGCTACCACCCAAGACACACACCCCCCCACACACACACACACATAGAAAGGGAGAGAGAAGTCAGCTGCAAGCCTCTGGTAGAGGCCATCAGACACTTCCTATCTCTAGGGCACCCAAGAGTTCTGAATCTGCCTCCTGCCTCCCAGAACCCTGGCAGGGAACATCATCACGTGCCATCTTCTCATGCTCCTTGAACTGGTGGCAGGATCGTGCACCCTTCTCTGCCTCCCACCTCAAAAGGTGCGTCTGTCCTACGGATGGGGGACACGTGAATCTGAATCGAGGACATGCTCTGCTCTGAGTATGCCATGGGGAAGTTAGGGTTGCAGGTAGAATTGATCCGCTGATTCCAAGACGGATTGTCTGGGTGGCCCAATGCAATTATGGGAGTCCTTGCAAGAAGGAGGCAGGAGGGCCACCGTCGGAAAAGGAGCTGTGACAGCGGCAGCAGAGGTTGAGGTAACATGATCTGATGATAGAGAGAACCCTTGGACTGAGGGATCAGGGGGCCTCTAGGAACTAAAAGGCCTGGGAGGGCCTGCTCCCCAGGAGCCTGCAGAAGGAACACGGGGCTGGCAGCAAGAAGACCCACGTCGGGCTTTGTCGCTGACTGCAGCTATAGCCTCCTCAGCAACAAAACCGCGGGAATAAGTTCAGAGGCAGACTGGAAAACGAACAGGCTCTTTATTCTGCTAGCTTCTCTCTCCGGCTCCAAGAACAACTCCTCCCGCAAATCACACTCCTCTAACCACCCCCAAATGGTGCCGACCCGATCTGCAATGTCCCGGGCCAAATCTCGCGAGATCATGGAAGGTGGTGACCCGATCCGCAATGTCCTGGGCCAAGTCTCGCGAGATCATGGAAGGTGGTGATGCTTGAACATCTTTATTGCTCACAGCTAACCACAATCTTAGCTATCTCCCCATTTAGGGCTCCTACAGGGCTTCGGACCTCCACAGCTGTGGGATAACAGACCTGGGGGGGGGGGCGTGCATTGACTATATTCATGAAAATTTACTACAGCAACAATGGGAAAGCACTGCCACAGCTTTCACTCCAGAATTGGGCCATTCTTTGGGTGTGACAGGTAAGAGGCAAGTCCTGGCAATTTGGCTGGGTGAAGCCTGCTTCGTGAAGCCTCAGGTTCTGCTAAGCTCCTCAGGGCGTAAGGTCATCCTTCCTCCACCAGAGGGTCCTCAGTGGGATCCACCCCTGCCCGGCCTGGTCCCCAGCATGGCTGATAAGGGAAAGTCTTTTATCAGTGACCATAACCCCTCCGGACTGAGCCTGAGTAGGACTAGGGTGGGAAGAGAATCAACAGGCCCTGGAGGTCAGGTATTCCACAGGTAGGGCCAGCAGCTGTAGAACAAGAGTAGTAGATGACATCCTGTCTGCCTTTACCACACCGCTCTTGCATTTTTTTTTTAAACAAAAAACTTTAATATTATAGTCAGGCAGCTGGGGTTTTATTATTCACACTGATTTCTAAAAAGGAACATTCTGGCTTTAATTAGAATGAAAAATACGAGCAGTAGAAATATTCAAATATCACACGGCTTCATTATTTACACCATTGATTCTGACTGGCAGATAAACACAGGGTAAAGCAGTGCTCTGCACTATTTAAAGAACAAAGCAGTGCTAATCTCCTCTAACTCTGCACACATGGATGGGGTCCCACTTTCCTCCCCTTGGAAAAGAGAATCGTGTTTAAAAAAAAAAAAGAACTGGGTGCAGGAGGCCCCACCCACGTGGAGACCTGGGTTGTAAAGGGATTTGAACCAAATGACTTCATCACCCAGCAGCCTGTATTTAATGCATGCCATGCGCCAGGATGTTCAGTAAATGTCTCCCATCCCCTGGCTCCCCAGATCCTGGCAACTTACAGGCATGGTTAAAGAACTGTAGCTTCCCTTTACAAATAAGTAAGCTGACTTCAGAGAAAGTAAAGTGACTAGTGCAGCCACCAGGCCACAAAGCTGACGGCCAGAGCGCCCTCTCTCTTTCCCACCCTGGAGTGGAGTCAGAACCTGTGAAGGCTGAGGGTCAGGATGCCCACGTCTCGCCCCAGGCACGTTAAGCCAGAACGTCTTAGGGGAGGCAGGCAATGGTGCTTTTTAAAGATCCCCCCCTGACTCTGATCTTCAGCGAAGTTGGAACTGTCCTGCCCAAGTCCCCCAAGCCCCCTGGAGGAAGTGCTATTATCGACCCATTCTAAAGGTGAGGAACTTGAGCCTTGGGAAGGTCATGTGATACCCAAGTAGGGATTTGAACAGAACGTTCTAGAATCCTCATCTTTAACCCCACAATGTCTTTCCAATGGGAACTGTTTGTGAGTCAAAAGAGGCTTTTTCCAGGAGAGTGCATTGCACCTTGGGGACATATAAAAATTGAATCGAGCTTTTCCCATCCTGTGATTTCCACTTCTTTGAACCACCATGAAAGTAAAACTCCTTTTGCTGTGAGCCTCCCCTCTTTCCTCTGCAGTGTTAAACCCCTAATTAAGTTCACTTGCACTGGTACGTTTTCTTAAAAAGCTGCAGCAATTCACAGGCTTGGTCCGTGTGGACCCGGGGGGATCCAGAGGACTTTTGCATCCAAGCCTCAAGTTGCAAGGCCTCCTGCTGCACCCAGCCCTGGCCTGTGCTCAGGGGACTGTCTCTCAGGACAATCATCCTCCACCGCAGCAAAGTACACTCTGCAAGCAGGGCTAGGACCCTCCTCACACGAGCAGTCTCAGTCACCTTCAATTTGTCATAACTAAGTAGGGACATGGCTGGTATCTCCAAGACTCCAAGACCTTGAGGAAGAACTGCAGGAGCCCTGTTTGGGAAGATGGCTAAGATTGTGCTTGACTACGGGCCATGGAGATGTTTGGGCATTGCCGCCTTCCGTAGTCTCACGGGACTTGGCCCGGGATCTCGCCGGACTTGAGCGAGATTGCTGATCAGGTCTGCGCCATTTTTGGTTGTTGGTTTTTTTGGTGGTGTGTGGTACGTGTTAGAGTTGTTAAAGCCAGAGAGAGAAGCTGACAGAATAAAGATCCTGTTTGTTTCCAGTCTGCCTCTGAACTTATTCCCGCGGCTTTGCTGCTCCAAGCGGCCATCGCTTCAGGCGGCAACAAAGAACTCCCATTGGAAGTGTGGGCGCAGGAGTTTCTCGGTCTGCCACCTGACCAGGGAGCATTTGCTGCTGAGTCTGATTTTGTTCTGTTGGTCTCAGCTTGTCTCTCTAGTTCTCCCTCTCTATGTCTTCATAGGGCCTTCTTCTTTGACCCCAGTCTTTGGATAAGGGCCCACCCTATTCCAGTATGATCTCACTTAGCTAATTACAACTCCAAAATACGTTTTCAAATACAGCCACACTCTGAGGCATAAAACAGTGTAGTGTTTACATAGAACCTACCTACCTCCTCCCATATACTGGGCATGAATTTTGGGGAGACAGTCCACCCAGGACACCTGCCATCCACCTGACCAAATCAAAGCTACTCAGCTCCATGGACTCCCGAGACACATGTAGGATCATGGCCACCTTCCTGTGGATAGTTTTTCTTGTTGCTTTCAGAATAAAATCCCACCCCCCCAACCCCACCTCTGAGTCCTGACAGGCTTAGTCCCAGACAGCCTCTCTGACCTCTAAGGGAAGCCCTCTAGTACCCACAGACCAGCCTCGGCCCTGGCCTGGGCGCACGTGGACAGGCTCTTGCCTTTGCTGTCCTCTCGGCCTGGGGCAGACCTCTAGCCTAGAACAAATTCAACAAGCATTCTGGTAAGTTCCTGCTGTGTCTTCATCGCTGTGCTCTGTGCTGGGATTCAGAGAAGAGCATGCACTCGGACCAGTCGGGGAAACAGACCTGTAACCAGATCATCAAAATGCAGTGCGACAGAGGCTGCAGAAGGCGGATGAGCTGACCGCCCAGGAGGGCCCAGGAGAGAGCAGCCACTTTGGCCCCTGGGACAAGGAGGAAATCAAGGAGAACCTCCCTGCTAAGCAGTCTTCTCAACGGTCTGGAAGGAAGACTCTCTGTCTGAGTCCTGGCTGCCAGGAATGGAGATCCAACCATTGCTCCAAGAACAAGCGAGTGGGCTGGCGTCCTCCAAGGCTGCCCATAGCCAGGACAGCTCTGCGGTGGCCCTGAGCTGGTCTCCCCATCCCGGCCCCATGTGTCTTCTCTCGGCATTCTAGCCTTGCCTTGCTTTCTCTATGGAGAAATCCATGAGCAACCAAATCCATGAGCATGATGGGAAGAGGCACACGGTTAAGAGTTCATTTCCTTTTCTGAGAACCGGAACATGGCAGAACCTTCCTCAGAGCGTTCTTGTTGTCCAGTTTGATTGTCCACATCCAGTCATCCCTCAGTATCCTTGGGGAGCTGGATCCGGAAACCTCCCACCTACTCATACCCCAACCACACATGCCCAAGTCACTAACATAAAATGGCTGAGAATTTACATGGAACCTACCTACATCCTCCCATAGACTTCAGATCATCCTACGCTCTTTATAATGCCTAATAAAATCAAATTCTATGTACATCCTTGTTACATTGTATTGTTTCTGGAATAATAATAAGAAGAAAGCCTGTATATGTTCAGTATGGATGCAATTTTTAAAAATATTTCTGAGCTGCAGCTCATTGAACCCATGAATGCAGAACTTGTGGACACGGAGGGTCAACTGTCAAGTGCTTTGGACTATGCCCAGTGCATAGAAATACTCAAAATTGTTATCTTCAACCTGGCATGTAGCTGAGTGGTAGAGTACTGGCCTAGCATGCCCAGGACTCTGGGATCCATCCCCTGCAACACGCACACACACACACATACACACACACACACACACACACACACACACACACACACACACACACACACACACAGTTCCGGTCACCACTATTACTGTGGTCATCACTGTCAATTACCTCCTTCTATTTGCTTTTCGCTTTTCTTCCTCCTAGGTCCTCTTGGCCCGGTGTCCCTCAGTCCCCACCCCCCAAAATGCCCTTTTATTTAGATCCTGCCAACAGCTAACAAATACTTTACAAGTTCAAGTTCAGATGGTCAGAAAAGAAAGCACCCTGGCAGGCTGTGCATCCTGTTCCCGAGTCACAGGGTGGTCCTGGATGGATCGCCCTGGGGTCTGGAGGGACCCCTTGGTCTAGACCTCTGGGATGGGGCAGGGGGAGCTGGCACAGACCCAGCTGCCTCAGCCCCAGGGCTGGGGCTGGATCCGTTTCCCTAAGAGAGGGTTAGGAGGAACAGTCACCTGAGATGGGCCTAGCACAGGGGACTACTTGGGTGGAAGGACCATCAGGACCAAAACTTCAGAGGACACAGACCTGTGATCTTACATCACCTTCCCCTTGAAGACCGGCTTACAGGCCAGGTCCTAACTCAGTGGAACGAGGCAGAGGGGGCTCAACACCCCAGTCTCTGCCGCCCATGCCTTTGAGTCCCACCATTCCAGAACTAGCGGGGCCCAAACCTGGGCATTTGCCCCCCATGGTGCCCATCAGGTCTGGTCCTCTGGCCCAACCGTGTCATTTGGAGTCCAGGGTGCAGGTCCGACCCAAGGACCGTGGAAGCCTTTGTTCCCATCTGTCTCCCCAGGCTGCCAAAACCTATCGGGAGGATAATGAGAAATAACGGAATCAAAATAATGTAAAGGAAGTAAGTGCTGAAGACCATCATCAACATCCTCTCTGCATAGATTTCCTGCCAGGGAGTCGGGAGCAAAGGGAATGTTTTACCCCTGGGGCCCCGGCAGACAGTGGTCCCGGAAAGGAGAAAAAAAATCACTTCCTGGAAGAGAGTCACTTAATTGTTCTTTTAAGAGACGCAGGAGCTGCCAAGGCCGGCCGGAGTGTTATTGGGGTGTCTCCCTCGCCTGGTGTTGGGGAAGCAGAGAAGTCACAGCACAGGCCACGGCTGTGGTTTCCCAGTGCCACGAGGGCTGGGCGCCTGGGAGGCCACTTGAGCCCCTTGGCTTCCCTCCTGCACAGGGCAGAGCGCTTTGGCCACAGCCACAGGGACCTGGCCTTGTCCCAGCTGTGCCACAGCTCAGCCGGGTGGCTTGGGGTGAGTTTCAGATTGAAAGCCCTGCCTTCTTCCGAACAAGTGCACATGGCTTAGGCGGCCTCCTGGCTTCAAGGAGATGACCCCAGGGGAGGAGTGGGGAGGGGTCTGCACATGCTCATTTTCTCCCGGCTAACTCACTTCCTCTCTCTCCCACCCTCTTCCTCCCTTCTGTTCCCTCCTCCTCTTCCTCCCTTTCTCCCTCCTCTCTTCTTCCTCCTCCTTCTCTTCTTTTTCCTTTCCCTTTTTCTTTCTCTCCTTTCCTGCTCCTGCTCCCCTCCTCTGCTCTCCTCCCCCTCTCCTCCCCTCCTCTCCCCTCCTCCTCTGCTCTCCCTCTTCCCTCCCCCTCCCCTCCTCCTCCCCTCTCCCTCTCCCTCCTCTCCTCTCCCTCTCCCCTCCTCCTCCTTTCCCCTCCCCCTCCTCCCCATCTTCTCCCCCTCCTCTCCCCTCTCCTCCCCTTCCTCTCCCCTCTCCTCCTCTCCCCCTCCTCTCCTCTCTTCTCCTCTCCCCTATTCTCTGCCTTCCCAACTCTTTTACCAAGAATCTAATCATCTACATATGTAATATGAAGTGTAATGGATGCTATTGTTATAAACACAACATTGAATAAAAATAAAGAATCTGATCAAGAGCCCTTGCTTCATTCCCAGGAACAGGGCCCAGGAGCTTTGCCATGAGCCCCCAGGGATGCCGATGATGCCCTTTGTGTTTTCGGGACAAGGACCGATGCCCTGCCTGGGCTGCTGTTCACCCTCTCCTTTACCACACTCCTGCTGGAGGCAGAAGGAAAGTGCCCTGGTCGGGGCACAGGATGTCCTGGGGTGGGGTCCCCTGTGCTTGAGCAGGGCGCTCACTCCAGGCCCCCACCTCACTCCCTGCTCTACTTTTCACCAGGGTCTAACCACAGATGTTTCTTTCAATCTCGCATTTTAAAAATCTGCCCCTGATTTTCACACCGTTTCCTGCCAATTCTTTATTCTAATCTTAACTGCCATGAAATAAAAACCTTTTTACCTTAATAAAAATGTCAAGAAGGCTCTCCTGTGGGAGCCCATTGTTCCCCTGATTTCTCTGGTGCTGCGGCAGACCCCGCATCCCTGGCTGTGAGCTAACACCTAGGGGTGAAAACGAAGGCAACAGACATAGTGAATCCACTGACTGTGCACTCGTCACAGGTTTCCACGGCTGATTCCATCCTCCAGCCATCCTTGAGAGGTGCGCCATTATTCACCCACCTCACGGATGAGAACACTGAGGCATGGCGAGGTTGAGCATTCGCTCCAGGTCTCAGAGCCCTGGGTTTCAGCGGGCCCAAATCGTCTAGCTCTGGGGTCCCGATGCTGAGACGGGCGCTTCACTGATGGAATGTGACACTTTCCCACAGCCCAAGACAAGAGCAGGAGGGAGGGAGGCGGGCAGGGGACGGAGGCAGCATGTGGGAAGGTAGAAGAGCTGTCAGGACAAGGAGCCCTACCCTGCAACACATGCAGTCCTTGAGATCTGAGATACTACGGAAGCCCAGAAAACACCCCTGATGAGCACCTTGGGGCCAACAGGTGGCCTTTGATGGCTTGGGATGCCCAGGCACGGCAAACCTCAGGAGCAGACGAGACCCCAGGGCTGCACCCTGCCCACCGAGAACAGCCCTGTGGCTGGTGAGCGGATCGTCCTGCACACCAGGGCAATTCATTTCTCCACCCTGTCTCATCGCCGCCATCTCACAAGCTTCCTCCAGGTCTCATTTCTGGCTCCTAGTCCCCAGCCCCAGCAGCTCCATAGCAAGGTTCAGGAATCCATGATTCCGAGTGGCGAGAGCTCACTCCCGAGCCACACGCTCCAGGCCGGGTTTTTCATAATTGGTTTTCGGAGCAGCCTGTTCCGTGATGTGTAATTGTTAGCAGTTGTAAAAAGATAACTCACATTTTTAAAAGCTTAAAGCTTGCTCTGTGCAGATAAAAACTGTGACAAATTATGTTCCGAAAAATCATAAAAGTAGAGAGAGACATGTTAATAACCAAAGGTGGCGTTTCGTTTAGAGGTCAGCCGGAGCTATTAAAGTGGTCAGGAATTTCAAGCTTTGGCAGTAGTGATTTGACCAAATCACTTATCTCCTCCAGACCATGCCTAAGCATCTCCCTCGGTAAAAAATAATCCACAGACAGTAATACGGGAGGTCAGGGGTAACTGGGGAGAAAAGCAATATTGCCAAAATAAACCCAGCTTTCAAGGACGGCTGCTCAAATTCGCCAAGGCCACTTAATGCTCCTGCAGTGTCACCCCTGCATTTGGGGATACACTCGCCCACTTGACCACCAACACCCATGGTCACTTGCACACGCATGCGCACACGCTCATACGTGCCTCAGGAAGTAGTTGGGTGAAGATTTTTCTGGAGAAAATGAGAAAAATGATGTAAAGATTTGTTGGTAAACAGGGGCAGGAAAGGCCATCAGGTTTTCCCAAACATAAAATCAAAATATCTCTGTCCCATAGCAGAGGAGGAGGCAAATCCAAAAGATGAGTGGCCTTCAGTCAGTGGGTGGGACTCCATGGTGTCCACCACCGTGGTGATGGGGCAGCAGAGTGGAGTCCCCCCCTGCCTGCTTGAAAATAGGCGTCTGGATGACTATTTGACTGGCATGCCTTCAAATGATTGCTACCCCGGCTGTCTCCAGGATCCCACAAGTGTTAGGGTCTTAGATGGGACCGATTTTCTTCCAGTGAAGTGCTGTTTCTGAATCAGGCTTATATTATGCCCAGGAGACTCCGGGAAGACTTTCCCAATGGGACAGGGATAATCAGGCAAGGTCATGGAACCAGTCTCTAGTATGAACCTTGGGACTGATGAACTGCAAGTCAAGTTGGCTGGGTTGTGGTTTTATGTCTGGTTAACTGGGTACTGCGAATGAAGTCAGTTAACCCCCCTGAGCCTTGGTCTGGTCACCCTGTGAGAAGGACAGATCCCACCCCACCCCCCATAAGACGGTGATGCGGAAGGGGCTGATGTGGGCACTGAATTCCCCCCATTTCGCTGCTGCAAGATATTCTAAGTGTTCCGATGTGTTCTGTGGCCATGTCAGTCATTTTAAAAAATAATTTCTTTTTATGCTGTTTGATTGGCGAGTGTTTCTTGGAAAGAGATAAAGGGAAATAAACAAAGCCTTATAGATAGAGAGAGCCCTGTCTGATAAGCAGATTGCCCAGAGTTATTTGTTTGTTTTTAATATATTTAGTATACATCCAAGAAAACAGTAGAAGAGAATATCAAAGTTGCCTCTCCGTAATGACAGGAAGCATCATAAGCGTCACATGGTAGTGAACACATTGGCCCCAGAATCCCCCACTTAAGCACGGGGTTCTACAGTGTGGAATCCACCCCGGAGCAGACATTGGGCTCCTTAAACATCTGCCTGGCTAGTTTTACTAGAACAGAAATCATAACAGGCAAGAAATGTGAACTTTCTATAAAGGTTATAAATTCATGTTATTTATTCACGGGCCAGACCCGCACACATAACTCAGGCAAATCCATGTAGCTGAGTTTTAATGCATTATAAATGCACAAAATTGTGCATGTATTTATTTCAATTCTTTATAGATCTTCTGTACTACGTAGGCATTGAGAAGAGAGGAAGAAGTAAAAAACAGGAGAGGGGACCCGGTCCTTCAGTGCTGGGTTAGAAATGGATTTCTTAGAAAAAATTGTGGTGGGAGGTTTGAAGCAAGAACTCTTGAGTACGTCACAAACTCACTGTGTTTTCACTCTTTCATAATAAAAAAAAAATTATTACTATTTACTTTTTATTTATATCCTACTGTGCACTCAGGTAACTGTTTTGAGAGTCACTGGAAGAAAATCATCTGCCTTCAAGGAATTTAATTAGTAAGAGATTTCTTCAATTTTTTTCCCCACGGGAATCCTCACATGATTAATGCCATCTTTTCTTGTTCTTTACCTCAAATATTTGGTTTTGCTTACATTACCAGAATTTGCTTATAAGTGGCAAGTATTGGTAATAAATCTTGAATATTCCCAATATAGACACTAGAACTCCAGTTTGTTATTTTTATTCTGTTTAAACACGCTACCCTCCTCAAAGGTCTAAACATATACAGGTGATCAATAAATATCCATGTTACGTCCTTGTGAAAAAGATTATGCACACGGGTGTGCACACACAGCCTCAGAGCAGAATGCTCCGCCCTGGTCACACCGCCTCTCCCACCATGCATTGGCTATTCATGCAGAATGATGGCGTAGAGTCAGAGCAACCCCAAGACAACACTAATAACTTCCCACTGGGACTCAGGCTTTGACCTGGTGGTTTTTGTTTTTCTCCTTTAATGGTGGGTGTTGGATCTTAAGGATGGATTTCCATCTGACTAGTGAGACTATAAATAGATATGAGAAACAGAGCCTCCCTCGGCCCTTTGTGCATTAAAATGACTTTCTCTCCCTTAGACAGGCTGGTGGGGAAGGGTTAAAAGGGCAGAAATGTGGGATGAACCACCCAATGCAACCCTCAGGAGCACCCAGCCTCCATTCACGGGGCTGCAGGCAAGGCCGGGGGAGACTTTGTCCACTTTAGCAGAAGGTAACACTTACAATAACAAAACATAAGACGATGGGTGTGGCTTTTTAAAGCTGATAATTCGTTCTGGGAAAATCTGCATTTGAAGCCTCAAAACAAAGTTAAATTGTGGGACAGCTCAGCCATGGTACCAAAAGCCAGGATGACCCTTAACAGCCACCAGCGGGTGTGACTTCAGGAGCTCCTGAGACTTTCTGAGCCTCGGTTTCCTCTTCTGTACAATGAAGTTTATAAAATCAGCCAAGTCGGGTTTTTTTACGGATAATGTGTGATAGTGTGTGATAATCTTTCTAATTGAAACACTGTCTTCTTGCCCTACAGCATCCTGTCCTGTGGCTTGATCTTTGGGTCCCACCCTCTGTGTCACCTCTGAGCACCAGCCAAGGCCCCTTTACTAAATATACCCCTCCGTCTGTTTTTCTGTTTCTCCTTCCTGCTCCTTTCCATCATCACACTCCACAAGTTGTAATTACACACTGAACACAATATAAATTATATATGTGTATGTAATTACATGCTTATTTACCTACTTGATTATTTTCTTCCCTCTTCCCCCTAAACTACGTTCTGAGGATCGGCTTGTGGTTTCTACTCTTTCTACTCCTCAGACTCTAATAAAATGCCAGGTGCCCAGTAGGCAATCAGGAAATAGCTATTAAATCAATTATTGAACATTAAAGAAAACAAATGAAGACTATAGTGCATAAATACTACCTTATTATTTAGATATATAAATATACGTATATGCTTGCATATTTTATAAAGGGGCAGTTTTGGACTTTTTCATTTCACTTTCAAATCTTTCCTCGTTTTTTTTTTTTTTTTTTTTTTTTTTTTTCCTTACAGAGAAAACATACAAAGTTTTAAAAGTTTTTAAAAAGTAGCAGCATTTTATGCCTAAACCTGAATCCTTCCTTACCCTACTTGGAAAGAGACAAAATGTGCATGAGAATTGGCAGTCTGTTAATCACTATTTTTGGTGTCATCCAGTGAGCTGCTGGGCTCCCTTTATAAGTAAAATTGATTCATACATATAGGCAAGTTAGCTATTTCCCTCAAAGGGAGTTGAATTTATTTAGGCTGTATATTAATATCTCATTATCCTTCCTAGGTACCAGTGACGCGATCTTTATTTCATTTCACTGTGTTTATTGGAGTAAATGCTTTTAGACAGGATGTTTGAGAACCCCACCTATGTCTGGCAATCTTTCTACAGCAGGTACCTGTAAAATCCTCCTTCAGCCTCCCTCAGGCCTTTACAGATCACGTCCCCAAGGTCTGTTCCCTGCAATCCACAAAGAGGCCACGTTGTTCAAATATGATTTCCATCTATTCTTCAGGTGTTCTTCCTGTCCCAGTGTGTAAGATGGGATTGGCCTTACAATTAGCTTGCAGAGGCTACAGTCTGCTAACATGCTGTCTTATAAGCGGGCCGCATTTATTGCTGAAAATTGGGAAGATGGACACAGGAAACAGGCTGATCTTGGACAATTCTAACCCAGCCAGGTCTATATGAGTGGGATTGACCTCCTTAGCATGTAAGAAGGTCATTGGACGCAGCTGGGCAGGTTTGCCATTGCTTTACGGCTGGTGCCCCAAAACAAAAGAAACACACACCCAAACCTCAAGGTCTTTGAGCAGTAGCACTTTTCTGAAGTCTTCTGAAGAGGGAGCCAGGGGGGAGTTATTTCACACACCACACAGCATCTTGATGACTACTTCATCCTCAGCTCTGACGACCTTTCTGAATCCTGATCTGTCGCCCCGATTTCTCACTTTTCTCATACCAGGCACAGGTTTCATGGGAACATCTCCGAGTTTGTATTTAAAATAACCACGCTCTCAACACGGACCTCTCAAACACAGAGCCCCGTGACATACCTATAGCAACTTCTTTTGAAATAAAATGTAGGAAGAGTCTGCAAACCTCCTCCAGTGAGGTTAAATAGTTAGGAATCTGCTGGTAACGCCCCCATCCAACCTGCGTTTCTCCACCTTGCCCAGGGACATGCAGGATGTCCTCCTGTCCCTCCCTGAGGCCAAATAAACTCCTACCATGGCATTTCCTTGAGATGCAAGATTCCTACTTTGCTGTGACAAATCAACTCTTAAGGTGTCCATTATATTGTTCCTGAAATCTGTCCTTTCTTCATTTTTTTCTGGAAATGGAAAAATTTTAAAAATCTGTTTTTCCTCTTCTCTTCCCTTCTTCTTGATCTCTCTGGTTTCCACCTGTGAATCTTTTCCATATTCCAGGATACGATTTGTCTGGATGCATGGATTTGAATGATCTAAAATAACCATCTAAGCGAGTCAGATGGCTTCTTTTTCTTTTGCCGCCACCCTAGGCTCGCCCCCAGTTGGTTACAGGTTAAGATGCCCATCCCCTTCCAGTGTAAGCACTTTCTTTGACTGGAGAAAACACCAGGGGACCAGTGTTCTCTGGTTGTTTGTAATTCATCCCACATCGTCCCTGATCTGTTGAGGTCATGACCCCTTGTTCCCCCCTATTTATGGATGAAGCAATCGATATTATTGTACATGGTATTTAGTATGAATTTAGCAAATGTTGGATAAATGAATGAATGACACTGACCCTGGACTCAGAATGAGAATTAGCCTGATGTCATAGTGTTCCCGTTCCATGCCTGGTGACATCTCACCATCTAATTCATGCTCTAGGCCTGCATCTGGCTTGTGTTGTATCACTTTCTGAATTTAGCATTTTTCTTTCAACTTCATCTCTTACCTGAGGGATCACGTTCAGGTTAACAAAAGTTAAGGTATCCACCACTCAGAAACATCTTACTCGATGTCTGGAGCTAGAGAAAACAATTGAAGGAATGATTGCAATTATTTCGAGAATGTCACCATGTTCTCAGCATTCGTGCATTAGTGGTGTTGATTCAAGATTTGATCATGTTTACCAGTCTCTGCGGTAGAAGATTTGTATGAAGTATGGTAAATTTGATTTCAAATTTTAATTAATGAAAATTAGCATGGTTTAAAATTCAGCTCCCCCGGTTGCAGTAGCCACATTTCATTCACTCGATGGTCGTCTGAGGCTGGTGGCTACCATATTGGAAAGTCCAGATATGGAACACTCCCATCCTACAGAAAGTTCTGTTGCTTTGTATATGCATTCTCCATGGAATCAGTCAAAGGGAGAGAGGAAAGAGAATTCTAGTGATGTACAGTGGTTGTTTGGAATTTTCCGTATAGGATTAGACACTGATTTACCAGATGAAAATTCCTAGATGCACTGGAAGAAAAAAATGATTGAGCTGTGTCGAAAAAAACCTGAAAACCCTCTGACATGTTGATATTCTAGGCTGGTGACTTTGCTTGTGGCATTTTGGAACAAGATTCAGAATCAGGAAAGTGTCACCCCAAGTTGAAAGCTCCCCTGTAAGAAATGTCTTTGTTTGACCTAAAGTAAGTGGAAGAGACAGGGCAGGAGAAAGGGAGGCAGCAGAGGATGTCTAAGTGATAAATGGTACCCTGTCATATCACATTTGACGTCTTAACAGGAAAAGGGGGCCGTGGAGCCAGATGCGGGTTAAGCAAGGAAGTTCAAACCTTTCTCTCGTCTTCATTTTGTTTTGCTCAGCTCAGGTGGAGTTCAAGAGCTCTGAGTTCAATCACAGCGAATCCACTCTGTGGCATAATAAGCCAATCAGGGCCGAGAGTTCTCCAGGCAGCTGCTGCCGTGTGGGGAGCCCCGGGAGCAGGGCTTCGGAGCTGCTGAGACACCGCAGAGCGCAGGAGAAAAGGCAGCTCTCCAGCAGGAGCCTGCCACCGGCAGACACGTCATCCTGGCTGTAACCACCCCCTGGCAGAGTGACAACCACCCAAAACCTGCCTGAGACTCCTGGGCCTGGCCTGGGGGGAGTCTCGCCTATCAGAGACCAGGGCTGCTCACCGCCAGCGGCTCTCCCAGGACGCCCCGAGAGACCCGCACACTCCATCCTTGAGCCACCCCCTCCCCTCGCGTTCCTGCCCATGTTCCCAGGGCAACTTCCACAGCACAGACACACTTATCTGGGCTTCACATCAGCCTCAAAGACTGGGCGTATGGATCTGTTTTCCAGACTGACCGTCTGACTGTCTGACCTATGCTTGTTCACTCTCACAAAATGCATAATGTGACCCTTGTTAAAACCACAATTAGTCTAAGCCCTTTACAGGAAATATCGGTTTGGTAAGAGGAGAGATACCGTTAATAGGAAGTCACGTGCTCCGCAGAGAGCGCGGGCACAAGCAGCGGGCTGTGCACAGTTGCTACTTATCATTGATCTCGAGCTACAGCTGCCGGCTAATGAACGCGAAGCCCGGTGTGCCGTGAGCTCCCGTCTGCTGGGGAGGCCCGAGCCCCAGCGCCCCCGCTGGCCCTTGAGGCCAGAGGCGTTCAGAGGTGCAGCTGGGCTCCCAGGCATGGAGGCTCTGGGACGACTCCATTCTCAGATACTTCCCATCATACTCCAGTCAGAGGGAGAGACCAGAATGATCACCAGTCTGAAGGCCACCCCAGACTTGGCAGGTCACGTCCATCAGGTCTCCAGGGTGGTCGCTCCACAGAGGGTTCGAGAATCAGAGTCACACGAGAGCTTCCGGGTCGACGGCTGCGAGGTGTGTGACTTTGGACTGGAATTATTGTGTGCTTCCACTGTACGTGAGCTCTGGGCTTTGGGCTCAGTCTTCCCATCTGTACAAGGGGGGCAAGGCGACCTGCGGTGAGTGAGTCTAAAGTTCCTGGTCTGTAGCAGTACAGAGCTAATCACTGTCAGAGGCTGTTTGGTATTCAGGGGCAGGTGCACTACTGAAAAAGCATGCGTCACAAAACTCACTACTGAAGAGGCATGGGTCACAAAACAGGAGCATGGGAGGCACGCATCACAGCCCTTAGAAATGCTAGAAATAGTCTAGCCAGCCAGGTAACCGTGAGCAACGATGTATCCATCTGAGTTTTTGTTCTTCCTCTGTAACCATACCTGTCTTCCATGAAATTGGAAGAATTGAGAAAACATTTAATCATAATTTTTGACACCCAAGAAGCCCTCAATACAAGCTACTACAATTGTTGCTATTATAATTTGCAGCTTCCCTGAAACCTGTGACTACTCTTGAGGCAATCAGCATTATTTTATCTTACAGAGAAGGAAATGGAGGATTACCTGTCAATAAGTAGAGTTTCAATGGAGCCTATTGGAAAAACCCAAGTTGAAGTTAGCCAGGATGGAGCTGGGAGTTTTGAAAGGTGCCAGCGAGGTACAGGTAGATGATTAAGTGGTAAGAAAGTAAAGTGTTTGGCTGGAAGACATGCCTGTCTAGAAAGCCCTGCACACATTGAGGGGTTTAGACCCTTGATTGCCTAACAAGGTGTGTGCATTCCCTAGATCTAAGAGCAGAGCTAGGGTTTGTTTGTATTTTGACTTTTTCTGCAGCCTTGGAGAGTGTGTGAACTTCTCCATATGGACTCACACTGTGTGCACAGGAGGATCTGAGCCCAGAAAACCTTGCTCCTGCCACTCACTGGGTCCCCAGGGAGACACCTGCCAACTGATAGGAGAAAGGCCTTCTCAAGTCAAGAGCTTCACAGCCATGGCCAAACCACACCTTCAAACCCAAGAGGCAGCACCCCTCACCCTTACTCCCCGCCCCCCCTCCAAAAAAAAAAAAAAAAAAAAAAAAAAAAGAAGCAGGAAGACAGGAACAAGACTCAGTTTGGGATATTTGTTTCACTTTTTCAAAAGGATCTATCTGTTCCTTACATCCAAGATGGATCATTTACTTAGTGAAAAGATGCTAAAATGTGAAAAACTTTAGCTGGGAAAGTCAGAGAAAACTTAACTTGATTTCATAGGATTTCCTGACTTGAGCTAGTCTGCTTATATTTAAAAATAATGTGTGTGTGTGTGTGTGTGTGTGTGTGTGTGTGTGTGTGTGTGTGTGTGTTTTGCATTTAAATAGACCAAGAGAGAGGCCACTTCTGCTTCTACATCTTCTGTCCCCATCCGGGTCTCACTCTTGCCAGGCAGTTCCACCTTGTGCATAAATGCAACAGAAATCTTAGCAAAGTGACCTGTCATTCTACTGTAGAAGAAGATGGCACACATGCAAGTGCTCCCACTGTGGCCTCATGGCAGGCATTACTAATGGATCAGGACACTCAACAATTCTCAACACTGTTCTTCAGGCAGACACAATCAGTCTATCAGGGCTGACAAGCTGGATGCGAGCTGCGTACCTTCGCTGAGATGGGAGAAAGATCTTGTGCTGCTACCCACGACCCATGGAAGATCTTACCCAAATTATCTCAAATTTACTACCAATAGTTGAACTTTGTTCCAAGCAGAATCTGATTTTTAAAAAGCTTATTCCTCCCGCCAAAGAGAAAAAAAAATTTCCACAGGGAAAAACCAGGACAGCTATCCTGAGAGAAGTTCCCATTTTATTCTTTAATCCAAACAAAAACAGGTATTGACTACTTAAAATAACATTGGAATAGATGTAGATAAGTGAGCCAATGATTCTGTTTCTGAGACTCCAAGCCAAAGACATAATGTTAATGCAGGAACTTCCTTGTAAGAAAAAAGTTGTTTGTTGTGACAGTATTTATAAACACTAATAAGAGCAATCTAAGTGCCCAACAATAAGAAAAGAGGTAAATTGTTAGTGGGAATTCACTTGACTTACTTTTTACTTAATTTAAGTAGCAACTAAAAGAATGCAATTAAAAGATGCATTAAAATAAACATAAAAGGACTTGAAGGAGCTCAACATATTTACAAGGGTCATATCTACGTGTCCAGATTGTGGATGAATATTTATTTCTTCAATCTGCTTACCACTATTTCTGTTTTTAATAATGTGATCATTTTAGATCAAAATTGCTCTTGAAGTATAGCATACATATAGAAAAATGCTCAACTCATACAGGTACAGTTAAGTGAATTTTAATAGTATAAATACACCTTAATGCTCCAGATCAAAAACAATACAGATTGGTTTATCCAAAGAGTAGTTTTGAATTTTATAATAATGAAATTGAATTTGAACTACTGTTTTCTGTTGACTTCTTTCTCTTATTGTTGTGCTTCTGAAATTCATTCATGCATTAGTATTATATCATTTAGTTCTACTACATTTGTTGGCATTGCTACATAATAACTACATTGAGTTCTAGTATGTCTGTTGTCATTGCTGTATAGTATTCCATTTTGGGATGCTAACACTGTCTAATTGACAGACTTTTTTACTTTGGGGCTATTTCAATAGCAGCACTGCTATATGGCTTCTGATGAACACGTCAACGTTTCTGTGGGGACGATATCTGGGCAGGGGACTCTGGGCCATAGGGTAACAACTTTTGCAATAGCAAAAATATACAAACTTTAAAAATAATACTTGAAATTCCATTTACCAAAGGCAAAAACAGAGAATCTTTGATAAGCAGATCACGATAAAAACTATTCTATTTTTGTTCAATAATGAGGAGAAAAATTAGAATAAAATTAAAGAGAAAAGTAAACAGAAAAAAATAAAACAAACTGAGTTGAATGAAAACAAAAATCATAATGCATGTGAAAGAGAAACACTTCTTTTTTCCTGCTTTCCCCCCCCCCCCCCCCCCCAGCAATACTTAGAGTAATTGCTGCTTTGCTGTTCTCCCGGGTAATACCAACGTTTTGAAAGAAATCTGCTGACAGGTGTCTCAGGATACAGAAGCTGAGCCAGAGGCTTGACTAATTCTCAGTTCTGTGGGTTCCTTGTTAACCCACATGCCTTCCTACCACATCTCCAGCGTGGCATTTGATGTTCTGAGTCTAACCGTGTTTACAGAGTTGCTTATGATGTCCTTTATCTTGCCACCATTATTTTGTGCTCCCAGTACATTCTAGGTCCCATGGCTCAAAACCACTGGGGAGTAACTTGGGATGGGACAAAGTGTACCAGGACAGAGAAAGACATGCTTCTTTCATTGGTTGTAAACTATAGCAAGTGTTTTCTTAAGTCTTCGAACCTCCTTGTGATAATGGCGCTAAGGACGCATTTTTAAACTGAGTTGCCAGGCTTAGGTGGCTAGGTCAGTGCCTGGGACATAGTAATTGTGCAGTGAAGTGCAGCTAGGGTGAGCACCACCATCACCAATATTATCTTCATCATCACCATCTTCTTCATCATCTCCATCATCACCATTATCACCATCACCATCTTCATCATTACCATCATCTTGATCACATCTTCACCACCATTACCGTCTCCATCTTCATCACCATCTTCATCTTCATCATCATCACCATCTCCATCTCCACCTTCATCTTCTTCATCATGCCCACTGGGAAAGATCATCAAGTCGGTGTGGAGTCAGCAAGTCAGTGAGCCCAGTTTCTCTCTAGTCTGGAGAGCACAAACTACAAACTACAAACTACCCAGTCTCCTGGGAGGTACACGATGGGAAAGATGAACACGGATTTAAGGAAGGGAGGGGAGATTCTTTCTTCTTAGCTGGAGAGAATCAATGCCTTGAACCCTCTTATATAACAAAACTCTAGAGATTCCTGCCCCTGGATCACAGGAAATGTTCTACTTGAGGCATCAAAACTCTCCTGCTGGCAGAGATGGCGTCTTCTACAAACACGTGCTGGTTTTCCACACTAGTTCCTTGTATTCATTCATCCATTTATTCTATAAATGCTCACCAGGAACTCACGCTGTCTCAGCCCTATGTCAAAAACTGGAGGCTGGAAGACAGACAGATGTGGAGTCCTAGAGCAACCCACTCCCTGTGCACAAGTGTGGACGTGGCGAGCTTGTGAGAGGTGTATGTATGCACACGTGCATATCAAGGTCAGCTCTTTCGGGGTGATTCTATGCTGTGCTCACTTCCATACTTCCATACCCTGCCCCACTACCTATCGCATCTTATTTATCTGGTCTGCCACTGTGCAGTGTTTTCTGAATGAAAGAAAGAAATAAAAAGACAAAGTCAAAGAGGAAAGAATGGAGGGAGAGAGGGGTGAGGGAATGAACAACCTCTTCCAGCTTCCCACGCCATTCCTCTATGAAATCAGTCACTCCCTTCCCCTAGAAACCTGCCATTGGTCACACATCCGTCTCCCCCGAGCGGTCACGTGAAGCTTTCCATCCCCAGTGCCTCCGACGTGGCTGTCCTGTAATACCATCATCGATAAAATCCTGCTGAATGGAAGCTTTGTAACTTAGAAATATGACCAGGCGTCCCCGGGAAAGGACACGCCGGAAGGGGTGGGTTCTTGCAAGAAGCGAGTAAGATGAAGGAATCAGGCTGTGGAGTGGGTGCGGCGATTCAGGAGGGAGGTGTAGGGGGCGGAAGGAAAGCAAAGGCAAAGGGGGGAGAGGGAGGAGAATTCAGTGAGGACTGACTGGGTGGCTGCAGAAGGCGAGAGAAGAGAGGAGAGCCGCGGACAGTGCTGAAGACCTGGGCGGGGGCAGTTGGGGGCACCCGGCATCACTGACTCTGACAGGTTTCAGGGGGAAGACCTCTCAGAGGAACACATGCAGGCCTGAGCTAAGCAAGCACCATCACGTCCAGGGGCGCCGGGCAGAGAGCCCAGTGCCCAGCCATGTGGTTCATTTTTTTTTTTTTTTTCCTTCCTTGATGTGTTTCCACAGACAAGGCAAAGAAGGAGGCTGAGGTTGGATTGGTGGTGAAAGCCATATGGTTAATAAACCAGCAGGACCAATCCAACTCCCAGGATCATAAAGAGCAACCCGATTCTGTTGCTGTGTTGGAGAACATTCTAGAATTTACTAATTTGTTCACAGTTATTTTGTTGGATCCTTACTCTGCCAGGGGCTGTTGATGTGATGATGAGGGAAAAGACACGACATTCCTGCCCTGATAGAGTTTATAAAAGGGGTTGGAGATACCCCATTACTACCCCATCCGTGCATGAGAAAAACAAAGGGGAGCCCATCCACCTGGTAGGGACATCTGCGGGTGCTCTATAGGGAGCGACTCTCCAGCAAAGATTTAGATAAGTAGGAGATAGCAGAGACGGCTAAGAGAGGAGGAAAGAACGTTCTAGAAAGAGGCAAGAGTGAGCAGACAGTCTGCAATAAGAGGGGAGACGATGAATAGGATGGTTGGAAGAGAAAATCAGGGGATCTGGGAGCAGAGCTGGGCCCGGCAGCAGAGGCAGCCCCGGGGACAAGCAAGCAGACTTTCCGAGGCCGCGTGAGGGGCCCCAGAGCCTGCCGGGAGCGAGTGCATCACAGCCCCTGAGATCCAACGTGAAACGTCTCAATCATTTTGGTTCACACGGTGGAGGCTGCGGGGTCTCCCCCTCCAGACCACAGCCTGCCTGCTGAGGGGGCGGCCAGGGTGCCACAGCGGGTCACCACCACCAAGACGTTACAGCGTCTCTCTGACTTCTTTCCAGTCTGATGTAATCGTTGTTCTGAAGACTGGCAGCAGTTGCAAGAAAACTGTTTCAGATATCTATTAATATTTTAACATGCTTTTAAGAAAATTTGGCCTTTTGTCGAGCTGGTCTCAGAGCAGACATATATCACGGCCCATGATAGACATCACACTTATCCCTATTCGGTGGGTTTACTTCCCTTGTTTGGATTCGTTTTTTAACATCTATTATTAAAAAATCTCTCCTGCCTATTATGTGTTTGCTCCTACGGTTCTCCGGTGTGTTTGCTCTGAGCCATTCCCGGGTCCTTGCCCTCCTTGTGAGGAATGGTATGCGGATCATTCTGGGACCTAGTCTGGCTGAGATTATTGCTCTCAAAAAAAAAAAAAAAAAAAAAAAAAAAAAAAACAAAAAAAAAAAAAAAATCTGGAACCCAGAGGTCAAACCAGAATGTCTAGTAACAAGGAAATTATAGCCTGAAACTGGCCTTGCACTTAGGTGAGGGAAAAAGTTCTCTTTTAATCAATATTTATTGAAACTCTACCCTGTGCCGTGACTCCGTGCAAGGCTCACAGTGTCCACCCTCATTTTCTTCTTTATGGCAACATTTTAAGGTGGGTGGCATTTATTCATGTTTAACAGATGAGAAAGGAGGAGGCCTGGCAGGCTTGAGACTCAGCTTACCTGAGAACACAGTGGGTCCTTCCTCCCAGAGCCAAGCACTGGTTCTTATTTTCAGTCTCTAAAGGCGGCCATTGGCCTTCTAGAACGTTCTAACCTGCACGGTGATGGGACAAGCCCAAAGGTTTCCTGGGAAAATACACTTACTTAGTTCAAGGAGGAGACATGAGCTTAGAACTGATGAATGAGGAGGAGCCATCCAGGGGAGGGGCTTAGGAAAAGTCATTTCAGAGAGCAGACACAGCAGGTGTGAAGATGCTGAGGTAGGTAAGGGAGAGTTTGGTGAGTCTGTGGAACAGGAAGGAGTCCTGTGGCCAGAGGGTGGTGTGGGAGAAAGAAAGAGATACAAACAGTGAGGTGCTGGGTCCTGAGGACCTCGTTGGTCAGTGTGGGAATGTGACAAAGAGAAGAGCCCATATTGCCGGACACTCTTCCCATTGAAAATGACATCTGTGTCCCTCCCCTTAAATCTGGGAAGCTCCCTGACTCCTTTGACCAATACAATATGGCGGAGGGGATTCCTTGCTGGTCTCCAGCCTGACCTCCAGGGAGGCTCCCCTTCCACTTCTTGTTTGGAAACACTCTTCTGGGAGCCTGAAGCTGCAATGTTAAGAAGTCCGACTACCCTGAGACCTCCATGCTGGAGACCACACATAAGTTGGACCATTCTGAGTCCAACCCTCCAGGCACCCCCAGCAAGACACCAAAACAGGTGAGCAAAGCCATCTCGGATTCTCCAAGCCACGCTCTAATCCAAAGTAGGATGCTCAGCTCAGATTCTCCAGCAGCTGAGTACCATAAATGACCCCAGTCGACACTGTGTAAAGCAGAAAGCCCACTCGGCTGAGCCCTGTCTCTATTCCTAAGCCACAAACTGAGATCTCCAATAAAATGGTTGTTATTTTAAGTCACCAGGTTTGGAGGTAGAGCGTCACACCACAAGTTCCCAGTATGGATGCTCAGCCGTTGAAGGGATGTCAGAAACGCATGACTCGGTGAAACTGGTGCAGAAAGATGACTATGGCCCCGCTGCAGATGGCGAATCGTGGAGAGAGGAGTAGGTGGAAGTGGCAAGACTGAGTCTGGAGTTTATTTCAGTCACCCTTCGGCAAGAGGGCGACAGTGACACTAGAGATGGAGAAAGCAGTGGATCTGATATTTGCTTTGGAAAAAAACAAAACAAAACCAAACCCAGAACTCCCTGATGGTTTGGATTTGAGATGACCAAATGGGAGCAACAGAGGACCACCCCCTGTATCCTAAGGTCCTGGGGAGGTGGCCTTGCCTTTCTGTGCCTCTGACCACACCCTGCCCCACTTTAGTTCCTATGGGTGTTTGTGTCCCCAGGGAGGGCAGATGTGTTCCCTTGCAAGGGACACAAGAACTGACCAGCTGCCTTGCAGGGAGCTTAGGTGTGGGCAGCCTCAGGTCCAATCAGGGTCTTGTGAATCCAGAAATCCCCTCGCCAAGGACCTCCCTGCGCACAGAGTGCACCCTGTGGGAGAGCATCCGTGACACTAGCTCTTTGCTTGTCCCTCTTTGCCCACTGCGGTGGTCAGCAGATAATCTCCAATCACAGGCCACAGATGAGGGACCCAACGCCAACTTTCAATGACATTTCCCCACCTGTTCCCGGCCATTAGGAAAAGGCTCTCAACACACTCCTCTGCCCACACAGAAACTTTCCAAAGATGCTCTGGCCAGAGAAGCCCTGGGGAAGGGAGGTTTCAGCGGAGATGTTCTGCGCCTCCTCAGGTCGACCAGTCCCCACGGCGTGGGTGAGTCCAGCTCCTCTTATCAGCATTTTATTTCGGGCGGTTGGTTGAGTCACCCATGCCATTTCTAGTGAGTGCCAATAAGAACAGCGACAGAAGGTCGGGAGAGGTCACCGTGGGGAGGCCGTCTCTGGGGATCTGGAGGCCTGGCGTCGGCTGGATTTCAGTTCTCTTTCAAGCTATTGCTCCTCTTTAGCAGAGGCTCAGGACACAGTAATCCGCTCTTGGCCAGGTTTTTCATGATGTGAGATCAGGCAGGGTCCCATGTGGGCCACCCGGAACGCACCGTGGAAGGTGGAAGTATTCATCACAGCTGAGATGTGCTGTTCTTACAGATAGGCTTTGGGCCGTTCATTGACGTTGGGCTACTCTCTGACATGACACTTTTCTGAATACAAGTGAGAGCCATGCTATGGTTTCTCCCAAGTTGCTCTACAAACCCTCCAGTCTTAGGTGTCAAGATCACGGAGGCTGTTGCAGGAAACACACACACACACACACACACACACACACACAAAGCACAATCTTTGCAAACATGTCAGAGCAATCATATTGTAGCAATGCATCTCCTTTCTCTTAGGATTTGTGAAATCAGACTATCCCCCTCCCGCCCCCTAGTCCCATCTTCAAGGACAGAGCCAAACTAATTTCTAGGAAGGCAGTGTCACATAGTAGAAAATATGGACTTTGGGACGAGACAGACCGAATAGAACGCTTGAGCACCTGGGAGTCATTGGAACGTGAGTTCCATACCTAGGGCTCTCCCTGTGCTGTAACCCAGCCCCCTCCCCCAGGGAGAATGCTCGGAAAGCCCCCCTGGGTGAGTTCATGAATGCGTCTCTGCTGCTTATTAACTGTGCAACTTCAGGTACCTTGCTCTTGGGGCTCTAGCTGCCTGGTTGTAAAGCCACCTGTGGATAGTTTATGCGGATCACGTAAGAGAGAGATCGTTCATTCAAAACCTATTTCTTGGGCTGTTTTAAGTGCTGACCCTGCCAGAGGAGAAACAAAACTTCTGACCTTCATGGAGTCTGTCTTCTAGGAGGAGGAGACAAACAAACAGCAAGCGTATTAAAAAGTGAGATGTCACATGGGGAAAAGTTATCAAGAGAAGGCAACGGGAAGTCTTGGGTGGGGGATTCCAGTTTTAAATCGGGAGGAGAGGTCAAGGGACTTTCAACTGGGAAGTGGATATTTCAGCCAAGAAAAACGATGGAAAGAGTCCGTCTTGTGGTTATCAGAAGGAAAAAAGTGTGGAGAGGTCCCCAGTCAGGAGCTTAAGTGGCTTGTTCCAGAAACTTCTGCCAACCATCGTAGCTGCAATGAACAGAGCAAAGGAGAGGGAATTAGAAGATGAGGCCAGAGACCAGCCACAGCCATACTGGAGGGGACTTTAAGGCCATTTGGAAAAGGACCTCGGCATTTATACTGAGAAGGGTTATGTTTCCAGTAATGTGTCTGGTACGCAGCGGGCCCTTCGCAAATAAGTCTGTGCTTCCTCTGTGGAAACTGACCGAGACCACAGTTCTCCTAGTCATTCATGGACTGAAGAAACCACTCTCGCCAGACAGATCCCAACATAAGACACACACACCGCTGCACTGGGGAGCAGCAAAGGCCTCGGGCCTGGTCTCCAGGGCTCAGAATCAGAGAGTGTCGACTTCCGCAGCCATCTCCCCGACATTCCCTTCTTGTAGATGCTTCTAAGCCAACAGAACTTGGAACTTCCAGAGCTGGGGCCACGGCCCCTCCAGGAGCTTCCATGAAAGGAGCTCCAGATAAGATGGGAGCCAGCCTGGCCCTCCAACCTCTTCCCGGCCCGGGGCATCCCAGGCTTCTTTCTGGAGTCAAAGATTCTTTCTTCTTGCCTCTTGGGAGAGCAGGGGGTAGGGGGCAGCCTGTGTCTGCCAAGCAGGCCTGCAGGGAGCCATTCAGCCGGGTCCTTCTACAATTGTCACCGGTTGGACAAATGGAGTGTGTGAGGACGCGGAGTTGCCCATTGGCCGGACCCTGTGTCTGGTCAAACAGTTTTCTCCTCCGAAAGCGTTTAGCCTCTGGCAAGGCCTGTGAGCCCTGAAGGACCCTAGGAAGCATCTGGTTTCACAAAGGCCTTGCAGAGGCAGTATAAAAGAGTGACCAGAGTGGTGGGGGGTTGGGGAGCCGCAGGGTGCTAGGCTTTTTGCATTCACTGGGTCTGCGCTGGCCAAGATGGCAGCCACCAGGTGTGTGCAGCTATTCAAGTGCACATTTAGATGAACAAAAATAGATGGAACTGGAAATTCCATTTCTTTGTCATACCCTCCACGCTTCCAGGGCTCAGTGGTCTCCTGCGGCTCCCGTCTTGGATGGTTTCCGTTGTCACCAAGAGGGGTCCCGAATGGCAGGCGCTGCTCCCACACCCCTGAGTCCTCCTAGTGTCCACGAGGCTGGCAAAGGGTGAGAAAGACCATCTTGAGGGGACTGAGCCTCACACCTGGTGGCCAAGAAGAGGTGGAGGGTCCCAAAGCCTGTCTTCCAGCAGTGGTCTGCGCCTGCATGGAGGAAAAGCCCAGAAAGTGACAGAGCAAGGTTAAAGAGATTGTGAGAGACTGGTGACAGCATAGCGCAAGGACACTGGGACTTCTGGGAGACACGTGTCACAGAAAGCTACGCTTTTCCTCAAATTCAGTGGGCCACGAGAGGGACAGGGGAGCGATGCTGCACCCGGTCCTGCGCTCACAGCCTGAGAGGTGGCCTGGCACCGTCTGGCACACAGACCTTGTCAACGTGGGGTTCGGGGACCTCCTCCTCCCTCAGGGACCTCTTAGTGGCCTGGGGGAAGGGTGTGAGGGTCTAACAACCAAAACAGGGAAGGGAAGGACAGCAGGCCTCCCTCATTTAGAACAAGCAGGACACGTGTTCTGTCTGCACACCGTCCTGCCCAGGGAAAGGCCATTAGCACCCCGTTCTGCACACGAGGGGACTGAGCTAGCACCCAGGTGGTGTGGCCGGGTGGCCAAGAAGGGAGCGCTAGTGCCTTCCTCTCCACAGTGCTAAGTGAGGAATCGCCCCGAGCCTGCACCTCGTAGACGGAAGAGCCGTCTGTGCCGGTCCCTGCCTCAGACTGAGGAGAGAGGAAAGCTGAAACAGCCCCACAGACCCACTGGGGTTGGGTTTTAGATATCACTGATAAGATTTCTGCTCAAATATTTGGTACTTTTGAACCAAAGCTTGGCCTTTCTTCCTTCCTTCTGGTCCTCCTCTTTTCTCCTATCTACCTACCCCCCACCCCATTTTTTTTTTTTCCTTTGGTGCCATTCAGATTTGCACAGGCAAAAATTAATCACTGTATTCCTTTTTTTTTTTTTTTTTCTGGGTTAACTGTATTTAAAAAAAAACTATTTCATGAGGGGAGAGAAGGAGATGGGGAAAGGGCTTGGTACGCTCGGCTCCGTAGCAAGTGACTTCCTGCATCTTTTCTAATCCCTCTGGAAGTCCTATGTCCCTTGCACAGGCTCCAAGTGACAGAGTGGAGTGGCGGCCTGGGGGCCCTGCTGGGATGGATGGTCAGAGAGCCTGTGCTTTTCCCACCAGACCAAGCAGCCTGTGTCTTTAATGTCACTTCAGTGGGAAATTCGCCCACGATTCTCTGCCTCTTATCAACCTGGCTTCTTCACCACCTTCAGCATAGAGACTGGGCGTCTGCAGAGAGCTGATCGTCAGGTCACCAAAGGCCTCTGCTGTGGTACAGCCTTTCTCTTTTACTATTCAAGAAAACAAAACCCTCTGAGGTTTGTTTGTCTAGGGAATGGGCTGCAGCAACTAGCTGAGGAGTCGCCTGCTCTCTGCTCCTGATCTGATCTGCAGAGGTCAAGAACACAACTCCAAAAGGTGCCTCCAACAAATATTTTCTGTGGTCAAGACAGATTTCTTTTTCGAGGAGGAGGAGGAAGAGGAGGAAGAAATTGAAAGATAAAGTAATCATCTGGATTTTTTTTGACCAGCTAGGCAGTCTACATAATTTGTAAGACTTGATACAAAATCACAATACAGGGTCCATATTCCAAAAATCAGGGAAAAGTATTATTAGTAGTACTTAAACATAAAGCTTTTATTCTATTTTCCAGGGTCTCTTTCTCCAATTGTCCTGGTATGTTTAACATTTGCTATTTCATGCCATTCTACATAAGGAAAAATAATATTTTAATTTATTAGGATGAGTTTGAATGTTTGCCTTCGTGTTGCTAAATGTCACTTTTAAATGTAAGGATGAAGGATGAGAACATTTAACTTGGTGAAATTGACGAAACTATACAATTCACATTCCACAGCTCATGCATGATACGTACTTCATTTTTACCAGAATAATGGAAATGCGGCACCAAATGAACTCTACTCTTTAGCTAACTAGCTCTACCACTACTAACTAATGCTGAATCTTCATTCCACTTCTTGCTACATGCACATCCTACCAATTCTATCCAGCGTCACTTACTGTGAAGGAGGGAAGGACTGAAAAGAAAACGTTCTCCTTCTTCTCTGTCCACACCTTCGGCCTCAGCGTGGCCTAATGGGAGGCTACATGGGTAAGCCAGGTCCACGGGGCTCCTCCCGGTCACGAGTTTCTTAGGGCAACATCATCTTCCTTCTGGGCTCGTTGTCAGCTCTGGTCTGAAGGAACCAAGGCTCTCGGGGCTGTCTGTGCCTTGGCTTATTCACCTTGGACATAACGCACTCACTTTGTCCCTGCTTTGAGTCCCGCTAGCCTCCCCTGTGGTGTGGGCCCACCAGAAGCCATATTCCTGGGGCACTGGAAATGCCATAAACCAGCAGAGTGGCAAGCACCCATGACACGTACGCTGTGCGCAAGTCCTCTGCTCACACACATGCTCCGTTTTCTCTTAAAAAAAAACACACACTCAGAGAGATACAATGACCAAGTGTGTCGAGACAATGGCAGCCCCACTGTTAAACCACACTGCAGTCCCTGCTAGGTTGTCACACATGAAGCCAGCCTCGACAGCCAGAGATTCCTGAACCCATCTGGCCATTGAGGATCACCACGTGAGCTTGCTCCAAACACTGATCCTTGGCCAAGCTGCAGAGCTCCTGAACCACAATCTCTGAGAGAGGACCTTGATGATGTTTTGTTGTGGTTTTTTTTGTTGTTGTTGTTGTTTTGGTTTTTTGTGTGTTTTTTTTGTTTTGTTTTTATTCTACAAGTTTCCAAAGAATCATTAAGGTCAAGAAGTCAGGGAAAAGTCAAAGCTAGAAAACAGTAGATGGGAAGTGGTTCAGAGGTTGGCCAACCTGAGCTGGACTCTGGGCCCTGCCAATCACTGGGATTGGGTGGCCTTGGGCCACTTAAACTCCCCGAATCCCCCAACTTCTGATTGTGGAAGGGCTGAGGTGGATAATAGTCTTAAGCAGAGTTGGTGTGAGGAGGCTGTGAGCTTGTGGACCCAGCGAGTGTGGGGGAAGGGGCTCACCTGGAACACATGGAGCCAATGTTGCTCTGATAAGGGAGCCAGGGTTCTTCCAGATGGGAAAGTGGGTTCCAGGTGCCGGCCTCCCTCCTCCCTTCCCACACGTTGACCATTTAACTGTCCCCAAGGATGCCAAATCCTCAGTCTCTCTGATGTCTTCACATGCAAGGGCCTCAACTTTTGTCCTTTGATATAAACACTTTGAAGATAACATGAGCCCTCCTGGGACTGGGACATGGCTTCAAAGCTCCACCCCAGTGGCCCTGTTCTGGCTGCAGACGGTCACCCAGAAGTGAGCCTGTTCAGGCTTCTCGCTGCCCCAGCCCCACAGGTGGTGACTGCAGTCCTCCAAGCCAGAGAAGACGGGTCCCCTCCCCATGGCTTCAAAGGCAGCTGATCAATAACTAGGGTATCATTCGAGCAGCCAGGCTGGGCGGGCCAGCTCCTGAAGGAAGTGGGTGTTCAGCAAAGGGAAGCACTTGCAGAATTGATGGAAAGGAGAGAACTGTCTCAAGTGGAGGAGAAACTGGCTTCAAGTGAACTAGATTCCAAGCTCTCCGTGGCTGGTCATCGCACTCTCAGGAAGCACCAAGGCGCAGTGAAAGCCAAATAACTAATTTGGGGGAAATTATTCTTGGGGGTGGTGGGGATCCTGAGATATTTTGTAGAATTTCACGGAAGCAATAAAAACGGTGACTAACATGGATGGCACACTTGCTAGGTGCTGTGCTGTGCCGCCCTCGCTCCACATGGGCTCAGCACACAGTTACAAGGGTCTACATGGGCCAATCTGTGCTTCAGATACACGCAACGCAACTCTCAAAGGTCAATGGCTTAAACAAACACTGGCCTAAATGGTTTTATAGAGAAACAAGATAATAAGGAAATCTCAAAATGAAATGTTTGGTTGAGAAAATGTACCTGGTTAAAAAAATGACTGCTATGATGAAAGGGTCCAAACAGGTCAGAGAAGTTCATGCCAACGAGGTTTTGAGCCCACTTCTCGTGTTGTCTGGGAAAGCACTGATTTTGTGTCTTTTGTTGGAAGCAGCGCATGCTAAATAATTAAAGAACATGCACCTTGTCAAAAATCTTCATGGTTCTAAGAAACCTCCTTTGTGACATCATCAGCCCGATGGGGAAATGAAGTCATTTGCTCCAGTCGATCCATCCTCTGTCACTCAGGTGCCAACCAATCCACAGATGTCTGAAAGAGCTCAGCTGAGATCAGGCCACAGGTACCCCAGACAAGCAGACCACAAGCTACAGGAGACTTGCACAGCCTAGAGCAGGTCTAAGAGTGCAGCCCTGGCCCCTGATCACAATGTGTGATCAGGATGTCACCCACCACTCACTCCTTCCCTTCACAGGAAGTTATCAGGCTCCATCCAAGTCCCGGGCATTGCACTGGGCTCCAGAAGTTCAGAAGGCTAGCGGGATTATCCCTGCATGCGTGAAAGTCACTTGCCAGCGAGGAGCCCAGCCATTAAGTAAACACATGCCAGAAATGTGAAATTGCAGCTGCTGGAAATACAATAAGGAAGAATTCTCTAGAGCTGTAGAGCAAACCACGGGACCTCACCTAGTTAGGGGATGGGAAAGGAGTCCGGCAAGCTCGCCGGAGAAGGGACACTTAGACTGAGATCACCAGATTATTAAAATAACCCAAGGGGAGGTGTCAGGCTGAGACAGTGACAGTGCCTTGGGCTCTCACCAAAACAAACCTAACCCAACTCAATGTAAACAGTGGAGCAGAATGGAAGCTTAACTAGCCAGAAACCATTAACCTCTGGCCATTAACCTCTAACCAGAGTTTACCAATCAGAAAACATCGACTAACCTCCAACTAGGGAATTTCCACTTTAGCAAATCATATATTTTCTCTGTCTCGCCTCTGCTAACTCTATAAAAGTTCTTCCACCACACCCCCCATCACTGGAGCGTGGAACCGCTTGGTAGACTGGTGCTTAAATTGCCAAATATGCAAATAAACTTATTAAAATTTTAATGTACCTAACTTTTTAACAAGTGTATGTGTGTGTGTGCCCAGACACACACACACACACACACACACACACACATACACATACACACATACACACTTGTTATGAAATGAAATAAGTATATATATGATTTAAGCAGGCTTTCTCTTTCATTCCATATATGCAATAATTCAGCCTCTTTGAGGCACTAACAAGGGAAGGCCTCACAGTTACTGGACATTTGCTCAAGTATTCTCTTTACGGGTAATTAGGTCCATATGAGTAGTGTGTGTGTGTGTGTGTGTGTGTGTGTGTGTGTGTGTGTAGATTGTAAACTGATACCATGAAAATGTTCAGCTTGGAAGGTGCTGACTCCTCTGAATGACATGCTGGTGAGAAACGGTGTGCTTCATTGGGGACCCTTCCTGACATGCTTGACCCGTGTCCTTGACTTCGTGTCCTCAACAGATTCAAAAGCAAGCTCTTTTCCATCTCCTGGAAGCCCTTTCTTCTTACCAAGGTCCGCATCCCAGTGGACGGCACGCTGGGTGGCACATCTCTGCGTCTCCCTCTGAGCAATTACCAAGCACAAGAGACTGAGCAGAAACTAACCCACGGGAAACCTGCCGCCATCCAGGGACTACTACTTTAATTCAATCCTCTGCTCCTCTTGTCTGGGTCGCGGAGGAGGCCCCTGAGTCTCATCCCTCCCAACTGCCCTCCACACACTGTGATCAGTTTTCTCACCTTTACACCTCACACAGTGGCTGTTGTACTTAGAATCTGCCCGGGAGCCCTCCTGGGGATGCACAGTCCTACTGGAGCTGGCAGAACCCCACACAATGCCCTTTCACCTGCCTTCCCATCCTGATCGGCTAGACTCCTCCAGGGTCCCTGCAAACCAGCTACTCTGCCCCAGGCTGTCCCCAGGAGATCCATCGTGCTCTTTGGCCCTCCTAGTTTTGCTCTTTCTGGTCCCTGGCTCAGATGCCCTCCCATCGAGCATGGCCCTTTATAACCCATTTCCAATGTCCTCCTTTGAAATCTTGCTCCAGTGACTCCAGCAGAATTGACCCCTCCTTCCTTGGTGCGTCCCTGTTCCTTTCATCTGACCGTCACTGTAGCGCCAGCCCCGTTTGTATTACCATCATTTTAACGTGTGGGCTGAGAGACCCCGAAGGGCAGGGACACGCTGCCGCCCCTCGTTCATCTTTGCGTCCCTAACATCTGTCCCATGTTAGGAGCTTTATAAACAATTTTTTTTTTTGCATTTGTTTCAAGTTTTTATTTTTTTTTTTTTTATTTTTTAAGTACCACTCAGATCTTTAATCATGCATTTAGGATAGTGATATCCATCTCATTCAACCACCATTTTTCCCCCCTTCTCCCCGCCTGCTCCCTCCCTTGCCCTCCCTTTCCTTTGACCATTCTAGTGTTCCTCTAATTATATGTACCCCCATCCAATCACACTATGAACTAACCTCCTTATATCAGCGAAAACATTTGGTATTTGGATTTTTGAGATTGACTAATTTCACTTAGCATTATATTCTCCAACTTCATCCATTTACCTGCAAATGCCATTATTTTATTCTCTCTTATTGCTGAGTAAAATTCCATTTTGTATATATACCACATTTTCTTTATCCACTCCATGAAAGACCTCTATAAACAATTTTTAAGTTAATATATGTTCAGGTAACCTCAAGTTTGCCCTTCTTCCCTGCATGCTCCCTCCCTTTTAGGAATCCAAATAGGATGGTAATGGAAGATACGAGGCAGCTTCGGAAGAGGGCTGAGTTTGCAGATTAACTACAAAGCCCCTTATGCTAAGCTAGCAGGATTAGTAGTTGAACAGTTAACCATAAAAAACAATTAATCCAGGAGTCATAGAAACTAATTCACCCATATACGACACACAGTTCACTTAACTTAAAACATGTGAGTGCACACTCTTTCCGGGATCTCTTGTAAGAACAAGGGGTTTGCTCTGAGCACGTGATTCTGCAGGCATAAGCCACACCCACAATGCCTCAAGGGCAACTTGGAGTTCTTTCTTTAGGGAGGATGACTTAGAGGCATGTAGCCTGGAACATTATCCACAGTTTCTAGTTTTATTTTACCTTTGACAAGTCTTCCAGAACATTCTTCTTGATCTCACTGTTCCCACCTACTCTTCATGCCCACGGTTTTCAAAACTTTCCAAATCTCAGCTTCCTTGAGAAGACCATTTCTAAAGATGACCAATCAACACCTATCATGTGCACACACCAGGTGCTGGGTCAGACTCTGGATGTGAAGACTCTCCAGGTGACCCGCACCCCAACTTCACCAACAACAAAGCCCTTCGAGATAAACAGTTTTCTCCCTCTGAGAAGTGGAGATAACTCCTCCATGACACCCACATGCATCCACTGGGGTGATGGGTTAGACAAGAGCGTGAAAATTTGTGGTCATGTCACCCCGCTCTCCAAAACGAACAAGCAAACAAACAATACTCACGGGCTGGTTCCTGTGACCAAATACTTCCCTAAATATTTAAATCAAATCAAGTCATTTAAATCTCACGATGACCTTGCAATGCAGTAAGCACTGTCACCATTTTGACGATGAGGAAACAGAGGCAGAGGGTCACAGCTGGGAAGAGGCCTCAAAGTTAAGTTGGGACACTAAGCCCCGGACTTAGACTTACTCTGACTTAGCCTGACTCCAGAGACCAGCCTCCTAGTTGGAATTGTCTGCAAATGGGGCTACCCCAGATCCTGCAGGATTGGGGGGAGGATGAACAAAATACTGAGGATTTAAGTCAGATGCTTCACCCAGCATTCAGAAGCCTGTCTCTTCTCTTCCTTTCCTTTCCTTTCTACCCAAGCAGGCCCTTCTGGGGGAGCTTGGGCATTTGGCATTTATCTTATTTTTCTTGATTCCTCCATATCCTCCCTAAAATAAAAATCAAAATTTGGTGTCAGCTTGTGGGGCACGGAGCACCCAGCTAGCTTCATCTCGGGAGTTGAAAGACCACCAAATCTATGTACAAAACAACCCCCCAAATCAATCTTCTGTGCACAATTTCTCTTGAAAGGTGACACAGTCCTTTAAAAATAGCTATGGGCTCCATTGTGCGAAGATAGTGACAGAGACTGACAGCTTTTAGAGAGGTGTAATGTTCCCAGGCAGCCGGCTAGCGTGGCTCACTCAGATAGAGATCAGTAATTCGATCGGGGGAGAGTGCTAAATGTTAGAGGTTAAGCTGGTGTGTTCTTATTACTAATCAAACTTCAACACCATGCCTGGGCCCGGCCTCTGTGGGTCTCACAAGGAAATGGTGAATTACTGAGAAATTTCAGCCTTTGCTCCTGGCTTCACAAGTGGCCCTTGTTCTAGCCATCGGTGAATCCTAGCTGCACCCACAGAGGAGCGGGCACTCAGTGGATAGTGGAGGCCTCAGGACAGGTGACAACCCAGGCACCTTCTGCCCTTCTCATGCAGAGACACAGACAGGGAAGCAGGTGCTAGGGGCAACTCCTCCAGGCAAGTTCTTTCTGGGAATCATCTCAAAATAGGCTGCTCGTATGCGCTGCTATTTCTTTTCCTCGGGTGCATACAGATTTTGAAGGTCAATCATGGGATTTGGGCCTTTCTCATCCTACTATGGAAGGCGGTGGTCTGCTGGAATATGACCAGCCATCAACTTTCTCAGAGTGAAGAGTCTTGATTCATAGCTTTTGCCAATTTCCCTGGTGTGTAAATGCTCCTCCCTTCGTGGCGGATTTTCAGCAATCACGAACACAAAGTCAGAGAGAGGTGTGCATAGGCAGGTCTCGCGGCATGAACCACTCCAGCACCCTATTGGTCCCAGAGCCATCCCTGCGCAGGCAGCCAGGATCTGTCTCCCGGGCAGGCCAAGTCCTGCAACCACTCCTCCTGATGGTGGGTTTTGTCTCTCCTCTTAGATTTGATAGAAATGCCCACAGCACTCGCAGAGCAAGCCAAAATGGCAAAACTGGCCCCACTTGGGATCTTCCACAGCCTGGGTCTGCTTGGCTCCCAAGGTTCTGGCTGATAAATGAAAGAATTCTATCCAATTTGTTGAATTCCTATTCCAGAAAAAAAATGAAAGTAGGTTATGTACCTGGAGCTTGTGTGTAAGTACACATGATCTCGGGAAGTGGGTGGTTTCACCTCATTTTGCAGAGGGCACAGGCTCAGGGAAGCCATTGGCATGGAGCCGCGTGACTTGGGATGATGGAGCTGAGATCTGACTCGCGTTTGTCTTGTTGCAAAGACCATGCTTTTGTCTACTTCCATACTCCTCCAATCCCGGAAGAACATTATTCAAGGACATTTATGAGGAACAGATGGGACCTAAGGTTTGGTGAGATTCCCCAGGAAAGTTGAACACAAGGCAGGAGAGACCCGAGGTGCTCAAGAAGACAGGTGAGCAACGGAAATACAAGAACATCCTTCTCTTTGGAGTAGATCACAAGCATGGGGACAGAGAGGTGACAAGACCTCTTTCATGGGGAGCCCTGTGCCCGGAGGCAGCCACCCAGGAGATAGGAAGCCCCTTACGTGGATCAGAAAGCCACCCTGCCCTCTCCTCTCGTTGCTCCTTGCTCTTCCCTCTGGGCCCACTCAGAATAACACTGCCCATCGTGTCACCGACGTCCAGCAATGCTCCCCCATGAACAGCCCTCCTCCGGTCACAAGAGGGCAAGCTGATGTCCCGCGGTCCTCTCTCTGCAGAGGAAGATACTTCCTCTTCAGAGATGAGAAGCCGTCACTCCAGCCATCATCATTGCCACCTGTCTCTGGACTCTGTCCTGAATGTCAAAGTCTCTTAAGACACAAGATAAGACCTGGGTTCCTGGAAGGCTAGTGCGGTCCTGCTCTGCAGCCCTGCTCCTAGGAGAAATCTGGGCTTGATTTGGATGATCATCTCATTATTATCTGAATTCTCCTTTTTGGCTCGATGTGCCCCAAGAACAGGTTTAATGGATGATCTGATCAACTTAGAAGGAGTGTATTAAGCTATTCTTTCTTCTAGAAGTTCTTTGGCAAGGTATGGTCTGAGAACACTGGCATTCTATCGTAGAAACAACTCAGTGTGTTTCAGACTTCCTGTTAAGGCACTATTAGCCAACACCCTGTCAAGAGCTACTAGAACCGATAACCTGTCACTTCCTGGGACCTCACACAAAAATGTATTAGCTTGCTCTTAGGTATACTCAGGATGGCCTGGTCTAGAAGAGCAAGTGGTGGCATAAAATAGCCTCCCGGCTCTACATTTCAGGACAGAAGGTGGGGTTGGGGGCAGATGATGTAGAGAGGGAGAAGGATTGGGGACCCAGGGACTTGTGCCAGCCCCACATTCATGTTGGCTCTGAATGTTCCTGACTCCCTCTCACCACCAGCCTCTGGGGTCACCTGGGGTCTGAGCACTGGCTCCTTCCCTGAGCCCATCCTGCCTTGGCCAGCCCTGCCCTGGACCTGTGCGCTTGGTCAGGAGCCTTGGGTTCCTTCCTGCACTCTTAATCTGCAGCCTTCTTGGCAGTCAGAAGGGGCCTGGTCTGAAGCCCATCTTGGTACAGACCACTCCAACTGGGACAATCCCCCTCAAATCAGAAGAGCCACAGCCACAACTGCGGCCTCCTTTTGGCCCACTTAAATCTTGGACTCCCCAGAAATAGGCTCCAGAGCAAGAATCTGCCATAACTCAGGGGCTGATGTGGGCTTCTAATTGGAGAGGCATTCTTGTTTGCAGACAAGCCACACTCTTAAAAAGTTCTTGCTCATCATCGAAGGCGGCCAGCCTGAATGCCTCGCTGTGTCCGGCACGCAGGAAGCCTCCTTCTGCAGTGGCTCCTTTAATCTGCACCAGAGGGTCAAGTGGCTGGTCCTGAGCGGGGAGTGGGGGACTCAGCATCCTTCCTGGCGGCCCCCAACCTGCTCTCTCTCCCCTGCCTCGAGCGACAGCCTGCTGGCTGGGATCTCTGCGGTGGGGTGGGATCATGTAGCTCTGCTGCGCTGCCTTCTCCCAAACGAACGTCATCAAAATTAAAAATAATCACAGCCGGGGGATCAGTGTTCAGGGGAGGTCAAGGGTCAGATCGGCTGCTGTGTGCTCATCACTTGAAGGTCAGACTTTTGGAACATGGGACATCGCATGACATCCTGGCAATTGTCACCACCTGCACCCTGTAGCCCCCGGGGATGGGCAACTCTGCGTCCTCGGGCGGGTCCCACTGTCATCGGGTGAGAAGCAAACACCTTAGCTGTGGCTGGAAAATGCTCCCGGCCCTGCTACCCCTTCCCCTGCCGGCGGGGGCTACAATGTGAGGCGGTCATGTCTTGGAACGGCAGCCTCAAGTTCAAGTTTCTCCCATACACCAGCTAGGTGCTGCTGGCGGCAATGTGACGCCACCCAGGAATTGGCCTTTGGAGTACTGTACATGGTGCCCCATGGTGATGCTGGCTGCTGGGTACTTGGACCAAGTATCCTCTGCAGTAGCCTCCGCTGCTGGGGAGCTGCTGATGTGCTGACCCCCACACAGGCCTGCACGGGGGGGGGGGACCCCTGTCCTTCCATAGTAGAGCTTGTGCCACCTCTGATGTCAGACGCCGGGTGGGGGGGAGGACGAGGCTTCCCCTGGTGGGTGCCACGGAGACCAGCCTGTCAGTCACTCATCTAGCTACCATACCCTGAGCAGTCACTGTGCGGCACCTGCTTTGGCGACTGCTGGGACCTCGATGGTGAGGAAGGCAGATGCGGCCCCCACCCTCGTGCGGCTCAGGGGCAGAGACTGAAATTCCTTATGAAAATCTCTCAGTGACTGTGAACTCAGCCAGACGCCAAGTGCACGCCGTCAGAAACAGGAGACCTGCCCTGAGGACCCTCAGGCTCCCGCGAAAGGGTTTTGCTTTCGTTTATTTCAAATTCAAAGAAAAATTAAATAATAATATATGGATGATAATGAACCCAGCCTGGACTGTATCTGCCTTCACATCAATGATTAAATATTATTTTTAATGCTTTTTAGTGAAGGAAGAGGCCCATAAGCACAAGTGTGTGTAGGACCCGAGATCTCTGCCCTGTGGGCTTGGATCCAGGGGCTGTCAGGGTGTCTAGAGGGTGGGCTGGTCTGGCACACAGGCTCAGGAAGCCTCCTCTCCAGCAGAGGGGGGGGGGGCTCTGGGCTGCAGGGGCAGCCCACGGTGAGGGTTCTGGAAAGAAAGGGTTGAGGGAACTTAAAACTGTCGCAGAGAGAAAGGGTGCACGGGTGAGCAGGGCTTCTGCAGCACGCGGTGAGTGGTCTTGGTATTCAACCTGGGAGTGCTTGACACCAGATGGTTTTGATGGTGACAGTCACCAAATTTCCTTGGCTGTGAAGGGACTCGTGGAGTGGAAACAGGGTGAGTGTCTATTGCCACTGTCCAGGCAAAAAGAAGTGGCGGCTCCACCTGGGGTGACGGCGATGGAGTTGGGGAGAGGAGCAAGTCCAAGAGAGACTTGGGATTGACAGTGGTTGGATGCATGGAAAGAGGAAATGGGGGAGTCCAGGATGGCCCCCAGGGGTCCTGGGACCTGAGGAATTCCTGCTTTTTAGTTGAAATTGACACCTTGCACCCTTTGCACCTGGGGCAGCTGGTGGTGGAGCTGTGCCCGTGAAGTGCCAAGGTCGTGAGAGGGAGAGGCTGGCTTGTGGGCGTGGACATCGTGTCTGTCCACCCCTGATCCAGCTCAGACCCTGGCACCCAGGAGGTCTCGGCAAATGATTGTTGAACGGATGGGGAAGGACGGAAATGGACAGGGCGGGGGACAGAGAAGCGCACTCCGAGAGGTCCAGGTGGGACTCGGTGAGGGACACAGCCCCTGGCTAGAGAAACGGGAGGCGCGGGGCTGAGGCTGTGCAGGGGAAAGGCTTCAGCGTCCTTCATACCAGGCTAGGAGGATGCTAGAGCAGGGAGAGCTCCGGACCTGGAGGGGCTGCTACACTGGTTTTCGGCGAAATCAGGTCCCATCCAGGCTGCGTGGGACGGCTGACAAAATGATCACGCGACCTGAGGAATTCCTGCTCTTTAGTTGAAATTGACACCTTGCACCCTTTGCACGTGTGGCGGGGGGCTGGGTGCATGAGTGTACGTGTGCGTATGTAGGTACGCATGCGTGTGAGCACACGTGTTTGTGTGCTTGTGTGGGGTGAGAGTGCATGTGCATAAATGCGTAAGTGTGTGAAGATGTGGCTCTAAGGAGAAGAGATGGAGCAGGGCCTAGGGAATTCTAGAAGAATTGCTATAGAAGTGGAGATTGAGAAACCATTTTCTGGCTTTTTGGTATTTCTATTTGGAATTTTTTTTTTTTTATTTGCTTTAGTTGTACACAATGCATTTTTATCTGTATGTGGTGCTGAGGATCGAACCCGGGCCGCACATGTGCTAGGCGGGCACTCTACCACTGAGCCACAATCCCAGCCCCAATCTATTTGGAATTTATGTAAGCTCCCATCAGAAAACAGCCCCGTGTCCCTTAGTGAATATGACAGTGATGTGGACACTTGGGCACCACGGTCACCATCCCCACATGCCGTCCCGTTGCCATGTTGCTGTGGAATCTGGGGTGGTTGGCCTGGTCCTGGCTCTCTCCCCAGAATGCTAAGGTTCTGCACGAACCCCCCCACGTGGGACTCCTGTGTGACCCCACATTGCCAGGCACTGCCTCTGGGGTGTTAGAAATAACTTCCCTTTAGTTTTAAGAGGAGTGACATTCGAGTTCCTACTGCGTGCTCTTCTCATCTCATTACCTAGACCAGGACTTACTCTCTAGGCGAGGAGGCTGCGGCTGGGGAGCCAAACCAAGTGCGGACAGCAGGGCTCTGCCTTGGTGTCAGAGAGCCATGGCCTTGGGCAGACCTTCGAGCCACCTTTCTGCAGCTGTGAGGGGCCCTTCAGGGACTCCACTGGGCTCCACCTGACCCACTGGGACATTCTGGGGATTCATGGTGCAGGAGGCCAGTGGAAAGTGGAGAGCTGGACGTGTCCCCCGCTGCTGTCCTTTTCCTGACCCATCTCTGGGGAAACCCAGACCCCAACATAAGCTGAGCCTTCTCTGGGGACCCCTGCCGCCTCCTCTGCTCTGTGAACTCAACTGCTGTCCACCCGGGCCAGCCGGAGACCTGATTCTATTTTAAGAGCATGGGATGCGTTTTCCAGGAGGGAGGTTGTGAAACGTCGGGGAGTTGGGTCAGCCTCTGCCAAGGCTCGCAGGAGTTTTAGTTTTAAGGATCCTTCGAGAAGATAGACTTCGGATTAACTGTCCTCGAGTCAAGACGGTTTTAGCGCTGTTGAAATGGTTGAGGGGGAAAAAGTAATCTTATCGAGGAAGGAGAAATCTTTTATATTTGAGCCAACTTTGGTTTTAAATGTTATGAAACAACTTCTGACCGTTTCCCAAATAGTTTTTGTTCTTTCCCCAGAGCTTTCTCAGCTCTGGGTTCTGTCTCTCATGGTTTACCCCCTCCCAATCCGACACTGTCTCTCTGGATTGCTTGTACACATGATTTGTTTTGTAGGTTTTTTCTATTTTCCCGAGTGTGTGTGTGTGTGTGTGTGTGTGTGTGTGTGTGTGTGTGTGTGTTTACTAGAAGAATCAGGTTCTGCTAGGTTTCAACAGCTCTGGGCACTAGGGCGGCTGAGTGGAGAGAAGCTGTTGAAATACACCTGAGACAGGTGCACCGGCTGTGTCAGGGACAGTGTTCCCTTGGACATGTGGACATGCAGGGTGCAGGCCTTTCTCCCTCCCCAACACCAACCTCTTTTGCTCCTGAAAGGAGAAGTGAGCTGTAGGAAAACCTGCAATTCCCCACTCTCTCCCAAACACCACCGCGGGTCCTGGCCGTCCAAGGTCAACAGCCCCTTCCTCGCCTCTCCCTTCAGCCTCAGCGGCTTCCATCTCCAGCTCTCCATCCTCACCCCCTCCACTGGACAGTGCCCCTGACTCCCTGCTGCCCACTCCGCGACCTTGGCCCAAAGGGGCAGCGCAGAGCGCGGCTGTCGCCAGCACAGGCAGTGACATGACCCACCACGTTCTAGCTCCTGAGCTCCCTGCTTGGCTCTCAGGGTTTCCCTGCCTCTCCTCTCCTGTCGCCCCTCCACTTGCTGTTGACATGACCTAGTCACGTATCTTTACCCTGCACCCTGGCCTTCGTGGAGGCTGTGGTATACAGCTGATGTGCAGGGACGCCCAGAGAAGGTCACAGGTCCCGGAAACACGGCAGGGTGGCCCCGGTGCTGGGAGATGACCATGTTCATCCACACGACACCGACGAAGGGTGGCCATCAGACGTTTTGGGTTTTCTTCAGGGATCCCAGGAGTTAGGAGCACCCTCGGAAAGGTTCTGAAGCCTGGCTCTGCTGCAGACTGACTGTATATCTTTGGCCAAGTCTCTTGCTCCCCTAGGACCGCAGAGGACCCTCTGGAAAGGTCGAAAACTAAGACCCACCTCCCAGGGCTTGTGGAGGAGGACGAGGCTCTCAGCGGGGCCTGCCACGAGGGGGTCCAAGCAGATGACCCTCTCCTGCCCCAGCTCTCACCCCAGTTCTGTGGCTTGGGGACTTCCTGTGCATGCAGCTCTGTGCCATTGGGTGTGCAAGAGGACACACCTCCACATGGCCAGTCTCAAAACCTCAAAGGACGGGCGGGGGTTGTGGCTCAGCGGCGGAGCATTCGCCTCGCACGTGCGCGGCGCGGGTTCGATCTTCAGCACCACGTAAACATAAATGCATTGCATTGTGTACAATTTAAGTAAATAAATAAATATTTAAAAAAAAAAAAAAACCTCAAAGGACGTTGAAATTTTCCCCTGAGTTTGCATATTTTTCTTAATTTTATTTATTTATTCATTTATTTATTTGGTATCATACTGGAGTCAGTGAATCCTGATATTGGTTTCTCTCTCTCTTTCTGTACCCTTGACTATAATTATAGGGAAGAGATTCCAAATGGTGGGATGTAATAGCAGCCCCCAGGGCACCAACACTCCCCATTCCATGCTCTGCATCTTGACACCCCTGTCCCATCAAGCTCGCCATCTACTTCAGCAGAGCCTGCCGGGGACTGACTTAAAGCCCTTCCTGTCCCTCACATTGGCGACGTCTGGAGATATTTGATCGGGGATGTCTATGGGGTACTACTGGCATCTAGTTAAGTGCTCTGTAACGCATGGGACAGTCCCCCGCCACAGAGAAGTGTCTGGTTTAAAATGCCGGTGGTGCTGTATTGAGAAGCCGGCCCTGTTGCTAGGGTTGAAAGCCAGGTGCCAGCTTCCAACGGCCTCCACTTTCCATTAGCTGAAGGAATTTGGGCATTTGGCTTCCCATTTTTTTAATCTATTGAAAAGATGAATGATCCTGATCAGGTGGTTGTTTATTGAGGTGCTGGGTAGCAGGACCCTAGCAGAAGGTGCTCTGAGAATACCAGCCATTATTATTATCCCATGTGACTCCGGCAACAACCCTCGGGTCTGGGGAAGTGCAGAAACTGCCCAAGTCCCGCAGATACTGAGGGGCAGAGCCTGGAATCAACCCTCCTCTCTCTGGTCCGCTCCTCACGACCTCACCTCCGGCGTGTTCCGACGCCTCCTGACTCCCAGCTGTGGGCCAACGTGGGCACCAAAATGCCCTGGAATGCTCTTTGCGATTCTAGAGGAGGTGGAACACGGACCCTGGCTGAGAAGTCCTGCAATGACAAAAGCAGGTGACGGGCGTCTCCGGGTGACGTTATTCGTGCCCAGAAGTTGGCCCTAAACCCTCCTGGAGCACAGCAGATGACCTAATTCTGAGTCAAGGGTGTGGCTGCCTCAGCCTTTTGGCAGGACATTTTGTGACTCGGTCACTTTCCCAGGTCCCTGAAGCAGGTGCCACCTCCCCTAGGAACCAGCTCTGAGTGAGTCCCTGGCTGACCAGAGCTCCGGATGGACACTTTCGGGGCAGCTCAGATCTGGAGGCAGGAACCAGGGCCAAAAGGAGGGACAGTGTCACCCAACGGTGACTTTTTCACACTGGACACAGCCTGGCTGCTTGCCCCAGGCTGTGTAAACGGGGTGCTTGGCATTTTAATGTCATTGTATTTTTTCCCAGGTGACAAAGTGAAGAAGGCAGCACCCCACAAAGCCCACCCATAGCACAGCTGCCCAAGCTCCCAGCACACTGCTAGACAAGCTCTTACTTCACGCTTGTCACTGGACACCCCAGTGCCACTTCCTGCTGCGCCTTGTGGGTGGGAATGGACACTCCGTCGCTGAGGCAGAACCCAACCCCGACTCCCGCTCCAGAAAGGAGGAATCTCAGAGACGGCTTAAGACAAAGACTCTATGCTTCCCAGATTCCCCAAATCACAACTTCAAGGATCTGAAATTTAGAGGTCCCAGGAGTCTGTGCCTCAGAAATTCAGGGACTCCATGATCCTTTTGCACGGAGACGTGCATTTTGAAACCACAATTATGCCACTTCCTAGTAAACAGGGCACTGCCATCAAAAACAGAACGAACCCACAAGCCTGGGGCAGGAGCCCTGAAAAGCCAGAGAGATGGTAGCCTGGTGTTCTGACCCTCTCTGCCCTTCAGGGGCGGTGTGTCCTTGGGCAAGACAGAGGACCTGTCTAAACCTTCTTTTCCTATTCTGTAGACTAGATTAATAATCCTTGCAGCTTTTTTTTTTTTTTTTTTTGTCCTTGGGACTTGAACCCAGGGCCTCCTGCATTACCAGGCAAGCACTCTACCACTGACTGAGTGCTCAACCAAGGTCAGGCGTCATGTGTGACTGTCCCAGCCACTTAGCCTGTCCAGGAGGGACAACAAGGGGGTGTAGGCTCAGAGTGCTGCTGGCCGAGGGGTGGGGAGGGGAGCAGACCGGAGAGTCCACGACACCAGCTTCGCGAGGCTGGGTCCCCGAGTGCTTGTCCAAGTGTCTCTCCGGAGGCAGGACCGTGCTGTTGAGGCCCAGGAGACTGGATCAGAATCGCAGGCCTGACTCGTACAGGGTCAATTTAAGAGTCGCCAGAGTGCGCCATCAGAATCGTCCAGCTGCTTTTGGAACGGCCTTTATTTCCTGGTGGAGGGGAAGCCGAGGTTCCAAAACCGGCCCCATCACGGAGCCACGTCGGCACATGTCGCCCGGTGCACCTGGCCCTGTGGCTTCTCTGTCGTTGAAGTTGGGCCTGATATTAGAGGGACACTTTGAATTCTTGAAAGAGTAATTCTCACTTACCTTTTTCCCTCTTTTCCCCTTCAGGTTCAACCCCTTTTATCACACTAAAGTGCCAATCAATATTGCAAGATAGATGTTACATCTTAGCTTTTTATAACATTACTCCTCCCAGAAGGGACACTGTATCTTTAAGGAAATGGACCCCGTATCCTGTTTCTGAAGGATTAAAACCCTTTAAAGAGACAGAAGAGGCTGTAAACCCCGATCATATTCTTATTCTCTCTTCATTATCCTGTCCACTATCTATCCCTGCTGAGTGAATCTGGTTGTGTGTTTCTCCAAAGTGGTCATAAGAAGAAATTTATTTACTCCGCTTGGCACTGGAGGGGCATTACTGAGCTTCAAGGCTCTCCGAAGTAATAAAGATTTTGCAGTGTGTGCAAAAGGAGCAGAAATTCAGAACTTCTTTCCCCCTCTGAGGTCGTTTGGCCATCCAAAGGGGGAGTCACTTCTCATTTTCTGACAGGGTTTATTTCCGTAAGATTTTCCAATTAGCAGGAAAAGGTCACACTAATGTTGGTGCTGGGTAGGGGAAGAGGATCAGACTATGCAAATAAAGACATCCTTGAAAGGACAATATTAAAAAAGAGAGAGAGAGTGGATTTCCTTTTTCCTAATTTAAAAATTACAGACATTTTCCCCGTCTTCTCCCAGGAAGGAGAGAAGGAAACTGTGATTGCATTTGACCTGCTGTGCTTGCCTGGGATAAAAGGACCTGCGGTGCCTGAGCCCCCACCACCTGCACCTTGGCAGGCAACTTGAGTACATAGGGGTTAAGAGGAGACCCCGCGCCCTCCGGCCCAGGATGCGCAGATCAGGGGATGCCAGGACACGGAGCTGGGATTGGGCTGTCAGTGAAACCTCTGTGGACCTTGATAATGGCCAGACTGTCCCCAGCCCGGCCATGCTGACTGCCAGCATATCATCTGAAACTCCGTCTCAGATCTTTCCCTGACACTTCCCCAGCCACTTCTGGTCTTCGCTCAGTGCGTGCAAAGCACGAGAACTTTGCTCGGTAATAGGGAGGGCTGGGAGCCATGTCAGGGAAGATGTACTCCAGCCGCGCGGAGGACAAAAGTCACCAGTGCCCATTAAAAATGGGTCCAGGGGACAGCTTCGCTTCGGATTCGGGGCCGGAGCTCCCTGTCAGCGCTAACGTGCCGTGCGGACGTTCCCACGGAGAGTCCTGGATGGCTGCCGCACACGCCACGGCACATCTGCCACCCACATCCCGCCGCCGAGGCCGGGTGGGTTGCGCAGCAGGAGGCAGAGTCCTGCACGGAGAGGTCCAGGGCTTTGCACACCTCTCACACACACGCCACACACCTCCACGCTGAGTGCAGCTGCAGCCAAGAGGGAAGGTCGTATTCCTCCAGCAAGGACCCCGCTGTTTCACGGAGACTGCACGCTGGGCAGGACACTGGGCAAATGCCACACACAGCATTTGTCCCAGACTCTCTGAGTGCCAGGTCCCCTGCCCGGTTCTGAGTGCGAGACCTCGGTTGAGTTCACCCAGCCATTACCTGGCTGGGTCTGGTTCAGATTCGGTGTAACTGTTATCGGTAACTCCAGTGAGTCCCCTGTGGGATGAGCTCATTTGTGAGAGAAAGAGAGAAAGAAGGAAGGAAGGAAGGAAGGAAGGAAGGAAGGAAGGAAGGAAGGAAGGAAGGAAGTAGTGGATGATTTTTGACAGCAGGTTAAATCTTATCAAATTCTAAGAGTATCATTTGGCAGTTCTCCCTAGGATATAAGCAAAACAAGGCAGAAGGATGGTCACTGGGCATTTAAAAATCAAAACATGCAAACGGATCTCCAATTAGTGTTCTTATGGAGTGACTGTCCTCTTTTTTTTTTTTTTTTTAATTTTTTAAACATTTATTTATTTGCTTTTAGTTGTTCACAATGCCCTTATTTTTACGTGGTTCTGGGGATCGAACCCGGGCCGCACACGTGCCAGGCGAGCGCCCTACCGCTGAGCTACAACCCCAGCCCGTGACTGTCCTCTTGTTCAGCTCCGTCTGTTATGAACATACAGTCCAACCAGGAATGCCAGTGACCACACACGTGGGTGCCATGAGGGGACGCGAGCATTCTCTGCCATCCTCCAGGTCTGCTGCCGCAGTCCTGTCTGCCTCAGAGAGTAAGACAGAGGTGGCCCACCCTCGGCTTAAGAATCCTGCTTCCTGCCTTGACGGTGAAGCCCAGCGCTTCCCAAGGCATTATTTGGATTCTAACATGAAAGAGAAAGCCTTTTAGTTTTCATTGCCGCTAAACAAAGAGTGACCCATTTTCCCCCTGTTTTCAGAATATCGTTTCTTTTTTTATTATCTACCAAGTATTCATCATTGTAGCCAATTCTTGGCCCTGTTTTTTCCTTAGGAAAAGATGAGGTGGGAAAAGGAATTACAAAGAATTACCCCTGCATCAAAGAAACACAGGGAATGAAGTTCTTATTCCTGTTTAAGATCTCATTCATAACAAAATCAAATTTACCAAATTCAAAATAATTCCTTTGGTTTTATCTAGAGGAAATTTTTAAAGCTAGTCGAAGCATACAGACAAACAAGTAAATAATAATTATAGTACCCAAAGTCCGAAGCATCTTAATGCCCAATAAGACACAACTAGTTAACTAAAGTACAATTTATACTTAAAATGGAATGCTACGTAGCCATTATAAAGCTTGACATAGCAATATTTTTTAGTGATATTATTCTTTGTTTTCAGAATATAAGATTGTTCTTTCTCTTTTATCATGTCATTATTATAGAAAATTTCTATTCCTGTTATATTTGGGGACAAGGTTAGGTGGAGTGGGAAGAGTTACGCAAAATTGGTTTTGAGCCGAAGGACGTTATGATCAGACGTCGGGTGGCAGTGTGGTGGTCCAGTGTTTGGAAGACACGTTATGTTTTAATCAGATAAAATACTAGATAAGCATAATGAGAAACAATAAGTCAGTAGGTTGGAGAAAATCAGGCAGAGGCAAAAAGAAAGATGGCCAGTGTATAGTTATTTGTCCGTGCTACCCATGATTCTAAATGATTTAAGTGTGACCCCATGAAACTGAGAGAGTTCTTCTGTAGATTTCAGCGAGCACCCTGGGCACACAGAAGTTAAGTGGCCCCGAGGTCCTGCCACGGTCTGTGAGCCGTGGGGACTATTTCCTCTTTTTAATCATGGTCTTTGCAATACACTATAGCAATTACGTTTTAAAGTTAAGGGGAGGACCTGTGTCTCCCAGTGGGGCACAGTGGAAGGCTACATGTCAAATTTGGTTCTTTTATACTTGATAAAGATTCCTAAAAAAAGCAAGAAGCCCGTGTGAAGACGCAGAATTTTGAGTCCCCAGACCAGACGCACCTCATATAAATAAACAGGGGGAGGGGGAGCCACGAGTCAGTTTCCTAATAAGCTCCCTGCACGACTCGGAAGCAGCTAACGAGGACTCAGGGACCACTTGGCAGCCGTGAGACTTGTCCGGAAGGCTCATCGGATGGCAGGTCCCAAGCCCCTTCCCAGGAGGGTTGGGCCAATGGATCTGGCATGGGACGCGGGAAAGTTGCTCAAGGCAGCCCGTGTCCTTGGTCGTCTGCGACTGTCCTGACGTGTGCTTGTCCAAACACCGTTCTTTATAGCATGCTTTCACGTTCAAAACGGCCCCAGTTTGGACAATGGGGTACTCGTTTAACCTCTTGCGAGGTTCACTTTATAAAGGGAGCAGTTTGGGAAACACGGCTCTATGGAACGTCCGTGACTTGGGTCCAATCTCCCAAATTAAGTCACATAATCATTTAGCCTCACTGGGTTCTCGGTTTTCTCATCTACAAAATACATAGAAGGCTCCCTAATTCCTGGGCTCTTTTCCTCCTGCCTGTGGACCGTAGTAGGAGGCATTCAGCAAACACCAGCTGGAGCTCACTGGGAGTGTCAGAATTCCTTGGATCAACCCTCTGAAACCTCTTCAAGGTCACGATCAGTGTTGCACTGAAGGCAAAGGTGGCCGCCTCCTCGCTGAGCACACATGACCATTTGCAAGTTCTCTGAGGACACTTAGCTGCGGGCTCCAGGTTGATGTCACCTACAGAGTGCAGTTTTGCTTTTAACTGTCTGAGCCACACCCTGAGGTTGGCTCCTCTGTCACTGCACCAACCTATCAAGGCAAAAAAAAAAAAAAAAAAAAAAAAAAAAGTGCCGGGGAAGGTGGGGGTAGGAAGACCAAGTCAATAAACCACTTACAAACTCCCAGACCTCTTGCCAAAGACATGCACATCTGCTAGCCATGCGCAGCAGGAAGAGTTCTAATAAATAATCCAAAGAGAGACATAATCCAGATGACATTTTAAAGATTATTGATCAAAAGTCAGGAGTTTGCTAATATGAATGGCCTTTACCACAAAATTTGCATTCATGACACTCACGCAGGGCATGTCTCTAAGCCAAGGAAAGTATCGACGCCGCTGACACAAATAACAACACAGCCCCGGCGATCTGTTTTCAAGCAAAATGCAAAGAGTTTCCGCTTGTGATCATGGTTGGTGTGGTGGTGGGTGTGCCTTCCTGAGCCCCGCGGGACAGCTCCAGGGTGGTCTGCCCATCTGTGGGTTCCAACCATATGATGCAAGTGCCCAGTTCCAGATATGCTTGATCCAGATCTGATCAAGGCAGGTGCTAACCTAGGGAGTCCTTAGGACTGTCTACCCTGTAGCCAGGACCACTTGTGAAAAAACAGCAAGGATGAGAACCAGGGCATGTAAATGGGGCATAGGGGAGATGTGTTTTTTTTGCTTGATTTGGTTTGTGGGGGCTTTCTTTTTTTATTTTCCTGTTTTTTTTTTTTTTTTTCTTTTTCAGCTAATTAGACCCCACAAGCACAATTTGTCATGGTTTCAGATTTGTGACAATGGACATATTTCTTTGTTGGATGATGTGATGTCACCCGGAGAGATCCGAAGGCCTCTCCCATACCACATCGGTTTGTTCTGACAAGGCTTAATTTTGTTTGACTGCAGCAGAGTTCTCAGTGGACTGAGGAGACTGCTGGGCAGTGGCAGGAGGAGTTCTTTTTCTGCAAGTGCCTTATGCCATCAGCATTAACGAAAAAGTACCCAAGGAGTATTTGCATAGGTATGGAGAGTGAGTTAATTGTAATAACAAGTACTTTGGCCCAAGAACTCTTAAAATGGGTTTGCATTTTAGTTCTGCCGGTCATTGGCCCTGTGATTGGAGGAATTTTCATGCTCTTTCCCAAGCCTTGGTTGGTTGGTTTAAGATTTTTTTGTTCTAATTAGTTATATGACAATAGAATGCATTTTGATACATGATACATTACTGGAGTATAACCTGTCGTTCTTCTGGTTGTACATGATGTAGAATCACACCGGTCGTGTAGTCATATATGTACGTAGGGTAATTATGTCCAATTCATTTGTACCTCCCTACCCTATAACCTCTCCCCTCCCTTCACTCTCCTCTACCTAATCCAAAGTACCTCTATTCTTCCTTAGCCCTCCTCCCCACTTGTGAATTAGCATCCACATATCAGAGAAAACATTCAGCCTTTGCTTTGGGGGATTGGCTTATTTTGCTTAGTGTGATATTCTCCAGCTCCATCCATTTACCAGCAAATGCTATAATTTTATTCTTCTTTAAGGGTGAATAATATTCCATTGTGTATATAGACCACATTTGCTTTATCCGTTCTTCTGTTGAAGGGCATCTAGGTTGGTCCCATAGTTTGCCAGGCCTTGTTTTTCACCCTGTGTTTTGGGTTAATAGTGGGATTCACCTTTCTATAGGCTTCAATAAGGTGAGCAGTCTGGCTCTGTACCCATGGCATTCGTAGCATTCAGTAAGTGTGACTTTTGTTTTGATGATGAGGCTAGTGAGGCTGCTGTTGATGCTTGTGATGCTGGTGTTGGTGCTGGTGACAGTGGTGGTGACGGTGGTGAGGGTGGTGAGGGTGCTGACCTGCCCAGGATGCTTACAGCCACCTCTGGGAATCCTGATCAGGAAAAAAGACTCAGGACACTTTTGAGAAGTGTTTGGAAGTAAAGGAACCAAGACCCAAGTCCTTCTTGTCCAGCCCGCACAGAGCCTTTCCCGGTTTCCTTACTTCAGACACACGCTGACGACCATACTGGACACGCACCCCAAAAGCAAAGGGCTCCTCTTTGTCCGCTGGGGCATCTGTGGAGCAGATTCAGAATAGAGAGAAAGTAGGAGCAGCTGTGTGTTGGGCGCGGTGGTCTCTCTCAGTCAAAGAGAGGCTTACTGTGACCCTCAGGGGCCACCATGCCCTGGGTGGCTTTGCGAAAGTCCTTTAGCATCTCTGAGTCTCATTGTCATATCCACAAAATCTCATTAAAGTCTCATCACAACCACTTGGAGAGGATTGGAAGTGAGTGCGAGCAAGTGAGGAAGTCACCTGCGACCACATGCAAGAGGAAGTCACCTGCGACCACATGCACATGTGTCAGGCAAGGTAACAGCGAACGTGGTCCTCCTTACTGTTCTCAGTAAGGAGCGGCGACTGCGGCATTTAGTGATCGCGTCACCTCCCACCTGGCTGCTAACTCCAGGAACTTCACTCTGACACCTTCCTTTGCTGTCACCTCCCCTCCACTGGCAAGTTCGTCCCTTTCCTCCCCAGGATGCTTCTCAGCTCTAACCCGATCTCCAAGCCACCGTCAGCACCTGGAGGAAGGAACCTTCCCTAGGCTATAGAACTGCCAGGGCCACCTAACTGTCCCCGTGCGCCCACCCCAACCCTGCCTCCCAAGCCATTCTGCACAAAAGCCACAGTTATATTTTTAAAATGCAAAAAAAAAAAAAAAAAATAGTTGAATCATTCCCCTGCTCAAAGCCCTCCACACCATCCAATTAACAGCCAGTCACCAGGGCCAAACTGAGCCCTAGGCTCTCTGGAACAGGGGCACCCTGACTCCTGGCATCTGCCCATTTCCACCATGGCTCATCTCGTTCCAAGTTGAGCCACCAAAGTGTCCTGCACTCTGGCTTTCAGAGCCCGCCATCCAGTGCCAGCACCGCCCTGTGTCCCCACCAGGCTTCCTCCCTACACAGCCGCAGCCTCCACACTTCACAGACTGGGGTGCATGCAGTCCCCACCACAGCTCTAGGAGACAGGTGCTTTCCTGTCCCCACGACAGACGGGGAAAACGAGGCAAGGCAGTCGGCTCCAGCAACCTGCCCACACGTTCTCTCTTGTGCTGAAAATAAAATCCAAACTCCTCCCCTTGGTGATGACACCTGCATCTGCACCTGGGCTCTTCCCAGACCTATCACGGGCCCGCCCCCCACCCGCCATGCCTACTCCCACTCCACTCTGCTTGTCCCTGGTTCCTCCTGGTACCTGCCCTTCTCTTCCATGCTGCAGGCCTTTGTCCCTCTGCCTACACGACTTCTCTTACAGAGCTGATCCCGCCCCATCTCAGGCTCCCATCTTAAATGCCACCTCCCTGGCAGGTGACCTGCCTGCCCATCTTCCTCTCTCTCATTCTGCTAGTTCTTGGCCATCGCTCCCCTGTCCCAGCATCTTGTCTCACAACCAGTTATGGACTTCTTTGTCCACCTAACTAACTCTTGAGCCCTGGTTCTCCATGGAGGATGAAGGGCCAGGGGGCTAATTTGCTCCCCAGGGGGACATCTGGCAATGCCTGGAGACATTTATGTTGCACAGCTGGGTGGGGAGCTGGTGAGTCCCTGGCATCAAGGGGTCTGTCCAGGCTGGGGACATCCTACAAGGCACGAGCCAGCGCCCTACCCCACCTGACCCCTGCTGCAGGGAGGGTCCAGTTTAAAACGTTTTACTGTTGACCATTTTTTCCTCCCTGCTAGAACACTCATTCCAGAAAGGCGTGGCCTTGGGTGCTTTGCTCTTTGCCACATTCCCAGCAGAAATCCCGGGCCCAGCACAGAGTAGGTGCTTTAAAAGTCAGTGTGAAATGACTCAGTAAAAAGTGGGGGCACTGCTGGTGGTAACAGTAATACAATGACCTTGGTTTAAAGAGCCTCATCTACATGCCCGGGGCAGACAGGAGATGGGTAGAGAAGGCCCTGTTTGCCTGCTCTCTCCCCGTGGCCCGCCTTTTGGCCTGAAGACCAGGAAGGAGCAACAGGCATATGAGGAAGCCAGCTCCTCCTCCTCCCCTGGCCACTAAGTGTTGCGCTTGGCCAGAGCTCCCGGCCGTAATTTGGTTAATTGGATGAACAGGCACTTCAGTGACACGGGCTGGATTTCCACACTGCAGTCCATCAAAACTAATCAGTTGGCTGCGCTCCATTTCTTAGCAACTGACAGCTTCACCAGGACGGTGAGTAGATGGTAACTTTTAAAATTGAAGAACCTGCTAAATAATGGCAATTAGAATTTGGCAGGATGCTTTTCAAGGGAAAGGGGAGGAAAGAAATCCAGGTTGTCTTTGTTTTCCCTTAAAGAGATAATCTTGTGGGGGGCTGGCTGATTAAAGGTTTCTTCCAAAGATACTAGTGAAGAAGAATCACCTCAAAATTGCACTTTGTCTTTTGTGTGTAAAAAGAAAATGTCAGAGGCTGGTACACTGCATTCTCGCTTTAGTTGGCACTTACTAAACACTGCTTGTACCTTATGTATGCCTGATTTGACACACCACATGACTTAGTGTAGTGCTAGCTGCTATAACAAGCAAACCTTAAACTTTTTTAGTGGTTTAATGCAAGATGCCTCCTTCCCCAAGAGTCCTATCAAGAGATCCTGGTTGGGAGTGGCTTTCTTCCAGGCAGTGACCCAGGGACCCAGGCTCCTCTTGTCTTGGTTCCATTATCCCCTAGGTCCTCAACAACATCTACTCACGAGCCATCAGAAGCAGAAGATGGCATGGAGAAGGCACATCCCATATTTAACAATGTTGGCCCAGACGTGACGCACAATGATTTGTTCACATTCCCTTAGTGAGAATTGGTGCTGTGGCCACATGGAGAGGCAAAGGGGTCCGGTAGATGTGGCCCTGCCTAGCGACGACTCCATACTGTGGAAGGGAGTGCTTGGGCTTTGGGGGATGGCTGGTCATCTCAGCCAGGGGTGAGCATCTCATCCGCACCAGCTCTAAGAGAAATTATTAGGGTTTCCTTTTTTTCTAAATAGGGAACCTCAGGTTCGCATGAGATAAGGAACTGATCTGGGTTTATGTCATTGGCAAAGAGTAAGGTCAAGATTTGCACGTGTACAGTATAAAACCTCTATCTTCCTTCTCTCCTTCCCTTTCCTCTCCTGCCCCCTCCCTCCCTTCTCCTTTTTTCTTTTTTTCTTCCCTTCTTTTATTCTAAACCTTGAACATTTCTACTCCACACTTCTGTCACTTTGTATGTTTTCAACCTGGTCATTCATTTTGGCTCAGAAATCACCCCTATTGAGCATCTCTAACCTGGAGGAATTTGTGTGAAGCATACAAGATCATTGCTCAAGCGTTCATTTTATTCTCAAAAGCACAGGGAACTTGAAAAGGGAAATGATAGGAAAGAGATGCTTCTCAAAGGCAAATCTGATACTGTCACTCCTTATATAATAATCCTCGACATCTCCCTATCGCGTCTAGCATAGGGTTTATATTCTGTGGCTTAGCGTAAAAATACAGCTGTGATCTGAGTTCTCAGCGCCTCCCTGGCCATCACCCAGACTTCAGGCAGACTCTGGGAAGACCTCCGTGGTTCCCATCACAGATGGCAATTGTTGGTGGACTCCTCAAGGATGCCCTCTTTCCACCCATCTCCCCAGTGCCTAGCACAGGGCCTGACACAAAGCTGGTGCTCCCTTAATCCTGAGAGCAGAAAGGAGGAAATGAACCCCACTGCTGAGTAATGAGATAGGCAACAAGAGCCAGTGGGTTTGTGTCCACTGGAAGTTTAAATTGAGGGAAAGCGGCAGCCCTATTCAGCTGGGACTTGCAGTGTGGATCAGTCACACTCTAAGCAGGGCAGTGCTTTCTGTTTGCGTGGTTGACGGAGTGGCGTGTGCAGGATCTCCCTTCACCCTCTCCATTGCTCTTAAAGGTGGCAGGTGCCACACGCGTGTTTGTGTGTGTGTGTCTCGTGTGCATGCTTGCTGCTAACCAGACTCCGCCTCTACCAGGAGGTGGGTATGGTTTCTTGAGTGGGTTGGCATAATTGCAAATGGCATGCTGCATGTGTTTTACGTTTGCATTTTTTTTTTTTTTAATTGCTGGTTTGAAGATATTAGTCCGAGGAGGGAGATTGCGAAGGAGGCTGCAATAGCCCCAAATTCCAAAACAGGGACGGCTCCGGGGACCTCTGACCCACTGCACTCACTCCTGTTGGCAAATATTCCCAGGGCCGCGTGGAGACCGGTCCCCGTGCACATTGCACAATTGCGGGGTTTGTATGAAGCTTTGCAGGGAGCGTGCCAGAGCCTATTTCTAAACAGTCTGATGATTTATTTGATGCCTTTGGATATTTAAGTAGTCTGCAGTATACACCAAGTGTCTGAAATGTTTATTTTTTCCTTGCTTTAATGTGTGGGACCTCTCACAATGCCTTGTACACCCCAGGCACTCAATAAATATGATTTATGGAAGATGTAAATAAATCCAAACCAAGATTATGTCTGCGTTCATTAATTTGTAGCTCCAGCCGTCTCGCTCTCCCAACTTGAAAAAGAGAAAAATCCTCACCAAATTACAAAAGAAAAGAAAATGCAAAATGTTGTGCCACTTGGGCCCACACAGAAAGCTGGGAAGCCCCCGGGAGTGAAATGGAAGGTTCTGGATTACGTTCTCTGCTTTGGTGTCTCCATACCAGGTCACCTTGAGTCAATTATTTCCCCTTCCTAGGTTATCTCTTCAGAACTCAATATGGAACCAGGATGAGTAAATGATACCATGGCACCCCTGAGCTTCAGAGAAACAAGAAGCAAATAGGATGGAGTGAAATTTGTTGAGAATCCATCACAGCCTGGGTAATCTTTTGTAGGGTTCTGACTGTTTCCTTCCCAGCATCCCTAAAGAGCAACGTGGAGGAATGGTCAAGTTACCTGGGTTCAGACCTCTACTCTGTACTGGCTGTGTGACCTTGGGCAAGTCGCTTCAACGTCCTGGGTCTTAGTTCACTCATCTGCGAAATGAGCGTGAACACAGCCTTTGGTTGTCAAGTTTGAACAAAATCTCCATAGAACGCACTGATGTCGCGCTGCTTAATGATTAACGTGGGTGCAAGTGTTGTGCATTGCTGTGATTCTCGTTTGGGGAGGAGATGACCGACGCTCACAGGCCTAAACACCTGGTCTGAGGTTACACTGCTCAGTACTCCAGGAAGGGGTAACGATGGGGAAGGAGGTAAGAGATTCCAGCCTGGTCCTGCAGCTTCGCGGCCCCGGCTTCTGCCCCAGAGCTCATCGTGCAGCTCTGAACCTGGCTGGTCTCTGGGCATGGTCTCTTCCTAGCGTGCTCAGGGCAGAGGTTCTCGCCAGCTCTGACCCTTCTGGGCACGCCCACTACTGCTGGACGGCCTGTGCTCCTTATCTTCTCTGAGCATGAGGGAAAATGAAACTCCAGAGGGACCAATGCCACCCTGCAGAAGTGAGGCCACCAACAAAGACCCATTCTTGTTTGGGGATGTCCTCTTGGCCATCAGCCCCTGCCCTGTCTGAGAAACCACGGCTGCTAGAAATGTCCTTTATGGAAACTCAGTACTGGCCCTCCCTCCCTCCCCAGAAAACATCACCCCCTCCTTCCCCTGGGGAGGCCCTGCCAGCTTCCCCTGGGTCCAACAGGTCTTCCACGGTCACTCCAGAATCACCCCTGGACTGGGGCATCTCCCTTCCTGCCCTTGGGGTTTCCTTAGCTCACATCAGGAGGGGTTCCTCCTGTCCTTCTGAAACTTAATCAAGTTGAAAACAAATACAAATTGAAAATGCACATTTCAGTGGGATTTAGCCCTTTTTCTTCGAATGAGCGGGTTCCACGGGGTTTCTGAAGCCGGTCTGGCCAGGACACCAGGAAGAGAGTACACTGAGCAGAACAGGAAGTGTTAAAGGAAGGGACTGGGCAGATATTCTTCTAAACACCATTCCCCTCCCTCGGTGACAGTCCCCAAAGTCAAGATTTCTTTGCCTCTAAATCTACACATGTTCTCTCTTACTAACCTTTTGGTTGATGTACAAGTAGACCATGTAAAGTGCCCTAACCTTGATCGGACCCACTCAACCAAGCCCAGCTGCACAGTCACCCAGTGCCCAGGCTTCAAGGACCACTTTTTGTTTAATGTTTTGCTGTTGCTGTATCAAAGCCCTGGGCAGAGCCCACTGGCATTTAACTATTATCCACAGCCTTTGGAGGACCCCACCCCTTCCTCATCATAGGTCTTTCTACCCATGTACACCGACTGGCGGGAGTAGCTGCCACACGTGCTCCAAGGCCTCGTTTTTCAGGCCAAGCAAAAGATTAAGAAACATTTTTCATCTTCCACATGGGATTAAGTCCGCATTAGCTCTTTATTTGTTAAGGGACTTGATCTCATTACGGATCAATTTGCTGAGTATCAGATACATGGGAAACTGAGGTGCTTCAGTCCTGCAAGACTCCACTTGGTGTCCTGGAACATCACAAGCCACTTCCCATGTGGACCCAGACAGCAGTTTTTGTTCTTGGTTTACAGCTTTGCATAGTTTCTTACCCTCGTCCATCCCGCGGGGGTTACCCCCCGCACCCCCTCCCGCCCCCGGTATACCCAGGGCTTGCAATATTTTGCAAGGGAAGAAAGGCAGCTTGGCATAGGGAAGGAAACTTTGAAGGCAAGCAAACCTGGCTGGGATTAACGCTTCACCTGCTTTTCACTTGCTGGGTGACTGAGAGTGAATTCCCTCATCCCCCCATCCCATGGGGTCCTGCTTGGGGGAGCCAGAGCAAATCTCCAAACTCATGCCTCACATTTGTGAGCCCCACGCCTGGCTCCCGGATATTCAGGGAGTGGGAGCTGTGTGGTCAGAGTCTCCCCTGGCCTGCTGACTGAGCCTCTCATAACAGGTGACCTGGGGCTCTGTCTGCCACTAGTGGTCCTCCCCTCCCTGTGGACGGCCCAGGGTGCCTCCCTTGACTTCCTCCATGCCCTGTGGATTTGACTTCAAGGTGCCCACCCTGCCCATAGTCAGGGCATTTCCTCTGCAACTCGACCCTCTCCTTTACCTCTGCTCCAAGGTGGACCTTGGTGTAAGGGTCTGGAGCTTGGGAAACATTTGGATGGCTAACAAAATCATTGCTCAGCCCTTTCCTAGCTCTTTAGAAGGAGTGTCTTTAAGCAAGAGGCTTTAGAACTTTAGTCTCCTTAAGCTCCACCACTTACAATGTTACAGCATTTCCTTCTTAAAAAATGAAATGTGTGCCAGCAACAAATTATGCTAGGAACCATCTGGGCACAAAGGAAGTTGAACCATAAAATTGGATTGCCCTGCCACGGGCGCAGATAACCTCTGACCTCCTGAAGGAGAACAGCAGACCACAGCTCTGAAGGCTGTGGCTTCACCTGCACAGAACCCATCAGTGAACAAACAGATGTGCCAATTTGATAGGTAAAAAGTGGCACCAGTGGGTTTTAATTGAGGTACCTCAGATCACCAAAAATAATTGAGTTTTTGTGAACTTGTTCATTGGCCTTGTCATCATCTACAATCTTTTCCTAGTTTCTGTGACAATTTAGTGCTTATTTATGTGAGTGTTCTTTCTGTAGAATGGAAATTAACCATCTAACCAACTTTGACTTTTAAGAAGGGGTTAGGAAAGATAATCAAGTTGGAAGAGGGTAATGTTGAATTTGTTTTGAAGCCATATTAAATAGAGAGCATACTGATTTTACTGAAAGCATATATTAGAATAGTACCATTTTCTCCAGTCACTTATTTCTACAAAAGATGAACCAAAATCTTGTGTTCGTATCATAGCATAGGAAAGGGTACTTGAGAGGGAGAGACAAGGCCAGTGATAGCTACCCCATCATATTTTGGAGTAACATATTCTATTTCATTGTTTACTGTACAATTATTAAATCTGTTAACACTTTCGATGGAGAGTTTGTGAAGCAAATTTTTTTAAAAAAAATATGATAATTGTACCTCTTTTATTTTTTCTTTACAAATTTCACTTTGGATCAGAGGAAGCGCATCCAAAATCATATCAGACACCCGTGGGGTGAGATTTCACCCCCTTGACACTTTTTTCCTATCCAGAGCTTTCTGGAAGCAAAGGTCTGATGCAAACTCTCACTTCTCTAAAGTCCAGTTCGGTCAGGCCAGAGTCAGATTGTCAGGACCCGTTCTGTCAGCCTGTCACCCGCAGCCCGCTTCTGATGAGGAACTGGGTTTCAAAGACCAGGCGACTCTGGCACCTCCGATTTTTCTAGAAGAAAGGGGAAAATAAGGTTTCCTTTAACCTAACGTGCCCTCATGTCACTCACCAGGCCTAGTTCTCCGGGAAGAAGGAGAACCAGAATGTGGGAAGTGAAACATGAGTTTAAAAAAAAAAAAAAAAAAAAAATCGCAGAGGGAAAGGGGCAAATTTCAGGGCAGGTGGTGGATGGGGGATGGGCCCGCGCAGTGGCCCCTGGGCGCTTCAGAGCTGCGGTTATTGGAGACAGTGGGAAGGGCACGAGCTGCAGCCGGTGCTGCGTCCAGATACGTCCTCAGCAGTAAATATATAGGCAACACAGGACCGCAGGAAGCCAGCCAACGCTTAGGCAGCAGCTTCCTGGAATTCAATCAGATCCCAGGGTGGCAGGGCAGGGCCCGTTGCGATGAGCGATCCTTCAAAGGGGTCCGTTTTAATTACCAGCTGGTTGGAGAGCAGCACTGTCAGATCCCCCCCTTCCACCTGGGTTCACTTCCAAAACATAATGGAGTTATATGGGCCAGCAAAGACTCCCAGATCCCAGCGACAGTTCCCCTGCCCAGCCTCAATAAGCTCTGTCTTCATGCAAGCGCCGGCTGGCTCCAGGGACTTTAGACTCTGAAGAGAATTAGCTCCTGCTTGCCCTATTTCATTAAGAAATGGCAACAGATCAAAAAAAAAAAAAAAAAAAAAAGAATGTGTTGTTCTTCTATAAGACCCTGCCCCGTGATTTCCCCAGCACCCCCAAACCTGCACAGATTTGGAATTCTCCTTCACCTGTGTTTTTGTCTCCAGCACAACCAAATGGTCCCCCAAACTGATATTGCCCTGAATGCTTCCAATTTCAATTCCTTGTTTTCCTGTTCCCAAAACAAAATGAAATCTGGCTTTTTGAACAGATCTATGCCTCGCACTCCTTTGAGTGTGTAAATGATAAAGATGATTCTGTCCAGGTGGTGCCCACTGAAAATCAGCCAGAGACAAATGAGAGACTCTCAGGGAGGCAACATATATTAGACACCTACTGCATGCCTGGTGCTAATCACCTTCCTAGGTGGTTCTTCGATGCAGGCTACAGAGATGAAAGCAACTTTTGCTCTTTCACGTAATCCTTAGAGCTCAGAGGGCTGGGGATACTCATCCCTATTGCACAGAGAAAGAAACTGAGGCTTCAGGGAGCATCAGGAGTTGGCTCAGATTCTCATATCTCAAGGAAATAGCAAAGCTAAGGCTTTTGCCTCAGCCTGACTGGCACCTACTAGGAGCTTATGGTAGTCACCAGCAAGAAAGCAAAACTCCCCAAAGGGTATTTCCAGCGTAGTTAGCGCCACTGCACACACTGCCACACACTCCGGCCACTGTCCGGCCACTGCACACACTCCAGTGACCGAGCACTGTTCCCTCCTTTCTAAGATGGAATTCTTAGCATGTCCTCCTATTGAGCTCGTTGTGAAGATCAAAAGAGCAAAAGCAGGCAAGACCCTGAGACAATGCGAGGCTTCACCAGGGACCTTATTATGATTAGCAAAAATGCCTGCGTATCATTCGGATAGAAAGAGAGAATTCTTAACCATGGCTGGGAAAACACAATATCTGCCTTCATGCCGGGCGGAGCTGGCACACCTGCTGCAAGTTTTCCAAATGCTCGCTACGCGTGACCTTGTCAAATGGACGCGTCACAGCTTTCTCTCTTGTCAAATGATAATGTGCGGCTTGATCTATCCATGGACACACAGCCACCTCCAACCCCTCTGAGAGCATAGATACATCAGAGAGGAAAAGGGCTTTAAGAACATAAAGCTCATGGTCTAACAACAAATATAAGAAAATCAATGTCCCTCTGCAACTGTCTGGGAAATGGGAAGCTTTACAAGAAGCCCCGACCTGGGAGCTAGTTCGTCACCTTCTGGGCAGCTGTCACCAAATCCCTTCCCCTCCTCCCCTACCCTTCTGGGCTTCTAGCCATTTTTTCAGAAAGTGGACTTTAAAACCCTTTTAAAATTCAAAAATCCAATCAGCTTCCTCTGAACACCCACAGAGACCTCCCCTGCACTGCAGGCCAACTCCTGTTCTCTTCCAGGTCGGGGAAGTGGAGCGATTCAGTATGCACCCTCCGAGGCCGGAGAGTTGGGGTTCGAGCTCCTGCCTGCCACTTAACAGTGCAAATTGCCTTGGGCAAGGTATTCTGAGCCTCAGGACCAAAATCAGGCTTATTCCTTCTGGAATTCCTCATCTGCTTTTCTCTCTTTTGAAAATCGACTCATTTCCTGTTCAGAGGCTCCTTCCCAGACATGACCCTGTTTCCCTGGAATCCTCAAGAACTGCTAGAGCTATCTGCAAACTTTCTCAGCCCCCTAGTTCAGGGGTCAAAAACCATGTCCTGTATGCCAAACCCTGTCTTTGTAAATAAAGTTTTATTGGAACACAGCCACACCCCTTCATTTGTATATTCTCTATGGCTTCTTTCCCAGGACAACTGCAGAGTGCAACAGTTGCAAAAGAAACCATATGTGATCTGGCACGCCTAAATTATTTACTATCTGCCCCTTTACAGAAAAAGCTCATCAATTCCTGCCCTTGTTCAGTATCTCTAAAACTAAGTTAAGGTTTAGAAAATCTAGCATCATGATTCTTTCTCTCGAGACATAAAATGTTTTTGTGTCCAATAGAAAATGATTAAATATAGATATTGTGCTAAATTAGATGTAATCTGTAGTGCAGATTTTTAAACACTGCAATTTGGGATGAGAAATTTTTTAAATTGGGAAGGGAACCCTGTTCATCAACTTTTGGGGTAGCAAATGAGGCAAAACATCTTAAATCAGACACAATGGTAAGTATTCCATGTGCATTAATGTATTGAGCTCTTCTCCAGTCCTATGAGGTTGAGACCACAACAGCCTACAAATTCTGAAACAAAAAGAAATCTACATAATGTCTATCAAAATTATCAGTGTATAAAAAAAGCAATAAGTTATCTAAGTCTTCGGGCTACACGGACAAAGCTGTCTTGTGTGAATTTAAAAATGAAGTTGAGCCAGGTGTGGTGGTGCACCACTGTAATCCCAGCAACTTGGGAGGCTGAGGCAGGAGGATCAAAAGTTCAAAGGTAGGCCAGGGTTGTGGCTCAGTGGTAGAGCGCTTGCCTAGCATGGGTGAGGTACTGGGTTCTATTCCCGGCACCACATAAAAATAAACAAATAAAATGAAGGTGTTGTGTCCACCTACAACTAAAAAATAAATAAAAATTTTATTAAGAAATACTTCAAAGCCAGCCTTAGTAACTCAGTGAGGCCCTAGGTAACTTAGTGAGAGCCTGTTTCAAAATAAGAAGGGCTGAGGATGTTCTCTCTGGTTAAGTGCCTCTGGGTTCAATCCCTGGTATATAAAGAGAAAGGGGGGGTGTGTTTAAATTGACAGGGTTAAAAGTCACACAGCAGGTTACTTGTTGGTGAGAGCAATCAGATCAAGGTCTTGCAGATCTTTTGGTTTTGTTGACTCTCACCTTCCACGTCAAGGAGTGTCCGTGTTCTGTGGATCAGAGCGGCAGGTCCTGGTGAGACACCTTCCCTGAATACTTGAATGCATTTGCCCTGGACGCGGGCTCTCCTTATCCCTCATATCTTAGGCTTCTGTTCTCTTCCCAACCATGTTTGTTCTCTTCAGTTGAAGCTCATTCCCTTTGATGGACGAGACAAAAGCAACTGAAGAGTTGAGTCTTCCTTCTCCTGTCATCTTTTAACCTCACACATCAGCCTCCTGCAGTGCATTTATATCTTCACTTTGTTCTTCTGGTGCTTACCAGAACTCAAACAGGCGTGCACATGTGCGTGTGTGTGTGTGTGCGCACGTGCGTGTGTGTGTGTGTGTGTGTGTGTGTGTGTGTGTGTGTGTGCACCTTAACGACTTAGCAGAACTCTGAAGAGAGCCTGCCTACATTTACATCCTGGTTCTAGTCTTCTAGCTGGGGGGCTCTGAGCCAGTTGCTCCCTTTCTCTGAGCTTCATGGGCCTCCTTCGTTAAGGCCAGGGTTGTGATGACACCTGAGTCCTGTGGCTGCAGCAAGTGTTTGAAGAGAGAGCATCTGAAGGGGACCTTTAGCTGAGTGCCTGCCAGGCCCGAAGGTGAAAAAGCCACCTGTATTGTTGGTGTTATTCAGAGTTGATTCTAGTCTTCTGCCCTCCCAAATCATGTTTATTTATTTATTTATTTTTGCTCTTTTTAAATTTTTTTTCAAATTTATTTTTTATTCTAAGTTGTTAAAAATGACAGCAGAATGTATTACGCTTCATATTATACTTGTAGAGCACATTTTTACATATCTCTGGTTGTATACAAAGTATATTCACACCATTCGTGACTTCGTCCATGCACTTAGGGTAATGCTATCCATCTCATTCTACCATCTTTTATCATTTTTGCTCTTGAAGGCATGTCTCTCTCTATAGTGGGTGGGATGGTGGCACCCCAAAAACAATATGTTGCCTAGAACCTGTGAATGAGACCTGATTTGGAAAAAGCCTTTGCAGATATAATGAAGGAGGAGATGAGATCTTCTTGGCTCGGGTGGGCTCTGACCCTGCTGTGGAAAAGAAAGGGAGGAATTTAGCAGCTCCGAGTTCATGGTCACTTTCTCCAAAGTCATGTAACTTCCGCTTAACTAATGGTCCCTTCTCCTGGGCCTGAAGTTCCCTTGCTTCCTTGGCCTCTGGATGACCCAGCTGGCAGCAAGGGGGCAGCTCTCAAGCTGATGTGACCCCACCTCCAGGAAATAATGCAGGGGGTTGGCATGTTTCCCAAGGGTCCCCACCCCACCTTGGAGCCACCTGTGTAATGCAAAGCATGACCACATCACCAGAGGTGCCCGGTACAGTGCCCTTGGAACAAGCGCATCTCCAAACCAGGCCACTCCTCTCTCTCCATGGGCTCTGCAACCCCACGTTTATTCCTTTCCTTTATTGACTTTGTTTCCTTTTAGAAAGTTTCATCAGTGATAAACTTTCCCTTTACACTGTGGGAAACAACACAGGTGCCTTAAAAAAATAAAAACTGCAAAAATAACCCATAATAAGTCTCTCCTACTCCTCTCCAATCTGTCCCCCTGACATAGCCAAGGGCCCCCTGGCTTCCCAGTTATGTTCTGAAGAAAATCCCTTTCTTTTGATCTTCTGCAGAGAACTCCTGGGCACTCCCCTGGGCCTTCTCTGCAGCAAACTGGTCTTCCCGGTCCTGTTCTGATTCACGTCCTTGCCGCCAGTCAGTGTTGCCATTCCCAATTGCATCCCGGGGATAGACTGACTTTCTTGACATTAAATCTTGGTAAGCGACAGACCCCAACTCTCCACCTAAGATAAACTAGACCACCTCTGTGAGGCTTACAGAGTCCTATGACCTGAGAGCAGGACCCAAGTCCTACTTCCCCTCATTGGCTCTCACCTCTGGGGTATGCATATTCCCAGACATGACCTTGAACCTGGCTAATCAACACCTTCGAGATGCCTATCAGTTCAGTACCTGCTGCATTGTCTGGGCTCTGGGCAATTTGACCTTCATTGGTGCAGTCTTTGCCTGTCTCCTCCACAAAACAGTGAGGTCTGTCTCCGCTCCCTGCGTTATCCCCAGCCACCTGGCTCTGAAGAGCTACCTAACGTATTTTTGTTCCCTTTCTTTTTATCTTCTGCATAGAGCTCCTGGGCACTTCCCTACTGCCTTCTCTGTAGCAGACCTGTTGTTCTTCCCAGATGGGAAGCATAATCCACAGAAGTAGCTTCTCTTTTTCAGCCTAATCCACAGAGTCACTCATTCACGTTCACCTTGTTCCCTGGGGACCTACAAATTGTCCGGTTGGGAACCCGCTGAGTGCTAAGACTCAGTGATGTCATCAGGCATCGAGGCTCAGAGCTCTTCCCTACTGTGACATCCAAGGCCCTGAATACAGCCCTACCTCACCTGAGCACGCTGCTCCCTCCTCCTCACGCACATCCGCACTGCACTTCTGAGCCGTCCTGTCCTCTCCTGGTTGTGCGCCTTCAGCATGCCCATCCCTCTGCTAAAATGCCCTTCCTTGCCAGTTGCTAGGCTGGCTTCTCCTTCTCCCCAGAGCATTGTGGGTTCCCAGTGAACCTGCATGGGCTCACCTCTTCCTCCAGCCTCCAGGTCTCGTAGCGCCCCCCTCACTTCCTCTGAACAAGTTGCACAGTATGTTGTGTGGGACATACCTCTGCTGGAAATTACTGTTTTCCTGAAATTTGGATTTAACAGGGCACCTTGTACTTGTGCTTGCTACGTCCAGCTCCCTGCTGGAGCTCCCACTGAGTTGTAGTAGATTCCATCAGCTCCAGCTTCCCCCAAACTATGCTCTGGAGTTTCCCTTGTGGAAAGTTCTGGAAGAACAGGCACAGAGGTGAATCTGTCATATGCAGATGCTGCCAAACACCATGACCGGCACAGAGCAGCTGCTGCCTAAGTCACCTGGTGAATGACAAGCATTAGTGACCCTAATAACAGCTACCAAGCGGGGAGGGAGACACCGGGCTCACGCCCACCTCTTCCACCTGCTGCATGGTGGTCTTGGGCCTGGTGCTTCAGCTCCCTGTGCTGTCTTTAAAGGGGAATAAAAAGAAAAGGTGCCACGCGGAGTTTCTGTGACTGCTAAATGAGCTCATTAGTGCACAGAATGCTCAGCACCGAGCCTAGCAAATTCTCTATAGATGTCACCCACTGGTCATTAAGTGCCAGGCCACAATTGTGCTGTATCATTCAATGCTCACAATACCTCGAGCACGTGCACATCAAAATTCCCATTTGCAGGCTGGGGTTATGGCTCAGCGGCAGAGCGCTCGCCTCGCACGTGCGCGGCCCGGGTTCGATCCTCAGCACCACGTGAACATAAATGCATTGCATTGTGTACAACTAAAGTAGATAAATACATAAATATTTTTTTTTTTAATTCCCATTTGTCCATGAAATATTGGAAGCTTGGAGACATTCATTGGTGTGTCCAAGGCTACCTGTTAGTGGAAGAACTGGGATTGGGGTCCAGGGTGACCAGATTTCTTCAAGAGAAGCAAATTCCAGGCCTGGGGGGGGAGGGAGGAGCAGCAGGAGCCCCTTCCCCATATTGCAGAGGGTCTGGGAACTTCCACGGGACTCCAGGGCTGGCCAGCCACCCTGACGCCCAGGGAAGCAGTTCAGGGCTACAGTCAGCAGCACAGCCCGCCACAGAACTGCCAGCTCTCTCTCTTCATTTCAGAAAGCCCTGTGCCACCTGGCTGATGCCCTAGCAGGAAAGGAGCAGCTTTCTCTTACTCTTGTCCCCGACGATCTGCCAATCTGCCTGTAGTGGTGTTTCTAAAACTATAAACCAGACCACAGCCACACTGCCATGACACCCTCTCCATGGCTTCAGCGTGCCTGAGTACAACCTGTTCTCCTCGGCCCCCACCCGGGCCTCTCCCTCCTGACACTTCCCTTTCCCCTAAACTTGGTGTTGGCTTGCCTGACACCAACCTGCCTTCAGTCTGCCGCACAACCCACACTTGGCTTGGACTCTCGTGCCCTTGGTCTTAGAGTCTCCTCGGTTCAAGATTCACCGTAAGTTCTACCAGCACAGAGACCATCCCCTGCCAACCTGGAGACACACAGCTCACCTTGAACTCAGCCACCCTCCGCGCCACCCTACAGCAACAGCGCTGTGCCTGCTGTAGTTCTTTATTTCCCTCTCTGGACTGTAAGCTCCGGGAGGGCAGGCCATGTTCTTGCTACGTTTTTACTCTATACTCAGTGTGCTCCAAATGGCCATGGTCACAGATGCCCCATAAATAGTTATTAGAGAGAAGAACAGGCGAACACATAAATTAAGGCATAAATGAGGCGAATGCCAAGAGTCTGACCTGCTTGTTTGAAAATATGTTACTGTGGCCCCAGACTCCGCCTCGTATCTGTAACGGTCGTGATTTCTATTTGTAAGTGCACACGAAGGTTTTCACAAGCCGTGGCACCTGGAGAAGGGACCTGAAGGTCAACGCTAATTTAACACGCGCTGGCTAGCATCCGGTCCTCCCGCCTTCTCTTTCTAAAGCCGCACAGTATGCACACTTTTACAAATAGTCTGAGGCATTGATCCGTAGAACTTCTAAAGTTTACTTCAATTAGAAAGAGTTTCAGATAAAGATCAAATTAATTAAGCCCTCCCCCTTTAAAGTTCATCTTAATTAGCCATTGTTTCTTTCTCGATAGTTTAGTAATTGGCTGGGCTTTGACCTGGACATGGAAGAATTACAGGGAACCCAAGAGGTAGGTGTTGACCCCTGGCACAGCCGGGGCTGTTCCTACTGGTTCTCAAAGTGTGGGGGGGCCCGGTAGGGGAAATGTCCCTGTTACATAAGGAACTAATCCTCCAGAGTAAAAATCTAGAACTGGTCACATAAGTGAATTTTTCCATTTTCCAGCTGAAATGAATAGTCGCTTGGGAGGTAGTTGTTTAATTTTGCCCCTGGAATTTTGTTTTCCTTTATGTTTCATGAAGTGTGACAGTTCTAATGGAGTCTGAGATTCAGACAAGCAGATCTGTGGCCAGGATGAATCTCTAACTCTTCTCTTCCAAATCCCAGCCTTGGACTCCATCAAGGAGGGATCCTTCCAAGGGAGGCTGTGTTTCCTGGTGTCCTGAGATGCCCTTTCCTGTGCCTTCTGCAGCCTTCCGAGTATTTTATGACACAGTCTTTGATACTCAGGGAACAGGTGCAAAGAGTGTTAAGTGATATAATGTGTCCTGCAGATGAGTTTAAAAGAAGCCATGAAATGAATGTATCCAACGAAAACATAATGTTTAATTTACTCCTTCCGAGAACTCGTGGTATCGTGCCAGGGCTGTCCGCAGTAAATCATCTGCTGACTGAGATGACACCCGGCGATGGAGTGGCAGGAACCTCCTTTCTGGCAGGTGCAGGTCCGGGCTGATGAAGCCATCCTGTCTAGCTTCAGGGCAGGTTTTTGACTGCTGTACATTTGCATCTTCACAATGCTAGGAAAGCAAAAATGCAGTGGTGATGGACACTCTAGAAATTTCTCGTGTGCTGGGCAAGAGAGATCACATTCTCTGCCTTTGGGGATTCTCCTCTTTGATCCCTGAGCAGCATGACTGCGTCTGGGCATCCAATCTGCTCTACTGTCGGGCCTTCAACATGATGACACTCTCAAATGGAACTAGCGGCATGCGTGGTGGCAACCTGGGAGCAAGGACACTGGGGTAGGTTTATCCTCCATTAACCTCATCTTTCCTGCTGGCCTGAGAGCCCACAGGATCTGTCCTGCTGATCCCTATAGCCCAGGGTGGACAGTAGAACAATTTCTGGCATATCAAAAGAGTTCAAGGCATAGCCAAAGAATGAAGGAAGGAGAGGATTCTAGGGCAACCGCTTACCCCGCAACTAGACCCTAAAAGGACCCCTGGAGACACACGAGACCCACTCACGTTACGTGGGTGTGCCCATTTGCTCTAGGGCAAGAAGAGCAAGAGAATGAATGAATGAAAGCTACTCCACAGATGATGACTTCTCTCAGAGTGCATCAAGTAAGCCAGAAAGTGCAGACTGCAGGGGACTGTCATACAGAGAGGGTCAGACAATGTCGGGTGTCTGGTGAGCTCTCCAAGCAACACCAGCAAGCAGGCACAAGGCCTGTGGGTGGATGATAGCTGAGAAAGGGAGGGAACCGGATGTCTCCTCCATCTGGGAGGTCGGGATAGTGTCGGATTTGCTCACTGTTACAGCCCTGTGTCCACGAGAAATAAGAATTTGTGGAAGGAAAAAAAAAGAGGGATGGAAGGAGGGAAGTAAGGAAGGGAGGGAAGGGGAGAAAGAGGAAGGGAGGAAAGAAAGAATCCTTGAACCTAAATAAAGGACAAGTCAAGTCCCAGTGCACTGTCATATTTGTGTGACATTTTAAATTCTGAGCCTTAGTTTCCCCCTTTTGCTAGATAAGACAAGAAAGCTTCTCTGAAGGGTGAGCACGAGACTCCCTGGGGCGACTGCCATGGTGCTGGAGGCCAACAGACCTTGGCTTCTCCAACCTCACGCCCCTCCTGCTGGTCCAACGTCCTGCTGTTGGCAACCAGGGAGGAAGGAGGAAGCCAGTGATGTGGGCTTGTTTGGCTTCTCCCGCGGGTGCTTTTCCCTCTGTCCCTACTCCAGGGTCCTCTGTAAAGCCCACTGAGTATCCTGCAGGGCTACAGACTCCTCATTTCCTCCACATTCCCGGGAAACCTTTCCATGTCCTCTGAACACAGTTCTCCATGTGGCACTCAGGTTGGAGCGACAGGGCAGCTTCCAGTGGTGCTTGGGTCTGTTGCGCTGACAGCAGCTGCTTTAGCAGCTCAAGGCGGGCAGCATGGACGGCAGGAAAGGAAGAGGAAAGCGAGGCTCGAGACTTAAAAATCGCCTCCTGAATGGCGCGGTTTTCTGCCCTGCGGCAGGTGCGTGTCAGGGAGGCGGCAGCCAGTGTCCCACAGACCACACTGTGTGGGCAGCCGCCTTCTCCATTTGTGGGTAAGCATGGGTCTGAGGAAAGATGCATCTAGAACATTGTGCAAGCTCGAAGTTCTCTGGAAACGGAGTGCGGTGAGCTTGTCAGTACGATCTTCACTGTTTTGGTCATTTGCAAAGTAAGGTCTCCGACTTAGCAACTTCAAAGTCATCTCCATTATCAAACTGGGAATGGAAAAAGCTTGCCATAGGATGAGTCAGGTTCTGACAAGCGCCCACGCCCTGAGGTAGCACTGGGCTCTATTTCGCCAAAATAAACCCATGCTTTGCATAAAGTGATGCGTGTTGGTGACAACTCTCAGTTATGAGCATGAGCCGGTCCCATTGCAAGACCAGCAACTTGTGCAAGATTTCAGACTGGCAGGTGCAGTACTACAGCCACCAATGTCCCTGAAGAGCCACAGGGACCCCCTGCCACCCATGAGCGGTTGATGGGGATGCTGGGCATTCTCCAGACCTTACAGAAAGGCTCCCACAGCTTGTCTCACCAAGGAGAAGGGATGTGGTAGAGAGGGAGGAACAGGAGCCGTGGAGAGCGACCTCTCCGGGTCCTAATTCTTGCCCTTACTAACAAACTCTGACTTCACCTTTGTCATCTATTAAAGATCCCGCTCTGACCCCCAGCCATGGTTGTTGTGGTTCAAACGTAGGCTCCAGAGTCAGGCACAAATGGATGTGAAACCTGTGCTCGCCACTCAGCGTCTGGGAAAGCAGCTTGACCAAGCCCATCTGTAAAGTGGGTTGATGCAGGAGTCGCAGGCGTTTCAAGTGTCTGATGAGCGCGCAGCACCTGTTCATAGCTCAGCGACGCTTCCAGTGGGCAGAAGTGCTAAGAGTCCACAATGTATTTACAGTGAACTTTGGTAATTGCATTTTGATAACCAATAGTTTCGATTAGTATAGAGAAAATTTTTTCATAATTAAAATAAAAGTAGTTCCCCCTGTCCCCCCTGAATCCCATGGCCCCCGACTGGCTCCATTCTGCTCCCTGTGCCCAGGGCCTCCTGGCTGGTCGCGTGGTTATTAACGCATTGCCCGGCTCCTCCCACGAGAGCAGGAGCCGTGTGAGGGCTGGCATGCTGGCCACCCAGGCCCCTGCACACAGGAGGTGACCAATCCGTACTTAGGAGCAAATTAAATTAATACCATGTGGGCGCAGGGCTCCAGCCCAGCGTGAAGCTGGTGGCAAGTGCTTCTCTCTGTTAACTCCTGGGGTCTCTGTCCTGCCCAGGACCAGGTGTGGAAACAGGTGGCTCCTCCTCCTCCTTGCTGTTCCAAACGTTAGTTCCTGCCATGAGGAAATGGGGAAACCCACGTGTCCCACCGGAACTTTTCTGAGGTTCCCAGGTGAGGCTCATTCCCACTGCCTTCTGGGAAGGGAAAGAGGTGGGCAGAGAGGTGCATTGTGGGTAGAACTGGGCCTCCTCATCATTTCTTGAGGACCTAAAGTACGACAGGCCAGATTCCCCCAGGCTTCCTAGTGTCTGCTGTGGTGGTCCTACACGAGTACCAGCTCCTACGATGCCTGGTTTGGCTCAGGACTTAACTCGCCAAATAGATACTCTCTGGAAGCAAAAATTGAGGTCTCATAGTCACTGCAGGAAGTCCATCCTCTTATCTCACCTATACTCCTGCTCAGTCATCATCTCCCTGGGTGAACCAGGCCCATAGGAGGATAAATGAGCGAAAGGGAAAGTCTCCCAAGACTGAGCCCTAAGGGGCTAGGGTAGGGGAGTCTTCCCCTGAGGCATTAGATGATGCTGAAAGCAAAAGATCAAGAAACACTGAAGATCAAGATGGCCCTGGACCTAACAGAGACAGGGCAGTGGGATCCAGAGTAAAGGAGAACAGGTGGAAATAATGGGGAGGGGGCTGCCGGGTTCCCATTTCAGCCACTGGAACGGGACTATGATTTTAAAGATTCCGATTACTCCTTTTGCCGTGGGACATGACACCCAGGGAGCTCACCAGCACGGGACCTGGGGACGGAGGTCTTTAGCTGTTCAGAGGGTCCAGTTCTTCAGCCTTGACCCCACCCCCTTCCACTCCGCCTTGCTCACCAGACTCTGGTCCCCCTTCCTGCAGTGTGGGGCCAGTGTCAGGTCACTGAGTGGACACATTGCCATTCCCTCCCCTTTCCTCGTTAGAGCCTCTTTATCAAGCTCTTAACAAGTGTCCACGTGCCAGGTGACACGAATCACTTCCCAGCAACTGAATTGTATTCAATCTTCGCTACGAACTTGGGAAATGGGTTCTACCTTTCCCCTTTATAGAAGAAAATACTGAGGCTCAAAAATTCTGGTTGTGCCCAGGGTCACTTGGTTCTGTGTGGCCAGTCTCTCTCTCTGACTCTAAGCTTGTGTGTGTGTGTGTGTGTGTGTGTGTGTGTGTGTGTGTGTGTGTGTGTGTGTGTATATATATATATTTTTTTTTGTTCAAAGTTGTTGTATTTGTAATAGTAGTATGCATTACAATTCATAATACACATATAGAGCCTCTTTTTACATAACACTGTATTCAAGTCTTCAATCATGCATTTAGGATAATGATATCCATCTTATTATACCACCGTTTCTTTTTCCCCCCCTCCATCTCCCCCTTGCTCCCTCCTTTCCCCTCCCCTTTGACCATTCTAGTGTTCCTCTAATCCTCCTATGTACCCCGACACCCAACGCTACAGTGAATCTGCCTCCTTATATCAGAGAATACATTTGGTATTTGGATTTTTGAGATTGACTAACTTCACTTAGCATTATATTCTCCGGGATTAAGAAAATGTGGTATATACACACAATGGAATCTTACTCAGCAATAAAAGAAAATAAAATAATGGCATTCGCAGGTAAATGGATGAAGTTGGAGAATATAAGCTTGTGTTTAGCTGCACCCAACTCCTCTCCACCCTCCCTCCTCCTCCCATCCCACACCAGGCAAATGAAGCCAGCACACAGATGTTCTCAGGCCTCTTTAGGATCTTGAACAGCCAAACATAAAACAGACCCTTGCCCCGTTGCAGAATAAGTAAACTTGCAGAGGTGCCTGTCTTATATGTAGCAGAGACAATCTGACTCATCAAATACCCTTATCACAGATGCGAGGTGAGATAAGGGAAGGTATGCTCTCTTCCCGAGGAGACAGGCATGGAGACAGGTCCTGTGATTAGATAGGAAGGTAGTGGCTCATTGGGTTACAGAGTAATTGCCTGTTCGCCTGACCTTGATAACTGAGATGTTTCCTTTAGAGACTGTCCTATGTATCCGGCACAGCCCTTAGACGGGAAGGTCTAGAAGGAAGGAATTTCAGTCTTTCTGCTGGGGTTTGTGGAAACTCAAATAAGATATAAACAAGCATTTTGGAGCTGGGGTGAGCTGGGGTGGAGAAGCCAACAGGGAGGGAAGATGCTGTGGATCAACCACCCCAGCCAGCCCATGAGGACTCGCATGTCGAGGTTAGCAAGATAAAATTGAGCCGAACTCCAGAAAAGAGAGTTAACAATGTTACTTGGCATTCATTGTGTTATGTTATGCTGGCCAGGGCCCTTCAGTGTGCCACTGATTTGCAAATCTGTAGAACAGACCAGAAGGGCACCCACGGACCACCAAGAGGGTGTATACACAAGGGACCATTGGACTAATGATGGAGGAAGATCAAGTTTTACTTTACATATTTATTTTCCTTTTCAATTTGTATGAACACACGTATTATGTTTTGCAATAATGAGAAGAGGAAGAGGAGGAGGAGGGGGGAGGGAGGACGGAAGGAAGGAGAGAGAGGAAAGAAAGTGGGGTGAAAATGATATTCAAACCTTTCTGAACTGTTCAAGGTCACCCAGGCCCTGGGGGAGGTAGGCTCCAATGGGCAGCTCTCACTCCTGACCCTACTTTTCCTGTTCTTCCCTCTTGCCTGGGCCAGTGGTCAGCTGCCAGCTCACCCACTGAGGACTCTGCAAGAGGGCTGTGGACCGTCTTGGTCCCAGAGATGCCCTGGCTGTCTCCATTGTACCCACAGAAACCCCGATCACTTTCTGGACGCGTCTGTAGCTCAGTGGCCCTGGCCCCGCCAGCGTGGCACCAGGACAAGAAATGTGGACTGGAAAGCTCCAAGCTGTTAAATTGAGTCTCTGGAGCAAAACCGCAGAAGTTTCTGGACTGAGAGCTGACTGCAGAGATGGAGGTGCTTCTTGTCCAACCTGGGTTGGCCGCCTGCCTCTCCTGCTGGCTGCGCGCCCCTCTGCCTGAGATGCCCCATCTCTCTCACCCAGAGGCTTGTGGCTAAAGGCAGAGAGAAAGCCCTGGCCTACAAAGAGAAAAGGGCAAAACCCCGCAGGCAGATTTGGTAAAACTGTGGTGCCCATTTGCCCACCAAATCCTGGGCATTCCAAACAGTTCTGGGACACTCACATCACCTGCAAAAGGTCACAGAAAGGCTGTGCGACACTTGCTTTCAACTTCCGGTACCCGCCATTGCCATTCTTGAGACCAAAAGATGCACACTCCTGATAGTTTAGAGGGAAAAATTACAGACGAGAACAAAAGAGGTCGGGGAAGACACTGGACAGAGGCATGTTTTGTTCTTGGGCTGAAAGCAGTTTGGAGCCCTGAGAGAGGGAAGGAACCAAGAGAGAAATCCAGGCTAAGGAGCCAGGAGACACCCCGGGGGGACCTGGGCTGAGGGTGTGGGTGTTTGAATCTGGTGCATTTTGCAGGGTGGGAGCAGAGGCGCCCGCCAAGGCGGTTTGCTGGAGCCGCGAAGCCCGCGCGCTCCACACCTGCCCGCGCACACACCCTGCCAAGAGCAGCTCCCTACCAACTTCAATGATATCGCAATTCCGTGTTTGAATAATGCGACAAGACTCGTTTGGAACACAACCAGGGGCTGCTCAGGGCGGTAATTTTCCTTTTAGCAGCAGGAGCTGAGAATCTACAATTTCCCAAAGATAATACACTCCCCCCTTCTCTGGGAGCCCAGAGCCGCAGGGAAGGCAAAGAGAATTCGCCAAGGGGGGTCGCGGACAAGAGTGGAAGGGAGCCCAGTCCCTGGCCAGGCACAATGAAGCACTTTGCCGCATGTCGCGGGGCGGACACAGCGCCTTTGTGTCAGCCCACTGGGTGGGAGACGGGCCACCTCTCTGGGGCAGCAGAGGGAGGACCCATCCAAACTCCAGAGGTGAGGCAGCTGTTCCTAAGGGTGGGCGACCAGCTCCTGCAGAGTGGGCGTTTCCAACCAGCCTGGTTCTTGACCAGGAGGTTTCTCTCTAGATTCCTTTTGTCCAAAAAGGCCACAGCCAAAGGCATCTCAGGAGCCTGATTTCGATAATTTATGACTTTTCCCTTAGTTGGTTCTCACTGGCTTTTCCCTCCCCCGCTGCAAAATGAGAACGTGGGAGCATTTTGTTCTCCCTCCGTACGGGGCGGGCGGCATGGGTTGGCCTTATATGCAAAAAAGGGCGGCTGAACCTGTACAAAATGACTGCTTATCACCAAGTTCCGTTCAAAGAGGAGAGAGGGGTAGAAATCCCCAGGTTTTATTAGTTTCCAATTCTGGGGACTCATTCTTTTTTTTTTTTTTTTTTTTTTTTTGATATTTATCCATAGGTTCTGCTAACTGACCACTGCTTTCTGTGTGATGGATAATGCCCTTTACGCCACGGTGGAAGTTACAGTAATGTCACCAGGCTATTAACCTCTGCATATTTGCATTATTAGTCAATTTTCTAAGTCCTTGGAGTTAAAGCAGCCACTGAGGATTTTTTCTTTCCATGCTACAAGGGCTGGGAGTTGAGTTGTGAGAATCTCCTGCAGGAGAGAGATGTGGGTTCCACACTTAGGGTCGCTGCAGGGGGACCATCCAGGTCAGATGCAGAGCTGCTATGAGGGAGATGTGCTAAGGGCCACCTGGCAATTTATGACAGAAATTTAACTCAGGGAGTGTTATTCTAAACAAAGTCAACATGCATTCCCTCGGTGGACAGGAGCTGGGGACTGAGATGCCTTGTCACTGCTACGGAGTCTGTATTAAAGGGGGCACACTTGAGCTTTTGACAGGTTTTAGGAGGCTCCTTTAAAAATGAATTATATATCCAGATAAGATATTTGTACTTTATAATGGGAGGCAATGCACCAAAATCTAGGGCAAAACAGTTTACTGATAAAAACCAACTTGAATATGGAAACACAGGTTCTCACTAAGGCCACTCACTGTGAAGTAGACAGGAAGTGGGGTTATAAGGAAAGCAGAACTTCTGGAGAAATGAAGCTGGGGGAGGGGAGGAGGCGAGGGAGGGGGGGAGGAGGGAGGGAGGAGGAAGAGAGAATTGCAAACCCAACAAAATGGTAGCCTCAAGTGAGTCTTGTACAAATAGCCAATAAAGGCAATTATATAACAAGGCACTTAGGAGTCGCTGGCCTGGACTCAAGGTGTCCCCAGTGAGGCCATCCCATGCATGAGCCGGGAGACCGCCTGCCACCAAAGCGTGCTGGCCCTGTTCCTTTGGCCTCAGCTTTCCCGCTGGCTGTGGTTTATGGAAACCCACCTCAGTGTCCAGAGCTCAGACCTGATGCCAACCGTGCGGCCCAGACCTCTCTGCCCACACCTCTACCTCCCTTTCTGCACCCAAGGCCACCCTCAGCCTCACCTCCTGTGCACCCCCCGGCCGACTTCAGTTCAGGCTCTCGTTTGCAGGATGGAACTTATATAAATGGTTCATCGTCCCTGAGGGGGTCCTAAATTCTCCCAAGGTGGGAGCCCAGGAAAGCAGCGTGGACTCAGGGAGCACTCAGGGTCGGGCGGCGGGAGGACTGTGGCTTTCTATCCAGATGCACTGGTTCTCAGGTCGGTGCCCGTGAGCAAGTCCATGTCAGTTGTCTCTTTTAAAACTCAGCATTATTTTCAGGATTAAAGAATGTGCTTGCCAAAGACAGGCATCTATACATGTATACCCGGTGACTGTTAATAGGGCTTCAAGGGGCTGCAGGTAGGTAGAGTTCAGAGGTGGAGAACGGGCCTAGCATGCACAAGCCCTGGGTTTGATGCCCCCCACCCCCCGCCACATACACACACACAAAAAAGTCTTCAGTACTCCAAATGCCAACAGAAAAGGCACTATTACATGGGAGAAAATTCCTATTCAGGATAAATCATACCAACAGCAGTCAAATTTTATTAAACCCCTTATAATTTCCTGGATTTATGCTAAGTATTTCAATACTTCACCTCATTGCCTGGTCCCCATGACTCCATGAGGCAAGTATCCCCACACCCCCACTTTCCTGAGAAGTCAACGGAGGCCCAGAGAGGTCATCTGACCTACCTGCAGTCACAGGGTCTAAGTGATGGAGGTGGCTCTGGGAGGCCCAAGTCCCACCACCCAAGGCTTCTCCGAAGTCCAAGGGATTTTGCAAGTTAATACTTCATCTTCTTAAAAGGCTGGGTCCTCATTCAGCTAGGACCCTCGTGACCATAGTCCCTGAACCACGGCCCAGCCTGTCTGATAATTCCAGGTGTCTTAAATGATCAATGTGGACCCGTGTTGGGTCAATTCGACTGCAGTGATCGGTATTGATTGCCTAGACAGCCCCATCGATCGGGTCAGTGGGGTTGTGGGTTCTCAGGGACACCACAGATGTGACACGGCCTGACCATCCCCAGCGTATCCTCAGTTATTATCACCACATGTTAAAGCCAGGGAACTGAGGCGCGGGCACGTGTCTTCACGGCAGGTGGATGGGTCTGGAAGGAAGGTGGTGTCTCTGCTTTGGTGAGGTCCTATGTCCAGCCCAGCAAAGAATCAGTGAGTCACAAGGCGAGGCCTGGAGGAACTGCCTCCCGGGTTGTCCCGGTTCCAGGAATGGCCTTCTATAAAGTTCGGCAGCTTTGTCAGCTTGCGATTTGCTGACACATCACAGTGACCATCATTCGGGCATAATCCACAGTCTAATTATTTTATACTCCCTTTGTGTTTGAGGAATTCACCTAGACTTCATTCCAGAAAAACAGGTACAAGCAGGTGGGGAAAGTCTAATTCGGTCCAGCTGGTTATCTTGCCCATTGGCACATTTCATATTTTCTGGTTAATCATGGGATTTTCTTTTGTTTTGGCTTTTGTTGTTTTTAAGTCAAGAACAACATTGGGCTCAACCATTTTTTGACCGCCTGGCCTGTCCTCTGGGGGTGTGGGGGAGACTCTGGGTGTGTTCCTTCACTTCCAGTTTCTAGCAGCAGCACAAGAACTTGGAGTGTCCAAGGATAACCCAGAAAGGTGCTGATGTGTTATTTCCAGCCGGTCTCAGAAGCAGAAGTCCAGCCTGCAACCTCACAGCCGGGAACCTGGCTGCATCCTGCTCTCAGAACCAACTGTCCCCATTCCTGAGACTCTGCAGACCTCCCCTCCCCACGGCACACCCAGAGGGTGCGTACCCCACCAGAAACTGAGTGTGCGCAAGAGGTGGGCGCTGGGCCGGCCTCGTGGTCAGCTGGTCTGGGTCAGAGTGACCCAAGTCTCAACCACAGGATTATCCACAGTCACCAGATATACCACAGTGCTCCTGTTCATGATGCTGGGGACGGTTTCCTCTCGGTGTGGACAGGGAGGTCACTTTCTGTCCTTGATTCTCAAGTGGAAAAAGAGAATCAAGTTGTCTCTGGTTTGCTTCACAGACCTTCAGAGGGCAGGAGTGGGGTGTGAGTGATGTTCAGAGTCAGAAATGACAATAACAGCAACAACCAGGCCAGCGGGCTGTGCCCACAGAGGCTCTGTGGTGTCCCAGACACGGCCGTCCGTCAGTGCTTCGTCATAACATAACCCGTCCAGTCCTCATAACAACCCTGTCAGGTGTCGACTTTCACCACCTCCCTTTTACAGAGAGGAAGTTGAGGCACAGAGAGGTTAAGTTGCCTGCCCAGGGGAACACAACTACCAAATGGCAGAGAGTCTGAGTCTAGTCCTGAATCCTACCTTATATGGACAGTCGGAGCTGGGAAGACTGGCCAGCCCATCATACAGAGGAAAATGATGATGTTTACAATGACCCAGTTGACAATCATGTCAGCAATTAATATGTATCAGACACTTACTCTGTGACAAGATGTGAGCCAAGGACTTGACCCGTGGGACCTCTCTGGATTCCTCCATCTCCTTTATCCCACACATCCAATTCATTCAGCAAATCTCATCAGATCTCGTATACCTCGGAAACCACCTCCCTCTCTCCATCTCTACCAGGAGGCCCAAGGTGGTGCCGTGAATCGGGGCTTGCCCGGTGTGTGTGTGTGTGTGTGTGTGTGTGTGTGTGTGTGTGTGATGGTGACTCTGCTGAGCCAGACTCCTTGTGGTGTGCGTGCAAAGGATGCCCAAAGGCCTGCTGCGTCATTCACTGAGTGTGAGGGCTCGCCATTCATTCTCTCCTTTCAGCCTCGGGAAGCAGATTCAGCATGGGAAGGTGGCTTGCGTGCACACGCAGGGACTACTAGGCAGACCACTCTGGTGGTCCTGCCTTCGACCCTCCTCGAGAGGCTGAGATTCCCTCGCAGTATGGAAGCCAGAAAGGCCAAGGTCGCCTTTCCCGTGTTCCCCTGGAAACTAGGGCTTGTGATCACAAACTGGGCTTGTGATCTGGTCTCAACTCATCACAAAACTATACAAAAACCCTAGACTTTGAGTGTAGCCAGGGAAGCCCAGAAGTCCCGGGTGACATCCAGATCCTGGGTGTCCGTACTAGATCCAGGGTCTAGGGTGGCCTGCCTGCCCTCTTGCCTGCTCCCTGTTTTCTATGTCTCGTTCTCCAGATTTCCTGGGAGCCTCCCATTTCCTCTTCGGTAAATTCCTCCTTCCGCTTTAACCTTCCAGAGTCAATTTCTGTTGCTTGAAAACACAACCCTGTCTATCGCAGCTCAGGTTCAAAGTGATGTCTTATCCACAGAGACCAAAATCATACCCAGTCTCTGTATCACCCCTGGGGCACCAGGAGGGTGTCGACTCTGCCATCCCGGTACAGTCCCTCCCAGGCACCTCTGGAGTCCTCGAGACCTCCTTCCCCACCAGCCTTGCAGACCCTCAGCAGAGACCCACAGACAACACAGGGGCATCTCCAAGGAGGGTGGCCCCCTGGGTCACACCCTCACCAATCCCTGGGAACTTGGTTACGCCTCCGTTCCGACAGCAGATCAAGGGTCGAGGTGGGTCTGCAAACCTCACCTCCAAGTTCTGGCTCACCTGAGGGGGCATGGGAGGGCTCAGTGCCTGGGGGCGCAGCTCTGCAGCCGGGGCCCTGGCAGGAGCTGTCAGGGGCTTATTCATGGCTGAGCCCAAGTCACAGAAACAGTTCACCTGCCCCACTGACTTTCCCTCCCCCGGCCGTGCTCCCCAGGCCCCGCTCCCGGCCATTGCTGTGACCTTGTTTCTTTGGACGTTCTAACACAAGCCGAAATGGATATTAGCTGTAATTACTCATTCCACACGCTTCTGTGGGCCGCTCTTTGTACCGGAGTTGAGAACCTTCATTGTCCACATTGCTTAAATTACTGAACATTGTGCCATCCATTCTGAATTAGTGCTCATTAATGAGCTGGTGGTTCTAGAAACTCCCTATTTATTATTCAGAGGCCAAGTAGAATCCAAGCAGCTGCACTGCGACCCAACTCATGTGACTTTTGATCTGTCATGGAAAGAAATCGGGGGTAGGGGGCACCACGACCCACATGGGTCAACAATTTTTGTTTTCCTGACCAAAGGTGTTATAGAGATGGAAGTCATGGTTGGGTCACCTAGTTTTTAAATGGCATTTTTTATTTTGAAACAAAATATATATAATTGGGGGGGGGGGGTCTTCTCCCCACTCCACACAGTGGCCAGTGATGGGGCTTAGTGTTTCTGAACCTTGTTCCCTGGGTAATAATCCTCTTGCAAAAAAACACCTCCCTTCCTCATCTGATCCTCACTGGCTTCTTCTTTGTTCCTTTTTGTCCCCAAATTAAAGACTCAAAGAGACTAATCTTGATAGTAAGACTGGAAACCCAAATAGGTAACACAAAGCAAAACTGAAGGGCGAAACAAGTCATTTCAAACAGTCTCATCCCAAAAGAGAAGTCAGAATTAGATTTTTTTTTTTTTTTTAAGCCTCCAGAATGAGGAGATTAAAAACGAGAGTCGACACTTCCTCTCTGTGTTGTTGTGTGGTGATCCGAGACAGGCTTGCCCAGGGTCCGGGCTGCGTGGCTGCGCATCCTTGGCCGGCACGACAGCATCAGCATTTCTCATTGGAGGGCTTCTCGCCCGGGAGGGGAGGGAGCACTGCCTCGGAGGCTGACATTGACGTCCTTGCAAGGACATTCTGCCAGGGTGCGACAGGTCACAACCAAATGGATTGCTCCCTAGTGGGCCGGACTCCAGTCACACTGTCAGGTAAACACAGACATATTCTGTCTTCGCCTGCCAAGCCTTGTCAAGTGTCTGTATTTGTTATTGCATCTTGGGTCCCACAAGGTTCCCCCCACATTTCTTTATAGAGGAAATATAAACCATATGCTTTTGCCTTATTTCCACTGACTGTATCCAAATGCTGCTTGGGGCCAGGCGTATTCTTCTGCTATGAGTCTTCTCAGCCGAGTGTATCGGCCCTGAACCTTTTTTTTTTTTTTTCTTATTTTGCCATAACTTAAGTGGATTTGACTTTCTGGTACAAATACAGGAGTCTCCGATAGTTCCTAAACATGAAGAAGTAGGTTCTGATTGTCCTGATTTGTCTTCTGTTTTGGTTTTTAATTAAAGTTGGCCTGTGGCATCAGAAAAATAACATTGGTGTCTAATCACGAGTCGCAGCACTTTTTTCTAGGGTGCCTCAGAATCCTTCTGAACACAGCACTCCTATAAGAATTCAGAGGCATCATCGTTTGCCATGACGCATTTAAAATTGTGAGAGACACATTTTTATTTATATTTATTTATTTATTTATTTATTTTGGTACCAGGGACTGAACTCAGGAGCACTCCACCACTGGGCCACATTCCCAGCCCTTTTTTGTATCTTATTATAATGAGACAGAGTCTTACTGAGTTGCTAAGTGCCTCACCATTGCTGAGGCTGGCTTTGAACTCGCGATCCTCCTGCCTCAGCCTCCCAAGTGCAGGGATTACAGGCATGTGCCACCACGCCCGGCTAAGACACATTTTTAAAGACATTGGTAGGCACTGAGTTTGGCCAACATCCTTTAGAGGAGAGCGTGTTTCTCCAGGCACATGAAGCCCCGAGAAAACAGGACCACGGGATAGACAGCTCCCCCCGTTAAAATGCAAGCCGGAGTCCAGCCCTAGCAGGGAGCAGGCTTGAAGAGGTGCAGCCTGGGTAACGCAGAGCGCCAAGAGCAGCCCAATCGCACACTCTTTGAAGAAGTAGGCAGTGCCTTTAACTTCCCGCTGTAATCCCATGCCAGGCTCTGAAGCTATCTAAGCCCCGCTATTTATCCGCCTGGTGAGGCACAACACTTACTTATTAAAAACATATCTATCATGGTTAATGACTTGATTTTCCCTTTAATACAGTACAATGACAGGTGTAAGGGGGAGATGAGAGTCAGCTGCTGCTGTAATATGCTCCATGCTCTAAGATGCCGAAGCCATCAGCCTCGCTCCATGCACTGGGAGGAGGGGACGCCCCCCGCCCGGCGTCCCAACTCTCTCTCTCTCTCTCTCTCTCACACACACACACACACACACACACACACACACAGATTACACGCTTGTGTTGGATGGGAAATTTTGCCATTTGCAGTTTCAGATAAAAGCATGTTTGAGTGCATATGGAAAGTACCATTAGGAGCCACTCGGAGTGCCGAGTAAAATGGGTCATTAGGCTTTTGTTTGTTGGAGAGTGTCTCCCATCTGACAGTGCCGAATGGTACCACTTTCCGCAGCTTATGTTCCCAGTTACATTAAACAGACAAACAGATTGACTATTTTGCATTTCTCATCCGACAACAGCTTGTCTTCATTTGCCGCACACTGGTGGCGACGCTGACAGCGTGGTGGATTACTGTAGCCAAGGTCCTGGTTTTGAATAACAGCAGATGCCAACATTTAACTTCAAAATCAATCAATTCTTTTTCCTGAGTATGGATAAAAGGTCTAGTAAAGCGCCCGAAGGGGGATTTCTGCTGTTTACAGCTGAAAACATAGAAGCCACATTCATTACCAAAGTTTCTGCAAGAAATAACAAATGTGGGTAGTTTATGGAGGGAAGCGATCGGAAGAAGTCTGTTCTCCTGGAAGGGCAGGGCGCAGCGCGGCCTGAGACCAGGCAACTGGATGTTAGCGTGCCGCTCTGAGACTTGGGGCACAAGGTTATTCATATGCAATGACAGAAAAGAGAGTCATTTTCACATCGGCCACTTTTCTCAGTAGCCTGCGGCCCGTGGGTTACTTGAAAGCTTTCTCCAAGAGGGAGACAGTCCAGGAGGCGGCCTGGTGCGCAGTCAGGCAGAACGCAGCCCGGTATGAGCACATCCGCAGCTCGCCAGCCCCAGCCCCCGAGGCCCCTCCATGACGAGGTTCCCAGTCATCCTCAATGGAGTCCCCTCGCCACTTCACGCTGGTATCAGAAGCTGGATCCCAGCCCTGGCACTGCACAGCCAGGTGCGGGAAGGGACACTCAGGTGGCACCTGAGGGACACAGGCACGAGACGGGTCCTCTGGAAGACCCGGGCCATCTAAGGTCGGCTCTCAGGCCATGCTGTTCTGTGAGGCAGAGACCCGGTGGGGCAGAGCCAGTGGGTGACTTAGGACAAGCTCTCTCTCACTTCCCGGCAGTGGCGTTGGAGTCTGTGAGACCTTTAAGGTCACTTGACATCTTTGAGCCAGTTTCCTCACCTGTATTATTGGAATAAGAATGTAGTTTCCACTTCACAGGATCATCACGGGACTTAAATAAGACCGAGTATACAAAGCCATTTTACCTGAGTCACAGGAGGAGCTCCGTGGTGGCTGTGTATATGCATACAAATTTATATAAGTGCATTATGTAACTTAAATATGTGCTCATATAGCACATGTAAGAAAAGGCACTAAAACTAAATGAATGGACAAAACTAAAATACCTGCATGAGTACTGTGTGTGTATGTATATACACACAATACCACAGTGGCACCACACCCCATGGCCCTCCCAGGAGACAGGAATTGGACATCCCTCCTTCCCTCCCAGGCCTCCTCCAGCTTTGTCATATAAAGATGAAGTCCCTTGACTGGGAACACCTGCAATTCCTTAAATGTCGTGACACTGCCGAGCTCCTGACTCACACCGCGGAGGATTACCTGTAATCCTCAAAACCAGCTGGCCGTCGATGGTGCTGTCTGGGTGATGTCTCCGTCCCGGTCTTGCTGTCCCTGAATGGGCTGATGAGCGTTCACATCCCGGGCACTTCTCACATCTCAGTCCTCTCCAGGGTGTCCCCTGGGCAGTTGGAAAAGCAGGTCAAGTCATTCAGGTTCAGGACAGACTTCTGGAGCACCCACCCTGCTCTTTACATCAGAGGAGATGCTGTGCTGGGCCTCCCATCCTGGGCCTCCTGTCCTGAGCCTCCAGTCCTAGGCTTCCTCTTTGTCAAGCTGCAGGCTGCTTTTCCCAGTGGACCAACTCTGACTGTCCTTACCTGTGTATTATATAACTTAAATATGTCTTGTCTTCACCCTGCCTTTTGCTCTTTTTCTTCCTTCTTCACTTCTTGAGTTGACCTATAGCTTATTTTTTAAAGTAAATTTTGTTGGCAGGGAAGACAACCGCCTTCCTAATGGTCTCTGACAAACAAATCAAACACAAATCGTTGCTCTCATCTGCCCGCGCCGCTCCTTCCAACAAACAAACAAACAAACAAAGGAATCTCATAAAACTCTCATAAAATTCCGTAGGATAATCTTAAGATTTGAGATAAGCCTCCTTAAGATTTACATCACTAACTTATAGATAGTCAATGGTCAATACATGTTATCTGTTTTTTTTTTTAAATTCTTATTGCATACATGTATGTGGCTTAGGAACAATTAGACATTATGTCTCGTACAAATGATAGCTAGCATGTATTAGTATTTATTAATATTTGAATATTTATTAATAGTGAAACTCCCACGACCAGACATGGTGCACAGCCTTCATGCTACCAGCTACCCTGGCTGCTGAGAAGGAAGGGCCTGGCAGGCTCATCTATAAGGAGCCCGGGAGATGGGCAATCCAATCCCAGAGGACCATAGGTCAGGATATCTGGGTTTCCAGGAGTTGGAAATCTTAGGATGGAAGAGATGGCACTGTGTCAGAGTGGTTTAGCATGAAACAAAGGAGAAAACACCCTTTAAAACTCACACTTAGCATCCACACGGGAGAGAGAAGTAAAAAAGGAGGCAAGCAACTTGGACCACGTGACCTGGATGTGCTGGCCCGTGCAGAACCTGGCAGCAAGAACCACTGCGCAAGTAGGACCAAGGTCAAGGTGTCTGTGGGTTGTAAGGTCCCTGTATGGGACACTGGTCTCAAAGTGGGTCCTCCTTGGGCTGCAATGTTCCCATCCACATTTGGCATGGGGTGGGGACAGATCCTCAGAGACAACTCTTTAAAAACCCCCCAGTTAATTGAGCTTCCTCCTCTTCCTCTGCCCTTTGTCCCCTCTTCCTCCCAGCTCTTTGTGCCCCTGGCCTGGCATTTAGGACCTTTTGTTGGCTTAATAGAGACTGAAACCTGCTTAGGGCCTGGAGTTTGCTGTTTTAATTCAACAGTGGAAGGGTTTTTTTTTTTTTTTTTTTTTTTTGGTCTTTGTCTTTGTTTGTTTTTCTTCTCCTTTTTCTTTTTTCTAAGCTGGTGGGACAATACATTTGTAGGGCAGAAGCTGTGTGCTGGGCGCTCAGGATCCTGAACAAAACCCTCATTACTGGGAGGTGGGATTTCCTGGTCACAGCGTTTAGCCAAAGGGCAAAGGTCGCCCATTAACCAGCATCCAGTCTAAACAGGGCTGTGTAAAATGACAGAGAGGGGAGGGAGAAGAGGGAGACAAAAGACAAATATTTGCTCCTCCACAGCAGGACGGCAGAGCGAGGGCACCCCTCAGTGCCACACGCTCCGCTCCTGCGCGGGAGTCCTGGCAGGGGCCACTGCTCCGCTGCTGCACCAGGAGCTCCTATTGATGGGTCAGGGATGTCACATGTCACACTGTGTCCCCCCACCTGCCTTTGGGTCTCTGGCCCTGGGTGTCTCTCAGACTGTACTGAGGACGGAAGCCCGAGCTTGTAGGGTACTGGTACCGTTCCCACTCACTCCCCTGTGTGAAGCCCCTGAGTGGCCCTCTTGAACTCCCCAAGCCAGCCATCCAGCCAGTGGTGTGCTGGCTCCCCTCTGCCCAGCCTCCCCCTGAGCTCAGCCCCCGGGACCTCCTCTCTGGGCCATCGCGTGATCTTGACACTGGCTCTTTCTCTCCAGGAGAGAATCTTCCCCGGGTCTTTGTGTGATGGTTCCTGTACCCCCAGACTCCAGTCCCCAGCTTCCTAACCCAGGTAGAAGAGGGAGCAGGTCACACCAGGAGTCGCCCTCCTCTGCCCCTCCCCCAAATGGAGCTGACCTTCACAGGAAATATTTGCTTGTAATATTCCTCAGATTAGGCAAAAGTGCTCCTAGAGTCTGTGTCCTGGCACTGGACAAATGAAAGCCCCAGGGAAGAAAAGGTTGGACCACTCAGGCCTCGCAGAAGGGCTGCTTCTGTCGCAGGGAACAGAGAAAAATGCCTGCTCTCCACACACAGGCCGGTGCTGAGAACCCAGAGGGTGTGAGCTGGGCCACAGTTGGCTTCTCCCTTCCCCAAACTTACCGGCCTGATAAGAGGGGCTGGAATAGTATGCTATCATGCAAACCCAGGGATTCTCAGCCTCAAGCAAGGTGTCACTTTGCAGGGACACCTGGCCGCAGTTTAATCTTCTATGGTTATTATCTTGAAATTATTAATAATTTTGAACAAGGAGCCCTGCTTTTCACTCTGAGCTGGCCTTTACAAATTAGAGCCCGTCATGACCTCAGCTGCACATTAGAATTTCACCTGTGAAGGGTTTTTTTTAGAAAATAATAACTCCTGGACCCTGACCAAGAGGCTGAGTTTAACTGGGTGTGGCTCCCAGGTGCCTGGTGTGTAGCCCTGGGGAGACAGACACCCTGCTCTGAGCAACAACCCGAGGGAGACTGGAAGGTGAGGAATGCATCTTCCTGCCTCCCAAAATCCCCACAAAAAGAGAATCCAGAGGCCCCCAAAGTTGATATTTCTGCAGCAGAACACTTTTTTTTTTTTTTTTTTTTTTGATGCTGAAGACGGAACCCAGGGAACTCTACCACTGAGCCACTGTCCCAGCCTCGGAGAACTCCATTTTTACCTGTGCAATGGTACTGGAACCACTGTGTTATCATAGTAACCTGAAGGATGACAACGGTGTTCTTTACTGATCGCTTGCTGTTGGCCCCACTGAGCCACACAGGCTTCACCCGTTTACAAAGGGGGAGCTAAAGTTCCAAGCACTTCAATAGTTTGTCCAAAGAACCACAGCTTCCAAGTATGGCCACCGTGGGGTTCCACTTCCTGCTCCCAAGAGGCTTTCTTACAAAGCTGTGATACCCTCAACCATAGGCACTTCCTTCTTCACCTCTGTTTCCCCAGCAAAGGCCCAGCCCACAGCAGGTGTTCAGCAAATGCAATGTCGACTCTTCCATGAAAGCTCTTGCCATGATGATTCTGCTATCTTCTTCGGGTGGAAAAACGACACTGCTTTCAATGCTGTCAAGAATAATTGTCAGCCAGGCGCACACAGTGATCCATGCCTGTAATCCCAGCACCCCTGGAGGCTGAGGCAGGAGGATGGCGAGTTCAAAGCCAGCCTCAGCAACAGCGAGGCACTAAGCCACTCAGTGAGACCCTGTCTCTAAATAAAATACAAAAAAGGGCTGGGGATGTGGCCCAGCGGTTGAGTACCCCTGAGTTCAATTCCTAGTGCGAAGAGGAGGGGAAGGTGGAGGAGGGGAAGGTGGAGGAGGAGGAGGAGGAGAAAAAGTGCCCAAAAAGTAAAAAAATAAATAAATAATTGCCAAGCAAAAGCCCCTCCCTTGTGCTTTTTCCCGTGGTCTTTCTGGATCCCAGGTATTACCCTATAATATTCTGATGACCTTGAGCTAAACTAGGGAGCAGCAGGCACCTCATGGCAGGAATAATAACATGAGCCAGACCACATTCCTACAAACAGTATTCTGGAAAACCTGCTGGTTGGGAGCGAGAAATGACCGTGAAAAACCGATCCCTCCCCAGACGCAAGGGAGGACACCGCACAGCAGCTGGCACCGCAGAGTGCAGCTTCCCAGCCACCAGCTAGCAGCCCTCTCCTGCAGAGGGCTTCTGCTTTAGGGTCTATGCGCCTGCCGGACATAGAGAGCAGAGACGGACGCCAACTCTGAAAAACACGGAAGGCAAACCGGAACCTCCTCGGTTTCTGGAACTACGGGGGAAATAATGGGCGGCCTTTTGAGAAATCGAGCTGCAGGCTTCCCATTAATCCACGTGCCTGCTGGGCAGGGCCCTCCCTGGGTCCTGAGGATTCTGCTTCCCTTGACCCCGGGGCAGGGAGGAGCAAGAGCAAGGCCATAATTGAGTCCAAAGGCTTCAAGAGCTGGGAGGTAAAAACATAAAATAAGAATCATGAGTGTTTGAGACAATAAGTAAATACAGTGTCATTGAGAAACTGCTGAAATGCCTGCTTATGATCCATTTTTTTAAAATACATGAATCCTTCCTACCTGTATGGGATTTCTAAGTCTTCATGATGTCCCTGGATTCTTATCTGCATGACCAGATTCCTAAAGTTAACTGTATTTATTAGGCACTTACTTTTTTTTAATTCAAAGTTGTTATAAATGGCAGCAGAATGCATTACATTTCATATTATACCTATAGAGCACATTTTTACATATCTCTGGTTGTATACAAAGTGTACCTTTATGACCCATCTAACCCACTCCTCAGTCTATACCCAAAGGACTTAAAAACAGCATCCTACAGGGACACAGCCACATCAATGTTTATAGCAGCACAATCCACAATAGCTAAACTGTGGAACCAACCTAGATGCCCTTCAGTAGATGAATGGATAAAGAAAATGTGGTATATATACTCAATAGAATATTACTCAGCAATAAAAGAGAATAAAATCATGGCATTCGCAGGTAAATGGATGAAGTTAGAGAATACCATGCTAAATGAAGTTAGCCAATCCCAAAAAGCCAAATGCCAAATGTTTTCTCTGATATAAGGAGGCCGATTCATAGTGGGGTTGGGATGGGGAACATAGGAGGATTAGAGGAACACTAGAATGGCTGATGGGAAAGAGGGGAAGAGAGGGTGCAAAAGAGTGAAGAAAAAAAAAAGATGGTAGAATGAGATGGATATCATTACCCTAAGTACATGTATGAAGTCACGAATGGTGTGAATATACTAGGTGCTTACTTTGTATGGAAGACTTTATCTAACCCTGTGATGATGCTATGAGGAAGAATTGCTGTTATCCCATTTGACAGATGAGGCTAAAGAAGATCAAGCTAGGTGATACTGGAATCAGCTCTAGACTGTCTTTGGACATTCCACAGCCATTTACTTACTTGCAGAGTGGGGTGGGATGTCGGGGTAACCAACCCCCACTGTCTTAAGGAAGGTGCCCAGATAGGGGAGGTGTGGATGTCAGGAAGGTCAAAGGGCATGACGTCAGAACACAGAGCACAGACATGGCTGGTGGATTGTCCCAGAGAGCCTGGGCCAGGAGCGTGGCTTCAGTTTCTCACCTGTGAAATGGGGATGTCAACAGTCCCTAGGTCGGGAGTTGTTGGGAGTGTTAAAAGAGGAGACATGGTTTGCGTGAGGATTTAGGACAGTGCATGCCTTGGAAGAAGTCCCAGTGAGCTCAGTGACAGAGCATCTGCCTAGCGTGCATGAGGCCCTGGCTTCGGTCCTCAGAACCACAATCAGCCAATAAAAGGTAAATATACAAGTATATTAAAAAAAATTAATAAGTGCCCAGTAAAGCATCTACCCCACCCAGTGCCATGCCCGGGTTCTGCCGCCCTTCCTGCACAGAGGTGTGGCAGGCCCCGCAGGTACTGGGCTAGGACCTCTTGTGTGTCAAGAGCTGCGAAGGCTCCTTTTGGAAACCCGTCATGGGATGTGGAATGAAACTCCTAGGACCTGATGGTTTCCAGTCTCCAGCCCAGCGATGGTGTTTTTCTTATTTATAAAGGTATCCCCACAAAATGCACCAGGAGAGAGTCCCTTCTGCTGCACGGGGTAAACGTGTTACCAGCAGCCACCTCAGACTCCCGACTTGCTGAAGTGGGAAGTTGCCTCTTGTCAGGTGGAGAACCACCAGCATCTTGGCCTGAAGGTGGCAACTGGTGGAAAAGAATAAAAAGTCCCCTTCCCCAGCTCCATCCTTTCACATCTAGGACTGCAGCTGAGGAGCTCAGCTGGTCTCCTAGCTGGAGTATGATTGAGTTCCTGACAGGTTCCGTGTGCCCGCCTACTAGCGTAGACTTTGGATCTAGATAAACTGGGATCCAACTCCTCCCCCATCTGTATCTAATATGATAGGGGCAAATCCCTTAAGCTCTCTGGGGCTAAGTTCCTCTGTAAAAATGTTAAGTACATTTACTTTAAAGCATCAAGGCAAGGACCCAAGGAGGCTCCAGTCCTTGATAACATCACACCTACCTAAATATTTCTAGGGACTCTGGTGTGGTCACAATGAATGGGTCTCTAAACCTCATCAAATGTGCACAGCAGCCTGGACCAGGGGGCACCTGAGCCAGGTTCCAGCGTTTGCAGTTGGAAGAAGTGGCTGCCCAAGGTAGCTTCGGCTTGCTCGTAAGCAAATGTGGCAGGGACCTTCTCCTACAGTCGGGGGGTGGGGGGTGTCAGTCCCGCTGATCAGAAACGCAGGAACGGTTCACCTCCTGACAAGCAGTGATGGCCACGGTTTCCCAATGTGATTCTTTTCTCGGGGAGAAAGGACGGGGCTACAGGAGTCTAGGGGGAGTGTCAAGAAGAGTTCTCACGCGTGATTGTGTGACTCAGGAGCTCTCGGCGTTCAAAGAACGATTCTGGCATTATCTCCAAAGGAGCTGAGATGTCACTTCGTCCCTGGATTCAAGTCCCTTCAGAATTACCTAAGAATGCTGGAGCCCAGCCGCAAGCTCTGTAGATCCCCAGGTAGATTGTGATGGAATCTCAATTACCCCGGGGGCCACTACCTCTTGCACAATCGCCGTATCTCACCTTATTACAGGAAATCTGTGGGGAGAATCTCTCCGCGAGGTCCCATCCGGGCAATGACCTGCCAGCCGCGGAGGACAGGGGACTGAAATAGTCTGATCACATCTCGTGCACTTGGATTCTCCCTCTCCCTCTTGCTCTCCTTCTCACTCACCCCAGGGAGCTGTCACAACCCGGCTCAGGAAGAGGCGGTTCTCCTGCCTTCCGTCCAACAAGGACCCTCAGACTCAGCGGCTCTCCCTTCCCAGAGAAGCGAGGCACAGTTTCTCCTTGGTGAACCTCGACAGAGACCAGTGCACACGTCGGAAGGAAAGCAGGCACAGCTGAGGCCCAGTAGGCAGTTTCTGCTGGGTGCAGCAGACCAGGTGCAAAGAACCGCAGCTGGAGGGAGAGCCTCACGGAGCCCTCTTCCAGCTCTGGGCTGTGGGCAAGTCCTATGTCACTCATGTGACAAATGGCGACCACCACACGTGCTTCCACGTTTCCCACATGGAAAACATAGGATATTCCATATTAGATGCAAAAATATAGTGAATGGACAGAAAGTATGCATCACACAGTCAGCATTTTTAAGAAATTATAATCTGATTTTTTTCCCTTCTCTGCTTATAGAAAATAATGCAATTTGCTGCAAAGATATTTATAGGCCTGCCTTTGTCTGAGTGGGAGAGGCCTTGGAATGCATCTTCTCTCTCCAGAATTTGTGTTTGGGGAGCTCCTGGGGTTTGGGGGACCCACTGAAGTGGGGTAGCTCCAGGCCTGGACGTGTCAGGAGGTGGTATCAGCAGGTCCCACTCTGAGCCTTCCTTCCTGCCTACATGTCTCCTCGGGCTGCAGAGCAGAGTACCCCAACTGTGTGATGTGAGACGACAGAAAGGGTTCTCCCCCAGTTCTGGAGGCTCATGTGGAGTCTCAAGGTGTTGGGTGCCCCAAGGCTCTAGGAAAACTCCCTGGGGACCCTGCCCTGCCTCTTCCAGCTTCGGGCGATTGCCTCAGCCCCCTGGCTCTGCCCCCATCTTCACATGGCCTGGCCTCTCCTGTCAGAAACTGAAGATGGTCCCCCCCCCCCCCCCCCCCCCCCCCCCCCCCCACCCCAGCACAAGTTCATCTCAACTCATTACCTCCGCCAAAACCTTGCTTCCCAACAGGCCACGCACCCAGTGCCGTGAGCAGGCGTTGCGGCCTGTCTTCTTGGACACAGGTCAACCTGTAACACCACTCGTCGCTTTTGCCTTCAAAACCTTATCCCAGCGCCTTCTTTCTCAGGGAGGAGCGTGTCCTGAGGGTGCTGGTGTCTTTGAGATGTCATCGCTCCCCTTCCCCACCTCCATTTCCTCACCTGTTTGAAAGGGGCACGGTGCCACCTGCTGAACAGAGCTGGCTCTACTGTCGCTGCCTCCCCATCTCCCCCAGTAGCCCTGAAGTGCCCACTCTTCCCACCTGCAATTCTTTGTGCAAGGTAGGCCTTCCCGAGGGTGAGGAAGCCCCTGAGGGCTGATGCTGCCCCTCCATCTTCCCATTGCATCACCAGCACCTAGGCCTGTGCCTAGCAGTCAGTAGTCCTTAGTCAATGCTTTTAAATAGGCAACTACTGCCTATAAAGCTGGTAGCCCTTGCCTAGCACCAGAGGCACACCACGGCTCAGGCTAGCGAGGGAGTCTTTGGTACAACGTGACTTTTTTACTTCCTGGAACTGCCCAGGTACAGTCAGGGAAACAGGACGCACCACCAGGTAGGCCCAGAGGAGGAGATTTCCTATCAGAAACTAGTTACAAAGGTCCCAGGAGATCTGCAAAGGAAAGGGGGTAAAGGTGAGGTGCTCCGTGGGAGCCGACCATAAAGGAGAGGCTGTACCTGGAAAGCTGGACCCACTGAACAGAGAGGCCACCTGGCGGGGAGGGAGAGAGGGCCCCACCCCCACCCAGCTGCTCCCTCTCGCCCCACAATCTCCCACCTGCGCCTCCCATTGTCCAAACCAATCAGAAAGCTGGGTAGCCAGCAACTGGGGGGGCATGTTAGTCACAGTGGTTAGTCCTCTGCCACACAGGGCAAAGGAAGGCAGCTCCCGGGGCCAAAGAGCTGAGGACTACCCATTTCCCAATGCCGTATGGGCATGACCTGGGCTTGGGCAGTCTGCGAGGGGTCCTAAGGAGGAAGTGAGGCAAGCCGTCCTGGATGGACGTGGTGGCACCTAGTGTGCCTCCCAGCCATCCTCACTTGCCTTTGTGTGTGAATATCTGGGAGGAGACAGGGCAATCAGACTCCCAGGGCCTACCCTCCCACAGAACGTCTGGCATAGGCCGCCCTCCAGGTCAGGGCTGGGAATACATATTTTTTGTAAAGGCTGCCCACTCATGGAGGCCCAGCCCCAGTGAGCCGACTGCAGGTGATTGAAGGTCAGTAATTGGAGAAAGAGTGAGTTAGCTCCAGGAATTGATGGTACTGTCTCCTCTGAAGGAAGGAGAGAGCTGCTTTGGAAAGCTGTCGCTTAAGTGCCTCCAAGTCTACCTACCGACAGAATGATCTGTGCCTTTAGACAACTGTCCGTTCCAAACCCTGTGCCAAGAATCCCTTTGTTTTAACTCTAAATCAAAGGAGATACTCAGGGCACAGCAGCTAAGCACCCAGGCCCCAGAGTCAGGTGGATCTGGATTAAAACTCAGCTCTTCATGTTTGAACTCTCTCTAAAAAGAAAACTAGTCTGACTCAGAGACCTATGGTACCTTTTTTTAACCTAAGGATAGTCAGAAAGAAAAGGTTTCTCATTTGGGGGCACTGATTCAATGGCCCATGTAACCAGTCCTAAGGAAAGATAATTGTACAACTGAGCCCTGATGGCTTAAAGGAAATTAGTATGTGAAGGTTGCCATATCTCTCATCAGATAAGAGTGGGTCTAGTCTACAGGCTCCGCCCTCTATTGTAAGCTGCCAAGAGAGATAACTCCTTTATCTGATTGGAAGTAGCTTCCTCCCTGTGGGGTCCCCGACTTGGTGTTTTATGAGGACTTAGAAACAGGTGTCCTGTTTCTTATTCATCCATGAGGGGGCACCCTTCCGAAGGGAGCAAATTTGGGAGACTGAGCATGCGCAGTCCAGCCCTAGTTCTGCGTTGTGTGGGCTGTGACACCTTGAAAGAATGATTTAATGCCGGGTGCCCCATTCAGGCTACTGTGCAAAGCTATTTGGAAAATCACGTGTCCGCAGTGGAGGGTCTTCTGTGATGGTCACAGCCATCGTGCATGTGCCTGCCTCCTTGTCTTAGGCACAAGGTTGTGGCGTCCTATAAATACAGCCCAGTTAAACCAGCTACTCTCCGCATCTCCTTCCCACTCTACAAACCTGCTTCTTCTGCATACTGTCTCGCAGTAGGTGGTCAAAAGTGCCCCCCAGGTGAGACACTGGGATGTCGTCGTACAGTGTTTCATCTTTCTCCCAATGTCTCATCCAAGCATCCTCCAATGTAGCCACGTACATGTACAACGTAGCCGTCCCATCTCCTAGCTCCCCATCCCACAGCCACTATTAAGCCACCGCCTCCTCTTACCACCTCCTCTCTGGCCTCCTTGTGTCAACCTCTGATGCCCGAGTCAGGAGTTTGAGACACCAGTCACCCCATTCCACTCTCAGCTCAAAATTCCTCCAGGGTTCCCAACAATCCAGAGGCATGAGGGAAAGTCCCTCAGCCTGGCACAGGAGTCCTTCCATGGCCTCCTCCTGCCTCACACTTCAGTGAGACCAAACCACTTGGAGATCTGAGTTCATATCATCCCACTTCTCTCTCTCTCTTCCTTTTGTTTAATTTTGTTTTAAAAAAAACATTTATTTATTTGCTTTAGTTGTGCACAATGCGTTTATTTGTACGTGGTGCTGAGGATCGAACCCGGGCCGCGCCCGTGCTAGGCGAGCACTCTACCTACCGTTAAGCCACGACCCCAGCCCCTGTTTAAATTTTTTGTTTGTTTGTTTTTTCCTTCTGGAAGATTCTTCCATTCCTTGCTTTTACTTAATTAATTCACCTGTAAGTTCCCATTTCTCATGCTGATTATCTATTTCTGCATCACAAACCCCCTCCTCCGAATTTAAGGATTCAAAACAGTTCATCATTACTGTATCTAAACCCCCCTGGGTGGGCAGTTCGTGCAAGGCATGGCAAGGCTAGCTCAGCTTTGCTCAGCAGAGTTTGGGGCCCACCTGCAGCCGTGACTCCAAGACTGAGAGCTGGGGAGGCTGAGCAACTCTGTCTCATGCCACGTGACCGCCCCACGGGGCCAGCGTGGGCTTCCTCACCGCATGGCGGCCACAGGGTCTGTATGTGGCAGACTCCGCGGGTCAAAAACTGCCCTGACATGGAAGGACTGACACTTCCGTCTACACCGTTGGCCAGAAGCAGGTCAGCCCAGGCTGAAGGGGAGGGGGCCCAGAGCCCAGACCCTGCCCCAGTGGCAGAGGTGGCTAAGAAGTTTGTCCATCTTTAACCACCCCCTCCATTACCTCTTCTAGAAGCTTCCCTTTCCTCCCTCTGGACTTGGGTGCCCTTTCTCTGCTTTCTGCTAAGAACTGTATCGTTCCAGTGTCCAATCTCCCCCAGAGAACTGGCAGGAGGTGCTTTGAAAGCAGGGGCCCGAGCTCACTGGCATGTTGGTTGGCACATAACAGGTTTTTGATAAATCAGAGCTGTGGTTAGGAGGGTTAGTTAGTATGGTTAAGATCAAAACTGTCTTGTCTTTTTTGTTTGGCCACCTCCTAACAGAGAGAGGCTACCCCTTAGGAGATTTTCACAAGGTGGTGAATGAGTGAACGGATGGTTGGCCGATGGATGAGTGAATGAACGAGTCAAAGAGTGAGTGGCTCAGTGCACAACTGAGTGCTACTGCACACGGCCCTGTTCCTGGTCTTACAGGACCCAGCAAAGCCAACTGATAACATCGAATTCCAGCCCGTGTAAATGCTCCAGCTTTAATTACACGTGGGTCGTGGCAGGACTCGGGGTTTGGGGGTTTGGGAAAAAAACAGTTGGCCTCCTGCCACCACCCTCACAATAGAACAAGGTCTCCACCGCCAGCTGCTGGTCCTCACGCTTCCAGCGTGGACTCACATCAGCTGCATCCCCCACAGCCCTCCTGCCTCCCGGGGAAGGGCTGGTGTGCAGAGTGAGACCCTCTCAAGGCCTGGCCCGGGAGTGCTTCCTCTCTGCCCGCTGCAGAGCGGCAGCTGGGCTGGGAGGGCGGCAGGTGTCTAACAGCCCTCTGCAATCCTGCATAACAGGAAGTGAGAGAGAACACCATATCCAATTGAAACTGCAGTGGAACATGGGCCGCAATGTTTAATTAACCACCCTCAGTCATTTCACAGATTTCTGTTGTTGCCGAAGGAAGAAAAAAAAAAAAAAAAAAAAAAAACACGGAAGGCAGAGTACGTGGAGGACAACAAAGCCAATTCTGGAATGTTCGTTTGTGTTCGTGCCCCCTGCTCTCGCATTCAGCAGCCTGCTGACATAACACAGAGGGAATGCTTACTTCTGGCTCCGGTTTTTAATGGGTTTCCAATGGTGGGGTTTTTTTTTGTTTTGTTTTGTTTTGTTTTTTTATTTTATTTTATGTCTTTCCCAAAGAGTCTAATCCATGCCACAGTCCCAGGAACCTGCCAACGTCTAGGTGGGGGAGAGTACTGAGCAATTGGGGTGCAGTTGTATCTATATGAAGGTGTTTGTGCCAAAACACAGAAGCCTGTGCCACAGGGTGGTGGTGGGGGATGTGTGTGGCTATAGCCACGTAAGACAGAGGGTGCATTGTGGGCACTTACCTGGGCGGGGCTGTTTCATGTGTTAAGATGTGTAGGAGTGTGTCTGTGGCTGGCTCCGAGAAAGTTATAGCTCTATATGGGGCACCAGTGTGTCAGCCTAGCAGATACCTCAGTACCGGTGGACGTAGACGTTTTTGAGCAGGTGCAAGAGGTGTTAGTTTTTTGTGCATGTGTGCATTTAAGGATGTTGGTATGGCAAATATATTTTGTGAGCCAAGATGAAGAACAGCGTGTTGCCAAATGAATCAAGGTCTACTAAGTAGTGGACAGTGTATTCATACTACGACAATATCTGCTACTTGATGGTGGGTTGTCTTCAAAATGGAGTGGCCTCGGCTCCCGTCTCTGGCGGGGGATAGTGAAGAGGACTTCTCCGGGAAGCTTTGGCACCTTCTCGACGCTTCCCTTGGTTGTTTTTTTTTTTGTTTTGTTTTGTTTGTTTGTTTGTTTTTGGTACTGAGGATTAAACTCAGAGGCACTCAACCACTGGGCCACATCCCCAGCCCTTTTTTTTGTATTTTATTAGAGACAGGGTCTCACTGAGTTGCTGAGTGCCTCGCCATTGTGAGGCTGGCTTTGAACTCGCGATCCTCCTGCCTCAGCCTCCCAAGGGCTGGGATTACAGGCGTGCGCCACCGCGCCCGGCTCGGCTCCCCTTGGCATCAACACCTTGCTTCCCAGTCCGCTCACTTGCTCACCCAGGAGGATTTCCTGGAATGCTGTAAAATCCAAGGGAACATGAATAGACTTTAAAAAAAACAAACTACTAATTATCAAGGGCTTCCATTTGGCTGGTTATCACCCCCAGGTGCTTTGCAATACTGTCATGGTTTGGAATCTGGACTGTTCCCCAGTGCCGCCCTGGTCGGGGTGGGGCGTTGGGGGAAGTGATTGGAGCATGAGGCCTCTGACCTCATTGGTGGGTTACACTGATGGCTGAATGAAGTACTAGCAGGTGGTAGAGGCGGGGAAGATTCAACCTCACTGAGAGAGCGGGTCCTCGGGAGCATGCCCTTGGAGACTGCATCTTGCCCTGGCCCTTCCTCATTTTCTCTGCTTCCCAGCTGCCCTGAGCTGGGCTACCTCCCTCCACCTCTTCCTTCCCCCTGTCTCAGGGCCAAAGCAATGGAGTCAGTCAGCCACGGACAGACACCTCCGATACCCTGAGCAAAAGAAACCTTTCCTCCTCTAAATTGTTTTCTTCGGGTATTGGTCACAGTGAGGAGGAACCAACTAACACAAAGACTCATCCTCCCAATAGCCTTGTTGGGTAGGAACGGTGATTGTCACCTCTAAGAGTTGACAAACTGAAGAGGATGGTAGGTGGTGGAGCCAACATTTGAATGCACACTCTTGAGCTTTAGGACCCCAAACTCTTTCCAAATCACCATCCCCAAATACAGTGAGCAGTGGATAAAACTGGCTGTGTTGTGGCTGGGGACAGAGGCTGGTTCTGCGAGCGTTGGAATGGCTCTGGAAGCCATGCTGGTGCAGGCGCGATGGGCACTGAAGCCACTGGGTAGGTCCCTCGGCTCCTTCAGCACCTTCCTGTGTGCCCTCGCCTGGTGGTGAGCCGCAGGGTGGCCTCTGGCCTTCCTGGGACTTCAGCACACTCCTGCTCCCACACGGCCAGGATTTGGGGATGGCTTCTCAGTAACGGACCCCCGGCGTTTAGAGGCCATGGAAATCATCCCAGCGAGTCCTTGAGAAAGCAACACCCCGAGTGCCACCAGTAGGCCTGGGGAGGAGCCCCAAGTCTCACATGTTTTACAAGGCTCCCCACACTGCCCACACCAGGGACTGTGATGGGGTGCCCAAGGAAGAAACCTTCAGAAAAGCTGCTCTCCAAATTGCCCAGGTGCATAGGTTAGGAATCTTCCTTGCTGGACCTAAAGGCTCTCTCAAGAAGGAAGCACGAGTCCAGGTCTGTGGCCACTCATGGCTAAGTAGTACCCAGGCTGGACCTTAACAAAGCAGGGCTCAGGCATCCCCCCAAAGTCCATTCTGCAATGACTGGCAGGATGTCTTTAAGTGCTTCCGGGAGAACACAAGTGTCCGTGTGAAGTCAGGCACTCCTCGAGGAATTTAAGTGGGTCAGGAACTCTTAAAGAATTTAAATGAGCATGCAATAGGTATAGAGGGCTTTCTGGGCCAATATGCAAGCCACATAGTAAATAACTATTTTCAGCATTGAGTTTGGTGGGCAAATTTGCATATACATGCAATGCCCTGAGTTTCTATTTTTACCATGTAAATCTGCAATCTGTATAGAGAGCTGTGTGTCCCCACAGATAGCCAGGCTCGGGCTGGTGGCTGGGAAGAGCTGATCGTCAGTCTAGCTGGACCTGGAGTTCAGGGCTTTAATGAGTCCAGGTGAGCGCTGGGAGACGGGCAGGAGGGAGGGGTTCACAAGCGAGCTTGGCTGTCGGGTTAAGCCCTTGTAGTGCCAAGATCTCGCCCGGAGCAAAAGTGCTCCTGCTCCTGCCTGAAAAGTGGAAGTTCAAGTGGAAACTTTGACATTTTGCTGTGACACTGGCCTTGCAGAGTTTGTAACACCTACCCAGCCCTTCTTAAAGAAACCACCCCCATTGTCATTAGCTTGTGATGGTGATTAAGGCATCTTGGCTCCCATGATCCTTGACAAATGAGGGTAGAGTCCCCACAAACATCTACACAATGAGAAATACCTCTGTTGTTTTCCTCTGTGCCCTTTAATTTCAGAAGTCAGCATTGAGCTAGATTCAGGGTTTGGGTGAATTTCTTGATGGTCCCATTTATCCGTCACAGGTATTATTGCCACTTGGGTATTAGGCAGTTGCCCGGTGGGATCCTGGGAGGGTGGCTTTGCCAAGGGAATCTGGCGTTTTCCTCACAGCCAGTAATCCTCTTCCTTCCCCTTTCTGGTTGCAAGAAAGCACATGGAGAAAGAAACACGAGGCTGGTGTCAAGGTCTTGCGCAAGGAAGGGAGCCTTGAGCTGGTGGCCAGGAAGGTGGTGGCAGATTGGGGTTGTCGATTTACCTTTGCTCATGGGGGGGCCAACATTAGTCTGCTAAATGACTACCTAATACTAAATCATTACTATATCGTTACCTAATACTGGCATCGTCTAGCCATAGGTTTGCCACGGATGTCATCAGAGGAACTTCATTAAAGCATCTCATAGTGGAGGGACATGGTAAGTGTAAATTGCCACTGAAAGGACCCTTCCTCTACCCCCACTTTGTGTGTGTGTGTGTGTGTGTGTGTGTGCTTTTTGTGGGGAGAGTGGATTGTGGTTTCACATAAATGGGACAGGGGCGAGGGAGAGAGCTCCCCTGTTCACGGGCGGATACAAGCGCTTCCGTGTGAGGCAGGGGCGAGCAGCTGGGTGCACATTGAGCTGTTTCTGCCCAAGGCCTTCAAAGCCAACAGGAGTCCTGTTCTGCATCAGAGAGCCTGGAGGCCCCCAGGTCCTGTGCTTGTTCTCAGACACTGTCATTTCAGAGCCTTCGTGCCTTTGTCAGAGCTAACCCCCAGTCAGCAAGGATTGCTGAGCAATTGGTTGTGAGGCACAACCATATTTGGACAACTGTCTGAAACTACCTAAGATTTTTGTGGCAGCTTCGAAGACTTTGAAAAATGTTCCCCCCACCCCAAAGGGATATTTTAAAACACTTAAAAAAAAAATAATAAAGCCTGTGCTTTCCTTTCTCTTAGTAATTGGAAAGGAACATGTGAATGAATTAAGGGAATATATATATATATAGAACTTTGGAATTATAAAAGGAGCTTTGGGGGTCTTTTTAAAATGTAGAGATTTATGCTTACTAATCTCGAGCAAGAATTTTTACAAATTTCAAAGTGTTCTTCAAGAGAATACGCTGCAAACTCTTACACCAAGTGTAGCATCTTGAACTAAATGTGAACTGTGAGGAAGCTTCTTAGGTTTCTTTTTCTAGAAAGGCTGCTTCCTTTCCTCATCACTGAGTTGTGAAGAACCATTCGTTTCTATCTCACACAAATCCCACCCATTGGTCCGTCTGTCCGTCCTTCCAACCCTCCCTCCCTCCATCCCATAAGTAGCCGGAGAACACTCAAACTTCAGCCCCTTACTATGCTGCTTACCAGAGACACAGAGAGGAATCAGGAACATTCCCTGTGGCCCACCCGCCCAGAGCTCAGGATTGGGTCCAACAGACCCTAGCCAGGAACAGATGGAGCTTTTGTGAGTCACCCCAAATTTTGTGACTTCATAACTTGTTATTTGTGCTGCTGCATGGATGGGCATGGATACCTCCAAGAAGCTCACCCACAAGAAGAAATCTCTGGATACACGCGTGTGCTTAGCAAGCAGCCTCGTGTCCATCCTGAGACCGATGCGGTGGTTCTGCACCCAAGATCATTCTTGCCAGAGGATAAAATACTGCTCCATGGGGTGTAACAGACACCCAGAGAAAACCTCGGCCAGTGCCAAAGAGGAATAAAAACACCCACTGCCACTTTGATGCAAGAGATTATATGACAAACTGATATTGAGTAAGCTGAGAATTTGTACACCTGCTCCTTACTAATATCAAAGGTCTTCTTTGAGTAAAGAGATTTACCCTGTTACCACAGCCTTGGGGGAAGTTGTGATTTCAGAGACAATTATAAATATTTGGTGCTCGTGACTTCCAGTTGTAAGACCCCTTTTCAGCTTGGCTGTCTCCCATTCTTTGATGGCACCATTAATATCTCACTTTTCTGTGAGAGGAGGGAAGGACATTGGTACCCACGCATGTGGTGCCAGGTCAGTGGTCACCACAGTTCTGCTACTTCTCTGGTCTAAAGAGAAGAGAAATTAAGCTGCCAAGATGCTATTTTGTCTCTTCAAAAGGCTTTTCTGAACCCAGAAGCAGGATTAGCGCCCTTAGTGTTGGAGTATCTTTATTCCAACACTCTGGGAGGAAACTGTCCGCCATTTTCTTCTTCCCTGTGGCCCCAGACACCAGGTCTCCTGTTGGCTTATTCCATATCAAGCTGTCCAGGGTGAAGCTGCAGATTAGCATGCTCTGTGTGGTCCTTGCTGCTCACAGACAGAGAAGTGAAGTGCTCTAATTAATACATCAGGGGAGAGTGTGTGTATTCAGTATAAAGGGTTGTAATGGATTTTCCTTTTTAAAAAAAGTCTTCAAAGAGCGAGGTCTCTCAGTGTGCTTAAGATGGGATTTGATACACAAACAACTGATGCAGGAAACTCTTTTCAAGAATACAACCAACTGCATAAAGCCAGGGTCACTGTAAAGAGTGGGTATTAAGTGCCCCTGCGTCTCTCTTCTTTCTTTGTTATACCTCTGACTTTTCTTATTAAATCCTGGATTGTATTTCCTAACGCTCCTCAGGGGCCTCCTCTCATCTTCCATGATATCTCGTCACCCGCTTAACTTTGAGATTAGCGGCTCCAGTTACCCAACGCACATGGCTCCTCTCCCCTGCTCCCCACTCTTTCAAGTATTCACACTACTTAGCAAGTGTACCTACACACACCCTGTCCAGCCCCAGCTTCCCAGTCTTCCTACTGCTCACCGCTGGGTGCTCACTCGGCCTCTGTTTTCTTCTCTTCCTCTCCCTCTCTCCTTTTTCTTCTTTTGCTCCCTCTCTCCTTCTCCTTCCTCCTCATTCTCTCAGCTTCTCCCCTCGCCTGCTGGTCAGGGACGCACATGGCGGCTGGCGATATTTGGACTGACATGACGGTGGATTATGGAAGAGGGGAATCAAATGTCGCAGAGAAAATTGATATCGGACAAGTCAGCATCGTGTCCTTGAAATCACCCCCAGTCTGACTCTCGGGGAGAGGTTTCTGGGAGAGCGCTAAGATGGTCATTCTTGAGGAGGTGGGGCAGAGGAGCAGGGGGAGCAGGAGACATGGGAGGATCTGACCAAAGTCTGGCCGCAGCTTCACCCCACTGGGGCTCTGGAGTGTGAATAGCACCTAGGGTTGTCCTGCCCTGAGGCAAGGGGGTGCCATTTTGCTCCCCACCACCAATAGGACAGTGACTGCAGGCTGTCCATAAGGAGACACCATAACCTCCAGGCATTAGACAGGGAGGCTTCTGTGACCAAGGACCCTTCTCAGGAGAAGGGACGGCCAAGAGCTCTGAGTGGCTGCAGGTTGCGTTCACCAGCAGGTGAACAGAACAGCTCAGCCATACACACCCTTTCCCACCGCCTCCAGATTCCTGGGGCCCCCTTACCTGCCCCACCACACACACCAAATCCCTCTGCACCAGCTTAATGCAGAGAATTAAGAACTCCTCTCTCTTCTTCATTTCAATCCTTTTGTGTTCCTTTTCATGAATGACTCCTGTCGTACGCACCTACCCAGCCCACTGCATCGGAAATCATGAAGGTATTTGTAGGCTGCCTCAGGAACCTTCCTGCTGCTTTTGTCAACCACGTTCAAAGCTCATTTGCAAGCAAGGGACTTCCTGTTCAGCATGTCTGTTTCTGTGTGATGGGAGCACTTATTTGAAAATTCATATTACAGAGATCTGTTAGGACCCATAAATCTGCCTTACTGGATCTCACCCACCCGTCACCCAGCTCTCTCTGCCCCTGCCCCATCTCCAGCATCACCCCCATACTGGGTGCTGCATCTTGGGGGACTCTCTCTAGCCCTTCTCTGGCTCTGCCCTTCCCATGGGGTGGGGAGTCCATGGGGCCACTGAGACACGCCTGCCCGGACCTACCCTTCTGGAAGATTGGCAGCCAGGAACATGACTTCCCCTCGTCCGGATCGGTCCTCCAAAGAACAGGCCGTGAGCCGTGTGGGCACCCCGGGGCTGATGGGTGGCCATGAGCTGTTCTTTTCAAGGAAGAATGTCACCGACAGAACTGGACGTGCAAGCTGGAATGTGGACATGGGTCCTGAGTGAAAGACGGTCCCCCTAAATTCAAGTCTACCCAGAAATGCATCATGTGACCTTATTTGGAAAGAGCCTTTGCAGATGTAATTAGTTCAGTTAAAATGAGGTCACTGCTGGATTTGGGGTGGGTCCTAAGTTCAGTGTCTGGTGTCCTTCTAAGAAGACACACACAGGGACATGGAAGCAAGGGGAGATGGTATCCCTGTGAGGTAGGTCAGAGGCAGAAGTTGGAGGGACAAGCCACGAGCCAAGGTATGCCAGGGACAGCCCGCGGCCCCCATAAGTTGCAGGAGGAAGGAGGTGTCCCCAGAGGCTTTGAAGGGAGTGTGGCCTGCAAACACCTTGGTTTCAACTTGCAGCCTCCAGGACCAAGAGACACGCATGCCTATTGGTGTAAGTCACCAACTTGTGGTACTTTGTTCAGCCCCTGGGAAACCAGTGTGACCTATGCACAAGACCCCTCAATGTGGAAGGAGGGCTCCAGCTGTCCTCTTGGCCCCGCTAGAATGAGTCCGCCCGGACCTTTCCTCTCCAGCATTACACAAATCAAGGTGGGTCAGGAAAGCTCTATTTGTGGAGCGACTTTGGTGGCAGACTCTGTTCAGCAACACGTGTGACAAGCTTAACCTTTTCTAGATTTTCCTAAATGTAATTTTTTCCCTTCTCGAAGAGAGCCGAGGATGGCTTGGGGTTAGTAGGGCAGCTTATCGCACGGACGGTCTTCCTGTTGTCGTCCTCACTGGTGGCCTCACAGCAACAGCAGCAGAGCCACTGGGCTGTGGAGCAGCGACAGAGGTGGCAGAAACCACGCAGCAGAGCAAGGTTCCATGAGCACCGCCACTGCCCACTGTGTCCTGGGCAAGCCCCACGTTTCTAACACTTTCCAAGCCAGCGTGACAAAGATGGCCGGGATTTCCCCGGTCATCCGGGGCTCTGCCAGGGTCCTGCCCACGTGAAGGCCTCCTTGCAGGGGCCGGGGTGTAAGGAGCCTCTGCACCGGGCACTGAGGCATGAGGAGAGGGACAGGCCTGCTCCCGCCCTCCGCAGCTCACAGTTTGGTCCAGTCAGGGCTGAGGCCCCGTGACAGTCCAGTCCTCAGATGCCCCCCTCGCTGGTCCCCTCACCGGCAGCTGCGGTGGCACCTGCATTCTGTCTGCCGTCCGCTTCTGCCGGGGCCCATCCCCCTGAGCTTCTCAGAAGGCAAATCCCAGAGCATGTCCACGGGAGCCGTGGAGCAGAATGGACCTCGGAACCAACCCCTCGCCTCTGAGTTCCTGTCCAGAGGTGGAACCCTTTGCAATTACAGCCCCAGGTCCCCCCACCCCAGGTGGGTGTTCCAGCCCTCAAGAAGACACTGGGGCTTAAGGACACACAATGACACAGGGGAAAAAATGGAATGGTGGCTAGGATCCTGCATGCATGGGTGAGGCAGGAGTGAGGCAGGTGGGGAAGGAGGAATCCGCATTCCACGGCTTTCTGCGTGCGTGACCACGGTGACGTCATCTGCCTCTGCTAAGCCTCTGGTTCCTGTGTAGATAGGAACGCAGAACTGCCTCTGGGGAGTCGGAGGTGAGAACTGGATGATAAAACATATTCAGAATGCTCGACACGTTCCCCGGCACACGAGGAGCATGCCGAGTCCTGAAGACACAGGACCCAGATCGCATATTCCTCCGGCTCCAGCCCACAGCTTCTTTGTGGCACTTTCCACAGGTGCAAGACACACAGCCTACCTTCATTTTTTATTTTTTTTGGTGGGGGTGGGAGGGTAACTGGAGATTGAACTCAGGGGCACGCGGCCACTGAGCCACATCCCCAGCCCTATTTTGTATTTTATTTAGAGACAAGGTCTCACGGAGTTGCTTGGAGCCTCGCTTTTGCTGAGGCTGGCTTTGGATTGCCATCCTCCTGCCTCAGCCTCCAGAGCCGCCGGGATCACAGGTGTGCACCGCCACGCTCGGCTCCGACTTTCATTTTTATAGACACTTTCGGGAGGCAGAGTCTTCACCCAGCATCCAGGGCGAGGCAGGTAGCAGCAGACACTCAGAGCAGCAGGCAGGAAAGCAGAGAGCCTCTGTCTCCTGCCCCACTGACAGGGCGGGTCCCTTGTTTGGGTGGCGCCCTGGGCTTCCTGACTACCTAAATCACACGGAGAGGGAGGCTGGCTTTCTGAAACTGCTAGTCCCTTCTACCCACGAAAGCCCCTCACGAGGTTCTCAACAGCTCTTGTGATTTCAGACCCCAAAAGATCCCTTGACTGGCACATCTTATTTCTAAAAGCTCTGCGTGCAAGGCCAGGCCCTCTCAGCTCTGAACACAAAAGAAAAACAGTGCGTGGTGAGGGAAAGAGTTGATGGGACAGCAAGCCAGAGGATTTGCAGGAGGGAAAAAATAAATCTTGGAAGGAGATTTTGTCTGTCGCCTTTTCCTCTCTACCAGCAAAGCACAAGGATTTGACGTGCACAAAGAAGATGGCGTTGACTTTTGATCCTGCAGTTTTAAGCATGCTATTTATTTGCACTCAAGTAGCAGAAGGGTCACAAACATGCAACAAAGATGGCTGAAGTTTCACTGACCCCTTAAAAGGGGCCATGCCCCCTCTCCACAACCCCTGGCAAAGGATGGCCGTAACTGGTCCCCCTGCCTCTGTCTACTGTCTCTGAGCTTGCAGTGGCAGGGACCTGGACAATTCTGTCCTAATTAGCCTACGGTGTCCTGTTGAAAGGAAAGGAGACTTTGGTTCACTCAATGCAGTAACGACCTTGTATTCCCAAGCCCAGTCCAGGGAGAAGGGGGGAGTCTAAACGTTGATTCCAGTTCAGTATTCAATATGGAACCCATTCTTAGCAAATGCCCCCACTCCCAAGTGATTCCCAAGTGTTCTGTTCCCCAGACCACACTTTAAGAGGCACAAGCGTAGTATCTCCTAAGAGCCAGAAACCTGGGAGAACCCTTGGTAGCCTGCCCCCCTGGTCAGCCATCCAGGAGTGACTGTCCTATGTATACACGTAAACCTTATTACATCATCAAAGTCATCTCTAATTTTGCTTATGAAGAAACTGAGGCTTAGAAGGGTCAGGTAACCCCCTCCCGGTCACGTGATAAGAAGGGACAGTCTTTACTAGGGTCTGTACAATTCCTAGAGTCATCATCTCATCTCTGCAAAACCTAGGTGCCTTTGCTCCCTTTTCCATCCGTAGATTCACTAGTAATGATGCTAATCTCAGAAGGCTAACTAGTACCATATCGAGTTTCACCCTATGAAATTGCTGACGTTCCACACCTATAAAAGTGGGCCGTGTCCTTTGCGTTGACGTCATTGTTGTGATGTGTTTGCCATTTATACCCAGAACAGAGGCAGAGCCTGGTAAGTGTCGTGCATCATGAGAAGCTGAGGTGGGTAGAAATGCGTCCCTTGAATGAAATCAGGGAGTTCTAGCTCCTGGTACCTGTGTGTGGGACCACTGGGGGGTCTTTGCAGATGTAACCAGGTTTGAGTGGGGTTGTACTAGATTAGGGTGGGTCCTAAACCAGGACTTGAGGTTCTCAGAAGCAAAGAGTTCATCACACAAGCACAGGCAAGGCAGGTGCCACACGAAGACAAGTGAAGCCTCAAATGAAGAATGCCGAGCACTGCTGGACCCTCCCCTGGAGTCCTCGGAGGAAGCATGGCCCTGCGACACCTCGGCCTCAGACTTTTGTCCTCCAGAACTGTGAGAGAATCATTCCTGTTGTTTCACGCCACCCAGTTTGGGGTGCTTTGTCAAGGAAACCCTGGGAAAGGCACATGGAAGCTCTCTGTCTCCCATCTGCAATGCCACTGTCCCCACCACTCCCTCTTGGAACATGGGACACGGTGTCCAGTTGCAGGTCCCGGGGCAGCGACCTCTGCTGGGTGAGCCTGGCACTCTCTGCTCCGACCACGTCCTCTGCTGGACGCACGCAACGCGGACCAGTTTGGTTTCCTTCCAAACTTTTTAAAAAGACTCTTTGATGGTACACACGTGTGCCTTTTGATGCGTTCCCAAGCCCCCTCTGCCTTGTGTAATGTAGACTTCTCCCCAGGGAAATATGTCGAGAGACAGAAAGACGGAAAAATGGTGGCCACAGAAGGCTGGGTAAACATCAACCTCTTTCATAACCTTCCTTTCTTGGACGACAACTCTGCGGCGGGGCCCCCAAATCCCAAGGAGGCCCACTTCAAACGCCGATTTGGATCCGTCGGAAGGGTCAAGGGCCTGCTATATAAAAAGTCCCTCAAAGCCTGCTGTTCAGTTAGGACTCGCATAAAAATTCCAAAGTGGAGTCTGTGGCCCATCGCAAATTCCTATTTCAATCAGTGCAAGGTCTCCGTGGCCTTTGTGCCCATTTTTGCACAGAGAGACACTGCACCACGTTCCCCTCCTGCGCTCCCCCCTCATGGAAAGCGGGAATGAACCGTCAGGATGCCACCGTTCTGTCGGGTCATGGATTGTATTTTCCAAATACAAAGGCAGAGCGCGTCACCGAGGTTGGCGACGACTCGGAACGTTCAGAACCTGGACTCTCCAAGACAACCTGTTCACAACCGTGCGCTCTGGACCTCGCCTCTGAGCTTGAATCCCGTCTCCTCGTCCCGTCGTGAGCTGGGGCAGGCCACGGCTCCCACTCGACGTCAGTTTACCCATCTTTTGAAGACAGTCAAGTCACTGCTGTCTGGGAGTATTCAATGAATAATGAACAAGGAAGGGTTTAGCAGAGTGATTGTCTTGTCAGTTCTCAATCAATGATAACTACTATTTTTTTTTTTTTAATCCATAGAGAGGAAAGTCTTTATTTTGCCCATTCTGTGAGCCAGAAATGGGACAAACCTGTATGTCAGGGTGACTCCCTGTGTGGCAGGCATTATTTTGTAGTGCAGAGAATTTAAGCGACATACTCAAAGTCACACAGCTACTGATCTGCTGGACTTGAGTCAAGGCTGAGCGGGGTCCTCAAGTCCTTATCCTTTTTCTCTATACCAAGATGGACAGTTTCGACTATTTTGACTCAAAATGAAGTTCTTCCTGTATGAGGATGGCCCACGGCCTTGACCCTCTGCCCTGAGCCTTCTGGGGACACAGCCATCCGACCACCTTGACTTGGCGTGGAAGGGGTGCTGATGCCACAAACGTGGTTCCCAGCAGCATAAGTTCAAACTCCCCCCACCCCCGCGCTCCACGTCCCTGGGCTCTGGAACTGACCTTCATGGGCGGGACTGTGGCTGGCAGCGACGCCCGTGGTGTGGTCACTTCCCCTGTCCTCCATGCCCAGGCTTCTTACTTGGAGGAGGACTGATGTCTCTGAAATCCACGTGCCGCCAATGGCGTCCCAGAGACTGTCCCCAAGAGTGTGGCTTAAGATGGGCTTGCATTGGGTTTTCTGGGGAACTCGGGCAGGTTCTTGGGCCTCTGGCTGAGTGTGGACCTCAGCTGATAAACCTGTGTTTTGAACTAGTTTTTCAGTGACGATGGGCCTTGTGAATCCTGTGAGCCACTGGCAGAGCCGTAGCCTTACAGTCTCTCCTCAAAGGGGGGGGGGGGATGAGCTTTTCTGGGCACTTTCTGGGTACACAAAGTACCCAGAACCCATTCAGATCCTACAGATGTCCAATTGTGGAAGATGGAATACTGGCTCTTCAAAAGATGTCCACTTCCTAGTCCCCAGAACATGTGGCTGTGCTGTGTCATGTGGCAAGAGGGAACTAGGGCTGCCCATCACTGATCTTAAAAAAAAATATTTGAATAATAGGTGCTATTGTTAACTGAGATGGTCCTGGATTAGCTGCTTGGCCAGTGTAATTGCGAGGGTCCTTCACTGTGGAAGAAGGAGGCCCAAGAGTCCAAGAGACACGGTGTGGATGTGGAGGAAGGGGCCCCAAGCCAAGGGATGTGAGAGGCCTCCAGAAACAGGAAATGGCAAGGAAGGAGACACTCCTTGTCTTGCACCATTGTAGGCTGCTGTAACAGAACACCTGAGATGAGGTAATTTATACCTATATAGAGATTATTTCACAGCACTGGAAGCTGGAAGTCCAATATGGATGTGCCCCATCTGGTGAGGGTTTCCTTTTGCATCATCCCATGGTAGAAGACAGAAAGGCAAGAAAGAGAGAACAAGAGGGGTCTGAATTCACATTCACTAAAAAAAAAAAAACAAAAAAAAAAGACTCTCATAACAACCAGGCCACCCCTGTGACAGTATTAGTCCATTCATGAGATCAGAGTCCTCGTGACCTGGTACCCTCTTCTTGGTCCCATCGCTCCACGTTGTGGCATTAGGGGTCGAGTTTCCAACAGAGGGCCTGTGGAGGACACATTCACACCACAGCAGTCCCCCAGAGTCTCCCCTAGAAACACAGCCGGGCGGATGTGTTGATTTTAGCCCAGTGAGTCCCAAGTTGAGCTTCTGACTTCTAAATAAATCCGTGTCACTTGACGTCCAGGTTTGTGGTCATCTGTTCTAGCAGCAATAGGGTTCTAACTCTCCAGTAAAGTGGAGGACGGGTTCACCCAGCAGCAACAACCAGGCCAGCCTCCAGTTGAAATCCCTCTTCTCCCATCCGCCGGCCAACAGGGCCGGCCCTGCTCAGCTTCCAGCATCCGAGGGTGTTCAGTGCCCCTTGTGAGCCCTGGTCTCTCCTCTCCCAGCACTGTCTCAGCCCAGAACGTGCCGATGCCGCGACCTCTGTGGAAGCCAGAGGGTTGCGCTGCACCCCAGCTGGGGTCAGAGCAGAGGGTTCCAAGGGGTAGGGGAAGGGAGTGGGGAGCAGACAGCAGCCCTGGAGTACCCGAGGGCTCCACCTCAGTGGCTCTTAAGGCCCCTGCAAAACACCACCACCACAGAATTAAACAGAAGAAAACTTCCACCTTTGGTGAATGTTCACAGCATCGGACTATCAGTAACTCCAGGAGGAGATGTTATTGTGATTTTTGGCGTACTTCTCACTTTTGTATTTTATAGTTCAGGACTTTGAACCATCTTAGAGTGCATAAAATGCAGGAGAAGAGGGAGGAACAAAATAATCTCATCTGGGTTTAGGGCCCGATCAGACGTTGGCAGGGGTCAGTCAACAAACAACTGAAGGTCAGGAACTGGCAGATACATGCCAAGGCCAACGGAACTGGGTCAAAGTGGAGGGCAGGAGCAAAGGCACTGAATATGGTGAGAAAGCCTTTGGGGCTCCTCCTTACGGGAGTGTGGGTGTCAGGAGGGGTTATATCAGGGCGTGAAAGGAGCGTGGTTGAGAGGGAGGAGTGTAAGGGGCTTAACTCAGCACTGGGTCATGGGGTGCTTTGGGGTCTTTCCTGAAGGCTGGAACACTCCCCTGCACCCCAACCCTCAGGGAGTGTGAGGGACCACAAATGAAAGTCATCCCACTTGGGGTGCTGGCTCGGAGCAGTGCTGTGGTCCGGTCTTAGCTGTTGGTGTGCAGAGCTGAAAGCTGCCCCAGCCCCTCCCCGGTGCACTTGGCAGTGAAGACGCTCACTCCCAGGGGCCCCAGGGAGCCGGCTGCCGGGCCTGGGCCGCTGCCGACCCGTCTGTTACTCTTGGGCTGGGACCCAAGGGGGCTTAGGTCTCTGTGCTTTTCATGTGGTGGCTTTCAAACTCAGAATCCACTTGAAGTGGTTTAGGTTTTGCTCCTCCCCGCCCGGTGCTTGCTGTAGAGAAATACCTTCAAACACGGGCTGTGCCGCTCCTCGCCTCTGTCCCTGAGTGCGCCCCGAGGAGCCAGACGGGCCACATCAAGACTCTCATCCGAGACACCCGCCAGCAAGGCCCCACCTGCCGCTCACTCGCCAAGGTTTCCTTTACCCCCCCCCCCCCCGGCTGCCCTCCCCACCACGGGCTCCCACGTGCCTGTCTCTGGGAGAACAAGACACCCTTGTTAGTCTGAAAGGCCCTACTTGGAGAACTGAGAGGCCACTGTGGGGGAGAAAAGCCCTCCAGATTCCATATCCCATATGCACCCCTATCTTGCTCTTGGGGTCCATGGCGGGCAGAGGCGGGAGATCCTTCATCTTCATCCTAAGCTCTCGGTAATGGCTTCTTTGACACCTCCCTGGTGCTGCTGCACACCTTCTTTTCCCTGCCCTCTCCCACCAACAGCCCCCCTCCTCCCCCCATTTAGAGCATATTTGAAAGACAACTTCTAGTCCCATTGGCGAAGGAGGGGAGGCAGCGAGTCGGATGTCTGGAGCCACATCTCACAGGGTGGCACCACGTGGAGTCACTTGCCGACCTTAGCCACAGAGGGGCAGGTTGATAGTTCTTCATCAATGTCAAGGAGCCATCTTCATCAGTGTCAACAGACCTGGGTGTGCGAGAGAAAATAAGCAATTACAGGCTCACGGAAGGACACGATTTTCATGCTTTAATTACTCACAGGCTATGGCCATCTGCTTAGGGGAACAAGACCATGGAGGGCAGGAAACTCTGGGGAGGGGGCGATTCAATCCCTTTACTGTACAGCTAAGGGAATTCCATCCTGGTAATTTCCGGTGACTTCCCTGAGGTTACTGAGCTCTCATTTCGCTGCACTAAATGGTCTTATTTATTTTATGAGATTTAGAGGCATTTACATATCTTAGGAGACTTGGAAATCTTGTTGAACAGGAGCCATGGTGACCGTGGACCTTCTGAAGTCTCTCCTCCCTCTGTGTAAGAGGAGAAGCCGGGGTCTAGGCCCTGATGTGGTCCTCACTTCAAAGCCCCTGCCCTATCTTTGAGCTCACCAGGTAGACTGTGTGTATGCGTGGGGGGGAGGTGTCCAGAGACCCCCACGCCACACTGCTTAGAGTCACTTGGTGAATGACAGCTGGACATGGGCATCGGCCAACAAAATCCTGACCAGTAGGGACTTTCTCCACCCTTCTTCCTACATCACCAGTGCCTTCATTTCTTGAGAGATGGTTGGGCCAGAGAACCGCTGCGTCTACACTCAGGATCATTCCCGGAAGTGAGCCACTCCTTCCTGAGATGACGATGGGGCTGTGACAAAACGTTTCCTTCCGTGACTACAAAACAGAGGGACAGAGAGATAGCGGGTTCCAGCCCTCTTGCCCTCAGAAGGGAAACTGAGGCCCACAGACCCAGGCCGAGAGCCTCGGGGTCTCACAGACCCAAACACAAGCCAGGGCTGGAGCTGCTGGTCTGTCTTCACCCCCTCCTCTGCCCTCAGTTACCTCTTCTGGCTGCCGCCCCCTGTGGCACTCGGGGCTCTCGAGGAATATGCCACACAGTCCAGCCCACCAACTCAGTCCAGGAAGAAACAAGCCCCTGCGGCCCTCAGGTCAGCACACGATAGAACTCACACACCGGGGTGCTTTTGGGGTGCCCTGAGCGGCTCAGGAAGGGACCTACTTCCCTAGGACTTGTCCCGGCACCTCTGGTCGAATGCTCGGCTGTCCCTGATCTTTGTGCTGTCCAGTCCTGTGGGCCCCGGGCCTCCTCTGAGCAGAGGAGTGGAGTCCTGAGCTCCAGCAAGAGGGGCCACAGGCAGGGCAGGGCTGGACGGTGGGCAACCCACAGGTGCCTCAGCGGTGTGGTCTCTCTCTGAATGGAACCAGAACGTGGATTTTTTTTCTTTTTCTTTTCATTTTTTTTTTTTTTTTTGTACCGGGGATTGAACTCAGGGACACTCGACCACTGGGCCACATCCCCAGCCCTTTTTTTGTATTTTATTAGAGACAGGGTCTCACGAGTTGCTAAGTGCCTCACCATTGCTGAGGCTGGCTTTGAACTCGCGATCCTCCTGCCTCAGCCTCCCAAGTGCTGGGATTAGAGGCGTCCGGCTCAGAGCATGGATTCTTGAGCAGTGGTTGGGCTGGCGGCCTCCCAGCTCTTGCTTCCAGGTTGTGGAGCATACACTGGATATCAGCATGCCCTTGCTCAGGGCAGGGACAGGGACCGTGCCCGCTCAAGGGGAGACCCCCTGGGTGCTTGCCTAGAAAAGAGAAAGTAGGTCCTCGGAGGTCGCAGTGGGCTACCTCCCTCCGCTTCCTCTTCTGGTGTGGCTGCTCCTCAGCCTTCTCGGGGCCATTTGCATGAGAGGAAGTCTGAGAGGCAGGGACAGCCCCGGCCTTGAAGTCACAGGCCACAGAGAAGGAAGATGAGCCAAAACCAGAGTGATCTTCATTCTGCTCTGGCCCCCGAAGTTCACCGGGGTTTCAAAACAGCCTTATTCTTCACCATGACCTTATTTCTGCATGGGGGAAGCTCAGGATGCCATTAATCACAACCCGATCTTAGATTTGAAAGAAAAAAAAAAAAAAAAGAAAGAAAGCAGAAAAACAAAAGAAAGAATAGAAAAGTTAAAAGACTGATACCAAGACAGGGGTGTTGGCCCATTTGGGATGGGAACTGGGCTTCAGGTCCCCACTCCACCCACACCGGCTCCCTCATTTACCAGGGAGAGGAAAAGAGGGGTAAGATCACCCATGCAGAGAAGTGCCCTGGGCCAAGGGGACCATCTTTAAACCCAGAAGCAAACCAAGTTTGATCCACTGCGGACACCGAGAGAGGGAAGGGTCAGCTCTTCGGGAGCCCAGCTAGGCGGGGAGAAGCCCTGGGTTGGAGATCACCCCTTTCCTGGATGTCTGGGGTCTGAGCCATCTTCCATTCCAGGCTGGACTCTAGTGTCAGGTCTGTAAGGCGGCACCTTAAAGCAAAAAAAGGTGGGAAAATTGGAAACTAACCAGTGTCAATCAAACAGCTCAAGGACCTCCATCTCCTTTCATCCACACACTCCTTAGGGGTCCTGGTTATGATTCCCATTTGTCAGGAAGAGAAAGAAAGGTGCAAAGGGGGAAATGGCCATCTAAGGTCATGTGGCCAGGGAAGGGCCTGAGGAAGCCCCGGGGGCCGACAATGTATCGGGATTTATTTCTCAAGACTCGGTTCCTCGTCTGAAATCAAGGCCTGGACTTGGGCTCCCTGTTGTGATGAATGGCTTTTGTCTCACCTGATTTCGTTCAGCCAGGAGTTGGGGCTAGTTCCTTCTCCCAGCTACTTTCAACGAACCCTCCGCGCCGGCCTTTCCTCCTTAATTCCGGAGCAATCCACGCGTGTCTTCCCAGGTTGGCCACGACCTGTGGCACCTGGGTGCGAGGACGCTGGTGACTGCTCAGGAGACCTGCCTCCTGGCCTCGTGCTGGAGCTGGGTTCATGTGCACGAAGGTCCCATGAGGCATATGAGGATCTTGAGGCTGAGAGGCAAAGTGACCTGCCAAAGGCATGCAGCAAGGGACAAAAGAGTCAGGATGTGACCACAGAAACACAGCGTTCCTCCAAGCCCAGGATCTAGCCCCCAGTCCAAGAGGACCCTGTTTTTCTTGCCATGGGGCAGGCACAGTCACCCCCAGGCCCAGGAGTGAGAGGAGCTGCCTTCCACCCGTGGGCTGAGCAGCTTTGCCCACAGCCGTGGTACTGGCCCCATGAGCGGCCAGTCTGTTTTCCCTAGGTTGTATTGTTTGGGTCAAAACAGTCAAGTTGTTAGGTGACAGCTCAGAGATCCTGCTCCCCTTGAGGAGAGGATGTGGCCCAGCGCTACCCAGACAGTGCTATGGTAGCAGAGGTGCCATCTAATAAGTCCCACTAGCCAGAGAGGCAGGGCAGGGCACCCTCACCCCCGTTCACCAGCTCCTGCGAGTGGACAAGTAGGATGTCTGCCCCCCTCCCGGCCTAATGCCACCTCCCATTCTCAGTGCAAAGAAACAGTCTGTTGCTTAGGACACTCCTCCAGAGCCTTGTCCTCCTGGGCTTGTCACGGACACGTATCCTATACCTGAAATGCATGCTCCTGGCCTGTCATCTCCTCAGGTCTTGAGGTGACACAGTTGAAGCAGAGGCCCTGGTTCATCCCACTTGGTGGGGTGGGGGGGGGACATAGAGGCTCACAAAGCTCGAGCAGTTGCCCAAGGCCCAGAGCCTGTGAGTGACCGTCCCGTCACACCACCCGGCTTCTCACAGAGGCCACGTCTCCTACCTGCCTCATGCTAGCTGCCTGGCCGTGAGACATTTTGTCTACATGTCCCTCTGTGTGTCACCCTTGGTACTGAATCTGCAAAGGACAAGCCCACAGCAGCACACAGAGGAGATTCCTCCCTGCTTCCCTTGGAAGCCCCCTCCCATTCACTGGCCCAAGGCTGCTCCTCTCCCCCCACTGCACATGGGAGAACACACACACATACACACACACACACGCACACACACCTACAGAGCTCACACGCCTCCTCGCCTCCTTGTCCTGCCAGTGAGTCATGGGCAAGAACGATGTCAACCACTTCCAGGCTGTCATGTCTAACCGCCCATGCTAGCTCGGGCTCCAGAGCATGAATTTTGGGGTAGACATAGTGACCTGCCATTTTCAAGATGGCGGCTGCATTGTCTGCATGGGTCTTTATGGACAGAATCCCCCAGACGGATCCATGATGACCTTCTGGGATACTGGGGTCTCCTAGTTTATCCTGACTATACAATGTATCACGTGGATAAGGGATTATCACTTAACGGCACTCGCGGTCTAGCGATGGAAACAGACTGGCCAATAATAATGTCATTCATTCAGCAACCACTTACTGAGGGCCACCGCGTGCTCCATACTGTGCTCCAATCAGGACTGTGTCAGTGCTCAAGGTATCAAAGGGGAGGTGTAACAACACTATGACACCCTGCAGACATTGCCATTTCCTCTCTCCTGCCATGAAACTATCACTGATTTGTCATTTTCTAGGAAAGCAGGGAGGAGGATCTTGTTCGGTGCTAAACCTGACAAGTCTTGCATCCATTCTCTCACATAGTAGTTGCTTAATAAATAGTTCTTAAATGCAATAGTTTGTAAATGAATTCACCCAGTCAACTTCACCACCCCATCCTGCTGTCTTTAATGTCCCAAGAAGAAGACCTGAGTGACACTTGGAAACTTAATTCTTATGTAAGTAATAAAGTTCAGCCCATGAGGGAAAGATCTTGATATGATGCAAAGCTATTTCCAGAGAGACAATCCCAGTTCCATTGCCGCCATATTACTTTCTCTTCTGTTGCCAACTCCTTTCTCTCTCTCTCCATCTCTCTGGCGTTTCCGTTGTAGGGCTCTTCTTGCCTCTTTAGGGACCCAACCCTCTACTCTGGTAGTCCTCAGATCCCGCCTCTAAGACCTTGTAGTCTAGGCAAATCATCAGCTTCTCCCTTGGAGTCCCTGAGCCAACAGGTCAAGATCGGGGACCTAGATGAAGGAGAGAAGTGAGAAGAGGCTAAGAGGTTAGTCCCTGTCCTGACCTCATGTGGAGAATGAGACTCAGGTGAAAAGATCATGGGAATTCAGGGAGAGAGGGCTGGTACCTGTGTATAAGGATGAGACCCAGAACTCAAGTTCTATCTTTACACCGTGATGTTTGCCCACCATCTTACACTCAATGAACTTAGATTAAACAGGGGAAATACATTTTGATTCAACTGACCAATAGAGATAGTGGGTCTTTTTTAAATAATAACAATGACCCCCATTTGTGGAGTAGGCCCTTTGAATACATCATCCTCAATGGCGGATGAGGAAACCCATAGATGTAGAAAAAGACATTACTTGATCTCGAAATCAGTTGATTTTCAAAGCGCTTCCTGAAGAGTTGATTTCAATGGAAGATCAAAGATTAGTCATAGGCAAATTCTGGTTCCCACAGCTTCCCTTCCTCAAAGTTTCCCCTTTGACTCTGCAAGTCTTTGAGCTTCTCCTGAGAGGTTGGTAATGAATTAAAATTTAGGAAGTATGAGATGGAAAAATAAAAAAATAAAATAAATTAGGAAGTATGAGATGGAAAAATAAAAAAATTAATTAAAAAAATAAATAATAAAGCAACTGCCTTTGCCTTCAAGATGGGGCACTTCAGATCCATGAGAAAGTGAGGAGGGAGGAAGCCTCCCAGAGGCCATTCGTTCCTAGGGAAAAACATACCACTGTGGCTTGCAGCATTCGCGGAGGCCTTCCTGGAGGAGGACTCGGTTTTACTCCCAGAAGATGACAATGTTTTAAGAGCACACCACCATGTTATGGGCTGACACGGGAGAGGCAGCATCTGAGGGGACACAACTGGACCCTTGGGTTCAAAGCCCAGCTCTGCCATGTAGTTGGTGCAATGTTTTGGACAAGTTACCGGCTTCATCGAGGAAACGGACATGGATTCCAGTGTTTGGTTACAATGCGGGTTAAATCAAAGAACGTACCACAGTGTTCAGCGTGGTCTCCGAGGCCTGGTGATCTTCAAGCTCAGGCTGTGGTTGTTGGTTTCCTTGGGCCATTGTCTGCATCCCTGGAAGTCATCTTTGTCCTCTGGATGGAGACAAAAGGCCCGCCACCAGCGCTACTGTGGGTCCTCACCCCTCACAGTGGCCACGCCACCTTCTGTCAAATGGGTGTGAGGGACAAGAAGCTTCCTAGGACCTTTTCCTACAGGGCTCCCTCGGGGTCTTCCCCCAGGTATGGCGGTCTCTTGCCAAGTACGGGCTTGGCTTCTGGACTGACCCACACTTCCAGGCACCAGAAACAATCTCACAGCACTAGAGGGATGCAGAGGTCTGGGGCCACCTAGAATGGCAGTTGTAGACCCAGTTGCCTCCAAATGAGACTACCTGAAGGCTGTTCTGCAGCTGAGCATGTGTTGGGCTGGGGCTCAGTGGTAGAGCACTTGCCTGGCATGTGTGAGGCCCTGGGTTCGATCCTCAGCATCACATAAAAATAAATAAATAAAGGTATCGTGCCCATTTGCAACTTTAAAAAAAATTAAAAATAAAAGAGTCCGTGTTGCCAGAGAGGAGCCCAGTTCCCAGAGCTCATGAACTGGCAGTAAGTACCCATGAATCTTGCAGCTGACCATCAGGGAGTGTGGCGGGTGAACAGATGCCCTCTGCACCCGCTCTGCACCCAAAACATACCACTGGTTTAAAAATCTGTGGTTTAGAATGTAGCATAGACACTTTGACTAAGACTGGCTTGAAGAAGAAGAAGAAGAAGAAGAAAAAAAAAAAAAACAGAATAAAGGGAAAGAGGCCCCCGGGGCTCTGCAGGGGAAGTGTATTGACAGGAGGAAATAAAGTTTGACTTCAGAACTGCACCGCCCAAGCACTGTCCCTTTAGGGAGGACAATTATGGTCCAAACTTCAAATAGTCTTAGGCTTTTAGGGAAGAACATGAAAAGTGATAACGTCTCCCCGTAGGAATAGCCAGAGATGGGACTCCAAGCCTCTCTCCTTTGTATCACTTAATATTTCCAACAGTCTGCAGCCATTCCCCACCCTGTCTCCACTCATAAAATTTTCCTGGTTTGCAGATCAAGAGGACAAAGTTAAAGCTGGGCCTGGTGGTGCACGCCTGTGATCCCAGTGACTCAGGAGGCTGAGGCAGGAGGATCGCTGAGTTCAAAACCAGCCTCAGCAAAAGAGAGGCACTAAGCAACTCAGTGAGACCCTGTCTGTAAATAAAATAGGGCTGGGAATGTGGCTGAGTTCAATCCCTGGTACCAAATAAATAAACAAATAAGAAAAGAAAGGAAAGAAAGGAAACAAAGAAAGAAAGGAAAGAAAGAAAGAAGACAAAGTTGAGAAAGTTGCAATGATCTGGGGCACACAATTACCAGCTTTATTCATTCCCTGCATCCCCCCTTGACCCTGTATATACATCAGGGTTATGAGCCCAATGAAGGGCAGAGTCTTCAAGCTAGCTGCCCTCCCCAAGGGTGGACCCATTTCCTGGAACACAGCAAGAACTTGGTAAATTTGCCTTGAATGACTTGCAGAAATGCTTGGCCCCACTGTGTGAATATGAAAAATACCCGTCGTGTCCAGTGGCTGGAGTGGTCACCTTGAAACCCGGCACCCTTTCTGCAACCTGAGTGGCAGGCTGAATACAGATCTGATTTGGCTCTTCATGATTCTGCGTGAAGCATGCATCAGAACAGAGCAAGATGCTACTTCCAAGTTCTTTAGCAATTCCTTCCTTGTTTCATACCTTTCACCCACCAGCCTGTAGAACGAGCAAGATGGCCCTCTGATACTTGAGAGAATATCATCCCTTGGAGAGACCAGAGCTTAGGCTGGTGCTATCGGAGGAGCTCTGGGTGAGGCAGAGCATCAAGAGAGTGGCCTTGGTCTGAGCAGATTGTACTCCAGGGGGTTAGGCAGGGTCCCGCAGGACAGCCCACCCCTCCGTGCACAGCTCCGACCACGCGCTCATCTGCATGCTACATCCCGTGTGCCTCTGCACAGGCTAGGCCCCCTGCCTGGAGCACACTTCCCTTTGGGTTGACAGAACAGATATTTCTGCCCGAGGCCCTTGACCTAATAGATTTTGTCTTAAGGCTTTCTCTCCAGGTCCAGAGCATTTAGCTACAAAAATGTCCCAAAATATTTCTGTCCCAAGTCTCATGTCCTTAGTCTCCATTCTCTATTGCTTTAGGCACACAGCCCAGAGGTCTATTTTGGATGGAATGTATGGCCACGAGTATCAAAGAGAACAGGAGTTTGAGGTGATGAAAGACCCTGGTTCCAATTCCAGCTAGGGCGGCATGGCCCTAGCTAATGGGCCCAACCTTCCAAACTCAGGATGCCTCACCTGCAGAGATGGTCATCAAAGGTCACAGGAAAACCACGTGGTGCATACCAGGGACTCTAAATGTTGGCACCCTGGCTCAGCCATTTTGCCCTGAGTGTGACAACCTGGGAGGAACTGGCTTCTCTCTTTGGAAGCAACTGCTGAGCTGACCTCGGTCCTCCTGGGAGGGAGAAGCTTGGTCCCTACATTGGTGCAGGTCTCACAATGGCTCCCGAGAAGTCCGTGCCAGCAACCCCGGGGGACATGGAGCCCTCTGCTAACTCTCCCCTCTGCCTGGCGAGAGAAAGAGAGGAGCCCTCTCAGCGCCCTGGGCGGAACTCCAGGCCAAGGCTGATCAGTGGGAGCGCTCGAGTCCTCCGCCAGGCCCTGCCCGCATCATTTCCCCGCCCGCATCATTTCCCGCCCACTACAGCACCTGTGCTGTGAACTTGTCTCCACAAACCCCCAAAGGCTGGCCAGAGTGGGCTTCTCTGCAGCCAGTCCAGTGAGCGAGGTCCACCTGTCTGCAGGGCCCCAGCCCCTCTAATGGTCTCCTCTCCCAAGAGACTCCCTCCCTCAAGGAGAAGGGCACGGGGAAGCCTATGGGAGCTGGTGGGTGCAGAGACTCACCACGCCTGCACCCACTCCTTATTCCTTCATTAAATATTGACTGAGCACCTACTGTGTGCAAGGTGCTGTGCTGTCTTAAAATAAGACAGACAGGTGGGAGCCATGCACGCACCTCCAGCCCCTCCACAGCCGGGCTTCCTCACCTGCTCAGGGCACAGCCGGCTCCCTGCACCCCACTGCTCTCACCTGCACCCCACGCCCCTAGCACCAGCACCAGCCTCTCGCTCCTAAGCTGGCTGAAGCCTCCACACCTTCTGCCTGATCTGAGCACAGACTGTTGCAACTCAGCTTTCCAGAATGTCAGCCTGGTCCTGTCGGCCCCAGCTGTGCTTCCCCCCACCTGGACTCTGCTCTGCGCTCCTTTAACACCGTTCACATGGTTTTGGGTTTTGTTTTGTTTGTTTGTTTTTTTTTTTTCAATTTGGGCTTAACTCCAAGCAATCACACCCATGAAGTCACAGGTGGGACGCCAACTCACGTTTTATACCAATGAGCGTTCTTGAAAATCTTCACTAAAAGGAAGAACCTCTATCCACAGGACACGTAAGAGCATCGGGCACCTGTGCTGCCACCCGTCAAAGACCCATTGGTCTGTGCCCTGTGGGGAGACAGTCCCTTGCTTCCTCTCCTCTGGAGGGTGTGCTATTGAGCGACTACCACATACCAAGCTGTGGTTTGGGATTTAAAAATGGTGTAACTCGTGCCCTCGTAGAGCTGCCATTCCAATGGTAAAACAGACAATAAGAAATAAGATAAAAGAGGCAAGTGTATGGAGACTGTGAGTTGATGACAAATGTTAACCCGAACAAAGTAATAAGAGAAAAATAGGCAGAGAAAAACAGAGCTGTAATAGGCTCTTCCCTCCGCCCTCCCCTCCCTCCTCATGCCCCTGACAGCAGGGCGCTCCTACCCCATCGCATCTCCCCCCAGCCTCAACCTCTGCCTCTCTGGCCTTCACAGGGTGCCATCTGCGCATCCCCTGCCCTGACTCCCTCTTCAACCCCGCTACGAGGAACACCCTCCTCCTCAGAACCGCAGGCCTGTTCTGAAGTCACTCTCTTGGCCTCTCTATTGTCCTTTGATTGTCTCGTGCCCGTCCCTCCCACCGGACTCTCCTTCTGGGGAGATGACACGTTCATTTTTCGCTTCTGTGCAAGCCAACTGGACGCTCGGCCATAGGGGACTGGACCACGTCTCGCTTGGTGGCCCTGCAGCCTGCTGGGGCCGCTATGCTGCTACTGAAGACGCTCCGCCAGCGCTCAGGGTCTACGGTGCCTCGTGGGGGTGGGCAGGAGACCCAGCTCCTGCTCGTGATCCCCTCGGCATCTTTTGGACATTGCCGCCTCTCTGAAAAGTCAGAAATGAACAATTCTACGGCATCAAGTCATTTAGAAAGGACGTGCCCTCTCCCAGTCTTTCTGCTGGGTGCAGATGAAAACTCAAAGAAAACTCCCAGGAGGCCCTCCTGCAAACGCGGCCATCCTGGAGACGCACCTGCGCTAAGTATTTCCTGAATTTGGCCATCTCAACCCAAGCCCTGTCAGCAAATCATGGCGGCCGGCAGAGGCAGCCTTCCACAGGCCGTTCCCACTGCTCCTCCCCACTGGCCCTGCCTGGGTCTCGCCTCCTCTTTCCTGGGCCTCAAGGTGACCCCTGACGTGCCGTGGTGCCCGAGGCCCTAGGTGCACAGGGCCAGTTGGCCACACCCCAGCCGTGCTCCTCCTGTGCAGCCAGCCAGAGGCTGGGGCAGGGGGACCAGCGCCCAGCCCCCCTCACCCCAAGACACCGGAGTGTCACCCTCTTCTCTGGGAAGTGAGTTTTCAGGTGCACCAAAGAGCCTGACTCTCTAGAGGTGGGCGAGGGTCGACAATCAGACAAACCGTCTCCGTCTGTTTTCTGCTGCTCTGACTGAAGGCCAGACCACCCGGGCATGAAGGACGGAGGCGCGTCTGACTCACAGTTCTGGAGGCTCCGAGCGCGTGTGCTGGCATCTGCCTGGCATCTGGTGAGGACCTTCCAGCTAGCATCACTCGGGGAGGCACAGCAAGGAGCAGAGCAGAGAGGCTTGCTTTTATAACAAGGCCAGTCCCTCCACAACCCACCTATCCTCGAACAGGTGAGCCCCTTCATGGGGTCGAGTGCTCAGGTCCCAAGGTCCCGTTTCCCAATGCCCTGAACGTGTGACTTTGGGAATTAAGTTTCCAGCGCATGACTTCTAGGGGACAGACGTTCAAACCATAGCACAAATTCATGATAGAATTATGTGTCGTGATCAGTACTGTGCAGACAGTGAGCCGGGTGGCTTCACAGGGCCTGGGGGAGCTCTGGGCTGAGGAGATGCGGTGCAGGAGGAAGCAGTCCTGCAGGGTGGTGGGCCGCAGCACGCGGGGAATGGGGCTATGGGGCTACGCCTTACAGCAGCAGGAGGAGGCTGTGCCTGTCAGCTCTGCACCACCACAATGACACACCCACAGCGTCTTGCTTAATCAAAAGATTTGCTTAATTGAGCTCACGGCTGTGAAGGTTTATGTCCAAGACCTGGCAGCCCCGCTGGCTTGTGCTTCTGGGGACAGTGCTGAGTGGCAATGGCGGGAGCAAGTGATCACATCTGAGCCAGGAAGCAGAGATTCCTTCAAGTACATGCCCCAATGGTGCCTCCCACTAGGCCCCACCTCTTAAAGGGCCACAGCACCTTCCAATACTGCCAACCCCAGGCCAGAGCCTTTACATCTGGGACCTCGGGAGCCACCCAAATTGCCCACAAACCTTAGCAGAGGCCAGGAGGGCTTGAGCAGAACAAAGAAGGGAGAGGGCCAAGCAGGGGCCTCGGAGCCTGAAGGTCTGACAAGGACGTGGCTTTTATTACAAATGCCATGGAAAGCCATAGGTGAGTTTTAAGAGGAGGGATGCCACAAGGAACACTGACTCTAGGGCTTGATACTCGTGAGGATGCAGGAAGAGGAGCATTTTCACCGCCCCAAAGGGCATCTGGGGGGATTTGTCTCCTCTCAGCCTGGATGTGGTGGGCTCTGAGACCCTCCAAGGAAGAGGGTGGGCAGCTGTGAGACTGTGTCCCTGCCTCCTCTCCCTGCTCCCTGCCCAGGTGCCACCAGCCGAGGCAGCACCTGGAGAATGAAGAGGCAGACACCCTACACACGCCCATCAGGGACCTTCCTGAAACAAATAGGCTGGAGGGGAGCAGGCCAGCCGCTGCGGGTCGGCTCCATCTCGGGGTAAAAGAGGAAGAGGGAAACAGAGGAAATAGCAGCAGAGGCAGCAGGCTGTCCCCGGAGCAGTGCTGAGTGCAGCCCTGATCCCCAGCCCAGTTCCCCAGCAGACCCGCGTCTGGGGAGTGATCGGAACAGGAAGGCTGGGGTGGGGTCTGCAAGGAACAGGGGACTGACCACCTGCTGGGACCACCTCCCTGGACACCTTGCTCTCCTGAATGTGGCATTTGCTTTACAGACAGACCGCATGCACCTGCGGAGCCCAGAGCCCCAGCCGTAGGGATGGAAGAAGGGCACGTAGCCACGCACCCTGGCTCCACGCACCCTGGCTCCACCACTGCTCCTGCTCCCCTGGGGAGGCCCAGGTGTCCCAAAGACAATGCAAGCCCCGAGCCAAAACAGGAGAGTGGCTGAGATGCACAGTCATCTGCCCGATCATTTTTATCTCAGGGTAGCATTTTATTCTTATTTTAAAATTTCAAAAGATCGGTGCTCACTGAGCTAGTTTTGGAAATCAGAGGAATGTTGAAAAAGAAAATGTACTCACTACTGATAATGTTGTTTTCAGACCTCTACTTGTGACTTGATGCAATTCTCTGCCGTTAAAATACAGCATAAATGTGGATTTGTAGTCTTTTATTTTTACGAAGAGCTCCATTTTATCATGGCATTAATTTTATTTTTGGTGCTGGGGATTGAACCCAGGGCTTCACACATGCTAGGCAAGCACTGTACCACTGAGGTACATCCCCAGCCCCTAGTGTTCATTTTGAACATGATAATAGCTCTCCTGTATCAAGCACATTCGTGGCGTCATGTTCTATCTTCTATCCCACCCTTGGACTCTGTATATAGATTCAACGTGAACAGTGCACAGAGGTAGACATTATCATACGTATTCCCTTTACAGATGAGAAGCCAGACGCAACAGCTTGAAGTAGCTCACCTGAAGCTGGGCATGTACAGCAGCACAAGGTCACCCCAGCAGGCTGGCCTTTATCCCTCACCCGGGCATGATTTATGCTTAGTATCCCCACTGAACGGCTGGGTGCACATTTACTTGAAAACCTCCTATGGTGGATAGTATGCTGTTTCTGTATGCATCTTTATTTCCTTAGAATAATTTTCTGGAAGAATAGAGCAAAGTATAGAACTTATATTCTTAATTTTTTTAAAAATAATTTTACAGTCTCACGAAGTACCAAAAATAGTACAGGAAGGTCTCAGCTCCCTGCAATGATAATATATTATGCAACCACAGTACACGGAGACGACCAGAAAATTGACACTGGTATAATACTATCAGCTGAGCAGCAGACCTAATTTGGATTTCAGCAGTTGGCATATCTTTTCTTAATATTTTTGTATGGTTCTATGACACTTTATCTCATGTATAGACTCACATACGCCCCCAATGAGGAGATGTTTCAAACGTATAAAGTGTGTTGTCAAAATTTCCTCAACACAGGCTGCCAAGAACAACGTACCTAAAGGTGGTAGCCATTGTGTGGGGGTGAACAGACGTAGGATGCAGTGTCTGGAACTCGGAAAGGATGGCCAGGCCACTGGGGATGCCTGGCTGTCTTGGTCCAGGGCCCATGTCTGTGGCTGAAACCCTGTGCTGGGGACATGTCTTATTAGTCGTCTCATGGTCTACCCAGGAACCTTCCCAGGGTGTCCCCACTTGGAGGGCAGGTGGGCACATGAATTTTTTGGCTGAGTAGTAGTCAAAGGAGTGGCCATAAACCCACCTGAGCTTCCCTCTCCTCACCTGTACAAGAGGACCACGGACATGATTCAGGAGGGAAGAGTGATCTGCAGGTGCTCATGGCCTCTCCCTCGGTCCCTGCAATCAGTAAGGCCTCACTCTAGCTGAGCAGGCAATAGCTGTCATCACTGATCATCTTTAACATCACACACGTCTCTCTCCTTCCAGGCAGGGTTATAGGACCCTGTTAGTAGTCCCACTCACAAATGAGCAAAATGGGCTTAGAAAAAGAGAGTGGCCACCAATCCCGCAGCCTGGCAGAGACCACCTCTGTGACCTCGGAGTCTGCCAGTCATGGGTGCCTGCCCTGGAGTCTCAGTGCTACATTCCCAAATCTGTGCAGATGGTGACAGAGATGACTTCCCCTGCCAAGGACTGCCCCGCAGTCAAGAGTTTAGAAGTGGCTGCCCGTGACCTCCAGCTAAAATCTGCAACAAGCTCTCAAGCCAAGCTCTGAGGCCCCTTCCAGCAGAAAAGCAGGTTTGCTCTTGCCGTGAGGTGCGTGCTCCCTAAATGCAAAGGCAAGGAGAGCAGCTCCAAACGGATTTTTTCTGGATGGATCGGGTGTTTATTCATTCTGAAAAGAAGGCAGGTAGCGAATTTCCCTGCTGTCACTTGACACAGGAGGCAGCTGTCTCCCAAGACGAGATGAGAGGTCTTCTAGTCACTTCTGATATCCATCTTGCAACTGTTCTCACAGAGAGACCACTACGGGTTGAGCAGGCCCTTGGATCTTATTTAACAGGAAAGGCAAAAAATAAGCTTCCTTGGACTGAAGTCAACCAGGCTTTTCCAGATGTCGTTCAAATGTGTGTGTCGAGGTGCATTCAGTCACCTGATTGGAGAGGGGAAGCCAGGAGATGATTTAGCCTTAACGTGTTTAGTGAAAGACGCATCGACGGAGCCTCACACTGAACCAGGGACAAGGCGCAGGTGCACCTGCTCCATGTCTCCGCGGCTTTTCACAGTGACAAATTCCAACATTCCTTTTACACCGCCATCAGGAATGAGTCATCTTGGGGATTCCATTCCTGGAATTTTGTTAAAATTAAAATTAATCTTTTTTTTAAAATATTTTAATCTTCATATATATTTTAAATCTTTTTGTAGTTTAATCTTAAAATTAAGATATAAAAAAAAATCCGTTTGACTTTGCTATATATCAGACACAAGTTGATGGAATCAGAAAGGTCAGGCACAATGACAAATGGTGGCATTGGTATATGTGATCCAGAACCAAAGGTTGGTCCTGTAGCTGATCTGGTTCAGTCTGCAACTAGTGAGCTGCCGGGAGGGAAGGCTCGTGGTTTGGAGCAAAGGTGACAGAGTAAGTGCTAAATTCCTTCAGGATAGTCTCTCAGGGACAGCAGTCCAGGGACCAAGATTCTAGACCAGTCAGAACAAGCAGAAAGTCAATACAAACATGTCACTCACCATGGACTCTGATGACACCTTTTCCCTTAAAGTATAGTTATTTCTAAGTTGTTCAGAGAGTCCTTCCACCTGCAGCAACCAGCCATATATAAGTAATTGAAGATACAGTAAACATCATCTGAGCACAAAGATGTTGCTTGGAGTATTATTAATAATGGCAAAAATTGGAAACACATTTCAATAAAACAGAAATGAGAATGCCTCATTTGAATATTATGAAATCATAAGGTGGCATTCACTAAAATGGTAATAACAAAGAAAAATATCAATGCTATTGTGCTGAGTGACTTTATCAGTATGTATATACTACTATATAGAGACAGACTAAGAGAGGATAATCACAAGAACATGTCTAAATCCTCCAGTGGAAAATTAGTCCAGAAATATTGAATAAGGTTATGGTTATTTTCCTCAATGTTTAACTTTTCTCAATGAGACAAATGGATTAATTTATAATGTAAGTGTAAGGAAAATGAAATGTAGAGAGTTTTTTTTTTTTTTTTTTTTTTTTTTTTTTTTTTTTTTTTTGTGGTACCAGGGATTGAACTCAGGGGCACTCGACCACTGGGCCACATCCCCAGCCCTTTTTTATTTAGAGACAGGATCTCACTGAGTTGCTAAGTGCCTCGCCATTGCTGAGGTTGGCTTTGAACTCGCGATCCTCCTGCCTCAGCCTCCCAAAGTGCTGGGATTACAGGCGTGTGCCACCGCGCCCGGCTAGAGAGTTCTTTTTAAAAGCTCACTGAGACATGTTATAGATGCCCCCCAGCGGCGTTGGGAGGGACCTAGGACTGGGGACACAGCAACTGATTTGGTGGTACTGGGGACAGATTAAAGAAACCAAAGAACCCATGGGATTACTTTGGTGATAGCAATGTAAAGAGACCTTCAAGAGCCTCACAAGACTCAGGCAGGAGGAGAGGGAGCCCAAAGCCCAGCGCGTGCAGTCAGGGATGAGCTGGGGATGGCCAGGCTGGAAATATCCCCTGCTCCGGGACTGATAGCAAGTGTTCCGTGTTTCAAAGTCAAGGATAAAGAGATACAGCATGAAGAGAAAGCTCAGCAGATCCTTCAGGGGAAGGAAGGCATGGGAAAATGCTATCGCCGTGTTTGTGATTGTTCCCCACATGCCCCGCCGGGAGGCTGTGGGAGGTGGGAGGCCGGAGGACCTGCAGGAAGGACTGTGTGCGAATCTCACTGCTGAAACGAGGAAACCAGCGCAGGGGTCGAAGGGAAGACTGACGGAGGCTGCTACATGAGCACTGCCCGTCTCTTTGGAAAAAAAATTGCAGAAGAAAAGCAAGTGATGCTTGCTCTCACCAGCACCAGGGAGAAGGCCCGGAGCTCAGCCAGCACCAGGCCTCTGCAGCAGGAGGAGCGCGGGAGTGTGCACTGGCGAGTCTGATTGGCTGATTCTGATCCCAAGGATCCGAGCACTGGCGAGTCTGATTGGCTGATTCTGATCCCAAGGATCCGAGCACTGGCGAGTCTGATTGGCTGATTCTGATCCCAAGGATCCGAGCTCTAAGGCTCACGGCTTCAGAGCTGTGCCTCGCAGTGGTCACAGGTGTTTGAAGGGCAATGGGGAACGGGACTTGGAAGGGGCATTCCACAGCTTCCGTGGAGACGGGGTATAAACAGCTCAGTGTGTCCACCTTTCTATTATCTCATTTAATCCTCAGGGGGAAAAAAAATTCTCAAAGTAGCATTCATTACTTGATTTTACTTTTTTTTTTTTTTTTTTTTTAAACAGACTTCCTCGTATAGAACAATTTTAGGTTCACAGAAAACTCGAGGGACAGGAAGAGTTCCCGTAGAAGCCCCTGCTCCCATAGCCTTTTATACTCCTTTCAGAATGGGTGAAAATGAGGCTCAGAGAGTTTAAATGACTTTCCCACAAATGTGCAGTTAGTAACTCTTAGAGGCAAGAGTCAAAACCAGGCTGTGGACACCCCTGTATAGCAGGGGGCAGCAAACTACAGCCCAGGGGTCAAATCAACCTATTTCATATGCTCATTAGCTGAGAAAGGTTTTTACATATTTTAATGGTTTGAGGGAGAGAAAAAGAAGAATATTTTGTGACACATGAAAAGTAGGTGGAATTCAAATTTGTGTCCATAAATAGTTTCACTGGAACCTGACCACATCCCTTCTTTCACGTCTGCCTACGGCTGCTGCCCTATGTGAAGGTAGAACTGAGGATTCGACACTGACCGTGCACCCAGGAATCCTAAGACAGTTACCACTCGGCCCATTAGAGAACAAACTTGCCCACTCTGTTTTGTAGAAACAGAGCTATCTCACTTACTAAAGTTTGTATTCCAATATTGTTAGACTTACGCGGGCCAGCATGGCGGAGACCAGAAAGCTTCCCAAAGATGCTCTTTTGCGGGTGATGCTCAGTTCTCCTTTAGACCAGAGCAACTCACCTTCAAGGTTTTGTCGAGTTAGGCATCTGTGGAGTATTCCATTTCAAGAAAGGGCTCCTCTGCTGCACACGCACAACTTTAAATAAGAAGCCTTTTCTCATGGAAAGAAAGAAAGAATAGTGCAGATGAAGATGATGTTTGAACTGTGGCAAACTGGAGAGTAGAAACCTCAGCACGGTCCACCCTGGAGTAAGGAATGATGTGAACATAACTGTTCTTCCAGACTCCTGTGGATAACTGTATTCAGCCTGACAATCACACAGCTGAACGGGTGTTGGAAATCGTCACTGTTCTGATGATGATAGGGATGATGATCGCGACGATGGGCAGTGCCGTCCTAACCAGAGCAGTATTCTGGAAAAATAGAGGGAGAGTAGCCATCATCCAGTTTGCTTGGGGCTGTCCCAGCCCCAGCACTCAAAAGTCCCAAGTCCTGGGAAAACCTGGGTCAGGGCAAATTAGGATGGTTGGCCACCCTGTTAAAGTAAGGCCAAGCTGGCGCTGTAGGAGGTGAGCTGCAGCCCACGCAAGTGGAATTGACACGGAACGGATTTCTCCAACAAGTTCATTATCCGGTTGATGCAATCCGTAGGCCTGCTGGATGGCATCCCAGACTCTATAAATAGACAGGAAATGTGCAGGAACCTCAAACCTGGTGCTCAACATCATCAAATTACGTGCTTTAGTAGGGCCACCGCTCAGAAGTACAGCCTCCCCCAAGCACCAGAATAAGGACTGATTCCCACCTGGGGAAGTGCACCTCGGGCACAACGTGAATTGCAGCTCAAGGTCAGAGCAAGAGGAAACGTAGTTTTTTTTTTTTTTCTCATTTCCTCATCCTGGCAAGGGTCGAAGAGGTGAGAGGATGTTCTAAGGATTCTCAGCGCTTTGGAGACAGCTGAGCTCTCCTCTGCAGATCACCTGAAAGACGTAGGTGTGGCCATCACCAAGGGCAGCTGGAGCAGAAGCCCCGTTTTCTTTGGATGCCTCCTTTGCAAGGATAACAGCTCAAAATGTCAAACACCAGAGTCAGAACATGAGAAGAAGAACCCAGGAGCCAGGATCAGGGGACTGCTTCCCAAGGGAGCAAGGACTTGTGGACAGGTCTGGCCAGAGAAGAAGAATAGTATCTTTTAAAATGTAGCCACGTAGCAATGATAATGTATTGCAAAGGGAAAGCAGAGGGGGAGGGGCGGGAGGGTGCTGATAACTGGCTAATGCAGTTAATGTGGAAGGCCAGGCCAGAGAATTGAAGGAAAAACAAAACATTGCTCTAGGAGATGCATTTAAAAAAATATATATATATCACATTTCCATTAAGCACCTGCTCTGTGTCAAGCACTGGACTAGGTGCAGGAGCATTGACCCCATTAGGTTATGGACACACAGAAAATTGAACTGTGTCAAAGACAGACCAAACAAAAACCAAAAGCCACAGCAAGTAAATTCTATGATGGGGAAAGGAAGGAAAGGAACAGGGAAAGAAGGGAAGGAGAAGGAAAAAAAAGTAGAGTACTAAGGAGACCAATTATATAGAAAATAGGGAAGGCAACTCCAAAGAGGAGATTTCTAGGCTGAGTCCTAAGCAATAAGAGTCACATCAATGTTTATAGCAGCTCAATTCACAATAGCTAGACTATGGAACCAACCTAGTGTCCCTTAATAGAAGAATGGATAAAGAAAATGGTATATATACTCAATGGAATATTACCCAGCTTTAAAGCAGAGTGAAATTATGGCATTTCCAGTAAATGGTTGGAATTGGAGAATATCATGCTAAGTGAAATAAGCCAATCCCAAAAAACCAAAGGCTGAATGTTTTCTCTAATGTGCAGATGCTAATTCACAATAAGGCGGGGGGTGGGGGGGGCACAAGGGAAAAATAGTGTTACCTTAGATTAGGTAGAGGGAAGTAATGGGAGGGGAGGGAGGGGAGGTGGGGATAGGAAAAACAGTAGAATGAAACAGACATTATTACTGTATGTATGTATGTGACTACATGACCAATATGATTCTGCAACATGTACACTCAGAAAAATGAGAAATTATATCCCATCTATGTATGATATATCAAAGTGCATAAATGCATTCTACTGTCATGTATTAACTAATTAAAACAAAAAAACATTTTAAAAAGGAGTTAAACAGGGAGAGAGGCAGAGTAGAGGGCTTCTGGGGAGGGAAGAAGGGTGGGAAAGGAGAAGACATCAAAATGGAATTGACCAAATGATGTCAGGTGCATGTAGGAATGCATCACAATGAATTCCACTTTCATGTATAACCATGATGCACCAATTAAAAAGAAGAAAAATAGAAAGGAGTTACAAGCATCTGAGATCGAGTAAATATATATTCTTTGCATTTTCTTACCAAACTCAGTGCGTTGTGTACCTAATGATAACCGAGTGGTGCGACTGATTTTTTTAGACGCAGTTCTATTGACAGGAGTGGTTGTCCCAGGGGAGCCTTTCAGCTCAGCTGGCTGTGTGGTGGTGCTGTTGTTTTTAAAGTCTCAGACTCCTTGAGTTCCGCTCAGCTGTGCTGAGCACCAGCTAGAACCCAGGTGAGAGGGGCGGGCAAGGCAGATCCATCTGTGTCCCCAGAGCTCCACTCCCTGTCTTCAGAAAACAGCGGGCAAGACACCCGACGGAATGGAATCAGAATATTTTTTAAGTGAAAACGAGATGAAAAGGATTGAGAAGGCGCCCAGTGATAGTTCCGTTAATCTTCGGGGGAGGGGAAACATAGCAGAGAATGTAAACCAGATCAGCCCGGCCGCTGCTGCAACTCCACAGAGGGAATTAAATTCCTATGGAAAAACAAGTCTCTGATTATGAAAGGATTTGACTGTGTAGAAGAATCTGGAACATCACTCTATTAAAAATACTTGTAAAACCAGGGGAATCGTGTAAGAAATTAGAAGCTAAAAGGGGTGGGAGAACTTGCACTGTCTGAAAGAGAGTTATTATTTCAAACACAGTATCATATTAGTGAGACACCAGGAAGAAAAAAAAAAATTGCTCTGAATTCCAAAAAGCCATATTTATGATCAGGTAGTGTCATTTACTTCTCAGTGATGCACTTAACCCTTTATATGGACGCTGTGTGCCTGCACCGTAAGTAGTTAACGGTTTAGAAAAGTGATCCCAGTGCATCTGACACGAGGTATGTTCACGTCGTGGTCCAAAGAAAATGAATCAATAACAAAATTAATCTAGACGCAGAGGGGGAGTAAAAAGATTCTTTGAGGTTTATTAAGGACAGATTTTTACAAACTTGCAATGTATCAGGAGACACTGATATTAGTAAAAATCTGTCCAAAACTGGGTAGGTAAAATAAGAACTATTGGGAAAAGATGTCCCTAACTGAAATTAGAAGGAAACAAAACAAAACAATAATAATAATAAAAAAAAAAGTTTTAGCTCATTCCAGAATATTACAGGCAGCTGCTGTGCTTTAAGCATACTTGTTTTAGCAAATAAATGTTTGGTTTGGGTGTGTTATAAGAATGTCACCCATCTTCCTTTTTTTTTTTTTTTAATTACACATTTTTGATGCAAACACAAATGAGAGTTAGTTAAGGCATGTACAGGGTTTTTTTTTTTTTTTTTACCAATAAAAGCCTCGCAGGAAGGGCCTTTGTTCCAGCCGCAGCTAATGAGGGCTGGGTGACAGTGGTTAGGGTGCTAAGCAGCCTGCAGATGGCTGCCCATCTCTTCCAGTGAGAAGAGGGGCCTGGGGAGCATTTGCAGAGCGTTTGGGATTGCCAGGACAAAACCCCTCTTCCCTCCTCCCTGATGCCAGTTCACCAAGTGTCTGATTTCACAGAGCTCAGCAAAGAGGGCTCGGTTACTGAGTCGGACTAGAGGCAGCCCGGCCAGCCAGAGGGAGAAGCAAGCATTCTGTGGTGTGCAGAGAAGCTGGGCCTGGCTTCTCTGGGGCCACGGGGTTGGCTTCTAGGATAAAAAGACCCAGAGCCCAGGTCACTGCCTTTCCCTGTAGATAGGCCAACAATTTCTAGAGGCTGCTTCCTTCCTAAACTATTCTTCCTCTGACCCACTTTCTGAATCTTGAACCAAGCCAGGCTCATCCCTCCTCCTGGCTCTCAAGCTGCCTACTGGCTCCCTGGGACTTGGCTTTTCTTCTTCTGAATCCTCAGGCCTTCCCTCACCACGTGCTCCTAGGCAGCTCCATTTCTGCCAAGGCCCATCACATGGGCGCAGCACTGTTATTTATTTTCTCCGTAGCACTTATTACTAGCTGATGCTTTCTTATTCATCAGTTGATTTTTGTTTTGTTTCGGTTTGTTTCTCCTGTCCACAGAAGGCCAGTTCCATTAGAACTGGAGCTACCTCAGAACCTAGCACAGGGCCTGGCACAGAGGCAGCAGCCAAAATTATTGAGAGGTGGATGGAAAGTTACTACAAAGATGTGTGGGTAGATGAGTGGATGGGGTGGATGGATGGATGGATGGACAGAGGGAGGGATGAATGGGTGGAAGGATGAGTGAATGAACTGATGGATGAACTTGTATTCATGGGTGTTTTTTCTTCGGTACAGTTCAGATATAGAATTTTTAGGCTCAATTCCATTCACCACTGAATGTTTCTCCATGTGTCAATGGCACAAGTGATGTTCCAAGATACCCACTAAAATCCACCTAAAACAACACATTTGTTGGATTTCTACTCATTTTGTTCCCCCCTAATTAACAGGAAACTGAAGAGCATATTGAAATACTCAAATGTATCCCCCCAAAACAAACCGCCTGCCAGACCAAAGCAAATCCAGCAAAGGGGACTCGAGTCTTGTTTTATAGCACCCTGTCATTTGTCGGCGGATTTTGAATTGTGGAGGTTTGTTTCCTACAAACCATCCCTGAGGGAACTCCCCACAGCCGGGTAACCGGATCCATCCCCGTTTGCCTGGGATGTCGTCCATTTTACCGTGGACCATCCCATATCCCAGGAAATGCCTCAGTTTTGAGAAAACCAGGATGGTCAGAGACTGAGAGTGACCAGATATCTCTCACCTCTTACGTAGGAGTTCTAGGTCTCCAGGCAAAAAAAAAAAAAAATTCCAGCTTGGAAGAATTTGGGAAGCAGCCTAGGGAGAATCTGGCCACACAGGGGGTTACAACATCGGGAGCCACGAACCCGGTGAGCCTGGCTGAACTTTTCACTTCTCAGTGGGACAACAGATGTGGGTGCAGCCTTGACCAGAGTGGCAAACCGCCGCAGGGTTGTGACCAGGGGAGTGGCTGTGAGAAGCCAGGTCTCGACCAGTGTTCAGATCTCCCCAGCTGGGGCCAGCAGCGTCAGGGCGACAGGGTATGACAGTTTGAAGCTGTGTCTGCACTGGGTCACCTTGAAGTCCTACTTTCCCTGATGGTCACCCCAATCCATGCTCGGAGGCAACAAGCCCAGGCTCGCATGGGGTCTAGGGAGGAATGGAGTGGCGTAGGTCAAGTTCAGGTCCAACATCCTGTCTGCCTAGATGGCCAGATATAGCAAATAAAAATATAAGGCGTCCAGTTAATTTGAATTTCAAATAAACAACAGTTTTGTTTTTTTTTTTTTTCATAAGTATATATCCTGCATTGCCTAGGACATATTTTCACTAAACGTTGTTCTGATCTGAAATTCAAATTAAATTAATCGTCCTGTATTTTAAGCTAGCAGCACGGTTCCCATTTCTGGAGATTCATTCTGCCTTTTACCTCCCTGGAGCTCGCAGGCCCCTGACACCATGGACGAAATATCTGGAGATCAATAGCCCTGCGCAGGCTATCCCCATCGACCGAAAGACAGGGAGAACTTTGGTGCCCGGTTCTGTTAGACACAAAGGAAACTTAGAAGATAGCAAGTGTCTCTTTCCAAGAGCCCAGGAAGACCATAAAGCTTTCCCTGTGGCCTCTCTTCCAACCAGAGAGATATTTGGAGAAGCTGGTGTAGTTCCCAAACTGTCTTCCTTTATGGTTGTGGGGATGCTGGACTTTGTCTAAGGGGACCAGAGACAAGGGTGGAGATCGGTAGATTGCCCATCTCAGGTGACTACAAGAAGGAAGAGCTTCTAAAGGGTCAGTTCAAGATCCGGTGGAGATGACCGTGGGTCAAAGCTGAGAATCCAGAGTCTCATACACAATCATGAGCAGGAAAGAAATGGAAGGAAAATCCTGAAGGTCGAAAGGTCATGCAAACCACATCAGCAGAGAAGTATGTCAGGAGGAACATGCCTGCGTCTAAAAAGAGTGGCTGGACAGTCACAGCTCACCACGATGGGATGTTACACCCATGGGTGCACCTGGGTAGACCGGTGGCTCTTAACTGGGGTCAGATTTCCCCTCCAGGAGACTTTTGGCAACCTCTGAAGTTGTCTCAGCAGAGTGGGATGTTGCTACTGGCAACCGGTAGGTAGAGGTCAAAGGTGAAGTTCACCACCTGCTACAGCCCGGATGCCAGCGGTGCTGGGGCTGAGACTCTTGATCCATCCAACAGTTTGAGAACACCCATATCCTTCCTCCTGAGGAGCTCACAGTGGGAGCTAAATTACATGGAGTTTCTAGGTCTCAGGAGCCAAGGGAGAGAAAGAACCCACTGTACTGGAAGGACCTGGGGTAGTGAAGAAGAGGACAGAAAAGGCTCCAAGCCACCAGCCCCAGGGGGGGATTTGCCAAAGTGTGTGTGCTTATTAGCCAATTACAGCAGAGATTTACTGTACAGAATTACATTTTCATTTAAGTAGGACCCAAACCGTTCCTGCCCAAGCCACCAGCAAACTCCACGGGGCTTTAATGTGACCGAAGACAAAGTCAGCTAATAGAGCCCGGGTGTTAATGGGTGCCTGGGATTTATACTTTAATTGTTTCTGCGGCTCCGGGTCTCAGAGAGGTATTTGTCTTGGTTCGTGGACACCAGCAGCGAGCCTAACATCACACGCAGGATTATGAGGGGTGTTTTTAATTATTATTTCATCTGTAATTATAGGCAAGTTCCGTTTATTATTTAGAAAGCCTTGAAAACATTTTAATTGAAATGGTCAGTGGCCTTTAACTGACCCTGTCTAAGACATACCCTGGCAATCAAAGGATGTTCAACTATTGGGTTAATAAGGAGAGTCCCTGTTCTAAACCAACTCATAAGCATTATTTAAAATTTTGGATTTGAGTTTTTTTTTTTTTTTTTTTTCAAGATTTATGGCATAGTTGAAATGAGGTCAAGTGGAAGCACTAAAGAATTTAATTAGAAATGTCCTGGCGTGCTCCCTATCACTGTGAGCCTCGCATAGGTTGTCCCTGGAGGGTCCGCGTCATCAGCACTGGAGATGGCATGGACTTTTTTTTTTTTTAACTCCTAATAAGAGGGAGCTGGCTGAGATGCCTTCAGTGGGGAATGCAGGGGACCTGGACCTGGACCTGGAATGCAGGAGGGGAAAGCGGAGCAGGGGAAGTTCTACCCAGAGGGTGAGGAAGGGGTCCAGGGCCTCCTATTCAGCCTCAGAAGTTGGCCTTAGTCCGAAGACCCGTCACTTTCTTCACAGCGTTTGCTGCGCCCTGTCCGTGCCTCGGTGTTCTGCAAAGGGCTAGGACCCAGAAGTCAGTGAGAGACTGTCTCTGAGCTCCTCAGATCTCATGGATGAGTGGGACATGGAGAAAGACAAGACAACAGAGAGTCACACGGTCACTTCACACTACAGGATGTGCAGGACTCAGTGGACCCAAAAGGCAGGAAGGCTTGGTTTACCTGGAAGTCAGCTGGAAGACTTCTCCCGGGACGTGGGCTTTGAGGGATGAGGGGAGTTTTTCCTCCATGCATCTGGAGAAGGAAGAGGGAGGGAAAGGAAACTCCACAGCTTGCCACAAAACACAAACATTAACCAGGATGGTTCAAAGAGCTCAGTGATGTTCAAGCTTGGCTCTGTACCGAGAGGGCCAGTCAGGTACACGAGCTAGGGCTGGGGGCATGCCAAGAAGCAATGCATTTGGAACTCAGAGGCTTGCATTGAAGGACTGAAGCCTACTCTAGAGCCCACCTGCCAAGGTCCAGAAAGCCATGGAAGTGTCAGAGTTCTAGCCAGGCTCTAATGCACAATGCTGGTGCTACTGAGGAAGGCCATCTTGGGTAGGGATGAGAAGGTGCTCTTAGATTCTGGGGGGCTCAGCTGGCAGTGGGGGTGGGAAAGGGTGCTTCTGGTCCTTCCTTCTGCTCTCCAATGCCATTGTCAGTGAATAGGTACAACATTTACAACAATTGCAACTGTGGGTGCTGCTGACACTAGCTATTGTGAGCCGGTGGTGCTGGGCATTTTTCTCCATTATTTTTAATACCAATAACAATCCTGCCTAGTCAGGTATTTTTAGAGTTTAGCTTAAAACTCTCAACATTGAAATGAAGAATTGTCAGCCCTCATGACTAGATTAATTCCTCTTACCATTTCCTGAGCATATGAACAGAGTTGCCCATGTGAGAAACAGCCTGATACAAATTAAGCCCCCCAGTTAGAGTATCTGTCCCTGTAGTTTCTAATATGAGGCTCAAATTTGAAAAGTCCTTGCTTTCTCTAGACACTATGTGACTTCTCTCCTGGCCTTATGATCCCGTTCACCAAACATCCGCCAGAGCAAGCAAAACAGAGGTAAACTGATTACCATTTGCTTTGAAGATTCTCCAGAGGCATCCCAAGGTAAATTTTGCATATGCAAACTGTATCAGTTAGCATTGGCTGTGTAACAAATCATCCCCAAAATGTAGTTGCTTAAAGTAGGGATCATTGTAATGGCTCATACATCTGTCTCTGGGCTGAGGGTCAGGCAATCCAGGCTGGGTTGGTTTCAGGCTATGGATTGGGCCCATGGCTACTCATCTTCCTGGTATTAGTGGTCTCCTGGAGAGAGATTGCATTTCTAATGAATCACAGGAGTATAAGAGGAAACATTCAGTAATGCCAGAGCATTCCAAGCCCCTGCTTGTCTGTCTGCTCCTAACCTATTGCAAAAGAAGTTTCATGGCCAGGCTTACAAAGAGAATCAGTTGGTTGAATCACGCCCTACCACCTCAGTTCAGACTGGCCTGGGCACTGGGTGGAGTCCAACAGCTGGAGGCCATAGCTGCAAATCCCTCTTTCAAGCTAGGACAAAGGTATTTACTTGTTTGGTTTGTATTTCGAAGCCTGAGAAATGCAACCTAGGGTTCCTTCGTTGGGAGGGTCTTAAAGTAGACTTTATCAAAATGGGTTGCTTTTATAGATGAATCTAATTCATATTGCATTTGAAAAATAAATGTGCACTAAAAGTAATTAAAGCATGTTGGTTCATGAATAATACACTATTTTACAACTATTTGCTGAGCATAATGAGACAAGCTACTAAATTGACAATGAATACTCTATTATGTGATTGCCAACTGTTTTATAAGATATTGAGCATATTCATTTCTTCTATCATCATGTGTATTATCAGGCTATTGCTTTTTAATAAATTAATTTCCCAGTCGTCTCTGGGGCTTTTGTTTGTAATCTGGCTGAGGGCAAAAATGAAATTAACTGTGTGGTCTGTGCTGAACTATCAATGCTTAGTGGCTCACAAATAGGGCTCAGAATTGGCAGTCCCCATGAAACACTGTGTGGCCCCCAAGTGCGAAGGGACATGAGCCTTCAGCCAAGGTCAGTGTGAAAAGAGCCACTGGGGCCTTGGATATGCAGAGGTTGTTTCCCCCCAGGAAGGTGTTCAGAGGCTGACAAGTCTGCGGTCAGTTTCTTAAAATATTTAATGAATCAAATTTGATGTTGGATTCCATTCCATTCTATACACTTAGTCTTGATACTCTTGAACCTGCTTACATATTTTTGAAATATCAATGTTACCTTTTTTTTTTTTTTTTTTTTTTTTTTTTGGTACCAGGGATTGAACTCAAGGGTACTTGATCACTGAGCCACATCCCCAGCCCTTTTATTTAGAGACGGGGTCTCACTGAGTTGCTTAGCACTTTGCTGTTGCTGAGGCTGGCTTTGAACTCGCGTTCCTCCTGCCTCAGCCTCCCAAGCCTCTGGGATTACAGGCATGGGCCACCGCGCCCAGCTCAATGTTACCTTGGATAAGGAGTTGTATTGGCATCCCAGTCCCACCCAATGAGGCAGAGTCTGGCTGGGTCCAGACTGGGTCCTCTCTTCTCTGACCCCACAGTCCTTGAGTTTACCCCTATCAAAGCTGTCATCGTCACGTGGCTTCACTGTTTGCTGAGGTCCTCCTTGCACAGCGCTGGGACAGGCCCTCCCCATTGGATCCCCATAATGGAAACTCCTAGGCCATTCGGTAGAGTCGGATGTAACATTGCCCCTGTGGTTGCACAAGGGTCCCTGGATGATCATTTTATGGATCTGATTTCTGTCCCTTGTCTGATCTCTGGGACAACTCAATGCACTTTCTTCCTCTGTATCTCAGGGTGTTAAACAGAGTGCGTAGCAATTGTGTGTTTGAGTGAATAAATGGCCCATTGCCTACATTGACTTTCCAATTACTTAGCTAAAGAGCCTTTTTCAAAGTATGAAAAACCTACATGAGTATTCACTAACAATGGTCTATCTTTATGGTCAAACTTTTCCAACTGTTACTAGAGTATTATTTCTGGGGTTTCTGACATGTCTAATCTTATCAACTAAGGCCTTAGCAGACCTTAGTTCTTTTTTTCTGTTATGTGTGTGTATATTGTCTATGTAGTTATCTTAACATCTAGATAATATTGTCTTTTCTGCTTTCTTCCTTTTTCAATATTATTCTTCCTTTTATCAGAGGTTTGGGGTGGGCCAATAAATAGATAGGCAGGTAGATGCCTGAAAATTAGATAGCTGCTAGTACACAGAAAAGGAAATCTGCATTTGGGTCCAGCAAGCTGGGCTCCTTCCTTCTTTGCTTGGTGTTGAGAGCACCATTTCTGCTCCCTTGCACGGGTCATTTTACTCCCACTACTCCTGGCCTTCGGGATCAGAATGATGTTCCTGATGGAATTTCCTTCAGTTTTGCATCTGATATTTGTTTAAAAAAGTAAATGAAGCAAGATCTCACATTCAGTTTACTTAAGAAACCAGGTCACAAAACCAAAATGGTAGCCTCTCCTCACCCAGGCCATCAAATGGCTCTGACAGGGTTGGACTTTGGAGACGTCAATTGTCTGCCCCAGAAGCGCCCATTGGCAAAGACTGAGAAGCTTGGGAGCCTCCAGACTGGAATGATGGCTGTCTGGATTTTCATCTGGGGTGAGGGGGCGGGGAACAGTACCTCAGCTGTCCCTGATATTCTGCCCAGGAGCTATTTTTTCCCCATTTTTCCAGAGGCAAAACTAATGCGACTACAGGGAAAAAACATGGCATTCCTTATTTTAATTTGCTTTGGGGGTGATTTTTAAAATAGGTAGTTGAACCAAATCAGCCTGACAAGCAGCAGCAAGAGTTAGGCAAGTAATAGTTGTAAACTGGGGGCTAGAAAATATTATAGTATGCAACCTGTCACGGTTTGGATGTGAGGTGTCCCCCAAAAGCTCGTGTGTGAGACAATGCAAGAAGGTTCAGAGGAGAAAGGATTGGGCTTTGAGGGTGTTAACCCAATCAGTGATTTAATCCCTTGAGGATTAACTGAGTGGTAACTGAAGTGGTGGGGTACAGCTGGAGGAGGTGGGACTTGGGGGCGTGGCTTTGGTGTATATATTTGTATCTGGAGAGGGGAGACCTCTCTCTCTCTCTGCCTTCTTCTGGTCACCAAGATGTAAGCTGCTTCCCTCTGCCACACATTTCCACCATGATGTTCAGCCTCACCTAAAGCCCTGAGGAATGGAGCCCGCCTTCTATGGACTAAGACCTCCAAGACTATGAGCCCCTGAATAAACTTTTCTTCTTCTATAGTTGTGCTGGTCAGGTCTTTTAGTTGCAGCAGTGAAAAAGCTGACTAAAATAACATTAGAAAAAAGGCATCACTAGGGGTGGAGTGGAGTCAATAAAAGACAAGTTGCTGGTTTCACCTCCAAAACAAAAGGACAACCAAGGATCTCAGGAGCATCTTACTACGAATAGGTGCATTTTGTACAGGAGAGTTGAGATGTAATTTCAGAAAGTTGGGATATAAAGTTAGATTCAGAAAGGACCATCCGTGGAGGGAAACTGGTATTCACAGCAAGCCTGCGTGAGAACTATTTTCATACACTTGATTGATTTTTTTTCAATCTTTAAAAGGAACCCGATGGAGAGGGCGTCCGCAGGTCAACTTTGCAGGCATAGAGAGGGTCATTTCATCCTGCGGGGCTGCTCAGCTGTAGAACCCGGATTTTAACTGAACCATATTGCATGGTCCACGGGGCTTCCCAGGGGCACAGCGTTCTTTCAAGTCAATAGTCTCGCCCAGTTGGCTCAAGGCCGCTCAGCAACACAAGGGCACGGTCCCATCTGGGCTGTCCGCAGCTGACATGTCGTCCACTACCCTCTAGCTGGACAGCCCCCACTCTGAGCCTGGTCCGGTGGTCCTACTTCCTGGGTGCTCTTTCTGCCACTTCTGGCGGCACCCCAAGAAGAAACTCACCTTACCCAGACCAAGGATGAAATCATAGCCAGGTCGGCATGCTAGAGAGCAAGTCCCTGGGCATAGCTGTCTCCTGCATCCAGTTCTCAGAAAGGTTCTCTGCAATGTAATTCCAGAAAGTGAACTGTGTGGGAACCAAGGATGGTTGTCAAAGAAAGGCCTCCTGCCCAAGTCCCTCATGTATATATTACAACCTGTTTGCAAGATCCGTGATTAAATTGTGATAGTCTCCCTCGTTGATTGATGCTTACCTCTTAAGAATGGAGGATTCAGTGTAGTGTTTTTTATTATATACATATTTTTTTTTTTCTGTAAGCAACTATCCTGCAAATTGATATAGGTCCCTCTTAATTAGATGGGGGAGCCATGTGCTTAACACTGCATGCTAAAGAACTATGAAAACAGTCAAATTAATACACAGGCGGCTGCTAGCTCACCGCCACCAAAATCAGGTCTTTCTATGAGAAAGTGAATTTGGACCCACCTCACCAACAGCTTAGGATTAAACCTGCATCTTGCACTTTAGAATGGAGAGAAGGGCTTCCGGGGGCAAGAGGTGATCTCATCTGGGCCTGTCCACGCTGCCTGTCCTCTGGATGGCTGGAGCAGCTAGCTGCTTTCTGGTTCTGCTTGCCTGTCCTCATCCCCCTACACAGATGGAGGGAGATACTGCACAGCCTGCAGCCCGCACACCATCAGTCCCCCACCCACCGCCCAGCGCAGAACAACGGGGCCCCATCCCCAGGCCGTTCATTAATGCTCTGACACTTTTACGGCTCCCTCTGCTATCCACCAGGGCAGGCGGCCCCTTCAACTGCAGAGCGAATTCCACAGACCACAGAAAGACAGCTCTAACTGCAGGTGCAGGGTCGGGCAGTTCCTTATTAGACCGTCAAGGAGATACCCTGCAAAGTGCCTGCTTCCCGGTGGAGCACTGGGCACCCAGGAGGCTGTCCCCTGGCGGTTAGTGACCTCTGCTTCCCAGGGGAAGGAGCGTCCGTTCTTTTCTGGAGGTGAGGATTTAAAGTTAACTGTAGTAAACCCCGGCGGCCACGGCCTTCATCTTCAGGAGGACAAAATCTGGGTGACTTGAGTGTTGTTGGTCTATTTTTTTAAAATATTTATTTATTTACTTTAGTTGTACACAATGCAATGCATTTATGTTTACGTGGTGCTGAGGATCGAACCTGGGGCCACGCACTTGCGAGGCGAGCGCTCTGCCGCTGAGCCACAACCCCAGCCCTTGTTGGTCTATTTTAAAGGAAAGAACTCTGAGAGGACCAGAGATGTGCCCAGGATCCCACCATCAGATGGGTGAGGAGGGGGAACAGAATGTGTCTGGCTGGGCTTTGGCCACTGCAACACATTCTTTCACCAAGAGCATTTTCATTCTTATTGATCCCTGTATTGTTAAGCAACGCCGTCCCCCCAACACCCCGTCTCAGGTGCTGCTGCTGAAGGGAGGACCTGGGGTTCACCCTGCATAATTCCTCCATGGAGACCAACCTCACTGTACCCTGTGCACACGATGCTCCTCTTCTAACCTCTATAACAGGGTGCCTTTGGTAGAAGCCTTTCAACTGCCTGAGCAAATGCCTTGTGACTCCTAAGAGAGACTTCTTTCTGACCATACCAAATCCAGGCAAAGGCCTTCCCTCTGCCTGCCTTTATGTATCAGCACAAATACTTTTGGCCAAAGATGCCAACCATCAGAGAGGGCACTAAAAACGCTGGCAGGGGCTCAAAACTCATGAAGACCCATATGGGACAACTTGAGGTCACAAGTACCTCCAGGCCAAGTGGTGAAGCTTTGCTCTCCAGAGTCTTATCAATGCATTTGCCTGACTTGAAGGTAAAAGCCAGAGCAAGATGTGGTCAAACCCTTTCTCTGCAATATTATTGATGAAGCGCCTGGTGCTATAATTGGAGGGTCACAGTGACCTTGTTCTCATTTAGACTGCTGGTCAGTGGATGGATTATTTTGATATTTTTTCTTTAGTTATTTTTATTTACTACAGATGGAACCACACAACTTTAGAAATTACTTAAGTCCAAAGTTAGTATGTTATCATCGGATTCTAAGAAACTGCTGTCAACACCCAGGATTTCTCTCCACTCAACAGTTTTGCCAATGCTGCTGATATTTTTTTTGTATCTATTTCATACAAGGTCTTTTAATGAGTGTAATTGTTTATAGTAGCATAGGGTGTATTATTTTACTTTTCTAATCATACATTGCTTAAAAACTTTACATTAGCAGAGATCAGATGGGTAAACAAAGAGATGCCTGAACTGCTCATTTAGTTCAAGTCTTCTGCAAGCAATCATAAAAGAAATGTAGAATGGGGCTTGTCATATATTCAAAGCCAGGTTTTGCAAAAGCCGGTGTGAATGCTCAAGGTTAATATGGGTGCACCGGGGTGGAGAGGTGAGGAGTTGAACAATTGGAGTTTGTTATTCAACCTTGGCAGAAAGTCAAACTCCAGCAGAGAGAAGTCTCTTATTGAATACTCACCTGGTCGAAGCCACAGGGAGATGGTGTTTGTACACACACAGCACTGAATGGCAATTCAGACAAGCAAATGGCTATTACAAAGAAAAATAAATCTACTTCCTTTTGTTTATTAAAAAGAAAAATAAATCTACCTCTTTTGTTTCTCAAATGTATTTTTTCTCTGTACCATGCAGCTCCGAACCTCCCCCCATACCCTGTTCCTGTGGATGTTTAAAGCTATTTTGTTCCTGTCTATATGTCAAGTCAAGAGAATTTTCTAGATCCATCACTGCACCCCGGCCTGCTCATAGCAGGGCTGTAACACTCAGTGAGATAATCAGGCATGGTTTAGGATCACTGGTACATTTTGTCTTTGTTTTTGCAACTTTTACTTTTTAAAAGTATTAGAGTTTATTTTCATTATAGAAAGTGTGGGAAGATAGGTAAGCACTTAGGCAAAGAGTCACCCATTTACATTTCCTCTACCCAGAGATAACCCAGATTTCCACCTTTCAGTTGTTTCCTCAGTACGTAATATATACGGACTGATAACACAAATGTTTGTTTAACAGAAATGGAATCATGCCCTGCAAATATTTTATAAATATCGTTTAAGTCAACTACGTTTCCCCTACACGAGCATGTCATGGTAGCTAGAGAGCCTTGCCCTCTGACTCTAGACATTACGGTTCCACTTTGCTCTTTTGTGTTGGGGGGACACTATTGTTCCTTCTGACAAATAGACATCGACACAAAAACAAAAACCAGTGACCAGGGCTGGACGGATTTGAGGATGAGCATAATTAAGTTGTTTGCTTTTAAGAGCAGAATTTCTCAGCTCCATTAGTATGTGAATGCAGTTTGGGGAATTCCCAAACTCCTGATGCCTAAACACCATACACACACACACACACACACACACACACACACACACACAATCAGAAAATACTTATCGACTGTCCACTCTCAAGTATTGCTCTTTAGAATTAATTTAGAATTAATCTCTAAAAGTTTAATCTCTGAGTCAAAGGGTTTGTGACCATTGTGATTTTATTGAGACTTTTATTTTAAACAACAGTTATTGTCTAGATTCCCATTCAAGAAACAGAACATACTGAACTGTTCCTAATCCATTCAAAGACCTCTCTGAGTGTCCCCATGAGCAGGTTTGAAGGGACAGAAGAAAAAGAGCCAACCACTGCATCAGAGAGTCCTACAAATGGAGACCACACCGGACGATTCCCCAGAACCAGGTGGGAAGGCCTCGTCTCAGCAACCCAGGCTGAGAACTCTGACCTGTCCCCAGCACTGCGAGCAAGACCTGGAGCTTTCTCGGGAGGTTCTTCAGCCGCAGAACAATTAATACCAAGAGGCTGGCAAAACCAGCTGACCCAAAGTTGAGCTGGTCTCTCTCTGTTCTCTGCATTCAGCCTTTTTTATTTCGCTGACACAGGCTCCTGTCCCCTTCTGTCTCTGTTCCAGACGGGCAGGAGCGTTCCAAGCCTGGGAACTTTAATGGTGTCCCTTGGTAAGATTAGCTCTGCTGAGCGCCAGACGGGCACGTCACCTGGGGAAATGTACTGATTCACAGCAAATCAACCCAGGTGACACACACCTGCTTTCCCAAAAGAAAACCCACAGCATGGATAGAAGTCAGTTCTACGGACAGCCAGGAACTACCCAGAGCCTCAGCACCCTCCAGATGGTCGGAGCTCAGCATTCTCCTTGGAATGTTAAGGAAATCATCAAACCGCCTCTCAAAATTTAATACAAATGTATTTACCAAATCATTATTTACGTTAATGAAGTGTGGTCAGGGAAAGACCCTAACACTCTAATAACAATAAAATGAATAAGTCACTCCAGTATATCTGTTTACCAAATACAGGATTTACAAAGCATGAAAAGATTTTAAAAGATGTTATGTAGTTTGAAATATATAGAATTGTGCTCGGAGTATAATCTCAACTGCATAAAACTAAAACAAGAAGACACAAATAAATTTTAAAATACACTTTAGAAATAGGAGAAAATATACCAGAATGTTTACACGACTTGCTTTGAGTGGTAGAGCTTGGTCATGAATGCTTTTCTGATTCTTCCTTTCCCCAAGATGAAATGCTAAGCATGTACTTGAACTTTGTAATAAAAACAGCAGTCCATTTTATTTAAAAGAAAATCGTTTAGCAAACATTTCTAAGATCAACTCTGTCTCCATGCAATGTTAGAACTTCTTTGTTTTCATGAACCAATCTCACAAATCACATTTAAAGGACTTACAAGAGAAAGCCACTTTCAGGTAAATTCGGAATCCTTGGAGAAGTCTAAACAAGTCTGAAAATAGAAAGTAAATCAGAGAAGGCTGGGGACACCAGGAGCGAGAGCTCAAGGGATGCACAGTGAGCAGCGGGAATGGCATCAGGGACAGCTGGGCTTGCAGAGGGGTGAGTATGTAATAATCCTGGGCAGCGGTGGTCTCAGGCTCCCATGCCCTGCTCTGTGGTGCAAAGGGGACACTTAGGTTGACTTCCAAAGTCATGAGACTCAACTACATAAAGACAGCGACATTTCAGGAAAGGACAAGATATTGGTAAACACTCAGGAAATGGAACTTTATAGAAGTGGACTTTTAGCCTCTGGGCTGTCCAGCATCCAACGAGAGACACTATCACAATTCTGAAATCAAGAGACAAAAAAATAAATAAATAAAAAAAGACAAGCTCTGATCAAGCCTCCAATAAAACCAGGAAGGCCAGAGGAAGACGGGCGCCCGCCTGGTGGGAAGGTGTGATGCAGAGGCGCTGGGTGCTTCGTCCTATTTTGAAAATTGCAAACAGCTCTTATCCCTCACAGCTATGATGCAGCAGGGGTCGGCCTTGCAAGCAGATCAGTTAGCAGCAAGACAATCTCCTGATTGGTGTGGCACACATGTTCATAAAAGCAGAGGCACATCAGCGGCCAAGAAGGGGCTTGCTGAGAGCCCCCACCAGGGGTTGGTCTGTGAGCCAGCAGGAACCAGGTGAGCGTCTGGGTCCTGCACTGCGTTCAGATGAGTCAATGTAGAGGTGCATGCAGCTGGTGGCTGGAAGGGACAAGAGGGAGGTCAGCAGTAGCATGGCAAAGTTGGAGCACCGTGGACTGCGTTTTCCTACCCAAACCCCCTCTCTGTAGACTCGCTCGGAATTTCCACACCAATTAAAATTGTGAACTCGTCCTGAGGGAAAATAAAAGACAAAATGCTTATAGTTTTAATAAGTTGGCTGCTTGGGAGCATTGTATATAAATAGATAGAGGTTGTGACAGTATGATGTTAAACTGTTTAAAAATATACATGCCAATACCCCATATGGCAAACAAACAGGACGGACGTGGTAGGACGGGCCCTTCCCTGCACACTGGGGCAGCAGCCGGTCGGGAGCTCCCTGCCTCTGCAAGGTTGCCGAGGAGGTAAATTATCAGAACGCAAGGCGTCTGCACAAACATGCTAAGTGAACTGTAAGTTCTACCAGAAGAACCTAGAAATAACCCAAATGTCAGGGGCAGGGGCTGGGTTTCCAAATGGTGGCACATCACCAACACAATATATTAGGCATCTATTCAAAGGACAAGAAGAAAACAAGCACCACAAAGGTCTGAAAAGCCGCCTTTAAATATAAAACTGTATGTACAGCGGTACTATGAGCCTTTCTTTTTCTTCTAAAAATTACATTTATTGTTGCTACCTCATTTCATCAAGAATTCAGAGTGGGTTTTTTTTTTTTTTTTCAATGATTCTGTGGATCACATTTCATGATGTCATTTAGCATTCTAAAGTGACTTCAACCAAACCAGCTTGGCTATGTTGAAAGGCACAAAGTTGATACACAGGGCAGGTATTGCTATTTGAGATATTTTTAATGTAAACTTCTAAAAAAGGGTACCCGCTGGTGACCAGAATGGGCAGCAATTGTGCAAGCCAAGCTTTCTCGTTTAGCATTGACCTTGATGAAAGGAATCGGGCCTCCTTCATTGAAGTTCAAAACAAAACCAACCATAGCCTCATTTTAAAGAGCAAAGCCACAAGCCACAGGGTACTCAGCCTCTGCCAGGGGAGACTTCCATTTCTTGTTTCCTATTGATAAATTGCAGCAAGTCCCTCTCATTGAGATGTGAAAGTGGAAACTGGCTGCCTTTGGGTTTAATGACATGCCGAGGGGGACTCGGGAGAGAAGGACCACAGAGGACCAGCCCATCCCCACGTGTGATGGATTCTGTGGAACTGGAGAGCTCAGCACCTGTGTCCACTAGAAGGAAAAGAGGCCAGGAGAAGACATAGGTGATCCCACCAGGTGGGAGGGTCTGCCGGGGAACACAAGGGGGCTCAAGCTGGATACGTGGCAGGTACAAAGTTTATAGCAGGCACTACTCACCAGAAGGAGCGCCAGCCAGACCCCCTCCTCAGGCAGGAAGTCAACCAGCCTTCCTTTGTGAATCATTCACTCCTGGTGCACATACCGCTGTCTCTGGGCCACTCATAGGGTAGTGGAAAGCACACCAGCTTGAGGCAGACAGAGCTGGCCTCCAATTCTGACTCTGCCATGCACTGTTGTGGGGCTGTGGGGAGGTGGCTCTGACTCTCTGACCCTCAGTTTCATCCTCTGAGCATACAGTGAAAAGATAAGTGTGAATTGCCTAGCCCCTCGGCTGGCGCTGAGTAGATTCTCAATAAATAGTATTGGCAATTGGTTGCACTGGTGATGACAAAGTAGGATTGTTATTATAATAAGTAGTGATTTATATGTATATTCACATGTATATCTATGTACATATGACACATAGTGAAATAGAGCCTTGGCCTTGGAATGAGCTCAAACTGCGATTGTGCTACCCACTTGATCACATGTCCAGAAATTCCTGACAGAATTAGCCAAAGACATGGCGGCAACCCGTCCAGCAGAGGGAAATGGCCCACAGCAATGGTCAGACTGATCTCAGGAAGAAGTGGACGACGAGAGGAAGCCTGGCCATTGTCCTGGGCCTCGGTTCGTCTTCAAGTGCCTAGAGAGCTCTGATAGACACCATCAGGGCCTTGAGCGTTGTGAGGACTCCCGCAGATGAAAGATTCAAAGTCTTTATAGCAGGGACTCTGAGGGTCTACCCGGACCTGAATTTCTAGAATGTAGCACTCAGCACGTTCGTGGATGGATGGGTGAAGGGAAGTGTGAGGGCCTGGCCCACACGACCTGGGGCTGTTGATGTGGGGATCCTCATCCCGGCCGGTCCCCCAGCCTCATCTCGCCATTCTGAAGCAGGTCCACGCAGGAGTCCATGCGAGGAGGAGGCGGCGGCCAGCACTCTGCCTTTGCTCCTCCCGGGGAATTTTGGACACCCCCTCTGCTGATGCTACGCCAGCACTCTTTGTCCTGACCTCCACCCCAGTGCCAAGGGTGAAAAGATGAGTTAGAGTCAGACAGGTTAAAGTCACCTCTCTGCCCAGCCCGAGACAGCTAGATGGTGCGTCCTACCAGAGGGACACTTGCGACCTATGGAGGATTGGTGGCTTTGGTGCAGGGAAGCTGCCTAACCTTGACATCAAACAACCAGGGTGGGAACCACGGCCCTACCAATGTGCGCACTGTGTGGACAGCGGCAACCCTGAAACCTCCCGGCCCCAGAGTCTGCAGGTGCGAGACAGGAAGTGGGCATCGCCGGGCAGGACATGGTCACCTTAGAAATTAGACTGGGGCACTGAGGCCGGTTGGGCAAGGTGTGCAGCCCGCGTTTGTCACAATGATGGAAATTATTTTCATTATTTTCATTGGTGGGCAAGAAGGATCCTTCCCCTCGAGGTTACTTGTTAGACCTACTATGTGCCAGGAGCAGTGCACGGCAAAAGACACGCTACGCAGAGGACAAACGCCACGGGGTCTCTGATGCAAGGTGGAGAAGAGCAATAATGGAACTCTTCATATGTCCAACAGTCGTTAGTGTTTTGAAGGAAAACCATAAAGGGTAACGGGAGGCTGACTGCGGTGACAGCACAAACGGAATGGCTGGGAATGTCACCTCACTGGAAATGGGTCACACTGAAACAAGAGATCAGAAAGCAGCAACGGAGGAAGCCACCGGGCCTCTGGGAGGAAAGCTTTCAGCCGGGAGAACAGATGTACAGAGACCTGGAGCAGGCACAGGCGCGGCATGCTGGAGGGACACAAGAAGGCCAATGTGGCTTCTAGAAGAGGAGGGGAGGTGCTGGCCAGGGGAGGAGAGAGGTAGCTGAGGACCGGCTTACGAGAGAACGCATAGGCCACAGCTGGAAAATGTGGACTTAGTGAAACGAGACGCTGTGGTGGTTAGCTTTTGCCGCGTAACACGCAATCCGGAAACTTGGTGGCTCGAAATGACAATTTTATTTAATTTTTGCACTTCTGTGGGTTAACTGTGAAGTTTCTTCTCTGGGCTGGCTCAGCTGGGGCTGGGTAGTCTGTGATGACCTGTCTCACGTAAGTGAGGTTACCCGGATGTCAGGGAGGGGACATTATCTGATTCGTACTTTTAATGGTCCTAGAATGATGAGGATTTTCGGAGGGACAGCACAGCACAGGCGAGGGTGTAGCCGGGCTTGGGCTGTGGGAGAGCGATGATGGGTGGAGATTCATGGTGCTGCCTAGACTGAGACTGCCACTTTCGGGAAGGGGGACGGTAACACACACGTCTACCCTCGGGGTCCCAGTACTTCAGTAAAAGCTTCTCTCCATCATGCCAGAGTGCACTACCTCTTGTCCTCACGGCCTTACCTAAACTCTGAATTCCCAGAAGCTAGCTCAAGATGAATGTCGGGCGGATTGATGGATGTATGAAGACGTGGTCATGAGACCTAGAGACCTTCTTAAGGGCATGGGGGGGGGGGGTAAATGGAAAGGGAGGCGTGGGGAAGAGGCCCTGGCTGCCCTCATTGGTTAGATACTCCATCACCACGAGCTCGGGGACCACAGGAAAGCCAAGCTCCGAGGGCTCTAGTAACACTGTGTAAGTAATCAAGAACATTTTAAGGTGAAATTAAACAATAGTCACTTTTTGTTTTCTTTCTTTCTCTAACAGAAAATACGATGCTGGCATGCTAATCGCATGAGACAACTTGGCCCATGGACAGCCACAAAGCACAAAACAAAACACGAACTCAGAGAAGAAACAAGAATGGTGTTTTCCTGGCGTCTACAGAAGCGCTTTATTTTTCCTCTAGATTTCTTTTCTAAAAAAAAAAAAAAAAAAAAAATTCAAAAAACAAAAAAAAAAAACTGAAACGGACTTTTAAAGAAACTTTAAACAAACTTCAGGTGAAATAGCCAAGCATGCTCTTTTATTAAGCATGGGATGGGAGGAACAGGATGAAGCAGCAGCAGGTGGTGAGACATAGCCACTGGGCTGTTCTGGAAACTTCGAGTGAAGAATAAGGGAAGTATTTTTATTCCCCACCCCAAGAATATTCCACATACCCTTGAGGACATAATGCCTCCCTTCTTGCCCATCTAGGTAGCTATGGAATGATTTGCAAAATTTGTTATAATCTCTAAAGAATTTTTTGTATAGCTTTGGCAAAGGATTTGAGGACCTGCACATTTCTGCCCGCTAGCTCCGCCCACTGCACTGCATCTCTGGGTGTCCCCATTTCAGATGGCTAGACCGAGGTTCTGAGAGTCTCTCCAGGAAGTTGTCAAGCCACCTCAGACTTGGTGGGATGGATAATTACTTCCTGGGTCTCTGCAGCATGAAAGGATGGGCATTTGCTTGTTCTTCCCTAAGCAGGAAAAAGCCATCCTCTGACTATAGTGGTGGCCTTGGTGGTGGCCGTGTGGGAAAAGGGGACTCACCAGGCTGTTCCCAAAACGAGAGTGAGTTGCTTATGCTTCTACAGTGAGAGAAAGAGCTGCACACCAATCAAGCTTTCCCCTCCCATCAGGCCACCACCAGAAAGCAAGGGACCCACACCCATCCTAACCCCAGCAAAGCGACAGCGTCCCTTGACCCTGCGATTCCCTGCTTCCCATTGGTGCTTAACATTTTTCTCTCTGTTGCAATTGCTTCTTTATGTTTGTGGATATGCATTGGAGGGACTGGAAGCCCCTGGGATGCTAAGTGGAAGGGGCCGGCGTTGGCAGCGGTGCCGTGCAGGTGCACGGGTGCGGGATGCATCCTCGCCCCAGCTCCTAGCTGGACTGGCTGCCGACTCTCTCCTGGACCAGCCTCTCGCTGAGCGCCCACAGTGCCCGGGCTGTGTCTTCGCTCTGGGCTTCCGGCGAGGGCAGGCAGCGGCAGCAGTTGTTGAAGTACATCCCTCCCAGGCCCTCCAGCTCCGGAGCAGCTGCGCAGTAGACCGTGGTGGCAGCTCCTTGTTGCTGGAATCAAAGACAAAAAAAAAAAAAAAAAAAAGAAAGAAAGAAAAGCTGTAAATCAAGGCTTGAGAGATGTCCTTCTGACTGGGAATTAGCCAATCTCCTTCCTCCAGGGTCACCTGGCCAGGGTGTCACATGGTCAAGGGTACTGAGCTCCAAGCCCATGAGTGTAAAAGGTGTGACGTGACTGTCATGGAAAAACCAGTTCACAAACTCCACTTGTAAAGCTTGTGTGACTTTCTACACCTCAGATAGGAAGAAGCTTTGAAAATAAAGACACTGGTCAAGACATCATGCCAGGGGCCTCTTTTGCAAAGAGAAAAGACAGAATCCTTCCTAATACACAGGCACAAATTCATCGACCCTTCCGCTTCTCAATGTGTAATTTAATTTGACACCTAGATCTTTCTAGATCTTTCTGTCTGGATTAATCACTCTTAATTACAGCTCATCAGGTAGAAAACCCGAGTGGGGTAAGGGGCAGATCTGTCCTTTATTCTTTGCCCGTGGTGATGCTGGGGAAGGGTCCGCCATGCTGTTAGAATGTTGCAAACACACAGAGACAGGCTCTTCATACATACCCACCCAGACACACATTAATTTGTCCAGAAAAACCTTTTCCTAAATGCCGTGTTTGTCCTGGATTTACAACGGGACAGTGGCTCAGGGGGTGTATCTCCTTCCAGCGCACTTCAAAATGCAAGTTGCAATGAATGCTATTGATCACTCTCAATCGCCTTGGATGTGACAGTTGGGGCAGAGGCTGGGGATATGTGTGCTGGTGGGGCACCATGTCATCTGGACTGACAGAAGACTTCCAGGATGCTGTAAAGAGGGCAAGAAATCACTTTGCTTTGCAGGCCATAATTAAAAATAATAGACTGCTGTTCATGGGGAGACACGATACACACGGCTCTAATTTAAAACCAATACAGTTTACCTGGCATCTTATGATTATTTATGCGCATCGTGGCCATTGCCGCATCAACTCATTATCAGCTGATGGGGAGGGGGTTGCCAAAGAGGACGAAAAGGTAACTACAGATGGCACGCCTTGAGGAGAACATTAAGGAATGTCCCTAGACACTCGAGGTCACCATTTTCCTGCCCCTACACAGTGTAAAAGCAGGATGCGTCACAGAGAGGTGTCTGCCTAAATGGTGATTTGGTTTGCATTTGCTGTGATTGTACTCAGAATCATCAGGGGCCAGAGCCATGCTAAGAACTAGGACCCCAAGGTGTTGTGATTTTAGGAAAGTGGTGTAAAGCAGACTCGTTTTGTTGTTGTTGCATTTTGTTTTGACTTCAACGTCAGGGTTGGTGGTCACCTTTGAATTGGGCTGACCATGGAACAGTTGAATGCAGCCAAGTGACTAGATTGTGTATCAAGTGTGAGACACGAGCTCTGGTAATACCTGGCTGCTCAACTCCATGGGACAAGTCCCATTAGTCTGGAATTTGAACCGACATGACTTGAACTTAATTAAATAGTAACTGGTTTGTTTCTTCCCCAACCCCCTTACTATGCCCACTCCCCAAACAGCCTGTCAACACCATGGCTTCTGCAATTTCTTTCTCAGTTAACTCGTGTGGCCAGAGTCTAATGGAAGTGAGTTCAGGTCATCCAAATTTCCTTTTGATGGATTATTAGTCTCAATAACTCTTAGCTTAGCACCTGGCACACTTACCCGAAGACTTTCCAGTGGTCTATCTGACTCCTCTGCAAGCTGGAACAGGGCAGCCAAGGGGACAGTAAAGATGAAGTGGGGACTAGGAGGCTCATCCAGAGAACTAAGCCAGACATCCCTGGCCTCCGTTTCCAGCAGAGTTTGCATGGCGAGGGCGTTTGCATAAATTTTGGGTAGTCTGTCTTGGGTTCCCATTTTACTTGGCAGCTGCAAAACCCACCAGGGCACGTTCAGGTGGTTTGCCATTGACTTCCAAGTGGGGGAGATAATGTAGTCAGTTCACATTGAGGTCTAGCCCTCTTTCCCCAACCCCTGAAAGGTCATAATATCAGCATTGGTGCATCACAGACTGGCCTTCCACAGGTCATTCAGGCCTGAGAAAAGACCCAAGAGGCCAGTTGGGAAAGCAAAGCAGAATCCTTTCAAACCCAAGGTTGTATTTTGCCACTATGCACATCTAAAATGGTCTCAGGTTACCCTCTGGCCTTGCTGGACTGCTATTTCTGGTAAGAAATTCTGCAGTCACATTGGAGAGTGGGGATGTGTCCCTTCCCGGTGTGGAATCTGCACGTGATGGCAACTGGCCTCATTTTGTGTGAGCCAACATTTGGCTGCCATGCTGAAGACTATAACTTGCAGAAAAGCCCATTATTTTTTTGTTTTTTGTTTTTTTTTTTATCAAGAGTTGGCTTTGTTTGTTTCCCTGCCACCAGGTTTGGAGTGGCATACAATCTAAACATCATTGCCAGTGGCTTTGGCTTTGAAAAAACGGCAGAGGAGTGCCCCTGAAAGCAAGATCACCTTCTCCAAAGATGAATTGAATACATTTGGCAAAGTCTCTCTCTGAGTTGGCGTGGTTCTGCTGGACAATATCTTGTTGGTCCCATGCCCGCTACCCCTTGGGCTTCTTGGGGAATTCTCTTTCCAGCGATCCTAACAGCAACCTCTGAGTGACATCTTTATATGATGAGCTATGACGACAGTTTAATAACAAGTTCTCTTTTTTTTTTTTTTTTTTTTTTTTTGCTCATCAGCTTTTTGGTCTGCGCAATCATCTGCATGAGACTGAGCCACGTTAGTGAGATCTCATTAGTAAACAAGTTGGCACTGCTGATACAAGATGAAACATTTTTAAACTGATAAAAAAAAAATTTTTTAAAGAAGCACTTTAATCACCATCAAATGACTTTCATGCCACTTTTGGGGGCATCGCTACATAATTCAGAAAAGATGAAAGAGCCCTATGAAGGAAGTAATGTTAACAACTCTGGTGTAAAATATCTGTCACCATTGCTACTGATCCGCTGTGATAAAATAATAACACCTTGACATATAAACACTGGCTGCAGCTGTGGGTTCCCCTAAGTAATTTTTTTTTAGAACAATTTATCAGTAGGTCGCAAGCAGCTGCAGATCACGGGACCTGCAGGGAAATAGCACCTCCGTCCCCTGAGATGGCAATGAGGAAGGGTGTCGACACTGGACTAAGAATTTCTGGGAAGCCCAGCAGAATCTTCAATCATGCCTGAATGCCATGTCTGATCTAGTCAAACATTTGTGAGCTTCCAGAGGAGAACTGTGCCATCTATCTTTCTAGTGTATGTAAAATTACCCAGGATTCTTGTTCCAGATTAAGCTAAGAGCATCCTTGTAATAAGGGTGCATCTTTCTCTTTCAGAAGTCATTTGTCAGGTTTGCGGAACAATCTTCCGCTACAGAACGGTGGGATTTAGAAAGCAGTTGCTGTTTGTTTGTAGTTGAGGCCCTGAGATCTAAATTATCCATCCTTCCCGAACCCTTTGTTGGGATGAAAATGTTAAGTAGCCTCTTTTCATCAACATTTATTTGATAACCACTCGCCATCAATTTGTAGCTGTCAGCACAGAATATAAATGAATATTGACTCCTTCAAAGGAAAAGGTACAGAGGTTTCTGATAAACAATACGTGGTGAGGGAAAAAAAATTCCGCATATTGACATGTGTAATGCATTGGTTAGGACTCTGGTATAATACTTACATTCTGATAAGGACACATGTTACAATTAATGTTTAGTTTTCAGGTTTCTCTGCTTTAATATGCATGCTTATTTAAAAGAAAGAATAGATTCCTGTCTTTGAGTAGATGTAACTATGAAATGTATTTTGAAATAGACAGTTTCATGGTGTACCCACATATTCAATGATAGCAAAAGCAGGGGACGTTCTAAGATTGCTTTATCACGACATCGATGCCAGGACATCGCACAGCAAATGCTGAATTCATCAGTTTATACAAAAAGTAGAGTTGTGAAAGGGGCATGTAGCTGGACCCTGCAGGGAGGGAGGGCAGTGGTCAGAGTTGAACTCCTGGGACAAAGAGGTGATCTGAAGTGAGCCGATGTGGCAAAAAGGAAAGACAGTGGCCTCTTCAAACCTCACAGCTTTCCTGGTTACTCATCTGGGGTCTGTTAGCCAGAGCAAACACTTCCCTAAGGCAGAGCCAGACACCTAGCCCGGGGGCCCTCGAATACCCCAGGCAGAGTGGGGGGATGGGATGGGCACCCCACCCCGTCACCCGTGGAATAAATGGCTGCCACCACGCCCGCTCCTCCCTTCCCCTGCTGCCAGTGATGCTTCCACAAGACAGGTGCAAGGTGGACTGCGGAGTTCACCTGCAGACACCGTGGTGCTCGGGGCAGAGCTGCTCCTGCAAACCACCTCGCATCAGACTGATCTGAAAGGCGACAGCAGCAGCCCCCTCCAAGAGACGCTGTGTTCCCCCTCACTGCTCAAGAACCCTCTCTGCAGTGGATGCATCGGCCGCACATGCCACCAGTTCACACAGCAGCGCAGTTTGCACCGGAATGATGCTCACAGCCTCTGATTACAGTCAGCGCCCTCTTCCTCCGCGGCAGCCTTGCATAATTGAATTGCATCTCGCAGTTTGGAATAAGTGCTAATCAGCAAACAGGCCAGCATCTGCCAAAGCCATGGGAGGCAGCAGAAGAGAACAGAGATCTCCCCTGGAAAGGACACTGTCCTCCAAACTCTGTTCTGCTTTCCGTGAGTTCCAGCCAGTGGGGACCTTTCAAGAGGTCACAATGACTAGCACTTTAAGAGAAGTTACCACTTGCCAGGCCTCCCCAAAGAACCTCGTAAGAATCACATTCTCCCCCTCACACCCTTTCAACGACCCAGGGACCATTAGCATTCCCACTGATGGAGAAGCCCACTTAGCATCACAGACTAGAGCCATTGTCCAAAGCCACACAGATACCACCTGACCCCAGAATCCGCGGGAGTTGGTACAGGAGTCCTCCTTCCCAAAGAAATGGTACAAATATTGCCATGTTGCCCATCTGCCCCTTTCCTCTATGTCTCCCATTTGACTCTCAGGCAGGCCACATTTGGCCAGAGTGACACCCCGGACGTGGCCTCCAAGTCTTGCTTTGTCATGCGTTCACCTGAGAAATGTTCAAAGGAGATTTTCCGTTGTTGATTTAGTCAGTGAACTAAATTGAAATCATATCCATTTGGATTAACAGAAATGAAGACTTAGCGTCCACTTGGATGATTCAATAGCAAACGAACCTTAGCAAAGAGGTCATGTGATTTTAAATGCCACCTCCAGGCACTCGATTTACCAAGCTAAGGAACCAATTCCTCAGCGATAGGCTTTTTCAAAGCGTCAACATCAAAACCCGTGAAAACGAAGTCCTCTCTCTCTTATAAATTCTCACGCCGTGTGACCTTTCGTAGGACACTGCCCTAGCACTCTCTGTCAAGTTTGCTGAAGAAAGGTGCAGTCCACCCCTCCTCCCCTGCCCCAACAGATCTCCAACAAATTAATTTCTACAGATTCCTAAGATCGGCTCCTACGGAGGAGGCCTTGAACAATACAGGCTTAGACACATGCAAACACTTCCTGCGAATATTGAAATACAACTTTCTTCATGAGCCCTCGGGAGCTTTGCTAACTTACAGGCTGTTCTCGCAGAAGGGATCGCTCTCCGTTTCTCACGTGGAAAAACTGAACATCAGGAGCACAGAGATTTGTTTTCGGGCTTTGAAAGTGTGAGAGAGCGTTTTGGAGAAGCTGTTTAGACCACACGGAGCCTCTTTGCCCCACGGAAGGGAACCCGCCCACTTCACGTGGGCCTGATGCCGCCTGGCCACAGGCGAGCAGTTTCTTCGCTAAAAACAGGCTGACAAGCATGGACAGTCTCAGGTTCCTTTTCAGGTGACTCTCTCCAAGGAGGTGGAGAATGCCATTCTCCCGGTGACACTGAGGACACAGTCTGTGGCCAGGGCTTAATGGCAGTGGCTCTGAGCTCAGGACAGCCAAGCCATAGGCTACACCAATCTATCAATAAATGCAATTGGTCCGATCACAGGCCACGGCCAGATGTGCAGAGGACACATTGAGTGAAGTGAGGCAGCAGGAAGGTCGTCATCTTTCATATGACAGCTGTAAGCTCAGAGAGAAGCTCACGCTGACGTGGCAGGGGTGGATGGGGGGGAGTCTTTCCAGTGTGCAGTGCAGCTGGCACCCCAAGTAAGACACCCCCAAACCCGATCAGATCCTTGACTAAAAGCATGCATTTCCAGCTGTGTCTCTGAGGTGTGTTCAGAGGCTGGCTTAGGGCAGGGGGAGCTGAGAAGTCCCAGGAGTGTTGCTGTCCCTCCTCTGAGAGACACAAGACCAGCAGGTTCCAGAAGGAACGCTGAAAAGAATTCTTTTTAAGACCAAAGAATATAAGTGTCTTCCTTAGCTTTAAATCTGGGGGAGGAACAGGCAGGCAATCCCAACCACCCAAAGGACTCCAAAGCCACATTTGCTGAAGGCTACAGGGGTGCGGGGGGTGGGGGGCTCTTAACTTCAGCTGTCCTGTGGACAGGCGTAAAAGGGCAGAGAAGCCTGGGCAGGCTGCCAGGGCTCTGTTTTCAAGTCTATGGATTGTTCTAGATGCTTCCTTGAAATAAGTGAGGCCCTTTTCATACCTTCCCCATGTGCCAGGATTTTCACCATGAACGTTCCGAGGGCTCCATAATGGATTTGTGTTTTGTCTTGAAGAATGGAGGTACAATAATGAGAATTGTTTCCTTTTCCTGAGACCCTAGACATGCTTGTTGGGAGGCGGGCGAGGTGACTTCAATGAGAGAAAGAAGAAGGATTAGGCTCAGTACAACCCTCGGGGTGTGGCTTGATGCCTGCCAAAGGTGTTCTCGGACTGATTGGACCTGAGGGACTGTCTTCAGAAATCAGAAAATGTACTGTTGACTGTGTCTTCCATCCGTGAAAGAATTCCCCGGGCATTCCCTGCTGACGTCACCCGATACCTACATGGTCTCTCTTTGCATGGGAAGTTCTCTTGCTGGCATGGGACACTGCCCGGGGCATCCATTCTTCCACAGCTTAGTTTGAAATGGCCACGCAGAAGACATTGGCCACCAAAGGAAGCATCTTCCTGACGACATCATCCTTCCCCATTGTTCAAATCTGATGGCCTGTCACTGAGATTTTCCAATGGGGCCACCTCCATGCTGAAGGACCCATGAGTGTTTGTCAGAGATAAAAGAAGATATTTAGCTCGTGTTAATTTGAAACATTTCACATTTTTACTCGACTTTAACCTCTGTCATAGCTAGCACTGTATTCTGTACATAAACGTATGCCTCTGTATTTGCCATGTATACTGAAATAAGCCGATGAAATTGTTGCCAGGCATAATGAATGGGTTTAGTTCTCACATAGTGGTACAAACAATACGTCCATACTACCCGTAAAGTAAAGCAAACAGTTTCCCCTACCTCTCTGCATGCCACATTAGCTCATTAAGAAAACCAAGAACTGACTGTTTTGTGAGCAGCCAGGATTTCAGGGCAAACCCCAAACACACTGTTTGTTTAGATTTTAAGGTTGATGATTCCTTTTATGCTTAGGTCACATATATATTCTATAACATAGTTAAGAAAAGGCATTGGGGGAAGGACACCCAGGGTCCCTGAGGGGAACACCTCATGGGAAGGAATTAACTCTTGACTCTGTCTTCCCAAAATGGATTGAGAGCATATACTTTGCAGCATTCAGATCTCAGAGGCTACGTCTACCCTGCCATGTCAAATCGGGCACGTCTTGTTTAGGTGTGTGCATTTTCATCGAGAGCTCACTGGAACAGATCATTTCTCAGGCTCAAAGACGCTGGCCTTGTTAATATTTCATTTAGAACATACTGTGGAGAGTGTCTCATTTATATTACTTCCATAATTAATGGTGATGGCTTAGGCACTGCCTTTACACCGAGAGATCTCTTCACAGTGGTCGGTGGGTAATGAGAAACAATAGATATTTCATTCACCAGCAGCTTGTTACTAGTTAGTAGGAAATGATCGTGTGTGCTGTTGCTTTAATTGCCAGGGTAAATAATTCTGCCTGGGTGTTAGTGAGCATTTTAAAAGAACTTGATGCAAATAGACTAGAAACAAAACAAACAAACAAAAAAATTACCTTGATTATGCAATACCTTAGCATAGAAAGTTACAAAGGTATGTCCTTTTTAAAAAATATTGCATTCTATCATGCAAATATTATCTCCATATGCATGTGCTGAGTACTCATGTACTGTATTTTAGGAAATACAATTAGGCTGCCTTTCTCTTCCCCTCTGTAGACTGTAAATAACTGTAGATCTTTCTCTTGTTTCCCTATGTAAATATATGTAAATACTAACAAGCTATGCATGTTGATATTCTAGGCAATTTCAGGTACTTTTATAATCTGAAGGCATGTACTTGAACTGGTTTGTTAAGGGGCGGGGGGGTTCTCTCAAACTCTTTAAAGCTGAATAGAAATTAAAGATTTCTTCCTAGACGATTGTGGCTTCTTTTGTTTGCCTTCTCCTCACAGAATAGAGTCCCTCCCAGGCTGTCACCTCATAATGAAGAAATGAAGAGACCCTTAGCATACACCAGGCTCAGAGACCATAGCTGAGCTATGTGGCTTGGGTTTTTACATGCTTTCCTTGGATTTTTTTTTTGGGGGGGGGAGGAAACAAACTTCCAGAAGCATAAGAATCTTTTTTTTTTTTTTTTTTAAGTTCTAGGGATTGAACCCAGAGGCACTTAACCACTGAGCCTCATCTCCAGACCTTTTTATATTTTATTTTGAGACAGGGTCTCTCTAAGTTGCTCAGGGCCTCACCAAGTTGCTAACACTGGCTTTGAACTCGCCGTCCTCCTGCCTCCGCCTCCAAAGCCACTGGGATTACAGGTGTGCCCTACTGCACCCAGCGAGTCAAAGTATCTCCAGTGAAAATCATTCCTCTTGTTTTCTTCCTATATCCAACCATAGTGCACAAACCCTGTGAAAGGGTCCTCCCCATTTCAAAGGTGCAGAAACTGAGTCACATCAAGACTAGGTACTTGCCTAAAGTCACAGACCCTGATTCTTTCCTGCACACAGAGGGTCAATAAACATTTTCTGCCAGGGATTAAGTCATTTAGGTTCTGTGGGTGCTGCGCCGCTCTACCACTGTTGCAAAAGGCCATTTGCAATGTGCACGAAGAAACAGGGTTGTGTCCCAATAAAATTTTATTTACAGAAATAGGCAGTGATGGGCCATAGTGTGCCAATCTCCTCTCCACACTCTGCCAGGATTCTATTGCTCTTCCAACAGACCACGACCAGTCAGTCCCCTTTTGAGTCTGAGTCTGTGTCTGATGGACGGGGGAAACACATTCTGAGCAATTGAAAATTCTCCATCTCACTCCTCCACATACCAGCACTCTTTGTGGAAGTCATGAGATAATAAGGAGGTGAGCAAAACTGAAATCACCTGAGCCCGTGAATCAAGCTGTCTCCCTCTCACCAATTATAGCGCCAGGTTTCAATTTGGCTATCTTTAGTTTTCGTAAATACGGATGGAGAGGAAAAAGTAAGAAAGACAAAGGTAAAAAAGAAAGAAAAGATACCGAACAATCCTCACTCTTCAATGAGAGGAAGGAGGCTATTACCTCTGGTATCTATGGAAACCAAGCAGCGCGCACACTTTTTAATGGCTGGAAACAGCGTTGGTGTTTGAAGATGTTTTGCCCAAGTATGATACTTCAGTGTAAATGCATTAATTGACAGCTTCCTTCGGGACTTGTTTATTGAAGTTTCCAAACTTAATTTGATGGCACAAGGAACTCTCTGGAGCCCTTGAAGAATGCGGCAAAGCTAGATCTGTAGAAAGCAGAGCTAGCTTCGGCATCATCATGTACAAACCCAGCTCGACTCTCCTGCAGAGCCAGGGAAGAGACAGTCCCCACTCCCCCTAGTTTTCCATTAACAAACCCTCTGTGCTCGCCTTGGGAAGGGAGGGAGAGGCCCTTGCTAACCTCCACTGAGCAGGAATCGATACCGCCTCTCTTGTCCTCCAGGGAACTGGAGGAGGAGGAAAGATGTGGGTGATTTTGCAAATTGGGTGGCAGCATGGGATGGTAGGAGAAGCCGAGGAGCTGAAGCCAGAGACACATCAGCTGGTCTCCTGCCTTTGCCACCTATCATCTCTGTGACAGGCAGGGAACCTCAGTCTCTTCATCTGTGAAGTGGGCATCATAGCACCTGCTTCGTGGGGCTCTCCTTAGGATGGGCGAAACATTTGGTCATTCCTGTTCGACAAATGCTGTTCAAAGGTAGCTACAGTTCTGTTTATTACAGGATTAAAGACAGAAGCACACAGGTAGAAATGTCCTATCTTTCCCCTCGCTCAAGGGGCTTCAGTAGGGGGAAATTTCTGGTGTCTAGACTAGAAATCTATGCAGCAAACACCCTTCCTTTTTCTCCAATCCAGGTACCACGCTGGCTGTGAATTCCAAGGCTCCTCTAGCCACAGGGGGCCGGAACTAAGTTCACGTCCATGCCCCTGGAATAGCAACATCTGAAGTACGACCATGATCCTTTGTTAAATTTCAGACACCCCCCCACCCAGGCCTGTTACCTATCCCCTCCACATTTCCAAATACCTGTGAGCAATGGGTGCTGAAATGGGATGTGAAAACAGAGCTGTCTGTGCAGCAAGCAAGCCCAGTTACAAAGAAAAGCCCAGTAAGAGTGTAGGTGGGCCTACGGTGGGCGCTGCAGTATTCTTCCAAATGCTTCATTCAAAAAGTTTTATAGTAGGGGCTGGGGCTGTAGCTCAGTGGTAGAGCACTGGCCTCGCACACATGAGGCACTGGGTTCGATCCTCAGCACCGCATAAAAATAAATAAATAAATAAAGATATTGTGTCCATCTACAACTAAAAAAAAATATAAAAAAAAAAAACTTTAATAGTAACAATTTTGGAGAAATATATGTGTCTCTCCCTGTGGGGTGTTAGCCCCATCCTACAGATGAGAAGAATAGGTTCCTGAGGGCACTGGTTGACTTAATGTCCTCCAGATAGTAAGGGCGACGCCCTTTTCCCGTAAAGGTCCAGGTACATTTCTAATAGACATCCGAGGGCCACTTGAACCTGTCTTATTCAACCAGTTCAATTTTTGCCTCAGAATGTGAAAAACAGTTCTTCTATATTATTCTAGCAGTCAATCAGCCCCTGGGGTCCCCACCTCAGAGGCCAGAAACCGACAAGCTGACGGTCAGAAGGGAGCCATTGTAGGAAGGAATGTGAATCTGCAGCCATTCCATAGGTGGCGGTTTAATCTGGCTCTCGGTCCTGATGTGCTGACGCCCAGAGCATGCTGGGAGCGTCTGGAGTTTGACGCCCAGAGCATGCTGGGAGCGTTGGAGTTTGACGCCCAGAGCATGCTGGGAGCGTCTGGAGTTTGACGCCCAGAGCATGCTGGGAGCGTCTGGAGTTTGACGCCCAGAGCATGCTGGGAGCGTCTGGAGTTTGACGCCCAGAGCATGCTGGGAGCGTCTGGAGTTTGACGCCCAGAGCATGCTGGGAGCGTCTGGAGTTTGACGCCCACAGCATGCTGGGAGCGTCTGGAGTTTGACGCCCACAGCATGCTGGGAGCGTCTGGAGTTTGACGCCCAGAGCATGCTGGGAGCGTCTGGAGTTTGACGCCCAGAGCATGCTGGGAGCGTCTGGAGTTTGACGCCCAGAGCATGCTGGGAGCGTCTGGAGTTTGACGCCCAGAGCATGCTGGGAGCGTCTGGAGTTTGACGCCCACAGCATGCTGGGAGCGTCTGGAGTTTGACGCCCACAGCATGCTGGGAGCGTCTGCGCCCACAGCATGCTGGGAGCGTCTGGAGTTTGACGCCCACAGCATGCTGGGAGCGTCTGGAGTTTGACGCCCAGAGCATGCTGGGAGCGTCTGGAGTTTGACGCCCACAGAGCATGCTGGGAGCGTCTGGAGTTTGACGCCCAGAGCATGCTGGGAGCGTCTGGAGTTTGACGCCCAGAGCATGCTGGGAGCGTCTGGAGTTTGACGCCCAGAGCATGCTGGGAGCGTCTGGAGTTTGACGCCCAGAGCATGCTGGGAGCGTCTGGAGTTTGACGCCCAGAGCATGCTGGGAGCGTCTGGAGTTTGACGCCCAGAGCATGCTGGAGCGTCTGGAGTTTGACGCCCAGAGCATGCTGGGAGCGTCTGGAGTTTGACGCCCAGAGCATGCTGGGAGCGTCTGGAGTTTGACGCCCACAGCATGCTGGGAGCGTCTGGAGTTTGACGCCCACAGCATGCTGGGAGCGTCTGGAGTTTGACGCCCACAGCATGCTGGGAGCGTCTGGAGTTTGACGCCCAGAGCATGCTGGGAGCGTCTGGAGTTTGACGCCCACAGCATGCTGGGAGCGTCTGGAGTTTGACGCCCACAGCATGCTGGGAGCGTCTGGAGTTTGACGCCCAGAGCATGCTGGGAGCGTCTGGAGTTTGACGCCCACAGCATGCTGGGAGCGTCTGGAGGGAGCGTCTGGACGCCCACAGCATGCTGGGAGCATGCTGGGAGCGTCTGGAGTTTGACGCCCACCATGCTGGGAGCGTCTGGAGTTTGACGCCCAGGGGAGCGTCTGGACAGCCCAGAGCATGCTGGGAGCGTCTGGAGTTTGACGCCCACAGCATGCTGGGAGTGTCTGGATGTGGACCTGAAACTCTCGGACGCTGGAGGTGAGCGGGCTGCACAGGAGATAGGCGTAGAGAGACCGGTAAGCGGATGGTGCCAGGGACAAGGGCGACGGCTGCCGGCGTCTGCAGCACCCCAGGGCATGAGGTGGCCTGTCCTCCCCACCTACCTGTGGCAAACTCCAGATTTCAGAAGTGGAAGACAACCTCAGGTCAGCCCAGCTGGACCTGGTGGTGGGACTCGCCAAGAGCCCCGAGCACCAAAGTGTGCTGTTCCCAGCTCCAGGTTGGCCTTTCCACGGGGTCAAAAATTCTCTTTCCAGCTGACCCCTATGTCCGCCTTCCCCTTCAAGCCCTGGGAGAGACAAAGTCCTTCCCCATAGACACCATCTGTCACCGGACCCCAGCTGCTTCCCTTGAGCCAGGTCACTCCCCCAGGAGCCACCTCCTCACAGCTGTGGAGGGCTTGGGGAAGGCTGGACGAGGAGGGCCATTGCCACCCCAGGTGCCACCTCCAACAGCAGCGGCGGGGATTGTGGGGTGCTAATGGCTGCTGGCTCCTCTGACTCTCACAACCTCACCTCACTGGATGGCGAGACGAGGCTACGGGGGCTGCAGTGTTAAGATCCGAACAGAGTTCTCTGTTCAGAGCCCATCTCCAGGCTCCTGGCTCACGCCCCCCCACCCCCGATCCCACAGCCCCCACCCTCTAGAGCTTCCTGGAATCATGAGTACCTTTGAAAATTGATCCCACTGGATCCACGAAGGGGTTCCGTATTCCCTGCTGGGGTCATTGCCCTCCCTGGAGGCTTGCAGAGCTCCACAGAGCCCCCTTCCTGGGTCCTCAGCTCCCTGGCTTCCAAGCTAGTGTCCTCAAGCTCCAGGAACATCATTTCTGCCTGTGTGTGGCCTTGGACAATACCCCAGAAGGGCTATGCGGGCCTGAGGTTCTGCCTCTGTAAATTGCAAGAGGGGCCTGAGGTTCTGCCTCTGTAAATTGCAAGAGCGTCCCGCAAGCCAGTGGGGCAGTGTGGGTCACCTGCAGCAGCAGCACCAGTCGGTCTCATGATGCACCGGCTCCATTGGCACTCGCCCGCCTGCCTTCGCAGTTCAGAGAAATGCTGGACTCAGGATAACAGGGACACCAAGGGACATCTTGATCTGCTTCCCCCCCCCCCTCTGGTTGCCACACCTGATAGCATCCTCTCGCAGATGCCTGGCTTGTGAAAAAGAAGGCAGACAAAGACATCTTGCTTGCAAGCCTGAGGACAGGGAGGACAATAGCCAGGTGTGTAGCTGACCCTCCACCTGTCAGGGTGGCTGAGCATGTGTCCTCTACTGGCCGTGTGGGAGGAGGGAACGCAGACCCGGTAGGTGAGGCAACAGGAGAAGAGAGGCTGGGGACATGGGGGACACGGGGCATCCTGGGATTGGGAGCTATTTTTCAGGCTATATTGGAACCAGGGGCTAAATAGGCTCAGGATTTAGTCCCTGCTCAACATCACAGGCTGATGAACTGGAGCCTCTATTGCTTCCAATGCCTATCATAGCACATGCCTATAGACAGAAGGTCCCCAGGTCACTCACCCCCCGGCAGGTGGGGACCGGGAAAGGGGCACTGTTGGTCCGTGTCACTCTTTGGTAACTTCACCAAAGTGCCAAAACTCGAGTATACCAAGCTTCTGCTTGGGGCTTCCTCAAATGAGGGTGCAAACAGGTCCCTGCGGCGGAAACTGCCTGAGATTGTCTGTCCTAAGCCTTGGTGATGTCACTGTGCCCGCTTTCAAACAGCGCTGCCTTGATCACCCAACCTCACCAAGTCGCTCCCAGCTGTGAGGAAGAGCACTCTCCAACAGCAGGAGCCCGTGATGCAGGGAAGGAGAAGCAGTACAATGCACTTTCCCTTCTCCACTGACATCTCTGACACGTCTGTACCCAGAACGTCAGGGCCAGCTGGATCGTTTCTGCCAAATACAACACTTGGCTCATGAGACGTCACCATGAGCCACTGCGTGGTTCGGGGGAGCAGGCTCCTAGTCTAGAACTGCTGGCCTCCCTCCAGCTTGCCCCTGCCCCTCCAGCCTGCACCCACTTACACGAGAGCCCCCCCCCCCCCCCCCGATTCTGCACCAAGAGGCCCGCACTTCCCCAGCTGCTGTGGCTGTTTCTGAAGGCTCAGTCTATCCTCGGGAACTGCCTTCCACAGAGCATCTGCCTAACCCCCTCCAGCTGTCTCCAGGGGGCAGCCCACCTCAGTGGCTTCCAGGCCTCCTTGGCTCCACTCAGAACATCTCTGAAGGATCACCTCGGCTTCAGAGTCTCCTTGGGACTGGCGGAAGCATCTGCTGCTCCTATATCACAGCTGGGTTCTCCCTCTGCCACACCCTGCTTACCCCACAAGGGTGGATCCTAGGGCACACCCCAGTAATCTTCCTGCATGCCAATCTCAGCTGTAGAGTCTGCTTCCCAGGATACCCAACCTATGACTAACAATAGCTCAGTGACTTTGAGAAATACACTGAACCACTCTGAGCCTCTGTTTCTTCTTCTGTAAATAGGAGATACTGATCTACACGTATTTTACTCATTCTCATGACTGAATCAGACCGTGCACATAACATACTCTCATGGAACTGGCACACAGTCCGCACTCAACTGATAGCAGCTACGGCAGTGGCAGAAGCAGAGGCAGGGGCATCTATCCATGCACACTGCTCTCTTCCTACATACTGCTTTCCCATCCATTAGGTCAGGGAATGTGGCCTGGGGCCGAAAGCACAGGCTGCGTTGGGCTTCTGGTTAGACAAGGTAGATTCAAATCAGACATTTTTATCTGGCCCAGAAACTCTAAGTACAACACAGGGGTGGGGGGGAATGTTTAACTCACTGATCAAGAAACATCAACAAAAATTTTGAAAGATGGGAAGCAGCTGGAGAAGTGGTAAGTCCCGACTCAGCAGAGTGGGCCCTCCGGGAGGGGACGCGCCAGTTCACACCGCAGAAGCTGGGGGCGGAAAAGGGGGCGGCCAGGACAGGGCATCGCGGCACCCAAGCAGGGCTCCCGCGCTGGGTGGCAACTTGCTGAACAGCGTGTGTCATCACCTGGTTCAGCGTCACAGCCTCTGGGAAGGTGCCACTGAGACCTCCCCTTGCCCTCACGGCCCATCGTCCCCTACAGCTGGGTGTGCTGGCGGTCCACGACCTGACGGGGGTCCCAATGCCCAACCCAACACGCAGCACCAAGTAGGGACCTGGCAGATGCGTCCAAAGGCGTGAATGAATGAATGATCTCAAAGGAAAAATATATCACTTGCTGCATAAACCAAATGCAGATTATTTCCTCTCCAAATCATCGTTGGTGTGTTTTTGACCCAGGTTTTCTCCCCAAGTTATGACTCACGTCGGAGCTGCACCCATGTAAGGCTCACGATGTGCCAGAGGCCGGGCCGAGTGCGCCATGGCAGGCGTGCCCCTCTCCCCCACCCCGGCCCCCAGGCTCCTCAGCACCCTGGTGAACTAGGCTTGCTGTTATCTCCCCCAGTTTATAGAAAACAGATACAAAGTCACTTGCACAAGTCGGCACAATTCCCAAGTGATGCAGATGAGATCCAAACTCATGACGGAGACTCCAGAGGCCGTGCACAGAAGGCATGGAGCTAAGAGGATGTTCCTGCAGCCCTTGGGGCTGCCGCTTGTCCCTGAGCTTGCTTTCCAGGTGTGATTTCTACAAAGCTCCCGGCCCATGGGGTTGGCTCTTGCCTGCAGAGTAACTGCAGGGCAAACAGGCTGAGGGGGCCTCCGGAGTCCTGCCGCATGCACGGAGCCCGCCACGCGTCTCCTAGACACTCTTGGCAGTTTGGTGTCTCCTCTGACTCGTGAACAGCTGGAGAGGCGGAAGCACAGCAGCCTTCCCCAAGCGGAGGGTGCAGCGTGCTTCAGTCAACAGCAGACCACGTGTGCGTGAGTGTGAGTGTGCTATCCAGGGAGGGAACTGATGGGCGCTGTGTCCACAGAGATTCTGCATCGGGCTGATCCCAGGTGCAAAGGGGAGAGCAGGGCCGCCATGATTGATGGGGGAAACCATGATCCCGCCCACCCACTGATTCAGCTTCCTCCCCAGATTCCGTCCCTGTGACAGGAGCTGGGCTGTGCAGTCGGCCTGCTATCCCGAATCACCCTTCTCCAAGGGAGCGCTTTCCTCCCCTTCCTCCCAACCAGTGCGTTCTCACCCAGGACCTCGCTGCCTAGGGGACCCGCGGTAAGAAAAGGGTGAGGGCCCTGTAGGCAATATTTTTAAAAGTTTAATGAAAAACACGATTTGTCTACAAAGAAAGCACAGGGACTATTACCACTTACATCTAATTTTTAGGTAACAATATCACTTGGAGGCCAAGGTCGCACTGGAATAGAAGACAGAAGGCTTTCTGTGAAGACAAGGCCCTGAAGCCCTGATGGGCAGCCACACTGTTTGCTGTGGAGCCTCTCCCTAGTGCAAGTTTCAGCAAGATATGAAGAAGCCCAGCGGGACAGAGGCTCGGGCTGCTGCAGGTTGGGGATGTGGGCCTCAGCTACTGGGGCCCCTCCTGTCCCAGACTCCATGCTAAGAGTGTCCAGGTATCCAACTCGGTTTCTCTCCATGCACCTCTAAAGTGCTTGGTACTATCCTTATTTCTTTTCCCCAAGGGAAAGCCATTTGCACGCAGAAGTAGGAGAACTTGGATGTGAACTTTGCCCTCTCTGATTCCAGAGCCTGTACCTCCCACCACCCTGTTTTGCAAGATTCCCCCAGAAAAACACAAGAGCAAGAATGGTGGTTTCATAGGAATAGACAGTGTGGCCTTGACCCTGGGGACAGAGAAGCCAGGGAGAGCAGAACACTGGCAACTCCTGGCTGGTTCACAGCCATGGAGACCAGCTTCTCTCCACAGTGAAGCAGCAGGAAGGGGCGGTGATCGAGGCGTGAAAGGAGGCTCTTCCTTTCTCACCTTCTCCCCAGGCACTGTGACAGCACAGAGAGGTTTGATGACTTTCCCAAGAACACACAGCCAGTAAGGGACAGAGGTGGGATTCAAATATGAGAAGGGCTGGCTGGGCTCCAATATTCATGCTCTTCTCACTGTAACTAACTACTCCTTCTCCCTAGGATAAGCAAGGGGGTGGACCTCACATAGGAAATCAAAAGTAAGAGGCAGAAAATAAGCCAACGTGAGGAAAAGGCTGCCCTTGTAAGCCCAGGGCCACACGGGTCAGCTCCAGGGTGCTTCTGGATAACCTGTCACCTGGAGAAGCACCTCCCTTGACCAGCTGAGACCTTACCGGGCATGACCCACGTCTTTTTCGCTTGTCAAATCGTCCTCAGAACTACAGAAACGGGGCCCAAATGCCCCAGAGCAATAGGCTCTTTGAAAATGAGACACTCCACACACCTGCCCAAGGCTTAGCACCAGCCTGCCACAGCGTGCCCAGTGAGCAGGAGAACAGTGGAGGGGTGGGTGTGCGGGTGGAAGGTTGAAGGAATAAATGAGGAACTTGACTCAACTGCGATGCGGGTGGGGGGGGCATTTCTTGCCCCACTTCACACCAAAGGAGGCCTCGTGTGGGCGCGAGTCAGCAGCGGTGCCCAGACGGCAGGGGCTCACAGACGCCGTCGGAGCTGGCAGGAGCACCTCGGTCCCGGGAGCAGGGCTCCCTGCCTGCCGCAGACTACACGAGGAGGCGTTAACTACATTATCTGGAAACACCCGTGACTGATTCCCATCCCTTATCTCGAGGAGGAGAAAATCGTCTCCAGCGCGAATGCCCCAGATTCCTGGTCAGTTTATGTAAGGCGCTTCAAGGGATTGCGGTATTTTAAGCCATTTTTAGCTTAAATCACCTGACGTGTGGTGAGCCCAGAAAACCTGATCTCCTGCTCCCTTAAACTCCCTGTTTTTCCACTAATTTTGTTGAAACTCCATGCTGCATCCCAAGTACTTCTCCACTGAAGAGCGGGGCTTAAAAGCACGCAGTCCCCCGCCATACGATCTTCATAACAAATGTCTGCTTGGTGACTTCGGGGCATCGCCTCCCTGGGCCCCAGGCTCCCTTACTTTTGGGTGGTCCCAGGTCTGCCAGGTGGAGGGTGGGTGGTGTTTACTCTTGGTCGTGGGCTCTTGGGTGATTCTGAAGATTGGAAACATTTCTGCTCAGCCCCAGTAGGATGTGATAGGAACTTTCTCTGAATCCTATCTCCAGTGACTGTTCACTGACAGGACTCTCGCAAGGCCTTCAACCAGCTAGAAGTGAAAACGGGGCTTTTAATAAGTAGCTGGAGGAGGTCTTCCTTTGCTCAGATGTATCTGCTTTGAAATGCACAAAACCCATAGAAAAGCAGAAACATCAGAGTGTCAGATACACTTCTCTGAACCCGTAGCCTCAGTTCCACTTGCAACCCTGGGGGCGTTTCCCTCCCATAAACAGAAGGCTGACTCGGCTTGTCTTCCCAGCATCTTCTCATAGAGACGTCACCTTTGGTGCACAATTTCACTTCAACATGGGGACAAATAAGACAGCCACATTCAAACATTTTGGTGACATTAACTGTTTTCTTCTTACCCAAGAATCCTTCAAGTTTTTTTGTAAAACCATAGATAAGAAATGTTGTAGATGCCACAGGCTGTATGGTTACAACCATGGAACCTGATACTGTTATGCAAAAGCAACCACAAATAATATGTAAACAAATAGGCAATGCTGTGCTCCAATAAAACTTCAGTTACATGGACTGCAGTGTGCAGACTCCTGTTATACCCCTGTTATACCCAAACCACCTGCTTGATAATCTAAGTAACACCAACCATTTCATCTTCTCAGTGATTTCTTGCCCTTGGCAAAAGGGACTTGACGTTTGACTCAAAGTTCAGGCCAGTTTAAGCCAAGTTGGACACGTGATAAGAGTTTCTATGGAGTCAAAGCCCATGAAGCCCTTATCCTTGGGCCTCTCCATATTGGGAAGCCCCCTGTGTGGGTCTGAGCACCCAGAGACACAGCAGTAAGTCCGTGGTCTTTGGACTTCACATCCAGACCTGAGGCGGAAACCCATATCTCATGGCGCCATGTTAATTCTCGTGGGCATTTGCACTAAGAAACAATTTGCTATGTAAACATTTCCAGGGAAAGATAAAATAATGAAGCACTCAGATGCTTCCATATGTACACCTCTATCCCCCTTCCCCATCCCACTCCCACTCTGTTTCCTAAAGCTAACTAGATTATGAAACTACCAGGAAATTTTAAGGAATCAAATTACCTAGGAAAATCACTCGGTTCGTATCGATTGCAAGATGGCAAATAATCAACCCACCCCCTTCACAGGGAGCAAGTAAGAATTTGGGGTGCCTTAAAACTTCAGTTCTGCCAAGCAAATCGGGAGGGCAGAAGAGAGCTTCCTCCCACATCTTTCATCTCTTGTAGTTAACAGCTGTAATAAAAAAAAAAAAAAAGAATCTCACTCCCTCCATGGAAACAGGAGTTACTATGAAAAATAATTCTTTAAGAAGTACACATGAGGCACTGGGTTCGATTCTCAGCCCCACATATAAATAAACAAGATAATAAAGATCCATCAGCAACTACATAAATAAATAGATGGGTGTGCATATATGTATGTTTGTGTGTGTGTGTGTATATATATTTGTTTATGTATTATCTCTGGTTGCTTTTGCACAACTATATCAGGTTCCATGGTTGTAACCATACAGCCTGTGGCATCTACAACGTTTCTTATCTATTATTATTATTATTCTTGGGTGAGAAGAAAAGAGTTGATGTCACAAAAATGTTTGAATGTGGCTGTCCTGTTTGTCCCCATGTTCAAGTGAAATTCTTACCTACCTTTTTATAAATATATATATATATATTTACATGTATAATATATATAAATACATATACATATATGCATAAATATATATAAATACATATATATATGTGTATGTATATGAAGTACACTTTCCTAATAGGAGACTGTTAAGTATGTTCAGGTTTTCAGAATGTTAACGCTATTTTGGAAGTCAACACACTGTGCTGGCAACAGAAAGCCTACGACCCTGTGCCACTGCTGTCGCTGTCCCTAGGTTTATGTAGAAACATTTTCCCTCTCTGTATAGTATGTGTAATTTTTTTTTTCCTTTCTTTTTCACCTGCAAGCCTCTGTCAACTCTTCCCCATTGAACCTGAAAGCTTTCCACTATGTGTCGCAATATAGATTCAGATGCAATAAAGACTATAATTATTGAGCATTTATGAGAAGTAATATTTTCCCTCTGGTGCATATTAGCTCGGCTGTTCACACGCGAGTGTGAATACTGATGCCCCTGGCTCACACTGGTGCCTCCGAGAAAGGGGGAGAGGGAGAGCCAAAGGCGAGTGGGCGGAGCAGGCCCCAGACTGCCACCACCGCTCTCCGCCTGTGCCTCTAGAGAACAGTGTGGGTGTGCGGAAGAATCTGGAAATAAAAGTGGCCATCTGCTTGCAGGCTTTTGACACCAGGCCCTTGTGTGCGGAGACTTGGAAGAGCCAGCCCAGCACACGCAACCAGGAGTCCTGCAGACCTTCTTGGCAACAGATGGCTTACGAGGGCTGAATTGCTAGATTTCATGGAAAGTTCGGCTTCGTAAGTGTGGAAATCAGGCAAAGCAAAAGGGAGATGATTCTCAGAGGCACCTCAATTAGTAATTTGTAATTTCTTTGTAAAATGTGTTTCACTAGATACCCATCCAGAAATTCTCTGAGAGAGGAATTTTGGAGATCTTCGAAAAGAAATTCAAACTGTCTAAAAGAACTTAACACAGTTACAAGAAGAAGAGGGAGAAGGGGAGGAGGAGAAAAAGGAAGGAAGGAAGGAAGGAAGGAAGGAAGGAAGGAAGGAAGGAAGGAAGGAAGGAAGGAAGGAAGGAAGGAAGGAAGGAAGGAAGGAAGGAAGGAAGGAAGGAAAGGAAGGAAGGAAGGAAGGAAGGAAGGAAAGAAGGAAGGAAGGAAGGAAGGGAAGGAAGGAAGGAAGGAAGGAAGGAAAGGAAGAAGGAAGGAAGGAAGGAAGAAGAAGGAAGGAAGGAAGGAAGGGAAGAAAGGAAGGAAGGAAGGAAGAAAGGAAGGAAGGAAGGAAGGAAGAAGGAAGGGAGGGAGGGAGGGAGGGGGAGGGAGGGAGGACACTGGCATTGTGCTCTTGTCACTGCAGTCCCAACTCAAGTCTGTGTCTGAGACCACAGACAGGAGGCCAGCCCCACAGCCTGCCTCCACTGACGTGTCCTCCTGGGTACGAGGACAAAAGTGGATGTCTCTGTCTTTGTCACACACGGCCCCACTGCACCAAAGCCCCGGCCCTTCCCTCGTGCCCTGTCTGCTTCGTCCAGCTCAGGATCGGTGCGTGTTCCTCTCTGGCACCTCTCAGGAAGGAGAAGAGGAGAAGAGACTCCTCTCTGGGGCCCTGTCCACGATCAGTAGGTTGTGGAGGAAAGGGCAGAATAACACGGGGAGCATGAGAAGGGCCGGGGCCTGGAGAGCTCGGCCTGTGTGGCTGTGCGTGGCCGAGATAGTGGCAACTAGAGATAAGGAGGAGCACTGTCACCAGTGCCCACCAGGCACGGCTTCCCAGGCTGATGCCCGGGGAATACACAGCTTAGATGAATTCATTCATAACTTTTTATTTTTCCTGTTTTCAAAACTACAAAAGAAAGAGAAGATTTCACGTATTCTGTGTATTGGAGGCATTTGGTAAGTGCTTGTGCAATCTGTATTCAGGATACTAAAATACGATTCCTGGGAATTACAACACAGAGGAGCACAAAAGTGCTGAGTTCTGGTGCTAACCCACTTTGTAGAGGAGGAGACTGGCGCTCACAGTGTCTAAGGACCTTATACTGAGTCGCCCCATTAAGTGGCTGAGCTAGATTTGAACCCAGGAAGTTGGGCTCAAGAGTCTGAGGTTCCTAACCAGCACACTAGGTTGTGTATGATGCCCAGGGTTGTTCTAGATCCTGTTCTGAAAATACCAGGTTTTTTTACTGTAGGATTTGTATTTTCTCGAGTAGTTCTGTGTTTTTTGACATCATGTCATATTGTGATACAGTGACGCTGGTCTCTCCTTATCATCCCCAAACAACTCTGAATAAATTCTGAATATGTTCTAGAATACGTATGCCCAGAGTCGCAACGTAGAGAACACCTACGTCGTTTTTCACAACATAATTCAGGTGAAAAAGAATCCAGAAAATATTCTGAATACCTTCTCAAGGCCAGAGGACGTGTTTATCTGTCTCGTTCACACACGCACGCGCGCATGCACACACACACACGCTCACACACACAGCACCTCTGCAGGCCTTCCTGTGGGATTCCTGATGTCAGGCCTTAGTGTCCAAGCACTGAATTTGTCTTTCTTTAGAAAACAGACGAGCCCCTTCCCGTGCGAGGCAGTGTCCAGCAAGCTCCCTCGTGAACCACGGCTCCCATTTCTCCTTGCCCTCACTCCTTTCCTGGTTCCATCCACCTGCCACCTTCCCCACTCCAGCCCCACGGAGAAGAAAATCTATGGCGTTCCAGAGTGGGTCCATCAAACGTCCATTGGCAGGCGTTTGACAAAAGGCCCTCCCTACATCCCGACAGGTAAACCGTGGAAGATAAACGCACGTCTCTGACACTGATCTGTGCGGCAGGCTCTTCATCCATCCTGGGCCCCCCTGGGGTGACAAATGGGTCTTGGGTGGGGAGGGAGGGGTCTTGTCTCCTTTAACTAACAAATAACATGTGCAAAAGGAATTTTTCAAGGGAAAATGGCCCCTGGTGAGAAAATATGGTCAAATCCACCTTAAAGTATTACATTTTCTTTTTTCCTTCAAACTATAAATAAGCAGGGGCAGGCAGAGGGCTCACCACCAAAGCCAGGTGAAGTAGGAGGTGCATTTCCCATTGAGATTCCTCTGCCCTGATTGCAGAGGGGCGGTTTCCTGTCTGGTCCGGTGGCTTGACCACAGCAGGATGCTATTTGCAACACTAATTCTGAGTCCAAATGTTCCAAATCCAGGAAAAGAACCAACTTCCCCCTAGATTCGGAGGGGAAGGGCCTTCTCCCCAGCCTTACAAACAGGTCAATAGTTCAGTAAAATACATCTGTGGTTTTTCTTATCTCTAGGTCTCTAGGATCACAAAAGGACCAGAGGTGGGACAGGTAATCAAACAATTTTTGTGTTCCCTGATTTTTATAAACAGCATAATGTTTAATTGTCAATACTAAGGACAAAGATCTAGCTTCAAAACTCTTTAAGACTTAAAGAAAGAACCTACAGCTGACAGCTCTACAAAAAGTAACAATTTCCCCTCTTTTCCTGACTGATAAATTTTCATCATCTTCCTCCAGAGCCAACTGTGTCATTGCCAGGAGTATGAGGAAATTGGAGCTGAATTAGCTGGAGGGGTCGGACTCCTATCTTTGTCTTCTTATACTCCCATTCTTCTGGGAAAGGTAGAACATTCTCAGGGTCAGAGATGAATCATGGAGGTGCTGGGAGGTTGGCCAAGGTGGGGCGCCATCTTGGTTCCCAGGAGAGGCAGGTGTAGGCTGGTACTGCTGGGCTGGGGATTGCAGAGGGGAGGGATGTGGAAAGATGCCAGATTGCATGAGGACAAGAGCCTGGCCAGTGTCCACTGGCCGGTGTGTGGCCAAGACAACAGAAACATTTGGACATGAAAATGTGTGGTCTGGGTAATTCTTATCAGCTGTGACTGCTGTTCTCAGGTCTGTGCCCCTGGGGCATGCTTGGACCTGGTGGGCATTGTCAGCACCTCCCATAGCGGAGATGCTAAAAAGCATGTGTTGAATCAGAGAATGGTAGGTTCTTCCTCCAAAACCACCAGTTTTGACTCTTCGGTCTAGACTCCACACTGACCGCATCTGACTCAAGGGGCTTCCGTGATTCAAGTCGAAGTTCAATCCCGAACCTTCAGGGGAGGACTGAGTCCACCAGTCTATTTAGAAGATGGTGCTGGCCATCATTGCCCTGTATCCCATTTCTTGGAGTCCCTTGGACATCATCTGTGTCCACTTCTTGCAGCAAAAGCACTGACAGAAGTGTTCCAAAGAAACAGTCACAGAGCCAAGGAAAGCCAAGAAGATGAGAAGGGCAATTCCCACCAAAGCCTGTGGCTTCTGGAAGCATCTAAATGGCGGGTCTCAAAGCTCTAAGAGCAGAGAGCAGAGCACTGAGGGAAGGACTGAGGAGTCAGTGTGATGGGGGGGCACGGAGACCGAGCCGCACACTCCTCTCTGCTCCTCACCGTCCCTGGGACCCAGGCCAGCCAGTCAGTGCCGTGTGTGCCTCTGCTTCCTTGCCCACGGAGGGGTGCCATGGCCACCTCCTCACTGGCCTGTCTGGGTAGTAAATGAGCTTTACAAAAGCCAAGTTCACAGACTGCCCTTTTATACGTGTCTGTGGCAGTAATTGTCATTACTGCTTAAGGTGCGATTAAGTGAGATGCGCCGTTGCCCTGCTCGCAGGCTGGGGAGGGAGATTGACAGTTCAGTGCGTACAGCAATTCTAGGATGCACACAACCTCAGAAATGGATGAACCATGACAGGTACATCTTCCATACAGGAAGCGCCATGTTGGTCTTGGAGTCTGAGCATCCGTGGCCGCTCACAGGGCAGCTCTGAATGTCACATGTGTTGTGTTAGCACAGTGTCCTGCAAAGCCCATCTTCCTCTCTCGTCCCTCCTTCCTCCAGTTCTCCCTGGTGGGGGGACAAAGGTTGGGAGGCTGATGGCATTTCCCACAACTCCCAGTTGGCCTGACCTTATGACCCCGCCAGGTCTCCAGGGAAGGGAGCCAGTCGGGCAGTACTGGACTGCCACAGGCAGGGCTGGGGCAGACCAGGGCCACAGGTGCCCCCCCCCTTGTGGGGCCCTCCACCTGCTCTGAATATGCCCCTCCCCCAGGCTGGGTGGGGTCTGCCAGTCCCACTTCCACCCGGCCAACAGTGAGCTGCTCTCAATGGCTGTCAGAGGAGACCATCTGACCCCCTCCTGAAGCCTGTGCAGCAGATTAGGGACACCACAGGCAGACTCGCCTACCTCATGAAGCTGACATTCTTAGTTCTTTGTCCTAAAAGTTCTCCAGCCTGCTTCCCTGTTACCTTTGGTAGGGGTTTTGTTAAGACTCAGCTGGGATCATGAAAACACAAACACAGCCACGCATACATATTTGTGTAAACACACACACACACACACACACACACACACACACACAGGCTTATTCTGTGTCAGGCATGAACTGTCTCAGAAACAGTGACTCATTTAACTCATCATAACAAAGCTATGCAGTTGGAACTATAATTATGGCATATTTATAGAAAAATAAAGACATAAAGAGGTTAATAATTTGCCCGAGGTCAGAAGCTGGCAAGAGGAGGGGTTGGGGTTTGAACCCAGGTCTCCCCACTCAGAGTCCTGGCTTTTAAAACCCCTGTTACTCTACTTGGAAACCACAAATAACCCCAGTGACCCCATTATAATAGGCCCTGCTAATTACCTTCCCTCCTTCTGCCCTTTCCAGTCCCAGTTGAGAACCATTGTCACCCAGGACTCATGGTTGAAGCCCACACTCAAAGATGCCACCTGCTTAGATAAAACAAAAGATTTGGGAAAATATTAATTTGAATCTTGAGATCCAGGGGTGAAGTGTGAAAAGGGAAGGTCAGGGGACCCGGGCATTTCTGGTTCTCACAATGACTGGCATAATGCTGGTATGTGGGGTGGGGGTGCAGCTCCCAGACACCCTACAGAGCGGCAGACAGTCTCTCCCGACCTGCAGCCCCCAATACGAACACCACCCCGTTGGGAAAGGGTGGATGTGAGCAGAAGGGACAATGGGCCACAGGGAACAAAAGAACCTCCCTTCCTCTCCCGGACTCTGGAGTCTCCAGCTGCCTGGTGGGCACAGGGGTCCTCTTGGGCAGGGCCGGGGAAGGTTTCCCTGCAGCGCCCTTCCGCTCACCATAACTAGTCTGCTGAGAATCCACAGACTGCCCCGGGATTGTTGGAAGGTTCAGGAATGAACTGTGATCAGGATAGATGAGGCTTTCAAAAGGATGATGTCTGTGAAGCTGTATTAATAACCGTGCCCTGTCCCGGCGGGGAGCAGAGTTATCCTGAAGGCCTGTGCTGCAGTTCCTGCAGTGCTGCCCCTGCCTCAGGACGAGGCCTGCAGCCCAGGCCTGCAACGGGGCTGTCTGCAGCCTGAGGTTGAAGGCCTCTCCATTTGTGACCTCTGGCCCCATCATTCTACCTCTAGTGCTCCAAGGCAAAAGGGAGGCAAAGATTCATGCAGAAAGAGGTTTGTATCAGCATCCTTTAAAAAAGCAAAGAACTGGATGCCATCCAGGGGCTCAGTGATAAGGGAAAGACAAGTAAACTTTGGTGGAACTGCAGGGTGGAGAGCCCGGCAGCCATTAAAAAAATAAATAGATAAATAAACAGCTCCTTTGCAAAGAGTTTTCAATAAAATGGGGGGGGGGGGGCTTCCGTATACTGTTATGTAAAAACACAGGATACCCAATTATATTACCTAGTCTTTGGCCCAGAAATCTCACCTTGGGACTATATCCTCCCAAATTAAAATCAGCAGTGAATTAGGACAGACGCACTTGAGTACTTATTGCTGTGGTATTCATAAGGGTTAAAACAGCAATAATAACAACACTGAGAGGAACTGGAATGCCATCAAGAGGGAGATGTTTGATTGAATTAGGGCCATTCCATAGCACAGTGTAGTATGCAGGCACTTAAAAAAAAAAAAAAAAAAAAAAAAGAAGTCTCCATCCAGTGTGCGCCATATGCATTGTGAACCAAGCTAAGCAAGCTTATCAATAAAAGGCAAAGTATTGTCCTATTACACAAACACACTCTGCCCTGCATGCCCTGCATGTGCGTGTATGCTCTAAAGGTTTGCACGGTCACAAAGGTCCTTAACAGCCACTGGACAACAGGTATGGGGTGGGGAACGCAGAGTGGCCAGCTTCTTCTCACATCTCCATTCTGTTGGCTCATTTCACTTACCTAATGAATGCAGCAATGTAAAAATTCTAATATATTTTAAAAGCATGATCTCAACTTTTTAAAAACACATACCCCTGGGATGGAGGAAAAGACTAGTCAGAGATAACCTTTTGCATACCACTGATTATTATTCAGCATTGTAATTAGGGAGTTAGTGCTCTTTTATCAAGGTTTTCCACATTTTTCCAGATATTCCATTTTGGATATCTGTATTGGTCTTCAAATCAAAATAAAATGGATGGATAGATGGATGTACACAGACAGAAAGACAGAGATAAAAGGAAGAAAGGAAGGGTTGGGGGAAAGGAAAGAAGGGAGGGAGAAAAAAAAGAGGGAGACGGGAAAAAAGAGAAAGAGAGGAAAAAATAAGCAAATTAAGCCAGCCTCTGCTTTCTTCTCAGCAGCCCGAGGACACTGTCCTCCCAGGTCCTCCTGACTCCAGCTGCTGTCCCACACTGGAGGGTCCAAATGGAGGCCCAGGAAGATGCACAGAGGAACCTGATTAGGAGACACCATTGGCCCCTCATGGTTTACGGCCATTCTGTAATGGGCGAAACCCTCTGGAATTAATATCTGATGAAATATAAACCTGTTAACAGGACAGATTTATAGTATTCAAATTACTATCGATCCATTCAGTACACAACTAATAAAAACCTTCCTTGCGTGACCTTCCACCCCCTGCACGCTTAAGCAAATTATCTCTAATAAACAAGTATTATGAGGACCCAAGGAAAATGTCAACCTATAAATTAGTGATCTCTCTCCCTCTCTCTTTCTCTTTCTCTTTCTCTCTCTCAACCCCCCCCCTTTCTTTGGATGGAGCTGAAACTTTGCCTCCAGCATCCACATTTATGCACCCCAAAGTCTCCTCTAACATAGTAGAAATTCTTCCTTGTTGACTTGGGCACACTGGTGAACAAAACCCTGTTTCTCAACAAGTAACTCAATTAAAACCACACACACAAACAACAACCAAAAAAAAATTCTAAGGGGGAATGGGGGGCGGAAAATAAACCTAGACAAGGATCCCAGCAATATAGACTCTTGTTTAGGATCTGAACTTCATCACCTGTGTGACCTGGGATAAGCCACTTTGTATCTAGGTAGCAATTCCCACCCACGTGATGGTGGGTTGGTAGGATACTTAGCCTCATTTGGTTAAATCCCAAGATGCCTTCTACAATGTGTGGAAACAGTTTATACACCACTGTTCCAGATCTTGAGGAATCCACAAACCCAAGGTTGGAGTCTTTCAGTTCTTTCCCATTCAAACATCGACTGGAGTCACTGAGCCTGGCCATGTCCAACATCCCAACATGTCAAAGAAGGACCAGGTGAAAGATTTATAATGGCTCAAATACAGTGAAATAGCAGCGCAGCATCCCTGCGACCATTCAAGGAACCAGAGAGAGGCTTTGAGTTCTCCCACACCTAGATTCTAGGATCACCTTGAGGGTCATCCTTCCAGCCAGGCTGAAGGGAAAAAACACAGACATGGAGAACTGTACATGTGGACACTTCCCGTTGGTCCAGACTGGAGCTGCTGGGCATTACTCCAAGTCCACTATAATACCAGGAGGTCCATCCTTGGCCAGGGACTGACTGCTATGGAGTTGGGAAGGCTACCTGAGAATTGTGCCCAGGAATGAGTGGTGACTTGCTCACTAGCTGTCACACTTGGCTTCAGTGAAAACACGAAGGATAAATGTGGCCGTGGGTTGATAGACACGATATTCATCACCCTGTCCAAGGCCTTGGGACAAGTCATCTCCTATCTCTGAGTCTCATCCGGTGCTTTTGGTATGTGGTCTTACTATGTTCCTCACAGGTTTTCTACAAGGTTTAAATCAGATTATGAGTTTGGGGTGCTCCCACACCTGTTCTCGGCAGTGATGGGTCCCCTGCCCTCAACCACGGGACTCACAGGGCACTGCTAAGTGAGTGGCAGGTTTAAGGCAGCAGACTAATTCTCCTCACCACTTCATTTACCTCTCAGGGACCTGATAGCTAAATGCACATTTTTCTAGATGGTCCTGCGCGATAAATGGGAAATAGAATATTCAAAATTCAAGATAGCGCCGCGTGGCACCATGAAATCATTTTTTGAGTGAAGCACTTCGAGATATATTAAACAACAACAACATCAAAACAGTTAAATTTCTATCATTCAAAAGAAAGTAAAGAGAATTATGGTTGAAAACTGAAACTTAGTTGACCAAAGATTTTTTGGCGATAACGTTCTACCATTGAAGCAGAGCATTTGATATGCACACCCCTTATCTTTGAGAGGCTACAATTACTTAAAAGCAGAGTAGGAATTCTTGGAATACAGAGAGGATGTTTAATATCTAAAATGGGTCTGCAGACTACAGCCCGTGGCCGGGATCCTGCCCTCTTCCTGTTTTAGTGAATACAGTCTTACTGGAAAATGGACATACTCATTTGTTCGTAAGATACTGCCATGGTTGTTTTATCCTTAGTGGTGCTGTGGTCCGATGATGGTGTCCTCCCCTAATTTGTCTACTGAAAACTAATCCCCAGTGGGACAGTATTTGAATGTGAGGCTGTTGGGAAGTAGTGAGATCATGAGGGTGGGCTTTCATGAGTGAGATTTTTGCCCTCACCCCTTCCACCCTCTGAGGGTGCAGTGAGCTGGCGCCATCTATGAACCAGGAAATGGGCCCTCGCCAGACACAGAATCTGCCAGCACCTTGACCTTGGACTTCCCATTCTCCAGAACTCTGAGAAATGAGTTTCTTGTTTCTAAACCACCCAGTTCATGGCATTTTTGTTATCGTAGCCCAAATGGGTTAAGGCAAATAGCCAAGTAGAGTATTTGTGACACAGGCCTAGAAAGCCTCAAATATTGAGTACTTGTCCCTTTCCATAAAAAAAGCTTGCCGATCCCTCTTCTAAAATAGCAGTGAAGGCTGGGACCACTCAAGGTGGCCCAGGGTGATCCGCAGTCTCCACAGACTTGAGAAACCTAAGTCCCAGGGAAGCGGGGCTCCACAGATTCTCTCCCCCTCTTTCCCACTCCATCGCCTACTTCCAAACAGCAGCGCTGGTGAGCTGGTGAATTGATCAGAGGCAGCGGAGTGACTGGGAGCTGGAGGGAGAGGGATTTAAGGGAGCTGTAATGACACCATAAAAGCTTTGTTGGGTTGCTTTTACGAGCCTGAATCAGCTCGGAGGAGCCTGACCCTAAGAGGTCAGCGGAAGTGTATAAAAAAAAAAGCTTGCCTTTGGGATTAATGCATAGCAAAACCTGCCCCGTGGAGGCAGAGCGGAAAAAAAGGGAAATAAATGACAAGTCCAGTGCCTTAACAGGGGGAATTTCCTCTGAGAGGAAGCCAGCAACGGGGCCGGGCGAGGAATAAATGGTGTAGAAATGACAGTCGCTCTTGAGTCGGGCCAGGACTGCACGGGCGGCTGATAAGATTCGCCCTGTGTCAGCTGCCACGGCTCCCGTTCCCACTTCAATGTGAACTTTACAGCAAAAGGGGGACAGGAGGCAGCGAAGGGGAAAACAGTGGCTCCGAAGGGCTTGTGCAGCTAGTGTGAAGCCATTTCAATTTTATATTCGAAAGGACTTTGTAGGTGATCCCATGAATGCAATTATGCCCACCTAATAAAAGCAACATATGCTAAGACAATTAAAAGATTTTATTATACGTCGATTCATTGTATTCCACGGTAGGCGGGAGGAAAGGAGACGGATGAGAGGGAGAGGATGCTCTTCACAGAAAGGGGAACCAAAGTCGGCCTGGATGGTGCCAGTGGGGAAATGAATGGGTGGTGATATACTTTTAACATAAAGATGAGTTAGTAGGTGACTCTTTACCAGGGGTCTTTCACCTTGCAGAATGGCAAGGCTCTGGTTTCACGACTCTGCGTTAAGAGGAAATACAGCTGAAGACATCACTGTGCCTTCTGAAAGCCCTTGGTGTTTGGGTTTGCAATCATAAAGTTAAGACCTCCATGCGATGCCGGAAGGAAAACGGTCTATCACTTGACTCAAAGTTTAATGACATGGTGGCAAATGGAAATCGAGCTAATGTTGTCCTATCCAGTCACCCCGCAGACATGCACTAAGGACCGGATCGCGGATCCAAGTTTATATGAGACTGGACACCTTCTGTGCCCTCAAGTAACTCACTGTGACAGACTGCCAGCTCCCCAACAAAAATCCATTTATTCTTCTTAGGCAAAGTCAAGAGTTTACCCTGCAGCTAGAGATAGCCAGGGAACCAGTTCTTACCGGTGAAATGTGGTTAAGGCCAGTAATGGGTTTCAGCTGACTGGAGGCAGATGCCAACAGGGAGAATGAGCCATGAGGTGATCAGAACCTGAGTCCCTGAATCACTTTGTGGAGCACAGCTGCCGCTGGCCAGGGACACACATTAATGCTGCTTTGTATGTAACAGATAGAGCTTTGGGGACTTTTGAGCTATAATGCATCTTGAGGGCTACTTGTCATTGCAACCTGGCCCACCCTAATACAGTCACAACATAGATCTGCAAACAAATCCACATGACAGTCATTTCAAGACTGTAATAAGTGCCCAGGACCATTTCATAGTGAAGGTAACGTTTCTGCTCCAATGCAAAGGCATGAAGCCTGAGGAACGTGCGATGACAGGTGCACACAGGAACGGAACTCAGGTAGAGGTTACAGCATGACCAAAGGCTCAGAGGTGTGAAAGGATGTGGCCTTGTTAGTGGAATCATGACTAATTGGGAGAGTAGGGAGCAGGATGTGTGGGAGGAAGGGGTGAGCAGAAAGGACAGCTGGGAGCAGACAGTGTGGGGTCACATGGGAACAGGGGACTCACACAAGCAACTCTGTGAAAGGACATTTTTTTTGGTTCAATCTAGGTGCTAGAGCCCCAGGAGCCCGACATCCCGGCCATGATCGGAAGCCGAGCACGTCCTTGTTGGGTTGCACTACAGCGGGGTCAGACACAGTTCAGGGAAGGTCACGGCCCCAGAACGAGGTCTCCGCTTTCTGAGACGTTTCCACCCAGGAAGGAACGTCAGGTCAAGGGCAAGTCACCTGGGTACTTCCACGGAGCTAATACCAGGCAGACTGGCACACGATTCATTCCTAAGAAGGTTTGGACTGACCAGACCACAGCTTCCTGGCTGACCTGTCAGCCACAGGGAGACACAGATGAAACCCATCCACAACAAATTTGAAACCCGCCCGCAGAACTCCTAGATGCCACATGAGAGATGAAACTGCCTCCAGGGTGCAGAGGAGCTCGGTCGGGTTACATCCCACGAAGTCGGATTTCAAGCTGATTGGTAACCCCCAGTCACCCTGAAGCACTTCACATTTCAAATGTCATCTTTCTTTTATTGGAGCGACCAGAGCGAGGCTTAGTAAGAATCGGAGCCATGAAGTCAGAGGCGACCCGTCTTCCTGGGCTATGGCTGGATTCTGTAGGGTGCTCCGGATCCCGGGGCTAGAGAAGGGGAGGGCGCTTGGGATGTGTCCGTGTGGTGTTGTCAGAGACAGGGGGATGCTGAGAAGGCGGTTAGAAGTTAACGAGAAACAGTAATCCCAGGGACAAAACACATGCAGGCGGTACAGCAGACCCAGGTGAGGCGCCGGACCTCCAGGGTTGGGGTCATTCCTAGCGATGTCAACCGGTGGACTGCACAAAAAGACACGTGGTGTTTGTGCCACACGGCTCCTAGTCAGGGCTCCGTAAATGAGAGCTACTGTACTCGGCTTCTTTCTATTCTTCTTCTTAATTAATTAGTGTTAATTTTTCAGTTAAAGTTACTAAATATATTACTTATTAGCTTCCCAAAAATGCACCTAGTGAGGTTCACTAATTTCCTAAAAGAGCACCCCGGTGCTCCTTCCCACCTCAGGATGTTACGTTGGCTGAATGTAGAAATGCTCCGGACATCGGTACACTCTTGATCTTGAAGAATGTGTCATGGCGTCTGGCCCAGGTGTTAATTATTGTATTGGGGGGACAGACGACTTCTCAGTAACCGCCTGATGGTTAAGGCAGCAGAGCAAGGTACCCAGCGCTGACAGGCACTTGACACTGAGCACTGAGCTGGGGGGTTTCTTTACCTGGGGGCCCCAGGACCCCTTCAGCATGGCCACCAGCCTGCCCCTCACCGCCTTCCCGCTCCAAAGCTGTGGGATCTGAGACCTCCCAAGACCAAGTTCAAATGAACGTTCTGGCTATGTGTGAGTGCTGCTGACCACTGCATGTCTTAAAAATGTGGTGTCTGCCAGGCGCGGTGGCGCATGCCTATAATCCCAGCACTTTGGGAGGCTGAGGCAGGAGGATCGCGAGTTCAAAGCCAGCCTCAGCAATGGCGAGGCACTTAGCAACTCAGTGAGACCCTGTCTCTAAATAAAATACAAACAAAAAGGGGCTGGGGATGTGGCCCAGTGGTCGAGTGGCCCTGAGTTCAATCCCCGGTACCACAAAAAAAAAAAAAAAAAAAAAAAAAAAAAAAAAAAGTGATGTCCTTCCTGCCAGTTTACCAGGCCACGGGAGTCTTCTGGTGAGGCGTTTTAAATGAGATCTTCTCAAACCCCAAAGACAATGCATGACATCTAACAGTTAGCAAAGAAAGTCCCTGCCTATCTGGCCCCCCAGCCCCCAGCCTCCCCCTTCCCTTGGCTGTCTTTCTTTAGCGTATTTCTCATCGGAGTGTGTAATCCATTCTGAAACCCGATGTTGCCATTAAATCTTTTATCATGAGCGCTATTTTTTTCCAAGTGTCGTTTTATTTTGGCGGCTGCCTAATATCTCATTAAGTAGATCTATGGTGATTTATAGAATCATTTCCCTGCTGTTAGACCTTCAAGCTGATTTTAAGGTTTCTTTGGATATTTTTAAATTTTATTTCTGATTTTCAAAGAGGAGGGCTTTATTTTGTAGGAAATACTCATGTCCATGGCTTGACTTTTAGTGCCAGGAGCTGTGTCGTCCCCTTTTGTGTCTGAAGGACTACATCAGGGAGGCTGCTGACAAGGCCTTCAGGAGCTCCCTGTCCACTTCACGTGCTCAGAGCTACACTGAGCTGTGATGGCAGCCCCTGCCTGTTAACTCATCCCAGCATGCGCAAAGGCAGGGGAGGAACACCCCCCCCCCGTGGGCCCCCAACAACCAGAGAGCTGCACACTGCGTTACTCCACTGCGCCCCAAACATGCCAAGTGTTGTTACGCTCCTAAGATTGGTGAGTGCGCGTTCCCTGCATCTGGAACGTGCCACTCCCATGGCCCTCAGGAGGTCCAGGAGGGGAGCAGATGGTAGGGACCAACAGGGTTCGTTCTGCAGTGACGTAGATACACATGGACATGGGCCCAGGGACAGGGACACACATGTGTCTCAAATGTGATTAACAATGGTTTTTATGCCAGAAAAGATTTTTCTGGGGGAGAATCCTGGATGTCTTTCCAATGTAATGAGATGGATTTAGCAAAGCATTCAAGTTACAGTTTTATATTTCCATGGCCTTTACACACACACACACACACACACACACACACATGCATACACATATCCCAAAACCACCACCCATAGTCTGTCTTTGCCACTGTGCGTGCACTTCTCCAGAAGGGCAAAAATCCACTCTTACACAAGTTCCACGGATTCCACCCCAGAGCAGACCTCCTGGACAAGATTGACAGTTATTCAGTAAGAAGCCAATGTTTATAGAAGGGTGACTCTGAGCCAAGTTCAGGGCCACAGGGACAAAAATGGGTGGTTTCTGCCCTCGATGAGTTTGCAGTCCCACGCAGAAATAAAGGCTTTGAAGTTAAGAGGGTCACTGTTCAGGAGGGCTGTGGCCTCTAAACAAGGCGTCTTCCAGCAACTCCAAAGGACCTGCTTTCTGCACCACAGCAGCTCCCTACGTGCAGGGCACCAGGGGAGGCTCCCGGGTCCACACAGTTCCTGTTCCCTAAAGGCTCAATGCCAAGTGGGGAAACAGCAAAGTAAGGACGCCATCAAGGCAGCGAGAGAAGCTCAGGAGTGGACAGTGAGCCACCGGGAGCAGCTCCGGCCTCCACCTGCTACTTGGTGACCGAGCTCAGTCCTGCACTGACACAGGAAGGGGCCAGCTCGCCCTCCCTCTGCAGGCATCTGCAGGAGCGCTGTGCTCCTAAGAGCTGGGATGACCTGCCTGACTCATGGCACACAGCCAACCGCATTTGAAACCCAAGCCTCTGTGTATATCAGAATGCAGGAAGCCATCTTAAAAGGATGCACTAATTAGCTTCCTGGGATTTCAGATTTTAAAAGCTTCTGTGATCAAATTTGTTTCAGTCATTTTTTTTTTTTTTTTTTTTTTTTAAAGATTCAGAAGATTGGTTCTCCTTTCAGGACATCACAAAACAAAACAAAATAAAAAAGCAGATAACAAACTTACTGGTTTCCACAGCAGAGTGCTTTCAATGTGAATAGAGAGGGGGAAAATCTGCCGATTGGTAGATAAAAAGCAACATGGCATCGAGAGGCCACGGAGCACAGTGGAGAAGCAGCCCCGTTGGTGACTCAATCGACATTGAGCTGCTCTTGAAAAGCATTTGTAAGCCCCCTGCGAATCAGCACCCATCATCAGAGCACCTGGGGGACCATTTTCCCTTAGGGATTAGTGGAAACCAATGGGAAGAACCCAAACTGAAACAAGACAAAACAAATAGTATCTTAAAATTCTAGGTAGAAAAAGGATGTGAGAGACCACAGAAGAATTTTCCTTATTGACCACCAATCTCTGTTTTTGTTAAGGAGAGAGAAAGATCTCGCAGTGGAAAGGATGCTTATGATAATTCTCGTTGCTCAGAGTAGGGGAATGGATAATAACAGGAGTGCCACACAATGAAGAAGGTATGTAATCATATTACTAGATGTGGTTCCTGACTGAATCCCTTGTCAAACTCCTGACAGAGCGAATCCCTCCTTCTGAACAGGCCTGCGCCTTCCCGAGGTGCAGACACCCAGGGTTCCGATTGTCTGCTGGGATACCTGTCTTCCAAGTATGTGTGTGACCTCGAAGGCAGCCACCTCTGCTCTCTCGGCCTAGCGCTGGGTCAGGAAGGATCACCGTTAAATTGAACATGTTCTGTTTCCTCTAGGCTGGTTAATCCTGCAGTCTATTCTTGGAAACATTTCCCAACATCTCACATTTTTCTTCAATTGGGGAGTACGTGTGGGGGAATATTTTGATAAGTGGATGTATTTAAGATTTGTAGGCAGGGCACTAAAAATCATCAACCCACAGGAATCTGCAGAAACTTGGCTCATGTTCATTGAAGAATTATGAGCTATCGCCCCCAAACCTGGAAAGGCCTCATCTCCTGCTCACATTTCTTAAAAAAAAAAAAAAAAAAAAAAAAAAAAAGATGACCTTGCAAATTACAACCTTATAAATTTAACTTCTAAATTTGGGAAGATACTGAAAGAAAAAAAAAAAAAAAAACATGAAATGAGCTTGCAAAATCTTAAAGAGGACGTTTACTGTAAAAGAAGAAGTAATGCCTGACTGTGAAAAGTGAGTTCTCCTTTTTTTTTTTTTTTTTTTTTTTAAAGGAAAAAATTTTATCTCCTACCCAGGATTCATGCAATCACGTGCTCCTAGGGAAGTGATTTATAGACAGATTGAATTTTCTTAATCTGACATTATTTAGAGAAGGAACGAAACTCATTGACTTATGTCTGAGACTGGTACCATTTTTGTCCAAAGACAAAATGAAGTGGTTGGATCAGTTCATTTTGAGATGTTCTTTGCAAGAAATACATCAGGAAGCAGAGGGGGGTGGTGCTTTCGGAATTAGATCCGGATCAAACTCCATTTTTGCCACTTGCTGGCTGGGGTCACCATGGGAAAATCACATAACTGCTCTGATCCTAAATGGAGATGATAACAACACTGTCAGGACTGTGTTAAGAATTAATTGAGATGGTATCAACAATGAGAAATGTGCGAAAGAAGCAGAGAGCCCTCAACAGGGATGCGTCCTTCTGGGGGATCATGGTTAGAGAGAGGTATTGAAAGACTCCACAATGACTGTTCCAAGAAGGGTGAAAACCACAGGGGATCCCAACATGTCTGAGCTGGTTTGGGCCCTCTCGGGCTTCTTATACCCTCTCCTTTTAGAAGGGGCAGTGGACATGTCCTCGAGTTGCTACACCTCGCAAGCAAGCATCGAGTGCTGGTCAACAGAGTCCTGACGAGCCATGTGCAAGGGGCAGAGGGACGATGCCCTTGTCTTTATTTCCGGGTCTGAATTCTCCTCCCAGGCCTGCTCTGAGAAATTCCCTGGAGGACAGCAGTGTCATCTAGGCCTCTCTTGGTGCTTTAATCAGGAAAAGGGTCCAGAGAGGGAAAGAGAGGCACCCCAGGAGGAGAAATGGAGTTGACGGCGAAGTCAGGCTAGAGACCAGGTCTCCTTCCCGGGATTTGGCTCCCCTGGCCGCACTGCGCACCCCTTGGTGGCGGGTCCCCTGAAGCGGCAGTGGGCTTGGACTGCTGTTGGTCAGGGCTTCCGCAGACAGTTCTGGTGTTGGCTATTCATAGGAAGAGGGAAGGACGTGCTCGAGTTTCCTCTTCCCCATCTTGCATTCTAGGCTGGGGGGCCCTCGGGCTTCCTTCCACAGGACAGCCAGGAGGTGGAGGAAGGAAATGCAAAGGAACTTGCAGGCTGCTGGTGCCCAGCACCCCTCTGCAGCCATGGTGAGCAGTGCGTCCAGCTTCAGTGGAACTGCAGAATAGCAGGGCCCGGGGCAGGTGCTACATGCACACAGGGACAGTCTTTGGGGCTTGGTCTTGTGACTTAAGTCCTGCGCTCCCTGGCACATAGCAAGTCTCAGACATTCAGCGTGCTGGGAACGAGCCCCAGTCCATAGACTGGAGGAAACCTGGCCCTGCCTCCACCCAGAGGCCACACCTGCTATTTAATGATCGATCGAGTCCTGGTTTCCTTATCGCTACCGCGGGACTTCTGACTTCAGAGTTGCAAGGTACAGGATCAAATGAAATCCTGTTTATGAAAGAGCCAGTACATGCCTTGCCCATAGTAATTTATATGCAATATACTGTCCATAATTTCTTCTATAGAGAGGTTAAAAGACTTTTAAAGAAGTCCTCGGATCAAGATTTTTATAGTAGGTCAATTTTCAAAGTTGGAATATGTGTGTGTGTGTGTGTGTGTGTGTGTGTGTGTGTGTGTGTGTGTGTGTGTGTGTGTGTTTGGTACCAGGGATTGAACTCAGAGGTACTCAATGGCCGAGCCACATCCCCAGCCCTATTTTGTATTTTATTTAGAGGCAGGGTCTCACTAAGTTGCCTAGTGCCTCACTTTTGCTGAGGCTGACTTTGAACTCACAATCCTCCTGCCTCAGCCTCCCCAGACACTGGGATGACAGGCGTGCGCCACCGCACCTGGTTTGTGTGCGTGTCTTAGCGTTCCAGAGTGTGGAGGGGTTGGAGGCCGCAGTGATGGAGGGCTGGGGCACTGGATGCTGGCTCAGCTGGGATGTGAACAAGCTCTGCTACCCTGGGAGAGCGGCATGGAGTGCGGGGACTCAGTTTCCTCCCCACCTTCCCAGCCTTCCTCCCGCTCCCTGGGGGACTCTGTGAGAGGAGGAGAGTCTAGAGACAAAAGTGCCCGGGAACTCCAGGCCCTTGTGGAGGCGTAGTTAGTGCTTCTTGCCTCCCTGGCTTTTCTAGGCCACCCATCCTCCATTCTTGGGTAACTCGGGGCTTGGATGGCGCGGGCAGGGCCAAGGGAGAGACAGAAATAACAGGGATTAGATGCCTGCTGGCTATTTCAGTTGCACGCGGCATGTTGAGTAAGTCCCTGGGGGTTGATTATAGTTACCTGAGGAGACTCCTTAACTCTTTCTGCAGAAATGAACTTAATGAAAAGTCTAGCACTTTACAAAACACAGAGAAGTATTAAGAAAGGGATTTTGTGTGGAATGATGTCGCCACAGTGAAAAACAGTTCAGTGGTTGAGCATTGAGCTAACACATGACCCCGCGATTCTACTCCTATATATATAGAGAAAAGAAACAAAAACATATGTCCACACAGAAACCTGTGCACAGATGCTTACTGCAGCCTTAGTCATGATACAAAAGGTAGACATGACCCATATGTCCATCCATAGATAAATAAACTCATGTGGTACATCCATGCAATGGTATAGTATTTGGCTCTGAATAAGGAATGATTGCTGACTTGTGCCACTTAGTAGAAGAATCTCGAAAAAATTACACTCAGCAAATGAAGCTAGACATAAGCAGTCACGCACTGTACTGTTCCCTCCACATGATGTGCAGAACAGGTGAGTCCACAGAGACCAAAAGCAGGTAAGCGGGAAGAGGGTGCCGGAGTGACTTCTTAACATGTGTGGGGTGTTTTTCTGGAATGATGGGAAAGTTTTGAGACCAGAAAGAGCTGATGTTTGCACCCCAGTGTGAATTCACAGTGCCATGGAACCGTCCATTCTTTAAAACTTCACTGTTATGTGAATTCTACTTCAATTTAAAAAAAAATAATAATAATGTTTATGGGGGGAAAATGGAAAGCATAGAAACAAAACCCTGTGTTTTGAAGTCATCGTAGCCTGCATTTGAATCGCATCTCTGCTGTAGGGGACCTGTGTAACCCTGGGCAAGAGCCCTGGGCACCTGGCTTTAGTCTCACCATCTCAAAGACACGTGTGGAGTCCATGAAGATTCCACAAGACCCCCCAAAGTGAAAGGGCTACGGGGGCCCCGTGTGTATCATGGGCATATAGATGTCAGCTTCACCCTGTCCCTTCACTATGCGCCTCCGCGGTAGAGGCCAGCCAGCCAGCCCTCCATGCCATTGAGTAAATGCTCATAGGAGAAACTGCGAATTGAAGAAAAATACAAAGAATAATATGATGATCATCACACTCCCCACTCACAATGGCAATTATTGGCATCTTGTCATATTATCTCCATTGCTTTCTTTTTCAAAAACAATGGAATCAAACATTTCAATGAAATTGAAATATATTGTGCCTTCAGTATTCAGTTCAATGTCTCTTTTGAGCAAATAAGTAAGTCCATTAAGGAATATGTGGAGAAAGAATTTATCCATTCACCTGGTCTTCATGCAGGGCCTGCTATGAGCCAGTCCATCCAAAAGAGACAGATAGACATGGTTTTATGGAGCCTCTTTTTAATTAATAATGTGAGCATGTGTCGGAGGTGGCAGCAGAGACACTGAAAGATGGCAGTCACCCACTGTATTAGACAAGGTGGGTCGCTCGCTTTGGAAACTCAGATTGCACTTAACCAGTACAACTCGATAAACAAGTTCATCTCCATCTTCAAGGTACTCAGCTGCCCAGCAATGGTGCAGTTAGGAAAATTTGCAAATGTGGGCTACTGTGCATGGGGTATGATTCTGAACTCTCATTGGAAAAACACAGGGTGTATCTGGAGGGACCCACTGGCTCTACAACATAGGAGGTTGTGATTGAGACGACGGCATGAAGAGGAGGCAAGAGGGAAAACGATAGGCAAACTAATAAGGACTTAAAACACAAGCTTCCGGGGGGGGGGGGGGATCATGGAATTCTGTACTCCTTGTCTCAAAAATTCAGACCAGCCTGGCAGGGCCTGGCTGCAAGGCCCCGCTTGCATATTGGGAGCAGGATCAAGGAGGTGGGAAGGGGACTCAGCGCTCTGTGTGCAGAAGTGACTATTGTCATTTTTTGGGTGATTTCATGCTTTCCTAAAAGTAAGACAATTTGTTTGCACCATTAAAAAAAAAAAAAAAAAAAAAAAAAGTCAAGCATAGACCACAGCAATACCCCAGGACGTCTGGACCCAAGGCTGGGAGGGAAAGCTAGTCCGTGCTGCTGGGGACATGGTCTTTTCAAGGGAGATCACTGTACCTGAAATGCAGATAGTTATAAAAATGGCATTAATTTGCTTAGACCGGGAGATTTTCACAGGAGAGCAACTAGCAGAAAACATTATGAAAATGTCCGAGAGGGCTGGTAATTGAGTTGATTAGTATGACCTTGGCTATGAAGGTAATGGAAGAGGGGCTGGTGCTTAGACTGAGTTATCACCCTGTTCCCGGCTCGGCGACGGAGTGAGGGATGTAATTTGTTCAGCCCGCCTCGGAGTAGCCAAGCCTGCCTGGACAACGTAATCACTGACCAGCGGAGCCTGGCCTGTGCCTTTTACCCTGACGGAGTAAACAGGACAGGGTAAAATAAGAAATGATGGCCCTGGCTCCCAGGCTGGCTCTGCGTGGCCACGCTACGAGCAGAACCTCCGGACAGTGAGCCCCGAGAGCCTTAACTCATTGCCTCCGAACTACCCAAGAGGGAAAATAATGCCACAGCTCCCAGCTGGTGAAAACAAAGCCAAACACCAACGTAAACAAAGAATAAACATCCCGAGAAGGCCTGTGCTGAATTCTCTCTGGCTCTGTGTTTCCTGTGTTTTATAGACATTTATGAAGCAATATGCTACTGGCTGCGGTGGGAAGCTTAGCTGCATTAATCATAAGCAGGAACCTGGTGCCTCGCCCAATGCCTGTGCTGTTTACACTACGCCGGCTTGAAATGGGCAGGCTTCTCTCAGCAGCGCACGCACGCGATTGCACGCGTGGAGTTGCCCCGGGTATAGAGTCAACAGCTGTCCGTCAAGTAATGCCCTGCACTCCCACACCCCTCACGCTGCGCAAACCAAGCCGTTGGCATTGTGGCTACTTGTGCCAAAGCTCATACCCAGGGAGCTCTGGCCACTTTCTCATCTGTGATGATCTGCAGTGACTTCCTGCTAGGAAGAGACTGGCATGGAATCTGGGATGCCCAATACTTGGGAAATAGCTATGGCGCCCAGAGACTCTCAAATGCACTCTGCACCTGAGACCACTTGCTACTTACTAGTCACAAGGAATGCATACTGGACTTGAACGAGAGAGCCGCCCTGGGCGTCTCCACACACCCTGCTGCCTCCGTGGGGCGGGTGCCTCTGCACGTGTGTGTGAGTGCATTTGTGTGCTCTGGCTTCAGGGCCAGGCGACATAAATGACAAAGGGCCAGAATCCCTTGTCTCCTTGCCTCTGTCCCCCTGCCTGCTGACCCTCTAGTGAAAGGGATCTGACCACCACATGCGGGTGGAATAAATTATCGCTGACACTCCAATATTTAATTATGCAGCTGTCAGAGCGGCCCTTTCGAAATTCATTTTAATAAAGTGGGAACTTTCCCTTTCAAGGTGAGAGTGAGGGGGGTCACCTTTGGTGTCAGCCGGAGGTCTGCACCATGAGCTCTGCATTCTTGCTCCGGACGCCTGTCACTTGGCCTGATAGAAGGACCTGATAACAGCTCTGATGTCTGGTGGCCTCCCCCATCCCTGCCTGAACGAACATCCTTCATTTAAACCCACAATAATGAGGACCTCAAAGTCAGAGAGGCAGACACAAGGGCAGCCTGTCGGGGGGGGAAAATGGCTTCTTACTACGAAATTCACTCGATGTGGAAATGGTAATCTAAAAGTGATCACGTCTGTCTCCCCATTTTAACTGGTTAGCCGGAAATGTTTAACGTGGTGGAAGGAAAAAAAAAAAAAAAAAACCTCAAAACAACTCTGGGGTAGGAGGGGAGGAACCCCAACCCTGGATTTCCTCAACATGGTGGCTCCCAAACTCTTGAAAAGGACATAAAAGTATTATTTCTATTTCTCTATAAAAAATCTAAAAAAAAAAAAAAAAAAAAAAATCATAGTTTTTGCAGTCTTGGCGTTTCTGGGTCATGAGGTGACACCAAGGAAAAGCTTTTATGTGGCAAACGAACATCTGAGGCTCCTCTGTCTGCCCGTGCTGTGCATGTCCGCAGTCTCTGGTCAGCTCTGCAGCTCACGGTTCACACAGGTAAAGGTGGCCTCCAGGGAGCCCAGAGAGAGAAGCGGCTGCGCTGGGGAGAGCCGCGCCCCACTGCACAGACACGCGGCTGGTGCCTCCTCGCTCGGGGCTCCCCTTCCCTCCCTGCTCGTCACCCGCCTCTGCAGCTCTCCTCCCACTTGCCTGTCCTCCCTTTTGTGCCCCTGCCCTCCTTCTTCTCTCACGTGATGAATATGTGCTGGTTAGAGGCCCGGCGCTGGGCTGCAGCTCACGTCCTCTGCCCGAGCGCCTCTTGTCGTGCCCAGAGCGACTCCACAAATTAGGCACCTCGATGATCGTTCCTGGTTTTACAGACAAGGCAGCCGGGGCTCGGAGGGGCTGGAGGTCTTGCTCGGGGTGCCCGCTCTGCCGCTCGGGTGTTGGACGTGCCACCGCGCGTTCTCCCTCCTCCCGCCCTCCTCTCCTTCCCAGGTGTGCACACGCCACGCCTCACTGGAACACGCAAGAGCGCAAGAGAGTGCGCGCCTGACCCGCGTCACTCGTGCGTGCTATCACTGACTCTCGTCAACGAACACTGGTTTGGGGGACAGGCCTCCCGGCCCCGACCGGTGTGAGTGCTTGGATCCACGTCTGAGGGAATCCTTGCATGTGGCTCTTGAGAGGCCGTTTCTAAACCACAGGTAACACCCAAATCTGTTCCTAAGTGCTTTTTCTGGGGGGAACATTCTCCTCCCAGAGCCTGGGAAGATGGTGCTGAGATGAACTATAGAGAAAAATGAGGCAGAAAGGACACCTCTGTATCCTCTTCGCAGCTATCTGGGGACACCTGATGTGCAGAAGGTCAGGGAAGGATCTCCAGACCCACCCGCTTCCCCACACAGCCTCAGGCCAGCAGGCCTACAGGCGGCCTTTGAGTTAATTCTTGCATTTCTGAATGGAGAATTCTGCTGGCTGAGGACATGGCCTTGAGCGTCCAGTGCAGAGTGCAAGCATGAAAAGAAAGCCCCGGTGCGGAGGCTCTGATCAGGCCTGCTCCTGATAGTGTCCCGCCCGCTCCAGGGTCTCAGCCCCGAGGGGATGCCAGTTTCTCAAGGGCCAGTGACAGCCAGTCTCGCCATGACTGCCATCACTGCTGCCTGTTGGTTAGGGGACACCAGTGGAACTGGGACAGCTGGGGTTCCTCATGGTATTCACAGATTGCAAATGAAGCCCCCAAACTTGAAGCAGACCCCCCGGCATGGGGATGCTGGGCTGTGACCATTGCTGAGACCTACATGGCATTGAGCCCAAACTTGCAAGGCAGGGAACGACTTCAAGGAAGTCAGTTCCCCCTTACAGTCCCCGTACCTGCCGCACAGGAAGCCTTCAAGGCGGTTTATTGAATGAATGGAGAACGGCTATGCATGCCAGCATTTCCTCAACCAAAAGAGAAATACAGAAGCCCCTCTCGGGCCCGTGGAAACAACTGTGTAAAGCCGGGCGTCTTTACTCATAGGTATGAACACTTGGTAAGACGTCAGAAGATGGTCGGGGTCAGTTAGTGACCAACACGATGACCACCAGGGACTTAAAGCTGCACAAGAAGTGACAGGCGTAGGAGGCGTAGAGACAGGTGACCTGGTTGTGGTCCCAGATGCTGCCAGCTTCCCGAGTGGCTCTCTGCAGGGGCATTTGCATCTAGAGGCTTCCGCTGGTCCTGCCAGGCTCAGCGTTCCCTCCTAAAGGCACCGCTGCAAGAAGGGCTGGAGCCACGGTGGTGTGGGTTGAGGTGAACACTCCAGAAATAACTCATTCCGGAACTTGGACATTTCTACTCTGTCTCCCTCTACCCCCACCCCTTTAGCCAGTATTCACTGGGTACTTATTTTATGCCAAGTGTATGCTATGGGCTTTTTCTTTAGTCCTTACAATGATCTTAGGTGCGAAAGGGGCGCTTTGATGACCTCCACTTGGACATAAAGAAACTGAGGCTTGGCAAGTCACAAGACAAGTTCAAGGTCACTCGGCTAGCAAAAGGTAGAGAGAGGATTTGAACCCAGCTCTGCTTGTCCCCGCAGCGCAGTTTTCCTTCCACCCTGGAATCTACAGCTGCCTTTGTCTAATGCACCAGGCCCCGTGGAGCAGCACGCACAAGCTTTCTGGGGGAGAAGAGGTCACCTTTCTCTGCAGTGATGACATAATCACAGCAGTGGGAGCAGGGCAGCACCAGCAGCCGCCGCCATCAAGGGGCCAGGCTAGGCGCCAGGGGCCGTGCTAAGTCATAGACAGACACTTGTGTGTGTGTGTGCATGTGGCCTATATGCATATATATCACACATGTACCCATTGTGAATACGTGTATCCATGTGTCCACATGCATGTACACACATGTATTTATATGTGCATCTACACATACACACACACGCTTTTCCCTCGAATCTGTAGCATTACTAGTATTCCCATTTCCTCACTAAGTAAATTTAAGTTCAGCTAAATATTTCGCCCAGGATCATACAGGAAGTAATTGGTGAGCCAAGTTCGACCTGCAGACCTGCTTGACTCAACGGTATTTCTCTTGAAAGACCAAAAAAAAGGAAAGAAAATACTTCCATAATGCCTCTATATCACTTTTCGATTCATGTAGCACCTTCAAATACATCGTCTCGCTTCATCCGCACGGCAATACGATATCAACACTGAGGGCTGAGACGACCCCCGTTGTGCAGATGATGAAATCAAGGGTCCAGAGGACCCGTGACGGGTGTAAGGGACTGCAGCCAACCGCAGGTGCAACCAGGATCGCGCTCAGACCTGTGGGTGCTCTACTGATTGTGCTCGCTACCTTCCGTAAGTCGGGACAGCCTGCTCTGCTTGGTGGCTCTGTGAGCCAGGGACCCCCACCCATCAAAACACTCCTTGTGCTGAAGTTCTCACTACTGACAGTTTCTGCCTTGAACGAACAGTCTAATATTCATTTGGATGCTCTCCGCCTCGCGTGCACCCGCTCCAGCACCTCTCTGCTGAGTGAATGCCGACGCTGGGTCCGATGCCCACGTTCTCCTCACAAATGGGAACAGATTCACAAAGCCCCTGGCAGCAACCGCTTGTCTCTTGTTTTGTAGTCAGAAATAATTACAGGGTCGAAATCAGCCCCGAATCCCAGAGCTCCCTGAGTGTGCATCCTGATGCTGTCGTGCGTGCGGGGAGGGCTGGGGGTCAGACCCCACCACGGCGGGAAGGCAAGCGTGGCACCAGCCCCAGGATGGCATGGGAAAGCTAGAGGGCCGGAAGAAATAAATCCTGACTCAACGAGAAGGATTAAAAAGTCACCTAGCATGAGGAGAATTCGCACTCCACAAATTTTTCGCGACTGAGTAAATTCAAAGAAATAAAACTAGATTGAGCATGCGTTTAATACTCGCTGCTATCTTTTGCGGTACTCTGCTCAGTGGCTTGTTAAATATGAAAAGATTTGTCCTGCAAGGAGATACAGGGAGAGGCGATCGCTGGGGGACTCATCAGCTACCCCGCCCCTCCTCCCCACAACCCAGCTTGGTTTTATTCCAGCACCCCAGCCAGCGCCCGGGTCTTGGGCACCGTCTCAAATATCGTCCTGGTGTCAAGACCGTCTCTCAATAGAAGGCGCGACATACAAAGCTCATTGGGGATGCCAGGAGCTTCTCTTCCTGACCCTGCTGCCTGAGAGGCAAATTGCATTAGAAAATGACATGCCATTCATCTCGCGAGTACTTGCAGGAACATTTAGCTAATTAAATGATTAATAAATTTAACACTGCTTTATAATTTCATTTAGCTGTGTTGGAAATCACACGGTGAGCTGCGTATGCACCGAATGAGATTAGGTGGGAGTGAGAGTTTCAGAGGCTGCCCTGGTAATTGAGATTAGTCTATTACTACAGTGACCTTTTTAACTTTTATATTCTCTTGTTAAAGCGAAATAAAATTTTATTCACTTTTAAGGAATATTTACTTAGAGGAATTTACATGAAATTAAAGAAACACCAAGCCTGGAAGCCTACTGGGGCTGGAATCCGGGGCACTATTTCTTTTGTAATTTCCAGAGCCTCTTTAGGAAATTGTTCTGGAGTTGGCTGGAGGCAGTGATGAATGCTGTGTTTTGTAGACGGCTCGTCCCTTCATTCAATAAATGCCGAGTCCCTGGTGCGTCCTGAGACTGCTGCAGGACTTGGGACCACAGCAGTGAGCACGACCCAGGCTCCTGTTTTCCTAAACTTAAATCACAATGAGACAATACCAACGAGGAGCCAATACACACACAATAAAATAACAGGGAGCGAGGAGCCCAGAGCGGGGAACTGGAACGAGAGGCTCTTTTAGACTGGGAGTTAAGGAAAATCTCTTAAAAGGTGACAAACGGAGATCGGCCTTACAGGAAGCAGCCACACGTGCAATGCTCAGGAGGAAGGCCACCCCAGAGCAGGGGAGCCCCTGAGGAGGGACTAAACCAACCTGGTGGGTCCCGGAGCTGCAGGGATGGTGAGAGCCGGGGACCTCCCTGGTTGGAGGAAGTTCTGAGGTGACGCAGCAAAGGTAGGTAGGGTTGGCATAAGAAAGGCTGTGCCAGCCCTGATAAGGAGCTTGGTGCCTGGGGGTCGGAGGTGCGGGCACCATCAGTCGGGTCGGAGGTGCGGGCACCGTCAGTCAGGTGGTCCTACCACCAAGGTTAAGAACAGGGCCGGCTCTGGCTCCGTTTCCCTTACCACCACTCTCCCTTCTGACCTGTGTATTTTGTAGCTGAAACTGTATTTCCAAGGCTTGCTTCTCTGCTGTCTTCTCAATGTGTAGTACTTTCTCGTTCTAAGTATTTTGAAAAAATTTCCCTTCTTCATAGTTTTCATCCATAAAATCCACACGAATGTTTATATACTTTTTAACTTCCAGAGGCCCCTGTGCGGTCCGCTCCACTGTTGGCCAAGGCTTTTCCTTTCTGCATTTCTACTTTGATACCTGGGGCCTGGCCCTCCCGGGGCCCATCAGCTGCAGGAGGTGATAAGCCAGTCCTAGGCACACACCTTCACGCTGCAAGTCAACCGACCCAGAGCCCACGCTCAGTGCCTGCTTTCTGGGTCTCTCACACCCTAGGCCACTGTCCACCTGCCCCAATGCCCCAAGGCCAGAGACCAGACAACTAGGGGCTGCCCTGCCCAGTCCTTCTCACAGAGACCACAGCTCCATCTCCTCATCAGCCTCCTGCAGACCCTGGCACCTCAGAACCCTGCCCTATTACCCACTACCTTTTCAGTGGCTTCACCTCCTGATTTGCTGGTCTTACTACCCCCCGCCCCAGACAGACATGAAACCTATACTTTAAAATATCTCTCTGCATCCAGTTTCATTGCCCACCAAATAATGATTACCATTTACTGAGGTCCTACCATGTGCCAGATGCTTCAGAGACTAGTGGACTTCAAGAGATGCTAGTTTAATCCTCCCTCACACAACCCTGGCAAGAAAATAGGGATTTGGGGTCTTGGGGTTTTGTATTGGGTTTTTGTTATTGTTTGTTTGTTTGCCTGTTTGCCATTTTACAGATGAGGAAACTGATGATATTTGAATAAGTCTCCCTGGTCCTAAACTGGAAGGAAGATAAACCCGGAACAGAGAGGATTATAAAATCAGAAATCATTTTCTTGCTACTGAAATGAACTAAAGGCAACTTCTTGCCAGGCTCTTGAATAATCTCATTTTTTTAAAAATCCTTCGCTCATCCAGCCAAACTGGTTTGGAATTCAAGTCGGATTTCTTGCTCAATAGCTGGTTGTCTTTTCCTGCTTGGCCTAGCGTCTTGTCCAGGCATACTTATTGAGAATCCCTCTGTTTTAACTCACACCTTATCCTAAGTACATAAATATAAGGAAGGAAAATGTCTGAAGAAAGGTCCGGGGCCATTTCACCAGGTGTCATCCTTCCAGAAAGAGGACACTCCTTGGGGTGCTGGCAGCAGTCATTAAAAACTTCACTCCTCTGATGATAATTCACATTTTGCAAATTTCCATATTCAACATTAAAAGTTTTTCTGTTGTTGTTGGTTTTTTTTCCCCTACCAGCTCAGAGAGCAGATTAAATCAAAGGTCTTTTTCAGCAAATGTTTAAACTAGAGCAGTTTCAATTTCAGGTAATTATGCACAGTCCCTTGGATGTTCTTCAGACTTTGCACAGAGTTCTCTCCCGCCCCTTAAATTTGAAATCCTGTGATACCTGCTGTAAACCCTAAAATTTGTGAGCAATTACTTTTGTAAGCAGTGTATCTGGAAAATAACATCTGTGTGTGATTCACACTTTGTTGTTGTTGTTTTTTTTTAACTTGTTAATTGTCTGGTTGTTAACTCTGACTACGAATCTTCTGATGCTGAAGAATTTTTAATTTTCCTTCCAACACCTTGTACTTGGTGTGCAAAGTCTGAACCCAGCTGTGTAATTAAAATATTTTCTGCTTTTGAGAGACTGCAATTGTTAGACCTAAAGACAATCACATTAGTACCTGTTAGGAGTAAAAGATGAAGCTGAGCAACAAGAATGTGCAAATTCCAGTTGCCAAAAAAGTGTTGACCTGCCCGAATTCCTAGAAATTGTAAAATCAGTGGATCTGATTGTAGGAGTAATAAATGCTTAGGAGCTTCAGTATTTCTCTTGTCTTCCAAAGATGTTTAGAAATCATGAGAGACCTGTGGAATTCTACTGCCTCCTTCTCTCCCTTCCTCTCTTTCTTTTTCTCTCTCTCTCCCTCTTTTTTTTTTTTCTTATTAATCCACTATGACCTGACACCATACTAGGCACCAATGATATAAGACAAGAAAAAGAAATTCTAGCTTTCTGTATAATTCTTTCCAATCAAAATGTGGTCCCTGGACTATTGACAGAGACATTGCTTACGAGCTTACTAGGAATGTTGAAACCTCCTTTTAGCCCTCCTGTACCCAAACCCACATTTTCACAATATTCCCTAAGTGATTGATGTGCACATTACAGCTGAGTAAATGCTGCCCCATCAGGGTCGGCCCTTCATGGTAGGAAGGCAAACCTAGCCTGTGTCTGGCTTTTGTTTTGTTGTTTGTTTATGGTGCATGATCTAAGAATGATTTTTTTATATTTTTAAATAATTACATTTTAAATGGCTATATTGATAACTACATAATGGTCTCAACTTTGTCTCCTGGGCTGCAAAGTCTCAAATATTTCTATCTGTCTTTTTTGCCAGAGAAAATTGGCCAGCCCCTGAGCTAGAACCTAGATGAATCTAGAACCCGAAGTCTAGATGAAGGCACACATGAAAGCTATCCTTTGAAATAAGCCTGACACCATGACATGGGAGCCACTGAAAATACTCACCAAGGAAACAACAACTGCGCTCTATCTTTTTTTTTTCTTCCTTCACAAAAACCATGATGTAGACTCAGCAGGAAAATGGGCACTGATGGCCTAAGCCTTGACACATGCTTATAAAAGAAGCAAGAGTAACATGCATTCATAGCTCGTGCTCAGAGATCTATCAGAACACAAAAGGCAGTAATCATCAGACCAGAAGAACCCAGAAAACATGAACATGGGTGCAATGGGTTCTGCCCAAGTACACCACGAAGATGCTTAGCAGCAAAGCAAAGGTTGTGACTTGACAGTGGGCACCCACCCATCTGCAAAAGGGTTTTTCACATGTCTCAAACTTTCATGTTCTCCAAAATTAAGAAGACACCAAATATTCCTATCACGCAGAAAAAAAGTGATTATACCCTCCCAACTGAATTAATCATTTTTTTAAGAGAGGGTTTTAAAAAAATATTTATATAAACATATATGTCTTAAAGGCATAGATTTAACTGAGAAAAATGGGATGTGAGGCTGGTGTTGAAGATCAATGAGGGAAGAGAACAGAAGGGAAGGGAAGGGAAGAAAAGGGAAGGGAAGAGGAGGATCAAGAAAGAACAGAGAAGCAGAAACAGGGGCAACTCTACTTTGAAAAAGAAACTCAGAAGGGAATGGGAGACAATGTTCTAGTTGGGCCAGTGGCCTCACAATGTCAGGGAGACATTTAAATAAATACTTGTTGCACTAGATTAAATTAAGAGGACTGAGTGGGTGCTGATTTGAGGTGGAAAGACCCAAGTTGCCTACTTTTCATCCCATTCAGGGTTTTGGCATTTAATAAATGAGAACCTGTTATTGGAAGACTATGATGCACCAACTCGGCTGCTTAGAATGGGGTGCAGGGGAGCAGATGTAGTTCTGGGGTGGGACAGGATGCTTTGCTTTCTCTTCTCCCCAACCCTAAATGGGTATGGAGTGCTGTCATAGCATCAAGGACAGCAGGACAAAGTGTGAGCAGTCCAGTCTGTTCCATCAACCGGCCTGGAAAGATCTTCCAAAGCTTCAGGGCTGTCACTCTGCCAAGAGTGTCCCTTTGGAGTGTAGGTTATGATCTGTTCTTCATTTGAATGGATCTCCCTAAAAGAGCAGACACTCCCATGTCTTCGACAATACAAAAACAGGTGACATTGAGGGTAGCTCTGGCTACTTGTAAGTGGTGTTGGGGGGAATAGAAAAGTGTGTGTGGTGAGAGAAGGCATCCTGTGAGCCCCAACTTGGGGTTAAGATGGCAACAGGAAGACCTTCACGGAGACCTGGGTAGGTAGGTGCAAACAGGTAGCATGAGTGTTGTTGCTCAGGCTGACCACAGTCTGAATTTCTGGGAATGCATTGCTATGGACTGCTCCTTGGGGTCTAGATACAACAAAAAAACTCTTCCAATGCAACCAAATGACTTGGGACTTCCTCTCCCACCACTGGCCACCCGTACATCTCTGAAACCCTACAGAAATACCACAGAGCGGGGCTCTGCCTGGCTTCTCATTGAAAGGGCTGCCTGGGGTGACTGAGGTGGTTCTGGATGCCCAGTAAAAATAGGGGTAGTCTGTGAAGCTGGACACGGGCAGGCAGAGGGGGCTGGGTTCAAGTCCCGGTGCTGACACTTCTTAGCCAGCCACTTCTCTGTGCCTGGGTTTCTTCCTCCGGGAGCGGAGATGATAACGCTGCCTGTCAGGGTGTTGGGGAGCCTACAGGAAAGTCACAGCAAGTGCCGGATGCACGCAGTGCCCCGTAGGTCCTGGGTGTCCTCCTGTGCTGCCTAGTGGCCAGGCCTCTGCTCCTTCCACCTAGCAGGCCCCTCTTCTGGGCTGTGTCCTGACAGCTTGCGCTCCCTGCACAGGGTCACCTCCTCGGGCATCTTCGCCTGACACTCCAGGCGAGGGCGGTCCTCTCTTTCCATGTGTCATGACCCCAGGGCCCACTTCTATGCCTGCTGCTTCCCAACAGCGCCACCTCCCCAGGAGAGAGCTGCGAAGGCTGTCACCGCGTCCCTCCAGCGCTGGCCCACATGACACGTGGAAGGGGCTAGACGTTAGCTGAACTGCACAGCAGCTCTCTGTGCTCGGCGTGTCCTAAGCTGACGGCCGACAGCTCTCCTGGGGTGTGTCTGGGCAGCTGTTTTTCAAAGCTTGACTTTCTGCCTTTGGCCTCTCCCCAGACCCCTCTTTTGCTCTGGATGCAGGGGGGAGGGCTGCTCCGCCCAGACCCGCTTCTAGTCCTGCTGGCCTATGCCCCACTCCATCCCATCCATCACCCATCTGTCAGCATGGGTCAGTGAATCCTGCTCCTTGGGGCCTCTGGCCTTACACAGCAGAGGCTGCAAATGGGAGTTCCCAGGCAGTACCGAGAAAAACAAAATCATGAATCATCTTTTACTCTACAGGATGAAAAAAAAAAATGGAGGAGAAATTTCATATTGGTATTGGAGGAAATTAAGCGAGAGGTATGCCGAGATCAAGGTTTATAATTGACATGGTGACAATAAAACCTGCCGCCCTCCACAAGAGAGTCTCTTGTCACCTTTGGATGTGATATTTCATGGCTAAAACAGCAAAAAGGTAAACAAAGGCAACTCCCCAATCACAAAGAAGAGAATTATAATCCCATTAGAGTTGAAATTGCAATAATAAGGCCAGAGGCCAGGGTTGTTGTCACAGCTATAGAAACTCTTGAGATCGAATGGGCCCTCTCAGACCTTGGTGAGATGTTCCAAGACCAGCCACCTGTCACCACCAAATATCATGGCCATTGCCGGTCACCTGGCACCCCTGGCTTGTAAGCATGGCTTCCCCGTTTGTATTTCAGTGGGAAAGGCTTGAAGATCAGTGAGCACACGGCTCCTCTGCCTTCTAACTCTCAGCACGATCACAGCGCGTGGGTTCATTGAGGGCCTACGGCAGGGCCTCTGACGTACAGAATAGCCATGCAAAAACCAGTCACCTGCAGCCTGGACGCTAGCCCGGTGGACAACACTGATGCTCTTTGCTTGCCCAGCCTCTTGCAAATGCTGTGGAATGTCTGGCCTGGGGTAACCAAGGGAGGATGTCTAGGAAAAGAGGGAAGCTAGAGATGGGGGGGCCCACACCACACCTGCCTGACCTGGGCCACTCGTGACCCCCAGGTCTCCCTGCCAAGGACAGCCGTCACTGGGGAGGCACCAGCCAGCAACTGTAGGAGAGAATGTTTCAGATTCCAAATGCACGGAGGAGCTGGGTATTTGGGAGGTAGTAGCACTTCTATGCTTCACTCTACAATAAACAGGAAAAAATGGGGATTCGCTTTCTGGGGAAATTACTCTTTCCTCTGTAGCATGAACAGGGTACATTTACAAATTTAAAAGGTGTTCCCAGAGCAGGGTTGACTTTTAATTCCTGTGCAGTGTCACACAAAGCCTCAAATCAGGGAGAAATGAAAAAAACTCTTCCATGATGATCGCAAAATGGTGGCCTGCGGGCTGAATCTGGCCTGTGGCGATGTTTAATTTGGCTCAGTCCAAATTGGCCTATACAGTGAATCACTGCCACCGTTTTAACATGGAATGATTTCATATTTTTAAAATATGTAAGTATCTAGTTTCTCTAGAAAAATTGGAGGTTCTGGGAAAATTGGGTCTAATTTCCATATGGCAAAATTCACCTGGAGGTTAATAATGGATGCCCCTCAGATATGAGACATGGGCAATGTCTAACATTTTTATTGTCCTTCCTGTATTGGGGACATAGGTGCTATGTATCATCTTACATACAGAAAACTTCGTTCATTTATTCTACCTGCTTGGTACCTACGAGCATCCGCAACTGTCATATCCTGCACTATATGGTTACTAATTATTAATAGGTTTTATCTCCAAGTTCCTGTTGCATGAGGCAGAGATAAGCCAACGCTCCACACTTAGCATGAATTTTCTCATCTAGAAAAATGAAGGTATTAATGCCAGTTATGATGATACATGCCTGTAATTCCAGTGACCCAGGAGGCTGGAGCAGGGTGGTGAGTTCAAGGCCAAGTTCAGAAACTTAGTGACACTCTGTCTCAAAATAAAATTTTATAAGGGCTAAGAATGTATCAGAGGTAGAGTACTTGCTTAGTATGTTCGAACCCATGGGTTCAATCCCCACTACAGAAAAAAAAGTTAAAGAAAGAAAAGGGGGGAGGGAGGGAGAGGGAGAGAGAGAGAGAGAGAGAGAGAGAGAGAGAGAGAGAGAGAGAGAAAGGAAGGAAGAAAGAAAGAGTTCGAAGGTGCTCTTTGACAGTCCCATGAAAATATGACTTGGGAAAGATGTCTTACATCAATAACAAGAGGAGTTTTCATTTTTAATCTTCAACTATAGGTGGACTGAGCACAGCTAATCTTGCTAAAATAGGATCATCATTGGTGAGTTACATCTGTAAGTCCTCTCAATTGCCTTAAAATGAGAGGCCTAATCAAATAAGGAAGTCATTGCCCTCCTGGCTTTTCCTTCTGAAGTTCCCATGACAAACATAAACAGGCCCTTTTTTGCCCACAGATGTGATGTTACTGGTCACTGGCATGAGAAGGCTCCTTTTCCAGTGATATAGATGGCTGGGCAGAAAGGCAGTAGATCTGAACCCTACTATCTGAACGCCTACATGATCCACAACACCCGCTCTGTGAGATGGCTGGTGGCGTGTAGAAGGGGGTCCACGCTGACAGAACCGAGTGTTGCACACCAAGCAAAGTGGGGCCAGGATCTGGAGTCTGGCCTTCCACCTTTCCCCACGGGCTGCAGGCCTAAATGCAGTCTGCGGCTGAATGTCAGCTGAGAGAGAAGTGCAAACCAAAATACAGGCAGGCAGAGTATTTATGAGCCATGAGACTAAATGCTTACTGGTTTTTATGCAACTCAAGCTGAGCTCCACAGTGACTGATGGGCACTTGATGGAGACCAGTCTATAGGCAGGGAGCTCCGATCTTCTCTCATAACCTCGTAACCACAAAGATGGAACCCACCCAATAAATATTTACAAAGCATCCTCTCATTGTTGGGAACTGGAGTGAGATGAAAGTTTGCTGAATAAAAGTCAGTGGACTATCTATATATTAGTAGAAAAGTAAATCCAGTGATGTATAAAACACATATAAACCAAGACTGAGTGGAATATATTCCAAATATTCAGAGCTGGTTCAATATTTTTTTAGAAAATCACACAATATAGTCTACTATATTAACAAGCTGAAGATGAAAAATCATACGATGGCATCATTTGGCATTTAAAAAACAGCTGACAAAATTGAACACACATCTATAATTTTTTTAAAAAACGCTTCCAACAGATTAGGAATGCAAAGAGCATCCACATAAACCTCACATCTACCATCATGTTTAGTGGTGAGATAGTGAGTGACTTCCCCCTAAGATCAGAATCAAGGCAGGGATATTTTTACCACACCTATTCAACATAGTGCAGGAAGTTCTACCCACCATGGTAAGGAAAGATAAATAAGTAAATGTCATGCATACTGGAAAGGAAGAAACTAAACTCTATTTACATATGACATGATTGGTTACACAGAAAATCCTAAGAAGTATAAAATAACAACTAAACAAAAACAAAAACAAAAACCTTGTAAAATACATGAGTTCAGCAAAATTACAGGATCAAGATAAACATACAAAACTCAATCCCATTTTTATATACATGTGGGAATTGAAATAAAAACACAATATCATTTATAGTCACTCCAAAGAGAATGAAATAGTTAGGTATACACTCAGCACACACACTAAATCAACAGGATGGCATACTATGTCCATGGACTAAAAGGCCCAACCTAATAAGAAGGTCACTTCTCTCCATTTTTATCAATAGGTTTAATGTTAAACTTATAGATTTAAACCTGACAGCAAGGATTTTGGTGCACATATACAATCTCATTATAAAATTTATATGAAAAGATGAAAGATTTATACAATCTATGATTAGAGTTACTTTAGGTAGAGGGGAGTAAAGGGAGGGGAGGGGATACAAGGGTAGGAAGGGCAGTAGAATGAATCAGACATTATTACCCTATTTAAATATATAATTATATGATAGGTATGATTCTACTTCATGTATAACCAGAAGAATGAGAAATTATACTCCATTATATATATATATATATATATATATATATATATGTATCAAAGTGTATTCCACTGTCATGTGTAACTAATTAAAACAAAAAATCTATATGAAAAGTACAGACCTTAGAAAGCTAAAACATCTTACTAAAAAAGATGGAGAAGAATTCAAGGCTTATTCTATAGCTAAAGTAATCAAGACAGTGTATAACTGTCAAAGAGACACACATTGATCAAACCAAAGACAGAACCCAGAAATAGACCCACATGAATACACTCCACTGGTTTTTTATAAAGATGATAAATAAATTCAAGACAGGAAGAAAATGATGCTGAAGCATTGGACTCCATAGGCAAAAGATATGAACTTTAACAAACGTCTCGTCTTACATATAAATATGTTTAACAATAACACCTTACATAAAAATAGCTCAAAGTATATCAGGAACATGCATGTAAAATACAAAAACATGATATTTTAAGTAAAAAACATGGGAATTTTTTTGTATCTATAGCTAGGCAAAACTTTTTGAATTGATAACAAAAAATATCTGTGAAAGAATGCAAGTTAACAGGAATATCAGATAAAAAACACAGGATATTATAACTTTAGCTCAACAGTTCTAAGCTCAACCAATATTTATTTGGTAAAAGAATTATGGGTTAAAAATTATTACTATTTCAAAGATTAGTTTTTGCTGTCTAACTCTTGTTTGAGTGATATTTTATAGTTAAACTATCATGTACCATTGTGAAAAGCGGGGGTTTTTTTTTTAATGCCCTTCAATAAACTTCGTAATAATTTTATACAGATATTCAATTACTCTTAAAAATTTATTCTTAAGTATTTCATGGCTCTGTTAATACTTTGAATGATTTTCCCCTATTCTCATCTTTAACTAATTATGGCTAGTATAGAGAAAATTCATAGATCTTTGTATATTTACCTTATGTCTAGCCAACTCTTCAAATTATTGTTAGTGATTTTTACTAGAACATTTTAGCTTTAGGATTATAATTGTATAATTTTTAAATAAAGAACTTTTTTCCATTATTTAAGTCAATTTTTTCTTAACTATTTCTTAAAAATTCTAAAGTTATGTGAATATTGGTGGTTATAGTAAATATTCCTGTTTAATTTCTGATTTGGGTGGAAAACTATCTTAGTTAGCTTTTTCATCACTGTTACCAAAAGATCTGTGAAGAACAACATAGAGAAGGAAAAGTTTATTTGACTCATGGTTTTCAGAGGTCTCAGTCCATAGTTGGCCAACTCCATAGCTTTGGGCTCAAAGTGAAGCAGAACATCATGGCGGAAGGGCGATGTGGGCAGGGGTGGGGGGCTGGGGGGGTAGAGCAGCTTAGGACACAGCAGAGGAATCAGAGAGAGAGCTGTGTTCACCAGGGACAAAATATGCACCCAAAGGTCAGCTCCAGTGACCTACTTCCTTCCTGCCTACAGTTACCACCCAGTTAATCCCTAGCAGTGGATTAATCCTTGATTAGGCTACAACTGTCATAATCTAATCATTTTACCTCTGGAAAATCTTGCCTTGTCTCACACATGGGCTTTTGGGGGATGCTTCAGATCTAAACTAAAACAAAAGCATTTCACCATTTTGCTGTTTAGAATAATATCTGCAGCAGGTTTTCTTGTTTTGTAATATCCTTGACATGCTGGAAGACTTTTCTTCTTTCTCCATTTAGAAGTATTGTTCTTGTTTTCTTGGTTGCTTGCTTTTACAGTGTCTGCTGAATTTGAGCAAATGCTTTTTTGGCATCATTGATAGAACCATAAAGTTGTTCTTTAATTTGTTGCTGTAATAAATTACATTGATAGAGAATAAAAACAATAAGTAAATAAAGAAATGACATGAAAATTTAATTAGTTCTAGTAAATAATGCATTAATGCCCTTTCAACAAGCTTCAACCCGTAGTAAGTGGCAACTCACAACAACAAATATATATATATATATATATAATATATAAAAAAAAAGCTCTCACTTACAGGCAAATACATATGTAGAACTTTATTATATAAATCAATAAAATTTTTATAAGAATCTAGGAGAGATATGATGAATGAGCTTAATGTTATAAAATTGGAAGAGTGCTTTCCCCCCCAAGAAACATCTGCTTTGCACTCAAAAATTCTTTTTAATGCATTTGGAAATTCAGCAGCCTGGTGTGCACATCACGCTGCAAACCAGAAGCATAAGTAGAGTGGGAAAAGGGACCAGTGCTTGTCCCCTACCAATGGCAAGCATGAGGCTAGGTCTTTCTATGTACATTCTCTCCTCTGGTCCTCCAAATGTTCTGGCTCCCTCTCTACGTGGAGATGAGCAGCAGCCGGCACCCAGGAACGGATGGGCTTGCACAACTCCCGGGTTCCTCCAAACAGCCTTCTCAGGAAGATGCTATTAACGTCCCCCATTAGAGAGGTGAAACAGACAGTCCAAGCCCACACAGCCAGCAAATGGTACAGCTGGGAAGCAAATCCTGTGTGTCTGAGTCACGAAGCTGATCCTAAGGTGATAAATATTGGTGGTATCACGAGGTGGCTGGATGCTTGGGCTTTATGCAAGCAGATGGGACCCTATGTGCTGGCTAAGGCCACTACCGATCATGCGCTCCTGGGCCAGTTACTTAACCCCTCTATGCCCCAGTATCTCACAGGTATAATTAAGACAACTGGCATTTGTGTCACGGGGTTGCTATGAGGTTCGAAGGACGCACCATGCACAGAGCCTAGGCAGAGGGACTCGGGAAGGCATCCAATCCACATCAGCTAACATTCTATTTATGATCGCTATTATTATTATAATTTTCATCATCATTGAAGCTCATTTTCCTAATGGCTCTGAGTAAATCACCATTGGTATCAAGAACAAAACTCCAGCAGAAGCTACTCAGGTGACCCTCACCAGCTCATAAAACCTATTAAACTCCAAGCACCCACTTAGGCAAGCCTCAGAGTCACCCCCGTTCGGGTAAGTCGGGACGTCTTCCCTGCAGCTGTTGTGATGACTGAGCGCCAGGCACAATTAAAACTCAAGAAATACACTGACATTTTAATAGGACAAATAATTTAAATACATTTAATGTGTTAGGCGGTAACAGTTTTTGTAATATATGCCGACAGATTTGGGAAGTTAACCAAAAAAAAAAAAAAAAAAGGGGGAAGCTTCATGGGCGAGGGTAAGGCAGGTGGAGAGGCCGGGCTGGCGTTCTTTGAGAGGAACCATAAAACCTGCGGCCACCTGGAAGGCACCACTTAATTTTGAAGACGAGGCCTGATGAAAAACAGTCCCTTAAGTCTCTGAGTGGTCACTCTCTTTTGTCCTCTGACATCTCCAAAATACTATCAAAAGTAACCAATCAAGGCATTTCTTTAAAAAAAATTTTTTTTAATGTTTTGATAGGCTGATTCAAATATGAAAAAAATAATAATTTTCATGCTGAAACTCAGAATGGCTCTTCCGTCCAATAAAAAGTAAGAACCATGTCACCTTCACCCAGAAGTCTTTTGGGGACGATCTAATAAATGTTCAGTGGTCGGCTGTGGTGCGGATGAGGGAGCTCAACCCGTAGCACTTCTCAATGTCCACGTTGTCAATGATCCTGTCAATAATCCTGCCATGGAGGACTGAATTCAAGGCATCGGCATGATGTCACTGAAGAGTTGCGGCACAACCCCTCCAACCCAGCGTTCTATCTTACTAGCCTGTTTTATGTGCTTGGAGACTCCAGCGCGGCCAGAAATCACCTTACAAATCCACAGTCTCCTTTCCGGTCCTCTGTGCCCCACCCAGCGGGTGCGCCAGCAGGCTCAGGGTAGGGGCTGCCCGGTCTCCTCCATCCCTGGGGCGGAGAAGGAGCAAGGACTCACCAAACATCCAGCAAGGGCATGCAGAAGGATGGGGAGGAGGAGGAAGGGAAAGAAGATGGAGAAGAGGAAAAAGAGAAGTAAGAAGATGAGATACGGGCGTGCCCAGTGGGCCAAACCCTGTCCTTCTTCTCTTCTTCAGCTGTTGGGATTCCATGTGGCCAACTCGTCCCCTCCAGGCAGACTCATCAGAACCGACAAGGCACACCCAGGACCTCGTTTCCTTCTGACCAGATGTGGACAAAAAACTGCCATGTGCTATTCTACCCCAAAGTTTGGAGACTCTGACCTTCTAAGGGACAAAAGATGGGGCAAAACTTCATTCCAATTAAAATGAGATCGTTGTTGTCACAACTACAATTTCACGCATGCAGGTCCTTTAGAAGCGTATGCCTATTTGTTTGTTTGTTTGTTTGTTTTTCTTTTCATTTTGAATTCCTACTGTCTCAAGTCCCAGGCATCCTAATGGAGACCCCAAGTCCCTCCTTCATGGAGACACGCAGACTAGCTGTGTAAAACTGGAGACACGCGGACTAGCTGCGTGTAAAACTGACACTCGGAGACCACTGGAGTGGCGAGAAGAATCTCTGGCTAAGTACGAGTTTGCTCATTTTCAGACTGACGCGGACAAGGAGTCACTCCCCGCAGTCGGAAGCACAGATGTCAGCTGAACGGCAGAAGCAGACATCCTGGTCTCTGCAGCTCATCTTGAAAGCAAAAGATAATGTCCCGCGTCACCCGTGTAAGGTATTCTCCGGAGCTGACTGGCCTATAAATCCAGATCTGAAGAATGTTTTGGTGGTGCGTCTTAATGGCTGCTTGACAATCTGCTGGCCTCTTGCTGCTCCCCGCCTTGACGCAGGTGCAGTGAGGGCAGATTTGTGAGGTCCACAGGATTCAGGAAGAGTCTGCAGTGGTTTTTATTGCTGATTTCCCAGAGAGCAATAATCGGCCGAACTCCAAAAGATGGTACTTCTCAGGTGCCAGTACTGCAGGGTACAAGACAATGTAGCTAAATACTCAGCATCATCAAAGAGCCAAGTGGTTGTCAGGACTGGGGGATGCTGGGCTGGGAGTCCCCCCGGATTCCTTCTGTGCAGATGAAGGGAGATGCCAAGAGCATCCACATCCCGTGTGTCAAAGAACATAGCTGCTCCAAAAAATCATCTGCCGCCCCCCTCCATTTGATAGACTCCCTGCAGGGGGCATTTCAGGGATGTGTCTACAAGTCCATTTTTAATTTTTTTATTTGTTTTAATTAGTTATACATGACAGCAGAATGCATTTATTTAGATCATACATAGATGGGATATTATTTCTCATTTTTCTAAGTGTACAGGTTGCAGAATCATATTGGTCATGCAGTCACATATATACATACAGTAATCATGTCTGTTTCATTCCACTGTCTTTCCCATCCCCACATCCCCTCCCTCCCCTCCCTTTACTTCCCTTTACTTAATCTAACGCTATTTTTTCTGTAGGGCCCCCCCCCTCGCCTTATTGTGAATTAGCATCCACATATTAGAGAAAACATTTGGCCTTTGGTTTTGTGGGATTGGCTTATTTCACTTAGCGTGATATTCTCCAACTCCAACCATTTACTGGCAAATGCCCCAATTTCACCCTTCTTTAAAGCTGAGTAATATTCCATTGAGTATATATACCATATTTTCTTTATCCATTCATCCACTGAGGGATACCTAGGTTGGTTCCATAGTCTAGCTATTGTGAATTGAGCTTCTATAAACATTGATATGGCTGTGTCACTATAGTATGCTGATTTTAAGTCCTCTGAGAATAGGCCAAGGAGTGGGATAGCTGGGTCAAATGGTGGTTCCATTCCCAGTTTTCTGAGGAATCTCCATACTGCTTTCCATCGTGGTTGCACTAATTTGCAGTCCCACCAGCAATGTATGAGTGTGCCTTTTCCCCACATCCTCAATAGAACCACTGAGTCAGGAAGCTGTTGGACAATATGGACACACTTTATCAGCTTATCAGGTGAAGTCCCTTACAAGGAGGGGGAAATATATCAGGTAAAGGGCTTACTGTTTCCAACAGAGTTGAGACCACAGGGTGCAGTGGGCATGAAAAATCTCAAATGCAGGTTCAGGCCCCCGGGGGGCCTGGAGCTGCAGTCGAGTGTGTGTAAATGTTGGTGCTCAAGTGACCAGAAATGCAAAAGCCCCCATGTCGGCAACGGCAACTTCAAACTATTTCTTTCAAATACTTTACAGGGAGGGTCTTAGGGATGCACCATAACACATAACAGAATTAATATCAGTTTTAGACACCACCTCTAAAGTCATTCATGCAAGTGCCCAGGAACATATTTCAAGGACCATTTCTACCTCTTTCGCTTTACACCCCCCGACACATGAGTATAAGTCACCTGGTGGAAAGTGGGCTCTCATAAGCAAATGCCATAAACCATAAACTGATTCCATTTTTCACAGAATTTAAAAATATTTCAACAAGAACATCAGAGATCTTTGTTCTTCTGATTCAGGAAAAAGAAAAGAAAAAAAAAGAAGCCCACGTGATTTCCACAACTTGATTCCAAAGAAGCGAAAGTGAAAGAGATCAGTGTTAGGACATCAGTAAAGATGATGGACAGATCTTTTCGCAAAAAAAAAAAAAAAAAAAAAAAAAAAAAATTCGACCTGGTTTGCCATGAAAAATATAAAGTGGCTCTCTGGCACTAGATGTCACATTAATCGCGGGTGAAGTGTGTTACAGTAATTCAGTTGGCAGTTTAAGCAAGACCAAGAGAACAGCATTAAACCAGAGGCCCATATGCCAACGGGGCACCGCCGTTTTGCTTCCGTCCATGGAATTCGACCGTAAATCTTTCTTGCCTTAACTTGATCAGCAGAGGCACAGAGAAGATCGGTCCTTCTCCCTGCATTGTGTAGAATGGTTTATTTGCCCTCTTAGGAGGCACGCGCATAGATAAATCCCAGGTATGATTATTATTATTTTGAACTATTATTATGAGTTACTATTATGACTTTCCTGAGACGGAGGGAATGGGCACGGGAGGCTGGCGGAGGAGACGGAACCGTGTGTGCACGTGGAAGGGGGACCATCTGTCTTCATTCGGGGCGCTTTCTGTAATATTTCAGGAGAGAAGGTCATCAATACTAAGGGGAGTTTGGTGTGGAGGTGGAGGGAGGCTCTGGGAACGGATTGCCTGGAAGCCTTACCCTGGCTGGCTTATCCCTGGCAGCCAGCCTGTTTCACTCCTGGCTCCTGTGAACTGAATGCATTGGAGGCCTTGATGGAAAACTCATTCCCAGGCACATTCTCTGAGTACCTACTGTGTGCCAGCATTCTTACCAGGACTGCATATTCAAAGAGAAATGAGGTGTGAGTCCTACCCTCCGGAGCTCAGTGCCATTGACAGTGGGGTAGAGAGAGCTGAACACGTATGTATAAGAGCGCTTTGTCACAGCAGCAGGCTGTGACAGTGGCAGGACTTGGCAAACCCAGTCCAAGTTTAAGGTGTAAGGGGGCGCTCGCTAGGGGGGGGGTGGCTCTCAGGTACCTGCCCTGGTTATCCCAGTGAGGGGGCGTAACCAGGATTCTCAGCCAGGTCTGCCTCCTGGGCCCCTGCTCTGTAGGCATTCCGTGGCGGGGCTGTGTGGGTGTGAGGAGGTGAGGCAGGAGGAAGGAGATGGGGAACGTGTTGGGAAAGGCTTCTTGGAGGAGGAGATGCTTGAGCTGCACCAGGAGGGCCAAGTCAAACGGGAACGGCACCCGGCGGGGGAAGGGAAGGCCCTGGACAAGGTATCCAGGGTCCCCCCTGTGAATCACAAGAGCCCCCACGCTAAGAAGTAGACCAATGAATGTCATCCTCTTGGAGCAAAAAGATCATGACTAATTGCATGTTCCTGTGAGTATGGCACCTGGCTCTTAGAACGTAAAACCTTCCCAAACTTTAACGACTCCCTGAAACAGTTTCTGGCCTTTGGAAAGTGGGGCATCCAAGGAAAACAGTCGAGGTTCACTTGAAGGCACATGCGGTACTCATGGGGAGTGATTCCTGGCCGTGGCCTCTGCCGTGGATCACAGGTCTGGGGCTCTCAATCACGAGGTTGAAAGGTATTGACGGAACCCTCGCGGCCCGGGAAGCAGTTTGCGTGAAACATTTTCCTTTCTTGGAATGTAAACGGGTCTGTCTTCATCCAGAATTATTTTTACCAATTTCATCCTCAAAACTTCAAAGTATTTTTTTTTTTTCTGCCCCGATGTTGTACGTCACTTGCGCCCCCATTGCCCCCCACTCTGGGCTTGTGTTTGTGGAGGCACAGACCCAGCATCCCCAGAATGGGGCCAGGGGCCGGCTCCAACCAACCAGGCACACCTGGAAGTCATTAAGGAGGCAGGGAGGAGGGGTGGCAGGGAGCGGGGAGGCAGCCCCCACTCTTTCCAGCACACGGACACTCTTTTTTTTTTTTTTTTTTTTTTTTCCATGATGACAAGTCTCAGCCAAAGGTGAAAATGTTCACAACAAACGGCGAACACACAAACACACACCGTCTAAGAATCCCGCGGTGGTGCCTCGGGATGATGTCAGGGCTGCGGCGCGTCCCTCTGAGCGGGGAGAAAGGAAGCAACCTACAGAGCCGCCCGAACCCTCCGGTGTTCTGGAACGTTCTTATGCGATTTCTATCTGTCAGTGCTCGGTGACCTCAGGGACTCCACGTTATCAGCCAGGAGGAAAACGAGTTCGAATCAAACCCGTGTTGATTTAAGGCTAGAGCCTATGGATTTCCTCACGGGGCGTCTGGCCAAGACGGCCCAGCTCCTCAGCGCCTGCTCGGTGCGACATCCTCCTTCCCTGAAGAAGGGAGCGTGGTGATTTTTATTAGGCCTATCAAGGAAATATAGGCCATAGGTATTAATGCGATGCGAAACAGAATAAAAGTGCCACATTACTGGAAGAGAAGCATTAGGGTTGCCTGCGCCTGCCTGCCACGGAGAGCCATAAAATTCGGGGAATTTCCTTCCTGAAGCTTCAGGGTATTCATATTAATGAAATTGGAATTAGCCGGAGGACGGAGAATTGCAAGCCACTCTTGGCAGTTTACGGTAATAAAATATCACAATGGCCTCCACCGAGGTGACTCCCGGTCCTCAGCCCTGTTTCCTCTCCTATTTCCTTTAAGATGGGGGAAAGGATTAATTTAATTGATTTATTTCATATCTTTCTGAGTGTGGAACAGTTTACATAGATAATTTCATATTGCACTTGACGAATATGATAGCATCTTTTCCAGAAATGCCAACAAGGTTCCGGCATACACCTTTGGAACTGTTGTTTCGAGGGCCAGCGTTATTGCTATGGCGCATGGAGAAGCTTAGCCCAGTGGAGTCGGCCAGGTCGGGTCACAGCTCTGGGAAGGACAAGTGAGGACTGGTTCTGGGCCTGTCTCTGGGGTCCGTGCCCTGACCCAGCGGAGGGGAAAGGAGAGGGTCAGATTTTCATTGCTGGTCCTATGTTCCTGTTACCCTTCTCCCAGCAACAATCTCCCATTAATGTAAGAAGTGTCACAGGTACACTTCATGATGCTATGGATTGGATCGACCATGTCCCCAAAAGCCTGTGTGTTGAAAGCATGGTCCCCAATGTGGCAAGGTCCAGAGGTGAGAATTTTCATAAATGATGGGATCACAGTGCTGTAAACCAATTAGTGGATTAATCCACTTGATGGACTAATAATTTGAATGGACTACTGAGGGGGTAACTGTAGGCAGGTGGGGCATGACTGAAGGAAGTAGGTCCCCGGAGGTGTGGCCTTCAGGATCATATCTGTCCATGGCCTCTTTCGATCTATGTCCTTGCTTCCCAGCTGCCACGGGCTGAGCAACTTTACTCTGCCATGCCCTTCCACCATGATGTTCTGCCTGCCTCGGGCCTGAGCAAGAAAATTGGTGGCCACAAATGGAGACCTCTGAAACTCTGAGCCCAAAATAAATTCTCCCTTCTCTAAGTTGTTCTTGTCAGGTACTTTCTTTCACAGTAATGAAAAGGTGACTAACACTTTGCTTTCCTGACTTTTGCCCAGATAATTTCAGGTACAAACATTCCTGTTCAGGCAAAGTTGTTGGTCAGATGCTGACTTGGCTTTTGAAAATACTTGCTATGCGGTATTTTTCTCAAACTCACTGGCTAGTCAAACTTTATTTTAATACATAAAATTGCTGCATGTAAAAAAATATTACAAAATCAAAAATAGTTGACAGAGGGATATTTACAACAAATGACAATAGACTGATTTCCTTATCTTACACAGAGTTCTCACTGATAAATGAAAACAATCTAAGAGAAAGCTAAACCAAGAATATGGCAAGGAAGTTCAGAATATAAGAAATGCAAATGGCCATGGGCTGGGGATATAGCTCAGTTGGTAGAGTGCTTGCCTTGCATGCCCAAGGCCCTGGGTTTGATCCCCAGCACCACACACACACACACACACACACACACACACACAATGGCCAATAAATGTATGAAAATCCACTCATAATTACAAAATAAAAGTAAGACATATAAGAAATGTGATGACTTCTTTTATGACTGATTTAAAAATTAAAAAAGTATGTTTTCAATATATACATGTACACATATATACATATATATGTAATACCCCAAACCAGCATGTGCGTTGGATACAGACAGCTTGAATGTGGTGGGTTTGTGAAAGCATTTTTGAAAGTCAAATTTGACATATCTATCAAAAATTTAAGGCACATTTCACTGACCCAGAAATTGGACTAGTAGGAATTTACTCTATCTTATGATGTGTATGACAAAGTAGGCCAAGGTAAATGTTCAAGGATATTTACTGATGCATAACTTACAACAGCCAAATGTTAGATATAACTTAACCTTTAATGGATGATTAGATAAATAAGTGGTAATACAGCCAGACAATGGAGTGTTTTTAAAGAATTAAATATGTATATGGAAAGAACTTAGTTTATAAAACTAAGGGCAAATGAAAGGAATTGAATGAGGTGTATAAACTGAAACCACAAATATAAAGTATACACATACAGAAACATTAAAGCATTGTTTTTTTTTTTCTGTTGAAGTTAAAAATATGCTATCAATAGAGGTTATTTGGGGGTCAATAAGAGGGAGAAGAGGGGCTTGGGGTTGTGGCTCAGTGGTAGAACCCTTGCCTAGCATATGTGAGGCACTGGGTTCGATTCTCAACACCACATAAAAATTAATAAATAAAATAAAGGTATTGTGTCCATCTCAACTAAAAAAAATTTAAAAAGGAAAAGAATAAAAATTTTTTTCAGTTGCTTAAATTTTCTAAACATGTGTATGTATTAATTGGGTATGTTTTAAATTTACACAGGAGAAAAATAAATCCAATGGCCAATGTAAGTCAGCATTTCAATCTCAAATCACCCTGGATTCCACATGTATGTGGCTCTGTCTATACACACAGGCCCTGCTCCAACTCTTTCTTGGGGGCTTCCAACCCACTTGCTGCCCCTAACTTCCAACAGGAAGGCGGTGGTTGTCCATTCTCCACGCCGCCCCTGCTAGAGACCAGTTAGGACATCATGAGCCAAATGAAAAGAAACAGATAACAAGGGTCACCCCTGGACTGCAGTCCTGTATGCCCCAGGTGGGCACTGGGTGAACTTAGCGAGTTAGCTCTTCTCTAAACCCAGTTTCCTTCAATAAGAATATGGTCATGAGGAAATAACAACCCATGTATGTGTGCGTTTGTGCATGTTCCTGCAGAGATAACACACTAAGTGTTTAAATAAACTGGAGTCTTTTTTTGCCACTTATGAAAAAAAAAAAAAAAGCTATGAAATAATCCCAGTTACTCTCTTTGCTGATCATGGCAAAATGTGGTCCTGCTGGGTCCCCCTGTGCCTTTTCATGAGCACAGGTCCTTCCTGTCGGCTGCGGATTTCTGTGGCCATGGCAGACGCAGTCAGGATGGAACAGCCCTTTCCTCAGTCTTTTTTTTTTTTTTTTTTTTTTTTTGGTACCGGGGATTGAACTCAGGGGCACTTGACCACTGGGCCACATCCCCAGCCCTTTTTTTTTTTTTTTTTTTTTTTTTCATTTTATTAGAGACAGGGTCTCACTGAGTTGCTAAGTGCCTCGCCACTGCAGAGGCTGGCTTTGAACTCGCGATCCTCCTGCCTCAGCCTCCCACGCTTTCCTCAGTCTTTTTAGGACCATCCAGCATGAGGCCCCAGCTTGTCTATCTGCCCCTAAAACTTTTTTTCCTGAGGATAGATTTGAAACCATCAAATTCCATATCGATCTCCTCCCTGGCAAGTGCAAAAAAAAAAAAATCTATTTCTATGATTGGCAGAATTTTTTGGTGCCAAGGCTTTGGAAGGAAATGTCTGTTGAGGACCTAGCAGTGTTGCTGTACCCCAGTTCTCTACGCCCAGTTAAGTAATATGTTTGACCAGCTACTGTTAGGAAAACATCACAGAGCCCAGAACACTCACAGGTCTTTAAAATTACTGATACAATATACAGCTCCCCAGTGTGGGCCACGGGCAAGGACAGTAGAAATATATAGGAGTGCTTAGCTTTTATAAGCCCACATTCCACATCATCAAAAAGACTGTACCTCGCACTCCATTAAAATAATAAAAAAAAAAAAATAGAATGTAGGCGAAAGAAACGCACATTTGAGGAGCTAAATTTAAATATACTAAAATGAGAACCACCTGTTCTGTCTCCTCCTTATAAGCCATGCCCCTTCTTTGCGAAGATGTCTTCTCCCGCCCACGGTATGAGTGGGGTTCGTGGTTCGGTATCCGGGGCCATCCCTGCTGTCCCCTTGAGATGCAGATGTGGGGGTTCCCCTTGAATCCTGAGGGGAACCTCAAATCTGGAAAGGTGGAAAGTCGTTGAATGGTCAAGGGCAAGTTCAGAAGAGGAAGGGCGGTTGGAACCATGAAGTGTGTTTCACTAGATCAATAAAATGTATGACTTCACTCACTTAATTACATAAATAAAGTTGTTAAAAAGAAAATAAACTCAGGCGCGCACCATGTTAAATTAACAGGAGCTTTATGTAAGAGGAAGAAACGAGAAACAACTGGAAAGGTCACTTGCAATATGCGGTTTCTTTGTACAAACTTCATGCAGGGCCAGGAGGAAGTTCTGGCCCAGGCTGCTGTCTGACGGGCCATTGGGATCCAAGCGGCACAACAGAGCAGGCCCTTGGAGGATCAGCCGAGCGGGCCACCACGGGTCCAGTTCTCCATCCATCTGGTTTAGATCGTGGTGCGAAGCATATTTATGTGATAAAGAATTTAAAGCTGTTTCTCTTGGCCACCTGCATAATTGGGAGGCTCTCTTTTGGAAAGCCACTGACATCAGGACAAGGAGCTCATTCAAAGCTGAACTTACACTTCAAGAGGTCTGAGCGCACTTAACGTTTTAGAAGCATGCCGGAGCCGCCTTCCAGAACTTTTTTTTTTTTTTTTTTGCTTTGTTTTGTTTTTCTTACGACAATGTAAGTAACAACGTAGGTCGTGAAAGATGTATTCTTTTTTTAAAGAGAAAAGGGATGTTGGAGAGAAATAGAGACAGAGAAGCCACAGAGAGCAAATGGGAAAGTTGCTGTGAATGAGACACAGACTCAGAACATTCCAGAAAAGACCCCACCCTGCCCCCAGGTCTTATGAGATGCAGCAAGTAACTACCCAAACAAATACTGTTATTTCAATAATAAAATACCATTTATTTAACACCTGCTGTGGCTTTATTTAGATTGTCTCTTATGACTATTCTGGAAGGAGGGAGATATATTCTTGAATAGGATTCATCAACCAGAAGTCCCAACACTGGGACCCTGCCACAGTCCTGCCTGAAACAAAAGCCCTTGAATACTCTTTCCACTTCACTATGCTGCCTTTTTAATTTAAAAAAAAAAAAAAAGTGATTTATAAAGCCAAATGAAGTTCCATTGGCAATGACTTAAAATATGATTTGCTTCCCAAATACAGGGGCATAGGTGCCTGTGAGTGTGCGTGTGCATGTGAGTGTGTGTGCACGCAAATGTCGGGGCAGCAGATAGTAGCGTCATAACTCAAGTCCAGTTTTTGGAAAATTAAGACTCTCTGAGTTCATTCACAGATCCCAGACCACGGGAGGAACAAAACCTCAATATCTTCTTCGAATGTGACTTTAAATACAGCAAGGCCACATTGACTACACCATCACTCAAGAATTGATTCAGGGGCTTCTGGAGGTCCCTACCCTTCTCCCCCTACCCGGTCCTCAGCTCTCTCGACATCCCTGGGGTTATGACATTTGGGAACACTCCCTAAAACTCCATAAATTGCCTGAAAGTACTTTGCGAATCGAATTTCCACAAAGCCACACAAAAACATTTTTAATTTTCTTCCTGCCTTGGAAGACCAAGTTCTGGAACATCCCAAAGCCTTCTGGTTTTGAGGCTCCGAGTTTGCTGGCTTGCAAGTGGATTTTTTCTAAGCATGTATATCTTACTCAAAGATCTACCCCCTGACTGGCACAGCTTCCTCTATGGCCTCTGGTGTTGGGTCTCTCTCTTAAAAACAGACCTTGAGTAAGGGGGAGGCCCACAGTACTGCTGCAGAATTACCTTCCCTGCTATCTACAGAGGAGACAGCCTCCCGCTCGGAAGGAATACCTGGGAGGCAGCGGGGCGCAGAGGCCAAGGGCATAACACTCACCCAAGGCTACTTTTTAGGAATGAAATCAGAGAGATAAGCCTTCTGGCCACTGCGTGTCCTGGCTGGGACATGCCTTCATCCAAGCAAAGGATTACGCAGACACCCTTTCTATGATATCCCGCCTCAGTGATTTCCTGGATGGCCAGGAACATGGTGGTCTCTTTGATCTGGCGTGTGGCCCTCCCCTTTCAGCAGCAAGGGGGACACGCCAGCAGTGGCTCATCACCGTCAGAACCGCCCGGGAGCACGTGGACTTGATCCCAGCCCGGCTGGGACTCTGCCTCTACACTGCAGCCATCACAAGTCCAGTGAGGAAGAGCCCCGGTCCTGGGGCACGTCATTAGGGTCTAATTGGCCATTGTTTCTTGTCACCTTGGGCTAATTTGTTCTTGGGTTTCTAAATGACCAGCCCTTGAAGCATAAGTGCTGGGAGGGCAGTGGCAATGTCCTCTGAGGGTCCCGAGCGTGGCGGAAGCACCAGGACTTGACAGCATGGCCCTCAGTGATCTCTTGGGTCTCATGAGTCAGTCCAAAGGACTGGTCTTCAGGAAGCTTCTACAGACCCCACCTGCCACACAGGACAGACCCCACTTCTTCGGGACTGAGCTGTACTTTGCACAATCTCCTCTATCTACGACACGAATGCACTTGCTTATTAGTAGTATTGACCATAACTTACATATTACTTAACATTTAATTATCCAATGAAAATATCTTTCAAGGGCTGAGAGGCAGGCACTGTACCTAACACTTCATGTGAATTAATTCATTTATGTCCGTGGTAGGGACAGGAGTGGATGAGGGCGGGGTCCACCATCAGACCCTCTGGGTGGTAAATTCGGAGTCCACCAGCCTGGGACTGTGACTTGGGCATGTTCCCTTTCAATGGCGCTTCTGTAAAACAGGGATGGAAATAAAAATGGCAACTTTATATGGTGATTGTGAGAAATACAGTCAATTAATCAGTGGAAAGTACTAATATGGCATAAGTACTCCATTAGTCAGAGATGTTTTGTTATCTCTGTTCTGCAGATAAGGAAACTGAGACTTAAAGAGACTAAGTGACCTCTGAGGACTCAGCCAGCAGGCAGTGAAGCTGACCTTTCACCCAGGCAGCCTGAGCCCAGCTCAGGGCGTGTGTCACACCTGAGCCATGGTGTGTTTCTTCAGCTGAGTCACCAGCTTGGGACTGTCTTGGAGCCAAGCATGGGGACTGGGTCTGGCACATTGAAAGAACTACATAATTTAACTCATTGCTCGAATAATTAACTTATTTCTGAAATACTTTAGATTTTAATAAATAGTAAACATAGTGCCAGGCAGAGAAAGTAGTTCATGCAGGAATGTTGGGTTGTAACAAATGAATTGTATTTAAGAATTCATCTTTAATGAGAGGGGTGAAAGATCTCTACAATGAAAACCATAGAACACGGAATAAAGAAATTGAAAAAGACACAAGAAGATGGGAAGACCTCCCATGTTCATTGATAGGCAGAAATGATATTGTTAAAATGGCCATACTACCAAAAGAAATATCCAGGTTCAATGCACTTCCTATCAAAATACCAATGACATTCTTCAAAGAACTAGGAAAAAAAAAAAAAAAAAAACAGTTCTAAAATTCATTTAGAAGAAGACCCAGAATAACCAAAGCAGTTCTAAGCTAAAAGAGAAATGCTGGAAGCACCACAATATCTGACTTCAAATTATGCTACAGAGCTACAGTAACAAAGACAGCATGGTATTGGCATAAAAACAGACACACAGACCAATGTTATAGAATAGAGGGCACAGAGACAAACCTACACAGGTACAATCATCTGATCCTTGACAAAGGTGCCAAAAACATACACTAGGGAAAAGACACCCTTTTAAACAAATGGTGCTGAGACAACTGGTTATGCGTATGTAGAATGAAAACTAGATCCTTATCTTTCACCCTGCACAAAAGCCAACTCAAAATGAATCAAAAACCTGGGAATTAGACCGGGAACTATGCAACTTCTAGAAGAAAACATAGGGTCAACACTCAATCATATAGGCACAGGCAACAACTTTCTCAATAGGACCCCTAAAGCTCAGGAAATTATGGGATGGCATCAAATTTAAAAGCTGGACAGCAAAGGAAACAATTTAAGAATGTGAAAAGAGAACCCACAGAGTGGGAGAAAAATCTTTGCTACCTACTCTTCTGACAGGATTAATATCCAGAATATATAAAAATCTCAAAAAATTTAACAGCCAAAAAAAAAAAAAAACCCAATTAATAAGTGGGCAAATGAACTCAACAGACTCTTCTCAAAAGAAGAAATACAAATGGCCAATGAATGCATGAAAAAAATGTTCAACATCATTAGCAATTAGGGAAATGAAAATCAAAAGTACACTGAGATTCATTTCACTCCAGTTAGAATGGTAGCCATCAAGAATACAAACAATAATAAATAATGAAGAGAATGTGAAAAAAATGAACAGTTTTACAACTGTTGGTGGGACTCTAAAGTAGTACAAGAACTATGGAAATCAGTATGGAAGTTTCTCAAAAGACTAGGCATGGAATTACCCCATAACCCAGCTATACAACTCCTCTGTATCATCCTAAAGAATTCAAGTCCTCATACTACAGTGATACATGCACATCCGTTTGCAACAGCACAATTCACTATAGAAGCAGCCTAGGTGTCCATCGACACATGAATGGATAAAGAAAATGTGGTATTTATACACAATGAAGTTTTATTCAGCCATAAGATGAATGAAATTATGTGATTTGGAATTTGGCAAAGTAGCAGGATACAAAATCAATACCCATAAGTCAAAGGCATTTTTGTACATCAGTGACAAAGCCTCTGAAAGGGAAATGATGAAAACTACGCCATTTACAATAGCATCAAAAAAAAATAAAATACCTGGGAATCAACTTAACGAAAGAGGTGAAAGAGCTCTATAAGGAAAATTATAGAACACTAAAGAAAGAAATCATAGAAGAACTCAGAAGATGGAAAGACCTACCTTGCTCTTGGATAGGTAGAATCAATATTGTCAAAATGTCCATACTACCAAAAACATTATACAGATTTAATGCAATTCCAATCAAAATCCCAATGTCATTCTTCAAAGAAATAGAAAAAGCAGTCATGAAATTCATCTGGAGAAATAAGAGACCCAGAATAGCCAAAGCAATCCTGAGCAAGAAAAGTGAAGCAGGGGGCATCACCATACCGGACTTTAAATTATACTATAGAGCAATAGTAACAAAAACAGCATGGTATTGGCACCAAAACAGACTGGTGGACCAATGGTACAGAATTGAGGACACAGAGACTAATACATATAATTTCAGCTATCTTATATTAGACAAAGGTGCCAAAAATGTACAGTGGAGAAAGGATAGCCTCTTCAACAAATGGTGCTGGGAAAACTGGAAATCCATATGCAACAAAATGAAATTAAACCCTTGTCTCTCACCATGCACAAAATTCAATTCAAAGTGGATCAAGGACCTAGGAATTAGACCAGAGACAATACGCCTAATAGAAGAAAAAGTAAGCTCCAATTTCCAACATGTCGGATTAGGCCCCAAGTTCCTTAATAAGAATCCTGTAGCACAAGAACTATTACCAAGAATTAATGAATGGGATAGATTTAAACTGAAAAGCTTCTTCTCAGCAAAAGAAACAATCAGTGAGGTGAATAGAGAGCCAACTAATTGGGAACAAATATTTAATACATGCACATCAGATAGAGCACTAATTTCTAGAATGTATATAGAACTAAAAAAACTTAACACCAAAAAAGCAAATAACCCAATCAATAAATGGGCTAAGGAATTGAAAAGACACTTCTCAGAAGAAGATACACGATTAATCAACAAATACATGAAAAAATGCTCAACATCACTGGCAATTAGAGAAATGCAAATCAAAACTACTCTAAGATTTCATTTCACTCCAGTCAGAATGGCAGCTATCAAGAACACAAACAACAATAAATGTTGGAGAGGATGTGGGGAAAAAGGCACACTCATACATTGCTGGTGGGACTGCAAAATGGTGCAACCGCTATGGAAAGCAGTATGGAGATTTCTTGGGAAAATGGGAATGGAACCACCCTATGACCCAGCCATCCCACTCCTGGGTCTATTCCCAAAAGACTTAAAAACAGCATATTACAGTGACACAGCCACTTCAATGTTTATAGCAGCACAATTCACAATAGCTAGGTTATGGAACCAACCTAGATGCCCCTCAGTAGATGAGTGGATAAAGAAAATATGGTATATATACACAATGGAATTTTACTCAGCAATAAGAGAGAATAAAATAATGGCATTTGCAGGTAAATGGATGAAGTTGGAGAATATAATGCTAAGTGAAATTAGTCAATCTCAAAAATCCAAGTACCGAATGTTTTCTCTGATATAAGGAGGCTGGTTCACAGAGTTGTTGGAAGGGGGTACATAGGATCAGAGGAACACTAGAATGGTCAACGGAAAGGGAGGGGAGGGAGGGAGTAAGGGGGGGTTGGAAAAAAATTGGTGGTTGAATGAGATGGATATCATTATCCTAAATGCATGATTGAAGATCTGAATGGTACTTATATACTTTGTATACAAGCAGTTGTATGTAAAAAGATACTATAATTGTGCATGATGAATAAGTAAATAAATAATAAAAAAATAAAAAAAAGAAGAAGACAAGAAAAAATAAAGAGCAAAGACATTCACAAATATTTTGTATTAAAGATTAGCCACAATTATTAATAAAGAGCTAATGTTTTAAAAAATGTGCTAACAAGCCAAAATGTAAACCTACAGCTCACATCTTTCTTGGTTTGGAATAAAACTCCACACTGTGCATTTTCTAAAAAAAAAAAAAAAAAAAGAAATTATGTGATTTGAAGGAAAATGAATAGAACTGAGAAAATTCTGTTAAGCTAAATAAGCCAAACTCAGGAGGTCAAGGGTCATGTGTTTCTCTTATATTTGGAAGCTGGAGAGGAAAAAGGAAAAGAATGGTGTGGGGGTGGGGGTAGGGACACCATGCACATTGAAGAAAAACCAGTAGGGTAGAAGAAAGAGACTGGGGAAGGGAGGAGGAAAGAGGAAGGAGAAATCCTGGGTAGTCATATTGGCCAAGTTCTATTGTGTGCATGTATATTATATATGTAACAACAAATCTCACCATCACGTACAGCTATAATGCACCAATAAAAATATGGAAAAAGTTATTTATCTTTAAAGCTTTGATGTGCCCCTGGAATTTCCCAAGTGGAATTCATCCTAATTTCTTAAGCATCAAGGTAGCAGTCTTTCAAAATAAACTGCCATTTTCCACAGTCTAAATTTAATGTATGTAGCTTTTAAAACATAATCATGCATTCATTATATTATTTAAAACTACCTTTGACTCGCTTTAAGAACTTTTATCCTCGGGTGTTTTAGTTTCTTTTGTGTTTTGGTCCTGGGGATTGAACCCAGGGATGCTTTACCCCTGAGCCACATCCCCAGTCCTTTTAAAAAAAATTTTTTTTTTTTTCTGAGACAGGGTCTCCCTAAGTTGCTGAGGCTGGCCTGGAACTTGCCATCCTCCTGCCTTAGGCTCTCAAGTCACTGGGATTACAGGTGTGCTCCACTACCCCACCCTGCTTCTCCTGTTTTTGACACATGAAGACTATTCCATATAAGACAGTCACACAGTAATGGGACTGTCACACAGTAATGGGACTGTGGGGCATGGAGACACACGTGCCTCGGTGCCTGGCCAACAACCAGGACTGAGCACCCCACATTCCACAGCCCTTCAACCCTGGGGAGCACTCTGGATCTAAATCTCAACTTTACACTGAAGATGTTACAAGCCCAGGGCCCGCCCATGTCTTCCCACCTTCCATCTGATGGGCCTTGAGACTTCTAAAGGCCGAGCGCTAACTGTCCCAGCTGAGACACACTGGGTGACGTTTTTCCAACCCCTGTCACTCTGAAGCATTATTCCCATCGCACTTAAAACTTGCAAACTCTCAGCATAAAAGAAGAAACCAGGTTCTTTGTCAGGACAACGAACTTGGGCTGCTGTTTTACCAGCAGATAGAAAACAACATTCTGACCCAGAGAAGGGACACTCGGCCCCTGTGGTGACGCCTCGGCTCGCTTCACCCTGGGTGACAATGGTGCCTTTGTGGAGATGTGAGATCGTGCCACCAGCCTGGCCTTCCTGCCTGGGCAAATCAATCGCAACCTTCATACTAGGGCTTTTCCCAGTCACGCTGTGAGCTGAAATATGTCGGGGGGCCCTGCCTCCACCCCGGGCTCAATTATCCCCAACTTCAAATCAAATCCCACTGGCTCACAAATGCACTTTTCAGAATTTGGCAAATTCACTCCAATGCTTTAGAAATAAATGGGATGCTGTTAAAAGATTAGAATACCCCAATCAAGTAAAATCAGCCTTGGGGAAAAAAAAGTTCCCAGACCCCTTCCGTCCCGCCGTACTAACCGTATTTTCTACTGAACTCAACAAGTTAGAAGCTCAGGACTGAAAGGCAGCCTGGAACCAATCTTCCTACCATTACATAAAAGCTGTGTGACCTGGCCCAAGCTAATTACCCTCCCTGAGCCTTGGTGTTCTTACCCATAACTGAGGAATAATAATGCATTGGTAGCATTGCTGGGAGTATTTAAAAGACATTAAGTTTAGAGATTTTTTTTTAACCCTCAAAAACATATTTTTTAAAAAAGTTTTTTTCGCTACTAGAAGATTTTGGACTAACAAAATTGGGTGATTGTCCAAATCCACAATGGATTCTGGGTGATGGGAAAGGTTTCTGGATAGAATCAGGAAGGAGGGGACTTGCCACCAAGAACAAGGGGCTCCTGAGCCTCAGGAGGCGATTCTGGAGGGGGTGACATCTGCATCAGGTCCAAACCAACGTCTTCTTCCTAAACCTTCCCCCACACCCCGTGGCCCCCAGTTCCTACTGGATATCAGCATTGGGGTGTCAAGAGTAGACAGCATCTCCCCTGCCTCGTTCCTTACACCCCGTCCCTCAGCCATGCTGTCACCCATGCCCCCACCTCCCTCGTTCCTCAACCCCCCCCCAGCACCTACACACACGTGTTCCCCTGGACCACGGCACCTCGCACTAACGCACGGCCCTGCATCTGATCTTTCTTGCAGTCTGCCTCCCACGTCCACCAAAACCACTCTCCTAGCACATTTGGGAGGTGTTCCCTTGCAGTTTCCCCTCCCCAGGCTCTCAGCGACCCTCCCCATCCCCAGCTCCAAGGCAGGGAGTCAGGAAGGGTCACCCCAGCTGTCCTGCATGGCTCAGTGCAAATGGAAATCGCGACAACCTCCACGGAGGGCGGTTTGGCAGTAGTCTGTGAAAACGACCAGTGCGCACGCTCCGAGCCGTCGCAGCGACTCCAGGACTCGATCCAGCAAACACTCGGGCACCTGGGAGGTGATGTCCATGCAAGGTTGTATGTTCCGCAGTTTGCAACAGCAAAATGTGGGGAACAACCCAAATGTCCATCACCGGGGAGTGGGCTCGGTGACTTATGAAACAGCCACACACTCGGCAGTTGTTAAAAAATGAAGAAATCATTTATATGCTGATTTGAACCCATCTCTAAGATATATTGTCAAGTGAAAAGAGCACAGTGTATATAGCACAGCGATCAAAGAACACGCAAACGTGTCATCTTGTGAATGCATGTAAATGTCCAGAAGGACACACCAGAGGTGACAACATTGGTTCAGGAGAGGAATGAGCTGCTAAGGGAAAAGGGTAGAGGGGCATTTTAAAACATAAAGAAAAGTCTATGTGTATCTGTGTACAAGGATTTTTATACGCTTATACGTGTACACAAATGCACACTCTTGCTCTTTCTTTTCTATCTTCTACTTTTGATTTGGAACCATGTCAAGAGTAAATATCAAAATTGATTAATGTTTCTTAAAATCTTAAGTTAAATGAAAAGTCTAAGTCACAAAAGAAGTGCCGCCTAAGCCAGGCTTAGGTGTCTTCTCTGGACACACATGGCTCCCCCGCCCCCAGTCTTCCACATAGAGGCCGTACTTGCCTCCTTGGATGCAGCTTTGAGCTCGATTTCCTGTTTCGACCCTCCCTGTGGCTTTGCGTATCTACAGGACGGAGTCCAGGTTCTTGGTCTGATGGTCAGCATCCACCACGGAGCCCAGGTCAGAGCTCCACCTGACCTCTGCTGCTGTCCTTCTGTTCTGCTCAGATGGTTTCTCCGCCTCCTCAAAGCCAAGTCCTGCTGTCTCCAAAGCTCAGCTCGAACCTTCTTCCTCCCTCACGTCTTCCAGAACCACAGCTCTCCTCCACCCTGTGGCTGGCAGAAATCCCCTTTCTTCCTTGCACTCCCTGGTCACTTTTGTGTTACCTCTTCACGGTCCTTGTGGCTTTCCGAGGGATCGAGTTGATTGATCCACTCATTCAACAAACATGCACTGAACATCTACTGCATGCCACGCACCAAAAGAGGCGCAAGGAGCTCAGTAAGGAGCAACTCCACCGATTTCTCCTCCAGTGGAGAGGACAGTCCCGCGGGGAACACAGACTGGAAGCACAGAGCCAAAACTTCCATGAGGATCCTTCACAGTTTCCATGCGGAGAAATTTAAAAAAGCTCAGTCCCAAGGCTGTTTGGGAGCCCAAGGCAACACCACGATTGCAGTGAAGCAGCCCGAGAGGGGAGAGTCCCGTGCAGCAATCCCAACATGACCCCACAGCCACAGGACTGGGGTCAGCAGCGCTCAGCCTCAGCAGGGTTGGTATTTGCAGCTGGCTAATCCCCTGTGATGGAGGCTGTCCCCGGGGGGGTTGTAGGATGCTTAGTGGGGGGCTCGTGGCCTCTACCCACTTGATGCCAGCAGCACCCTCTGCGCACTACCAAACATCCCTCCAGGAGGCAAATTCCTTAATGCTTCCGAGTATCCGTTGTTTTGAAAAATGAAAAAGGAACCTACATAGCAAAGAGAATACCACATGCCTGAGATAACAATAGGAGTTAAACACACACACACACACACACACACACACACACACACACACACGTGCTTAAGATGCTTTTCAGTGCTATCATCAATAAGAATAATAACATGAAGTTGGCTATGCCCTCCCCTTCCCCTTCCCTTAGAAGTATGGACCGGATGCTACCCAGTTCCTTTCAGTCTAAATGAGCATGACGTCCACACTGCCTGAACCTTGGGATCATTTTTGCCTGAGTCCAAGAGATGCCGTGGAGTTGTTGCCTAGAATCTGTCTCCTTGGAAGGATGCAGGGACAGTCTTCTGCCCCAGGATCAAGGCACGCCCGCCATACAGAAGGACTGAACTCCAGTCACGGCCAGACCCTCTGCACCTACGCGTGACATACATAATCTTAGGTCCTGTGAGACGCCACCTGAAAGAAGTCGGGGTTCCCAGCTGTAACAGCTTCAGGTGCTGGATAATGCATTCTCTTCAAAAGCTTCATTTGCATGTTCCAAATCCTCCTAGTAAACCATGTATCCCGCCCGCCCCAGACTAGCGGGTGCTGTGAGCATTTAGGGAATGTTCTCAGGGTGTTTGAAATCAACGAGGCAATTAGAGAGGTTTGAAAGGAATCAAAAATACAATCATCAGCACTTTTTTTAAAAAAAAGTAAGTCAGTAGAATTTTTGGCCCGGCAGGCCACAGCTGTAATGTCCACTTATAAGGTGAATTTTAAGATGATCTTAAGTATGCAATCATTCTGAATTCCAGTATTCACCTTCCGACTGAGAGGTGGACAGTGTGGTGGAACGTCTATAGCAGGATCCCCTGATAATTGAGAACATTCTTTTCCTGGAAAAAAAATATATATGGGAAAACAAATTTTTGGAGTCAGACAGACATGGGTTATGATTCCGCTGTCTGACAAAAACTGAGTAATTTGAGGAAAAACCATTAACTCCCTCGGTTTTTGGTTTCCCCAGTTCTAAAAGGAGGGCAGTGTTAAATGAAAATATGTGAGTGTGAGTGTCCAGCACAGCGGGGCTGTGGCCCTTCCTTCTCGTTCCTTGTCCCCTTGAGGGAACACAGTCGGCCTCGTTGGTTTAGATTTTTATGACACCTACAAAATTGCACACTTTCTAACCAATTTACTTCTCTCTTGACCAAAACGCTTTAAGACACAAATGTCTCCCATCTGTTTGGCTCCAGTAAATAACACAAACCCGGCCGTCTCCTGTCCTTTCTGGCCATCGGTGAACGTATTCATCATCCCACAAGAAGCCTCACTTTGCAAAGGAACGCATTTCTTTCGGGGCTGGGGGAGGGCGCGGACCACACTGTGGGTACTGGGTGAAGGATGAGGAATGTGAGTCCCAGAGAACTCGGGCCTTCACATGGAGGGTCAGACAGAGCCGGCTTTGTGCTGCTCCACGCTCTGGCCCTTAACATGCCATGATAAGGAACCTCGGTTGTGTTTTAAAAAGCATAATTACTTATATTTCGCTATGGTTTCCAATAAATCAGTGATTTTTTTTTTTTTTCCTCCAAAAGTCCATGAATAAAACAAACCCCATCACCATTGGAGATGCATTTCCATGCCAGCGCGGATGCTTTTAAGACCATTTGCCGAGCGCTCCGCACCGTTTGACCGGTTCTGGGGCAGGGGGCACGCTCTAATTACTGATTGTGGAGTTCGGTATCTATAGCAACAGGCAGAATTGACAACAGGAAGCTTCACCCTCTGGGGCAGCATCCGAAGTTTATAAAATCAACTTGAGGCCAAGGCTATAGTTAATCAGGAGGGCTTTCAGAGCTCGGGAGCTCCAAGTCCACACTTAAGAGGCAAAGAAATTATTTAATAAGACAATCACGGGCCTCGAGAAGGCAGAGTTTATTTAGCTTAGCTTCGCAGCGGCTCTTGTAGTAATTTATCCTAATGGTACCAACTCGCCCATGATTTGATACAGCAGGAGACCCAGGGTATTATTTTAATCAAACCTCCATCGATGCCGCCCGTTTCTTGACTGTTCCTGCCACGTATCAATCAATTCCACTTGATTCACTAATCCTGTGGCACAGGGATATGAATTTTCCTAGGATTCAGGAATCAGGCTCACATAATGCTTTATAACATGCCTGCTTTTAAATGACATCATTTCACCCCTTGAACAGTATTTCATGTTCCTGCTGCTCACAGGTAAGGGGGCTGGACTCCAGGTGACGGTGAATGACAGGTGTGGTGGGAAGAAAGCTGGAGCCCCGGGGTCAGACTAGCTGGATTGCTGGCTCTCCCGCCTAGTGGAGGTGACCAGGGACAGGGTGCTCAATGCCTGTGGGTCTCCGTGTCCTTAATCATGACATCAGAACAAGAATTTACTGTCACAGAGCTATTGAAAGGACGGGTTCACTGGTGCATAAGCGAGCCCAGTGCAGTGCCTGACAAACAGGAAACAGCTTCACCCAGTGCCACTTGCTCCTGACTCACTCCCATCCCCAGGGGATGAGGCTGGAGCATGCACTCTGGATTCTACCTATAGGGTAAGATGCTAAGCTTTGTAGGGTTACGTGGGCCTGGCCACCCCTGCTTTGATAGTCCTAGGAGGGCATCCACACCCACATCCTGGTTCTTAGCTCCTCTGTCCCCACCAAGGCCAGAGGTGGGGGATTCCCACCATGGTTTATTCTGTTGGCTGCCAGGGAAGGGAATGGACCATCAGAGCCCCCAATTAGTGGGCACAGTGCCACGTGCCCACACCTGCTGCTTCCTCATGCAGCAGGGAATCTGATTTGAGACACTGGCCGGGTGCGGACAGGAAATGTTAAGACTGGACCTTCTCCGCTGGAGGGCAGCAGCTTCAGGAAGGAGGGAAGGCCCATCTTTACATTTCCTTCATGTCCTTCGAGAGAGAGGGACAGGGGGCCGCTAGAATCCCACCGTCTGAAGCCACGACCATGCAGAGAATGAGGCCATGGGAAGGGCTGGATCGCTGCCTCTGGCCACCGGATGGTCCAGGGTGTCAGCCTGGAGCCTCACCTGCCCCTTCTGCGAATGGGCCTATGGAAACTTTCGGCCTTAGGTTGCCATGCCTGCCTCCCAAGCTGTGAGCAAAGTGACAGAGTGACGTTAGCTCACCTCCCAGGGCGACACCAGGCAAGGAGTTCAGGTCCCTGTCCCTGAAAAAACTAAATCCGCCATTAAAGTAACACTAAATCTCAACTGAAATTAAATCTAAACGAAAATTAAATCTCAATGAAAATCAAACTTTCACCGTTCGGCTGGGCTGTCCTCATTCCGTCTTAGTAATCCTAGCCTTAGGGTTTTCCTGCAGACAGACGGATGATGAATTGAGAAAGGAGAGTAAGAAGAAAGGCAGGGATGGAAGGAAGAAGGAAAGAAGGGAGGAGAGAGGGGAGGAAAGACTAGGAAGAATAGATGGAAGAGAGGAAGGGAGGGAGGGGGCAAAAGGAGGAAAGAGGGAAGGGAAGGGAGGAGAGGAAGCAGAAAGAAAGAAAGAGAAAGAGAAAGAGAAAGGAAGGACGGAAGAGGAGGGAGGAAGGAAGAGGGAGAGCAGGGCCCTCCCTGTGTCCGTCACGCCTTCCCCTCCTGTCTCCGGTCCTTGGTGCTGGGGGATTCCGCGTGGCGTGGAGAAGCTTTATTGCTTCAATAGCCAGGGTAAGGAGGTTAATGCTGCCCTAACCAGGGAGCCGTTTCTTTCTCCCTCCCACCTTCTCCCTTTTCTTTTTTGGCTCAGCCTAAATTTCTAACACTACCTGATGAAATGTAGTATGCGGCTTTTAATTGTACCCAGAGGCAGTGCAACTTCATAGAGGGTTTTAAGCAAGTGGCGGAGGATTTGAGAAACAGCTGTGTTCCGGGCCGCGCGCTCCGAGGTGGAACAGCCCCGTCAGCACCTGTGCCCGCTGAGCACACCCTCACACCGCACATGCGTGTGCGCAGCTGGGACCCATCAGGGTTGTAAGGAATTAATACTCTTAACTTGGTATTTTATTGTACCTGGCGGAGCCTGATGCTATATTAAATCCGTAGCATATAAGTAGGATTTTGTTCAATCTTAGAGTTACTGGGGGTGGGGGCTCTGTGGGTGGGTAGGATATTAAACACACACACACACACACACACATACACACACACACACAAACACACACACATGACCTCTTTTTCTGATGCTGAGGACAAATTGTTTTAATATCCCTATGTTTGGTTTATTTATTATTAGAGATGAGTGGCCGCTTTTTTGAGAGTAATGGACTTCCCAGCGCTAACCTAGTTTTCCCAGTTGAATCTCCCTTACAATCCCAGCAGCTGTGCCGACAGCCGGGGAGGAGGCTTTCCTCTGAATAACGCCGGGCTTCCCTGGGTGCATGCCCCCAAGCATGTGTCCTCCTTTTTAGGACTCCTGATGCAATCTTCAAAATCCTGCTGCAGCTCCACCCCTCACAAAGAGACTCCCAAGTTATTGCCCTGGATTCCTTCCAATTCCCTGGAAATTCAACAAGGCTAGTGTTGCCGCCTGAAGCGATGGCCGCTTGGAGCAACGAAGCCGCGGGAAGAAGTTCAGAGGCGAACTGGAAACAAACAGCTTTTTATTCTGATAACTTTTCTCTCTGGCTCTAACAACGACTAACACACACCACACACCACCAAAAAAAATGGCGCTGACCCGATCAGCAATCTCGGCTCAAGTCCCGTGAGATCCCGGGCCAAGTCCCGTGAGACTACGGAAGGCGACAATGCCCAAATCTCCATGGCCCATAGTCAACCGCAATTTAAGCCATCTCCCCAAACAGGGCTCCTGCAGGCTAGTGTCTGTGCCCATTCTAAAGCAGGTTCGGAGAAGCCACTACCCAAGTCCAGAAGAACCCTCAGCAAGACCTACAGACTCAGTCTACCGACCGGAAGCAAAGAGTTTTTCTCTAAGCCACGGTACATGCTCTGGCTGGGAAGACAAGGTGAGACGTCATCCTAGGGCAGTGGTATCATCTGATGCCACCACGGGGCAGGGATCGTAAGGGAGTTTCCCCAAATCTTAAACTCATGTAATCAGCAATGAATTCAGGGTGTGAGAAAAATGCTCCCCCACCCCCCGCCAAAAGTTATTCACATCAAATCCTTGGAAGCTGTGACCTTATTTGGAATAAAGTGTCTACGCAGATATAATTAAGTTTAGGATCTTGAGATTGGTAGTCCTGGGTTTTCTAGGCAGATCCTAAATCCAACAACAAGTGCCCTTATAGGAGATCACGATTTGAGTTGGAGGAGGAGGAGGTGTGTGACCGCTCAGGCAGACACTGGGGTGGTGGGGCCGCAGGACAAGGAACATCAACAACCACCAGCAGCCAGGAGGGGCTCAGGATGGATTCTCCTCTAGGGCTTCAACTTCAGATTCTGGCTCCCAATAACTGTGAGCAAATAGACACCTGTTGATCGGGGCCTCCAGCTCGTGGTAATTTGCTATAGCAACCACAGAAGACGAGCACAGGGTCTTTTGCTCTATCACCACGCTAGGTAGGTGTTGCTACCAACGTGGCCTTTTGGCATGGGGTGGGGGGCAACTTACACTCTGGGCATTGTAAAAATGCAGAGGGGAGCCTAGGCACTGGCGTCCCATCCTGCCCCATCCACTGTGACTGTGAGTCGCACCCAGCAGGCATCAGACACTGGGATGTGAGGAGGTGGAGGGCGCACTGTCCTCCCAGATGGACAGTTCGGTTCTCCTCCCAGTTGGCCCGTTTTCTACATGCGTGTCTTCAGTAAGCCACTAAAAGCGCTCCTCAGTTACCTGGTCAGCAAAAAACGACATTCTCCATGTGAAACACACTTTGAAAAACTGCAAAACACCCTATGAATGTTGATGATTCAATTCACCACGTATTTATAAAGCATCTGCAGAGAATCAGCCCCGTGATTACAGGCGGTGCCTCGATTCTGAGGAAAGATGCCGTCTCCAGCAAGTATACTTGCAACATCCCCAAAACATTCTTTCTCTTAAGTACCCGCTGATCTTCTGCTAATGCACTGAAATCACTTTAGAAAACACCCAGTCCAAAATGTTACGTTAATGAAGCTCACAAATTGAATTTCTGCTGTGTTTCTTTGGATTCTCCAAATTTCTCTCTTTCAGCATTGAACAATAAGACCCCAAACCAATAATAACACACCATTTGTTTGTTTATGACATTAGTAATGATTTTGTTTTAACGTGCACTCAATACTGGTTCGAAGAGATTGGACACTCAAATGTGGCTTTTGATCACTTAGATTGCTACAAACCTTTTGGAGAGCAATTTGGCAATATGTCTTAGGAACCTTGAAAAAAATGTGCTTAACCTTTGACCCAGTAATTCCATTTCTGGGAATGTATCCTAAAGACATAATGGGAACTATGGAAACTGCTTTATGCACAAAGATGTTTATCAGAATGCTCTTTCTGACAGCAAAAGTATTTAAAACCATCTGAATGCTCCACAACACAGAAATAATCGGCGATGCAGCCCTTCCCTGGGCTGTCACAGGACCAGAAAGAAAGAATCACAGTTAAGAAGCATTTGCAGCAACATGATGAAATGTCTAATGTTAGGGGAAAATGAAGCAGTATGCCAAGCAGGTATACAGTGGTGATCATCTTGTGCATAAGAACACAGCACAACACACAAGACAGCACTGGGAGGCAGGCCTGTGTGGACTGCTGTTAACTATGGCCAGTAGAGGCGTGAGTCATTCTTTTTCTTCTTCTTCTTCTTTTTTTTTTTTTTTTTTTTAAAGATGTTTAAGATATTCTCTGCTGAACTGTATTCCTTTCAAATAGAGAAAATTTCCTTTAACAATGAGGGCACCTTCAATCTAGCACATGGTCACCGGGAGGAGGAGGCTCTGATATTTCCTTTGTGACTTTGATGATTCAGGTCCTACACAGTCTTATCCTGTGGCTTAAAAATTCCCTACCCCAGTCAGCACAGTACCCAGCCTCTCCCATCATCCATGCACTCAATCAATGAAAAGTGGGGGACAATCTCCACCTTCCCCTGCCACTGTTCTTTGTGAGAGGAACAGCCTTTTCTGGAATGACTGGCTTGGTTTAAGTTTACAGATACTGCAAGTTGCATAACTGAGGGTTTTTTCCAGTTTGTGGAGGCTGCGAAAAGGCTCGGAGACACACTGGGGCTCGTGCATTCCTGGCCGTGCCTCCCTCTGAGCTTCTGTTTCTTATGAACTAATTGCCAGGCACCAAAGAAGTTCTGATGGAATGTTTCACATTCTTATTAGTATGGAACAAAGAATAAATTTTTTGTAAAATATCTGCACATAAGATGGTCTACGTGCACCCCTATGAATTGAACTTGTTGAAGAGGCTTTCAGTAGGAAAGACCCCCTCAGAGGGAAGGTCCCCACGTGAATTCATGGTGTAGCCGCAGTCCTGGGTATCTAAGAGCATGAGGAACAGGAAGGAGGGGAGTCATGTGACAACAGAGGGTAGGGGACACTGGTCCCTGCACAGGAGGCACGCAGGGTCATCAGGGCAGGCAGGAACTGGCACTTGGCTTTGCTGGGAAAGCAAATATCGTGCACATTGCTGCGATCCTGTTGGGGGGCTGATTGCCTAACTGCCCTTGAAAGGTCTGTGACTTTGCCTGCAGCCCGGGCTCCTCCCTCTGTGTCATTGCCACTGGGGCGGGAAACATGAACAACATCTACCCCCAATAAAGGGAGCTGAAGGCCACCTCTGGGCCCTCGGGGAGTGACCTGACTGCGAGGCTCCTCCCTGGGGTAGCTGGTTAACCTGGCTAAAGGGCATAGCTCAGGTGCCCGCTGGCAAGTTGAGCAGGGACACTGGGGTAGCCTCCTAGGGCTGGGGAACAACAGACCGCACACGGGGCAGCTGAAAACAACAGAAATTTATTCTCTCGCAATTCAAGAGGCCAAAAGTCTGAGATCAGGTATCCACAGGGCTGTGCTCCCTTCAAGGGCTCTAGCTGGAGTGATTTCTTGCTTTCCCAGTTCTGGTGGCGGACCACAATCCTTGGCATTCCCTTGGCTTGTGGCAGCATTGCTCCTATCCTGTCTCCATCTTCACATGGCTTCCCCGTGAGTGTGTGTGTGTGTGTAGTACGCACATGCACGCTCATGCATGCATGCAAACACATACATGCACCTACACACACATTTGCACGAGTGTCTGCCTTTCCAAATCTCCTTTTTCTTTCTCCTGTAAAGATACCCATCTTTGTAAAATCCATGTGTTAAACTCATGCTGTTTAGAACATGGGAACCTTTGTTCTTATATAAACAGAATTTCATAACCTTACAAACTAGTAGAGAATCTAAGTTGCAACTGTCTTGCAGTTTAGGCCTCTAGGATAAAAAATACCATTGATTCAGAAGATATTTATATAATATTGGAAGTTGCCTATTCTCAATATGAAGCAGAGGGTTGTAGAAAGAAGAGCAAAGACTCATTTCCTTTATTATGTCAAAAAGTACTCTTTGAATAAAACTATTCCATTTTACCCCCCCCCCCCAAAAAAAAAGATACCCATCTTTGGACCTCATGTCACCCTAATCCAGTATGCCCTCATCCGCATTTGATTACTTTTGAAAAGATATTATACAATCACCTTCGCAGGTACTGGGGGTTAGGACTTCAACGTATCAATTTTGGGGACATAATTGATGCATTGGGCCACTTGATAGCAGTAGGCAGTGTGCACTCTGGAGTGGTCGGGGTTCACATCCTGGATTTGCCGCTTACTGGCAGGTACCTGATCTCTTGCAGCCCCATTTTTTTTTTTTCTTTTGGAAAGTGAGCCAGACACCAGCACCTACCCCTCAGGGCTATAGGGAAGCGAGCATCAAGCAAGTTCACTGCCAGACACATGGAAACTGCTCATGAACTGTGACCCCAAACTGGGAGCATCACCCTGTTTTGCAGCCCCAACTCACTCCCAACACTGAGAGACCCGGGTCAATATCACAGAGAGCAAACCAGCTCTTCACACTTGATGTGTGATGGCCTTGCCTGGGAGTCTGTCCTCTGCTTACCCCATCCCTCTTGTCCTCCTGGGTAAAGATGGTTCAACCTCAGCCACCACCCACCCTGTGTTGCCCTAACTGACAGCTACCCTCAAGATCTCCCCAGTCACCCTGCTGAGAGCGGCTTTGGACAACTTGGGCTCGGCCCTGCGGCAGAGGACATCTGCAGTGCCAGGGACTGCTCCATCCGCCCAAGAAGGGGAGCGTGGGCTGCCCTGTAACATCCAGGACACCCAGCTAAATCTGAGTTCCAAATAAATAACAGATTTCTTTGTATAGGCATATTGCAAATATTGTACCCGAAGCATAGACTGGGGTGCCCAGGAGCTAAAGTCCTCTAGCAACGACAGAGGGGAGTGTGGGGGGTGAAACCCCAGTGTGTTGTCCCTAGTGGCTGCATGTTCTACACTGTCCCCGTGAGATTCCTGGGTGGATTCTTGTAGCCTGCAGTGAAGATTCACTAACGTGCCCTGCTATGATGCCCACCTCCTGGGAAACCTCAAGGAAGCGTTTGCCATTTCCTTCACCATTATCACCGTCATCCTCGTGCTGAGCTTGGTCACAGCCCTCAGAGCCTGCATGGCAAGGTGCATGCGTGAGTTTGTGTATCTGCCCAGTCTCTCTGCCTCACTGGACTGGGTACCATTCACCCTTATGCCCCAGCACCTAGCACTGGGCGGGCACCCAGCAGGAGCTGACTAGCTAACAAGCAGGAAGAGAGGATGGGCAGGGGCTCTGCCTGTGCCTGCAAGGAGCAAGAGAGGTTTATCAGCCATGCAGAGCTGCCTTCAGGAGAGGCCACACTGTCTGGACTTAGATTTGGGTCTTCTTGTGACACTCTTTCAGAGTTTGACCTTGGGCAGTCTCCTGAGCTCTCTTCACTGCGGTTTCCTCATCTGTAAAACGAGCAGCTGAAACTAGATGATTTCTCTCATGTCTTCAGGCCCTAAAATTCTATGACTCTATATTCTAGGCAATAAACTTTATGACTATGAATAAATTAATGGAAATGAATATTTAAATGATGTGCAAACATTCATGCAAGTGCTTTCTTAGTCTTTTATGTGGTGGGAGGGTGAGAAGTAAAGCTGAGATATGAAGGACCAGAATTGCCAGGGGAAACCTCGCGTCTGGCTCCTGTCTGTCTGGGAAGAGCGTACGAGGGAGTGTGTTGGAGAAGCTGGAAGCCCCCGAATGGATGGAGATTCTAGGTTCAGATATACTGGAAAAGGATCTTGGGCCCAGGGAAGCGGCCAGCACAACTGGCCCTGTGTGTTGTCCCTCTCTCTAGCTCCTGGAATCTGGCACAAGTCCATCAGTGCTCAGCATTAAGGACTGGTGACTTGACTTCTGAATGTTTCAGTCACTCATCAGAGGGACCCCCTGTGGATCGAGTCAAGCACCCTGCTGCTGCTGGCTAGTCCATCCGAGCCAAGAATCTTGCCTTTGACAAAGATAAATACTCATTTCAAGGGAAAGATGGATTAAATATTTAGGGGTGAAACCACCTCCCTTCTCCCAGTGAAGGGACGAGCACAGTCAGAAGTTCTGTCGAGACAAGTAAAACCAGAACACGACAGCGAGACTGTGACCGAGAAAGCAAGCTTCAGGTGCGGGAGCCGCGAGGCCAGGTCTCATCGCCTGAGAGGCGCGTGCATCACGAGCCTGCGTTCCCATCACAGAGATGCATGAACCGCCAGGGTCGCGCCTCCTGGCACTGCAGAGCCTCGCGCGTCTTGCCCATTGGCTCTCTGCCACGCAGCCTCGGCATACTCTCCCTGAGCCAAACCATCTCTGACTCTCTGTTGGTGCTGAAGGTACAAATGATCTCTTCTGGTCAATTCAACCTACAGACGTTTGCTGAGGAGCTGTTAGGTACAAGGTGAAGGTAGCAGGGGACGGAACTGCCACTTCCCGACCGTGAAGAAGGTGGGCTATGTGAAGGCGCTTCTGCATATTTACTCTCATGACACTCCCCCCCAAGACCAGCCGCACTGCGCTCCTTTCACTGCTGAGATCACGCGGAGAACGTGGCCAGCTTCCTCACATCCCGCTGACCAAAGGCAGAACCGGGCTTCCAGCTGGGGACTGGCAGAGCCCGGAGCCCTGCCCATCCTGCTCCAGCTCCCCTCCCCGAGCAAGACTTCCGCTTCTTCTATAGAGTCGCTAAAAGTGCCCTTCATTGTCCTGCTGCCAAGAGAGCTAAATATGACGCAGACCACCATGGAAAGGGACGGCCGGGTTGGATGGAGGGTTGGGGGGCGGGGGCGGGGGAAGGGAAGTGGCTGCTTCTCTCCCTTCACACAGGGACAAGAGTGACTCGAGGTACAAACTATTAAGTCTCTTTACCCGTCAGAATTGGGTCAGATATTCTAGCAGGGAGAACAGCTTGTTCTCTGCTCCAGCTGTTATCTGAGCTACACAGCTGGGGGCGGATCTCCAGCTTGCTCCTTGGGCTCGGAGCTCAAGGTTTCCAAAGCTCTCCAAGCTGCATTTGATGGCCTCTCCCAGCTGGAATGAGGAGAGAGGGGGAAGAGCAGGAGAGGAGGAGGAGGAGGAGGGGGAGGGAGGGGCACCCTCATTTCTAGTGTTGCGACCAATTACCGCGTGAGTCAAGGCGACCTGCCTCACAGTTGACAACCGGTGAAAATGTTGTGCCAGATGTTCATGGGTGAGAAGCTGAATTATTTAAAAGAGAACCCCCATGCAGTGATGGCAAATGCTGATGAAATGGAGCTGGGGCGCTAGGGTGCAGTGAGGTTGCTCTGCCAGAGTCTGAAAGTCCAGCTATGGGGGGCCCCCTGCTCAGCACCTAACTGGCCAGCCAACAACAGGGATTTCTCAAAGCCCTGGAGACCTAACCGGCTGGACCCTCCCTTGACACTTTTGCTGCGAGAGAGCTGGGATTCTGAGCTCAGGTACACTCGCAGGTTCTCTTTCCAAACAGTCCCGCCATATGTGATGCCAAATCTTGGACTCCAGCAACATTCTTGCGTGGAAAAAAAACCTCCCCTTCCCTGCATATCATCGAGCCTGTCTCAAATGCAGCAGGAAGAAAATTACTCTGATTGCTTCCTAGTTATCCCAGGCCACAGCCTCCTAATTCTGGGTTCTTGGTGAAAAAGCAAGGAGTTGTTATATGAATTTCATAATTTAGAGATAAATAATGAACACCAAACTTGGAGGGAAATACCCTAGTGTTCATTTTATTTAATATTCTCCATTGGTGGAAATAAATTAAAAATGAACAAGGCTTGTTTATGCCTGCCTCACATTGCCCTCCACTTTTGAATAGCAACCGCATATTAATTTGCCAAGATCCCATAAATTATAATTAGCCCGGAGGATTAACAACATAAATCCTTGAATTTAAAACCAACCTGCCTGGCTCTCTCTTCCCTATGCCCTAAAGTAAAAAAGAGCCATAAAACCTATCACCGCTACTTGATCCATTAAACTCCGGAGACATTCTTATTTCAGCTTAGCTAGTGGAGGTAGTCTTTGTTAAATCTTTTTAAAGTTACAGTAGCTCGATAGGAACTGGAAATCTGGGGAGACCAGGATCTGCGTGGTCCACCCCGGCCACTGCGCACATTCCCTGACAGCCGGGACATGGCTCAGGGGGAGAGTTGAGGAGGGGACCAAAGATGACATTTTGGCTTTGCACAGTTGGTACGGGATCCAGGACCAAGATGAAAAGCGCCTCCTCACTCTGCCTTGCTCCTCACTTATTGTCAAGAGCTCCAGAGTGAGGCTGTCACCTGCCTGAGCTCAGACACACACACACACACACACACACACACACACACACACACACACACATGAGGCCGTCATCTGAGTTTGCAACCACCAAGTTTGAACCGGGGCGACTGGGAGATGAAGAAGGATAGCCAAGCTCAGAAGACAAAGTATTTAGCACAGGAAGACTCGGCCCAGTCTAAAGCTCCAGCTTCCAGATGGGCAATGGCAGGCGGCTCTTGAATATCAGCCAGGAACAACGTGCCCGGGGGGTGCCTCCTCTGGGGCTGGGCACAGGTCTCTCCCCACAGTCCCTCCATCCGCACCTCGCGGTCATTCACTGCCTTGCCCTCCCTGGGGAGAAGGCGGCTCCCCTACGACTGTGGCCCGGTGTGGCTAGACCTGGACATTCTAGAACCACACAGGGGGGTGCGGCTAGCTACACACCCAGCGTGCACCCAGTCAGGCAGCCGGCACGGGACGCACCTTGGTTTGGAAAGAAAGGGGTGAGAGGCTAGAGGGGGGGAGCGTCCACCTCTTGGCTGCTCTGGTGTCCATCCGCCCTCTGCTTTCTCAGCCGTGCCTGGGCTCCTAGTCCCGGGGACCGCCTCCAAGGCTGGATCCTATCCTCCTGTGGCTTCCGCTGCTGATCGTTTGGGGAGACTTTCCCATGCCGTGGCTGTCCCTCCGTCCACTCCGTCTGGCCCCTTACTAGACGGCTCAGGAGAGGGACCCTGTCTCACTCATCTCTGCACACATCCTACCCAAACGCCGCCTGGTACACAGTCGTCGCTCATATAGTATTACTGGAATCCATGGAGTCATAAAAAGGAACAAAGATTTAACTAAAAGACAAAAAGTGAAAATATAAATTCCTGCCTTGAGCCACCTACACTGGCCCTAGCTGATCTTCATACGGACACGATCTTCATAGGGCCCCTCCCAGTTTCGGAGCACCCGAGTCTCCCAGGCTCTTACACTGATCATCTTATTGCCTTTCACGACGACCGCCTCGCAAGGTCAGAGGTAAGGTCCCATTTCACAGGTGTGAACGTGGATATTCAAGGAGATGCCACAACCTGTCCTTATGACAGCTCCAGGACTGACGAGTCCGGAAAGGGACATTCCCTGGCAGTGCCGGTACCTCCAGACCCCCTTCTATTGTCTGTCTCAATACTACAATGGATGACATCAGTTCCCTTCCAGAGGAGTCCCAGCATTTACAGGATGCCTGGAGTCCTGGCTGTAAGTGCACTCCGTGAGAAGACATGTGGGAAACCAAAGGAAGGGAGAGCCTGTTTCCAGGAGGTGACCTGCTCTTGCCTGCAGTTCAGGGCCAGCTGCAAACCTTGACTTTGTTTCTACAACTAGAAACAGAACACCTGTGAAACCCCGCCCCGCCCCCAACATCCAGAGGCAGCCCCACGCATCAGCAATCTCGGTTACTGGTTGAACACCTGTCTCCTGCCCCAGCTGTGGGCTTGAGGGACAGGATGGTTCCGGCAGTCCCCAATGCACTTCCTGGAAGCCACAGCACGCAGGAGGTATCTGATACTCTTCTGTTGGAGGAACGTAAAAAGTGACCAGGGCTGGGCGTCGGAGCCACCCCAACTACATTCCACACAAAGGTGTTGTGACCGCTAAGAAATGGTGAACAGAGTTGGCCCCGTGAACGGAACAGGCAGAGGTGTGACACAAAGTGAGTAGACAGGTCCCCACGTGGGGCTGGCGGGAACTCTCTGGGTTTCCAGTCACCTCCCTGTGACGTGATGAATGGGAAGGGACCTGCTTGGCCACGGCAATGACTTCCACTTGCACACGGGCCGATTCAAAGGGGGCAACGGGCCACAAAACCCCACAGGATGCCTGTCCTTGTCCTGGTTCCCAGAGAGGACTGTGACCTGCTGCCATGCATGAGCTCATCTCGCTGCACCGTGAGCAAGGGCTCCGGGTCCAGCTCTGGTCAGTGTCGGGAGACCACTGCGTGCCCCAGAGGGTGCCTCTGCGTTGGAGATGAACTTGCTTACAAGAGGATCTGGTTTAAACCACAGTATGGGGTTAAAATCCTTTTCCCACTTGGAAGGTGGGCTGGTGGGCATCGTGGCCACAACACAGTATCTATTTTAATCTCTTCCCCCCCCCCCATTATAAGCAATATATGCTCACTATAAAAAAATATGACAATAGAGAAGAGAAAAAAAGCAAAAGATAACATCAACGGGCGGTTCTCCTTCCTCCCAGATAGTTTTTAAAATCTGAGCTGAACTAGAATAAATATGTTCTAAACCATACCCTACTTTTTTCACTTGGTATCATTCCATAACTACTTTGACCAAGTCCCTAACCATTTCCCCCCCCAAAACACCAGTTCTAACATCCCACCCAATGACTTCATAATCTCTGTAACTAATGTCTTTTTATTAGACATTTAGGCTATTTCATTTTTTTTTTAATTTTTCATAGTTGTAGATGGACATGCCTTTATTTTATTTATTGATTTTTATGTTGTGCTGAGGATTAAACCCAGTGCCTCACACATGCTAGGCAAGTGCTCTGCCACTGAGCTACAGCCCCAGCCCCTATTTCAGTTTTTGATTACAAATCATTTTATGACAGTCATCTTATGTATCAAATGCCTTGTGTACCTAATCATTTCTCCGGGATAAATTCAGAGAGCTAGGCTCTCTGCACGAAGGATATGAATATTTTCAGGAAAGATTCCATTTTGAATGGTGGCCTAAAAAAATGGGCATGTCACCTACTACTGAGAGTCAGGGTGGGGCTTGGTGGGAGATCTGCAGAATGTGGATCACCTGCACCAGAAAAAAGTGGGGCTGGTCTTCCAGGTACCTAGCCAAGGACACGTGGAAAGGCCATCCATGCCACATGGCACTCAGGCAGCTGCCCTGTGGGCCCCTGAGGAGGCTCCTTGTCCTCTTTGATCATCGAAATAACTGGGAGAACAAAACAGCAAGCAGAAGAGCAAAAGTAACAAATAAAATGTCATTTTAGGGTCACGGACTTTGTAGAAGCCTGATAGTTGTACATTCCCCAAATACACACTCATGTTTTGAAGTTTGCATATAATGTTAAGGACCCCCACAGGTGACCCAAATTTGTTCTTGAGTCTCCTCCTCAATTTAATTCAGTAGAATTCATAGGAATTCTGAACTCGGAGGAATGAAATGTTGGTGAATTTTTTTTTAACACAAGGGTCTGAATTCTAAAAATTCCTTCACCTGAGCTTAGCGAGCACAGGTCAAAGTTTGGGGATCCTCGACCAAAAATTCAAAATATGCATCCCTCCAAATTGTGGGGGAGAGATGTGGTGGTGCATGCCTGTAATCCCAGCAACTTGGGAGGCTGAGGCATGAGGCTAGCCTTGGCAACTTGGGGAGGACGTGCTTCAAGATAAAATAAGACGGGCTGGGGATGCAGCTCAGTGGAGAAGTGCCCTGGCTTGACCTCTAGTTTCACAAAGAGGAAGAGGTGGAGGAGAAGGAGCTTATTTAAAGCTGTGGTCTTCAAACTTCAGCAGGCACCAGAATCCCTTGGAAGGCTTATTAAAATACAGGTGGGGGCCCACCCTCAGGTCCACTGGGTCTGGAGGAGATTGGGGTGGCGGGCAGGTGCAGTCTCCCCTCCCTGCATTGCTCCAAAGGGCCAGCATCCTGGGCACACAGCAGGTTCTGTGGTGTGCCTCCCTGATCACAGTCTCTGAGGTTTGCAAGGCGTTGGTGAAGTGGGGATTTCAAGGTCGCATGCTTCTTGGACATCCTAAAATCCCTTCGTGAATGAACAGCACGTATTCTTGGCTTTTTTTTTTTTTTTTTTTTCAGTTGGTGCAAAAATGACTTTCTGGAAACTACTCACACTGGGGATCCTCACATTTGTTCCTACAGATCAGCAGAGGAAGAGGGATTAAAAACTCTCACATGCAAAATGCATGTCTACACGCCTCGGTGTCTGTGTGCATGGATTCATCTTGCATTTGCGTGGACAGTTCATGTATGTAAATGGAGGTCAAATTGTCAACTGCCCTTTCTTGAGAATGACTGAGATTATGCTCTTCATATTTTTTTGGCGTTAAAATATTATTCATTCTACAATACAATGGATGGAGGGGTGGGTGGATGAATGGACAGGTGGATGACTAAATATATGACAAAGCAATTACAGGGAAAAAGCAATGGTAGTTCATTATAAAATTCTTTGAACTTTGACATATGTTTATAAAAAAAAATTCATCATTTCAGTTTTGGGAAAAATGATTTGTCTTATGATAGTAGAAGATGGCTGTGGTTTTACAATATTATTAATGTTCTCACCAAAAGAAGAGGCAGGCAAGCCATGCTTCTCGTTCTTAAAAATGTCAGACCATCTAAAGCTTGAAAACCACCGTGCAAAGTGGCTCCCATTTGTGGGCTTGGGACTTCCTCTGAATCTAGCTTTAGAGTCTCCAGGAGTGAAACCGAATTGTGGGTTGTCGTGGGCAAGGTCCTTAATGAGATTTCCCAGAAAAGAAGCTGCCACCACAAAACTGCTTCCTTTTCTCAGGCCAGGTTATTGGCTGTGATGTCCAAATCACCCATCCCTGGACTTCTCTCTCGAAACTTCACACGTATCATTTTCCTAATTAAGCAACTCTTTGCCTAAAGGTCAGGGCCACCAGTTGCTCAGTCTGTCCTACAAAGTGTACCTCTAGGCAGCTGGCAGACATGTGTGACATCACCCAGATGCCTGCACTTGGACAAAGAGACCAGCTCATAGCTCTCCGCGCCATTCTGGATCACGCAGAAACTGAACACCTTGGGTGGATCAAATGGTTGCGGTGACATGCCTGGTAACGATGGCTAAAACTCTTTGTGAAGGTTTGTGTGTAGCTGCACTGTTACTGAATTTGTTGAAATCGTAAAAATTAACTCTCAGCAAAATCAAACTATGCATCGGACTAGATAGTAGCAAATGAATTGGAACTTGGCCATCACTCTGGGACTCAGCCATCACACGTTCCCCTCTGCACCATAATGAAACTGGTGGCCTCCAGCAAAAGGTTCCCAGATGGGGTCCCCAGAAAGATGGGAAGAGGATTTGGCATCCGTGGGTGGGGGGTGCATCCCAGTAGGTCTCCACTGAGCCTCTGACCATTTCCCTCCTGTGCCTTTGCTTTGTGATACTCTAAGCATTTTTCCTTACAAAGGATTTCAGCTGCTGGATTTCCCTAAAGGTACTTTAATACCTGTGCTGGGAGGAGAACGGTCACTTCATACAGAAATTAAATACATAAATTAATAGATGCCTCTTCAGAAAACCTTTCAAAGAGTAAGTCCAGCAGCTTCGGGACTCTGCAGTCAATAGGTCAAGGTCTCAGTTAATGTACAGGGAAAGGCAGAGGGGGATTAAAATGGTCCGGGAGATGCAGCGGAGTTCAACAGTATGTCCTCAGACCTAACCACTTAGGACCATGTGCCTTTGTTGAGTTGCCTAAGAGCATTTTCTGAGGACTTGCCAAACCAAGAGGCAAATGAAAGCGAGACCAGTCCTGCCTTCCTTCGTGCTCTAGGTCAAGGGCATGGCTGATGGGTTCAGAAGCAGCTGGAGGAGGAGCAAGAGAAGGAGGAAGAGAGAGAGGAGGAGGAGGAAGCTTCAGTCAGAGTTGAATGTGGGTGCCCCATCCAGGGGGGGGCTTTCTGCCCCTCACTTCAAAGAGCAGGGTGCACCTTTGACATGAATAAGTTGGAAAGACTCCTGAGTGTTGCTTTAAAAATTACCCTTAAACACGTGCCCATGTAGCTTCAGAACCTCTGAGGTCTCCGAGTTCCATCAACACGCGCCCAGGGCTCTCCTGAGAAGGCACCCTGCACATGCTTATTTTTTTAATGAGATCATTTTTAAACTCTTAGCCACCCTCTTACCGTCTGTTATGAACCAAGCTTCAGAGTAGATTTCCTTCAAAGGGCTTCAGCAGCTCTAACACAGCTTGAAAAGTGGGGTGCTTGCTAAATGCAACCTAGAGTAGCATTTTACACTTATCATCCCCTATGCTCCTGACAGAGCCTCCAGCCCCAACCAGCTCCCTAACACTCCTAGATCCATAAAAGCCCTAAACCCAAGGAGACCTCAGATGCATATAAACACCCATTGGTTTGTCCATTTCACAGATGAGGAAGTGTAGGAGTTTTGTTTGGGGAGATGGCTTGAATTGTGGTTGACTATGAGCCATGGAGATTTGGGCATTGCCGTCTTTTGTAGTTTTACGGGACTTGGCTTGAGATCTTGAGTGACTTGGCCAAGATTGTTGATTGGGTTAGCGCCATTTTGGTGGTGTGTGTGGCGCGTGTTAGTTGTTGTTAGAGTCAGAGAAAAAAGTTATGAGAATAAAAAGCTGTTTGTCTCCAGTTTGCCTCTAAACTTCTTCCCGCGGCTTCGTTACTCCAAGCGGCCATCGCTTCAGACAACAACAAGGAAGCTGAGACCTACAGTAAAATACTTCTTGTCCACAGTCAAAAGATGCTGCCTTAAATAACTGAAGAGCAGATAGTGTGCATTTTTATTTTATTTTATTGACATTTCCTTCCAGAAGAGATGGAGGTGAGATGTTCAGACTGAATTGTAGCATTTGTAATAGGTCCCTCAAAGAACATAAGCACACTGGGACACTGGTTTTTGCTTAGTCTTTTTTTTTTGTCTCTATCCACTGGTAGGAGGGCCTTGTGCTGCACTGAGTTGGGCATCACCTTAGGACAACCCCTCCAGGGTGACCCCGCTTGGATCTCCCACCTCCTGAGTGCTGCACACACACAGACTCCCACCCCCTCCAGCATGCTCCAATTCTTGCAAACAAAAAGTTTCTCTTCTGTACTTCCTGCCAATAGAATGTCTAGAAAGCAGATGCAGAAGCAATAACTAAATATGGGCTTTTTTTCTTTCAAAGGGCAAGAAATATGAGTAAAGAGAGGAGGTGAGAAACAGTCTCAGGTAATTCCCTTCGGAAAGTTTCTAGCGTTTGCTTTTTCTAGAAAACCCAGAGGACGCTGTGGACTTGTGTTTCAGGGCCGCCCTGGGTGCACTGGCCTGCATGCAGAGACTCGCCCAGGCTCTTGCTAAGCCTCCCCAGGCTCCTGGGTCCTCGCCTGCCCTGACATCAACACATTCACACCTTCCCAGGGTCCGGGAGTTTGCATTTTTTAAAAGAATTCCCACATCCCCCTCAAATGACATTGGTTACAAAGCAATGTGGGGAAATTTACCAAATTTCCATGTTTGAAAGTACCTTACCTGACAAACCGAACCTCTCAAAACTTTGGGGGTGATTTCGTTTTGGAAGTGAGACTCTGGGGTTTCTGTGTTAGAGGGAGGGTGAACAGACACTGTTCTGTGAAATGTGAACAGACATTTCACAACACTGCGGTCGCACACCTCCTCTAGGCCTCTGTCGAATACAATCCTTTCTAAAACATTCCCAGGGGTCTCTCTTCACAGCAGACTGTTTGAACTGAGGCCAGATTTCGGGTCCTCTGATCCATTTATCTTTCCTGTGCAAAATTCAGAATAAAGGACAACGTTTCTGAGTTGCTGTTTTGGAAGGTGGTTGCTAAAACTGGTCTCTGTGAAATTCCCATCCCGGGTGCCCTGGCTCTTCCCTCATCTGCCTCCGAATGACCTTCCTGCAGGTGCGAAGTCTACTGGAGAAATAAGAGAAATAATGCTCACACCCTATGTGGAAAACCCAATGGGTGCAAATGCAAAGAGAGTCACTTCTGGACAGTGGCAGGCTTGTTAACAAATTCCTCTGCCCTCCGCTCCAAAAGGGAGATCTCCTCTCCTCCACGGGGGACCGGAAAATGCACTGTGTGTTCCAAAGGGAATAAAGACTATTTCTGCCAGCCCAGCCCCAGTCCCTGAATTATTTTAATTGCAGCCCAGTGGTGCCAAGGTGCTGAAGCACCCCCTTAGGCTGAGTGCTTAGCTAGGAGGTACTGAATTAAACTGTCAGAACATGCAGAAAAATTGCAACGCAGCCTGTCAACAACATTTGTTAAGAGACACGGGTGAGGCTGGTGACTTGTGTAGAAAAAGAGCTGCCTGTGCAAAGCCATCAAAGCACAGCCTGGAACTAATGGGGTATTCAGAGGTCTTGTTCTACTTCATTGGTCAAAGCCAACACAAGCCTGTAAGGTTTGGGCCCGTTTGCTGTTTATTACTATGGTAATAAAGGCCACTTAAAGATACAAGCCCATCTTGTATTGGCTCCAACCCAGGGCTTCTGTTCTAAATAGGATCACCGAGGTCTTGTCTCTCAGGTTCTTCCAAACAATCTCCTTCTTTAAAGAAAAAAAAAATGCATGTGTGCATATATATATATACACACACACACACATATATGTATATATATACACATATATATATACATATTACATATAGTTACACATATGTACATATATACACATTTATGTGTGCATATATATATTAAGCTCCTGCCAAAGGATGACACAGTGGTCTTGATCTTACTTGTCTTTGGCGGATTGCCTTCCTGAGCAGCTACATGGGATGGTCACTTTCTGTGCCATCTGGGCTAGGTCCCGGTTCCCAGTCATTCCACCAAATGTGAACCAAGGTGCTGCTGGTAGGTACTTCGTAGCGGTGATCAAAGCCCACAGTGAATTGGCTTTCAGTTAAGGGAGATTATCCCAGATAATCCGGTGGGCCCCGGCCCATCAGCTGAAAGGTGTTAAAAGGAGAACTGGGCCTTTCCTGGAAGAGAAGCAGGTCTGCCGGTGGCCAGCAGCTTGAGCCAAGAGCTTGCCGGGAGCTCCAGGCTCCCTTTCTCAATGGCCCAAGGTGCCCATTTCAGACTTGCCTAGGCAGCACACAATCCCATAAGCCAATTCCTTGTGGCAGATCTCTTACTATATATCTCCCCCTGGCTCTGTTGCTCTGACTGAACCCTGGCTGACCCATGTCCCTAAAGAGTCCCTTGTTCCTCATACTTCAACCAAATATCTTTTCGTCAGAAGTTTCACATTGGAGGCCTGCATGCTGCAAAAGGTTTCTGTTCTTTCTGGCCCATGTCCATGTATTTGGTGCAATACGTGAAAAGTGAAAATAGGCTGAATTGGTTACCAGTTTCGAAACTCCTGAATATTTCACACCACACACACACACACACACACACACACACACACACACACACACCTGCATCTCTATTTCTCTCAAGGAGGAAGGAAAGATCAAGAGGATTTGGCCACGGTAGATCTGTGTCCCTATATGAAGTCATCAGCTATGATGGAAGGTCATGTCCCTTTCGACGGTGTGAGTTCTTACTGTTTACAAAGTCTCCGCCACTCCCTATCGTCGTCTCCCCAGCAGTGAGACCGTCATGAGCCTGTATGGTTCGTTTTTCTTACCATAGGAAGAAGAGTGAAAGACATGTCACATCCTTTACTCTATCAAAAGGAGAAAATGAAAAGATAGATGGGGAGGGCTGTGTGTTTCAAGAAAAAGGTGGAAAGTATCTATTTCTTTGCAGAAATAAAGATTATTTCCCTGCACTTTTGCAAAAATAAAAATAAAAAAAGCATCGGGGTTATTTTCCTCTTTAACCAAAGAAAACCCCGAGGTGAGCACAGAGGAACTTTGCTCAGCACTAGGAATGCTATGATAATTGCTTAAGAAGACGGTCATTGAAACTGACCCAGCTTCCAGGAAGGCTGAGCAAGACGCCCTCTTCCTGGCCATCCTTAGGTGCCCTCCAGCCCACGATCATCCTTGAGGGGTCACCTAGCCAGGTCGCTCCTGGTTAAGAAGCAAAAATGTGGTCCAGGAGTTAAAACCACACACTGGGAGCTCAGGGGTCTGTGTTCAGCCCTCGCTGTGTCTGGAGGAAGCTGAGACTCAGTTTCTTCCTCCTCTGTGAAATAAGAGGAGGCCCCGGATGATGTACCTCTGCCTCCACTCAGGGCTTCCGAGGTCCAGTTCTTGATCAATGAACGTGTCCCCTCTGCGGGGAGAGGCCCAGGAATCTGTATTTTGAGCGGCCTGCAGGTGATTCTGATGAGTAGCCAGGTTTGGATTTTGCTGGACTCAGTAAACTTGCATCTCAAGTTTCTCCCAGCTCAGAAACCCCATGTACCTAGGAATCGAATTCTGCGGGCACCTCTCTAAACCTCAGGCAGGCAATGCTCCAAACGGATTAATGCTTCGGGGCCACTGGGATGCGGTTTTAAAGACTTGAAGCATTGCCAGGCTGCCTCAGTCACCTGGCAAGACCTGACGTATAATTCTGCCTGTAACTGATGTGCAGGAGCCCTGTTTGGGGAGATGGCTAAGATTGCGGTTGACTATGGGCCATGGAGATGTTTAGGCTTGTCGCCTTAAAGCCGCAGCATCTCCTCACAATTGGACAGCTGTTAGTCATCTTACACAGTCGATCCTAAAGGGCTCCATTGGATGGCTGGTTAGCCAATGATGGGTAAGATCCCCAGAGGGGGACAACCTAAGACAGGCACAGTCACACAGGACAGTCTCATGGGGCCGACATATCAACCTAAGACAGGAGTCAAGGGCACAGCCTTGATTATCCGATGACGGGTAAGAATGTTGGTTGCACATAGACGTCCTAGAGCATCCCCTCTTTTAAAACAAAAGGGGGGAAATGCAGGAGCCCTGTTTGGGGAGATGGCTAAGATTGCGGTTGACTACGGGCCATGGAGATGTTTGGGCATTTCCGCCTTCCGTAGTCTCACGGGACTTGGCCTGGGATCTCGCGGGACTTGGCCCAGGATCTCGAGAGACTTGAGCCATGACTTGGCAGATTGGGCCGGTGCCATTCCTGCTCGGGCGCGTGAGATGAGACCTGAGAGAGAACGGACGGGGTTAACGCTATTGTGTATATATATTGTAATTTCTTGTAAGAGTACGTGCCTTGGTTTCTTGTGAGAGTATGTATGTGGTGTTAGAAATTACAAGAGACAGAGAGAGAGAGATATAAAAGAATTTTTTCGTTTCCATCCTGTCTCCGGGCTCCTTCCCGCGGCACCGCTGTTCCGGGCTGCAAATCCCTTTCCGGCGGCAACACTTATGTGCCTGGGTGGTTAGGAAATGCACTGGAAGCTCAGGTCTCAGACAAGATTCAAAGGTCAGAGTTGATACATCTGAACTGTGATTGCCAGATGGAAGACTCGAACCTCCACAGTTGCCACTCTGAACCCCCTACCCTCTTGCACTCAGTGCCAACAGGCCACACAGGATGGTTTTCCTAAATAAAGGTGGAAAGTGCCCCCTTTTAAACTCCAGGGATCATTCAGAAACAGAACCAGACTGCACAGCGTCCGCTCCTACCAACAGACCTCACCTACTTCAGAGTAAGTCCTCTTTCGAACTTCCTTTTGTGCACCTTGATGGCTCTTCCTGATTCCCAGCGGGAAAGGTTATGTTTTTTCCTGAAGCAAACCAAACACATTGAAAAGCACGTGGAGCCTATGATAGCACAGTGGTGTCACAGTGAAAAAAAAATATGGATTTTTACTTTTGTAATGTGTGACTATTAGATCACAGTGTTGGTTGCAATAAATTATCACTTTCGGTTCCTGCTAATTGCTAGAATCTTCTGCCATGGGCTGCAGTCACGCGGGCCAAAAATGAAAAAGCTTTGGAGCCAGATACAAATGTGCGTCCTGCTGGATTGTGAGTGGCATCTCGGATCTTGAATACATGCCTAAGGAGACAGCTGGGGCTGCAGGCCTGGGAGGAAAACACTGCGTCATGCAATTGTTGAGGAAAGCAGCCTCTTCATGGAAGAGAACGCTGGCCTGCCTGTCAATCCACTGACCCAGGGCAGCCTCTGCCCTCCACATATGCCCATCGATAATAAGCACCTCCTGGGTACAGCCGGACCAGGTAGTTAATGCATCTTGAAGTTTAAGACCAAAATTTTTAAAAATCCAATCTGATCCTTGAAATGAAGACATATTTCTATACCTTCTAGGCCTCAGAAAGTGCAGTGCCCGGGAAGGGCAGCCGTGAGTGCCCACCTTCGCCCCGGCCCCTCCCACCCCTGCCCATATACATTCCCTCCTCCTCGTCCTGACCTTTTGTCTCCCCAAGGTTACAGGGATGCCAGTGAGGTCTTCTGGGCACCAATCTCTGCTTTCAGGCGACTTCCCGTTATTCTGTGAGAGTCGGGTCCTGCTTTGGGAAGTTCAGGGATGTCCTAAGTACCGCGGGGTGGTGAGGACAGATGAAGCCCCGCCCTCTCAGAGCTTGGGCTCTCACGGGAAGCTGTGGGGTGTGCCCTGGTCCACGTGGTGATGACTGATGGGGCGGGGGCATGGGGTGGGGGAGGGAGCAGGCTGGTGGAAGGCCTTCCATGAAGGACAGAGGAAAGGGTGAGCCAGCCCTGGGGCTGTCAAAGGGCACTTGGAGAAAAGGCCTGAGGAGGAGAAGCCTGGGGGACAGTGCGCCTGGACGGCCGGATGGCAGGGAACAGTAGCTGGAACAGAGTGGGCAAAGGGGAGAGCCTCAGAGGTGAAAACAGAGCATTTCAGGAGGGGAGGGTACACAGGACCCGGGGAAGTCCAGATGACATGACGGTTTCCATTCAGAGTGACAGGGGAAGCCTCTGGGAGACCCTAGTCAACAGGGCAGAGATGGGACCTGAAATGGTTCAGTGGAGATCCTGGTTTTCTGTTGAGAATACACGGAAGGGGAAAGAGGGTGGTGGTTGGTGCCAGGAGACCCTTTAAAATGAGGACAGGCCAAGGGTGCCTGGAGCGAGGGCAAGGGCCGCGGCAGGCTTTCCCGGGCTTGCACCCCTGCTGGCGAGGTCTGTGGCATTCCAGCCACGAAGGGCCAGGTCGGTCCTGTTAACTGCTACTGCCCGGGAGCCGCGTCCCTGGAGCTCGGACCGCTGGCAGCAGGTGAGGGTCCCTGAGGCCGAGCCCGGCCGGCTCGGTGCGCTCCGTTTCTGACAGTGGCTCCTGCCCCCGTGTGCAGCCCCTGCCCGTCCCGTGGGCCTCTGTGTGTGAACGGGGCGGTCTGACCACGGCCCAGGAGCTGCCTGCAGATGCCCCTCTGCCTCTCGCTGCCCTCTGTCATCTAAGCCTCAGTGCCTTCCTGTGACCACAAGAACCAGGCTGCCAGGGACGCGAGCAAGGTGACAAGGACATGCCATCGGAGCGGCTTGTGCAGTTATAAAACAGGGGCGCGCCTTCCTCCTCCCCATCCTCTCCTGCTTGGGAGAACCGCGGACGGAGAGTCCTGGGGGCTGGAGGAAGGGAGGATGCCCAGGAAACTGTGAGGGTCACTCCGCCTCCGTCAGGGGACTGGAAATGGCCTTGGAGGAGCTTAGACTTAAACCAGAGCCACGCTGCCTTCCCAGTGCCCCCAGGAAAGCCCGGCAGAAAGGACGACACCCTGCATGGCCAGGAGGGAGGAGATCGCCGGACGTCCACCCGGCTGGGTTGGTGACACTCTTGGGCAAATGCAGGGTAGACCTGCTGCGTCAGTAAGTGCCGGGCTTTTCTAATGAAAGCAACACTGGGGTTCTCCTCTTATTGCCTGGCTGTCTCTTGAAGCCTTCTCTACATGGGAGGGGTTTCTGTGACTCTCCTTTTAGAGGGGGTCACTGGGCTGATAGTTCCCTGTGGGCATATTGTAGACCAAAACTTCTAGAAAACGTTAACTTTAAAAAGGTGGTGGTGGGGGGGATCTTAAATGGATTTTTGAAAAGGGATACTCAAAAGAGGAGTTTTGCTGCTTGCTTGTTTTTTATTTATTTATTTACTTTTGGTACTAGGGATTGAACACAGGGTGCTTAGCCACTGAGCCCCCTCCTCGGACCTTCTCCACGGTGCACACCCATGTGCACAACAGCACAGTGCACACGAGCCAAAGGATGGAGCCAGCCCAGGCGTCCACCAAGGGACAGGTGGACAAGGAAAGTGTGTCTACACGTGGTGCATCTACAGATGGAGTTTTACTCGGCCATACAGAGAAATAAAATCATGTCATTTGCAGGAGAATGGGTGGCACTTGAGACATTATGTTAAGCCACATAAGCCAATCTCAGAGGGTCAAGGGGTGTGTATTTTCTCTCACATGTGGACGCTAGAGAGGAAAAAGGAAAAGAAATGTTGGGGGTGGGTCTCATGAAAGTCAAAGGGAGATCAGTAGAGGAAAGGACACCCCCACCCCCACTTTGTAAGAGGGATGGGGAGGGAGGTGCAAGGAGTGATATTGGCCAAATTATATTGTTATATGGTGTGCATGTACGGATACGAAACAGCAAATCCCACCATCCCGTACAACTGCAATGCACCAATAAGGAAATACGGGGAAAAAAAGAAAAGAAAGACATTTCCCCTTTTCAGAGACAAGTCGTACAGACACAGGATCACATTTTCTTATCCATGGATCCAATCACATTGCTTTCCTGATATGAAATTGTGAGCATTGCTCATTCCTTTTTCTGAAATTGTGAGCATTGTTCATTCCTTTTTAATTTTTATTTTGAGACAGGGTCCCGCTAAATGGCATAGGGCCTCGCCAAATTGCTGAGGCTGGCTTTGAACTTGAGATCCTCCTGCCTCAGCCTCCTGAGCTGCTGGGACGACAGGCGCGAGCCACGGGGCCTGGCTTGTCTTTGTTCTTCGTGACTGCGGGCACACAGATCGGCACGGGGACACGAGTGACCACAGAATACCAACACGTGAGGCCCTCGGGGACGCAAGCCGCCGTATGTGGTTTCCCAGCGGCCGCCGTGGTCTCCTGTGGCCCCAGGAGTGAGGGGTGAGGAGCTGGGCTGAGTGACGTGCGGACAACCTTCCTGTCCGAATTACTCACTCACGGCGTCTGAAGGACCCTGGGCGCCCTTCACCCATTCATTCATGGACTCACGCCCTCATTCACTCCTCCCCGAGCATCTGTTGACATTCTGCAGAAAACAATACCAGAGCTGTTCTCTCCTTCCTCTCTTGGAAGCAGAGAGGGAGAGGGTGGCCAGGAAGCCCTTGCTCCTGCTGAGTCAGTGTCCCCCCCTTTCCCTTCCGGCTTCAAGCCCGTCGCTCCGTTGCAGAGGGGCAGGAGAGCCGGGGGCGGGGGAAGCAGGAGGGAGAACCATCAATGGCCTGAGAAAGAGGAACAGGGTTTACTCATAGCTGATTATCCTTTTGATGCTCATGCAAGTTGCCAAATAGGCTGAGATACCCCACCCTGGCCTCGGACAGGAAGCCTGTGGTAAAATTAATGTCACCGTGTCTGCTGTGGATGTCCCCGGGCTGCCACGGTACTGGGCGCTGGAGAGCTGCCCAGAAGAGGAGTTGGCCCCTGCTCTGTGTGGGGCGCTGGCTGAGCTGCTGTGATTGTAAAACGACTCTTTTTCACTTAAAAAAAAAAAATTTCTATTGTAAGCAATAGGTATCGTAAACACGATTTTTATGCAAATAAAAGCTTCTTGTAAATTAATCAGAAAAGTATTGGGTCAGAATAAGTCAATGAGCATTTCTTTTTGGTTGCATGATTGAAATTACTTGTTTTACGGAATGAGAAAATGCAAAGAAGAAATACATCCAGAGTCCCTTCCTTCAAACACAACTATTTTAAGCAAACTGGTGTTTATGGTCTTGGCATCTCTCTCCGACTCCGGTGTTTGCCGCCCTCCCTACCCCTTGACCATGCCATGACATTTATTTATTTATTTATTTATTTACTGTCATCAAGACAAACAACTTAAATTTTTGCCCAGATTTATTTTCTTTATAAGTGACATTCTTTTCATTGGTGTAGAATAGTATATTAAATGCCTATATCATAGTAATTCAGCCAATATCTCAGCATCTTTCTTCACAGCTGATGAACTGCTAAGTAAAAAGGAGAAGGTAGCATTATCTTTTGCAGATTAAAAGTCATACGTCCAACTGCGAGAATGGGTGCTATTCTGGGTTGAAATTGAAGCCCAGACTTTTCTTGAGTGGGTTGGCTGAGACTCTGAGGAAGCCGGTACCCAGGCTGGCCGGGGTTATGGGGAGTCATTGAAGAACATGTCTAAAAGAACACGGATGTCAGTTCCAGAGAGATCTCCCAACACCCACATCTCTGTGTCCAGTCCCGAGAAATCCTGTCCCCGAGAGTTCCGTAAATCAGTCCCGGTTTCCACCCCAATTCATTACCCGCCCGACCATTCCTTTTGCTGGAAACGGTACATCACCAGATTGGATTTGCTCAAGCTGAAGCAATTACACAATATGGTACCGGCGTGATGGGTCTTCCCGAACAGCACCACCAAGACTCAGAGCCAGTTCAAGGGGAAAGAGATTTCGATGAACACAGGTCCGCATCTCAGTCACGGGATGAGCCAGTCTCTTTGGGACGGGAAACGATGTGGCCTCTGGGTTATTAACATGGAATGAGGGCTGGGGGTGGTGCCTGCCATTTTGCTGCTGTCGCGTGAGCCAGCACTATTGAGTCGAGTTCCCAGAGCAACCCTCTCCCACTCTGTTTAGATTTTAATACTGTTAAAGCCACAATAATACACAGGATAAACACACACGTCATGAATTCTATTAGTGATAAATAGTTCCCTGCACCAAGGAAATGAAGGAGGTAACCCCTATCCCGTGCACAGACTCAGACTCAGAGCCCTAACTCAGACCACCTGGATGCAAAGCTGATCTGAATTATGCAGTTCTTTAAAAAAAAGAAAAAAGAAAGAAAGAAAAGAGAAATGCTGTCAAGAGTACCCAGAAGCCTCCTTCAGAAAACACACTTTGATCTAGCAAAGTCCTGAGCTGAGATGCTTAAACCAATAGGTTGGAATGTCCTTGAGTTGGTCTGCACTCCCGGAATGCCCAGGTACATTAGAGGAGCCGTCGTGCAAAGGGCCAATGTCTCCAGATTGTTCCACACACCCTCGCCTCAGTGAACCCTTTCTCCAAAGTGACTGCCCAGGGTTCCAAATCTGAAATCATGAGTCGCGCGTTCCTGAAGCCCACGCCGGTGAAGATGGGGTTGGACGGGCAGTCTGCGGGGAAGTGGAGGAGCGCTGCCTGCCTCAGCCTTCCAGTCCCCTCCTGCTCAGGACAGCAACAGAGGGCTCCAGGGCAGGGACAGGAGCGTGGACACACGTCAGAGGCGGACAAAGCAACAGCGCCCTGTTACCTGCAACTCTTTGTTTCTGCATAGTTTTTTTGCATGGTTTGTTCTGTTGGGGGGGGGGGGGGAGTTGTAGCTTGGGGGGAGGGTGCGGTTACAGAATTGGTGGCGGGTCTTTCAGCAGAACCAGGTGAAACCCTGTCTTAGAGCACAAGCCTTCCAAAGACCTGCAAGGCCGGCGACCGCCGAGACTCCTCGGCTCCCCCTGGTGGCCACTCCCAACCCAGGGTGTGCACACCTGCCTCAGGACCTTGATGCCTGCTTTCCCTCCTCCATCCCGCCTCCACCTCTCCCAACTCCTCCTTGGGGGAGGAGGAAAGCCTCTGTGTCAGGTCCTCTTTAGAGGCGTGACTACCTTCGCGGCACCTCTCCTTCCCAGAAGGTCTTGGTTACGTTTGCATCTCTTTCCCCAACAAGAAGGAAAGCGCCCTGAGGGTAGGTGTTCGCTCTTCTGCCACCTCGCCAGGAACAGAACACAGGCAGAAGCCTGGGCCCAGCACAGGTTCACTGAAGGGACGGCGGGCGGGTGAGCTCGCAAAGGTGCCACGTACTGCGAAGGCTTGCACACCTGTGCCACGTTAGATGGCGCACGCATGCACGCCCGCAGAGGGGCGTGGCAGGGCGGCACCCGCGGGCTGGATCCTACCCTGACCCCCGCCCACTCGGGCCCCGAGACCAGAAGTGGCTCTTTATGTGCCTTCCAGTAAACATTAATTGTTGGTCATAAAACTTCAAAGAAACAGATATTTATAGCTCGATTAAAGCCCTTTTTCCACCACAGCACTTTCCAGCCCAGTTCCCATGAGCACGCTGAAAACAGCCTCCTGCCCACTTCCTGTCGCAGCCCGTTCCCTCACTCTGTGGTCCTGAAGCTCTCGGGCCCCGTTTTTTTTTTTTTTTTTTTTCTTCTTCTTTTTTTTTTCCAGCCTTCGGTCTTTCGGTTTCTCTTGGGTTTTCTCGGTTGGGTTTGTCACTCCTTTTCTCAGGCGCCCAAGCCCCGGCGATCCGCCCCCGGAGCCAGCGTGACACCCACCAGGCAGCGGGCAGGGCCTTCTCCAGACGTCCACAGACAGGGGCAGAAAGCCAGCCAGTGCTCCAGCCCAGCCCGGCCAGCGTGCAAACCCCGGGGGACAGGAGAAGAGGCAGGGCCCCGACCCAAGAAGCAGTTCCTGTTGTTGTTTACAAAGATCAGCGTCTCAGATACTAGTGACGGAGGTGACTTGTTATTGGCCATTTCCTTTGAACTTCATAAATATCATTTTTGAGAGCGTGGAAAAATCTTGTAAGACGGATAACTGACATCTCCGTATAAAACACGGGCAAAGAGACTTATAAAGGTTTAAGAAATCTGTAAAGAGACTTTTTAAAAGGTTCAGAAATCCGCTCCATGTCTGAAAGATGGCAGAGACGCCCCACCAGGTCCCCACATTCCTCAATGAATTGCATTCACACTCTGAGTACGGGGGCATCCCGGTGGCACGGGCATCGTGGGAATCATATTCAAAGGGACACCAAAGTGCCCTAATTCGGGCACGGTGGAATGGGCACCATTCCTGATAACGGCCACATTCAAGGTACATCGAGTTCATCGTTTCCAACATTGGGACGGAAGAGAAATGAATTTTAAAAAGCACACTCCGCCAGGAAGTGTGGTTCGGGAAAGGAATGATCGATACGTCCATTCAGCTTTATAGGAAGGAGGCGGGCCGGGCCGCACCGTGGCTTCCACGGACGCTGTGTCCGGGCGGCGGTGATTCCTCTTGGCACGTCTGAGGCCGTCTCAGCGGCCCTGGCCCGCCCCAAGCGCTGATTGTGGTGCTTGGTGAGCACCGTGCGGTTCTCAGCACGGCCACCTACTTGAGAAAGGATGTGCCCACAGTGCGAGGAGCCCCTCTGTAGATGTTACCATCTGAGAAAGATGGAAACTAAGTGGTCTCCGCAGGGTGAGGTCAGGAAACCCCTTTTGGTTTCAAGAAGAATCCCCCAAAGAAAGCACTCTGTTTCCTTTGCTTGTCCTTTTTCTGGCCCTGTCCTACCTGCGCCGGCTCAGCTAACACTTGCTGGTGGCCACTGGGTCAGTCCTTGCACACTCACCAAGGGGAGGAGGGTGCTCATCCAGGCTGCTCCTGCCGGGGCCAGACCCGCGGGGCTCTGCAAGCCTTGCCTTTGTCCTACCCAGACACAAAACTCCGAGGCTCTGGGGGACAACCCCAGCTGAGAGCCCTGGTGCTGCGTGGGCGGTGCGTGCCCGTGCTCAGGAAATGACCAGTGGACAGCTGCAGGAGCCCTAATTAAGGAGATAGCTAAGGTTGTGGTTAGCTGTGAGCCATAAGCATTGCCACCTTCCATGGTCTCCTGAGACTTGGCCGGGGACATTGTGGATCTGGTCGGCGCCATTTGCATGATCTCACGAGACTTGGCCCGGGGGATTGTGGATCGGGTCGGTGCCATTTTGTGGTGGTTGCAGGAGTGTGGATGGCGCATTGGGGTGTTGTTGGAGCTGGAGAGAGAAGCTGGCAGAATAAAGAGCCTGTTTGTTTCCAGTCTGCCTCTGAACTTATTCCCGCGGCTTGGTTGCTCCAAGTGGCCATCGCTTCAGGCGGCGACAGACAGCAACGCTCGGCCTGCTGTCCACGTGCCGATGTCCCATCCGCAAGCTTCAGAAGCAGGCCTGGGAACCACAGCACGGCCCCATTCCATTGGTTTTCTCTCCCAGGAATCTGGGGGAGTCAGTGGACCAGGTAAGGTCATCCTCCAGAGAGGGGTCGGAGAGGCCAAGATCAGGAGGCCGAGTCGTAGTGGAGAGGAGGTGGAAGCAGCAGGGAGGCAGAAAAGGCTGGGGTGGAGGAGAGAGAACCGAACAGGAGCCAGCTGGGTCCCACAGCCAGCTCTCTCGGACTAGAGGGCCACCTCGGCCCTGCTGGAGTCCAGAACGTCTTTCCTCGTCCGGTCCTTGCTGAGGCCGGGGCGCTCAGCGTTTCCTGGTCTCCCGGAGCACGCACATTCACAAAGGGCTGCGCGTTACGTAAGGCACGTTCAGTGGCTTCCTTGCAACTCAAGAGAGCCTATTTAAAGAGGAGAGAAATTGCCGGTAACAAAGTCTCCCTTTTCGATGGGACCCCAGACTCAAGGCTCTGAGGGCCCCACCTCGGCCAGGGACCCTCTGCAGGCAGCTCCTCTGCCCACCCTGCACAGGACCAAGCCCCGCTCCTCGGGATCCTGTGCAGCAGAAGGTCTTGTCTGGTCACCGGCCTCTTGGCCTGCTTCCTCCAACGTGCCCTTCCAGCTCAGGGGTGCGGTGAGGCGTCCGAGGCAGGGTGGCCCAGGCCTGGCTCACGGGCTGTGAAGCTGAGAGCGTCCTACAAGTGCAGTCCTGTTCCCTACGTGAGCTCTGCTGGCTGTGCCCTGTCTTCCTCCCTGCCCTCTCTTTGAACACGGGAGCACCCAGCTTGTTCTGAGAACATTCTGGATGTCTAAGTGCTTCCCACACTTCCGGTAGGGAGAGCACGTCACTCTTGAAGACGGGGCTCAAGGGGCTGGAATCATGGGATGTCCCCCAGGCTCTTCTGGAAAGCTCATGAAGTCACCCCTCGCCAGGCCACCTGCCCTCTCACCTCTAAAGTGCAACTGTCACTCCCTCCCCACACCCCACTCCTCCCGGAGGCTCTAGGGGCCACCAGAGCCGCCTGTCAGGAGGCCAGTGGGCAGCCCAGCCCCAGGTCTCCTTTCCTGGTTGCCTCTCTTACCAGACCCCTTTCTGACTCAGGTCCCCCAGAGCCCTAGTGCATGTGGCTGTAACTTTTGCAGGATGCATGAGCTCCTTCTCTACACCCCGGTGTCAGGCGCTAACCCAGAGGGGAGAGGCGTCCATGGGGTTGGGATTTGCCCGGTACTGACAACACATCCTGCTCCGGCTGCGAGTTCTGATCAGCTTTTTCTTTCAAAAGGTGAACTTAGGTGAACCGCACTACAGACCTCAGAGCACATGAAGATGCGTTCCGGCAGGCGACAGTCCTCCCGGTCTCCAAGCTTTTGTTTCCTTGCTCAGATTTGACTTTTGTAGACCAACTGAGTTAAAATAACGACGACAATAATTTGTAAGAAGAAACCCAAACTTGCTTGTTGTCTTCCTACCTTTGAAATTTTGCAAACAGAATTTGGAGGAGAGGAAAGATGCCTTAACTTCCCAAACTACAATTTATTGAGCTTCGGCTACGTGCTGGGAATTTTCATATTCACACACACATGTGTGCACACGCGTGCGCGCGCACACACACACAAAGTGACAATGTGATCATTTTAAAGAATGTTGAAAACAGCCAGAACATTGAATGCTAGTTGGTTGTCCTTCTTAATGACCATATTTCTGTTGGTCCCTTTTGACTATTGGGGGGAACTGTTGCTAACAAGTAAGGAAATATCAGATCCAGTGCACGTCTCCGGGTAGGAACAGTTATCCCTCTTTGAACCACATTTATCTACCAGTCCTTCGAGTAGACTCAATATTTTGAGAAAACTGATTTCCAGCAGGATTTTCGTTATAGTGAGTGAGTTTTCCACGTGGTGAGACAGCAAAGGAGGGTGTGAGCAAGACCTGAGGCTGCACCGCCGCTGCTGGGTGAGCTGGGCTTTCTCAGAGGTCAGCTGGGACTGGCAAAGAGCCCCTTCCTCCTGCAGGGTCCTCAGAGCACTGGGGCTTGGCTTCCCCCTCCCACACATGACTGTCCCCACCATACTTGTCCAGGCAGGAGCCTTGGAGCTGGTGGCTGAGATGTGAGGGACCTGCATAGTGTGACTTTGAAAGCAAAGACAAGCAGTGTGGCTCCCAGCAGCCAGAGCCAGGCTCCTGCGCTGCTGATCTTAAACATCCAAATGCAGATGTGGAGCGGGTCATCACGGGAACCAACCCCTGGCTGAATGAGTAAGTGAATCCATGTTTGGCTTTTCAGAACTTAAATTAACACTCCTTTCTTCTTCTTCTTTTCCCCCCCATATTTTACTTGGTGCATTATAGTTGTACATAATGGTGCGATTCACTGTGCCACAGTCGTGCATGCACACGCCATCACAGTATAATCCGACCAATATCATTCTCCAGGATTTCCCCCTTTCCCTCCTTCCCTCCCTCGCTCTCCTTTCTTCTTTGTGTAAAATACAGCAAACCCCGACTCACGGGGTTATTGTGAGGATGAAAAGAGAGAAATAGTGTTTACAGATTGCGTGATACAAGTTGGTATCACTATTAACTCCAAGAGTTATTTGATTTTTGTTATTTATTCTTGGTGTTATTCTTCTCGCTTTCGGGGCACTATCTATTGGTCTTTAGGTGTTACCTATAGTTAGCGTTATACCTCTACCTGTCCGCCTGCAGCAGTGTCCTTTCTGAGCCCTTCACCAGGAACAAGAAACCCATCCGCAAACGCGCATGACCTTATTCCAGGCAGCCTTCCGCAGGCCCGGGCGCCCCGGGGCTGTGGCCCCCTCTCCTCTGGGCTCCAGATTCTGCTCCTTCCTGTTTCTCTCTGGCCTCTCAAACACTCTCCACGGCAGTGTAAATCGAGAAGCTCCGGAGGGTCTGCTTCTGCTGTGGCGCCTTCATACTGAAGGCGTGCTTAGCCGAGGCACCCCTTCGCCCCCAAACTACAAGGGCGGGCTCCTGATAGGGAGGCCCAAATTCCTTCCATGAAAATGCAAAGCACGACTCGTGAAAGAAGCCCCGCCGCAGGAAGAGGAGGAACCGTCAGTTTGCATTAAAACAAGATGAGAGGATGCACACTTTGACCATCTGGCGAAAGACCCTCCCGGATGAAGACCAAGAGTTGCCAAGGAGTAAGGCAAGAGCTGGAGGAGAATCAGAGGCCTCGGCAGGCCTCCCTCCATGCCCGAGTGGAAACTTTGAGCAAATTCAGGACCGGGGGTTAGTGCTGGGCTCACTGCAGCAGTGTGTTCCCTGTGCCTTGCAGTTGTCTTTGTTTTGCTTTGAACTTAATTGTCTCACCGAGCAGTGGGGCCTGTAATGCATTTGGAAGGAGGCTGGAGTCAGAAGTGTGAAGAGGCAGATGGAAAAAAATAGCACTTTTTTGGGGAGAGGAAAACTTCCTGTCGGGTGAGACAGGCCAGATTCGCTGCACTAGCAAACGCTTCCAAGACCTCTGTCACCTAAGACAACCGAGGTTTGCTCTTCACATCTAATAAGGGTCAGCGAGGAAGCACTGTTGACCTGGTCACTCAGGGAATCAGAAACACAGAGAGGCCCTAGCTGGACGTTGCTCCCCTGAATGCAGGGACCTGGGAAGGAGTCAGGGTGAGTCACCCACCAGCTCTTACAATTTCCTGGTGGAGGTGACAAACCCACTGTCACTCAGATTTCACTGGCCGAAGCAAATCATGTGGCATTGCCTACTGTCGAAGGAACTGGGGAGTCCCCTCCTCTGTGTCCTCCAGCAGGGGACTCGTGATGTTCAAGACTTGCCATAATGACCCACCCAGGGCTCCCAGTTCTGCATTGCCTGAGACGTTCAGGCACATTATTCACTGTCCTGTGTAAACTCACAGCTAAGTTGAAAATGGCCAAACCAATAGACCCTGAATTCAAGCGTCCCGTCTTAGCCATCAGTGCCAGGCGGGAGTTTCGGGAGCCACTCAGACAGCTCTCTGATGCAGACTTCAAATCCTTCGCGGTATCTTCTAGTACCCCTGGTCTCCCCAGATGAAGGTTCCTGAACTTCTGCAAGTCCGCCGCGGATTACGGCAACAGTGGTGGGGAGTTCATGGCCTCCACAAACCCCCACAGCAAGGGTGGAGGCCAAAGCTGAAGGCACAAAGCAAACAGACGGTAGTCCCCTGCCCCCTGCCCCCACCCCCCATGCCACCCCTCCCTCCTCAGATGCGCATGTCCTGTGAACAACTGGATTTGTCATATTCCTTGCAGTGCCGTCCCTGTGGGCTGGCAGGTCTCCAAAGGACCAAAGTATGCATCTTAGGTGGGCTGCGCCTTTAGCTGTGTGGCAAAATCGAGAGTGGACTCTTCCAGGTGGCCGTGGATCGTGAAACAGCCGGATGCACCATGGTGTCGCAGCCCGTGGAGACGGGCCAGAGGCACGGGGCCACGTTCAGGAGCTCCACGTGACTCTCACATGGCCACGGCCGTGCCACTCCTCCTCCTCCAGCCCCGTGCAGGGTGACCTCGTGGCCCTCTCCTGGTTCAACTCCCATGGCTAATCTGTGCGTGGGGGATTTTTTTTTTTTTTTTTTTTTTTTTTTTTTTTGGTACCGGGGATTGAACTCAGGGGCACTCGACCCCTGGGCCACATCCCCAGCCCTTTTTTGTTTTTTTTTTTTTTTTTTTTTTTTTGAGACAGGGTTCTCACTGAGTTGCTAAGTGCCTCGCCATTGCCGAGGCTGGCTTTGAACTCGCGATCCTCCTGCCTCAGCCTCCCAAAGTGCTGGGATTACAGGCGTGCGCCACCGCGCCCGGCCACGGGGGATTATTTTACAAATAAAGAGACGCAGGCTCTGGAAGGCAGCGGAGGCCACCCCTGCCTAGTACAAAGCAGAAGCAGGTCTGAAGCAAAAGCCTGTCTGACTCTCTCCTCCTCCTCGCCTCCTTCTCTGGAGGTGACATCCCTTAACACTGCCTTGGCTGTGCTTCACGTTACTTCAGATGATTGTCAGGAAACTGGACGTGTCACCACCTCCCCTCTGCCCGACCCGCTGGCCGACCCTGCGTTGGGAGGTGCCAGGCCTGGGGAGGCAGAGGACCATGCTGTATTTCCAGCTGCCCAGAGTGGCTTCGTTCCAACAGGCTGCTGGTGACCTAAACCACACTCCTGTGCGTGGGGACCTCTCACAGGTGGACCTCTGGTTCTGGGCTTTGAATGTGATTTCAGCCATCCCTTTGCAGTGAAGCCGAGCCTTGAGGTTTCGCTCGGTTTCGCTCTGAGTGAAGCTGCCAATCAGAGTGAAACCAGGACGGAGAAAGGGGTCCTCACCCGCAGAAGTGGGAGGAAGCACTCTGCTTCGTCACTGGAGCGCAGCGAGGCGGGTGCCCTAGACCAGAGACAGCCAGACAGCACGAGGAGGAGCACCAGCGTGAGAACCGAGACCCGGCCACTTAGTCTGGGCTAGGCATGGCCTGGATTGCTGCAGCTTAGGCTCCTGGTGACGCCTGGCTCTGGGTTCCTGAGAGCCATGGATACAGGAATGTAGTGAGGAGCGGCTGGGCCCAGGAGGAAGCTGAAGCTGAGAGATCAGCTTTTGTCCAGGGCCTTACCAGTAACAGATGGCGGAGCTGGGCGTGTCTGATTCCAAAATACAAGGCCTGCCTCGCTGCACCTCGTCACCGGGACAGTGGCTGGAAAGCGGGTGAGGTGGCGCTGGGCACTGACCTAGAGAAAGCAGGCTGGCCCCGCTCAGCCCTCCTCTCTTATTCCCACAGGGGGTGGGGGACAGTGACCCTGGGAATGATGCCAGAAGACTTCCATGACATAACAGTTGCTTTCAGATCTGAGTGAAAACTAAAGAAGTGTGTGTGTGTGTGTGTGTGTGTGTGTGTGTGTAAGTGCAGAGATCGTTTCCTCACTCCATAACTGTCGTGGAAAAGCTCACGTGACAAATAAATGATCTTGATTAGCGGTGATGCCATTTTGGGGAGGGGGGGTATCTGCCCAATGCACACAGCCCCTCCCCCCTTCTTAAAAATAAAAGCCATGATGGTTATTTAACAAGACCCTGACCCTGGATGAAGAGGAGTGGACCAAAGGTCGCCACCTGGTCTGTGTTGAGCCTAGAAGATTCTCTTTCCCAAGAATCTGGAATGGGGATGCCACGGTGGACGGCTTGGTTCTAGGCAATTTTATGAAGGTAATCTGCAAATTCTAGATCTGATGCTACAAGCACGGGAATAGGAAAAGCCGATTCATGGAGAAAGGAGAATTAAACCAGGTGCACAGACAGACGAACAGCAGCGGGGAAGACAGAGAAGGGGAGCGGCGCATGGGTCTCTGGGGCTGCCCTGGGCCTGGTGACACCCTGACACCTGGCAGCATCGCTGTGGACTCCTTGCTCCTGAGCTGTCACCACCCCTCACCTCCTCCTCACCCCCTCAGCTTTTTTCTTAAGTTAGCTTGAAAGGCCATTAGTGGCGACCCATGGAATCCAGGAGGGCACGCATTGACCCTGCCATGTCCCCAGTGCCTACAACAGTGCCTGGTGACAAAAGGGATAAATGCTCAACAAATACCTATGGGATGAATAGAATTGGGAATCTCAACTTCATCAACATCCCAGGGGGTGGAAGGAACAGCTTGAGGATCTCTTCCTGCTTATTTTCAGGCTGCCAAATTCTCTGTATCCGTGCAATGGGGCAGAGCTGTGCCCAGAGAGGCATATGTTGTGATTACATTTGTGTCCAACCCACCGCTCCCTCGTTCCAGAGACACATGCTTGCAGAATCTGTGGTGTCTGCAAAATAACGATGGAGTTCCCTGCTGCAAAGCCTGTGTTGTGCATAAAGAAATATGCTGTCATCATAATTGCAATCATTAAATTTATGAAATGTCACAAAATAAGGAAGTGAGATGAGGGAAGGGTGGTGAAAGAGGAAGTGAACGAGAGGTCAAGGCCAAGCATTTAAGGAAAATGTCAGGGAGTGACGGGGGCAAAAATTAAAGCACCAGGTGACGAGAGGAAGCAGGAGCAATGGGGACCATATGGTTCGGGAAGGCAGCTGGGGAAGGGGCAACCAACCTAAAAGGGAGCAAGACTGTCTCCAAGCATCCCAGCGATGAGTCACCTGCTGTGGACAGACGGATGGATGGACAGACGGACGGACCGACAGACAGATGGACCAATGGATGGACGGTGGGTGGGACGGGTGGGGTTAAGAGTTACCATCGTTAAAAGTATTTCACGGAAGAGATTTAATGTCTGCAAGACTGATGATGGCTCTGTGACCATTTGTATGCCTACTGAGAAGGAAAGGAAATACTTTGCCAAACGTATTCTTCTAAAAGTTACCTTTGCTCCTTTGTCAGAGACAGCTAATAGGTGACCAAGAATCCAGGCTCCTCGTCCACAGACTACAGGTATTGATGGGATGGTGCGTCCCAACCAGGGTGTACACTTCTCAGCCCCCTTGTATCTAAGCTGGGTCACAGAGCTAGTTCTGGTCACTGTATGGTAATCAGAACTGACATGGGTCATTTCTGGGCTGAGGTGGCTAAATACCCATGGTCATTTCTCCATTCTTTCATTCTCCTGTTGCTAAGACCAGGGGTATCAAAAAATAAAGTTGACAGTGATAAAAGATGGAGTCTGTGTCCCTAAATCTCTACTTGGAAGAGACCCACACAGTGAGGTACGTCTACATAGGATACTGTATGAGCAAGAAATGATATTGCGTTAAGGTATAGGTTTTATAGTTTGTTGTTATATCATACTACCTTGATCAGTACAAGTCAAACATATCCTATTTGAGTGTCTCTACTGATTTCTGTATCAAATTTTTGGAGAAAAAAAAATAACTCTAGGGCCAATCCTCTTTGACCTCTGTTTGGGAGAGGCCTAAGGGAGATAATTAAAGAATGTTTAGTGAGCACTGGTTACTGTGCCTGGCCTTGGGACCAAGAACTTAGCACCTAACCATTAGGAAGAGTCTCATCATCACTACTTGGGGGAAATGAAGGCTAGAAAATGTTAAGCAACTTGCTTGAGGTGTCACAGCTCAGTGACAGGGGTCACAGTTGAAACAAAAAGTAAAGCTACCATATTGGGTGAAAGAATCAAACTGAAAATTTGATTCTAAGAGATGGACCAGGAATCACCCTGGTTGGATCCCACTTAGCTGTGAACTGTTAACCCGCCTTCTTCCACCAAGTCCCTTAATATTTTCAACATATCCAGCTCAATCCAACTAATGCTTGTGATGGTTTCATGCAAGGCCAGGAACTGTACTAAATGCTGGGAATTTGCTTCTTTGCTTCCAAGAACTCAGTCTCCTATGTCATGAGGTGGTTAAGGGACATATATGATCCTATGCATTCAAAGTTAAAAATGGAGCTTTTGGGCAGTACGCAGAGGGAGCCTAGAGGAAGAAATTTCGGGTGCCATCGGGGACTCCTAACTCCAGTCATCCGGCCATCACCACCCCCACGGTGCGAGCTGTGAGAATCAGAGGAGCGATTCTAAAGCCAAGTGTGGCCAGGACCAGACACGGGATGGTTGGCTTGCATGAACAAAAGCTCAACCCAAACGTAGGGGAATTTCTCAATCTATGGAATCCAAAGAGTTGAGTAAGCAAGCTGTCAAAAAAAAAAAAAAAAAAAAAAAATCCCAGAGCAGGAGCAGACCTTAGAGAAGGGCCTGAGCCAGGCACCTAACTCTCTGGATGCGTCTCTTGATGTCAGGTGTGTCCTCATCTTTCACACTGTGGGCAACTCGAAGGCTGACGGCTCCCAAATTTTACATCCTAGAACTTCCGCCAGTGCAAAGAAAGCAAAACTCCTAGTTCCAGAGCTCTAGAGGGGCTGTTCTGGGCTGAGCTTGTGGGAAGGTGCTCAACCATGGACTGATCAGATAAGGATGGCATCTCCCAAGACAGCCAGGACAACAGACAGGACCAGAGGGGGCGGGGTGGGGGCGGGGATAGGAAACCACCTCAGAGAGTCTACAACACCTCCGGGGGCCTTGGTTGTAAGAAGGACCCAGAAGACTGCTGAATGATTCTCATGCAGGGATTCTTTGCAGGAGTTTACGAGAGACTACAAATTTACATATTGGGTGGTTTTTTTTTTTTTGTTTTTTTTTTTTAAGATTCTTATTAGCAAATGATAATAAAACCAAAGAATTTGGAAAGAATCCTTATTTGTTACTCTTCCTGTGCAATTTCTGTTGGTGTTTAATTACAGGTTGCGAGAGATATGAATCCGTGGTTTAAAAAAAAAAAAGGAGGGACATTTAAGGACATTGGGTGAGGTCCTTTCAGCAACAATGGAACTTTAAGTACTTGACAATTTGTATGCTGTCGGTATATACCCGTTGAGCCTCACAAACCCCACAGCTGCATGTTTACAGTTTAGACCCTCTCTGTGAATTGCATCCTTATGTTCTGTATTTTAAAAGCCCATTTTCGGCTCCTACTTAGCTTCCACTCAGAAATACCATTCACATCAGGTCCCTGCGTGCGTGTGTTCCGTTCGAGCCACCCATTGTCGGGACTGGCCACGGCAATTTTCCCCATTGTGCTCGCACTGGATACCCCGCTCCACATTGAAATTCAGAATCCTGAAATCTGTCAAAACGCAGGGACCCCATTGATCTTAAGATTTGGGTGCTGCGTTTTTAACTTTGAATGCATAGAATCAGGGGTGCATTTCCGTGGTGGGCGAGGGTAGGCAGAAATACAATGGAAGAAACTAAGGTGCTGGAAGGACCCGATAGGTGACAGGCCTGGCAAGGGGCGCTTTCAAGTTCAGTGGAACACTGAAAAGTATGGGCTTAGGTGTCCGACGGCAGTGGGTGGAAATCCTGGTGCCTGCTACAGTTTTGCCATGACACCTGGGCCCATCATTAGGTTAAATGGTACGAGAGGGACTATAGTCTATAATTTTTACCCACCGAAATGGAAGTTTCATATGGCTCAAACTAAGGGTTCGTTTTGTGAAGGCTCATCTGTAAAATGAGAATGATGAAATCTCTCAGGATAAAGATGAGGACGAAACGGGGCGTGTTTTCATGATGAACAGGGAGCGTGGCACAGAGGGTGCTAGCACACTTTAGCCACTGTTGTTGTATTTACGTACGCTGGACGATTTCGTCTTCATGACCACCCTCCGCGGTACGTATCATCATGCTCATTTTGTAGGTCTGGTGATCTGAGCCAGGAGAGATTGCAAATATCCAACCCTGCACACAGCCTACAGGTGGTGCCATCAAGGATCCAGTCTGATCTGTCTGACTCTCAAGTGCGTGCTTCTTTCCACGCTACCTAAGTTGTCCTGGGTGCAGACAGAATCAACGTGTCCAGGGGTCACGCCAAGGCACGGACAGGCTTGGGAGCCAGCACACCCAGCTCCAGCCCCAGGGAGGCTGGTCTGCAGGGTGAGACAGACAGTCCGTGAGTTGCAGAGTAGTATCGTGGAATTCTGATTCAGGAAAAGGGTGAGAAAGAACACTGAATCAAGATGAAAAGCCTCCATTTTGGGGTTTCCAAGACAGCCTGCGAGAGGGTGAGAAATCAAGTCATCCTGCTACTAGGAAAAAGTGATTCTTCACTTAGATTTCTGTAAAGGGAGCGAACACGACACTGTGTGTGGTCATGCAGAAGCCGCAAATTTCACTAAAATGTGACAGTTTGTTCCCATATCTGAACTTGGGATGAGCTTCATGGTATCACTTTGAGAAAATTACACTTAATATTGGCTGGCAGTACCCCTACGGATCTCAGCCATGTATCGTTGGCTCAAATGTTTTGAGTAAGGATTCAATTTTTAAGACAGATTTTCAAGAAAATACTTCTACATGTAGAAGGAAGAAGAAAAAAGAAGACTCTAAAAAAAATAAGTGTTTTTTAGATAATGTTGAAATGTAGATAATGTTTACTTCTTCTCCAACACCAGACGTGAATTTCACCAAAGTCTGACGTTTAGCATCCAAAGCAACAGCAACAAGAAAACGTGATTATGAAAAATAATTTCATGCCTTTTGATACAGCAGTTGTGAGGGAGGAAATCAGCCTGCCAAGGTGTATGTAAATTCTGCATATAAACCTCTTTTTTTTTTTTTTTTTTTTTTTTTTGTGGTACCGGGGATTGAACTAGGGGGCACTTGACCACTGGGTCACATCCCCAGCCTTTTTTTTGTATTTTATTTAGAGATAGGCTCTCACTGAGTTGCTAAGTGCCTCGCCATTGCTGAGGCTGGCTTTGAACGCATGATTCTCCTGCCTCAGCCTCCCAAAGTGCTGGGATTACAGGTGTGCGCCACCGCGCCCGGCTATAATCCTCTTCTTAATTCACTCTCTATATTTGCAAGATGAGGTTGATATGTAGGTTGAAGTTAATTTAACATGTGCAAACCTCCACCACCAAGGCTCAGCTGTACATAAAAACAGATTGGTAAGAAAACAAAGACAGAAGAGAAAAAAGCAAACCTTCAAAGTCCTAAAAGATCCTAGGTTGGGATCATAGAAGCATAAGTGATATTTTTCCCTTCCTCCTGTTGGCTAATGTCTTGCATATATGTATTATTTTTATGCTACAAAATAAATAAATAAATCTGAAATAGATAACTACTTCCTGATGACTCTCAAAATTTAAGGTTGAGAAGATCCTCCTGGACTTCCCCCTGCAATCCTGATTTCTGAGAGGCAGCCCCCCCAAAAGGCTAATTCAGATGGTTATAATGCCCTGAGTGACTCAGGAACCATACTTTGAGAAATCCTGTTACAGTGAATAAAGGGATGACGGTGGCACTTAGCCCAGTACATAGCAATTTTTTTATATTGAGTTTCTTGGGGTATCACCGAGGGGTGGAGAAGAGTGAAATGAACAGAAGTCAGGAGGGTTGAAATGTCCTACTCAAAATGATCCGCTTCACTCATATTGGCATATCGGCTGTACGTATTAGATTTTGGCAACATGGTTAGTTTTATTTTTGTTTTGTTTTGTTTTTTAAGGTTCTGCATCTCAAACCAAAACCCTTAAGATCACTTAACTCTTATTTCGTCGTTTAGGATGGAAATGGTTCCATCAGCATTTGATTTTGCATAAAATTTGCTACTTTCTGAACTGGGGACTTTTTCTCAGTGTGGGTTAACTTTGAGGTGGGAAGAGGAGGATAAATAACTTGCTAGGGGCTGGGGTGCCGCTCAGAGGTAGAGCACTGGCCTAGCAGGTGTGAGGCCTTGTTCAATCCCCAGCACTGCAAAACCAACCAAACAAACAAAAGCCAAACCTCATTGATCCACTTATGATGTGACAGAGGCTTTAAAACATGACCTCGTGGTCCCTCCTGGAGGCTCTGTAAATGCTTATCATTTCTGTTTTATAGATGGAGTGGCCCGGGCATACTGTTAGCTCATCAGCAAGTGGTAGAGTGGAGATTTATCCTCGGTCACTTCTGTCTCCAAAATCCCAGCTTTTTCCATGCCCCCACAATGACCATGGTCTGGTCAGCTCTCCAAATAAAGGAAATATGAGAAAAGAACTGTTGACGTGACCGGGGGTTGTGTCTTGCCCTTGGTGACAGGGGTGGCTTCTGTAGGACAGAAGTTTCTTTCTTCACTTACAGCTTACAGGTTCCTTCTACCTTTTAGCTCCTTCATTACATGCCTCCAACTTGTGGTCAGAGCTGCCCACTAAACTCACCTTCTGTGAAGTGAGCATTACACCCAGTGGGCAAGGGACAAGGGCAGGGAAGGACCTCTCCCCTCCCCAGACACACTCAACACAATTGCCACATCAAAATGCTCCTCAAACTGTCCATGGGGTAGACTGATTTTTTGTGAGATCACTGACCACCGATTTTGTGAAGGACACCTTCCCCCCAAAGAGAAAGAAAATCTTTAAATTACATTTCAAATTACTAGAATTAAGCAAATGAAAAGGGACATTAAAAAAAAATAAGTTCAGTCTTTAAATATTCAATTTAACAGATACAAACTTAATTCTAATAGCTGCCAAAGTTTCTATAAACTTCCTCAATTTCTGACCTTCTCAGTGGACTAATGACAAGGTTCAAGTGGCTCTGACGTGTAAGTTCTACTTTTGTCCTCTTGGCCAGAACTTCATCAGATGATCACTCTGATGAAGGTGACAGGAAAATGTAATCTCTTCCCAGGCCGTTAAATATTGGGGGGGGGGGGTTATTAGTTAGCAATAAAGGGGGACAGCTAGTTGAAGGCACACAGAACTGTGTTTTAAAATGAAAAGAATCTATGGTTGTTAATAAGAGAAATGAACTCCATCTCCATATAAACGGGCGGATCCATATAATTCCATGGTAGAAGCAAGTAACAACTATAACACCAAAAAAAAAAAAGCAATGGGAAACTCTTTGGGGGCAGCACACTGAGGATTTCCTGCAAAGACAATGAATCCACTGAGCCTGTAATTCTCACAGAGGATAGGCTACATCCAGACCCGGGCATCCTGATGGACACCTGCATGGATGTTTTAACTGCAGTTAAAACCAGTGACGTGACTTGTCAATCTTACCTCAACCATGAAAGAGGAGAGCATATTCCTGATTTCAGGCCCTTCTTTTCTGTGGGCACAGAGAAAAAAACAATCACTCTGCCCAAGTTTTTTTGTCTGTGTGTTTTCATTAGGAAGTTCAAGATAGATGAATACCAAAGACGGTGGTGTGCTTTACTTTTACTGGGGTACAGGCCACCACTGTCCCTTGGTGTGCACTGGCTTGGACCTGCTGGAAGTGGCAGCTAAACTCGTCATCATCTTAGCCCAAATTCATGCCAAACAGCTACACATGCTGCTTCTAAAGGCATGCATTTGAAACCAAGAAATCCAAGCCTTAGATTGTGCTAAATACCTTATCTGTGCCGTATGATGAATGTGCAGACAGGCTCAGGGAGTTGTGGAAGATTCAGGAGAAAAGGGGAGACTGCCAATGCCCCGATGCTGATACAGAAGAACAACAACAGCATTGCTGATTTTCATCGACAATAAGTGTAACTTCAAAACTAAAAACCAGGGCTGGGGTTGTGGCTCAGTGGCAGAGCACTTGCCTAGCACATGTGAGGCCTTGGGTTCGATCATCAGCACCACCTAAAAGTAAGTAAAATAAAGGTATTGTGTCTATCCACAACTAGAAATATTAACAAGAAAATGTCACTGTCTGGCTATCAAAAATATGCTTAGCAAGTCATAATGAAAGCACTGGGGTGGGTACAATTTAAACCCTAGTAGGATAGCAAAGCAGCAAAGACTACAGACCAAAGACTATTTGCCCGGAAATATAGATACATATTTGGTGGTTTATGAAATAAATGAAAATTATAAAGGAAAGGATCAGAGGTTCATGACCTTATATGCCCATGTAGGATGCCCTCTCAAGACTATCCTTCCTATATTCTGCGTCCCCAGGTGGGTGGGGTAGGGTGGCAGCCTGTCCTAGAGGTGCACTGCAAAAAAATTTCTGTGCTGAGTGACAAAGCTCTTTGAAAGTGTCCCTGCAGATTATGATGACCACACCCCTGTCTCCCTCACCTCCTGACCAATGTAGAGTCACCAGTTAAACCAGACCTGGAAAACTTGGTGAGTGCTGCTGTCAGGGAACAAATCAAACCTAGAAGAGGTCCTTAAAATGATAAGTTTGACAACAATAAATGTTGGAGAGGATGCGGGGAGAAAGGCACACTCTTACATTGCTGGTGGGACTGCAAAATGGTGCGACCGCTATGGAAAGCAGTATGGAGATTTCTTGGAAAACTGGGAATGGAACCACCCTATGACCCGGCTATCCCACTCCTGGGTCTCTTCCCAAAGGACTTAAAAACAGCATATTACAGTGACACAGCTATCTCAATGTTTATAGCAGCACAATTCACGATAGCTAGGTTGTGGAACCAACCTAGATGTCCCTCAGTAGATGAGTGGATAAAGAAAATGTGGTATATATACAAAATGGAATTTTACTCAGCAATAAAAGAGAATAAAATAATGGCATTTGCAGGTAAATGGATGAAGTTGGAGAATACAATGCTAAGTGAAGTTAGCCAATCCCAAAAATCCAAATACCGAATGTCTTCTCTGATATAAGGAGGCTAGTTCACAGTGTTGTTGGATGGAGGTACATAGGAGGATTAGAGGAACACTAGAATGGTCAAAGGAAAGGGAGGGGAAGGGAGGGAGTAAGGGGGAGGGAGGGGGGGAAATAAGGAAAAAAAAATTGGTGGTTGAATGAGATTGATATCATTATCCTAAATGCATAATTGAAGATCTGAATGGTACTTATATACTTTGTATACAAATAGTTGTATGTAAAAAGATGCTATATATGTGCATTATGAATTATAATACATACTACTACTATAAATTTTAAAAAATCATCAACAAAAAAAAATGATAAGTTTGAATTATCTGTTCAAATATTACACCACCGACTGCAGTCACTAGCCAGCTCCTTCCATTACTGGCTTTTCTTTTGCTTTTCTGAGCGTGACCTGAACTTCTGTGCCTCTTCCTAACCCCACAGCAGCAGCCTCACTACTGCACTGGTCCAAACCTATTTGCATGGCTGCCTCGCTCAAAGAGTTTACTCATCGCTTCCAACTATGGTTGAGGCCAGAAGCTCCATCCTTCCAGACGGTTCCCACCAGTAGAAGTCCTTCTGGTCCATCGCGATTTCACCCGGTAAAAGCATCTGGATGGATACCCAGAGACATCCAGAGACCTGTTTTGTGGAAGAACACTTGCACTTTGCTTCTCAGAGGTTAATCTAACTTATGACCCTTTGCAGTTAAAGTTCTAAATTAAAAAAAAAAAAAAAAAAAAAAATCAAAACAACACACACACACACACACACACACACACACACACACACACACACAAAAAAGATACCATTTTGTAAGAGCAAACTGGTGTTCTCCTGGGTCAAGTGTGGGTTTCACTGCAGCTGATCCCACCCAGGGCTTCGGCAAGAGGGAAGGAGCTGGAGCTCTTTGGAGTCGACTCACTCAGTCTAAATGGTAATTCTTTATGAGGCGCAATAAAGAGATGCCATAAACAGGCTGCATTCGCTTTGGGAAAGGAACCGGATGTTTTTCCATAGATGTTTTAGGGTAATGCTAGGCACTTCACTACTAATCGACTGCCTTGAATGTGCTTGAATATGTGATGGGAAGGTTTGAGGAACTATTTGGTCACGTAGGTGGAAAAATTGAATCAAGAGGATTTTCAAGGAATCAATCTGGTAATTGGGCCAAAGGTGGTTTACATACAGCTCTTACCTAAGACAGACTAACTAGCACCACTTATCCTGACACAGGTTAACCCCGAACACTTCCTCCTTCATCTGTTCTTAATAGCAGGGACACTGACCATCTTTGCTGACCATGCACCACCTGGTTTAATTAACTGCTATTTTTTATTTGCACACTGACATTTAGAAGTTTATTTTTTTTTATTTCAGAAGCCCATTTACTTCAATAATGGTTGATAACAGCGTAATTCCCATTAGCACTGTTTAATAGCTTTTAAAAAAAGAAACCTTAAAATAAAGATTCTTTTTGCCATGACCCTTTTCCTGCCGATAGGTTGTGATTAATAAGCCAGCTCTCAGTTCCCAGGTTTACATAAATATGAATGACTACGGTAATGTGTGAACGAGACAGAGATGTAAAAGGTTTTTAAACCAGAGTTTAACAAAAAGGTCCTGTCTGTCGATGGGATTAAGCTGTTTTGAATTTGTTCCCAATCATTTGGCTCCTTTGCTGGGAGCCTGCGTGCGCTCGGTGGTGATTAATGCGGAGTGCGTGGCCTTCGCGGAGCGCAGACGGGCACCGGCAACTGCAGACGGCTTTCATCCTGCCCGGGCTTGGCCCTGGGCTGTGCACAAAGTTGTCTTCATTTCCCCCTCTCAGTAGGCATACCTACCGAGTGCAGCGCCCCGCGCCCGCCTTCCCTGAAGTGGCACGTCATGTGGGGTGGGGGTCTGGGCACTGACTGTTTCCAGGGAGTCCGTCTGCTGTGCACCTCAGTGATCAAAGGACTCCAGTGAGCTGTGCAATGCCTGCAGGACTGCTGGGCGGGTGCACGGCAGACAGGTGGACCTGGGCAGCGTCCAGGTGGGAACTGGCTCCGTGCGGCATCTGACCCAAGGCGCCACCGCTCAATGCCACGACCCAGATCCCCCCTCGAGCTTCCTACATGTGAAATGCTTCCTGAGGACCCCAAGAGACGTGTGGCCACGAGACTCCACGTTCAGGAGGAGGCGATGGGCAAAGGCAGGGCAGAGTCACACTCAGGCGCAGGGACCTGCAGGGCGGCGTGAAGGGCACCAGCCAATGCAGGCACAGAGCACACGCCTGCCTCAGTTTCCCCATGTGCATTGTGAGGGGGCATAACAGCCCTCGCCCCCAAGGTGGCTGCAGGCTCCAAGTGACAGAAGCCACAGGAAGTGTCGGGCCCGTCTGGCCTTCATGGGTGGTTCGTAGATGTTGGTGGTCACCATTGCTGCTGCTGTTTTCGTCGGGATCACAGAGCCGCTCACCCCAGGCCCTTTCCTCAGTCACCCTCATCAGATTCCACCAACACGAATGGTGTCTCTGCACCAGGTTGCGACTCCTCCACTACTGCCCCCACCCACCCCCAGCTCCTGCACGGCTGACACCCTGTGTGGCCAATGGCCATGGCCAACGCAAAGACAGGAAGGTCAGTGAGAAAACCCGGGAGGTGTGCTTTTGTGCCATTTGCTCTCTGGAGAGTCAGTCTTTATTGGCTCACTGAAGACCCTCGCCTGGGTCACAGGTCCTCCCAGGAGAGCCCATCTGGCGGGGCTGGGAGGGCGAGGGGCTGCAGGGACCTGAGTCGGGCAGGACCTTGCAGCGGGCTTTGGCTTTTGATCTGAGTGTGGGAAACCCTGATATTGTGTTTTGAAACAGGTCTCAACAGTAGAAACCAGAATCACCTGAAGCAAAGGGCGAGGCCCAGGCTTCTGGCCTAGGATTGGCGCTGCCTGTCTCTGTGGGTGACTCTGATGCCTACCAAGGGTTGGGACCAGCGTTTGAAGATTTGCTCTGATAGTGTAGGGGGAGTGGACTCAGGGGGCCAAGGGCAGAGGCACGGTGTCCATATGGTGGCTCCCGCCGGGGACTGGGGAGCCGGGTCTGCGCAGAGGCAGGGAAGTGCGATGCTCAAGCAGATGCCAGATGTATTTTGGAAGCAGAGTCCAGTGAACTTGGATGTGGGATGGAGAGAAGGAAAATCAGCAGGGGTGGCTCTGAGGCTGTTGGCCTGGGCAACGGGAAGACGTGGTTGCTGTCCACTGAAACAGGGAAGGAGAGGGTGGGAGGGGCCGGGGGTAGGTTAGGAGCGGGAGACGAAGAGCCTGGTTTTAGATGTACTGGGTCTGGGGAGCTTATGGAGCAAGTGAATGAAGAAACTAAATAAATAGGCAGTGGACATACACTCCTGGACTTCAGGGGAGGTCTGGGGCGGAGAATCTATTTGGAATTCATCGACATATGGATGGATGTACAGGAATGTAGATGCAAAAGGTGGTCAACCTCCTCCTCCTAGAGACTGGGCTCCCTGATGCCTTTGGCCGTGGCCATCAGAACCTCGTGATTGCACCCTCCATCGTGAACCAAGTACCCTCTCGGCACATTCCTGTCTCTCTGCCAGCACGTTAGAGTGTGATTCCAGGGTCGAGAATTCACCAACCGTTCAACTTATCGTTACCCTTCCCCACATTTCCTGACCCCGTACTCAAAGAGTGGTCCACGAATTGGGCCCTTTCTGACCACCGACTCAAACAGTGGTCCACGAATTGGGTCCCCCTTGCTCAGGGCTGATTCTAGTCACCTTCTCTCATTTGGGCCTCACAGGAACACAGAGGGGTGGCCAGTGCCAAGCGGACTGCTGAATAACTGTGTCACTCTGAGTGTTTGCAGGAAAACTACTTCCTGTGCATGGTGGCAAGTCACTTAAGAGTTAAAGTTTGTTATTTTTTTGGAACTGCGGATTGAACTCAGGGTTGCTCTACCTCTGAGCCACATCCCCAGTCCTCCTTATTCAGTTTTGAGACAGGCCTCACTCAGTTGCTCAGGCTGACTTTGAACTAGTGATCCTCCTGCCTCAGCCTCCCAAGTAGCTGCGATTACAGGCATGTGCCACCTTGCCCAGCTGTCACATGAGAATTAGTAGCAGCAGCTCCTGAAGGGGTGCATGGTGTCCCCACGTGCATGTCCCTAGGCGCACCCCAGTTCTATCAACAGATGTGATAATGGTGACAACGTTATTTATTCTCTAGGTGCTACCCTGAGTACATTTCATGTGTTATCTCATCTAATCTCCAAAACAACTTTCAGGACAAGCCTGTTTTTGCAGAAGAGAAAACTGAGAGTCAAAGTGGAACCCACCAAACTCCTCCATCCTACGCCCTTAACCATCCCCTCTTATTGCTCCTCCCCCTGCTGTCTCTCTGCACAAGGGTGTGGTCATCTTGGTTGCCTTGCAGCTGGACCCTGTTCTTGTCCAGCAATCTCTCACAGGTGTGTCTTACTTGTTTTACACTTTTGCCTCTGGTGAAAGAGTACTCTTCTCAGCTAGAGAATCTACACAGACTCTGGACAAAGCTTCCGGGTGCCCGTGGAAAAGTGGGACATTTTGCACACTTTGGAGACTTCTGACAGCCACAGATACTTGGCAACTTGTTCTCCAATGCCCTGGCCAGAGTCGGGTCCAGGAGGATGAGGGTTCGATTCATCCAACCTTCCCGGTAACTGGGAATCGCTATGTCTCTGCTCTGTCTCGTCGCCTTCTCTTTGACAAACCTGACTCCAACAGGGATTTCGGCAGGCTGGGCCCCAGTCCTCTGTCTCTTGTTTAGGGTTTCCAGCTCCTTGGATCCCACAGAGCACTTGCTCTATTGGAGAAGGATTTTTATTGAGTTTTCAGCTGGCTCTCGAGGGCCTGCTCCTTCCCAGAGGTTTTTGGAGGTGCTGGTGCGTCCGTCAGGAAGAGAAGGAAAAGTGGCAGGCCAGTGGGCACGGGTTGATTTTTTTCTAGTGATGCTTAAAGGCCAAAGTAGACCAAGCGTGTTTCTAAATCAATTCTTGGAATTCTCCATTTGCTTTTCCAGACATCCCTGAGAAGGGGCCCGGGGCCTTTCAGGCTTTTGTTGGGTTTTGTTTTCTTTCTTGCTTTTATTTTGGAGCCATCGTTGCTCCCGTGGACCAAGTTGAATTGCATAACTTTAAGTAACATTCCATATCCAGATTGGCAACCTGCGGACAGAATTCAGCCTGGCGGGCTATGAGGAGGCCAAGGTATGCACACCAGGAAACGGCCAGGCTTGGAAATGAAAATAAGGCTGCTCTGAGACAGTGCGGCGGAGGGCAGGGGCAGCTCAGGCTGGGTAACTCTATCTGAAACACAAACCTTCTTTCTTGTCCAAAAGACCTGGAGGTCCCCTCTGCCCAATGCGAGTGGTGTGGACATTCCCTGTCCTGTTCCTTTTGCCAGAACGAATCCTTCTTCATCACAAGGGCGGAAACAGCCCAGAAGCGCCGGGCAGGTTGGGTGCGGGCTTTGGCACTGCACCCGGTTTAAAACAGTTGGTTTAGCAGCCTCCCAGCCTCCCCCGTCTGGGCTGCATCGACAAGCAGGGTACCTGCCAAAACGTAGCTAAAAATACCCTCGGCATCTGCAGCCCATCATCCATCTCGGGCTGATTTGGGTGGGTGATTGACCTCTGAGCAGGTGGAGAGCCAGAAATTTATTTTTTCCTGGATTGAGTCGAAGTTGACTTAAAACAGATGTCTGCCCGGACGCCAGCTCGACATGCAGAATGCAAGTGGATGGGACTGCGTCTCGGGGATCTCCAACCCGGGCTGCACGGAGGAGGGCCGGCGGGGCGCTGGGGTGCTGAAGGAGTTAAGTCCAACACCTTTCTCCTGGGCTGAAAACCAGTAGGCAGGGGACTGAGGGAAGGAGCTGTCACTTTGTATTTTCAGGTTTGTAGAAAAGCCTTTTTTTAAAATGTAAACATTCATTAAACTAATTTGAAGTTGTCATTACTCTCCACCCCTGCTGTTTTATATCAGATTATTCCTAAGTGCTTGGTGAAGAACCCCATAAAGCCACACTCGATTCCTCTGCAGGGGATAATCGCATAGTTTGCACTGTGATTTACGCCGTGTGGCACCGGCAAGTGTCCTCAACTTTGAAAGGCCTTGGCTCCCTGGCAAGTCCTTGCCTTCCCCACGGAAATAAAATTCCGATAGTCCCTCCACGACGATTATGAGGTCCCCATTACCTTCTCTCCATCCAACTGAAGATAATTAAAAGCAGTTCTAAGCACACACCAGAAGGTTTTGGGTATTTTATTAATAGATGGAGAACCAAGGAGGCCACGTGTTCCGCCGTGGAGTCACACCACCACAGGACGCACAGATGCTCCTGGCTCGCCTTCTGTCCCTACCCTGCCCGCCCGGAGCCAAGTGGCCAGCCAGCCTGCGCTCTGAAATCACAGGGGCCAGGAGCTGTCTCTCACCTGGTACCTTCTGGCCATCCCCGGACTCCCCTGCTCTGCGGCAAGAACGCAGGCACTAGCGGGGCCCGTGTCTGATTCCCAGCTTTGCAGATAGTTTGGTGACCCTCAGTGACCGCGCAATTCCTGGGTATGCCCTGGCAATACAGCATCTGCCCTGTGAGGCTGTGCTGAACTAGACGGGCTGCTAGACGTAGCTGAAGATCAGCCCAGGACAATGCCCGCCAGAGAGGCAAACTAGCCTTAATCTATGTTGCTATTCATCTGTGCAAAACCATCCCAAGCGAAGTAGCCCTGAGAAAAAAATCCTAACAGGAGCAGTTTGGTTTCAGCGCAGCTAAGTCTTCCTGTTTCTTTCCTCTGCTTGGGCTCTCCTGGTTCCGAGGAACCCAGGCTGCCGTGACTCAGTGCCCCAGCACCCCCCAAACATACCTGTCCGTGGTCCTAGCACCTCTGGGTCTTGTTCTCGAGACAAACTAGCTCCTGTCTATGCATTGGCAGCTGGTGCTTGCCGGACCTGCACCCCAAGGTCGGTGCGCGCCTTGTCACAGATCCAGCTGCTTTGTAGACGGACAGCAAAGGCGGGGTCCCTACACCCAGATGGTCTCCTCCTACACTCCCGGCAAATATTCCAGAATGGTCACAGGCTCCATCGTCCTTCTCAACCCTTCAGGCAGGCAAGGCAGGTTTGGGGTTTGGCACCCCAAATGAATGAATCTAGGTATTCTGCCCTAATCTCAGGTAAGGAGATTCTCGGTCCCCTGGTGACTCAGGGCACCTCCCTGGCACCCAAAGGGTGTGTCTCTAGGGGCTGTTTAGTATATATGACTGGGAGAGTCTGAATTCCAATCCGAATGTTCTCCCGTGTATTAGCTGTGTGACGTGTAGCACATCTCTTACCCTCCCTGTGCTACCGCATTTGGGGTGGGTGGGAGTTTTTTAGAACAGTCACTGGCGCACATGAAGCTCAGATCAACCACTGTTAATTTAATAATTATGGGCCACTATCCCTCAAATCACAGCACATACCTAACTCTCCAAAGGTACCTGCGGAGAGACTGAGGATTTAATGAATTCAAAGGACAGACTAAAGCTTTTCTCCATACAGTGCCAGGGGCCTCGGTGGTTAGGTTAAGTGAAGATGAGATTGTAGCTCAGTTTGTAATTGAGGTTAAAAATGAGACTAGGAAATATCCCTCGGGTGCCCAGTTGCTTCTGAAGAGGCCGGACACTTTTCACGGTGTTGGGTCTTGGTTTGCCAAGCCCTGAGAGAGAAGGGAGCCCTCCTGCTATTATGACCCGTCATGCTGGTCAGGAGTAATGAGAGTCTGTTGAGCATCTGTCAAAAAATTCCAGATGCCCAGCTGTGACCTGGCAGTGTCGGGGAAGCGTGGGCATCCACATCTGGGACTGTCCAGTCCGCCCAAGGTTCTCACCCATCCACAGCCAGCAGCGCGAAGTCTCATCAAGGAGGGAACGCGCCATCAGACTCCAACGGCGTGGCTGCGGCATCGGCACTTAGCAAGCTGCGCTCTCCAAAATTGTTTTTGGAAATCACCAGATCCAATGTCACCAAGTTCACGGAAATGAGCAAGCAGAAAAAGCAGGCGTGGTGCGCTTTTCTTCCAAGTGCAGGTGAGGGTGAGGGCAGTTGACACAGGAACGATGATGGATTAACTGCACATCTGGTTTCTATCCAGGAATAGAATCAGTCGAGCCTGTTTGGTCTCGGTTATTTATCAGCTTTGTGTAAAAATAAAATAAAATTAAATGGAACCTGCTCAATAAAGAATTGCCAAGGACAAACTTTAAATGAATGAACTCCCAGTGTACCGAAGGTAACAGTTCTGGGAAGGAAAAAAGAAATTGAACGTGATAAATTACTGAAGTTGTTAATACAGCTCTGTGTGTGTGTGTGTGTGTGTGTGTGTGTGTGTGTTCACGCATGTGCATGTGTGAGTCAGACTAAGTATTTTTAGGTAGCACAAAGGGAATGTTGTTTTCAATAAAATTAGGATTATTAAGAGAGCGACTCTTTAAAAGGTCTTATGCCTGCTCAATGCTTGAGGTTTCCGTACCTTTGCTTGAGGAAAGGTTGGGACTCAATTTCAAGTTCTCAACCACAGCCGAGTTTCTGCTTCACGGCGTTGTCAAGCTAGACCCATCCTGGTAGTTAAGGTGTTTGAGAGCAGGTAGTTGACAATGTAGTAATGTACTTACTTAAGCAATTACACACTAGATTAAGGACTTCAACACGAGGGTGTCTTTTACACTGTGTTTTATGGTTAAATGGTGCATTTCAGGATGACAACAAACTGTACTAGCATATTCATGTAATTTTAGGATGAAATCAATTTCTCGCAAACACAATTATTGTTACATAATTCTCCCACCTGTTTATGACTCCTTGTGAATTAAATTAAAACATGATTTCACATTAATTTAAGATGTCATTTTCAAAAGGAGACATTCCCTATAAAGCTTACCGCTGATAACAATCTCCAGAAATCAGAGTGTTATTGACAAGAAACCATAAGTCTGTTCAATAGTCGTTGTTTTACTTTCCAATCGGCGTTAGGGGCTACATGCGACCTTCCCTGCTCAAAGTTTCTCAATTTGAATCTGTCTAAAGTACGCAGAAAAGAGCAAGGCCTTCTCTGTTCTGTAAATAGGACTGCCAGAGGCAGCGAAGAAATTCAGTGCGATTTCAATTTCAAACACAAAACAAGTTTTTTTTTTTTTTTTTTTTTTTTTTTTTTTTTTTTAGTATAGACTGGCATAAGTTTTCACATAAGTATATCCCAGAGGTTGCAAGTAGGTCCATAGATACTGGCAGGTAAACCCAGAGGAGGAAGTTTAGCTCAGCCAAATTAAGATCAAGCTGATGGATCACATAAATCTTAACCCCAAGGAAGTTTCTGCCTTCCAGGCAGCAGGCCAACCTAATAAAGGTCAAGTTATTAGAAATTCACAAAGAGATGTGAATTTCTTTGCGATTCCATATATCAGGGCTGATTTCCTTCCTTCCTTACCTTCCCTTCCCTTCCCTTCCCTTCCCTTGCCTTGCCTTCCCTTCCCTTCCCTTTCCTTTCCTCCCTCCCTCCTCCTCATAGTCATCTCCCATTTGCAATGAACGATCGACATAATAATTCACAGGGTCTGCATTTATCTATCACTTACTGCATGCCACACATGATCCCAAGGTAAACTGGTTTTAGCCTCACCGCAACTCTGGAAACTAGGAATTATTTCTTTCTCCTATTTTATGTGGAGGAGAGGCGTACATAGGGGGATAGCATTCGATCTGGCTGATTCCCCGCATCCAGGGACTGGCTGTGCAATCACACCAAGGGAAGAAAGGGAAACACGATTTTTATTTCTTTCGTTCCTTCGCCAGGTGCGTCTCCTACTCTGGCTGAGCTCACAGAGGTCTGTCCCCGTTTCCAGAAGCCACTTGGTGGAGAGTGAGGTCTGCTGTCTCCGTGTGCATAGGCAGCATCACAAGAATGCAGGAGAGGAGGCCAAGAGGCGAACTGCGATTTGCAGGATCCGGCCAGTTCGGAGGGGGGTGTAGCTGCATTTCTCATGACACTGAGAGGTGTCTATGCCATGCCGTGCACATGGACGGAGTTCGGATGTCACGGCCATGAAGAAACGAGGCTTGGTGCACTCGCAGACCTGGCAGCAAGGGGACGGGCAGAGCTGGGATCCGAGGTCAGACCGTCTGTCTCAACTTCCTGACCACCCCAGTCTCTCCTACCTGGCTAGTCTGAGCTCCCTGGGAGGGCAGGCTGGTTCCTCTTGGAGTGGGGAGAGGATCAAAATTGTCCTTCAAGAATCAAAAGACTTTTTCACTACTGCTCAGGAAGGGCCCCCCAACGCTATGAAGGCTAGGAAGGAGTTAAGGTAAATCAGATCTCCAGATTCCGTTCTGCTCGGCCGCAGGAAACACAACACAATAATAATGGTGTTTATAGAGAAACTCTGGTGAGCAGGGCCGGGGAATGGGACTTATCACACAAACTAATGCCTAGCACAAAACACTTGATACAAATGCTCTGCCCGGTGAATTGCAGTGGTCTTCTTTACTCTGATAATGTGGGGCAATTGCATCCAAATGCTAGTCCATTGATTTCCACTCCAATTCATGCCCCCATGCTGGGGTGAGCCGGCTCCGTGCACACGAGTGTGTCGTTGGAAGACGGGCGGTGAACGCTGAGAGAGGTCCAGGCAATTCTTGCCTCCGCCATTAAAAAGCAGAACTATAACACGCGGCGTCACGCTTCCCTCCAAAGGACCCTCAGCGCGCAGGAGAACTTGGGCTAGCACTCCCCGGGCAGTCGTAGCAGATTAGTGGGTTAAGCTCTTCAGTTCAGCCCCATGGCTGCAAAATCACTTCCGGCGCTTTCTAGAACTCCTTCGTAGGGTTCCTTCATATTTGTGATGGTAAACAATGACATTGACAGTGACGTTTCTAAAAGTGATAGGCAATCAACCTCTGGCCCCTACACACACACACACACACACACACACACACACCCCACTGTGCTCTCCTGAATGTTAGCCCTGTTTTACAGGTTTGAAGTGTCCACCCCACCCGACAACTGTGTTAGCTTTGAATTTGTCTGTGGCAATTCAGAAACAAAAAAAAAAATAGAGAGAGAGGGAGAATTTTTTTTTTTTTTTTTGCTAAAGAAAATCAAGTTCAATTTCCTCCTATTTCCAAGACAGTATAAACTTAGCAAGAAAGATCTGTGGAGTCAAAGGAGTGGGTAGGGACGCCCCCGGAGAGAGGGGGATCTAGCAGTGGTGAGACGTTTGTGGTCCTCTCCTCTGGGAGATGCCACCAGCACCCAGAGCTCTGGCAGAGGCCATGGCTGCTGCTAAGCCTCCTGTAAAATACAGGAGGGCTCCCAGCACAGAGCACTATTCAGCCCTGCATTTTGCTGATGACAAGGCTGAGGACCCTAGACTAAAGTTTAGCTGAATAACCTTATGATGCCTTTATGCCATGTAAATGAAACTTATCTATCCTTAATGCAGGACAGGACGCAGACCTCATTGGTGACCCTATGCTGCATGTGGGTCCACGGTGGCTTCTCACTGCATTACGGAGACCCTTCTGGGGATGTGACCCTGTTCGGGTTAATTCTCTTTTCTTCAGGGAAGATCTTGATCCCCACTCCCAAGTCTGAGTGCTCTGGGGTAACCTCCAGTGGAGAGAGGTCCTGATTCTTGGGGTCTGTGAGAGTCCCATTCCTTAGCCCAGCGAGAAGGGAGCAGGGAGAACTTTGGTGAGACGGCCGTGGGTGCCGACGGGTGGCTTTTCGAGGGAGCTTCCTGACTGGCCGATCTGGGCTAAGCTATGCTATTAAACTTAGTAATTCTACCAATTAAAGCCTTCCATTTCATGGAAAATACTTAAATAGAAGATTAGGCAACAGATCAGAGAATGGAAGATGACTGAAGCTGAGCTCAAATATTTATGAGAAATTTACATCTGGGAGGCTTCCTTCTTCTTATCCCTGTTTCCAAAGGGAAATGCATAAAGAGACGATAAAGAGCAAAGCTTAGTCCTTAACATCCTCCAGTGTAAGGAGTTTGACTCGCTTTGAGTTTTAGGAAAGGAGAAGTCTTTGGGTCACTGCATATGCTTGGTACTACCATAAAACACAGAGACAAAGTCCACAGGCCACAGAGGAAAATCAAATTCACATTTAATTAAAATTAAAATCAAATTCAATCTTACTTTTCCTAGGATATGTTCACTATGATTATTTATTTTTCTATAAAGGACGGCTCAAAACACGGTGTCTTAAAACAATAATAATGGACTATGTTGTCCCTGACTCTTACATTTTGGACAGAGCCTTGGGAGGGAAGATGGAAGGTGTTTTATCTTTGCTCACCAGTGTCTGGGGCCTCCACTGGGCTGATCCCAGTAGGCTGGAGCTTGGCCAGCCATCTCCTGGTCCACGTGGCTGGTTGGGCTTCCTTCAATGTGGCAGCCTTGGGATGCTCAGGAGGTTCTAAACGGTGGCTTAGCGCTCCAAGGCACGCTCTCTAAGACCCTTATGATGCATCCTTATGAGTCCCAGAGCATCATGTCTACCACATCCTGTTGGTTGAGGAAGCCACTAAGTGCAGCCTAGAACCAAGCGGAGATGAATTCAGCTTGACCTCTCAATGGGAGGAGTAAAAAAAAAAAAAAAAAAAAAAAAAAAAAAATTGTGTTCATTTATGAAGAGAGCGAGCCTCCAGAATGGGAGAAAATCTTTGCCACCTGCACCCCAGGAAAAGCATTAATCTCTAGGATATATATGAAGAACTCAAAAAAAAAAAAAAAAAAAAAAAAAAAACCTTAACACCAAATAAATAAATAAATAAATAAAATAACCCAGTCAACAAATGGGCAAAGGAACTGAACAGACTTTTCACAGAAGAAGAAATACAACCAATCAACAAATATATGAAAAAAAAAATTCAACATCTCTAGCAATTAGAGAAATGCACAAAACACTGCATAAATGCATAAAACACTGCATAAATGCATAAAACACTGAGATTCAGTCTCCCTCCGGTCAGAATGGCAATTATCAAGAATACAAGTAATAATAAGTGTTGGCGAGAATGTGGGGAAAAGAAACACTCATACATTGCTGGTGGGACTGCAAACTAGTGCAACTGCTCTGGAAAGCAGTATGGAGATTCCTCAGAAAACTGGGAATGGAACCACCGTTTGACCCAGTTATTCCACTCCTTGGCATACACCCAAAGGACTTAAAATCAGCATACTATAGTGACACAGCCACATCAGTGTTTATAGCAGCTCAATTTACAATAGCTAAACTATGGAACCAACTAGGTGATTTCAACAAATAAATGGATAAAGAAAATGTGGTATATATATATATATATATATATATGTATATATATATATATATATATATATATACACAATGGAGTATTACTCAGCCATAAAGAATGAAATTATGGCATTTGCTGGTGAATGGATGGAACTGGAGACTATCATGCTAAGTGAAATAAGCCAATCCCCCCCAAAATACAAATGTTCTCTCCGATATGTGGATGCTGACTCACAATAGGAGGGGGCAGGGTGAATAGAAATTCATTGGATCAGACAAAGGGGAATGAAGGGAAGGGAGCAAAGTGAGTGGCAATGGGAACAGGAAAGGCAGTGGAACGATTTGGACACAACTTCCCTATATTCCTGCATGGATGCACAATCAGTAAAACTCCACATCACGGACGACCACAAGGGAGGGGTCCTAATTAGAATAAGGTACACTCCCTGTATGTCTGATATGCCAAAATGCACTCTACTGTCATGCATATCTAAAAAGAACAAACAAAAAATAGAAAAAAAAACAAAAGAATTTGTATTCATTGTTTATCTTTCACAATGCTAACCCCGCTAATGTATGGTGTCAACCAGAAAACCTGGCTAGATACACAGCATAAACCAAAATAACAGAAAATAATCAGTGTCCTGGTAACCTCTGTTATTGTTTGCTTTATCCAATCAAATGTTACATATTTGAGAAGGAATTTTTTTTTTCTGTTTTTTTTTTTTTTTTTTTTTTTTTTTTTGGTACTGGGGATTGAACTCAGGGGCACTCGACCACTGGGCCACATCCCCAGCCCTTTTTTTTTTTCTTTTTGTATTTTATTTAGAGACAGGGTCTCACGGAGTTGCTAAGTGCCTTGCCATTGCTGAGGCTGGCTTTGAACCCCTGATCCTCCTGCCTCAGCCTCCCAAGTGCTGGAATTACAGGCATGCGCCACCCCGCCCAGGTTTTTTTTTTTTCCTCATACTGATTATTTAGCGTCATGTTCCCTGGCTAACGTCAGATACATATGCCATTTTAGGTCTCTGAAGAAATATGTAGACTCCGTGGGAAAGGCAGATTCACGAGCTGGTTTCACTAGCCCGAGACCTTAGTGGAAACATCACACGCCTACACTCTCAAAATATGAAAAATCTCACTTCTTAGTCGACGGAATTGTTTCTAATTCTTGAATGTACTAATGCATTTTGCAACATAATTAATTACTTTGGTTATTTTCCCATCACCCTTTTAAAATCGACAATTAATTCCAGAAAAATATATGCACTCGGCTTGTTAAGTCTGGAATTCCAGAAAGCGCCATTTGTAAAGGCTTCTTCACACTGTCATCTTGGAATGGAAATCCAATCCCTGCCAAAGGATTCCTCCCTCTTCTTCAGGATACAACCGCAGAATCTCTACAAAAGCCTGGGATTCCCGAAATGCCAGGCAGGGAGGAAGATGAGGAACTGGGGTAGCCAGAGGATGCGTTTTTTTTTTTGCAGGCCTAACCAAAACAATAGCAACTTCAGTAGCTATCCTGTGGACACTTGGTGAATCCTTTTATTATCTCTGGAAGGTTCCCCGTTGCAGCACGCTTTTGTGGGTAAAAAGCTATATATTGGTACATGCAACTCATAATTATGTCAGCTTAACCACAGCCAACACTGACAGTCTAAAACACTAAAGATTTTATACAGCTAGTGCCGAATACAGCTTCTTTTATTGGCTCAGAGAGCAGGTATCAATTATAATGAGGTAATAAAACCTGCTGTTCATGTCCTGCTCTGATTTCCCCCCTCTCCTTGAGATAATAACAGCTGGAAAAGGAGAAAAATCCTCTGAGTTCTGACTTATCATGGATTCTTTGAAAGCTCTCACTTTGTTTGGCTGGGGTGCCATAAAGCTGTTTGCTTACTGGGTTTCCCTGCTGGCAAACTCTTCCTACCTAAATAGAAGCTGCAAATTCCTAAAAGCACACCTTGAAAGTCCCATCAACCAGGCCCCAGGATTGATGGTCTGCATTTGCATAACTATAAACTTGCAGCCTAGCTTCCCCAGCCTGCAACCTGTCCTCTAAATTGCACTTGCTGATGAGATGCAAAATCCTCTAAAAGGGTTCCCCAACCTAAACCAATTTGTAAAGTTGTTTTGTTATTTAAAACATTAAAGAAATTAAAGTGATCGGAATATAATTAGATTAATATTCATATCTTCCAAGTTGCTTTAATTCTAATATTAAAAAGATTAAATATCCACTCAGAGGATTAAGCAAAAAGTCAAGCAGGAACAACACATTTACATTACCTTACTGTGCAAATTATAAACCTAATTAATCTAAAGTTTCCTACAAATTGAATTGGATATTCATTCACAGTCTAACACAACTTTAGGTACTTAAAAATGCACTCCGAGATGTTTCCTTATGCGTGCATTGAGAGGTAGGGCCACGTCCTGTGATGATAGAATCACATTACAATGGCTTCATTTGGGTTCTAATTGGTGGAAATTAAATCTCAACATAAATTTTTGCAGGGAAAAAAACTAAAGACTTTGTAATTATGTATGTGTGCAGAAATAAAACACGCCCAGGCCTCCCCATCTAGTTCCTGCAATGAGACAGAAGGAGCGCTCCAATTGAAACTCTCTAAAAGCCTTGGGTTCCTGTTTGCCCTTATGCTGCAAATAACATGATCAAAAGGTTTCTCCCTTCTTTCAAGGTCCTAGACAAGGGATATCTCAGTGCTTTGCTCTGCAAATTTGTCCCTACAGCATCTGATGCTTGGCTCATCCCCTCAAATACACACACATACTCTCAGGTTGTCTCCTAATTGATTGTATCCACTGGGAAGATTTTGAATCGATTCTAGATACATCAGGGATTCTCTGATTGTTGTCCAGTTTCCATGCAATTGAATGGTAGTTACAATATTTCAGCACTTCTGATATTTCTAGCAGTGTGCTATTTTTCCTGGGTTAAGGGGACAGACGGGTTGGCCCTAGAATGGGCTGCAATCTTCCAGTTCTGTCTTTCCAGGCTCACGGTAGCAGTTCATTTCCTGCCAACTCCATGTGAAGTGTGGCTGTCTTCCTCCCTCTGGCCAATACAATGCGAGGGGAAATGACAGTGGTTTCTTCCAGGTAGATGGTTTAGGACCAGTGCATACTTTATCAGGTTCTTCTACCACTGCTGTGGAATCTCGCAACATTCCAGAAAGCTATTCTTGCACAGACCTAACTCCTGGCATAAAAATGACCCATGATGAACACAGAGCATGAGCAAGAAATAAAACTTAGTGGTTTTATATCAGTAAATCTCTGGTTGCAAAAAATAAAACTTAGTGGTTTTCAGGTCACTTAAATTTGAGGTGTTATTTGTTACCTTAGCAAACCTAGCCTATCCTGACAGATGCACTTTCTCTTGCTTAACTTGTGAGACAGCTTCCCTGTTTTGCAGAAGACAAAATAAAACGAACCTCTAAACCTCTATTCCCTCGTTTGCAGCATGGAACTAATACAGTATATTTTTTATAGCTGCTTGGAGGCTTAATTGAGATAATATATGTCCAGCTTCTAACTCATAAATAGTAACTCTTGCTATGATTATCCCCTGTGCAGTGAAACTCAGTGCAAATCATTCAGTTGTTGGGGTGAGAGGATGGCACTAAAGGAGTTTGTGGGAGAAACTGGCTAGTGTTCACTAACTACATTTCCCAGCCTCCCTTGCAGTTAGACAGGGCCATGTGGCAGAGCTATAGCCAGTGAAATATGAGCAGAAGCGATAAGTGCCACTTCTCAGACCAAGGCCAATGCAAGCTCACCAATATAACCGAACTGAAGAATGGGGCAGACATTGGACAGCTTTGTTAATCATGATAAAAGCCACAGACTGTAAGGGGCCTGGGTCCTAGAGTCACCATGTGGAGGAGAGGGGATTGTTGATCAGGATACATTTTCAGGATTTTATATTAATGAAAAACAACCTTCAGACATCATACACTGAGGGTTTATGAGTTTGCCCTGCTTACTGCAGAAATGGTGAATCAATTTCCAGGAAAACTCTTCCTTTCCCCCAGTGAGCCAATACTAATTCTCCCAACAAGTTCAGTTTTTCTCCCAACAGTATCGAACTTCTGGTCACCAGTATGTTAACTCATCAGGATGAAGACTCAGTGAGCAGGGCTGGCGTTCACATCTATTTATTTCATTGGGATAGGAACTAATAGAAAGGCTATGTCTTCCTTGGGAATAATCCTGCTACTAGCGCTAATGGATGAAGGGCTGTCCATCGAGGTGTGATTTGGGCGAGCGTCCTGAGATTGTGAGGAACACTCAAGGCGGCTAATCTGGGCTATAATTTCTCATTTCTCCTCAACGGCTTCACTTTTTATGGGACTTACATTGATGAATGCAGATGATAACGGCCAGCTCGCTTGGTGAAACCCTGCGAGAAGATAACCAGGCACTGTGTTTCCGGAAGGTGGCCTGGGAACCCTGGTCAACAGGTGCAGTCCACGCTGTTCCCCCGCTCTCTCTTAACACCCCGACTGTGCTGCCTGCGCCAGGCATTTTGCCACACTCAGAGTTTTAATTATAATGCACATCATCACATCCCTCCTGTTCTAAAAAAGGCTCTGCTTCTTACCCACTTCAAACACAAGCAGGAACCTTGCCGTGCGTCCTGTTCTCCCCCTCCCTGGATCCCAGCCCTTCCCCGCGGCACTGTGCAGTGTCTCCCCCTGACTCTGAGCTCAGCCATGTGACTTATTCTGGGAAACAGAATGTGGTAGAGGAGTGGGAAGGCCAGTTCTGAAGCCAAGAGGCCTGAGGTGGTCCCACCTGCATCTTGTGCTTCTGCCAATAACAATCTGAAGGTTTTTTTTTTTTTTTTTTTTTTGGTTTTAAAAACCCAAATTATGAGTATATATTCTCTGCCTCGACCCACTGGGCAGAGGGTTGGTAAAGTCTGGCCCGCCCCCTGTTTGTGTCGATAAAGCTTTATTGGCACGCAGGCACTCCCATCCATTGGTGTGTGGTCAGTGGCTGCCTTTGAGCCACAGGGGCAGAGTTGAGTAATTGGGAGAGACGCTACAGTCCACATGGCCCAAAATGTTTAGAGAAGGCTTTGCTGACCTCCACGAGGTCAGAGGTCATGAACCGTCAGAGGACAGAAATATCGTCCCTTTTGTTTCTCTTGTTCCCCAGGCAGCGCCTGCCACCCAAGAGGTGCTGGCGTGTGTTGGTCCAGGAAGTGAGTGAACTTCAACGCCGACTGACTTTGCCGTTCAACCCTCAGCTCCACAGCCAGGCTGGGGTGCCCTTGGGTCTGGGGTAAGCAGCGGCGATGTGCCAAACTGCCGCTCAGCGTGGGACTCTGAGGCAGCTAAAATGGGGGTGACCACCATGTGGCACTGGCAGTTCTCAGCAAGAAAGCAGCAAGGCCACCTCCGTGGGCAGCCGGAGGCGTGCTTGGTGTGCATCTGCTGCAGGCAAGACCATTGGAAAGTTTGAAGAACCGGGGAAAACGCAAAGTTTAATTTACTCGAATAAGCAATTGATGCTTTGGAGTATAATTATCAGGAAAAAAAGGAAGGGGAAAAAAAAAAAAAAAAACCACAACACATTGTTTAGCATACGTTATGTTAATGGCAGGTTAGGATGGCCCACTGTGCATAATTTAGCCAAACAATTGATACCAAATTTTAATATATATATATGATTACTGCTACAGAAATGAAGCACCAAGACAAAACACAGGAGAGCTCATAATAGGCACACGTGAACTCGGAAGCCCTAATTACATCACGGGGGAGGGTAAACAGTTGCTGCTGAACCAAGCAGAAAATGGGGGTAATTTGTAAACAGGTAGAGTGCGCTCCAGGTGCGCAGCATGTGCGCGGGCCGCAGGGCTGGGGGCCTGCGCTTCCATCTGGGCCTTGCAGGGATGGGCAGTTCTGCATCCCTTTCCTCAGCTGAAATGCAGCCCCCAGGCTCCACCCGGGTCAGCTCTCTCCTGGCTGGCCCTCGGTTCAAAAATAGAAAGTTGAAGACCAGCTTTGCCAAGGAGGCTTCTCCATGCTCCATGAACTACAAAATGATTCTCTCTGTCTGCGATCTGAGGCTCATTACCCTGTGTCTTTGCCCGATGCCCTTGAAGACAAGAGGTCCTGGCATGGTAGGGAGCACAGGGAAGCCAGGCTAGAGCCGGCCTGGCCATGGCAGCACTGCAGAGGTCAGAGCCTCTGGGAAGTGCCGCGCCGAGAGGCGGGAGACGTGCGTGAGGCACGTGTATCCTGGCTCCGGGCAGAGTCTGCATCTGAATCAATCAAAGAGCTCCGATTTCTCTTTTCCCCTCCCTTAGGCAGAACTGCAAACCCGATGATGTGGTCCGACCGTGAGCCCGTCACTGTACTGAAACCAAACTTCACAGAGCGCCTGGGGTGCAGCAGTCGGTGACGCCGCTTCCCATCTGTGTCCTCAGAACAAGCCGGAAACATCAGCACAGGTTCAGGGACCATCGCACTCTGCCTTTCCTCTCTAATTCGGTCCGTTCCCAATACTGGCGGGAATGGATGGAGCCTGCAGGAGTCTGAGTTGTCCTGCATTGAGGAGAGTCCCCTCAAAACTCATGTCCTTCCCACAACCACAGAACGTGACCTTAGTTGGAAACAGGGTCTTTGTAGATGTGTACTTAGTTAGGGTGAGGCCACTCTGGAGCAGGGTGGGCCCTACATCCAACAGAACTCCTGTGCGTATAAGATGAGCCACAGAGACAGACCTCCCCAGGGAAGAAGGCAGACATTGAAACGTGACCTACAAGCTACTGGATGGCAAGGACCACTGCCTCCTCCTCCCCCGAACGTAGGAAGAGGCAAGGGAGGACCTCCGACAGCCCTGCCGACACCTGGGCTTTGGCCTTCTGACCTCCAGATCTGTGAGAGAATACGTTTCTGTCGCGTGGAGCCACCACGTCGTGCCACCGTCACGGCAGACCTAGAGAGCTACAGGAGCACATTCAGATAACAGAATGGTAATAGTCTAAGCGCAAAGAGGCGTCTCGCACTTCATCTTATGGGTGAAGAACCTCGGATGAAAGAGGTTAAATGGTTTCCCATGGCAAGATCAGAAGTGGGGCCGGGCCACACCTTCTCCCCACGTGTCCAGTGGGGGGCGCCATCAACACCGTCAATGCCCTTTTTAAATAAAGATTAACACTCGTGAGCTGAATATTTCTACATGTAAGGATGGTGTGGTAGACAGAACAATGGCCTCCGGAAGGACAGCTGTCCCCTAACCCAGGGAACCTGTGCCGTGTCACCTGAAAAAGCAAGGGGACTCTGCACCTGAGATTAAGGTAAGGCTCTGGTGATGCGAAGTTATTCTGGGTTCTCTGGGTGGACCTAATCTGAGGGTCTTTGTAAGAGGATGGAAGGAGGGTCAGAGTCACAGAAGGCTATATGGTCACAGAGCGGAGAGGATAAAGGAATTGTGACCATGACAGAGGTTGGAGGGATGTTCTGTGAAGCAGGAGGAAAGGGTCACAAGCTAAGGAATATCATGTCTGCTAGAAGAAGGAGATGGCAAGAAATGGATTCTACTCTTGAATCTGCAGCTATTGAGACCCCTTGATGTTAGGACTTCTGATTTCCACAACTGTAAGAAGATAAATATGCAATATTTTACTAAGTTTGTGATAATTTGTTACAGCAGCAATAGGGAACTGATACACATGGTAGCATAATTTGTTACAGCAGCAATAGGGAACTGATACACATGGTAGCATAATTTGTTACAGCAGCAATAGGGAACTGAGCACCTCACTTTTGCTGAGGCTGGCTTTGAACTTGTGATCCTCCTGTCTCAGCCTCCCAAGCCACTGGGATTATGAGCATGAGGCACTGTGCCCAGCTTCAGTTGCTGTTTTAAACCCAGGGGTTAAGAAGTTCAAGCTGGGTTTGCTTTCAAACAGAAAGGTGAGTGTCCACTTAAGAATCTGAATAGTCTACAGCATTAGGAAGATGAAAGTGTAGACAGTAGGGGAAGAGAAAGAACAGAAATGGAGGAGGAAGAGGGAGGAGAAGCTTGCAGTAGTGCCATCCTGGGATAAACAGGGGACTGCAGTTGACCACGTGAGTAGCACCGTGTTCCTGCTTGAGAGGGAGATGGGAGCAAGAAGACTGCAGAAAAGTCTGCTGAGCCAAGCTGTGCTGACCCTGAGTCCCCGCAGGTGACAGGGAGCTCTGCAACCCTGTGTTCTGGGAGGATGGGTCATTCACATTGGTGTTTGTCACGACCACACAGGGTGGTCCATCACGGATTGCATGAAACAGTCTTCAAGCCCCCTCCCCCATTTTTGTGCCAGGGACTGAACCTGGGCTTTGTGCATGCCAGGCCACACACCCCCGCCCGAGGCCATTCCTGTATGAAAACATGTGCACATTCAGTTAGCTTCAAGTGCAGAAAGTGACCACTCTTGCAAAACACCTTGCCCAAGCACCAACTAGAGACAGACTCGAGGTGAAGCCTCGAGTGTAGCCGCTCTTAAATTGGTTTCTGAGTCAAAAAAATGTGTCATAATGAAAAATCAATGGGAAATAGAATTTTTTTATTTTATCACAGTGTCTTTTAGTCTTCTAACTGTTTTAGCATGAAAAATTAACCAGAAAGAAAAAGTGGCTTAAAAAACTGTTTGCAGCCGGGCGCGGTGGCGCACGCCTGTAATCCCGGCACTTTGGGAGGCTGAGGCAGGAGGATCGCGAGTTCAAAGCCAGCCTCAGCAATGGCGAGGCACTTAGCAACTCAGTGAGACCCTGTCTCTAAATAAAATACAAAAAAAGGTCTGGAGATGTGACCCAGTGGTCGAGTGCCCCTGAGTTCAATCCCCGGTACCACAAAAAAAAAAAAAAAAAAAAAAAAAAACGTTTGCACAAAGGCCTGCTCATTCCTGATAGAGCAACTCCTGCCTCCTAGTATTATTTAACTTATTTTATAACAGTTGAACTCGTGAAATCTGCAAGGTCTTCTCCAGGAGGCTTTTTGGTCATAGACGTTTTATGTCTTAGGGAAACACACACACACACACACACACACACACACACACACACACACACACGGTAGGCTGCCACCAGCTCCTAATATCTGACTGGTTCATTTTCAGAAATTCGGCGAGCCAACTGATGCTTGAACTTGGCCATGGTGGGAATATTTACAACACAGGAATTGGCAGACACTACAAATCAAAGCTGTCCAACACTTACTGCCACACCACTGCTGACCCGGAAGCAGTCACTCAGGAGCATGTTTCCAACTGTTAATGAGAAGTGGTGATCGAGGTCTAGGGAGGAGACCCACCTAGTCCGCGAGACGAGGCTGCACCCAGAACCTCACTGAAAATGTGCATTCCTGCATCATCGCGGAGACCTCCACTCAGACACCAGTGGACCTGATTTTCACACTTTGTTGAGGAGGGATTTCTATGCATTTCCTACTGGCAGTCTGGGTCTGGAGCAGGAGACAGGGATAGCGCTAGTCTCCTGATACCCGGAGCTCTCAGCTCTCCACCATGGCTTCTGCGATTTCACAGGAGTTTCTCTGGAGTCTCCTTTCCTGCTGTCTCCTCATGAGTTAATTTCTCATGGCCACAGGAAAGGGCCAGAGACGTCGGGAAGAATCTGCTGTGGCCCTTGATCAAAACCCAGAAGGAAACACTGACATTTTGGCCACAGCCTCTGACTGGACCTCATTGCTCCACTGGGCCTGGCCATGGTGGCCTGGGTCCCCGGATGTGGCCGAGTAGGCAGCTCCACAGGGGGCTCTGCACACAGGTGGGCTCAATTGGCGAGAAGGAGGAGACCCTGAGAAGGAGCTTCCTTGGGGGCCTCTAGCAGTGGACTGCACACAGCCTGTCCCAGGTCCTGTTATTTGACTCTCTGACACTGAAGACAGGAATTAGCAGTGTAGTCAGCTTGCCCCGTGGCTCTGGTGGCTCTTTGGGACCTCAATTCATCACGGTTGCACCCTCAGACTCACAGTTCCCTGATAGGCCAGTGGCTTCCTCCTGCAGTCCCTGGGGACTCTGTCCCAGGGTGTCAGCCCGAGCCAAGCCCTCACTCAGGCAACAGAGGGCCAGCACTGCCAAGGATGGACGGACCCTGGGGAAGCCCTGCACCACGGACATGCACGGGCTAAATAGCCCTGTGTCTTCCTCTTTGTTCCTCAAATCTATTTCGAGTTAGATTCAGTCCATTCAAAAGACTTTCACCCTTGGTCTTCGTTTTGTTCTCAAGTTCCATGAAGAGCAAGTCAGACTTCTTAGAGGAAAGCTTTGCATAACCCCCAAACCATTTAAAAACCCAATTTCCGCTCCTGGGCCACCACCCTTATTTATCTGGTAGCTTTAATTCATGAACTTCATTGTGAATTTCCTGGCACACTCTCAGGAAACAAGGTACACCTAGAGTTTGGTTTTCATTTTCTTTTGAACTTGTGTTGCCATTCAAAACGACACGACTCTGATGCTCAGATACCAGCAGCTGAAGTCAACACCTCTCACCTGCCCACGTGTCCAGGAAGCATCTGCCACAGAGGAAACGGCAGTGCCCAGGTGTGACGGGAACACCTCATGACTGCAGGTGCCGTGCCATGACATCACTAGGCAGGAAGGTGACTCTCAGCAGACAGACACGATGCGTGGGAACGGGGGTCCAGGGTGGTGTGTCCAGCAGGGAATTTTAAGGTGTCATTCAAAAATCTGGGGACACATAAATGGAAGCCTTAAAACCCATTTTAATTTGAGTAATAATTCTGGGTTTCCTGCTTTTGCTTTATTTGTTTTTTGGCACTTTCATGTTTCAACCGTATGTTAGATACATGGTGGAGAAACCAGATTCAAGGAGGAAAAAAAAACTGGGTATTCTATTCCCCTCCCACCAATTCCCCCTGAAACGATTCCTGCGAAACCCTCTGCCCACTGGAACTCTGTGCATATGATTAACTGCACATGAGCCTAACAGCTTGCATGTGTAGTTAATTTGCTCCAAATTTCCATGCTGCATTATAACCCTAATGATCACTAATAATAGACAAACCCACATTTTATTGAGTAAGTAATTTGAGACATTATGATTTTTATCATGCGAATAGGATCAGGCTGACCAATTTACACTGGGCAGAGGAAGATAAATAACCAGGGAATCAATCTGTCCAGCAGGAGACTCTGTCTCTCAGCAAAATGATACACATTGATTAGGAGAGAAGGCAGCCCCGGGCCTGCCTGGCACTCAAGTCGATGAATTCTTTGTTCCAAGCCAAAAGGTCGGGCAGGGAGCGCGCGTCCTCTCAAGATGCGACACAAAGGCAGGGACGGCGCGTCAGGGTTGGGGGAGTGTGGGGAGGGTGGGCTTTGTGGTCACAGACACAGGTTCTGGCCTCGCTCCGCCTGGTCACCAGCTGTGTCCAAGCCTCCACCTGCAGATGCATTTGGTGACAGGTGGAGGAACAGGGGTGCAGCTTAGGCAAGTGGGTGCAGGTAAGGGACCTGGCATGGGGTAGGAGGAGTGAACCGGTTCCTTCCCCTAAAGTTTCGGAAACTGAAACTGGGATGGGAGAGGCACACATCCCACGTCCATTTTGCAGAAAAGAACCAGGGTGAGCTTCCCCTCGCGTCCACAAAGGAAAACAGCGAGTTCCTGGGAGAGGGGAAAAATCGTGGGGGCTCCTGCAGGTTCTCTGAACTTGCACGAGAAAGGGGAGGGGAGCAGGGCCTGGTGTTTGTCTAGAAACTAGAGAGAGAGATGATGCTCATGCCCCAGTTCCCAGCTGAAGCTAAGGTGCGGTCCTGAAGGGCTTCGTGCCCTCACCGTCTGCGGCGATGGGTTCTGTCTTTCTGGCTGGGGTGACTCTTGTGGCCTCTGTTTCTTGGAATTCCAATCCCTGTTCTCAGACGTGCCCAGGCTCCTCCACCTCTCCCAGCCTCGGGGCCTCCCCTCTCTGGTTCCCTCCAGCCACCATCCAGGTCCCTAAGGAGGCCCTGGGGCCCGTGGGCTTGGGGCACTGTCAGTGTGGGTGGGCCCTTCCCCTGGGGAGTGGGCATTCGAGCAGGAAGTCTTCCAAGAGGGGAAGGGTCTAGTAGGAGGTGACAAACAGAGGCTGGGGACAGTGGGGAGAGGATGAACCTCGCAAAGAAAGAAGGCCCAGACTGAGAGACATGGCACAGGAGGGTGAGGGGCTCCCTGTCGATATGCTGGTTTTTATTCATATTTAAGATGGGGAGAGACCACGGGGGCAGTACCTGCACCGGGTCCGACTCCGCAGGAGGAACCTCACATCCTGTCACAGCGGAGGTATTTTGGAGGTACACTAGCCCATTGCATTCCTGACTTGGAGCTGCTCAGATAAGAGCCGGAACGGTCAAACACACTTGTCTGACACCCTGCTAGGAACTAGCGGAGCTGGAGCCACACTGCTGCCCCCAGACCCGAAAGGCCATTCTCCATCAGGGGCTCAACGCAACCCTCGGGCAAGCCGGCTGGGCAGCACTTGGGAAGTTACTTTCTGTGATCAGGAACACATCTCCAAAGCAGCCATGCCCCTGCCCTCGCTCTCTGACTGGGCCAAACACCCAGAAGGAGTGCTGTGAGTGTCCGATCCCTCCCTGACAAACCCAGGGGACTTCTGAGGCTCTGGGTTCACCAGCGACCTGAGATTCCTCTGTGGGGGATCAGGGTGAGGGTGACACAGAGGGCGGGAAGCCACACCCAAGAAGAGTGAGAGAGGAATGGCGTCAAGCATCAGGTCCCAACGGAAGAACCGCAAGGCCCCGTGCGTGGGGCTGCCCCGAGGCTCTGGGAACTGGCCGTGAAGAGCACGAGCATTTCCAGGTGCCTCAGAGGGGGCTCACAAGCGCTAAGGTGGACACCGTCCTTCTGCCCTTATATAGAGGAGGAGTCTGACGCACTGGGAGGTGACCGCAGTTGCCCGAGGCCACACCACTCGCAAGGGGTCTGCTGCCTCTTGTGGGGGGTGGAGGGACGGGCAGGTTGCAGGGACTGCAGCCCATTACACCCCCTAATGAGCCTGATAACCCCAGGATGTGTGAGCCCGCTCTATCAGTGCATCAGATGTCACTTCCCGGAACACGCGACTGGCCGGCGGAAGTGAGTCAGATCGCAAATAGAGGAAAGGGTGTGGACCAAGGCCAAGAGGAGGGCGAGTGTGAGCTGAGGAAACGTGTCACTGCAGCCGGGGGGGGGGGGGACCCCCCTGGATCGCCTGATGCTAATCCGAGGACCTTGCCACCCTCCTCTGTGTTCTCCCAGAAAGAAGGTGCCAGGGACAATGGCCTGTCTGTCACACAGGGCTTTGCAATGACAGTGGAGTCAAAAGGCCAATGTTAGGGGGCCTGGGCTGGGGATCAGGGGTAGAGCACGTGCCTAGCACATGTGAGGCACTGGGTTCCGTCCTCGGCACCACATATAAATGAATAAATTAAGTAAAGGTATTGTGTCCATCTGCAACTAAAAATAAAATTAAGGAGGAGGAGGAGGAGGAGGAGCCTGTGTTAGGATGGCAGAGCCCTCACCGGGGCCAGCACTGGCCACAGTGAAACCAGACCCCTGGACCATGGACAAGGGTAGCATCCCCGACGCCCAGCCACGTCTGATCTGGCCCTATAGAAGAAGCCACTGCTCTCAGTCTGGGCTTGCTTGCTCTATGGCTTCATCTCATTTTACTCTCGGTTGGTCCTTGGGGAAACTCCCTTTCAAATGAGCTGAAGTGGTTTCTGCTGTCAAGGGGATAGATGAAGAAAGGCCAGGGCCTAGGAGGTAAATGGATTCTCCACAAAGATAAAGCAATTCCTGCCACATCAGACCAGAGCCAGGGTGCAGCACAGTGTCTGGGGTTCAAACAATCACGTTGGGTTCACCTACAGAAAGAATTCCTAGTGACACCAAAGCAGCCAGAATTTTCATTTAAAAAAAAAAAACAAAAAAACTTTTTACTAAGTCAAGTTCAGTTTTCCCATTTTAAGTTCAAGAATGCCCATGTTGTGGCCAAACACCAAATCATGCTAATTTAAAGCCAATAAAAGTCCCCTTTGTGGCAGGCATCAATTTTAGAAAAAAAAAAAATCACACTAGAAGTAACATGCTGGAAATACAATCCATCGTCATGAAAATCAGATTTGAAAATCAGCCTCCCCACGTGCTTTACCTTCTTAATAAAAACATTTTTTCCCTAATGGAGGAGTCATTTACATGTCAGAGAACACACACACACACACACACACACACACACACACAACACACACAATTATCCAGAGACTAATAACATCTCAATAAATTTCCTTCCGTTCTTTCTTTCTTTTTTTTTTTTTTTCTTTTTTTCTGTACATGTCTAGGACAGCTAGTCCATATTTTAGTAATTTTTTCCATATTTAGAATCATAAGATTTTTCTTCCTCTACTTTCCCCCCCCTGATGTCATATCATTATCATTTTTTTTTCCTCCTTTTTCATACATTAACAAATGCCCTTTGATGTCTTTTCTCTTCAGGAGAAGAACATTTTCCTCACATGCACGAGGAAAAACAATTATTTACAAAGGGCCGACAAGGTGCCCCGTGACTAAAACCAAACCAAAATGAAAAAAAAAAAAAAAAAAAAAAAAAAACAAAAAAAAAACAAGCACGTGCAGGTGGCCTCTCTCCTCCCTGGCCTGAGGCTCGAAGCGGGACAGACCCTTTGAGCTGGGTGCTGGGTTGTCCCGGTGGCTGATCTGGGTTCATTGTCGTGGGCGGTGGAGAGCATGCTAATGAGCCCCTCCACCCGGAGCTGGCAGACACCGAGGCCTGGCCGCCACCAACGCGTTAATTATCCGCTTCTCTTTATGTAGGGGAGGACCGGCACCAGCACAGGATCTCCAGACCTGGTGCTTTTCTGGGGTGGAGGGCCCGTCCTCGCTACAGCTGGCATTTCTGTGGGCACAGCCAGCCACCCGAGGGCAGGCGGGCGCCGGGCAGAATCCCGATTTCAGGCCGGGCAGGAAGAGCTCCTGATGCTAGGGCTGGGAGTGTCTAGGTGGCCCTGGGGGGCTGGGACAGCTCAACTGGACCAGAACTTCAAACAGAGCCAGAGGGTTCTCCGAACGCCCGTTCACCTCCCTGGAGACTGTGGGGCCTGTCCGTGGACCCTCACCTGGAAGGGGAGGCTGACCACGGGCTGATGGGGCTGTCCTGCCTCAGGGCCTGGAGGAGGCCTGTGCGGACGCGGACCTTGTACACACAGTGACTGAAGTCTGGTCGCTGCCATGGGGCAGCAGGGTGCTGCCCAGCAGGTGACAGCTGCAGAGCCCCAGTCTCCTGCACTAACACCCATTCCACAGGCCTGGCCGGCAGTCTTTCCACCCCGGGCAGGCGCAGCCCCCAGCATGGAGCACCTTCAGCGAGGCCCCTTCCCCCTCCAGGGAGCTGAGCCCGGGATCTCTACCCCTCCCCTCCTCCCTCCTCGGCACACTTGAGAATCCAAACCAGCCTGGTCTCCCGGGGCTCCAGCACTTGCCAGGCAGGGCGGGGAAGGGCCACCACCCAAGGGCAGAGGACACAGCAGGAGGAGTGCCGTGAGTGACTCTGGGACAAAGGACGGGAACTGTGCTCCTGAGGGTCTGCGCCCCTCTCCGTCTCCGAGAGGAGTCATAAACTAGAAGCCAGTGTCGCAAGCCCAGGCCTGCCCCGAGTCCAAGGAGGACCCCTGTGTTCTCAACAGGGAGCCAGAGAAGTGGTGACGAGAAAGGAAGCCAACCCATGAGCCCTGAGGGACGGGTGTGCCATTTGTGTGGCTGAATGGAGTCAGGGAGAGGAACTGAGGGAAGGTGACTTGAAAACCACTCATTGCCCCAAGGCAGCAACCCCTTTGGCACCTCCAGGGAATCTCATCCTCTCTTCTTTGTCCAGTATCCTGTAATCCTAACACCTTTAGGGCACAGTTTGAGATTCTCTCTTCTGATACAGGATCAACTAGGGCCGTGATGGCAGAATGCCATACGCACACATGTTCTTCCCAATCCTCTACCCCATGCAGACATTGCTAATGGATTCCTGCATTCTCTCAATCGAGTGCAGATACAGCTTGACAGTCCTTCCCAAATCAGAGCTCCAGAGAGCGGCTGCCAATCAGATGGAGTTGGTAGGCTTCTCCTGGTGGGGAAGGTCAAGGTTACATCATCTCTTTCCCCCCACTAAACCCAGGGATCCAAAGGTCCAGGCAGAGGGAGGCCCTGGCTCTGGCACTTCTATAGGAGCTGCTCAGAAAAAGGGAGGCTGGAGGGAAGCTGAGCTGTCATCAATGAAGCACATGTCACATTGTCCCAGACCTGATTCTTCTATGGGGCAAGCCTGGGGCTCACCTGCAAAGCTGAATGTGAAGGGCACTGTCTGGTTACCGCAGGCCTGGGTCATTCAGAAAGGGGAAGTGTCATCTGGGCACGACCTGTTGGGCCTGGGCCAGGAGTGCGCCCTGAGGTGTGGCCTCCAGGACGGAGGCAGCTGGGGCACGGGATGTGGGGACCGCCTGCAGGGGGATGCCGGATGGAGGAGAGCTGCAAATTCTAAACCAAGGGATCTCAGGGAGAGTGAAACAATCCGAGAACTGGAGAGACTGCCGGACCAGGAGGAAGGCCGGGGGCAGCCTCTTGGGAAGGCAGGACACCTGCGCAGGCTGGCCGGGTAGGTAGGCGAGAAGGCAGGCTCCCAACCCGGGACTCAAGCCCAGGGGGCTGACGGCGCCAGCATTGTGTGCACGGCCTTCAGGCACCTGCGCCCATGCTCTGAGGCCCTGTAAGCTGTGCGCCCTGCACCCAGACACCCTCGGGCCCCAACCACAAGACAGTCAAGAAGCCAGCGCTCCCTCCACGGACCCTTGGCCTGTCCCAGCCCCTTCACTTGCCTCTCGGTCACCTTCCAGTGACTTTGTTCTTGCTCCAATATTCTAGACCGACTAGCACTCTCTGAACTTCCCACCACTGAACACCAAAGGGGTGAGGGAGGGGCTGGGTCTCCAAAAGGAGGGACAGGGCCAAGAGCTATAGAAAGATAATTCAGCTTTGTTTTGGGGTTATCGTGGCCTCTAGCTGCCTGGTGCGATGCATGTGGTTTGAGCCAGAATGAAAATACTGGTCCAGGCTGATGGGATTACAGGTATCTCTGTTTTGTTGTTGTTTTTTTTCAAGTTTGTTTTATTTTCCTAGATATTAGAGTAAAATATTTCATGTAGAAAATGTTGACTAAACGATCTGCAGTAAAATTACCCATGGATGAATTATAGGAAAATGCATGATTTCACCCCTGATTATATATTTGTCTTTACTATCTTTCAACGATCTCAGTAGAAGACCATTCACAAGATGTGTTTAATGCTATTTAATGTTGTACTTCCATTGCCTTTTATTTTCTGAAATAACAATCTGAAAGACTACACATAGCCAATAGGGTCCTCAGAGGATGGCAGATGTGTTGAGTGACACAGCACCTCTTTCTGTGATTTACAGCCTTCCAGTAAGCATGTGCTTTGATGGCGACAGATAGGCTCTGATACAGTATTTTTAAGTAATTAATAATATTTTTAAAGACATATCTCAGAAGCATTTGCAATGTTTGTTTTTTTGAAAATGATAAACACCTCTGACTTCTGGGGCGATTCAGGAGAAGACCGACCGTCATTCCACAACAGAGTGACGATCTGGGAGGAAGCTGGGTGCCAGGGAGGCCAGTCTCAGCAGCCTTGGTGAGGCTGCAGGTGCTGAGACCGCAGGGCAGGACCTTCCAGACGGCAGCCCCTCTTTGCAGAGCCCGCAGAGCTGGGCTGCTCAAGAAAACCGAGGGCAGCAGTGCGCAGCCAGGCGGGGCACACCTGGGAGGAACGGGGCTGCGTTCTGAGAGTTTGCATACAATTCCATTATTTATGTAATCCTATCAAAACATACAGAATGCCCAAATGGATGTCAGGAAAATTATTGTCATTACTAATAATGGTGCTTTTCATTTATAGAGAGTGCCTTTTCCCGAGACAGTAAAATATTTTTACATTGGGCATGAGGCTTTTTAGGAGAATTAATGCTTAAAATATCCCCTTAGTGTAGCGTGTGGGGAATGTTATAGATGGGGGAGAAAAAAAGATTAATATAAAAAATGTCAGGAGTGCATCATAAAAGGCATTCCGGCGAGGTCCCCGAGCCGTCACCGCAGGCCCATGCACACACGCTGTGGACTGGCCGCGGGCGCCAGCTCCCACCTCTGCCTCCGCCATGCTTGCCTTCTCCCAGACTGAGTCAGGGGGTCCCTGCATGGCCCTCTGGCTGGGACCGTCACAGCCACCTGCTTCCACCTCCCTGTGAAGCTGGCCAGCCCCCAGCCACCCCTGCATCGGGGGCTGGGACAGTGCTAGCCTAGAGGCTTTGGTGTGGAGTGATAAAGACCTAGAGTGTACAGGAACACTGACGCCCAGGGGCCGAGTCCAGGGGCCAGACATGGAGGACAGGCACTGCACGCTCAGCTCCTGTGAGGTCCCTCGAGGGGTCAAGCAGGGCTGAAGGGGCTGGGGAGCCAGAACAGGGAAGCAGTGTTCAGTGGGTGTGGCCGTCCCGTCTCGCCTTTAGATGAACGCACTGGACACGGTCTCGGTGACAGCAGCTCAGCAGCGTGAGAGCGCTCAGTGCCCCGAAATGTTCTCTAGAAGGGGCCGAGGTGCTGACAACAGGGAGGCCATGGGGCGGTGGGGGGTGGGCACAAGAAGTCTCCGAAACACCCATCAATTTGCTGTGAACCTCAAACCACTGCGAAAAAGCAGTCTCTGAAATAATAATAATAATAAAAAACAGCTAGAAGGAAATATGTCAGCAATTTAATAATCCGTGTAAGGACTAAATGGCAAGTTGGCACTTACCACAAGTTTTTAAAAAAATTTTAAATTTGTTTTAATTAGGTATACATGACAGTAGAATGCATGTGACCCAGCTATCCCACTCCTTGGTTTATACCCAAAGGACTTAAAATTAGCATACTACAGTGATGCAGCCACATCAATGTTTATAGCAGCTCAATTTACAATAGCTAGACTATGGAACCAATCTCACCACAAGTTTTAAAAGAAAGAATGAAAAAAAAAAAAAAAAAAGGGAAGGAAAGAAGGAAGGACGCCACACAGCCCAGATACACACAGTTTGGGACTCAGATCCTAAGGCAGTGGACACTCCCCCACCCCCTTGGACTTCAGTGGCCAATTTATCTCAAACTCTTAAGAATCAAAGTAACACAGACCCACGGAACTCTAGAGTCCCTTTCTTTAGTCCACTTGAAGATGTCTAGTGCCCTTGACTCTGTGAACCAGCTCAGGATGACCAGAAATGAAAACGGGGCCTCGGGACAGCAGCCGTGAGGACCAAGAGGCCAGCAGCACCAGGAGACGGAGAGCCACACAGAGCTCGCTGGCCAGTACCAAGCAGCATCCCCTGGGGAGACACCCACCTCCCACTCAGCGCCCCACCATGGGCCTTGCAGAGACCTCAGCCCCGGCTGGGAAGCTCAGCCACGCCCCTGATGCCCTCCAAGAGGTGGTGAAGCCTCTGCATAACTAGGCGGCTCCCCTTCAGGTTTGAAAGTAACCATCATCTGCCGTTGTCGTCGTTGTGTTTAAACAGTTTCCTGCTGGATTCTTTAAAATAGCAAAGCCTGCATTTAGATCTAGCTGGCAGAGTGTTTAATAGTGACCGCCAGCGTCCAGATGGTGGAAAGTGCTGGCGCAAGCATTGGTTAGCCCAGGGTTTAAAGACCCAAGTGTGTGACCTTTCCAAGCCATCAAGGGTGGTCTGTGCCGGGGTAGGGTGTCTGGTCTATAGAGGAGCCACACCTAAAATCTGGTGGTTGGAGACAGCCTCTCCCAAGCGGGGGTAGCGGTGCTGTCCAGGAGCATGCTCAGCCCAGAGTCAGCTCTTGGTGAAAATTTGTGCAGGAACCTAAAGCCATCACAGCTAACCGGATTGCCCATAGGCATCAAAGGGCAGCCTGGTGATCACTTTGGGACAGAGGGACACAGAAAGTATCTGCAGTGCTGCCGAGGCCCAAGGGCAGTTTAGGAAAACGCAGCTGCTTCATCCATCAGACTGCTTTTGGAAGATCCACAATAAGCACCGGAGGAAAGAAACCCTAATGAAGAAGTAATAAAGTAATTATTAAAAAAATAAAAAGCGCAGAATCATAAAAGTTTTCCTAAGTAATACAAAATCATTACAATGTCCTGGCAGACATGCATTTTTAAACAATGGCTATAATAACGGAAAATTAGACTTCATTACTTATTCATAAAGTTCTGGTTAACACTAAGCGCCATTTGTAACAGTTTACTTTTATAAATAGCATCTTTTGGGCAGAGCTATTTTTTTGGTCATACAATGTCAGAAACAATTTTCTAGTTGGATTATGGGGTAAAAAGGTGCATAGCCTCTCTCTAGCACTTGTTTACCTACCATGAGGATCATGGAGAGCTTGCAAAGCACTCAGTCTCGGCCCTTGTACACCTTGACAATGGCAAGGCGCACTTCAACTTCCTTTTGGATTTAAAGCACTGTGGAAATTTGAAGGTAGCAAACAAGGTTTGATGAATCTACAATCCTATTCTAAAGGGAGAGTCAAAAGACCAATAAATCTACAGAAGAATTAATAATTGAGATTCCTGGAAACTCAAAAAGGAAATATTACATATGCAAAATCCTGTCAAAAAAGCAAAATTAAGTGCATCAGTGCCTAAAGTTTAAAGGACAGGCAATTTCTTGTGAAAGTTAGAAATGTCCATTTTATATAAAAAATATATTTCCCTACCTTTTGATGGGGGTAGAAAAACAAAACTGAGAACAGTTGTATAGCCTTAGTTCTCTGTGCTCAATGAGGAAGGAGAACCCTACTCCACTGTCTAAGTCCTTCACTTTCCCAGGATTCCCAGAGTACAACTTCAGACGGGTCCTAGCTAAGCCAGCTCAGGACGCGCCAGGCTCCTTTACTAGCTCCTGGGTGTCTGGGGCACAAACTGCTGACCTCGGTGGGTTGATGTGGACCACTTTTTCAGTTCCAACTCAAAGATGTGCAACTGAGTTGGCCCAGCTGTGATGGTGGGGCTGGGGTCTCCTCCGCATCTGCCCCCAGAGCCCCAGCCCAAGGCCTCCAGATGCGGGCTCCCCTCGTCATCAATCAAATCTGTTTATCTTGTTGCCATCCTGAGATGCCTCAGCTGGCCTGTTTGCCCAAATGCACCATTTAAAATATGTTCCCCAGGTAATCAATCCTTTGGCAGGACATCCTCAAATGGAATTTTTATTGTACTTACTTTCTGAGGACATGGTGAGCATAGCCCATGTCCCAAGACGCAAATACATCAGCGCGTGTACTAGCCGGGTTGCCTCTTCCCTTCGCTGTGGGAGGCTATGAATTTACTTGGAGCCTTCCCCTGCGCTTCAGGAAGCGGGGGGCATCGCTTATCAGTTCTCAGAATACTCTCGTGATACAGGTTGATTTTTTAAGATTGGAAAACCACCTGCCTGCCTCTAGGGAAGCAAACCAAATGCAATTATCCAGATAATGTAAAGAAAATAAATTCTAAACCTACTCTTGGCGGAAAAAAGTTGAGAGTAGGAATTGATTCAGTTTGCACAGGGGCACGTAAGCAGCAGCGAAAGAAATACAGAATGAATGACACCAGTTTCAAAAATGTTCTGTTAATTCTGTAAAAAAAAAGAAAAAATCCGAAAAATTTGGGGGACACTGAATAGGAAGGGAGGGAAGGAGGGAGACCAGAAAGATGAGCTAATGATTGATCGGCAGCCTGCAAATCTATCGTGGGCCTAGTGGACCAATGCACCAGCGTTGACGGGGCTGTGCCCTTGGCCTGGAGTTTCTGTAAGACACTGCGCAGGGCCTGGACTGGATGTAGTCACAGTTTGGACACTTTAACAGGTCAGGACATCTCCCAACAGCACCCAGGGGGCACTTGCCATTCACTAGACACCCTGCCAATCACCGGGGACACAAAGTCAAAGAAAGTAAGTGAACTTTTCTTCAACCCCAGGATGGTATCTCACCCCAGCTCAGAGACATGCACTCTCTCCACTCTGTCTAGCCCGTGTTTGGGGGTCTTCAGGAGACACGAGGCAACCCGAGAAGCGCTTCTCCTTTCCCGTAGGAGAAGCAGGAGTCAGCACTCAGCTTGGGTGAAGCGGCCAGGAGATCGGTATCTTGGAGGCGGTGTTCTTCGGAAAAGCCTGGCTTGCAAAAATCGCCAAATCCACGTGGTTCCAAAGAAAGGGACGTTCAGATTCCAGTATCTCAGGTCAGAGGTCCAAAGGTAATGACCCAGGTAATGTAAAGATGAGGTTGTAATTGAAGCCTCCCCCGAACAGGGGTGGGGTATTCCAAGATGCTGACAGGCAGGGGTCATCTGTCGCTGCTCAGTGGGAGGAGCTTCTTACTAGCTCACACTGGAGGCCGGGAGGCCTGGGGCCCTTCTAGAAAGTGGCCTTGCGCCTCGCCATTCGCTGATGCAAAGGTGAGCAGTTAAACACCGCGGGGAATTTCCACTTGTGCTGGAGACACGGTAAATCCCCCACCATCTCCCCTCTCTGTTCATTCAGGGGTCATCAGGATTTTATGGACAGCCTACCCACTGTGCCCCGGACACGGTGCATCTCCCAGAGGCAGGACAGTGCGGAAGAGCGGGTGCAGTTCTTTCTAGGTGGAGACAACTGCCTGGAGCAGAGGATAAATACTGAACAAGAATCCCATGGACAGGTGTGGTGTTGCTGTCTGACACAAGAGACGGGAAAGAAAGGGCCGCGGTGACTAACAATCCTGTAGCAAAGGGAGCTACTCTGTCCGGGAGGGCCTGGGAAGGCATCTCAGTGGAGTGATGTTTCAGCTGAGATCTGAGGGATAACCAGGTGAAGGTGAAGAGGAGGGCATCCCAGGCAGGGATGTGCCAAGGCCCTGTGGCAGGCAGGAGCTGACAGAGGGCAGGTGACTGTGGCACAGAGAAGGAGAGCGTGAGGGCTGACAAGGGCCTAAGGGTGTGCTGAGAATCCCGGTAGCTAACCTAAAAGGAAGGAGGAACTAAAGGGGCTGGGAGGTGGTGAAGAGGATCCGTTTGGTATTGTGGAAAGGGTGTTAGGTCAGGTAAAGGGTCAGAGAGTTTCCAGAAAGGATGCGGGGAAACTCAGCGGTGTGTTGGTTCCTCAGTCCATGAAGTGCTTAGACAACAGAATGAACCCCCAGGGAGCTCTGGAGGCCAGGAGTCTGGAGTCACGGTGTCCAAGCGTTGGTTCCTTGGGGGCTCTGCGGGAGACCCCACTGCCTGCCTCCGTCCCGGTGAGCCCCGGCTGGTAGGGGACTCACTCCAACCTCCGCCTCCGTCTCATGGGCTGCCTCTGCGTCTCCTCCACTTCCATCTCTCAAGAAGAAACGTGCTGCCGGACTCAGCGCCCACCTGGCTGATGTGCAAATCCTTAGTGCGGTGACATATCTGCAGAGATCCGGTTGCTCACGTCCCCAGGTTCTGAGTGAGCACACCCTCTGGAGGGTAGGTAGCACCGTTCGACTCAACCTGAGAGCCGCAGTCTTAGCTCAGGGCTCAGGGACCACCAGTTCCTTACCAACCTGCACCAGGGCCAGGGACGCCAGGGGAATATCGTCCCCACCTCTCTGCCCTTAGAGGGGGTGGGCAGGACCTCCCTCCTCTAGCAGGAAGGCAAGTTCCTCCCACATTGTGCCTGGGTGCACTGGCCTGCCGGCAGCCCCCGGGTCAGCGCCAGATGGCCACTCTGTTCCCAGGCCTTATGCCCTGCTGTGCGGGGGCCCCCGCTCGGCCTCCCTGCCCCTCCCCAAGCTCCTGCGGTCTTCACTACACGATGGTGGTCACTGCAGGTGTTATGATTATTTATCAAGCAATCTTGGGGTCTTGGTAGCTCCTTTCAGAGTCTCTAGTTTGGGACATTCTTCATGATTAGGAGGACACACACTCAGAGCCCCACCCTCACAGATCTTTAAGTGCTTCCCTTGCATGTCAAGGCCATGGGGTCAATCCTCAGCACAAAAAAAAAAAAAAAAAAAAAAAAAGAGAGAGGTATGATTCATATTTGGAATTCATCCTTGTGTACAACCCCATGGTTTTCAGTGTACTCGCAAGATTGTGCGCTCGTGACCAGTGATCCCAGACTGTGTCCACCCCTTTTGGCAGTCCCTCCACTCCCCCCTTGCCCTGGCCCCGCACAACCACCAGTCCACTTTCTTTACAGATTTGTGTGTTCTGCACACCCACGTGTACGGGATCGTTCTACAGGTGACCTTTCGCGTCTGGCTTCTTTCATTTAGCACGGTGTCTCGAGGTTCAGGCACACTGTGGCACAGATCGGAACCTCATTCCTTTCGGACACATGCCTGTGGCTGTGCCAGCTGGCCACTCTCTCTTCAGACCTTCCAGGAGGTCCTGCTCTGAGTGCCTGGTCACCCGGCCAGCAACCATCCTGACATACCCTGAGAACTTTGGGACGGGCATTCCTGGCCCAGCCTGGCTAGTCCTTCCGTCCTCAGAACTCGCTGAGCAAATTGCTCTATGAAATCATGCCCGGCCCGCCTCTCTCCCAGAGTTTATACTACGAGGATGCAAGAAGCTGATCGGGGTCTATAAAGCATTTGGAATTCAACAGAGAAATGCAATGCATAAATGCAAAGAGAGAACAGTAATTCTTACATTACGCTGCTCGAGAGACTTCAAGAAGATGGACTGTGTTCCCATCAATTGCTTTCAAGCTTTCCATTAGGTCAAGCGTGCACATATATCTAACGACAGAACCGTGGGTTACAGCCCCCCTCCTGCAACCGAGGACAGAGGAGAGCTCAGCTGGTGTTGCGATAGTTATTGTAAGTATTATTATTATTTTTTCTATAGGCCAAGAGCACTGAGTGCTTGCTGCATGCCTGGTCCTGTGCTAGATGCCCTCTGTTTACACTATAGCATTTGGTCCTCCAACCCCCCTACCACAGGCACTGGGCATCAGACGCATCTGTGAGATGAATAAGCTGAACTCAGAGAAGGGCGGTGGTTGCACAAAGGTCCTGGGGCTCGCAAGTGCAAAGCAGGGCTCCGTCTCCAGAAGCTGATCGCTGTGGCGGCCCTTCCCACCGTCCCTGGATGCTTCTGAGAATAGCTGTGGACACGTGCCACCCCGCATCCAGGCTGGTGCCGAGCCTCTGCCTTGGCTGGGCCTCCCCTCCCTCTTGGGCACCAGCCCCTTACATCAGTGCTTATTATTTGGCATAAATCAGCCCCCCAATTACATGAATGCCACCACCACGAACACTTGTAATTAAAACCAGGGCTGACACCCTGGAAAGTCTGTTCCCTTCCCCGCTCCTCTTTGTCCTGCAGCGATATTATTGGAAAGAGGGAGAACAATGCCCGGGAACACATGCTTTCGGAATATAATGGGACTCGGCTCCTCTGAGAAGAGGCTGGGAGAGGGCACAGGGACAAAATTTAAAGGAGACAGCTTTATTTACTCCCTGCTGGGGCGTGTCCAGGAAATAACAGAGAAGCCACCAGGCTTGACACTGGCCAGGACTTTCATGCCACAGATGCTGGAAGGTCCTCCTGACCCCCGAGTCCACCCCCGCACAGACAGAGCGAGTTTCCCTGGCTGCCAGTGTGCCCCAGGCGCTGCCTCAACTCTCCCTGGAGCCGGTCCCAGCCTCATGCACCATTCCCAGCCCCGCGACTGTCCCTCCCCAGTGAAGTGGGCTGTCTGCACTTCCGGGTTTTGGAGGCTGACGGGCCTCTGCCCTGGAGGTTCCCTCTGCCTGCTGGGAGCACGCGTGCCACCTGACTCTCTTTGTTTCTCCCGTCCCTGTCCTAGTCATCCCTTGAGCTGGTCGACAACGATGGTGGTGATTGTCCAGCACTATGTGCCCCCGGGGAGGGCTTCGCATGGGCAATGAAGCCTCAGAGAACCGGGTGCCACGGGCACTGGGGTTGGATCCAGGGGTCCCAGCTCCAGTCCCCCAGTGCCCTTATAACTGGCTCCTATTTCTCTCATACTACTTTATTACTATCAAATGAGCACAGCCCAGAGGAGAGCCGACGGTGGAACTCTAGAGAGAGGGGTGCGCCCAGACAGCTAAGATCACCCACATTTGGTTTCCACTAACCTCTAATGAAACTGATCATTTTCCTCACTCTGGCCACACGCTGAGGTAACATTCAGAGTTCGCCACGGTAGAAGTCATGGAGATTTTCATATTGTGGGAGAGTTGTAGCTGATATTTCAAAATATCGTTTTCACATACTTCCTGATAACCAGTCACGCTGGGCCCACCGCTACACGTGTGTTTGCCTTGGTGCTGGGGACTGAACCCGGGGCCTTGCACATGCTAAGCACATGCTCTGCCACTGCACGGCGTCCCCAGCTACCTGGGTGACTTAATGGATTAATAAGAACATTTATGACTTGATCACGCTTTGCAGCTGCATTTCAATACAGGGGGGGTAGCCTTTGTGACCCTGTGCGTTTTATTTTGTGCATTTAAATGCATATTCTGAAGAGTTGGTTGGGGCACATACAAAGGTGGGGACCCCCAGACACAGGGAGTTTCTTTGGACCACCTCTCTCTCATCTTTGAATCCTGCCTCCCAGCTCGGAAGGCTTGTGGAGCCCAAATATTCCAAGAAAGTCAAACTACGGTGGCAAAGCACCTCAAAAAACACTTGGCAGCACCCAGACCTGCGGGAAGCTTTTGACCATCTCTTGGATGCACCCTTCCCTCCCTCGCCCCTCCATTCACTCATTAAAAAAAACATGGAATAAAGGCCTTGCATTTGCTGAGCAGTGGATCAACATCCCAGAAATGACTTTGAGTGGGGAAAAAACACCCACTGTCCTCCCAGAGGACAGCCTCTGCAGCTCCTGCCCACGCCCCGGGGTCTGCCACTCAGCCTGAACGACTTGGGCAAGCAGCTTGGTTCCCCACCATCCCAGGCCAAGGATGCCCTTAGGTGCCCATCAAGTGAAGCTCATTCACCACGTCATCCTTCAACTTCAAAAAAATCTACAAACAGCAGGTCTCCTGCTTCTTGTGCTTTTGGGGTACAATTCAGCACAACAAATCGCATTGCGGCGACTTGTTTTCAGGGAGACTCCATCATGGGGGACACAAGAAGAATCCCCTTGACCTGTGGAAGGGTGCGGGACCTTGACAGGAACACCTCTCCCCTGCACCTGGGTAGGCCTGTAGGTGACTTGCAGCACTTTCCCTCCTTTGTGTGCCCGTTTATTGTCTTTTTATAGTCCCTTATTTGCCTGGGAAGTCCCTTGTCCATCCCTCTCTTTCTGCCACGCAGACTTGAGCCGTGATGGAGCAGCAAGAACGGAAACAGCGGCTCACTGTTTACAGAGCGTTTTCTGGGTGCTGGTGTGAATGCTGTGCCGCCCTTGTGGATGCATTTATCCTCCTAACCACCACGGGGCAGATATTACGATCACCCCCACTTCAGAGAGGAAGAAAGGAAGGCACAAAAAGGTCAAGTTATTTTGCATGTTTAGACACAGCCAGCCAGTGGCCGTGCCTGGATTCTCACCTGCTGTCTGGAGAAGACTAACTGCAAAGCCTCTTCCAAAGTCGCCTCTTGGGACATCTTCCATGATGACCCCTGATGGCAGCCTGTGTCCTTGCTAGCTGACACTGGGCCCCGTGGGCGGTGCTCTTATTACTCTCATGGGGTTATGATGCCTTTTTAATTTTAAAAAAAAATCTTTTTAGCATCTCTCTCTCTTTTTTTTAATATTTATTTATTTACTTTAGTTGTACACAATGCAATGCATTTATGTTTACGTGGTGCTGAGGATCGAACCCAGGCCGTGCACATGCAAGGCGAGCGTTCTGCCGCTGAGCCACAGCCCCCGCCCACCACTGGACAGCTTCAAAGACAAGCGCTATCCCCAGAGGTGGCTCTAGCACGTGTCAGGTGAGAACCCACTGGACAGAAAAAAAATCCACCTCCTAGGTGAGACACACTGGCCGTTAGCTCCTCCCTGGGTGGGGGCTAGTCGGAGGCTAACTAACACTGGCTGTGGGCTTGGTATGGACCCAGGGCCCAAAGAATTAAGTAGAGAGATGAGAACCCTGAGGACCAGAGGAATTACCCACCTCCCCTGAAATCACCAGCTAGTTAGTGGTGGGACTGGGGATTCTGAATATGGTGTAAACGTTCAGCTTTATCCTTTCTTCTCCCTTGCTACTCAACCGCTAACCCAGAGCTGTGTCAAACAGGTTCCTTGGACAGAGTAGAATGGGGCATGAGTGTGATGGAGACCAGGGAGCAGGAAAACAAGAATGTCCTTGAGCCCACAACAAATGACACCTCAGAGAGCCCCAAGCCCCAGTCCCCCTCGTCCCTCTTGAGCTCACAGAGATGGACGAGAGACCAACTGCCCTGCTCCTTCATTCTTATTTTTCCCTCTAAAATGAGGTATTTTGAATCCTGTGTCATTCCAGCTTTTGATTTGGATATTCCCATCCCCCTTATTTGCATAATGAATCACCACCCTTGGGGCTATGGGGAACAAAAACCCAAAGCACTGCATTTAGCAGTTAACTGTTTCCTGGAACTAGGAGAGACCCTGGCTCATGGCGCTACAGAATCAATCACTTTCTGGTTGATTTCATGAGGAGGAGGCAGCCCACATTGATTGGGTGAGCATTATATATTTGAAACAATCTCTTTGGCTTTGAAATGGTGGTGTCTTATAGACATGACCTCAATTCTGACAATTATCTATTTAATTGGATCAATACAGACAGCCCACTCCCCCAAACCACTGATTCAATTAATCAGACCATTGTCAAATCCCTTCTTCTCTCAGGTCTGCATAGACACAGACCAAGCGGCAGTTCCTCCCAAGATAGGCACAGACGTCAATAATCTGCTTTTGGATAAAGTATCTGATCGCTCACAAATTATACAAATCACATTGATTACTGACAAATCATAATGTTTACAGAGCACTATTTGGCTTTGACTCCAGAGCATGACTAGGTATTTAATTAACAACTGTCAGATATAATTTACACCATTACAATGACCAGAGAATGGCTGCTGGTTGGTTTTACACAGTAGAACAAATGCTCGGCAGTGAACTTTGGTGAGGCTAAAAGACATGGAGCACAATGGTAGACAAGGAAGCCAATTCCATCATCACGTTTGGCCTGGAAGATTCCTGAAGGCCATGAGGGCTCTACCTCCCCCAGAGACTGACAACGGCCCTTCTGGCCTGTGAACCTGATGACTAGTTTTGTTTCTCTTTTTGCTTTGACTACCAGGGAACTCAGAGGCAAATCTGGCAAATCTTTAGTCTAAGTATATGAACATTTCTAGATATGTGGATTGGAAATGAACATTTTACTTTACTTTACCTGCTCTTTCTTTATATATTTCCCCCCTCACTCTGTACTACGAAGCCTGCAACAGAGTTTAGCAGAATTGCACTCTTTCTCTCTCTTTTTTTTTTAAATGATTTTTATCAGTGCACGATAATCATATGTAATAGTGAGATTCACTGTGATATATTTTCATGACCCTGCTTTATTGCATATGACCCTTTTGGCTAGTTGTCAGCAAACTACATCCCAGGGGCCAAATCCGGCCTGCCAGCTATTTATATTCAACTCACCTGTTTTGCACAACCCAAAGTGGCTTTAATTTACTGTACAAATAACCGGGGTATGAAAAACCCCAGATCAAAATTTGCAATGACAAAAAAAACTCAATGGCTTTTTACACCATGGCTTAAAAATATCAAAATAAGAATATAATTTATTTTCTTTTAATATTTATTTTTTAGTTATAGTTGGACACAACACCTTTATTTTATTTATGTGTTTTTACGAGGTGCTGAGGATTGAACACAGGGCCGCGCACGTGCTAGGCGAGCGCTCTACCGCTGAGCCACAACCCCAGCCCAGAATATACTTTCTTGACGTATGAAATTCAAATGTTAGTGTCCACAAATAAAGTTTTATTGGAACACGGACATGACCATGCACTTATGTATATATAGTTTGCGTCTGGTTTTGTACTACAAGGGCGGAGTGGAACAGTTGCAGAGACTGTAACTTCCCTCTAGGTGCAAGATACCGGAGATAAACTTATAATTTGGCTCTTTACAGGAACAGTGTGCCAATTCCTGCTCTGGGCCACCTCCAATTTTTATGGACCAGGTACGGGAAGGATGGGGAGCTGACAGGTGAGGTAACAGAGGCACACTGTCTACCCAGCCTGTGACATGTCAGTGTCTAAGCCATTCTTGCTAGTGATGCTTTGGGAGGGATTCCATCCAGGGGATCCAAACTCCATGAATCTGAGGGGAAAAAAAAAAAAAAAAAAAAGACCACTTGAGAAGAAATACACAGCCCCCTATATCCATTTTATAGGACTCGAAGTCCAGCTCTTCTGGCCACTCCAGATCTCAAGGGGAAGATGACCAATAGGCCCGTGGCTCGAGAGGGAGCATGGGCCACACAGGTTCCTTGGGAGAGAGGTGAACTGGGCACCAGTGTGGATGGCAACGAGGGGAGCAGGTGTGTGGGGACGCCGCATCGGCACGGTGATAACGCTGCCATGGTAACCATGGTAACCACACCCCGATCAGGGGTGGAAGAGCCAGCTTTGGGAAGGAGAGCCTGAGACGAGACGAGGAAGAGGGGCATTCCTGAAATGTGGGCCCCGTGACCCGCGTCTTCTTCTAAAAGTAGCAGGTGAGGTCATCTTCCAGGGTGGGCGCAGAGGGTGGAGTCAGAGACAGATGCTCTGGCTAGAGATCGGGCGCGAGGAGGGCTGAGGAGGCGAGGGGCAGGGGCAGGGGCGCTGCAGCCCTTCTGCTTCTCTTGGTGGGAGCAGAGCCGCACGCAGCTCCGAGGAGAGGCCGGGAAAGAGTCCTGAGGACGTCTTCTTGTGCCCTTTGGGGTGGGAGGGGTTACAGAAACCTCCAGTGCCGGCAGAACAACCTCTCCAAAGCATGAGGGGACTTTGGGACATAATTGATAGCTTGATCAGAAGATGAAAAAATGCAGCGTGGAACTGGGGGATGCAGGGAGGTGTGTTACCAACTCTGGCTACAGATGTAAGTAGCAAAAGCATCTGCTTGGGAGGGAAAAAAGAAAAAGGAGAGGCTAATGTTTATTGAGCACTTACTATTCAGCAGACGCTTGGGCTAACCCTTGAATTCTTCAACCACTCCAAGGAGAATATTTTTACTGTTTTGCACATAAGGAAAAAACAAGTTCATGAAAAGGCAAAGTTTACATAGCTGGAAAAATCATGGCACTGGAATTTATAGCTAAAGTTCTTCTGAACTCTGAAGTCTTGCTTTTTCCCTGAGCTCGGCCCACAGTCAGGGTCTGGTGTACCAGGTTTGCTGTTCTGTCTCCTGGGCCTCAGGGAACCTCGAACATGGTGGGGAAGATTCAAGGAGAGCAGCCCACACCCTAACTATCCAGTGGCACATCACAGATAAGTGGACACTAGCGTCTGGTGGCCTCTGATATTCCAAAGTTAGAGGACAGAGGCTCAGAATGACGGGAGGTGGAGGAAAACACCCCTTCCGTGTCCCATTTGGTCGGTCCTTCTCTGCTTTTCTGTCGTGATCACTCAAAGGTGGCCTTCTCTGGCGGATATGTCTGTGCACATCACAGAGCATGCACATATCTTTGTGGGTGTAATCACAGATATGCACTAAATAACTGCTCATTGAGACCGTTGACTCCCACTAAGGGCTTGCAGAAGAAAATCAAATCAACACGTCCTGAACAGCAGTAGGAGAGAGAGGGGATGAAAGTAAAATAAGCAGCCTCGGTAATCAGACCAAACTGGGCCGGCGCCCCCTCGCCCACCGTGTGCCCTGAGAGATCAACTCTGTTTCTGCCTCTTGGTTCTCCTTCTGTAGAACTGGGGCAGCGACACCTGCTTGGAAGCAATGCGCCATCAATCATGATCCATAACATGCACGATGCCCTGGGAATTTGGGGGACACTCAAAGAGCAGTGTCTAGGAGGTCTGGGGACCCTCCAGGTGAAAGCCTTCTCTACAACTGAAAATCTTGGAAGGATCTGCAGCAACCGCTGGATTTGGCGGAGCCAGAGGTAGCAACATTTACATATTTCATACCATGGAAAATTGAGGGATGATGCAGGAAAACACAGACATCTTGAGAAAATTTAAAGGCTCGAAAGTGTTTTTCCATCCAGGGACAATAGAAAACAGGAAAGCATTAATAACGAGTCCGTGCCCGGCTGCTGGCGGAACCCTCCCCGGGAAAGCATGTTGGGTTATAAATCTCGAGCCAGGCAGAGCGTCTCCAGCCTGACCTGTCATAGCAACCCCTCCTGGCGTCCTCCTCTCAGGAAGATCCTGAACACCCTTCACACTTGACACGACCCAGGCCCTTCCTTAAGCAGGGCTGTCCCTTCCCAGGACCCAGCTCCCGCCTGCCAACTCAGGGGGCCCAACTTGGGCCGAAGGGAGGCCAAGGCGGGGCTCCCCCGGTGGTGGCCGCTGGGGACTTGACAGTCTCTAAATTGCCGCCTGTGAAGCCGATCGCGGCCCGCGGACGAGGCGGGAGGCGGGTCCTCGCAGATGGAACGCATCCTCAGCTCCTCTCCCGGGAGGAGGTGTTTCTGGCATCCGTGTCACCGGACCCGGAAACCAGATGAAAAATATGTGATTACAAACACCTGGGAGGGCGGCCGCGAGGATGGAAAGAAGAACCGGGAGGATCCCCACCTTCCCGCCGAGGAGGCAATTTGGCTAAAGAAATATAAGAAGAAATGAGATAATAAAACTAACAAATGAACCTGCAATTGCTTTGCTTCCGGGAGCTCCCATCTGATTTCAGATCGGCTCTCCAAACAAGTCGACTCGGGCAGATTAACACAGCGTGTGATGCGGACCCGGACCCGGCTCCGGGGAGACCCCGGCCCGCCCGTCGGCACAAGGCTTCACCCTTGTTGAGCGAGGGGGCCGGCAGTGGCGTGTCCAGGTGGAAACCAAAATGACCGAGAGCTGTGTCCCAGATTGTCACTGTGCTCGCACGCCGTCCTTGTCACTGATGCCTGGAGCCTCCAGTGAGTTCACGGGGGACTTGCGTCTCGCTTTAAGAAGGGCGCACAGAAAAAGGGAAATAAAGAAAGCAAGACAGAAAAACTCCAGGGAAGATGACAGAGTTATCAGAACCCAGCAGTCGAGCCGGGAGGCGCGGGGGCAATTTGTGCCGCTCCTCCTCAGAGAGTGACTGCAAGTCAGAGCCCAGGAGGACCGGCAGACGCACTTCTGTGTTAAAGGAGAGGCATTCCACTCTCATCCCTGTGGAGGGACGAATAGAATGGCAGCCTCTCTGTCCCCCTCAGGCACACAAGCCTGTGCCGGGTCTCAGACAGAGATGCAAGGCGGTGGCCCGAGGATGAGGTCCCTTAGGCCGGGGCAGGAGAGGATCAGGGTGGCAGGGCAAGGGGTAGGCGCAGGGGCCTCCAAGCTCCTGGGGCTGGTGCGACTCTCCTTGGAGGCCTGCCTTCAGCCAGCCTCGCTGGGTGCTGGCCAGACTGCAGGGGCACGCTGGGAGGGGCGGGGGATCATGGATGCAGCAGGAGTGACTTCCGGGGGTCATTGGCTGTGTGCATGTCAGAGTGTTTCCAGGCTGACCACCGGAAAGGACAAACGCAGGTCTGTGTCCTGCTGGGGAACTTCTAGCCCTTTCCACACGCTGTTCCTCCTGTCTGCATTTGCATTGCTAATCCCGGAGTCCCCGGGCTCGGGCTGCAGTGCCCAGCAAGGGAGCCACTAGCCACGTGTAAGTGCTAACACTGATACGATTGAGGACAGTGTGAAAGTCACGGGCCGAGCGCTAGGCAGCCCCTGGTGGCCAGCAGTAGCTATAGGGGACTGGGCAGAGACAGAAGATGCCCCACCTCGAAGCAGGCTGGGTTGGGCAGTGCTGGCCAGGAACACGCAGAAATGCAGGAGCCCGAGTGGGAGGACCGCCAGGAGAAAGTTCTAGAAGGAGGGAGACTGCAGGGGCGTGACACCAAATGCCACGAACATGCTTCCCGGTGGGATTCCAGACCAAACGGCGACAAGGGCTGAGCAGGACACAGGGACAGGAGGCAGCTGCCACTGGGGACAGGAGGGAAGCTGCGATGTCCCCTGCGGGTTGGGTGATGCTGGTCTGGGTGTGAGGTGGCCGTGGAGGACAAGGTCCCTGTTCTGAGGAGTTTGGGGTGAACCCTTAGAACATCTGTAACTTTTTTTTTTTAATTTTTTTATTATTTATTTACTTATTCATCATGCACAAGTATAGTATCTTTTTTAGTGATTCAAAGAAAAGAAGCGAGTCTGTGTATGACTCTCTTGTATAAACGTGCGTCCCACGGGCAGATGCGCACCACACACAAAGATGTGTCCGTGAGACACTGAAGTGGACAGGAGACCGCGGCAGGACCCTGGAAGTCCTTGTAAGCCTGGGCCTGTCCCTTCTCTACTCAGAGCCCCCTGGACTCCCCGCTTTCCTCAGAGCAGAAGCCAAAGCCCTTGCCAGGGCCGCCAGGGCCCACACAGTGCGGCCCATCCACTCTCTGCCCTCCTCCTCCCCCAGGTGAGCCCTGCTCGGGGCCTCGGGCCGCCACCTGTTACGCTGGGAACAAGCTCTGGGTGCAAATCGTCTATAAGGCCCGAGCGGGCGGCACGCTCCCTGCGTCCTCCTGCGTCCTCCTGCGTCCTCCTGCATCCTCCTGCGTCCACTGAGCAGCTCCGAGCCGTCCACGAGGGAACGGGGGCCTCCTGAGCCCCGAGGGGAGTGTCCATCAGCCTGGCCGAGCAGGCACCTGCTCCCACCACCTCCCTCGGCCACCCCGACGGTCCCCCTAAACAACACAAGGCTTGTTTGCAATCGAGTGAAAGCACGTTTAATGGTGCATCAATCTGATCCCGATGAGGGTGACTGCACTAGCGTCCTGAGCGGACTGGATACCTGGCCAAGTGGTCCCACATTTAGAGGGCCGGGGACACCTGTAGCTCGCCTTTACGTGCCTGCCGCTCCTTATACAGCCGTGGCTCCATCTGGAGGCCTGGCGCCTGTTCAGTGACCTTCTGGGCTCGGGGGCAGGTGGAGGCCCGAGAGGTTGGAGGACAAAGCCGGGGACAGGTGCCTCCCCCTGCGCTTCCCAGTGGAGGCCGCGAAGAGCAAGCTCCGCGCCTCCTGGTGACGGTCGTGGCTGGGCGGAAGGAAGGGGTGGGACCCATGAAAGCCTGGACTCCAAGTCTGATGGGCCCAGAACCCAACCTAAGCCATATCCTTCCGTGGCCTTGGGCATGATGTCCAAAGCCACTCAGTTTCAGTTTCGGTATCTGTGAAATAGGGATTTCCTAGACCACAGTGGTCAGGGTTCAAGATGACTCCTGGCCCCCGGTGACGTGCCCTGTGTAACCTCTTCCTCTTGACCATGGGCAGGACCCGTGAGTACAATGGGTCACTCCCATGACTGACTCACACTATCCAACAATCACAAGGTGGCAGGAGTTCGCAGGCATTGTAAGCCTCAAAGCATATGGCTTTGTGTTATTTACAAGGAAGGTGACCTGGGTGAGCCTGACTTAATCAGGTGAGCCCCTTAAAAGGGTCTGGGCCCTCCCTAAAGAGAGAGGACCAGAGTGTCAGGGAGGCTTCTTCAACCTTGAAGGAGTGGATAGCCATGTTGCAAGGGTGTCTGTGGACGGGTCTGATGGCCCAAGAAGGCCTCTGTGAGCTGAAAGCATCCCCCAGTCAACAGTTAAAAGAGAAAACATGACATGCCTCAGTCCTACAGTTACAAGGATGTGAATTCTTTTTAAATTTTTTATCAGTGCATTATAATTGCACATAATATCAGGATCGACTGTGACATATCTGTACATGCCATAACATAAAAGGAAATCACTTCTGTCAACAACCACAAGCTTCTGAGGAGACCTCAGCCCTAGCCGACTTTTGATTACGAGCTTCATATTCCCTGAGCAGAAGACTCAGTCCAGCCAGGACGTCTGACCAACAGAGCCATGAGATCACACATACATGTTTTTCAAGCCGCTAAAGTGGTAGGCATTTGTTACGCAGCACTAGCTGGCTGATACAATGGGAACAGATGCCTCCTAAGCCTGGGGCAACTGACCCATGCAAGATGCCCCTAACCCTCCTCGTCACCTGGTCACCTCTTAAAGGTCCCACCTCTAAAGACTATCATGGAAATCTTCACCCTCAGCCAGGAGATTAAAAACCCCAAAGTGCTTAGCTATTTATTAAGGTCAATACACACTGCTGATCAAAGCGACTTCTGTCTGCATGGCCACCCATTTGTTAAGGGATGGGGCCTGGACGCAAGGAGGCATGAGCCTCCTAAGAGCCTGGAGGGAGAAGGAGGCCAAGGTGAGACTTCCTTTAACGAAGACAAGGTTTGGTGAGATACATTTTTTTAAGCAAAAAAAAAAAAAAAAAAAAACAAAAAAAACAACCACACAGAATACTGGGACCCCCCGGCACCAGCCCCCGCTGGTCACCAAGGGTCCCCTGTCTGCACCGACTGCTCCGTCATTCATTCATTCACAGGAGCCTGAGTGTTCCAGGCCAAGGGCCGGATGCTGGGTCTTCAGCCCCAACCACTGAAGCACTGACTGCACGGGTGCCGGGCGCCGCAGGGCCCTCCTCAGGTGGCATCACCACTCCGCTTGTCCCCGAGCTGGGGACCTCAGACCTCCCTGAGCGCAGGCTCTGCCATCGCCTCTCTCCATCGACACCACGTCCCGCCGGTACCGGCCCTGGGGAGCTCTTGGACCGGACCCTGGCTCCCTCCTCGCCGGCCTGTTCTCAGCAAGGCGCCGTCGTCCCCTGCACTGCTGGACAAAGGGCCACCAGCGTGGTGGCCCCCGTCGACACACTAATTCTCTTTCAGCCATGGAGGCAGGAGGCCGGGGAGGGCTCCACTGGGTGACAGGCGAGGTGTGGCAGGGCTGGCTTCTTCGGGAGACCTGGGGGATGGGTCGGTTCTGGCCGGGCCCAGCCCACGGGGGCCTCCTGCGCCCCGGGCTCTCCAGGCACGGCAGCCGCCAGCACTCGAGGCCACAGGTCGTGACTCCGCAGACACAGCCCCCGCTGGCTTTCCGTCCTACGCGCCCTGCTGCTTACATGTGGCATCCTTGTCCCCAGACCCTCAACAGAATCACACCCACATAGTCCCTTCTGTGGTCCGCGGTGACATTCTGATGTTCTGGGGACCAGAACCGCCACCTTTCTCCTGGGTCACTGCAACAGCTCCTGACAGCCACCTCGGCTAGCTCGGTGTCCCCTAGACCCTTGGGGAGGTGGCCAGAGGAAGACGTCTAAAGGCCTCAGGACCACCGTGCTTGCTGTTCCTTCTGCCTGGAACACCTTTCCAAGTTCTTCTCACAATGGGCCCTGTCCTGGGTGTTAGGGCTTTTTGAGGGACCTTCTCCGATGGCTCTCTTTGTATGTGTCCTTCCCATTTTTATTCTCCATCGCAGAAGCTGTTTCACCTGTGCTGCTTACGTTTACTATGATCCCGCTGCCTGTTGATTTCTCCAACGCCCTCGACCCCTGCTAGACACAGGCCTCAAGAGCGGAAGGACCGTGTCCTTCACCACTGTGTCCCCTCTGCCCCACGCGGAACACGGCAGGCGGCACGGTGCCTGTGGGAGTGGAGCCTGCTTACAAAGGTGGGGTTTCGTGGCAAAGGGCAACGAAGGGCGTAGGTGGAACTGCGGCTGCGACCAGCAGAACTTCCGAGGGAAAGATCGCCCTGCACCATTCACTCACCTTATCCCAGGGTGAAGGTCCCTGGAGGTGGATGAGAGAGTCCGAAGACAGAGCCAGAAAGATGCCGGGTGAGGACTCGGCCAGATGCTGCTGCTGGCCTTGCGGTGAAGGAAGGCGGCCCTGAGCCCAGGAAAGCAGGATGCTTCAGACGGACGGAAGCTGAGGGAGCAGCCCTGGGAGGAGGCCCGCCCTGGAAACGCCTCCGTCTTACCCCAGAGAGACCTTGTCAGACCTCCACCATGCAGAAGTGTCGGGAAATGGGCGCGGCTGCTTGAGGCGCTCAGCATGTGATCACTTGTTATAGCAGCAATGCAGGGCTGATGCAGCACCTCACAGAGATTTGTTGAATAAAAAACTGGGGGTGGGGATTAAAAAGAACCTAATTAGGTTGTATCAGCCAAACGTGTCCAACAATTCTTTGCAACTTACAACTTAGAAACGGAAACTCCAGCCCGGTGCCACAAGCTCTCCTGCAGCTGTCCCCAAGCCCCTCGGCAGCCCCACCCCTGGCCTCTCTCCAGCACGCCTCCACCCGGCTCTCTGCAGGGCTGGGCTTCCCTGGACTCTGGACTCTACTGCAATGGATCAAATTCCACTTGCCCTTTGAGACTGGCCCCTGCCCCAGGCCAACTTGCCGCCGGCCATCCCCACCCCGTGGGCTGGGAGTGAGTGTCCTGCCCTGTCCCACCAGCCCCTGCCACCCCACCCCAGGACCAGGGACTTTTCCAGTGCGGTGACCGTGTCTTGATGGGGCCTGCAATGAGTCCACCCGGAACCTCGAAATGTGACCCTATTTAGAGATAGGACCTTTGCAGATGGCCTTAGCTAAGTGGAGACAAGGTCATCCTGGATTAGGATGTCCCCTAAATCCAGTGACCGTGTCCTAATAAGAAGGCCGCGTGAAGACACCAAGACGTCCACACTGCGGAGATGGTGGTGTGAGGACAGGCAGGGACAAGTGACGATGCTACCTGCCCGGGTCACCAAGGGCTGCGAGGAGACCAGAGGGCCAGGGTGAGGCAGGAAGGAGTCTCCAGAGAGGAAGGCCCTGCCGACCCTTTGGCTAGGAACTGCAGCCTGCATGTCCTCGTAACCCTGTCACGGCAGCCCCGGGGAACCCTGCTGGGCAGGGTCCTGGCCACCGGCTGCCTGTGACTCTGCCCTTAGCTTGGGCAGCAGAGGAGCCTGGGAGTGGTGTCCATCTCTCCTGGGGCAGCAAGGAGCCCTGGCCTCAGCCAAGGAAGAAGGCTCTTGGGGACTGGAGCTGGAGGTGGCCTTTCAAAGCCTCGGGCCCCCGGGCAGAGAGCAGGGGTGCTTTGAAAGCAAGGGGTGAGCAGCAGGGAAGGCAGGACAGCAGGCCCCTCAGCATCTGGGGCCTTCGCTCTCCCACACTCAGGGGCTCCCGGGCCTCACTGCCTTGGCACCCTGTGCAGGCCGGGCGTAAAGACAGCAAATTTGTAGCCGGGTGCAGTGGCACACGCCTGTAATCCCAGCACTTGGGAGGCTGAGGCAGGAGGATCGCGAGTGCAAAGCCAGCCTCAGCAATGGCGAGGCACTTAGCAACTCAGTGAGACCCTGCCTCTAATAAAAAAAAAAAAAAAAAAAATGGGCTGGCGATGTGACCCAGTGAGTACCCCTGAGTTCAATCCCTGGTACCAAAAAAAAAAAAAAAAAAAAAAAAAAAAAAGACAGCGAATTTGAATTTGTGTCCTTCCCCATCTTCCTGTTAATTTTATTAAATTTAAGTGAAGGCAAACCAGCTACAGTTCTTTCCTGAAACCCAAGAGGGGAACCCTAAAGGTGTAAAGGCCGGGATTAAGCTATGGAATTAACCGCCCCCCCAAATTACAAATAATAAAAATCTCACTCTGGTGCCCGGCCTGGCCGACTTCGAGCAAAGCTGAGTCCCTGCTGGGCTTTTTATTACTTGAGTTATGTGGAGTCTCTAATTTAAGGCTAAATATAAAACGAGCGCACACACAGCTGGACTTGCAAGTATTTTCAAAACACATTTGATACCTTCCCGTGAAGCTCCCGGAGCCTGAGCAGCCCTCACCCTGCACAGTGTAAACAGAAGCTGGGGTGGACCTAACGTATGCGCGTCAAAAAAAACGCTGTTTAAGAGGGGAGAGGGGGGGCCCGGGGCATGAGCCCCAGGGACTGGCATGCAGACCGTGCCCGCAGGCAGGGCTGTTTAAGAGGGGAGAGGGGGGGGCCCGGGGCACGAGCCCCAGGGACTGGCATGCAGACCGTGCCCGCAGGCAGGGCTCCCGCGGGAACCTGGCAGAGGGTGCGGGCGCCCCCCGGGGGCTGCGCTGACCGCAGCCCTGTCTGCCCCCTCCTACTTTGAGCTGAGCCCCCTCGCTCCGGGGCCAGTGGAAAATAAGAAAGGTTCGCGTCTGCCTGGCACACGTGAATGGATTCCCTGTTATCCCAGGAATTCTCCTTGGAGAAGGCAGCCGGGGCTGGCTCTCCGATCCAGGTGGCCAGGCCCTTAAATCTGTTTGTAGGGACACGTGGACGGTCTTCCGAGGGCCAGGTGCCGCTGTGTGAGGGGCTGGGACATGGCGGCGGGCAAGGCCAACCAAACCAGGGCCCTGGTCTCTTGGCTGTCCTCTGTGTGCCCATGGAGGATGGAGACCAGAGGCCTCGGACAGCGCGAGCCAACGCGGCTGTGGCTGTCCTCCGCCGAGTCTGTGCCATTCCTCAGTCCCGGAGGGCTCAGGACTGCTTCCCCAGAGACGCCCAGTGGTAACTGCCCTGCCCTGTAAGTGCAAGCGACTCTCTGTGATGTCTGAGGCTGGACTGAAGAGACGGTGCCACTTCTGCCGTGTTGCAGGAATAGGCGGTGCCCCACGGAACCCAGCCAGCCCGAGACCGCTGAGCCCAGCCGAGCCCGCCTGCCCAGCCTTGCCGGACCAGGTGCCACACTCGAGGGAAAAGCCACTGTGGGCCAGACCTCTGGGCAACTGAATGCCTCCTTGTGACCTCCAGTGTCGGCCACCAGAATGCGGGCTTTCCCCAGGCAAGCGCCACCCGAGTCCCGAGCCGGGACACCCTGACATCTGATAGAACAGTGTGAGCGACTCCGCGGCGGGGGTCACAGGGAAATGGAAGGCCGCCCGCAGATTGTGCGAGGATGAGATGAGCGAGGTCCGCACTGTTCTGGGACACAGCGGGCTCTCACCGAACATCAGATCATGTCCCCATTCCTTGGGTTTCCTGTGACAATAGAGTTCGATCGCTGTTTGGTCTCTCTGCCTGTGTTTATGCCACGCAGCACTAGATCATAAATCACGAGCAGCTTATCCATGCCTCGTTCTTACTAAGCGCTTGGTTTTACTGGGCTCTCAAAGTTAGAGGATGGCAAACATGTACAGCAGAGTGGCTTCTGCCGGCTCTCCCAGGAGGAGGGCTCTGGAAGGAGGTGCTTCCGCAGGACCGAGTTCCATCTGAATCTCCGCTCCCGACGTGAGCTTCGGGGTCCCCGGGACAGGCGTGCGTGGCAAGCTCAATATGTTAGCCAGGAAGCTTTTCAATGATTTTCTGAGCAACATCATTTTTCTTTCCTAAATTTAGGCACAGATTTTTGAGTTCGGGTGCCTTTCTGCATTAAGGGGAGCAGGCAGCCTCCCCACCCCTGCAAGGCTCATCATGAAGTCACCTTTCAGACCTGCGTCTAGAAGAGGTGATCGCCGGTGTGCACTCTGGAGCCAGAAAGCCATTGGCTCTTCCCCTCACAGATGGGAGAGCTCTGCAGACTCATGAACCTCAGTTTATGTCTCTGAGAAATAGGAACACATATAGCAGCTCCCTCCAGATTGCTCATGGAGATGAAATTAGATAATACACATGAGGCCCTTAACAAAGCCCCCCCCCCCCCCGAACATGTTGGAGCTCAAAATAATTTATCTGCTAAAACCATCATAATAACATTTGAGTTCTGCTACTACGGTCTGGGCTGCCCGATTGGGCAGATGAAAATACAAGACACCCAGTGAAATTGGAATTCCAGATCAACAACGAGGAATATTCTGCAGGAATAATGATCTCAGGCTGAAAAGCACTCATTGTTCTTTGAGATTTGAATCTCCCTGGCTCTGTTTGTTCCCCGATGGTGACTGACGCTTTGCACAGGGATGAGCGTTCCCTATCATCCCAGCCGGGGGCGGCCCGAGGCCCCCTCGTCCATCACACTCTCACCTCTCCATTTTCTCATCTTCAAGAAGAGCTTCCATGCCCCCTCCCTGCCGCAGCCTCACTCTGAAGCATGGGTAATTAAGATAAGCAGAGAGTCTGCTCTAGAAAAGGAAGTCTGAAGCCCGCGCTGCAGCTATTACATAAGAACTCCCTACTGCAGTCATGAGGCCCCGATGGAGAAGCCCACATTTGAACCCTCTCCAGCCTCCCGCTGCAAGGCCGCCCCCTCCTTCCCCGCTCCCTCCATGCCTGAGGTCTGGTTCCATTCGAAGTCTCTCCCCCCTGCCATCCGCTCATTTTTTTTTTCCACGTAATATAGTGCAGTTTATTACATAAGTGATTTATTGCATGCACCTTAATGTATAAGGGGCAAAACTTGTTTAAAATAAATCCAACTGCGAGGATAATCTCTATGGGCAAAATGTACTTGGACTTAATTTCTCTACTGGGTATTACACACTATATAATTGCCTTAAACAGAAGCTGCACACACAAATTTAGCTTGGCACCGATATCTGGCTGCACAGAACACTCAAGTTACATGCTGGGTTTTGCTACAAATCCTGCTTTCCACCAGAAGCAGCTCACCAGCAGCCCTTAAAGAAATATTCCGCCTGCCTCTCCTGCTGGGCTGGGGGCGGGAGAGCAGCTCATTGTGGGCAGGATTTAGGGGGCAGGAGGCCTTTGTCTTGGGAGAGGGGGCAAAGCTGCCAGCCTGTCTCTGAGCAGGCCCGGTCCCTGGGGTTCCAGCTCCTTGCCCTCAAAGGAGAATTCTGCCGCAAGTGACACGGTGGCTCCCTCTCCGACACGGACCTGGGGTTCCTGTCACCCTTCGTTCTCCTGCAGATTAATTAATTAGTGCATTCATTGACTTCTTCACACATTTATTCATCCCACAGATACATGCTGAGCTTGTCTCTCCCTCTCCCTCTCCCTCTCCCTCTCTCTCTCCACCGACCCCCGCCGCCCCCTCTCTCGGGCCCTTGGGTAGTGGTGGGCTCTGGGGACATCACTCGACAGCGTGCTCTCCCTGCCCAAGCCTGATGAGGAGACGGGCAATACTGAAGCCACACCCCCAAAGGCGTGACATGACAAACTGTGACTGCAAGGAAGAGCAGGGGCGTGGTGCCTTGAGGGCCTTGGGGGACACCTGAGGAAGGGGCTCTTAGAACTCCTAGCTCTGCTCTAACAAACTACTCTAACTTAGTGGCTTAAAACAACACAGTTTTGTTTATGCTCCTGGAGGTTGCCAAATGGGTACTGAGATCAGGGTGTGCTTAGTGTGTTTCGGCCCCACATGTCACGGAATCTATGACCTTCGATGCCATTATTTTATTTTCCACTAAGGAAAACCAAGTGCTGTCAATTAACATACAGCACAATGTTTTCTTATCAGTTAAAATTTTTATTTAAACTTATCATAGGAACTCGTTCAGACGTAGGGCTCGATTTGTGCTATAGATAGCCCTTAGGCATCTCTTAAAAATATAAGTGAAAATATCAGTGAGGAAAAAAATGATTTGGGGATTCCTAAAATCTTTCTCACACTAAGGGCCTCTCTCCCCTGAATCACTTCTTCCTAGAATCATCGATGTCCACGTTTCTCTGTCACTGTTATTTCCTGCACCACCAGGGGCCTCGGTGACGCTGGCTTTCTTAGAAGGACTCATTAAGAAAAGGAAAGACAGTGGCCCTGGGCTCTCGAGGTGGCTCTGCAGATGTGCTCAGCAAGCTACTTTTATTCCCACTTCCAAATCGCAGGTTCCAGTTGATGGGCCTTTCCAGAGGCCAGGGTCTAGCTGTTCACCTGCCTCCTCCTCCCCCGCCGACAGCTCCTTGGTTCCTAGGAACCTGCTTCTCTGGTCTGATCTCCGGACTTTCGTGGGAGGGGTCGTCCCCCAATCTGCAAGTTTCCTCGCTTGCGCTTTGGTCATTTATATGTGAGCAGGCGATGACCAAGCTGGACGCTGCCCCGGCCTGGCTGAGGAGGACATCTGCACATGCTCCGACTTCAGAGATGCGGCGTGAGAGGAGGTCGGAGATCCACCCGGCGGTCAGGAATGAGATGGGTGCTTTCAAAAGGTCGTTCGACTGAAGGAAGACTTGTTCCCACGTTCTGAGCTGGAAATTGAAAAGCATCCATGGATAACCACAGTGGAAGGGGCCTTGATTCACGCCGAGCGCTGTGCCGGCCACTTGCTGCGCCTGTCAGTCATCTGATGCTCTCCACCATTCTGGGGGAAGGAGGTGTCACTGCTACATCGTACAAACGAAGGAATGGGCTTGACCAAATCAATTAGCCCACCTGACCCGGGTGATGAGGCCAGGACCTGAACTCAGAATGATTTCAGGCGTGCTCAAGTACTGGTTTCTATCTGTCTTAGTCCTCGTTGGAAAATTCCCTAAGACCTTGGGCATCCCAAGTTCATTCCACAATCATGTGTGGGGCCCCTGCTGGGCAGGCAGCAGGCTCTTCTCTGGGCCTGAGAAGAAAGCATGACCTCCTCCAGACCGTTCTCTTAGAAAGTTCAAAACGGAAGGGAGAAGGCAGAGAGTAACCCCCACTTCGGATCAGAGAAGGCAAACTGCTGTGCATTTCACCTTGTCACAAGGCACAAGCAGAAGAGGAAAGAGGTCCCCCCCATTACTCATACTGTGCGATTCTCTAAAAGAAACGTGCAGGCTAAACACCAGGCTGCAAAACATCCAGACTCCCAGGAAAGCAAGGTAGCATCTGCATGGAACATCCATTCTGGTCCCCAAGCCATGCTCAGCTGGCCTCACGGCGGCCACCCTCCCTCAAGTCAGCCCCGGTACTTCCTTCTAGGGGGACAGGGGAGATGAGGTAAAGGGAAGAAAAAAATACTGGCACAAATCCAGCATTCACTGGGCTTTGTGCTATGATCAGGGATACAACCGTCGGTTTAATAGGCACCAACTGTATACGCAGACACCAATCTTCAGGTGCAAGCCAGAAAGAACAAAGAATGATGAAAGTGTAAAAAAATCAAATCAAATCAAAATCTGGAGTAGAAAGCCCGGGGAAGTCAGGCCAACAAGGACATACAGAGATCATATTGAACCTAATTTTTAAAAAGTTCTGTGGAATGTCACCAAGATGAGAGTGAAAGGAAAGCCAAGCCACGGATCGCTTTGATTATCTGTGCACATAAAAACGTCCATTGTTGCCGAAGCCGATGTAGGGACAGTTTTAAGGAGGCGACCTTGTGCTATCAAATTTCTGTCTAAGGACCCTCATTTTAGAATCCTTCAAAATGGTAGTGCAGTTTGGCTTGGGGTCTCCTGGAGAAGAGGGCAGGGGCAGTACTCTCCCCTCCCTTCCCCCTCCTCTTCGTCCCCTTCCCCAGGAACAAAGCAGCCCCCTCGCCACAGGCACACCAACCACACCAGCGTATGTCCCACCGAGGAGCGAAGACTGGCCAGCCAGATGGCGCAATGCCTGGGACCCCGAGGGCCATGCTGTGGCAGCGCTATCAGCACACGCGACTTGCCAGGGACGCACATTTATTTGTGCAGGGGGCGTGCGAAGACGAAGGGTCCCCACCTCGTCTGCCCTCTGAGGTGCGGGGACGAGGCTGGTATTTGAGAGCAAGCAAAAGGCTTTTGGTGGGGCAGAAAGTGGGGGCCCAGCTCTGAAGCACCCGAGGCAGGCGCGACCCTCGGAGGCGGGGAGGGCTTTGCAAGACGGGGTTCCATCCGGGGCGCCACGTGGGGTGTTCCCCGCAGGGGCAGGGGGGAAGCCGGCAAAACAGGTGGGAGGATCGAGGCCTCCCGGCTTTTGAGGGCTGGTTACCTTCTTGCACTGGGCCTGTCCACATGTGCCATCTCCTCCCTGCATCTGGGACCACCCTCTCTCCCTGCAGTCTCCTGTTGTCCCTGCATGGGAGGTGTGGAGAAGAGACAGTGGGCTGCAGGAGCCCTGTTTGGGGATTGACTTGAATTGCGGTTGACTATGAGCCGTGGAGATTTGGCCATTGTCGCCACCTGTAGTCTCACGGGATTTGTTGCGGGATCTCGAGGACTTGGCCGAAATTGCTGATCGGGTCAGCGCCATTTTAGTGGTGTGTTTGGCGTGTGTTAGTTGTTGTTAGAACCAGAGAGAAAAGTTATCAGAATAAAAAGCTGTTTGTCTCCAGTTTGCCTCTAAAGTTCTTCCCGCGGCTCCGTCGGTCCAAGCGCTTCAGGCGACTACAGTGGGCAGAGAGAGGAAAAGGGAGGGACAGAGCCGAGTCTTAAGGCCCCCCACCCCCGGGCTCTGGCAGCTTATAGCGATGCATTTTGCAGGTGGAGAAGTTGGGGGTCAAGAATAAGGAAAAACTTAGCCAAGGGAACAGACCCCAAGAGGGGAGCCTGGGGCAGCAGCTTCTCACTCTTCTGCCAGCTGCTCTTTTGGAGGGGACAAAAGTGTGCACGGGGCCACAACCACCCTGTAGGCGCTCCCAGCTGAGGGGCCTGCCTCACTTCTGCCCTTTTCAAGGTCACCTGGTCTTCAGAGTTTCTAAATGGAGATCTTATTTAAGGAAGATGTGTGTTACATTTAAAAAAAAAAAAAAATCTATGTCTGAGCTGACTTCCACTGAAAGGGGTCACATTTTGCCCAAACAACTTTTAGGATGTGGATTTTGAATCACCCTGTCTCTTTTCCTCTTCCTTTGGTGAAATGAACACGTCATTCTTTCTAAGCCACCTCTAAACTCCGCGCTGGTCTCCACCCCCCTGCAGTTCACAGTGATCTCCTTAATAAATGCACCAGGCTGTCACAGAGGCACAAATGCGGAATCATTCGGAAACAGTCCCATTTAAGATCACATAGTCTCCAAAATCCATTGCGGCATTTTGTGATTCCTTCAGGCCACCCTGTCTCCTTTACACTTGCAACGGTGCCCCTTTCAATTTGCATTTAAAAGACAGTAAATTGCAGGGTTCATAAACATTTTTATAGTGATTTATTGAAGACTGGAATGTCACTGCTGTTCTTCACACTTTACCAGTTCTGGGAATCAAATGCTGGTATATCTGGAATCTTGCTGTCCCCATCAACCACATAGGAACAAGCCAGGGTAGAGTCTTGTCTGTCTGTTTCTGTCTTTCTTTCTTCCTTCTTTTCTTTTTTCTCTCTCTTCCTCATTTTCTATTTCTTTCTTTCTTTCCTCTCTCTCTCTCTCACTCTTTCTCCTTCCCCACCCCTTTTTTTTAAGACAGTAGCAACCACATTTATCTTCTAGTCAGACAAAAGCCCATTTTCAGCCACCAAGTCCCAACTTGGGTGTTGTAATTACCAGAGAACTTGGTTTCACCACTCTGCACAGTTAAAACACTACTCTTTATTACAGCCAAAAAAAAAGCTCCTTTTCATCTCCTATTCTGTGCTCTGCCAGGGGGAACAGAGTCTTCCCCCACCACCCCCCATGCACTCCTATCTCAGTGGAGGGTCACAGTCAGGAGAAGCTGGGCAAAGGGGAGTCCAGTCACCAGGCACAGGGAGACCTCTGTCCTGCTTCTTCCCTGCTGAGACCGCAGCACAAGAATTGGGCCCGGGCTTCGGAATCTTTGATTCGAAAATAATGTGAGCGGAGGGGAGCTGAGGTCGGAACAGACTTGTGCTACTTCCCGGCCAACTAAGTCACAAAAGGAGGTGCCGGGCCAAGACAAACTGTTTATCTAAGGGCACAGCAAACTCCTTGGCATCCTCTCGCCTTTTGACCAGGGGGACTGGGAACCCTTTCTGAGCATGTTGTGCATAAAAGAAAGAAGAGAGGCTGGGAGTTGGGGGGGGGGGGGGGGACAAGAAGAAGAAAAGAAAAAAGAAAAAAAAAAAAAACCTGCACCTCATTTGCCCTTCCAGTGTCCAGAAGGGAGTATTTCTTTCCACCTTTTACACATTATAATAATGGCTCCACGGCCTCTGAAAGGAGGCCTAGCACGACGGCAAATGGTGCATGACACTGCGAAGCCCTGGTCTTTGTCGCACCAGCTCCGCTCCAAAGAAAGTCCTTCTCTGCCTGCATCTCCCTGCCATTAACTGAGATGAAATGAGTTTTCCCCCTTTTGATTCCACCCCCCACTGCCTATTACAGTGTGACGCGACTGGGCTTCCTGGCCCATTATTTCATAGAGGATTCTTTTATTCTGGTTTGGGAGTCTGCGTCTGCAAGGTTATCTGTGCACAAAGCCACGCGCCGTCTTCGCAGTTCGGTTTTTGAAATCTGATCTCATTGATAAGAACGAGACCGTTCGCAATGCATTTGTCAGATAAGTACCTCGGGTGCCGGAGTCATAATTTTTGTGACTTCAGTCAGGGCTCCCTGTTAAAATACGTCAACCGATAAAAATGCAAGTATTATAAAAATAACCTTTGTATCCAAAGTGTCGTCCTGTCTCCTTTTTTAAAAAAGCACATTATGTTTCTTTTTATTTCCCCTCCACACGAGGTACCTCCTCATATTCAGACGTCTGTCTCCCGATGTGCGCTTTTGAACGATCATGTTTTAAATGGTGTCACAACTCCAGTGGTAGCTTTCAGGATGCTGGAGGGTAGAGGGATGAGAGGGCTCAGAGAGAGGGATCGGGGACTGCAGCTTCTCTGAAGGGGATTTGGATGAATTTCCCTCTGATGACCTACTCTGTGTCGACAGTGTCACATCCAAAGGGGCTCAGTCGCTGAGCGGGGACTTGAGGACAAGGGGCCAGAGTCACCCGTGGGAGAATCCTGAGTCCTCCAGGACAGGGCTGAGCTGCCAGCTGGCCCAGTGGGAACAGTACGGGGACAATGACACCGTGCCCGACAGACACGGGAGGGACAGGCCAGGCCGGTGGGCCCCGCAGACGACAGTCTTCCTGCAGCTTCTTGTGCCATCCGAACCGCCCCGGGAGGGCCACCTTGGGCCAGGGAGGCTGGCCAGCGCGTTATATACCCGTGAGCAGAGGCAGATTGCTGGAGACCCTGTGCGCTTCCTTCCCCCGCGGTGGCAGCCACACAAAACCGCCGGTGACAAAACCGAGAGACAGCCACGGGCTCACTCGCCATCAGCACGCCAAGCTGCGCGGCGCAAGGTCCCGTCCCCGTCCCTGTTCGGGGCTGCACACCCAGGCCTGCCGCTGATAACACTGTAATAGTCCTCCTTTGAGGACGCGGGCTCCCGCGTGCTGATTAGTCATTTATCACACCTGGCAGCACTGCTGAACTATAATTACTCTTCTCTTATCCCGCCGCACTGTCATGTCCGAGAGGAGAGGCGAGGCAGAGTCCCCAGTTAATGACACATTACCCTCTTGACAAGCACTTAAAGGTTTTATTGTAAATATTCAAGATATAAAACATCCGAGATTCCCTTTTTAATTATAAAAAGCAATTTCAGGGCCTCTCTTCCCCCAGCCCCCCCCACCCCGAAATAGTAAAGTTTCGGCGCCCTCATCCTCGGCCGCCGCAAACAAGGGGACTTCTCTTTTGTCACCTAGACTCATTGCCACAAGTTAACTCCGTATCTCCCTGCAATTATCAGACATATTGCCTATGAAATTGGTAATTTAAACACACATCACATTCCCACAAAAGTTAAATTTCCGCCCCGAAAGGAGGGGAAAATGTGCATTTATATGAAAAATTATATATGAAAAAAAAGCCCAAAATGCAGCATAAATAGTCTGGTTTTCCTCATCGGAAGGAGAGGAAGTCACTGAATCATTTTTTTTTTTTTTTTTTTAAAGATGAGTCTCTAACTGAGGTAGAAATTATATGTATGTGTATTTTTTCATAAACTAAAAAATTGGAAATTTGTGGGTGGTTAAATCCCGATTGCCTACTTATGAGGTCTGGGGAGAGCGCCAACATGGCTGGGGCTATTTATAGACCTCAAGGAGGACCCAGAGGACACGTGGCCCCGGGAGAGAGGGACGCTGCGGGCTGCTCCACCGTGCACCCTTCCCGCTTACTGCTGAGTCGAGCTTCCACGGAGCAGGGCTTTGGTGGGCTTCCAGCTGCCCGGGGCCAACTTTCAAGTGGTCACTAGGATGGGATAATGGCAAGCGATGAGGCCGTGGAGACGGTGGAAAAGAAAACCCAGGCAGACTCGCTCACAACCCTCCCACCTGCAGGACGGAGGCTCTGAGATGAGCCCAGGGCAGCCCAGCGACCCCCAACACACACACACTTCACAATGGACATATTGGGGACCATGCATATGGACAACTGCAGAAGCCCTGTTTGGGGAGATGGCTAAGATCGCGGTTGACTATGGGCCGTGGAGATGTTTGGGCATTGCCGCCTTCCGTAGTCTCACGGGACTTGGCCCAGAATCTCGCGGGACTTGAGCGAGATTGCTGATTGGGTCTGCGCCATTTGGTGTGTTGGTTGTTTGGTGGTGTGTGGTGTGTGTTAAAGTCGTTGTTAGAGCCAGAGAGAAAAGTTATCAAAATAAAAAGGCTGTTTGTTTCCAGTTCGCCTCTGAACTTCTTCCTGCAGCTTCTTTGCTCTAAGCGGCCATTGCTTCAGGCGGCAACAGACAGCCCTGGAAGTTCATGTGTGTCGAGTTCCACGTGTTTAAGATCATTCTGCCCCAACCGATGGATGTCATGGCCAGTGAAATTTGCTGGAGCTTTTGGGTTTAGAATCCAGGAATGCAATAATTAAATAGTGGGAACTGGATCTCCAGCTCTGATCGCCTTTGCTGCATGGATCATTAGGGTTGATGCGCTGACCAAGCCATCTGTTGGAGTTCCTTGTTCCCTGTACCCTTCCTTCAGTGGATTTCCAAATGCTTTAATTTAAGAGTATCACTATCAGAGAAAAGAGGATCTTTCTTTGCTCAAAGGACTTAAAAATCAGCATACTATAAGTGACACAGCCACATCAAGGTTTATAGCAGCTCAATTCACAATAGGTAAGGTACAGAACAAATCTAGGTGCCCTTCAACAGATGAACAGATAAATAAAATGTGGTATATATATATATACAATGGAATATTACTCAGCCATAAAGAAGAATGAAATGATGGCATTTGCCAGTGAATGGATGGAACTGGAGACTATCGTGCTATGTGAAATAAACCAATCCCAAAAGCAAAAGTCCAAATGTTCTCTCTGATATGTGGATTTTAACACTCAATATGGGGTGAGGTATGGAAGAATAGAAGTTCACTGGATTAGACAAAGGGGAATGAAGGGAAGAGAGAGAGGATGGGAATAGGAAAGCCAGTAGAATGAATTGGACATCTTTTCTATATTTATATATGCAGGAGCCCTGTTTGGGGAGATGGCTTAAATTGCGGTTGACTATAGGCCATGGAGATTTGGACATTGCCGCCTTCTGTAGTCTCACGGGACTTGGCCCGGGATCTCGAGGGACTTGTCCCGGGATCTCGAGTGACCTGAGCCGAGATTGCTGATCAGGTCAGCGCCATTTTTTGGTGGTGTGTGTGATGCGTGTTAGTCGTTGTTAGAGCCAGAGAGAAAAGTTATCAGAATAAAAAGCTGTTTGTTTCCAGTTCGCCTCTGAACTTCTTCCCGCGGCTTCGTTGCTCCAAGCGGCCATCGCTTCAGGCGGCAACATATATATGAATATACAGCCAGTGAAATGCCACATCATGTACAACTGCAAGATCTGAATCCTGATTAGAATAAGTTATACCCCATGTATGTATGATACATGTGGAGCCAAAATATACTCTGTTGTCATGTATACCTGAAAACAAAAAAACAACAAAAAAAAAAAGAAAAAAAGAGTCACGGGAAGTTGAAGCACTATCAAGAGTCAGGAAAAGGAGTTGCTGAATCATATTGGCCAAATTATAGTGCTGTATGTACAAATGTGCATGTATGAATATGTAACAAGGAATCCCACCACGATATGCAGTTATAGTGCTCCCATAAAAATGGGGGAAAAGGAAACGGAGCTGCTGGCAGCAATTAGAAACAGAGAACAGCATGCCTCAAGAAGCACATGGCACCCAGACAAGGGACACAGACACAGGGACAGCCACTTGAGCCCCAGCTGGGGAGGCTCGTGAGTCCCCGCTTCACTTCTACAGAGGGGGCCATGGACGGTGGCCACCTCACAGAGCAGCTGATCTTGCCAAAGAGGGAGACCAAAGACACACAGAACACTGACACCCCAAAGGCTCGCGGCCTGGTGTCCCCAGCAGGCTTCTTCAGGCCCGAAAGCCTCAAGGACAGGACCACCTGTCGTTGACTGCGGTAATCTTCAGTATCCGGCGCGTCCGAGGCACGCAGGCTTCATGACGCATATGCGGGCGTGCACGGGAGAGGAGAGGCCTGGGAGACGGGCAGGGAAAGAGGGCCCTGCAAGGGGAGCCTCGTTGTCTCCCTGAATCCACCAACGAGACAGCCCCAGGGACTGCAGCGCAGCAGGTACTGCGTTAGGCTACTGAAGTGGTCTCCGAGCTCTGGGGTCCCGTGTGAACAGGAGCCTGACGTGGCAATGACAGTGATGAAGACGGATGACAGTTGCGGCTGAGATCCAGGGACCAGGTCCCGGGCTCAGCTCTCCACCTTCTTGTTGGAGCTTCTCGGCAACACTTGGAGGTGAAACCTGTGGCTCGCATTTCCTGGAAAAGGAGACCGAGGCTCTGAGAGGTGAGAGAACATGGTCGGGAGAGGGAGCTGGAGTCAACATGGGCTCTGTAACGCGAGCTTGCTGCCACGCTGGAGGGAGACTCACTGAAGAGGTTGTTCGGGTGACTGCTCAACAGTGGCAGGAACCTCCCCAAAGTTCTTCTTGGACTCTGACTTTGAGGGCTGAATCTGCATCGCTGACTCCGCGGAGTTCTTCCCTTTGCTTGTCTCCCTCAACTTCTGCTCTTCGGGACGCAGCTGAATGCTGCCATATTTTGCCTTGTGCCCAGAGTGCTCTGCTCTCTTCGAAGGCACTTTATAAGCCTCATGAAGTCACCAGGATCCCAACAGGCCTTGGGTCCCGGGACACGGTCCGCTGCAGCTCAGCCCCCTGACTCAGCATGGCCACCTCCCTTCCTCGGGGAGAATCACACGCTCTGTGCATCACCTGTTCCTAAAAACTGCCAAGTGGGCAAGGAGACCGAGGCCCAGAAAGACTGCAGACCGCAGCAGAGCTGGAGGAAGGTTGCCCGGGTCCCGGGAGGTCGGAAAGAGATGGTGCCTCCCTCTCCTCCCGACTCCCCGCCCTGCTCCCTCCTTCCCTCCTCTCTTGCCTTCTTTCTTTTTATGTTGTTCTTCCATTTGTTCTCACTGCACGCTGTTCACCGACCCACCCCACCACCTGGGTGGTGACGGGATCGCCCTGGGGCTCTGGGGGCTCCCCAGTGTTAGCAGAGAGCTGTCCCCGCTGCGGCGTGCATTTTGGCACTGATGAAATGCGAGCCCCGGACCCTGCACTGCCCCGGCTGCTGACCTTCAGCGGCTCAGGATTCTGAAAACCCCTGAAGCTGGACAGTCGCTCCCTGCCCCCAAACTGGGTCGTCCAGTCTGCCCAGGGCGGGCCCTTCTCAGAGCAGAGGGAGGGTGCCCAGGGTCCCATGGATGAGGGCCCAAGTGCCGCCAGGAACTGGGCAGCTGGGGGTGGAGGCCCTGGGTCCGAGAGGCCCGCCCTCTCAGCACCTCTGCTTCCCCCAGCACACGCGCACTACGTTATTGTCGTTGTCTTCCCTGGGCAGCCTCCCGTTTCCTCCTGGCCTCTGCCCCATGGCCTTTCCCTGCGTAGAGTCCCCACTGGAAGCCCCAGCCCCGAATCCATAAGACCTCTCAGTCCTGGCATCGGTCCCCCTCTCTTTTCTGTTTCTTATTTCAGATCCCCGAGAGCTGAGCAACACGGCAGCCCACTCTAGCCCCACGGAACTTGACCGGAGGAGGGGACTTGTGTGCTGTGGACAGGGATCCCCAGCCTAAGGACAGGGGAGGCCACCGCTCAGATGACATAGTCCTGGTGCCGCTGGGACTGGGCCAGGTGGCCCGACTGCGTTAGGGTCACTGTGTCTCAGGAAGCTGAGGAAAGCACAAGCCAGCGTCCTTGGCTCATGATATCGAACGAATCACACTAAAAAGATGGCCTTCAGGGTTCATAAGAATTGTCAGATGCGTGTAGGGGAGAGAGCGGTTGGGACTGCCCTGGGTGGGACCTTACTCCCCAGTCACCAGACACTCTGGAGAGACGTGGGGAGGGCCCAGTATTCACAGAACATCAAATATGCCATCAGCTTTGCTAACAAAGTCCCCCAAAGCCGAATGGCTGCTAGTTCCAATGTGCACAGTTAGGCGGCCGCGAGGCGAATCACGGGGCCCCGTGTGAGAACTTCCTGTTTGCTTTTATGGAGAACTTAGGTCTCCCAGGAACTCGAGACTCCTTCCTCTTCCTAGTTCCTGACCCCACATAAAGCCCTTCACGCTCAGCTGAATAAGCCCGCAGGGGTGTGACACAAGGTACCCGGGTACCAACCTATTGGCCCCGGGATGGACACAAGGTGTAGCTGAGAAATGACGGTGGAGGAGTGGGACAGAGACTGTGGCCAATGGCCTTTCTCTCTGACTGACTTGATGGCTGTTCTGGAACCTTCCATTTCCCTATCCAAATCCGCCTTCCATCCCTCCGTGCCCAGGCCCACGCCTGGGAAGGTTGACCAGCAGGAACCACATCAGGGGGCTGCTTGCACCGCCTGGTTTCTAGGCTCCAACAGTGATGGGCGGGGGCATGTTCCTTCCCCTGGGACCTTTCCTGGGGACAGGGTGTGTCATCCTGGGTGGGCTCAACTCCTCAACCAAGGTGACAGGGCCTCCAGGTGATCCTGTCCACCCAGAGGCCCTCACCTGGCTACGGGACCTGCTCCTTCTCCTTGCTCCTCAGGCCCAGGAAGGTAACAGCCACCCCATCACAACCCCCAGGGATCCACGTTCTCTTCTGGTCGCTTTACATCCTGCCCCACCTCTCCAAACAGCCTCTTCATCGTTAGACTTTCCTCTAACTAATTATCCAACACCGGGGAGTCAGCTCTTGCCTGCTGGGATTGTCACCAATGCAGAAGAGACAGGGTGCGACCTCTGGTTTCATCTGGACCTTTAGGCAACAGACCCCATAGAGCCCCGTCACTCTTTAAACGAGAAGTCCTCTGGGAAATATGTGGAGAGCACTTTTTTTTTTTTTTAGAAAATATTTTTTAGTTGTAGGTGGACACACAATATCTTTATTTCATTTTTTTTTTTTTTAACGTGGTGCTGAGGACCAAACCCAGTGCCTCATGCGTGCTAGGCGAGCACTCCACCACTGAGCCACAACCCCAGCCGGGAAAGCACATTTTTAAAGCGCGGACGGTCCCATGGGCCCAAGAAGGAAAGGACAGGGAGAGTTTGGGCCCACATGCAGCAACCCTCTCATTAGCACAGGGTGGACCTGCTTCTCTTTGCTTCTGAGCATGACGGTCCCCGTACAAAAATAAAGACATATGAACCGAAATGCAGGAAGCGTCTTGAAACATGAGAGAGCACGTGAAAAAGTCCTTGAAGAGGTCTTTTTCCCATTTTTCTCAGCCCACATATTTTATAGGGATGCTTTCGACTCTCACTGAATCAATGGATTAAAAAATGAGGTGCCCTCCCCTTTCCCAATCCATTTTTGTCAGCCTCTCAAGATGGCTTATTTGGACCTCTTCTCCAGAGGTCCAAAATCAGCCACACGGGTTCCTGTGTGAACAAACCTGAAAAATCTTGCCTTTGCTTAGAAAAAAAAAAATTTTTTTTTTTTTTTTTTTTTAATTTTCATGCACATTTCAGCCTACCCCTGCGATGGGGTAGAAAAACATCACTGTCAAAAAAAAAAACAGAATAAAACAAAACCGCTCGTGTGTCAAAGACCGTGGTGCCTAACGCAATCAGTAAGGCCGGGACTGGGTTAGTAAACGCGGCACATTTACTCACTGGCCGTGCGCTTCAGGAAAACAGAAATCGCAAATACTGAAGTCGTACGCTGCTGCCAAATTGTGGAGTGACTCTCTTCAAAAGCTGTGCTTGGACAACCGTGGAGGTGCATCCTTTAACAGGCCTCGGGTCACTTCCCCGGCAGGTCTCCCGTGGCCCCTCTGTGCCCAGCTTAGTGTAGGTGTCCCCGCACAGAGCGCTTGACTATTGTCCTGTGGGACCCCTTGTGGCATGACCTTGAGATACTTGATCTCCTGAGTCTCTGTGCCTAGCATGATGCAAGGTGTCAAAGAGATGCCCAACAGATCTCTGTAGGATTAACCTTGGAAAAATGACAAAATCAAAACAGTAGTGCCTTACAATCTTCATGCTAAGACAGCAAGGGGCAGCTACCGAGTTTCAACATGTGCAGGGGCCCTGGTCAACTGATAAGAGCCCCCAGAGCACTGTGTGAATGAAGGCTTTGGGTCACGTCCATGCTTTGGAGGACTTGATGATGTCTGCCATGGACCTGGGTTTGGGGGATGGGGTCCAGCAGATTGGAGGTCTGACATTCCGGGGCTTACCCTCACTGTCCGCAGGTCACACGTGTGAAACCGTAACAAGGAAGTCTACTGGAATCTACAGAGTGGTCCACTGGCTCAGCCCCGGCCTGCGCAGGGTGCCGGGGCCTGGGGTCTGAGCCAGAGCTGCTCACGTGTGTACCAAGTGTTGTCCGCTCAGCACGGGGAGCATATTGGGGACAGGCCTTTGCAGCCTCTGACTCAGGCTCGTATCCTCCAGGTGACTTTCAAAACCACGGCTCCGCAAGTGCCTCTGCCCATGGTTGTTGCCGCCTGAAGCGATGGCCGCTTGGAGCAACGAAGCCGCGGGAAGAAGTTCAGAGGCAAACGGGAGACAAACAGCTTTTTATTCTGATGACTTTTCTCTCTGGCTCTAACAACGACTAACACGCGCCGCACACACCACCAAAATGGCGCTGACCCGATCAGCAATCTCGGCCAAGTACCTCGAGATCCCGGACCAAGTCCCGTGAGACTACGGAAGGCGACAATGCCCAAATCTCCGTGGCCCGTAGTCAACCGCAATTCAAGCCATCTCCCCAAACAGGGCTCCTGCCCATGGTTTCTTGTAAAATTGATTAATTAGTTTCAATAAGTCTTTCTATCATCCCTGGTTGGAAGCTGCGAGCGTGTTGCATATGGGGAAACATGAAAGCTTGGCTCACCCTGCCTCGGACAGGCTGGCGGAGCCGGGGGTGGTTGCGCTCCTGCTGGGGCAGATGTGTCCAGGGCCCAAGTGAATCCGGACATTCCCGGCGCTCCCAGCCATATTGGAGGAGCTTGTGTGGGCTCTCCTTCGGACCCCAGATGTCCCTCCATCCATTTTTCAAGAACGACGGGAGGTCAGCGTGGGGCACTTTTAGCTCTGAGCCCTGCGTGACCTTTGGACACAGCATCCGCTCACCTGGTCCAGGTCTGTCTCAGAGGACTCTTGCTGACTGAGCCGAGGGCCGCAGGTTGGACCACGACATCGGCTGCCACTTCTGCCCTCTTGCTGGACCGGTCAGCGGTCCAGAGTGAGGGATCCAGGGCAATCGTTCAACGGCTCCGAGTATAGTCCAGGCGACTCCCACTAGTGACAGGGAGCCATCACCAGGCAGAGAGGTGAAGTAATCAGTGGCACGGGGACCCTGACATCCCTCTTAGCCTCATGGTGTTGACAGGCCACCTCAGTGACAGCACCACACAGCGCCTGGCGTGCTGGTCACACAGACTCGCAGCTGAACTGCTTCCTCTTTCCTGACATAATGTGCTGTGACATAGTGACGGAAGGAGCGACGGTGCCCGTAAAACCCTCATGATCAAGGAACGGGGACAAGGAGATAGCTCAGGAGTCGAGTCCTAGAAGGAATCGTGGGCAGATGTCACAGCAGCCTCTGTGGACTGGGCTGAAGTCACTTCTGAAATAGTCATGAGGTCCAAACAGCGGGCACTGGAGAGGCAGTGGCTCGGACCGGAGCCGCGGCCCAGAGCCTTCCCGCAAATCTCAGCCCATAGCCGCTGAAAATGGCAGATGAGACCAGGCCATCCCGGAACCTCGATGAAGGAAGTGCAAAGGGCATCTGTTCCTCCCCTCCGGGCTCCCTGCAACCCCTTCTTCCTTGTCTCTCTCCTTTCTGTTTGTCCCCTGCACACGTTGACTACCCAATGTGGCAGGTATGGGTCCCCAGACACCACGGCGGAAGTCATGGAAACTGGAGGCTCTGTGGAAAATCCAACGGGACGCGTTTGCTGAAGCTCCAGGCTCCTCCTTGGCAGAGGACCCCGAGGGCCAGTGTTGTTGAATAAGCCAGTGGAGACAGAAGCGTTCACTCCCCTGAGCAGCAGTGTGGCGATATCACGCTGACCCTCCGCCGTGGTGGGTCATCACACAGAGCAGATGTTGGCAAATGAAGGCTGGAGGGCTGCAAATGCCAACCTGCCCCCTGTTTTTGCAGATAAAGTTTTATTGACACACAGCCATCCCCATTCATTTGCATACTGATGGTCTATAGTTGCTTTTGCACTACAAAAGTAGAATGGAGTAATTGCGACAGAGTCCATATAATACAATATTAACTATCCAGTTCTTTATTAAAAAAAAAAAATAGTTTGCCAATTCCTGACTCAAAGAGTACTTGAGGGTGGGGGACTTCTAATTACCTGTTAAAGTTCCTAAGTCCAAGCTCTGCCATGCGGCAACCTTGTCAAACGTGGTGCCAAGTGATTATACCACATTCACAGAAAACAAACAAATAAACAGAGAAGGGATCATACTCAGAAAAAAGATGGTATGCATTACAAGTCCCACCTTTCTGTATTGGTTAGGATAATTCAATCTGGTGCAACCAATAAATCTCAAAGTCAGAAGGATCGTGAGTTCAAAGCCAGCCTCAGCAATGGCGAGGCACTTAGCAACTCAGTGAGACCCTGTCTCTAATAAAATACAAAAGAAGGGCTGGGGATGTGGCCCAGTGGGCAAGTGCCCCTGAGTTTAATCCCCAGTACGAAAAAAAAAAAAAAAAATCTCAAAGTCGCTGAGGCTTCACATAATAGGAGGTTATCCCTGACTCCTATAATATCTTCCTGAACACAGGGAGGTCTGCTCCATGCAGTCATGCAGGGATCCAGGCCAGTTCCATCTTGGGGCTAATTCCAATCCCCAGAACTTAGTCACATGGCCAAGTCTGAGAGCAGGTGGGTCTAGGACACATAACCTAGAGGTTTGGCCAGGAGAAAAAAGACAGGCTGAATGTTTTGTCATATGACCCAGGTCGAAGCCTAACTTGCTTCAACTCCCCTCCCCTTCCTTCTCCTTTCAGGACCATCATGGTCTTTTCCACTCAGAACAGACACAGGCATAATACTCATGCAGTCCCCACTGATAAACCTGTGTCACCCTTCCTGGGAGGATATTCCTCCTAACAGGGGAATGCAAGGCTGGACTGCAAGGAAGGAGCCCCTTTCCGCATCCTGCTTACTCGCCAGCTCAGGGGCCAGACACTGCCCCTCTTCAGCCCGGGTCCCCACTTCCTTAAGGGTAAACCGCTTGGGCCTCCCATTCAGCTGCTTCTCATTCTGTGACTCTGTGAAGGAAGTCCTAATGGTGGAGTTTGAGATCTCAGTGGGAGAGACAGGTTTGACGGTGTCCTTCCCAGGGTCAGCCCACAAAAGCAAATGATCAGTCCACCTCAAGATCAGAATCCGGCTACCCAAGACTCCTAAGACATATTTCACAAAGGAAAACAGAGGAATACATTGCACCGCAGCCACAAGACCCGGCGCCCCAATTAACGCTTCTCCAATTGCAACCAGTTTTACGTGCAATCCACTCGGGGTCATTTTATTATCTCCGGCATGGTCACAATGTTGCGGTGCAGACATCAGAATCTGATTAAATTAATTTAGCCATCACGGGAAGGATAAAAAGATGCTCAGAAGGGTATTCATTTGAAAAATGAAATATATACATATATTTGTATATATATATATATATATATTTTATTTAGGGGAGAATATTCTGGCAATCACGGCTTATTAATGCAAACTTCTTCAGGGTTTAGGTTCAAATGTACTTTTTCTCCAAACTAAGTGAGCATACATATTTGAGGAGCCTGGCCTAAAATATTAACAGACCTTCTGCACCAGAATTATTAGTGCCTCCCTCCCTCGCTGCCCACTTCTGTCAAGAAGGCAGGGAGCATACAGCTGCAGCGCCCAGCTAACCATGTAATTGATAACCCCCCACTCTATTCACGGTGGGGATCTGTCAGTTAAGGTCTGAAGATACGCGCGCACCACCCCAAAGATGAACTTACACGGGTCTGTCTGCGGACCAGGGAGAGGCTGAGTGCAGTCGACATTTTGCTACTTAATTGGTTGGGGCCAGCTTCCCCGCACACACGTGTGCCCCAGCCGGGGCCCGCTGTACGATGGCTCTCTCTGACAGACCTATTTAGTGAGGAGGAGGTGTTTGTTTCCCCAGATAATTGCTCAAAATCACGCTTTCAAAGTCAAAGTGATTCAAACTCGCCTGTCTGTATTTTGCAAACACACTCGGAAGGAATGTAAATGCACGTTCCTATTTCTTAGGCAGATGCACGAGAGAGGCTGGTTTGGGTCCAGGTCTTTTTTGTTGTGGTGGTGGTTGTTTATTCCCTCCCTGGGCAGTGAAGGGGAAGGTGTAGGAATCCCACAGAATGTAGCCCAGCCCTGCTGCGATTTGCATGGGGCCAGATCCTACAAGAAAAGTGTTTTCCCCGTGCAGGCCCAGGGTGCGGAAAGAGATCCTGCCAGTCAAACACTGGACCCCTCAGCGTCCTGTGAGGGTCTCTGCAGTAGAACAGGGGGCTGTGACGTCCCAACCCCCAGGATATTGAAGGAGTCGTTTTAACTTTTTTGGGGGCACCTAGTAGAGCAATGGGGAAAGGCCTTTGAGTCAGCCTGTCTCCAGGGTAGCCCAGGCAGGTGACCTTGCCCTAATACTCAGTTCCTCATCCATAGACACAGAGCCGGTGGTGCCCACCTTGTTGGGCTATGGTAGCTCACAGGATGCTCAGAAGAGAAATCATCCCCAACGTGGTCGGTGCTGCATGGAACCTTGCCTGCTGTGTCCCTGTCCCTTCAACTCTGCTGCAAAGACCTCAGTGGGCAAGTCTTTTCTCTCGGCATTTTTGAATATTCTCAAAGAGATCAGAAGCTGGCTCAGGCCTTGGCCTCACAGATACATCCCAGCGAGAGAGGGAGTGGGGGGGGGTTGCCAAGTGAAGCCGGTTCAGGGGCGACTCAGCCAGCACCGGGTGGAGACCACGCGCAGATCTCAGGAGTCCGGCAGCACGAGACCCTCCCAGTCCCCTCCCAGTCAGGACCCTGGCTCAACATCGGCCCAGATGAAGTCACAGGAAGATCTTCAAGGAGGCTTCCAGTGGCCTAGAGGTATGACTGCATGGCATACAAAAATAGCCCCACGACAATGGAGAAAGTTCCTCAGCACAGATCTGTCCATCAATCAAGAGCCAAAATGCAGGGCCAGCCCCAGGACTTTATAAACTCTACCCTGACATTTCAATTCTGAAGGGAAAAAAAAAATCCATGATGGTATGGCTGTTACATATTCCAACCCCCGAACCCTGGGCGCAACCCTACAGAATTAAAGAACTGCAATCTCTTAAAAGTGGAGAGGAATTTGAAGGTGATTCCAGCTACTCTTCTTTTTCAGATGATGTAACCAAGCCTTTCAAAACATTCGTTCAAAAAAAATTCCAGATTTAGTGACTGAACTAAGACAACTGTCGACTTGGGAGAACCAAGGTGATCTGGTTTCTTTCAAGGTCAAGATTCTGCTCCTGATGTGAAATGTGGTCCGTGGGTCCCACAACCACAGAACAGCCGGTCAGGAGGCGGTTATTGGCACCCTCAGGACATCCCCAACAGGAACCCGAGAGGTGGCGCTTTGTGATGACAAAATAAATAAATAAACTATTAGTATTTTAATTGCGGGTGGATTGCCAGGCAGTCGATTTAATTAACTGCAGCACAATTAATTGTGAAACTTGAGGTTTGACTGTGATGTTGCCAGTTCAAGTGGTATTGTGTGGACTTGGCTTCAGCCGACAGGACGGAGGGCCGCCCCAGGGACGCGGCTGGAGTACGATCGCCGAGGGAAAGTGTTTACCCAAAATAAAGAAATGGAGATCCTAAATGAAACAGGCCTTGGTGGCACGCAGCCTCCGTTTCTCCATCTGTAAAGTGGAGCTCAGATGACCGGGTCCACAACGAAGGCCTAAAATCTACATGCTCGTAAACGGGAAGCACGTGGGCAGGAGTTGGGGGGGAAAGAGGGGTCACATGCAGATTCATCCCACACCACTACCTCTCCTGAGCACAGGCAGCGGATTTCCTGCTGGGATGCCGAGTGCCGTTTCTCAAGTGGAGAAGGAAGATCTTAGGCGGCCAGTGGTCTTCCTGCAGCATCCAGTGCCCCAGGCACCACTGGGCATGCTCGAAGACAGGGATGCTGGCCACAGGAAATTCCATAGACCAAGTACCAAGACCCTCTGTATCTCCATAGTAGGCGCCCCCGGGAGACACCCCTTCTTCTCCAGGTTGGGTAGAACCTCTGCCAAGCCCTCACAGGCCCCTCAGCCAGCTCTGAATGAATCAGGTGGAAAGGGAGCCTTTGACCTGTACCTACCCCGTGCTGTGCAGGAGCCGGCAGGCCTGGGCTCCACCCCACCACGGTGGCCACTGCCCTTGAGCCACTCAAAGGAGGAGCTCAGGAGCCACCACCAGGACATACACTTGTGATTCTGTCTCGTTGTTGCTGAAGGTGTTTACAATACCTTCTACTTAGAGCCAAACAATGCCTAAGGAAAAAAAAAAAAAAAAACAAAGACTAGAAAGAAATGAACACGGGGCTATCCCTGGGTGGTGGCACCGGGGTGGCTTGTTCTACTTTTGTGTGCTTCCTGATCTGTGCTCTTCAATGTTCTATTAATGACACGAATTCCTTTCACAATGGAGGAGGACCTACAGTGTCCAGAGGGGAAGACACACTTGCTCTGTTTGTGCTAGAAAAAGAGAGGCTGGTGTTCTGAGCAGGGAGGCCATGGCCGCCCAGAGAGGGACCAGAGGCTCATGGAGGTGCATGAGGCTCCTGGATCCCCTTGTCACCCCAGCTGCTCAGAGGTGCAGAGAGGGCAAGGAGAGAGAGATTCAGATGTACCTGGGAAGTCACGAGGGCTGGGAGGCTGTGGAGAAACCAGAACCCTTGTCCCTTGCTGGTGGGCATGTTAAATGGTGCTGCCATCGTGGAAAATAACTTGAGAGTTCCCCCAAAGAGTGAAACATAGACTCACCATTGACACCGCCATTCTGCCCCCCAGCTCCAGACCCCAAAGACTTAAAAACAGGCACCTGAGAAATACGTGCATGTGAATGAGCTACGGACACGACATGGGATACTATGCAGCCATGAACAGGAATGGAGTGCTGATCCTCGCGACCACACAGATGAACCTTGACACCGTGATGCTGATGAGTGCAAGAAGATAGTCACAAAAAAACGACACCTTGAATGCCCCCGTTTATATGAAAGGTCCCGAACAGGTGAATCCACTGAAACAAGAAAGCAGATGTCGGGGGAGAGAGGAATGGAGGGTACCCTGCTGCTTCACAGGTGCAGGGTACTACTGTGGGGCAATGCCAATATTTCAGGCCTAGACAGAAATGGGTTTTGCACAACAGTGAGAGTGTACCAAGGTCCACTGAACTGTTCATTTTCAAATGGTTGATTTTATGCTACATGAATTTCACCTCAATTTTTAAAAACCGGAAAAGACATATATTTGATGTTTCCCTACTTTCTGAAAGAACTCATACGGTGGGGAGCTGGGGGTAAGAGTGACATTTGGGGTGCCAGGCCAGGGGTCCTGCAGGGCAGTCACAGACTTGCAGGTGCCCTCAGAGCCCTGCCGGGCCGGGCTGCAGGACCCTCACCCTCAGTGGCGGATTCGCCTTCCTCCGAACACTTCCTGCACGCTCAGCTCCCACCCTGCCCGTCCACGTCCCGCCACACCCCTCTGCTGCTATAAAAATTTTGTATGCAGCCACTTTGAGAAAAAAGAAAGAAGCCATCCCCAGGAAGGGCACGTTGGCAAGGTTAAGGGGCAGCGCACTGAGCTTGTCTCCTTGTAGCTCCTGGCTTTGCTTTATTTGGGTGGCCAGGACAGAAATAGGACCACCCCAGGAAGTTCTCACAATCAATCAGGCACACCGAGACTATCAGGGAGATTTCAGGACCCCTGGGGAGGCCCTAGGGGCAGAACCTGCACCTTTCTGACAAAGGCCAGAGTCCTCCTCCTGGGAGAGCTCTCCAGTCCTCGGGCCCCTGTGGCTGAATAATAGTCCCAAAAAGCGGGGTTCAGAAAAAATGCCTGATTCCAACACCTGTAGGGGCCAGAGATAGCATACCGGCTACGGAGCACACAGCAGTTCTCAGGAGAGCCCCCGGGGTGAGACAAGGCTGGCCCAGGTGGATGGGTGCGTGAGCTGCAGCCCCCGGCCCTCCTGGGCCCAGGGGGCTTCTCAGATGAGCGGTGTGCTAGGTTCAAAAAAAAAAAAAAAATCAAACAAAACAAGGGGTGTCACATCTCACCTGGTGACTTCCTTGTTGGTGAAGAAAAAGGAAAGACGCGCGGCGGGCGTGCGGGGTGCACACATGCTTTGGACGTGCCAGCTCTCTGCCCTCAGGTATACGTCACACCCAGGCATTAAGGACACAGTGAAGATGTCAGCACTAAGACTGGCCTCGTGCAAAAAGCCTTGTCAACAGATGTCCGCGGTAAAGAGCCCTGGCGTGGGCGAGATGGAAGCGGCACCCGTGAGCCCCTGGGAAGGCCCACGCATTTTCTGTTAGGTGATTTTGGCCTCACACGAGTCCAGGCTGGTGCCCCGCTCTCTCCTCGGGTGTGATGCCAAGGCTCGGAGATGCCAAGGCCAGGCAACTCCAACGCCAGGACCCCGGGATGATGAGACCTGAGTGCGGCTGTGCCGGCGTCACCCCTCCCCTCCGTCTGGTGGGTCCTTCTTCAGAAATGACTGGCTGGGCAGGCCTCCCGGCCGCCGCCCTCGTGCGCGGGTGTCTCTGGTAGTCAGGGGCCCACGCACGCCGCGGGCTCCGGATCTGAGGCTCCGACCACACACAGCCCTGAGTGCTGGGAGCCTGTGAGGACCCAGGGTGCCAGGAGCCAAGGCAGCCGCATGGGCTCTCATTTCAAAACTGCTTCAGCATGAAGATCAGAAAGAAGTAGGTGGGTCTCACAAGATGCTGGCGAGATGACAGCGCGCACGGGGCTCTGCGAGAACCAGAGCCCCCACTCGCTCCTTCGCCCATCAGTTCGCTGGTTCATTTCTTCCTTCCAAAGATGATCATCGACGGCCCGCGGGGCACTGGGAATGGAGCCGGACACACGGGGATGGACAGCGAGGACGTGACCTTGAAACCTACACTCGGAAGGACGGCTGGTCCCTTAGTGGAGCAGGACTCACCGAAGTTTCCAAGTCCTGGCAGCAGGACGCCAGGAGGCTGAGGATGACAGAGGGGTGACATGTGGCCCCCCGCTGAGGCTGGAAGGAAGCTGTGTCCTGATGGCAGGGGTCCGTCTGCTCTCGGGGGGCCCCAGGTCTTCCCACTTCCTCCAGGTGGCCGTCAGAGTGTGTTAGAACTGGATGGCATCCCATCCCGGTGTCCCTGGATCAAAAGCCTCCCTCGGCCTCACGTTGCCCACAGATAAGGCCACCCCTAGGGCATGTGCTTCCCTGGGGTGACCATGCCTCCAGGGTCATCAGGGAGGGGGGAACACTGTGTCCTCTTTTAACGTGTGGAGCATAGACATGCATACGACACACAGATATTCAGGAACGCTGGGGCTGGGGTCGTGGCTCAGCGGTGGAGCGCTCGCCGAGCACATGCACGGCCTGGGTTCGATCCTCAGCACCACGTAAAAATTAAAAAATAAAAAATTGAACACACTGTGTACAACTAAAGCAAATAAATAAATATTAAAAAAAAAAGATATTCAGGAACTCCCATTTCCTAGGGAGGCGGGCAATGAGGAAAATCATATCTAAAATGGCTTCAGGGTGGGGGTGTGACATAAAGGCCCAAGTGGCAGTCCAGGCTAGGGGCCCGGCAGCACAGGCGCTCAGGACCAGAGGGCTCCGCTTGTGGCGGGATGCTAGGCAGGGGCCTGGCCTCGACACCTAGCTGTCAGTGACCCGTCACCCCCCTCTTCCTGAGCCGTGCCAGACATGCCCTGGCGGAGGGGACAGATGGCCTCATTTGAGAACCCCTGCACGAGATGGGGTCACACTTACGAGTGCTTCCAAAATGACAACTGGATCATCAAGACTAACTGTGCTGGAGTTGCCAGGAGGTGGGTGTCTGTCACTGGCAGAGCTCGACTCTGGTCTGGATCGGAAAGGAAGAACAGCACAGCGGAGGAGGGACCCTGCATGCAGCACCGAAGCCTTGCTGCTCTTCGGGAAGGTCTTACCAGGCACTTGGGACCCCACCCCCAAGCCCCCCCCCCCTCTCTCTCTAGAGGCCTTTCAAGGGCTCCCCGGACCTCAGGTGGACAAGAAGCTGGGTGGGAAATTACCTCTGCTTCGGGCCTTGGAAGGTGACATCCTAAACACCAAATTCTGCAGGGTAGAGGGCTGGGGACCCAGCACCAGAGACCAAGTGTGGTTGGGACAAGAGTCTTCTACTCTCTGCACAAGATGTGCAGGTCACGGAGTTTCTCTGAGTCAGTAAGATCTATGCAGGAGCCCTGTTTGGGGATTGACTTGAATTGCGGTTGACTATGAGCCGTGGAGATTTGGGCTTTGTCGCCTCCCGTAGTCTCACGGGACTTGTTGCGAGATCTCGAGTGACTTGGCCGAAATTGCTGAACGGGTCAGCGCCATTTTAGTGGTGTGTTTGGCGTGTGTTGGTCGTTGTTAGAACCAGAGAGAAAAGTTATCAGAATAAAAAGCTGTTTGTCTCCAGTTTGCTTCTGAAGTTTTTCCCGCGGCTCCGTTGCTCCAAGTGCTTCAGGCGGCTACAGGTGGTGGCCCATACGGGGACTTCGAGCGGACAGGTAAGAACTGAAAGGTCTCTAAAGATGGGTTCGAATTTAACTGAATCCCAAGTGATAGAGGCTATGCAAAGACTCCTTGATATACCTGACTCTGTTCTCAGTGAGGAGTATATAGAAAAAAGTGAAAGTGATCAAAAAAGTGTAGATTCCACTGGGCCAACTAAGACCAGTAAAGAGAGTATTGGAAGAGACCCAAAAATGACAAAAATCCAAGCTATTAAAGCTATTCGGGAGTTATTGGTGAGAGCTGAAGGATACTTGCTCTCACTGGAACCTGGGCCTCAGGATATTGCTGTCAGTGAAATTAGCAGTGGTGAGGAATCTAGTAAAAGTGATCCTGAGAAAATGAGGAAAAAGAAACTAAAAAAGACCGAGAAAAAGGACCGTCAGGTAGAGGAGCCACTTGTGTCCTCTACTCCCCCATGGGTGGAATCCATTACAGAAAATATGAAGGGTATTACTAGGCATTTGCATACTCTAGAAACAGAAATAAAAAGTCTTTCTGATCGCTTATGTGCTCTCAAGGACAACTCACAGATACATTGGGAACCGCCAGCATTTGAAAAGAAAAATGGACAAAGTGTCCATTAGTCAGTAGATTTCAAAACAATAAAAAATCTCAAAGAGGCAGTAATGACTTATGGGCCCCAAGCTCCTTTCACGTTGAGTATGCTGGAGTCCCTTAACACCTTTAGCTTAACCCCCTCAGACTGGAAAAGTCTATGTAAAGCAACATTAAGCGGGGGGCAATTCTTGGTTTGGCGATCGCAATTCCAAGAACTTTGTATAGAAACAGCTAAAAGAAACGCGGCTGCAGGGTTTGAAAACTATGATATAGACATGCTCACAGGAGAAGGTCAATTCACAGACTTACAGGCTCAAACAGATTATGACCCAGATGTATATGCTCAGATAAATGCAGCTGCCTTAGAGGCATGGAAAACTGTAGAAGGACCTGGGGATCTACAAGGTAGCTTGTCAAAAGTGATTCAAGGACCTTATGAGCCGTATGCCGACTTTGCTGATCGACTTTTGAGAACTGCAGGTAGTGTGTTTGCAGATGTTGACCAAGCTATGCCATTAGTTGTTCAATTAGCTTATGAAAATGCAAATAAATGGTGCCAAGCAGCCATCAGGCCATGGAGAACTAAAAAGGATCTTTCCGTATATATACAACTATGTAAAGATATAAATGACGCCTTTGTCACAGGAAATGTGATTGCAGCCTCAATGAGAGGTGCTTCCTCTCGAAATTTCACAAAGGCTAAACGTAAACATTATAATCAATCAGGATATTCCAGGCAAAATTATCATAATCAATCAGGCAATTCTAGGCAAAATCCCAAAAGAAAAATAAGACCAAGCTCATACCGTGCTCCAGGCCGCTGCCCCAGGTGTAAAAAGGGAAATCATTGGGCCAATAAATGCCATTCAAAATTTGACATCCATGGAAATCCTTTGTTCAGGAAATCAAAAAACGGGGCACAGGGCCCAATACCCCGGGGCCCACAAATGTACGGGGCATTGCAGAAGGAGTATCCTCAAGCATCCACTCAGATGCTTCCCCGACACAATCCCTACTACCCATCCACTCCCTCGCCAGAGGAACAAGAGGAAATGCAGGATTAGACCTCTGTTCCACCGCCCGAATAGTGTTAACACCTGAAATGGGGGTTCAACTGATTCCCACAGGAGTCAGGGGACCTCTTCCCTCAGGGACTGTAGGACTTATTATCGGGCGTAGTCCTAAAAGCTTATTAGGTTTGCAAGTGACCCCAGGAGTAATAAACTCAGACTACAAAGGGGAAATAAAAATAATGCTTAGCTCACCCCAAAGTGTAAGTTCTGTTAATCAAGGAGATAGAATTGCTCAGTTGCTTCTCCTTCCCAATTTACATAATTCATTTAAAATGGGTATGCCTCAAGAAGGGAACCATAGAGGATTTTGTTCCACTGACTCAAGTCCCATGGCTTGCTGGGTTCGAGACTGTTCAAGGAGGCCTATGTGTAAAATAAAAATCCAAGGAATAGAAATGGAGGGATTAATAGATACTGGAGCTGACTCTTCCATTATTAATTTACGCCAATGGCCCAAGCACTGGCCTCTACAAAAAGCTTCAACCAGTTTAAGAGGCTTGGGATATAATAACCTCCCAGATAAAAGTACAGTAATTTTAAAATGGGAGGATGATGAAGGCCATAAAGGAACATTTCAGCCTTATGTTTTACCTAATCTACCGGTTACTTTATGGGGAAGAGATATTTTGCAACAAATGGGAGTACACCTTGCAACCAAGCCTGCAGATGTTAAATGTGAAAATATACAGGGTAATCTTAACCTTAAAAGAACACATTATCAAAAAGTACAGAATAATCTTAACCCTAAAAGTAATCATTATCATAAAGGAAAAAGATATTTTTTTTCGGGGCCACTGAGAAAATAATTTTGAAAATACCATGGCTTTCTGATAAGCCAATGTGGGTCCCTCAGTGGCCCCTATCTAAAGAGAAATTACAAGCGGCTCACCTACTAGTTCAGGAACAATTAGAAGCAGGACATATAGAACCTTCCACCTCTCCCTGGAATTCCCCCATATTTGTGATCAAGAAAAAGTCAGGAAAATGGCGATTGTTACATGATCTTAGACAAATTAAAAAAACCATGCAAGTTATGGGCCCTACTCAACCTGGACTTCCTAGTCCCGTAGCTATTCCAAAAAATTTCCATCTTATTACTCTTGATATAAAGGATTGCTTCTTTTCTATTCCCCTACATCCTCTGGATGCCCCAGATTTGCTTTTTCCGTTCCTTCTATGAACAATAATGGCCCTGATCAGAGATATCAATGGAAGGTTTTACCACAGGGAATGGCTAATAGCCCCACCATATGCCAAATATATGTGGACAAGGCTATCCAACCCATTAAAAATAAATATCCAAACCTCATGTGTCTACATTACATGGATGATATTTTATTGGCCCACCCTAATCAAAAAATCTTATTTAATATATTCAGTGATGTGGTAGAAAATTTAAAAAAATATGGATTATATATAGCAGAAGAAAAAGTTCAAACCAGATCTCCCATATTATATTTAGGATTTAAAATCATGGATACTTTTGTTAGACCCCCAAAAATTTTAATAAATAAAGAACATTTGACCACCCTCAATGATTTCCAAAAACTACTGGGAGACATTAATTGGCTTCGCCCTACATTAAATCTCACTACTGGCCAACTAAAACCTTTATTTGACATCCTTCGCGGAGATCCTGATCCATCTTCACCACGAACATTGACTCCTGATGCTAGGAAAGCTTTAAAGTTATTAGAAAAAGCCATCGAAGGAGCTCATTGTGATAGATTTGATTTAACTCAACCGCTGATGTTGATTATTATTTCTTCACAATATACACCCACAGGAGTATTTTGGCAACAAGGGCCTTTATTATGGATACATTTGCCCGTCTCTCCTAAAAGTATAATTGAATCTTATACCTCCATGGTGGCTAAACTTATTCTTCAAGGACTTAAGACTTCTACTAAAATATTTGGCATTCACCCTGCTACTATTATTACTCCCTATTCATCATCACAGATTGAATACTTATGCTTCAATGATAATGATTGGGCTATAGCTAAATGCTCTACTTCTGCAAATTTTGATAATCATCTTCCTAAGTCCCCTATATTATCTTTTTGTATTAATCATCCTATTATATTTCCACAGGTAATAAAAAATCAACCTATTCCTAAGGCATTTAATGTATTTACAGATGGGTCCTCAAATGGTACTGCTACAGTAGTCACTAAAAAAGAAAATATGACTTATATAACTGCACACAAATCAGCTCAACTAGTGGAATTGGAAGCTGTGGTAAGAGCTCTGGAAAATTTTAGGGACCAGCCTGTAAACATTTTTTCAGATAGCCACTATATTGTACAAGCCGTCCCAAAATTAGAGTTAGCAGGACCAATAGCACCTCATACTCCAGCCTTTAAATTGTTTTATCAAATACAAAAACTTTTGTGGGCAAGAAAAGAACCTCTATTCATAGGCCATATTAGAGCACATACTAATTTGCCTGGTCCCCTCCATGAAGGTAATCAAAAGGCTGATGAACTTACAAAAACAGTATTTATACTTTCAGCGCTACAACAAGCTACTTTATTTCATTCCCAGTTTCATGTCAACAGCACCACCTTGCAACGTAGGTTTAAAATCACAAAGGAGCAAGCCAGAACAATTGTAAAAGATTGTAAATCTTGTATGACACATTTGCCCAATCCTCATTTCGGAGTTAACCCTAGAGGATTAATGCCCAATCATTTGTGGCAGATGGATGTTACTCATGAGCCAAGTTTTGGAAAATTGCGATTTATTCATGTGACTATAGATACATGCTCAGGCATGATTTTTGCTTCCTTACATTCTGGAGAAAAAGTTAAAGATGTTACATCTCATTGTTTGCAAGCTTTTGCTGCATTGGGCATCCCCAAAATGCTTAAAACAGATAATGGCCCCGCATATACGTCCTCATCTTTCAAGCAGTTTTGCGCAAAATTCAATATATCCCATAAAACAGGCATCCCATACAATCCTCAGGGTCAGGGCATTATTGAAAGAGCAAACCGAACACTGAAAATTATGTTATTAAAACAAAAAGAAGGAAATTGGAAAAGTCCTAAGGACAGATTGGCAGTTGCCCTGTTTACCTTAAATTTTCTAACTTTAGACTCTAATGGTTATTCTGCTGGAGACAGACATTGGAATCCACACCAACAACATAAACCTTTGGTTTACTGGAAGGATGTTCTTTCAGGTACATGGAAGGGTCCAGATCCAGTATTAATTTGGGGAAGAGGATCTGTTTGTGTTTTTCCAAAAGACGAATCCTCTCCAATATGGATACCATCTAGATTAATAAAACAGGTACCACATCAAAATGATCAAGATGAAGTTATTGAAGAATCAAGATTAATAAAAAAGGTACAAAATCAAGAGGACCAAGATGAAGGTACAGAATGATTCCCTCAAAAGAGTCTTTCAAAATATTTCACAACTTAAGTGTCATTTCTCCCGGCCGGGACAAGGAGATCTCTCTTTAGTGTGCACACAATTGTATTTTTTTTTTCTTTTTATACATGTCTTTATGTCTGTACATTTGTCTACATTTCATGTTAATGTGACGTCACAAATATATGTTTGTATGCTTGTTCGTCTGTCCAGTGTGACGTCACAAAGAACAAAGCGCTTATGAAAAAGAAAATATATATATATATGGATCCAAATAACTTTAATTCATTTTAGGTTAAGAGTATTCATTTTAGGTAAATAATTTTATAAATGAAGGTACTTTCAATTTTGATTTATAGGTGTCCCTGGGACTTCTCTTTAGCAAACAAATATGACTAGTGCTATATAACCTGATATTTTGGTGTTTTGACATTAAGATTGTTTATTTGTTATTAACTTCATTTGTTTAATAGCTCATTAATTTCAATTATCTCAACAGGTAAAAAATTGCTCTGTATACAGAGACTCAAGGGTTCCAGCTAACAAATTATTTCTCTCAAGTGCCTTTACCTTTTCTTTAATCTATCTTTAATGCAGTAATTACCCTCAGTCTTTCTTTGTTTTGTTCTAAATATGACATTTTTCCAACTTATGTTTGTAAAAGCTCAACCAGCGATGTATGTGAACAAAAATCAACTTTAATTTTCTAATCTAATTATTCTATTTTGTAGTTTGACAACTCGCCTCTTGACTCAGTGCTGCAATAGCACTGCCTTTCCTTTAATAATTGATGCTTGAGTTTCTAGGTAGCGGGCCCTGAAGATTTGCCGGTGGCATTGTCTAAACATAAAAAAGATGTCTGCTGCTCAAACATCAAACAACCTCACCAACAGTGTGGCCTCTGCTCTACATGCATGGGGCCTCCTACATCAACATGTTATAACAAATGGACATTTTGATCTTTCATTGTTTGGGACTTTACGGGACAATGCCTTGCGGGTATTTGTCTAGAGCATTCAGTGTGTTACTTGATGGAACTTAGGGCAGCTGATTTGTTTAAACAATTTGATATGCTATGCAATTTGGCTCATCACCAAAAGGCTTGTCGCCTTAAAGCCGCAACATCTCCTCACAATTGGACGGCTGTTAGTCATCATATATAGTCGATCCTAAAGGGCTCCATTGGATGGCTGGTTAGCCAATGACGGGTAAGATCCCCAGAGGGGGACAACCTAAGACAGGCACAGTCGCACGGGACAGTCTCATGTGGCCGACATATCAACCTAAGACAGGAGTCAAGGGCACAGCCTTGATTATCCGATGACGGGTAAGAATGTTGGTTGCACATAGACGTCCTAGAGCATTACCTCTTTTAAAACAAAAGGGGGGAAATGCAGGAGCCCTGTTTGGGGATTGACTTGAATTGCGGTTGACTATGAGCCGTGGAGATTTGGGCTTTGTCGCCTCCCGTAGTCTCACGGGACTTGTTGCGAGATCTCGAGTGACTTGGCCGAAATTGCTGAACGGGTCAGCGACATTTTAGTGGTGTGTTTGGCGTGTGTTGGTCGTTGTTAGAACCAGAGAGAAAAGTTATCAGAATAAAAAGCTGTTTGTCTCCAGTTTGCTTCTGAAGTTTTTCCCGCGGCTCCGTTGCTCCAAGTGCTTCAGGCGGCTACAGATCTAGGCTTCTCCAACCCAAGGACAAAACAAAGGCGAAGCTGCAAAAGGATTCCTTGTGCATCACATGATTATATATATATATATATATATATATATATATATATATAATATATATATATATATATATATATAAATGACAGGGGGTTTATCCTGGCTGATCATCTTAACTAACGCACACGGACTTGTCCCATGGTGAACTGGGCCTGGGTCCCACGGCGAAAAGGAGATCTGAGCGACCCTCCTCCTTTACCACGGCTCCAGGAGGCTTGTGTGTGTGAAGCCCACGAGGGGGAAGCCACATGCTATTCAATTAAGATGTTTATTGATGTGACACATAAAACTCCTATTTTATTATCTGGACTGGAAGGTGGTTATTCACGTAAGTGCTTTGCTCCTGGGCTGTGGATTCGTTACAGACGCTTTTTCTGTAACACAGATTCACAAGACTCTCTTCTCTGATGAGTGTATTCCTCCTTTTCCTTTGGAACGTCTCAGCTACGTGGAATTCCCCGCATCTTGTTGGATTTGGGAAATCCCACTGCACTTTCAAGGGCAGAAATGAGGCCGGCACTTCACAGTTTTGGAATGCAAGATTTTTTTTTTTTCCAGAAGGGTGAAACATTTTAGGAAATGATTTTAGACACTCAACATAAATGCTGTGTGAGTTTTGTCTGGTTAAGAAAAGAATGCAAGCTCCCACTAAGATCACCTTGAAATAGCTCCAGATTGGGGATGTTTTATGAAATATACAAGTTGAAGGAAGAAAACAAAATTCTATACGTGCATAGTCGACTGTCCCTAGTTAAAGAGACAGAAACTGCCCAATTCTGTTGGCTGAAGGAAGTAGGGGGTCAGAGCTCATGGGCCCTGGTGGTCCCACCCCTCACCCTGTCTCCAGATCTGCACTGAGATTCTTTCATTTACCTTTTCTTCTTAAGAGTTTCATTTGCTAAGGAGGGCTTTGAAAAACAAAACAAAGCGAACAGAAATAAAGTCGTGTGCTGCTCTCATACAATTTGGGAGAATTAGACAGTGAAGAAAAAAAAATCTCAAAAAGAAAAAGAAGAAAAGAAAAAGAGTGGGAGTGGGTCTTCCTATTTGTCAGACATATCGCAGATGCCTGAAGAGAGTGACAGAGAGGTTAAGAACACTCAAGAGTTCGTTTTGGGTTCATTGATTATTTAGTAACTCTGTTTTGTATTGTTCAAAAAAAAATTTTTTGAAAGTGGAGATCGTTCTAGAAGGGTTCGATTTTTCTTCCTTTTACCCCCTTCCCAGTGTACCCAGCTGCTTCTACCAGGGAAAGAAAGTGCCCAAATGCCAAGGTGACAGCAGACTTTTGGGAAGCGGCTTAATGACCCATTACGAGATCCCATCAGCTCGGGCGCCGTCTGTGGCTCTGTAATAAAGGGCGCTCGTCTTTCCTGGGAGTCTCGCGCCTTCCTAAAGGGGGATGTGGCAGAGATTCCCGCCACCCCACTTTGCACGGGAAGGGAATGCGAGGATTTTAATGCGTGAATTTGATGTCATTAACAATGCTGACAGCTGTTTAATCCCAGTGGAAACCACAGCTGAGGCCCCACTGCAGGAGAAAATAATTAACTCTTCAGTGCGTTCGGAGGCAGGGATCCTGCGAATCAATTACGGGGGCTCCCGCCTCACCTGCAGCTTTTGTCAATTACTCAGCCATTCGGACGGGAGGCTCCGGCGCTAATAAAATGACAGGAGGCCCTTACAGGCTGGGAGACTTGTTAAGTTCAGAGAACAGATTTATTAAATGGGCCTGTTCGAAGTTTGCCATTAATTAAAATTAAGAACCATTTTTTTTTTTTTTTTTTATGTTTCCACTGAATCACGGAGCATAATGAACTAAAGTAAAAGGAAATAATAAAGTAGGAGTCTTAGGTGACCTGGTGTCAGGGAGGAGAAGGCGGCTGGCGGGGAAGAAAAATAGACTCTGTAGCCGAAACAGAAACAGAGGGTGGGCCGGCAGAGGCAGGCGGCCGTATGACACGTGCCACTTGATTTAGACGGAACATTTAGACACCTGCCCATGACGGCACATTTGCTACCTTTCGCCCCTCGTCCCCTGGAGGTGTTCAGCAAGCCTCTCTCTGGAGCTTCGGGGCCTTTTATTAACTTGGCTCCAGCTTGCTGCTGTCCTTCCGGTGACTATCTCTGCTGCTTTTAATTTGTAAAATATCATCCGTATCAATAAGGTCTGATTAAGACCCTGCTTTGAAATGTGTGGCGCTCACTTAGCAGCTCCGCATCTACCAGAGCTCCTGGACCCTTTCCATTCATGTGTGATGCGAGACTCGGAGCAGATGTCTTAAGTATTCAATGTTACAAACAGCAACATCGCATGAATTTAAATCTGGCTCTTTGTCTGAGCGCCCCTCCGAGCTCAGCAGCTGATGGCCGGGGAGCCCGGCTTCCTCTGGAAGCCACACGGCTCTGCACCTGCCCAGAGCTTCCTCCTCGTGGGGACAGAAGGACGACCTGCTCTCTCCCGGAGGTCTGCGGAGTAAGGGGAGACCTTCCCTCAGATCGGAGTCTGCTAACGGGACGGGCGGAGGGAGGAGCAGGGAATAAACGCGGACCTGGCTGGGGAAGGGCTCTGAGGCTCCCTGAGGATGGGCCATGTCCCTGGTGGACGTTCACAAAGGGCCCGCGGGTCCACACTATGACCCCATCCTTCTGATGGGAGACTGAGGTCCCGGGAAGAGGAGTGGACCAGTTTGCTCCTGTGACAGATTTGTGTGTAAAACCCTGGCTGAGGTTTGGAATCCAACACCACCACAGAACAGGGGGCCAGGGACGTAGCTTGAGGCCTGAACTTGACCGAAAGAATCCGAGGGGACAGAGGCGGTGCTCTAAGGACAGCAGGGCTCGCCTGACAGACGCCCCCTCTCCGGGCCTTCCAGGAGGTCCGCTTCACTCCGTTTGACCTTGAGGCTGCATCGGGGAGCTCTCTTCCGTTTCCAGGTTGGTGGACGTGTGCCCTTGGTCCACTCTTCCTCCTGACAGCAGGGACTGGTTGAGGGATACAGCACGTGGACCCAGCTGGGCTAGACTCCTACCTGGGATGCATCTGTTCTGGGCAGAAGTGAGGATCTCTCTCCTGTTACCAGTAGGAGAACAAGAGTCTGGTCCTGCTGGCAGCCGTCTCTCCCACCAGGTAGAGACACCTTCCGCAGAAGGAACCAAATGGACCACCATACAGAAAGATGGAAAGAAGCAATCTGAGCTCCTGGATCCAGCCATGCCTGAAGCCACCACACTAAGACTAGCCAGTATGTGAACCACTATATTCCCTTTTGTCTTAAGCCAGTTTCAGCTGCCACCCACAATTCTGACTAATATGGAAGAGGGACATGCTATAGATGATCTTTCTCCACTGAGGTCTCAAATGAATTCTCAGCAAATTTCTCCTTTGTCTGGCATGACATCACGTCCTTTCTTAGAGCCATGGTTTTCTGCAAGGTGTTCCGCCTCGGATGCCTTATTCTTCCACGTCTGCACTTGGTGGGTTTCCACGCATCATTCAAGGCCTGGCGGAACATGACCCCTGGGGTCCAGGCGTCCCTGCTTTAATCAGATAGCGTCAGTTTCCCCAGGTAAACTCTGACCTCTCAGGAGCCAGAGTCATCGGTTATATTTTCAGCAACAAGTACCGTGCTGGGCCCGAGGTCACTGTGACTAATGGTAAAGATTAGCTCAGAGGGGAATGAGGCTGCCTTCAAGGGGCCTGCTCTGTCGTGCGGGGACAGAGCTAGGGAGCAAGGCCCTGGAGCTGTCCAGACAGGGGCTGGCTCCCACAGGCGGTGCTGGCAGCAGTGGGTGCTCAGTGCGGAGGCGACAGGCCTGTACCATTATGTGTCACTCGTGCCACATCCGGGTCTCTGTGCCTGGTTCAGACTTAAATAGGACACTGGGTTCAGACTGACAGAACAACACTATGGTTTGGGGGAGTTTTTTTTTTTGTTTTTAGCACTTTTACTGAAGTATAATCACATGACATTCATGCATCAAAAGTGTGCTACTCAATTTTTTTTTTTTTTTTTTTGCAGTTGTAGATGAACAGCATGCCTTTATTTTATTTGTTTCTTTTTATGTGGTGATGAGGATGGAACGCAGTGCCTCGTGGATGCTAGGCAAGTGCTCTGCCGCTGTGCTGCAGCCCCAGCCCTGCTCAGTGGTTTTTCAGCGCCTTTACAGACTTGTTCAGTGACCACCGTAATCAGTTTGAGAACAGCCTTGTTACCCCCATCCTGCTCCCCTTAGCTGCACACCCCCCCACCCCATCTCCTCCCTCGTCGCAGCACCCCCGCCCTGCTTTCTGTCTCTAGACTCGCCTTTTCTGTACATTTCATACAAGTGGAATCTTACAGTCTGGTGGACTTTTGTGACTGGCTTCTTTGATTTTTGCATAATGTTTTCAATATAGTATTTTCTTAAAGCAAAAAAAACTGCTTTCTTATGAACAGCACATCGGGTAGAATGCAGAAGGGTGTGATAAGAGATGACCAGCTCTGCATGAAGGGGCAGGGTGGGGTTCCCAGCCTTGTCTTGACCTCAGGGGAATCTAGAACTTGCAGATGGAACCAAAGCCCCAACCTGTAAGATAGGACAGAGACAGAGCCACACAGAGCCCTGGGACTCCTTGCTCCACTGGTCCCTTTGTACAATTGTGTGAGGGTCTCCACTGAAGGGAGCAATGAGGCCAAAGCCACTGGCTGTGGGTCTCAAGCCACTTCTGGGCACGCTGTCTAGACACCCAAAGTCCTTATTCACTGCACATTTGAGAGCAGAAAAAAGATGTGCTAATTCAATTCTCTCTCTTTCTCTCTCTCTCTTCCTCTCTCTCTCTCTCTTTCCTTTAATTTTAAGAAACTGCCTTCCCCATGAAGGGGTATATGTGACAAACATTCTAAGTCCCTTCTTATGGTAATACTGCACTTTGCAAATGGCTCGGATCCAATGCAATTGAACGTAATAAAACGAGACAATCTGTGCATCTCCAGTGGCTTCCGTCTTCACCGGGCTCACGGCTCCCAAACCAATGGCAGCCTTCACGAAGAAGAAGAGGAGAGGCCTGGGGCCAGCGGGAGCCTGTGTCACTGCCACCACCCGAACCTCTCCTCCACAGGGTCCTTGGGAAGAGCCCACCCTGCTGCCTGGAGTTTACTCGTGGAAGGAACTTACAACAGTTCCCGGGGTGTCCTCTGCTCGGGGTGGTTCGCAGTGGAGCCGGAGGTTGCTGCCTTGTTCTGTGACATTGGCCAACTCTCCCAGGGTCGGGGTGGGGGAGAGGTGTAGTTGGATCACCTCCAGAACCTGGTCTCTCTGGCAATTAGCACTCACGGTTTCTGTCTGCTCACGTAGAATGTCCTGGGTTGAAGCACAGTCCTGACTAGGGCTGTGCAGGAGCCCTGTTTGGGGAGATGGCTAAGATTGCGGTTGACGACAGGCCATGGAGATGTTTGGGCATTGCCGCCTTCCGTAGTCTCAGGGGACTTGGCCCGGGATCTCACGGGACTTGGCCCGGGATCTCGAGAGACTTGAGCCGAGATTGTTGATCGGGTCTGCGCCATTTGGTGTGTTGGTTTTGGTGGTGTGTGTGTGCGTGTTAAAGTCGTTGTTAGAGCCAGAGAGAAAAGTTATCAGAATAAAAAGCCTATTTCCAATTCACCTCTGAACTTCTTTCCGCGGCTTCGTTGCTCCAAACGGCCATCGCTTCAGGCGGCAACAGGGCTGGGGGTCACGGTCCCCTGTGGGGCCTTGACAGGGGACTACGGAGCACGGCTTCTGGCAGTCGGGAAGCCACCCTCTCCTCTGTGCACGTGCACATACGGTGTCTTTCCTACCACCGGGCACTGTGCTGGGAGCTGGGGACAGAGGGACAGTGGTGTCCTTGCTCTCAGAGAACTCAGGATGGAAGACTGAAGTGTCACCCAAACGCATCTTCACTAGGCCGGGGGTGTGCTAAGCGGGCAGGGAGAGCAGAGGTGGGGGCTCTTGGTCCTCCTGCTTGCCCGCCTTCTGCCGCTCTGGGAGGTCCCCGGAGGCTGCAGGAGGCCTGACCTAAGGGAACCCCCCTGTCCCCTCCCGTCTGCCCCTGCTGCTGTTCCAAGTCTTGCAGATGAGGGCCTTTGAGCCCTTGGGCGCAGCTCCCGGGACCTCCCGAGCCAGCGCTTGGCCCTGCAGGTGAGCCCTTCATTAGGTTGGAGCTAACCCCAGCGGATCCTCCCAGTCCCGCCATCCGCGGGACTCCAGTCTTAGCCACGTCCTGTGTTTGGTTGCCTTTGAAAGGACAGTGGGGCGGGGCGGTCACCCCCCACCGCGCGGGCCTGGATCCGTCCACCTACAACACGCTTTGGGCCATGAACCTGCTCCTGTTCTTCAGGGTCCCCCTCAGCGGGGCAGGTTCACTTGGGTTCACTTGGGAAAAGAGGCTGGGGAGCCGCCATGGGGAAAGTTCTAGAAGGTGAGCTATGACAACAGGGACTCCAAGGAGGCCTCTGGGAGCCTTGTGTGTTCTGCCGATTCTTCCTCCAGGGAAAAGAATGATGATAACGGGCGATAATAAAATACTGGACAATATTCACCAAGCCCTGGCTACACAGCAGACACAGTCCACCTGCTGCGCACACAGGGACGCCTTCAGTCCTCAGAGTGGCTCTGTGAGGCGGGGATGTTGATGGTTCCCATTTTGCAGATTTGTAATCTGAGGCACAGAGCAGTTGAATAACTTCCCCCAAGCGGGACAGGTAGTGTGTGGACTCTGAATCCAGAGCAGCATTTTCAATGATGTTGATGGGCTGGGGAGACAATCTGTGATCTGTTTCAGCCCCTTTAAAAAGTCTACACCCTTTGACCCAGTGCTTCTGTCTCAAAAATCTAACCTTAGGAGACAGTAAAATATTATATATTGTGAGCCCAAAACACACATTATTTTTGCCTTATTTGTAATGAGAAAAAAAAAATCTAGAAGCCATCTGTATTTCCAATTTTAAAGGAATGGCTAATAAAACTAGAGGAATAGCTAAGAAATAGAATTATCGTGACCATTAAAAATGATATCCAAGCTGGATACAGTGGAACATGCCTGTAATTCCGTGTCTCTGGAGGCTGAAGGAGGAGGATCTCAAGTTCAAAGCCAGCCTCCGCAACTTAGTGAGGCCCTAAGCAACTTAGCAAGACCCTGCCTCAAGATTTAAAAAAATTAAAATAAAAAGTACAAAGGGCTAGGGATGTTGCTCAGTGGTTAAGTGCCCTGGGTTCAGTCCCTGGTACCAAAAGAAAAAAAAAAGTGATATTTATGGTGAGTCGATAATCTTGTCCAACTGTTAAAATGTTGCAAAACAGAACCAAACTTCTACAGACCGTATGAGCCCATTTAGCTGCCAGGGTGGAGGGTGTACACTGATACAAAGAAGCGACATGTCCTTTTCCCATGTGATTCTGCCTGGGACGGTCTGTCACCTCCTCCTAACCCAGAGTTTCTTAACCCAGCGGCTGGAAAAGACTCAATCTGGTATTTTATTTCCCAAGATACTACATGGGGAAGAAGAAGTTGCACCAGTGAGTATCTCAGTTGGACGGTAAAGCTAGGCCCCTTAGCCATGGAAAAAGCAAAGAAGAAACCAAGCAGCGAGGCGTGAACCCCAGACCTGCTGATGCGGTGTGTCTGGAACTGACGGGTAACACCGGCGTCAACTCCTGCAGCCTTCTTCTCAGGCTCCGACCCAACCCCAGCTCCTCCCTCCTCCAGCTCTATTTGATAGCAAATTGAGTCCAAATTAGATCACCTGTTTTGTCCAATTGTATAAACCACGGCGATACCGTTTGGGAAAATCTAATAGTGTTAATCTAAGAACCGTGTCTGTGCCCACAATAGAATCAAACAAATAATCAATAAGTCTCCAGATATTATAACATCAGCGGGGAAGAGAGAGAAGGGCTGAGCTGGGTTTGCAGAGGCAGCTGCTTAACTGGCATCGCGTCACAATGCGGCAAGGACAAAGCCAAGGCAGAAACCAGCAGTGACAATCGGCAAGCCGCTACGGGCACTTGTCCTCTAGACACCGGCGGTTCCAGAACCTTCCAGTGGGAAGCGTTACACTGGGAATCTGGACGAGGTGGGGATTTTGCTAGGCATTGAAGAAGTTCGTTCGATCACCAACGGCAACTCTTTGGCATGGTTTTATTGTCTCCATTTAACTGATGGCTAACTTTGAGGTTCAGTTCACCTGCCCAGGGTCACACAGCTAAATGGGTCACACTGCCAGAGATGCAAGTGGAGATAAATTGTTATGAATTGAAGCGGTGCACATATGAGCATTTGTTGTGCCAGTCTTTACATTTTATGCATGCGTGAGATTTTTTCATAATAATAAACCATTGGGGTGGCATACTACACAGCAGAGATAAATGAAAAGCTGTGGGTGACTTCCACAACACAATGAGGATACTAAGTGAGTCATACCATAGGATTTACTTATCCAGCGCTCGAGGACAGAAGGCTGTGGTGACAATAAGAGTAGCCGTTGGTTCTTAAGGATGATGCCCCTTATTGTTTGGAAAGAGCTACAGGTGAGACCCTTGGAGGGCTGGGGGTGTTTTCTGTCTTGATCGGGTGGTGTCGGTGCAGGTGTGTGAGCAAGGGAACGTGCACTGGCCGTGCAGCCAGGGCGGGTTCTGATGCGAGCGGCTCTCGCTGCCCCCACCTCCCTGTGCCAGTCATTGTTCCTGGGAACTTTCCGATGCATTCACTTGGAAAACCATTTCAGAGAATTGTCTCACAGAACACATTATTTAAGCCTTTAAATGCAATGTGAGGCAATCCTACTTCCTTTAAAAATGACTGTCATCCCTGAGAGTAAACTTGGCCTACGAGGAAATCATGGATGTGTGAAACTCAGCTTCCCAGACTTCCAGGGCTCCAGGCCTTTCCCCTCCGCCATAATCAGGTTTCTTCTGGGAGAAGAAAAAAAAAAAAAAAAAGCTGTCTTTCTGACTCTAGATATCTGCCCTCCGGTGTGAGGTTTGGCCATCAGAATGGAGAAAGGACAAGCCACTTCCAAAGCCCACCACACGAGGGTGACCTGCAGGGTGGAAGTCCTGGCCCAGGGTATGGCCCGTCCTTCCGCTCTTCTCTGGGAGACGTGCCCGTGCAGAAGGCAAACCTCTCCACCTTGGTCTCCCCGAAGTCTTCCCTTTCCAGAGCTTGTTTGGCAGCACCCAGGAAGGAGGTCCTGGAGGGAGACAGGACAGCTGTTTACGGCCACCGAGACTGTTGCTGCCTGAAGCGATGGCCGCTTGGAGCAAGGAAGCTGTGGGAATAAGTTCAGAGGCAGACTGGAAACAAACAGCCTCTTTATTCTGGAAGATTCTCTCTCCAGCTCCAACAACAACTCCCGCACACCAAAACCACACTCGTCCAACCAACCAACAACCAATGGCGCAGACCTGATCCGCCAAGTCCCGGCCAAAGTCCTGCGAGATCCCGGGCCAAGTCCCGCGAGACCACGGAAGGCGGCAATGCCCGGACATCTCCATGGCCCGCAGACAACCACAATCTCAGCCATCTCCCCAATCAGGGCTCCTGCACGAGCCCTCCCCTCCGGATTGTGTTGGCCAGCTTCCCGTCACTGTCACCCAGCGATACAGCTCTGCTCCCAGTCCCCGCCAACACCTGACGGGACCAGCTTAGGGGAGGAAAAGTGTGAGGCTCACAGTTTCAAAGGCCTCCGTCTACTGATGGCTGGGGTCCACTGCCCTGGGCCCAGGTGAGACCGAACATCATGGCGGAAGGAGTGGTGGAGGGAGGCTGCTTCAGTCATGGCAGCCAGAAGCAGAAGGAGGGGAGGGGGAAGGGGCCACGGAGGAACCCTTCTGGGACGCGTCCCCAGTGACTCACCTCCTCCAGCCACGCACCTCCTGCCCACATTTACCACCCTGTTAGTCTGTTCAAAATAGGACAGGTGGATTAGATCACAGCTCATAACCTAACCGTTCCACCTCCGAACATTCTTGCATTACACAGGAGCCTGGGGGGGGGGGACGCTTTTTTCTCCAAACCATGATATGGCTCTGCTCCCGATCGCTGCCAACTCACCTTTAATATAAATTTGGAAGAAGCACCTCCCAGGTGCAGGCAGTAGGGAGCCACAGAAGGATTTCTATCACATCAGTGAGATAGGAATGGGGATGAGAGAGGGTCTGGGATGGCAAGGTTCCTTACACTGTGATAACCTGGGGCTCCCGAGTTCCTCTCCAGACTTACAAAATCAGAATTTCTGGCAGTCCTCCCAGGAATACACTTATTTTGACCATCTTGCCCTGGAGATTCTCTTGCACGCGAAAGTTGGAGGATCGAGGTCTCGGTGTAAACAGTGCTCTCAAGGGAACAGGTTTTTCGTCCACTGATTGACCCACCCATGTGCCCAGCCCCTCAGAACCACATCAACTTAACTACATTCCAGTATCTAATTGTCTGTCCAAGTACATCGTCACCACCATCATTCATTCATTCATTCATCTAGTAAGTACCAGGAATTGAACCCAGGGACACCACTGACTCACATCTCTAGCCCTTTATCTTTGAGACAGGGTCTCTCTAAATTGCTTAGGGCCTCACTAAGTTGCTGAGGCTGGCCTCAAACTTCCAATCCTCCTGCCCCAGCCTCCTGAGTTGCTGGGATTACGGGCATGTGCCCCCATGCCTGGTTCCTCACCATCATTTACACACACACACATACACACACACACACTTATGATAGTAATTTCCCCCCACCTTTCCCGGTAACCTTTGTAAACCTTCTACTTCCTGATCTCACTATCCCTGCGTGAAGGACTACCTGGATTTTGGGAGAGTATAATCTGGCATATAACCACAGAGTACTTGACCTGAGTCTCTTTTTGAAGGACACTTGTGCCTTTAGCAAGGAAGACCTGAGTCTCCTAGGTATTTGATGCTGGCCTTCCTGCACAGATCTATGGAGCTGATGACTTTCTGTGACATCCAATCACAGTGAGCAATTTCTTTCCCCCTGCAGATAACCTGTGCAGAATACGCTGCAGATTCTTCTGTTTCTAGGGAGCCAGGAGGACTGGGTACCAAAGCAAACCCCAGAGGTTGTGAAGTTCTTTGCTTTTAATGTAAAGTTTTCAAAAGAGCTATGCATGCATATAATATAGCAATGGAGGCAGGGTCTCGGTAAAAGACGAAGCTGGCTTAACAGAAAGAAATGAAAATGTGGCTACTGGATAGAAAAGAGCTCACAGCAGTAGATACACTCTTTTTGGATTGACGGCTGTTTACCTCTCTGTTATAGTCACACCACCCAGTGGCTGACGGCATAGGGGATTAGGACGACTGTCACACCATGATTGAGCATTGTTCAGCTCTGTGTCCCCTAGATGAGAAGAACCCTGAACGCAGGCCATTTCTCTCTTACTCGCCTCTGGATCTGTTCCATGCCTGAGGGTTCCTGGCTTCGTGAGTATCTGCTAAGTCATGGATAGGCTTCCTTCCTTGGCAAGAATGTGACAAAATGAGACAGTTGTTACCATCTCCAATGGCTATAACCTAAAGCGACTGGATGATTTCCATGGGGTGACAGTCTCATTTCACTTTAAGTATTAAGGTTGCGTGTGGACACGTCTAGATGGTAAGGAATGTGTGACATCAGCAGGTCACTCCACAGCCAGAAACACGGACTTGGTTTTGAACATAACACAAGCCGAGCGTTTTACCTGAAGGTGTGGAGCCCGGGTTCTATCGTTTTCTGTCTTCCCTAGCTGTAGGCAGGGGTGTCTTTCACCTGTGACCAAAATTATGGCCAGTTTTGAGTCAACATTACAAGTCAAGCAATTGCAATTCTCTGTTTGGGAACCTGTGTATCTGGGATGATTGGTGCTGTCTCTGTTGAATTGCTGCTGCATGATTCAGAGTGTCACTCTTTATCACTCACCCTGAAGACATCTGGCCCTCTAAATGAGTCTGGCCCACCATGCACCACAGACCCACTGACAGACTTATGGTATCTCCTTTGCTCATCCAGAAAGACTTCCCCTCTCATACACATGTGGTTGCAACCTTGGTTGCAAATTAGGATCACTTAGGAAGCTTCAAACCCCTGATGCCTAGGCTGAACCCTTACACAATTACATCAGACTCTCCACATGTCTTCCTTCTACCTTCCTGGACTCAGCAATCTGTGCATCTGGCCTTTGATGTTCCTAAAGATCTTGATCATCTCTTTGATCTTCAACCAACATACTTGCCTTTATATCACACTGATGGTTCTGACATGGTAGAAGTAGATGGAAAGTTGGATGGATGGATGGATGGATGGATGGATGGATGGATGGATGGATGGGTACATGGGCTGATGGAAGGATGAATGGATGAACAGATGGAAAGAAGGATTGATGTTTGGATGGATGGATAAATGGATGAATGGATAGAAAGATGGATGGATGGCTACCCCCATGAAGATTTCTACTATGATGCATGAATTACTTTATTATTCTTATCTTTCCAGTGTTTGTGTCTACTACTACACTTTGAGTCCTGTAAGACAGAAACATTGTCCTTATCTCTTTTTGTGGCTGACGGTAAGCATAGCAATAGGTTAAAGATATATGCCTTTTGAAAATAAATGAATTTAGTTCGATACTCATATTTCTAAGTCTATCCAACATTCTTCCAGGAACAGAATTTCTCAGTAATGAGAAGAATAAAAATCTTGAAGTAGAGATGCTCCATTGATATTTTACTTTCATATTTTACAAAGAAATAGCTAGTGGCAAGTTCTGATAAAAATTCTAATTGGAAGATGGTTTTACTGATCTTAAGAAAAAGTGGGCCGATAAGCATTTTTAAAGTATTGGACTATTTTGATAGCAAATACCTTGCTATCATGGAACTCCCTCTTTTCACAGATGGGAAAACTAAGACCTAGTAAAGAACGTAAGGTCCTGAACCCAGAACTCTTATCTTCTAGTCCAGGGCTCTTCCCACTATGTTATGCTAAACCTGGGTGGCTGAAAACAACAAATCTATTTTTAAATTTTGAATCAAAGGGAGAACTTGCAAATTGCCCGTAACCCCCTGCCCCAACCTTGACTGGAATTCTTTGACCAAACTGTCTACAGTGGCATTGATAATTTCTCATCAAATTAATTGGATTCTGGTGATACTTGAAAATATCCCATTGTCTACATTTGGGTTGTTTGAGGGTGCCAGAGGAAAAGAGGGCATCCTGGGCTGAGCCGTTCCTGGTGCAGGGACGGGCTACAATTCTAAGGAGAGCGAGGCATGCCCTGCTAAAAGACACTGCTGGGCTTGCTCTGGGAACCACAAGGCACCGTAACTTCCCAAATTGGCAAAAACTACCTGCTATGGATTGTAGTAAAGTGTGTTTTTAAATTATTTCAGAACCATAAAAACCTCTCCATAGAGAGTGCTTTGAAACTGCAAATTAAATATAGAACATCTATGAACTGTATCCATTTTTACAGTAAGTATATATTTCCATGGGGGTTTGTACCATCTTTTTTTGTCTAGTTACACTAGTTAATAATGCAGTGAATTTGCAGTAATAGAGTAAATGTTATTTTGATGACACTATTTGATTAAATTAAAGATGACATTAAAAGGACCATTTCAATAAAGAACCGAAATCTCTAGAAGGAGCTGGGGCTGAGTGTTTAAGTCAGCTAGTCTGGCGGTCTTAAAAGGACCAAATGGAATTTCCTTCACTGTGTGAATGATGAGCAAGTTAAGGAAACAATAGGACCAAATAATATATGGGAGAATATGAAGACACAGATTTCAAGACCCAGGCAATTTTTGTTATTTGAGGCGGGTCCGCCACTTGCAAGGAAACAGCTCATGTGGCCTTGGGAAAATGCAGAAGCGCATTAAGTAAAACGAAAGCGAGAGGGCACCGAGATTTGCAGCAAAATGTGCTGATGGGAATGGAGCTGTTGCACAAACAAAAGAGAGGGGGATTAGTCATGTCCCTCCCTCCCAGCCCACCCACACCACCTTCTCCACACAGCACTGGTGCCTGAGCAGTCGCCCACCCCAGTGCAGAGCTTTGAGATTCAAGAGGGAGAGGAGAGAGAGGCCCAATTATTTTTTTTTCAGGCCTCTGTTCATAGGGTGCTTGCCAAAGAAAAGTTCTTTTCCTGAGTGAGAGGTTCACGTACATACATAAATCAAGTGACTGTTTGAAAATCCCCCGACTTAAGTTCTTTGAGATCGGATCTATCTGCAGCAACATCCCTCGGTGACGTGACTGAGTTAGGAATCTCGGAATCACGGGCATCGCACCCGAGAGGAGAGCCGAGATGAAAGGTGCAGAGCGGTAGAGTATCCCCGCTCCCCCGGAAACACCTGTTCTGGTGTCTCAGCCCCACAGACAGGTGACATCTCTATCTCCACGGCGGCCACTGGGCTGTCGACACACGTTCAAGCCCAAAGAGCTTGCTTTTGTGACTATTTTACAACTAAGTCGAGAGAGAGATTTAAAAAAAGACCAAGTTCAAGTTCATGCAACTTCTTCCTGTGGTCTCACAGGAACATCATCAGAGGCTGTGTTTGCTCAGATGATTCACCTGGGCCTCACGTGAGTCGTTATCGCCAACGTGATTATTTCCTCGTGGAAAGAGATGGTGGTGTGGCTTGTTGGAAAGTCACGTGTCTTCCATCTCAGTAAATACTGCCTCTTTACGTGCAAATGCTCCAGAATGCCACATCCACGGTGCATTTGACTTTCTGAGCATAAACCTGGAGTGTTTATTATCTTCCCAGCAGTAAATCACTTAGAGACAAAGGATGATATAAAATGCCACATCAGGAAAGTCTATTAAATAAAGCACACGGGTGACAGATCCTGATGCCCAGGCCCTCAAGGCTGAACAGAGGCCTCCAGCTGCTGGGAAATCTGTCCTCGCAGAAGACACCCAGGTGCGTGGAGGGACAGCGACTGTTCAGTAGCTACAGCAAGCTTTAAGAAGATCTTCTTTCCCACGAGTTGGAGTGGCTCACACTCTCATGGTCAAGACACCCCTTCCCCTTTGTCATTTCCAAAGGCTGCCACCACCACCCACCCAGCTTCCTGTGGCCTCCCCTCTCTCCTGGCAGGATCGAGGCTGTGCCAGAGCCCAGATTTCTCGTTGCCAGCACACTTTCAAAACAAAAGGCTCCTCAAATGGAAGTTTTGATGCATGCCCAGAGAAATTAAAAAGCTGCAAACAGCAATGTTTTAGGTCAGTGAAACTGTTTTGTATGATGGGGTAAGAAAGAGGCTGGCCTCCCATGACGTGGTGGATGCACGCCCTTACACGTCTGTGAAAGCTCACGGGATGTACGAGGCCACGAGTGGTCCCGGTGGGAGCTGGCTGTATTCTCCACCCAGTCTTGCTCTGACCCTAAAACTACTCTCAAAAAAAAAAATAAATAAATAAATAAAATTGATTTTTAAAAGTGAAAATAAGTTTGATAAACAGGAAATTAGCAAAGTCCCGTGGTACAGAGTCCCAGTGCTCTTGCTCTCAGCTTGGTGTCCCTGTCAGGGACTGTGCTTTGCACTCACGTGTCCCTGTCCCATGGGCCTCTCCCGGCCAAGCTCTCTAGGACTCAGAACTGCCACCTCTCACCTGCCTCGGGTTTGACCTGAGTGCCCCGGCACACCTGCCTGGCGCTCTCCTTGGCAGTTTTCACAGCCGCTGCACACGCAGCTGTGGAAAACACGTATTTTAGATTCAGGGACCTTGGGTGGCCCCGTGGGAAGCTGAACTGAATGTCATCCGAGTCCCATTAGTCCAATTCTATTAGATCACTCAGTCTCTGACACCTTCTGTCTCTCCTCCTCTTGATCCTGTGAAGTTCATGGGGCAAGATCCAATGTGGCCTTTGACTATCCATACAGCCCTCAGCTGTCACCTCCTCTTTGCAGTGTTCCCTGATCAAGAAGGACCAACTGACCAAGTACCTGTGCTTCCTGCAGCACTTCACGCAATATTTAGTATGCCCCACCCCCCACTACAGGAGTTCATTTATGTGCCTGTGCTCCTGTGCCTAGAAGTCACTTCCACTCCCTGGCATGGTGCTGGCCGTTTGCTGATGCTTCCTAAGTATGGAAGGGAACTAGGACACTTGGGTGACTGTAGTATTTTAAACAAGTTGCTATAATATCATTGCAGATATTCAGTAAAATGTAAAAATTTCACTCTTCATCTACCTAAGCATCATTTATCCATCTGTCCAATCATCCATCCATGTATCCATTCATCTGACCCACCCATCCATCCACACATCCATCCATCCATCCATCCATCCATCCATCTACCTACTCATCCATCTATTCACCTATCCATCTACCTATCTATCCATCCACCCATCCATCCATCAATCCATCCACCTATTCATCCATCCATCCACCTATCCATCTACCTATCTATCCATCCATCCATTCATCCATCTACTTATCCATCCATCTGTCCATCCATCCATCCATCCATCCATCCATCCATCCATCTACCTACTCATCCATCTATTCACCTATCCATCTACCTATCTATCCATCCACCCATCCATCCATCCATCCATCCATCCATCCATCCATCAATCCATCCACCTACTCATCCATCCATCCACCTATCCATCTACCTATCTATCCATCCATCCATTCATCCATCTATTTATCCATCCATCTGTCCATCCACCCATCCATCCATCCATTCAACCATCTACCTACCCATCTATCCATCCACCCATCCATCTACCTATCAATCCATCAATCCATACATCCATTCAGCAAGCTACCCATCCATCCATCCATCTACCCATCTAACAACAAGCAATACTGCCTTTTCTGGTAGGCCTTTTTATGAGTGATTTTTTTAAACATATGAGAAAGAAAAGATGACTAGAAAATGTGAGATTTGGTCCTTGCCATGACTTGGGTTGCTGCTGAATAGGAGAGGTAATATATGACAGCGAGGACCACACATTGTCCATCTTTTTGTTCCGTAAGTTGCACAGGGACTTGCATACAGTAGCAAGTGGTAAACAACTGAAGAATCAATGAATAAAAATTTTAAAAAAATACAGGTTGGTAAGAGAATAGTGTCAAAGAGGTACTGAAGACAAAATGCTTCTGGAGAGCAGCTGGGAGCTTACGGTAGGTGGCATGTGAGCAGACTTCACAGGAGGGTGAGTGTCTGGTCACCCATGCTGTCACTACGCCATTGCCTACAGAAACACTTGGCACCGAGGAGTCCCCCAGTTAAGTGTTTTTGTTTTGAAGTGAAGTACCTGTTGGGCCGAGCTGGGCACTGAGGCCAAGCCAAGAGGACACAGTCTCTGCCCTCAACGAGTCTCCTGGGGCAGTGTTTTGGGAGCAAGCCAATGGGGAAGTGGGGGTCAGAAAGATGACAGTGGGCGGCCATAAAAGATCCATTTACACCACATGGAGTGGAGCAGAGGCCCTAAAGGGACTGTTGATGAATGGGTTTCTAATTTGACTAGGTTTGAATCTTGTGTTGGCAATTAGCAGCACCCATTTGCATACAATTAGCATGCAAAGCCCTTAAAAAGAGTTTGTTCTGTAAAGTAGGTTAACTATCCCCCGACCCTCGTGGCTGCAAATGTGCCTGCGCTCTTGATTTGTTCCACCTACTTACTGCCCTTTGTAGACCAAGGATGGACCTGAGCCCAGTCTGGGTCTGAGGAGCTGCAATCATCTGTCCTGCCTGGTCCTGGTCGGAACCAAGGCTGAACTTCCCAAGAGCGCTAAATTTGGACAAATTCCACCAAAAGACAGAGCAGGGGTGGCGAAGGGCGGAAGCGATGGGCAAGCCACGGGTCTATCGAGATGGGAATCAGATGGTTCTCACTCTTTTATTATTTTTTTTAATGAAATAAAAAAGTGAAACAGAACAAAAAATCGTACAGTATTTTGTGGTTGAGAAGATGGATGGCCGTGTCCCTGCCCGAGCGCCCACCAAGGATGATACCTAGAGCTGAGCTGCCCGGAGAGCCTCAGTCCTCCCGTCTGTCAAGTGGGAGCCGTAGGATTCACGCCTAAGGCGGCTCCTTTGTGGTAAGCACCAGTCCAACAAGCCTGTGCCGTTGAGAAGGCAGGACCAGAGTCACCAGGCGACATGGACGTGGAGTGACCGGTCGGGAGCCACAGCTAAGGCTTCTCAGGCCAGACGTACCCGGTGCGCTTGGACTCTGCCACAGAAGGGGCGAAACCTGCCGCTCCTCGCCTTTGCCCTGAACGGTGACTCTGGGGCAGCAGTGGCATTTGAACTCAGGCGCAGTGACACGTACACCTCGGTGCTTCGTCCAGATGGAGTTAACACGAGGCTTGGAGTGGGGGATTAGAAGAATAGAAACGTGTTCATCTGTGAAATTAAAAGGAGTGCAGCATGACACGCGGCAGTGTGTGTTGGGGTTAGTCGGAGGCGGTAATTAGGCCGCATATGACTCCGAGCACGCTCGTCATCAAACAAAAGCAATTCTATTGAACAAGGGGAGCTGGCTGTCTTGGGAGGGGACAATAGGAGAGAGGCAGAGATGTCTGGGAAGACGGGCCAGGGCTGGTTGAGGCCCCGCCCTCCCCAACCACAAACTCAAGACCACACCTCCTCGCACGACTGCACGGTTGCTGCGGGTCAGGGGTCCAGGCCCAGCTCTGGGGCTCAAAAGGGTTTTACGCTTAGGGTCTCACAAGGTCAAAGTCAAGGTGTCAGCTACCCTGGGCTCTGTTCTGGAGGCTCTGGGGAGGAATCAGCACCCCATGTCTTTCAGGTTAGGGGTGGAATTCAGGCCCTTGTGGTTGTAGGACTGAGGAGCCTACTTTTTTTTTTTTTTTTTTGGTACTGGGGATTGATCTCAGGGGCACTCGACCACTGGATCACATCCCCAGCCCTTTTTTTGTATTTTATTTGGAGACAGGGTCTCACTGAGTTACTAAGTGCCTCCCCATTGCTGAGGCTGGCTTTGAACTCGCGATCCTCCTGCCTCAGCCTCCCAAAGTGCTGGGATTACAGGCGTGCGCCACCGCGCCTGGCTAGGAGCCTACTTTTGACAGTTACAGGACAAAGGTCTCTATTTCCTTCCAGCCATCAGCAGAGCTGGTTCTCAACTTGTGGAGATGCCCAGATTTCTTGCCCCATGACCCCTCCATTGTCAAAGCCAGCAACAGTGTAGCAGGCGCCCTCGTGCTTGCTGGCCTTCTGCCACAGCTCTGGCTCCCTCATCTGCCTTCGTCCTCTCCACTGACAGTATCCTGTGCTTACCCTGAGCCCGCTCGGATAATCCAGGAAAGTCAGTGGTTTCAAAGTCAGCTGATAGTTGACTTACTAACAGCTGCAAAGTCCCTCTTGTCATGCTACAGAAGGTAAGCAGGGGAGTAACTCCAGAAGAGCTAGTCACAGGGACAACACCCAGGGGCCAGGACCTCTCCGGCGTGGGAACCCCTGAGGTTCATGCCACCCAGACAAGCAGAAGGCTGATCCTGAGAGATCGGGAGGCAGAAGGCAGGAAGCAGAGCTGCCGTGGGTATCTAGGGGCTGGGGCCTTTCAGGACTTGGGAGGATTTCAAAAGCAAATGCCGCCAGGCGCGGTGGCGCACGCCTGTAATCCCAGCACTTTGGGAGGCTGAGGCAGGAGGATCGCGAGTTCAAAGCCAGCCTCAGCAATGGTGAGGCACTTAGCAACTTAGTGAGACCCTGTCTCCAAATAAAATGCAAAAAAGGGCTGGGGATATGGCCCAGTGGTCGAGTGCCCCTGAGTTCAATCCCCAGTACCACACAAAAAAAAAGCAAATGCCATTAGAGACCGACCTCAGCTCACTCCTTAGTCTGGCCACTCGGAAAAGCCCTGGTCTGAGATCCATTCCGTGCGAGCGCTCCCTGCCATGCTGCGGAGCTGCCCCAGAGGCTCTCACAGGGAGACCGTTCTTTGGTGGGACAAGTGACAGTGACCTGAAGAGTAACGATAAATAAATAACAGCTCCCGCTGCAACTATTTTGAGGCCCAACCTCTTGCCTGGCAGGGCAAGAGTGAAGTCGGCATTTAAGTGTCACTATGAACCACGGAACTAGGCATTACTGTCCCCATTAGGGACAAATTAAGTCTCAAGGAGGCCGAGTCGGACCTATGACCCAGTGGCCTGGCAGACTCGGCCTCTAGGAGAGGGCACAGCCGGGCGCCTTCCTCTGAGCAGCCCTCCACCTCCAGGCCCCCCGCCCCCCTCTGCCTTTGACTCCTTCCAGAACGTCCTTGGACCCAACACCTAGGAAATAATGATTTAATTACCAGTGTTTCCTCAATGACATAATTAAATATCCACAGTGAGGTAAATTAACCTGAACCTGTTCAGAGGACGCTGATGCGCCACCCTGGAATATTTTATTTTGAGCCTTCTTTTACACATATTTCAGCTGTTATGGATTTAAAATTAGGTTTCCAATTTAGGCCCTGGAGGCAAGAGGTGCAAATGGTTATAAATAGCATCTAGGTGGCATGCTCTTTTGGGTACTTCTTAAGGGGCTGAGAGGACAAAGCTATTACTTTAAAGAACAATGCAAGGGATTGTCCTCTGGTTACCTGACTGACATGCAGTAAGCAGGTACCAGGGCACAATGGGATGCTGTCGGATACCTTGGGACAGGCAGTACCTCTGGGCAGAGCTGTCCGGCCCAAAGCCTGCACCAGCTGCCTCCCCGGCAAGAACTGCTGCCACTCTTCTGCAAGAGTGGGGAAGAGGGACATTTCCTCCCTCCTCCATCCCAGTTAACTTCCAAAGCAAGACTCACCTGCGCCCTAATAAATGCAAGGATACAGCTGAAGGGGGAAGGAAAAAAACAAGAAATGCAGTCAGAGGCTCAAATTTGAAAAAAAAAAAAAAAAAAAAAAAAAAAAGAGTTTTTTGAACCTAATGATAGTGTTCCTGCCTTTATTGCTTCAGGCAGAAACAGGAAGTTAAAGACCTAAGTGGCTTGAGAAAATATAACACTTAGCAAACTCATCTGCAGGCCGTCAGTAGTAGTATTCTAATTTATTTCATTGTTGTAGGTTTTTTTTTTTTTTTCTTTTGGGGACTTTTTGATCTATTTTTAATGGAAGACTAATGTGTATTCTTTTTCCTTTTTTTTTTTTTTTTTTTTTTTTTCCCATGAGGATTTATCCAGCAGGAAGACATTTTGTGAAAAATGTCTTTCTTTTCCTAACTTAATCCTTTTTGGAAGCAAAGGCAGAACCAAGGGAAAGAAAGCTCCTCTTCATAATCCACATTTAATGCATGTAGAACCGATTCTGGAGTCTTCCAGGAAGGAAAAGCATCCTGGTAATTTCTGGAAGGTCATGGGGGATGCCCGCCTCCATGGCAGGTCTAACCTCACAATCTGGCTTTGGGCTGGGGGTTCCTCTGGGCCCCCTTCCATCGCCCAGCTATCAGCAGCAGCCCCACAACTAGAGGCGCCCACCAGCCCCCAGGCTGGTGCAGTCTGCAGGCTGTGATCCTCCTGTTGCTCCTAAACCGCAGCATGGAGGGCAATGGGGTAGGAGCTACCACTTCCAGGTTGGACACCTAAATCCTGTTCTTGTATAAATAAGTATAAGAAAGGATTTGGCCGTTTTCCGTCCACCTAGGAATTTCCAGAGTCTCTTCGAATACGGAAGGGAATAGAGGCTGAGCTGTCAGTGCCTTCTTGAAGGGAGAATTGAAAAGCAAGATTAATTTGAAGAATTTCTTGAGCTGCACGTGCTTCCAGCACCGCGTGCAGCTACGTCGCTCTGTAGAGTTGTCCCAGGAGCCTGTGAGGGAGGGGACAGAGAAAGGCTTAAAAAAAAATCCTTTGAAATAAAAAACTAGTGGTCAGACCCAAAAGGGGAGCACAATCAAACATGCAAGGTCAGAAGACTTTTTCAGACTAAGAGACCAGATGCTTTGGGAGGAGTGGCAGAGTACCAGAGTCACAGCGATGCCCAGAGAGATTTTTAAAAGTAATAAAAACAAAATAACCCCCCAGACCACATTATTAGCTACAGACTTTTGAACCTAAAGTTTGTCAAATTCAGAGGCATTCATATTAAGCAAAGGGTGAATCTCACTAACACCGTTCTGGCATTTGACATCAAAGGTTTCAGAAAGACACATCTTCAAATGACACACATTCAAGCTGCTCGGCTTGGATTGCTTCTTTGTTCCAACAGATGCCCATCTCTGGGCGTTATCCTCTGACCAGCAGAACTAACCTGAGGGTGCCTCACCATACTCCATGGAAACAGAAAGAAGAATCGGAGCCCTCATTGCTGGCTTCTCGCTTGGTCTAGATGTTCAGCGAAAGCCTTTTCCATCAGAATCCCCCTCCTGTGTTCTGTGAATTATCGGGGAAACAGCTGCACAGGACTGTCAAGGCCTCTCTCCACTTTCGGGGACACGCCTACTGATGAACAGGTCTCAAGAGCCAGCTTCCCCAACAGCAGAGGTCTCCTAGAATGTCTTTAAGTGGCCTGCCCTGCACACTGTGACTTGCAATCCTACATGCTGAAAGTCTCCCCAGGCAACTGAGTGGTGTCCCACCATTGGGGACAGGTCACTGAATTCAGAGTTCTCCATGGATGCTGTCCCAACTTGATTTGGCTGTGGCAAGAGAAATCAGATATGGATGAAGCCTCTGGACCCCCAGGGTTTGTAGGGGGCGAGTTGCAGTGGTGATGTCCTTGTCAACTTTGCTTCAGTCTCTGTCTCTAACCTAATTTCATTCACTGATGCCACACACAGGTCTTGGGGTCCTTGAAGCTCAGATAGACCCGGTCTTCAAGGAGTTCACAGTCTGCTAGGTGGAATCGACCGGAAGTCACTTCCATCGAATGTGATAGTGGTTGGAAAAGGTAGAAGCTGATAAAGTGGAGGAGAGGCCCATTAATGAGGGCCGGCTCCGTTGGGAAGTGGTTGGGGCAGAAAAGATGACCCAGAAAGATGGGGTGCTTGGTGCTAAGTCCCGAGAGACAAAAGTCCAACCAAATGCAGTAACGATCTCCTCCCTGGCTGACAGTACCATGGCCCAGAAAAACGCAGGAGGAATTCTCAGCCATCATTTTGTTCCTGTTTATCGTTTTTGTTTGTTTTCCTTCAAACTCTTTTTCTTGGTGCACTTCTACAATAACTGTCTGGGGACCAGGAGACGGATGCTTTGACAATAGAAAAACCAGGCCTCCGAGGTGACTCTGGTCATAAGCAACGGATGCCGGGCTCCCTGTGGTGGGTACTACGTCTCAGGGAGCCCTCCACGCAGTCAGCTCTTGGCACACAGTAGGGGCCTGTGGTGGAAAGGTTTCCCCTCTAATGGTGGAGTACGACAAGGCACCGGCGAGCTGGACTGTCTTGATGGGCTGCTCTGAACTGGCGGTTCCCTCCCCCACCACAAACACACGCCCTGCTTCTACCCTTGATCTTCTCAGCCGTGCCCAAGGCACAGAAGGGACAATGCAGAGCAGAGCCATCTCCCCCACTGTGTCTGTGTTCCAGGGTGGACCCCGGTGAGCAGTCAGGAGGCGCGGCGTTGGGCCGCTCGGAGGACGCTGCGGGGCACAAGGCCTGGAGCTGTGGTCACTGAGGCACGCGGTGAGTTCTCGAGCCTGGGTCGGCCTCATTTCTACCTCGTGGAACCCCCCAGGCTAGGCAGGAGATCTGACCTGGGGGGTACCCTTGCTGTCCCAGGAAGTGAACAGACAGCGAACAAGAGTACGATCTTTGTTTTAAATTAATTTATATATTTATTCTAATGAGGTAGGTATAACAGCAGGATGCATTTTGAGCCACTGTGCACAATTGCAGGACAACTTTTCATTTCTCTGGTTGTACACGAGGTAGCGTCACACCCACTGTATGTGCAGTCACATATAGTACCTAGGGTAATGATGTCCATCTCATGCCACCATCTTTCCCGCCCCCATGCACCCACCCCATCCCACCTTCCCCTTTGCCCAATCAAAGTTCCTCCATTTTTCCCATGCCCCCCCCCCCTACAATTATGGATCAGTATCCACTTATCAGAGAGAACATTCGGCCTTTGGTTTTTTGGGGATTGGGTTACTTTGCTTAGCATGACATTCTCCAACTCCAACCATTTACCTGCAAATGCCACAATTTTACTTTCTTTTAAAGAGTATAATATTTGATATCAAAGAGACTGGGGTTTGGATCCCGGGTTGCTTCTTACTAATTTAGCATAACTGAGTCTCCTTATCCAGAAAATAGGCACAGCGATTCCTTCCCCACAGGATCCTTTGGAAGATTAAAAAGAAGAAAGGAGGGTTTCTCTGAAGAGTGCAAAACTGAATGTAGGTCACATAGAAAGCACTCACTATGTGGTGAGTTGTTTGTTTTAAACACCTACTATGTGCTTCCACCTCTTTTCATTATCTAGGTAAGTCTTCATAGGAAACTGGAATGGTTACTGCAACCGTTGTCTTGATCTTACAAAACTGGAAGCACAGACAGGAGAAGAGAAAATCAAAGTAGGCCTCAAATTGAGGTCTGTGTGACACAAACCAAGAGTGTTGCAAGAGACACCGCAAACGAACATCTCATTTCCTTGGGTGAGAGGAGGGATGGGCAGGCAGAGAAGAGACAGGGCATCTTCTAAAAGCTGGTCTTGACTAGGGTCCTCAGCCGCAGGCTTTGAAATGATTCCAGGCAGCTAGAGAGCAGTGCGCGAACAGATTCTCCGGGTTCCAGCTCACGTTCGCCTGAGCAATGATGTCTCAAAATATCTCAACAGAGAGAGATTTTCATCTTAGGTCCTGGGATGATGGTCAAGTTCAATTAGTCAAGTTCAAGATCCTGGTGAGTGTTCATTCAATTCTATCTCCTCATGCCACATGTGCAAGGGGGGAAAATAAAAACATGTCTCAAACTTTCTGAGCTGTGGGACCCTTGTCTTCATGATGTTCTCACCATATCAAAGGAACCTGGAAGGGCGGAATGTTCCAGAGACTCTTCACGTCAATCAGGATGACGACTGGCAGACTTTGACCACCAAAGGGGAATTCTTCAGCGTGGGCTGGCAGTGCTGGGGACAACTGGGTAACGTAGAGAGCCTGAGGCTCCTTGGGGGAGTTGACCTCGGTGGAGTATTTTAACGACGTCAAGGGCACGTGGAGAAGAATCCACTTTGCTTCTCCAAGCAGATCACACGCAGGCTACAGGAAAGCAAGGGGACTCCCACGTTGGAGACGGAGCCATCTGTAATCTGGACACAGGCGTACTGAAGAATAATTACCCATCAGCTACGAGATGGGAGAAGGTGGGGGAAGAAAAGCGCAGCCGGTACCCATCCACGCCCTTCCACAGCGGAGCCTCATCCACCTACTTTATCTTAGGGAACGTGGCACAGGGTTCAGGTGAAAATTAACCAAAGAACTTAATTAGTGCCATAATTAAATCAAGGCCTAAATCAGGGAGGCAAAGAAATTACCAGGATTTTTTTTTTTTTAAGATAGTAGTAGTGAAAGCACAGTTCTTGAAGAACTCTTTTATTTTATTGTAATTCTTCTTTTTCTTTTCTTTCTTTCTTTTTTTTTTTTTTTTTTTTTTTTTGTAATTTCACCGTAAGGGGATTAATTGCCTTCTCAAACCCAGGAAAGGAAACCTGAGAGCTTCCTCTTTCCTGGACGGCGGGGATGCAAATGCAGTGTATGGCAGGAATAACAAATGCTCTGTTTCTGAGCACTCGCCCATGATTTATGAAAGGTGCACCTCACTGTGGGGAGATAATGCCATTTGAAATGGTCCATTTCATAAATCTATCCCCCCATACCCAGCTGCACACAGAACGACTGTGAACTCCTGAATCCAATACTGTTTTCATCCTCTATTGATGAAGAGAGAGAGAGAGATAGAGAGAGAGAGAGAGAGAGAGAGGGAGGACTTTCTTTGGTGCAAGGTAATGATGCACTTAGGAGGAGCTGGGCTAACGCTCTGTCTCTAGGGCTTTGGCAATAGCCACAGAGCTTCCAAGGCGGGGAAACTTGGATAAACAAAATAAAGAAATAATCAACATGTGCAACATCCCTAATGTCCTTTTACTGCTAGTAGCATTAATTATAGCATGGACCCAACCCTCCAAGCAACTGCAGAACCAAATGTTTTGCCTGAAGACCCCTCCACCCGCATGATAGATTTATCCTTTGGAGCTGTGATATTTCCTATTCATTCATGCACCGGTTCGGCATATCTGCTTGTTTATCTAACTGCAAGAATGCTTCAGAGGAGGGTTTTCTGCCAAATGTGACGGTGGAGGCGGTCGGGGACCAATCATAAACTTCAGAGAAATTCATGGTTGAGGGTCTTCCTGGTCATAACGAGGGGGAGTGATATATATGCGCCAGCGACTTGTGGGCTCCACAAGACCCTTATGAAATATGAGCCGGGGACAGAAGAAACTTCCTCGGGATACGATGAAATGGACAGCACAGACACGAGGTGTGACTACAAATATGTGACCAGCGCGACTGCTGAGGCAAAGCCGTACGCTACCCTAGGATCCGCTTCCAAAAGACAGAGAAACAAGACGTGGGCATAGGAAGATGGCCTGGCACCTGGGCGTCACAGATATTGAAAAGGAGAGAAATTAACCCATAGGCAAGAAATGGCTCATGTTCATTAAAGAGGGGGGAAAAATGTTAGCTTAAGAAAAGAAAGAAAAACATACGTGCACCTGCATGTTTGGGGCTGTTTTAACATTGGCAGGAATTAGCGCACAGGAGAAAACCCACAGTTCCACCACTCAGATGCAAATGGATTGAGAAGCTGACAAAAGACAAGATATAAGATAGAAATGATGCAAAAATGTGAATTTGAAAAACTCCTAACGCAGGACACTCATCCCGATACTCAGGAATTTGCATATTTTGACTTGTATTTAAAAAGCAATTTCAAGGTCAGCTTTAGTAGAGAAACACTGAGCTAAGATGGGAAGTAACCCCATTAAAAGTCTACCAGTGTTTTGCATATTTATTTTTCTTCTTCTATAGTGAGCAATGAACACTCATAAATCAAAAAATCAGGGTAAACAAATACCATAGAGGTTATTTTATACAAAATGTATACTCCTTATTCTATCTATTTATACACACAAACATTTCTATTACTTGAATTTATAAAGTGTGTAATACATGCATGCATGCTTTAAAAATCTGCATACATTTGCATAAGATAGAAAAAATATATATTATTGTCCCAGGTCTCAGAAGACCATGGCCCAAATGAAATGACGACCACCTCAAATGCATTTTTGTATAATGGGATGGAAGTAATTTTATTTTTAAAAGCTTCAGGCCTGTGGTGTTTCTTTATAATATATAAATAGATTTAAATTTTCCAGTTATGTAGATTCCCTGGTCTAACCATGAATTTCCTATGCGGGTAGAGGCAGCTGAACTGGATAACCTTGGGGCTTTCACACAAGACAAGGGACTTCCAGCAAAAACATGCACAAATATCAACATCAGCAGCTGTACCTCTGTGTCAGTGGGTCATCAGACCCATGTCACCTTGGTGAAGGGACAGGGAAGATGGAGGGGCTGAGACGGGGAGTAGGATCTGGAGAACTGAAGGTGACCCTAAAAGCGGTGCCCAGCAGTTGAGATGTTCCCAGGGACACGAGTGCCCCAAAGTCCAGACGCTTTTCTGTTTCAAGGACCTCCTTGGATCATTTGTGACTGATTTGATATGTGATCGTTGAATGAGTCAACCACGGGATCAAAGAGCACCCCAAACCATTTCAGAAGCCGCACACAAACATCGACCCTCTTTATTTGTTTATTTCACTAAAAATACATCCCCAACTTTACTCGTGAGAGCACACTTGAACTGACTTATGTATTTAAAGAGAAAAAGTCCACCCTCAAAGGGTGGGCTACTGGCGGAGCTGATGCCAAGAAGCAAGAATCAAAAGTGAGTCACAAAAAGCAAATTTGAAAAAGTGTTCCCAGCAGGGGATGTCATTGTGCCTCAGGTCTGAGGGGAACACGTGACACAGGATGACAATGCCCCTCTCCAGGTACTGCCCCCTCCTCCCCTCTGGAGCCCGGCACCCAGTGCAGCGTCTGACAGACAGAAGATGTTTTGTGATGCACATTGACAATCACACCCAGCTACTTGGTTCCAAGTGGCACTTGCAAGGAGCAGCTCGGACAGAACTTCCAGTCCACTCAGGGGCAGCAGACCCGAGGGAGCCACGGGCTTGTCCAAACCCTGCAGTGGCTGCCATCTGCACGTGCAAATGTGCAGATTGCAAATCCCTCACCTCGAGCTGAGAGGTTACAAGGTCCACCCTCCAACTCCATCAGATTTCAATCCAAACCCCGCCATCACACGTGGTCACCTATCTTTCTGTTTTCCAGCTGTGCCAAGCCAGCATTTGGCATTTGCTCTGCCTCTGCCACGACATCTCACTCTGCAGGACCCTCTGGGTTGCCTCTGGCAACTCAGGCTTCAGATTCATTAAGGGTTTTCCTGACTCCCAACTCAAATTGATCTACTCTCCCCCTCCAGCCCCTCTGTGTCACTTCACTCAGCATAGCTGACCCCATGTCCCTTCTCTCTAGCCTGTTTGCTGTGTGACTGCACAAGAACAAAGAGCCTTCCACTTCCATTATTGTACACCCTGCAACGAGTCCATAGTAGATGCACAATAAACACCCAGGAATGAATGGGTGATGAATGGATGAACCAAATGCCCAGCAACTGCTTTTAATATCTGCTGTCTTTCAGCGAATCTGCCGTTGGCAAATGTGATGCTGAGGAGATGTGGCAGCTCAGACAGCCCGATGGCCAGTGGATCAGGCCAACCAAGAAGGCAGAGGACAGATAATGGAATGAAGTCCACCCTTGTATTTGAGGGTTTTACTCCCTCGCCCTGTGGTCAGGTCTTGGTGCTAGATAAATATCAGCATCCCAGCCCACACGGTCAGCTGCGCACACTGATTCTGACTTATCAAGCTCTGAAGGGTTGTCCAGGCACTGAATGGAGGAGGCAGAGTGTGGGCCACGCTGATCTACCACCTGTCTTTCCCCACCTCTCGTCCATCTTGCTTCCAGGTGTGCGGAAATCCTACTCCAGGACGTTTCACTTCTCTCCTCAAAACAGCCGCCCTCTGTCTTTCCGATAGCTCAGGCAGGCCCTGACACAGCCCAGCGTCTGAGCGGGACTCCCGGCTCTGCAGCCACAGGACAGGAGGAAGACAGGACCCCACGACAGGGCTCCGAGCACCGAATCATCGAACAGACACTGCAGAACACAGAGCTTGGCACACTAAAAGGCTCAATAAACACACGCTGAGCACCCCCATTTAGTTCGCATGATCAGAGAAAATACGAACACAAATAAAAAAAGATCTTCTAGCTAATGTGTCATCTTCATGCCTGCTTGAAATTAGTTTAATTAAAACACAGGTGTATTGGTGACTTAGGAGAAAAGTGACTTTTGCTATTCTGACAACATTTTGGTAAAACTGAAATGCTATTGAAATTAAAAAAATTTTTCCTCTTTTGCATCCCCAAAATGCCATGTGTGCCCCTCAATTTTTTCTTCATCTTATCTTTGCAGTGCTGAGAATTGAGCCCAGGGCCTCACACACGCTAGATGCGTGCTCTACTACTAAGCTACATGCCCCCACCATCCACAGGTGCCCCTCTTTTTTTTTTTTTTTTTTTTTAATCCCGGGGATTAAACTCAGGGGCACTTGACCACTGGGCCACATTCCCAGCCCGTTTTTGTATTTTATTAGAGACAGGGTCTCACTGAGTTGCTAAGTGCCTCGCCATTGCTGAGGCTGGTTTTGAATTCGCGATCCTCCTGCCTCAGCCTCCCAAGTGCTGGGGTTATAGGCACATGCCACCGTGCCCGGCTGACGTGTGCCCCTCTTGATGGAAACTTAGTATACCACATTAAAAAAAAAAAAAAAAAAACTAGGAATGCAGATAACTGATGAGAAATAATTATTGAGAAGCTGTTTTCAAGTTCCTGTAGGTTAAACCTATATTTCCACTTAATTTTCCAGGACCAGGTTTAGTACATATTGTACCAAACATTATATGACCATATTTCAAAATCCAAATGGATTACTACTGGATTAATATGCTTTTAAAAGCATTTTTACAAGATCCAACCATGAGCAGGACTTCTTGCGTCCCTCGGTTTCCATTTAGCGTGTGACACCCTGCAATACTTCAAGTTAAAGAGTTACAGAAACCCGGAGTTTTATATGATCCTGACAGTGACGGATGGCATCCACACTCGAGGACATACCTCAAACAGCAGCACTTACTTTTTCTTACTTAGCTCATGGCTGATCTACGGAAGCCATTTGCTGGAAACTATAATTGCTGAGCTGTTTGTCAGAAATCTCTCCTTACCTAGGGTGAGCTGGTTTCCAAACCAAGAGGAAAAAGTACAACCGAGACTCATTCCAAACCCGCCACAGCCTGTGGACTTTGGAGTGCACCAGCCAGGAATTTGAAAAGTTCTGAAACTCTCAGAGTCTCACCAGACAGCAGGTTCAAATTCAAGACTGCTGTGGGCTTTTAATAGGTTGCTCGAAGGGCCTGCTGGCAGCTACTGGAGTGTTCTTCATCTGTTCATTGAGCAGTTAAGCCTACAGGGGAATGGGGGCTCTCGATCGCAGGAAGCCTTCTCCATCTGGGGGAGATCACGCAAAGCTTCGGTTGGTTTGGAGGTCTTCCAGAGGTCCACACCATTCAGGGTAGCCTTGGTAAGCCTGCTCGGGATAGCTCACTACATGCAGTCACCTGGAGCATTGTCTGAGGAGTCAGGACTCCGCTTCAAGATTTGGAAGGCACTTGTAGCAAGTATCAGTAGTCAACCATTAGCCAGGTGCGGTGGTGCACGCCTGTCATCCCAGCACTTGGGAGGCTGAGGCAGGAGGAGGATCGCAAGTTCAAAGCCAGCTTCAGCAATGGTGAGGGACTTAGCAACTCAGGGAGACCCTGTCTCTAAATAAAATACAAAAAAGGGCTGGGGGTGTCACCCAGTGGTCGAGTGCCCCTGAGTTCAATCCTCGGTACCAAAAAAAAAAAAAGTCAACGATCCCAGCCATGCTTGTCCCTACCCTGGCTTCCGCTCTTGCCTTCCGGTGTCTGTGTCTATTCCTCCATAGTCACCATGGCCTATTTCCGGTAAGTTGTCCTCTCCACTTACCCTGCTGACTCCACTCTTCTCCAAATCCGCAGCGTCCACTGAGCTTAGATGCAAAAATGCCCCCCCAGCTTGTCCCCTGGTCTCTACCTCCTTCCTCCTTGGAATCTGCCCTCTATACACCTGCATGTAGACCACCCAGGCACACTCCCCTTATCCTGTGCTTGTCCTATTACATGTGCTGTGGCCTCACTGCCAACTAGACAGAGTTGGAGCTCTGCGTTCTGGCACTGAAGGTCACCACGGGGGACACTGCCTTTGCAAGGCCTACGTGGCAGGTGGCGGGGTGGTGGGGAGAGGGTGAGTGCACGGAAACAGAGGCCTCCTTGTCACTGTCTCCACGGGCCTTGCAGCCTGGCTGGTGATGTTGCAAAGGAGCCGTGCCCGCTGCTCCCCAAGCTTACCCTGACCTGAGATCTTCAGCACCATGACAGCAATGCCTCGCCTTTGAAAATGCTGCTGAGTGTGTGTCCCCAGGGAAGGTGCTCCCAGGGAGCTCCTGGTGCCGACAGCCCCAAGCCTTGCTCCGCACCCAGCCTGCCTCCCTGGAGAGTCTCAGCTCGTGGAAGACCAGCGCCCACAGTCCTCCCAGCTAGGCTCGGCGCAGGCTGCTGTCTGGGCACTGATGGCTCAGGCAGAGGAGAGGACGGGGCAGGCTGCGGCCTGCTCCACGTTGTCCTTCGGGGTGACTCTATGTGGCTCCCAGCTGTCCTCCAGACAAGGGGGCTGGACAGGATGGCCTCCAGCCTCCCTTTGCTCTCACCTTGTCTGTTTGGGCTCCAGGAGGGGCCCGGGGCCATTCTGAGTCACTCCCTCCTGGACACCAGCACTTGCCCAGCTGTGAGTGACAGGCTGCTCTCCGTGATGCGGGTGAAGTCTGTTTTAATCCCGCCGTGGGGGGATCCACCCCGAGGCCGCAGCTGCCGGCTTCTCTTACAGGGAGGTCGGCGATTTCTGCTCTCAGTCGGCACGTCTTGAAAACCGTGCCAGGAACGGCTGAGGACGGCACTTTCCCTGGCGGGTGCGCCTGCTGCCAGGGCCCCTTCGAGGTTTGCCAGAGCAGGAGAACGGCATCTGGGATCTGTCTGGGGTCGTCGGTTTGCACATCTCGAGGGGCGGGGTAGGAAGGCAGCGTGTTCTCAGCAGACAGGGCCGGGGCTGGGGCCGTGCAGAGACCCTGCCAGGATGCGGAGTCAGCCCCGGGCCCCTGGCACAGTCTCAAGGCTGCCTCAGGCCACTGCGTGGTCAGTTTAAGAAACACCCCTCTGCCTGATGGACCCACCAGAGGCCGTGTGACCCTTGGAGGAGTTCCTTGAGGCACTTTACGAGCAGCTTAGGAAAAGGGCTGGGGCGCAATCCCCCCGGGTCCCACCCTGGGGTGACTCAAGGGGGATCCGTCAACGTGGACTTGCCTTCAAACTTCCACCAGCGTGTCGCATCCTCTGTGATCCGTCTCTATGAGTTGCCCAGCTGGGCAACATTGAAGCTCTGTCCCTCTGTACTCCAGCCAGACTCCCGGGTGACCCGTGACACCGTAGTCCACACTGCATGTCACCTACTTTTACATCTGCCTCCTCTATGGGACTATAGATTTGTCGGGATAGAAATCACGGTGATAACCACCTCTGTCCTCATTTGTGTCCTGAAGCCCTTGCCCAGGGCTGCTTGTGCAGCCAAGCCCCCCCCCCCCCAGCCCCCCGACCTGACGACGTGACATGTGGCTGGAAGTCCTCTTCTCGCTCAGGCCTCTGTGTGCTGGGGACTTGAGATTGCCCCTCTCTCATTCTTCCCTCGGTTCGATTTCCCCAGCAATGTCGATGCCCACTCATCCCCAGGCTCGGAGGAGAAGGGGAACTTCCCTGACCACTGCCCAGGCTGCGAGTCCCCCCTGTGTTCCCAGAGCATACTGACCTGGGCTCCCGGAGGACCCCTCCCTGCAGGACAACCCCAGGGCACGGCGCGTTCTCCACCACCACTGAGCGCACAGTCTGACTACACCTGCACCTGCAGCCCCGCCTTGCTGCCGAGGCCAGCAGCTCCTGAGGACAATCCTAGAATCTTTAATTTTTTTCACTAAAATCGATTATATGCTTAGCCCCCACATGCTGGGCTCTGTGCAAAACGTTTCACGGGCCTTTGCGCAGGTGATCCCCACCTCAAGCGTGCGGGAACTGAGGCCACTAGTGACATGTCCAGGGCTCACTGCAGGGCCACTGCTCTTGGCTGCCATTCCTCTTGTCACCTCAGTGCCTAGCACAGCACTGGGAGCTGGGAGCACGCAGGGCACACGCGGGGGTGGGGGCGCCTCAGGGGCGCCTCAGGGGCACCAGGGCCACTTCCAGGGCTTTTCCAGGGGTCATCCTCACTGTGGTAAATGTCTCATTCATTTACTATTGTCCTTGATAAACCTCTCAGTAGGGTTGATGGCAATTAACAGGAAACCCAAACGATGGTGCCTTCAACCCAAAGGAGTTCCTGTTTAAAAAAAATCAACTTCCTGGGCTGATCTGCCAAGGCCCGGGGTACATGGTATGATTTCAGGGACCCAGGCTCTTGTGCCGTGGTTCCCCTGCGGACCTCAGTGCCACAGCCCAGAGAGCAGGAAGGGAGGGAGGAGTGTGAAGGAGGCAGCGGGCATCTCCAAGGACACCTCCAGGAGCTTCCCCCCAGATGCTGGCCAGAATTTGGTCACGTGGCCACGGATAGACCCCAGGGAAGCCAGGACCGGGAATTCTTATTCTGAATGATCCTGCGCTCACTCCTTGAAAACCCATCACTAGGACAGAAGGATGGCCTAGCTCTCAGGGACCAAGCCGCGGTCCTCACACAGGGGCAGTGCAGGGACCCGCCCTTCCTTGGTTTTGTGTATCTCCTGAGGTCAGACCGGTCACTGCCAAGGTCCCGAGAGCCTCATTCTCCCCTGCCTCCGATTTCTTTGCATAGCTGGTCTTTGCCGTGGAGTCTCTTCCGGGACCTGGCCAGCCCAGCAAGCAGTCCCTGCTGGCCTTTCAGTGTCCCCCCAGCCCCTGGAAATGGAGATGGCACCTGGCACTCTCATCCTGCCCTCCTCCTCCACCAGGCTCAATAAATATTTTTGGAAGCTATGACTGGAGGCCCGGCCGCCCCGGACCCCAGATCACACGCTGACGTGGTGCCAGGGCTTCCCCTCTCCTTAGCACTGGAAATAGGTTTTTTTAAGCCGTGTTATGTGGCAATTTCTCTTCAAAATCCTCCTTTCCTTTTCTTTAGTAATGTCTTTATAAATCACTGTTATAAAAATAAGGCAAGCAAAAGGAAAAATATGCAGTACCTAGAAACTGAAAATTCAAGTATTTGCTTTTTATGGGACACTTGAGGCTCTTAAAAAGAGAACTGCTAGGAAACTTAAATACAAAAAAAAAAAAAAAAAAATCACTGCACGATAACATAAAAACCCAACAGAACTGAATAGTTTATGAAAATAATTTGAATATTTACACTTCAATTTATGGTTTGAAAATCACCCCTAAACCACGTCCTTATTCTTAAATGGATTTTTGGAGAGAATGTTAAATACATTTTGATTATTTTGACATGATGTCTACTCGGGTATTCTGCGCAATGATTTGAAAGCAAAAAGGAAATTCCTTAAAAATCTCATGTAACTTTATGGGCGCGTACATTACACTTACAGAGATGTGCATTTATATGCACGCGTCCACGCGAACTTGAGCAAACATCTCAACTTAAAGGGGTTCTTGGGGCTGTTGTTCTTGTTAGGGGAAAATAATTGTAAATTTAACTCGAGTGAAGCCGAGGGCTACAACACGTTGTAATTCTCTTGACAGAGGAGCTCGGGTTCAAGTTCATATCTTTTTATTTTCTAAGACTGAGGCTTGCAGGATCGCTTAAATCGTGTTTTACATACAGCATTACGGAAACGCAGCACTGCAGGTCTGTAAAATTGTCGATAGAGCAAGTGCGCTCATTTTGTCTTTCCTATTATTTTTCTTTTCCAGTAAGTCAAAGGGACCTCTTCTCAGAATTTCTTTCATGTCATCTATTTAGGAAGCATATTGACAGCGATCTTAACAGGCCCCCAAAGCATCGAATATCTGTGCCAACGACAACAACAAAAAATCAGTATTCACTTCAAAAGGGGAAATGATATTCACGGGGAGAAGAGTGGCAGAGAAAGCACAGGGCCACGTGCTTTATTATTAAACTCCTGGGTTTAATGAAACCCAAACGTGGGGAACACGTTATGTAAATATACACGGACAAAGGGCTTTTGAAGTCTGTGTGACCACAGCACCCAGCACCTGGAACTGTGATTTTTGTTTATGCATTCTAGCACGACCTCGCCTCTCTCTCTCTCTCTCTCTCTCTCTCTCTTACTTACACACACACACACACACACACACACACACACATACACACACACAGGATGTTTCTTCATTTTTGAACACAAATGTGAGAAAAAGGGGTATCTGAGAATATGCAAGCGTCCGGGTAAAAGAATAATTCCCTGAACTTCAGAGTCGATGACAAAGAAGAACAGGGGGAGAGGAGCCCAGCCTTCACCTCCAAAGCCCTCCAAAGCCAGGCACTGACTCAGGGGGACACCTGGGCCCTGAAAAGGGAAATAAGAATCAGAAGCCAGAAGCCCAAGCGTACGCCCCAGGGACGCTCAGGGCCTGAGGATTACAGGCTGACGACCTTCCTTCTCTCCACTTTGGATTTACAGGAAAATACACAACTGCACGTAGGAGGTCACCTGAGGAGAGGCTTGGGCTGGAGCTCATGTGACCTCCGAGATCAAATGTCTAATGGCCACTTGGGGGATAGCCACTGAGCATCTGCTTTAAGTCAGGCCCTGGTCTCCATGTGGGGGCAGAGGGAAGAAAAGACAGTCTCTGCCCCCAGGGGACTTCCAATTAGCCACGTGGACACGATGCCACAATAACCAAAATAACAGCACTTACCCAGGGTCTGCTCTGTGCCCAATATGTTGCCCAGGCCTGGTGTGCCTTGTCCCCAACCGTCCTTGAAACCACCAGGTAGCTAAATGTGTCTTCTGATGCTCGTTCCTGTCTTACTGCAAGGAAAGGGAAGCTCAGGGACGTGAAATGACTTGCCCAAAGTCACCCAGACCCGACTGGGTCGAGAGGTGGGTCTTCTGGGAGCCGGTGTCCTGCTCCGACCCTGAAGTTCAGGCTCAGGTGACTTTGGGGCCACGATACCAACTGGCCAGGCACGGAAAAGCCTGCTTCCAGGTGACAAATACCTCATCCCTTCCTCAAAATTCAATTCTTATACAGGATTGAGAACTCAGGCTTGGGACAGGCTGCTGTGGTGACTTCCTGCTGCTCTGCCACCTGGCTGGGGGGGCAAGGTCAGAACTGGCGCTCAGCTGTCTTGATGGTCAGACCCGGTTCTTTCCAGAAACCCGGGCCACCTCTGGCCGACCACACAGGCTTCCAGCTCTCTGCAAAATGAGCACAGGCTCCGCGCCTCCCGTGACCTCCTCCTGCCGCTGGCCCTCAAAGACAAACGGCCCCGAGCCACGCGTGCAAACGTGGAGTTTGAGAAGCCAAGACAGACTATGGACAACTACATGTGCATTGCGGGGCTGCGCTTGATCTTCTCAGGATTCCAGACTGTCTGGACGCCTGCGGAGATCAACAGCCCCTGCTCACCTGTTCTCGCTGCCCAAACCCACCCCAGACTCCATGATCCTGGTGAGCTCAGCCTCCACCCTTCTCCCTGGCCCCTCGGGTCTCGTTCTTCCCGCCCAGTCACCCCTGGTCTGAAACAGCCCCCTAATCACCTTTATTCTCAAGGTAGGCATGAGGAAGAGAATGAACGGAAGGAAGGAAGGCAGGCATGGGAGATGAGCAGACTCCGCGAGGCTGGGGCCAGGGCTTGAGCCAGGCCACCTTCCTGCGAGATGAAAGAGCATCCTTACACACAGAAGAAAGGGAATACTGTCTGGTCCCTTAAAGATGAAGACTTCCCTTGTAAGCTCTTGGCCAAGGGCAGGTGTGAGCGCCTAGTTCTCGCTGGGAGAAGCATTCTCCACGGTCTGACGAAGCAGGAATGGGTTTTAAGACATGCCCTGTGACATGATCCTTTCTGTCCTATAGTCAAGGCTCCCACGTGGACATAGGCAGGAAGGCGCTGGTAAGGAGTGAGCCCCTGCTAAGGTGGCAGAACTTCAGGCAGGTGCTGCTGGGTGGGTGGAGGGCGCCTCTCTGCTCTGAAGAACCCCTCTCCTGGACGTCATCAATGTATTTTGCCTGAGAGCTGAGAAGCCTGGGTCTCACCTCTAGGCCATTCTAGAACTTTCTGCGCATGTTCTGAGCAGGGGAGGGGTGGTTTACGCAATCCCCAAAGGCTGCTGCGGCCCAGAGGCAGCAACAATCGGCCTAGATCACGTGACCTGCCCCTGCTCGGCGGAGGAGCATGCTTTATACAGGATACCCATGCACCCCGCACTTGCTATTTCACAGAATGAACTCCGGGAGCCCAGTCTGCTGGAATCTAAGGAGGGCCCTGTGCACACTCAGACCTTTGGTCTACACGGCAGCTGCAGCGTGCTGTGATACAGTGGTCCAAAAGAGACGCACTCCAGGTGTTAAAGGGGCACTTAGATCCAGGGAAGTCACATAGCAAACCCCACAGAACGTACAGCTGCGTGCTTACTAAAGGTGTAAATGGTCACTCACACACATAGAAATCACATGAATGTTGGGTGGATAACTCAGGAGGAGATCAACACGCCTAACATTCAGAAGGACCATCATCTGTATTTTACCAGTACTTAGAAGACGTTTACAGATTGAAAAGGAAACTGGATTGCAGAGTTCTGCTGATTTGCTGTTCGCTCAGTGACAACCAGGTAGCATGCAGCAAGTTTCAAGACAGAGTTTTGGCTCCAAAGCTTGGATTCTTTCCATTATACCATTACTCTGATTTTCCAATAAATAGTTATTGACGATTGGTCAAGTGCCCTGTTTGATGGTGACGTGATGGCAGCCAGCTCCACGTTTTAAACAAACTTTCAAAAGCAATCCCAGCCTCGCCCTGCTCGGAGAAAAGCAAAGTGAATCAAAAGCCTGCTAATCTTCAGGTGTTGTAAAATGTGTCTGACCACATAAGAGAGCTCTTTCCTAGGACGCCTGCTAATTCATAGCTTCAAATTCGGGCTTCAAAGACCTTCTGGTATTTTCCCCAGGCCCTGTGTCCTTCCCCTTCTCTAGCAAGAGCCTTGTCTATGGATTAATCATTGCTAGCAATCAGCCCAGGCCACCACTTGTGAAGGCCCAGAATGTACCCTCTGACATTTCCCAAGCAGAGAAAAAGCAATTATTCTGGAAGAATCAAGCTCACATGAGTAGTTTTCTCCAATAGGAAAAAGCGATCTACTTCTTGATTCACACACAAGTAAAATGTAACCCTCCCCACCACACACACACACACACACACACACACACACACACACCAAGAAACTTCTTGGGGAAACCACTAATACATAATGAATTGCAAGTTTCTGATATGATGCTTGTAGAAGTTCCAAAGCATTTTTTCTTAAAAAAAAAAAAAAAAGTTGATATTCTGCTTCGCATCCCTGAGAAAAAAATAACAGCAACTATACACTAGATATTAGAAAAAGTAGGTTCAAAACACAACAGGGCTGGCCGGGTGTGTGATTAATACACGTCTGTAATCCCAGTGACCTGGGAGGCTGGGGCAGGAGGATTGCAAGTTGGTGGCTAGTCTCAGCAACTTAGCGAGAAGACCCTGTCTCTTTTAAAAAAATAAATAGGGCTGGGAGGTAGCTCAGTTGTAGAGCTTCCCTGGGTTCAATACCCAATAAAAGACAGAAAGAGAGAGAGAGAGAGAGAGAGAGAGAGAAATGAAGAAAGAAAGAGAGAGAGAGGGAAAGAATGATTGATCCATCAAGGATTTGCACAGAAGAAAATGGCTGCTGTGCTTCTAGAATGGTCTGAAGTGGAACTGAGGAGGAAGAGGAGGAGAAACTCCTAGTGGGTGAGGCCAGAGTGTGCCAGGCAGGAAGAGAGGACATTACGGACAAGACAGAGGCCTCCTGGGTGTGGAATATTGTTCCTATGGATTTTATGTTTCTAGCCAAATAAAACCTTGGTTTTAAGTTCTTGCCTATAATTGATAATCCCTTGGTGAACGTACACCACGCCGCTGAGCGACCGTGTGCCAGGCCGGGATACGCAGCCTCCACTGTTGGTGGTTCATCAGCTTTAGGGTCGGAGCCCCCGCCGGGGGCCTCAGCCTCCTCCTCTGCCCACGGGAGGCTGGGATCCGCTCCGTGTGGAACTCCTGTCCCCCAGGGGGTCTCTGCTTGCCTGGGCCCTGGCTCATAGCGGTGAGTCCTAACATGATTTGTGACGAGGACTAGCCACTCCCATAGAGTCTCAGGGTGGGCCGGCCATCCCAGGAAAACCAACGATGGGTCTCGGGTTGGGGACACGGTGTCACAGCATGAGCTGGCCTGGAGGCTGGGGTCAACCCGTGGCACTCTGTCCACCTGTTGTGCCTGTGTGACGGAGCTCTGAACCCGGAGGCTCAGGCGGCTGCCCGCACAGGGATTCCAGGAGAGTGCTCTGTCCTGGCTTCAGGGGACAACGGGGGCTCGTGTCACTACTCTTCCTGGACTCTGCCCGTGTGTGTCTTCCTTTGGCTGGTGGGAACCTCTATACTGTGGTCAGGAGCATCACGGCTTCTGCTGGAGTCACCAGTCACCACCTGAGGGTGGTCTGGGGAACCACCCCAAACTTGCCGCTGGGAAGCCAGGACAGTGGTGGGACGTGCCTTCTAACCTGTGGCTGTCCCCTCGCTCTTGGTGGGACCCCACTGAGAGTGCAGGCGGCTGCCCTCTGTTCACTGATACGCTCAGCACGCTCCAAGAGTAAACGGGGCTGTCCAGTCCTCTCTCCCCCTCGCGAGCCACGAGACGTCCAGAGTCCTTGTGACCTCCGAACGCCGTCCCCTCACCAGCGCAGCGAGGACCTCATCCACCTGCTCAGTCTAATGACAAGTGTGACCGTGAGCCTCAGTTTCGACCAGGACCGTGGGGGGATCTCTGGAAGCGGTCACTTCTTTCTCAGTGCTGAGATCTTACGAGCTCTTGTCACGGCCACCTCGGGGTTCAGGAGCTTTGGAACGATGCTCCTCCTCCCCATCGCCTTGCCTCTCTCACGACCAGGAGGCTCATCTTGCCTGCGCTGGCAGGTGCTGCCATCCTGTCAGCCAGAACTTTCATTAGCAAATGGTTTCGGTGGGTGAAAACTAACGGGGAAACAACGCGGCATCTTGACGGGGCTGCATCTACCCGGCGCCGCGCAGCTCCCAGGCTAATGTCTTTTCAAACAGCTCTGTTTTGCCTGTAGACTTGAATACCCTCATTATAGTGTTTGAAAAAAAAGTTCCCTTATGTTTTTTTAAAGAGCGCCATTCTTCAAAAAGATGTCAAGAAGCGCTCTTCTCCCCTGCGCTACAAGGTGTAATGTAGAGATAAGCACAAAATCTGGTAGGAAACGTGACCTATATGGGACTGGCAGAGTTTAATATCAAGCCCACAGCTGGTTTGGGGGCACGTTCCGTCCCACCTCGCTGCCGATACGTGTGGAAAAGCACCCACGTATTCTTCACGGGAAGGGAGAGCAGTCTGAAAGTCAATTACGGTGTTAAAAAATTGGAATCATTTGCTCGCTGGGTTCATCCGAGTTTTGAACAAAGTCCCCGGCGATCCCGCGACAGCCAAAGCCAGGTCTTTTGGAAAACATTTTATTTTCCTGCTCAGCTAATAAGAAGAGAAAAGTCGTGTTTTGCAGATGAAGTGGGGCTGATAATGAAAAGTAGGTCACACCTCCCTCTCTGTCTCCATCTCTCTTTATTGTCTCTGAAAGACAAAGGAGGGCCTCCAAGACCCGAACCAAGCAGGGCGGGCGTCTGGCCTGGGTGTTCTTTGCACTTTGAGTAAAACCAGGAGCATTCCCCCTCGGGCTGACGTTGAACAAGGGCAAGGGACCTGGAGCAGGAACTGCTTGGTGGGGGTTCACATGACCCAAGAGGAGGGTCAGGGTGGGTGTGCAGACAGCAGATCCTCCAGCTCTGAGGTCAGTGGGTAGCACTGGTTCAAGGACAGCTGGCAGCTGTGACCTTGGGACCAGGGCAGCCTCAGGAAAGAGGCTGGGGAGGAAGTCTGCCACCAGCACCCCGGGAGATAACACTACTGTGCACCATCACCTACTCCTCTTTTCCGTGGCAGGACTATACCTGCCCAGGAGAAACCAGGTCACTTCCTTTGATCCATAAAATAAGGCTGAAAGGGCCGGTGTTGCTTACAGGAAGAAGCTTTAAGAACCTGCCCGTCTCTTTCCCCTGGCGTGGAGGGAGGCTGGGCCATCAGCCTGGATCCTGGAATCCAGGCTGATGGGCCTGTAGTGAGCACAAGATCTCAGCCTTTATTTCTGCAAGCATGGGGCTGTTTGTTACTGCGGCACACCTGAGTCTAGCCTGACCCATGCTGCGCACCTTCACTCTTCCTTTCCAAAAAGGCGACAAGAATGAAAATAAGTATGTGTGTTTGACAGTTTGTATTTCTCAACCACTTTTCAGCTTGGAAGTGGGCATCGATGCATCCCTGATCAACTGCACAGGTGGGCTGTGGACGCCGTGGCACATGACGTGACTCCAAGATCCACAGATGAGAACAAAGCTGCTGGACGGGTGAAGGGCCGTTAGACAACAGCGAAGCCTCCAGAGAGGGCTGCCCTGGCAGCGACCTTGTGCCCCACAGTGGAGCCAGGTACCCAAGGGCAAAGACCCCAGAGCCCACGGCCTGGGTCAGATTCTAGACTCGGCCACTTGCTCCCTGCTTGCTCCTGGCTGAGCTGCCTAACTTCTCTGAGTCTCCGTCTGCTCACCTGTAAATCTGGGCACCTCTGCCCTGCAGAACTGATTAGACCAATGCACACCCAAGGGAGGAGCAGAGGGCCATGCCACCGTCATCACCTGAAGGGTGGGGGTGGCGTGGTGCTGCTGTGGGTGTTGCTGGCACCCCTGTTTACACTTCCTGCCGCTGAGCTTGGGGTGTGGCCCCGGGGGAGTTGTCAACATGGGTGGGAAATGATGGGGACGAGCGGATCCCTGGCTGCTGCCGTGACAACTGGTCCCAGAGGAGCTGCCCTTGAGTGTCCCATTTCCTGACTCAGCCTCACGTCCCCTTGGCTTCCCTGGGCCCCATGGGAGGGCTGATTCTTCTTACCAACAGGCCGCCATGTTCAATTCTCCTCTGTCTTTGGAGCAGGCAGCTCAGACGGGGAACACTGCTAAGGCAGTGCCAGGCGAAGGGAAGAGAAGCCGGCGTATGTTCTGTGGCATGGAGCTAAGCTGTGGCATGGAGCCGGGGCCAGCAACCGGACTCCGCCAGGCATTAACTCCCTCGCCTGTAAAGTGGGGGCAGTGAGCCACCCCTCACTGTCAGCGTGGAAGAAGAAAGCGTGAGCAATGCTTTGAAGACGGAGATGTATAATAGCATCAGCATCCGCTGTTACCATCATTAATTGTTGCTGCCTGAAGCGATGGCCGCTTGGAGCAACGAAGCCGTGGGAAGAAGTTCAGAGGCAAACTGGAGACAAACAGCTTTTTATTCTGATGACTTTTCTCTCTGGCTCTAACAACGACTAACACGCGCCGCACACACCACCAAAATGGCGCTGACCTGATCAGCAATCTCGGCCAAGTCACTCGAGATCCCGGGCCAAGTCCCGTGAGACTACGGAAGGCGACAATGCCCAAATCTCCATGGCTCATAGTCAACCGCAATTCAAGCCATCTCCCCAAACAGGGCTCCTGCAATTAATAATAAAACTAATGCCAACGAGACCCCCAGCGGGGCCCTGAATTCACGCAGCAGCAGGCTGCTGGCCTGTCCCTGCAGAGGCCTCTGAACACACCCCTGTCAGAGGCAGAGGATCTGGGGCCCCAGGAGGACTCCAGCAGAGTCCAGCCATGCCAGAAAATGAAGATGACGGGGTGCTGCCTACCCAAGCAGCCACCCCAGGAGGGAGGGCTGCAGCCCCAAGTCACCCAGGACCCTCCAGAAGAGAAAGGGGAGGTGTGTGAACATGCCCCGCGGCACGCCGGCCGGCCTTTCTCCACCTGGGTGTTTTCCTTGTTCACCGGAAGGGCGACATCTCGGGACGGTGTGGTTGGTGCTGGGGTGCAGCGTGGGCCCGAGGCAGCCCTGCTGCTGTGTGGCCGCAGGTAGGTGGGGGAGGGCAGGGCGGGGGGAGGTGGCGAGCTGCGTGAGCGCCGCGGCTCCCGTGGCTGGGCTCGTGGCCTGGGGGAGTCACAAGGAGCTTCCCGGTGGTAGCAGCAGTTCCTGTGGGCTGGCCACTCTGCCCACGCCCTCTCGTCCTGGTTACTGAAACCTGCCAGGTGCGGGTGGGTGGGTACCTGCCCCGATGGGCTGGGCCAAGGCACGGATGCAAAGAGCAGCTTCTGCTGAGGAAGGCCCGGAGCAGAGGAGGCAGGGGAAACGGACGACAGAGAACTGTCCCCTCTTCTTTAGATTTTGGGGGGACCGCAGGCTCCCTGACTTAGTTTGTGAGATTTGCGATGTCTTCCTCCACCTTGACCCAAGCCTTGCCAAACTCCCAAATCCTCCCCAGCCACCGAGATTGGTGCAGGGTGGGATGGGATCTGAGCTAGGTGAGAGAATCCCAGGAAAAGAGACGCTGGTCTTCTCCCAATGTATTGGATCTGGAAGTTGGGGCTTAGAACAGCTTGTCGGAAAACGGTGCCTATGCCGAGGAAAAGACACCAAGAGATGACAAGAGGAATGCTGGGTCCTGATCATGCGGCCCCTGGAGCAAGCTTTACCTGACCCCCATGTCACACCTATATTTTCCAGTTAGTTCGGCCTGTTGGGATGAAGTTTTCTTCCTCTTGCTATTAAAAGTGTCTAACACTGTCAACTCCACAGAGTGGGGAATGGAAAACTCTTTTTCTTACCCTAGGTTGTTAAAATGGGACAGACTTTCCTAGAATCTCTCAAAGATCTAGCTTGGAATCTACCCTAGCCATGACTACTTGGGTTCTATTGGCTGCTCTTGGCGTCTCACTAGCAGACATTTTTTTCCCCTGCTGGTCTGGGACAACCCAATTTATGCCTGTTGTCTTGACATGGTCATTACTACTGTCTCTTCCCACTCTCAGAAGCATCCAGGATGGGTGGGATAGCAACTTATGAGGTCGCCCTCCTGGTGGGTCTCCTCCTCCTCCTCGGCAGAGTTGTTTTTCTGGTTTTTGTCCCCAGCCCCCAAGAGCAGAACCTCCTCCGAATTCTTTGCGGTGATAATCGTGGCTAATTATACCCGGCAACTAATCTCCTCCCGCCAGTCTTCCCATGTTTGACTTTTGGGGGATTAATCATTGCTTTCAGCTGTCGGGCCAGGTTCTGGAGAGAGGGCATTATTGTTTGATCCAGAGGAAGCCCCTCAGCAGCGGGGGCCTCCATCCATCATACCTCTGGGGTAGAAAGCGCTGATTAAAACTTCCTGGCCTGCGAACTTGTTTGCTAGCGTGCCTTCCTCTGTGCAGTGAGCAGGCGTGTTGGGGGGTCAGGGAGAGGCATTGTTCCACCAAGACGGGGTGGCTGAGCATGGGGAGCCTGTGGAGCCGGGAATCCATCCCCCTCTGTAAACAGGACGACGATAACATCCCGTCTGCACCCTTGGAGAAGACAATGGTCCCGGGTTCCCTCTTCCTAATTAGGGTTGGAAACAATAGGTGGGAACACGAGCCCCACCCCCCATCATTATCTATCGGCCTTGTTTCTGGGCATTGACTGAGCTGTGCGTGTTGTATGTGTGTGTGAAGAAATAGCAAATTAAAATTCAGCCTTCTTCCATTTTTCTTCCTTGAGAGCTCATCTTGTGATGAAGCTCCGGTGACAGAGATTAAAAATCGGAAGTAGAAGATGGGCGGCTTATAAACACTTGTGAATGGAAGCAAGTTCCCTTTCAAAATCATTCCTGCAAGCAAATGCTTGATCAGGGCGGATGATGAGCGCAGGCGCAGAGATTTTTTTTTTTTTTTTTTTTTTTTTTTTTTTTAAGAATTGCTTTGGTTAGAAGAGGCGTAGATAGGCCCCTTCCCCGGATGGCAGGCCAACTGGTTTTCTTCTGAATCAGTGAATGATAACATGCTTTGGTTTTTGGCTAATAGGAACCAGCAACATCACAGTGCGATTTTTCATCATTTAAAAACTGCAGTAGCTGGGTGTGGTGGGGCACACCGGTAATCCCAGCTCTTGAGAGGCTGAGGCAGGAGGATCAGGAGTTCAAAGCCAGCCTCAGCAATGGCGAGGCACTTAGCAACTCAGTGAGACCCTGTCTCTAATAAAATACAAAAAAAAGGGCTGGGGATGTGGCCCAGTGGTCGAGTGCCCCCGAGTTCAATCCCTGGTACTAAAAAAAAGAAAAAAAAAACAACCAAAACCAAAAATAACCCCCAAAACTGCAGTGCCTGCAACCCTGTCAGCATTGGTGTGTTGATATCTGCAAGGTGGCACTGGCCTGCCCAGCTCTGAGGAGGGCCCTGGCAGCACCATGACAGGGACGATGTCATAACAATCAAGCTACTGAGATGGGAAATCTTCTCCTTCGAGTTGCACACTCCCAACATTTAATTCTTATAGGGTTCAAGCAGGCAAGATGGTCACCAGGTGACCAAATCCTATGCTCCATGCCTTCAGCAGCCCCGTAAAGGGAACCTTCTCGACCTCAACAGCGCGCGGATGAATAAGGGTGGGTCTGGGTGTGGTTGTGAAGGAAAGAGGGCGGGGTGTGGGAAAAAGTGCGAAGCTGTGTTTTTATTTGTAAGGTCAATCCGAGCAGCCGCTGGATCCTTACTGAGCCAAGCGAGGGCCTCTCCAGATGAGGCTCCAAGTGCTCATTCTCCACCTGTGGTGTAAAGCGCCATCTTGCCACCAACACACGCCCCTGAATGACGCGGTTCTCCGTCTCCCCACCAGGCCTGACACGCTGGACGAGCGCCCCTCTGGTGTCTTTCTTGCCCTCAGTGCCGCCCAAGCTCCTGGCCCAGGCTCAGTGCAATGCATTTCAGGAAAACGAGGTGTCAATTCTTATTCTGTTACTCATGCAAGGCTTGCCCTTTCCTTGAAAAGAAAGAAAAGCACACGAAGCTGGTGGCATCTCATAGCACGATGGGGCCACCCAGACTCCTGCCCTCATGCCGCTCTCAGTCATCAGTGCGTTGCCAGAGCTCCTGCTAAGGACTAGCCAGTCACCATTCAGCTGCCGAAAACACGAGACTGGTCAAGACCGGAGAGGTCCCTCCTCTCCTGCAGATTAGAGTCAAGAAGACAAAGCAATAAATAGGCCATCGATAAATCCATAGACGGATGGATAGTATCAGATAGCGTAAGTGCTGGACGGAGAAACAGAATTGCCATGGGAAAGAGAAAATGTGAGTGTTACTTTGGAGGGACGGCCAGTGTGGAGGCTGCTGATGGGACGGTGGGGTCACGCTCCACTCATCCATCCCCCAGTGCAGCTGGCCAGCCTCTCATGAGTCCCAGACTGACCAGCAATGCCAGTGACTTCTCTGCCACCATTTCTAGTCCAAAACAGCAGTAGGAGCACACAGGTATCGGGGTAACCCTGCTGGCTGCTGTGCTATCGAGGGCTTCTCCTGCAAAGTCCACAACTAGAATTTCTGATCAGCGGGTGGCTTTGCTCTGTGCAGTGACTCAGTGGCCCTGGTCAGGCTCACCTTGCAGAACTGCCATCTTTAATGTGCAGCTTCCAAAGTTGCACCAAGCCTGCAGGGGAGACCATGGAGCGCAGTTCAGATTTTTGTGGGTCAGGTTTGGAGGGCCAGTGCCACTGACATTCCATTGACCAGGACGTGGTCACGTGGCCATGCACACAGAGAGGCTGGGAAAGGCAGTCCAGCCCTGTGCTGGGGAGGGGCAGAAATGGGCTTGGGGATGCTTTGGGGCCTCTGCTTAGGAGGACCAAGGAGCGAACCCATGAGGAGAGTGGTGCTCTCCCCGACAGGTCCGGGCTGCCAGATCTCCGGCTGTCTCGACGGCATGACCCAAATCGAGATCTTTCCTGGCAGGCGGCAACACGGAAGGCTAGATGTGCGAAGCAAAAGCTGGGGCTGAACTTCAGTGGGTTAATTCACAGAGGGAATCCACCCAGCCCTGTGGTCCCCTCAGACAGCCCCGAGACGGAAGGCTAATCGCCCTCCGGGAGCCTGAGCTCTTGGCGCGGCCCTCGGAATGGGCCGCTCGACCTTTTGAGGTTTCTCCATGGCTCTGATCTCTTGCTAATGGATAGTGTTTTCCAAGCTGATGGTGTTTTAAAGACACGGCAACTAACCAATGGTAATGTGTCTGACCTCCTGAGGGAGGGCCCCGCACGCCGGCGCCCCCTCAGCCTCCCTTATTGGCTAATTACATAACTTGACTAGAAGTTGGTTTTAGAGAATCAATTTTACCATTGCCTAATCACAAGTAAAGACCATAAAGTTTTATGAGAGCTGAAGGGGACTGCCTTTTACAGAGGGGAACTTAAATGAAAATTAAAGGGGACATAAAATGATAAGAAGTGGTAGTCCACAAGGTGTTTTTCCTGGACTGCTACGCTCAGCGACAGTGCTGGGGATGGGATCTCGCTGGTTATGCTTTGGAGGAGGCACCAAGAGAAGAGGGGAGGAGCCAGTGTCTCACAGTCACCCGCAGCGCGACTGAGGAGTCCCAGGTAAGAGGCCGCCAGGAAGAGGCAGAAGATACCTAGACCTGCCACCTCCCAGTCACCGGACCCTGGGCAAGTTCCCTGAGCCTCAGGTCTGTCACCTTGCAGAATGCAGAGTTTGTTGTAAGCCTGTAATAAAGTAACACACACAAAGTACCTAGCACAGTGCCTGGCGCACAGCGTGACCTCCATTCACGTCATCATTGTCACCAGCATTTAAAAAGCTTGAAAATAAAAGCCCTTGTGGATTTGTTCAGTTTCTAGAGAAACAAGGTCTAATAGTAACTATGGGTCGGCAAACTGTCGTGCTGCCGTCTCCACTCTGCAGATGAGGAAGCTGAGACCCGGAGGCACGGGAGACCGTGTCCAGAGCAGCGCGGCTCATGAAGGCCATGACTGGATTCAGAAGCTACGTGTCCTTGACTCTCGCGGCCTGCAGGTGTGACTGTGATGCCCGGGGCTCTGCAGTGGCTGTGCAGTCTGCAGCGCCTGCTCATAACTTGGATTTTCAAACCCTACTTTTGCTTTCTGACTTGGAATCCCTGCAGGTAGGGACCGATGACCTGTGCTCCCAAAAAGCACCATCCACGACCTTTGCACACTCTGAATTTGACACAGACTGATGCAGGGGTGTTTCTTACACCACTGTGGCTGGGGAGAGATTTCCTAGGAGTCTTAACTGTATTCGTTTACCGAAGGAGTTACCTACTTTCCCTCCTTGTTTCTCCTCCAACTTCTCTTATCTTTTGACCACTGTAATTCCTGGCTCCAGAAAAGGCAAGGTTAGGTCAACGAAGGCCACCAACAGAAAGAAAAGGTCATTCTCCATTCCTAATAAAACAGCATGGTGGGGCTGGGGTTGTGGCTCAGAGGTAGAGCGCTCGCCTTGCACGTGCGTGGCCCAGGTTCAATCCTCAGCACCACGTAAAAATAAGTGCATTGTGTACAACTAAAGCAAATAAATAAACATTTAAAAAACAAACAAACAAAAACAGCATGGTGATATGTTTTGCAAACCTGGGATTCGTTGTAAATGTCAACCACACACAAAGATAGGAACACGTTCCCAAAGGCAAGTGAGATAACTGCAATAGGAAAATGTTTTATTTGAATGGGAATCATCAGTGTTGCTCTGGAAATAAAAGACCCTGATATGCTGTTCATGCATGAATGTCAGGTCCTGTTCCAGTGAGGATGGACAGGGTTCTGCCATAGCAAGGAACAATATCCAGAGCGACTTAACACGGTAGGAGCTGAACTCTTGCTCACACTGCAAGTCTAGAGCAGGTCAGCAGGGACTCTGCCATCTCAATCACTGCAGGACACTCAGTGATGGAGGAGTCACCTCCACCTGAGTCCAAGGTCACACCACTAAGGAAAGCACCGATTACACTGTACTGGCTTTTAAATCTCTTCCTCAAGTGCCACTTCCATTCCTGTTGCTCTGGACAAACCAAGTCACTTGTCCTGCCTGAGTTCAAAGAAGGAAAGTGATCTCCCTGCAAGGATGACATGTGCAAATGAGAGGAACAATTGCAAAAGTCCAGAGAGATGACCATGCCCATCAGGGAAATGATAATCACAACATCAGTTCAGGACATCTGGGTTTCTTGGGCAATTAAATCCAATGCATCTATATCCTGCAAATTTTGATCTTAATATGAAATAGAGACAAAATTATATTCCTTGATGTACCTGGCAGGGAAGATGAAACCCCAGAAATACCCTCCTAATTACCACAGCATCTTATTTTGTCAAATAACTGCCTTGAAAATATACAAGCAATGTACGTCTCTACATGTAGCGCTTGTCATTTCCTAGACAGCCGCTGGCCTTGGGTGCGTGTGACATCTCCTGTCCCTTGGAGGTGTCCGACCTCACATCTGGACCAAGCTGAAGCATGGAACACCCTCCGCGCTCGCTCCGTTCAAAACAAGGCGTGCACATTTGAAGCATGGACTGTTTCCTCCTGGTAAGAGACATTGGTGGGACGGACGGGAGCTGGCACGTGTCACATGACACCCTTCAGGAAGTGCGCCCTAGGCTGAGATTTCTGAAAGGAAACTTTCATCTCAGGGAAACGTCATGTCCAGAAAGCCTCTGTGGGGAGTAGCGCGTTTCACCCAGGGTTAGTTCAGAAGCCGGGGTTGAAGCCAGCCAGCCGGCAGGTGGGCTTGGGGGAGGCCACCACGCCCCATGCGAGCTTTTCAGGCAGGGAGATGTGGCCCCCGTGTTGGCACCGTGTAATGGCCATGGTTGTTTCCTCTCCTTGTTTCTGTGGGGTTTATGGTCCATAAAGTTTAATAACAATCTTAACAGCTGAACGGAGAACACACGAGGCTCGAAGGCCACTCTTACCAAAAGGGACCGGGGTTTTTAATATCTTTCCCTCTGGCGTCTCCCCATGCACAAGTGCCCCTCTGTCACTGCTGGCCATCACGATAGCCACGTGGCAACGGAGACAGGATCAGGTGCTTGTTGGTTCTGAAACGGTGAAGTCTGCACATGCTTGGCATCTCCCCATGCACAAGTGCCCCTCTGTCACTGCTGGCCATACACGATAGCCACGTGGCAACGGAGACAGGATCAGGTGCTTGTTGGTTCTGAAACGGTGAAGTCTGCACATGCTTGGCCTTGGCTGCCGGGTTGGAAGGAGCTAAAGGTGACATGACCTATTGCCCTGTGCTTTGGCCTCCACAGATGCCCACAGCCGATAGGCCAGAAGTGACTGGCAAAACTACAGGAGGGAAGAAGCCCCAGGTTCCTTCCCAGGCTGCAGAGCTGCCACGGGCCCTCCCGGCCTCCTCCTCTCCCATCTGCTCCCTGGGGCGGACCTGGCCCTCCAGTGAATGGATGGACGGACCTTGTCCCTCCTTCTCACACTCTGTGTTTAGAATCTCCGGCCACCCTAAATTAGTCCCCACTCTCTCTACTACCCTGCCCGACTGTCTTCACCAAACAGCGGCAAATTCTTTGTGTACTTGTTTCCCTGCTCACACTCACACACACACATACGTGCACACACACACACACACACACACACACACACACCTTGGAGTCAGGGAGCTTGCCATATGGTTCTGGCTGCACCCAGTGCTGGTTTCGAGTAAATGAATCAACACCTTGGTTTTCCAGATCAGGAAGCAGTGAACCCAAAGGGTTAATGGAACAAGGCTTCCCACACCCTGGAAAACCAGGATCCTGGGGAAACTTTCCCTGAAGCTGACCCAAACACTTTGGCCTTCCTTATTCTTCCCTCTCCGCTGCCGCAACCCTGGAAGGTTACCTCTTCTCTATTTCTCTTCAAAAGCCCTCGCTGCCCTGCAATGTGGCCTGACTTGGACACCACCTCTGGAGAGAATCCCAGCTGAGGGGACAGGGAAGAAGGGACCACAGAGGCAATCCCAGTCAGGGTTCATTTACATATGAAAGAGCCCTTCCTGCTGGGCTGGCAGTGCCCAGCAACAAAGTCATCTCCTTCAGGGACTGGAGGCTCCCCCCCCAGCCCCATCCTGCAGTACCTCCTGCTCCTCCCTGCTGAGACAGAACCCAAGGTTACAACAGGCCTGGGGGGTAGCTCACCTCACTGGGGCTCAGCTGGGACCTGGGGGCTGAAGCTTTGCAAGGAGTCCTCGGTTTACAGGACTGTGTGGGACTCAGACGCCTGAGTTTACTCAATGTCCCTAACAGACAGAGATCCTGTCACCAATATGCCTTGCATTCACGCACCCATCCCCCCACTCACCCCACTGCCAGGCGCCCAGGGCAAAGTTCTCTCTCCTCTCCGGCCCTTTGGTTCTTCAGTTAACCAACCCCGGGAGGAGCAGGGATAGGAGCGCCAACACCAATAATGAGAGCCAGTGCTGACAAGTGGGGTGGAAATGCATCTGAGGAACCAACATTTGAAATTCGGAGCCCCTTGGGCCCGTCTCTCAAAGAAGTTCTTTTTCAAAATATTTTCATTAGTGCATTATAGTAATACATTAGTAATGCTGGGGTTCATTGCGACAGATTCCTAAGTGCACATACCATACTCTGCTCTATTTCACTCCCCAGGGCTCCCCTTTCTCTCCCTCCTCTCTGTCCCTGAACCCCCTCCTCTACTCTATTGGTCTTCCTTGTGTTTATGTGTTGTTTTCTAAATTGGAACATCATAGTCATACGTACAAGTGGAATTTGATGTGATGTGTTCGCACGAGCACACAGCAGCATAATTTGGTCGATTTAATTCCGCAGTCCCTCCCCTTCGGTCCCCTTCCCCTGTGTCCTTCCCTCACCCCACTCTCCTCCCTCCTAAGGAGTTCTTTTTTAAATACATTTTGTCAATAGGATTCCATTCGTGGTGCGTTCCGATGGCTCCCATCTTAAAGGGAGATCATGGTCTAGCCCTTTATTGAGGAGACCATTGTCAGTCATTGACGTTTCTTTTTTGAGCAAACTCCTCCTCTCTTAGATTTGCTTCTGGTTGGAAGACCTGTGTGACCCCAACACACAACCGCAATGAGCATGCACATTTCTCCTCTCCTCTCCTGGACCCTGCCATCAACCTGGCGCCCAGGGCAGCAGCTTGGGGTCCCCCCGGGGTGCAACCTCTCACACAGGACCAGGCCTGGGCCAGGGTCCTCGAAGGCCTGTTGCATGGTATTTTAAAATGCACCCCCCAAATACACCTGAGAGCTTCGCACTTTCATTTGAAAGCATGAACTGGAAAGAATGAAAACATATTTTGTGTCATTGTAAGGACACTCTAGGAGGAGGGGCTTTACTGGTAGGTAGGAGCAGAAAACCACGAGGAGAGCCACGCGAGGAGGAAGTGTCATGCCAGAAAAGAAAAAAAAAAAAGAGGGATTTTTTTTTTTTTTTAAGGAGAAAAATGGTTATTTTCTTCCGTTCACTTAATTGAAAAGGACTCATCGACTTGGGACCAAAGGCTGACCAAAGGGCCAGAGGCAGGCGCCAATATCCTGCTTGGCGCCCACAGCCCCAGAGTGATGACTTGCCTCCCCCCTTCCTCTCCCAGAAAGGCCCCCTCTGGAGGAGGGGTCGCATGGCCACCGAATCTCAGCACAGCCCTGGCGGGCAGGCTGGCTGGAAGGGCTGCTCACCTTTCTGGAGACAGAGCCAACCAGAAAGGACACAGACAAGATCACCCTCCCGATGGCAGCACATGCACCTGTGACTGGCCACTCCTGACCTGAGGAAAGCCCTTCCAGCTACCTTGAGGTCTGTTAGCTCAAGGGCAGCCTTTCATAGGTGCCCCCCACCCCCAGTTTAGGAATGTCCATACTCTCTTTTTATTTGGGGGGGGTGGTTGGGGATCGAACTCAGGGGCACTCAACCACTGAGCCACATCCCCAGCCCTATTATTTTGTGTTTTCTTAAAATTTAGAGTCAGGGTCTCATTGAGTTGTTCAGTGCCTCGCTTTTTGCTGAGGCTGGCTTTGAACTCGCGATCCTCCTGTCTCAGCCTCCCAAGCCTCTGGGGTTACAGGCGTGTGTCACCAGGACGGCAGGAATGTCCACACTCTCTTATGGTAACGTTGCTGATATGCTGATCCTCACCACGGGGCTTTGACTACCTGCCTGGCACAGGGACTCTCCACTTACTACCTGTTGGGCTGGACAAAATGACGTACCCACTGTGTACTTCAGCCCCTTCTCTGTAAATCAGGAATAACGGTAGCGCCCACCCCGTCGTGTTCCGAGAACAAAATAGAATGTTCTGCGCCATCTGGCACACCATCGAAGCCAAGACACGACATGGTCACATTCTTTTACTATTTCCATGATCATCATCCTGAGTCCTCAGCATCCTTGTTCCTGTGAAGCTCATTTCACAGCTGAGGAACATGAACTTGGCAAAGTGACTAATCCAGGGTGGGGCACGAGCTGACCTAGGTTTGATGCTGGTTGCAATGGTATTAGTGCTGGCATGAAACGTGGGTGCTGTGTTGGTTAAATCAACACATGCATCAGTAATAACAGAGATAGTTAGTGGTTCAGGGTTTTTTTTTTTTTTTTTTTTTTTTTTTTTTTTTTTTTAGTAATTATTGGCTGATAAGCACCTGCAAGGTGCTGCCTGAGGCAGGCCTCTTGCAGGTCTTAGCCTCTCTGAACCCTTAAACAAGCTAGCAAGCTCTGCAATGTTATTACTTCCCACCACTGGGGGTATTGATGCAGAGAAAGAAACACAAAACCAGGAAACACAAAGTCCCCTCCAGGAACATCAACGGAGCAGGAACAATAACTGATCTGACACTGAAAAGTCTTTTCTGGGCTTATATTTCTTAATGTTTCCGGAATAAAGTTTCTAGTTTAAAAATAAAATCTCCAATACAACAGATAGTGCTGGTCGCTTTTTCATCTTTTTTTTTTTTTTTTTTTTTTTTTTTTTTTTTTCTCTACCATTTCTCTAAAGCGGAAGCAATGCAGCACAGAAAGCCCCTCATAGACACCTCTTCGACCACTTCTTCCCCGAAGCTTGGAATTCATCTCTCAAGACTTTTTTTTTTTTTTTTTTTTTTTTGGTGGGGGGTACTTTTGACTCTTTTATGTCACACCCGCAAGGGCAACAGATCTTCTCTCCCTTTCCTTTTGAACCAGGCTTTCTATGCCCTGGCTTGTCCCTCTGACCTCCTGGGGACAGAACCGTTCCTGGCTTATCTCGTGCATGCACTACTGGACTCAGCAGGAATGAGCCAGAAAGGGGCTCTTGGTGACCACCCCAGGGAATGGAGGGCAGCCTAAAGAAGCCAGGTGGCTAGCGAGGCCCCTGGTGGGTGGCAAAGGGCGGAAGCTGGAATGTGGACCCCTGGTCCAGCCAGACTCCTTTGCAGTTTCAGAAGGTCCTAGCAGAAATGGCCCAGGCCCCCAGCCCCAGCTTGTCCCTTTGGATGGAAGCTGATCTTAGGTGGAGCGGGAAATGACCAGGCAGATGGAGCCTGCGCCAGGGGCAGGGAGGGGCAAGCCCGACAGATCTGGCTTGGTGTTGGAAGTCAGAGGAAGGAAGGGGGATTCCCACTAAGGCGGCTGGCCTTTTCCACCGAGCAGGACCAGGACGTCTGGAGCTGTGTTGGTCTTGCAGTCCCCATGCAGCTCGCCCTGGTGGCTTCACGGTGGCACAAGGGGTGCAGCTCCAGAGAACGAAGATAAAATGTGGAAGCCGGGTGGGCTTTTCTGTTGGGGTGCGGCTCTGGCCTGGGCCCCTGCAGCAGACCCTGGGGGGTGGGGGACAGGGGAAAGAGCTGCAGTCTAAGCAGCTGCCTGACGCCTCCACCTCCCTCAGCTCTTCCCCCACCTCTCAGCCTTCGCCTCCCCTCCCCACCCTGCATGGAGCTGCAGGATACAAGGGGCTTCTGATGTGAAGAGAGAAAGTCACTGTCCCTTGTCCTTGAGGTAATTAATCAGCGGTGACTCTTTACTGGGGAATAATATTACTCAGACCACTTTCCCTCCCTGTAATATCAATTATGGAGCAGAGAGGCTGTTCTGGAAAAGACACAAAGGGACCTGGTGGGGTTTTGCTGCAGTCACAGGCTGAGTGAGTTGGCAGCATGGCACAGTGCGGTCCTGGGCTGCTCCAAACACAACTGGGTCTGCTCCAGACTGCTCCTGCTGCCTGCAGATTCTGGTTGCTGCAAACTGCCTGCAGGCTCTGAGATGTGTGGCAGTGAGCTCCGCAGCAGGTCCTGGCCCTCTCTCCACTCCGGCTCCGGCTCCGCAATGAATAGCAGCGGTGGCTATCTTATCTCCCCCGCCCCCACCAGCCCCATCTCCTAAGGCTCATGCTGCAGCATGGAAATTCCCACACCAACAAGGAGTGGGAACAGAATTTGTCACCCCAACGTGAGGCGCGGGGGCCACTGCACGCACCCTTGTGGGCGACATGGGTGAGTACTCATGTCACTCCTTCTCTGCGCCAGGCGGTGACAGAAGGAGGCTCACGCGGTGTTGAGAACATGACCACCAGCTCGATGGGAAGAGGAGCAGGAAGAGAGGAAGAGCAGGCGAGGACGGGGAGCGGAGGAAGAAGAGAGAAAAAAAAAATCTTCAAACCTAAACTCAAACCAGGACATCTTCCTGGGGATATTCTGTAACACTCTGGACACAATAAACCTTGCTTGAATAGTCTCGTCCTTGTAGATCCAAACCTCTCATCTTTGGCCTCCCATAAACCTTTGGATTATTGCCAAACCCTGCTTTTCAAAAAGTCTATCACCTGGTCACTGTGCCTCCTCCCAGTCCTGCTGTCATGGCAAGGAGGGGACAGGAGTTCTGCATGGGGCATTTTTTTTTTTTTTTTTTTTTTTTTTGCACCAGAGATTGAACTCAGCGGCACTTGACCACTGGGCCACATCCCCAGCCCTTTTTTGTATTTTATTAGAGACAGGGTCTCACTGAGCTGCTAAGTGCCTCGCCATTGCTGAGGCTGTCTTTGAACTCGCGATCCTCCTGCCTCAGCCTCCCAAGTGCTGGGAATACAGGCGTGCACCACGGCGCCCGGCTTCTGCATGGGGCACTTTGAGATGCAGTTGAAGGGTTAGGATTAGGGTACCTGCAAGAGAAAGCAGGAGCCTCTGGATATGAGTGGACTCCACAGAAAGGTCAGCTTAGGAAAGTGGGGAGCTGTTCGTTCCATGGAACTCGTCTTCTAAATTCCAAAATAGAATGCTCTAGAAAACTGTGCTGTCTCCCCAGAGACATCAGGGGCTGGATTCCTTGGGAAGAGAATGCTAAAGAAAACCACAGAATGACTGTATCATAGAAGTCTCTCCTAGTATAAACTGTTCTTTTAAAAAAAAAATGCTTCTGATTAAAAGCATAATTTTATTTAATATCCTTCAAATAAAAGAAGAGAGGTTATTAAGTTAGTATGATCGCCATGGATATTATTGAAAGCAATGCTAATAGAGTTGTTTTTTATGGTTCCATTTGTTCAAAATGAAAAATGGCATTCTCCAAACATTTGATCTGATGAGCAATGGATTTACAAAGCGACCAAAGAACAAAGATAAACTGGAGAGAAAATCTATTTTGATTAGATGATTTTGCGGTTTGTGGACTGGTTACAAATAACCTGAAAGCCACAAAATATCCTCTGGGTTTGACAAAGAGGAACTTTTGTTTGGAAAACTCCTTTAAGAATAGGGACCACTGTGATTTTTTTTTTTTTTTTTTTTTTGAGAGCCAGAGAGGATCTTTGTTTTCAAATGCCACTTTCCTAAGTAAACATCACTTTCCTACGTAAAAATAAGACTAGTTTTAAAGAAAAAAAATATAGGCAAATATGAATTTTGGGGGTTGCCCAGCAGATTCTGTGCATGGTTTTGAAAAGATATCAATGTGAGCTCTTGAGTGATGGTTAATCTGGTTTGAGATGCAGATTTGTGCATGTTCAGTATATGGAGAAACCAGCCCAGAGGTTCTCCACCACAGCCTCTGGGCCGACCCAGAACAGATGTGACAAAGATGTTAATCTCATCATAAACAAAGGTGCCCATTTGCCTCAAGGTTTACACCTCACACTGGCAAAATGGTAAAGGATTCACCACTGACTCGTCATTTAAAGGCAAAAAAAAAAAAAAAAGGCATAGAGGAATCAAACGGAGAAGGAATAGCAAAAACCCTCTTGCAGAAAAAGACGGGGGAGGGGCTTGTATATTACACATCTCCGTTTTGGTAATCCAAAGAGGGAATATAAGCTTAAAGTCCTGAATTTAACAAACCTAATTATCAAGGCTTAATTAGTACCAAGGGTACAGCTTCATGGAACACCTGCAGACTTAATTTATGTCCTGACAGGGGGAACAAGTGTTAATGGGCTGTATTTATGTTAATACCTGAACCTTAGGAGCTGGCAGAACAAAACAGACCCTGCACCAGTTTTCCAAGCTACAGAACAAATAGGAAAGATTTTCGTCTTAATGCTAGTCTGCACACGATTCTTCAGGGATCACAACAGAGATCAACTTAAACTTTTTAAAGTAGGAAGGTGGAATATGAAAAAAGTAGAGTGGTGTGGGGTATGTCTGAAAGTCTCCCGATATCAACCCATAAACTGGGGTTTACATCTTGTCTTTAAAACTGACAGTGGCAGAGAGGGCTGATAGTCTCCAAGTTCAGGGTGTTTTTCATGATGTCAGAAACAGACATCCCGCTGTCTCTGTAAACTCTGCGGTAGTAAAATAATAGGTGACATTTGCAGAGAGCTCACTGTGGGTCCCTCCCCGTGTGAAGGTCCTTGTTGGCATTTTCCAGTTCACAAATGAGGAAACTGGCACACAGAGGACCTAAGAACTTGCCCCAAGCCAGGTCTCCAGGGAGCTTAAACATTTGGAGTCAGATTTGCAGCACAATTCTTTTAACCAAAGAGTGCAATTTACTCTAATATGCCCATAATAATAAAAAGAATATACAATATATACCCAAACACCTATTTAAAATAGAGGCCTCTTGGGAGGCTGAGGCAGGGGATCACGAGTTCAAACCCAGCCCCAGCAACTTAGTGAGGCTCTAAGCAACTCAGGGAGACCCTGTCTCTAATAAAATATAAAACAGGGCTGAGGATGTTGCTCAGTGGTTAAGCACCTCTGGATTCAGTCCCTGGTACAAAAAAAAAAAAAAAAAAAAAAAAAAAAAAAGTAAAATAGAGGTCTCAGCAAACTAGGAATAAATACAAACTCTTCAATGTGCTAAAAAAATATGTACAAAAACCCTACTATTTGCATCATATATAATGGAAAAACACTGAGTTAAACAAAGAGGTCTGCTCTCAATACCTGTAGTTAACATTTTTTCCTGGAGGCTCTAGCTAGTGGAATAAAATAAGAAAAAGGAACAAAAGCCATGAAAATTGGATTGGAAGAAATAAAAGTATATTCAGAGGTAGAGAAAGTCCTCAAGAATCTTAAAGAACATGAAGGAATAAAATAATAAATAAATTTTAAGGTTACAGGATATCAGAGCAAGTTGCTAGAATCATCTGTTTCCATACACCAGCAACAAATAATTGGAAAAAAGAAATTAAAAAAATGGCTCTTACAATATCATAAAAATATAATGTTTAGGAAGAAATTTAGCAACAAAAATATAAGACCTCCACATTGAAGTCCATAAGACATCATTGAGATATTTCTAAATTAAAGAATATATAAATAAATGTAAGATACAGGCTCATGGATTGTCACTGGATATCGTTGAGATTTCCACCCCCTCCCCATGACTTGATCCATGGACAGATGCAATTTCATATAAAATAAAATCCCATTTTTTTAAAGAAATTGAGAAGCTGACCCTAAAATGAATATGGAGAATAGACAAAGCAATCTCAAAGTAAAGAACAAACTTTGAGTCTCTGCATTATCTAACTTCAAAACTTACTGTAAAGCCTGAACAATCAATGCAGTAGTTACAGGTATAAGAAAAAAGAAAATTGGATCAATGAAGTACAATAGAGAGTCTAGAAATAGGCCCATACATACATAGTCAATTGATTTTTGGTGCCAAGGAAATTCAATAAGGAGAGGATTAATCTTTGAACAAAATGGCACTGGAAAAACTGGAAGTCCACATGGGAAGAAAAATAAAGCTTTGTCCTTGCCTCACACCATATACAAAAGCTAATTTGATGTGGGACATAATAAAAATATAAAAACTACTGTGAACAAACTTCGAAAAGAAAACACAGAACAATATCTTCATGACCTTGGGATTGGCAAAGAGTTCTTAGAATAACACCACAAAACAGCAACTCTAAAAGAAAAAAAAGAAGACAAATGAGACATCACCAACCAACATTTAAAGTTTCTGCTCCCCAAAAGACACTATAAAGGAATGAATATACACGACCTAGATTAGGAGAAAATCCATAGTACATATGGAAAAAAAAAAACCTGTCTACAAAATATATAGAACTTCTAATTCAATGTCAAAAAGACAACCCTGTTTAAAAAAAAAAAAAAAAAAATGGAAACTATGTGAAGAAGCACTTCAGAACAAGAAAATTTATGAATCGCCAATGAGTTCATAAAAAGATGCATTAGTCACCAGGAAAATGCAAAATAAAACTAGCAAAAGACAGCATTTCACGCCTACTGGGGTGGTTATAATTAAAAACCTGAAATTACCAAGTGCTGGTGAGGACGTGGGGCGAGGGGGAGCTCTCACGCAGCTCTGGCGGAGGACAGAAAGCGGCAGCCATTCTGGGTAACAGCTTGGCAGCACCTTAAGTCACAAACAGACGCCCTAAGAACCAACAGCTCCACCCGAGGCACGCAGCACGCAGCAGAAGGAAAGATACTAACGCAAGACGCAGCAGACAGGCACCAAAGAGATGGTCACACTGCCAAGCTCAGTGCAGCACTTTTCACAAAGGTGACACGTGGGATCAGCGGAGGCCCCACTAGCCACGAAGAGAAAAAAAGGCAATTGGTCTACACGGAGGAACGCTATCTATCCTATCGTAAGAGGAACAGACCCCTGTCCTTCGTGACAACATGGACGGAGCTGGGGGACATTGTGGTAAATGAAATAAGCCAGGCTCGGAAAAGAGAAATGTCACATGTACTCACACGTACGTGGATGGCAGCTAAAGGAAGCTGACGGACGGACGTAGAGAGTACAATCAGTGGGATGGCCTGCCGGTCATTACATGTTGTGCACATGCATGGAATTAGCGCACAGTCCGCCATACATGTGTGCAATTGCTACGTGTCAATTAAAAATTTAAACAGATTTATGTAAGAACACTCATGGTGGGTTCTTATAACTCAAAAATAGAAATGACCCAACATCCACCAACAAACCATATATTTTTATGATGGAATGCCATTTGGCATTGGAAAAGAACCCCTGGTACACACATCAACAATGGATGGATCTCAAAAACATTGTGCTCACTGTTACACAAAAGAAGCCAGACACAGGGGCTGGGGTTGTGGCTCAGTGGTAGAGCACTGGCCTAGCATGGGTGAGGCACTGGGTTTGATCCTCAGCACCACATAAAGATAAATAAATAAAGGTATTGTGTCCATCCACAACTAAAAAATATTAAAAAAAAAAAAAAAAGCCAGATACAAAACAGTGATGTAATTTCCATTCAACGACATATTAGAACAGGTAAAACTAAGTTAGGATAATAGAAATAAGAACAATGCTTGCCTCTGGTGTGTGTGGGGGGAGGTTTAAGATTTATTGGAAAGGAGAATGAGGAACTTATTGGCGTGGTGGAAATGTCCTATGGTTCAGTAGAGAGGCTGTTCAGATAGTGTTTACAAATACGCATTTGTCAAAACCTGTGTCTTGAAAATATTCCAAATTTATTACATGTAATTCACATCCTAATAAAAGATGCATATGCGTATGTATATGAGTACATACTCTTGCACATACACTTGTGAAGAAAGTTACTTCACAGGTCAAATTTTCTTTTCATCTCCATTATTTATCTATCTATCCATTTATTATTTGTTGCTGTGCTAGGGACTCGACCCAGAGCCTTGTGCAGACAGGTCAAGTCTTACATTAGTGAACTATGTCTTTGTTTTTAGAGTTATCATCCAACCTACCAAAGTGCCTGGACGTTTTAGGTTGAGATTACTTCAGAAGTGCTTATTAATTATTATCTGAGTGCATCAAGCTTAGCGGAAAGAGACTGGCTCCTGAGTCAGACGGGCCCGGTCATTATCATGGCTCTGTTTCTAGCTGTGCTTTGGTGGCTTCATTATCAGCCTCAGCACATCTTGACCTGCAGAAGAGGGGGAAGCACACTGGCCTCGCAGGGTGTTCCACGAAGGATCCCAGGTCTTGTTGTTGCCAGTGGCCCGGCGCTCCCGAAGTTTTTCTTTGTTTTTGTACTGGGGATTGAACTTGGGGGTACTTAAACACTAAGCCACATTCCCAGCCCCTTTTTTATTTTACTTTATTTTATTTTATTTTTTTTATTTTATTTTGAGACAGGGTCTCACTAAGTTGCTTAAGGCTTCTACAAGTTGCTGAGGCTGGCTTTGAACTTGAGATCCTTCTGCCTCGGCCTCCTGAGTCCCTGAGATCATAGTGGACACCACCATGCCTGTCCCCAGCTCCTTTCTGATCACTCTGTAAACACAGCGTGGCTTCGGGAAGCCGGTCTCTCTGTAACCCGTTTTCCAAACTCCTGTTTCTGAAGATGACTAAGTGGATCTATGAAGACGTCTGGGAACAGCTGACTTTCTTTTTGAATAGGTAAGTGTGCTGTGGAAATAATTATGTTTCAAACATCATTTAGCACACTTTTTTCTTTTTTCACCAGGAGGATTTCTATTTCCTTTTTAAAAATAAGACCTACTGTTTCTTTCTCTTGAAGAGCCACTGCCTGCATGTTCTCTGAGCACTTTCAGAAATGCCTTGGGCACTTACTCATCTGTGAAAATGAAATTCAGACAGAGTTCAAGAGCTCTTCTTGGAGGAACAGCAAAGAGCCTCTGTGACCTGGGATGGTGAGTGAGTGTCAGGGCTGAATTTGTGACATTATTGTTTTCCTAAAGAGGATGCAGGGGTAACTAGAAGAAAGATTGAGCTTTCCTGGAAGTGCCTCTCAGCTTCTAGCAGGAGAACATGAACCACTCAGATTGCGAGACCCCAGGCATGTCCCTTAGAGAACTCTTCTTATGAGACTCTGAATTCACCCGACCCCCGCGCATGTAAGCATGTATCCATCATTCTATCCGACCAAGCACTTCTTAAAAATCAGTGGGCCACACGGATGTAGGAGAAGTAAAAAACAGAATACCAGTAACTTCTCGTTGGGGGTTTGCATTGTCAACCTGGTCAGGGTTTCCATGCAGCAGCTTCCAAACACCCCATTAAATCCTGAAGGTGAGCAGACCTTCGCCCGTGGATGGTGCGGATGGGATGACCAGCTCGGGGGTGATGGATGGTGGGCTGCAAGGACACAAGAAGCCACAGGCTGGAGGCGAGCCTGCCGTCGCCACCGCCCTGTGGCAGGGCAGACAGGGCATTCAGGAGACAGCAAGATCCTCCTGAGAGCTGCCTCTCCAGGTTACCAGGAATCAGAAAGGAAGAAGCTGCATGCATCAAAACCTGGGCCTTTTCTAAATAATACTTAATGGAGAGAAGCAAAGAAACCCACAGAGAAGTAAGGCCAACCCACTGATGATCAGGCAGATTTTATTTCTCTTAATTGGGTAAGCCCAGCTTCTTAACGGTGTTCTCAAGCCAGTGATGCTATCAACTTCGAAATGTGGTTTGAAAAAGCGGATATTACACGTTAGCACATGGCTAATGAGCACCCTCGCTGTGGAAACATCTCAGGCAAACCCTTGAGTTGTCTTTCCTAGGCGTGCTACCGAGATAAGAAATGCACCCAGTTCTCGTAAACAGGCACCCGGAGTGATGGGAAGCCCAGGGCTGCCGGCCGCAGGCCGGGACGCGTAGCATCTCGGCTTCTGCACGCCTCCACACTGCGGGGCCTGGGTGGATCAGCTGGAGGGAGGGTGATCAGAACTGGCCCACTCATCAGATCATTTTTGATGGAGAATTCTGAGAAGTGAGTTAGGCACATGCCCAGTTAGTCACTGTTTCTCAAAAGGGCTGTGACATGGAAAAAAAGCCTGTGTTGGAGTCCTGAGCCCAACTGCATGTGCCTGGGGACGCCTTCAGGGCGTGGTGTTGGTCCTGCCTCCGTCCTCAGTCCTGACCCTACCTGACCTCCCGTGGGTTCCCCATTGTGCCCTTATCCTTGCTCCCCCGGGAGGTGCCCACAGCAGGCTGGGCAGGACTGGGGGCTCTGATGCTCCCTGGACACATTCACCAGTTTATCTCATGGGGAAAAAAAAAAGACAAACCTCTTGCACTTAAAAAAAAAATTAGACTCCGGCTGGACAGGATGCTGCAATGAATTAGGGAGGGCAGGAAGCCAATCTCCAAATTCCACGCGCTTCCAGCTGGTGGAAATCTCGGCTGCAAATGATAATCTAGACGAAAAATCGTCTAGGACTTTATCATCTCCATGCTTAAGCACTGTCAAAAATCAGTAATCTTGGTGTCCAGGAGCATCCGTGGGGAAGGTGATCCTTTGCCCAGTTGTAGACAAAGGAACAGGGTTGGGTCCCTAGTATTCCTGGTAGCCCAACACCACAGTAGTTACGTGTGTGTGTGTGTGTGTGTGTGTGTGTGTTGTCTGACCCTTTTTCTTTTTTCTGAAATGGGGTCTCACTCTGTTGCCCAGACTGGCCTCCAACTCCTGGGCCTAAGCAATCCTCCTGTCTCAGCCTCCTGAGAAGCTGGGACTACAGGTGCATGCCTGTTCCCATGTAACTTTTTAAAATTAAAAATAAATAAAGACGAACCGTGGAAATTAAACATTAAAAATTGCCATGACAAAAGACGCTGCTCTGTGGCCCTTGGGAGTGCTTAGCACTCGAGTAGGTCATAAACAAGATACCTGCTCATCCAGTGACAAACTTGTCAAGGAAAATATTGTACACCCGACTCAAAGGACCTGCTAGAGAGAAAACCTTCTGTTTTGGCTCGCTGGAAACCAGCAGACCTCTGAGCGGAGTTTCCTCTCACCTGGGGGAGCCCAACCGGTGAGGGGCGAAGGTGAGAAGAGGAAGATCGGAGCGGTGTCTCTGGGAGAACAGGGAAGAGAGGAAGTTTACTAAAGTGCCAGGAAAGCCCTTGGAGAGAACGGCAGAGGGCCCCGGGTGGAAGAGTCTCCCTGGCAAAAAGGGAAAGAGAATGATGTCTGGAATGCGGGTCACAAGCCAAAGTTAAGATGGCAGCCAGGTGGGGCGACATGGAAGGGCCGCTCTCCTCTGCTTCTGGCCTTTGTGGAGCTGGGAGGTGGTTTTCTAAGAAGCACCAGAAAACCAGAGAAGTCAACTGAGCCTGCCTGGGAATACCAGAGAGGAGCTGAGCTGGGCCCAGGTGACAGCCTCACAGATCCAACCAGAGGCAGGAGGGACAGGCTGGACCCTGCTCCTGTGCTGCTGGTAGAGCCACAGGAGCAGCAGGAAAATGTCACTCTGGCTTTGGGCACAGGGCGGACTGAGGGGCCTCTTTCCTTTACTGGTTGTGGCCACCCCCGCGTCAACAGCCGTGTCCCCGAGAGTAAGGCACTCTCCCAGCCGGCAGCGCGCTCTTGTCTGGCTGGGCAACTGCTCGTCACCCACCGAGTGGACACGGGGACTCCTGATTCCACAAGCTCCTGGACCCCGAGGTCAGCTTTGAGGGCCCCTGTTCCCGCCACCAGACGACCTTGGGCTTCCTGTTTTCACTCAAAGGGAACAGCTGGGGGGCAATGCCTGCTCTCCTGCCTGTGAGTGCCACCATGCTCTGTACCTGAGCACAGGGCTCAGAATGACAAAGCAAGGAAGGCCACACGCTCACACAGCAGGGGACCTCGGGTCTGTCCAGCTTGTGGCTAGGCAAAGTCGGGGAGGTGCAGCCCGCAGGACGCTGGCCCCGCAGCATCAGAATCACCTGCACGGTGACACTGGATTGTCACCTAGCCCTGTGTTGACCGAGCTGTTCTTTTGGTTGTGGTGAGTGGATCTGTGTCACGAGTGGGGAGATCTCGGCGGACACAGCGATGAACGCGCGGAGCCGCTCTGCGCAGGCGCGAGGCTGCGGCTGCCCAGGCTTCGCGCTGCTCCGGGACGCGGCCACCTCTCCAAGCCACCCTTCCGGCCCGGGGAGGACCAGGGCTGGGACCTCAGGACACCCGGGAAGGGGCGCTCCCCTCTACACTGTGACCTCCGGAAGGCGTCCCGGCTGGCACAGGCTGGGCAGGCATCTTGTTCTGGCCCTTGGCTCGTCTCTTTTCATCACTAGAGTCACCTGAGCACCCCTGAAGTCCGAGGGGCACCAGCGCTGCCTGGGGACGGCTTCCTCCTGCGTCCCAGCCTGAGCTCCTCACCCGGCTGCCCAGGTGCCACTGTCCTCCTTGCCAGAGGAAGACACGGTATGGAAGAGCAGACAGGGTTATGCAGGGGACAGTGGCCAGACACCAACAGGAGACCTTCATCAAGCAAGGACAACGACCCACTTTTTTAAATTAATTTATTTATTTTTTATTCTAAGATGTTATAAATGACAGCAGAATGCATTACATTTCATATTACACATAAAGAGCACTTTTTTACAAATCTCTGGTTGTATGCAAAGCATAGTCACACCATTTGTGACTTCATACATGCACTTATGAGATGGACAATGACCCACTTTACCCAACACACGCCTCGCTTTGCGGTGGGCCGGATCCTCCTCCTTCCCTTCTCCCCTCCCTCCCTGCCTCCTTGTCTTTGAGAGCTGATGGCCAAATAGCCCCGATTGGATGTCTCAAGCCGGTTCGGGCCTCCTCTGACCTAGCGTGGCCGAATCAAAGAGCTGAAACAGCCTGGAAAGGCTTATTTATTTGTTAGGAGTGATGAGGGAATGACACTGGGTATCATTGATGGCCATTTTTTTCCCTCTTCGCCTCCCTACGAGATTTCTACGGGGCATTTCGTCCCAGCGGTGGATTGGGAACCCTTTGTCATCTTTCAAGATCCGAGAGTCTTTCTTGACCAATTTAGAAAGAAGGATGTTACGGCAAACAGACAGCCTGGCTGCTAATGACGGGCAACAGTTCAATATTTTATGCCACCTTAAAAAAAGTTTCAGTAACTGAAGGTGTTCTCACATTAATTCTTTGCATCAATTATTGACAGAGAATTTAATTTAAAGGCAACTAGTCAGTAACCTAGGGGTAGTGTTTTAAATAATTTATAATTGCTGCATGGGTGTAATCATATTGCTATTGATTACGATCCAGTCACTTCTACGGGTCCGGCAGGTCTTATGCTAATTACTTTTAGTGAGATCACCTTTTTAACTCTGTATTCCCTGGTAACAGGAACTCATTATAAAAATAATTTAATGAAGTGCAATCTTTTAAAGTCCTTGCAGAGATGGGGGAAGGGAGGAGGGAGACCTGAACTTAGGAGAAAGCCAGGAGTTGAAAGCATTATGCTGAGATTTATAGATAACCGTGCCTAAATCCAAATTGCATGTTGTTATTCTAATATCTTGTGGGACCAAGATAACTGGGGTGATAAAGCAGGGTATGTGGGGTGGGGGAGAAAAGAAATACAGATTTAAATAACTTTATTTTTGAGCAAAATTATCTAAATTTCACTTTATTCATCCCCTTGAACAAATTTTTTTTTTAATTCACTGTGAAAGACCCTGGCAATCATTTGAAGGGGTGTGGGAAAGGCAATGGGCCATGTGCTGAAAATTTGGAAGAATGCAGCTCACCAGACGTTCTCTCTTAGCCTGGAAGAGTGTGGACCAGGAAAGGGTTTATTCCCTGGAGGCGGAGCTTAGGGATCAGGTGGCACAGGGATGCTACCTAAGTTCTTTATGATCATAGCTATGAGTGCATTTTATTGAGTGGTGATAAGAAAGACATGAAACCTGTGACTTCCTATATACCACTACCTGGAATAAGGCTAAGACTGGGGTCTAGATAAACAACAAGTGGAAAGGGAACTGGTAATTAAAAGTATAGGTGGCATTCAGGTAAGGTATGATCAGAGTGCTGGTTTGGGGAGAGGCAAGGTGTGGGAAATCCTGGCTGAGTGAGTGGACCAAATCTGGGTTCCATTGCTGTTTCTCTCAGTTTGCTCCTCTGGCACAAAGAACAGCTACTGGGGCTCAAAGGGGACAGGAAATGGAGACATAAGGACCATTTCAGGGAAACTAGGAGGCCTGCCCAATTCAGATACCAAGTGTGGACCAGATGTCCTGACTGTGAGCTGGGGGGAGCCTCAGAAGACCCTGGGAGGATGGGAGGGATGCCCACCAAGTAAGAAAATGAGCATTAAGAGTGATGGAGAGTCAAGAGGTCCAAGAAGATGACCAAATGGAGCTTTTATTTATGTATTTTCATTTGTTTTCATTTTTAGAAATTTAAATTTTAACATTAGCATTTCAATAGCAAATTTGCCTCTTTTACCAAATATGGCCATTTGCTTCCCACTCTTAACGAAATTGACTAAGCTTAAGAAAAACAAAAGTGGGCTGGGGTTGTGGCTCAGTGGTAGAGTGCTCGCCTAGCACGTGTGTAGCCCGGGTTCAACTCTCAGCACCATGTAAAAAATAAAAGGCATTGTGAACAACTAAAATAAATACATAAATATTTTTAAAAATACAGTTAAAAAAGAAAAACAAAAGTGTGTATATGTGTGTGTGTGTGTGTGTGTGTGTGTGCGTGCGCGCGCGCTTTTTTCTAGGAGTGATTATGTAACGAATATAGAGCTTCTGTTACATGTAGTTTCAGATTTTAGAATATCCTAATATTAGAGAGAGAGAAGAGACAGAGGCAGAGAAAATGATCAATTTTCAGAGAGAGGAGATACAAGATGGTGTACATCTAATTTAATCCAAATTATCCAGATGACTTGTAAACAGTGGAGAATAATAGAAAATTCATCATATAGTGCAGACTTTCTCACGAGACAGCCTCTGAAACCTTAGTTCTGAAGGTGAGGGTGTGTCTTTAAACCTCGGGTGGTGGCTAGAGCCATCAATCAATGTGAAACAAAAGATGGACCTACATTTGCACAAGTTAAAAGAGAAGGGGGAAAAAAAAATACCTGCAGAACTTGTCACCTGCCCACACTGAAAGTGTGCTTGCAAATACAGTTCTCACTGAAATTGAACGAAAAGGAAACAACAAATTTCTAGCACATTCCATTTCCTCTGGGCCTGATGACTGCTATCAGACGTGGCTGGGTTTTCTCCTGCGTGAAGCCACGTTCTCATGGTGACTGTACTGCACTAAAACATATTTGAAGAGGGAGAGTATAGCGAGCTTACACTGCCAAGAGCAAGAATCGGAGCTCTGGGACAGGTGGTTCCCCTTGGGTTCATCTGCAGACCCGTACGCGGGACCCAGTTTGAGGGTACCAGCTTTTGACCACAGTAGGAATCTGAACTTGGCAAGTATCTCCAGTAAAGAGCAGCTAGACACTGTCTTAGGTGTTGCAAACCTCACAGTCTCTGTTGCAGATACTCATCCTGTCGTAGCCCTGTGAGGTCAGCTACACGCAGTACCTCAGGGAATGAGTGGGGCTGCACCTCGATGAAACTTTCCCTGACAACAGAGAATGGCCAAAATTTGCCAGTCTTGGCAAGAATCCACGTCACCTTCCTGATGACGCCATATTCCTGAAGGGCGGGAGCGTGTGGGACCCAAAGAGGGACGTGACCATGGAGGAAGGGATGGGGGTGGGGACGTGGTCGGTTTCTTGGGAGAGAGGGGAAGAGGGGGGGGGGGCTTGGCATGGAAGGTTTCTTTGCTCTCAGTAGTAGAAGGTGAAGCCATCAGGGAGGTGCTGAATTAGGAGCCCCCGGGGAAGGGGGAAGTTTGTGATGGCCACCATGACCACTAGAAGGGACATCAGAGCAGGTGGACAGAGGGACCCCTGCCAGTTCCTAGGCAGTCCTGAGAACATGGCTGAGACCATGAAATTCCAGAGGAGGGGGGTGGGAGAATTAAAGAGGAATCAGGTGGGACTAATCCTGGGCTATTTGGAGGAGCAACTGTGTTGTCCAGGTGGCATCCAGAGACCAGCAAAGTGGCTCTACACCCGGGCACAGGAACATCTCAGAGTGCTCTGATGGCAGCCTGAAACTAAGTCCTGGTGGGTTCCGCAGGAGATACTCAAGCCCGCTCTCAGAAGGAGACCCCTCCATCCGCACAACCAATGACAGAGAGGCCCCGGGTCTGGAAGAGAGGGGAGCTGGGCACCAGAGAAAGGCGTGCTGCCTACAGAGGTCACCTGGCACCCGCCAAGGGCACTTCATCCGCCTTAGGATGTGGGGAACCCATGGCGGGTGACCACAGTCCAGAAAAGAGGAGCAGTGACACCTGAGAGCCAGGGGACCCGAGGGTCACAGTGGCCCCCTGGGGGTGGACGCCGGGCGGTTCGGTGAGTCCAGGAAAGCTGTCTCCTCGGTGCTAGCTGAAGTGGGTCCTGGAGTCGCTCTAAGGGGAAGGGAAGCGGGGCCAGGCCTGCCAGCCCCCAGGTAGGGTTAAGCATTTTATACTGGCATCAGCATCTTTAAGGAGCTCACCTTTCAAAAGGAGCCAGCTTTTTGTTGTAAATGGCACTGACACTACAACAAGAAAGTTCATTTCACAAAGATGATTCATTAAGAAATAAAATATTCATGGCTGACAGCTTGAAGGATCGCCATACAGTTATATTCTAATGCACCTGTCCTCTCTGTCAATTCCAATGTTGGATGTCATGTCGCCAAAGTTTTATTTAGAAATTGTTTGTCAGAGTGAGCTTTCTAATGTGAATGAAAAATTCATCCCCTCATTAAGAAGATTTTACATGAAATGTCTAGGATTTTCAATGAACACCAGGACATGGGCCAATTACTGTTAAACACTTAAAGAGACAGGGTCCTAAGCTCACTCAGCAAAACCCTTAATTGCACAAATGTGGAGGAAATTCAACACCCCAAAAGGCAAATGGAAATTTTGATTTGGAAATTTTCTTTTCTTTTGTCACATCTAGAAAACCCTCATGTTTAAAAGGCTTGGGGGAATTTGGGTGCAGCTACTTTATGGGATCCATGCTGGTACCAGTGCGTCTCACCTCTGCACTTAACACGCGCCCCACGGTGGGATGTGGGGGTTTCAGGCACTTGGTTCAACTTTCCAGAGAGAGTGACGAAAATGTCCTAGAAAGTTCTCAAGAAGTTGTTCCTAGCCATTTCTTAGGGTTTTTTTTTTTTTTATTTTCTCTTTCTTTTTTGACTTTGGTTTTGTTTTACCTTTTTTTTTTTTTCTTCTTTTAAAAAACACACTTTGTTGCCTGCATTCATTCCTATCTTTCTTTCCTATGTGTGAATATCAAACAGGTGTCCCAGCAGCAAATATATTTAATGATTCTTAAATGTTGGGAGTTGGGGGAAAAAAAAGGGGAAAACAAGCCATGAGAGATTAAAATAGGATTGAGCTGCACCGGAAGGCAGGAGAACTCCACCAGGGAATTGCTTGTATAATGAAATAGCATTTTACAGCTATGACAATGGATTAAGTTGACATTGAGACTCTGTTTTGACGTGCGGTCTAGTTCAGTTTAATCTATGGTAGAAAACAGTTCACTCCCCAAACCTACCAACAGACTCTGTGTGTGTGTGTGTGTGTGTGTGTGTGTGTGTGTGTATGTGTGTGTATATATATATGTATATATATTTTATGTATATACATATATACATAAAATACATATGTATATGTGTATATATATTATATGCATGCATATTCTTGGACAGACTGTCACTTTCAATTTTGGAAAAGTTTTGAGATTGACAATATGAAGACTGAAATACCTCCTTCTCAACCCAGAAGACTCTAGAAACTTTAAGGATTTCACATTCTCTTTCATTAAAGATGCTTTAATGAACCAGTTCAAGGTAAAAATAGTTTTGGCCCCATAGCTGTGTACTACCATCCTACAAGAGTCTAATGGTATTTTTCAAAAATGGAAGACTGTGGACATCTCTGGTCCTATAGCCCTTCAGGTGGGAACTAGAACTTCAGAGCTTGTCTGTGTGTCTAATTACAGCTGCCCCTGCAGTTCCTCTTACATATACATTCCTGCTCTATGCCTGTTCTTTCTTTATTTATTTATATGCATTTCTTCCTTTGTATGTATGCTTTTATTGATAGCTTACATAGTTTTTGGAAAGTAATTGAGTAAAATGTATCAGTGGGTCTTAAAATAGTTTAGATGTGAGATGAAACTCTAGGCATCTATTTAAAAAATCACCTGCAATTTGAAAAGGAATTCTGCAAAGATGTTCATTGCTGTGTTGTTTAAAATTGGAAAAAACATAAATACCCCAAAGAAGAGAAACTGTTCCTTTGCTAAGTGGTCATTGTTTAGGACAATATTTAGTAAATAGAGTAGGAAACAGGTTGCATTGATTGTACTGATTTGTTTCATAAGGCAAAAAGCAAATTCATCTTTTAAAGGAAAAAATACATACCAAATGTTCAAAATGGACATGAGACTATTAGTAGTAATTTGTTTTCTTCTTTTTCCTTTTTTTTTTTTTATTTCTTTTTAGAAATTTCCATCTTTACCACTGTACATGCATATAATTAAGGACCAAGTCAGATTCTCCATTCTGTACATTCATGGAGAAGATGAGTGAGTTGTCTTTCATAGGTAGACCTTCTGTTAGGTAAATAAAATTATCGGTTAAAAAAAGGATCCCCCTTCATCTTCTGCCATTCGTGAGATACTAATGTATTGAGTTATCCCCATGGAAATTGCAAAAACTATTTACATAAATTCTCCTGTCTACCAAATTGCAACTTGCTCAAATAAATCAGACATCGAGTCTCTGGATTCTGTGAATTTTGGTTAGCAGAACTCGTGTTGGAAATTGCATCCAATACATTTTTCACAATCTGCCCATAATTAGTTTCACTGGGAAAACTGTGAAGAACTATTTTGCTGCTTTTAAATTCATAATTTTGGTTCAAGAGCCCAGAATAAGATGTTTAGACAGAGTGAAAACTATTTTCTAACAAATCAATATTAATTTATCTGACTGTTATGGTCTCAGGAGCCAAAAAGTGTTCTTGTACTGAGCTGACAGGAAAGATTTTATCCGGACCAAATGTTATTCAAATATTTATAAGACTGGATAATTTAGTAAAGAAAATACAGATGGAAGAAGGCAAGAGTATGGTTTTTTTTTTCAGTGCTCCTGTCCCATTTACAAATGACAAGAAATACCAAAAAGTGGAGAGTGATTGGCACCTGCCTCCCCACGAAAGAGCCCCTTGTGAGCTGACCACTTAGCAGCCTCTACAAACTCACAGCGATCTGGGGGCGTGTCTCCAGCTGCCAATGGCACACCCCCTTGCACCAGGGCCGCCATCTTGGTGGAGAAGGAGACACTGTGTTGTGGAAGGAGCAACTTCCCATGATGAGAGCCAGGAGGCTGGCGGGACCTCTGAGGGTAAGCTAAGGGTCTGGGTGGCACCCAGGTGGAGAGCAGGACAGTCGTGTCAAGAGCATGCTGTAGGTCCTTCTCTTGAACTCTCAGGACAGCCACCTTAGCAGACCCTACAGGTACACGCACCTGTGAACCCTTCACTGGAATACAGCGGAGGTACCAAAACCCTCCACGCTTCATTGAGTGTCCCTAAATGAACTTTCACACACTGAACACACCCAGCACCCTGATCATGAAGCGCCTCAGGAACAGAGGAGCGCCCACTTGGTGGCCCCTTCCATCCTCTACCTCGTCTTCTGGTGAGTGGACAGTGTGTCTTTTGCTGAACTCCTTGTAGCCATCATCACGGGGGACGTACTCTTCTGTGTCCTTTCCCTCAACATCACTTCTGTGGTGTTAGGTTTAGCCATACGTCACTCACTCCCGGGAAGCAGGACGACTGGGTGTTCAAATGGGTTTTGTCTTCAGTTATACAGATGGTGTTCTCAAGTGTTCCAGAACAGGGGGACCGACGTTCGTCATCATCATGAGCAACTTTCTTCCCTTTACGTAATCTTCTTATTTTAGAATATTTTTAGTTTTGTAGGGAAGTTGCAAAGGTCGCACGGAGTCCCTGTGTATCCTCCGTTCTCTCTCTCCTAATACCAGCGTCTCCCGTGACCATAGTGCCCTTATTTAAATTAAGAAATTGGCCAGGTACAGTGCTGTATGCCTGTAATCCCAGCAACTAAGGAGGCAGAGGCGGGAGGATCGAGAATTTCAAAGCGAGCCTCAGGGACTTAGCGAGGCCCTAAGCAACTTAGCAAGACCCTGTCTCAAAATAAAAAAAATCAAAAGGTCTGGGGATGTGGCTCAGTGGTGAAGCACCCCCTGAGTTCAATCCCCAGAACAACAACGACAAAAAAAAAAAAAAAAAAAAAAATTAAAAATTAACATTGATGCATTAGTGTTAACAGACTCTATTTGGTTTTCACCAGTTTTCTGCTGCTGTCCTTTGTCTGCTTTAGATTCCAGTTAGGTTGTCACTTACTTAGTGTTCTATCTCTGCTGATGAGAAAGACACACAGAGAGGCAGGGGCGCTCCTCCAGGGTCACAGAGCTCAGCGGTGACGCTGAAATCACTGCAGCAGCAACATCCTCCGTCCCTGTTTTCTGAGTCCTCCTGCACTCCAGGGCGATGTAGTGTCACCAGCAATGAAGTAAGCATCTCCTGAACACCTGCTGCTCCTTGAGTCCTGGGGACACTAACAGCAAAGGTGGCCCCTGGCTGCGTGCTGTCCTCCAGCCTCCAGCCTCGGCACAGCGCCGCGTGTCAGAAGCAGAATGGGAAATGTGCTTTGCAGCTCTGCTGCCCGTCCTCTCGCTTTGCCGGGACAAGTTCCTGAAGGACAGGCTACGCCTGGTCTGCTCTAGGTCTCTCATACCAGCCACGCGCTCCGCAGGCTTTGCTAAACGTCTGGATGCCAAAACATTTTCAAAATGATGTTATGTCTTTGTAAAAGTTAATCTTTACAACATATGGTGTCAACGCAATTCTTTTCCACCTCCCTTGGGGCTTGGGATCATTTGTCAGGAGAGAGATGTGTAATGAAACAGAAGACAGAAGATCATCTCGGCTCTGTCAGATTGCTGTGTTATTTGAAGCAAGTCACTTAACCTCTCTGGGCTCATTACTCAGGAGCTATAAAATCGGGATACTACTGATATGGTCCAGACACCCTAGGCATGCTTGTCAAGGGCTTGGAAAAGTGTAACATAATATACACATTAGGAAGTGTTCCTCCCATTTATTTTTCACAGCAAAAAATAAATCACAGATAAAATGAAGAATGCTATTACTGCCAGCTCTTGTAATGGCAGAAGAGAATGCCTATATCTATAGAGTCACTGCAGAAACTACCTTTTGGGGGTAGAAAAGCCAGAAGGAAAAATCACTGATCATTCTATTACCTCTTTGGTGATTAATGGAGACCCAGCATATCAGGTACAAATATTGTCTATGTACATGTCACACTTGGAACTAGAAAAATTACAATGTAGCTTGGCAAAAACACTCTACAGGAGCCACTTAGGGCTTGGGCTTGCAGCCAGACAGGGCTCGTCTTAGAGCAGGGACCATGCCTTACTGTTCCTAGCAAGCAGCCTACCAAATAGTAGGCACTCTAAAAGTGCTTGCTGAATGAATATTTAGTTTTTCCAGTATGAATTATGGCCTAGTAAAAACTTGATACATAAATTATATGGTGCTGAATGATATTGGCCAAATTCTATTGTTATATTGTGTGCATGTACAAATATGTAACAACGAACCCCACCATTACGTACAACTGAAATGCACCAATTACATAAAAAATAAAATGTATGGTGTTGACACAACCCTTTTCCACCTCTGTTGGAGCTTAGGATCATTCAACGGGAGAGGTGTGATCCTCTGATTTTCCTTACAAATACATTTTGGTCGAAACCTATAGATCAGTTTTCCAGAAGTTCTGGTCTTCAAGACAAACCTGATTCAATTAGATCGCAAACTTTTTCAGATTGTGCCTGGGACGGACTCAATCTTAGCAAGAAGAGCTCCTGGGAGCCAGAGGGGAGTCTCTGCGAGAGAATGAGTGTCCTGGAAGACTGGAAGCAGGGTCCTGCCGGCACGCAGGTGCTGATAACACGCAGGAGGAGAGCGGGGGTCCTCCAGTCCAGGGATCGAGTCGCCCTGCCGCGACGTGCTGGGAAAGCACACTGTCTTTCTGCTCAGCGTATCAACGTCTTTGAAAGCCTCCTCTCCCAACGGTAGCGTTGTCAAAAACTCGCCGTCCACGCTTCTGCGAACTCTCAGGTGGACGGACCCTCGTGCTGAGCACATCAGCAAGTCAGGCAAGTGAATTCCCCCGCTGATAATAAATAAGGAACAGAGGGAACGGAGAAGGGTGTGTTGGCTGGATTCCAAATGCAAAAACCTGTCTATCCACCTTCAAAATGATGCAAGATTGCAGTTTGTTTAATGTTCATCTTATGTGCTTAATTACCGATAGTGCTTGACTAATTATTTCTTGTTTTGTAGACTATTTAAACAGAGAAGGAAAGAAGCTACATACTTGTGTATACTGAATGAGGATTTGTAACTCATTTTTGTAATCGCATAATTCCCAGAGGGCTTCATTACAAACACGAAAGAAAACAGGATGTTAAAAGCAGGTGACAGTCTAATTTCCACAGGTACGGGCTGAAGCATTAGAGTGAGGTAATGGAGAATGAAATAAAAAATAGCCTTTAGATGTTTCCAACCATGTAAGGTGTTTTCATGTTAATAAGAGAGAAAACTGCGAACGCAGCAGAGTCCTCTCTGTTTGGTGCTGGCGTCTTTTTGGATGCCCGACTGGGTCCAACATCTCTGCAAGATTATGAACTAAACCACAAAATAGACCTGAGCTTTCTTCCTCGCAAATAGAAGTGCCTTTGAGTTGCATATGGCACCGTCAACCTGGATGGCTTCTCCGCTTCCTCTTTCACTGTGTCTACTTTTTTTCGTACAAATTCCTGATCAGGGAAAACCCTGGCACTGGATTGCCAAGGGTTGAGAAGAATTTGAAGCCTAACCCAAAGAAGAACTCGAGAGACCGTAGAGATTCCAGACCTTAAGAAATGACTCCCAGGCACAAAGATGTTGCCTCTCAGCCAGAAATCGGGGTCATTGGTCACGTGATCGACCAACCCCCCCCCCCACCACTTTTGAGTTGAGTCTCTGTGTAAGGTAGATTGTCATCATGGGAGGGGCCACCACTTATCAAGGACTTGTTGGGTCTCACAGCAAGCGTCACACATGATCATAGCAATTTGCCAGCCAGGTGACACCAGGGCCTCCACCAGGCACTGAAGGCCGGGACTGTGACCCTGAGGGCCGAGTTCCCTGAGCTCTACCTGTTTTGATTTCCCTCCCTGGGTTGTCCAGTGGCAACAAATGCTGAGTGTCACAGAAGTTGTTTCGGTAGCACAGCTGGCGTCGCAGCGAGACTTCTAGGCATTGGAGGGAGCAGGATGTAGAGGAAATCAAGAGCTGATAACATTTGTGCAACGCTTAAGTGTACCAAGCAGCGTGCCACGTTCTCGTTCTCTGCATACGTTATCTCATGCTGTCTTCACAGCAACCGTCTAAAATAGGTGTCAACCTCTCTGGCAATTAGAGAAATGCAAATCAAAACCACTCTAAGATTTCACACCAGTCAGAATGGCAGCTATTAAGAACACAAACAACAATAAATGTTGGAGAGGATGTGGAGAAAAAGGCACATTCATACATTGTTGGTGGGACTGCAAAATGGTGCAGCCAATATGGAAAGCAGTATGGAGATACCTTGGAAAACTTGGAATGGAACCACCTTATGGCCCAGCTATCCCACTCCTTGGTCTTTACCCAAAAGACCTGAAAACAGCATACTACAGGGACACAGCCACATCAATGTTTATAGCAGCACAATTCACAATAGCTAAACTGTGGAACCAACCTAGATGCCCTTCAGTAGATGAATGGATAAAGAAAATGTGGTATATACACACAATGGAGTATTACTCAGCAATAAGACAGAATAAAATCATGGCATTTGCAGGAAAATGGATGGAGTTAGAGAATATAATGCTAAGTGAAGTTAGCCAATCCCAAAAAGCCAAATGCCAAATGTTTTCTCTGATATAAGGAGGCCAATTCACAGTCGGGGTTGGGACAGGGGAGCATAGGAGGATTAGAGGAACACTAGAATGGCCAATGGGGAGGGAGGGAAAGGGAGGGGGCAAAAGGGTGAAGGAAAAAAAAGATGGTAGAATGAGATGGATATCATTACCCTAAGTGCATGTATGAAGTCACGAATGGTGTGAATATACTTTGCATACAACCAGAGATTTGTAAAAAAAAAAAGTGCTCTATATGTGTAATATGAAATGTAATGCATTCTGCTGTCATTTATATCATATTAGAATAAAAAATAATTAAAAAAAATTTTAAACAACAAAAAAAATAAAGTAGGTGTTAATGATCACAAACTAGTGGATGACATTTGCTAACCACTGGTGGGCTTCAGACTGAACCGGCCTTTATATGTATTATTTCATTAGCTGCCCCCAGAACCACAAACGGGGGGGGGGGTTATGAGCTTCATGTATCATCCCCACTGACCTGAGGGGTAAACTGAGGCTTAGGTTAATTTATCCCAGGGTTATGGAGGTTCCTCAATGACAGAGTCCCTCCTACCAGCCCATACTTCTAGTGTCATGTAAGACCACCAGGGAGCACACCAGCCACTTCTGACACGGGCACATCTGTCCTGTCATCTGGGCTAACCAGCTGCGGTTCAAACGCCCCCCTCGACCTCACGCAGCTCCGAATCCTCAGAGAGGACAGCTGCTGGAGGGTCCAGGCACTGTTCCCAAGGGATACTCCTTGTGTCTGTGCCAGGTAGGCCACGAGGCACAGGAGAGCCTTGTCTGCAGGGACCCTCCTCTCAGGTGACAGCTGCAAATGGAGAAGGGTGCTTGGGAGCCTATAAAAACAGGTCTGATGTGTGTGACACCAGAGGAGCAGGTGGGACACTGGGGACTGAGCAGGGCTGGTCGTGAATCCCCTCATGCAGTTCCCGCCTGCGGAGCCTTAGGTGGCGAGTCACTGGATTTGGGGAACTGTTTCGCCAAACTGTGAAGTGCGTGTAAAACGAGGGGGCCGTGTGCTGGGGCGAGTGGACGCTGTGTTCACGGTTCTTCTAGATCCACTCACCCAGCGCGTCTGTAGTGTCCGCCTGTGCTGAGGCCTCCCCCAGGCCCTGCAGGTGTAACAATGAGCAAAACAGACGAGAACCTGTGCGCTTAGGAATTTAGATCCTTCCCAATGGCAGAGGAATGGACAAAAAACAAACAAACAAACAAACAAACAAACAAAAAAACCCTTGCCTCTGTCTGTATCTATATCTACATCATGTCACAAAGGCCACCGGAAATATAAAGCAGGGGCAGGGAGAGGGTACAGGGTCCAGGAGGCAGCCTGCCATTGGTGGAGTAGTGGACACACGTTTTGTTGAGAGTAGGAAGTTTGAGCAAAGACCTGCATTGGAGAGGAACCCAAAGACAACGCACCAGGACACACACCCTGCACCCACTGAGCAATGGCTGAAGTAGAATGTGAGGAGAGAGTAGGTGGAGAGGGTCAGAGGGAAGAGGCAGGCAGGTCAGAGGAAGGAGGCCAGCAGAGCAGGCCGGCAGGGCAGACAGGGAGGCCTGCTGTGCTATGGTGACCACTTGGCCTTTTAACCAACCCTAAATGAGATATGATGAATAACGTCCCAGGTGGATAAAGTAGGGCTACTTTTCTGGCTTCCTCCCTCATCTGGGCACATGAGGAGACCCAGGGAGTGTCAGAGGGAAGCCCTTCCTCCATGCTGATCTGAGCCCGCGTCCCGGTGCTGCCTGGGAAAGCTCCCGAGGAGAAGCATTTGTTTCTGGGGGAGGCGCTTCAATGTCCTGGGGCTCCGTGAACCAGCAGAAACAGAACCACTTAAGTGAACAGGCGACGCGATGGGACTCTACAGAGGAAGCTCGAGCTTTCATACTTTATGCCTTAATTTTAAGGAGAGTTACAAGATTTCCTGCAGGAATGCAGAGCGTTATCTTATTTTATGCCCCAAACTAGGAAGAGCGTTCCATGGAGTTTGCCAAGCTGTTAAGATGAAAATATCTGTTTGAGCGCAGCATAATAGATGAGGTGTTTAAGGCATTTTCCTTTAGATTCCTGGTTAATCTTCTTTTAGTTAATTTTCTGAGATAAAATCCAGTTATAAATAACCTGAGGGTACCCTAACTGGGCTGTTCTGAGAACGTGAATCTTTAGCAGCCAGGACTCCTGCCTTTTGGAGATCTCTAGAGGAAGCTGTACTTTGAAAATTATCCAAAGCAAAATAAGTCGAAAGCATTAACAAATTAAAGAGAGAGGGAGAGAGAGAGAAGAAAGGGGCGAATGAGAAAACTTCTTTGACATTCACAAGACAGCAGCTCTTACCCTTGAAACTCCTTAAAAAAAAAAAAGTCAAATGTTCAAAATCTATTTGTTGATTACAACAGAGAATTGGGGAGCTTCTGTCGTAGGAGAGTCGCAGGAAATTCATGCATTCTGCAAAAGGTAAGTAGAGAAGAACTCCAAGAGGACCCAGAGAGTGGGAGAGGAGCCTGGCGGGGGACAGCTGTCACTCGGGCCCACCACGGGGTGCTGATCTGAAAACGATCGGTTTTAGAACTGCCTTTAAAGATAGCTGGTAGAAGAAAAAGAAACCCACAAGTGTTCTCTACTGTCAGAATGTAAACTTAAACTTATAAAAGGGTTATGAGGCAGCGCAGGGAAGAAAGTCGTGTGAACCAGTAGAAAACAAGACCATTTCCTCAGCGGAAGGCCCAGCTGGCTGCCATCACGGGCAGCTCCTGCTCCGAACACAAAAGAAGGTGCGAGACTCCCAGCAGGCATCAGGCATCACTCTGAGCAAAACTATCTGCAGGACCAGATAAGGGAGGGGCCTCTCCCCCAGCTCTGGGGGTGGAAAATGAGCACCAGTTTCTGCAAAGCCACAAGAGGGTGAGAGAATTCCTCTTTAGCAAAGTGAATAAGACGCTTCTGGAAACCTGTGAGTCAATAGCCCTGTCACTAAGTGTTGGATTATCCAGGACAGGCAGAGACCAGGCTGACAAGCAGGTTGAAGGGCTGTGCAGAATTGTAATCGAGCAGGAAATCGCCACTGTGGCTTAGAGAGAGCAGCGCCTGTGGAGGGGTGAGCCCCCCTCCTCCTAAGCTCCTGTAAATGGTCCTGGTGAAATGACTGGGGGGCTGAGGATGCCCACCTGGAGATAAGGTTTATGAGGAGTCAGGAAGAGGGGCAAAGGGAACTTCATATACCCAGGAAGAGAAAAAAAAAATTAAATAGCAACCAATGCACCCTCCCCAGTGACAAAGAGCCCATCAATTGACCTCCCCCCCCCCCCATCTCAGGCAGACCGGATGCTTGAAAATTAGAGAACTACTAATTTGGAATAGATTCCGGAAAACATATGCAATGGGAGAATAAGAAAGCAGAGAATGGCTTACAGAGACAGACAGCCACTCCCAGGCCAGCACACTTGGGAGTCTTAACAGAAATCTCTGACTTGAAATACCAGGAGCAGTGACTGTACCACAGAGGTGACAGCTAGACCTTTGAGCTGCTTGGTCCCTGGCAATCTCCTGGCACCCCTGCGACACAAGACACAAGAGAACGGGAGTGTCAGCCCCAGGCCCTCTTTAAAATCCACTGACTCTGCTGGGCAGGAAGAGGTCTGGGTTGAAACCCTCTTATCAGAAAGTAACTGACGGCCTTCTCAGCAGCAGCATGAGGCCCGGGGAATTTCTTTAAGAGGTCAAGGATTCAAAGGTATTTGCAGAATGGGAAGTCACTGGGGTAGACGTTCACGGTAAAAATGCACATTTTTGGATGGATGGCTCCCTGCGCCCCAGGGGGTCTCTTAGGCCTATCAGAAGGATCATGGACCACCTCCCATAGGAAGGGCCAGTGGAAATGGCCTCTGGTGTGGAGACTCCCCATCTGCACTCCCGCACAGAGGGCCGCAGAGGTTGGGCGCGTCACATGTGGTCTGCCATCCCGCAAAAGCCTGATGATTTTGCAAAAACACCGCCACCACCAAACTTCACACACCCACAGCTGAGGAGGTTCTGCCTTTCTCGGTTACCCATTGTCAACATCTTTTGGTCGTTTGCCATCCGAGCCCTGGTGGAAAACGTCCAGAAATCTTTTGCCTTGAAAACATGGAGTTCTTCCTGCAAGCCAGGCCCTGAGCAGGCCCTGAGCAGGCACTGGCGCAGGCTCAGAGGGCTGCGTGATCTGCTGGGGCTGTTCTCCAGGGAAGCAGGGACCCAAAGCTTCAGTCAGCACCGTTCCTTCTCCATCTGCTCTTCCCCCGAGGCCTCAGCCAGAACTGAGCCTATTGAGTTTTTGGCTCTTCAGGCAAGGGCCCCTCCCCAGGGACCCGTTCTCACCAGCACGGGGGAGGCTGGCTCTTTGTAGATGGTTATACATTTGCTACGGCACTAGAACGGAGTCTTCAGAGAGACCAGGACCTTACCTGAGTTGTCTCCCTATTTCCATTTGATTCCTGTTGCTATAACAGAACACCTGATTCTGGGTAATGTATAAAGAGAAGAGGTTCATTTGGTTCCTAATTCTGGGGGCTGGAAAGCACAGTTAGCATGGCGCTGGCATCCCAGTGAGGAGGCCCTGGCTGCATCACAACATGACAGAGAAACACGAGGGAAACTGGCTGCACGCAGAAGGGGCCAAGTGTCACGTTGGGTGGCCTCGCTCTCTCGTGATCTAATCCAGCCACGTGGGCCCTAATTCATTCCCAAGAGTCAGCGCTGAGCCATTTGTGAGGGTGAAGCCCCCATTGCCTAATTACCTTCTAGGCCCCAGCTCTGCAAAGTTTTCCCACCTCACCACCCCCAGCTGGGGACAGAGCTTCCAGCCTCTGGACCTTTGAGGGGAAAACTACATCTAGACCACAGCCCTGCCCTGAACACCCCCAGGGCCAAATCACACAGCCTGGCAAGGAGAAAGAGCCTTTTCAGTGTTCAAGTAATTTATTTTATGTATTTATTTTTATTTTTATTTTTTTAAGATGGGATCTCACTGTGTTGTTGGGGCTGGCCTCAAACTCCAGGGCTCAAGTGATCCTCCAATCTCAGCCTCCTGAGTAGCTGGACTGCAGGTGTGTAGGACTGTGCCCAGCTACATATTATTTAAATGAATGAAGATCTCCTACACGAAGTTATAAATGGTCCACTAACTTACAGCCTCACCATGTCTGCTAGATGGTAAATATTTGTGCCACTGTTAAAAAAAAAAAAAAAAAAAAAAAAGTGTAAGGAGATGGCAGGCTCCAGAAAGAGGAACGGGTTCCTGTTTGACTCTTCGTGAGGGTCTGAGGTCAGCAGATGACCATCGGTGTTTGAATCTGTTTAAAACAGAATATTAGGGCTGGGATTGTGGCTTAGCAGTAGAGCGCTCGCCTAGCACGTACGCGGCCCGGGTTCGATCCTCAGCACCACGTACAAATAAACGCATTGTGTACAACTAAAGCAAATAAATAAATATTTTTAAAAAAAAACAGACTATTACACCTTTTAAAACTGTAGCATGATGTCCATGCATTTTACACTTCTAGAATGAGTGCATACGTTAGAATTTTCACAAATTGAGCCCACACAGGCATCCAAGACACGGGTGGAGAAACGGAGGACCAGTGTCGGAGGGTCACTTGTGTGTGTGGTGGTCATCAGTGCTGTGATCAATGCTCAAGTAAGGGCTTTGGAGGACAAGAACGGGAGCTCAGAGAGCAGCTGGGGACAGTGTGACCATGGACAGTGTGACCGGGGACAGTGTGTCCACAGCCTCGAACATCAGCTCCAAGCAAATGTGAGATATGAGTAAACAAAGGAGAGAAAGAAAATGGGCACTTACTGAATTCCTGCCACTTGCCTTACAGTATTTCAGTTAATTTCAGCACCCCCCACCCACCCGCCTCCCCAGTGAAGAAACCAAGCGTTGGTCCACGCACTTGTTCAAGGCCGCAGCTGCCAGGTCTGTGTGGCCCAGCCTCTCCATTTGGCGCTGTAACCCATCGTCTTGCCTCTAGACCTGGCCTCTCCTCGAAGTCCCTTCTTTAGAAATCCGATGGTCTTCCTGTTGGCCGTCTTGGGACCAGGTCTAGTAACACGCTGTTGACTGCTTACTCTGCAGCACGTGATTTCATTATCTCCATCTCACAAGAAAACTGAGACTTAGAGAAATCCAGTCATGTTCCCAGGGGCTTTGCAGAGGCCTTGGCAAAGGTAGGGCTGGGCGCAAGCTCCGGAGTGTGGGCTCGGGAGGCTGCAGTCACCGCGCCCCCTGGGCTGCCTTCCAGGTGTTTGCGATTATGACCGGAAGGGCTCACCCCCTTTCCTTTCTAATCCCTCATGACAGGAACAGAGCATCTCACCCACTTCCAGGGATGCCCAGCAGGGTTGGCGGAGGTTTGTGCCATAGGTCATGGGTTTCTCCTGGGCTGGCCTTTGAGGAGGAACATTGGGGGTGGCTGCAAGACCACAGCCAGGTCGCCAACAGACGTAACGGGAAGAAAACGGATTGCAGGACCGGAAGGGAAAGGGGTGCCCTGCAACCTGGCAGCAGCCCGTTTTCCATGGGCTGCCTCCTGGGGCATTTCCTGGTCAGCCTCAACTTGGGGCTAAGGGACGCTGTCCCGTCAGCTCCAGAGTCACTCAAGGGTGGAGGGGCTCTTGGAAGTGCAGGTCACTTGTGGATTCCAGAACTCACGTTGGTCCACCCAGGAGCAGAAGGTGGACGCGGCCCTGGGTGCCACTCAAGCCTGTGCCAACCACACAGGTCTCCCCCCTGGCATTTTGCAAAGATCATTACGAGGCTTCAATCTAGGTATCCAGGCTCAAGTTCATCCAGCTCCCTCCTCCTGCCACCATGACAAGGTTATTCAGTCCAGCAGTGCCTATTGGTTACAAGAGCAAGGACAGAGCTGTGGGGAAGAAGCCCCTTCTCTTCCTGTCCTATGACAGCAGCTGAAGGGATTATCCCTGGCTGCCTCATTTAGGAAAAAAAAAAAAAAAGCCCCAGGATGCCGGGATTGTCCCTTCCATGCAGAAGGCCCTTTGTTCCCATATTCAAATTTCAACAAATATTTACTGACCCACTTCTCTGCTTCTCTGTGAAGTTGTGGATGATGTTTTTAATCGTATCGCCTTGCAATTAACTTCCTTGAAGAATTAACCTCAACCCACAATCTGTGGGAGCTGGTGCTGGGACAAAGGAGGCCTTGGCGGTGTGGCCAGCACCAGGTTTCAGATCTTAACGCGTGATCAGCTGGGCAGAGGCGAGGAAGAAGAAGAGAGGAGGAGAGGGAAGAGGAGCAGAGGTTTAGGAAGTGGACAGACGCAATCCGATGCAGAAACACAAGCACTACCTCAGGAACCCTGAGCCGCCATTCCTTTTCTGACCATCATCACCACGGCCAGGGACTCAAGTCTGGACCTCTGTCTTCCCCTCTGTAAGATGGAAAGGTGAGAGGGGATGTCCCTTCCAGGGCCTCTGTGGCTCTAAACTTTGAAAGGCTGATGATTCTTAGAACAGACAGTCATAAGGTGTGTCTACACAGTTAGTCGAAAAGAAATTAGGTCACGGTCGTCAAACAAAACAGAAACTAGAGTCCTGGATGGGAATGGAGAGAACCTTGGGGCAGCCAGCCACCTGCCATGCAGAGTATCGGGTGTAGGAGGGAAAAAAAGGGGTTTCCCCTTCCCGTTTGACGCTTAAGCCATGCAGTCAAAGCCCTTGGACCTCGGCTGACACAGGGACAGGCGGCAGATAGATAACTTTGATCAATGATTTGTACTTGATGTAGGAAGTCCCCCCTCTCCCTCCAGGACTGATGACCAGCCAGGCCGGGAGACTTTGATCCGGGTTACTGAGCTTTCACAACCCTTAAGCCCTCACCAACACAGGCTCCCGAGGCAGGGACATGGATGACAATTGCCACGTTCTCCAAGTGTGCCGGCCCCTCGATGTTTTGGAAAAGAGACCCCGTGAGTCTGACGGAAATAAACATACACAATCACGCTCCCTCGAGTGTCCCCGCTGCTGTCTTTGGGTGCTGCCGGGAGGCTAACTGTGGGCCATTCCTACTGTTTCAAAACCCAGCATCTACATACAGCTCAGCAGCACTGGCGCATCTTGATCAGGGAAGGCGGGGAGTGCGGCAAGTAGGTCCCCAGTCCCCGTGCCCTCCAAAACACGGCCGAGTCAGTGATCCACCCTGACAGCCTTTCCAGGGAGCCCAGCGCGGCTTCAGGACCCTGGCAGTCGGCCTTCAACCGGAGCAGACCTGGGTCCTGACTGAATCCCATTTTTGCAACACTGATCTGTCTACATGGTTACTGGGTGAGGCGGGAGGGAGGGAGGGCCGTGTGTGCTTCTTAGGTAGAGACTGCGTGGATGATGGGAGTCCAGGCAATGGTCAGACCCTGACGAAACACTGCGAGCAGAGAAAAGGGGCGGCCTGGATGTTTGGGTAGGCGGATGCAACTGGGAGCCCTTGGAGATCATCAAAACAACCTTCCCTGGGGGTCTTCATCCCTAGCAGGGGCAGGGCAGACCTCTCATTTGCATGGCTTCCTCTGAGACCAAGGAAAGATGGGCCCCGTCCACCCAAGGGTCCACAAGGCGCTAGCAGGACAGTGGATGGCTACGTCAAATTGATACAAAATTACAAACTACAATTATATATACTAGTGTGGAGAGTTTGTACATGATTATACATGTGTATACATACATACATACATACAGGTAGATAATTACACCCCAAATTAACGCAATCTAAATTCATGTGGATAAATAAGCATATTTCAATTAATTAACTGAGTGATGGGATTAGGAGTCATTTTTATTTCCTTCCTTCAAAAAGTTGATTTTATTTTCTGACCTTTTACAAGTTGTATGTGTGTCTAAGTGTCTGTGTGTGTGTGTGTGTGTGCGCGCGCACACACGCACACACATGCAGGTGTGTCTTAGTGGAAAAGAGAAAAGAATTGTGATGCAAACACTTCTGAGAAAACCCTGAGAGAATCAGCCATGCGCTTTCCTCCCCGGCCAGGCAGACTCCTGGACGTCACTGTCTGAGAGCGTGGGGCGTGTGAATTTAGCGTCCCCTGCAACCCTCTCTTCTCCTCTACAATCCTGGGCTAATTCCTGCTAAACTGGTGGACAGACAGTAGCAGACTTGGCGCGCTAGGCGTCATTACTGAAAACCCTCCTCCGTCCCTATAGCTATTGTCTCAGATGGCTGACTTCGCAGTCCTGGAATTCATTTCTTACGACTTCACTAAAGACTGAAGTCTGAGTCGCAGGCTGCAGCCATCGTGAATGCACCCGAGGATCTGGGCACCGTGCTCAGCACCATCGAGATCTCTCTGGGGAGATTTCACTACCCCTAAAAGCTCTGGTCACTCCAGCCCCAGGCAAAGTCTGTTCTGCTTTCTAATCTGGAGAGTTTGCCTTTCCTTGAAATCTCACATTAATGCTGTCACGCTGTACGTGATCTTTCATGCCTGGCTCTTTTCATGGGGCACAATGTTTCCTGTCCAAGTTGTCCACTGCGTCTGTAGTTAGCTCCTTTTCATGGCTGAATTGTGCTTCATCTTACAGACCTGTTTGTTCATCCATTGACCAGCTGATGGCCTCCTGGGTTGTTTCTGGATTTGGAAATCCTGAAGAATACATCTATGGACCTGTTCTTCCCTCTCCCTCGGGTAGATTTTCAGGATGGGAATTGCGGAATCATCAGGTATGTGTATGCTACTTCTTAAGAAACTGGAGAAGATTTCCAGGGTGGTCACGCCACAGTGGACAGGAGTTCTGGCCCCTTCGCCATCCTTAAATCCCGGCACCCCAGTCTGCAAGATTTTAGCCAGCCCAGTAGGCAGGAGATGGTCTGGGGTTCATTTTAGTGGCCATGAAGAGGTTAGAAAAGGTCGCAGATTAGCAGACTGGGAAACGGCCCTACAACCTCGTGTTCACAGCCTGCTGGGTCTAAGACTTTAAGCCAACGCATTTAACTTTTTAAATTAAATTTTTAATTTGTTTCTGGTGCTGGGGATTGTACCCTGGGGCTCACCCTTGCTAAGCAAGGGCTCCACCACTGGGCCTCACACCCAGCCCCTGCATTTCACTTTGCTGAGTCTCAGTCTCCCTAGCTCTAACCAGGAAAGACAGGATCGCCATGGATTATAAAGAAACATGGCATGAGATGTGTCATGTCAAGGGCTGTGAGCAACCTCGAATTCATCTCTAAGGCAAAGAGCACATCGATAAATACATAAAATAGCAAAGGCAGGAAAATGAATGGGGATGGCACACTTTTTTAAACCAAGCAAAGATGTCCACTTAGTTTTCCTCTCTAACTGAAGTCCCTGCCTCACACCCAGGATCGGGAAGCAAGAAAGCCTGTTTGCAGTTTTCTTGGTCTCATGCTCTTCCCTGTCATTGACACATCCCTTCTCACCATTAACCGCTTTTACTGAGCCGAGTACTGCGGACTTCTCCTGTGGACATCTTTTTTTTTTTTTTTTTTTTTGTGGTACCAGGGATTGAACTCAGGGGCACTCGTCCACTGGGTCACATCCCCAGCCCTTTTTTGTATTTTATTTAGAGACAGGGTCTCACTGAGTTGCTAAGTGCCTTGCCATTGCTGAGGCTGGCTTTGAACTTGTGATCCTCCTGCCTCAGACTCCCAAGTGCTGGGATTACAGGCGTGCGCCACCGCGCGCCCGGCTCTGTGGACATTCTTTAAGCCTTCTCCTTCCACACTGGGCTCAGACTCCGGGAGGACCAGACCCAGCCCATAGCGGGAGACTTTAGGATAAAATGCAAATTTAAGACCTTTCAGCTTTAACACTTATTCGGCCTGTGGCCTGGGGACAGATTGGAATTTTTAGGCCAAAAACAAACAAACAACAACAAAAAAAAAGAGTTCACTCCCCATCCTGAGGGTGCACACCTGACCTCTGAGTGTAGTCACCTGCTGACCCCACCACTGAAGAAAAACCAGGAAGACCAGTGATTTGGATATGGTCCTACCCCAGTATACATGGAAGACCGTCCCTGCTTCCCTGGAGAGCCCAGGGCCAGGAACATCGCAGTCCTGGTTTATTGCCAATGTCCTTGATCTGCACGATCTGCCATTTACTTGGGAAAATAATGCTACGTTGCAAGCCGGGACAACCAAAGGCCTCCCTGAGCCGACCAGCTCGCGGGGGGACGGACGCTTGGGTGGTGTGGTGGCCCTGAACACTTAAGTGATTTTGTTCCCCTTCCAATTTCCTGTGGTACATTAACTTTTATTGATAGCTCATAGCTTCAACAACTGGTCTCCATTTTACTAACCTGAAGGTCGGAGGAACAAGAGGCACCCACGCAGCTGAGGCGCTGGAAAAAATAGCCCGGGACGTCTCGGCCGGTCCCCGTGTTGTCTCCCTCGCTTCAGCTTTCCTTTAATGAGGGAGTCACGATTATTGCAAGTTAATCATGTCTCGAGCCCCCAAAGGGAGGAAGGGAGAAATGGCCCTTTCGAAGTCTGACGACAGCCGCCTCCAGGAGACCCTTGCAGCAGGCTCTGGTGACACTGCAAGCGCTGATTTATGTCACTGCTGTGGAGACTGGCAGAAGGATTCTTGGATGTTTTCATAACACAAGTATTAAAGAAAAATTAGGCCGGGAGATCGATGGGACATCTATGTAACAGAAGACACAGAGATCAATTTTTTTTTTTCTTTGCTGCAAGAACTTCATACTTCCAGCAAGAATCTGCATTCTGGGGCAACCTGGTGTGTTTTTGACACATGGACACTATGAATAGTGCAACTGTGTTTCCTTTTCTGCACCAGAATGTTTTTATCTTCAGGTTTTAAAAAAAAATGCTATTATTTAAAAACAAAGCGATCGTAGGTAATGATTTGTTGAGTACCTATTATAGGCCAGGCATAGTCCTGTGCACTTTCTGTCTTACTCCACTCGCGCTCACAGCAATCATGGGAAGCGTCCGTTTGAATTGCCCGTTCGCGGCAGAGGAAACGGGGGTTCAGGGAGTGTTTCGTAAATTGCAAAAATGCCTCCTCCAGGAGGGTGAGAAGCTAGGAATCAAAGTTGGCTGGAGGGTGTCGATTTAGCCAGTGTCACCCTCTATGCGACCTTCACTCTGTTCCTCTTCTTTTAATTAGTCATTTACTAGGGGACTTCTGAGCTTATCTTACATCACTTCTTGGATTGGCAACAAATAAAAGTTGGAAAAAGGAAGAAATGGAGGAAACTAGGAAATTAAGGAAAAAAATCACCTTATTGTGGCCTAAATCCAACTCTAAAACAGATAGGTCTACACTTCCTAGCACTTCAAAGTGCAGAGAGTTTTACTTTAACTGATTAAAGCATTAGTTTTACAAAGTGCAGTTTGAAAGAAACCCCCACACGGCTGTTTCCCTTCATCCAAGGAATGATCCTGTGCCTGCTGTCACCCTTGTGCTGAGAGGAATCTCAGAGCTGCGCCTGTTGGGACCTCAGTAACCGGGGGCTGGTTCTACACTCTGCAGACCGCACCCAGCCTTGTTCTAAAAGGCCACACCCCCAAATCACAATGCTCCCTCAGACCCTGCCCTGTCCCAAGCTCTGCACAGGTGCCACAAAAGGCACCTCTCGCGGCCACAGGAGCGGGGAAGTCCAGGCTCACTCTGCAGAAAGACACTGCGGAGGACTGCTGGCTCTGATCCTTCAAAGTCAAGATCAAATTAGCATTCTTCCTGGTATTTTCATCCTGAGGTCCCGGGGAATGTGAAAAACTCTTAACTAAAAGAAAAGGAGAAAAAAAAAAAAAAAAAAACTCTGTCAAATGAAAAGACTGCATTTTGTATTATCTTCAAATATCCAACATCAAAAAATCAACAAGAGGCTTCCTTGATAAGTTAAATATGAATTATCATATGACCCAACAGTTCACTCCTAGGGGTGCGTGCGTGCGTGTGTGCGCGTGCGCCCGTATGTTCCAAAGAACAGAAAATAGATTTTCGCACAAACTTGTGCGTAGATGTTCGGAGCTGTTCTACTCACAGTAGCCAAAGGATGGAAACCTCGTAAATGTTCATGAACAGGTGAAAATAGAAGCAAAATGTGTTCTTTGCTCACAGGGAGTAAGATTGGGCTAGACAAGCAGTGATGTACTGACACACACAGTCACAACTGAGGCTGGACCTCCACAACAGCATGCTGGGTGAAAGAAGTCAGACACAAAAGACCGCGTATTGCATGATGGGATTTGTAGGTCACGGACAGATCTTTTTGAGGGCCCTATTCAACTCGCTAAGGCTGATATATTGTTAATGGAACAGAAAACAGACTCACTGACCATCCATTAATGTATTTGTTTGTTCACTGGTTCAACAGATATTTGTTGTGTATTTGTTTCATGCAGGGCATGCCCAGGGACACAGAAGGGGCCCCGGGGACACTCAGAAGACAGAACAGACTCAGCCCCTGCCTGAATAGAGCTTTGGGCTGGGAGAGTCACTCTTAGACCCTCCTTACAAAAGGCAGTCATAGAGGTGAAGGGTCAGGGGGCCTGGCCACGGCTTCAAGTAGGGAAGCTAACTCGGGGTACCAGGGTGAGCGGTGAAGACCCTCTTCCCAGAGAAGTGCAGTGGGACACAAGGCTGCATGTCATCTCTGAGGATTCGCAGACACCCAGGGGCCTACCTCACAGTCCATAGTCGTGAACACTCAGCTTAGAGGCTCTTGAGATCTAAATAACACCCAGTACTGACAGAAGAACTCTTCTGCACATCGTCCTTCCCTGAAGCTACATCAGATTTGTTTTGTGTGCACTGCCAATCTTCCCCGGCTGGCAGAAGATCTGAAAGGGCAGGGGCTTTGCTTTCTTGCTATCTTTCCCTCTTAGACCCACACGTGACAGGTATCCCACTTCCTCTTTTTTACTTTTTAGTTTTGAATTGCAAGTGAACAAATCAAGGTCTAGCAATCCACTGTGACTTTCAGGGACTGCATGAACTAGAGGGGTCTTGTGTGAACTAGTGGACAGCAGATGCTCGGAACAGGGGTCTCAGCTAAAGGTAGAAAGAGCAAGTAGACACCATCACCCCCCCTTCCTTCATCTGTTCATGGATTCACAAATGTTCAAAGCACCCTGGGGACAGCGGGCTGATGCACCCCATGGTCTAGTACAAAGAAAGAACAGCTCAGGTGAAAACACTACAGAACCCCATCCACCAGTGAAATTCAGTTTTTTTTTTAGTAGTTTTTGTTTGTTTGTTGGTGGTGCTGGGGATTGAACCCAGGGCCTTGTGCATGCTAGGCAAGCACTCTACCAACTGAGCCACATCCCCAGCCCCCACCAGTGAAATTCACAGGAGGACAGGGGTGGAAGGGTGGGAATGGAAGCCACTTCAGATCCGGTCCGGCCAGCAAGAAGTCTGTGTGCTGGTTGATAATGCTAATTTGTGGCTGGAAATACATCACGACTTCTCTTTGGAGCACTAGAAAGATTGCTCATGAAAATGCTGTTTATCTAAATCCTTAGAGTTGTCAACTTAGAGCTGGCAGGGTATGTCACCAAGCCATGACGTTCGTCATGGTTTCTCGTTCCAGCCAGGGCAAAGGGATGTTGACCCGGAGAAAACCTGTCTCTGAGTGAAAAAGGTGAGGTCAATACTGCCTTTAGAAGGCAGAAAGAAGATCTCCCATGTTAGGTCACATGAAATTGCCCCTTTGATGTGCTTCCTGTGAAAATAACCATTGATGTCTAGCCTGTAAAAATAACCATGGTATTCTTGCCAGTTGTGTGTTTGCCAGCTGTGATATCCTTGGACACAGGAGGCTGTGGGCTGAGTTCTGAATGTGATGCCTCTCTGTCTTCTGCCAATCCAACAGAATCACCGGAGACCATCAGTTTTAGGGACTGGCACATAAAATGGTATATATGGCCTAAACCCACACCTACAGCAACAGGAAGGATGTAAAGTTTTACCAGCAATGACTGGAATGGGCGCTAATGATAAAAACTGAGCTTTAACACATTCCATTTTTAATTAATTTTTAATATTAAAAAAAAAAAGCTTTTCCCCTGCACCACAAGACCCACTTCTTCCTGGTGAGATTCCCACAGGTATGCCTGCTCTTTTCTGGAAGGCATGGCTCTCCTAATTAATTAGAAATTGCAGAGGGGGTGGGGGAAGGGGGACGCAGCAGGGGGCGAAAAAATGAGCTCCTGCCTTCCCCACCTCCCTTCCCTTGCCTCTCAGCCCCGGCTCTCCATTTGGGAAACAAACAGGTGAAATCAGTTGAACTGGGTGCAGGCTGGCTGCCCTGCCCCTCTGCAGAGCTGGCCATGTCCTGGGCAAGCCTGAGGACTGGAATGTGGACATTCTCGATGGCCTGAGAACTTGAGGGCTTCCTGGCTTCCAGGGGTCACTGCAGGAACTCATGTTGGTAAAATAACAATCGTGTGCCCCTTTTTCCTTCTTTTTTTTTTTTCAATTAAAAAAAAATATTATATGTTGATGGGAAGAAATTAAAATGTGACAGAAGAACATAGAAAGAAAGAAAGAAAAGACAACCAGAAAATTCCCTTCTCTACAAAGCCTTCTCAACTCCCACACCCCCTTTTTCTGGTCCAGGAGTTAGCACTGTTTGAATTCACATGTATCAATCAATCCCAGGTCACTTCCCAAATACGTAAATGTGAATGAAACATGTAGCATAAGCATAGCTTTCTTTAAAAACAATTATAATATATATAGGTTTGTGCAATTTATTTTTTCTTACTAAACATTATGTCATGGATCTATCCATGAATATATATATGTATATATTCAATAATGTGTACCCTCTTTTGTCCTTTGGATATGCAGTATTTAGTGCTAAAAAAAAAAAAAAAAAAAAAAAAAAAATGTAACACCACCCAAACTTACTGTTAGGATTAAAATAGCAGAGGTCCAATAAATAAATGAGAATGTATAAAATAAAACAATGCTCAAACATCATGATTCTTGTAATTGGTTGACTCTACACATTTACTCAAGTATTTCTGTATTTGCTAGTTCAGAATGCAATAGCTTGATCAAAAGGTATGCTTCATTTGGGTTGAAATTGCCAATTTGCTTTCCATAATCACCAGAAACAATTTATGGATAGTGTTCTTTTCCCTTGTTAAGGATTTTTTTTTTTTTTTTTTTTTAAGAAAATCTAGTTAGGAACATGAGTCAAAGTTTAATTTTAATTTTACGACTAGGGAAAAGGCCTCTAGCAGATCAATTCAAAGATTCTCTCTTGGTGAAGACATTTTATAGGGAAATGGAATGATAAGACTGGCAATGTTGGGTTAGATACAAAAAGAAAAGAACTTTTGGCTTTAGGTTGCTGGACTCTTGACTGACAGTCAGCTGGGTAGACGGGTGGCTGACTTCTCAGAACAAGTCTTAATCCCATTAAAGTTTATCAGAAAATTGCTTAAGCAATTTATCAGGAATGGGGCTGTGAATTACATGATGAAAAAAAAAAAAAGGTTCTATCCAAACCCAATTCAGGACATTTTTTTTTTTATGCCCTTTCACAGTCTACATGCTCACCAACATGGGCGCTCTCTCTCTTAACTTTTGCCAACATCATGGTACAGAAAGGTATCTCGTTGCCCAATTTCCATTTCCATGAATTAAAAGTAAGGTTGAGGATACGTGTCAATTTTCTTCAGTGAATTTCTCATTCTCCATCTTTGCTCAATGGTTCTTTTGGGAGGTTTATAGTTTTCTTGTTGACCTGCAAAAATTCTTTGCATATTTGAGGTAAATTACTTAAGTAGATACATGTATGCATGTGTGTACACGGGTATGTGTACTTTGTGTGTGTGTGTGTGTGTGTGTGTGTGTGTGTTTCTCCTATTTCCTAAGATCTGAATTTTGGGGAAAAAAAATTGAATTACATGCCAGCTTCCATGGTATCTGAAAAATACTTATCCCATTTCCACTTTGATATAAAATCACCATAATCTCTACTTCAAAGCTCTCAGTGCCTCCCTCTCCTACAAATGCGGTCCATGCATGTTGCAAAGGCCCTTCACAAAGTGATGCCCACCTGCGTCCATCGCTGTGACAAAGCACACGTGGAAAACAACACCTTAAAGGAGGGTCACCATTTCAGAGGTTTTGGTCCATCGCTGTGGCCCAAGGTCAGGCAGGACAGCATGGCAGAGAGGGTGTGGCAGAGCAGAATTGGCTGACCTCAGGGAAGTAGAGGGTGGGAAAAGGGGCTGTGGACAAGATTTGGTCCCCGAGGTACATCCCCCAAGGACCCCACTGCTGAGGTAGGTCAGAGCTGTCACGATCCCATCACTTCCCCAAGTCCCCACCTCCGGACACTGCTGTGCTGGGGACGAGCCTTCAACAGTGAGCCTCTAGAGATCCAAACCCAGACCCAGCGGAGGTCCTGAACATGGTCGTCTATCATTCTGTCCTGGCCCATCCTGCCTCCACGGGATGCTTTCTCTGGGTCCAGAGATGCCCTGCTCGCATCTCATCGCGGGGAACATTGGCCCTGAAGCCTCCTTTGTCCTCAGGCCTGAGCCCTGCTTTCTCCTCTGCCTGCTGAGCGTGGCACAGGGTCTGGCTGACCAGGGATGCCCAGTAAAGCACTGCTGAAAGAAAAGGGAAGGAGAGATGGAAAGGGGGAAAGGCCACGCCCACCTCCCCTCCACCTTCAGCCTTGCCGATGACTGCGGCTACGCAGACCTGGAGTGGGGGGACTCAGCTGTCTTCCCAGTGGCTTGATTCAATCTCTGGAATCTGAGGGGCTAGCGCTCCAGGTAGGAAGTGTTGACACAAACCGCACCGCCGTGCAGGGGGTAGAGTTTTACTGTCTGCTAGATTTACAAATTGGAATCGATCTTCATTCAACCAGTTTTGCCAAAGTTTCTGCCAAGTGAACACAGGAAGATAGGTGCCTTTCAGATCACCTGTGATTAAACTCACTGCATTTGTCTTCAAACAAAAGTGTTTTTTTTTCCTTGCCCGCAACATATAATTTTAGTCAGCTAACACTAAATTAGACACCCACTCAGATTTATTATGATAAGAACATTCAGTAAGCTAATTTCAAGATGATGACTCCTATAAATTCTTATAATTTATTATTTAGTACTTTGGTTTTTAATCATTAAGTACGTGAAGACTTTGTAGGTCAAACCTGTATTAATGAAGACAGTAATCTATTTTTCAAACTCTGCTCCTCACCCACCTTTCAAATTGTAAATTAACAGAAATAGATTTAAACACACTTGTAAGAACAAAGGCAATAATTGGGAGGTGGGGGGCCATCACCCCCAATTGCCTAATCTTTCTAGGTAGGCTGTCGATCACAGCCCTGATTTATTTATGATGTCCCATGTTCATTTTTAAGAAATAATGGAGTCTAAATTTGAGACACAGTTCACTAAGAAAATAAAACCCATAACCCACATGTGAAGTTTCATTAAACAAAGGCAGTTCATAATTTAGCAAATATAGATTTCATTAGGTATTGATCTTAACCCGATGTAGCAATGTTCATTTTCTGTGATGTGTTACAGTTTGAAAGATCCAGAGACAGGAAGTAAAATATTAACTGAATAAATGTTTTAGAAAGCTATCAGTGTTATCTAAGTGAGAGTCGTCTTTACCTCCTGAATTCATTAGAACTGATTTCATGATTGTTTCAAACATTTGATGTTAAAAGACTTAGAGATTTCATTTTGTGGAACAAAGAGATGCTATTTGATCGACTGCATACACATAACAAACAAAGTTACCTGCATGGTAACTTCTTTCATCTTCACTAAAATAAATTAATTCTTATTATGACATAATTCAAGCTCATAATGAGCAATTTGAAAAATAAGAGTAGAAAGAATGCTCACTATTACCATTTTAATTGAGGAAAAAAAAATCAAGAACCAAAATGAAATGCATCCAGCAAAGTTACGACTACATGAAACCAATCATGAATACACTGAGAAAAATCTAGAAGGAAATCTACTGAAATGGCAGTTGTGGTTATCTTTAGGTGTGGTACAACATGCACTTTTACTTTTCATTTCCTTTGTTCATGTTTTAAATGAACATTTTGGAAATCCTTTCAGAAATAAAAAGACATATGCTGGGGCTGGGTTTGTGGCTCAGTGATAGAGTGCTTGCCTAGCACGTGTGAGGCACTGGGTTCGATCCTCAGCACCACATAAAAATAAATAAATGATGTAAAGGTATTGTGTCCATCTACAACTAAAAAAATTTTTTTAAAAGGCATATGCTGGCATCCTTGATATAAAAAGCATTTAAAATGCGATCAGGCTATGACTGTTCATTAGAGAGCGAGCCAGTGTCCCCTTACCTGAACACTGACTGCTGAGAGGTTTGCTATTAATTATTACACCAAGGATTGCCGAGGATCTGTGGGTTCAGTGTGAACCTGCTGGGACAGAGGGCTACTCTTGCATGCTAGGCTGGGTTTTATAAGAGGTGCCAGTGATGTCCCATGTGCTGTAGAGTACAAACTAAGTTACCTTAGAAGAAAATTTTCCTCCCCTCCTATGCACCCTGGGAGAGCGATAGCATCCAAGGGTTTTAGATAAAACCCCGGATGGAAAGAATATACAGATTCTGCCTCTTGGTAGAGAGCATCCATGAAGAATGTTAACCAGTGAGAGGGTTTTAGCAAACCAGACCGTGGAAAGATTTGGGCTTTCAACTGTTAATAACTACAATGATGAAAATAGCAATGAAAATAGTGCCTACTATGTATGTGTTTGCCAAGGCTCTGTGTGGCACAGAATTAAACATCCTAACTGATATTAAATTTCTACACTAATTGTATCAGTTATTTTCATTTTGCAGATGAGAAAACTGAGGATAACATCAATGATGATCTGTGTTACCTTGGGCAAAGCCAAGATATAAATTGCAGTTTCTCTGATTGACCTCCAAGATGCCCTTTACTGGTGAGGTGAAAGAATCCTGCCACCAAACACCATTCTCAGAGAGCGAGAGGTTGTGGGGGTTGGAGGAGAAGGATTTATTAACTTGTAAAAGTTCCTATCTACAAATTTTCAAGCTGGGGATTCATGTTTTTTCTCCATTTTAACTGTTGTTAAGCTCTTGGATTATTTAGCCTATAGAGAGTGCTAATAAGGTTGTATTAATATTGGTGAATAACAAATTACTACAAAATGTAGCATCTTAAAATGGCAACAAAAATATCTAAGATCTCACAGATTTTGTGAGTCAGAAATTTAGGGAGAGCTCAGATGATAGTTTGGCTTGAGTTTCTCCCAAGTTAGGATGTCAGTTTCAACTGTGGTCATCTGAAAGCTTACTTGGGGCTGAAGGACCTGCTTCCAAGATGGCGCACTCACATGGATGACGAGTGAGTCTGGCTGTTGGTTGGAGGACGGAGTCCTTGCCCCGTGGCCCTCTCCATGGTTCGGCTTGACTGTACTCACAGCATGGCGTCTAGCTTTCCCCATATCAAGTGATCCAAGAGAAAAGAAGGCAGATGTCTCGAAATCGTGTCACCTAGCCTCAAAGGTCATACTATATCACCACTTCCTTATTGGTTACAAAGGTCTGCCCTGTTTCAGAGTAGGAGGGGACTACACTAGTTCTTGAAAACCGGGAGGTAAACGTCATGCAGACCATCTTGGTGATCAGATCCCAATTGTGGGATCTCTTCTCCCCTTGTCTAGACAGCCCCAGAGGGATGCACTATGGAATTCCAACAATGACATGAACTCAAAACGGGCAAGATGGGAGAAGAAAAGTTAACTTAAAGAGACAAAGGTTTGGCCAGGCGCGGTGGCGCACGCCTGAAATCCCAGCACTTTGGGAGGCTGAGGCAGGAGGATCGCGAGTTCAAAGCCAGCCTCAGCAATGGCGAGGCACTTAGCAACTCAGTGAGACCCTGTCTCTAATAGAATACAAAAAAGGCTGGGGATGTGGCCCAGTGGTCTAGTGCCGCTGAGTTCAATCCCCAGTACCAAAAAAAAAAAAAAAAAAAAAAAAAAAAAGAGACAAAGGTTTGCACTGAGCCTTCCTTCTCGGTGCAGGCTGTCTCTCATGGGGTGCCCAGCAGACACTGGGCAGCTGTCCTCAGAGTGCTGACCTTCCTCCCAGTGGTCAAGGCCATTGCAATTTGGTGGCCGCCCGTCCCACCACTGCTCCAAGCAATGAGACTTTTGTGGGTTATCATGGCAAATGTTTTCTCAGCACCTTTGCCACTGTCTATGATCACGACCGGCAGAAAAAGTAGTACAGTAAATTATCTGCAAGGATAAAAACTGTGTTAACCAGTTGCGTCGGGTCATGAAGGAAATACTGAGTCTCAGAGGAGGTACGATGTGTGGCGGTCTCTCTGCTTCACTCCCATCTATTTTGGGAATCTCTTCTGTGGGACTGAGAACGGGTGGTTCAACCTCATCATTACCTCATTGCTAGGAGGAGAGCGGGCTGATCTAGGCTTTGCTTTCTGCTGCGGGGTCAGCCCTAGGCAAATCTGTTAATTAGGCTAAATTTGGCCTGCTCAGACACTCTCAAGCTCTCCTGCCCCGCGCCCTCTCTCCTTCCTACACCAGACCAGGCTCCCCACACCCTTAGGCAGCACCAGATGAAGACCTTTCCATTTCCCAGCATTCACAGTGCTCGTTCTACCTCATGCCCCGTGTCTCCCGAGCACCATCTCAACCTTGGCACGAGCTGATAAATACACGGAGCCTTTCCCTTGAACAGTGGGACTTTCCGAAGGGCTGCAATAGTCCAAATGACTGGTTCCAACAGTTAGCAAAAACCAGTTCATTTATGTAAACTGGCTGCCATGGTATTTGGGGGCAAACAGGACTCGACATTTTTTCTCAAAGGTGACGTCACCAACAACCAAAAGCAGTGGTTATTGGTAGCTCAGGTTGTAAAAACGTTACTGTGAAACAGACATTATTATTGTATGTATGTATATATGTGACTGTATAACCAATATGATTCTGCAATTTGTACACTCAGAAAAATGACAAATTTTATCCCATTTATGTATGATATATGTATTCTGTTGTCATGTATTACTGTGTTACTTGTTTTCCACAAGTTAACTCGAATCCTTCTGTATTTATAAGCATTTGCTGCATATGAAACCACAGCGAAATTCAGTGGGTGAAACAACCACCTTTTGCTGTTGTGGTTGACTGGTTGTGACTGCATGGGCTGGGCTGTTTCTCTGGTGTAGGCTGTCTTGGCTGATCCCCACTAGGCTCTCGCACATCTGGGGTCAACTGTTAGCGTGACTAATGGCTAGACGGCTTTAGAGTGACGTTGTTCATTGTTCTCATATCCCAGGGATTGGCAGGCAATCACTAGGGCAACTAGATGCCCTCCAGATGGCCTCTCATCCTCTAGCAGGTTAGCCTTGTTCATGCGGTGGCCTTGGGGCAAGATTAAGAGGCAAGAGTAAGCCCTGTATCCAAATGCTTCCCACACCTCTGCTTGCCTGATCTTCATTAAGGTTCCACGGGCCAGTGCAAGTCACAAGGTCAACCTGATTTAAATGGAGGGGAAATAGCTTCTACCTCTCAAGGGGAAGAGAAGCACCATTCTACAGGATGGGTGCTAATGCAGTGGATGGAGGAACTCGTTTTCTTATTTTCTTTTTAATAAAAGTCACCATTTTTACAATCTACCATACTTCCCCAACCCTATGTTACAGTGCTTATTATCACCATCTTATAGAAAAGAAATTGAGACTGACAAGGTTAAAGAGCATCCCCAAGAAAAGCTAGAACAAACCCAGTTGTGTTGAATTGGAATCAGGTACAAATTCATATCAAAATATGTGTGTGTGTGTGTGTGTGTGTGTAGGCAAAATGTGTCTAGATAAAAACATAAATATGATACATATATTAAGACACAACACACACACAGATACAGAAATAGAGATATGTAGCATGTGCCTGGATTAGTACACATATCATATTTCCATACTCTGCTCATCAAGGGGTTCAGAAGCCTGAGCCTGGTAGTAATGAGCACACCTAGCATCCAGTTCTTGATTCCATACGTGATTCTCCAATGGAAGGAACCAGAACTTCTTCCTTGGGGAAGTACTTAGAGCCAAAATTGGGGCAGGAGATACAAGCCTGCCGTAGTACAATAACAATCAGAAAGTCCTCCAAAAGAAGGATGGACATTCAGGGTAAGAGAACCATTCTGAAAGAGCCCAGTTGTCAAAGCTGGAACAATTTGAACAACAAAATATGCAATGACAACAACATTGCTATTATGACCTATAGAATAAAACAAATACTCATGTATCCACAGTGATATAAATGGGGGGAAATGAATGGCGGAGACATGGCAATAAATGTAGTATGGCATCCTGAGCCAGGTAAGTATGGTAGTGGAAACACAACTGGGTGCAAATAGAGTCCATTGGTCAGCTACAGCCTGAGTTAACGGCATGGTCCCATAGTTAGCGTCTCAGTGTGGAAAAACACATCATGCTAGCATTAGAGGAAAAGGGGCCACGGATGCACAGGAATGCTCTGCACTGTTTGTGTGACTTTCCTGCAAGCCAAAGTGTACCTCAGCAAAACATTCCTCAAGGTCACAAAGCTGCTAATGGCTAAGTCCAAGTTCGAGTCCAGTTTTGCCTAATTCCTAAGCCAGTGCTTTCCCCCTCTGCCATGCTTTTCCCATGCACCACAGTGAGTATAGCTGTTACCCCAGAACCGGTTAAGACTGGACCAGGACATCCCTTCAGAACAAATATATCTAAGTCGGTGGCACACTGGTGGCACAAACAGGCACAGAGCCATTTGCCTTGAGTAGGGAAAATGAGGCAGAGGCTCATTCAAACGCAGACGTAGAACATTCACTCTGAGCCCTCTGTCCTGTCTGCCCAGAGCTGCCAGTCTATAATGTCACCTCTTGATTCCCCACAACTCAGTTAAATTAGTACAGCACTGCACACAGCAACCTTCAACCGTTTTGTCACGTAAAATGAGCATCTGGAAGGCCATCCTTCTGGGAATATTAGTTACCTTGTCCATTACTTACTTAATCATAGCTTGGAGTTACTTTTTGCCTCCTGGAAGCCGACTATAAATTATGGGCTACAACGTAGCAAAGCCACACTTAACAAATTATATGGCATGGGAAAACCCTTTGCTTTGGGGGAAAATTATATATTTCTTTAAAAGTATGTTTTATAAAATATTATATTAAACCTATTTTAAAAAGAAAACCCAGGAGCATAGTTTGCGGCCTTTAGGACATACTTGACAACTGACTCCAATCCAGCTGCTGTTCCTAAACAGGGGTGGGAATGGCAAGGTTCTGTATGGATTCGTGTCGGTAGTTCATAGGCTGTGAATATGCACATGCAGACAGATAGAAGGAAAGGCTGGAAACCTTGCTGGTCTCTGCCCAGGATGCACTAAATAAATTAGCCATACCGTGTTCCATTTCATGCTGAGCGGTCATGGTGCACTAACAAGGCAGTATATTCTCAGAGTTATGAATGGATTCCTTTTCTCCCCCTAAGAAAGTCCCCAGAAGTACCTTGGTGTTTGATAAAAAGAAAAAAAAAAAAAAGGTGGGTGTGGGCAATGAGATAAGAATGTGCATAAATAGGGGGCTATTAAATATAGGAGGGGACGGTGACCCTCAGGAATGGCTTCCATGGGACTCTTGCCAAGCGCCTCACGGGGCTGTGTCGGCATGACTGGCCTCAGTAGGTCTGTCTCTGTTGTTCCATCCTAGCCAGGAATCCTGAGAGCCAGCCACCACTAGCTCCGGCCTCCTTGGTGTGTGGCTGGGCCTGGTGAGTTGGCTTGAGGTCATGGGGTCAGTTTATATGTGGGGATGTTGTTGCTAGTTGGTGCCTCAGCTGACCCCAACCAAGAATAAACCGACAAATCCAAGAAGAAGGGCAGCTCTGGAATGTTCAGACGAATCTTCTGAGGCCGCCAGTTGCCCAGCCTACACGTCTCTGGAATCTTTCTTTAAAAACGTATGTTTTAATTTGAGGATATTAATTGCATGGAAATTATTTGACTCTATGATTTATAACCCCGCCAGAACTCTGCGGTCTTTTCCTCCATATGGGCCGTTGGCATTTTCCCTTTTGTATACCTATCATTTCCCATTGTTTATCTTCCCTGATTGATGTTCAGGCTCGGGATGCTTTCTATGATGAGATTCATAATTATCGCTGGTAATAGAGAAGGTTTCCCTATTATCTTCAGCGAGACTGCCCAAATTATTCATTGTAGCCCACTGGTACCACACCGCAGGAAAAATAAGGATTTATTCCCCATCCCAGGCATATGGTAGATAAGAGGATGTATTTATTTCTCCATGTTTCAAAAGGATTAAGCTTTGAAAAAATAAATATCACTTAGGCTGTCAGTAAGCAGAACTTTATGGTTCTGAGTTTAGAGGGCCCCTCTTGGGCTAAGAATAGCAAATCTAAATTCTGGTCTTCAATAAGGAGAGGAAGGTAAAGAGGTGGGGAATCAGTTGTAGTTTTTCTTGGCTAAATAAATGAGTGCTGTATATTTCAACCGCGGTATTGGTCTACAAGGCACCCAGCACCACCTTGGACCTGGACGTTAAATAACGCACCGCTCATTTATAACAATGTTACCAAATTCCAACAGTCCTTGACCCCTGGCTGTTCTGAGAGCACACTGAATACATCATCTGGGTTTTGCCTAATTACACATAATTAGGAAATGTAATTATGCTTTTCAGTGTTGTTCTGCCGTGAGGAACTGAGTGGACAGTTGAAAACGCCAGTGAGATCCAGAGCTTCGGAGAAAACAAATTAAAAATAGGAGCCATGGGCTGGGGTTGTGGCTTAGTGGCGGAGCGCTCGCCTCACAAGTGCGCGGCCTGGGTTCGATCCTCAGCACCACGTAAACAAATGCATTGCATTGTGTAAACTAAAGTAAATAAATAAATGTTTAAAAAAAAAATAGGAGCCAACCTCTAAAAATAGGGATTGCACCAAAGGTTAGTAAATCAAACTTACCAAAAAATTGCTCTGGGCTCTGGCTAAATATTTGACACAACAGTTATGTCAGGCGCCTTTGTATAGGGACTTAATGACAGATCATTTGCATCCTCGCTGAGCCAGGGACGGGGGATGGATTATTTTGCTCCTCTGCTACTTTGATTTGCTCACTTTCTCACACATTTATGCCTTTTTATGTTTTCTTCCTCCTTGACGCGGTATCCCCGCTCTCGCTGAGCAAGTGATTGCCAATTATTTCGTGGCAAGGAGTCACAACATTTCATCGCGGGTGCGCTGCGCGGGAAGGCTGCCCAAACTCAGGCAAATCTAAGCCATCTCATCCCCGGAGAGCAGCGAGGAGGGCGTGGGTGGCTTCCCAAGTCAACACAACAGTCGCCAGGATAATGAATGCTTCCCAGGCTTGTTTGGAAACTGCTAGCAACCTGGGGGGGCTTCTCTCCCCCCAGAGGTAAGGCTTTCACGGGGGAAGCAACGGAGAGGTTGCATGGATTAACATGCGGGAACATCCAGGAAGGATCTGGGATGAGAGGCTCCAAGGTTCTGGTCCCAGCTCTTGCATTTACTGAAATATGCTCTACCATTATCGTAGCTGACAGTAATAAAGTAGCACCCTCCATTAAATGCACTATTTATGGTAATGTTGCTATGATGCCAAAAAAATAAAAAATAAAAAGAGGAATGGTTCCCAAAAGCAAAGACCCAAAAAGTAGTGCAGTGTTGGCAGCACTTACAATGCCTCTGGACCCACCAATCCCACCAGGTAAGTGTGTGTGTAGGTGGGTGTACACGTGCTTTTCTAAATTAGAATTCCCTGCCCCATATTTCTTTCTTTCTTATAAAGGGAGTACTTCTTTTAAGCCTGTTTCATCCCACCTCGTATTTTATGAACACCTTTTCCAATCATCTCAGATCCTGGTCCACCCATTTCCAACTTCGGCTTCTCCATCCTCCTCCCAAATTCCTGCAATGCTGAATCTGTTTGGAATCGACTCCCCTGGATTATTTCACGAGAGACACACTGCTGCTCACCCTAATCCAGGTTTAAAATGCACTTCCACAAGCCACCCGGAGTCAACTCAGACCCTCCCTAGCACACAGAGGAGGAGGCTGTTGATTATGATCGGACTTTACACTGTGACTTAAATTCCTTCTCTCCAAAAGAGCTGAAGTCTCATGTCTGTCAGCCCTGTCTGACGGTTCATTACATCAGTCTGCACAAGTCCAGCTATCCAAGATTCTCTTTGTAAAAGAAATATTTTATAACCCTTTATTAAGATCCTGAAATAAAACTCATGAATAACATAACCTACCCCCACACATAGTGAACAAAAATTTACTATAACACCCTCACTATAAAATATAAAAGAAAAAAGTAATTGATAATAAAATATGCATTTCCAAGGATAACTGCTTGGACAGGATTGTACCAGAATCCCATAATTCAAACAGTCAAATGTTTGTACCTACTTGCAGCTGTGAACTCAAGAAGCAAGAAAAAATTCACAAGAATTTTGTTGGTGGAGTCTTATTATACTTCACATTTTGAAATAAAGGCTAACTATGATTTTATATAGACAATGTAAAATAGCTCTCTGGGAATGAAGACCAAAAACAACCACCCTGATTGGTAGCATTTGCCAATTTCCATGGTGTAAATACTCCGCACGTGGTCAATTTCAAGTTACCAATGTGACAACACTAGATGAGGATTTGAGAAGAAATAGGTAAAGCCAGATCTTGTGACCTGTTTCATTGCTGTGAATATAAAGGCCACCTCTGTAGAGAAATCACATGTCACAGTGACTCTCTCAACTACTATGAGCAGCAGTCAATTTTTTTTTTCCAAGACACCTACTAAATCTTTGTAAAGTTTTGAACAAAACAAAGTAACAATCTTTTCTTGATGTGGCTGACCTAGTGCACATTGTGTTTCTAGGTAAAGCAAAGTGAATTCTAGTTTTGAACCCTGCAAACAAACTTTTCACTGACGTGGATGTCCATTGGCCCATGAATATGTTTTTGGGTTGTGGGAAATTCTTCGTTGTATTGGACTACATCAAAGGATGGACCCATAGACTACATCCACTAAGTGCCAGAGGCCACTAAAACGCCTCTACAAATTTCCAAAATATCCCCATAGCTAGCAGTACTGCTTCCATTGAGCACTATACCCAGATGATTCTACTCAAACTGTGGTCCTCGGTCCACCAACTCTGCCTTCACCTGGGGGCTCACTAGTCGGTAACAAACCCAGAATTTCAGGCCTCACCTCAACCTCCTGAGCTGAAATCTTCATTTAACAAGATACCAGGGATTAGATGATCGTCACACACACCATACAGGAGGAAACACTAGGTTAGATGGTGACCTTCAAGACACATCAACTGAATGTGCAGGAATCCTGCCTAGTGGTGACACAAACAAAGCAAAATAAACCACCAGTTCCATAGGAGATCTACGTAATAAGCCTCGGTTAGTAGTGGCATCACGTCATGCCATTACTGCTTTTTAGTACAACCGTATTCTCAGCCATAAGCTCTTCTGCACTGATTATCTGGGGGACAACTGCATTTGTCAACCACAGGTATATTAAGTCCTTACTATACCGTATACCTTTTCTCCCTAAACCTACACACACTCTCTCGACGGTTTAAGAACAAGAAAAAATTTTACATTGTCAGTAGGATTATAAATTGGTACAACCATAATGGAAATCAGTATGGCGTTTCCTCAAAAGACTAGGCATGGAACCACCATATGACCCAGCTATACTACTGCTCGGTATTTATCCTGAAGAATAAAAGTCATCATACTACAGTGATACATGTGTACCCACGTTTATAGCAGCACAATTCACAATAGCCAAGTTATGGAACCAGCCTAGGGGTCCCTCGGTGGATGAACAGGTAAGAAATAAGTGGTAGATATACACAACAGAATTTTATTCAGCCATAAAGAAAAATGAAATCATGTCATCTGTAGAAAAATGGATGGAGTTTGAGATCATTATGTTACGTGCAATAAGCCAAACTCAGAAGGTCAAGGGTTGTATGTTTTGTCTCCTATGTGGAAAGTAGAGAGAGAAACAAGGAAAAGATTGGGGTGGGGGGGGTGTGTCTCAGGAAAATTGAAGGGAGATCAGTGGTAGAGGAAAGGGACCAACAGGAGGGAGGGGGGAGGAAAGGAGAAATACTGGGGAATGAGATTGGCCAAACTGTTTTATTATATTGTGTGTATGTGTGAATGCGTAGCAACAAATTCCACCATTATGTACAACTATAAGGCACCAATAAAAATATGTGAAAAAAAATGTTTAAAAATGAAAAGGCCCAGGAATATAGGCTGGTCGTTCAGCACCCTTGGATTCAATTCCAAGTACCCAAAAACAAACAAACAAACAAAAAAATAAGAACAAGACATGAAAAAGACCAAGACACAGAGAGCTTCAGGACTTTGCTAAGTGTCACTGAATTAGGAATATGTGGTTAGGGATTAGTGATGATAATTATTTGAATTTGAGAAACAATGATCCTGTGCACACTGTGGATGGTGTGAGAGGCACCATATGCAAGGGTCCTTCCATGCCAGCGTGAAGACACACTATCTGTACCTGTCAGGCGAGTTCACATGCGTCCGCTGGTTTGAACTTGCAAAGACCATGACTTATCAAGTCTCCAGCAAGATGAAGCAACAGAGGTTCCGAATGGAAAGGGAATAGAGGGTCCGGAAAATGAAGCTGCTTGCTGAAGTCACTATACTACAAAGTGGTCACAAAAGAAAAGCAAGGGCTTCTGCTCTTACCTGCTTTGAGGGTTAGATAGTGCCTGGGGTTGGGGGGTCCCTTTGTGGTGTCTGGTAACAAAGGCACTTAGAGAAATGTCCTCCAGAGCACAGTGGGGTGGTATCAGGAGCGGGGTTTCCAGGGGGCTCCCCAGCCCGTTCCTCACCCCAGTGTACCGACCCTGAGCAAGCGTGTCCTTTGGTAGGAACAGCAGCTGAGGTGCAGAATCCAACTCAGCCATGTCCCCAGCCAAACCTGATTCCACTCCCTGCCCTCTTCCCTTAATTGCAAGAACTTGGAGAAATTAAAATTAGAAAATAAGCATGTACTGACAGTCTGGGAAGCAGTTCAATGAACAGGCACAACTAATGTTTACTGCAAAGTCTTAACACCTGTTAGAATGGGGAGGGGGAAAGGGCCGCAGCTCTGCATGGACGATGCGCCCGTTCCTTGGCCACAGTGGCCGCTGGCGCTCCCGGGGCGGGGGGGGGGGGGGCATCTCGTGGCTACGTTTTCATCAGAATCAAAGCCAAACCACCGGGTTTCAGCGCAGGCTGTGCACCTTTTGAGAATGGGCCAAGACTGGACATTACCAAGCCAGACAGGTGTCACTACCTCTTAAAACTCGCCATTTTCCATGTGTGAGGAGGGCTGGGGGCGGGGGTGGGCAGGTGGGGGAGAGAAGAGACACACTACATACCAACAGGAAATGATGCTGTCTGGGCGATTTGAATGCCCTTGATGTCCCCGCCGACGCCCAAATGTTCAGGAATGGTTTCTAATTAACCTTGTGCTGTGGAGGCACTGGGAGATTCGCATGTACTTATGACAATCAACACAGCAATCCCATGTACCTTTGACCCAGTGGCCCCTAGTTGTGACTGACCTCTCACAAAACTCTAGCACAGCGTCATGACCGGGGGACACTGGGAGTCAGACATAGCGTTTCCAGCCCACCGGGACCCCTGGGTGGCCTTCCACAGCCACCCTGCCCCTTACTCCCTCATCCTGCCCTCTGCCCTTCCTCCCTCTTCTCCGTTTCCAGTCTTCCCATTTCAAGAGTGCCATAAAGATGGAGTCCCACAGCACGGAGCCTTGGGAGTTTGTTGGTTTTCACTGTTTCAGTCATTTTGCAGCCAAAGAAAACTTGTCTGGTGGGTGTGCATGCGTGCATGCGTGCGTGCATGTGTGTGTGTGGCTTCACCATTTGAAGACTCCATTGCGTCTTGTGTCTTGAGTTACCTCCAAGAATCAATCTAAAACCAGCTCCTTGACCCTGCAGCATTTGGGAAGTGTCTGTCCTGTCTCGCCGGGGCTGGTCCTCGCCTGCTCTCCCTGTGACCCTCAGTGCAAAGGCCGAGTGCCCCTGCTTTCCTGTGGCCCTCTGCTTTGCCTGCTGGGAAGGATCGTGGTGCCCGCTGCTCCCTGCACCAGCCACACGGCTGGGAGCGCCACCTTCCCAGGCACAGCCCGGCAGAGGGGCAGGAGGCTGGCCCGCCACCAGCTTCCCCCAGCCCACACAGGGGAGGAAGACACGAGCCAAGGCAGGGCTCGGCCTCTCAGGATGAGGAGAGAGGGTCAGGAGGGCAGCCACGCAGAGTGGCCTTCTTGCTCAAGATTTCTGTGCCCTGCAGCCTTCAGACACTCATCAGTTTTCTCATCTGCAACATGAAGACCACAGTGTCGGCCTTTATACGCTACTATGTACTGGCTTGTGGCTATGAAAATTAGCTAAGATGAATACTGGGCTCTGACCACCAGGCCTGGGGGACATCAACACTGGCATGTGCAGCTTACTATCATTTACAAAGAATCATCGAACCTGTGTAATAAATATGAACCCACCTTGGGGATTCACTTGGGTTGTGAGCCCCTCAATCTTTCTCTGCCCTTCTTCCTCAGTATATGATACCAAAACCCTCGCTTCGCCAAGGGATGGTGCCTGGGCCAGAGTCGTGGAGGGGCCTCCCCGAGAGGCCTGTGTGCAATCTGCGACCTCGTGTTGCCGAGAAAAAGAGGCGTCTCGCTGCTGAGCGGGGGCTCGGGCTGCGAATGATGTCAAAGGCCCCCGAATGAGCCTCGTGAATTGTAAGCTACCTGGTACCGAAAACCGGGAGGAAAAACTCTCGGAGGCAGAGTTAAGCTTTTACTACTTTTACTTCTACTTTCTTAGAGCTTAGAGAGGGAAAGAAAGATTTTTAGAGAGAAAGATTAAAGCGAGCTTTTCTTCTTGTAGAGAGAAAGAAAGATAGAGCTTAGCTTCTTCTTAGAGAGAAAGAAAGATAGAGCTTCTCTTCTTCTTAGCTTAGAGTCTTAGAAAGATAGAGCTTAGCTTAGAGAAAGATTAGAGCTTCTTTCTTCTCTCTTCTTTCTTCCTTCTTCTTTCTTCTGTCTTCTGTCTTCCTCAGGAGTCTCGGTCTAACTCTGACCAGCCATTACTTCTTCTATCTGGTTTCTCTTCTGTAACCGCTCTGCCTACGTTCTGGCCGCTCTGATTCTTCTGACCGACCGAGTGACTGCCCGGCTGACTGAATTCTCCGTTCTCCTAACTCGGACCGCTTTCACCCGGTTATATACCTTCAGCTTTGCGGGTGCCTACAGGTGCGTCACATACATATCAGGTGGAACTTATGGCTTCCAGCTAGCTACAACAGCCCTTCCTAATTAGGGCTCCTTCAGTGAATGACATCCACATCCGTCCGTTTTTTACTTAAATTGCTGCTGGTTCCGCCGCTGCCATGAATGGCCTTGGTGCCAGATCACACAGAGTGACACAAAACACAGAGGGACGAGCCAGTGGCCGAGGGCTGGGTGGGGAAGGAGTCACCGCCCCCACACGGGCGCGACTCTAAGTGTTGGAAGCGATGAAATGAGGCTCGCGCTGGAAGGCGATCCTGTGACCCGTGATGGGAGCAGGGGACGCTTCGGGTTCAGCCGGGCAGGGAGAATAAAAGCCATCTACGTGCAGCCAGCCATTTTTTAAGTGCCCACAGGCTCTTTTCTCCTCCTCTCCTCCTCCTCCCTCCCGAGTGGCCAAGTGTGGGGTGCCATTCTGGAACTTGCTGCTAATGTCACCGGCCCCTGGCCTCTGCGTTCCGGAGGCCGGCCTCCTCTCTCTTCCGCTGCACATCACCTTGGGCCGCTCACTTGCAAAGGCAGTGGCCCCACGAGAGACAGGTGGCCCCCATCTTTTGAGATGGAAAAAAAAAAAAAAGTTCTTGGTAAAGGCTCATCCGCTGCCGGGCTCCTTGTGCTAAGACGTTGATTTTATCTCAGTCCTGTGATTAGGAATCCATACCACGGGGGCTTTAGAAATAGAGAATGATTTAGTGGACCCGATTTTAGATCAGAAATCCTGGGTTCCTGTCTCCTCTCTGCCATTTATCTGCTGCTGCCTGATCTTAGGCGAGTTGCTATGGGGTCTCTGCATGTCTCTTTCTATATCCTGCAAATGGTCCAGTGCAGACCACCTCGAGGTTGTCACTAAGATTAAAGGAGGGATGGTGTTTGCAAGCCCCGTGCAGCCCAGGGGCGGTGGCATAGGCAAAACTCACGAACAACACGCAAGACCGATAGAACATAGCAAGGTGAAGAGGTGACAGCGAATTTTAACACAGGCCCCTTGTTACTTGAGCAGAGGATGCTGCTGTGATTGCAGGTCCCAGGTGGCATCCCTGAGAGAATGAGGGCCCCAAGGAAACCATGGTTTCCACAAGGAGAACCTCCTGTCTCTGGGAGGGCCACTGGCTTTACAAATGGAACACGGGACTTCAGCTTCACCTGTGCGCCCTGCCGAGTCCTTGACCAGGCCAGTGTCCAACCTCACCAGGAGTCTTCCCTGGGGCCCACAGAGGTATGCTATTTTTCTGTGCAGAGGAAAAGTATATCTAGGTGTTAAAAATGCATGTTACCCACTCCTGTTCCTCGTACCCTTACAAAGAGGCGGCCAGGCCGTTTATATAGATCTCTTCATTTTCATGTGTGCATACAAGGTCACTTTCTCAACAGATCAATAGAACAATCTGAATACACAATTTTCATGTCACTATGTATTTTGGAGTTGAAATACATTGAAGGGAACAAGAATAACAAGGCTTTGAAGAAGTGGCAGCTCAGATAGCAACATAATTTTAGATTTTCTCATTGTTAGTCTCAAATATATCTGCAGATACAATTTGAGAGCTCTACTTATGTAAAATGAAAGCAACAATTTAAAAGGATATTAAGATTTGAATTGTGCCTGTTTTTCCTACCAATTATTTTCTAAAGGTCTACATTTTTTAAATTGGTTTCTTCATTTACTGAATTTAGTCCACCTCTTTATGAGGTCAGACTAGTGCAGGGTAAGTTCTGGAACTGCTGTGTGTTCTTAGACAAGTCAATTCACCTCTCTGTTTCTTCCTCTAAAAAGTGGAATCATAATGTCTAGTCTAGCCAGTAGCACTGCTATCAGATCTTATGCTGTTCTGTGTATCAGCAGTTGTGTGAGCCCTCTGAAGAGCTCTGATTGGTCACTTTCCAGCATAACTCTGCCTTGTCTTTCTTCAACATACAACGGCTTCAGGGGTGGGGTTACGGGCACCTCGGATTGTAAAGATTTCCCCTTTTGGGCTGGGATTGTGGCTCAGTGGTAGAGCGCTCGCCTAGCACGCGGGAGACCCCGGTTCGATCCTCAGCACCACGTACAAATAAAACGCATTGTGTACAACTAAAAGCAAATAAATAAAAATATTAAAAAAAAAAAAAAAAAAAAAAAGATTTCCCCTTTCAAAGTCATTCTTGCTGCTGGCTCCTTGAAGCAGATTTGACCATTACCATCGCTACAGGCTGAAAACCTCCACTAACTGTTGGGTGATTGTGCACATTACTCTGAATGCTGTAGCTAAATGAATAAAAGCTGCAGACTAAATATGAAATAAATAACCTTGGCGAGGCATAGGAATGTCACTAGAATGCTGGCCCTTATTATTATTTTTATTTTAGCTATTGAGAAGACCAGCCTGATAATGGAAAAAGAAAATGCCTCGAGGAGTGAGAAGAACTGGATTTAAATCCATACACAAACAAAAGGCCCTTAGGCTTCATTTTTAAGGGTTCGCTTTTCTTCTTCTGCATAATGGGTACATTAACACCCACCTCCAAAACCTCTGACAGGATCCAGTTCTTTTTTTTTTTTTTTTTTTTGTGTGTGTGTGTGTGTGTGTGTGTGGTACCAGAGATTGAACTCAGGGGCACTCGACCACTGGGTCACATCCCCAGCCCTTTTTTGTATTTTTATTAGAGACAGGGTCTCACTGAGTTCCTAAGTGCCTCGCCATTGCTGAGGCTGGCTTTGAACTCGCTCTTCTCCTGTCTCAGCCTCCCAAAGTGCTGGGATTACAGGCGTGTGCCACTATGCCTGGCAGGATCCAGTTCTTAAAAAGGTTGGAAGTAAAGTCTGTGCAATACTCCCGGGGTGTGGCTCATGGTAAGTGCTCAGTAAGCAGGAACTGCTGGTAAGGTTGCTCAGACTCTTGCAGTATGCATGCGTGGCTATTGTCAATCCTCGCTGTAATCATAAAGCTAAAGCTACACATTTTGAATCATTTTCGGTTCTGATAAATCAGCCTAATAATCTGACACGTGCAGGATACTGGGTTTGCACCCTCTTTGTCTGCCCTTCCCCCACACCTGAGTCTATAAATTCTCTCTGCAATGCACAAAGTCCTTAGTCTATTAAGAAGTCAGTGGGATGTTCACAGAAGAGGAGGAGGAATTCCTGGAGCCCCGTCTCCGTCTGCCAGGAGCCCGGCCATACTCTTGCGTCGTGGGCACTGGGGAGTCTACGTGCTGGACCTTGCTGTCCTTGGGCCAGCCCCCATTCCTTGCGTACAGGCCTCCTGAGGATGTGCTTTTCTCATTTACTATGTTTCTTTGGATGGTAACCTATACACCTCCCAATAAATTTTGGTTTACCTAGGAGCTGACGGGCACAGAAACCCAGATTCAATTTGTGCCGATTTATGAGACACCTGCACAACGGGCCTGGAGACGGTCCTGCAGCTCGCTTTATAAATTAACCCTTCTTTACATATTCTGCAGACTTAGCACAGGCCGGTGTTCGACAGGGCCACAGTCCCAGATCAGCCTCGTGGGTCTCTTGGCGTTTGTTACCGGAGCACCAGGGCCCTGTTCAGCACAAACAATGCAGATTTATGAGACGTAGGAGAAGAGGGACGCGCTCACAGCCCCTTGTTATTCAGGCCGCAGCGCCGATGCTCTTACGGGGCTCTGCGCTGCTAACTTCAAGGCGTGGGAGAGCGGGGCTGGGATGGCTGTGTGCGGCATGTTGATGGGACCGAGGGCTGCGTTCATTCACTCATTCGCTCATTCACCTGAAGCGTTCTGAGTGTCTAAAAGTGCAAGACACCAGGGAGCAAGACAAAGGGAGACAGAACAGAATGAGGCACACTTTCATCCTCAAAGAGCTGATGCCCTGCTGGGAGCCAGCACCTGCAGGTAGAGGAAGACTACAGCTCTGAGCCAGCAGACCCTGGCCTGAGACCTTACAAGCCACGTAACTCTGGACAACTTACTGAACCCTCCAAAGCCTCAGTTTCCTCATCTGGAAAAACGGGCGCACGGATCCAACCCAGCGTCACAGAAGTAGCATGGAAGGGATGACGTTCAGCAAATTGCTGTGGAAACTCGAAGCACCACACCAAGGTCCAAGAATCTTGTGCACATGGTCAGCAAGGCCCCGAAGAAAGGGACAGGCCTACAGTGAAGAGCAAAGGCGGGTCCAGGAAAGCCAGGGCGGGGCGAGAGCCTGGGGGGTTGGACTGAGTGAGTGTCCTTGGAAGCCCCTGGAGGTGTTGAGACCCAATTTTCTTTCCTTACAGAAAAGGAGAATGAGGAAGAGGAGAAATGGGAGGCTGGTGGGGTTGGGGAGGGGGGAAGAAGGAAATGGCCTGGCTGTAAAGAGAAGGGAGAAACAGCTCCCGGGGAGGAGGCCGAGCAGGGTGAGGGCACACCAGGACCCGGATGGAACAGAGAGGAAACGCCCCCCTGGCTTTTCTGTGTCCCACCTACTGAAGACATGGAGGGGCCCTTCCACACTGTCCCAACAACAGCGGTGCCTTAAAGAGAGTGCCTTGCTTTCGGGGGCAGGGAACAAGCAACATTGGCAAGTTCAAAGTCACTGCAGTGATGGCTGGAGAGGAATGCCATCTGCCTTTGGAACTCACTGAGGGAGTTCAAGTTCGCTCCCTGAGAGCATCTCCACCCCACCTGCCGGCTCTAAGATTCCACTGCTGCAAAGGAGTTGCTGTGCACCGTCCCCTGTCCCTGTCACTCCCACTCCTGAGAGGACAGGGAGGCACAGTGGCAGGGGCGGAGGTCCTGGTGAACTAGTGAACCGAGCCAGCCCGAGCACACGGAAGCGGCAGACAGTGGTCTGGGCCTCGGGTGTGCCCCGGGTTCTCCAGGAGCCCCCCTCCCAGCGGCAGAGCCAGTTCCAGTGTCTGACGGTGTGTGATGTTCCCGACGGGGGTCCAAAGAGCCCCGCAGGTTCCTCCTGGCCCTCGGCAGTCACCTGCCCAGTGGGCCACCAGCTGCCGCACCGCGAGGCTGCTGGAGCAGCTGTGTGGGGCGCCGCGGGGTGAAGACCCCAGGCCTCCTGCCCACGGCCACACGCGCTGCATCGCGAGGTGGATCCTGCAGCTCCACGGAGGTTTCAGGGGCCACGGCTCGGTGGCCACTTCAGGGGCGGCCCTGAGCCAGAACCACCCAGCCAGGCTACTCCCCAGTTCCTGACCCGCAGAGACTCTGAGATGGTAAGTGCTTATTGTTTGAGCCACTGGGTTGGGGGATGGCGTGTTGGGCAGCCACAGACCCTGGGAATGAGCAAGTGGAGCAGGCAAAAGGGACGAGAGACGCAAACAGCGCCCGCAGAAAGAAAGGACAGAGGAGGGCTTTTAGAGAATGGAAAATTACACAGGGGGCCAGGAGGGAGGCCAGTGTTAGCGCACTTGCTCGGCACGTGCAAGGCCACGGGTTTGATCTCCAGCACACAGACACCCCCCTACTGCCACCAATCACATAGGGAACACTCATGTCAGGAGCTGCCCCAGGTGCTGTTCCCTCCACGTCCTCTAGGAGGTTCTAGCTGGGCTCGGCCTGGAGTGCTGATGTCACAGTACCGATGGTTCTTCTGGCAAACCTTTCTTGAGTACTTATTGTAAGCCAGGGGTCATGCTTTGTGCTTTAAAGATGTCTTATTTGGTCTTCTCCACACCCCTAGCTGTGGGAACTGCATCATGATCACTCTGTGATAGATGAGAAAACACTCAAGAAGAGAAAGGGTACGTGACCTGCTGAAGGACTTGTCCCCGACAATCACGTGGCCTGCTCTCTCCTGCAGGGGTCCTGGGCACTGGCCCCGTGCAGCTGGGCATGTGAACCTGGGGTGGCCAGGTGGGGTCCCGCAGATATTCCCTGCCCCAGGAAGAACTCGGCATGTCTTCCTACAGCAGTGTTTCTATCCACTGCCCGGCAAATGAGAACGCCATTTGCACACTTACATGAACACGCACACTCTGAGTAAAATGCACACTCCCCAGGAGATTTCAAGATAAATCCTGGAGGCTTGGGGAGGAATACTTCAAGGGTGCCAGCCTTCTAGCATCACGTGTGTCCCCTGCCGCAGGTGCTGGCTGAGACACCTCTTGCAGATGAGGCCAGGGAGGCTGGAGAAGGGAGGTGACCCCCCAAGTCACTGAGCCGGCACTCAGAGAGCCAGTGTCTCTGGCCTCCAAATCCTGGGTGGTCCTTACACCTGCCAGCACCCCCCACCACCAGTCTGTGGCAGCTGCCAAGTCTGGGGTCTTGGAGGAGAGCCACCAGCCCTTCTTTCACAGACTCTATTCCCAAAATGTCTCATCCTGCCCCTCCTGTCCACGAGGATTGTGATTACGGCTGCATCATTAGCGCTCTCGAAGAGCACACCGTTTCCAGATCCACCTAAACGTGTTTGCAACGATTGCCGCGGCCTGTGTGATAAATAATTGAAGAGGAGGCGCCTGACCTGTCGGCTGCAGGGGGCGCGGATGGGGCTGGAGGAGGAGGACGTTCTGCCAGCGACAGGAAGAGTCATTTACAGTGGCAAGGAGGTAAGGAACTCTCTGAGTCCCGGGGGGCCCGTGCAGCTCAGATGTTCCCTCCAATCCACGCTGATGCCTTCCTGCTCCGCCAAATCGACCTGAACAGCCCAGAAAGCTGCACGGCCCCACCTGTCAGCCCCAATCGGTGCTGCGGAAATTTTGTTAGGAAAATAGATGTACCGAGATTCAATTTTTCGATTGTCTGAAGGCTTAATTTAGTGACCTTGGAAAATGTCTCCTAGAGGTGAGAAGCAGCAGCCAGGAATATATGGGGGGTGGGGTAGGAGGAAGGGGCTTCCCTGGTAATGGGTAATTTATTTACTCTCATTTCCAGGCCTCTTTGGAAAACCAGGAGAATACTCAGATAGCGACTATCATTTTCTTACAAAAGTCAGGTGGGTGAGAAGAAAGAGAAAAAGAGAGAGAGAGAGAGAGAGAGAGAGAGAGAGAGAGAGAAACCCCTGGCCATAGTGTATTACTTTCGAAAGAGCAATAGGCTCTTAAGATAATGTGCATATGTGTATGTATTTATATATATACTTCTCTCTATATATTGTGAAAATTTGAGATTATACAAAAGGAAAAGGAATACTGCAATGACACCATACGCCTGTCATCCAGATGTAATCCTGGCAGTCCCCTTTCTTCGCCATCCTGTCCACCCCTCCACCCCAGGCCTCCTGTCCTGTCGCCCCTGTTGACTGCGCAGGCCGGGGGCACTGGAGGCCTCTGCATCGCTGTGATGCTGAGCTTTCTTTGCTCATTGACAAAACCACCCAGAGCAAGGCCAGCAGGAGGGGGAGCTCTGGGGCTGGGAGTTCCGAGATCCTGGCTCCAGACCTCCGTCGCCATGGGGCCCAGGGACATTCTCAACCTGAGACTTGGTTTCCGTGGGCTGGCGGGGTGACAACTCAGAGGCACACTGGGTGTTGACTGAGCCATGATCCCGGAACTCTGGCACAGAATCTGGTGGAGGCGAAGGGATGGGGCGATGGCTGAGTCTGTGTCTCGACTCGACTGGGCCCCAGGGGGCCCAGGTGCTCGATTTGACGTGATTTCTGGGTGGTCTCCAGGGGTGTTGTGGGGATGAGATATCAACATCTGAACTGAAACACCTGCCACCGGCCCTCAGTGTGGAAGGGGCTCCTACCAACCTTTTGAAGGCGTGAATAAAACACAACCTGAGAAAGGAAGAATGCTCCCCCACCTCAGCTGGGACGCTGGTGTCCTCCTGCCTTTGGACATAGATGCTGCCATTGTCTCTGTGGGGTCTGCAGACTGTCACATGCAGGTCCTGGACTTCTCAGCTTCCGTAGTCATGTGAGCCGATTTCTTAAACCTATACCTCCACCAACACGATCGATTACAACATGGACATCTCAATCCCCCCACACACCCTTTGTTCTGTTTTGCTGGATCCCTGACTAGTACAGACGGTCGTCTTTTATACTTTGGGTGTCCTGATGACCTTTAAATTGGATCTCCAGAAAATGCTCTGCCCCATGGATTGGCAAGCTATTTCTATAAAGAGCTAAGTGGAAAATACTTGGGGTGGTCTGCTGAATCTCTGTTGAAACTACCAAATTCTGCTATTATACCTTGGAAGTAGCCAAAGGCAAGAGGCAGAAATTAGACAGAACCATCTTCCAATAGCAATTAATACCGAGAACCAGGCGGTTGGTGGGTTTGGCTGTGGCCTGTTCTCGGCTGTAGATCAACACTTCTCAAGATGTGACCCAGGCACCACCAGTGTCAGATCCCCCATGCTGCTGGTTAAACCTGCAGATTCTGGGGTCACATCCTGGAGCAAGCGAGTCGGAATCTTTGGGATGGGGGCCGAGGAAGGGCCCCCAGTGGTCCTTTGAGGACCTCTGCTCATCTGCATTAGAACCCGTGGCCTCAGGTAAAGTCGGCTAGGAGGTGAGCAGGTCCTCTTCCCACTGCCTGGCCGGTCTGAATGAGTGCCCAGGGCGCTCCGGATACTGTCGCCGCAGATCACCGACTACTCTGGGGCAGCTGCAGGTCTTTTTGCTCTCTTCCTGGGCTCAGAACTTAGTCCATCAGCAAACAGAATCAGCGTCTGGAGGCTCAGAAGTGGGGACCCAGGGAAGGGATCCAGAGAAGAGTGCAATCGTGGAACACTTTGGGGACAGAGGAGCAGGAGGGTGGTGGCCAGTAGTAAGAGAGGGAGCTCTTGCCCCAAGGGGCTTAGATCCGCCCCCGTCCTGCCAGTGCACTCCTACAGAGCTGGAACACTGCATCTCCTGAAGCACTTGAGGACTCGTCCCCATCTCACCCTCACGGAAACCATGAAGCGGGTGCTCTGATGGTCCCTATTCCTCCCTTAAGGAAAACTGGTGCTCGGAAAAGTTGAGTAACTTACCCAAGGTCATGCAGAACAGGGATTTGAACCTAAGAAGCTCGTCCGCAGGATACATAGGATGTGCATTCTCATGCCACACATTTCTCACCAAAGCACCATTAAGATGAGTCAGGGGAGCCCGACTTTAGCTAGGATCAGCTGCTTGGAAATCACACCCGATCCTCTCCCTTGTACCGGAACGCCCAGAGATTCACACTTCACGGCAACAGCTAGCAAACCTAGCCCTGGTGCCACTGCGCTCCAAGTTCACTCCTGTGCAGGCCTGGGTCTCACGGCAGCTGCTCCTCCAGCCCCGGACACAGAGCAGAACCCCCCACCCCCAGCTCCCTGAGCCTCCCCACCAGCCCCGGGCAGAATGGCAGGGAAGAGAGCCCAGGGGTTAAAAGCTGTGTCACTTGGGCAAACTCCTTCATCTCAATGATTTTTCACTTCCTCCGTTACAAATAAGGAGAGGCACACCTACATTTTAGGACTAACACGGGGTGCACAGCGAATGCGCATTTTGAAATGCTGCTCAAAAGATGGCCGTGTGAGTGGTTCTGTTATGTGGTCTCAAATTCAGGTAAGTCCCAAATTGCTCATTCACAAAATAGAAATAATAATAGTGCTCACTTTGTAGGGTGGCAGGATCAGCAACGCTGATGGTGACAGCAATGCACACCAGCTCCCTGCACGTGACTCGCATATAATACAGTACCATAGTGAATAAAGGGCTTATCATGGGGCATGGCACATAAGGACAGACTGAATTATGTTAACTGTCAATATGTAAGTAGGTGCCACTACTTGGCACACAGTAGGACACTCACCGGTAAGATTTATCGTTGTAAATTAAATTAGCAAATAGTTCTCTATTGATGATTGTAAGAGCCTTAATGAGGCGGTAGCTAAGATGGCGGCTGGCTGAGAGCCAAAGAGGAGGCATTTAATTGTTTTCTCCTGACCTTAATGTAATCAGCTAAGAATCTTTCTGTGCCCGTGAACGCTGTGTGACGCACCTGTAAGTTGAGCTTGTGACACGTGTATACTTGTTAAGGTGAAGAGTATTTAACAGGTAGGGCTGGCGAGAGGGGGGGCTGGAGTTGGAATCAGAGGAGAATACAGAGGAGAAAGCAGAGAAGAAGCAAGAGTAGAGAACCTGCTCATCTCCAGTCTGCCTCCGATTTCTTTCCCGCGGTATCATTGCTGCAGGCGGCAGCAGATGATGACTAAAAGTGCCCGTGTGGTGCCGGGGCACAGGGTGGCCATCCTGTGAAAAGTGGGTCACAACCATGGGGACAGTACCAGAACCCACCTGCACATGGCAGGCACCACGGCGACTGTAGGAGCCCTGTTTGGGGAGATGACTTGAATTGCGGTTGACTATGAGCCGTGGAGATTTGGGCATTGTCGCCTTTTGTAGTCTCATGGGACTTGTCCCAGGATTTCGAGTGACTTGGCCGAAATTGCTGATCGGGTCAGCGCCATTTTGGTGGTGAGTGTGTGTGGCGTGTGTTAGTCGTTGTTAGAACCAGAGAGAAAAGTTATCAGAATAAAAAGTTGTTTGTCAGCCGGGCGCGGTGGCGCACGCCTGTAATCCCAGCACTTTGGGAGGCTGAGGCAGGAGGATTGCGAGTTCAAAGCCAACCTCAGCAATGGCGAGGCACTTAGTAACTCAGTGAGACCCTGTCTCTAAAAAAAAATACAAAAAAGGGCTGGGGATGTGACCCAGTGGTCGAGTGCCCCTGAGTTCAATCCCCAGTACCAAAAAAAAAAAGCTGTTTGTCTCCAGTTTGCCTCTGAACTTCTTCCCGCGGCTCCGTTGCTCCAAGCGCTTCAGGCGGCAACAGGCGACCTCCGTCCTCTCCGCTTCCCTGCTTCTGTCTCGCCTCCTCCAGGCAGAGGGGTGGTTCCTGTTCTGCGTCCCACATTTCTGGGTCCTGGACGGACATCCATCAAAGGCCCTTCTCTCTGGAGGTGGCTTTTTTACTGTCACCCTCTTTGCCGAGGTGACAGGGAACAGCAGCAGGTCTTGGACTCCCCAGGCCCCATGGGGTGGGGTGTTCAGATTAGATTAGCTGGCATCCCTCGCCCTCCTGTCACTCGCTGCCTCCTGTGCTGTTGGCACGGGTGTCATCAGGGCCTCATGGCCCGAGGAGCTGACAGACACCAGGCTCCCGGTAGGCCAGGCCTGCAGCCATCTGCACCCAAGGACACCCAGCAGCCTCTTCCCCTCGGGCCTGTGAGCCAGCCCGGCCCCCCAGCCTCATCAATCCTAGCAAGGGGGCTGCGTCCCGGGCCCTGCAATAACACCAGTGGCTGGTGCACAGGTGTGGTTTCTCCCTGCTTCCCTCGGACCTCACCCAACCAGGTGCTTTCTGTCCCTGGGCTTCCCTGCCTTGAAATGGAGCCAGAGGTGTGTGGAGGAATGTGCAGAAGAGGGGCCAGTCCTGGGGAGAGAGAACACACCTGGTCCCCAGCCACACAACGCCAGCTCCTCTCCTTCCTCAGGGAGTGACAGCACCGGGCCTTACTTTCCTCATCTGTGAAATGGGCAGGACCAGCACGCTTCCCTCCAAAGGCCCCCCTGAGGTCACAGCGCCCAGCGCCTGGCCAGCGAGTCAGCTCTCAGGGCGTGGACGGGTCAGCAGTTCAGCTCTCCTCTCAGTGGTGGCGTGTGTGCTTCGCAGCTGGGGTGCAGCTAGGATGCTGCGGCCCCCAGAGAGTTGCTGGCGTCCTGGAAAGGACCACGGTGTTTTGACTAGAGAGAACGGGGACCAGAACCCCAGGGGTGCCAGTTACCGAGCTCTCTGGCTTCCTTCCACCCTTCCACCACGGGGATGGGAGGAGGTGTAAGTGGATCATCTGAATCCAGCCAGCTGGTCCTGAGGAGGGAAGGAAGTGACTTATCCAAATCCTTGACCCTGGGTCTGGCCATGGTGGGTGCTCCCTGGGAGATGAGTCCCAGGACCCTCGGCCGGGACATGCTGCGTTGCCACACCCCTTCCCAGGGGCTGCGACTCTGGTCCAGGCCTCTGGCCTCACACCACCCCTCCACCGTGCTCAGCGTAGGGGACTGAATGGTGGCCCTCCAAGGTACACGTTGCTCTTCAACTCCCTCCAACTTGTGAAAGTGACTGGTGGGGGAATGGCGTCTTTGCAGACAGGATTAAGTGAAGAATCGAGATCTTGAGATGAAGAATCAACTGGGTAGGCCCTGAACCCAAACACAAGTGACCTCGTAGAGAAAGCCAGAGAGGGAGGGGCAGAAGAGGAGGCCATGTGACCATGCAGACAGATGCCGGAGTGGGATGCGGCCATGAGCCCAGGGTCCCCCAGGGGTCACCAGAAACCGGAGGAAGCAAGGAAGACATTCTCGGCTGGAGCCTCCACCGGGAGGGCAGCCCTCTCGGTACCTGGATCCTGGACGTCTGGCCTCTGGGACCACGAGGGAATTGGTTTCTCTTGTTCTGAGTCCCTAAGTCTGCAGGAACTTCTCAAGACAGCCGCAGGCAGTGGCTGATCTGGCCGGACACACTCATGCCCGCTACAAAACTGAAGGCGGCACCACAAAATAAATAATATTTAATATTTCACTGAAATACTACGCTGCACTTTTTTTGTATTTTGTTTTCTTAAGTCAAGATGAATACAGGAAGATCTACGATGAACAAAATACCAGCGTGGAGTAAGGCCACGGTCTCCTTCCTCACCCTAATCCCAGCCCTGCTGTGACTCAAGTCAGCTGCCTGCCCTTCATCCCCCAAATGGCCCAGAGATGGATAATCCTGGTTTCCTCAGCTGGGGACCCAGGGGTCATGAGTGAGGTCTACCTGGGGCTCCTCTGCGGCTCCTGGCTGGGGCTGGGCCATCCTGAGCCTCGAGGATCCTGCTTTCCCAGCTGGTCCCACAGAGGCAGGCGGCACGGTGGGAGAGGCTGCAGCTGGGTGGGGCACCTCAGCCCTGCTCTGAGCCTCCCTGCTGTCAGCTGCCTCATCTCGTCAGTGGGACTGACAGTGGACGGACGCCTCATCAGGATGTGCTGAGAGGGTACACAGGGGCCTCTGCCCTCCCCGCTGCCGCTGTGATCACTACTGGAAACAACAACAACAACTAAAAACAAAACCAACTAGAAATCGTTCCCACTCAACCGGGCCTCTTCAGTCCTCACCCAAAGCGCCTGTGACCTCCGTTGCTTTGCTAGTCTCTCCCTTGCACCCAGAGTCTGGTCTGATATACAGCAGGTGCACAATAAATACTGACCCGAGGAGTCATCCGGGCATAGATGAATGAATGAGGAAAAGGATTTCTAGATTCAATGAACTAACATTGTAAAGGACCTTGGGCTGAATCCAGTAAATCAACCAATCATGCGCTTGGGTCAATAAAAATTCTGTCCTCATTGGTCATTTTTGTTATCATTAGAAAAACTGTCCATAAGTAGAATTAAACATCTGGATGTGTCAGTGGGTGGGAGTGGACTGTCCATCAAGATTAAATTGAAGCTGGGATGTGGTGGCACACACCTGAAATCCTAGTGACTCTGGAGTCTGAGGCAGGAGGAGCCCAAGTTCAAGGCCAGTCTCAGCAACTTAGTGAGACCCTAAGCAACTTTGAGAGACCTTGTCTCAAAACAAAAAAATAAAATAAAAAGCACTGGAGATGTGCTCAGTGGTTAAGCACCCCTGGGTTCAACCCCAGTATCCCAAATAAACAGATAAATAAATAGGGCTGGGGATGTGGTTCAGTGGTAAAGTGCCCCCGGGGTTTAATCCTCAGTACCAAAAAGTAAAAAATAAAAAAAAATTTTTTTGAAAATTATTTTTAATGTTTACATATTTCTAAAGATTGTTTAATAGCAAACAGATTTTCAAAAACTCTTATTTTAAGGTTTCAATGAACAAAAAGTAAAACCAAATGAAATGCTAGAAAATAAATAAAAAAGTTGGATCCCGAAGGCCAGGAAGCTGCAGTGGAGAAGTGCAGAAGTTCAGGGTGGCCAGCCCTTCCCTCAGGGCCACAGGCCAGCGGGCACTCAGCCACCTGAAACACACGTGGGCACGGACATGTTCCTGCATTCAGATAAACTCCTTGGCGCGGGGGCCACATCTGTTTCCCCAAACCGTGGCCGTACACCCCAGGCGAGGCTGTTATTAAACATCTGTTGAATGGATGGAATGGCTCTAGATTGCTGCATGTCATTAGGCAGACAGGTGACCGCTGTCTGTCCACAGCATCCAGAGATGAGGGTCACCATGGTGACTGTCCAGGCAACGATGGCTCCTGTTTTTCTGCTTTAGGAACCACCTGCCTCTTACTTCAACTTGGAATGGTGGGGGGTGTGCACTCCGGTCTTCATTCGTACACGCGGCTGATCCAATCCCGCGGCCAGCGAGCCCCTCCCCGGCCGCAGCCCCCCGCCCACCTTGCCCAGCCGCCCCAACTGGAGAATGCAACAGCTGGCGGCATCATTAAGGCGTTTCTATACAGTGCCACCCGAGGCCTGACCCGGGGACCATCTCCACCATTAGATGTGAATGACCTCAGCAGCAGGGCTGAAAGGCCCGAGTATTAATTCACAGAACCACAAGCTCAATTTGAGATTTAATTTGAGATAACGAAGAGCGACTGAAAGTGTATTCAAACTTCGGAGCGTGCGGTGAAAGGCCTCTCCCTGTTTTTCAAGTTGAATATGAATCCAGGATTTCTTTAACAGATTTATTCACAAATTTACAAACAACGTGAGGGCCCCTTTTCCTAGTCCCCCCACTTTGCTTCTTAACCGCGTCTTCGGGTGATGTGTCAGTTAGTAACCCTTCCTCCCCCGTCCTGATTTACAAATGGCTGCCCCGTAGGGACGGCCTTCCAATTCGATTACATTCCTGAAGGGGAAACAGACTTCTCTAGGCCTCTCCCCAGGGTCCGATTCCCCTGGATTCCATCTTCAACATGCCAAGGTCTGTCTGTGGAACTGTGGTGGTGATGGTGCAGTACGAAAGCCTCAGCCCTGCAGCGTAACTCTGGAGGAGAAAGTGTTGGAAGGAAGCAAAATCACGTGCTGCCTGTTTGGAACACCGTGCCTCTTGGTTCTAGTGACTATCTAGACTCTGAAGATTTTATTCTTAAAACACTCCAAATTCTGATGGGAGGTGGAGGTTTTAGTTGGTTCAAGCGGCTCTTTGGACCTCAAAGAGTTTGTTTTAATATTTAAAATTCCTGTTAGAGCTTGGTTTGGGCTGATAGCTTCCTTTGGATTGAGGAATCTCTGTTGCTATTTACTGAACATCTATTTTGTGCCTGGCACTGTGCTGCATAGTATTTCCTTTGCATTTTCTCAGTGTCCAGCTTTGGAAAAGGAGACTTGGTTGAACCTTAGTATGCAACCTATCTTAAGAACCAACCTAGATGTCCCTCAGTAGATGAGTGGATAAAGAAAATGTGGTATATATACACAATGGAATTTTACTCAGCAATAAAAGAGAATAAAATAATGGCATTTGCAGGTAAATGGATGAAGATGGAGAATATAATGCTAAGTGAAATTAGTCAATCTCAAAAATCCAAATACCGAATGTTTTCTCTGATATAAGGAGGCTAGTCACAGTGTTGTTGGATGGGGGTACATAGGAGGATTAGAGGAACACTAGAATGGTCAAAGGGAAGGGAGGGGAAGGGAGGGAGTAAGGGGGAGGGAGGGGGGACAAAAAGGAAAAAAGAAAAAAGAAAAGGTGGTTGAATGAGATGGATATCATTATCCTAAATGCATGATTGAAGACCTGAATGGTAAGAATATACTTTGAATACAAACAGTTGAATGTAAAAAGATGCTATATATGTGCATTATGAATTGTAATACATACTACTACTATAAATAAAAAATAAATTAAAAAAAGAGAAAAAAAATTAAAGAGCCCTCTTTTCTCATCTGTGAAATGCCACACACCCCAGGGCTTCCTAAAGGCAACTTGAGAGATATAATCACAGACAAGTGGGTATAAAAACATCACAGGTCACCTGAGTGTGACCCTAAGACTTGGGAGAAAGAGCAATACCCTAAGAACCACGCTGTGAATGCCCTGGTTACAGCTACACAACAGGCAAAGGCAGAGACCACAATTCACAATCCTGCCCTGCTTTGTCTTTGAGTTTTCAAAAGAAGCCCTGGGGTGGGCAGGGGGTGGGTGGGGGGGATGAACTGGAGGCCGGACACAGTCCAGCTGGTGTCCAGCTCACCTGCCATCACTGCGGGTGTGGACCCCAGGGCAGGCCCGTATCTCCGCCCCCTCATCAGGTGCAGATGGGGCTCGGCGGCAGTGGGAAGAGCGGGTGGATGCTCAGCTGGTTTCTGACACCCCGCAGGCCTGAGAGGAAAGAGCCACACGTGCTTACGGCCGCGCAGGTGGAGCACTCTCCCCAACATGTCTCCCCAGAAACACAGAATAGAGTCTTTGCAGATGTGATGAAGACAAGGCTAGAGGGGAGCTCCTAACCGGAGCAGGGCAGGTTCTGAATGCAATCACTGCTGTCCTCATCAGAGCCTGACAAGGACACAGTCACACAGGCCCAGTGAGGCTGGACGCAGAGGTCACAAGTCAAAGAATCCAGGATTCCAGCAACACCAGAAGCTGGGAGAGAGGCCTGCCATGGTTTCCCCCAGAGCCTCCCAAAGCCAGAGGTGCCAATGCCGTGACCTTGGACTTCGGGCCTCCAGAACCTTGAGAGACCAAGCGTCTGCTGTTCCAAGCCACCCAGACCTTAGATTACCAGGAAGGGCGAAGATTTTTCTAAGGATGACAACATGCTGTTGGATACCAAGGTGTCCCCAGCAAGCCCCTGCGGTCCCAGTTGACTCCACCATCATTTCCAGCATGTGGGAGGCACCAGTCCCACGGGGTCTAGGGTCTGCAAAGTCTGCAGTGGCCAGAACTTGGGGTTGCACGTGGGAAAGAACACTCACGCTACCAACTCAGCAATTTGACATCAAAACTCACAGGGGCCCATTGCTGTCCTTGTTTCCTTAGCAGTGAGACGTAAGCAGCTGGGGGCTTATGGGTCATCAAACACCCCGAGAGCCTAAGACAGTGCCGGGCACATTGTAGTTGCAACAGGAATGGGAAGATTGCAAGAAGAAAGTAAATGGTAAGGAAAACACCTTACTTGTATTAGTTTGTTTCTTCTCTATTTGGGGGTCATCGTTTCCATTTTATAAACGCTGGTGCCAAACGAAGAAGAAAAAGGAAAAGAAGAAAGCGGCCCCTCCATCTAGGAATGCGCAGAAAGAACCAAGGCTGAGTTCAAGACTCGCTGATGCAAAGGCCTAAACTCAGAGTCCTCGCCAGCAACGCCACCAACCCCGGGGCTGCTGAGCTCGGCTCATTTCACCCAGGAATCTGATGAGGCTGAGAGGACCTAGAAGAGGAGCGTCGAGCTGCAGAGGCAGCCGGCGGGGTGGGACCCAGGAGGGGACCAAGGGCCTTGCAGAAAAACGAACAGCGGAGCTCAGTGGGCCCCTTCCAGCCCCCAAACAGACTTCCACTGTAGGGCTGAACCTACTGAGGATCAGAGAGATTAAGTGACTTCCCCGGGAACGGTCCGCTCAGGAACCAGGATGCGAGCCAGCCCTCCTGAGCCTGCTCTTAACCCACACGCGTGACCTCCACTTCCTACCTCCTCTCTCCAGGGTCGGTGGATTTCTGCCAACAGCCTCACCTACACGTAAACAACCTCTGGAGTGAGGCAGCATTGGCTCCCTTTCAGGGAAGAGAAAACAAAAGCCCCAGATGGTCACTGACTCCATCAGGAAGCGGGTCCTGGTGGAGACGCGGGGAGACGGCGCGGAGCCCACCTCTCCCTCGGCCCACTCTGTCTTCGCCCCCGTCCTTTTTTCACAGGTTCAAAGCCGAGGGCGCATCCTCAGCAATCTTCTGCGCCGTGAACTTTCTGGAGAGCCCAGTGAGAACGCTGAGCACGTGTCCAGAGAGCAAGTCTGACGGGGACCCCTGGGGCGATCGGACGCCTCTCCACCCAGGACGGAGAGTGGAGCGTGCACCCCAGGGGGACGGGAAGGCTCGGGCCCAGCAGAGGTCCTGGGAGTCCCAAGTGGAAACCTGAGAAGGCAGAGAGCAGGGCCAGTTCGCCTACACACCAGACTCATCCGCGGCGCCCACGAGTGAGTGCAGGCCTCGACTTAACGGGGGCTCGACTTGAACTACTTGTTGACATAATTAGTGCTGGCTCCAAGCAAGAGGTTCTGTAGCCAACTTGGCGTGGGCGCCTGAGTTTTGATTGGCAAATCCGAAGCAAAGTTCAGCCAAGTTCTATATCTATTTTGTAGCGTGCCGTATGCACATCTAGAGAGGCCAAGTCTTCTGATGGATTTCCAGTTTTATGGTGGTTGGTAGCTGAAGATATTAGCTTTTTAAGGAGACAAAGGCTTCTGGCAGGCCCATCTGTGCTAGGAATAGGAGAAATGCCTTCGGGTTCCTCCAAAAAATTAATGTAATAAGATGCATTAATCAGAATTCTATCAAGTCTCTACACTTGGCCTGGGCTTACGAGGCAATACTTTGAAATTGCAGTTGGCTAAGCTTTCTTATTCTCGGAGAATAGGGGGAAAAAATAGAACAGAGCTCATGTTTAAGAAAAACTGGCAACAGGAAAAAGGGTTAAGCAACTTTTAATTCCTGAGCTCCACTGGGGACTGCTGAGGGTTATGGAAGATGTAACCTTTGTATCTCCCCAGACTGACTTCAGACTGTGGGATCAGAAACAGTCAGTGAGACCCTGAGCCAACTCGGGACTGGTGAGGGCAACGGCTCAGGCCGAAAGCGTTCACTCGTTCATTCTGTCTAACAATGACTTCCTCAGGACTTGCAGTGGGGTCCTGGCCATTTCTTGCCTTCAGATGCTGGTAACGAGGTAAAAAGAGGCACTGGAAGGTGAAGAAGATGAGCCCGCGGTCCTGAAGGACTCCTGACTTGAAGATTCTTTCTCCAGGAACCAAGAGACTGGAGCCACCCAGTCAGTGTGAACGCTGGCTCCTTCGCAGTGACAGTGCTCTTTGAGACCATACTATGCATTTTAAAGTGACATAGCAGTGCCCCAAACATTGCACTGCCATTTGGTCATGCTTTTAACATGACACAGCTACATCTGTATTTACCATTATAACTCAGGACCCAGGAGATGCATATAAATATTTTTTAAAGACAAAGGGCCAGGCTTTGGTGGAAACACTTTTCCCCCTTGTATCTCAAAAAAAAAAAAAAAAAAAAAAAGAAGGCTCCTTCTTGTCTGGTAGGTTTTGGTAATTGGCAGGATTTTGAGTAAGCTCTTTTAAGAGCTCTCCGTTTCTATTTTCACATTAAACACACTTGCAATATCTATTAAAAGCACAAATACTCAGGAACACACCAAGACTATCAATGAGCTTACATCTGGAGCCTTGGAGATGTCAGGAGCAGTGGAGAGAGTACTTGCGTGGTTTTATTTCTTGGGACTCGAGCGTTGGAAAGGGAAAGGTCGCCCTCTCGCCTCCTACACCTGCCCTGCCTGCCTCGGGGGCCTCCGACATCACTTCTGTTGCTGAGGGTTTATCAGAAGGGGTTCAAGTTCAGGGTTTGACTGAAACAACAAACAATGGACTTTGCCTTCACTTCCCGGAGCGTTTATTGATATGTTCAAGCACGGGAGAGCCCTACGGGGAAGGCAGGGGTTTCTGCTATGCTCTGGCTGGGACCCCTTAGCTTTACTGTCCCAGGATGACTGAGCAGCATAGCAGGAAGGACACACAAGGTCACCTGGGAACATCTGGGAGAGGGCAGGGCCCTCTGGGTTGGGGAGAATGCCTCGGGCCCTGAAGATATCTTGGAAGTCATTGTCAAGGTCACATTCAGAGGGACAGCACCAGACCTGTGAGCGTAGACCCTTCAGCAGCCAGGCAGCCAGGCAGCAAGGCTCGCCGCTGAAGCGCTGGCAGAGGGTGTGCCTGCAACTGCCCTTGGCCTAGACAGATTCACTGCCCTCACAGAGCTCTTTCACTTCTTTCCAAATAGCTTAAAAGGACAGGAAGGAAAAGAAGGATCAAAACCCAGGGGAAGAAAAGAGAGCTATAACTCAGCTGAAGTCTCTCCCAGAGCCTCCCCTGTCCCCAGAAATGTGTGTTTTGGATGAAATTTTGTGCACTGGGCAGGGAGAGGATCGTGGTCTGAGATTTCAAACCATATCTGTTGGTCAGCATCCTGGCAAGATGCCGACGGCACGCTCAAAACGGGTAACGCGAGCAGCCTTTAATAGAGCCACTGCTCCTAGGGATCTCTGCGGGGCCGAAGGAACCTGGAGGCTTCTGGCAGCTTCCTAGGGTTACAGCAGTAGGGACTGATCTGCCCTGGCCAACTGCGTGGAGGGAACCTGGTATAGAGGCAGGGGCTCCACCCCGCCCTGCAGGGACCAAGTCTGGGGACAGAGTAGCATGACCTTGTTTTGCTCAGAATTCCTGTTGGCATGGACTGTTGCTCAATCCAACCTGAGAAAGAGAGGGCAAAAGGGTCCCTGGGGCAGGGCTAGAGGCCCGCAGGGGACAGAGGTATGCGGTGCACAGAGCACACAGAGGGTTGCAAGGATGCCTGAGCTCTCCTGTTTATATACGGGCCTGCCGCGTCAGGAGGCATTGGAAGGCAGAACTGTTCCCAGAAAGGATGTGCTCTGGACACCCGGAGCCCAGACACACCCCCTGGCTCTTCCTGGGTCTACAGTGCATGACTTCTTGGGAGGAGTCAGATGTGATTCACAGAGACAGCCTCTCACAACCGTAAGTGTGAGCAAAGAGCACTGGGGCTGTGTCCAGCCTTGTTGCGCTCCTCTGGTCCTGCGCGTGTGCGCTTTGGAAACAGAGCTGATTTAGTTTTTTTTTCAAGACAGGCCATTTTGGGGTAGTTTTATCTAACAGTGGAGCACAAGGGACCTAAGGGCTAGGGAAAACATCTCCTATTTTTTGACTATAGCTCCTTATTTGAATGAACATGGACAAATGCATTTATTTTTTCAAGAGTGTTAAGAAAAAGGAGACATTGCATGAGCAGGATAAAAAGGAAGAAGAGGGACAGGGCAAGTAAAAGTCCTGCAGGACGCATGCTCAGGGTCGCCACGCAGACGCACGTTGTGCCAAACTTCTCTAGGACAAAGGAAGAGAACAGCTTCTTGGAAACTGAAGCAGAGGCCATAGCTGGGCGAGGACCCATGGTGGCCCATGATGACCTGCTGGGAGGCGCGGCGGACAGGAGCCAGTGTCCCCTGTGCCAAGGCAGTGTTAACAGTGCGGATTGTCAAGCAAGAAGATAAAGAGAAAAACTCATAAAAATCACAGCAGGTGTCTTCAACCCAGAGAGATGAAAGCGTCTGCAGAATTGGGGGTGGGGAGGCTGCCTCTGGAAGGTTCCGATCCTCCACATTTTCTAATGTAGATTAATGGCTTGCTCAGGCGCGCAGCCACAAACTCGCTAAATGTGCTGACCGCCTGAAATCAGCAGAGGTGGCGGCTGAGGAAGGAGGGAAGACATAAAACCCGCCGAATCCGAGCGGGCCTCACTCACCCTGGCCTGACATATGACAAATGAAATGAACGGCGACAGAGAGCGCGCAACAAGTCTCGGGGGGTCGAAAACAAACCCAGGATGAATTACGGCTCGTCGCCTCGACTCGGAGAGGCCTTTGTCGCTGGTGATGAGACCTTGGGATCCCAACAGGTGCCTTCTGAAGATGCATGCACGCTCTAGCTCGCGCGCACGCGTGCACACACACACACACACACGCACACACACACGTGAGTGCACGTGTGCCCCCATGCACCCGCCTAGGCACACTCCTGTTCATGGAAGCCTGAGTGTGGGGGAGCCCTGCGGGCATAATTGCATCAGTTTCTAACCAGGACAAAATTGTGTGTCCCCAGAAACAAGAGGTGACCGTGGGCGCTGGCACGACTCAGCTGGAGTGTGCTACTCCATCCTGGGCGCCACCTCCTAAGAAGCGTGATTAGCGCACACTTGAAAGGTGTTAGGAGACGCTCAGGAGCCGACTCCCAGGCTTAGATGTCTCTGTGCTCTTAGAAGTGCTGTGTGCCTGCGGCTTAGCGGGGGAGCCAAGGGAAAGGGAACCGGAGGAGAAGGAACCAGAGGGAAGGTCTTCAGGGCTCAGCCATCTCCATGAGGTCGGAGCCTCCCAGGCAGCAAAACCACCAAGAACCAGAAGCAAATGGTGAAGGTCAGTTGGACGCACTGAATACCCTTTTCTTAAAAACCATCAATTAATTATGAAAAAAAAAGTACATAAACATATAAAACCTCACACGTCAATATTTTACTATAACTAGATGGAAATCAGAATTTAGCACAGATTTATCTTACAGTAGATCCCTTAGTTGTGTTTGGCCCCCCAAAACTCTTAACAATGTATTCTTATGTTTGAATTTAGGTTTTTATTTGTAAGACAAATTCAACGGTATGTGAAAATCTTTTTGAAAAATAGGTGAATAAGATGGATATCATTATTCTAAATGTATGATTGAAGACTTGAATGCTACGAATATACTTTGTATACAAACTGTTTTGTGTAAAAAGATGCTCTATATGTGTAGTATGAACTGTAATACATACTACTACTATAAATAAAAATTCTTTAAAAAATTAAAAAAATAGGTGAGTTTAAGCAAAGTCACATGAGATCGTAGTGTCTTGTATTTTTTTTTTTTATTATTTTTTGATTTATAAAACATTCACACAGCCTGTGGTTCACTAGTGCTGATTCTGGAATAGACAGGGCTTGGATACCATTTTGTTTGACAAATCTTTTCAAGAAGTTGCTTGAGGTTACATGGAGTCATGATACCTGCTATTCCAAACCTATGTGAATACTGGGGTGTCCTCACCCGGGAACGTGAAGAGATGGCCTGTGGCTGGACACTGATGCCCCTATGAAGTCCTCACTCGCCCAGTGGGCACTGCTCTGCCATCTCCCAGTCTTTTCAATGTCCCCTTGCGTCCTTTGAAATTTGGCAGGAAGCTACCACGTTGGGACACTCAAAGGATACCCAGCTCCTTCACCTGTGGCCTGGGCTGATATCTGCTGGGCCCTGTGCTGGCTGGGGGCCTTGGGGTCCCCAAGATGACGAGACCCAGTCCCTTTCACAAAGCCCTTATAGCATAGGAGGGTAAATACTAACCAGGGCAAGGGCGATGGCTTTGATGAAGGTTGCCCTGACATTTATTGAATGATCACCACCTGTCAGGCACCACTCCTTTAAAAACCCTCCAAACCACCCCAGCAGATGGCCTCGAGTCAGAGGAGAATAGGAAGGCTTGCCAAGCCCAAGACACTTCACCAAGAGTCACGAACAGAACGCTCGTGCCCTCCTACGATCCACATGTTCAAGCCCTAGGCCCCAGTGTGAGGCGATTAGGTCCAGCTGAGGGGTCCCCGTGAGGGGATTAATGTCCTCATGAGAAGAGGCAGAGAGACCAGGGCTCGCTCTACACCATGTGAAGTCGTAGCAGGAAGCTGGCTGTTTCTGAGCCAGGAAGAGGGTCCTCACCAGGAACCACACTGGCCAGTGGCACCTGCGTCTTGGACGCACAGCCTTTAGAACTGTGAAAAAGGCCTGGTGTTAAATTCACCCAGGCTCTAGCAACCTGAGCTGAATGGTCACCATGATTATACTCAGTACATGTAGAGGCAAGGTTCAAAGCCAACTGTCCTGAATCAGCCTCCCTGGACAGCACTAGGATGGCCAGACCTGTGTCAGGAGTGTGTGGAGCAAGTGGGTTCCTGCTTAGCTGAGACATCACCCATTCTGGTTGGCTGGTATCTACTGTCACCAAAAAAAAAAAAAAAAAAAAAAAAAAAAAAATGGCGGTCACCCCACAGAGAGGCCAAGGACAAACTTGGACGGCAAGAGTGTGAAGAGAGCTAGATAAGAGGCAGGTCTGCCTGCAAGCAGCCCAGAGAAAAGAAGTCCAGGCAGAGGGAACTGTCTGAGCAATGGTGTGGAGGAGGAAAGAGTAGAATGCAGACATTAGGTAGCTGTAGCCAGTTCTGACCCACCGCGAGAGCGGGGAGAGGCTGACAGAAGAGCTTCAAGAGGAAGCAGAAGTACCTGAGCAGTAGTTGGTGTTGAATCCAGGAACTGTTCGATATTCAACACCAAGTGCTGCACTGAGTTTCCTTGAGGTCAGCCAACATTTACTAAGCACTCTAGATGGCCCTTGAGAGATTATAAAGTGAGCAAGGGGTTTCCAGTCTAACTGGAGGACAAGTAGCCACAAAACCAAGAAAAACTGGTAGAAACAGATACGTGTCAGTCTTAGGCTGTTTGAAAACCTTTGAAACTCTCAAACGTGTCTGAAGGCCATGTGTAACTCATGTAGACCCAGAGGGCCCACCCTCCCCTGTGGTCTTGGGCTGCCTGATTCAAGCAAGATGGCAACAATCTCTCTTTGGACTCCTTTCCCTGGGGTAACTCCAACACCAATTTTTCTAATATCATCCTTACTTCTTCCAAAGCGCCTATGTTAGGCTGGGGGATTTGGTACATGGGACTATATCCAATAGTCAGAATCCCTGGAAAAGGATTGGTGCTGAGTGTCTTGTCCATACCTTTCCACCATGCTCTGTGTCCTGGGGGTTGGAAGTGGCCTAGATAGACGTCATCAATGGGCTCTCTTGGTCTTTGGCTTCTGGTTAGATTAGGCCAATGGGAGACAAGGCCAAGAGGCCCAAGGTGGGGAGGTTTGCTGTCCTGGTTCTCTCCTGGCGGGCTTGCATGAAGCTGGCTGTGACCTCTAACTAAGGTTCCACTGCTTCTCAAGATGGCCGCCTCTACACCACACTGCCCTTCCTGTCCCATCCTCAGGGAGCCAAGAACTGCCCCTTTGCTCTTCCTTCCAGCTGAAGGGGTGGGACATCTTTACTGTCACTTCCCTGAGGTGCCTTTCTTCCCATGTGGCTCCCCTGCACCCAGCTTCCACCTTGCTAGCTGGCATCTTCCAAACTTCCTGATCAGAATGTGCCTTGTTTCCTGGGGACACCTGGCGTGTCTGCACAGCTTGAGAAGCGAGCAGAAGAACCCTGGGCTCATGAGCGATGCTTGGCGTTCCCCAAAGTGATCTGGAGCTGTAGGCATGTGGAAGGGGGGAAAATTATAGGGAGAAAGAAAAAAGAAAGTGAAGGCAGTAGATGTAGTGACGCTGACTATGGAACAAACGGTGGAGCCCGCAGTTGATTAATAAGCAATACCAGCACTGTTCAAAGTGATTTGAAACTTTCCTGATTGAAATGGAGAATTGAAAGAGAGAGAGGGAGGAAGAGAAAGAGAGAGTGAGGCGCGGAGGGAAACAGAGACAGGGAGGGAGGGAGGAAAGAAAACAGTAGACAGAGTGAACAGACACAACAGTGAGAATTCCCAAGTGGAATTCTAGAGACACAAACGCACTAGTAGATACAATTCCCAAAAGTGATTCAGCAAACCCAGGGAGCCTGTGACCCACAGAGAGGACAGGGAATCATGAATTCTTCAGCAACTGTGGAATTCTTTAAAATGTACGCCTGTGCACGTGCGCGTGGCCACCCATTCGCTCAGTCGCTCCTCAGAGCGTCAAGGGACAGCGATTTCTCCAGGCTGAGCTGCTGAGACCCGCCTGCATCTCAGAACCAGAGAGCAGCCGGGGGTCGTGGGACACTCGGTGCTGCTCCCTCTCCTTGGCAAACCTCCCCGACACATAGCAAGTGACTGAGAACCGAAGATGCCCCTGACGCGTCCTACGTTCCCCGAATACCAGGACCTGTGCCCTGCCTGCCGCTCTTCTAAGTGTCTGAGTGTCCACGTGGCCTTGCTGTCTCTGCTGGCACTGTGACAACATGGCGGAGCGCTTGTTGTCTGGATCTTGTGCCATCCGTTGTCTTTTTCTTCTATATAGCTCTTTTGCCCCCCTGCATAAGAAGATTTGTCTCCGAAAAGAAGGTCTTAGTGGAGTTGCTCCTTCAGAGGGGAGCGGGTCGACTTTACACCCCCCCCCTTCCATGTGACACTGTGGCCCACTGTGAGCGGGCTCAGCAGGCTTGGCAGTCAGGGCTGGACCTCCTGTTCGCAAGTCAGAGACATGCAGGAGAAAACAGAGGGCCAGATTCTCCAGCGCCACGGAATCGGTGGAGCCCATCATGGTGTCACTGAGAAAGAAATGCCTTGCCAGCTTCTGACTATTGATTTATTTTGCCAACAATAAATAGGCCTTCAAGAGTGCCAAGTGATACAGGGGGTTCCCATGACACTTCTCGGGGACATTTTCTACCCAGACATGCCATATTTCCCGGCTTCTTCTGACCTGCCGGCATGCTGTCACTCTCAAATGTGGGAAGCAACTGTGGCTGTGTGCGTGCCACACACTTGGGCTCCCTGTACAAGGCCGCCCTTGTGACTGGGCGGAGCCTGGTGTTCCCAGGGCAAACTCCTCTGAACAGACGGTAGGCGGGTGCTGCAGTGGGCTGGGGATTACACCAGGTTCTGGTAGGAGTTTCTGCAGGCTGCCAGCCCTGCTTGGGAAACCCAAGGCAGCACCAAGGCAGCCGGCATCTGCTGCTCCAGAGAAGAGAACCATAGGCCTAACGGGACTGTGGCAGTCCCTCTTCCCCGGGACTCACTGATTTGGGGCTCTGGAAATCTGCATAAGGTTGGGAGGTTGCCAGGAAGCAAGGGAATCGAGACCACAAGGCTTTCCTCTGCAGGATCCATGCTCTGAGTGTTTCTCTGGGGCTGTGGGATTTGCTAGCCGGATGGACACCAAGAGTCCCTGGAGGAGAATTCACCTGGAGGGGAGGGAGGACTGTGAAAGAAGAGTCCTCACCAGGGAAGAGGGACCACGAAAGGACAGGTATGACCGAGCTATCACACGTGGTGGTCATACCTTGGAAGGAGCCACCCAAGAGCTTCCTGGAGCTCACACAGAGAGCACTCTGATGCATGGCGCGCACCACCGTCCTCGTCCCACCCCTGTCCTTCCCAACACACCTGCAGCAGCAAAGGAGGCCCAGGCAGCCTCATCTGCAACCCCTGGTTCTTTTTCTAGAAGCATCTAGAAGCAGGGATGGCCCATGGTACCGGGCCAAAAATACCTTTAAAAAACCAGATTGAGTTATTTTTAAAAAATTGCTGGGAGGAGGGAAAGGAGAGGAGGAACCAAAAGGAGAAACTAGATTCCTGTCTGTCAAGGCCAAGTGGAAGCTGAAAAGGGACAGGTAGCAGCTAGGGTGGAGGGAAGGCTTCTATTTTTAAGCTGCAAGTCAAGAAGTGATTTTATTTTATTTGTACCCATCAGAGAAGCAAATTGTACCAAGTACAAAATTTTTTTATTCAAACATTTTTTTTTTTTTTTTCCTTCCTAGAATACTACAATGGAGGTTGAAGTCTCCTTTGGCTTGGCTTTGGTCCCCGTTTCCTCTCAAAAACATGGACATGTAAAAAGATTCTGCTCAGAGCCCCACTGCAAGTGCTAAAGAAAGTCACCTAGGAGAGTCAATGGGACATTTTCTCATGGGACTTGAGATACCCTCCACAAAAGGTGTCCACCAAGACTGCTTGTCTGCGGGGATCACCGTCCGTGGCGCCTGCGGTTGGTTTGAGGCCTGCCACCTGGGGGGGCCATAAAACTCACAATCATAATTCACTGGGTCCTGAGAGTTCTCCTAAGTACGTTTAGATCAAGTGCATGACGTTTCCCCCTAATAGGCACCTTCAGCTAATGGCCTAACAGGATTTTGATGGCGTCACCAAGCCACACAACTGCATTACATGTATTCAAGTGAGGCACAAGCTTTGCAGTTGATAGACAGACGTGAAATAGTTGTGTGGGCTGGTGGTCAAGACCCCGTATCAGGGCACAGGGCAAATTAGACGCTCCGAACCTCAGTTTAGTCTTCTCTGAGGAGGAATGCTCGTGCGGACCACTCAGGCCCAGAGTGAGTTTTCATGGGGATAAGCGTTTGGCTTACGTAGGAAGCTAGAGATGAAGGCTCATTTTTCTGTTGGGAGTCACGTTGTTGATGGAAAGGCCTCCACCACCCACTCCCAGCTGGTTATGGACTGTCCTAGAATATGAACATCCTCCTATGACATCAGTAATTCACAGACATCTGCACTTTCAGGAACCACAAACTTTGTAAATACGTAACGATCAAATGCCACTATGAATTCAATAACACTCTAAACGGAATTGCCATTTTTGCATGTCATAATAGCATTTTCCCACATCTTTACCTACAAGTGAGACGTATTATTTATTCCATCTCGGACACGATGCTTGCAGCATGTCGAGGTCTGAGGAAGCCTTACATTCCTGCAAAAGAATCTACGGGCCAGAGGGCTGAAGCTCTGTTATTAGGGAGGACCAGAGGTTTGGGTCAAAGAGTGGGAGGCTTATAGAAGGAGACTGGGATCCTTTGGCCAAATTCCATGGGTGCTAAAATGGAGTGTGGGGGTATGTTACTGCAGGGAGTCCCAGTGGGTTAGGCCTAAGCCCTAGAAGTTTCTCCAAATGGGGACAGGAATGCCTTTGGGCTAACAGGACTCTGGGAAAAGATGGGACATTTGAACAACTTGACTTTAATAGTGGAACAAACATGAAAAAATGAAAGAGAGAGAGAGAGAGAGAGAGAGAGAGAGACCCAACCTCTAAAATAGTCACGTTGTCCAATTAAACTTTCTGCATGTTGGGAAGGTTCCGTATCTGTGCTGCTTGTGTGTAGCAACTAAGCACTTAAAACAGGGCTAGTCCATGCAACTAAAGAGGTGACTCTTATGAATTTCATGCATATTAATCCATTTACGTTTAGACAGCCATGTGTGGCTAGTGGCTGCCATATTGCTCCCAAGTTCGCTCCAGCCTGTTGGAAGAGCTTCTGATGATGTCACAGTACGTAGTTCCCTCTTTCCGAGAATCAGCTGGTACCTATTAAAGGCGGGCACTCTTCAATCTAAGGGAATATTTCTTTCCAGAAGCCATAAAATGTTCCTAGATGAAATTAAGTTGCTTTATCTTACCGCACCTTGCTTTTGCCACATTTGAATCAGGTTGTAGTCACTGCCATTAATTAGGAGTGGTGTAGAAGCAAAAACATTTGAAATAAACCCGGGCCCTGGATGTTAAAGCTGTCATTTTTTACATGGCCTCATGATTCAACGATTAATGGACCTTAAAACAATCATAAAACATCAAGGACCTCGCTCAGGCTTAGAAGAACAAGAATAGTTTCACTTCCGCTCCAGTCTTCTTGTTTTAAATTCATTGGGTGTCACTGGGCTCTGTAAACACTTTTAAGTATTTTGACATTGTGCTACGAGATGCTGTTAATCTGTTTCCTCCCTGACCTTCATTGGCCAGCAGCATCTTGAGACTTAGTGGAAAACGTATGAAAAACAGCAAGGATGTGCCCAGTGACATCGATTAGGACACAATAAACCTAAATAATGGCCATACTGTGCAGATTCCGATTCAATGAACGGACCCACCAAAGACCGAGCGTCCAGTCCATGCCAGGTACTTGGTGGGCACTTGCACACAGATCGTGCTTTATTTGCATAATCTGCAGCATAAACATGTGGGGGTCTGTGTTAGTGCCCCCCCATTTTATAGATGAGCACACTGAGGCCTGCCCATGAGGTTAGTAAGGCCAGGCCTTACTAACTAAAATCAAAACCAGATTTTCTGATTCCCTCTAGAACAACCCTTCTTTTCCAAGATACTCCTGCCGGATATTAACCTTTTGGTGAAGGCAGGTGGCAGGCTGCGTACTTCAAAAGTGGGCAGGGCAATGCTTCCAGTCCCACATTCTCTTCCAGAACTCTCTTCTTGCCCCATGAAGAGGTGGAGTCTGTTTCCTCCCTTGTAAGCCCGGGCAGGCCTGCGTGACTGCCTGGACAAACAGAATGCCAAACAGTAGCGCTACGTGACTTCTGCAACTAGGCCACAAAAGACAATGCAGAGTGGCCGCCATATTGTGAGGAATCCAAATTACACGGAAACAAAGTGCAGGTGCCCAGCCGACAGCCCCCACCAACAAAGGCCCCAGCCACTGTTAGTATCGGCCTCCCCCTTTCAAGCTGCCTCCAATGACACTGATTGGCACAAACAAACTGCTCCTGCACAAACAACCCTCCTGAAGCTCCAGAATTCATAAACAAAAGAAAAGCTGTTGCTCTAGCGCACTAAGTTTGGGGTGATTTGTTACGCAGCAGTTGTTACTGGAACACAGTCAGACTTTAATGAAACTCTACAGAATAGGCAAATGCCTTAATTCCCTCATCAAAGATGTCTGGTGGCTAGATGATGGGTTCCCGCAGAAGAAATCCTGGGAGGGAAAAAGATATTTCGGCTGTAGGGAAACAGAGAGAATTTGGAAAGCTTATTATGTCAGGGAATTAAATGGAACATTCGAAGGAGAAGAAAACAGAGTGCCTAATGAATATACCACAAAGTTTAGATTTATGGGATTGTACATTTATTGCTTTGACTGTTAAGATCTATCTAGAGTCTCGAGTGGCTTTGGACTAATTCATGAGTTTGGCTCTGAAAGATTTCCTGACTAAGTGGATTCTCCATTTCTGTCTCCTGGGCGTATAGGGTGGCACTGGTGTTATTCCACAACGTTTAGAGGATGAGAAAAAGTTCTTGACAGGCTCGAGAGGGTCCCCTAAGGCAGAACATCTTACTCCCCCTGTTTCCACAGCTCTTGGCACTTTCCCCGGCAGTTCTGGGAAGAACCAGAAGAAAAACCAGATATCCGTGTGGACTCACAGCCACACAGACAGTTTAATGGAGGTTGGCGCACGGTGACAGTGACTTTTTTTTTTTTTGACTCTCATTCACAGGCTTCACAAAAATGAGGGGTTGTTACGTCCTCGCGGTGAACATCCTCACGATCCAACGTGGAGTCACCCTTGTCTACCTGGGTGGCCCGGGGTCCTGTCATCTCGTGTTCCTCTGTCCCGAGACACTGGGAAATGCATCAGATCTCTCTTAAATACACTTTCCTTTCCTGGTTAAAGTCCCTTTGCCTACCTTGAGCATTTCACAGTCTAATTCTTAAAATTTTGTTAGTGATATTCTTAACTTTATTTATATAACACACATATATATTTTTTTAAAAATATTTATTTATTTGCTTTAGTTGTACACAATGCATTTACATGGTGCTGAGGATCGAACCTGGGCCGTGCACATGCTAGGCGAGGGCTCTACCGCTGAGCCACAACCCCAGCCCCCACACATAAATATTTTTAAGGTGTATTGCAAATATCAGAAGAATGAGGCATCTTGCATGAGCTTCCTAGACACAGATGGAAGGCATCCATAGGCATGAGGAGTAATATTTAAGTCTTTCAGGAGCTGCTACTTTTAAAGAAATTTAGATTAATTGGGCTGCTTTTAAAACCTGTAATGCTGCCACGATTACATCCTTAGAATCACAAAACGCCTAAGGTATAAACAGGATTTTTTTTTTTCTTTTTATTGATGGCTGTGAATTTTCTCTGCACACCTGTACTATCAAGGTAACTTTTGCCATAAACAGCATTTTAAAATTATCACATAAAAAACTATCAAGCACTAAATTAGAAAAAAACAGAAATTCGAAAGTGATAGTTAAATTTATGAAGCAATTCTGCTACACTCAAAGGCTCATTGCTTGACATGTAAAAAAAATTTTGAGCTGCATGTAAGACCTGGGTCTGAATTTCTCTCCAGCGGGGGAACCACAATCCACACCAGGCTCCAAACGGGAGCCACATGCAGAACGGAGCTGCTGCGGACGTGCCCTTGTTTGCATGACTAATGGAGATAATATTAAAAATCTTTCTCGTCATTTCAATTCTTTCATTTTTTCTTTTTTTTTTTTTAATTTGGCTGAGTGCCTTTTTTTTTGCTACCTCCAAGAGCTGTTAATTTCGTTCGCTGCCGAGCAAAAGTCAAAGTCAGAGTCTAAACAGCTTGTAATGAGTTTTCAATGGCCCATCTCAATGAAATTGAGGGCAAAGACCAGCGGGCTCAGGCAGTGTCAGCCCTCAGAATTTATTAGCGAGGGCACATTGTGTGCAGCAGGGGCAGGCGCAGAGGAGGGACTGAAGTTCCCAGGCTCTTCCAGATGAGCCCAGCCCTTATTGAAAACTGGTGACAGCCACAGGTCACACACTCTCAGGTCTATTTGCTGCCAACCTCCAGGCTGCAGGGGCGTACCTGGTGGGGAATGGAGGGAGCAGTCACCTGGAGGAAAGCAGGACATCCACGCACAGCGTTGCAGCTGCTCCCATCCCCCATCCCATCCTCAACCAGGGAAGAAGGAGGTGCGCCTTGGTTCCTCCGAGATGGCGCCACACCGCCACACCACTCCTCCCACCCCCGCCAACAGCCTCCCTCTGGTGCCAGTGATTTAAGCACAATGGATCAGTAGTCAAGGTTTGAATTCTGATTTTTATTTGTTCGATGCTTAAATTTCTCTACTGCACCCTTTCTAATAGACACCCTATATTATTTGTCTTCAAATAAAAAAATAATCTTGAAACCCATACAATAGTTTTCTGCACAAATACAAAATCTCCACATAAAACGGAATCCTTTATGAGCCTGGCAAATTCTATACTAGAAATGGAGATCATCTGGACAAGAGATTCTTTGGCCAGAAATGCTCTGCAAAGCCACCAGGATAATCCACAGGAGCAAGTGGTGGTCTGGGGAGGAAACAGCCTCACTCCTTCACGGCGGCCTGTTTGGCTCAAGGAGGACCCCGTGGGCTTTAGTGCGCGCCTGACTTGTCCCGTGAGTGGAAGAAATCAGGACAGGCGCATCCTCAAAGACCAAGTTTTACATCATTGATATTAAATGATGATTGATTCCGATACATTTTAAGACTAGAGAGTATCTATTAAATGCCGGCCACAGCTCTGGACACCAAAGCCTCTGTGGCAGGCCTGGGATCTGTGATGAAAGCAAACTCACCTTTCTTTCCCCCATGCTATCCGTCGATTCAGTCACTGACCACACTCACGCAGATGTCTTCACCAGGTATCGTGAGCAAAGCGGCAGACTTAATTCCTGGGGGCCAAATGGATGCTTTCTGCTGTCAATTAACTGAGACTCAAGCAGAACATAAAATTCCAGATGAAGAGCGTGGATTTCCAGAGTCTGCCACAAGCCACTAGCCCCTCTAGCATTCACCTTCTTTGACGTCCCTGCCCACGTCCTACGACATTGCTTGGAAAATGAAACACGCATTAACTGTCTTCTACTGAGCCTGGGTAAGAATGTCTTGTACCTACCCAGTAAATATCAGTCAAACGAACCACACGCAGACATTCCTCTTGGTGTTTAATATGTCTGGATATTTTAAAAGCATGCTTGATAGAAGAACGAGTTCACTCATATGCACATTCTAAGTCATTTTTCACGATGACCAGAATGCAAATAATAACAACAACAGGCAGCAGCGGCAGAAGCAATCTCTGCATGCCAAGCTCCGCGCTGGTCCCTTTACACGCATCATCTCATTTAATCCTCTGCAAGTCAGGTTCCATTTTTATCCCATTTTGCTGATAAAAGGTTGACAGAGGTTAAGCGATTTACCCCAAATCACAGAACCACTGCATTTCAGTTCGGGGGAATCTGACTCAAAAACCTATAAAACAGCAACACTCAGTTTAAATTGTAAAGCCTATGCAGCTTTCATCTCTTAAGCAAAAATTGAAATGTCCCTTTGCCTGAAAGAGAAAAGTCATCCATCCGTGTACACTAATGAGACAGGACAGAGGGACACGTGTGGTCAGAAGCGGCCTATATCCAAACTCACCACCCACTTTAATAAAACTCTTGAGGGCAACTTTGATTCAGGAATGAGGCAAAGGCAAGGAACTGTTGGTGCGGGTAAAGACCCAAGAATTGCCACGCAAGGACCAGATTCCTCACCGACCGCTGCATTCAAATGCGAGTGGCTTAAACGCCCTCACCGAAAGTTAACAAGGCAAGTGTTTTTAAAATAAGGGAGAGAGAGGATCTCAAACAAAACTGCCTTGAAAAGAGGAGCAAGAAAGAAGCAAATTAGTCGGTGGGCAATGTTGACGCTTATTTTTGAATTTTTATTTTGTTTGGGGGAGCTTCTGCTAGGAGCTTGGGACTCTGTGGTTCACCGTGGGGACGGCCTCACCACAACCGTCTCACCTGCCAGGTCATCGGTGGGGGGATACAGAATTGGCGGTAGTTGCTCTACACTGATGGAGGCTGGGCACACTGACCTTGGCCATGAAGGCACTTGGGGTTTTGAAGACCTCCCTCGTGCTAAAAAATGGCCTGGCCAGTCGCGGTGGTGCACAACGGTAATCCCAGCAACTCGGGAGGCTGAGGCAGGAGGATCGTGAGTTCAAAGCCAGCCTTAGCAACAGCGAGGTGCTAAGCAACTCAGTGGGACCCTGTCTCTAAATAAAATACAAAATGGGGCTGGGGGTGTGGCTCAGTGGTTGAGAGCCCCCGAGTTCAATCCCCGACACCTACCCCCTTCCCCCCCAAAAGTGACCTGCAATAGGAAGCCCCTCAGATGTTTGCAGGTGAATCCGTGGATCTTGGCTTGCCCCCTGTTCCCAGCTGCTATTGCAGACCCTTTGGAAAAGGAAGGGGTCTGCGAAGCCATCAGCGAGGACAGATTCTGCATGGCATCTCACCTCGCAGGCCAATTCTGAGCATGCCCGGGGCCCCCACCTCCCAGTCCTCCAAGTTTCTAGAAGGAAGAGACACAGGGCAAACGTATTACCTGTGAGTTTTCACGCCCAGGGCCTAGTGGCTCGTGGAGCCGTGACCTGCAGAGGTCACATGCCTCCACCTGGCCATTCCTTCCCCAGTGGGGACTCACAGCGACACATCCGTCATTGCGCTGAAACCCGGGTGCACGTTCATGGAAGACCCTGGGCTTCCCCCCAGCTTTCCTCCAAAGTAATGCGGCTGAAAAGCCTGACTTTTTTGGCCACGGAAGAATGAACATTTACACAATCATTAAAATCGCATCTACCACCATATTCTTCTCCTTCTCAGTTTTAATACATTTTTATAATTGCATTGAAGATATTCTAACCCTGTTTTTAGTGCAAAGATAAAATTTATGAACCGTGACAAACGTATCATCTCAGCGCCAACTCGAAGGATAACAACGTGCGTGGTGAAGGCCAGTGTGCACTCCCCGATGGATGCCCATGTTAATGGGGTGGGAGAGAGAAGGAGACCACTGGAACCCCGATCTGCAAATTCTGGATGCAGGGGAGGCTTCCCAGCTCCTCCCCAGGATTCAGGATGCTTTTCAGGGAAATTATTCATTCGTGCAAAAATATTTCTAAAGTTACACAGTTAGAACTTCAACTAGTATGCATTTAAGATTTTTATGGTGGGTGTTACCAAGATTCTGGGGCCACAGCCAAAGGCATCTTATTAGATTTTTATTCCTGGTGACTCGACCACTTTCCTGTACCTTTTCCCACACTCCCTTTAGAGCCTGAAGGGGCAGTGGCAGTGTGAGGCAGCAGGAAGAGGGGCAGAGTCCAGGCCAGTGATGCTGGGGCCTGGGGTCACTCAACAGGCCACTGCAGTGCCCACCTCCTGGGCCTGCTCCCCACCCTCCCCAGACACAGAAAAACTGGAGGAGATTCTTGATCTCTCAGATGAGAGGTTATATGAATACGATGAAAAACAAAACACCTCCAAGCTTTCCGTCTGTAGGATTGGTGAGAATATCAATTTCACAAGAGAATCCTCCAGCGATCACAGATGTTTTGAACACGTGTTCACAAACTCGGGCAGACCCCAGGAAAGAGAAAAGGAGCTTTCTGGGAGCGTTGGCGGTCGACCCTGGGGCTTTCCTGCGCCCTTGAACTCTCGTCCAAGAAGAGAAGGGGCTTTACTCCAGGTGAACTTTCCTACCTTGCCTCCCTTTCTCCCGGAGAAAGGCGGAGTTTTACTCATTTCCTAACTTTACACAACAGCCTTGCCTAAGACACAAGTGCAGGGACCACAATGAAGTGGAGGTAATCCACACCGTTTACAGACACTTATTGTGACAAAATGGATTGGCGAGGTGTCGGCAACACAGGCACACATAAATGAAACGCATCCCACCGGAAAAGCATTTTGCTCACATTGTCATTTACGGCTCCTGAATTAATAGACCACGAAAGGCACCACCGGCCCCAACAAAACGCCGTAAAACCACTGGCAGCGAGTGGTGTCTCAAACTTTAATTCCCCTGGGGAGAAAAGGACACTGCCTAATCTGTATTCAGTCCTGACATTGGCCGCATCTGATATGGAACATTAGCTTCTAAGTCTCTCAATAGACTAGTGTCCTTCAGTTTATATTACTTTATGTTAATAGTAGAAAAATTACACACAACATCATTTATCATTGTTATACTCTGCTATACATCCCAGAGCTTATTTTAATATATTTATTTACCCCTGAGACGGGGGGGGGATTAAAAATATATATGTTTCAAAAAAAAACCTATAGGGAAAACATCAATGTAAATCTCTAAAACACACACACACACACACACACACACACACACACAGCTCCCTTGGGTCTGGGGGAATCTATTGTACAGCTTGGCTTGTGAATGATAAGATGTCTCTGCCTAAGGACACCAGCCCAGTGCACAGTGATTCCTGGGACGAGTATGTAACAAAAAGGGACGTATTAATGATAATAGATCTTTTGTCCCCTAGTCTCCCCTAGTTTTTTTTTCATGTGTCAATTTCATCCTTGGGTCCCTCTAGTTCAGTTATTAGCTTTTTTGACATCTGACCTCTAGCTAGGGAAAGACAAGAATTTTCTTTTTTTTTTTTTTTTTCTTTCTTGCAGAAAGCACCGTCAACCCGAGCCTGACTTCTACTATTTTTGACCCAGATTCCACAGGCACGCAGCGCCCGCTCGGTGTGGGTTAAAACACAACCAGGCTACGGCTGTGCACGGGCCCCGCCTTCTGCTAAGGGGCTCTGTCTATAGGCGGGCTTCGGGGAGAGAAGCCTGTGTCGGGACCTTCAAGTCCCCATGTAGTACAGCAAGTCACCCCACCTCTCGGAGCCTCAGTTTCCTCAGAAACAAAAGAAGGTGGGACTGTGTGAGCGGAGAGCCCTCACAGCATGCTTGGCTGTCTGGCCCAGAGACATTTCTGTGATATTGCTCATTCCAAGGAAGCTGAGGGACCTTTCCGTATTTCAGATGAGCCCAGAGAAGCTCTGGAATACTGAGGGTGGCTCAGGGCCAGGGCCTAGCAGCCACCCGGGAAGTGGAGCAGCACGGCTCAGGCTCAGAGAGACCTGCACAAGGAGGGGATGGGAATGGGCCCCCTCCAGGCGTCTGAGGCCTGCAGGGTTGGCCTGGGTGGGGGGGCTGCCTTTTTATACCTGACTTGTGACAACTCAGTTTTAGCATTTCAGTGCTTCCAAAGGCACGCCTTTGTGATGCAGCGTGGGGTTATAAAATCCAGCCTCCCAATTTTGTCTTGGGTCAGCCCTCCCCTGAGCAGCCCCACAGACTGTCCTCTCACCCACACCTAGCGGGGAGGGCAGGCCAGGCAGGTACAATGTCCCTAATCTCATTGATGAGGAAATTTGAGATCAGAGAAACCTGCTGACCAGGCTGAGCTCAGGGAGCAACCTCCTGCTGCATGGCTGAGCGGGGGACTGGGGGCTGGCTCCCCGCCCAGGCAGGGCTCTCTCCCATACGCTGCAAAGACACCAGCAAACAGCTAGATCTGTGATGACTATGGACAACGAATTTTTTTCCCAAAAGGCAAAATAAAACTAGCATCACCTGTACAAGACTGCGCAGTTTAAAAGCAGTGAGGTAGCTGATGGACACGAGACGGCAACAGAGCAGGCCTGTGCCGCTGAGGACCTCGCTCCTCGCTCTGCAGGCACCGGAGACTACATTTCCCAGGCTCCCTTGCAATGGGCATGGCCACGTGACTAGCTGTGACCAATGGAAAGGGGGCGGAAGTGATCTCTGCTCTAGGCTTGCTGTGCTTTGTGTCCCTTGCCTGGTGTCTGGATGTGGGGGACCCAGCAGAGGATCTGGAGGTTCTGGGGACAAAGAACAGGAATGTCAAAGCCTGGGAGACAGCGTCTCAATGTCTGCAATGACTGTTACTTGAAACAGAAACGCACGCCAGTCCTGGGGCTTGCTTGTTACAGCAGTTAGTCCACGCGATTAAGGGAAGGTGTGAGGGAAAGAAGGACGTGTTTCTAAGTGTGATGTGAGAGCACTTCAGGAGTGGACCTCATTGCCAGCCTACAGTATTTACAACGTCCACAGACCCTCTGAGCCAGCATGGCTAGGACAGCACCAGGGGCCTTGGGGTCTTTAAGGACAAACGCAAAAAGTTCTTTGCCTTATCTTAGTCATCACCAATTTTATTCTCCATTGATTTTATGTTTTCACTTGTTTGAATCTTATATTTTCTTTTAGTCCTTTTGATACTACTAATGAGGATGGTGACTCGCTACACGCCAGCCACCGTCCTGGGCACCTTATCTGCAACGTCTCATTCCATCCTCAAACATATTAAGTAGATGGCATTGTCACCCCATGTCATAGGTGAGAAAACTGAGGCTGAGAAACACCGGAGACTCGGCCTCCAGAATGAATCCCCAGAATAAAGGCCTGGACGTTCAAGGGCAAAGATGAAGCACTGGGACAGAGGGTGAAGAAACCTTGTGTTGCAGCTCCGGGTGAGCCTTAGGACTCCAGGACTCTCTGTCATGGCAGCACTCACAGAACGGCCGGGGTGACGAGCAGCTTCAGCTCAGGCTGCCTCTGCTGCAGCCCCTGGGCATGTGACATGGAGGACTTTGCCTCAGTTTCCTTGGAAACTTCTGTGAAGTGTAAATCACACACTGTCCGCAGGGCACTCGGCACGGCTGCCTGACACCTCTTTTTTTTTTTTTTTTTCTTAGTTGTAGTTGGACGCAATACCTTTATTTTACTTATTTATCTTTATGTGGTGCTGAGGATGGAACCCAGCGCCTTGCACCTGCTAGGCGAGCACTCTACCGCTGAGCCCCAGCCCAGCCCCCTACCTGACACCTCTTGAGTGCTCTATAAATTCCAGCAGTCATTGCCGTTATCACCAACACCATCACCGTCCCCTCCACCACCAGCGGCGCCATCCTCCAAAACGCTACCTGTGCAATCACCTAGGAGCAAAATGCACCGACTGGAAAAGCAGCCAGTTCAAGACCACGACTGGAGGACTCCTCCAAATGCTCACATGGTGACGATGGAATGAATTCATCAGCTGTGGACGTCTGCGTGTGCGAGGCACTGAGCTAACATTCAAAGGGAAAGTGAATGCTCTGTCATTGCCTCAGCCGGGGGCATACAGGTGCCAGCAGCCATGATTGACAGTTCTGCGCCTTACGCTCGGGCCTTCTGCTTTACAGCCGGGTCTGCTGGGCTCACTAGCCCGAGGCCTGGGTGTCCCATCGTCTCTGGCCCAAGTGTCACCCAGATAGTACAGCTAATGAGACCAGTGGAGTCCTGGCAGTCACAACATCAGCAATGACAGCAGCAGTCATAACTTACGAGGGCTCACAGGTGCCAGGAGGGTGTTGACCACAGGAACACCTTACCTCCCTCCCTCCCCTCGCCGACCCTGAGAGGTAAACGTTATTTATCCCTTTTTTTTTTTTTTTTTTGGAGGGGTGCAATGGGGAGATTGATAGCCAGAGAGTTTAAGTATTTTGCCTTAGGGGACACACAGAGAAGGATCTGTCATAGGCTTTTGGGGCTGCTATAACACAGTGCCATCAACTGTAGCTTATACACAGCAGAATTTCATCTCTCACACTCCTGGAGGCTGGGAAGTCCAGGGTCAGGGCCATAGCAGAGGCAGGGTCTGGTGCGGCCCTGCTTCGCCATAGACGCTGTCACGGTCTGGAACTGGAATGATCCCCAAAGGTCATGTCCCAAAGGCTTGGCCAGCACTCCTCGGTGCTGTTGGGAGATGGCACCATCTTTAGGAGGTGGGGCTTAGTGGAGGAAGTGAGGTCAGCAGGGCTGTGACCTTGAAGGGAATATCGGGACCCTGGCGCCTCCTCTCTCTCCGTGCTCTTCAGCACCATCAGGTAAACAGACCTCCTCTGTTGCCGCCTGAAGCGATGGCCGCTTGGAGCAACGAAGCCGCGGGAAGAAGTTCAGAGGCGAACTGGAAACAAACAGCTTTTTATTCTGATAACTTTTCTCTCTGGCTCTAACAACGACTAACACGCACCACACACACCACCAAAAAAAATGGCGCTGACCCGATCAGCAATCTCGGCTCAAGTCACTCGAGATCCCGGGCCAAGTCCCGTGAGACTACGGAAGGCGGCAATGCCCAAATCTCCATGGCCCATAGTCAACCGCAATTTAAGCCATCTTCCCAAACAGGGCTCCTGCACTTCCTCCACCATGCGCTCCCACCATGATGTACGACCATGGGCGGAAACCTCTGCAGTAACCTTTTAATCTCTTTCAGCTGATTTTCTCAAGTATTTTGTCACAGTCACAAAATCTGACTGACGTAAGACTCTCATTTCATCATCTTGCTGTGTCCTCATTAGATGGGGATTGGGTAAGACAGTTCTCTGGGCCTCTTTGATAAAGGCATTAAGTCCATTTTGGGGGCTCTCCCCTCAAGATCTAATCATTTCTCAAAAGGGTCCACCTCTTAATAGCTGTGTCATCCAGGCCTCAGCAGGATCTGAATCCAGACCTTTGTAACCAAAAGCCCATGTCATCAATCACTTTGCATAGGGCAGGAGTCTTTCTGAGCCCTACCTGGCCAGGGCACTCTGCTTTGTCAGTAATTGGCCACTGCTTCGACCTGGTTCCTCTAGGAACTCTTCTAGGCTATGTCTACCCCACTGACGGGATGAACTGCATTTTTTAACATTTCTGAATGAACTCATTAGTCATTTCCATAATGGCTGAAGAGTCTGACAAAATTTTTTCCTGCGTGCTATGTGATCGCACTGCATAATATTTAAACAATAAAGGTTACCTCTCATGTACCATTGCTGTGTTTTATGCTAATAACCAGAATCATTTAATCATTATGAGCTAATGAGCTGCAAAATTTCATTTTAAAAATGAAGTCGTATCAGGGCCTCTGGAAGGCAAAATTGGATAAAAAATGAGGAAAGCGGATGTTCAGTTTGTGTTCGGGAATGGAGAGCGGCCGCGGAGCCCGCGTGGCAGCGCTGGAGTTGAGCAGTCGGAGGGAGCGTGCGCTGGAACCAGAAGCAGGAAGGAAATTCCTCACCTACGAGACTCAGTGGCATCAGCCTGGCACGGGCGGGATAGAGATTCCTGTTCCTGCAGCCAGTTCCCAACAGAGGCTCAGATCGGGGTCTTTCCTGCTGTCTGCACAGCAAGCACTCCAGGTATCTAGGTTAGGAGACTGTCATCCTCAGCATCCCAGGGGAGCAGAGGACAGACCTGCGGGCCTCACAGCTTCCTGCTGTGACCCTGGTGAGTGACCTGGCCTTCCCCTTCCCTGACCTCCTCCTGAAAGACAGGTACCAAGCCATGCTCGGCCAGCCCACGCTGTTCTGGAGAAGACCCATCTTGGATTGTTATTGGAGATCTGAGCCTGGACTGTATGGTGAACTCTGTTAGTCGCCCACTCCAAAAGCCAGCCTCCCTCCTCCCTTGGTAACTGAACTCTGATTCGGTGTGGGTGGCCCAGCCCCTGGGGCTGAATCAGTCAGTCTAAGCTGATCAGATAAGTTTGCATGAGTGGCCTTATGCATTCACTGGCCCCTTACCCATGCCCTCTGCCGTGTGGGCCTGCAGAGCCACAGCGGAGGGTGGGAAACAATTCTTTACCCCTGAATTTGACCATAGGACTTGCTGTGACCCAGAGGAAGCATCAGTTGTCCCCTGTGGTGTGCTGGAGCTGGCTCACGCTGGTTCACAGAGCCACCTGCGATCCTCAGGGACCGCACAAGCCAGTTAAGAGTCATGATTCAAAGTTAGATTGTGGTGGTCCTAAATTTCATGTAGCAAGGCCAGCAGCCCAGAATAGCCAAAATAACCTTGAAAATGAAGAAAGTTGGATGACTCACACATCCCGATTTCAAAACTTACGACCAAGTGACAGGTCTCCAAACACTGCAGGACTGGCCTAGAGCAGCTGAGTAGGATCAGGAGTCGGGAAAGAAATGCTCACATTCGTGACTGGAGGATCTTTGATGGGGGAACAAAGGTCATTCAGTGGGGGAAGGAGTGGCCTCTTTGATCAGTGGTGACAGAATGCCTGGAAATCCACTTGTGAAAGAAGAAATTGAACCCCGAGCTTACAGCCTATCCAAAAATCAACTCCAAAGGAATCAATGGACCAAATGTGAGAGCAACAAATGTAAAGTGAGAAGAAAACAGACGGGCGCACATTTGTGACTTTAGATTTTGCAGTAGGTTCCTAGGTACAGCACCAAAAGCCCAAAAGCCCTCCCTGCAGAAAATGGTTCAACTGGACTTCATCAGGGTTGAGAAGTTTGTCCGTCGAAGGAGATGCAAGAGTCTAAAAACATAACACAGAGAATGGGAGGAAATGCTTGCGAACCATGGAGCAAGTACAGGAGTAGGGTGTAAAATCCAAAATAGACACACAGCTTACGACTCAAGCACGAATGATAAGCAACCTAAGTTGTATGTAAAAAGATGCTATGTACGGGCACTATGAATTGTAATTATCATAAATAAAAAATAAAAATAAAAAAAATAATGAATAACAAATAATCAAAGCTCATGACTTAAATCGTGTTCATTACTATTATTTGTGCTCGAGGGCATTTATTTCTACGGCACTGTAAATAAGGACACATGTCACTCCCACCTCCTTTGGTGATGTCACATTGGTGACTTAAAATTGGCCTCAGTACAAGCATTTACACCAGGGAAGTGGGCGATCACTACACATCAGGGTATCACTTATAGTCTTACTGATTGTCTAGACTTAAGAAAGGAATGTAAAAGCTAGGTCTTATGACACGTGCCTGTAATTCTGGAAACTCAGGAGGCAGGAGGGTGACAAATTGGAGGCCAGCCTCAAGCAACCTAGGGAGATCATGTCTCCCAGGGGGGTGGGGGAAGGGCTGTAAAAGATGTTAGTGATGCAGATAAAAGTCTAATGTGGGGCCTGGGACTGTGGCTCCGTGGTAGAGCACTTGCCTCGCATATGTGAGGCGCTGGGTTTGATCCTCAGCACTGCATAAAAATAAATAAATAAAGATACTGTGTCCATCTACAACTAAATACACACACACACACACACACACACACACACGTGACTCTAATGCGTGTCATTTGTAAAGAGGCTGCATTATGAACAGCATAAAAAACAAAGGAATATTCTTCCTGCATTCAAACACTCTCTCGTCGGACCAGCGAAGAAGTCATGTGAGCTGTGGATAAGTGGAGCTCAGACACATGTCTTGGCTGTGTTACTTGCACCTTACTTGTTTCGGCAAATGAAAATACCCACCGGTTTTCACTGTGGTGGCAGTCACGGGCTGCAGCAGTGTTTTGGCAGTGGATGTCACCACTGGCAAGAACCACGGAGTGAGAATCAGCTGTGGAGTTCACGAGCGAGAGTATCGTGTGTGCTGTCACTCGTGAGTAACGGGCCCCACGTCCTGACGTCTGTCACTCGTGAGTAACGGGCCCCACGTCCTGACGTCTGCAATCTGTGGTAACCTGGTGTTTGTGTGCACACGTACACACACACACACACACATACACACACACACTCTCTCTCTCTCTCTCCCTTTCAGAGAGCCTGTTGTTGCACACTCACCAGCACACCACTGGTTGAAGGGCTGTGTCTCAGCCCGAGACCCCCGTGTGCCCCTAGAAACAGCCTCAACCGAGGTTCTCTCCCAGCAGCTGCTGCTCAGAGAAATATTCAGAGTAAGGTGCTGAAAGCGTCTCCTGAAGTGACAATCTCTGCTGCCCAAGTGACACCTGGCCCTGGAAGGCAGGAAGAGCAAGCACCACCGCAGCCCTCTGCCACGCGGGGAGCGCCTGCTGGGGAAAGACACTTCATCTTCCTTTACTTAATTCCCAGACAGCCAGTCACACTTGGTTATTGTTTTTAGTTTTACATACTAGTATTGAATTATTTTTATGCATGTTATTTCTCAATTAGTGTATTCCCTGGGGACCGTGCAAGCCTCTAGGATTTTGCTTCTCTCTAGCTGTAATCACTGCTGCCACACGGGCCGCCGGGAGCTGCCTTGTGTCCTTTGGGCTACCGCTGCTGACCGACCTGGGGGCCCCCTGACCAGCTGCTGCAGAAGGGCCACCTGGGTTTCTCATGTGTGGTCACAGGCTGAGAGCGTGACCTCAGGCTAGGCACCCGAGAGGACACGGTCAGCCAGGAGGATCCCTTGGCAGTGCTTGGGACGGACAGACGTGGGTCCATGCCTAGGACAGAGTCAGGGCTGAGCTTGCAGCCAACAGGGCTCAGATGGAGATTTCGGGGGAATCGCTTCCAGACTGTTCACCAGGCTCCCAGCCTCAGCAGCCCCTGGGCTAGGGGCAGCCAAAGCCAGCTGTGACAGTGGGGACCACTTGACCTTGATGAGGTACCTGGCACAAACCTAAACCCCTCCTGGGCACTTTGTGGGTTGCCTCACTTAATTCTCAAAACAACTCTCTGAGGCAGTGATTGCTATTTGTTCCCACTTTGTAGATGAGGAGACCGAGGCTCAGAGAGGTCATGTGGCTGGCAGCCTATCTTAGGGCCTGTGTGCCCAGCCGCTACACTGGTAATCTTCAAGTGGGCGAGGGTGGCACTCAGCGGCTGCCCGTGGGCTCCTGAATGGGGAAAAGCCAGGCAGAGCCACGGGTTTCTCATTCTTTACTCGAGACCACAGGAGGCAGGGCTTGACCTGTCTCCCTCATTCTGCCTCTACACTGGAGCCTGCCCCCTCAGAGCCTCGGTCGTCAGGACCAAGGGGTCGAAGGAGATGCAAGTGAACTGGGAACAGCAATGGCCCTGACCTTGGAGGGCGGCCATGAGGATTCAGTGCGTCACTGCATGTGAGGAGCCATGGTCAAAGCAGCTTCTCAGCACGGCTACCCAGGGACCCCACCACCACGACCGTCATCGCCACAGCCAACATCAGCATCACCACCACTGTCATCGCCATAGTCAACATCAGCATCACCACCAGTCATCGTCATTGTCATCGTCATAGTCAACATCAGGAGGACCGCCACTGTCATTGCCATAGTCAACATCAGCATCACCACCAGTCATCGTCATAGTCAACATCAGGAGGACCGCCACTGTCATCGTCATAGTCATCGTCATAGTCAACATCAGCAGGAGCACCATCATCGCCACGGCCACCACGGCTGTCGTGACTGTGATGTAGAAGGCACTGACATCTTTGCAAAGGGCCCGGGGTAGGCTGGCATCTCTGTGATGCTGGCAGGCATCAGGTGTCTCCTCTGCCTCCCTGGTCCAGGCTGTGAGTGTCAGCCTGCCCGGGTCAGGGCGCCCTGGCCTCACCCAGGCCTCCGTCAGAGGCCCTTGCCTTGGGGAAGAGCAACCGCTTCCCAGAAGGAGCTCTTGCCAAGCGCAGCTGGGCGTGCTGCCGCCTCCTCCCTGCCTTCTCTCTCCTGGCCATTGTACCTCACAATCCTCCTCCCCCTTCGGGCCGAGTGCCCTGGACGAGCCCCGTGAGCCCAGCCTGCTCCCACTTGCTGCGGCAGGTGACCTGCACGGTGCCGTGTGCACTGCGAGCGGAGCTCAGCCGAGGATGGTGGGAATCTAAACATCTCGTGCTGAGAGCGCTGCTAAGTCAGGTCTGACGTACGCACCCCCAGCTATCACACAGCCGTCATGAATATGGGCCATCTCTCATCCATAGTGAAACAAGCTTTTTTTTGTTTTTCTGCTGAGATCTTGGTCTTAGCTTCTCAATTCAGTGGAAATGAGTGGATTTGGGGTGCCATCCACATTGAGTTTAATTGACATTTAAAATGTCTTTAGAGATAGCACACTAGGATTCTGTACTGTACCAAATGCTGGGTGCACAGACAGGCATGGGAATGGTCTGATATATGATAGATCCAGGTCTAGGTAAGTCCAAAGAGCCTTTCTTGCAGGCATAAAAAAAGTTCTGAGAGAGGAAAGCTCTTTGGATCATGGTTTAGTTTACAATGTTTATCTCATTCTTAGTGGGATATGAAATAATAGCCATCTTATAATGGCACCCTAGGGTCATAAAACACAGTACACAGGTCTTTGTGATCCCGCAATAACGTTGTCAAAACACCTTAAATGGCAAATATAGTACAATCACAATTGAGAAAAAAATGCAACACTAAGTAAAACAGGAAAGATTAAGAAAAGAAAGAATAGGAAACAAAGAAGGAAGGGAGGAAGGGAGGGGGGAGAGAGGAATAGTCCAGGTCCCCGGGGCCTGGGTCTGGGCGGTGGAGTGGAGGGACCCTTGCTAACTGCTGGAGAGAGGGGACGCATGAGTCATGTTGGCCCATCACCCCACTGGGTGGACCGCCCCACCCCTAGGGGCGCATCTAGACTCTAGAGCCCTGTGGGGCACCCCCAGGAAAAGGAGGGAGCTGCGCCTCTTCTTGACCACCAGAGAGAAAGCCCGGAGGGGCAGCTGGGTCTGCTGCAAAGCAGCGCTTGAAGAAAGGAAGGCAGGGGCGGCCGGAGGTGCCTGTCCCTGAAGGCAAAGACCGTGGCGCTGGAGGAGAGAAAGCGGCAGCAGAGAAGTCGAGGGAGTGACTGAAGGGGACAGGAGCGCGAGGCCAAAGGAAGCCCGGGCGAAGGTGAAGACGGCTGGAGAGGGAAGTGGGGGTGGGGGAGGGGGCTGACGGCCACCTGTCCCTGAACGCACCACTCATCTATCCAGCCCCACCCCTGTGAGAAAAATAAGGGGGAAATAAGACAGAGCTCACAGAAGTCCGGCAGGGGGTCAAGAGGACGGGTCTGGGGACTGTCCTGTTGGCACTCAAGTCCCTGCCTCAGTGCACACGCAGGACAGGGCTGTGCGGCACTCGCTCTGTGGGGCTGCTGGGAGGACTGGCAGCAGTCTCCCGGGTCAGCAGCCGGGCACGCCGCGTGGAGCACAGGAGCGCCCAGGGCCTGCTACCTGCCGAGAGTCGCCATCTTCCCCCGTGGTCATCGTGATTTTATTTACAGGGTGACATTTGTATCTTTGTAAAAGAGCAATGGCTTTGGGACAGTCAGAGGGGAAGACGCGCGTGTCTATGTCGGAAGCACGCAGAGCATGAGTCATCGTTCCCCAAAGGGCCCGGCCACCTGCCCCTGGCAGCACCAGCTCTTGGATGGACGTGGCCTCCCCGGGCAGGACGGTGGTGGGTGACAGAGGTGGGGGAGAAGCAGGAGGGAGCGATCCCAGCGGCACACGGCAGGGCGGCCCGCGCGGTTCTGAGACCCGCAGCCACCCTCCCCTGTCCTGTCCTTCCAGCTTTCAGACGCGGAGAGGCAGAGTTTCTGAGCCAGCTCTCGGGACAGCCGTGCACCCAGTGGCCAGCTGACGGGAAGGGGTCCTGGGCCCAGGGTCCCGGGCACGTGCCACAGCACACCCCACAGCACCTGAGTTGGGGCACACATGTTGTTTCCTGTCCTGATGCACCTTTAGAAAGGACAACGCTAGTTTGGCTCTAGAATGTCAGAGCGTCACGTAGGGGACTCTGCGCCTCTGGAGGCTGCGAGGAGTCTGGGCTTCCCTGTGGGAGGTCCATTCTCCAGCCTGGCCCTGAGGATCTGGGCAATGTCACTGTCATCTGTGCACGGCAGGCCACTGCGGCTCTCTGACCCCTCAGCCCTAAGATAGAGCTTTTGAACACACCACTGGGCCCTCTCAGTCCCCTGCTTGGAACTCCTCTGTGGCTTCCTTCATTCCCTGAGAATAAAGTCCTAGCTGGACTCCACCCCGCGCCCCCCGGGCCACGTCAGCCACACAGTGCTGTTGTGTTCTGTCCCATCAAGAGGCCACTCTCTTCTGCCTCTGGGGCTCTGCACTCAGCCCACCTTGCCTGCAATGTCCTCCCCCGCTCGGCCCTTCCGGTGGCAGGCCTGTCTTCATGCCTCAGACCCAGGTCGCCTCCCACGGTCCTCCCTGGGCTCCTCTTCCCTGCACAGCCTGCGTCCTGGGCTGTGCTTGGTCTCTACCCGATCTTGTGTTTATTGCTTACTGTCTTCTTCCCGTGGTCACGCACGTCCCCTTAAGACAGGGACCTTTGTGGTTTTGACTCATTTATTCAGTATCCCAGCACTTGGCATGACGTGCACAGGTTGAGAACTCAAGGAGTTGATCAACCAGTCATCAGCTCAGTGTAGCTGCCTGATTTTGTTGCAGCTACAATACCGCGGGAGGAAATTCGGTGGCAGGAATGATTCTTTTATTCTCTTTTTCTCTTTGCTTCTAAGCTAAACTCTTTTCCTTATAATATTCTTCTTTTTCTCTTTGGCTTTCTCTTTTTCTCTCTCTAGCTTCTCTGGCTTTTTCTAGCTTCAGCGACCTCTCGAACTCTTAACCGCTCTGACTCTTTTCTTCTTCTGACTGCGTTCTTCTTCTGCTCAGGAAGGAGTGGACGAGGCCTTCTTGGGCGGGAGAAGACAGGTGGTCTCTGGATCCTCCTCCCTGACCCCAGCCTCCACGGGGGACAGGAGGCTGTTGGGAGTGTCTGGTTGTGGGAAGTGAGCCCCCAGAGTCTCTTCCCAGAGAGGAGGTACAGATAAAAAGAGCCTTCCTCCAGGCTGCAGGACCCCAGAGGTCTGTGGGGGACTGAAGCACTGGAACCCTGGTCACACCGTTCATTTATTTCAAAACAAAAACACAGAACCAAGAAACAAGACCTGCACACGGAGCTTCCCTGGGCAGTGACACCCACGGTGTGCCGGAGACGTTGGCACTGATGTGAAGTGTGGCTGGGAGAGGCCTGGTCCGCTGGCTCCCCGTCACTGCTTTGTGCCCACCACAGGAGGCATGAAGCTGTGGGGAACACAAGTTACGCCACACCGTTCCTACTTGCTCCCTCCATGGGGCCACACTGGGCACACAATGAGAACCTCAGGGGAGAGTCCCCTCTGCCACCCGCTTATCCGACCTGCTCCATGGGGTCCCGGTCCCCGCTGTGGGAGCAGTGGGAGCCAGGCCCAGCTGCTAGCACTCTCCGGGCTTCACACCCCTCACTCTCAAAGTGGAGATTAAAAACACATCCTGTCGCCGGGCGCGGGGGTGCACGCCTGTCATGCCAGCACTTGGAAGGCTGAGGCAGGAGGATCGCGAGTTCAAAGCCAGCCTCAGCAAGGGCGAGGCACTTAGCAACTCAGTGAGACCCTGTCTCTAATAAAATACAAAACAAAAGGGCTGGGGATGTGGCCCAGTGGTCGAGTGGCCCTGAGTTCAATCCCTGGTACCAAAAAAAAATATCACGTTCATAGAGTCGTGGGGCCGAGGTGATCTGTACCAAGACTTTGACAGAGGAATCAGACAGTGTCGGCCACCCCCGGCAGGAGCAGCAGGGCCAGTTGCTGGGCCTTAGTACCTCAGTTTTAAAAAACTGAGACAGGCGGGAGCCACGGTCCTGTTTCCCAGTGGCAGGGGCATTGCAGAGGGACAGTGAGGTGACGCTGCAATCCCTATGGACCCCTTCCAGGTAGAACGTCCCATGGGAAGATTAAGTTCACTGGTTTATTTCAGACCTGTCAAACAGCCGAAATAGCCGGGGATGCCAAGTGGGATTGGAATGAATCCACCAAGGCACCGCCAAGTGGGGTGGGGTGGGGGGGCATCACGTCCCTTCGAGTGCCACCTGGCGGGAAACGGGAAACAGCCCGCTGCAGGGTAACTGTGGGTGTTTCCAGGAAGAGCTGACCTGGAGCCGAGAAGGACGCCGGGGTGTAGCCGCCGGTGACCAGGGTTCCCTTCCCATGCACAGGACAGAAACGGCTCAGGGCTGGGAACAGCAGTGCCTCAGCCACGGGGTTTCCCAAGAGAGGGCTCCCCCAGACCCATCTGCACACCTCCCGGGGGCCACGCCCGCAGGACGGGGGGCGGCTTGGAGCTCCTCTTTCACCCACTGAGAAAACACAGCGCCGAAGCTGCTGAGGGAGGCGACCGGGGCCGCACCTTGAATTTCATACCTTGAATTTCTATTGCGTCGGTCTTCTGAGAAGCGAGGAACACTCACCCCCATTGTGAAATGACTTGGCCCCGTCCTCGCAGTCATACCGAGACCAGGATCAGAGCACAGGCATGTGACACCCTGGTCAACAACACGGGTGGCAGTCACACCGAGACCTGGCGTGATGTAAATACTGGCATATTGATTGGCTTGTGGTCTCGCTGCCAGGCCGCTCCTCACCGAGAGAGAAGCCAGTGACGCGGACCCTGCCTCCAGCCCGCCTGAATGGGACAGGGACATGTCTGTGGTCACCGGTCACCGAGTATTCAAAGGGAGGAGCCGGGGGAGGGAGAGGGTAAACCAAGGACCAGGCGGCCTGGTGTGGCTGGAGAGCCAGGCTTGTCTCCATGTCATGGTCACCCCAAGCCGTGCCTTGGAGGGACGGTCACCCAGCTACATCTCAGACTCCCCCTTGTAGGGTGGGTGCCGTCACCACAGTCCAGGTGAAATGTGACGGTGCCTCGGGAAAGTGCCTGTCCCAGGACTGGGCCCGTCACAGGCACGTACAAAACGACCCTCTGCCCAGGGAGGCTCCGCACGCGGCCCTGGAGAGACCTTTGCTGTGGCACGAGGGCTTTCCCGGGCCCTGTGCCTGTCTGCACGCGCCTGTCCCTCACTCTCAGTGCCCACAGCTCGCTCCCCTGATGACCGGGGCTCTGGAGGAGCAGGCACCATGGGTTGCATGTCTGGATTTGCAGTGCCTACACTGTGCGGCCCAACACGACAGCCACCAGGGAAATCTATTTAAATTATTTAAATTGAATTAAACTGAATTAGGCGTTCAGTCCCTTGGTCACGCTCACCACATTTCTAGCGCTCAGTGGCTACGTGTGACTGCTGCCCGGGATGGTCGGACAGACGTTTCCAGGAGGTACCTCCATTCTTCAAGGCAAGTCCTGCAGGACAGCGTGGACACGCGGAAGGCAGAGTCAAGGCCACAGCCCACTGTGCCCGCGGGGGAGGGGGAGGGGGTAGGGGTAGGGACAGCCTGTCGAGAACGGACACCAAAAACAAGGTTCTTAGAGCATAAAGCTGGAAACCGTCCTGACAAGAGCTTCATTCCCAGTTGTCCTTATTTCGTTCACATTGATCTTAAAAATGTCATGTCAAGTTTGAAAAGACACACGCTGTATAAGACGGGGCTGGGGGGTGGGGCGGAACGTCCACGGTGACTTGAAACTGATGCCATCCGTGAAGACCCCACCTCTCTGCCTGGCCCACGCGGCTGGTGCCACAGGGGCCGCTGGGTCAGGTTTCCTGGGCACCAGTTGCCAGGCGCCATTTGTGGATCGTGACCTTTGATCTTGACATTTAATTCTCACCATGAACACTCGCGTTCCCACCGCACAGAGGAGAGCCCGGACGAGGGGCCACGGGTGGGCCCGTGTCAAAGAGCAAGCAAGTGTCCGAGGTCAGGGGCCTGGCTCCAGATGCCAGGGTCCCAACCCTCTGCTCGGTCAGACCCAGAGAAGTCCTAGAAGGAGGCGCTCGGAAAGTGCCGGGTCATTTCTTTGAGCCAGGCTGTGTGTGCCCCTCTCTCCCCTCCGCTCCCCTCGTGTCTGGTGAGTTTGGAAGCTGGACCAGGGGTTTCTGAGGTAATGGCCCTGGTGTCCCCCTGGAGGCCAGAGAGGACCTGGGGGATCACCTGTGGCATCTGAGTCCCACAGAGAAAAGTAAACAGGAAAGCCAGTGTCACCACGTGGTCCTGTGTTTAGCGTGCCCAGGGCCACACTGGCCAATGTCCAACAAGGCAGCGGTAAGAGGAAGAACCAATCCACCTGTGGTTCAGTAGAAAGGAGGAACCAGATGCCCAGGCTCCACTGGCCAGAGAAAACACAAGGTAGACATGCAGAGGAAACACAACTGCCAGGTTCATGATGCTAGTGACTGTTACAATAACACCCCCCACGCAATGGGCACCTGCCCCCGGGCGAACCACTGCTGGTACCGTATGGCTAAGGCTCCGTGTCCAGTCCACAGGGAAGAAGTTTTCATCCTGTGCAGAGCAGGGGCGGGCGGAGTTCAAGACCACACTCTCCCCAGTTGCCCCTGCGCTACCCGTAGAGTGCCCAGTGGCTTCACGGTTCCAATGAGGATGAGGAACGAGGCCGAGTCTTTCAGTTCTTGGAGCAGACGAGCCACAGGAGAACATCATTTCAGGCCAAAGTCAGGCCCCATTTCACTCATCAAAATCTGTCCCCAAACTACAAGGGTGGGGGTAGGGTGGGGTGCGGCTCTCAAGGGCTTTGCCATGAATAGTCAAAACACTCACCAGCGGCAAACCCACGAGATATTTCTGTTTCATGTTATTATTAGCGAGAGCTGAATATAGTCCTGATAATCTTTCAGTTCAATGAATAGGCAGAAGAGAGAGGAGCCAGGGAGGGAGAGGAATTGAGGTATTTCAGGAACCAGACCCTTCTAAAAATACGAGATGCTTGAAGGCAGGAGTGGGGAGCTGTGTCTTCGACTCTCTGAGCCCTCGCACGGCTCCGTTCCCCGTCAGCGATGAGGCTGGGAGTCTCCCTCTGTCTGCCCACCTTGCCTGCCCTTCCAGTCTCACCTGGAGCGGGCGCCCCACCAACCTGCACGAACTGAACACAGCAGGCTCGTGGGACCGCTGGAGGTGCTGATGGCTTCAGGCTTCCTGAGCGGCGTCAGGTCAGGCCTCTGCCTACAAAGCCCTCCCCTGCCCACTCTTACCTTCCTGGCATCCTCCACGTGGGGCCACCTGTAGGAAATCTTCCCTGACTCCCCAGGCTCCACACTGTGATCTCTTTGGGTCCTGCTCCTTTGACCTCCGCAGCACACGACCCCCACGCTGTCTTTCCTGGTACGTGACTGTCTCCCTCTCAAGACGTGAGTGCTACGGGCAAAGGTGACGTTCAGTTTATCTTTGTACTTAGTTATAAATATTAGCCAAATGAGGAAACAGACCTCCTGCATGTCCATGGGATGTGAGGGACATTGGATCTCCTGGGAGTAGGTACCTCACGGTCTAGAACAAAGCAAAGTGTCAGGGATTGCCTCTAACTATCACACACACACACACACACACACACACACACACACACACACGTGTCTTCCAAGGAGCCAGCTGGAGAACTAACAGGAGGTGGCAACATGGATTTCAACGCCTCTCCTAAGGCAGACCTCGGCCACGTTCAAGGCTCCGGCCCTTGCCCAGAAGGATCTGGTATGGCTTCCTCCAAGGAAGAGGAAAGCATGAAGAGAGGTGTGCACACTGATACACCCATCCACGTGCCATTTTAAATACTTGGAAAGGATCTCACTTTAGCTCTCGGAATCATCTTTTCAAGTTCCATTAAAGGCTTGGGTAAAATGTGTTAAATTCAAGTGGTGGATCTCCCATAAAAGTATGTGAAGTATGCCAACAAAGGTTGAGTACAATAATTATTTTGCAGCCAAGCTTGCTGCTCGTAATTCACATGCAAAGTACTGACTGATCCCAATTAGCTCAGACTTGTTTTTGCTTTTCTTTGTGTGATGTCTCCTGCCCACCTTCCTGGGACTCCTCCTTTTGGGTTATTTGTTCAGACTTCAGCTCCAGACACACCACTGTGATTTCCTTTTTAATAAACACTATCCAGTGAGGAGCGGAAAACAATGAGAGGCACCTGCACTCTATTATAACTTCTCATTCCACCCACAAGCACGGAGCTATGAATAAGTGAGAACCACCAGCCTAAGAATAGTAACAGCGTTTTCCCAGAAACACAGCATCACAAAACCTCAGCCAACATGCAGGACAAAGTACCCCTGCCCCACTGTTCCAAACATGGTAGGAATGTCACTGGGAGAGCCAAATGTCTGCTGTCTGTCTGTGGCCAAGGACTTGGCCAGCGGTGGGACCGTGGACGGTACTCACCATGCTCGGAAACATTCCTGAAATCCTAGGAATGAGGGGTGCTAATTAATGCCAGTTCAGGAGCTGGATGGAGGAGGGTGGGGCCAGCTAAAGACCTTACCCTTCCCTGTTAGAGGAGAACTGAGCAGGTTCCAAGCAGTCCCGAGTTGCTGAAGAGAGGACGCAGGGCGTGGAATCAAAACAGGCACCCGGCTCCATTTTATTCCGATAACAAACGCCTACTCAGTGCCTACTCTACGTACGGGAGCCATTGTAGGGGATGAGGATGCTCTGGGAACAGAACAGTCCCAGCGCCTGCCCTCGTGGAGTTTATGATCTGGCCACTCACAAACAGAAGCACCTCGAGCAAGGCGCCCCGCGTGGCTGAGCTGCTCCCCGCCTGCGTATCGGCAAAAGGCACACCTGAGTCCCCGCTGCTCCAACCCCAGAATGTCAGGGGGTAATAAAGGTCACCACTTTTTTATGTGTGTCCTTAATTTTCCTCCAAAGTGTTTACTACCCGCAAAGGGGAAGACAGTAACCTCACAGCGGAGAACGCGTGGCCTTCGCCAAGTGACCAAGGTGAGCACTTCCTGAGAGGAGACACCTGCCCACTCTCGGTCCCCGACGCGACACCCACAGAGCGGAACACCGACGTGCTGCGTGTGAGATTCTGGTTCTTAAATGCTCTGTGCTGTCGTAAAACACATGCAACACACCATTGTCATTTTAATCATTTTAAAGTAGGTAATGCAGAGGCGCGGGTGACCCTCAGGAGGTTGTGCGACCAGCACTAGTTCCAAACTCGTCCGCCACCCCAGACAGGCGAGTGACCACTTTGAGCGTGCATTTACACTGGACCCAGCAGTTCTTGGGCCTCAGTGGCAGTTGGGGTTCGGTGGTTGGTGGTCGGGGGTTGGGGTTGGGGGGGGTGGTTAGAGGTTGGGGACTGGGGGTTGGGGTTGGAGATTGGAAGGCTATAGCAGCTTCCGCGCCTCCAAAGCATACGACGCAGCAACCAGGGTGGGCCTTTGGAGAGGTAAGTCAGTTCTGGTAATCTGCATGCTGAAGGCTCTCCAGAAGGGTCCCCATGTCTTTTAACAGGCATGCTCTGGCCAAATGCTAGTTTCCGGGAACCCTCTCACCCCTTTGTCCACACCCACTGTGTTGGAGGTGGCTTCTTTGCTGTTCTTCAAGCATGCCACGCCCGTGCTGACCTCAGGGTCTTTGCACCTGCTGTCCTCTCTGCCTGGAGTGCTCTGCACCAGCTAGCACTTTCTATAGGTATGTTCAAATGCTGCCTTTCCAGCGAGGCCGTCCTCCCATCCAACACCACCCCGGACACTTCTAGTCCTACTCTCTTCCTGCTTATCTCCCCGCAGCACGTACGGGCGACTGTCCCAGCCATCAGGAGCCTACCTCTCAGAGTGAGATCCAGATGCCCTGCCCTGCTGGGGAGCAAGCAGCAAGTCCCCTCTGCCAGCTGGCACCGTGTCAAGCTCAGCCAGTAGAGGGCGCTGGAGGGACGCCGAGGCCGCAGGTTCTGGTGAGGCCTCCTTCTGAAGGCACCACCCTGGGGGCAGCCGCCTCCTCCTCCTCCCAAGGGAAACCTCCCAGCACACTGCCCACCCGGCGGCTGTCTGCAGGCCTCCAGGGTAGGACGGACGTGCTTCCCTGGCCCTACACACAGCCTACCTCCACAGGGCCTCTGCGAACACTCTGCCTTCCAGCGCACCACTGCCGGTCTGCACCAGGTCACAGCAGGTGGGCCTCCTGACCTGTTCCCTCCTTGCGCACAGTGGCTGCTCCAAAATCTGCATTCCTGGACTGTTGAGAGGTCCTCCCCTCTTAGGGACTGAGACCCTATTGTAGGTAATAATTCTTTTTTTTTTTTTCTTTTTTTTTTTCTTTTTTTTGGGTACCAGGGATTGAACTCAGGGGCACTCGACCACTGGGCCACATCCCCAGCCCTTTTTTGGTATGTTATTAGAGACAGGGTCTCACTGAGTTGCTAAGTGCCTCGCCATTGCTGAGGTTGGCTTGGAACTCGCGATCCTCCTGCCTCAGCCTCCCAAGTGCTGGGATTCCAGGCATGCGCCACCGCGCCCAGCTTTAGATAATAATTCTTAATATTAAACTTCACCTGCTAAAATTACTGTGTAGCTTGTGTCTCCTCACTGAATCCTGGCTGATAGAGTAGAAAGAAAGAAATAGGAGGAAAATAGGAGGAAAATAGGATCTCAGTGGGGCGACGGTGTTTGTTAAATTAACTTTATTTTATCCCCGTCCCTCTGAGAATGCAGCAGGAGGCTGCTCTGTTTACCACTTACCCCACCTGTGGCAGCAGCAGGCTGCATGTGACACAGGCGCTGGGGGATCTTTACAGGGAAGCAGGGAGGAAGGAAGAGAGGAGGGCACGCTGGGACCAAGGCAGGCTTGGAGGGAAAACAGGGGGAAAGGGACACAGGCAGACAGAGGTAGAAGAAGATGGGTGGGTGGATGGGTGGAAGGTGACCGCCCAACTCCCAGGTGGTGACCAATGGCACCTGGTGGTGTGGCCAGCACTCATAACATAGTGACTCATGAATGTCTTTGTAGCCCTCATCAAACTTGTATCCGACCTTTGCGTTCTCCTAGAAATTCTTCAGAATATCAAGATGCTTCGCTGTCAAACGCCAGAGCCTACGGACAGGGAGGAGTCCTGAGACTTTCTTGGGGGGAAAAAACAAAAACCAAAACAAAAAATGTAGCAGAAACTGAAAGAGGAAAGTAGTTTTGGCTTTTAGATGCTATTTTTATTCTGATGATCCAAAAAAAAAAAAAGAAAACCTGGACAGAAGTGACCTGCCTCCGCTGTCCAGGAACGGGGTCTCCCGCCACACACAGTGGCGGTGACGGATCACGTCCCTTTTCTCTGATTGGAAAGACCTGTCGGGGTCAGCCCCTGCTTTCTAGTGAGGACACCCACTTTCTCACCCTTCCGAAAGGCCTGCCTTGAGCTAGCAAAGGAGCACTTCAAAACAGTGTCATGGAAAAGAGGCTCCATGTGTGCATTATGAAGTGTCATGCCTGCTACTATTACAAATACAACTTGAATAAAAAAAGAAACAATAAAAAAAAGAAAGCATAAAGCACGTCTGATAATTGAAACGCCCAGTGATTAGAGTACCCAACTACCCTCGAACCTACCGAGTTGATTTCATAACCTCAGAAGATTATAAAGAGATGTGGAGGCGCTAAAGGATTTATTTCTTCACTTGTGACCTCTCCGTCCTTTTTGGCGTGCTGGAGACTTCACTCTCCTTTGACTTTTTTTTCCCCCACGATGGCTCACTTTGTTAAGAATCACACTGGCCTCGCTTGTTGACTAGCAAAATAAACCATAGAGAAAGCAGCAGAATCCCAAGCCAAGAATTACAATTACCTAGTAAAACCCATAATAATAAGGATCTAATGCCGCTAATGAAAGGGCACAGGGCGTGTAACACCAGCCTCCTCGACGTAAATAACCACTGTCTATTTCAATTACTGTTTTCTTTTTACCTCAGATTCAAAACAGCACCAGAAGAAATTAGCACCGTCAAAACTCATGTGCTGGGATGTAGCCATGAACCAAAGAACACAAGAAGAAAAGGCCTCAAAAGTGGACACGATTTTCTCCAAAGGGAGATGTGCAGGAGGCCTACGAGCACATGAGAGGCTCAACCTTGTTAGTCACTAGGGGAATGCAAACCAGTCCTACTTCAAACCCCCTGAGATGGCTAAACTGAAAAAAAAATAATAATAATAATAAGTGTTGAGTAGGATGTGGAGAAATTGGAAATTGGTGCCTTCATTCACTGCTGGTAGGGGAGTGAAATAATACAGTCACTGTCAAAAACAGTTAGGCAGTTTCTACAGAGGAACTATCGTGTGACCTAGCGATCTCACTCCCAGCTATATTTCCAAAGGAACTGAAAGCAGAGATCTGAACAGAAATTTTTTTAAAAAATTATTTTTAGAGTTGTAGATGGACAGAATGCCCTTATTTTATTTGTTTATTTTGACGTGGTGCTGAGGATCGAACCCAGTGCCTCACACATGCTAGGCAAGCGCTCTGCCTCTGAGCTACAGCCCCAGCCCCTGAACAGATATTTCTATAACAATGTTCCCAACAGCGCGATTCACGCTAGCACAAAGCCAGAAGCACGTATCCCGTAAGAGAATCAATGGATGAACAGAATGTGGTCTGTACACGCAATGAAAAAGTATTACACCCTAAAAAGGAATGAAATTCTGATATATGCTATAACATGGATGGGCCTCGAAGACACTATGCTAAGTGAAATAAACCAGACCCCAAAGGGCAAATAGTATGTGTCCCCACTTATGCCAGGTGACCAGAATAGGCAAAGTCACTGAAATAGAAAGTAGAATAGAGGTTATCAGGGCTCAGGTGGTAGGGAAGGGGGAGCAGTTTAATGGGTACAGAGCGTATGTTAGGGATGATGAAAAAGTTTTAAGTACGCAGTATTCCCCCCACCTTGTTAATTGGTGGACATGTTCCAAAAACCCCAGTAGATGCCTGAAACCATAGATAATGCCAAACCCTATCTGCAAACACTGCAGGACCGTGAATTCACTTGATAACCAAGATGGCTACTAAATGGCTAATGGGCGGGTAGCATATGCAGCATGGATATTCTGGACAAAGGGATGATTCATGTTCTGGGTAAGACAGAGAGGGGACAGCAAGTAAGTTCCTCATGCTACTCAAAATGGCATGCAATTTAAAACTCATGCATTGCTTATTTTTGGTATCTTTCATTTAGTATTTTAAGATCACAGTTGACCATGGGTAACTGAAACCATGCAACACAAAACTGTAAAGGAGGAGGAACTCCTGTGGAGGGGAGTAATGGTTATACACTGTGAACGTATCGAATGCCACCGACTTGTACACTTTCAAGTGGTTAAAAAATGATAAATATTAGTCATATATTTTAACACAGTAGGCATTTTCACACACACACACACACACACACACACACACACACACACACACACATGGATGCCACAAAACCCAAGCAGTACAATCCACAGGACACCCTGACAGGCCCTTATTGTCAGGCTACAAGTCTCCTCGGACCTCTGTCACAAAACTCTTGTTCCTGTCCCACTTGCTTTGAAACTGATCATGGCACTTTGGGCCTAGACTCTGTCAACCTTTTTTGTGCAGACCTGTGGCTCTCCAACTGGGCTTCCTGGACGCAGTCACACTTCAGTCACAGTGACGAGGACCCCAACCACTCCTAACTCCTTGCAACCAGCACACACACCCCCCCACCTCAGGTGAATCTCGACCTCCTCAACACCTCTCAGATCTGGGCTGCACTCCCTGTTCCCTTTGGCTCCACCCTGCAGGACAGGACACAGTGGGTACGTTTCCTTCTGCAGGGGTGAAGTTTGCCTGGTGAACCTCATGACCTCAGGAGGGAGGTGCTAGAATTGCCCTTATTTTGCAGAAGGGGAACTGGATACCTCGACAGCCTCAAGCAAGTCCAAGGTTATAGCAGATCACATGCAAGAGCCAGGAGTGGGAACCAGGCAGCAAACTTCCCAACCCCCCTTGCTCACTGCACATGAGGGAGGGAACAGACGCAGGAAGAAGGGACAGAAAGGATGGAGATGCTGGCAACGTGGGGTAGAAGCCACCCTGATCCTCTGCACCCACTCCCAGAAGAGGCCTCTCCTCCCAGTGAAGAGGTTCCTTCCAACATGAGGGCTTGAAGGCAGGCCTCTTGGGTCAGGTCACAAGGAACCAGGTTTCCCAGCTTCTGAGACGCTGACTGAAAGGCATCGCTGGCTGGACTGGATGTGGCCTCCCTCCTCACAGGAGCATGGAGCTGGCTGACAACACCCGGCCACACTCTGGGGCTGGCGAAGGCTGGAAGGTCGAAAACAACATGGCGCCCCTTAAACTGCTGAGTGCAGAAGCAGCACAGTGACCTCTCAGCAAAGACAGGGAAATGGCTTTTATGCTGGAGCACCAGCTGATTCCACTCAGATCGCCACGTCTGGATCCCTCGGAGCAAATATTTCTCATATCCTGTGCAGCTGGTGCCACTCCAAGCACAATCTGGGCAGAGGTCCAACACGCATCCCAGCACGCAGTGGACGGAAGGCAGAGGGAGAGCAGGGCTTCGCCGGCTCAAGGCTTCTGGGGTCTGCTTGGCTCCATACAGACCCATCAAAAGCTCTGTGGGACAATTAGAAAGGAGAGAGCCCGCTTCACCATGCCAACAGATAGGCTACGCACGGTCCTCAGCTAAACATTGGAGGAATCGGTCAGATGAGTGAAGACAATCATCAAAAGGAGCTCAGACAAGATGCATGGGTAGCAGAGGACAATGCTGTGCAACAGATATCCATGTGCACCTATCCTGTGCAGAGCTAGGTGCTGGGAATACAGTGGTGACCAGGACAGGCTTTGCTTCAAAGGCTGCAACTGAGCAGTGAAAAATATCTTGGGATTCAGAGAACCTGTGCTTGAGAGATTTAGTTTTCTTTTGCTCTATGTAAAAAAAAAAAAAATATATATATATATATATATATATGTATATATATATGTGATATATATACATACACACATATATAATCTATGTATGTATGTGTGTGTATATATATGTGTGTGTATATATATATATATATATATGTATATATACTCATGTCTCCACTATCTAAATAGATGCTGCATGCTTCTTTGGACTATGAACTCCCTGAGGTCAGAAGCGAGTCTGGTCTTGGTACCTAGCAGGTATCAGTGAGTACTAGCTGAACAGAAATGATCGAGTGCTCTACTAAACCAGTGAGGGTAGAAGAAGAAACCACATGGAAAGTGAGAACCTATTTTGAATTGATGAGATCACAAATACAAAATATTAAAAACGGTGGGATTCAGGTAATGCAGTAGTTAGAGGGAAATGCGTAGCTTTGTAATACCTACATAAATCAGGCCATATGACCAATGGCTTTCTGCCCCTTCAGTGATGGCTTCAGGAATAGGAGCTGTTTCAGGAAATTCAGCTTCATATCCAGAATGTGCTTCAGCACAGAGTAGATACTGAGTAGATACCCACTTTAATCCAATCAAAATGTCTCAGTGTGAGTCCTAGGGGTCATCCTCAGTTGCCTCTCTGCCTTTGGAAGACTACTGCTCATCATGTTCCACTGCCCGAAAACCCCATCCTGTTCTTTTGCTGGTATTGTTTGCTACTGGGTACTTAGCCTTCAATAATAACTCACATTTATTAATCTGAGGGGTATCTACTGTGTGCTTGGAAGAATCAGTCAAAATCAGATGAGTGAAGGGAATAATCAAAGTATTATTCACAAGTATCATCTCGTTTGTTCTGCATAACGAGCAGGTGCTATTTTGATTAGAGATAAAGAAACCGAGGCCCAGAGAGGTAAAGTAACTTGTGCCACTTCACACAGCTGGGATGTAGAACGGAGCCTTGAAACCAGACAGTGGAAATTCAGAGCTGCTGTTCTCAACCACAGTGGGTCACTGCCTTCCCACTCAGCTCAGGAATGAGCTCCAACGGGCCGTCTTCCTGGTCAAGTGCCTTCGTCTGTGCCCTCTGAGCACCCTGGGTCTGGCGTCCCACTGCACTGCTAGGACCCAGGGTGGCGCCCTGCTGCCCTGTGCTCTGAGCTTCCTGTCTTTGCAGCCTGCCACAGGCTCAGCACAGGCTCAGCACCCAGAGGATGCTCAGTTAATGGCGACCTCACTCAGTTGGAGGTGGTGTGGGCGAACAGCTCCTCCCCTGCCGTGCACACGAGTCATCTGGAGAACTCAGTTATTGTTGTCCCCTCTGCAGGTCGGAGGCCAGGTCTCGGAGTCTGCGTTCCTGGAAAACGCCCAGCAGATGCCAAAGCTGCTGGTCCAGGGACCTGACCTGGGGTAGCTAGCGAGGAGGAGGCAGATGAAAGGGCGTAACAGGAGGGCGCAGCTACTCTGGGCTACAGCGGAAGAAGCTCCCAAGCTGTAGTCCTGGACAAGTCAGTTCACCACTTTGGCCTCGGTTTCCTCGTCTATGAGTCTATGAAATGGGAGCAGTTAGACCTGCCTCACAGGGCTAGTGTGGAGGGATGGCAAAAAAGGTGACTTCAGTGAACGGTCAGTGCAGATTGAACACCAAAGAGATAATTCTTTAATCTGAGGGATTTTCATGAAACTGTTCATTTATCCCCATTGCAGTTTCTCCAGCCTCCACAGGCTGGATTTCGCCGTCTCTACGAGCTGACCTCCCGCGTGTGCACGCACACAAGCCCGGCGCTCAGGGCTGGTCTCGCGCCAGCCTGGATTGGGTCAGCGGTACCCTGAGGGTTCCCTCCCTAATCTGCTGAAAAACTCTCTTTCTCCTCATACCCAGGGGGTCGATACCCAAATCCAAGCAGGAATGTGGGATGTTGAAGATGACCCTTGTGGCGCCACAGATGAGATTTCCAAAAGCCCAGGGTGTTTCTGGGCAGACGAACCAGGGCGGCCCGGGCGTCAGGAGGAACCTGAGAGTGTCAGCCGTGCTGAACGAACCAGCGTCTTCAAGCCCAGCGTCTTCCAGACCAGAGAGGGGCTGAGCCCACCTCCCACCACTGGGAAGCTGTGGGGGCAGCTGAGAGGAGGAAGGAAAGCAGCAGATCACCCACGGGGTCGGGCGACACAGACTTCTCCCTGGAGACAGGGGTGCCGGCGTGGGAACAAGTAAACACTACGGGGAAGTTCAAGTGCTGGAGGGTTCTCCTGAAACCACGGTGTCTTTTAAACCTGTGGTAAAAGGGCTGAGGAAACCCAAACAGACTGATAAGGAGGAGAGGATCAAACTTCCTGGGCGGGGCTCTTTCTGACCTCTTGGGCTAATGGTCTGCTACAAACCGAGTCCGGGAGACGTGAGCCTGTTGATGGTTTTTGGAAAACACAACGTGAGAGTTGGCCACTTTGAAAGCAGAACAAGAATCAGCGACACACAGTCCCACGCCCGCAGTGCTCACTGTGCGCTAGAGGTACTCAGCCTCAGAGGGCCCAACGGCCCAGCAGCCGAGTCTGTCCCTGGGACTGGGAGTTTGAGAGGAGCTGACTCTGAATCTAGAATTCTGCTCCTAGGCAAAGACAAGGACAGGTTCCTAAGGGAAGACACAGAGAGAGACCCCCGGCAGCATGGGCTTCTTTCCCAGCTGTTCAGGAACAAGCTTGGGAGCTGGGTGCGGTGGCGCATGCCTGTAATCCCAGCAGCTCAGGAGGCTGAGGCAGGAGGATCGCAAGTTCAAAGCCAACCTCAGCCAGAGCGAGGCACTAAGCAACTCAGTGAGACCCTGTCTCTAGATAAAATACAAAATAGGGCGGGGGATGTGGCTCAGTGGTCGAGTACCCCCGAGTTCAATCCCCAGCAACCCTCCTCCCCGCTCAGAAAAAGGTTCAGTGAGGACCTGCGTTAACGCCTCACGTTGGCAGCCTCACCCACGGCTCCTCCGTGGCTTGAAGCGCTGGTTGGCAGAACTCTCCGTGGGAGGCTGCACCTTCAGGGGCAGCAGGGAGGAGGCAGGAGAGAATAGAGAGATCTGAGTGTTGGCGGAGGGCATGTCCTGTGCCCTGCCTAGCTATTTACAGACAGTCAGGACATACCCAGGGAGCCTGGCATGCCGCTATTTCCCTGCCACACCCACCTTCAGAACATCTTGGCCTTCACCTGGTAAGCAACCTGTTCTGACACTTCTCCCGTCATCCTCCTTAATCCCCACATGCCCACGCATGGCGTCAGAGGAGAAAGTGCCTGGCTGAGCCAGGAGCCCTCCGTCAGCAACCGTGCACCACCTGTGGCACCTCACAGCAATTGGGGGGGGGGGGGGCGGGGGAGTCCCGGCCCACACAAATAGGAAGAAGGGAAGTTCCCACAAAGGGCTTTTTCTTCCTTTAAAATAAAATATAGGGCTGGGATTGTGGCTCAGCGGTAGAGCGCTCGCCTAGCACGTGCGCGGCCCGGGTTCGATCCTCAGCACCACGTAAACATAAAATGCGTTGCATTATGTACAACTACAGCAAATAAATACATATTAAAAAAATAAAAAATAAAATATAATAAAATGCAGGCCTGAGAACATGACTGTTTTCAGGAAGTTAAATGCAGAATCTTTGCATATTCAGTGATACGAAGATGGCAGCGCAGGCCTGTGTCTCATACACATCACCACCCGTGACCCTTCACCAACCCCATCAGGATGTACTGTCAGCTCCTCTTATCTGCAGGCTCAGCGAGGTCAGTTGCCTTATGAGAATCACACAGTGAGGAGGGACGAGATCAAGATCTGGAGCAAAGCCGGGCGCGGTGGCGCACGCCTGTAATCCCAGCACTTTGGGAGGCTGAGGCAGGAGGATCGTGAGTTCAAAGCCAGCCTCAGCCATGGCGAGGCACTTGGCAACTTAGTGAGACCCTGTCTCTAAATAAAATACAAAAAAAAAAAAGGGCTGGGGATGTGACCCAGTGGTCGAGTGCCCCTGAGTTCAATCCCCAGTACCACAAAAAAAAAAAAAAAAGATCTGGAGCAAGGCCGGAGCTCTTAACCCCCGTGCTGCAGAACAGAGAAGGACAAGGTAAGAAGAAAGCAGGCGGCTGATGGCTTCTGCAGGGCTGGCACTTGGGACGGTGGCAACAAGTCAAAAGATTCACTTCCGGGAAGCCAGCTTCTGACCTGAGGCCAGGGACCGGCCGTGCGCGCTGGATGGATTTGGAAGCACTTATGTCCCACATTAAATGATCGGGGGATCCTTTGGTCTTGGTTGGTCCTTCTGGTTGGAGAGAATCTGGCTTTGGTTTTCATTTATCCTCAACACCCCTGTGAAAGGTGCTGACTTCCCTTGCCCTTGGAAGGAGGCCGAGCCTTGGGCTCAGAGGGAACCCTGGCTGTCACAACTACCTGGGATTAAGAATACCATGCTCTTATAGGAGGATTAGAGGAACACTAGAATGGCCAATGGAGAGGGAGGGGAAGGGAGGGGGCAAAAGGGTGAAGAAAAAAAAAAGATGGTAGAATGAGATGGATATCATTACCCTAAGTGCATGTATGAAGTCACGAATGGTGTGAATATACTTTGCATACAACCAGAGATTTGTAAAAAAGTGCTCTATATGTGTAATATGAAATGTAATGCATTCTGCTGTCATTTATATCATCTTAGAATAAAAAATAATTAAAAAATAAATTAATTAATTAAAAAAAAAAAAGAAGACCATGCTCTTTCCACAGCATGTAGCTTGATCCTTACCTACTTTGGCCAATCATTGATCGTCCCTTTATGACGGAGATAGAAAGCTTCCTCTTAAACCAAACTAAATAAATCTATGAACTGATTTAAAGAAAAATTGCAGTATTAATGAAATCCTAAACATTTGAAATATTAATAAATACCATGGGCACGTAGAGAGGGCGGGAGGAGGCTGGCAGAGGTTTGGAAATTTGACTGAAGGTCAGCACATGGGCGGAATGTCTGTGGTCCCCACAAATTCCTATGTCAAAATCCTGATCCCCTCGGGGAGGGCGTTAGGAGCTGGAGCTCCGAGAGGTGACGGGGTGGGGTGTAAGAGCCCTTGTGGAAGGGACTACTGCCCTATGGGAAGAGGTGGAAGGGCTCACCTGTCCCTCCACTGGGAGATGGCAGCCATCTGGGAACTAGGACGAGGGCCCTTCACAAGAACGCGCCCCGATCCCAGGTCTCCAGCTTCGAGAACTGAGAGACTTAACTGTCTGCTCTCTCAGCCACCCAGAGCATGGTGCTGCTGTGACAGTTGCCTGAACCAGGGTGGCAGCTCCACCACTGGGCTCTGGTGGTCACGAGCTTGTCTGTGCTCCTTCGTGGGAGAGGCCGGCACCAGACACATCACCACCTGAAAGACTTCCAGGGCGGCCTCGGGGGCCGTTGCCCACACTGCGATCTGCAGGGCCTGCCGCGTCCTGAGCCGACGGACTCTGTCTGCACAGCACCCTGCAGACCTCACAGTAAGGGACCTCCAGACGCGTCAAGGCTGCGTAGTGAAGGCAAGAAAGCATGCGGCCCATTTTAGAACGACTTAAACCAAAACAAAGTTAAATATTTATAATATGACACTTTCACAGGATTAGCCCAACTATGTGTTAAACAGTTACACCCCAGCAACTTGCAAAATCTTGCTTCCTCAGCTGGCGCGTGCAGCCAGGGTCCCTGCCACACTAACACATCGTCATACCACAAACCGAGGAGGAAACAGGCCCAGAGGTCATGGACAGTGTCTGAGAAGAGGCCACGTTTGCCAGAGCACACCTCACTGTAGATGGGAGAATGTAGCAACTCACTTTACATAGTGCTGGAGAAACAGCCAGTAATTGGACTCTCCAAATGATCAGCTAAAGAACAGTTTCCCCCACTGTATCTGTTTTGATTTGGTGAAAAAAAAAAAAAAAAAAAAAAAAAAATCCCTGCATCAAGTGACCTAAAGAAATCTTAAAAATTATTATTTCACACAGATTTCAATGGGGCAGAAATGTGGGGGCACCTTAGCTCAGTGGTTCTGGCTCAGGGTCTCCAATGTAGCTCCTGTGTCAAGACTGAAGCCGACACTGCAGTCAGTCATCTAAGACTTAACTTGCACTGGGGATCAGTTTCCAAGATGGCGCCCTCACATGGCTACCGACAGGAAGCCTCAGATACTCTGCCCAGCTCTTCTCCGCTGTGATGCTTGAGTGTCCTCACAGAACACGACACCCGGATTTTCCCAGAATGAGCCATCCAAGAGACAGGAAGGCAGAACACCTCAATGTCTTTCGTGGCCCAGCCTCAGAAGCCACACACTCTGGTTTCTGTAGCACCTCTTGTTTATGCAGGCCAGCGGTCTTCAGTGAAGATGACCTTCAGGTCATCAGAGAAGGTGACCTGAAGATATGGCTGCTAAGAACCGAGAATCGCAGGGCCATGGTCCCCAGCTGGTACTGGATTTCTTGCTCACCATCTCAATACTAGGTACACTAGTTGGTTAATTACACTTTAGTGAAATAATGAGTGAAATGAGGGGTGCTAGAAATAGCGAATTTTAACCAATCAGCACCAAGTGCCAATAACGAGTGAAACGCTTGTAGGAATATGGTTATAGCTTGCTGAGAACACTAAAAATAATTTCTTCCCCCTACTTTTCTCTTGTGTTTGGCAGCCTGTTTTGGCTAAAGTCCATCTTCTAATGGTCTAAGGTAAACTATTGCCTAACTAATCTTTTTTTAGAATCCCAGACTAAGTAAACTTCAGAGCTTCCTGAATTATGTCTGAGAGTCCCCCGGAGTTCTGTCCTTTCTCAACTGCCTTCGCTCTGGCTCCCGAACCTGCTCGTTTTATTGATTTTTTTTTTTCTTATTCCAAATCCACACTAAATAAACCCAGGTTTGAAAGTGAACAAAACTGTCGGCAAACCTGACAGGCACTTTACCACGTTGAGGCCAGTTGGAAAGAGAAAAAGCACACACACGTCCAAGAACCCTATTTGTCCAAGGTGGTTGGTCCGACAAGTTCACGTTTTCCAAGAACTGTGCTCCTGTTTTAGATCCTTCCTCTTCCCTCTTCCCACCATTCTTTCCTTTTTCCATCAAAAGGCGGAAGGAGAGATGAGTTGAGACTTCTCGGGGCCCAGGAGCTGATGAGCGAGGCCTTCCCCTCCTGGGGGGGCCTTGCGGCACAATTTAAGTGCTACTGTCAGAATGGTGGTCACTGGCAGCTAGGGAGGGCGGGGAGGACACAGGGAAGTTGGATAATGGGCACCAGAATATGGTGACCTCGGGGGACAAGTCCTAGTGCTCTATGGCACAGCAGGGTGACTAGAGGGCAGGACAACTTATTATATATTCTATAAGAATTAGAAGAGGGGGCGGGGGTTGTGGCTCAGCGGCAGAGCACTCGCCTCTCATGTGCGCGGGCCCGGGTTCGATCCTCAGCACCATGTAAACATAAATACATTGCATTTGTGTACAACTAAAGTAAATAAATAAATATTTTTTAAAAATTAAAAAAAAAAAGAACTAGAAGAGTTCAAAGATCCCCAATGCAAACGAATGATAAATGTTTAAGGAGATGGAAATGTTCATTACCCCGATGTGATCGCGACACACTGTATACCCATGTTGAATCATTACACTGTACCCCGTAATTGTACAATTATGTGCCAATAAGCAAATCCCAGATAAACACATGTTTTTAAAAAATGCTACCATATTTTCCTTGTCGTGAAAAGGACTGAAGCCAGGGGTGCTTTACCACTGAGCTGCATCCCCAGCCCTTTTTAGTTTGAGACAGGGTCTCACTAAAGTGCCCAGGCTGGCCTCAAACTCCAGAGCCTCCTGCATCAGCCACTCCTATAGCTGAGATTACAAGTGTGTGTCACCGTGCCCTGCTAAAAAATGCTACCATTTTTTTTCCAGGCTGAGGATATGCCAGAAAACCATCACCCTAGACGTGTGCGTCTCTCATTACTCAGTCCTAAGAACAACCCCCTGGCACTGTAATAATTATAATACGACTAGTGCATGTAGGAGGATAGGGCTTGGGTGCTAATTCGAGGACGCAGGCTGTTCAATGGTGGAAGTGGATTCTGGTTTTAGGGTAGGGGGAAGGGTTTGTGTGTTGCTGATGCAGGGGTGTTTTGGCAATTATCCCCACACCCTGCTTCAAGATGACAGTCGATGTGTTTGTCAGCTGGCATGCACCATTCTGAATAGACACTGGTCATGTCCTGGGATGCTTCTCCTCTGCTACCAAAACAGCTAATATTTCTTCAGGTGACAAAGCACCCAGGGATTCCAGTGGAATACGGGGCACGGGAGGCTCTCAGAGAAGGCTATTCCACAAACAGGCGTTTGACATTACAGCACCAGTAGGACACCCTCACAGGCATTGGATGCAGAACGCCCCTGTTCATTACAAGGCCTCCTCATCCCAGTAGAGAAGGACGTGGTCCCAGGAATAGCAAGGAAGCCATGCACTGCCCAAGTCTGAGGACATGGGCCACCCAATGCACATGTTATCATCTTCTGGAAATGTCTGCCACACTCTGCCAAACTCCTGGGATCAGGTGCTTCGAGGGGAGGGAGGCTAACTTCTCATCTATGTATTATTTGATAATATAAAGCTCCTGTGGTGAGCTCTTTGTGCACGGTGCCCTCCTCCCTGGGCATGGCCCTGTGACTCCAGCAGACCACTGACACTGAAGGACACTAGGAGACCTGGTGCTGCACACAGCAAGATCTCTTTTTCCTCCCTTTCTTCAAAAACCCTGCAGTTGTTTGTGTTGAGGCTATGCTTGCTAATTAAATTGCCCAATTTCCATGCTTTTGGAGCTAATTAAACATCCAAAGGCAGCAACTCCAGTTGGTAAATGAGAAAATAATTTTTTTTCTTTAATACATACCATTTGTTTGGAGAGGAGAAAAAGTTTAAGAATGGAATTCAGAAAGGAAAGGGAAAGGAATCGTAAAGAGGTAAGAGAACACCGGCGTTGGAAGGCCTCGCCAATTCCTTTGACACACTGATCATGGACTTCTCATTGGGATGGCCACCCGCTCATCAACAACTGGGACGTGGCACTGACTAGCTGGCACACTGGCCTTGGGCGGTCAGACTCGTTGCCTGGCCCCTGGAAATTCACTGAAACACCTATCGGTTGACTTTTCAAACAAGTGGAGTTGGAACGGCAGGGCAGGAAGTGGGGCTTCCACAGCCATCCCCAGTGACCTAGCGTAGAAAGAATGGCTTCTCCAGGGGCCGCGAATAAAAGAGAAATGTCTGGCCAAATCCATTTGTAATCACAATGTAATAATATTTAGCAATGCTGAGAGTGATTACAAGGGTTCACATTAATGACAATTTTATAATCACCTTTTTGGACATCTCTCTCTCTCTCTCTCTCTCTCTCTCTCTCTCTCTCTCTCTCTCTCCTTGAGATGCATAATTTGGATTGCATTAGACAGACTTGCCCCACCTCTGCTACTTATGAGCCATGTCACCTTGGAAAAGTTCTCCCAATTCTCTAACAAAAGAGGTGAAAGACCTCTACAATGAAAACTATAGAACACTAAAGAAAGAAATTGAGGAAGACCTTAGAAGATGGAGAGATCTCCCATGCTCTTGGATAGGCAGAATTAATATCATCAAAATGCCCATACTACCAAAAGCAATTCCCATTAAAATTCCAATGTTGTTCTTCATAGAAATAGAAAAAAGCACTCATGAAATTCATCTGGAAAAATAAGAGGCCCAGAATAGCCAAAGCAATCCTTAGCAAGAAAAGCAAAGCAAGAAGCATCACAATTCTAGAACTTAAATTATACTACAGACCTACAGTAACAAAAAACAGCATGGTATGAAGTGTTAGCAATGAGGAGGAGGAGGCTATAAAGTTGAAAAACACTGTAATACCTCCTGCCGAGATAAAGACAGGGACCACTTGAACAAAGGACCCAGAATTATCCCCACTGATGTTTAGGCTGGAGTGTGCAGTCACCACCAGGTGGCCCCCAGCCAATCTGGGCGTAGGAAGACTGGAACGGGAGGCTGAGTCCTGGAATGCTGGGATGGCTAGCCAGGCTGGCTCTCCAGGCCACCGTATATGGTTGAATTCATTGGACACCACTTATAAAGTTGTCCTGAAGATTAAACAAGATAGTGCATCTATTAAAAATTATAAAAATAAAAAAATTAAAAAAAAAAAAAAAAGAACCAGAGAGAAAAGTTATTCAGAATAAAAAGCTGTTCGTCTCCAAAAAAAAAAAAAAAAAAAAGATAGTGCATCTAAAGCCCTTGGCACATGGTCAGTTCTCCATAAATATTAACAAAGCTGGTTACTATCATGAAAAACAGATGACAAATATGTTTACCCTACAGGTATTATTGTGACTGTGGCGTGTGTTTAAAAAAACCGCTGAATCTATTCGCTAAAATAGATTGGAAAGAATACTCTCGTTTGAACCCAATGTTCTCCAATGCTTATGGGAAAATATACCAAGATTCCAAATTCCTCCACTGCTTAAAGGTATATTTTGATTTATGTGTCCAAGCGAATCCCTCAATGGTAGATGATGTAGAAAACTGTAGAGGGTTCTTTTATGGGTTGATACAACTGATTGGCGAGACTTGGTCTTTATCTGTTCTAAATAATCTAGGTCAGGATTCAGGGTTGTTGCCTTGAGTGGATTCTGTGCTCTCTTTTCTCCTCCTCCTCTCTACAACCTTTTTAAAGAAAAATGCTGGCCCTCTGCAGAGGTCCTGGGGCAGCCCACTGCCACACAGAGACACGAGGTGAGTCACCACAGGGTTACTCTTCTTGGTTCGTCTTACTCTAAAACACGGGAATTTCTTTCTTTTCTTTTTCTTTCTTTTTTTTTTTTTTCTCCTATCATGACAAATTAGAATGTTGGCATGAACTAGGGTTACATATTTTTTGTAACTCTTCAGAAACTGTGCCCTTAATTCATAGTTCACTCTAACACTCTTACATTAATATCTAGGTAAGTGTAAGGCTGCTTGATTGACAGAAGGGTGCTTTGATATGTTTGGTAAGGTCTATTCAGCGATAGGAAATCAGCTTAGTCTTTTCATTTGTGGCTTGCTTGAACAGCGATGTATACACGCACGACATCCACACACCCAGACGCCACACACACCCAGACATCCACACACCCAGACATCCACACACGACATCCACAAACCCAGACGCCACAAATTCTTACAATCATGCTCCACAACAAAGGCATATCAGTAAGTGTCTGGTTTTTGTTTTGTTTTAAATTATTGGTTAGTGAGAACTCTGCTTTTGGCTCCCAGGAAACCCAGCCAAAGTCAATGCTAGATGGCATAAAATCATCTAGGTTGTTGGTATATTCGTATCCTTTTTTATTCTAATCAACTTCTATACATTGTTGGAAACATAACATAAATATACTCACTCGTCTTTCATGTACATAGGACCATTTCCAGCTGGGCGCGGTGGCGCATGCCTGTAACCCCAGCACTTGGGAGGCTGAGGCAGGAGGATCGCGAGTTCAAAGCCAGCCTCAGCAATAGCAAGGCACTTGGCAACTCAGTGAGACCCTGTCTCTAATAAAAATACAAAAAAAAAAAAAAAAAAAAAAAAAGGCTGGGGATGTGGTCCAATGGTCGAGTGTCCCTGAGTTCAATCCCCGGTACCAAAAAAAAAACCCCCAAAAAAACCCATAGTCCCATTTCCTCTTGAGCCTCTGGACTTCACTTTGGGAGGAGGGGTGTTCTCTCCTGACTTTCTCTGCAGGAAGAGGGACCTCTGGATCCCACTGGGGACTTCCTTTTCTCATTGCCCACCTAGGAGTCCTGGTGACAGTTCCCTCTCAGACCCTAAGGACAGTGACAGGACAGCTATGCCACAGTGCGCCTGGCACATCAGTGCTGCTGTGGGTGGGGAACGGGGCTCTGCAGAGGGCAGAGGGAGGCCCTCCGCTGGCCGGGGCAAGGCCCCTCTTCCTCCCCTGGAAGAAGGCGGCGGCCCAGCTAGACCTGCTCTCCCGCAGCTGCTGCTGACTCTCCTCTCCCGCTCTCTCTCTTTTCCTCTTGGTTTTTAACATGCACAGAGGACACTGGAAGGGCTTCCCATGTGCTGTCCTGTTCCTCCTGCGTGGGGCCCACCATGGTCTGTTTACTGCTGACGGCCAAAGGAGAGAGAGACCAAGAGGCGCGAGGGCGGATGCCAGCCACTCTGCCAAACAGCGTGTGGCCTGTCATCGGCGGAGGGCTCTATCGCCACGGGCTGCTTTCTGTCTATTTCGAGGACCCTCGAAGTGAAGGAAGCCAAGTTTGGTATTAAATAACCACCCAGGATGTGGGTGTCAGCCTGAGGTGTTAAGGGCAACCGTTTATAAAAAGCCTGGATAAATATAGGAAGTACAGTTGTGTTCCAGGTAACTCAAGATTCGCATCCAACGCGCCTTTAACGGAGGCCGCCTATGGGGCCTGTTTTCACAGCCGTGTAACACGTTACACCTATTTTAAGACCTGTAATATTTCCTCCAGCCATTTCTCAACGAGACCAGAGAACACTTCCTCTCACCTCGCCCAGGCTCCATAACTAACCAAATGCATATCCTTCCCTTTAATTTTGTTCTCCACTAAAATAAATTTCTAACTATTTTATATACTCCTAACGTTAAGGGGAAAAAAAAAAAACCATAAACGTTCAACGTGTTACAGTGTTACAGTGATTTATCACTCTACCACCAGAATCCCAAACCTGAGCTCAAATAGTTTGGCATTGGCTCACTCCCACTCTCTCTTTCTCCTCATTACAATTATTGGATGCAAAATCTGTGTGGAATATTTAAACATTGAAACATTTTCAATTCAAACTCCCATCAAAGTCCATTTCCCACATTTCCTCTACGTGGGATGGGGTTTAACTTCTCTGGGACTCAGTTTCCTCATCTGCAAAATGGGCACGGCCTCCATGGCACTGGCTGCGTGGGAGAACTGGTTTTATTGCGCGCGTCCGTGCGGCAGCCCTGGCCCACCAGCGCCTGGGTCCGCGGGGGCCCGCGAGGACTACTGCACACAGGGCCATGTGATCCGCAATTGGTAATTTTAGAATGCACTTGGCTAACTGCTCTGCTCCCACTGCTACAAATAAACCTTGCAGTCTCTGGTTTCTCCAGGTTCCAATTTCACTGTGGCCCGAGGAGTATAAAGATGAATTATTTGATTGCGAGGAGAAATAAGAGACTGTATGTCAGGATGTTTTGCAAATCAATTCTCCTCCTCCCAGAGATGCCTCTTCCTCCTTAGACAGATTGCTTTACAAGCGTTTGGGCAGCGTCTCTGTGTCTGTCGTGTCAGAGGGCGAGGTGCGTGCAGGTGTGATGTCACCCCGGAGCGGAATGCGAGTGTGCGTGAAATCCCACAGCAGAGGGCAAGCTGTGAGCTGGAGGCGGCCCCTCTGCCACGGGCCCTGACGGCACCTCAACTAAGCACTTCACCTAATCTCCCCTGTTGATTCCTATCTGCACTCGGTGACTTCAGGCAGCTGCCATCTGCTAACCAGTCAGGGCATGTTGACGGCGGCCGCGCTGTAATAAGAGCCAGGGCCTTTCCTGGGGAAAGGTAGGCCTGTTGCAGAGACAGGCGAGACCCTGGCAGCTGGAAGGTGAACTTGACAGCCAGCAGGGATGAGGCAAAGCTTCTATTTTATCTAACTCTGCATCCCCAGGGCCTGGCAAGGAGCAATGCCCAGGAAAGGCAGCACACAGAAATGACCGAGGGATTGCCTGGAAAACGTCACCTACTCCTAGCACCTGGCAACAGTAATGATTGGGACATAGACTTTTGGGCCATTTTCTAGGTATCAGTGATGAGCTTTTGTAAGAATGTAGGCAAGGTCCATTCATTCACTGACTGTGTATCCAGTGGCCTCTCTGTCCAGGGTCTGGTACCTGCTCATACTCTGTACCCCAGGACATTATCACGTGCACAGGGTGCACTGGATAAATACTAGATGCAGGAATGGATGAGTGAGGCCCAGGCTTAGCTGGTCTATGAGAGATAGCCTGCATCTCAGGCAGGGGACTCCAGGGTCTGCTGAGCCCAAGGGCCCGGCCAACTGCAACACTCTGCAGTGCAGATGGACTTGGAGCTGCTCCGGGGGCTGTGTGCGGAGCTGCCACAAAGAACTGCTATTTCAGACGTGGGTGTCTGAGAACCACGCGGTGCTCAGTCTCAGAGGGACCCAAGAGATCAAGAGCAGGCCTCTCCCTTGACAGGTGGAGAAACTGAGGCAGAGAGGAGGCCTTCAACTTGTCCTTGATGTGGGAGCCGGCTGAAGACGGAGCTAGGACTGTGCGGAGGTTGGCCGAGCAACGGACGGCCTGCCAGGCACGTCCTCAGCAGCTCCCTGTGTGGGGCAGGCAAGTCCATGGGATAACACTCTACGAAGAGACAGACACAAAATTGGGAAATACGTGTACACAGTAGTTCCACTTTATCTGTGGGGGGATTTGTTCAGAGACTCGGAGTAGATGCCTGAAACCAGGAAAAGTAATAGAACCTCTATGATTCACTTAACGTAAGTGCTTTAAAGCTTCTCTTTGGCATATCTCAATTGTCAGCATCACTACTTTTGTGCTTTGGGGCCATTATTAAGTAAAATAAGGGTCATGTAAGATTAAGCCTTGCAGACCCAACAGTGGGCCTAATAACTGAGATGGCTACTAAATGACTAACGGGAGGGTAGTTCATACAGTGAGGATATACTGCACAGAGGGATGATTTAAGTCCTGGGCAAGACAAAGCAGAAGAATGGTGTGGAATTTAAAACTTAGAAATTGTTATTTCTAGAATTTTCCATGAAATATTTTCAGATCACAGTTGACTGTGAATAACTGAAACTGCAAAATAAGCTGGGAATGTTGCATTTATGTAAATTGTGGTAAGTTCTCAGTAGAAAAGAAAAAGAGTAGGTAGGGAGAATGTAGGATTTGAATATCACTCCACCTTGGAGAGCCAGATAACTCACTTGGTAGCCTCTCCAAGCCTCAGCACCTTCATCTCTACAGTCCAGACAGTAATTAAGTGTACACCTGTCTCACAGGGATGTTGCGAGATATTGAGAACGCCGTCTGACACACAAACATAATGCAATGATGCCTGTGTTGTTGTATTGTTGTTAGGCAGAGGAGTCAAGGTAGGCCTCTAGAAAGTGAGTTAGAAGGAGGAGAAAGAGCCTGCCGTGGCTCTTTCCAGGCAAAAGAGGTAACATGTGCAAAAGCACTACAGTGTACGCCTTGTGTGTCCAAGGAGTAGAAAGAAGATCACAGTGGATGGAGGGCATTGACAAGATTGTGTGTGGTGCAAAATGAAGTCTGAGAGGCAAGAGTTTGGGTCCTCAGGATATTCAGATGCTGGTAAGGAGTATAAAAAGCCACACCGAATATGGGGTGTATTAGTTAGCAAATTGCCAAGATACTGCTGCATAACAAATAATGTCAAAAACCTCAATCATTCATAAGAACAAATATTCATTTTCCTCACTCACTGGTCTATGGAGTGGTTGAGCTTTAGTTGATATTGTGTTCGGGTAAAATGGACTCCAATTCATTACGTCAGAATCAAGTCTGCCTCATGTGTCTCCTTTTGGGGGGCCCAAGATGGAGAAAAGGCATGGCCTTTGAGAGAAGGCAAGATAATAAACCAAGACACGCAAGCATACTTCAATATTTTACTAAATTTTCATTGACTAATATTTTAGGAGAAAAGGAAAAAATCACACAGGAATAAAGAATTACATCCCCCTACTCTGAGGCCACAGCAAGGGAGTTGATACACAGTAGGACTGCAAGGGAGTTTGGCAGGACCAGAGAACCCATGCTATCCATGACCCTAGGAACCCGTGCACTCTTCCTTGGCATCCCGAGGGCCCACCAGGGTCAAAGGTTAGCAGATTCTTCCAGTACCCCATGCATTCTGCCCTTGGCCTCTCAACATCAACCTTATCCTGCCCTATTTTGGACTCAACCAGGTCAGCTTTCTGCTGGACCCTACTTCTTGACAAATGGCCAAACCACCCAGGCACCAGCCAATCAGAAAGAGGCCCTGGACGTGTCCCGGGCTGGCTGGTGCCTGTGGGCTCCCAGCTTTCTGGGAGTGGTCCCTCCCACCCCAGGTGTGAGTGGAGGCGTTTGGGGTCGTCCTCGGGCCATATGGGAGCTCAGCAAACAGGGGCTCCAGGTTGGGGCTGGAAGGAGAAGGGGGGCCGTGGCTTTCCCAGCATTCCTCGCACTGGTCCCCAACGTGCCTTCCCAGCTGCGTGAGCTACACCAGCCGCTGTATTTTATCTGTAATTTAGCCCCCTGCCCACCCTCCACTCTGGTCTTGGAACTATTTGAAGGTGGGGGAGAAAAGGCGGAGGAGGAGAAATATACGAGGGGGGTGTGGCAGCGAGGGGGGGTAGGTGTCCATGAAAATTTATGTCCTGAAAAGCAGCTGTAAAATGTTTAATGTTTCAATGAACATTTTATGTTTACAATAAAAAATCCTCCAGCCAAGAAGGGCTTTAAAATGTTACATTTCCAAACAGAGCCAAAGAGCGAGCCAAGGGGACGAGAGTGTCACAGACCCCTCTCCAGGGAGTGGCCCCCCCAGTACACAGCAAGAGGAGGCCCCTCCACATTGAGTTCAGCACCCAGCTCAGGGATGAGTGGGAAAGGGGCAGTGGCCGTGACCCTGGGGGACGGGCATGAAAACTATGCCCGCTGTTCCCAAAGCCAGGATCCCGCAGCGTGGACCCACCCGTGGAAACCAGGCTCTGGAGGGAGAAGTGGAGAGGGCGGGGAGACGCCCAGCGTGGCCGCGAGCTGAAGGGTCCGCTGTGAGCAGTCAGCCCAGCAGCAGGGGACAGGCCGAGTGCCCCATGCCACCTTCCTCCAGGAAAGGGGAGGGGACTCCGGCTCGGACAGGCAGACTCGGGTTCAGAGTCAGACGCCACTCCAACTGGCTCTGCCCCCTCGAGGGGCTTCTCCAGCCCAGGGGACCCCATCTCGTCGTCAGCTGAAGGCGCGTGGCAGCACCAGACGCTGCCGTGCTGGGTCAGGCACACGGGACGCAGCCAGAGCAGGGTGGCCTGGGTCAGCAGAGGAAGGGGGCGTGGCGTGGCAGGCCACGGGCTGCCGGTCCTCCGAGCGAGACTCAGCGCTGCGCTGTGCTTACGTGGCGCTGTGTCAAGTCCCCGGTGCGTCTCCAGGCCAGCGGGCCAGGCTTGCTTCCCATCTCCTTTGTGACTGAAATTTTCATGTTGTTTTCAGGTAGTAGAAATGCAGCGCAGTCCTCGGGTCCCTTCTAACAGGACCCTGTCCCACCTCTCCGATAGGAAATAGGAGAGTGTGCGACCACTCAAACAAATAAATAAAAACCACAAATTACGCAAAGCTTCTTGGACACAGTCTGTAGTTTCAAGCCTAGGATTTCCTACATTCTTTTTCTTCGGCTTACCATATTCTTCCCTAAACACCTTTCTTCTTTTGCCAAACTCCTATTCAACCCTCAAAGCCCAGCTTGAGCACCACCTGCCTAGAACTCTACTCTGTGCTGAATGCTCCTCTGTGGTGCTCTGACAGGACACGCGGCTGCCAGGTTCCCGACATTCATCAGATCCCATTAGCAACGTCTCCACGTTTCCAACTTCTCCTCCGACAAGGCCTCTTGAGGGTAGCCACTGAGTGTCCATGACTTGGTGACCCTCGTGTGTGGTGCAGGTCATGGTGTGGGGCAGATCTCCAGGAAACCTTTGCAGGGGACTGACTGAGCAAATGAATGAAGAAACAAATGGCAGACAGCATCAGCTCCTCCCTGTGAGGACAGAGGGTGGGCCACTGGCCCCGAAGGCCAGTGTTTCAATAAAACTTTATTCATACAAACAGATGGTTGGATGGACTTGGCCATGAGCTATAGATTGTTGACTGCTGCCCCGGCGGATCATCAGGGTGCATCCTATTTAGGAGTCCCCTGGTCTACAAGACTCAGTTATATTTACACAGTTCTCCAATAACAGGAAATAGCAGAAACATAAACTTGTGTTTTCTGTAGGGGTGGGGCGAGGGGGCTGGTGAGCAGACAAAGAATGGTACTGACAGCTCCCTCGGCAACAGGATAGGCTGAGGGGAGTAAGAGCAGAACATATCTAACACACACGCACATTCACACGCGCACGCACACACACACAGAGTTCTGCAAACAGAGACGGGGCTCTGGTGGACCTGCATTCAGTGTGTCAAATTAAATGCTTCCCTGCCTCAATCGCTAGCAGTTCAACCGGCCAACTGGCAGCCATAACAACGCATTAACCTTTTTGCCAAATCAATTCTACCAAGTCCCCTTCCAGCACTGAGAGACACTCAACGGCGCCCCGTGCCTGGGAGGAGGGGTGCGGCCTCCACATGCACACGCTGGGATCTCTCTGCACCTGGGACCGTGGGCCTGACCCCAGCCAGGCCCTTGTTACCATCGAGGGCACCAGGAACAGGCGAGGCGGCCTCCCCCCTTCTGCAGACGCGCCCGCCACAGCAGCAGGGCCACCTCTGCACGTCAGTGGCCTTCGCTCCGCTCCACGTGAAGCAGCCGGACTTAACTTGGAGGAGTGGGTGACTCGCCTGGAGATGCAGAGGGGCAGCCACTCCGAGTCACAGTGGCATTTTCAGCACTCCCGAAGCCCCAGCCCTGCCTGGAGCTGTTTCTTAACTTCAGGCTGGTGGCGCGGCGCTTGCTTTCCAACAGGTGGACTTCACGGAGGATGACCTCGGCAGCCCTGGAGGGCCCCGGGGTGGATGCAGAGCCTGGGTGTGCCTGGGTGGAGGGGACCCTGAGAGGGTCAGTTTAATGGAAGGAAGTGGACAGAGGGAGGCACCTGCCAAGGCATAGCTCCTGAAGGGACGCCTCTGCTGGGGGGATTTTTTGGAGAGTGTGGGTGTACTGAGCTGTGTGTGTGTGTGTGTGTGTGTGTGCGTGTGTGTGCATGCGCGTGCGTGTGCGTGCAACAACAAACACACAACCTCCTGCTCAGGCTGACCCCAGATATTCCAAAGCACATCCCCTGTTTATTTTTCTGTAACAGGAAATCTCTGCACACCTGGAACAGCCGAGCCCTCTGCTCACCGGGCTGTCACCCAACTCAACTCTACAACCTCTCCCAGGGCCTGGAGGAGCCCAGAGCTCCTGCGTGGGTACAGGCTCCCTGAAAGCAGGCAGCGCCCAGGGCGCACCGGGCACCCCAGCAGCTCTCCACAGGAAGCGGGAGGGGAAGCCGGGCCACCGTCCTGACCTGAGCCGCCCAGCCAACGCCCTTCCTTGAACCACCCAGGGATGGTCGAGATCACGAGCCCATCAGCCAACACCTTCTGATCTGGCCACTTAGGGTTCAGAGGGGCCCTGGCTTTGGGTGGTCGCAATGTGACTGGGAAGTCGCCCAGGGTGCAGGTCCCTGCGGCTCGCTGAAAGCTCCCGCGACTTGGCAGAAATGGGCAGAGCTCTGAGCCTGTGCCCCACTCAGGGGGACGGAGAGCCAGTCACAAAGCCAAGGCAGCGGTTGCTGAATTCTGTCCCCCACCCTGTGTCTCCCCAAGGACAGGACCAAAGGGGCAGCTTAGGAGTGGCCCTCGGGGAGCCCTGTGACCAAGGCAAGGAAACGATAGTGTCTGATGGGCACAGAAGCAGAGAGTGGGACCATGTTAGGGGCAGTTTCTGCCCCTCGCTCTCCTGATCCTCAGGGCGAGGACAGTGTGGCCCGGTGGTCAGGGCTGGACAGCCCCACAGCTGGTCATTGACAGCTGGTGAGTGAGCAGAGTCTACCTGGCTCACCTGCCAGTCCTGCCAGGCGAGGCAGCGGTGACAAAGGCCTTAAGAAGCCACCAAGCCTAGCAAACCCGTGAGAGGCTGCTATTCAGGGACAAACCTGCAGTTGTTCTGAGTACCCACGCACCTGTCTAACGCAGTGAGAGAAACACACACACTCATATCTCAATATGAGTGAAGGAGTGGCGGTCTCATTTCAAAACCCTCCTTCCATCAGGATGTTTCATTGTTCACCTGTGAAGCCCAGAGTCACACAGTCTTCATGTGACACATTAAACATGAATACCCATCTTATGCCTGATTGTTATAATAATGAAAAAAGCAATCGTGACAGTGACCGCTTCACACGGTGGCCTCACGTGTGATGCTGGCAAGGGGGGGACGTTATCTGTTATCTATCTATTCCATCCAGCAGCTCCTGAAGCCGGGGTGACTTCAGCCTCCTCTCTGTGACACCCTTTTGGACTTTGATGAGTGAGACACACACAAGCACTTAAAAATGTCACTTTTGCCTAATAGAAGTGTTTCTGCGGAAGACAGAATCAGAACCTCTGACTTCCTGGCAGTTGGCAGCTGCCACTTAGGAGGCCACTTGAGTTGCTGAAGGCCACAGAAGCCAGCCTGGCTGTGACGGTAGAGCCCCTGGTAGCTGGGACTCAGAATCATGTGAGTGCCATTAGCTGGGGATGGGGAAGCAGATCAAAACCGTGAACACTGAAATACTAGGACAAAGAGAAACGGCTGACTGGGACACGTGGCCTTTGGAAGGGACAGGTGAGGGTGCAGAATGACTCAGGGCAAGCCACCCAGGAGGCGCCCCAGGGCTCACAGGCACCTCTCTGCATCCACAAGGCCAGGTGAGGAAGAACAACGGGATCCGCAAAGGCCCCGGATGCTGTCTCTGATACCTAGATTTACATCCCCTCTCTCCTCCTTCCAGCCTGGGGAGGCCCTCAGCACCTTGACTTTAGATTTCTCACCTTCAAAACCCCAATCATAGAACACCAACGCAGCGCATCAGTGCAGCAGACACCTGTAACACACCTACTGTGTGCTGGGCCCTTCACCAGGCGCTCAGCCACAGAGATGCAACAGGAAGCCCCAGACCACTCTGCCCCCTTGGGGGCCCTTCCAGGAAGGGACCAGGGATGAGACGCCTCCACGCAACTCTGCACGCACATAAAACCTCACCACGTCATGTCATGTTCACGGCTCCCCAGAGCGGTGCAGGAAACGGGTGTGCAACGTTGACTCAGAGCTTACAGAGCGTGCGTGTCCATCCCAGGGCGGTGAGAAGATTGTGATGTGAACCGAGAGGCGACTGCTTGGAACTGCTCTTCCAGCTTGGGGATCCGCGTCTCTTCACCAAGGACTTCGCAGGAATGGGGTCTGCCGCCCCAGGGGCCCCAGACCACAGGGCCTAGGCCCGCCCTAGCAGGTCAGGAAAGGGCAGGCCGTGATGTCAGCAGGGAGTGGCGTGCTGGCCAGCACCTGCCCGCCTCCTGGGCCGAGGAGGAGGAGGGATGAGGAAGGGAAGCGTGACCGTGTTTAGGGTTTGCTGCTAAAAAGGACGTCAATGAAATCGCCCCCGTTTTCACAGAACACAGAGGGAGCTCCGAGCTGCTGGTTAATCTAGGGGGTCCTATTTGATCCTCTGGGGCTCTGGACATGGCTGTAACGAGAGCCCCTAGGGAGTGTCCCGGGACTGCCGAGCCCTGGCTGACCATGTGGTCATTGATCATAGGCCTGGGGAGGGTCAGGTGTGGGGAGCAGCGGCTCCTGACCCTCACGGGAGCCACCTCCCTCTTCTCCCCAGATGGCCTGGGTTCTTGCCAAGGGAACGAAGGAGGGGGACGATGCTTTTGGGCCTGGTTCTGTGAGTCCTCGCCCTCTCTGGCAGGCCCAGACAAGAGGCGGAGGGTGGAACCACTGTGCCCAGGAAAGACCCACACCAGCCTGTGACCAGAACCGTGCCTACATAGATCCAAACTGTACAAAGGAGTAAACGTGAGATCCCTGAAATTTGGGGGATAGCTGCACATGAGCGAGCTCAGGCTGACTTGACGCAAGAAGAAGAGCGAGTTCCATTTCTGACCTTGGTGTGAGCGGGAAAGCAAGAAGCCACCATCAGAGTGACCCCAGAGAGGGTGCCGGCGGCCAGAGCAGCAGGCCTGCGGACACAGCCGAGATGGCCTCAGTGCCCGCGAGAGGGAGAAAGGGGGGCACTGCGTGGGGGCGGCAGGGGAGGAGAGAAGCTGGAAGGAGAGAGAGCGAGATGGAAACGGGCGGTGGACGGATTCTGGGCTCAGGGACATCTGTCCTCACGGCAGGAGGGGCCAGGCCTCCATGGTCACTGTGCACTCTCCTGCCTAGGTCCTTGCGAAGGCCGGAAGCCGCTCTGTGGAGCTGGGTGCCGCCAAAGCCCCCAGACCATGCTAAGCCGTTGCTGAGAGTGAATCTGGGACACCCAGGGAAAAGCCGCGCTGGCCCCTGTGCGCCCCTGGGCAGCGGAGGACCCCCGGGCCTCCCCGTTTCCTGTGTACCTGGACCCCATGACACCCCATGAAGGAACAACGACAGGCGCGGCGGCTGCACCCTCCCGGGTGCCTAGATCCAGGCCAACTGCTCTCCATCTCACAGCGTCCCTTTTGGGACATTTTCTCTGTCATCTAATCCCCGGGCACCTCCAAGGATCACGGCCGTCATCTCCACCATACAGAAGAGGAAACTGAGGCCAAGAGGGCTGGGCAAAGCCGGTCACCAGCAGGTGGCCAGCGGGTGGCCAGCAAGTGCCAGGCGCAGGGCGGGGCTCCAGGTCCGGGAACCCGACCGCCTGCTCGTTCACACGCGTGTCCTCGGCCAGGGCGGGCTGTGCAGCTGCTGGCCTGTCCTCCGTCTCTTTTGGGCCGAGGGTGTGCGGGGCACGACCTTCGACACGGGAACGAAGGCATGGCATCGTTCTTTCCCAAGGTGCTCACCTTCAAAGTGCCACCTTCCAGAGGGAACGAGAACCTGTCCCGGTCCTGATTTATTTAGTAGTTTACAGTAACAGCTCCATAAGAGCCGACGGGAAGCAGAGGCCCAGCGTACACAGAGCGGGGTTTCCTGGGACTGGGGTGACAGCGACTACTCCAGTGTCCATACCTACATTTATATTTGCTCTAGTGTCTGGTCATGTGGACAAAAAGCAGGGTCTCTTCATTCATGGGGAAGGAGAAGGGGGCATCTCTGGGGCACACGCCATGTGGCTGGCACTCTGTGTACCCCCTCTCACTCAATCCCTAGAAGGTCTGCGCTTGGTCACTCAATATTTAAGGACAGGCTCAGAAAGGTTAAGCTGTTTCTCTAAGGTCACACAGCCAGTAAACCACAGAATCAGTTTTCATAGCACATGTTTTTTCTTTACAGGAAATATTTCCGAAACGAGTGGTTCAGGCTGCATTGAATTTGCCATGAAACACTTCTTAACAGAAGAACATACACTGGATTTTCTTTCCTTCTTGAAAACACATTGTCCAATAGCTGAAAAATATCTGGACTAAAACACCTTCATAGAATGATGGAACAATCCCCAGCACCACAGAAAATAATAACAGCAAGAATAATTATGACTGCACCTATTTTTCAAACAGACATAGGAATCAACAAATAAATGTAAATGGTATCATGATATCTGTAAAACCAAAATGGGGCCAGGACACACTCCTAAAATCCCAGCCACTCGGGAGGCTGAGGCAGGAGGATCGCAGGTCCCAAGGCTGGCCAGTGCAACTCAGATCTTCATATCTCAAAATAAAAAAATAAAAAGGGCTGAGGTTGTGGCTTAGTAATAGAGCAATCGCCAGTACTAAAAATAGGAAGGAAAGGAAGGGAGGGAGGGAGGGAGGGAGGACGGGAAAGAAAGAGGGAGGGAGGGAGGGAGGGAAGGAGGGTCGGAGGGAGGGGAGGGAAAGAAAGTAGGGAGGGAGGGAGGGAGGGAAAGAAGGAGGGAGGGAGGGAAGGAAGGATGGAGGGAGGGAGGGAAGGAAGGAGGGAAGGAAGAAGGGAGGGAGAGAGGGAGGGGAAGGAAGGAGGGAGGGAGGGAGGGAGGGAAGGAAGGAGGGAGGGAGGGAGGGAAGGAGGGAAGGAAGGAGGGAGGGAAGGAAGGAAGGAGGGAGGGAGGAGGGAGGGAGGGAGGGAGGGAGGAAGGAGGAAGGGAGAGAAGGAAGGAAGGAAGGGAGGGAAGGAAGGAAGGAGGGAGGAAGGGGGAGGGAGGGAGGGAGGGAGGGAAGGAAAGGAAGGAGGGAGGGAGGGAGGGAGGGAAGGAAGGAAGGGAGGGAGGGAGGGGGAGGAAGGGAGGAGGGAGGGAGGGAGGGAAGGAGGGAGGAGGGAGGGAGGGAGGAGGGAGGGAGAGGAAGGAAGGAGGGAAGGAGGGAGGGAGGGAGGGAGAGAAGGAAGGAGGGAGGGAGGGAGAGAAGGAAGGAGGGAGGAAGGGAGAAAGGGAAGGGAGGGAGGGAGGGAGGGAAGGAAGGAAGGAGGGAATGGGAAGGAAGGAGGAGGGAGGGAGGGGAGGGAGGGAGGGAGGGAAGGAGGGAAGGAAGGAGGGGAGGGAGGGAGAGAAGGAAGGAAGAGGGAAGGGAGAGAGGAAGGAAGGAAGGGAGGAAGGAAGAAGGAGGGAAAGGAAGGAGGGAGGGAGGGAGGGAAGGAAGGAAGGAGGGAGGGGAGGAAGGGAGGAGGGAGGGAAGGAGGAGGGAGGGAGGAAGGGGAGGGAGGAGGGAGGGAGGGAAGGGGAGGGAGGGAGGAAGGAAGGAGGGAGGGAGGGAGGAAGGAAGGAGGAAGGAAGGAGGGAGGAAGGAGGGAGGAAGGAAGGAAGGGAAAGGGAGGAGGGAGGGAGGGAGGGAGGGAGGAAGGAAGGGAGGGAGGGGTGGAGAGGAGGGCAAAGGAGGAGGGAGGGAGGAAGGGAGGAGGGAGGGAGGGAAGAAGGAGGGGAGGGAGGGGGAGGGAGGATGAGGGAGAGGGAGAAGAAGGAGGAGGGAGGAAGGAAGGAGAGGAGGGAGGAAGGGAGGGAGGGAAGGAGGGAGGGAGGGAGGAAAGGGGAGGGAGGGAGGGAGGGAGAAGGAAGGAGGAGGGAGGGAGGGAAGGAAGGAAGGAGGAACGGAGGAAGGAAGGAAAGGAGGGAGGGAGGAGGAAGGAAGGGAGGGAGGAGGGAAGGAAGGAGGGAGGGAGGAGGGAGGAAGGGGAGGAGGGAGGGAGGGAGAGGAAGGAAGGAAGGAAGGGAGGGAGGGAGGAGGGAGGAGGGAGGGAAGGAGGGAGGGGAGGGAGGAAGGGGCAGGGAGGGGAGGGAGGAAGGAAGGAGGAAGGAGGGTTCGGAGGAAGGAAGGAAGGGAGGGAGGGAGGGGAGCCTCCGTGAAGGAAGGAAGTAAGGGACGGGTAAGGAGGAGGAAGTCTTCTTTTCTGGAGAGGACGGGAGGGAGCGAAGGAGAGAAGGAGGGAGGGAGGGAGTCCCCCGTGAAGGAAGGAGGGAGGAAAGGGAGGCCTGGAAGGAGGATTCTTGTTCGTTCTCGGGCCGGGGGCCTTCGCCTTTTATTGTCTTTTCCTTTCGGCGTGGCCGGCCTGCCTGGAAGGGCCCTTCTTCTTGCTTTCTCCGGGGTAGGAGGAAGTCGACCAGTCACCCGCCATCGCCAGCCTAAAGAGGAAGGGGAAATAGAATACTAGAAAGAACTCTCCATTTTCATTATGGAAAATGCTCCTATTTAGACAGGCACATGAACGGAGGACACTGCCGACAGCGTAGCGGGGCTATAGTGTAATTTATGGCACTTGCCACTCGTGGGACAGCAGTCCGTGGCGATTTTGACCTGAGATACGGGCATATCTGGAGTGCTGGCCAGCCAACAGCCTGCCCTGGTCAACTGCCAGGACGCAGGAGTGACAGGAGGTCCCTGTCCCTGTCCCCACCAGGGTCCTGACACCTGTGCTGCAGGCAGTGGTGAGGGCTGGGTTCTACTCCAGGGGTGGACCCCTTAATTCCAAGGCAGCTTGTCGTCACTGCCGTTTGAGCCAGGGCTGCTTCTCTCCCTGAGACAGGGTCAAACGTGCGTGTGGACGCTTCGCTCACAGGCTGCTCCTCTAAGAGCTGGGGAGCCTCGAGCTCCAGGAGAGACAGAGACAGAGACCTGTGGAAACTGATGGTGTGACCCCAGCTTGCAGAATCGTAAAACTCGGCATCTTCTTTTATGTAGTCAGAGCCTCACATGCAATTCAAGGGTCAAGAATCTGAAACCTTGGCAGACTTCCTAGGACAAATACAGCGGTCAGAAATCCTAAACATCTGGCTGCGTTTCTCCCCAGACACATTATGGCCTGCAGTCCTGAGGTAGAGTGGCGGGTTCCTAAGGACTTTTCCAGAACAAGAGAGCCATTAACAAAACAAAACAACAAAAAAAAAAAAAACCATTGCAAATTTTGAAACAAAATGAGGGATAAGTTTTTTTTTTGTTTGTTTGTTTTTGTTGTAATGGATATGGCCACTGGCAGACAAAATTTCTTGGGAGAAGAAAGAAAATAATTTTGCAAAAGCTATATACCTGTCGTGCTCAGATTACTATTGAGATTCTCTGGGCCTGCACACAGACACATCATCTTCAAGTCTATCAGACAAATCACAGAGGGCCTTGAGTCTGACTGGTGGGGTCTGAGAGACGCACATCAATTTCCAAACACTAACAATTTAAAATTAGGACAAGAAGGAATATTGTTGGTAAGACCAAGAAGCATGAGGGAGGCACTCCCAACTTGCAGAATAACAATACGATTAAATTGAAATCGTTGTTTTCTGAACACAGTCATTTTGTAAAATGTACAGTAACGCTTTTATATGTAAATTATCTAAACTCAAAAAAAAACCCTTTCACTTTAAATTGAATCGAGACTAGCTTAGGGTAGAACCCTTTAGTGAAAACATGCTTAAAATGAATAAAATAGCAAAGTGAAACAAATAATATTTTGCAGAAAAATACTGCAAATAAATGCTGTGTTTTTTTTTTCTTTCTTTCTTTCTTTCGTTGATTTGTTTGTTTGGGTTTTGATTGGTACATGTTATCCTGAGAGAGACAAATAATACCCCTGGCTACAGATTCATTCTTAACGTGCTGCGGTTTAAAGCTAAGTGATATTTTCCATTTGGTAAATTATAAATGTTACTAATACACCTCAGAGGGGGAAAGTATATATGAAAATATTATGAACCAGTGTACGATGAGACAAAGAAACTCGTGTGAATAAAAGTACTTATTTCAAAATGCTTTTTTTCAACATGCCGAGGGGGTCTGTTTCCCTTTACGACACAGTGTTTAACCCCCCACCCCACCCCAATTAAAAAGGCCCCTGTCATTTGGTGGCCTTTCATCCGGACACTCTTCCTAGGTGGCTCTGGTCACATCTGCACACTCTTTCGGGCACATGCGACTGTCTCACCAGACTCTGGGTTCCTTGAAGCCACGCTGGGCAGCATCTGACTTTGGTTCTTTCCCTGATCTGACGTCACCTGGCAAACATGGGAAATGATGGTCTCACAGAAGGAACGGGCAGGGGTGGCCTAGGAGCCTCCCAGAGGGCCATGTCCCCAGAACACTGGCTCGGACACCACTGTCCACCTTGTATGGACAAGCGAGGTGGCGGGCACCATGCTACAGACCATGCAGTGGCTGCCTCGGTGAGCAGGTGCTAGACAGGGAACGGGCTCTGAGAGGTAGGTGACAGTACCCTTGGATTTGAAACAGGTGTGTGCCTGGGAGCCCACCATCCCTTTCTCTCTCTGGGAGGGGACTTCTGCTGAGGAACACCCCTCAGCACCACAACTTCCAGTGCTGCCTGGCACCACACAGATTCAGAAAAAAAAAAAAAAAAGTGTTGGATGAATGAAGTGTTTAGTTCAGAGGCGCCCCGCTCCTCACCGCCACCTCCTGAGTCCTACAGCTCTGTTATTCATCTCTCCCCCACGGGGAAGACTAGGGACTCAATAAATACCTGCTACTTTTGTTGGGGGACTGCTTGGGATGAAACCCAGAGCCTCAACCATGCAAGGCAAGTGCTCTACCACTGAGCTACACTCAGCCCTTTAATTGTTTTTGTTTTTTTTTTAAATTTCAAGACAGGGTCTTGCTGAGTTGCTGAGGCTAGGCCTGAACTTGTGATCCTCCTGCCTCAGCCTCCTGAGTAGCTGGAATTATAGGCATGTACCACTGTGCCCAGAAATATTTTCTACCTTAATGAGTATTTTGTCTTAAGAAAATTATTCCTTGGAAAAACTGGGCATCTCCCAAGTAATATTAAGAGAGGAAGAGGCACCACAGTTGACCAACATGTATAATTCATTGCCTTTCTTTTTTTTTTTTTTTTTCAACATAATTTTCAACTTTCATTTTTGTACAACATCACGTTTTCTACGGCATAGGGAAAAACAGGCAGAGCCTTTGAATAGAGCTATAAAGTTTGATCCCATATCAGAAGTTAACAAATAGCACTAGGTTCACTTAGCTCCCGGGTACTGTAAAGCCCAGGGATGACTTCCGAGCTAGCTGTTTCCCATTTTTATTTTATTTATTTATTTATTTTTTTTGGCACCACAATAATTCTTTTACGATGGCACCCAGTGAGCATCCCTCGTGGAATTTTCTCCCAACGTGGAAATGCGTATGGCCTCCGTGGGGCAACAGCTGCAGAACTACATGATTGTTTACAAATGTGCAAAATAAGTACCTGAACCGATGAAAAATAACAACTTGGGCATCCGTAAAGAAGAGATACTACAAACGCGCGATGGCCCATACTTTCTCTACAAATAACTGTTGAGGCAGAAAGACAATCGCCCAGACCCTTATCTGAAGTCCCTGCCCGTAACGCCATGATGTCGGCAGCCTGGAGGGCTGTGCCATTGCGCCTTCCCAAGCAGAAATGCTTCTTTGCTGACGTTGGCCACTTAGGTACCACGGAAGTCACTGGAGAGAAGACGGACCTATTTTGGAGGAGGCACGTGGACTTCACTCCACTATGTCCTGAGTGGGTCTCAAAACCAGCCCAGAGCTTCCTGCCACCCAGGAGGGACCCGTGAAGGTGAAGAGATGGCGAGGAAAGGGACAGACTGAAGAGACCTTCCCTAACACGTCCCCCCCACCTGCCATACCCCCACCCCCCCCATCCTCCCCTAGGTCCACCTGAGTCCAACCCAAGGGATCCTGAACTGGAGCATCCAAAGAAGCAAGGACGCCTTGACCTTCAGTGCCTGGTCCCGGAAAGCCCCCTCCTCCCACTCTACTTCCTCCTGAGGAGCTGGACGTACACGCATGCTCCACTTGCGCTGTCTTGGGAAACTTCTACTCAGACATCAAAACCCAATTAAAGGATCTCCTCCTCCAGGAGATCTACCACCAGAGACAGCCAATCCTCCGCACCATCCCGGAAGCTCCCTGAACCCCCGGACCCTGCCAGTCCAGACCTTAATGCAGCTGTGTTCGTCTTCGTCGACCCCCTGCCAAGAGCCACACACAGTTGGAAAGGAACTGGAGGTGCAGGAATGAGCAAGAGAGACGAGGAGTTTATGATCTATAAATAAATAAAGGTACAGTGCAGTGTCAGGTGGATTATGTCACACTGTTTAATTACATTACTTGGGGTTTTATGCACATGGCAGTTATGATGATGATTGTTGTCCGCGGTAGACAGAGTCCTGCATCTCTGTGTTCACGTTTTCCCAATTTAGCAACGCCTGCTGCATTGAGTTAGATTTAATTTATGTTTAAAAACACTCATTGACTCTTGGCATAGTCTGTGTCAAGCACTAGGCCTGGGGGTACGGACCAGATTTACACCAAACACCTCCACCCTCCAGGACCTCACAGCGAATGCCCGGGGCCACAGTGGACATGATCACTGGGATCGCAGAGATCGCAGCCACCTTCCTTCTGCACCGCTCAGGGCAAACACCCCCTGCACGTCACCCTCACAAACAACCCTGAGAGATGCCATGGGCCCACTTTATGGCCGATAACAGCAAGGTGCTCCCAGTGCCTGCTCTTGGGGAAAGCTGTATCCCTTTAAAAAATGAAAATAGAAGCATGAACTCATATGAATCCCATGAGCGGAGGCAGGAGGATGGCAAGTTTGAGTCCAGGCTGTGCAAGTTAGCAAGACCCGGTCTCAAAATAAAATTAGAGATAAAAATGGGCTGGGGATGTAGCCCAGTGGTAGCGCGTGCCTGAGACCTGTGGGCTCGATCCCCAAGACCACAGAGAGGGAAAAACACCTGGCTGAAGAAACAGCTGCACACAGAAGGTGGGGGCAGCTGGCTGGAGTGGAAACTGAGGCAGCAGACCAAGGAGGCGCTGGGACAGCAGGCCCTGCAGTGTGAGAAGGCCACCTGTCCCCTGCCCCACACCCGTGAGGGCATCTCTGTGAAGGGGCTCTGCTTTGGTTTGGATAAGTGTCCCCACGGCTCATGTGTTGAGGCGTGGTCTTGGGTCTGTGGTGCTCACTCTTGGGAGGTGGTGTGACCCTAAAGATTGCGGTTAGCTGAGAGCCATAAAAAGATGTTCTTTTCCAAAACTAGTTTCCAAAACTAGAACATCTTTTATGGCTCTCAGCTAACCGTCTTTAGCTATCTCCTTGCCTAACCCTGAGAGGTGGAGCCTAATGAGAGGAAGCTAGGTCATGGGGTATGCCCTTGAAGGGGCCATTGGGACACCTTCCTCTCTGTCTTTCCCTTCTCAGCTGCCCTGCGATAAGGTGAGCAGCTTTCCCTACCCTGTGTTCCCATCATGATGTGCCGCCTCACTACAGGCCCAAAGGCATCAGATCAACCAGCTGTGGACTGAGACCTTGGAAACTGTGAGCCAAAGTAAACCTTTTCTCTTACAAGTCGATTATGTCAGGTATTTTATCATGGTAATTGAAAACTGACTAATACGTAGTCTCATGAATTCTGCCCAACGTGACTGACAGAGAGCAGCCTAAAGAGATGAGGGTTCCCACAGAACAATTCACACCTGCCCAGTGGGGCCTGGGGAGATTCTGGCGTGGGGGTGTGCACAGGGCAGCAGGGTACCCAGAAGAAGGGACTTCATCTAATAAGGGGTTGCATCACAGCAAAGGACTTGGAAGACTTTCTCGATGAAATCGCTCTAGACTGGAAGGGCAGGTGGGCATTAGCAGGTGTACTAGATCCCAGGGCTGCTGTAGTGTTTTATGGCTGCGAAGGTCAGGCATTTTGAATCAAGGTGCTGGCAGGACATGCTCCCTCCAAAGGCTGGAGGGGCGGCCCCTCCCTTGAGTCTTCAGCTTCCGGTGGCCCTGCACGTGCCTCAGCTAACGGGAGCACAACTGCAGTCTTGGCCTCTGTCCTCACGTGGCCTTCCCTAGGTGTCTCTTTGCGGCCTCCCCTCTGTCTCCGTGTCCACATGGGATTGCGCCCACCTTGAAGGCCTCATTTTACCCTGGGCACCTGATTTTCCTTCTCTTCCTAACCCGCAGACATCTCTTGATGCTATGATTATTAGGACGTATCGTCTCTGAGATTGCCGCGATTTCTTGCCCCAAACCCCTATGGTGGGCACGTGGCAGGCATGTTGGCTGGTGAACCTGTCCACTATTTCCAGAGTCCTTCCGAGCCCTGGCAGGCTTCCACTTGCTTTCCCAGCATTCCTTGGAGCTTGGGGTCATGTGACACGGTCCTGGGTAACCATACGCTGAGCAGTTCTGGAGAAGCTCTGCCGGTTCCCATTAGCAGCTGGGAGCCAGCTGGCCCACACACGCCCCTCTTCTCACCTTGAGCCTGGATGGGACGTGCAGTGTGGTGGTGGCCACCGCAGGCCCCAGAAGAAGGGCCTGCAGCATCCCTGGGCTAGTGGCCGTGAACTCCGGCAAGCGCCATCTGCTGAGCCAGCTGGCTAGGTACAGCGCCGCCTCCCTGAGGGAGTCTTACCAAGCACCCACAAAGCCCCGCCCGGAAGGCCCGTGCTCCTCGTGCTTCCTCCAAGGTGCAGCAGAACCTCTGCCTCGCTACAGACCTTCTACTTGGTTTGAGCGTTTCCCATCTTGTGCCATTCTGCACCAAGCAGCTCTGGAGCTGGCCTGGGCCAGGACAGATCCTACTGTGTCAACCATCATTCTGAAAATGTCATGTCATGTCACGTATCGCATCACGCCACGTCGTGGTCATCTCTCCGTGGCTGGACGCAGTCCGGTGGCTTCTCACTGCAACCAGGACGAGATCGCGAATCCTTAGGGTGCTCAGCTGGGCTCTGCGTGATCGGGAGCGTGGCTCCCTCTCTGCCTTCACCCCAAGTGCCCTCCTCAGCTAGCCTGCGGAAGGGCTGCCCCGCTCAGCGCCACACACATGCCCGGCTGCATCGCCCTCCACGGGTCCCTGTCACTGCTTCCTGTGTTGGGGAGCCCTTTGCCTTTGCAAGTCTGAGTAACGGACTCGTTGGCACCCCGACGCCGGGTCGAACCCGAGACACAGCTCACACTGCCCTGAGGGCAACAGCTGAGAGGGGCCTGTTCTTACAAGGAGCCTCTGAAAAAAGAGCTTCGGGTCCATCCAGACTCTTCAAATCGCTACCTTGCCTGCTCTTCTCCACCGCCCGTCCTGGCCCACCGGGTGCAGTCTCGGGGAAACAGGGGCAGGATGCCCGGGAGCCGCAAGCTGAAGGCAGCCTGGACCGCACGCAGGCTTCCGGGCCCGGCCCCAGGCCCTGGTCTCTCTGGTCCAGCATGCCAGTGGATATTCAGACCAGGACCCTGCTGGACCATGTTTCCCAGAGAACGAGGCTGCCCCAGCCAAACCCCACAGGCTGGCGGGAACCCTGGGAACGGAGTGCCCTGCGGTTCTGGAGGCTGGCGGTCCAGGCCCGGGAGTCAGCAGGGCGGCTCTCCGGAGCCTCCTGCCTGTCCTTCCTGATGTCTGCCTCTGTGCTGGGCCTCTCCTCTGTGTTTGTGCACATCCCTGCCGACTCAGGGTGCATCCAAATTCCCTCTTCTCACTAGGACCCCACTCCGATGGGATTAGGGGTCACCTTAATGGCTTCGTGTTAACTTGGATCTCATCTTAGCTTGATTGCCGTTTCAAAGGTCCCGTCTCCAAAAAGTGACATTCTGAGGTCAGGGGGTTAGGGCTTTCGACACACGAACTCTGGGGACTCAGCCCACCGCAGATACCAACGAATAACACCCGCAAAAGGACGCAGCACCGCTGGGCTAGCCGCCAGAACTGTCCGTCTGCTCCAGCCCACACCGTGCCCCGTCTGGAGGCTCTAGGGCGTGACACTGGCTATTTCTGATGCAATTCTCAGCATTCTGCCTCTTGTGACCTCCAGATATTTTATTATGGAAATTTTCTAACACACCCCCAAATAGACAAGCTGATTAAATGAACCCACAGTTGGTCAGCAATCATCAACACTTTCCAATCTTGAATTATTTACCCTGTGCTCCAACTATTTCTTTCCTAGTTTATTTTAAAGCAAATCCTAGACAGTATACCATCTCGCTTGCAAATTTTTTCAGGACTCATCTCCAGCATAAAGTGAATCTTGTTTATACCGTTGCCACATGCAACAACAGTGAACGTTTCCTTAACACCATTACTCTTAGGCCATGTTCAAATTTCCCTGATTACCTCAAAAAGTCTTTGGTAGTAAGTTCATTAAATCCAAATGAAAATGAGCTCATATATTGCATGTAGGTGCTAATTCTCCTAAGTCCCCCCCCCCTTTTTTTTTCCTTCAATTTTTGGTACTGAGGGTGGGTCCCAGTGGTGCCCTACCACTGAGCTACATCCCCTGCCCTTTTTACTTCGTTACTGGGTCTCAGTTGCCCAGCCTGGCCTCGAACCTGCAATCCTCCTGCCTCAGCCTCCCAAGTTGCTTAAGTCTCTTTACTCCACGTAACATTCTGGGGTCAGGCAAATGTGGGCGTAGTGTTCAGAACACTTCCTCATGACACCACAGCAGAAACTCCATCATCCGAGACACAGGGACCCAGAGCCCAGCTCCCCTCTGACTAGAAGGGAGCTCAATCTCCCTCTCCGAGCCAGCCGAGTACAGATCATTTAATGGCCAGGAGGGCGGTTCGTGAAAAAGCCTCTCTCTGCCGAAGAGCTTTGTTCTGAATTTGGATTAATTTAAGTGGAACGGGCAAGCAGGGGGACTTTGTAGGATCTGCTTATGGAATAACTGTGATCAATACCTGTGCGCTGACACGGGGAGCCTGTGCGGACAGCTTGGGGGCGGCTCCTGAGCGTCACTCTTCTTAGCGCCGGTCAATACTCACAGTCAAACACTAGCATGGGGACCGCAGGGAACATTGACATTCAAACTGTGCCGCCGCAGCCCCTTGCGGAAGGTTCTTTCATTTGGTCTGCTCGTCTCGAATACATTTTTCAGAGGGTGTTATGTAGGGATGGCACCATAAAAACACATTTTTTAAGTGTTAAGGTTTATCATTCCGTCATCTGTTCACACTTTAATCACCCAGATCCTAGGGGCTGGTCTTTCAAACTATTATTCCCAGAACAGCTGTAGGCTCTAAAATTGATAGTCTCCTAAGTGGATGGACACACACACACACACACACACACACACAAAGTTAAATATTTAACAAGGCTCTGAATGGCTGCAGCCATCTAGTCTTAAAATGCCCTCCAAAGCCCATACAATGGCCAGATGTGAACACCTGTCTCCCCTGTTTGTGGAAGAATCATCCAGCCAGGCTCCCACTGAACAAGTCACAGAGACGGTAAATTTGTTCAAGAGAGTGCGGGCGTCTCCTGTCCTGGATCGCTTCCGCAGCACCTTGGACATGTCTAACAACGTGCCGGGAACCCCACTGCAGCCTGCACACGCCGGGCGCTCCTCCACCGTACACAGCGCACCACCCCCCCCCCCCCCAAGAGCAGCCGGGACCCTCGGAGCTCCCGCCTCGTGCAACCGTAAGGGAGCAGGATTGGGTGTTCTTGAAGAGCCTCCTGCACGACTGACTTACGGCCTTCACTTTCTGAAAGTCCTGCCAAGTGGCTACTGGAGCCCGGAACCCGGCCTCGGTGGACAGATGAGATGCGTGGGGTGCAGATGCAGTAAAGAAGGCGCTGACAGTGAACATGTGTGCGTGGAGGGGGGCCCTGGGAGGCCCCTGGGCTTTACCTCCATTGAGCGAAGGGGTACCTGCCGGGTGTACCACAGAGCAAAACTGGAAGGGCTCTGGAGGGGGGCGGGCGGGTAGAGGGGACCGTGGGAAGCTGGGAGCAGCGGCCCCACTTCCCCGCACACAGAGGCCATCGGGTGACTTGGGGGTGCAGGTCAAACACCTGTTCTCGGGCTCCAGGTGGGAAAGGAGAGTGGGGGCCCAAGCCACGTAGTGCCCCAGACACACTCCCCCGGGAGGCTGCGGGCAGCGTCACCCCGCAGTCTGGTGGTCAGGAAGAGGGTCCAAGGAAGAAAGGACCCTGAAGGGCGGGATCTCTGGGCACTGTCCAGGTCTCACATGGGCTCTGGTGACAGGCCCCGTGACTTGGAGGTGACTTGCAGGTGACTTGGAGCAGGCCCTCGGGACGGGACAGAAGGGCAGCTGATCCCACCTGGTCCCCAGGCTCTCCTGCAGCCGGACACTTGGGCGAGCTTCTCTCTGTGACCACCGCTTAACTTAAATGAGTTCATCTTGTTTTCCAGATGGATTGTCATTTTGTCCCCCGGCAGGCTGGGATGACGGGATACAAGTCTGTGGTGCGTGGGGGGGCGAGGACGTCCCCACACCAATGCCACACATGGGCAGGACCAGCCGGGACCCCGCCCTTCCTCCCATCTGTAATGGAGCTGGAGGAGGAGGAAAGAGCGGGGAACCTGGGAACAGGCGGGAGATAAACCTCGCAGATGAATGGTGTCACTGCATGACAGGCCAGGCCAATTCATCTTCACGTTTGGAAACAGTTTATGACGCTGACAACAGCTACGACACTTCCAGGGCAAAATGGACAAGCAAATGACACAAACTTTTCAACTCTCGCTTCTTTTCCCCCCCTTTCTTTGGTTTGTGTTGGCCGTAATTGCTATGAAAGGGGACCAGTCCACAAACAGGAAGGCACTGAGGTCTACGTGGCCAGTACATTTCTGGAGGCTGTAAAACATTTATTTTAAGGGTAACACCCAATTTCTCCCACAAAGGCATTCCACGCCCCTGTGACGGATTCTAAACACTTAAAAAGAAAGTCATTTTGGAGTATGGACAATGATAATAATAATAATACTAATATGGACAATTATAAATGCCCTTAGAGGCAGACACAGAACCGAGTTCTGATCTGTTTTCTGCTTTTACTTATGGTGAGGTCTTGAGCGAGTTACTTAACCTCTCTGAACCCCAGTTTTTCAGTCTGGAAAGGGGCAGTGATTCTACCCAACGTTCAGGGTACCTGTCGGGACATGGAACAAAGCTGTTAGCAGGTGGCGAGCGCTCAGTACAGAGAAAGCGCACAGATGAAGATGTCCCCAGGTAGTCACAGAAGCACAGGCTCAACCCAGGTTGAGCGACCGCAAAGCAGGGACAAAAAGATGCCTTAGGTGAGCACAGATCTGCCTAAAAAAAACCCCACGATGCACTTGAATTTGCATTTCACATTAACAACCAATAACGTCTCCGCGTTCTGTACTGTTAAAAAGGTCCTACGTGAGCTGAGGATTGCCCCAGGGATGGAGATGGTGCTGCTGTCTTACCCACATACTCCCTGTGTGACCTCGGGTAACTTGCTTAACCTCTCTGAACTGCAGTTTACACAAGAGTGGTGATAAGAAGGCCAACCTGATGCAGTTGTTGGGAAAATCATATAAGATGACATATTATCTCATTAATCTTTGCAAACCTTGGTTTAGAGTAGCTTAACATGACTATTAGCTCGAGCGGGGTGTGTGTGTGTGTGTGTGTGTGTGTGTGTGTGTGAGAGAGAGAGAGAGAGAGAGAGAGAGAGAGAGAGAGAGCGCATGTGCACAAGCTCTACGCTAAGCTGCACCCGGCCCTAACTCTTCCATTTCTAAATGTAGTTAAACACACTAATGAAGAAAGCCTTTGCTTATCTCAGGTGAGTTCCCCCCGGCATGGCTTTGCATTTGCCCGTATTTCACAGACAGATGTAAAAGGGGGAGGAGGTCCCCAGGCTGGAAAAGGCAGCCAGCGACCCAGAGCAACCCTGGCCCTTTTTCAGGCACGGCTTCCAGACAGGGTGGAGGAGAGTTTGGCTGCACAGACCTCCTGGAGCAAGCGTTCCCGGAAGAGCTGAGCAGGAAGGTGCCCCAGGCAGCCCAAGAGGGCCTCCCTGCCTTAGCTGCCTGTGCACCTGGGGTACCTGGTTGTTGTTTGTTTGTTTCGTTTTGGATTTATTTTATTTTGTACTGGGGATTGAACCTAGGGCACTTAATCACTGAGCCACACCCCCAGCCCTTTTTATGTTTTATTTTGAGACAGGGTTTTGCTAAGTCGCTTAGGGTCTCGCCAAGCTGCTGAGGCTGGCTTTGAACTCGAGCTCCTCCTGTCTCAGCCTCCCCAGCTGCTGGGATTACAGGTGTGCGCCACTGCACCCAGCCCTATGGTGCTTGTCTCAGTGCTGCGGCTGGGAGGCAAGGCCACATATATATTTCCCGTGTTTCCCACACTGCGTGCCTATTCTCATACACTTACTAGTTTTTCACAGGTGTTGGGGAAATCACAGAGATTTCTACATACAGAGTTAAGTCTGGCTACCGTAGCTTTTCCATATACCCAAAGAATTGTTTTGTTCTCTAGTGAGCAATATTCAGAATGGGGGTGAGGGGTGGCAAAAGAGGGAGGGGGAAGAAAACAGGCCCCCCAACACCAAGACCATCTGCATGGTCAGCATCAGCACTGTGGAAAGGCTGTGACAGCCCAGAGTGACACTTAGGCTAACCTTGAACTATGTCGGCCCTCTTGATTAAAACCTCTGATGGGGTAGAAGGCTGTAGCCACCTGGGTCCCAGGCAAGTGACTCACTCAAGGCAACCTGCACACTGCCAGGTGATGGGGTGAGGCTCACATCAGCACCAGGCACAGACTCAGGTCACAGGGGCTGCAGGCCGGGAAGGGAGGCTGCTGGCCCTCTCCCTTCTGTGACTGGAGAAGCCTCTGTGGGACCAAGTACCACCTCCAGCTCCCAGACGGCCACTTTGTTCTAGTGGGCAAAGGAGAAGTTCGAGAAGGGCCGAGAACAGCTGCAGAGAAGAAGAGTGAGGGCCCAGGAAAAGCTACAGTGAGGTGGAGCTCTTGATCACAGAGATGAGTGAGAGACGGAGTCACGAGGGGCCCAGGGTGTCCTCGAATAGCAGATTCCTGCAGAAAGCACCTGAAGGGGAGAGAGAAAATGGCACGGGGGTGTCAGCCTGGCTCTGGGAGGGATACTAAATGTGCTTGAGTGTATGTGGTGGGGCGGGGGAGGAAGAAGGAGGGAGAGAGAGAGAGAGAGAGTTATACAAGGCCAAATAAGAAGGGAAAAAGTTAATCAAGAAAGATGGGGCTGGGGTTGTGGCTCAGCGGTAGAGTGCTCGCTAAGCACGCCTGAGGCACTGGGTTCAAACCTCAGCACCACCAAAACACGAAATAAAGATACTGTGCCCACCTACAACTAAAAAACTCAATATTTAAAAAGAAAGATGCACATGTGTTTCTGAGGCATTTTATTTTCTGACATCTTTTTTAAATATGGTGCATAAGAACATGGAAATGCTTCAATTAAAATGCATTATTATAAACAAGGTTAATTTGGGGGGGGGGATACCCTACCATCCCTGACTGCAAGGGAAGGGACGCTCAGGCCACTACACTCAGCCTCTTGAAGGTGCAAACCTGCCTGACTCGCTTACTGGGTGCACGACAGCTACACCATGCTCCACTCTCGCAAAAACATTAACAAGAAAATAAATGGATGCCTACACTTAGCAGCCATGTTCCTTCACCAAGGTACACTCCCACCACCTGGTGGCGGGGTACCAGAATTGCAGGAATAGGGCTTTCACTGTATTCTTGCTTTTAATCTATACGCGCACAATAGCAGTACACTCTGCTGGTATATATGGCGTTACACAAAGCTGCCGCAGGCAAAGAATTGAAAGTAGGAATGCAAATAAATATTAAACTGTTTTGCAAACAGCTGATTCCAAACAATATCAACTTTCCCCCAGTCCTTTCCTGTGATGTTAACCCTCCCAGATGTTTCAGGCTGCACAACTGCAGGCTAAGAGCACAGCCAGCACTTCTCACAGTCATAAACGTGTAAGGGCAGCTTGATTGACAACTGACAAACGATGACAGAACAAAGGCACAGCCTCGGCTTGGGAACGTGGTGCATTCTTAGCGCCACTCTTGCCTCACCATGTTTTCACATTCTCTGAAAGAAGTCCCTTTGACTCGCCTAGGCTTTGTTTTGTTTTGTTTTTCATATACAGCATGTTGTCAGCTAGGTCCAGAAGCTACAATGAATATAAAGTACTGGGCAGGACGACGTTTGATAAATGTAAACAATATGCATAGAGAAAACCTCTCAGATGAAAAAAATCCACATACATTTTTAGCGGCCGTCAGACTGAATGCAAATGGCTTTGGAAAATATAAGTGCTTGGCTTTTTAATATCAAAGAAAACACAGCCTTTTCCCCAACACTAAACAACGCTGCTGCACCAAAAAGGAATAAGTAACTCAATAAACCGGGCGGCTGATTTTCAGCACGCAGAAGTCACTGCCTTTGCCCTACCTTAGGAGCAAAGGTCCTAGAAGTGTTAAGTGGGAGATGAACAAGGAGAACCAGGGGTGCTGGTGTTTAAAGGAGCCTCTCTTTTTAGCAAAGATGCGCTTTGTGTTTTAGAGAAAGATGCAGCAATTAAAAAATAGAAGAAGAGCTGGTACAGCTCACAGAAGAAGCCACAAAGCGTCAAGGCTTTGAGATTACGCAGCCTCAGTTGCTTTCCCAGTCCATGCGTGGCCAGTCTTGCCTGAAAGAAAGGGAGAAAATAAATAGAGCGCTTCCAGCCCTCGCCCAGCAGTGGGGAAGGCGTCTGCTTGCCATTGCACAGTTTTAACATGTCACAATCATTTTCACAGTAAAGACACCCTTCCTGAAGTTTGGACCAAGAATGCATGACTAATTGTAGCCATTTGTGCAGATCTCCTAATGGAAATTCCAAACAGCTTTTATGGATCAGAGTTTTGTAAACGCGGAGAGCCCCAACAGATCCTGTCTGAGTGCTGCCTTCTCCAACCCCTCCACATCGGAGGAGTTACTGAGTACCCGTGGGCACCACCTGGCACTCACAGAGACCATCAGGGCCGTCGGCACGACACATACTGCGCGTTGTGACTACAGGAGGCAGCACACGCACTGTGAGATGTGGACACGGATGAGGAGGGAGGGAGGTGGGTGCTGGGCTCACACCTTAAGCCACGCCGGAGAGGGGTGCAGACGAGAAAACTCTGGGATCCCAGTCATACTGCAAGATCCCGAAGCTAGGGTCCTCCAGTGCACTGTGACCCTCTATAGACAGAGGCTCAGAGAGGTTAGACCACTGCCCCAGGGAAACACAGTCACTGGTTGGTGGTATGAAAACTACAAAATCTCAAATTGCCCCTCCCCACCATGACGCGGGGCTGAACAGCAGCTAGCGACCCGAGCACCGGATTCTACCACGCACAGACTTTTATAGTCAACTCTCCTCTGGAAAGGAATGGAAAGTTCTAGACAGGCCTGGATCAGAAGCGTTGGGATAGGTGTTTTCCCCAGAAGTGTGGATTCCAGGCATGGGGGTGGACAATGGCTCCAAGTGCCCCCAGACCTAGGGCACAGCTCTTAGCATGCTCTGGAAACGTGCGTCGTGAGTGCTGATTCCTCCTGGTTCTCCCCTGCTCGGCTGATTTTCTTTCCTACCCTGGGCTTTCGCCCTACAGTGGAAACCCCTCCTCCAGCCCCACTCCGCCAGGCGGCCTCGGAAGGCGCCAGTGCCCGCTTCCTCCTCTGCTCTCTCCTGGGCTGAGCCGCAGCTCAGGGGCAGCTCCGGCAGGGAAGAAGGAGGGGGTACACCCTGCTACTGGCCTCCACTCCTCACTACACATTTCCTTCTTCAAACACGCCCTGAGTCGGAAGTACTGCCATTTTCATTCCTTTAGAGATGAGAAGACTGTGCACAGAGAGGTTTAACTACTTGCCCAAGGCCACACAGCTACGCCTGACAAACTCTGGATTCAAACCCCGGCAGCCAAGCGGGAGGCCGCAGTCCTCTGGCGACACGGCACATTCCACAGCGGCACCCATAGAAGGCCCTCAATAAATATCACTCCCTCGCCCTCTGCCTTCTAAGATCCATTTGGCCACAGCCCTGTGGTCAGTTTTCAATAAATGCCGATCCTCCGGCTGCTGGGCCGGCCAGCTCTCTTCCCCAGGCAGAGATCATCCAACTTCACGGAGCACCCACTCCAAGCGAGCACCAAGCTGTGACGCTGGCTTCCCCAACCCCTGGTCCTCCAGTCCACGGCCAGCGTGACCACAGGGTGGCTGTGGCCAGGCCGCTGCAGGCCCAGAGACACCACAGTAAACACAGCATGGAATTACCATGCACAGTGAGAAATCACCTGAGAACAGGAGGGGGCCTTGAGAGCTGGCCTGGCCCTGTCCCCTCCTGTGACCACCGTGTTCCCTGGACTAGCACGTTTCTTTCTAGCCATGCAGGCTGCACTGATGGTCCACTAAGACACAGTGTCTTCGGTCCCTACTACGGACTGAGAGTCGGGAAGCCTAAATCCCCAGGGGAAGGGCAGCACATTAGGGTAGAGCCCTCCTGGACTGGACAGAGAGGTGATCTCTCCACCCCGTGAGGACACAGCAAGAAGACAGCTCTCTGCAGGCGGGGAAGAGGGTCCACTCCAGACAGAGCCCCACCTTCTGGGCCACGGTCCCCTGAAAACACCCCGTGGTTTCAGGCACCAGGTCTGTGGCAGTCTGTTCTCAGAGGCTGGCGGAGACTGTCCACCTCCTAGGGTGTCAGAGAGGTGACCCCGGGACAGGGCCCTCAGTGGAGATGCACCTCAAGGCAGGGCTCCGTGCGCTGCAGGACACCACACCCGGTCTCCCTGGCTGCCACCCTTTGCCACGGCCAGCAGTGCCCAGGGTACTTGTGAAGACTGGAAACAGCCCCCGCCATTTCCAAACATCCCTTAGGGGAAGGGGCACTGCCACCCACGAAGAGCCATCGCCTGGGAGACGTGACTGTACATCAGATGACCCCGGAAGAGACACCTGACACCATCCGGTGGCCCAGAAAGACAGAATGTAAATGGCAGAGTGCAGCATCCCATCAGGTTCCAAAGGGAGCTGGGGCTGGCCAGGGGCAGTTCCACAGTAGAGCCCAAAGAAAAGCAAACCCCGTTGAGAGAGGGCCCCTGGGGAGGGTCCAGATGTCACAGACAGAGGGAAGAGGCCACCTGTCCTCTGAGAAACAGAATCATTGATGATCAGTGACACCACAAAAAGGCGACGGTCCCAGAAGTCCAGGTGTTGGTGGGAAATGAGTTTCCATCTCAGCCAGGAGCTCCGCAGGTGTGAAGAAAGCTCTGCGTACCAAGAAGGCACACGTAAGTTACCTGGCAAGGTGGCCCCACAGCACTGGACATGATGTCATCATTCCCTTGGCACATAGGCATCGTTTAACCCAGGAAGAATTGCACGTAACAACGCTCATTATTTTTGTGACTGCCCCATGAGATAAAGGAGCTATCATCCCTATCTACACACGAGCAGAAAAATCACAGAGAGTTATTCATCCAAGTTCACACAACTAGATATTGCAGAGCCTAGATCCCAACCCCCACGATCTGTATTTGAAATAAACATGAAATACTGTTTTCTCATGTTAGAATTAATTACAAACATATTGAGAAATCCAAAGCGGGAGAAACCATGCTATGGGGGTAGCACATCTACACACAACTGGTTTCCCACAAGCTCCCTCCGCCCGGTGCTGGGGATCAAATGCTGAGTCCGACACCTGCCAGGCAAGAGCTCTACTATGGGGTTGCATCTCCAGCCCTTGAACGTGGAATGATGTCTGAGTTCTGGCTTTCTGAAGCAGAGGTTGAAAGTGGTGGCCAACCTCTATTTTTTTTTTTTTTAAAGATATGTTGTTATTCTTTTTTTTTTTTAATAGTTGAACACAATAGCTTTTATTTTATTTATCTATTTTTATGTGGTGTTGAGGATCGAACACAGGGCCTCACACGTGCTAGGCGAGCGCTCTAACGCTGAGCCCCAACCCCAGCCCCTCTGCTTGTTTTTATACATAAAGTTTTATTGGAACACAGTGGCTGCTTTCATAAAAGGCAGAGTTGAATATCTGTAGCCATCTGAACAACAAGGCCAGAAACTGTCACTCACTGGCACTTTACAGAAAACATTTGTTGACCCCTTTTCTAGAGTATTCCATCAGGCCTTACCATTTCTGTTTTAAATGTATAAATGGTAATCACTGCAGATTGTAAGCTGAATACTGCCACATTTATAAACTTGCCAGAATAGGAAGAAAGCTTAAGGGTCGTCATGTTTGAAGTTAAATTTACAAGATATATAAAAATTATATTCTTGGGAAGTTTGTGGTGAATGTCCTTAAGCAAGAAATCAAAATGCTAAATTTATAATTGCAGCTTAATATTCTTAAGGCCTTCACCTAACTTCATAAATGAGATGAAACATTATTCTAGAACTCTTCAAAAATGGCTGCTAAAAGTTGTCAGGTTTGTAAACAGAATAATAATAAGAACTCTTGGACTTAAAAGCTTAAAGGAGAGCTAGGATTTGAAATTTGCAATGTGAATAAAATGAATTTTAATTTTAAAAACCTAGCTAAACCTCTTGGCATACTCTGCTCTCTGCTCACAAAGGCTAGAAGACATCTAAAAAAAAAAAAAAAAAAAAAAAAAAAAATTGACAATCTGGATCTCTTATCTGCTTCCCCCGCCTGTTTATGGGGGACCACAGTAAACCTAATGGACGGGCTCAAGAATCACACACTTGTCACCTGTGCCTGCTTTCAGATCCAAACTGGTGTTCTGACCTAGTTTAGACTGTGTGTTCTTTAGATAAAGTGGACCATCCTGGGCCACAGAATCTCCTGGATTTCTCGAAGACGCCAAAGTGAGAATTAATCACAATTATATATATGATGACGCCGAGGGTGAGGCCACTTGGTCGATCTCACACCTCTCTCATCCAGCGTTTGTATTTCACAGAGCCATTTCAAACACCATTTCTCTCAACCTAGTAAAACAGCAGCAACTCAAAGCTTTAACCTGAGGTGAGAGAGAGAAGGGACTCCCAGAGGGTGGGGCTTCCTGTCTGCCAGTGAGGCTTTGGCAGGGGGTAACAGTGACACATGCTACAGAGAGCACTGTCAGGGGCAAGGCGGACTCTGAGGGTGCTTAGCATGCTGCCCGGCGCACATCACAGGAACATGGATCTCAGCTGCTACAGCATGACCTGCGGCAGCTCTGGGAAAGTCCCGTGAGCTTGGAAGGACAGGCATTACTTGCATTTCGTGTGCGCCCTATTCCTGATTCCCAGCCGTTTATTCTATTAATTTTCTGCCTTTCCTGCTGCATTTCAAACTGGACGCTGCCTCGGAATGTCCTGGTGGGCTTCTTGGCACAGACAGCAGGTTCCACCCCAAGGGCTCTCCTGCAGCAGGTCAGGGGCTCCAGAAGGGACATCTCTACCAAGTTCCCAGAGATGCTCCTGCTGCTGCTGCTGCTGCTGGTGGGTGTAGGGACCCCGCCTGGAGAATCCCCAGGCCGGCCCAGAGCAGCCCCTCCAGGAGTCACACCTGCCCTTCCACGCCACACCTGACGTGCGCTCCTGGGTACCTGATGTTGGGTACCTGCTCAAAGCTCCATGGGAGGCCTCGGGTTGTGCTATGTGATGTTATTTCTGCCACAGACTCGTCCTGCCTGGCTCTTGATTCTCCTGGCTGATAACCTGCACCTTGCTCCCTGGGTCCATTCCTGCACTGCCCCTCTGACTCAGCGTGCACTGGATTCTTTCCTGCTGTGACCTTGACTGCTCCCAGGAAGGCTGCATTTCCAGCTGGGCTCTTCTATCCCTGACCCATTCCCCCACCCACACCCTAGGACCCTCCTTGGCAGGCCACAGCCTCACAGGGGGGATCTGCTTGTCATTATCTGATGAAGTCAGCTCCAGCCCTGTGACCGCCATCGTTAAAGACAGGTGACTCTGCTCCAAAACAAGGGCATAGATGTCCCCTTCCTCATAGCACAGACACACAGCAGGGGCTAGATGGAAACTCATGGGCTGTCAGATGTCCTGTTTTCTGCTTGCAAAATGTGGGAGGGGCTCGCAGAGAATTTAAAAGGAGTAAGAGAAGGAGCAGGCAAGGGTAGCTTTGCTCCCCAGAACCTAGAACATGTGAACGCCTGTGGATATGAATACTATAATAACAACAAAACGGAGCTAATACTAGCAAGGCTTTCAGAGCTTAACAGAGGTTTGACAACAAATATTCATATTTCATTTGGAACTTATGAAACCTTTGTGCCTGGAATCCCATGAGCAGCAACACGGTAAATGAAAGTAGCAGGCAGTCTAGATTAATCATCTTTTGCTTCATATTGGGAGAGCATTTGAAGGAAGAAGCTCGCTTTATCTACTCCCCGTCTTTAGGGTCTTGGGATTGGAACAGACGGGGGCTCCTAAGATGGAATGGGAACTATTTCATGTGTTGAATTTATGGGGAACGAAGGGCCACCTCTGGGCTTCAGTAGACCATTTGGAAAAGCAAGAAGCCCGTGGGTGCAAGGAGGCACAGCAGAATGCAGAGAAAAGTGTCGTGGGGTGCTTCGGGGCTTAAGTCAAGACCAGGAAGATTACCTTCCGCAAGTTCTAACAGTTGATATTCTAATAAAGCGCTCGTATGAGAAAAAGCAATCTGTTCACATACGAATTCGGCCATATGCTTCCATCTTTTCATGGTCTAGAAGGCCATGTCAGTAATTTCCAGTACTTACTTGGGCACGCAGGGTGCCTTTGCCGGTTAATGTGAATAAATGGGCTGGATTTACTGTTTTCCTAATGCTCAATATATACACCATGCAGGCTGCTACCAAAGTGGAATTTATGGGTTTGCACTGAATTTCAAATAGATCCAGGAGCAAAGCAGCGGAAAGCAAGACTGACGTGTAGTCTGACGCCGCCGCAGCAAAGGCGCTTCTGCCCTGAGGAAGGGAAGGGCGCTGCTGGAGGGGAGGGGGGAAGAGGCTCCAGGAAGGCGGCTTTCCTTGGCGGCTTGTTGTGCAGAAGCACAGAGACAGGGACGCAGCTGTGCGCGGGCTCACACCTCCGACCCCTCCCATCCCTTGACCCCACCCTGACTCACGACCACCCCACTTCTAAATCCCCTTTACACCTGTCTGGGTGTATGTAGGGTTGCCTCTCTGGGCAGGGCCCATTCCCAGGTCCCTGAGCTCCAGGGACTGGTTCTAATGTCACATGATTTAACTTTGAACCTGCTAAACCAGGACTATCCCATGGGGCATTGCAGGGGAGAAGAATGGGATCGTCTCTGCCCTCCATCTGCATGAGCAACCGCGGTGCATTTGGCAGCCCCCTGCCTTCTGCCCAGGAATGCCAATGGCAACATCTCCCACCTATGCCCGATCATTGTTATGACAACCAAAAATGTCTCGGAACACTGCCAAACATGCGTACCCCCCGGGACAGGAAGCCCCGTGCCGCACTGCCACACAGTGCCAGCCACCGCCTAAGTCAACTATTTGGTTCTGTACCTGCCCTCCACGAAGGTGGGCAATTCTGTTGCAGGATGCGTGGGTCACCACCGCTAGGGGTCACGTGGGAAAAGTAAAGGGGAAACCTGGGACTGAGGCAGGATGTGTGGGAGCTACGGGAGGGAACAGGCAGCGACCGTGTGCAATGGAGCTTGGGAGCGACGGGAACAAACGGCAAGTCAGCAGGAGGAGGACCTGCCACTGGGGCACACGGGGTGCTGTGGCGGGGGCAGGCATGCCCCGTAGGGTCAACAGTGCTCAGCCACGATGCCAGAGAGGAGGTCTACGTGGGAGCTGGGCACCCAGGAGGAGGGGGGATGACCGCTTCCTAACATCCGACGGAGCCACAGGCTCTTCCCAAGCCACTTGCTGGAGCTTCAGAGGACAGTGATCTGAAGGTTGCTGGCAAGCCCTCGATGTCAAGAGAAGATGAATATTATGATACCCACAGGGCTGGGCATCCTCGCTCTCCCATGGACAGATCCCCGTGACAGGGTACCCCCAGGGGCGGGGGGTGTCGAAAGACCCACGGTCTCTTTAAAAAGACATCATGCCCAAGACACCTTCTACCACGTAGTACTTGGGTTTGCTTTTACTCTAAGCAACAGGATTTATTCAGCAAAATGGCTGGCTCTTTTTAAGAAAATGTGCTCTGGGTGTCTGTGACTTATAATAAAACTCTGGCCTCAGCTCTCTACCGGGGAAGGTTGGGGACGCTCAGACCCAAGTTTAAGAGGCATGGAATTGAGATGGGCTTCTTGTTTTCAGGGATCATAAATAACCTGTTTATGGGGCTCCACTGGCAACCACTCACTGTTTCCTCAATTCTAAGTTCTACAGACGTGGGGGCAAGGGCTCAGGCCATAGCCTTTGCAGTAAGAGAGGGATGACTATAAACCCAGGTGTTGCCCGTGGAGATCCTCAGACGCCTTCGCAACAGTTTGGATGTGAGGTGTCCCCCAAGAGCTCATGTGTGAGACAATGCAAGAAGCTTCAGAGGTGAAATGACTGGGTTATGAGACCCTTAGCCCAATGCCTGACTTAATCCCCTGACAGGGATTAACTGAAGGCAGGTAGGGTGTGGCTGGAGGAGGTGGGCATTGACAGCGTGGCTCTGGTGTATATTGGTGTGTGTGTATATATATATATATATATATATATATATATAGTTTCTGGCGAGTGGAGTCTCTCAGCTTCCTGATCATCATGGGAGCTGCTTCCCTCCCCCACACTCTTCCACCATGATGTCCTGCCTCACCTTGAGCCCTGAGAAATGGAGGCTGCTGCCCGTGAGCTGATACCTCTGAAACCATGAGCCCCCAATACACTGTTCCTCCTCGAGAATTGCTCTCGTCAGGTCTTTTAGTCACAGCAGTGGAAAAGCTGACCACAGCGCCTTCCAACCCAATGGCAGGCACTGCTAATAAACAGGTGTGGCCAGGTGCAAGCCCTGCAGTGGGCAGGGCCTCCCTGTGCTTCCGCCTGAGCCAGGACTCGATGACAGGAGACCTCCTGGAAGGCAAGGCGGACGTGGGGTGAAGGACGGCAGCTTCGGAAACTGGTAAGGAAGCCGGGGTTTCCTTAAGGAGAAATTCCACGTCTTCAAAAATCCATGGAAGACAGAGGTTGTAGCTTCTCCTCCCAACACTATGACTGAGAAAAACGGACCCTGTGAAACTTCTGGAGTCAGACAGTCCAGGGTTCAAGTTCAGCCACATCCTCTGGCTCCTCCATAAGCTGGGAACTAATCCAACTCTGTCCCGGAGGGCAGCTGCAAGGATTCCATAAGACGATGCTTTTAAAAGCATCCCTAGGCCTTTGTAAGGGTTTTCATGTGATAACGCTTCTTTGAAAATAAAAGGACTGAGTTCACCAAAAGCAGACAGACAGGACTGAGAATCAGGAGTGGCCTCCTGCTACCAGGCAGTCTGAGATGTGGAATCACAGACTCCAGCCGCGCGGTAGGAATGCCAGGCCCTGGGTGAACGTTGATTCCCCTATTGTACAAACACCAGGGGAAATACGATGCTTTTGCTTTTATGAACTTCTAAAGCAATAAAGACTTGTATTCAAAGCACTCTTACTTTCAAAAAGAAGTCATTAATACTTTTTATGAAGTCAGAACCCATTAGTGAAGATGTATCAAGTGTGACTGCTCGGCGGGGATTATCAAAGGGGGCCGAGCAGTGGGGCTGGCCGTGTAGACTGGAGCCTGGCTTTACAAACGGACGAGGACTACAGAAAGGGGAACACAAAGGCGCCGGCCACCTGCGAGATTGGAAAATCCCCACATACTGATGCCGCGCTCAGAGACCTTCCTCAAGCCGGGCTGGGGAGGCCCTGGGTGCTCTTGAAATGTGCCGTACGCCTCCTACAGAATCACTGGCAGCGCCTAAGTAATTCAGGGACTTAATGGTACAAGTTCATTCACACTAGCATCGAGGCTGGTCTGAGAGATGCGGAGCTGGAGGGAGAGACGAAGAACCAGGTGTGGCGCATTGTACTTCCTGTTGGTCTCCCGAGCTACACTCGCTTGGTGAATACCTCCCGCGTGACCGTGATGTGCACTCTATTTTTGACCCCAGAAAACATTTGGTCCTGACCCTCAAAGAGTTGCGGTATAATATGTGGGTGTTGGGAAAAAAAAAAATTTTTTTTTGGACATTTGCTAAAATGCTTTATTTGGGATTATTGTAACAAGTATCAAGAGCGTCCCAACAGGGGAGAAAGACAGGGCTCAATTACAAAGAAGAGACATCAAGCGGGGAGGAGCCCACTTTGACCTACTTAACGGGATCCTTGCTGGAGGCAGGTAGGTGAGCAGATATCAAAGGTGGGTTTCTCTCTAAAGGGACTGGGCTGTGAAGACCCTTCAAGGGCAAGGGGCCAAGGTCAAGACCTAGCTAGAACAGGACTCAGAGGAGCCTAATTGAAATCCACTCAAGAAGAGTGTGGGCCGAGGGGACAGCAGAAGTAGCCCCAGGACAATCTGGGAGAAGTTTCTGAAAGAGACATGAGGCAGGAATCAGCAAAGGGAATACAAGGCAAGCAGTGAGCACAGCAAGGGTCAAGCAGCGTCTGGGGGACGTCTGGCGGTCCATGCAGCCGGAACGGGGTTTCTCAACAGGCTCACTATGGAGTCAGGACTGCTGGTGGTGGGGCAGAGGGAGGGGTCCTGCGCACCGCAGGAGGCACGGCGGCTGGCTTCCCCCTCTGGATCCCAGGAGCACCCCTTCCCTGCCACTTCTCCAAGCTCTGACCACCAAAATTGTCAGATACCTCTTGGGGCAGAACTAGCCCTGGTTCAGAGCAGCGAGCCAGAGCAGGACAGGAGCGGGAGGGTCGGCTCACGATGTGGCACCTGCCACAGGGCTTCACGTTTAGGTACCGAAGGCAGAAGATTCTACGCTCTGCGTATGGGGATTGAAGATGCAAAAAGGAGAAGAAAAATAGAAGTGTGTGCATGCATGGGGACCTGGAAGAGCTGGGCTTGTCAGATCTTTCTTGAAAAAGAATTTTAAAAAAAATAAAATAAAATAAAGTAACTGGTACAATGATTCATCATGAATGATTTTCACGAGTGAAGATTTTTTTTAAAAAATATTTATTTATTTACTTTAGTTGTACACAATGCAATGCATTTATGTTTACGTGGTGCTGAGGATCGAACCCGGGGCCACGCACGTGCGAGGTGAGCGCTCTGCCGCTGAGCCACAACCCCAGCCCGAGTGAAGATTTTTAGGGAAAAAAAAAAAAAAAAAAGTCCTATTTCTGATTGGCAAGCAAGGGTGAAGCCCAGGCAGCAAGACACAGAGGCGAGTTTTCCGGGGCTTGTTTTGCAAATGCTGGTCTGTCCCACCACGCCTACACGCAGCGGGGCCTCACTTGGTTTTCTGGTTTACACTCTTAGTCATTCCTGTTGAAGAAAACTTTTAAATATATATAAAAAAAAAAAAAAGCAATATATCAAAATAATTTCTGGCCTGTGTACTTGAAGGGCTGCTTTGTGACATTCTTCAGAGATTTCAAATCTATTTACAAATTTAAACATCCTGTGTTTCAGAGACACTGAACAGCAAAGCAGGTGGCAAGTTCACCGGTCCCACCCAGAAATGTCCTCACCTGCCTCCTCTTTTTCCACTTCAAGCACAGTTAAGCAAAGAAAGGGAGAGGGCTACTTAGCATGCCTTTCTATCTAATTTTTAATCTATTCTAATGCACGTATTAAAAAAAATGCCTACTTGAGAGCTTTGGGGATTACTAAATAATAAATCCTGAAGGTTCCAAAACCCAGTTAGTAGTCAGACCTGGAGAATATGAAATATAGTGTTAATTTAGAATAACATAATGCCTAAAAATGAAGCAAGTAAGGTCTAATTGAGCTATGAACCGCTTGCCTTGTATTGTATAATACAGGCAATGCTAACCCGGGGTTGCAGAACTATAGATAACCATTACTCTTAGCAAATATGTTTATTGGGGTCTCTCTCTCTTCATTACCCAACCTCATAAACTATACGTCTGCATATTCCGATAAAACATAAACTGGCAAGGCACAGTCACAATTAGGACGCCCTGAGAAGCTATATCATAAAGTGGTATCTGTCTCCAAATGATTGTTCACTTAACCATGATAAATATTTATCAGCGTGCAATGGAACAAATCCTTAAACCACCATAGCCCACGCTGAAAATGAAGGAGGAGGACCTTCACACTTGCGCTTCTTCCCTTTTCGTAAGCACAACCCTTTATCCTAAAATATGATTTGAGGAAAGTCCAGGACTTTGATTTTAAATTATAATGCTGCCTTAGGAACACCGAGAACATACTGAGTTCGCATGTCCAACACCTACTTAAAGCAAGCTGGATTTACTGTTGCTCTGTGAACACGGCGTGAAGAGGATGGAGAGGAAACGGGGCTGATTTGGAGGGTTACTCGATGCATGACCTTCTATGTCGTCAGGACTCTCCTTGGAAAAAAATGTGTTTTAAGTGATAAAATAAAGATGAAAATAAACCCTGTAATGATCTCCACTCTCTAGCTGGCCGTGATGTGCTGGCTGGGGAGACGTAAGAGACACCGAGCTGTCTGTCTGGACGTTCCACTTAAGGTGCGCGGCTCAGGCCCTGGCGGCTCAGAGATGGCAGCTCTGCCTCACCATGGGGCATCCCGTGTAGTCAAGAGGAAAAGGCTGCATGGAACAGCCTCTGCCCGCCTAAGCCGGTTTCTGCCGTGAAGCCGGAGAGGAGGTTTCTTTGCAGCTCCACCTGTGCACGTGGTAGGGCCAAGGAGTGGGAGCAGGGTCCCCTCTAAACATAAATAAATGCCTCCTAACTGCTGGGCCATTCCTAACACACACGCCTGATTCCTGAAATACGGGCCCTGCCCCGGTGCTTCTCAAACGTGTGCACACGTGGGAGAACCCAGAAGGCTGCGTCCCCACCCGCACTTCTGGGTGGGGCCAGGGAACTTCCCTTTCTAACAAATTCCCAGGTGCTGCTGCTGCTGCTGCTGTTGCTGGCGCTTTGAAAACCAGATTCCTATAGCCAAGGAAGGATCTAGAAGGTAGCCCTTGGAACATCTGGTACTTATAGTAAGAATGTCTTGTACCTTCTTTTCTTCCCCTTATTTATCTCATTCCCTGTCTCTCCTCCTCTCCTCACCCCACCTTCCCTGCTTTCTTTAATTCCCAATTTTCATTTCCCCTCTCTGCTGCAATGAGTGCTCTAGTCCTCCTCCCATGCTTCCATTCTTTCTTGATTTATTTTTTAGGCCCCAGGGATTGAACTCAGGGGCACTCGACCACTGGGTCACATCCCCAGCCCTTTTTTGTATTTTATTTAGAGACAGGGTCTCACTGAGTTGTGAAGTGCCTCGCCACTGCTGAGGCTGGCTTTGAACTCGCGATCCTCCTGCCTCAGCCTCCTAAGTGCTGGGATTATAGGCGCGCACCACCATGCCGGGCACTTGCTTCCATTCTTTCTTTCCCTCTTTTAACACTGCCCCCAGGTCTTACCCCAGGCAGTAATTCGCCTCCCCCAGGCTCTCCAAGTCGACCAAGATGACAGAAAGGCCCGAGATGGAAGAAAGACGCTGGCCTTGGCAAGCAGAAGGGAGACAGCAGTCAGAGAAGTTCCGAAGAGGGAGCAGGCGATTCTGGGCAAGGCTCGGCAGCGGAAGCTTCTGCTTTCGCATTTAGCACCACATAAGCAAAACACGCACCGTTCTGTGGACAGCCGCTGTGCGCACACGCTGCTGGCGGGCTGAGCTGGTGTTCAGCATTAATTCTCATTTGGGGGGCTATTCTTGCATTTTAGGATAAATAGTCCCTAGGTCTAGCTGTAACTGGCACTTCACTCCTGCGCTGGATGAAGATTGATAACAGAAGTGGCTCTTAGGAGAACACTCCTAGGTGAAGAACTACCTTAAGCAGACTTGGCGCTTTACAGCCGTCCCATGTCGGATTCTGCATATTAGAAGCGTACACACACACACAAAAAAAAATCCACACCGTGCCTTAATACACTGCAGAATTTTCAGCTTCCCAAGGGAGGCCTCCTGGGGCCTCCTCACTTGGGTCATTTGAAATGAGATTGGATCAAACACTGGACTACACCATCAGGAAACAATCTGCCCTGGCTGAGGAGAGGCAGGATGACCTCATAGGTCTCTCCCATCCCTCCCAGGTCATAAAACCAGAATGGAAACGCTGCCCAGACGTCACGCTGCAAGGAGAAGTGGAGACGCGTACAAATCAAAAGGGGAACACACCCAAACGAGGACCTTTCACAGACGCTGGAGCAAGGTGGGGCTTCTGAGGCCTGTTGGGAGCACCTCAACGCTCCAAGGATGAAGAGCAGAATTCCAGGTGAGTTCACGGCCCTCTGTGTTGAAGCTGTCACTGCCTCACTGAAACACACGTGGGGACAAAGAGACGCTCAGGTAACAACCACGCACCTCTACAGGGCCACATAATACAACCCTGTATGATTACAGTTCCAACCAGTTGAAACAGGAGAACCTGGGGAAGGGTAACGGGGCCCCCAGCCCCTCAAGGTCAACTGCTTGTGCAGGAAGAAAGAGGGTGCAGAGAGGCCCACGTGGCTTGTCCGCCACGGTGGTGTCCAGCTGTGAAGAGCAGCTTTCCCAGGGTCACACTTGCCCCACATTAAGGTCCCGCGAGAAATCTGAGGCGACCGTGAGCGGGTGGAGGAGAGCAGCTCTGGGCTGGCTCGGAGGCAGCACACCGCAGCTGTCACTCTGAGTCCCAGGCCCCGAACTGCACAAGCAGTCATCCCTGCTCACTCGCCTTGCCCCCTGAGGGAAGCACGAGGTCCTCGGCCCTCCAGCTCAGGTGGGTGTTTTTGGTGTCACCTCGTCCTGCTCCCTTCCCGCTCAGAGCACAGCTGGACGGTGGTGGGTCACTGCAACTTGGCCCTGCAACTTACCGGTGGGAAAGGCCATTCCTCCCGACGGCCCTGCTGCTCTCGGGAGCTGGGAAGCCAGGCCGAGGCTGCTGCGGCAGGGGCGGCTCATGGACGGAAAGGTTCGGGGCAGCCGCACTGTCACGAGTAGAGAGCCAAAGCATGCTTGAGCCCAAGAGGCGAGGGAGGGTGACTTCTTGATAGAAATGGCAGAGGCAGAAGAAGTCAGAAAAAGAACACACAGAGGGCGTGGGAGGGAACCACGGGAGATAGCAGGCGGCTGCCTGTGTCCTGCAGAATACACGTTTTTCTTAAAAATAGGTGACCCGAGTAGGACTCTGTTCCTGTGACCAACGAAATCTAATGAAACCTCAGAATCACACACCACAATGTCCTAGCACCCACCCCTTCCACTTCTATTACCATCAAAATCGCTTGAGTCCCTAAAGGTCGGGGCCCTCCCAGGAGCAAGCAGTGCCCAGTGTCCTCCCCCTCCTGCCATCTGAACACTGGAAAATGAATCTGGAAATAGTTCAGCACTAGACCAAGAACAGGTGCCTGCACTCGCGAATGATGGGCCCTCCCTCAAGGTGTCTATCAGAACGGCCTAGAGACGCATTTATGGCGTGTCTAGACCTACAGCACGGTGTCTTCCTCTCGATCCACAGCTCAGGGGACGCTTGTCTCCCCCTCCAGCTGGTGTCCGGTCTCAAAGGCACGGGTCTGCACAACACCCACTCGGCATCGTGCACAGGTGCCGGGCACACCTGCCCTCTCTGCAGAGGGCATCTAGGCGCTGGCCTCAGCGCCAGCCTGGGCATGAATGAATGGTACAAGCAGTTCAGCTGCCAGCTACCTGGAAGGGGACAAGCACTCGACCACAGAGCACCAAGAACGGCGCGGGCAGCGGGCGGCACACCATCCGCTGGTCCCGATGACCTGGACTTGAAAAGAGTCTCTCCCAGTCTAAAGCCAGGATGGCGATTTCATGAAAGAAGAGGGGCAGAGTGGGCTAAGTCCGGTTTCCAAATGTCAAGCGATTCTAGCAGGCCCTGATTTGTAGTTGTCAAAACAACAATTTGTGAAAATAAAACAATTGTAAGAACGGACACCATTTGCCGAGTACCTTCCGGGTCACTGGCTTGTGGTCATTTTCTTGACCATCACAATAATGCTGGACCTGGAGGAAAAACTCCAGAAATGAAGACAGCGAGGCTCACAGAAAGTTGCTGCTCCGAGTGGGGTCCCAGAGGCCTACGGGCCAGGGTTGGGAGCGGCTAGAAGTGCCCGACCCAGGGCCACAGACCTAGGGTCATAGAGGCTCTGGGGACGGGGCCCAGGACCTCTGTTTCCAGGAGACACCCACAGGCTCCGCCTACCAAGCCAAGGTAAAGGACAGAAGCCCCAACTGAGAGGCTATTTCTGCAAGGCCACTAAGTGTCAGCCGCAGAGTCACCACGCAGCCATTTGTGCTGAGTCCTGGAAACTGTCCTTTCCACTCCAGGCAATTAAGAGGAGCCAGGCTCGGGCTAATCAGGTTAACACCGGCAATGAGGGAGTCCCCTGGGATCAGGACCAAGGACCCTCAAACCTTGGTCTGTCCCCAGAGAGGCTAACAGGTAAGAAGAGCACCGTTATTACCAAACTCTGCTTCCCTCCCTTTTTGTCCGTGGAGCGACTCTTGGGGTACACCAGCCCCAGATTTTTTGTTGTTTTTTGGCACTGAGGATTGAACCACTGAGCCACATCCCCAGCCCTTTTTTTTTTTAATTTTTTTTTTTTTAATCTTGAAACAGGGTCTCACTGAGTTGCTTAGGGCCTCACTAAATTGCACCCTCAGCTCTTTGGAAGTCACTATTAAAGGGGCCCCCGTTCAGGCACCCGGTTGCCTCCTTCTGTTTCTTTACAGGAATAAAACTAAGACCCAATCCGGCCTGTTCTGCACCAAACACTGCTAAATCCAGGAAAGCTTCCTAAGGTTGCACAAACATTCCCTCTGTCTCCGTGCCAGTGCGGAAGCTGCTAGTCACGCGGGAGCCTCAGCACTTGGAACAACGTGTGGCTGTGGCTGAATCCTTTTTACTTCATTTAAATATTGATAATATTCGTGTAAAGAGCCTCACTGGCTAGCTTGAGTATTGAAACCTCCCAGCTCTAGCTGCCTTTTCCCGTTTAAACTTTACTCCAGAACCCCATTTGACAGATGTGGAAACTGAGGCTTGTACAGGGACCTCAGGCAGCCCAAGGTCACACAGCTGGCTCATCAGGTCTGTCCGACTGTGGGATTTACAAGGTGCCCAGGCACTCGGCTGCCATCAGGCAGGGGGTCCTGAGGGGCAGCTGCTCAGAGCTGTGCCCAGGCAGAAGCAAGGACAGTGACCGCACTGCCCCAACAGAGCTGCACCCGGGCATCCCTTTCTCCGGGCATCGGGAGCACGGGCGTCTCCTTGGAGGAGAGAATACTTGGACATCATTCTTATGTTATTAAATGTGCATTTTCTACTTAAAAGTAAGGAGCTTCTGTCACAGATGATTTATATGCGGACGATTCTTCTCCTGGCAGGGAAAGAGGAACAGGAGCTTCTTACGCTGGGCAAAAAGCCCTCGCCAGTGCCATTCCGTGCTCTGCGGTTCACTCTCGGAAGGCTGTCCCTGAAAAGTGGGTACGTGGGCAAGATTCACAGGAGCCGAGAGCCCTACATTTTAGCGGTGAAATTAATATGGAAGGCCGGAGGCTCGGCTCTGCCCCCAGGATAGCACCAAGAGGATAAGACGTTTGCGTCACTGAATACCCTCAGTTCCCATGCTTCCTCTGTTTGAGGACAGCAAGTGCTAACTGAGCACTTACTATGAGACGGGGCACTGCCCCAGCACTTGACATAACCGAAGATGTAGACCAGGAGTGCATAAAGTCACCACCCACAGGCCCCACGTGGGCTTCCTAAGTCTCAGGCCAGTGTGAGACAATGTAAGCAACAGGGAGTGGTGGGGACTGCGACAGCCCAAGAAGGCCACCCTCCCTAAAGCAGACAGCCACTGGGCACAACGAGGTTTGGGATTGTGTGATCTCCTGCCTTTTCCAGACAATCTTGAAATCTGAATTTTATTGTAAACTTCCCAGTTTGAAAATGTTGCAAGCAAGTTTTCAAAACCATGAGGTGAACCAAAATATTATTTAAAAGTAGTTTTCATGTCATGAATGATATGAGCCGGGCGCGGTGGCGCACACCTGTAATCCCAACACTTGGGAGGCTGAGGCAAGAAGAGGATTGCGAGTTCAAAGCCAGCCTCAGCAATGGTGAGGCACTTAGCAACTCAGTGAGACCCTGTCTCTAATAAAATACAAAAAAAAAAAAAAAAAAAAAAGGGGCTGGGGATGTGGCCCAGTGGTCTAGTGCCCCTGAGTTCAATCCCTGGTACCAAAAAAAAAAAAAAAAAAAAAAAAAAAGGTATGAAGAGTGAGTTTTTAACTTCTGGCCCAGAGAGTAGGTAATGAGCAGACAGAGGAACCCCAGGTATTTGCAAAGATCCTGTCCAACAGCCCCCAACCCCTCCCCCCTCAAGCAGGTACAATTCATATCTGCTTGTGAATTCTCATGCACCTACCCAGTGGACAGTGGCTTTGGGGTCCTTGTGTGGGGAAAGAATATACTGTCCCATGGATTTGAATGCAAAACCAGCTCATGGTTCATTAAAGTACACTAGGCATTAATAAAAAACTATTCTTGGTTCTTGCTGGTTTTTATTTGCTTCCGCTATGCCAATAAAAATGCACTAGGCAAAAGCATCCAGAGGAAACACCATCTTTATTCAAACCTGTTTTTCTTCCCCTTTCACTTGCTATTTCTAAATTAACTTATCAATAATGTATTAAAGTAATACTCAAAAATGGAACAATACTGCACCTTTAAGAAAATATTATTTTTCCTGAGGTCCTATCAAGGTAAATTTCATCAGTATTCAAAGAATGAGCAAAGCACTTCAACAATTTATTTCAATAAAAGAAGACTTAGCTGAAAGGAGTATAAATGATGAGAACTTGCTTTAAACTGATTTATTCCCTGCAGCAATAAAAGGAATGTTTCTTCACTCAGCTGTTTAATATGCAAATATGCAGAACATCCAGCCCCTGACAGCACATCATTAATAAAATCTTGCACTGAGCAGAGCGCCCGATATTTCATCCTGATGAAAATACATGATGATGATTTTAGACTGTAGACTTCCAGAGTTGGAACAATGTGCTTCCCCAGTGATGAAGCCCACCAGCCACGGGGTGGGAAGCAGTGTTCCAGATAAGCAATCCGATTTCTGCGACCGGAAGTCCCAGGGTAAAGAAAACAGTGCTCATGGAGGCCTGGTAATAGTTGACACCACCAAGACCCAAGGGACAAGAGCAAAAGGGGTCACCCAGTGACAGAAGGTGCAAAGGTCTGCGACCTCTACTGTGAGGAATGGTGACATGCTAACATTTTAAGAAAATTCCCACTGGATGACGTACTTGGTGCTAGTTTTATGTCCACGTGGAACAAGGCAGAGTACTGTAAAAAAAGCACCAAGGCTCAGGGACTTGAAGCCCAATGCCCCGCGGTCCACTTACCGCCCCCGTTTTGTTTGTGGAGACAAAATTTAAAACAAGGAAGCGTAGAAGAGGCTGGAAAAATTTCTTGTGTGGGATCACTTGCTTCCTCTTTTCATTAACATCTTAGATTGGTGTTAAGAGCATGTATTAGGATTTCGGAGGCATTAAAATGTTTTTACTTCTTCAAAAATTCTTACATTTTCCAAACTTTCTATAATGAACATGCCATATGTAGAATCAGAAAATCATGTTTATAAAAATGCAATTTACTTTTTTTTTTTTTTAATCCATCACTATGGTCCAGTACCTAGCAACTTCTAGTTTGTGAGGACAAGGGAGGGAGCCTGTCTCACAGGGTCTTGGAACCTTCCCACCAATCCGTGGTGCTGGCTCGCAAAAGACACATCTGTGAAGGGTTTCTGTGCGTGACCAGCTGGAAGTGGCTACACCATTGCCTGGTACACGGCAAGGCTCATGCGTTAGTCAACTTTTTGTTGCTGTGATAAAATGCCTGAGAAAATCAACCTACCGGAGGAAAGATTTGTTCTGGCTTGTGGTTTCAGGGTCTCAGCCCACAGTCAGCTGGCTCCACTGCTTTTAGGGTTGTGGCCAGGCAGGACCATCACGGCAGAAGGGCATGGTGGAAGAACTCTCCTCCCCTCGTGGCAGCCAGGAAGCAGAGAGAGAGAGAGAGAGAGAGAGAGAGAGAGAGAGAGGAGAGGGAGGGAGGGACGCCAGGGACAAGATACACCCTTCCAGGGCACGCCCCCAATGACCTACATCCTCCAGCCATGCCCACTGCACAGCCTACAGTTTCCAGCTCCTCCCAGGAGCACATTCAAATTATTAATCCATCAAATAGATTAATCCAGTATGAGATCAGTTTCCTCGTGATCCAGTCCCTTCCCAAAGCCCCACCTCGGAACACTGCTGCAGCACTGGGGACCAAGCCTTTAATGGGGACATTCCAGATGCAAAACATAATAGCCCATAAAAATATGTCTTGAACTAATAACTAATACATCAGATTAAATCTGAAAGCATTTTATCCTGCAAAGATGAGTTTTCTATAAACAGTATAAATTTAAATAGATAAAGCTTACAAATGCTCTGATTTTTTTTTTTTTCTTTTAATCTTTTAATTTCAGGTTATCTACAGTGGATGGTTCTCATCTAAAGTACAGCTCCAGTTTAGAGAAGTTCTGGATTAAAACCCCAGTTCTGCCCTAAAGCTGTGTGACCTTGGGTAAAACCCTTACCTCCAGAAATCCCACCTCCCTGTTAAAAGTGCAGGATCATCATCCCACCTGCTTTAAGGAATGTTCTGAAGATTCAATGCCATCATCTGATTGTCCAGGAAACATTCAGCACAGTGCCTAGTCCAGAGCAGAGCCTCAAGTTTAGCATTTACTGAGCACCTACTGCATCCTGTACACCCCGAATATGTTAACACACACCCTTCAACACGGCACTGTGCCTGTGTTTTATGAGGGGAGACTAAGGGTAGATGACATGAACAAAGCCACCAGCATAGCTTGACCTTGAACTTGAGCCTATCATTCATGGAACACTTCCATATTGCCTTTCCCAAGATCTGTTTCCCCTCCTCACCCTAAAAAAAAAAAAAGGCCCCCTAAAAAAAAAAAAGAAAGAAAGAAAGAAAGAAAAAAAAAAGAAAAAAGAAAAGAAAATCAGATCTAATAATGGCTCAAAAAATATGGGAAGAGTAGGCAGGTTTCCTTCTTTTGCTTCTGTTTTTGGAAATGATTCACATTCAAAGATTCTCCCTTGGCTTTTGTTTTTGGAATAAGGTAGTGAACCGTGAGCTGGGTTATGGGGCAGTGGCCAGGCAGAACCAGGCAGGGAGCAAGGAGCACGGAGCCTAAGGCTTCAGAAAACCCAGGAGGGGTGCTGAGTTCCCTGCAGCCACGCTGCTCTTCCAGACCCATTTGTTCAAGACAGGCCACTGGCGCCAGCAACGGGTGAACTGGTTTTGCAACTTCAGGTAACTCCAGCGCGAGAGCCCCACCCCCCACCCCCCACCCCTCTGCCATTCGCCCGCTGTCTCTCCTCATCCAACTCTCTGTGCCAAAGGAAGGAGAACGGCTGGGCTTTATTTCCAAATATTTCAATTATAAATCAATCATTTAGCAAAATTCAATGAAGCTTGCAAAAATTTCCCTTTGAGTCAGCTCCCACGGAGGATCCAAAAAGTCTTGGGGGCAAAATTTCAAGTGGTCTCTTGCAGGTTTTAGTAAACTTCTCCGAGCTGGTACTTTCCATGTTTCTGATTTTATGTGCTCAGTAATACGCCCTCATAACTCAAATGGGATGAACCAATTAAACATTTCCCTGTAGTCTCCAAAAGAGCTGCTCTTGGCATGTTTTTTGTATGGCGCAAACCTCTCCGGGAGGATCCGATAGAAATCTTGCACTATTTAAATATAGAATTGGGACATCAAAGAAAGAGTTGTATTGAAATAACATGGATAATTAAGGAAGTGGAGAACAGTAATAACTGATTTACATAAAATGCTAATGAGTCTCTTGACTTGTTTGGCAATTTGCACTTTAGGCTTGGTAACTGTGACTCCAAATTTATGATCTAATTTTTATTTTAATATTTTCTTTTAGCAAGTTGCAACCAACACTAACGGGTGCCTGCCAACATCGAACTTCTTCACCCTTCAACCACCCAGAGGTGTCTCTCTCGATCCAGCATCCGGGGCCTGGAGAGGCAGATGCTTCCTGAGCTTGCTGGTTTCTTCTTTGGTTGTGGAGATGGTGTCGCCGCTGAGGATCAGTGATGTTGAGGGTACCCATGGCCGGCGAGCCTAACTGGGCTGGAAATGAATGCAGTGTTAGGAAGGCCAAGGAGATCCTGGGACAGCCTGCCCCTGGCAACTGGGAGGGAGACCCAGGGCGGGGCACCCCCACTGTAGGCTGGCATTACCCTGCACGATTCTTTGGTGCCTTTTGCTTCTGAGAAGAAACTATATGCTCGGAAAATTCCTGTTTTACTGTACTCTTCCACGGATCTGACTTCACAGGGTCACAGCCTCCCGTGAATGAGAATGAGGGCCGGGGCAGGGCCTCCAGGACGTGTCTGCGGGCCGACCTTCAGCGCACCCGATTTCCCTCTGAGCCCTCTAAGCATGATCCATTGCTTCCTCGGGCCATTCCCCCTTCACCCCATTGATGGGTTTCAAAGCTACTTAAATTTCCAAGTCCTGACGTTCTGCAGCGGTGGCCCGGGCTCTGCCTTTGCTCTCTTATGGATTGCACAAGGTCACCGCCGGGGAGAGCAAGGAGGCAGGCAGAGCATTTATCAGGATGTATTGCTTTACTTTTTCTATCCATCACCAAGGCGATGATTCTATTTTAGTGAAAATCCATTGAACTCCGATCAAGTCAGATGGCTGTTATCATTGGAAACTCAAGAGCTGTCAGCCGTAATCGGGACAAATGCTGGACCTCGAAATGGGGGGCTCCGGCCCAGTGATGTCGTCCAGGGATCTTTCTGGTCATTCTTGCTTTAAAATTTTCATCCAGTCATTTTTGCTTAAATCTCTTCTCAGCTATTCTCCTTGCAAGAGATAAAATCTGGTCACGCAAGTGGGAATGAACCGATTACAGACAATTTAGGCCCAGTTGGGAGACACAATGGCCTCTTGCCACGCTATGCTGCTTACTCTGGGCCTAATAACCTGGCTCAGTATACCTGTGCACACCTGAATGATCACGGAAAGCGCAACAGAAGGGCTGAGCACAAGCCCCCTCCTGACGGAGGAGAAATCACCAAACTGTTCCTGCACTATTTTGTGGTCTCTTCAATATATAAATTTTCTGATCATCACGCTGGGTGATAGAGTACAATGTTAACAGGCACTTCTGCCTCCAGCACTGTATTTTTATGATAAACGACCATACTTGCATTTACATGTGTTTGGGAATATTTTATACTGCACTTATCACCTTGAGCATGGAAAAAAAGAAGAAGGAAAAAAAAAAAAAAAACAAAATTCCGAAGCTCCCTGAAAAGTTCTTTCTAGCTTGTCTTCCGGAGAATGGAGTTAATTAAATCTGACATTTGAATAAAATCATCTAAATGTATCTGCTGGCCTGCCAGTATTCTAAACTTTTACCAAAGGGGGAGTTGTGAAATGGGATGACAGAATAGTTTCTAATCAGGATCCCGTAGCTCAGAGTGATACTTAACCCTCCACCATCCATGGACCGAATCCCCCCTGCATATTATCAAACACTGTATGTCTTCCACTGTCCCAGCTGGAGGCCAGCCCCTGGCAGGGTCAGCACTGAAGGGACAAAGTGAGGTCCCCAAAAGCCCAATGTCTGTCTCACTGATGGTTAAAATGCAAAACAATTTGCCCATGTACTCTCTATTTTGCAATCTATACCTATATTCCTTTTCATTAGGAAGGGTAATTGAATATTGATGGTGCATTCTTAAATATATTTACATTCTAACTAATAGCAACAATAATAAGGGCAGTTATTTATTGGTCACTTACTCTGAGCCAGGCACAGTGCCAAGGGCTTTGCATATGTCGTTTCATTTAGGTCTTAAAACCATGGCCCAGTGAGGGAGGGAATCTGCACTCTGCCAGTGATGGGCCAGGTTATCATGGGACTCAGAAGTGGCCACCTGCGAGGATTCTGACACCACCTGAGGGAGTTGAAATCAATCAACCAAACCACCCAAAATATATCAGCATTAGCTTCCTGGGGTCAGGATCTGGGCGACCAAAACGACAGAAATTTATTTTCTCGTGATTAAGGATACCAGCAGTCTGAGACCCAAGCGTTTCCAGGGTTGGTCCCTTCTGGGGGCTCCTGGGAGCAACTGTCCCAGGACTCTCTTCCAGCAGCCCTGGGTATCCCCAGGTCAGGGATGTGCCACTCCTCCCTGCCTTTGTCTTCACATCCTTCTTCTCTGTGTCTCCTGTCTCTTCCAAGGACTCTCGTTTGATTTAGGGCCCAGTGCTGTCTAGTACCACAGCATCCTTATCCTTACCTTGGTTACGCTTGTAAATATGTCATCTCCCAATAAGGTCGCCTTCTAGGGCTCTACCTTGACACCAAGTTTGTGGGACACTCTTCTGCCAAGAAAGCATCCCTCTGGGGTCTGAGCCTGGGGTGGTCAGATCTGAAGCACTTCCACCTGGTCATTATACCAGTCACCACGTTGAGGAAGAGGTATGATGTCCCATCATGGAACCGATTGTCTCATAAGAAGCTAGAGACCAGGTCTCTGCCTGGCCTCTCTGGGTGGCCCACCTCCAAACACCACTGAGTTTCTGAGGTCATCTTATGCCTGGCTTTCTCCGTGGGACACCTCCTTCTCCCCACTTCCCTGTCCTCCCCCACTACCTGTCCTCACTTACCTGTACCTGGTGAGGATAATCCCACCTTTCTCTCGCCTACCTCTCTTGGCACCTCTGCCACGTATCTTGCCACACCGAGTGTTTTCAACATTCATAAGTTTGTTCGTATGCAAGGGGTGGGGGCTCCTGATTCACTCTCATGTCCCCTGTGTCCGGCTCATAATAAGAATGGAATGATGCAGGGACACCGCATGAAGGAGTGTATGCTGAATGGAGCGGGGGGGTGGGACAAAGGATCCGATGGGGGCTCGTAGCCCATTCCTGGCTGCCGAAAGACAGTTTCCCTCATGGTGCTCCAGGTCCTTGGAGAATGCCCAAGGTCATCAAGGCTGACAGGAGCCAAGCTGCTTTGGGGGTACAAGGGTGATATTGTGTCATTCCTATGGCCACGAGCGGACAATGGGGTGGAGCCCAGAGACCAAGGAGGACACTTGGAGCAGGACAAGGACGCCTGATTACAGCTCAGCAGGTACAGGTGCTTTGTAAGACAATGAAGTGGAAAGCCTGACCATCACACCTTTTGTCTCATTCTCATTTTTAACTGTCTTCCAAAATGTACCCCAAAAAATATATTTATCTTGAGACAACCCATTAAACAACAATGTCAACCTGTCTGTGTCCAAAATCCGTGTTAAAAGAGACTTATGGTTCTGCTTCTAGAAAGATTCTTTGTTGATAAGGGCAGACACCTCAAATTCAAGAGCCGACTTTTAATTAAATACAAGAGCAAACTCTTTCACACTACTTTGCACAGAGGCTGTAGAGTTGTAGAGAAGTGTGCTGGGGAGAAGAGACCACCATCAGCGATAGTCTGGGAACACATTCCCCCTGCCACCAGAGGCGTGGGGCCGAGGCGGTCCCCCACCTTCCATGCCCAGGAGTGTGGGCCCAAAGCTGGCTGGGCTGAGCACAGCGCCGACACGGACTTGCTCCTCCTTGATGGGAAGTCACGGGGCATCGACGGCACCACCGTGTCCACCTCACAGGCGGGGAAGCCAAGGTCACAGAGGTCAACTTAGTTATGGTCCCAGAGGGGTTAAACTTCAGCAGTGAGGATCAGGACCATATTCGGGCTGACGCTAGCCAGCACGCTTCTCCACGTCAGCTCCACCACGACAGCTGGAGGTAGCCCCACCTGGAAGCATCCACCCAGAGGAAGGTCAGCCCTGCAGGAGCCTGGCCCTGATGACCCCCCAGAGCTGTGGACTCTCTCACCCTCACCGGTTTCCCTGTAGCTTCTGAGGGATTTCCTAGCAAAGGACACGTGCCCATCACCACCCTTATCAGCAAGAAGCTAACGAGAAGGGTCACTCAGTGAAATTTTCCTGGGTGGCAGGGGTCAGGCCAGCATGAGCTCGCGTCCTTCTCTCTTGCTGAAGAAGAGGCAAAGATGCTGCGCTTAATCCCAGTTTAAGGAAAAGGAAATGAGGAAGGTCAGGTCACAAGATCAAAGCAGCACAGTGGGTGAGGGGCACAGGCAACCCTGGCCTGTTGGGCAGCCAAGACCCAGCCGGGGCTTCTCCCGTTAGCATAAGTCACACTGAGAGATGGTCTGCAGGCCTCTGTCCTAGACACTTCACTCCATCTTTTCATGCAACACGCACAGTGGCCCTTCCAAGGGAGAGACTGTGTTTCACGCTTGTAAAAGACCACAGTGCCTGCATCCCATTTCCTATCTGTGGGACCAACTATGGTAAGGACTGGCGGGAGGAGGAAGAGAGGGAAAACTGTGATATTTAGACCTGAATACATTTAAGAGACAAAGACACCGAGCCTGTATCCAAAAGCCCCATGATAATTATGTAAAGGGCTTTGAATTCGGCCTGCTTATATCCGGGTTTTAGGAACAGCATGACAATGAAAACACCTAATTCCCCCCAAACCTTCTGGAACCTCTTAGCATGAAGATGTCCAAGCCTGGACCTTCCTGCTGCCTTAGGAGAAGCTGTCCGCTGCCCGGAGTCCCATTTCACAGTGGCGCTTACTTAGGAATCATCTTAGAAGGCTGCAGGTCCCAAGAATTAAATGCAAACTTTTATCTCTGCTTTTTAAATCTCTCCTTTCAATCATTACTCTCTCCAGGAAAGAAAACAACCAAAGAGTCCCATTAGGTAAGAGGCAGATGGGACTGACGTAAATGCCCCCTGAATTGATGGGCCTGCTCTTCACTTCACAATGGCCCTTCTCGGGATGACCTTGTCAATCAGCAGATCTTGTTTTGTCTGCATTTTCCTATGACTCAAGGTCCCACTGGTAGCTTAAGAATCTGCTTCAGTTCTCAAATGGGCACTCTGACCAAATGGCACTAGAGGTTAAATGAAATGTACCCACCTAGGCAGGTCTTTAAAAAATATTTATTTTTAAAAGGCAAATTTCAATATTCTAACTTTGCAAAACAGGCGTACCTATGTTACCAAGGGGTGCACTGTTGTGACTCTGGTTGTCCTTGTGGTCAAACTGGGATTCCCTCTAGCATGCTGATGGGCATGAGCAGTCAGGATGGGCCAGGTTAGGCCACAGTAACAAGCAACCCCCGGATCTCAGCATCTTAAAGCCACAACACGGAAGCACCATTTGTTTCTGCATGTCTGTCATAGATCAGTCGAGGTTCCTGTCTTTGTCCTTCCTCCAAGACTCACCCTGGCTGGGCAGTCGGTATCTGGAATATTGCTGGTCAGCATGGCAGAGAGGAAAGCAACTGTGTGGTGCAGCACCTGCTAGACTCTTTAACGATTCTGCCTCCAAAGGGCACATGCCACTTCCACCCAGATTCCACTGTCCACAGCAAGCCACGGAGCAGGGAAACATGACTTCCCCTGTGCCCAGACGGAAGGGGAAACTCACTAGGACTACCCATGCCTAAGGGAAGTCTCTCTTCTAGCATCCCACACACGTGCCCACCGGGATGGGGCAGAGCAGAAATGCAGCCCACGACTGCAGAGCCCTCACGCCAGCTTGGAAACACGTAGCGCGTCAACAGAGCTCACTACTCGGGTAACCCCGACCACTGCAGAAAATTCCACAAGGCCCCAGCCTCTGCCATTCTTTGTCCCCATCGCGTTTACCTAATAGATGATCCTCCCAATCCCCATTGGCAGCCTCTGCAGGGTGATGAACAGGACGCGGGCTGATGAATGCAGCCACCGTACAGAAAACGCCAGTTCTTTCATTAAGCAAACCTTCCCAAGTTCATTGTATTGAACCAGGGCCCAGGCGATTAGGCTGACACATGACAGGGCCAATTCTAGTCCCATTGTAAGTGCCTATTCATGTTTGGCAAATTCCTCTTTACGCACATGCACACATTTAGAATTGGACCCTTGTTGCCTGCAACTTTCTTCCCCTTGAAATCTATTTTCCTATTTTTAACTGTTAATAATTAAGAAAAATCCCACTTTAATAACAGAGCGCAGACAAGCCTAATTCAGGGAGAACATAATGGATCGCCACTCGGTTGCTGTTCCGCTGGCCGCCCCCGCGACCGCTCTTCCCAGATGCACCGATATTGATATACTGTGTTCATTTGTAAAAGGGGAAAATAATAAAATATTTGCACACGGCGTTTTGACACTGCCGGCTCTTCTTTTGCTCATGTTTTAAAAGGAAAACGTTATTTACGAGCTCGGACTCCCGGCTAGTGAAAGGGGACGGGACCAAAGGCATCATTCTAGGGGACAGCCTGGGAATGAGCCAGGCTGACAGAGGCAGGAGCTCAGGGCGTCTGTATGGGGGACGCCGACGGCTTCTCCTCCAACCTGCCACGTTCTCCGTGGGTGGTCACTCCCACGAACCTGCCCTGGTGCCTCCTGGGTGGGCAGTCCACACTTGGCTATCAGGATTTAGGGTTAGGGGCTTGGGGTCCAGAGGAAAAAGACAGGACGACCTGGGGTGATGTTCCAATGAGACCAGGCCCATTTCTTCCCCTCCACTGTGCCCACGTGGTCTAAGTGGCCATCGTTGAGCTCTTAGACCCCGGGCCACCCCCCAACACGCCCCTCGGCTTCCACTCCCGCCCTCCGCAGACTGCTCTTCTCACTGTGATCATGGTACCATTTTAAAAGCATGAACCAAAGTATGCTCCTTCCTTGCTTAAGTCCTTCCAATGGCTTTCACCACAAAGAGAAAAAAAGATCTAGAACCCTCACAGCCGCTTTGCAAACCGTGTTTGGCCACCAGCCTGACCTCATCACCTACCATTCCTCCTGTCTCCAACCAAGGTGGATCCTTCCTCTCCTTTGAGCAGGTTTATTGTACTTCCACCCCAGGACCCTTGTACTTACTGTACCTCTGTGTAATTTTCTTTGTATGACTGTCATCCTTTAGGGTGCAGTTCAAATACCATCTCCTCAAAAGCTATCTCTGATCACACACACAATCACTATTTCCTTCCTGTATTTTTAATTGAAGTGATATGAAAACATCCCCCCCAAAGCTTCTCCTAGCTCATCAAGGTCATTGCCAAGACTAGACGTGAAAGAATAAAAGCAGGTGTTCATACCAGCGTTACTTCTAATAACCAGGAAGTAGAAGCAACCCCTGGAAACGTTCATAGCCGCGTTATTTGTAATAGCCAGAAATAGTCAAATGCTCGTGGAGAGTATTATCATTAGAGTCCTTAAATGGAAACAGTATGAGGTTATGAGTGGATAAATAAAACTGATCTATCCATGAAGTGGAATATTATTTGGCCACAAAAAGAAATGAAATGCTAGCATAGGCTATAACAGGAATGAACCTTGAATGTTAGGCTGTAGGAAAGAAGCCAGTCATGCAAGGCCACGCATTTATGGTTCCACGTATATGTACTGTCCAGATTAGGCAGACCTATAGAAATAGACAACAGATGAGCTGCCCGAGACCAGGAGGAGACATGAGTGGGGACTGGGTTTCTTTTTGGGGTGGTCAGAATGTTCTGGAATTAGATCGTGGTGAATGAACTAAAAATGCCTTAACTATTGGCTTTAAAAGGAGAAATATTGCTGTATTGAATTATATCTCAATTAAAAAAACCTGAAGCGATAGGATGTCACTTCTAGGACTCAATTCAGAAAAAGACTCTGGCCTCCACACCAAGGCCTGCCTTTGTCCACTGGCTCACTCAGAATGCAAGCGGGCCGTCATGTTGTGAGTGGCCTTTTAGAGAGGCCCATGTGGCAACAGCCAATAGCCAACAAGGAAGTGGAACCCCCGACCCCAGACCCACCAAAACCCTGCAGCCCGCTGGCAGCCGTGCCCAGGAGCTGGGAGCAGATCCTCCCCAAGTCCAGGCCCCTGCTGCTGACCACAGCCCCTCCCTGCAGCCTGAGAGAGCCCCTGAGCCCCACCCATCATTCTTAATCCACAGAAACCACAATGACAAACGCATGTTGTCCCAAGTCCCTGAGCTCTGGCACTGGAATCCACACCTGGCTGTCTGGCCATCCCTTCATTTTGCCACCCTGCCTTCTCAGTCCCCTCATCCTTGGAACTGGCCCCAAGGGCCCAGTGCTCAACAGAGTAGGTGCTCGGTAAAGTTTTCAAGGATGGAGTGAAGCTCTGTAATATCCTATCCTACGCGTAGAGCTAGGCATGGTCGCAAGGGAGAGAAACAGGATAGATGAAAGAGAAAAACACACATGTCCATTGTGTTCCTAATCCCTTGTTTGGATGCAGATTAGATTCTGACCATGACTCTGGGGGACTCCTGGTCGTTGCCCTTATCTCACATGCAGACAGGCAGTGGTGGTCAGATGTGGCCTTGGCTGGGCCGAGCTCACTCACTCGCTGGACAAGGCATCCCGACAGTCATCCTGCTGTGGCCTCCTGGGGCGTTCAATCCTGATACACCGCACCCCCACCCAGGTCTGAGTGTTAACTGCCATGAATAAAAGATGATGGTCTGGGGTTGTGGCTCAGCGGTGGAGCGCTCGCCTGGCATGTGCGCGGCCCGGGTTCGATCCTCAGCACCACGTAAACATAAATGCATTGCATTGTGTACAACTAAAGCAAATAAATAAATATTTTTAAAAAATAAAAAAAAATAAATAAAAGATGACATGGGTTCACAAGCACTGTCTGCTGCCCGTTCTTGAAGTTTTTCCCCAAAACATCCCACACGGGAGCCCCCTCCCAGTGCCCACTCCCCTGCAGCCCGTCTCTCTCACGAGAGATTTATGACAGGGTTGTCGACACAGCCTACCTTTACGGAAAAAGATAAAAACAAGGAACACCTTACAAGAAGACGCCGCGGTGAAAGCTAAATCATAAATGTTTGATAAGGAATGGTCAAATCCAGACAAATAACTGTTCAATCCCACTTTGTATTAAGCAGATAAAGTCATACAGAAAATCAATGTGATGTATTGAAAGGGGGGGAAAAATGGCCATGGTTGGGGCTGGGCTCGCGGCGCTCCGCGGCGGTGGCTTCCGAAGGAGCTCTTGGCACGAGAGCCACACGGGTTTTTGAAAACAGGGTGCCGATCGCTGATGGCTGGACCTGCCAAGGGCATTCGGTCTCCTCTGCTGCCAGGGTCACTTCTGGGGTGACAGGCATAGCCACACATGCACGGTGCAGAGGACACCGGTGCAGCCAGCGTGGGCCACAGCTTGGCAAGCCTGGTGAAATTGGTCATCGCCACGGTGCACATCCGGGCACTCTGCACCCCCACCACTGGAAAATCCCCCATCTGCTGCCCTTGCCCGGGTAGAGAGCAAACGTGTTCAGGGGTGCTCATGACTGAACTATGGGCAGCAGCGAGACTCGGTCTCCACCTAAATGTCTGTCCACGGAGGGATGAATAGATAAACTGCAGGACGCACACGCGATGGAAAGTTATGCAGCCTTACGGCACTTTAGGCTGTTTAAGGACATGTGCCACCACCAAGTCATCTCCGAGACACTATGAAATGAAAAGAACAAGATAGCGAACAAATGTATTTAATTGTCTCAGTTCCATGCCTTTTTTAAAAGACTATACACAATGGCTTTTTTTTCCCCCAGTACTGGGAATCGAACCCAGGGCCCTCGGCATGCCAGACAAGTGCTCTCTACCACTGACTATACCCCAAACTCAATCATATGCATTTGTTTCTGGTGGTGAGTGTATATAATGCTCCTGGGAAAATCCACCAGAACGTTTAATGACAGCTTCTTTGGGAGAGAGATTTGGGAATGAGGGAACTTTTAAATTTTTTTTTTTTTTTTTTTTTTTTGGTTCGATCTTATGGAAAGGTTTGAAAGTGTAACAGTGCGCTACTACGACTCCTTTTATGGTTTATTTCCTCTAAGTGTCTGGGGAGCCTGAGGGTAAGCAATAACAACCACCAAAAGCAAAACAGCCACAGTAAAAACTTTCCCAGGCCTAGGAAAGCCTGGCTGGTGATGAGAATTATCTGGGAAGAGACAGGGAGCTCTGGATGGCGGTCCCTAAATTCCCGCTGCAAGCCACGCCCTCTTCCTGTTCTGCAGGCTGGGTGCCCACAGCCTCCTCCACCTCTGGGGAAGAACACCAGGGCCGCAGATTCCCTGTTTCCCCCGCCCACCCCAGCCTTCTCCAATAAGCTGAACGCATTTCTGCTGTCCAGGTGGGGTTTCAGAGATGAGCTCACCGTGGCCATCACTTACTCTGCAAGGTAATAACCGCTCTCCTGCTGATGGTGACATTTTACATCATCTTTAATTTTCTTTTCTTTTTTTTTTTTTTTAAATATTTATTTATTTGCTTTAGTTGTACACAATGCGTTTATTTGTATGTGGTGCTGAGGATTGAACCCGGGCCGCGCACGTGCTAGGCAAGCGCCCTACCGCTGAGCCACATCCCCAGCCCATAATTTTCTTTTTTTTAAAGCACAGTTTACAGTAGTAAGCAGGGGCAGGGAAAGACCATCTGAGAGAGGAATACCAAAAGCTTGAAAAGAAGAGCAAGTACCTGCCCCGAGACTGACTGACAACTCCCAGGTCTCAAGAGTGACAGGTGTGCTTGCTTTGAGGTGAAACAACTGGAAATGGAGGTCAGTTAACTATGCACTTGTGAACCTGAAATTCCTTGACTTGACCGTTAGCGGTGTGTTACGGTTCTGGTAGTGAAGGCTCTTGGGATGAGTGGGCCACTGCAGAGAGGGCCAGGGCACCAGGACTTTGCTCTTCGGAAACAAGAGGGACAGCTTCGGAAGAAGTCTGAACAAGAAGAGGGGCTTAGAGAATGAAAGCACTTCTCTCATTTTGTCTCTGATGTGACGCTTTTTCTGTCTTCATATAGGCAAAGATATGAACGTTGCCATTTTTCAAATTGCTTCGGCACGGTGAAAGAGGAGGGAGGAGGGTCTTGTAGAAGAATAAACGGAACTCTCCTGACCCACCCTGTGGAGTTAGAGATCAGTACTGTGCTTTGTAAACCAAGCATGCTTCGTGCATGTCTGACAACTGAAATGTGACGTCTTGACGGCTTTCTCAGCTTTCCTCCTATTGCACGTCGGGTCAGAAATTCTCCAGCGTCGGGGCGCACTGGGATCCCCCAGAGGGCTTGTTTAAACCTGATTGCGGGTCCCCGCTCCAAGGCTCTGTTGCGGCAGGTCTGTGAGGGCATGTCCTCCGGACCCCCAGGGACACTGTGGTGCAGGCTGGAGGACCACACCGTGAGGACCACCAGTGCCACGGCTGGAGCTTGGACCGTGGGACCAGCAGAGCTGGGTTGCATTCCTGGCTGTGCTCTGTGGTCATCTGTGTGACACAGTCATCTCATCTCCCTGCCCCGGCTTCCTGATGCGTCCCTGGCTGCCGAGAGCAGCACCTCCCTGACCTGGGAGGGCCGGCATCGCCTCAAACTCACGGCCACCTCGGAAGGGGGCCCGTATTTGCAAATGCGTCTGCGCAGATGTAATTTCTTATGGCAAAATGAGGTCCTATTGGAAGAGGGAGCAGAGTCACAGGCACCCACGAGGAGCGATGGCCACGTGGAGATGGAGGCAGGGGTGGGGGTCCCGTTGCCATGGAGCCAAGGAAGGTCAAGGACTGATGCAGCCACGAGAAGCCGGGAGATGACATGGGACAGATCCTGACCCTGAGCCCAGGAGGAACGAACCCTGCGGACACCTCAGTTTCAGACATTTGGCCTCCCAGACTGTGAGAGGGTGGACTGCTGTGGCTCTGGGCCAGTTTGTGGCAGGTCCCAGCAACCCCATGAAGCTGACTCACAGCTGCCCCCAGGATGCTTCTGAGGATTAGATGAGCAACTACATGCAGGTGTTCAGAGTAGGGCCTGCCACATACTGGACATTACTTAGGGAGTAGTTCCTATTGTTATTTTGTTTTCATTCATGCTTTCTTAATTCATTGCTCTGCTATGAAGACACTATATCATGGGGAAAAAATCCGAGGTATACAGAAAAATACAAAGCAGAGAGTCTCCACCAGGGTGGACTTTGTGCCCTGGGGACATCAGGCGATGTCTGCAGACATTTTGGGGTTCCAGGACAGGATGAAGGAGGGGATGCTACTGGTATTCACTGGGTGGAGGTGGCAATGTTGCCCAGTAGCTGCCAAGGCACAGGCCAAGCCCCACACCAAGGAATCACCTAGCGTAAGACGTCATTAGTTCTGAGGTTGAAAGGTCTGGTATAAAGTGACACATCAGAGTTGCCTGGTCCCTGATCCACTCTCTGAGCTGAGAATACGTGAGCTTGCCAAGCACCACACCATTCATCCCAAGGAGACCGATCACCACCAACCTCCCCATACTACCTGGTCAATGATGATAAGACAGAAACCGAGTCAACAATGATAATTAATGAATAACAATTACGATAAAACCCGGAGTCAAGCTTGGCCTGCAGGAGGGAGCCTCAGAAGTCCTGTGCTCCTCTCCCAAGCCAGCGAGCCCAAGGTGGCCTCCAGTCCAGAAGGAATCACACCTGGGGAAACGCAGGAGATGCCACCGGCCGTCATCAGGGCCAGGCTGCCTGGTGCAAAGGCTGCTTAAGGGCAGAGGCAGGGTGGACTCTGGGTCTGCTCCCTCTGCCATCTTCTCTGTCTGGTGACACCAGTGTGCCCCACAGGGGCGGGAAGCCACCTGGACTTTGTAATCAACAAGCTAGTTGCAGGGTCAGGGGACCCAGAGTCGGGAAGCACAGACTCCGCTAGAGGCTCGGGAGAGAGATGAGGAGGGACCCCCGAGTCCCTGGGGCCCCGCCCACTTCCTTCCCGCCTGCCCAGAGCAGCCTGCACTGGCCCAGCAAGACACGCTGCAGAAGGTGTTGGAGATGGTCGAAGGGATGGACCAGCGACAGTGACGGGGTCTGGTCCACAGTGGGTGGGTGAGGGAGGGACCGAGGGGCCACCCGGGGTCCAACTGTGGCGTGGAAGAGTGACAGAGCTGCTCATTCAGTCTGAAGCCCTACGGGCAGGGGATGCATTGTTTCTGGACTTCATTGAGGACATGAACTCAGGCAAGTCCTGCCGGTCAAACGCGCTCCAAGGCCTAGCACACCAGAACCCGGGAAGGACCCGAGGCCTTGAGGTCAGAGGCGTGAGCCCACAGCCTTTCCCCCGGTGGGTCCGCCTGCTTCCCAGGAAGCCGCCTGGTCAGGTACGCAGCCCACCGTCCAGCGGCAAGGTCTTCTGCCTGAGAACGTTGGCTTCTGGCAGAGAAAGGGACAGAGAAAGGACATGTGCCTTGGAGAGGACGATCCTGGAGAGGCCTGATGAGTGTGGATTTGCCCTTGAATGAGGATGGAGAGGCAGGCACAGAGCTCGGCCCTGCCCTTGACAGACACACGCCCATGCACACAGATGTCAAGAGGAAGAGCAGGCTGAGGCCAACTCCCAGGTGGACCTGCCCTACGGGATGAAGAAAGCCAGGAGGAGGGAAGGACAACCGCACCCCCACCATGCCTGCCTCGACCCGGAACAGAGACTACCACAGTGCTTCTCCAGGGCTAAGCAGGTTGGAGTTAAAGACGCACAAAGATAAACCACACTCCGACGGAGCCGACGGGACCATGAGAAAAGGGGTGCTCCCAGCCCACCGCGTCCACGAAAATCAAGCCCATGTAACTCAAGAGTCTGACTTCTAAATAAGGCTTCAGTTCACAGATTTGTTTACTTTCATTTGGTGATAATTGTTCACAGCAGAACATATCAGAAAATTCTATAATAGGAACCACAGCCAGGAAATAGTAAATAATTAATCACCCTCCTCCCAGCCCCTTGCATCTCTGTTGATATAAATGACCGTATAATTCCAAACCCAATTATCACTACTTAGCCGTTCCATTTTGTAGTTAAAATCCCACAAAATTAAAGTGCATCAATTGTTAATGGTAATAGACCAGACAAGGGATTAAAGATTATTTTAATGTTTATTTCCTGTCAAGAGATCTTTTGGCAGGAAACACTGCAGACAAAAGGCTGTGCACTCAGATGAGATTCATATATTTAAATCTTCTAACTTCTAAAAACATTATGGATATAATTACTTGTTTAATTTACTTGTTCCCTCAAGATAACAGCAGAGGGGATCAAGCCAACTTTATTATACCAACTTCTCAGGAAGGGAAGGCTCGGGCTCCGTAGCATTGTATAAGCTGCTTGATCTAAGTAATCAAATCTAGAGGAGCCCATGTCCCACCACCCTGAGAGGCGGGCGGAGCAGGGGCGGAGAGGACGGTGGGACTGGAAGGGGAGAGGCCCGATTCAGTGCTCAGCACTGTGACCAGGGACATGTGTGGCCCAGGAGGGTCCCTGAAGCTCTGCGTGAGTCCTGGTTTCCTTGGACAAGGACCCCTGGGCGGAGGAATCTGCCTAAGAATTTTGAATGAGAAGCCTTCGGAAGACTCAGGAAAAGCCACGCAGTCATGTCAACCGAACTAGCAACGCACTCTGCAAACACTCATGTCCTGAGCAGGCAGCGCTTAGTTGTAAGGTGGTCACCTTGATGACCCTGGACGCTTGACTCATCTTCTAGATCACCACTGAGCCAAACACACATGCACACACACGCACACAAACACACACACACACACACACACACACACACACACACACACACACACACAGTCCAGAGACTAAAACCACAACATCCAGGGGAACCTGGAACCCAATTCAATTTACTTGGGGTTTGGCTTAAAAAAGGCTAAGAAATTTATTTTCATGTAATATTTTTATATTTATATTTTATGTAGATGTTTTATGTTTTATATTTATATTATACATTTCACATTCATATTATATGTAATGTTTCATATTTTATATTTATATGTTTTTTAAAAATGTGTATATGAAACTATACATGCACAGAAGAAGAGAGATATGTGGACAGTTAGGAAAATAAATAACTGATGATCAAAACCACTATATATGTCATGAAGAAATCAGAATCTGAAAGAACTTTAGGCCCTTTTTCCAATGTGCTGTTACTTTTCTGTCAACTTCATTGGACTATAAAAACAATGAAGGCAGAGATATCATCTGTTGGGTTCACAGCCATCTTGCTAACATGTAAAGTAGGGCCTGGCACATAGTAGGTGCCTGATAAAACCACTGGTGTGAATGAACGACGATAACAAGGATAACCGTGTGGTCGTTTGTATTTCTGCAAAGGGATTCATGTCTGCTACTTCTCCTGTGGGGACTTTAGCTCCCCTTACCAACAAGGAGACCGAGAGCCGGGAGAGGCGGGGGGCTGAGCCACCCCAACTCCTGCCTCTTCGCTCTGCCTCTGGGCTCATCCTGCCCCCCCACTCTGGCCTTGGAGTTTCCTTCCACGTGGGGGTGGCAGAAGGCACTTTGAATAAGTAGTAAACAGATGACTTATAAAGAAGTTTCTGCCATGGTTGGGGTTCCCAGAACTTGACCTTGAGCAAGCCTTGGCCTCTCCCGTCTCTGCTGTCCTTCCGCAAGCATCGCTGCAGTGTGAAGGTGTTTGCTCTCACCTCCTGCGTGCCTAGAGACCCTTCCTCTGTAGGTAACAGCCCCGGAGTGAACCTAACTCAAAACATCTTCTTCTACAACTGCAGGAAGGCCAGGGCAGGAAGGCCAGGGACATGGCTCAATCGGCAGCTCCGTCATGCCACCACGCCCCTTCCACGTGCTCCTCTGTCCCCCCTCAGGGCCAGTCTCTTCTCAGGCTGAGTCAGTGCCCAGAGGAGGCAGACAGTCCCTCTTTCTTTCCTGTGGCTCTTTTAGGATGGGAGACCATCGTAGAGGCACCTGCCATACTCGCAGGCCAGGGCTGGGCCTCAGGTCTCTCTTACCCGTGCACACAGGTGAGCAGCCAGGCTGTCTTCCTGGGAGGCAAAAGGAGACTGGAGGAATCCCCGTACTGCTTTCCAGAGTGGTTGCACCAATTTGCAGTCCCACCAGCAATGTACTAGTGTACCTTTTCCCCACATCCTCACCAAAATTTACTGTTGCCTAAATTCTTAATGATTGACAGTCTGACTGGGGTGAGATAAAATCTTACAGTATTTTTGATTTCCATTTCTCTAATTGGTAGAGATGTTGAACATTTTTTCATATATTTGTTGATCAGTTGTATTTCTTCTCCTATGAAGTGTCTGTTAAGTATCTTAGCCCATTTATTGACTGGGTTATTTGCAGCTATCCCATTCCTTGATTTATATCCAAAGGACTTAAAATCGACATACTACAGTGACACAGCCACATCAATGTTTATAGCAGCTCAGTTTATAATAGCCAAACTATGGAACCAACCTAGATGCCTTTCAACAGATGAATGGATAAAGAAAATGTGGCATATGTATTCAATGGAATATTATTCAGCTTTAAAGAAGAATGAAACTATGGTATTTACTGGTAAATGGATGGAATTGGAGAATATCATGCTAAGCGAAATAAGCCAATCCCCAAAAGCCAAAGGCCAAATGTTTTCTGTGATATGCAGATGCTAATTCACAATAAGGCAGGGGCAAAGGTGCTAAGGAAGAAGAGAGTTACTTTAGGTAGGGGAGTGAAGGAAGGGGAGGGCAGTAGAATGAAACAGACATTATTACCTTATGTACATATATGATTGCATGACATATAATTCTACAACATTTACAATCAGAAAAATGAGAGATTATACCCCATTTATGTATGGTATATCAAAGTACATAAATGCATTCTACTGTCATTATATAACTAAATAAAACAAGTTTTGATTTTTTTAAAAAGGAGACTGAAAAGCAGCCCCTCACAACTGCTACTCTTACTTTTATAAAATATGTTAAGGATAGCTGGGTGCAGTGGATCACACCTGTAATCCCAGTACTTGGGAGGCTGAGACAGGAGGATCTCAAGTTCAAAGCTAGCCTCAGCAATGGCGAGGCACTTAGCAACTCAGTAAGACTCTGTCTCATTATAATAAGATACAAAAAAGGGCTGGGGATGTGTTCCAGTGGTCAAGTGTCCCTGAGTTCAATCCCTGGTACAAATGTGTGTGTGTGTGTGTGTGTGTGTGTGTGTGTGTGTCTACAAACACATCAGAAATAAGCCCGAGTTCTTTTTTTTAAAAAAAATATTTATTTATTTATTTATTTTTTTTAGTTGTACCCAATGTCCTTTTATTTTTACATGGTGCTGAGGATCAAACCCGGGTCACACACCTGCTAGGCAAGCGCTCTACCACTGAGCCACACCCCAGCCCCATGAGTTCTTATTTTTAAAACTAGTGTCTAAACTCTAAGCAGCATAACTTTGCAACAATGGCAAATTGTTAAATAAAAGGCAATTTATCCATATGGTGCAATCCTAAATCATAAAAATATTTTTCAATAAACATTTAACAACAAACATTCTTACTTGATAGAAAGATCGAGCCCAACTTAGAGTACTGCCACTCAGAAAAATACAAGAACATACAGCAAAACATTAAGAGGGACAATCTCAGGGCAGTAGAATTAATAGAACATTTACATTTTTTTCTAGCTAGGTTTCCAAATTTTTCTGTTTCTCCTCCTCCTTCTTCCATGTATATAACATTTACTACCAAAATCAGAAAACAAGAGTTCATTTTTCCACATGAGGTGTGGACTCAAGAATCTTGGTGGGGGAAAAGTCAAAGCAGACTCTGTGCCTGTCCAGCCAAGTAAGTGACTTAGGTCCTTACTCACGAAAGGTTAAGAAATTCACAGTTTAACAAAAGTAAATGCGTGAACAAGAAATATCTGTTTTGCCGCCAACTCTGCTTTTGTCATAGAGAAATCAGACTCTGAAAAGAAAAGGAACCAGGCATCTTTTCCCCAGCTCTGAGGCTGGGGGCATGATAAATCCAGAGTCCCGCGGGGTGGCAGGCTTGGCTGGGGGGCTGACGACGGTGGCAGCTGTCCAGGCCACACAGGGAGGCCCCAGACAGGTGGAGAAAGGGCTGTGCCTGCAGCACTCGAGAGGAGAGTGAGCAGCCACGGGGTCTGGTGACTCTCATGGCTTCTTGCTGGCCCTTGCAGCTCCGCCATTGCATTTGGCATCCGTGGGATGTGGCTTCTAAACAGGTTTTAGGCTAAGGGGATGCTTGCTTTCCAGCTGGCTTCAGACACCTGGCTTATCACGAGGCCCCACGTACACTTCCTTTAAAACAGTCTCTGGGATGCCAATAATCCAGTCACCTTAGACCTGACCTTGCCGGAAATATGATAATAAGAATGCGATTGACCACAATGGCCACCTCTGTGCCTGGCGTTCTTATCCCACAGCCAACTCCATACGGTGATTGCTAACAGTATATCCAGCTCTACAGGTGACAAAACTACGGCGCAGAAGGGGTAAGGCTCGAGTCCAACCAGCCAGTTGGGTAGAACCCAGATTCGCACTCTGCTGTGTCTGATTGCAAAGCACCAGCTCGTTGATGCCAAGGAGGTTCTCCAGGTCTGGGGAGGCTGCAGCTCCACTCCTCAGCCTTGCCGGAGGCTTAACACCTGCACTGAATGGAGGAGGGCAGGGGACGTGGCCTGGGGACACGAGCTGGGCCTCTGGAAGCACAAGCACTGAGGTTCTTGGTGAAAAGAGGGGAACTGCCAATCGGGAAGAGGCAAAGGCAAGAGCGCAGCCTGGGACGTGGGGAGGCAGGAAGGCTGGAGGCTGGCGCCACTCCAGCCCCTCTCTGACACCGCGTTAACAATCTGCTCACACTTCCAGGGACCTGCATGGCTCCCCACCTCCAGGGGCCTTGTTCTCCTGCCAGAGTAAAACACTGACTAGCTGCTTGTATTCAAGCTGACATCCACAGATATTTAAGAGTCTAATTCAATCGTTATATCTTTTCTGTAGACACAAAGGAACCACAGCCTTCTGCACCTACCCCGGGGCTTGCTGGCACTTGCTCGCACTCTCTCTCTCTCTCTCTCTCTCTCTCTCTTTTCTCTCTCTCTCTCTCTCTCTCTGCCTTTCCTGTTTAAGCATGCTGAGGATGCACCGCATGAAATAGAGTAGTTTAAGTAAAGATGGTAGACACTGGTACTACTTTAGTGCTTATAACGTAAGAAAGCTTTGCACGTTCCTGATACCAACTGAAGGATGCCAGGTACCCGGGCCTTAGGTTGGGGGTCTAACCACCTCATGAATGTAAGAGCTGAACAGATGGGCAATGGCTTTGGCAGTCAAGGGGCCATCAACTGAGGACAAGAAAAGCCAAGATCCCAGCAGACCGAGGCTTAGAAGATCTTCGGTTAAGGAGGACTGTGTGGTCATGAGGGTTTAGGACATAAGCCCCACAAGCCAAGCCCCTTTCTCCCATTCCATTTTCAATGGAAGATGTGCCGTGTCGGTGCTCAAATAAACTCTTAAGTTTTCAGTCTACATCAAGATGGCTGGCTTGCAAAACTGGGGAGTGGGACAAGGGTAGGCCAGCTGAGATTTGTGGGACAGGGGAGACGTGCCACGGAAACCCATTCCATAACCTTTCACCATGCATGAAATTTACTGTGAATGGGATTCCTCAAAGTCCATGTTGGCCTCTGATTTAAAACTATTAAATCTGGTTTCCTGAGAACACCTCCATTATAATAAATACATCACTATGACAACATATGCTAATTACACAATCTCAAAGACCACAGTGAACAACCTATACATGAAAAATGCATTTGCACACAGGGGTCCCGGATTCACACAGCCGAGCCTCTAGGTTTGGGCTGAGTCACAAGGCAAACACCAAACATCTGAGAAACAGGCTGGCGTCATGGTGGGTGTGGGAAGGGGGACACCAACTTCACACAAGTGACAAAGCTAGGCCTGCTTCCATGTGGACAGTGGGTGGCCTCTCCAGCTTATGGAACTCAAGGGAGAAATCACCAGTATTTTACAGAACCGAGAATGTGCTCTTCTGGGAAAACAGAGTGCTATGCAGATACGTGCACTTTTTCAACTTCAAACTGTGTCCTGAAATGCCATGGCCACCGTACGTAGTGATTTATTTAAAAAAAGAAAAAAGAAAAATGAGATCTCTTTTATGGAATTTACTTAAAAGGATTCCTTTTTCTCAATCTGCATTTATCCTTCCTGCTCTTCTCCCTCCGATTCCTGTTTCCCTCCTTCTTCCCTCAGACATTTCAGCCAGTGCTACTAGCTGTGATGGACATACAGATAAATGACAATCAAACGGTAGGTGAGCAGGGTGGGTCCGAACGGAGGCCAGGGTTTCAGACTCAGCCACAGACGTGAGTGGGGAACCTCCGCTACCGAGGCTGACCACCATGGGAAGCCCAGGTCACCCCATTCTCCTGTGAACCCATTAACAGACCTGTGATGTAGGAGCCCTAATTAAGGAGATAGCTAAGATTGTGGTTAGCTGTGAGCCATAAAGATGTTCAAGCATTACCACCTTCCATGGTCTCCCGAGACTTGGCCCGGGACATTGCAGAGCGGGTCGGCGCCATTGTGTGGTGGCTGGAGGAGTGTGGATGGTGTTGGAGTGAGTTGTTGTTGGAGTTGTTGTTGGAGCCGGAGAGAGAAGCTAGCAGAATAAAGAGCCTGTTCGTTTCCATTCTGCCTCTGAACTTATTCCAAGGCGTCGTTGCTCTAAGCAGCCATCACTTCAGGCAGCGACACTGTGAGACGCGGGCGCTGAGCCCATTTGTGATGTTTTCCTAAGGCCCATGTGAGAGGATGAGAGAGCCCAACCTGGACACAACCTGGACACTGGGGACACTCAACACCTGAAGTGATTAAGTCAATATCACGTTACGTTAACAGAGGTCAAGAGTGGGCAGAGGCGTGAGTGAAGCACGCAGGGAAAGTGACAAGACAACTGACGGGGGGTAGGACTGAGGTCATGGCATGTGTGGATACCCAGGGAGGAATCCCCTAGGGGAAAGGGACCCAGTGCAAAGCCCATGTGGGCATTAGCCAAGGCCACCCCCAGGGGAGGGACAAGGGCCACTCACTGCAGACGCCAGCTACTCAGCTGCCACCCGCCTGTGCTTGGAGGGACTGAGAGGCCACCAGCGGACGGGCAAGCTTGATAGGGACACAAGACTTGAGGCACACTGCCCTGGACGTCATCGGCGTGAGAGGCTGGAGGCAGGCTGACTGCGAGCCGGGCACCCTGCAGGATGGGTTCAGGAAGCACCTGTGGCTGTCTTCGGTTGGTCCTGACTTGGAGGTGGGGACAGAATCAGAGAAGCTCTGTTACTGTCCAGATCCAGACGGTTCCAGGTTGCCCACTGCGCGGGCTGTGGTCTGGCTCCCGGGGTGGGTTGCTTTGGAGACCGCGGCTCAGGGTTCTGTTGGAATCTGGCGTGGCCACTGTCCATCCGTGTACTTCGCCTCGCGCTAGCAAGACTACCTGTGACTGTGACCTGTTTACCCCAGAGCTGCTCACGGAAAGGACTGTGATAGAAAGTCTTGCCCCTGGCAAAGACTGCAGGGGACATTGGACAGGGAGAGGCTGGCCACTTGGCATGCTTCCTGTGACAAGCACATCTCTTCCAGAAGTCCCCACACAGCCTAGGACCCCATCCTCCATCACCACAGACCCTTGTTTGGGAACATGCATGAATTTGAGAGGAAAGTGGGGCTCTGACACCCTGTAGAGGCAGCCGCTATTCACAGAACTACTGGGGGGTGGCGAATTATTCAGTCATCTTTCAACATAACGCCTATCTGGTTTCCTCTCTGGCTTCCTCTTCTCTGAGGTGAATATGAGTGGGGCAGAAGAAGGCAGGAAGGTTAAAGGAGGCAGCCGAGTAGTGGAGAAGACCAAGCCAACCCCAAGAGAAGAGGAAAGCCCACCATTCACGTGGAATTCCTGCCAAAGTGATTGCGAACCTCACAGTTTTAGAAAATGGCAATGGAAACCTTTAGCTCTGCCGAGTTGGAGGGGGAAATGCTGGAACCCGAGAAGTCAGAAATACGCTGTTCCACATAACCCGGCCTCGCCAGCACACTGTGGTTTGTTTTTAGAATTTTCCGTTTTGGGTCCGGTTAGGCCTGGGCTTAAACCTTGGATGTGCCACTTGTGAGCCAGGACATTGAGAGCCACCTTAGGATAACTGTGAGGAGTAAGGGAGGTGACATTGAGGGTTCTGATGTGACAGGTGCCATCTAACACCTACGATGCGCTCAGGAAAGAGTCACTGTTGTTCTTCCCAGTGGAGGACATGCCCACCCTCACAGGACGGTGGCAGTGAAGGTTGGACACACTGGAGATCGGGCCAGGCACAGTGGCTGACACAGTGTGGAAGTCCTTTCTGTTCCCTAATAGAAGCAACCGTGCCTGGCAGAGGATGGTATCGTGTGCTGCAAAGGGGGCGTCCTTGTCTAACCAGGTGCTGACCCGTGCACTGACGTAAACCTGCGGAAAGACAAGAAACCAGAGGAACAGCTGGTCTCCGAGGTGGGGAAGGGTTTGCAAGCTCTAAGACGCAGGTACTCCGTCTGTCCCTGGGGTCTGGCCAGTGTCCATCCCCTCCTGAGAAAGCACTCTGGGTTCCTTCCCACAGTCCTCATCCATGGGTTTGGAGTTTCATGGTGGCGGGTGACTCGTGCTGGTCCAATCATTTCCTAAGGATGAATCAAGGATGCACCTACCTGGGCCAGGTTGAGTCATGGCTTCGCCACCCTCAAGAAGTTCCTGGGTCAGCAAAGGGAAGGGATCCATTCTGACAGCATCTTCTGTGTGCCTGGGTCCAGCGGAGCCTGACTCACTCACATCCCTAGAGCTCCCTCTTACACGGAACGCCCACTGCTCACCCTGCCCGCCCCTTCCTTGGCTTCAGCTGAGCGAGGTTTCTCTCACCATCAAGACAGCCTGACCCTACAGTGGAGCTGATTTTGATTGACAGAAGGGAAAGCGAAAGAGAAAGCTTTCTGCCTTCAGAGAGCTTGTGCTCGAGTTCTAGAAGCCGGCAGACTTCGATAAATCAAAAAGCAAAAAGAGAATATAGTGCTAAGTGAAGTTAGCCAATCCCCAAAAGCCAAATGCCAAATGTTTTCTCTGCTATAAGGAGGCCAATTCACAGTCGGGTAGGGATGGGGAGCATAGGAGGATTAGAGGAACACTAGAATGGCCAATGGGAGGGAGGGGAAGAGGGGGGGAAAGGGTGAAGGAAAAAAAAAAGATGGTAGAATGAGATGGATATCATTACCCTAAGTGCACGTATGAAGTCACGAATGGTGTAAATATACTTTGCATACAACCAGAGATTTGTAAAAAAAAGTGCTCTATATATGTAATATGAAATGTAATGCATTCTGCTGTCATTGATAACATCTTAGAATAAAAAATAAATAAATTTTTAAAAAAGAATCTAGCTCCACATGCTTTCCATGATGGTTCTTTCACTTAGTATATATGAACCATCTTTCTTGTCATTCTTTCTAAAAGGTGATTTTGATGATTATCTTTTATGCTATGTGCTATAATTCATTTAACCAATTTCCTATTGTTGAGTTTTTAAATTATTTCTACTGCGTCTCTCTTATAAATACTGTGTGATATACATTCCTAACAAACCAACCTTGTATAAGTTTGTGAAAATATCCTTGGCATCAAGTTCCAGAAATGCATTTTCTAATGACATATGTAAATAAAAGTCGTACTTCCATAAAAAAAAAAAAAAAATAAAACATGTAAGTTGTGATGAGCGTCACAAGGTGAAGGGCGGGCTGTGGTGGAGAGCCGAGGACCATCACTGCCCTTGGGGAAGACAGGGCGGGAGGCAGAATGTGTGGATCCTCAGACCTGTGATTGTGCTGCTTCCCACGGCCAAGGGGACAGTACAGATGTAAGTACGCTGACGATCAAGACGTGGACAGGTTGTGCTGTCTTGCTGGGCCGGCCCAGTGTGATCACAACGGTACCAAAAAGATGGAGAAGGGAGAGAGAAGGGCAGTCAGAGAAGAAATTGAAGATTGCTCCTTTAGAGATGGGAGAAGAGGGACATGGGCCAAGGAATACAGGTGGCCTGAGGACACTGGAAATGTCAGAGAAACACATGGTCTCATAGAGCCTCCAGGAGGAGGCCAGCTTCTGCAACTGAGCGGTTCCCACCCAGTGAGATCCATTTTGGACTTCTGACCTCCGGAATCACGAGATGACACATTCACATTGTTTAGACCACCTATTTGTTACGGCAGCAAATGGAAACTAATACAGCAGGAAACAAATGCAGCCAGGATTGACCTCTTTGAAGAGGCAGGATGAGGAATAGGTAGCCAAACCAAGGCAGGGAGATGACCTGCCTGCCTGTGGAAACCCGGGGTTAGGGTTCAGATGGGTGCTAAGCACAGTAAGTACGTCATTGTGAAGGGAACTTACATCGCTTGAGGTTAGGAGAAGAATTGAAAGAGCTTTTTTCCATGCGACCCAACTGGTGAGGAAACAAAGCACTTTTTCATGAGTTCCTCGATTTTAAAACTCACTAGGAATAGAACCCATGTTCATCCACGTATTAATAATAACTAGATTGAAGAATTCTACAAATTACAATTTTCCTCCGGAATTCCTCTCCATGCTCTTAATACGCACTCTCAGGCCTGACCTATAACGGCACTATATAAATAATTGTTGGATGAATGCGCCAGGTTTTTTTGGTTTGAAAACACACACCCTGAAGCTGTGTGTCCACCATGACCTTCTTTCTGAACTCATCCTAGAAATACCTGAAATGTTTGTTTGCACAGAGGAGGAAGCGGACACGTTCTGGGGTGGCCGTGTGTCCAGTGCCACCCCACACCTGATCAGCGGCTGGGAGGGGGAGGACCAACGATTTTTTCGCGAAGCATTATCAAGACATCAAGTGAACTGGAGGTGACTAATTATGGCAACTGCCTCATGCTGAGAAGAAAATATTTTTTTTGGAGGGGGGGCTGTCCCCCGTTATCACTCAGGCTGCTGAGCAAGCAAAGAGCAGTATGAATAAACTCTACGGGCACGAGAAGTCCAGGGCTTTCTTTTAAATCAGTTCCTAGAAGGCAAGGAACCAGTATATCATAGTGAGACAATCATTTATAATGGGACCATTATTAGGAGCCAAGATATAAAAATCGTACATGAAACAGCCTCCTAAGCAGATCCGGTGCGCGGCTGATTAACCTCCCATCCTACTGGGGACCGGGTGGCTCAGGGGAGTGGTAATGAGATGTGGGAGTCATTTGCCTCGAGGTCACAGGTTTTAGGCTGGACATGTTGGAAGGGGCCTAATTGCTACTCGCGGGCGCGTCAGCAGCGCACTTCACAGAAGCGCGAAGGCAGGGGTTCGAGTCTCAGCACTACCCCAACGAGCACTGGTCGCAAATCTTCTCAAGCTTCAGTTTCGTTACTTAGAAAACCTTGTCAAGGTTGACTTTGCTTTGTTAGATGAGTACGAGTGTTCCTGGCACACGAGAGGCCTTGGGGAGGGAACCCAGTTGTCAACACGAAATTCATTTATGTTTCACAGGGGGCATCATGTTGGCACCCCCCAAATTCCAGATTTCGGAGCAGTTTGGATTTCGGAGTTTTGGGTTAGAGATGCTCAGTGCGTGCTGTTGAAAGCAATAATCCTAGGGGTTTTACAGAAAATAGTATGAGTACCTTAGTTGAACTCAGACAGTAGGATTCCACCATTTGGCTAAACATTAAAGCATTTCCTGACGCTGAAGGCTGGACAGAGTTAGGAACAGACGACTTTCCTGCATCTGTGATGAGGGTGCCTCATGCCCAGGGGTCCCCAGTGGGGCATCCTGGTGTGGTCCCAGAGTCTCCACAGAAACAGAAGAAAAAGTGGTGAAGGTGGGAACTGCCGCCAAGCCAGGGTGGCCCAGCTGGCAGAAACCACAGCAAGAACATGGGGACTTAGCTTGCCTGGGCACCTCCACCACCAGGTGGGCCCTGACGCAGCAGGATCACAGAAACCAGTGACGTGAGAACAGCGGGCCTAGGCGGCACAGGATGTGACCTGGTGAGCCCGTGCAGTGCTCAGCCAGCCGAGGGGAATCCACGGGAGCAGACAGGACAGCAGGGAGCCCAGAGAGGAGGGAGCAACGAGAGGCTCATGAGCAGGAAGATAAAGTCACCGTGAAGGGTCGGCGAGGTGAGCTCGGGGACAGAGGCCCTGGGTTTCTGACCCTGTCCCCTGCCCCATACCTCCTCTCTCCCTCCCGCACCCCATTCCCTTAACCTTGACATAGGCCAATATCTTCCTCCCAACATAGGCTGTAGTAGAATAGATACTCACGAATTACCTCTTGATTTAGAATTCCAATTATATATCTATCTCTATATATCCTTATATGTATCCACTATATACATATACACATATATTATCTCCATATGTATGGATATAGATAGATTAGATGGATGGATGGATAGATCTATCAATCATTATTCTTTAGATTTTTTTTTTTTTTTTTGCTTTTTGTTAAATGGAGAGAAATTGTCAGTTGTTTGCGGGCAGGAGACCTCTTACATGGGGACGTCATGGGATGTCACGCCCAATTTAGTAAAGCACTTAAGTGTTAACTCTCCAATAAACTGGTGGTTGTTTTTCTACTCCCCCCCCCCCTCCCTCTGCACTGCCCAAGGACTCCAGGCACTTGATGAAAAGGGAGGAATAATCCTTTCTTTGGTGTCTGCCATCAAGATCTATTTGGTAACCCACTCCTCTAATGCCGCCTGTGCACAGAAATAATTTCGGCTCCCCGTTAATTTGAGTATTGAACTGAAATTCTGCAGCTGCTTTCTGCCAAGCCTGAAAGCAGAAATTAATTTCAATGACCCAGGCGAGCGGAGGGGAGCTCTGTCAGGTAATTAGTCTTCTTCTTTTGCTACTCAGGGTCTATCACGGTGTTAATCCATACATAAACCTAGGCATTCCCCGAGTCGCCGGCAATCGGAGGGCCGTTTAACTGCCTCTTGCTCGGGTTCCTGGAGCCGCGCGGGCAGGAAGGGGGACGAAGGCTCCTTGCACGTCTCCTTCCCTCCACCTATTTCTGGCCGCAGAATGAATGCGGCTGATTTACATGTTCTCGCCCGTTTGATTGAGTCTGCCTTTGATTAAGTAGAGCTTGGGGTGGGAGAGGGGCTGGAGGGAGGGGTTCCCTTGCCCTCGCTTTCTGACTTGCCAATTTATTAATGAAGGAGGCTCCGATATTGATAGCCCTGACACTACAAGTGCAGCAATTAAAGGGTATGTCCTTCCAGGCTTCTAATTAAAAAGGAGCCTTTTTTTTTTTTTTTTTTTTTTTTTTTTTCATCTGGGATGAGTCCTATTGTCATATTTGCATTCAATTCTGGCTTGGTTTGGGGCTTCTCTGCCTTTTCCTTGAGAAGAATCTCCAGGGAGAAACTTAGACCTGACAAAACACACACAGTGGGGAAGGCTTTGTTCCTGGTGAGGGTCATTCTGGAATCCCAGGGGAAAGGTGGGTTTTGGAGAAGCCACCTGCTTCCGAAGCACCTCCCACCTGCCTCTGTCTCTCTCCTGACTTTTCTCTGGGCTTTGAACCCTGAGGTGGGGGGACGTAACGAGTGAGCAGAACCTACTGCCGTCTTCTGAGCACCCGTAGGAGGACCTTCAAGGCGGTAGCCTGGGTCACCTCTCTGGCCACCGTGGGGTTTCATTCCACAAGTGAGGAAAACTAATGCTTGGCTGGGACAGGTTCTGCAGCTGGTGGTGCGATCAGACCCCAAGTTCCTCTTCAACCCAGGACAGGCACTGGACCCTGGTGCCAGGCAGTCCACATCAGGGACAGAAGCAAGTGAGATGGACCATGCTCCTTCTAATGGGGGACCCCAGCCTGAGCCTTCGAGCCCCAAACGGCTGACTTTGGGGCCTCCCAAATTTCAATGGAAATAAGAAATCTGGACTTTGAAGTGAAATATTCCTTCAATGGCATTAATACATTTTGTCAAAAATCAGCAAAGGCACTGAAAGCACACGCCTATTGCCTGAGAAACACACGTTTGTGACCTCAGAGGTGCTCTCCATCTGACTCCCTAGAATTCTTCATACCTTTTATTTTTGCTTTGAGTCCCGTGTGTCAATGGAAATGAGCCAGCCTTATCTGCGGGCTTGGCCTGTCACTCTCCTGCCCAGCAGGGGGCTGACAATGAAGGTGCCCCTGCCCTATGTCAGAATTAAGAAGGAAAAAGACTGGGACCCAAATGCCCCCCTCTGAGTTGTTCTGCAATGGCTGATACAGGAGTTGCACCCTCACGCAGACCAGTCACAGAGAACCCTGGGGCCTGGGGTCCTCCGGATTCAGCAGGGCACCAGCCGGGTGATCCTGAACAAGCTTTCACCCTTCCTACGCACTTTGGTGTTCTCGTCTACCAAACAGGAGGGTGGTTCTGGCCCCACAGGCTGTGGGGCTCCCAGGAGATGGAAGGCTGAGCCAGTGCCTGTCCTCTGGGAAGGCCACTGGTGTTGCTTGTCTGCCTGTGGCTCTCTGCCCCACAGGCTGGCTGGGCTTGGGCCCCTGCAGGGGGACCCAAGGCTGCCAACCTGAGTGGGCTCAGTTCCGAGTATCTACTCTGATCCTATTTTGCTGCCCCCAAAAGAACAGCAATGACCCATGCTGGTCCTCGAGCCTCGGTTTTTCTACTTCTGAGGTGGGTTTTGTACCCATCCCTTACCAGACTGCTGGGGGATCATAAAGGGAAGCAGGCCTGGCCCAGCCAGGAGCAAATTCTCTTGGGGACTTAGGTTTGTGTCACTCCAGTTTTCTTCAAAGTGCTTTTCTATACATGCTGAGGACTAAAGTTTGGATATGTAAGAAGAAAAACAAAACAAAACAAAACAAAAAGAAATCCCTGAATCTTCACAGGAGCTACAACTGTGAAATCTCCTAATTATTTCTGACTTTACTGGGAATTCCTAGAAATGACAATTTCCACTCCCAACCCAGAGAGAAAGGGGGGGCCCTGAGGAACAGGAAGACTCTGGTGCACTGCGGGGGTCAGAAGCTCTCTGCCCAGTACTGACCGCTCCGCCCCTCTGGCCTGCTGCAGCCAGGCGGGCGCCTTGGGGAGCAGGGAGCATCAGTCTGGTGTCAAGTGGCACTGCTACCCACCTCCTAGGAGAGCCAATTACAATTAACAAACGCATTCACAAAAGCCAGGTGGGGACCAGACAAAGGAGCACAGACAGATCTTATCAGAGCCCAAGGCCACAGGGTACTTGAATAGACAAAATGGCGGTCCTGCCAGGGGAGGGGGCAGAGAGGTTTAAAGCAAGCAGCTCAGACTCCTGGGCTGCCTCCTGTGTTTAATCCTGACTATCCGATGTCTAGGAAACTTGGGCGGGTCGTTGCGCCCTGCCAAGCCTCAGGTGGGCTGATTGGTAAAATGGGAACAGGGACAGCACCTTCCTGGGTCATCAAAGGACATGTGCAACTGTGCTCAGGGTCGTGCCTGGACAAACAGGGCATTATGCTAAGAAAACAGAAGAGCTTCCCTGGGAGAGGGGAAAGAGGGCCATCCAGGAGAGGAGCGTGTAGTGCAGGGAGTGGCCAGGGAGGAGTTGCTTTAGCTTTTTCACTGCTGAAACCAAAGACCTGACAAGAACAATTTGAGAAGGGGAAAGTTTTATTTGGTGCTCGAGGCTTCGGAGGTCTCAGTCACAGACAGCTGGCTCCACGGCTCTGCGCCCACCGGGAGGCAGAAGATCGGGGCAGGAGAGGAAAGCAGGTCAGGACAAGAAGCGGAGGGACGGAGGGCTCTGCTCCCCAGGGACAAAACATATGCCCCCAAAGCACACCCCCAGGGACCCACCTGCTCCAACCACACCCTGCCTGTCTGCAGGCACTGCCCAGTTAATCCTTGACAGAACAATGTACTGATTAGGTCAAGGCTGTTAGATCAGGATCACTTAGCTCTAAACCTTCTTGCAGTGTCTAACACATGGCTTCTGGAGCACAGCTCGCATCTACACCATGACAAGAATCAAACGCCGTGTGCACCCACATAGGCATGCAAGGTACCCAGGCTGCAAGAGATTCCCTGGCCACCTGGTAGAACTGGGCAGGTAACCCTGCAAGGAAACCAGCCTTCCACTAGGGGAGCAGGTCACTCATGCCAACACCAGCTGCACAGTCCCCTGTAAGCTCCTCAGGGTGGGAAGGTGGGGACGCGCACACCACGGCAGGCCCTCAACAGGGAGAACGCCTCCCAGGCCACAGGCCCCACTCATGGCTCCATTCTGATGCCCCAACAAGGGCTTTCCGATTTATTTTCAGACAGAAGGGCCTGAGCACCCACTGCTGCATGCCGAGCTCTGGAACATTCAGCAGAACCACCTCTTGGGCCCTTTTTTTTCCTGGCTCTGAGGACGCATCATGGACTGAGGAAGTACTAGGTGGTAGAAAGTTCCAGACAGACCTGATTTTAAATATCAGGTAGACCCCAAAAGGCAATACGGTGGTGGACCAGTTACAGTGCACCTTTGAAGTCTCCTCCGCAATGTGGGGGCAGGCACACACCATCACACGGAGACTGGGGGGACTGGGGAGAGGACCTAGGAGACGGCATGGGCATTCAGTGTGTGCTGCTGAGTTTTTATCAGACAGGGTTTCTGGGTGTGCCCAGATGGGCAGGGGACGGAGAGCCAGGACCACCAGCCTGACTCAGACAGGTCCCTGCCTCTGTCTGGAACTGGGCACAAAGAAGGGGAATTCACCCAAATCCCACCAGCTTCTATGGCTGGGTAAGAAATTTATCCAACACCAGGCCCCTGGATTGGTCTTGTGAATCCTTCAAATGATTGGCGTATGGCTGAAGGAGCCAGGTCAACTGGGGGTTGACTACATCTTGTTCTTCCAGAAACAAAGGCAGAACTTTGGAGTGGGTGGGGAGATCCCCCAACCCCGCCAGGTTCACTTTCCTGGACAAGCTGCCAGGAAACTGAGTAGCTACTATTCAGTTACCCTCTTAGGATTCCAGAAACTTAAAGCTGAAAAAAAAAAAAAAAAATCCATCCATTGGTTACTAAAGGTTCCATGGAGCAGGAGGAAAGAGGGTCATTACTAGGAAGGCCAAGGACCAAGCATGGAGGGTGGGGAAGGCGGCCACAGCACTCTCCATCAGGAGGAGAACATAATAGCACACAGCCAAACCTCATTAAGTCAGTATCAGTTTACTCCAAAGAGCTTGTCATCGGCAGCAACTATTCCCCAATCAACCGGACGCCTCTACTGTAATCTTCTTTAACACCGATGATTAAATATATTAATATATCAGAGAGGCCAGACTTGCTTTATTGCATGAGGTGTTCTGCAGTGATGTCTCCAAGGTGTTCTGCAGAGCCACTGACACATAGTAGGCATTCAGGAGCCCTTAGCTCCCTCGCCTTGCGTTCCATGTCATCGGAGCATTCGGCTGGTCTGAGGCGTGCCTCGTCCCCATCATTTTAATATACTACCTTTCATTAAACAGGAGTCACACGCTCTTCCTAGTGAGGGCCCGTCCAAGGCACGTTAATGGCTGCTGCAGTGCAGATGTGTCTCCTAGGAAAACACAGGCAATGCGTGGTGGCCAGGAGAGGAGGCGCCCATCCACCTTCGCCTTGGCAGAATGAGTTACGGAATTACATTATCAACACCATTAGGCCGGGGCCTCCTCTGTGCATCCATAGCCACCCCTTGGCTCTGTGCAATATGAGGCATTTTCCTCTGCAACCTGATTTCCGAAGCATCTTTCTCCCCTGAAGTGACCACCGAGGAAGATAGCACAGGGAGGCTGACTTTGGGGTGGAGCGTGCCTCCCACCCAGGGTTCTTCAACAGGGACGCCTGGGTCAAGGGCAGGCCACTGTCCAGGCCTTGTTGTGGTGAGGAGGAGGAGAAGAAAGATGTCGGTCACGAGGTGACACTGGTGGTGCCCAGGTCTGAGCCTCCACCCTGTGGGCGCTGGTCCCAGGAGAAGCTGGGTGGGCATTTCCGTACTTTGCCCTCCTGCGGGGCTGTCCGAGGAAGATACTGTCAACATCCTCATTTTGTAGGCCAAGAAACCGAGGCAGAGAGAGGATGAGCATCTGCCTGCGTGAAAACAGAAGGGAGACCAGGGCAGGAGAGGAAAGAGACGGGCGGGGGGACGGGGCAGGTGCTGGGGAACCAGGATGACAAATTATATCATCGGATCACAGGCAGGCACAAACCTGTCACAACAAACCCCGCCATTATGTAGAACTATAACATGCCAATAAAAAAGAAAGGGGAGGAGAAAAAGAAAGGAGAAGGCTCACAAAAAGGTCCCAAGGTCCACAGAAAATAAGCCAGCCAGCTGGGAACGGAGCAGGAGTGGCTTCCCAGTCCGCAGCCTCCCACAGGAACCCTGCTCCCCGGAGGTGGGCTTAGCCGCTAGAGCGCCTGCCCTTCCTCCCAGAGGGGCTGGAGGAGCTGCCGCAGAGGACCTGCCAAGCCCACCTGCCACCCTTCCTCAGTCTTCCTCAGTGATGGGTTAAAGGGACGGACGGGCATCCACCCGACAGGCTGAGTACTGAAGGGGGTTCCCACGTCCACTCCTGGCCGCCAGCCCAGAGCCACCCCAGTAAACCAGTAAAGCCGGCATCAAGCGCTCAGATGCTGAGCAGCAACAGCAGCCCTTCTGGCCACAGACACACTTAGGTTTGAAATCCGACTGTCAGTCAGCGACCTTGGGCAAGGTCCCCATGTGTGTGTGGGGGGGGGCAGGTGCCAAAGGGTGCGTCTGTGTCACGCGGACTCTCCAGCGGAGTCCTGGACTGAGGCTGGGAGGCCCAGAAGGTTCAGCACCTTCACAGGCCCCTGTCTGTTCTGGCCTCTTGTTCCTCCTCCTTCAAAATGCAGCATTGGGGGGGGGGGGTGCTGGGGTTGTGGCTCAGCGGTGGAGCGCTCGCCTAGCACGTGCACGGCCCTGGGTTCGATCCTTGGCATCACGTAAAAATAAATAAATAAAATAAAGGTATTGCCGGGCGTGGTGGCGCACGCCTGTAATCCCAGCACTTTGGGAGGCTGAGGCAGGAGGATCGCGAGTTCAAAGCCAGCCTCAGCAATGGCGAGGCACTTAGCAACTCAGTGAGACCCTGTCTCTAATAAAATACAAAAAAAGGGCTGGGGATGTGGCCCAGTGGCCAAGTGCCCCTGAGTTCAAGTCCCCGGTACCAAATAAATAAATACATAAATAAAGGTATTGTGTCCACTACAACTAAAAAATAAATATTTAAAACAACAGAAAACAACAACAACAAAAAAGAAAATGCAACATTCCCCGGCCACCCGCATGTGTGTGCACAGGCACGGCTCAGTCGGGGGCGGAGCTCAGTCGGGGGCAGAGCTCAGTCGGGGTTGGAGCCCCGAACCGCTAGCCTTGGCCTTGCTGCTTCCGGATGATGCGAATATATAGGAGCCAATCCGGTTTCCTTCCCTAGAACTTTTCAGGCCTTCGCTTCTAAGATGCTATAAAGATGACTTACAGATGTGAGCAGAGGCGCGTCATTTTCAAACGCGGGTACTTCAATGTCCATTTACAGCAAGATGCCTGTCCTATGGTAGCAAACTCTCAGCTCTTCCCCGGCAACTCCTTATGGTGTCCCAATTCCCCAGGACACTCATATTTCAAAGACCGCAAAGACTCAAAGAAGCGAATCTCTAACAGTAGGATGTGTTCCTCCGAATGTAGAAAGGTCTTGGTGCACAGGAGTAGGGCTCTATGTCCTACGGCACCTACACGGGGCTCGGGAACCTTCCTGGGAGAGACGGAACACCGTGTCTGGTCCCCGAGGCAGACCGCCCCTCGGTCTGGGCTTGCCTTCTCAGGTCCTTCAGAGAGTCCGACTACCAGAAGGACGCGCGGCTCTTTGGTCGGCACAGCTGGAACGGTGCTCAGGCGTGAGAAACCTGAAACAAAACCTCCCAGGAAGGTTCTTCCCGGCTCACCCAGGTGACCTACATCCGAGTAGCAAAGGAGGCAGGTCCCAACCTCTGTTTGATGCGCTGGGGAGCGCGGGCAGGGCGCAGGGCGCTGCGAGTCCCGCTCTTCATGAATCATACATAAAGCAGAAGAAAGAGGGGCCTGCCAGCCCCGCCCCGCTTCACAGCGGAGCATGAAAGCTCGCAGGGGGTGCACGGTGGCTTTCCTGAGCAGCGGGCCTTGCAGCCATCTGTTTATGAAAAGCAGGGCACTTTGTAGTGGCTGCGCCGAGGCCAGAGGCCTCTCCGCCTTCTCATCAGCAACCGCGCAGGGAAAGGTCGGGAGCCGGCGTGGAGGTGCGGTGCGTCCTGGGAACACGGGCGTCCCAAAGCGGAGTTCTGTACTCCTGGTTCTGTTTGAGAGTCTCCAGAGCAGCACAGCCACTTGCTCTGGCTTGGAAATGGGCAGGAGGCAGAGAGGGGATGAGGAAGCCTTGGGAGGTCCTTGCGGGGTTCCTGAGGGGCTGCGTGACCCCATACACAGCCCTTCGTCTCCTCATCTATAAATGGGCTGATAAGTGTGGGGTCCCTTCCCCACCGGCCCTTCCTTTTCTTTATACTTTGTTTTGTTACATGGAAAAGAGAGGAAGTGGAGCAGGCGGACCTCTCCACGGCATGCAGAGGGTGCCGGGGGCCACCCAAGGCTCCCCTCCTCCCTTGACCTACTCCACCCTGCAGCACAAGGAAGAGTAAATGCGAGGGAAGGACCCACACATATGGTAGCAGAAGAACTCAGGGACAGTACTAATCCTCAGACACATAACCTGTCAAGTGCCAGGCTACCTGCTGCAGGGGACCTTCCCCTATCCCTCTCTCCCTCCAAAAAAATCCCCATTGCACAGAGAGGAAAACACAGCTTGGAAAGATGAAGGACCTTTGCCAATGGTCACCTGATGGGGGAGCTGGCATTCAGGACTTTCTCACTCGCGCTTCTCAGCTTTTGTGGAACAAGCGACTGCTTTCGCCAGTCGGGTCTCCAGCTTCTGTACTTTGTGGACCGATAAGACTGAAAGAAATGGAAAGAGGAAATCAAGAAATCTATAAGGAAGGCGGTCAGCTCCGTTTCATTTCTCCAAGTAAGGGGGTGTAGCAGAACATCTACCGCGTCCTGCCCCTGTCATTTCCTAAGAGACAGACGTAGGGAGCCAAAGAGGACAGATGTGCAGAGGACAGGAGAGCGCAAGTCCACCTCTTCCAACTGTCACCATCTCATGCAGTCGGGACGTGGAGCTCTGAACAAGCCCGTGGGACGTGTCCAGATAAAGGACAATCATTGACACGCTGCTGACACAGCTTCCTAGGAGACCCATCTTCCTTCTGCCCGGACTTTCCCAGCGCTGGGCACAGCTGGGGGTCCTGCTGGCCAGTCCGAGCTCTGTCTGTGCAGCTGCTTCTCTGGCCACCCAGTTCTAGCTCAGCGACTGTCCAGTGGTAGCAAGATCTTGAGGCAACCCGGGGAGTACCCTGGGTGAGGGAGGCGGGCACAAGTCTTGGGCACGCCTGGTCTACTGCTCAAAGGGCGGTTTGCGTGTGACCGCTTCTGTTCATGCAGCCGATGGTAACTGTCTTCTTGAGGTCTGGTCCCAGTCAGGACCTGGGACAGGACATCCCGCATCCAAAGTCCTCCCAGGTTCAGTGATTTCCCTGAGGCCTCAGGACGCAGCGCGTGGTCCTGCGCACGGCTGAGGTTCAGGGCAGGGGCGTCACGGGGCCCGTCTTAAGGCAGCCAGATGTGAGCGCCCCGCGGTCCTCTCCAGGTGGGGCCACGCGGGGCGACTTCATCACCACTGCCCACCCCACGGTGAGTCGCGGGAACTTGTGCAGAGTGCTGTCCCCCAGGGCAGCGCATTCCACGCCCAGGGTTCGTAGCAGGGGCCGGTCACGTAGGCACCTCTGCCGAGCATGTCCCCAAACCCCAGCCTCCAGGAAGGAAGGCAGCTCCCCAGCACCGGCCACACCGCCGGAGAGTCGAGGCCCGGTGAGCCACCGTCACCAGTTCTGGGAATGGTGGCAATCCTCCCCTGTGGAAATCCAAGTTCCCAGATGTTAACCCAGCGCCTTCCAAGGACAACAGCCATGGTGACTCTTTCCCACACGTCAGCAGTGAGCAAAATAGGAGGCCATGCTGGGCCTTGGGAAAGTGACAGCCATTCATGCCACTATTTCTTTTTTTTTTTTTTTTTTTTTTTTTTGCTGCTTTGGATTGAGCCCAGGGGTTCCCCATTGCTGAGCCACAGCTCCAACCTCCAGCATTATTTATTTTTTATTTTCACTAAACTGCTTGGGCCTCACAAAGTTTTCTAGCCTTGAACTTGTGCTCCTCCTGCCTCAGACTCCTGAGGGCTTAGAGGTGTGTGCACCATCCAGTTGACTCAAGGACTCTCTAGGGGTCAGTCCCTGGTGATAGCTAAGCAATGAAATAGACTCCAATCTCTGTCCTTGTGAAGTTGAGTGTCTCGAGGAAGGAGAATACAATAAACACATACATAGTGAGGCACAACGTGGTGCACTGTGGAGCTAAAAGAAGTCAGGGAGGGGAACAGAGGGCCCACTTAGGTTTTGAAAAAGGAATGTTAACTGAGTACAGGTGATCAGGGAATCTCTCCCCCACCCCAAGAAAGTGATGATCCAGTTCATCCTCCAGACATGAGAAAAAGCAGGAGGGGATGGCCACTTAAGGTAGGGATAATGGCCGTGCAAAGGCCCTGTGGCAGGCGGCAGAGGTAGGGGGGAGGAGGTAAGGTTGCAGAGTCTGGCAGGGGAATTGCAGGGCCTGGCAAGGCTTTTGATTTTTCATTAGATGGGATAAGAAAAGCCAGTGACAAGACCATGGGGGGCGTGGCGAACAAGGGTGGTGGCAAGGTGAGAGTTCTATTTTAGAAAGATGACTCCAGCTTCTGCCAGAAGAAGGGATTTAAAGAGAGGCTCGCGGGGAGGCAAAGATGCTGTGGGAAATCTTCCCCACTGTGCTGCTATATATGGCACCAAGTCTCAGACTCAGAAGTCACCCTGCACTGCCAGCAAGGATGCCGAGTGAGACAAAGGGCCAGCCAGACCTCGCCAGTGTTCTCCAAGGCCCATCCCTGCGGAAGGAAAAAAAAAAAAAAAAAAAAAAAAAAAAAAAGGAGAGACCCAGGAGAAAAAGTCTTCCTGTTTTCAGAGTCTTCTAAATGGCATCAGAACCCCAAAGGGAGAAGGCCAACGTGGGAGAGCAAGCAGCACTGCCCTTTGAAAAGTTTTAATTTTATTTTAACTTTGCTAAATCTACTTACATTCACATTTTGAAATATGTATGCACGATAAAACCCTGCAGCTATGGTCTATTGGGTTAAAAACCCACTTTTTGGAACGGGTTCAAGGGAATACTTATATAAAAGTCCTCAGAATGGAAAGCAATTCCGCAGATAAAATGCACCAGCAACGTCGCCTAAATATGCCCCTTGCAAGATAAATGCATGGCGCGGAGGGTCTGGGACCGTCGCTAATGGGACATCCACAACAGCCAGCATCTGAATCCCTTGGGGAACCTGCTGGAGGGGGATCCCCAGCATCAACAGTCCTTTTCCAAGGGTCTCCCCTCTTCCTTTCACAGCCCACTCGAAGCCAAGAAATCAGCTCCCAGTTTAAAACAGTGAAATTCCTCTCCAGCACGCTGCTCACGATGCACGGGGCAGCTATGGGGTTTATTTTGCAAAGTTCCAGACAAAGAAAGCTATAAAAAAAAAAAAATAAGAATCGCTGGAATAAATCCACCAAGAAGCATTTCTGTGCGCGTTTGGCGTAATTATCCTTGTATGGGGAGGCATACAGAAAAGGAGCAAGCGTGGCTCTTATCCTCAAGGAGGTGGCCGTCCTGTGAGGGGGGTGATCTCAGCTCGGGAGCTGGACAGAAACAGCCTCCCTGCGCCCACGCGCTCCCAAAGCCTGGGCCAAGAGCACTGGAGTGGCCGCTGGGCCTGGGGCTCTGCGGTCTAAGCAAATAGTGAGGTTTCTCACTGGGGCCGGGATGCACAAGGGATAGAGAAGAAAGAGAACCTTCGGGAAGTGTTAGTGCCACTAAGGCGAGGAGAGGCCTCAGATGTGAAAAGCAGGAGGCCTTGAGCCGTAGCGTGTACCCAGGGGCACCCACGGGGTGTCAGCAGAAGGTGATGGAGCATCGGGCTTCGTTCCGGGGTCTCCGGCAAGGGGATCACACGGGTGTGAGGCCCTTTCCAATGGAGGAGCCGCTGAGAGTCCTCTCGGGCCACGACACACCTGGCGCGCCTGTGTCTTCTGTGGGTTGAATGCACGCCAGTTCATTCAGGCCCTCACTGGCCCTGGCCCCTTGTCACGGGTGCCACTCCCCCGAGGGCACAGGCGAGTCTGTCAGCAGTGCTCTTAGCACTGAGTCCCCGGACAGAAAACAGGCCTGCAGGCCCGCAGAGCCTGGCACCAGCTCCTCAGGGCGCTCGCCTCCCGAGACGGGGACATTTCGGGTCATCGGTGCCACCTGAGGCTGCTCGCTCTTGGCAGAGCCCAAGGCACCGGACACCACCACACTGTGTACTGGGCACCTTAGATTTGTCCAGAAAACTTTTCAAGAATGAAATAGGGACTGGGCAGTAGCTCAGCGGTGGAGTGCTTGCCTAAGATGTGTGAGGCCCTGGGCGGGGTCCCCAGCACCCCAAAATATGAAAGAGAAGAAAGAGGAGAGAAAGGGAAAGTGGGCTCACTGACAGTCACCATGGTGCTGTTAGCCCGTCCCACTTTGTGTTCTCTGATATAAAGAAATCATTTACTTTGTCATTTGTTTCAGAATTTCCCCAGGAAATGGCCTGGATTCTATTTCCTTCTTGTACCTGTCAAGGGCTCAAGGGCGCTTCTCCCCACTGTGGCCTCCCTCTGCAGCCATACTTTTTTCTTTTGGGGAGTCCAGTTCTCTCTGCCTCCTTGTTCTTCTTTTCTCTGTGATCTTGCCAGGACGCCCGCTGTCACTGGTGACCGACTGCTGGCCACCTGGGCTGTCACTCACAGGCTGCAGCAGAGGCCAGCCCTCCTGTGCACACAGGTCACACGGCTGCACAGCCTGAAGCCAGCTCTTCTCCCCGGCTGAGTGTCCTCTCCCTGGCCTGGGACTGGGCCCTCCTAGGCTGTGAGTCCAGGCAGGTTCTGGGGTTCATCTCCTGGGACAGGTGTGATAAGAAATCCAGAAAAAGAGGGGCCTGGGAGGACCCTAACCTCGATGCAGCGAAATGTTCAACAAGAGAAGTCGCCCACTCTATGTACCAGTCCAGTGGGGTGTATAGGAGGAGGGAAAGTGCCCCCCAAATCATGGTAATGCACTGCCCTTTGCTATATGTGGGGGTGTGGGGGCTGGAGGAGGAGGAAAGATGAAAACAAAACAAAAAGAGAAATGAAACAAAAGAACAAGAAAGCGTCCCACAGTGGGAAGTGACTGGGGGAGTGGGGCTAATACGTGGGCCAGGGAGGGGCTGTCACCCCAGCCTCAGGGGGACCCCATGAAGCACAGGACCCCACTGTGTGACAGGGGAACCTCTAGTAACGTAGGAGCTGGAGTCAAGGCTTCTGCAGTTGGGGACCCGTGATGTCAGAGATCAAGGTGGGTCCGGGAGGACAGTCTTACAAAGACAGGCTCTGTCCAGGGAGAGAGGCTCCACTCTGGCTGGCGGGTCAGTCACTGGGCTGCGTGGGGCCACGATGCTCCTTCCCTTTAGGGGAGACTCTGGTCAGGGCCATGTGCACGCCCTCCAGGTGAACCCCACCGTGCACCCACGCCAGCCTTCAAAGCTGCGCTCCCAGGACACCTGCTTGGAGAGGCTCAGGGACTCGCGGCAGCAGCTGCAGGAGACAGCACCTTCTTTGTCATTGTGTCTTTCTGCAATAAATAACTTCCCGTCGGGGTGCTGGCAAATTCCAAGTGACAGACATCTTATGTTCACGAAGGACAACTTCCAGAAAACTCTTTCTGCACTGAGAGTGAGCCCGCACCGCTCTTTCTTGGTACCCAGCTTGCCACGGAAATGGGTGATTTTCTGAATTTCTGCCAAGTTCGATGGGGACAGCATGCTATTAGATTAGCCTGTTTATACAGAAACAGCCCCAAAGAGGAAATACACCAAAGCTACTAGAGGTATTGTCCTGCGGGGGAAAGATCTGAATGGTTTTCTCTCTGTGAGTGGGAAGTAAGAGAGGACTTGGTATTAATGTGATAGAGAAGTTAATGTGTTCCCAAGTACACGGTGGATTCCTCATCTTGTTTCAGAGGTGACGACAAAAGGAACACGCAGACAATTATTTCAGGTTGGGTGCGCGGAGAAACCAGAGGACGCTTCACCCAGCCCCACCAGGTCTTTGGCCGAAAAAGTCCTGCCTAAATGCTGGGGGCCCCGGGGCCTTCCAAATAGGAACACGGTTCCACGCCAAAAAAGAAAGGTGTGTGTGTGTGTGTGTGTGTGTGTGTGTGTGTGTGTGTGTGTGTAGGATCAAAAAATAAATAAATAAATAAATAAATAAAGACTTCAGAAACTTCAAAGTGGAATTCCAATCTCTCCTCTGCCCTTGACTCTCTCTACAAACTAATGGAAACCCGGTGACCTCTTAGGTCAATGAGATCGAGGACGGGGCTATACTGAGCGCTCTGTGTGAGACGCCTTGTGTTCTTAGTCTCCCTGGTCAGCTGTGTACCCAATACAGCCCTGGGTGTCCTGTGTCCCCCCCATCAACGTGAGATGGTGACCCCCAGTCTCAAGAAGAGGAAGCTGAGGTCAGCGATCAATCTCTTTTCTGTGTCACCTGGTTAACAGGAAGTAGGGCAGGGTCCAAAGGAATAGGGATAAAGATAAGGCAGTGTGGGGGGGTGTTATTTCCTTTGTTTCTTAGCAGTGACCATCAACTCTTTGTTTCTGTATTCATAAGCTGGACCACAAAACTGAGATTAGAAGTTGGGTAACAGCCGAAGGGACAGGCAGGTGGGTGGGGTGCTGGGATTTCCAGGGGCCTCGGCAGGAGCGGCTGCTCCAGCGCAGCGTGCGTGCGCAGATGCACTGAGGGGCACAGGTAGGGTGCGCTCTCCCCGCTTGCAGGGATTCACAGCCAGGGGTGAGGGACGCAGCCCTGCCATCAACCAGCCCAGGGAGGGCTCTGCTAGGGCAGCTGCTCTGGGTGTGTCCTTCCCCAGCTCCAGCCTCTTACTAGGAGAAGGGCCCTGCTCAAGGTGCCGGGGAAAGCCTATCAGTGTTGGGTCATGACTAACGCAGCCCCAGGGCCGCGACCCAGGCTTCCGGCTCCCTCCAAGGCCCACCTTTGGCAGGGAGGAGGGGGAGGGGCTCTCTCACAAAGCATACACTGTAGCGTTCCACTGACTCTCTGTGAGAAGAGGTCTCTTGGGCTCAGCTGTGTTCCCCAAACTTTGTCTGTTCAAACCTTTACCCCCAGCATGGCAGACTGTGACTCTCTGTGGAGACAGGGCCTTGAAAGAGACAATTCATATAAAATACGGTCACTAGGGTGGACACTAATCCAATCTGAGTGATGTCCTTATAAGAAAAGGAGATTAAGACAGGGAAGACCACGTGAAGTTCCAGGCGGGAGACAGCCATTTTCAAACCTGAAAGAGAGGCCTCAGGAGCAATCAGCCCTGCTGATACCCTGGTCTTGAACCCCTAGGCTCCAGAACCCGTGAGAAAACACATTCCTGTTGTTTGAGCAGCGGGGTGATGGCAGTCTGAGCAAACAATACAACACAAGACAGGCGACGGTGGAGATGGGAAAGGTCTGGGAGAAGGGCTTGGGAGTGGGGACCCGGGGACTCCGCCCTTGCTCAGCCCTGTGATCTTGGGTCAGTCATTTCACACCTCCAAGAGTCCTTTCCCTCATGGGCAAAACACAGACGGCCACGCTCCCAAAGGATCAGCATGAAAATCTAACTGTATAGCGCATGCGTAGTGCTAGACACCATGTCCTGCGCACAGCTGGGGCTCAGTAAATATTAATTTCTACTGTTATTGACATGATGATGATACAATGAAGATTAAAAATCCTTTCTGACTCATAGTTGCTGTAAAGATGAGCACTGTGCGCTTGAGAAGGTGCTGTACAAAGGTAGATCAGCATTTTGATTGACAGAAAGGTCAAAATATAGTGAGACAGCTTCTTTCCACCTTCCAAACAAACATCAACCAAGGTCCTGGGATTCCAGCTGCACAGTGCTAACGGGACCAACAGTGGAACCCACTGGGTGGGATGGGGTGTGACCCACGGGGGGCTAAAGTGCCATGGGAGCACAAAACGTGGCAGGGGGACTCATACCCAGCTTGGGGACAGGTGACAGGCCTCAGAGATTCTGCCAGCCCCCTCTGAACACAGATAAAGTGGACGTTCCCTCCTTCTATGGCTGCTCACGTGCGCCCCCTGTGTTCACTCAGAGTCACTGCACTGGGTGTGGTGCGTGAGAGAATCTGCAAAACCACAACTCAGTCGACCAATCGACACGGAGAATTAAACAAAATGGCCAGAATATGTATCCGGCAGTGTGCATGTGAAAATCATCATGCCGGGCTCTGCCTCTTCCCCCATGTCTCCACTCCCTTAAATTTGTGTCTTGTTAAGAGGGTGAGGGGGCAGTTTGAAGCATTACTATGTTTTGGATATCTGTGTCCCCTTCAAATTAATATGTGGAAGCCCCAACCCCCAAGGTGATAGCATTAGGACAGGGACCTAATGAGCGTGAGGGCGGAACATTCACGGACACAATTAGCACCCTACAGAGAAAGCTCCGGAGAGCTCCTTCACGGGCTGCGTCCACCCTGTGAGGAAACGGCAAGAGCTGGACATCTGTGGACCTCACCAGACAGCAACTCTGCTGGTGCTTGATTTTGGTCTTTCCAGCCTCCGGAACTGTGAGAAATAAATTTCTGCTGTTTTTAAGCCACTCCATCTAAGGCATTTTGTTATATCAGCCACAAAAGACTGAGACAAACATCAGACTTGCTTATATAATTTTTAAAGAGTGTGTGCGTGTTTGTGTGCGTGTGCACACACACACACACACACACACACACACACACACACGAGGAGAAAGCAGAGGACTATTCTCACCAATACCTTTGTTGGGCCAGAGAATAAAGAACAGAAATCCAATTGAAGGCGGGGTGGAGGCTGAGTACCATGACCCTATTGAAGACCACTGAGCCCCCTGTTGATTTTCTAAGGCCACATTCCTTTCCACCTTTTTTTTTATCAACAACTATTTTTGAGCCAGTATAATGGGTTCTTGGGACTTGGAGAAGAGAGAAAAGGCAGCCATGACCTAGAGACCTGGGGTCTGTGACCAAGCCTGGAACTTGAGCTCCCCCACAGCACCTTCAAGAGTGGCTGTGCCTTATAAACAGCACGGAGCCCCTGCCGTGTCTCTGCAACACTGCTGCTTAGCCTGTGATCGTCCAGACTTGGCGGAAATGCCGATATTTAAATTTAACTAAAGACTGAAAACTAGCACAGATGATCTTACACATAGGATCACACAGAGAGTCCCCAGACACGGAACACACTCCCTCTTTCTGAATTGCCAATGCATTAGCCTTATCTTCCAGCAAGATTGGGGCGGGAACTGTGTGTCATACTTGGCCCAGAGCAAGGGATTATTAAATATGTGTTGACTGATTAAACTAAGCATCACAAAGAGCTATAGTAAAGAAAAATCTAAGAATGCATGTAAAGGACTACTGGGTATATACTTCTGGAGTGTGTGTAAGTGCTGTAGGGCACAGGCTGCTGTGGGTACACGCCCTGCCTCATGAGCCTTGGCATCAAGGAAGGTGAGCCCCTGGAACTGGACTAAGAAGGGCTGGGGTCGTTCCTCCACCACGCACCTTTGTCCTCAGATGCTTCCATGAAGGTCAGCATGGGGCATCAACAAGTGTTGAGCTAGTTTCCCAGGGTGGCATCAGGAACACCATGGAAGCTAGCCCAACAGGACAGACGATGTGTTCACAGTACTCTGCACTGGCCCCGTGGGCCTTCCATCTTTTTTGTGTGTGTGTGTGGTTACCGGGATTGAACTCAGGGGCACTCGACCACTGGGTCACATCCCCAGCCCTTTTTTTGTATTTTATTTAGAGACAGGGTCTCACTGAGTTGCTAAGTGCCTCACCATTGCTGAGGCTGGCTTTGAACTCGTGATCCTCCTGCCTCAGCCTCCCAAAGTGCTGGGATTACAGGCATGCGCCACCGCGCCTGGTTTGGGCCTTCCATCTTTACCCAGCTAGAGGACGGGGTGGCCCAGACCCCAGCTCAAAGGCCAACAAACTTGGCTCAAAGCAAGGGTGTGGTAAAGATAGGACAAGCACGGTGCTGCTACTAACCAAACAGGACACGCATAAATAAAACACACATTTTACTTGATTCCCGGTGCTGGATGTATCTACCTGCCTGTGACATCAGAGCTGGAAAGGACCCTATGAAAGCCCAGACTCTCAACTGAGAGAGGCCTCCCAGAAACCTCTGGGTAGCTCTCCAGAGCTGCCTCCAGGCTATTCCTCCCAGTGCGTGTGAATATTCACCATGATGCAGAAATCCTCCCGCGTTTGACTGCAAGCTGCCGCCTCCAGGGCTATTACGAGGTACGTGGTTCAGCAAAGTTCTGTAGAGGGCCACAGAGTGAGTGATCACCCTAACCGGGCTCATGGTTTCCAGCTCTGCGAACACAGCTAAAGGCAGCTGTGGACATGATGGGAACAAACAGGCAGAGCTGTCTGTCAATAACACTTTATTCACAAAAAACGCCCTCCAAGAGCTCCAGGTTTGGTGCACCTCTCACCATACACATACTGGGTAGCACAGCAACTTGCTAAAATGTGAAACATTGTAAGTTCTGCAACACATCCGGCCCCCTGGAGTTCCAAACGGAAGCTCTCTGCTGGAGAGTTCTTTGTAAAGAGACGGGCTTCCTCCAGTGGGTGCTTGGCTGGTCTTCTCAAGCACTGCTTGGTCATCTGTCGGACACCCACAGGACAACTGTAGTGGTGACCCCCACCCTCTCCCAGATCCGGGTATGATGACATGGTGGCAAGCTATGTGACCTGCTATGTGTCCAATTGCACCAGGCGATCTGAAAGTGGCCTTTGCAGGGGCGAAGCAGGGAGGACGCTCTTTTGGAGGGAGAAAAAATTGTTAGGACAGTGATCCTCCCAGATGAGCCTCAGAGGCCCCAGCTGCTTTCCCAAGGCGCCTCTACCACAGGGGGCTCCCAGGCGGCGCCGCCACCCAGATGGACAAGCGTGACACAGTCCGGGGCGGGAGCCTGCTCCCGCCCTGCAGGCAACACACTGAGGCTTCTCCACACGGAGGTCGCCCAGAGTTGCTCCTGCTGGAGGCCCTGAGGGTTTATGGGTGCTGGGAGCACCAAGGCAGGGCCCTGGCACAGATAGTGGTGTGGTCAAGATGGAAGGGGACCGGCATGAGCAGTGGAAAGGGGACAGGAGGGGAGCCCTCCAGTGTCCTTGTGGAAGTCCTCAGGCAAGAGAAGCTGAGGATGGAGGCCCCGGGTCAGCGAAGGCGTCTCAGGAGCTCACGAGACGCCTCTCAGGAACCCAGAGGCACCTGGTGCGGGGAGAAAGACAGGGCTGAGCCTCACAGGTGGGCACATAAATAAGGTGGTAAAATGCAGGGTTGGCCGTGGCCGCGTGGCTTCTGGGAAGACGAGACACTTGCGGGTATCTACTAACTCTTGAGTGCTTGGGCTCTTCCAGGGACGATGGCGAGTGCCTTGGAGCTGGCGGCCTAAACCTTGCTATAGTCCTGCGGGGGACACGTTGTAGTCTTCAGCTTCTGGGTGAGAAAACCAACATGAGGTCACGTGCCAGGGAGGTCTGCTCTCTAAGTGCAGAAGGAAGGTGGGGCCCAGCTCCTGACCCCGAGGCTGCTGCCATGGGGCCTCAGTAACAGAGAGAGGGGTGCCAAGGGCTGGCTGAGCCTCAGGTCTTAAACTACATTAGAACAAGACACCCTAGTCACTTCTCCGGCCCGTACACCCCTCGAGCAACCACTTGCTCCTCCTGTGGTCATGCCGCTGTGCTGGGATTCCTACTGGGACACAGGTGC